>CM064916.1:27649886-30164886 GCA_032727855.1 Quercus ilex subsp. ballota | reverse complement strand
CTTAATGTTTTGGAAGGGGGCCAACTATAAAAATGAAATATATAATAAGTGAAAAAAAATAATAATAAATTGGGCTAGGGATGCTTGGGCCCCTACCTAGGTCCGTCCTTGCTCTAAGGATACCCTAGACATTTATTAATATTCTATTACTTTCAATTTTAGGTACTGGCGTTGGCTTGATAGTCATGCTTGTTTGTTGCTCTTGGCTATACCTGATAGTGAAGCAAAGAAAGCTGATCAAACTAAAAGAGAAGTTCTTTACGCAAAATGGTGGTATAATTTTACAACAACAACTTTCTGGACAAGAAAATTCAACAAAGACTGCCAAAATCTTCACCACAGAAGAGCTCAAAAAAGCTACCAACAACTATGATGTAACTCTAATTATTGGTCGAGGAGGTTTTGGTACTGTTTATAAAGGATTTCTATCAGATAATAGGATTGTGGCCATCAAGAAGGCCAAAATAGTGGATCAAAGTCAAATTGAGCAATTCATCAATGAGGTAGTTGTACTTTCCCAAATTAATCATAGGAATGTGGTTAAACTACTAGGTTGTTGTTTGGAGACATCAGTTCCTTTATTAGTTTATGAATTCATACTTAATGGTACCCCTTTGAGTACATATATAATGAAAAGAAAGTGTCTACCATATCATGGGAAACTTGTATTAGGATAGTTACTAAAATAGCAGAAGCACTATTATATCTACACTCTGCAGCTTCTACACCTATAATCCATAGAGATGTGAAGTCTTCAAACATATTGCTAAATAGTAGTTACACAGCAAAGGTATCAGATTTTGGAGCTTCGAGATTGGTTCCACTAGACCAAACAGAAGTAGCAACAATGGTGCAAGGAACTATTGGATACTTAGACCCTAAATACTTGCACACAAGTCAATTGACTGAGAAAAGTGATATTTATAGTTTTGGAGTGGTCCTTATAGAGGTATTGACGGGGAGAAAGGCAATATTATTTGACAAGCCTGAGATGGAGAGAAGCCTTGTTACATATTTTCTCATTTCTTTGGAAGAGAATAGATTGTTTGATGTTCTTGAGAAACATATAGCAACTGAAGGAAATGTTGAACAATTGAAGGAAGTGGCAAATCTTGCAAAGAAGTGCTTAAATTCGTGGATCAATGTTAGCTCCAACTCCGAAGAAACTGAACACTTGCTCGCTACGACATCAGATTCTAGCAATTATTATGTGAGGAATAAAAGTACTGAGGTATATGATAGCATGAAGGACCATGTGATGTTGGACTTCGATGATGGGAGATAATCTTAGCTTGATGACGTATTTTTAGTAGGGTAATTAATGTGTTACACAATTTTTGTAGTTTCCCGTCTTTACACTTGTCATGTTCATTTTTTCCTTTTATTTATTAGGAGATTTATCCTAAAGCGAAAGTGGTGGAAGATTCCAAAAAATAAAAGGAAATAAAAAAAGAGACGTTGTAAATAAATATCATACAGATTTTCATTCATATCTTACTTTTTATATATATATATATATATATATATATATATATATATGAGTAATTCTACCGTAACACCCTTTTTGACAGTATGGTACCTACTAATAGGTAATCTACTCTACCAGGTTACCAAATCCTCATATTTGACAGTTCCATCCTCACATTTTGTAGTTCCAACATCACGTGTGATAGTTCTTTTGTCACATTTGGTGGTTCCCTTATTTTTTTCTCACATTTGATGGTTCCATCTTCACATTATGCAGTTCCAACATCACATTTGATAGTACATTGGTCACATTTGGTAGTTCCCTTTTTTTTTTCTTACATTTGACAGTTTCATCCTCACATTGTGCAGTTCCAACATTACATATGACAGTTCTTTTGTCACATTTGGTGGTTCCTTTATTTTTTTTCTTACATTTGACGGTTCCATACTCACATTGTACAATTCTAACATTACATTTGACAGTACTTTTGTCACATTTGGTGGTTCTCTTAATTTTTTTTCTCATATTTGAAGATTTCATCCTCACATTGTGTAGTTTTGACATCACATGCGATAGTTCTTTTGTCACATTTGGTGGTTCTTTTATTTTATTTTTCTCACATTTGATGGATCCATTCTCATATTATGTAGTTCCAACATCATATTTGACAGTACCTTTTTCACATTTGGCAGTCCCCTTATTTTTTTCTCACATTTGATGGTTCCATTTTTGCATGAAGTAGTACCAACATCATTTTTGGGATACTCTTAAAACCTAAAAAATGACCGAAATACCCTTAGAACCTATAAAATGACCGAAATAACCCTAAAACGTAAAAAATGATTGAAATACCCTCAAAACCTAAAAAAAATGACCGAAATACCCTTAGGACCTAGAAAAAGACATAAATGACCCTAAAACCTAAAAAATAATTGAAATAACCTTATAACTTAAAAAGTGACTCAAATACCCTTAAAATCTGAAAGATGACCGTAAAGCACCTGAAACCTAAAAAATGACCGAAATGACCTTGAAACCTAAAAAATGACTTAATGACCTTGTAATGTAAAAAGTGACTGAAATACTCTTAGGAGGCATTTGGTTCGTTATAATGTGCCCTTAATGTGATTCACATTACGATGATGTAATACTAAAGTTTTTGATTTATTTTATTTTTTCTAATATTACCATAATTTAAAATTAAAAAATGTAAGGTTGAATTTAATCAACCGTCTTGTTGGCTTTATTCCGTGCCAATGTGCTTGTATTTCAGCACTTAGAAACCCTGTATTTAGGTGGGATTCATGTAAGGGTAGTGAGTGAAAGAGTGTGAAGAAATGCTCAAGATTGTGCAAGGATGCAAGGCTTCGCGGCTAGGACTCGCGGGTGACTCGCGACTGGTAAGCCACCAAATGCAGCACACGAGTGAAGCGTGCGAGAAGATGAACACTCGCGCCAACTAGAGCACTACAGGACAAAAAGTTCAGCCTAGTCGTTCTGTTATCTCGCAGCTTGAACTCGCAACTAAGCCAAGTCGCGAGGCCAAGCCGCCAACCAGCTCTGTTTTGAAAAACCTGACTCTTCGCATTCCTATCCCACCCTAATATAAATACCCCTTAAACCTACGAAATGTAGAGAGCTTCCAGAGAGAATTTGAAGAGAAAAACCCTAGAGAAAAACAAGATTGATTCATCCACAATCTTCACATAGAGACTCTTCAAATTCCTCTACTCTCACCCTCTCCATAGATACATCCTTGAGAGGTTCTTGACCAAATCCTTTTCTCACCATACCCACGTCTGTGAGAAGGTCTTTTGGTGCTAAGGGAAGCAATTTGGAAGGGACCAATGGTTATTGGTTGAGGCTATGGTTTATAGCGGAATCCAACAAGTTAGAAAAGACAAAGGTTCGGCGTAACCTCATTGGAGCAAGAAGCTTGGAGAGCTTAGGTACCTGGGTAGATTAGGCTTGGAGGGTCTATTGCTGTTCATGTATCCCAACTTCATTTTCTAGTGAATTATTAACCGCTTGAAGGGTGGCGGAGAGGTTTTACGCCGAGAGCTTCGGTTTCCTCTTCGATAACACATTGTTGTGTTGTCCTTGTGTTTGCATCTCTCTTCCCTTAATCTTTACCATTCATTTTCTGTTGTGGATGTGATTTTAGTTGGTTTAGATTGTTTATCAATTCTGTTATAAGCTTGTTATCATTTTCTACACATACATTGTTTGATATAAAGCTTGAATTGGTAATTTGTTGTTTGGGGGTCTAAACGTTTATAGTGTTTTCAACGCTATTTGAACTTTCATTTGGTATCAGAGCGGGTGCACTTGTTGTGGTTTAAACACCTTAGTGCGATCCCTGACTCCGCATTGAGATGGATAGGTCTCAATCTCTAAATGTGCCACCATTTTTTTATGGTAATAATTATGCATTTTGGAAAGTCCGAATGAGGGTATTTTTGTGTTCTATTGATGATGCTGTGTGGGATGCAGTTGAAGTGGGTTGGACTAGGCCGGAGGTTGCCAAATCCACTTGGGATAAGGCAGCTCTTGCAGCGGCTAATGCTAATAGTAAAGCCTTGAATGCTATTTTCTGTGGTGTCTCTCCAGAAGAATTTCATAGGATTTCACATATCACTATTGGTAAGGAAGCATGGGAGATTCTGGAGACTACGTATGAAGGAACAAAGAAAGTGAAAGACACCAAACTACAGATGTTGACCACTCGCTTTGAGGAGCTCAAGATGAGCGAGGAGGAGTCCTTTGACTCTTTTTATAGCATGTTGAACGAGGTGGTTGTCGGCAAATTCAATTTGGGAGAAAAGATGAAGGATTCTAAAATAGTAAGGAAGATCCTTCGATCACTGCCGGAAAGCTTTCATGCCAAAGTAACAGCTATTCAAGAGAGCAAGGACCTTGACGACATTAAAGTTCAAGAGTTGGTTGGTTCATTGCAGACATATGAATTGTCACTGCCTACGCAAAAGAAGAGCAAATCTCTTGCTCGTAAGACAATTGATGAGAGGGTAGTATCTCATGATTCTTCGGAAGAAGATGTTGTAGATAAAGATGTGGCGTACCTTGTGAAAAACTTCCGGAAGTTCTTAAAACTTAAGAACAGTGGGAAATCTGGAGACAAAGGGAAATTTCAAAATTCTGGGAAGGAGAAAAGGGAATTCAGAAGGAAAAATGGTAAAGAATCCCAATCTTCATAGGGAATCACGTGCTTCGAGTTTAATAGACATGGACATTTCAAGAAAGAATGTCCTAATTATTTGAAATCGAAGGGCAAGGTCTATGCCACTACTCTTAGTGACTCCGACTCATCTAATTTTGATTCTAAGGAAAGCTATGACGGAGAAGGAAACTACTCTGTGTTTATGACCATTGCTCATGTTGAGTCTTCGGAAGACCTGAATAAACTTGTACAAGAACTTGGGGAGCACAGTGATGAAGAATCAATGGGAGTTGTTGAAGAATCAGATGCTGAAGAAGACGAAAGCACTGCTGGTCTCCAAGAGAACTACAACTCACTTCTTGAGAAGTCTGGAGAGTACACAAGGGTGGCCAAGGCGGCTGTGAAGAAGATGAAGAAAGCAAAGGAGGACTATCGAAGTCTCCTAGCGCGACATAAGGAGGCCAAGTGTGAAATAGAGATTCTGAATGGAGAGCTGACCGAAGCATATGCTAAGATAAAGTTTCTTGAGCATGAAGTGCTTCAAGCAAATGCTAAGGTAGACCGTGTCTCGTCCAAGAAACTCAATGAAATGCTTGCTCATCAAAAATCAGTCTCTGACAAGTCTAGAGTGGGATATACCGGAGGGAGTAGCTCATCAGCCAATGTCACCAAAGAAGTGAGGTTTTTGAAGGCCAAAGAGCCAATTGTAGAAGAGTCTATTCCTAATAAAGTTAAGACTGAAAAGAAGAAAAATGTGGTTGATCAACGGGTGTTAAATACATTCTGTAATCAATCAGAAGCTAGACGTGAAGCTAGAGGAAGATCACTTCCAAGATCACAACGGGGTCCTAGAACAAATCATATTTGTCACTATTGTAGATTGCAAGGACATACCAGACCCAACTGTCATAAGCTGAGAGCGTTAAACAATGCAAGCGCTCCTCGATCACGAGGAAGAAGAAATGACAAGAGGTCTTGGGGTGGTGAGCAACCAAGAAGTCAAAATTGTGATCCTAGAATGATGGACATGATGAAGATGATCGGTGCCTTCACCACTTGCTTGGAAAGCTTCACAAGAAGGTTTGAAAGTCCTAACTCTCGTACCCAATCCATCAAGGATATCACCCCAAACGCACGTGACGTGTGGGTGACGAAGGGTACTCATGTATAAGCATTATAACATGTCGATACATCAATTCTTCCTATGCTTTGTGATTATGTTTGGTAGTATGCTTTTTTTTTTTTACTTTTGAGTGTTGAGGATTTGTTTGTTTATTTGTTTCGTTTTAAAATGTTTTTACATTGTTTTCTTTTTTTATCAATCTTTTCTTGCTTTTATGTCAAAAATCCAAAAACACATAAAAAGTAGAAAATCCAAAAAGTTTGATCGACTTTGTTGAGTTTTGTCTCAAAACATGTTTTGCCTTGTACCTTTGTACTTATGGCCTTGTGCATCTACGAGCTTAACTTGTTCCCTATGCACCCATATAATTGTGGAAGAAATCTTGAAATCTATGTGTCTGTTGTAAATAGATCTTCAACCTTGTCATGAATGATTAGTGAATGGTTTTGTTGATCTTGAGACATGCATAGACTTGTGCCTATATATCTTCCCACTTTTATTTTATTGCTTTTAATTAAAGAGCTCACCAAATGTAAATCTCCAAATGAAAAGAGATATTGAGCTACAAAAGCCTGTCGCACATACTAGTATTTGACTAGAAAAAAGGGAAAGCGACCAAAAATAAAATGTATGATGCCCACAAAGCCAAAGGCTAACTCATCAAAGTGAAATATCAAAAATTTCAGGCATCAATCTCACAATGAGATGTGTTAATTCAAAAAGATCAACTAATATGTTGAACATGGAGCCAACTGAAAAGCTTTAAAGATAGTGTACTCAAGTTTGTGTGGGAGGTCATATATGCATATTTCTATAATTGAGATGGGTCACATTATCTAGTGCTAGTTGTGTATGCCTTGATTGAATTGATCATTGAAACTTCACATTAGACTAAGGACTATCTCATTTTTTATATTCACACACAACATACAAGTCTATGTTCAATGAATACCAAATTCATTTGGGTGATTGTACTTGTTTAAATGTGTTTTCACAAGCTCAATCTTTGTTGATCAAACACAAAAAGATTTTTAAGTGTTTTAGCTTGTTTTTGGAAAGTATTTTGTTTTTACAAAAGTGTCAAAATTTCAAAAACAATGTTGCCCTGTTCTGGGTTGGTCCAGTCACATGCCTCAGTCGCAAACTTTACTCAGAAGGTTTTCACGACTCATTGGCGACTCACTAGCAGGTAAATGCCCTAGTCGTGAAAAATACTTAGAAAATTTTTCAAAATTTGAGTTTTTATGCTTCTCGCGACTCAGTGTGGTGACTTGTTTGCGGGTGGAAAGTCTAGTCGTGAGGGGTACACAGAGATTTTCACGGCTCACCTGGCGACTGTCTCGTGGGTAGACCTTCCAATCGCGAAAAACATTTAAAATTTTTTTCAAGAATCTTAATTTCAAAGTGTTTAGCAGCTTACCTTGGCGACTGCCTGGCGACTTGACTCAGTCGCGAAAAACGCGTGTTTTGCGTTTTAAAGACAGTTTTAAATTTTTTTTTTCAGTTTTTCCCTCGATTTTTTGTGATTGTTCATTGTCTTCCCCATTTCACTCCTTCAAACACACCATGTTTCTCTTTGAAAATCCTCCATTTTAGCACCATTTCTTCTCAAATATTCAAGAAAAAGGTATGGGTTTTCTCCTTCTCACTTCATATTTCATGTTTTGAGCATTATTTTCTTGTTTTATGAGTTGTCACTGTGTTTTGAGATATTCTATGTTCGAACATGTTTGTGCTTAAAATGTTGGGTTTGGTTGATTGGGGATGGCTGCTTTTGTTGCTATATACTTTTGCTCTCATTTTTTAGTCTCATTGTGCTAGTCTTTGTTCTGAGCTTTGCCATTTGTTAGTTTTCATATCCATTAGATATATGGTTTTAGGGTTTTCTATGTTTCTCTGTTTATGTGAGTTTGGGTGTTTTTCAGAAGGTCTGATTTTTTGGATTGTTTGTCTAATTATGCTGTGTTTTTAAGTGGCCTTATCGTGGTTGTGCTTCTGTCTTGAAAATTTTATCATTTCATATTCTCTTAGACATGTCTCATAGACATATATTTTTTTTGCCTAAATATGGTTTCCATTGTTCATACTTAGCTATTTTATACTTGTTTCAGTTTGCATCTATACAGACTGAACTAGTTTGAGTTAATGTGTTCTTATTTGAGCTATCCCTCTTTGGTTCTCATTTATGCTTAGTCTATGTGTTGACTTGACTTTATGTTACTCCCTTTTGCAACTAACTTGTTACTAATAGTTGTGTATTTCCACATATTGTGTTCTGTTCTTGTTGTGGCCTTTTCTGCTTGTTTATAGATGGCTCCCATACCTACAAAGAAGAAGACTGCTGCAAAGAAGGCTGACAAAAGGCTGAAAATGGACAATAATCTGTTTAGGTCTGTTCAGCACTTTGAAAGATACAGAGATTCTTTCATGAAGGGAACAATTATCCAAGAGAGGTTTGTGGATTTAAATGACTTGAAGGATACCTTCATTCCAGAATGCTTTAAAGGCAAAGGATGGGAGAAGTTACTGGGTGACCTACCTGTTATGTGTGAACCTTTAATAAGGGAATTTTATGCAAATGTGAGCATAAGGGAGGATGAGCTGAACTACTGGATTAGAGGACATGAGTTCACCATAGATGCTCATGATATTGATGAGGTTCTAGGGCTTGAGGGATTAGAGGATCATGATTTCACCAACTACAAAGACAGGATGCTATCTTTAGACACTGTCCAGGCTCGAATTGGTGGTGTTAAAGAAAAGAGATGTCTCAACACTACTGCCTTTCCTGCTGACATGAGGTGTCTGACCACCATCATGATGTTCAACTTGTACCCAATAAGGAAGCTGACTACACTGACTAATGCCAGAGCTATCTTCCTCATGGAGCTCAAGGAGAAAACTTTCATTGACATCAGCTCCCACATATTTGACACAATTGTGGAAGATACCAGAACCACCTCTAGGCCTAAGCTGATCTTTCCTAGTCTTCTTATGAAACTGTTTAGAGCAAAAGGTGTTGCAATCCCTCAAGATATCAATCCCATGGCTCCCCTATCAGCCCTAAACAAACTAACCCTCACAAGGATACAAGTTCGTCTTCCAGGTGATGAAAAGGAGGGTGACCAAGGAAAAGGTGATCCTATGGAAATTGAAGCAGAAGCTGCAGGACAATCAATCACACCCAGAAGTAGAAGCAAGAGGAGTAGAGCTTCAACCTCATCAGCTGTACCTCCAGATGCATTTCAGATCATCCTGGAGAGGATTGATGGACTCAGAGAAGTTCAGAATGAGCATACTGAAAGGATGGCAGCAATTCAGGATCAACTCAATGTTCTTTCAGCCAAGTTTGACAATCTTAACTCCTAACAGTGACCCTTTGGCCATTCCAGTCAAAAATGGGGAGAACTCTTGAGGGGGAGTGCCATTTTGAGAGGGAGCATGTTACAAACAGTGTTTACTTTATGTTTAATGTTTTTTGATACACTATGGTTAATATGTTGTTTTTATGGTTTAAAACTCATGGTTTTGTTTATTTTTTTAATCTTTGGTTTATTATATAATTTTATAATGTTTATTCAGTGTTTATTTACTCTGTTTGTACTTGTTGCTTTTGTAAGCTTTTAAGGTTTTTAGGTCTTTATACCTATGCTATGTAGCTTTTGTACTTGATGGTAAATGTCATGCATTTTTCTTTCAGTACACCACTCTTGTGCCCTTGTAGGATCTTGTTCCTAGATGCATATATGTTTTGTGCATTGGTTGAGTATTGGACATGCAAATGATACTTTGCAAATAAGCTTATTAACTTGCATGTATGGATGTTCATTTCTTGAGTGAATAAGCATTGTGATCACTAGTATATAGTGATTGCTATTTTGGTCAGGCCATGGTTTATTGTTTTATCCCATTTTTGCTTGATCTCGTTGTGCTTGTTCCATATGCATTACAAGTTTTCTACATACAATGAACTTATTGTGCTATTGTGTTTCAGGAGATTTTTTGGTCTTATGGTTCAAAAGCTTCACAAATTCTAGAGTTAGGTGTGAGTGAGTTTTCCAACTGTTCCTAACTCACGTGTTAAGTCTAAAGTTTGTTGTAGGTTTTTGTCACAAAATAGCCAAAGGGGGAGATTGTAAGGTTGAATTTAATCAATCATCTTGTTGGCTTTATTTCATGCCAATTTGCTTGTATTTTAGCACTTAGAAACCCTGTATTTAGGTGGGATTCATGTAAGGGTAGTGAGTGAGAGAGTGTGAAGAAATGCTCAAGATTGTGCAAGGATGCAAGGCTTCGCGGCTAGGACTCGCGATTGGCAAGCCGCCAAATGCAGCACACGAGTGAAGCGTGCGAGAAGATGAACAATTGCGTCAGTTGGAGCACTATAGGAAAAAAAGTCCAGCCTGGCCGTTCTGTTATCTCACGGCTTGAACTCGCGACTAAGCTAAGTCGTGAGGCCAAGCCGCCAACCAGCACTGTTTTGAAAAACCTGACTCTTCGCATTCCTATCTCACCCTAATATAAATACCCCTTAAACCCATGAAATGTAGAGAGCTTCCAAAGAGAATTTTGAGAGAAAAACCCTAGAGAAAAACAAGATTGATTCATCCACGATCTTCACATAGAGACTCTTCAAATTCCTCTACTCTCACCCTCTCCATAGATACATCCTTGAGAGGTTCTTAACCAAATCCTTTTCTCACCATACCCACGTATGTGAGAAAGTCTTTTGGTGCTAAGGGAAGCAGTTTGGAAGGGACCAATGGTTATTGGTTGAGGCTATGGTTTATAGCGGAATCCGGCAAGCTAGAAAAGACAAAGGTTCGGCGTAACCTCGTTGGAGCAAGAAGCTTGAAGGGCTTAGTACCTGGGTAGATTAGGCTTTGAGGGTCTATTTCTGTTCATGTATCCCAACTTCATTTTCTAGTGGATTATTGACCACTTGGAGGGCGGCAAAGAGGTTTTACACCGAGGGCTTCGGTTTCCTCTTCGATAACACATTGTTTTGCTGTCCTTGTGTTTGCATCTCTCTTCCCTTAATCTTTACCATTTATTTTCTGTTGTGGATGTGATTTTAATTGGTTTAGATTGTTTATCAATTCTGTTATAAGCTTGTTATCATTTTCCGCACATACATTATTTGATATAAAGCTTGAATTGGTAATTTGTTAGAAACCCTGTATTTAGGTGGGATTCATGTAAGGGTAGTGAGTGAGAGAGTGTGAAGAAATGCTCAAGATTGTGCAAGGATGCAGGGCTTCGCGGCTAGGACTCGCGATTGGCAAGCCGCCAAATGCAGCACACGAGTGAAGCGTACGAGAAGATGAACAATTGCGTCAGTTGGAGCACTATAGGACAAAAAGTCTAGCCTGGCCGTTCTGTTATCTCACGGCTTGAACTCGCGACTAAGCTAAGTCGTGAGGCCAAGTCGCCAACCAGCACTGTTTTGAAAAACCTGACTCTTCGCATTCCTATCTCACCCTAATATAAATACCCCTTAAACCCATGAAATGTAGAGAGCTTCCAAAGAGAATTTTGAGAGAAAAACCTTAGAGAAAAACAAGATTGATTCATCCACGATCTTCACATAGAGACTCTTCAAATTCCTCTACTCTCACCCTCTCCATAGATACATCCTTGAGAGGTTCTTAACCAAATCCTTTTCTCACCATACCCACGTATGTGAGAAAGTCTTTTGGTGCTAAGAGAAGCAGTTTGGAAGGGACCAATGGTTATTGGTTGAGGCTATGGTTTATAGCGGAATCCGGCAAGCTAGAAAAGACAAAGGTTCGGCGTAACCTCGTTGGAGCAAGAAGCTTGGAGGGCTTAGTACCTGGGTAGATTAGGCTTTGAGGGTCTATTTCTGTTCATGTATCCCAACTTCATTTTCTAGTGGATTATTGACCACTTGGAGGGCGGCAGAGAGGTTTTACACCGAAGGCTTCGGTTTCCTCTTCGATAACACATTGTTGTGCTGTCCTTGTGTTTGCATCTCTCTTCCCTTAATCTTTACCATTTATTTTCTGTTGTGGATGTGATTTTAATTGGTTTAGATTGTTTATCAATTCTGTTATAAGCTTGTTATCATTTTCCGCACATACATTATTTGATATAAAGCTTGAATTGGTAATTTGTTATTTGGGGGTCTAAACGTTCATTGTGTTTTTAACGCTGTTTAAACTTTCAAAATATATCACATCATCTAAATCTCATCACCTTCCTAATTAATGTAATATTGTATTGAGATTACTATAACGTAATATTATGGCGTAATGTAATATCACGACGAACCAAACGCCCCCTTAGGACCACAATGATATTTCACTAGCATCATTTGGCTACCAAATAAATTTAGCAGAGCATTGAAAAGATCCATCATTGTTTTGAGCTGAATCTTACGAACATTTATTTAATTATATTTCAGTAAATACATAAAGGTGGATATAGGCTTTTGGGGGTTGAATCAAATATTTTCTGCTCGGTATGGAAATTCTTTTTGAAATATAATTTGTTTGATATTTTTCTTTACTTGTTGACACTAATTAGCTTTTCACTTCAAAAATTATATGAAATATAATTTCATAATAAATAGGACTTCTACTTAATTTTCAAATCTTGAGAAAGTTAGCTATAAGATTTGAATTTTTCAAAAGAATATTAATAATTCACAAATAGTTTTTTCTTTTCTTTTCTTTTATTGATTAGTCCAAGGAATTCATTTTGTATGAGTAAAGTGATTTTCTCATATCTCAAATCGTCATAACATGTAGACACTTATACAATTTATATATGATTGCAAGCGTATCTTCTAGGAGATGTGGGAGTTATAAGATGTACCTCGAAGGTGATAGTCCCCATCAAGCAATTATGATTGTGTGTGAGTAAAGTAATTTTTTCATATCTCAAATCGTCATAACATGTAGACATTTATGCAATCTTGCGATGTTTTTCACACACAACACTCAATATTCTTTGCTACTCTTGATACATGTGCATTTACAATGTGATTTGGCCATCACAAGAAATACATGTGTTAATATATGCTCACTAAACTATCTTGCCTTGTTTTTGAAATATAAAATTGGTTAGAATTGTTTAGTGTATGTGTGTGTCTTGGATCTAAATGCTTGACATTTTTCTTGTTGAGAGATGATTTTAAGAGTCTAAAATGTTGTTTGGATTTTTGGTTAAGTAGCATGCTTGATTGCATTCATATCTATGGTTTTCTCTTCTTGAAAAACTGTTTTTGAACAATCTCAACAACTGCTAGACACCTCTCGACAGCTAGGCTATCTATCGAGCCTCTTGAGCTTCCTTTCTCGATAGCTGTTACTGCATTTTCGATCCATCGAGGTTTTTGAGAATTAGTCTCGATAGCTGATCAACAGCTTCTCAATCCATCGAGGAAGTTTCTATAAGCTTGATAGATTTTCGATAGCTTCTCGATTCATTGAGGTCACTTTGCTGTGGACACCTCTCGATAGCTCCTCAATAGCTGCATCTGGTGAAAATTTAAATCTCGACACCTCTCGATATCTCTTGATCCATCGAGAATCGTGGATTTCTATATAAAGGGTCAGCGCGATTTCTCACTTATTTTTCTCGATCTCTCTCGACTCTTTTTGACTCCTCACCTCCCCAAACACCCTTCTCTCACTCTAAACTTCTTCCCCACTCATTTTTTGGCATCAAAAGAGTATTCTTCATCTGGTATTATCTCATTTCTTTCATCTTAACATGCATTTCATCTCTTTTTGACCTAACTTTTGGGGTTTTTCAAAATTGATGAAGTTTTTATGAAATTTTTGGGATGGGTTTTGTTTAAATAATTTTAAATGATCATGCATTGCATCACATTTGCATTTTAACAACGATTCATGCATTTTAGATGTGTGCTTACTATGTTGAAATGATGTGTGCTGGTAGGATTAGATTGGGCTGAGCCCATGATGTTTTTATTTTTACATGTCACATGTTCATACATTTTTCATACATATGTACCAATATTGTTTCTATCTTATTGATATTAAAATGTTTGGTACTTTTCTGAGTGTCTCTCTCTCTCTCTCTCTCTCTCTCTCTCTCTCTCTCTCCCGGTTAGTTGCTCTATGGAACCTAAACAAAAGTCCACTCCGTCCCGGAACCCTTTGTGTTCCGGGGCATCTTTTTCTTCTCCTTCTGTTGATTCTACTCCATCTCATGTACAGTTCCGTGATGATAAAGCCAATAAGGACTTTACGAAAACCTTTCATGATGTGGCATTCATTCAGAAGGCCAAGTGTTGACACCCCATTTTGCAACCTGTATTTAACCTCATATGGAGGGTAAAAGGGTAATTTTGCCTTGAAAATATGCATCTTGATTCTAGCCATTAGATTCTTAATCTCATTTCATTGAAATGATCTTGATGTTGTAACGATCAAATCGACTGGTCATAAGCCCTAATCGGACCATCAGATTGAAAGTTATCATCAAATCAAGTTTTAATGGCTGAGACGCACTATCACAAATTTAGTCCGACTATATGTGATTATGAACAATTGATTTCAATTGGTTATAAGTGTAATCAATTTGAGATTAACGACGTGTCATAATTTGATTGGTTAGGACTACATTTTATGGTGAGGTTGCATATACCTAATTAATTAGATAGTTAAACATTAATTATTCAATGAGTAATTTATGCAATTATCTTTTAATTATAGTAAATTTGAAACCAATTAAGTCTGAAATGGGAGTGATTGGAGTCATTTAATGTTAATTGGGAGCTAATTTGGGACCTATTAATGTTAATTGTGCTGAAACCATTTTCTAACAAATGACCTCTGCTCACCATTTCATCAATATCTCTCAGAATGTTTTGAACTTGTGGATGAGGTTAATTTTCCCAGAAACTAGACATCCGGGGCTTCAATTTGAGTAGAAGAACGAGACAATTCCGATCAGAATTGAGTCAGATATGATTTTTCGAAATTGGCTCTACAAGCTGTTACAGCAGCTACGGGAAAACCGAATTTTGGCTTGCTCCCCACTCCCACCAATCTCTCCATTTAATGCACCAGATTTTCCCCAAGGCTAAAATGAGGTCTAGGTTCATAATCCTTGTCAACCCTCATTAAATGGCCTTCCATTCATATTCCCTCCACCACTACTATATAAACCCTCCCTCTCCTTCATTTTGAAATACAAAAAAACCCCATCTCTTCTCCTCTCTTAAGTTCTAGTGAAGTAGAGTTGTCTTGTCATATCTTGGTCTTCCTGAGACTCAAGGTATTGAGTGAGACTCACTCTCCCTCTCCTAATTCTTCTTCTTTCCTCCACCTTTAGGACCTCCACCAAGAATCTCCTCCTTCACCGTATGGATCTTGCATGAAGGTATAATCTCTTTCCCTAACATGTTTTTTGTGTTGCCATGATGAGAGTTTAAGATTAAAGCATGATAGTAACTATTTAAATTCCCTCGAATATGTTTGAATGTTCTTAATTGTTCTTATATGTTCTTCACATGTTCTTGGTTGTTCATCACATGTTCATGCATATCACTAATTTTAATCTTAAATCCACATCAAAAATATGAAAAACATGTTTGTTTAATAATTCTTTCAAATCCTTGAATCTAGGTTATCACCATCCACACACATTCACTAGAATTTATTTTTCAATCCAAATGTAATGCTCAATAAATCGAATTAGGGTTTGTCACATGCACACACATATCAAATTCAACATGAAAATTGATTGACATATTGGATGATATGATATGATTGTTAGCCACCATAGTCTAGAAAACCGGTTTCACCGGACAAGGTGGGTGCCTAACACCTTCCCATCTTGTAACATAGCCTCCGAACTTAGATCAAGGGTTAGTAGATCAAATGCTTATCCTTGTAATTTTCAATTTCTAGATTGTAACTAGGAAACAAAGCCATGTACTTTATCTTAGATTGTATCTAAGACCAAAGCCATGTAATTTCCTATGTTCAATGTAAATTCAATTTCAAATTAATAAAATGAGGAATTTTTCAATTATGGTTTTCTTATTTTTCCAATAATTAAATAAGTGGCGACTCCATTGTAAAACCCTTAATCTAAAGGGGAAAATATAACTAGTCGAACCTCCATTTTGAGAGGCAATAACACGACTTCACCCATTCACGTGGGTTTGGCCCAACACATCCTAAAAAACGGGCCGAGGGCGCGGTCTCTCACAGTGGCGACTCCGCTGGGGATATTAAGGGCTAAGCTTCAATTAGGTTATAGTGGCCAACCATGTCATTGTTTGTTTATTGCTTTTTGTATATAATATGTCTAATATGTCATTATATTGCATGTCATGCATCATTTGCTTGAATGAAATTTATTTTATTTGTGTGCTAGCCCGGAAGCCCGGTAGTATTAGCCGTGGATTGTGGTCTTCCTGAGACTCACATACCTAGCAGTGAACATACCACCCACCGCGACAAGGATCATCATGGTTATACCATGGTGGTTCATAGGGACAAACTGTACCGTTTAGACCAACGCGGCGCTCCTAGCGTCACAAGTTGGGAGGTCCGACGTCCTAGCTTGTGGGGACCTTTAACCTACCTTCTACCCATGTTGTAATGACCCATAGAACCTACCTTTAGTTCAGTCCATGTAAATTGCATTGCATTATGCATGTGTTTGGCCATTGTTTGAACCATGATGAGCCTAAGTCCAACACTTGAGCCCATCATAATTGTTTGAACCTTGTATGTTGTGAATGAACTCAAGCCCAAAAGCCTATGATTGAACTCTACTTGGTATGGAAGCCCAAAATTGTTTCTTGAATGAGTCTAAGCCCAACACTTGAGCCCATCAAAGGTGTATATGCAAGATCAACATCAAAGGCCAAAAGCTCACAAGATGCATATCTTCCAAGGGTAAGCCCAAGCCATTTCAAGCAAATACCAAGAGATCATAATCAAGGTTCAAGCATACCAAGCCTCAAGCATCCTAAATGGACCAAGAAGAAGCAAGTGGCCCAACTTTGCCTCACTCCACATTTGGTTTGCAACATCATGGTTAAACTTAAAATTTGTTTGTTTATTCCATGTTTCTATGTTTCTTTGAATTCAAAATTTTCATGTAGCATTTAACGAGCTTTGTTCATGTATATATATTAAGAAAGAAACAAAAAAACAAAAAAAATTTCAAGATTTCCAAATCTTTCCCAAAAAAAGAGAAAAATTTTCAAATTAAAAAAGTCCTTGGACTAGGGGCATTAAGCCCTTAAGTCATTTAAAAATATATATATATTCTTTGAACTAGGGGCATTGGACTTCTAAGTGATTTTTTCAAAAAGACCCATTTTTTTCTTTCAAAAATTTCAAGATTCTTTAAAGTCCTCTTTTCAAAAAGGTACATGAGGATCCCTTGGACAAAACTTTTTCTAAATTAAGATGTTTAAAGGCTTGAACAATCAACTTGTACTGAGAAAGGATTGATTTCATTTGATCCATGTAAACACTTTTGCTAAATTATATTGAATAAAAGAAGAAATAGTCTTAAAAGGCAATCAAAAAGAATCCATCCGTCAAAAAATCCCAAGAATCCATGCACTCGAACCAATTTCAAAGGTCTTTTGTTTCACAACATTAGAGCATTCATACTTTTTCTTTCAAGATGAATTTATTAAAAGAGCTTAAGTCATTGTGCTTACAAGCAAGCATTACTAGGGATAGGAGGCCATCTTTGGTTAAACAAGATTATTCCCTAATACCTAGAATGATCATTATCCATTGCTAGCCCATTTGAGCCTTTAAACACTTAGCATCTTTTTAGCATGAACCCACTAAAATCCAAACCTAGGGTGGGAAAAATCAAAGTATGCATGCTTTAATCTCATGTTGAGGAGGAGTCAACCTTGTAACTTTGAAGCTAATTGATAAATCTCTCCTAGAATACATGAAAGACAAGTGGAGAATTCATTAGGCTAAAGACAAGAGATCATCAAAGAAAAATGAGCTTTCACCCAATCAAGGAAAGAGAAATGAAATTCCATCAATGTGATAAAAAAAAAAAAAGTGTGCATCAAGTTTGAAGAGCCTAAAATTCATCATGCCAAGAGGAATACAAGATTCATCTGAAAGAGATTTCATCAAAAAAGGAAAGATTCATCAAGCACAGAAAGGTGCAAGTGCATCGAGGCAAGAAAGGAGTCTAGAAAGTGCATCAAAATGACCAAAAATCATTAATCTGAGAAAAACAAGGGAGAAAAAATGTGCCTAAAAGTTCATTCAATCAAGAGATGAAAGAGAAAAAAAAAAAAAGCCCGCTAGGCTGAAAACCCAAAAGGGTGGTCTAGGCAAAAGTTAGGGCCAAAGAAATGAAGAGGAAGAAAAGAAAAAATTGGAAAATCCTACCGAGTTGGAAACTTGAAGATGCAACCTAAAAAGAGAACAATTTTACAAGATGAAAGTCTAGAGGTATGATTCAAGAGGAATGAGCATAAAAACGATTGTTGATACAAGTGACCAATGAAGACTAATGAGAAGATGACAAAAAAGAAATGGTAAAACTCCTCCAATACTTGATTTTTGAGTAATGCATACTTGGGGGAAACAACATAGGGAATTTTGAGCCTTTTATATCTTTCATTTCATAACCCAAACTTGGCCTACATTACAAACCATGAGTAAAGACCTCCTTGAAGTGTTGCTAGTTGTAGGCACATCTTAAGCTCTAATATTATTTTCTCTTGAATTAAAAAGGAAAAATGCTTAAAATTGTCAAACCCCACAGGATGATATGTCCGAGGATAAAATTTCTCAAATTCTCAAATCCTCAAAATGACTCAAAAGAACTTCCAAACCTAGAGCACTCTCCTTATTTGCACCCAACAATGTGATTCATAAATATTATCACATTTCATTTCTTGATTGCCTTTGAAGACTCAATCTGACGATGTTCAAAAGGATGAAGCAAATTTGATTATATGAGTTTAATGATCTTGATCCTTCCTAATCAAATAGATTTGTTTGGTTCTTAAACACTATGATTTCTAAAATGGTTTTTCAAAGGATCACATCTTGTTCCAAAAAAAATGGAAAATTTTTTTTTTCAAAAAAAAAAAAAAATCATTCTTTTTCAAAATCCAGTTCTCTTGAACTACGTCTTGACCTGATCCTCTATGAGAGAGGTATGTAGGCAGCCTTGTAGAGGCCCAGTCCCATTCACCTAAACAACCTTGGAGAACAAAGTCAAAACAATGTGACAAAATTGTTTTGGTGCATGTTAAGTTAAGCCCATTTGTTTGCATTAAGCATGTTTAAACTTGGAGCATTGGCCTATTTATATTGTGTGCAAGTTTTCACAATAATTGATTTCTAACAAGCTAAAGAAAGAAAGTCTTTTTGCAGGAACCAATGATGGCAGACCATGATCTTCTTTCATGTTCCCCAATGATTACAACCTCAAATGAATTCAGCTTCAATCTAAGCATGGAATATGCCTCAAACTATGGGCATTGGGTAAGTACTTCCAATTCATTCCAATGAATAAATCCATTGCTAATTGAAATTATCTTTTCGCAAGAATTAAGCAAGGACTTATCTAGCAATCTGCATCAACTTCCAACCAAAGTTATTCTCATTCATAGGATAGGCTTTTCCAAAAAAAAAATAATAATAATAAAATAATAAAAAATAATAATAATAATAATAAATTCATCAATCAAAATTTTAAATTCAAGATTTCCAAATTTTTCAAAAAAAAATTTCATTAATCAAAATTTTGAATTCCTTCAAATAATAATAATAATAATAATAATTCAGGATTTCCAATTTTTTTCAAAAAATAAAATAAAATCTTCATTAAATTCTTCTTTAGGAATAGAAAGCTATGATCCTCTTCCATATTCTCCAATGGTGCAACATCAAGTCAAATGTCCAACCTTAGCATTCATCGAAGCATGGAATATGTCTCAAACTAGGGGCATTCGCCAGGTATGCCAAAGTCTTTTCAATGAATAACTTTGTTACTAATTGAAAATATTTATTTTGCAGGTACTAGGGTAAAAGGCCCATAAACATTGGCATGAATAATGCCTCTCAAATCCATCAGACCTCTAGGAAGCACGTCTAAATTCAAATCCATCGGACCTCTGGGAAGCACGTCCAAACTTCAATCCATCGGACGTCTATGAAGCGCGTCCAAAATTCAAATCCATTGGACCTCTGGGAAGCACGTCCAAAATTCAATCCATCGGACCTCTAGGAAGCACGTCCAAATTCAAATCCACGGACCTTTGGGAAGCACGTCCAAAATTCAAACCATCGGACCTCTGAGAAGCACGTCCAAACTTCAATCCATCGGACCTCTGGGAAGCACGTCCAAAATTCAAATCCTTGGACCTCTGGGAAGCACGTCCAAATTCAAATCCATCGGACCTCTAGGAAGCATGTCCAAACTTCAATCCATCGGACCTCTGGGAAGCACGTCCAAAAATCAAATCCATCGGACCTCTGGGAAGCACGTCCAAACTTTAATCCATCAGACCTCTGGGAAGCACGTCCAAAATTCAATCCATCGGACCTCTGGGAAGCACGTCCAAATTCAAATCCACGAACCTCTGGGAAGCATGTCCAAAATTCAAACCATCGGACCTCTAAGAAGCACGTCCAAACTTCAAACCATCGGACCTCTGGGAAGCACGTCCAAACTTCAATCCATCGGACCACTAGGAAGCACGTCCAAAATTCAAATCCTTGGACCTCTGGGAAGCACGTCCAAATTCAAATCCATCGGAGCTCTGGGAAGCACGTCCAAACTTCAATCCATCGGACCTTTGGGAAGCACGTCCAAATTCAAATCCACGGACCTCTGGGAAGCACTTCCAAAATTCAAACCATCGGACCTTTGAGAAGCACATCCAAATTCAAATCCATCGGACCTCTGGGAAGCACGTCCAAATTCAAATCCACGGACCTCTGGGAAGCATGTCCAAATTCAAATCCATCGAACCTCTGGGAAGCACGTCCAAACTTCAAATCCATCGAAGGAAGAATGTCCAAAATCCTCATTTTGTCATAACCACTGGTAAGCATGTCTTGTACTCATTTTTTTTTTACAAAAAAAAAAAAAAAAAAAAAAAAAAAAAAAAAAAAAAATTGCATGCATGAACTACGTTTGGACCTGATCCTCCCAGTAAGAGGTACGTAGGCAATCTCCCTCAAGATTCGGTCCACATTTTGATCCATAACATGACCATCTACATTTTTATCTACATGCATCATACATTCACCACGGTTAAATACTGATTGCAAAGTTAGGTGTCTCTTTCATACATTGACATTCGCTTTTCAAGCTCTGCCAATGGGGGGCATTCTGTTGACACCCCATTTTGCAACCCGTATTTAACCTCACATGGAGGGTAAAAAGGTAATTTTGCCTTGAAAATATGCATCTTGATTCTAGCCATTAGTCATAAGCCCTAATCGGACCACCAGATTGAAAGTTATCATCAAATCAAGTTTTAATGGCTGAGATGCACTATCACAAATTTAGTCCGACTATATGTGATTATGAACAATTTATTTCAATTGGTTATAAGTGTAATCAATTTGAGGTTAATGACGTGTCATAATTTGATTGGTTAGGACTACATTTTATGGTGAGGTTGCATATACCTAATTAATTAGATAGTTAAACATTAATCATTCAATGAGTAATTTATGCAATTATCTTTTAATTAGAGTAAATTTGAAACCAATTAAGTCTGAAATGAGAGTGATTGGAGTCATTTAATGTTAATTGGGAGCTAATTTGGGACCTATTAATGTTAATTATGCTGAAACCATTTTCTAACAAATGACCTCTGCTCACCATTTTATCAATATCTCTCAGAATATTTTGAATTTGTGAATGAGATTAATTTTCCCAGAAACTAGACATCCGGGGCTTCAATTTGAGTACAAAAACGAGACAATTCCGATCAGAATTGAGTCAGATATGATTTTTCGAAGTTGGCTCTACAAGCTGTTACAGCAGCTACGGGAAAACCGAATTTTGGCTTGCTCCCCACTCCCACCAATCTCTCCATTTAATGCACTAGATTTTCCCCAAGGCTAAAATGAGGTTTAGGTTCATAATCCTTGTCAACCCTCATTAAATGGTCTTCCATTCATATTCCCTCCACCACTACTATATAAACCATCCCTCTCCTTCATTCCGAAACACAAAAAAACCCCCTCTCTTCTCCTCTCTTGAGTTCTAGTGAAGTAGAGTAGTCTTATCATATCTTGGTCATCTTGAGACTCAAGGTATTGAGTGAGACTCACTCTCACTCTCCTAGTTCTTCTTCTTTCCTCCACCCTTAGGACCTCCACCAAGAATCTTCTCTTTCACCGTATGGATCTTGCATGAAGGTATAATCTCTTTCCCTAACTTGTTTTTTGTGTTCCATGATGAGAGTTTAAGATTAAAGCGTGATAATAGCTATTTAAATTCCTTCGAATATGTTTGAATGTTCTTAATTGTTCTTATATGTTCTTCACATGTTCTTGATTGTTCATCACATGTTCATGCATATCACTAGTTTTAATCTTAAATCCACATCAAAAATATGAAAAACATGTTTGTTTAATAATTCTTTCAAATCCTTGAATCTAGGTTATCACCATCCACACACATTCACTAGAATTTATTTTTCAATCCAAATGTAATGCTCAATAAATTGAATTAGGGTTTATCACATGCACACACACATCAAATTCAACATGCAAATTGATTGACATATTGGATGATATGATATGATTGTTGGCCACCATAGTCTAGAAGAACGGTTTCACCGGACAAGGTGGGTGTCTAACACCGTCCCACCTTGTAACATAGCCTCCGAACTTAGATCAAGGGTTAGTAGATCAAATGCTTATCCTTGTAATTTTCAATTTCTAGATTGTAACTAGGAAACAAAGCCATGTACTTTATCTTAGACTGTATCTAGGACCAAAACCATGTAATTTTCTATGTTCAATGTAAATTCAATTTTAAATTAATAAAATGAGGAATTTTTCAATTATGGTTTTCTTATTTTTTTCAATAATTAAATAAGTGGCGACTCCATTGTAAAACCCTTAATCTAAAAGGGAAAATATAACTAGTCGAACCTCTATTTTGAGAGGCAATAACACGACTCCACCCATTCACGTGGGTTTAGCCCAACACATCCTAAAAAACGGGCCGAGGGCGCGGTCTCTCACACCAAGTCATTCTATAGGATTTTTCTGATACTGACCTTTCCACTGTCATCTACAATAGGGGTTAGGAGTCACTGTGTGGCATCCCAATCACTTGTCCCTCCAAGTTCATACAAGAGTTTTACTTTAATATGCACAAATTTGATTATTCTGTACCTCAATTTATTACTCGTGTTCATGGTATGCGCATTGTAATCACTTCGGATCTTATATCCGAGGTGCTACACGTACCGAGGGTAGAGTTTGCTGACTACCCCGGCTATGAGCGTCTTAGGACTATGTCCAAAGACGAACTCTCCTCTCGCTTTTGTGAGACACCTTCATCTTGGGGTGACTGTCAAAGCACCCCTTGCTCGGGCTTTGCAAAATGTCCGAGGTTCCTTAACATGGTGATGACATTCGTTCTTCATCCTTTGTTTCACTATAACTCCATTATTGAGCCTCATGCTTGATTTTTCTTATCCCTTCTTGAGGGACTTACCATTGACTTTCCCTCTCACTTCATACTCTCCCTTATAGATGTTTATAGGGATACGACAGCTCGTGACAAGCTCATTTTCCCTTCGGCTATCACGCGAATTCTCCGTTATTTTTTTGTCTCCTATCCTGAGTCTTCACACTTCTCTGCTATGTGTGCCATAGAGGTAGCGACCATTAGATGGAGCGAGGCCTAGCTTCGATCAAAGTGGCCACGGACTAAGACGACGACTCCTCCGGCTTCTTCTGCTCCATCTACATCCGCTCTTTCATCGACGAGTGGTGTGACCCTCAAGGCGATCATGGCGCAGTTTCAGCGCATGGATGCTCGCCTTGACACACTCAGTGATAAGTTGTGTCAAGTAAACACCTATGTCGGCTGTATTACTCGACAACAGGCTCACCTTGGTGGCTTCATGGCATCTCCCTCTCCTTCTCCAGAGACATTTGAGGACGAGGACGATGACGGTGACTCTGACGACGATGATGATGATGAGGATGAGGATGCTAGCTCTTCCAGTGACGACGAGATGATTGCTTGAGTTACCTGCCTTTTGTCATTCGTGACAAAAAGGGGAAGTAGTTTCGGTATGAGATTAGTCATGTTCTTAGGGGGGAGAGTTAGTATAGGAGATAGATATTTTTGTTAGGGGGAGTGTTTTTCTTTTGGAGGGATGTAGTGAGGACTTATTGTATCTTTTCTTTTCTTTACTCTTTAGATACATTCTTCTTACATTGTGATAGCAAACCTTGTACTTATGTTGATATATATATATATATATATATATATATATATATTGAGGTTGTTATTACATTCTTTCACCTATCTCTTCATGTGTTGTTTCTTTTCTCTCTTTATGCACATGCTTCTTATATATTATATGCAATCTTTTATTTCTGTTTCACATTGAGATGCCGTGATGGACCAATACGAGGAAAGAAACTGAAAAGGAGGCATCCCCAGACAGACCCCCAAGATCCTTGGAAGAGTCATTGTTTAAAGTATTTTAGAAATACAGGTTGTCAAAGTCTTACTTGCAATGAGCTCTCTTCTTGCAAAGTTTTTCAAGAGATTGTGTTAGGATATATTTTATTGTATTCAACAAGTGAGTATGAGTTGAGTGATTTATGACTTCTCTCATATGTTCATTTGTTTGTTGTGGTTTTGTCACGGATTGCCAAATGGAGAGATTGTTAAGACATATGTGAATTATGTTAGGAATATATGTCAATGTAGAATTGGCTAATCCTTTGACAAAACACACTTTACTTGTAATTGGGTAGATCTAGGATGTGTTAAATACTTCAAAGAACAAGGTTTCAAGTCCAATTGTTAAAGCCATGCAAATCTATCCAAAAATCAAGTGAAGAAATGCTAGATTTTCAAGCTCGATAGCTAGCTCGACAGATAGCATCTATCGAGGTTTAAAAGATAGCTTTTGCCCGATGTTCGACAGCTGCTTGATAGATACCCTATCTATCGAGATTAAGAAAATCAGATTTTCAGTTCTGATTTCACCCCAATCTGTGTATATATGTTTGTGCTTTCTTTTCTTACAACTCTATACACTATACATATACAAGGATTATTTTAAGGGCCATCACAGGTAATGCAAGTGAGTACAACTTGATGCAAATGTTTTTCACAAGTATATTGTGACTAGAGACAATTTGCCCTAGTTTATCTTTCTCTTCAAGAAGCTGTTGCGTTTGTACGCTGTAGGGTTTTGTAACCAGAGAGTTTTGTGATCTTCATTGTGTTGATAAACAGAAGAACTTTGTAGCCAACATCCTTCTCAAGTTGGTGGTTAGTCACGTACTTGGATCCGTGCATCAATTGATTAGTCACATACTGGGAGTTGTGCATTGAAAATGAGAGATTGTCACTACAGAATAAGTCCAATTGGGTATTGAGGTAAGGGTTCAATTGTAAGTTAGTATAAGGTACTGGGATTCCTTCACTTGTAACCGCTTGTTGTGATAATAGTGGATTCTTGGGAGTAGTGACCTTAAAACCACCTGGTGAGATTTTTTCCTTGAAGGTTTTCTCCATTCGTAAGCAAATCACTGTGTCAACTTTATTTTCTGCTGCATATTAACTTAGTTGGTGATTTGTTTGTGCTACCATGTGTATTGCATGCTAATTGAATTAAATAATTAACTTGGCTAATTAATTGGTTAATTCATCACAATGGGTCAATACATTCTTGGCCTATCACATTATGATGAATTTTGTTGTAATTTAGACCAAAGTGACAATTCTAAATTCAACACTTTATAATGAAATAGAGTTTATTTCGCTGCTTAATATATTTATCATACATATATAAGTAAGTATCAATCACTTTTTTTTAAGCCTTAAATATCAATCACTTTAATTCACTAATAATCCATGCAAAAATTTAAAATTTATATATATCCTCATGTTTTATAGATTTATTTGAACGATTTAGATATACCTATAACTTTGATCACCTTCATATATAAATAAATAAAATTTTGATTATTATGCATAGAATATGCTGTAACTTCCCATCAACTTTGATGGGGCGTTTCCTGTTATAATTTCTTCCAGGTAAAATAAAGAATGCTTGTTTACAAAAAATTAGGGATATTAGATTTTCAATCACCATCGCACGGTCACTTTGGAAGTATATTCAATACATGTGTTGAGGACTATCAAAACGTAAATTATACAAACCTACAATTCTGTAATTAATTGAATTAATTATGTGATTAATATCATAATTTTGGGAAGGTTCAACTCATAATTCTTTTGCAAAGATGGACCCAGAATTTTAAGCTAGTAGGGACCGGAGTAAAAAAAAAAAAAAAAAAACTCCAAATGGGCATCCATATAATATTATAAAATTATAAATACTTAAAATCGTTGTTTCTAAATACATTAAAATACAATTATTTACCAACAAAGACAAACAAAAACAAAATAATATCTTTTTTTAATACTAGGCTGGCTAGGATATATATATATATATATTTTTTTTTTTTTTTTTTTGAAGTTAGAGCATTCACATTAGTGGTGCTAAAAATTTTAGCTTTTAACACCTTAAAAAGTTACTTTATCCATTTTACCACCTCACTTTACAATACACCCAATATCAAATATTCTATTTTTTTTTTTATAACTTCATTTAAAATAATATAAACAATTCATTAGAATAATAAAAAAGCGAGAGAATTTGAGTTTTTTAATTGAAGGAACAGATATAATCTTAATAAAATATTGTATTTTATTTTTAACAACTTGCTACAGTTAACTGATATTTATATCTGACTACCAGTTTACTGTAATTGCAAAAAATTTAGTTTTAGCTTCTCCAATAATACATGAGTTTTTGGTTTTTTAGTGGAAAAATAGTTTTTTTTTTTTTTTGGATAAAATACAATCACTATTATGAATATTTTTATTGTTTTACTAAGTTTTTTGGTTGGATAGTTGTTATTTGGGTGAGATTAGTTAGACTTACAGTGGAGGAAGGGACTTAAAGTTTTGGAAGGGGGACTAACTACAAAAATAAAAAAATAAATTTTTTTAGTTAACCTGGGTCCATCCCTGCTTTTGCTAAAGTGAAAGCCTAAAAAAGGATTTTGTATATCCTGTACCCGGCATATACCACCTCCTAAAAAAGAGGTAACCTTGTCCTTCGGAGATCACAAACATTAATCAGGTTGCTAGGCTTTCATTTGAGTTACTTCTAGATATTATAAAGAGTAGGCGACTATTAGTTTTAATAATAAATTCAACCACAGCGTGCAATTTGTAAGCTTTGTTATGATTAGAGCCGTGATTATATATAAGTTTTAATTATTTGGGATGTAATGTAACAATTCCCTTGTGCAATTATCCCTCATTGGGCAATTGATTATATTGTTTTCAAAGGGTTTGGAGACAATTTTTGTAACACAATTTTTATTTCAACCATAACATGTGCTATTGTGAGTTGTGGAGTTAAAGTAGTTCATCTATGTGAAAATAAGAATTCACCAACCACAATTACATATATTATCAAGTTATGACAAAAATTATAGCAAATTTGGTAATTTAGAAGAAATGATTATTCTTAAACTGTTAAAAAAATCACCACAGAGAATTCGATGTATTATTAATCACGTTCTAGTAAAAGTAATGCTGCTGTCATAAATCATTTTACGAACTGTATATTTAGAAAATTCTTTCCATTTCTTATCTATACTCTAAATTTGACATTTTCCATCCAGTAATTGTCAAAAGTCAAGGATGTAAAGTGTAAACACAATTCCACCACAAACATGCACTTCAAGACTCGTGCATTTGACATGCCTTATCTTTGCGTATGCTTTTAAATAGCCCATCATCTTTACGAAGTTTCAATACACCAAAACATTAATCTTAGACATTCTTCCGGGAAAATAGTGGGGATATGGTTTTCCATAGGATGCTTATGCAAGTCATCTGGGTTGGTGTGATATTATCAGCAATAATGGCAGCCGCAATAACAGCATTTCCAATAGCCCTACCTAACTGCCCCGACAGTTGTGGAAATGTAAAAATTCCATATCCCTTTCGCACAACTGAAGGTTGTTACCTCAACGATACTGCTAATATTGATAATGGGTATTATTTTATCAATTGTACTAGCAACGCCCAAGGCCAACCTCAACCAATGATTTGGAACCTCAACGTTACAAGCATTTCCATGGAATTAGGTGAGATTGACATCAAGATGTATGATTCCATTGACTGTTACGACCAGTCTGGTACGCCTCTTTCACCAGACAACACGGAATCTCTCTTTGTCCCCAGTTTCACAGTTTCTGTCACCAAAACAAGTTTGTGGCAGTTGGGTATGACACTTACGCACACCTTAATGGTTTTCTGAACGATCAACCCTCATTCGTAGGCTGCCAGTCCACATGTAATAACACACTGAGTGTAGTCAATGGGACTTGCTCTGGGATTGGGTGTTGCCAAATGGATATTCCTCCAGATTTGACAAATATTTGTTTTAAAGCCTATAGCTTTTCAAACCACTCACAAGTCTGGAATTTCAATCCATGCAGCTTTGCCTTTGTCATCCAAGAAGACAAGTTCAATTTCTCCTCAGATTATCTTATCAGTCTACGAAACAATGTAACCCTTCCCATGGTTCTTGATTGGGCAATTGGTGTCGACAAGTGTGAAGTTGCTCAGAACACATCAAATTACATATGTAGAGGGAATAGTACATGTATTAATCTCAAAAACGGGTTTGGGTACCGTTGCAATTGTATAGTCGGTTACGATGGGAACCCATACCTCAAAGACGGTTGCCAAGGTATATTCAATTTACCTACATATCTACGACATTTTTTCAATTAAAGAAAGTAAACATTTACCGTTTCAGATTTCATTTTCCTTTCAATAGTTTGTGATTGCTTTTGATTCTGGTACTTCTTCAAAGTTACTTAAAAATGGCCTTCTTTCTTTTTTTCTTTTTAATTTTTTTTTTATATATCACAGACATTAATGAATGTGATGTTAAAGAGCTCAATAACTGCATAAGCACTCAATTTTGTGTTAATGACGTCGGATCATATAATTGTTTGTGTATCGAGAGGTACAATAATCTAGACGGGGAGGCATGTGTCCCCAATCAACCTGCTCCTAAATTATCACTAGCAATTAGCCTCGCTATTGTTAAGTATATTTAGTTGCTCTTCCGGAAAAAACTTTTAGCTTTTATTTTATTTTTTTAATTTTTTTAATTTAATAAAATTAACTTTTTTGAAAATTAATTAGCTTTTAATATTTTGGCACACATTTAGCAAAAAAGCAAATATATATGTATAAACTACTATATAAATAAGTTACTAGAAATACAAATAGATTGAGTTTTAACTAGAAATACGGATGGATTGAGTTTTAACTTTTAAATTGAAGATCATATATAGAATGACTTGCAATCATTGTTCCAAAAAACAAAGGGAGTCATGGTTGGTTTGGGAAAAAGAAAAAAGAAAATTTTAGGACACATTTAATACATTGTAATGATGATTACAGTATAATAAGAATAAGTATCACAATTTTTATAAATAAAAAATAAATAAACTATTACAAATGAATAAGGTGGTGGAATGTTATCATATTTAGTTAATTTTTCCAAAACACGCTTCTTAGAAAATTATATATTTACACATTGGATTATGTTTTGAATTAATTTTGAATTTGTTTTTTTTAGAATGAATTTTCAATTTGTTATGGCCTCAAAATAGATAGAAACAATAAAACAAACTGGAGTTTCTCAATTTAAAAATAACAACTAAAAAAAAAATAGCACCTGTCTTTAATCTCATGTTTCCACCAGAGAAAGAAAGCAATGTTGGGAATAGTTGAGTATTTCATCCTTTTTGTATTAGTTAATAGGAAAAAAAAATGAAAACTATCGATTTAGAATTGGGTGCCACTCTTGACAGCCAAAAAATAAAATTGGGTCACAAGGTATTGGAAGGAACAAGAAAATTAAGACAGGAAATCTCATCAATTAAGAACAAAGCCAAGAAAGTACTATGTGCAGCTTAGAGAATAAATGAGTTAAAAAAAAAAAATACTCTTATTCAAAGGGAGAGTGAGAACGAGGAGAGGGAGTACTTGGTAGGGAAAAACAATTACCCTCTTTTCTATAAGTAATAATTATTCTTCATTTAAAAAAATAATAATAATCATTTCTAAGGAATAACTATTTATTGTAATAAAAACACAAACAAACAATTGAATGATTATTCCTAAGGAATAGTCATTCTATTATGAGGTCTATTATAGTTTACTAAACATACTTTTAAAAATTTTCTGGTCTCTGTTCTCCACATTGTTAATTGAGACTTTATCAATTCAACGTTACAAAATGTCCATTGACTAAATTTAGTGAAATAAAAATAATAATAAAAATAAAACTCCGCAACTTGATTGTCCCTGGGGAATATTAAATAATGTAGAAAATGAATCTAATGTAATTAACCTTCAACTTGATTGTCGTTGTGGCCACAGAATAGAGTCCTGAGTCCACCTAGCTATTTGCTCTAAAAATAGTATGCCATATAGTCAATTATATATTAATACGGAAAAGTTAATATAGACTCTTAAGGATATTGTTAATGAACTACATTTAAAACGTTTTTATGAGAAAAAAAAAAATTAATTTTTTGATAGTTTTTTTTATTTGCTATAAAAGTAATATATATATATATATATATATATATATATATTTAAAATGGTTTATTAACGAATAACCTAAAGACAGCCGCTAACCAGACTCTTATTAATATTCTATTACTTTCAATTGTAGGTATTGACGTAGGCTTGATAATCATGCTTGTTTGTTGCTCTTGGCTGTACTTGATAGTCAAGCAAAGAAAGCTGATCAAACTAAAAGAGAAGTTCTTTAAGCAAAATGGTGGTATAATTTTACAACAACAACTCTCTGGAAAAGAAAATTCAACTGAAACCACCAAAATCTTCACCACAGAAGAGCTCAAGAAAGCTATCAACAACTATGATGAAACTTAATTATTGGTCGAGAAGGGTTTGGTACCGTTCATAAAGGATTTTTTTTTTTTTTTTTTTTTCGGGATAATAGGTTTATGGCCATCAAGAAGTCTAAAATAGTGGATCAAAGTCAAATTGAGCAATTCATCAATGAGGTAGTTGCACTTTCCCAAATTAACCATAAAAATGTGGTTAAACTACTAGGTTGTTGTTTGGAGACATCAGTTCCTTTATTAGTTTATAAATTCATACCTAATGGTACACTCTTCAAGTACATACATAATGAAAAGAAAATGTCCACCATATCATGGGAAACTTGTCTTAGGATAGTTACTGAAATAGCAGAAGCACTATCATACCTACACTCTGCAGCTTCTACACCTATAATTCATAGAGATGTGAAGTCTTCAAAAATATTGCTAGATAGTAATTACATTGCAAAGGTATCAGATTTTGGAGTTTCGAGATTGGTTCCACTAGACCAAACAGAAGTAGCAACAATGGTGCAAGGAACTATTGGATACTTAGACCCTAAATACTTGCACACAAGTCAATTGACTGAGAAAAGTGATGTTTATAGCTTTGGAGTTGTCCTTATAGAGCTACTGACTAGGAGAAAGGTGGTATCATTTGATAAGCCTGAGATGGAGAGAAGCCTTGTTACATATTTTCTCATTTCTTTGGAAGAGAATAGATTGTTTGATATTCTTAAGGAACATGTAGCAACTGAAGGCAATGTTGAGCAATTGAAGGAAGTGGCAAATCTTGCAAAGAAGTGCTTAAGATTGAAATGAGAGGATAGGCCTACTATGAAGGAAGTAGCAACAGAATTGGAGGAATTAAGAAAGACAGAGAAGCTCGTGGATCAATGTTGATTCCAAATCCAAAGAAACTGAACACTTACTCACTAAGACATCAGATTCTAGCAAATATGATGTGAGGAATAAAAGTATTGAAGTATATGATAGCGTGAAGGACCATGCAGTGTTGGACTTTGATGATGGGATATAATCTTAGGTTGATGAAATATTTTTAGTAGTGGTAATTAATTTGTTACACAATTTGTGTAGTTCCCCCTTTTTACACTTGTGAAGTTCATTTTTCCTTCTTTTTCTTTTTTTTATTCTTTCCTTTTATTTGTTAGGAGGTTTATCCTAAAGTGAAAGTGGTGGAAGATTCCGTAAAAAAACGAAAAAAAAAAAAGAAGAATAATGACATTGTAAATAAATATCATACTGATTTTCTTTCAAATCTTCCTTTATATATATATATATATATATATATGTAAAGTTGTGATTTACAACTATGTGTTTTGTTGGCTTTTATTCCGTACCAAATTTGATTGTAATTACTATCAATTGTTTATACCCTATATTTGTTGTGGGAATTGTTGTAAGGGGTGTGTGATAGAGAGTGTGTGAAGACTTAAGCAATTTGGAAGCTGATAGAATCTCACGGGTATCTCGCGACTAAGCTTCCCGCGAAGTGAAGCATGTGTCCTGCACATGCTGGAATGCGAAGAGTCATGACAGATGGAGACAGCTGTCTCTCGCGAGTATCTCGTGGGTAAGGCCTTCCCGCGAGACACCCGCGAGACATGCTATTCTGCCAGCCTGTACTGACTGACTCACACATTTTGCACCTATCCTATATAAACCCCCATTACCCACAAATGTTGAGGAATGATTCAGAGAGAAAAACCCTAGATAGGTTTTCTACAACACACACACCTTCTTTTGAGAGAGAGCTACTCCTCCTTAGTGAGAAATTATTGTAGCCTCTTCTCCATCCCTCTCCCATTATCATACCTTGAGAGGAGATTTGTACCCAAACACAACCCACACCTATTCAGAGTGTAGAGAGTGCTTTGGAGTTGCTGGGAAGCATTGGAAGAAGCCAAGGATGGCAGATGCAACATGGAGCTTGTTGCGGGATCCGGAGAACTAAGACAAGACACGGTTCCGAGAAGCCTTGTTGGAGTAGGAACTTGGAGGGCTTAGGTACATCGGGTAGATTAGGCTTGGAGGGTCTCTTGCTTACTCATGTATCCCAACTGATTGTCTAGTGGATCGATTTCCACTTGGAGGGCGGCGGAGAGGTTTTTCGCCGAGTTCTTCGGTTTCTTCTTCGAAAACACGTCTCGGTGTTTTCTGTGTTTGCATCCTTCTTCCCTACTCTTGTTCATTTCATTATTATTGCTGTGTTGCTTTAATTATGGATTAGAGTAGTTGTTTTGCTTATATGCTTGTGTTTACACTATTCCGCGCTTATTATTAAGTTTGTGTAAAATCTATCGAGCCGTAATTTTAATTGGGGGTCTAAATAGCTCTTGTGTTTTCAACACATTTTCGAGCTTTCAATTAGTATCAGAGCGGGTACACTTGATTTGGTTTCATTACCTAAGTGTGATCCTTGACCCCGTGTGTGTGTTTTGCCATGGATAATGCTTTGTATGCTTCTATGGATGTTGTTGATTGTAACATGCCAAGTGTTTGTGAAAATGTCTCTATGAGTGTTCATCCTCATAATTGTGATGACATGTTACTTGATTCTATGGGTGTTGTTGACAAACTCTTAAAGAAAAATGCTAAGAAGTTTCAAAAGAGTTTAAGCAAGTTATTTTGTGAAAAGGATGATTTGATTGCTAAGCTGAATGAATCCATCAAATTGGTTGAAAAATATAAGAAACTTGCTGAAAATTCTCTTGAAAAGCTGAAAGAGTTTGAGTATTTGAATATGGACTTGGATGCTAAACTTGTTTTGTCTAACAAACTTGTTGATGATCTTAAATCTGAAAATGAATCTCTTAAGATGCATGCCAAGTGTTTGATTGCTGAACCTACTGTTAAAAATGATGAAAATATATGTTGCAATCATGTTGTGGTACCCGATTTTGTGTCTAATGTGTGTTTTGCCTCAAAGGACAAATCGATGTACATTCCTCCACATAAAAGAAATCAAAAAGTGGAGAGAAAGGCTCTTAAGCCTAAGCCTCTGTTTAGGTCCAATCCTAGGGAATTGAGTGGATCCAAGTTTGTTCCAACTTGCCACCATTGCAGTGTGATTGGTCATATAAGGCCTCAATGTTCTAAGTTGAAGAGAGAACAAACCCAAGTTGCTAGATCCATTCCCAAAAAGCCTAATGGACCTAAATACATTGTTTGTCACCATTGTGGTGCCCTTGGTCATCTTAGACCTCATTGCTCTCAGTTTCAAGCTTTTAAAAGAATCAAAAGAAAAGAGAAACTCGAGCTTCTTGCAAGTTGTGCTAAAAATGATAAACCGGATTTGAGTGAAAATAGCATGTTGTTAAAGAAATTGTTTAATGCTCTTAACTCCTTGACTATGTGCATCTCCGGTTCTCATTCTTCCAACCCTCGTCTCACTTCTCTTGAGACACTCATTTCAAGCAATCATTCCGTTTGGATGAGGAAGGGTTCTTATGGTTGAGCTTTTACTCTTTTGGTCCTTGATCTAATTCTTTCGATCTTTGTAGGACATTTTCATGCATTAAATGTCATATCTTCATGCATTTGTGCATTTTGCATTTATTTGTATGCATTGCTTTTGTTTTGATCTTACTTTTATGTCTTTGTTTTGTGTGTGTAAAAAAAAAATCCAAAACCACATAAAAAGTGAAAAATTCAAAAAGTTTGATCGTATATGTTTGAGCACATTTCACATGTGAGTTTGGCCTAGTACTTTCGTACTAATGGCGTTGTGCATTTACGAGCTTAGCTTGTTTTGTATGCACCTAGTTCTTTGTGGGAGAAATCTTAAATACTATGTGTGACTGTTGTAAATAGATCTTCAAGCTTGTCATGAATGATTGGTCAATAGTCTTGTTGGTCTTGATACTTGCATAGACTTGTGTCTATATCTCTTCCCACTTTATTTTTTTGCAAATAGAGCTCACCAAATGTAAATCTCCAAATGAAAAGAGATATTGAGCTGCAAAAGCCTGTCGCATATACTAGTATTTGACTAGGAAAAAGGGAAAGCGACTCTTTTTAATATGTTTTGTATGGTACTCAAAACGCCAAAGGCTAATCATCAATGTTGAAATATCATAAATTTCAAGCACCAATCTCAAAATGAGATGTTTTTGTCCAAACAAAATGAAATGGACCAATTGTTATGCCTTATGCAGAAGCCAAATGAAAAGCTTCTAAGTTTTGTATTCAATGTGTGGGAGGTCATATATACTCATTTCTATAATGGAGATTGTCCACTTGATTTCGTATCAGTTGTGTATGACCCGATTGAATTGATCATTGAAGCTTCACTTTAGTCTAAGGACTATTCCACACTTGATCCTCACACACAACACACAAGACTTTTGTTCAATGAATGTCTATTTCATTTGTGTGATTGTACATGTTCAAATGTGATGTGTGTGTGCTCCACCATATGTGGATCAAACCAAAAAGATTTTTGTTCTTTTTGTTTGCCTTTGGAAGTGATTTGTATCACCCTTGTTTTTCAAAGTTTTCAAATTTTTTTTGTGTGAAAAACATGTTTTCTGGGTGTTTTCGTGACCTATTTTATGTTTAAGTTTAGTCACGAATGAAAGGGTCCAATTCTCAAGTTTTCCAGTTTTGGACAGAGAGTTTCGCGGCTGTTTCGCGAGTAAAAACTTACCTGCGAGATACCAGCGAAATTTCGCGGGATTCTAAGTAGCGAGATACCAGCGAAAATTTCCAGATCAGCTTTTTAAAGGGCATTTCGTGGGTCATCTGTTTTAAACGCCTCCCATCTTCTCCCAAACTCTTGTTTTAATGTTTCTACATCAAAACCCAACTAATTTCAAGTGTTTTACATTCCATAAACATCTCTAAGGTAATCTTTAACTCTTTTCATTGATTTTGATCCTTAGATTATGTTTTTGGGGGTTTTATGTTCATAGTTGGGATTTTCTCAAATGGGAGTTGGAAAACTTATTTTCTGTCAATCTTTTTGATTGGGATTTGTTTTAAATGATAATTTGCTTTGGATGGTGGCCCCTTGTGGCAAAAATATCATGTATTTAGGCAAGTTTTTCATAAGTTCTTGCATTGTTTATCATACTTGTGTAGTGTGTGCACTCCAAGTGTTTGATAAAATGCCCAAATGGCATTTTCTTGTTGTTTTGGACTCCGATGAGTACCAAATTTTGGGGATCACCATAATTATTCATGTTTATCATGTTTTGATCATTGGTGGTGTGTTTTGTACACTTTGCCCCTTGAGTGCCTTGCTCATGCATTGGTCATGCATCTCACATGCACACTAGATGCACACTAGTTGCACCTTTGCTGCACACACTTGAACACTTGACATGTTTTTGCATTCACTCATGCTTGTTAAGTCTTTTCAGACCTTCTAGCACATTTTACATGTTCTTGTGTCTATGTCATGCCTAGGTCCACATCATGTTCCATTATCCTTAACATGTCATGTTCTTTATGCTTTGTAGCATTGTTTTAAAATGTTTTTTTCTAATGTTTGAGTTTCATTTTCTCATTCATCTTGCACCCCTCATGCATCTTCTTCATATTTTCTTCTTTCCCTCCTTCCTCTTGATTCATTTGTCTATTCGTGACAAAAAGGGGGAGAATATTCCGGAGAGTATACCGGTGTGTTTCGTCATGTCTATGTGACTCATGTGCACACTCTTAGGGGGAGAAAGCCATAGGGGAGATGCATATACCAAGGGGGAGAAGACATTTTTTGAGAAAACCTTGATCTACTTTATGCTTGTTTTTTCGTTACTTTATGGTGATTTGATTTGCTTTATTGCTCTCATTGCATCGTGCTTATGTGTTGGACATGCTTTTACCCTTATGCTATTGTGCTTTATTGGTTGCATGTTCGGATGATCATTTGCTTTGCTATATGATCATTGTAGTCATTTTCATATGACTATCATGTGTTTGATCAAGTTGCTCATATGTTTCAGAACATGTTTACTTGATCGCATTTTACTTGTTATATAATACTTGTCTTTTTATCACCTGATTTACCTTGAGGGTCTAATGTGGTTTGTGCAAGTGTTTCAGGTTACAGGTATATATGTTCCAAGTTCATCACAGCTCCTATGATTCATGATAAGGGGAGTGATATGATAGGGAAGTACTTTATTTCATGTACCCATGTTGCTTTTGTAAGCTTTAAGGGTTGTTTTGTTTCATTGCATGATTTGTAGGCTTTTATGGTTTGTGTCATGTATTGCAATACTTTGCTTATGCAGCCTTTATGCTTGTGCTATTGAAGTTTAATGTCATACATTTACTTCACTACATCACTCTTGTGCTCGTGTAGGATTGTTCCTAGATGCATATACGTTCTATGCATTGGTTGAGTGATGAACACTCTTGTGCCCTAGTAGGATTGTTCCTAGATGCAAATTCTTCAAGTATTTTGCATTGGTTGAGTGTTGGATGTGCAAATGGTACTCTTCATATGAGCTTATCATCTTGCATATCCGGATGTTCATTCCTTGTGTGAATGAGCATAGTAATTGCTTGTGTATAGTGATTACTCGTTTGATCTTGCCATGATTTAGTGTTTCTATTTCATTCTGCTTGATCTTGTGCTTATTGCTCCATATGCTTTTCAAGTTTTCTGCATACAATGATAATATTTTGTTGTTGTGTTTCAGGAGTTACTTGTTCATATGTTTCAAGAGCTTATCAGAATCTAGAATTAGGTGTGAGTGAGTTTTGCCTGTGTTCCCAAACTCACGTTTAAGTCTAGAGTCTGTTTTAGGGTTTTGTCACGGAATAGCCAACGGGGGAGATTGTAAAGTTGTGATTTACAACTATATGTTTTGTTGGCTTTTATTCCGTGCCAAATTTGATTGTAATTACTATCAATTGTTTATACCCTGTATTTGTTGTGGGAATTGTTGTAAGGGGTGTGTGATAGAGAGTGTGTGAAGACTCAAGCAATTTGGAAGCTGATGGAATCTCGCGGGTATCTCGCGACTAAGCTTCCCGCGAAGTGAAGCATGTGCCCTGCACATGCTGGAATGCGAAGAGTCATGACAGATGAAGACAGCTGTCTCTCGCGAGTATCTCGCGGGTAAGGCTTTCCCGCGAGACACCCGCGAGACATGCTGTTCTGCCAGCCTGTACTGACTGACTCACACATTTTGCACCTATCCTATATAAACCCCCATTACCCACAAATGTTGAGGAATGATTCAGAGAGAAAAACCCTAGATAGGTTTTCTACAACACACACACCCTCTTTTGAGAGAGAGCTACTCCTCCTTAGTGAGAAATTATTGTAGCCTCTTCTCCATCCCTCTCCCATTATCATACATTGAGAGGAGATTTGTACCCAAACACAACCCACACCTATTCAGAGTGTAGAGAGTGCTTTGGAGTTGCTGGGAAGCATTGGAAGAAGCCAAGGATGGCAGATGCAACATGGAGCTTGTTGCGGGATCCGGAGAACTAAGACAAGACACGGTTCCGAGAAGCCTTGTTGGAGTAGGAGCTTGGATGGCTTAGGTACATCGGGTAGATTAGGCTTGGAGGGTCTCTTACTTACTCATGTATCCCAACTGATTGTCTAGTGGATCGATTTCTGCTTGGAGGGCGGCGGAGAGGTTTTTCGCCGAGTTCTTCGGTTTCCTCTTCGAAAACACGTCTCGGTGTTTTCTGTGTTTGCATCCTTCTTCCCTACTCTTGTTCATTTCATTATTACTGCTGTGTTGCTTTAATTATGGATTAGAGTAGTTGTTTTGCTTATATGCTTGTGTTTACACTATTCCGCGCTTATTATTAAGTTTGTGTAAAATCTATCGAGCCGTAATTTTAATTGGGGGTCTAAATAGCTCTTGTGTTTTCAACACATTTTCGAGCTTTCAATATATATATATTGTGGCCCATTTTTTGGAAATTCTCTTTATTTAGTCATCAACGACATCAAACCTTAGCATTTATGTCAAAGTATTTATTTATTATCATTTATTAATGGATAGATGCATTTATTTTTAAGCAATAAAAATTTTTGCTCAAGGAATTTCTCTCTCTCTCTCTCATATACAAGTGTAACTTTTTGATAATATTACATCACTTTATTATTTTTATTGGTTTAATATATTTAAAATCGCATCGTTGGATTACAAATTTTATTGTCCTTAACACATATACCGAATTACGTATTAATTGAATGTTATTTGTTCATTGATCAAATATTTTATAAACAAAGTAGCTACTGATCTCTAATCATCTTAATATTTTGCAAGTATGGAGAATTAAAAAAAAAAAATGTAATATTGACCACAAATTTACATTTTTTAAACTAAATTTAGTGACACATAATATATTATCAAAATTAATTTTTTATATATTAAAACACATGATGGGTATTATGCATGAAAAAAAAACTAGTTTCTTAGTAAAATATTCAAAATGAACTAACCGTGTATATGCACATTGCGTAGAACATAGGATAGTAACTCTTTAATAGTCCGTATATTTTTCTTCATCTTGAATATAAATTAGGTACTAAAGTTGAAAGTATCTTGTGTTTTTGTTATATCAATCATCTGTCTCACTAACTCTAATCATAATTAGTGAAAGCTTTTTCAGGTAAATATTGTTCATTCTTACCAAACCATGGTTACAGATACAGTTTTGATAATTAAAAGAATCTTTTTAAAAAATTGAAATGTTTTGTTACTAATAATAGAGTGACTAATGTATTGATTTTCTCAAATTTCAAGTATAAGAATTATTTCTCTTAAAGTTTGAGGTGGAATATCATTGTCCCCATCTCCAAAGGAGGCTTGTGCAATTTACCCATAATATATTTATTGCTAATGTAAATAACTAAATATCCGGTTGATGCTTGCATCAGCCTTCATCCCATTCACATTACTTGCAAATGGATCCTTAGTAAAATGGAAGAATCATCGATGCTGTTGACTACTCCCGGTGGTTGAATAGCGCCTCACAGTGACAATGATAGTGATGGCTTTGGCTACGAGGACTGTCTCTCTTTGTCATGGGCGCCAGTTTGACGGCTTCGTGTTGATGATGATGGAGGTATTTGTTTGCTTTGAAAAATTAATTCCACGTGTTCAAACTTACAAAATTGCGGGAGACCAAAGTGAATTTTCACACGGTAACCAAAATACTTTCTCCTTGTTATAAAAAAAAAAAAAAAAAAAAAAAAAAAAAAAAAAAAAAATTCTCCTCAAATATATAAGAGGGAGACAGTTATTCAATTTCCATAAAATTTTATCATTTTGTTAGTGCTTTAATTGAATTTTTCAAAAAGTCATGGACCTCTGGTAAATGGTAATATATATATTCTAACATATGTGCTTTGGTGGTATTGAAAAAACTCTTCACTTTCTTATAACAGGCTGCACCTTTAATTGCTAAACAATATTGGCTGTGATTGTTTCACGGGAAAAAAATTTTATGACAGTAAAATATTTTCAGATAAAAATATTTTATGAAAAATATATATATATATATATTTAAAGTATTTGGTTGCGTATCTAAAATGCTCCTAATAATTTATCAAGTATTTTGTTGTGTTCATAAAATACCATTAAAAAAAAAAAAACATATTTTCTAATACTTTCTCATATTTTTCAGCTCCTAAACACGTATATAAATAGACAAATCTCAATATGGAGAAATTAAAAATAAAAATGAAAAAAGTGTGATAATAAAAAAAATAAAAATAAAAAAAATAGAGAAGTTTAGATCTAGAAAAATCACGAGAGAGAGAGAGAGAGAGAGGCTAATTCAGCAACCATACCGGTGGTTGGGACAAGATCAGCAGCAACAACAATGGGTGGTTAAAGTACTAGCAGTAGGCTAAGTGAGGGTGAAGTTTGGGCTGATGGCTTTTGGGTGAAACGTAAAATATTAGGTCGGCAAATTGGGGTGTAAAATACTTTACACCAACACCCTCCTTATTTTACAGTCAATCTGAAAATATTTTTAAGTTGATCAGCAATTTCCAGTTACCTTAAACACTTGCAAATGAATAAAATATTTTCTGAAAATCAATATCAGGTGAAACAGTGTCAGCCTTAATATAAGCTTGTAGAAAATCACACAGTAAGGGAACAAACAACCAGGAAAAGAAAGACTCAATTTATGCAAAATCTCTTACATCAATTACATTGTTGCATGCCTTTCTTTTCTCCAGGCCTATTATCACTTAAAAATCCATGCGTCGCTATCAAACTTTGTCTATCACCAGTGAGAATTAATTGCACTAGGTGCGAGGGATTCTACATCGTAGCTTCCTGGAATACATAGAGACGACTTGAAGCAACAGACTTGCACTTACGGAGGAAGACTATTGTCTTCTAAATTTCTAATTGACCCCTAAACTCGGGCATTGACCTGGTCATCGTTCCCTGTGCCAACAAAACGTGCAGGGTTGCTAGAAAGTTTAAGCACATAACAAAATAGAATACAAATATATTTTTGGTGAGAAACAAAATTTGCCTCCATGGGCTTACATGGGGTGCTAATCCAGATCTCATTGATTGGAGTGATAATATCAACAATTGTGGCAATAACTGAACTGCAGCAGAAGCGGCTCCAGCCAAGCCTGGCTGCGACTATGTGTGGAAATGTAAAAACACCATTTCCATTTGGCTCGACTCGGCTGTTATCTAAATAAGAAATTTTACATCACTTGTGAGGACAATGTAACAGCGAAGACAGGTGATTTCACTGTTAAAAATATATCCATTGAGGATCATGAGTTGCGTGTCTTGCAATTTGTAGCCCAACGATGCTACAATCAGACTGGTGCATTAGTGGAAGGCATTAAAACCTGGCTCAAAACTAGCAGTTAACACCATTTCTAAGTTTATAGCATTGGCAGCAACATACAAGGAAGGGAACTGCTAAAGAAACATGTTAGAGACAGAGTCATGGCCATAACCAATGCAGTCCATTTCATTGTATCATGACAGTGAAGCCACGGTATCTAGAATATATAGTAAAATTAATAATGGAAAATCTAGATTCAAGACAGGTAAGACTAAGATACAAGTACGTGAGACAATTAAGAGAAGATGGAATCATAGCCATTGTCTTTCTTATTATGACTATTTAATTTCAACTGCTTGAGTAGATCGGACAGAGTACATATAGCGCAGTTTGACAATTTTGAGAATGTGAGTGCTCTACAACGCAGAGATGGAATAGCCCCACAAATAGGATAAAACAAAGTATCAAGCAAAAGTGGTGGGGGGAAGATTGCCAACTGGATAGATATTCATATGAAAATCTTGTACTTCATTTTCACCAATGAGAATAGAGATAAGGATACCATGAGATAAGAAGAGAGCAAGATGATTAGGGCCCCTTACTTTCTCTATTACTATAAATTCACAACTAAGACCATGCCCCATCCATCTCTCACACCTTAATGGTTCACACAAGCAAATGTCTGTGTAACAAAGACATAAATGTGAACTTAGGAGTGGTGTTGATTCAAGCAAGAGTAAAAGAGTTTTCTCTTGTATATATTCACTTATCCAGGTAATAGCACATGGCCATTACATGCTAGCAAGTGAAGAACTTCTTGAGTTAAGAACAATATTTCTAGAGCATAAGAGTTTTTGTTTAAGCATAATGCACCATTAATGGTCTTGGAACTTTGAAATGATTATACTAAGAGAGTTAAACCTTCTTTCATGCACAATATTGTGTGTTAAAGACTGGACATAAATATTATAACCTATTAGGGGGGGTGGTTGTATATTTCTAAAATATAAGTAAGTTGTAATATTAGAAATTGGATTGGACAAGAATCCAATCATGAAGGTGAGGGAAAGGAAATTCCATGTAATTTGGTCAAGAAAATTTTAAGCAAAATTCTCTATTTGAAATTCTAATGAGTTGAATTGACCAAGTTTCAAACGAATTTTAGGCAAACCTCTTAAATTTTGATGAGTTGGGTCAACTAAAGATCCGTTTGGATAGAATTTATTTTGCTGAAACTGAAAACTAAAAAACACTGTAGCAAAATGATTTTTAAATGTGTGAATAGTGCTGTGAGACCCATTTTTAATATATTTTTTTAAATGAAGTGGTTGTGGGTCCCATGAACAGTATTGCTACAGCGTGTGAACAGTGCGCATACTGTTCATGAACAGTGCATTTTGTCTCTAAAAGCAAAAAAAAAAAAAAAAAGTGAACGCAAACGCACAAAACGTGCAATACAAACACATACTAAGCTTCAAGCGAGTTTTAGGTGAACTTGAAACATTGTGTCTTTTTGCATAAATTTTTCGAGTTTTACCAACCGTTAGAAATGGTTTCATGTGTATCTAATAGTCATAAGCATTTTCAACAGTTTTTTGAAAGGGTATAACACCTAATTTGTCTTCTTCTCATTCAACAGAGAAATGTATATAAGCCCCTGTAATCAATATAGGACTAAACCAAAGAAACCATATTCTAGATGTATAATTAAGTGAATGGTCTATGAATTTTAACCACATCAATGTCACACACAGACTTCATTCACAAAAGAAACACAAAATAGGAAATTTTTATCCTACTTAGCAACACAATTTGGGTATTTCTCAAAGTTCAAAGAAGTTTGAAATTTTACCCAAAAGAAATTATCTATGATGCATTCATTATCATAAAACAAGCTAAGCAAAGCAATTCCCGACAAAACTCTTTCACAAGCTAAACTAAAGCCATTCATGATACAAACTAATAGTAAAACCCCATGCATGAGACCACTCGTATAAGGTTTTATATATATATATATATATATATATATGCTCTGCATTTGTTCCTAAAGTTACGAGCAGGGAATGAGAACCTAGCAATAAAAATCAGCTCTTTAAAGCGGAATGGCATTATAAGATCATCTTATTGTTGTTTTGCGTGAAGTACATATAACCGATCACCTAAGTCACGTGCAAAATATAATTACCATCTAACTGATCCCAGAGTAGTAGGAAAGAAGGTTTGAAATGAAATTCATCATCTCCTAGATACCACAGGTAATTCTAAGTCATACTTATCAAGTAATTCAGATCAAGCAATTGGGACCTAATGGACTTGTTAAATAAAGCATGCATTATGAATGTATATGGGTAAATAACAAAACCAATTCTATGATCTGTGTATAGAGAAACAAAATGCTTGTAGTTTTAGGATATGCAGATAGCAAAACAAAATACTTACATTTTTAGGATTGGGATCAAGTGTTTTATGTATCGATGACTTCAAAGAGGAAACCAGTATGGACAAGAAAATTCTGCTGCATTTATCTACACATCATCCACAAAAGCAGTTAGTTAAAAGCTGCCAATCATCCATTTGAACTACTAATTGTTATGCGACTCACACGGACCCTGGAGAAAGTTTCCACTTTGTTCATAGGAAGAATAAAAGAATAGGAGAAATTACACTAACCATTCTTGAGGTTTGGGTAATGTTAATAGCTTATTACACTCTAGATGGAATAATTAAAAAAATACATATGACTAACTTAAAGCATCATAAAATTAATCCTTTCGAGCTCTGGCTCTCCCTCTCTTGCAATGGCTACTGAGTTTAATTATATTAAAATAACTTCATTTTTAAAAATTTAAGCTTTTCCTTCTTTGGATGCAAAAGGCATCAACATACTGCATATGTGTACATACATTACGTTAGTTTCCTGCACCTGCTCCCAATCATGAAAAAAATTCTTACTTGAATTAATCAAGTCCATACAAATTCATTACTCGAATATGAAAAATACAAACCAACAAAAGAATAAACAAGATTCTACAAAAAGAAAAAAAGAACGTAGGCTTTGTATTCATTGGAACAAAACAATAACAATAACAAATAAAAGGGGAAAAAAAAAAGATTAGCAATTCCAAGCTTCATAACTTGAAAATGAATTTATAAAATTCATAAGCTCTAGTAAGTTTTATAAACAAAATGAGTGTAAAAAATCTCTGCAATGTACAGCTGAACAGAGCCATTGAAGTGCAATAACCCAAGCCAAACAAAAATTAAATTGATACTATTGAAATACTACACCATTAACACTTATCAACTCCTTTTTAAGAATCTCTTCAATATAATATGTTCAGACCTCATAATCCAACCCATACTTCAGATTCCAAACCCTAGCCACCAAATTATATTATTGGAGAGGAAGAGAAATATCAAATAGATAGAGAGACCTGTAATTGGACAAAGGGGCGGAGGAGAGGGCTCCGTCTATCAAAGGCTGGCTCGTCGTCGAAATGAGATCGCCGACCACCGCACCTTAGCCCGTCGTCGGAGATGAAATGTGCTCCAATTTTGAGAGAAAGGGAGAGAATATTTTGAGAGAGACTTTATTCGTAAATGGATTTTTTGAATTCTGAGTGAGAGAGAGACTTTATTCCAAGGGTTGAAACATTTGGATATCTTTTATGAGTTTTATCAAGGGTTGAATTGAAATTCCGTCAAAAAAATGTAAAATTTGGAGGCAACAATAACGCGGGAGAGCTAACAAATTAGTTTATTTCAAGGTTTTTAATGACGATTATAACAAGATTAGTCATATTTTAATTAGTACACCAGTTTTTAGCGTTTGTTTCAACTATTTTCAGTGAATCCTCGAAAAAAGTGGGTCGAGTCATGTTTTATTTTATTTTTTATTTTTTTTTAAAGTGCTTCGAGGCTAAGAGTGGTCTTTATTTTGTTTCCAAGAATCATAAGACCACATTTTGGTCTTCACGCTCGGCTTACATTTGGTTTTGGTTTAAAAATCCAACTTTTTTATTATTTAACTTATTTTTGTTATTATGTGTAAGTTTTATTGAACTTTTTGCTACTATTTATTAGTTTTACTATACTATTTTAGCTACTTTTAGCAAAAAAATTTCAGTTTCAACTAAATAAGATGTTCAAACTTTTTAATATTATTTTTTATAGTGCAAACAGAGAATTTTTTTTTTTATCAAATGTGATAGCAAATTTGAGAAATTGATGAATTCATCATTGTATTTGTCTAGTACACTAAAATGAGAGAAGGTAGGCAAAGCCTTTCAAAGTGTAATCCAAAGGCTGAAAGTGATCTCTTGGGAGGAAAGGGAAACACATTGGTTCATGGATGGCCAGGATGGGTCACACTGGCCGGCTTTAGGTTTGAAGGTGATGGAAACAAAGTGAAAGTGTGTGTTTGGCAAAAATTAAAAAGTCAGCTTATTTTACTATTCAATTTATTTTTGTTATTATTTAGGGGTCCCACTGCTTTATTTCAGGTAACTTTTACTTTTATCTACAATACTTTCAGTAAAAAAATTTCAGTTTCAACAAAATAAGCGGATCCCAAACAAATCCGAAGAGTCGAAGAGATTTATTAGACATTGAGAGCAACTCCGGCTTATAATGATGATCTGGCGGGCGGAGATAGCTGATTGGATGTGGATGGTGAGTGACTCTATTTAGGCTTAAAAAGAAATTGAGAAAAATTATAGGGGTATTTTTGGCAACACGTGACATTTCATCAAAATGAGAGTTTTTATTTTATTTAATTTTATTTTGGAGAACAAAATGAGAAAATAAATTAAGTAAAGACTTCCTATAAAAAATAATAATTTTTTTTAGAGAGTTTTACCTTATGGCATCTGCTCCTAATAATAGCTCTTTATCATCAGACCAAGACACCAATCAGTTATTGATATAGGCGGAGGTTGAACCCCAAATCTCTTATTCAACTATCAGAATAACTAAAACCCACAATAATAATAATAAATTAAGACTAGACTATTCACCAAAATCTAAAAATGTTAAAATGGAATGAAACGTAACGCTTTCACAAAGTAAAACTCCTAAAACAAAAGTACAAAACAAAACAAAAACCCAAAGTAGAGCTAAAGTTGCTGGTTAGTGAGACATGGGCGCATACAAGATTTTTCCCTACAACAAAGTAGAGCTAAAGTTGCTGCGAGTAAATTTTTTTTTAGAATTATGTGGTTAAACGATAAATTTTTGATTCTCCCAAAAACTTAAGTTGCGTTTAGGATAACCGGTAATTTATCGTGGTATCAGAACATGAGGTCCTAAGTTTGATATATGTCTCATCCACACTACCTCTCATTTAAAATCCCACTTGTTGAGAATCACCTATTAAAAGGGAATTTGAGCCCACACGTAATGGGAAGTATTAGAATTATGTGGTTAAATAATTAAATTTACTATATTTTATCAAATGCTAAAATTAAACTAAACAAGAAACAAGGTTTTTATCATTTTTTATAGTTAGACTAAACAAGAAACAAGGTTTTATCATTTATAAGAAGTCATTTTTTATAGAACTTGTAAAATAGAAGGAAGAAAAATAAAATATGTAAAGAGAGGAAAGAAAAGCAGATGTAAAGACAATTATGTGGTTCAACTTATGAAAACCTACTTACAAAAAGCTCTTAATGTAAATGTTTACCATTCACAATTTTATTATTTAGAATGGTTGTTTTATAGTAAACCCTATAGGGTATACATAGAAGGAAAATACTAAAAATATTTTAAAATTACTACATAAAATTAACAAACTAATGTGATAATTAATTAATGTGATTGGTGGATTTTAAACATAATAAATGAATATCTAATTTTATTTTTTATTTTTTAATGACAAGTGACATATTTGATAATAAAAAAGTATACTACATATATATACACATCAATTTATACAGGTTATGTAGCAAATTTATATCCCCAAAATTTATAAAACTGAAATTGACTAAGGGAAGTCTCTTGATTAGACTAAAATCAATGACAATTAATGTTCTTTAATTGTATCAAATAAAAAAAAAAAAAATTATATACAAAATAGAAATTCTACTTTAACTTAATCTAAGTATATATATGTGTAAAGTTCTCTCCTATAAACTTGAACTCACGTCCCCCCCCCCCCTCCCCTACACCCCTCAAGCACTTATATACTTATGGAGTGACTATCACGCTAAGAGTGCGTGGTAGTCAATCAAAGATATTAATATGTGCTAAATTTGATATACAGTGATATACTAACAAAATTTTGGGCAAAAGCACATCATACATGGCTCAATTAGCCAAGTGGATGAAGTTTTATTTTTTTATTTTTTTTTATTTTGAAAATGTCAAACACTGAAGTTAGCATAAGAAAAGTTGTGATAGAAACAGTAATACTTTAAGTTTTTATTAATATTATGAGTTATTATAGAATCACAAATTATTCTATAATTTTTTTGCTACAACTATAATGTGGTAAATTGTGAATAATTAGTTATTACTTATACTCTGCTACATTAGAGTTGTGGCAAGAAATTGTAAAAAAAATTGTGGTCATACTTTTTCTAACATTATTCTTCTTTACACTATTGATAATCACGGTAAACGGTATCAATCGTTATAATTTCATTAATTAGGAGTGTTGTGATTGGTCTATATCCTCTCATTCTTGACAAAAAGAAAGTTGATTTTTGATAGCAGATCCCAAGGAGAATAAACTTGGAGCCGTTAGTGTTAGAAATACTGAATTGTAGTGTTGTATTTCTTACTTCAGAAAATATACATGTGATGCCTTTATATAGGAGGCATATGTGTGCGGTACAAGTAAACATATGTGTGTGGTACAAGTAAAGTGTAGTACAAGTACAAGTGTGCTATACAAGTAAACTAGCTGGGCCTAAGGCCCATAACATAATATACATTAACAGCCCCCCTCAAACTCAAGGTGGATGTGAGACCAGCTTGAGGTTGTCAACCAAATCACGAGTGCGTCCCTTAGGAAGTGCCTTGGTGAAAATATCTGCAAGTTGATCTTTGGAGGAGACGGAGAAAAGCTTGAGAGCACCATGGACAAGATGATAACGGATAAAATGACAATCAATCTCGATGTGTTTAGTCCGTTCATGGAAGACGTCATTATGAGCAATATGAATGGCACTCTGGTTGTCACAATAAAGGGGAGTAGCAGAGGATGTGGACACACCCAAATCCTTAAGAAGCCATCGTAACCAAAGGAGCTCAGATGTGGTGTCAGCAAGAGCACGATATTCTGCTTCAGTACTGGAGCGGGCCACGAAAGTTTGTTTCTTACTTCGCCAAGAAATCAAAGAAGAACCAAGGAGAAAGCAATAACCTGTAGTGGACCTGCGATCAGTGGGATCTCCTGCCCAATCAGCATCAGAGAATGCACGGAGTACAAGAGGAGACTGAGCTGAGTAGAAAAGGCCATGGAAGAGAGTGCCCTTCAGGTATCGTAGAATGCGCAAAACAGCAGCATAGTGAGTCGATCGTGGAGCAGACAGATACTGACTCACCTGATGAACAGCATAAGAAATGTCTGGACGAGTAACTGTGAGATAAACTAGGCTGCCAACCAATCGTCTGTAAAGAGAGGGATTAGACAATGGTTTCCCCTCCGAGGGTGTCAGATGCACATTAAGTTCAACTGGAGTGTCAACAGTCTTGCTGTCAGTGAGTCCAGCTCGAGATAAAAGGTCAGATGCATACTTGGCTTGAGTAATATAAAGACCATCTGTGGAACGAGTGATCTCAAGACCCAAGAAATAGCTGAGATGTCCAAGGTCTTTCATCTCAAACTGCTGACTAAGAAAATCCTTGAGTTCTTGAATGCCACTGAGGTCATCACCAGTTATGATCATGTCATCCACATATAGGAGAAGCAAAATGGTGCCTTTATCATTGCGACGAAGAAATAAGGCAGAATCATAAGGACTGGTAGTGTAACCCAAGCGAAAGATGGTGGAGCTGAACTTGGCAAACCAAGCTCGTGGAGCTTGTTTAAGGCCATAAAGTGCACGTCGAAGGCGACAAACCTTGTTTGGTTCAACAGAAAGACCAGGAGGAGGTTGCATATAGACTTCTTCATGCAGATCCCCATTAAGGAAGGCATTTTTAACATTCATCTGAAAAAGGTCCCATTTACTAGCAGCAGCAACAGCTAAGAGGGCACGAACAGAGGAGATACGGGCAACTGGAGCAAAAGTCTCTTCATAATCAATCCCATACTCCTGTGTAAAACCTTTTGCAACAAGACGAGCCTTGTAGCGCTCGATGGACCCATCAGAGCGAGTCTTGATCTTATAGATCCACTTACAACCAACCACAGACTGACTAGGAGGGAGAGTAACCAGATCCCAAGTATGGTTTTTGGTTAATGCATCAATTTCCTCTTTCATTGCAATCTGCCATAAAGGGTCAGTAGAGGCCTCACGATAGGTTTGAGGCTCATGGAGTGTAGCAAGGGCAGTGTAACAATGATAGTCAAGTAAATGTGCAGGAATGGATCTTACCCGGGTTGAGTGGCGAGGTGGAATGTCTTGTGGAGGATCTTCAGGCGGAGCAGGAGTAGGGGACCTAGGCTCAAGGTGGGGTAGCTCGTCATCAACCTGTTCATCTACAACCTGTCTAGGAAAATCATCAAAAATATCTGGAGATGGAATAGAGAAGTCCAAAGGAGGATCAAGAGTATTTGCAGAAGGAACAGGAGACTCATCTGGAAAGATTTCTAAAACAGAAGAGTTAGTTAGGGAAGAACGAAAATGAGAGAGTTCAACAAATAAGCGGTGTTCCCAAAAGATAACATTACGGGAAACACGAAGACGATGAGAGACAGGATCATAGCACCGATACCCTTTTTGAGTTTCACCATAACCAAGGAAACAACAAAGTCTAGATCGAGGCTCAAGTTTGTTGTGCTCATGAGGCTGAAGAAGAACGAAACAAGCAGATCCAAAAGAGCGAAGGTAATGATAGTCAGGGGGTGACCCAAAAAGGCACTCATACGGAGTCTGATTATGGATGACAGTGCTTGGAATGCGATTAATGGCATGAACAGCATGAAGAGCGGCTTCACCCCAAAATGGGGCAGGAACTTTAGCAGAAAGAAGAAGAGCACGGACAGTGTCAAGAATATGACGAAGTTTTCTTTCGGCTCGACCATTTTGTTGAGAGGTGCCTGGACAGGTTAGATGATGTACAGTGCCATAGGAATGTAACAGAGCTTGAAAAGCATATTGAGTATATTCAAGAGCATTATCAGAACGAAAAATTTTGATATGTTTGGAGAATTGTGTTTCAACCATTTTTGCAAAGTTACTGTATATTGGTAAGATTTCAGAACGAGATTTCATAGGAAAGATCCAACTATAACGAGAATAATCATCAATAAAAACAACAAAATAACGAGATCCACCAATACTAGTAACAGGAGAAGGTCCCCAAACATCAGAATGAATTAACTCAAAAATACTATTAGAGATAGATTCACTATTATTGAAAGGTAAAGCTGGCTGTTTTCCTAACTGGCAAGAAGTACAATCAAAATTGTCTTTGGACACAGAACCCAACAGACCCTTAGAAGCTAACTGTTGTACCCGAGTAGATGAGGCATGACCAAGACGAGAATGCCAAAGTGCAAGGGAAGGTAAGGAAGAAACTGCAGCAGCTGCAGCAGCAACAGAGACAGGAGCAACAGGTGGAAGATGAAGATTGTCCACGGGAAACATACGCCCAACCCTAGGACCGGTCCCAAGCTCTTGTCCCGTCCTCGGATCCTGCACAATACACCCAGAATAGTCAAAAATAAGGCGATATCCTAGTTCAGCTAATTGTCCCACAGAGCACAAATTATAGGATAGATCAGGTACATGGAAGACCCCAGGAACAGAGAGGTTAGAGGTTGAAACAAAACCTAGACTATTCCCATGCATGGTGGAACCATCAGCTATATGAATATTAAGAGGATGTGGTGCAGGGTCAAGTTTGGAGAATAAGGATGAGTGAGGTGTCATGTGATTGCAACAGGCAGAATCAAAAAGCCAAGTTTGAGACTTACCGGGCAGAACTGAGAGAGCAGTGGAAAGAGATGCATTACCAGCCATACGAACAGCCTGAGCTATGATCTCCTGTAGTTCAGTGGGGGAGAGGTTGATAGTGGATCCAGAAGACTGGGACTCAGCTGAAATGGAAGGCATCGGCGGAGTAGGCTCAGTATTAGCAACAGCAGCAGTAGATTTGTTGCGACGGTAACAAGTCTCAATGGTGTGGCCAGGACGCTTGCAATAATTGCAGAACTTCTTGTTGGTCTGCTTGCGACGATTGTTAGAGCCAGAAGAATCACCTGATTGCTGAGGTTGCTCAATGAAAGGAGCAGAAGGAGTAATAGCCAAAACATTGAACTTATTCTGGGCTTGAAGGGTTGCAAGCCGAGCTTCTTCTCTAACCAACTCGTTTACAGCAGTGTCAAGAGAGGGAGGCGGACTGCGATTAAGAAGCTGACCTCGGATGGGCTCAAAGTCCTTGTGAAGAGACATCAGGAACTCATAGAGACGAAATTCATCTCTAACTGTAGCATATTGCTGAGCATCTTTTGAGCATGCCCAAATCGGATCAGAAAGGTCAATTTGGTCCCAAATGAAGCGAAGCTGATCATAGTAGTCATTGATGGATTGCCCTGGTTCTTGTCGAAGTTGATGCAATTCAACTACCAATTGATATTTCATGGATCCATGAGTAGTGGAGTACCTTTTGGCCAACATATCCCATGCTGATTTTGCATCGTCAAAGCTGCCCAACAGATTAGAGATAGAGGGAATGGAAGTGTTCCGAATCCATGTGAGGATCATGTGGTTGTGACTGTCCCATTCAATCATGCGACCAAGGAAGGCAGCATCTTCTTCACTTGCTCCCTTGACAGGAATGGTAATTGCACCAGTACAGTATTGCCAGAGCATGCGACCCTTAAGAAAACTGCGCATAGCTTGAGACCAAGATAAGTAATTCTTGTTCCCCTCCAATACAGTATTGATGGGGCGAGGAAGAAAAATATCCTTTTTATCCATTTAGAAACACAATATGCAAAAATAGACTGCAAAAATGAAATCTACGCGAAAAACTGGGTAAGGAGAACCTAGACTGAAAAAGTCAACTGTCAAAGTCAACGGTCAAAGTCAACTGTCAAAGTCAACGGTTAAAGTCAACGGTCAACGGCCTGGTCAACGATCAGCGTGGATGACGTCAGCAGGATGACGTGGCGCTGACGTCAGCAGGTGACTGGATGCTGACGTAAGCTAGGGCTGACGTGGCACTGATGACGTCACGGGTGACGTCAGTCTCACCTGAGGACGGCGCGTGCGGCGCGTGTGGCGCGTGTGGCACAGTCGCAGAATCTTCAGGCGGCGCGTGACGGCGCGTGGGCACTCCGATGACTGCGAGGCTTTCACCAAAAGTTAGATCGTTCCAAGACGATCTCAGTGATATGTCCAGAAATATGATCGGAGCAATATTCGAGGCGCGATGACACGTGCAGTGATCTTGTGCGGTGTTGGACTCCTCAACGATAGTGGCTGCAGGTCCGGAACCCTAAGACAGTGCTTGGAAGACGTCGCGGGTTCAACGGCGAAAGGCTGCGGCGACTGTTGTGATAGCGGAAGCGATGTTGAGAGTGGAGTAACACCAATAAAGATAAGACTGCTAAGAAAAGGTCAGAGCAGTGGCTCTGATACCATGTTAGAAATACTGAATCGTAGTGTTGTATTTCTTACTTCAGAAAATATACATGTGATGCCTTTATATAGGAGGCATATGTGTGCGGTACAAGTAAACATATGTGTGCGGTACAAGTAAAGTGTAGTACAAGTACAAGTGTGCTATACAAGTAAACTAGCTGGGCCTAAGGCCCATAACATAATATACATTAACAGATCCCAAGGAGAATAAACTTGGAGCCGTTAGAAACAAGAGAGAGGGAGGAGACGACAAAGACAGAGAGGAGCTCAAATAAGAATATTCTAAGCCTATAACTCTTGATGTATAGTGAACCCTCAACGAACCCTTGAGTCTTGAGGTTATTGAAAATGGAATAATTGACTTTTATAAGAGCTTGATAATTCCTTGACAGGTTCACCAGTTCGCCTTATCTTTTTCTCTGCCTAATTAACGTGTTTTTGGTCAATAACTCATCACCCAAGGGAGGGACTTGCCTGTTATAAGGAGGCCATCAAGGTTAACGGCGGCAGCACAAACAAAGCCTAAATTTTTACAAAACAGAGATATATAAAAGCAAAGTCATGGCTCTGCATAGATTGCTTTCACAACAACAACTGCTTCTATTTGGGTGGAGAATTTTAGCAGTAACGGCAGCATCTCAACCCAGTTCAAGTTGCATAAATAGCTGTGGATCACTTAGCATCCGCTACCCATTTGGTATAAGCGAGGGCTGCTTCTTTGATGAGTCTTTTCTCATTACATGTAACAACACTTCTGGTTCTCCAACGCCATTTCTGCGCCATAGTAATTTAACAGTGCTCAATATATCTCTGGATGGTGAACTACAAGTATCCATCTTTGTAGCCCGTGATTGCTACAACAAATCAGGGCTTGTTGACAATGATATTTTCCAGCTTAGTTTATTAAATTTTTCCATCTCGTAAACGAAGAACAAGTTCACCGCCGTTGGCTGTGACACTTCGTGATTTTTAATGGTTTATCTTGGGGACAAAACTATACCACTGGCAGTGACGGCTCTAGGATTATTATTTAGGGTGGTCAATAAGAAACATAAATTATACAAAATGTAAAATAAAAGAGAACTTAAATATATCAACACCACAACAAAAAACAAAAACAAAAACCAAATTACATAAATTTTTACAATTGCTTTCTATAATGTTTTATATTTTACATTATCAATCCTACAAGCTAGATTTCTTTTAATGTACATGACCAAACAATTATTCATCCATTGATCTCCCATTTGATTGATTTATTTCAAATTTGTTAAGATCTAAATCAGCTTTTTTTAAAGTTTACAATTAACAAATTTATACTTTTGTTGTTGGGCATATTAAATTTTTTTCCCCCGATTTTAGATCAAATTGGTTTGTTATTGAGTTTTTTTTTTTTTTTTTGGTATGATTAAAAAGTCTAAAATATTGTTTAGATCATCACATTCAAACTTATTTCAGCAGGCGTTAAAAAAAATCTAGAGTTAAGGTGTTCCAATATTTATTTTAAGGGGTCAAAGAAAAAAAATTTTTAATTTGTATATAATTTTATTTTTTGGGGCTAGTTCAGGGGGTTCATTTGAACCCCCTGGGCTTCAAGTGGAGCCGCCCCTGACCACTGGATGCCTATCACTTTGTGACCACATCGACAGTGTGGTTAATGGGTCTTGCTCTGGCATTGGTTGTTGCCAGACTTTTATCCCAGAAGGAGTAACGAGTATTACTGTGGGTCTAGGGAGCTTTAATAATCACTCCACGGTACTCTGTATGTTTTTAGACCCCTTAAAATACAACTAGATTAATCTAGTTAATTAACCAAGTGATTACTTAGTCAAATTATCAGATCTAGGTTAACACAAATATATCATATCAATGTAAAGTGCGGAAAATAAAGAATACAAATATATGATGACTCAGGAAAACCAAACTGGTAAAAAAACCTAGGGAGGATTTAACGTAGCTATCCTCAAGGTAAATTGAATCTACTATGAAAGAATTAAAGTTTTACAATAGCGACTTAGACCACTAACATCCTATTGCTATATCGAGTAAAAAACTTACTACTACGACCACGTGACAGCTCCGAGCCCACAGACTACTTTTTTCTTGGATTCCCAATGAGTACAAGCACTCCCACTTATATATTTTTAAACTCTTGAATCTGCAACTGAATGATCACCAAGTTCTTAACATAATCTTGAATCTTGTAAATCCTAAGTATGTCTGAAGGCAACCACCTCTTAATCTCACAAAAGATTCACATACACAGCATAAAGAGCAACCTCAAAATGTGGCTAGGGTTCCCTTTTATATTTAAAGTAAAACATAAAACCCTACACGTCAAACGGGCTTAGGCTGAGTTGGAAATTCTGTAGAAAAAATAATCTGCACGACTTTTGATCGGTCGAATCTAATTCTCGATCGATCGATCAGGAAAATTTACACAGTAAATCTTGTATCAACTTGATTCCAACTTTGCATAATAAACATATACTTTGAGCAAGTCTAAACAAGACTAAAACGTTTTGATCATGATTTGCCAACATTATAAAATGAAATTCTAATACATTAGTTCCTAATTCTTAGAACCTAACATACTCGACTTCAATCCATGTGGTTTTGGTTTTGTAGTGGAAGAAGATGCGTACAACTTTTCCTCCTTGGATCTTAAATTTTTACAAAATAGAACAACTATTCCCTTGGTGCTTGATTGGGCCGTTGGAAATGAAACATGCCAAGATGCTAAGAGGAATTTAACAAGCTATGCGTGTAAGGCAGCATATAGTGAATGTTACAATTTCAACAACGGTCCTGGATATCGTTGCAATTGCTCCTTAGGTTTTCAAGGGAACACATACCTCCTTGATGGTTGTCAAGGTGACAATATAAATTCAGTATGTTGTATTGTTATTCGCATAAGAATGTCACTAGTTAGTTGTTGTTGTTGCTAAATGAACATATAGATTGTTCTAATACCTTTCGATGGGTTGCATTGTGGTTCAGATATCGATGAGTGCGTAACTTTAAACCCCTGCAACAAACAATGCCACAACTTTCCTGGGGGTTTTAGTTGCTCTTGTCCCAAGGAAAACTTGTCCCAAGGGGTACGAGGGTGATGGGTTGAGAAATGGAATAGGATGTCAACTTACAGACAACCAATCAAGGAGTATCATTATTGCAATAGGTAAGTACATGCAAATATTAATATTATTATTATTATTATTTTAACCAGTTTTCAATAAGAAATAATATTAGATTATATAGATGCATATATGGAGGGGGTGTTGGGTGCAAGTTTAGATCAATATGGCTAGGAGTAGAATTAATTAGTATAGAATTAATTAGTATTTAAGTTGCTGTTATGCACTATCTATATAGTGTCCGTTTGGATACAATTTATTATTATTGAAAGTTACTGAAAACTGATTGTTGCTGAAAACACTGTAGCAAAATAATTTTTAAATGTGTAAATAGTATCGTGGGACCCATGTTTAATATTTTTTAATACATAAACAGTGCATGAACAGTGCGTAAACAATACACGCACTGTTCATGCACAGTAAATTTTGTCCCCCCAAAGTCAACAAGTGCGGCCAAAAAAAAAAAAAAAACAGAAAACGCAACTCTACTTTCAGTAAGAAAAAGTGTTATCCAAACCTAGTCATAGTATTAACAAACTATCAATTAAGATAAATACATAAAATTATTGTTTCTTAATACGTTAAGATGCAATTATCTACTAATAATGACAAAAAAATACAAAATAATATTGTTTCTTAAAAGTATCAGCTATTGCAAAAAAATTATTATTTTCACAAACCAAAAATTACTTTTGCTTCTTTAATATAGCATTTGAAATATCTCGTACAGTAGTGTTTTTGATATTTGGTGTTCTAAATACTAAATATTTACATTTAGGACACCTGATGCATGCTAAGACTCAAATATTGGGCTGATCAGGATTTTTTATTTTAAAGTTTTGTTTTTGTTAAGTTTTTGAGTTGAGTAGTTACTAGTTGGGCTAGGCTAATTAAAAGGGAGGGGGTATAAGTTTTTGGAAGAGGGAGGTGCAACTCTAGAAATAAAAATATAACAAATAAATAAAAAAATTCTTCTTTTTCTGCAAGCCCCCTTAGGCCCCACCCTAGGTTTGTCCTTGCCCGAAAACATGATTCAAACATGATACAGAGTTAGAAAGCTAGGGTTTAGACTTAACAGGTTAATGTCAAATTTGGTTGGAACGGAATTAACCTAATTAATAAACATGTCAATTCGAGTTTGACACATGAAACCCATTTGAACTCATTTAACCCATTTAATTGAAGGTCAATTTTACCAGTTTACCTTTCAAATTTTAAAGTAGTAATATGACTCATTCATTAAACAGAACATGTCGATGTCAAACAATCCAAACACTATTATTAATGTTTCATGTTTGTGTCTGTTCCTTGGGTATAACGATATTTGATTTATCTTTCTTGTACCTTGTTGGGGTATACCCATAGAACGTTGGCAATGTCTGGTTTATTTTCCTGCCCTATGTGCTTGCATTGTGCATGATATATATATATATATCATGCACATTGTTAGGAAAGCAACCCTTTCTTGATCATGGGTACTCTTGACCTTGGAGTGTGGGTATGCACTTAAAGCGTCAACAATACATGCATATTCATGCTACATTGTGTGCATGGTCATTGTGGTGTGTTTGTGACATCGGTTTCCCCATGTATGCGACATGGCATCAACATGTTTGATGCTTTGAAGAGCTTCGGCTCACCTTAGTATGAACATATTGATGCACGCTGTATAAATAGGAATGAAACCCTACCAGAGCGTCATAGTGCACTAAACACGAAACTCTACTGGATTTTCGTCGTGAAAATGGGGCACCTTTGTTGCCATATTCTCATAGTAGAAGCTTAGTGAGAATAGTGTTTTGTATGCTATGACGCACCAAAGGCGAAATGCTACTAAATTTTCGCAACAAAAATAAGGCGAAATGCCGCCAGATTTTCATCATGGAAATTTGGCAACAATTCCAAAATGAGCTAGCAAAGCATTGATTAAGATCACACCGTTTCCAAAATCAAACCTCAAAACCCAATTCCTTCAAAGCCCCAAAAGCTAATGCCAATAGCTTGTTTTTTAACTACCAATGTCCAAAAATTAAGATTTTACCAAAACAAATGACTGTCTTCGGACAAGTGTTGTGGGGTGCCAAACATCTTCCCTACATATAACTAGACTTTCGAACTCAAGAATCAAGATCTTTTATCCGTTTGTATTAGATTACGAAAAACGACATTTTTTCTTAGCCTAGGATTGGAAATAAAATCAAATAGAGTCAGGTGATCAATCACACTTTAGAAAAAACCCAATAATTGGTGGCGACTTCACTTACCTTTGGTAATTACAAGTTAAAATTGACTCAATTGAAGTCACACACCAAAGGCTCCTCTCACCCCTCTTTAGTAAACACCCGAGCTCAAAGCACCTATGTTAGCATGAGTGTCGCTGTTAAGGTGGTTGGTCGCTGCAAGGCATCGACAATATGTGATTGAATTTGAGTATTAATTCAGCATTTTATGGGTCATGCTAAGCCACCACCATGGAAACTAGCAACATTGATCATGTGCATGATCCATTTAGGATTGGTAAACAATGATCTTGATTAGCAGCAATCATGCATATTGTAATATTTTGAATTATGTGAATTGAATTAGTAGCAATCATGCATATGATCTTGATTATTGCTGAAATGAATATGTAGAAGCCTTTTCTCTAATAATTACTTATAGTTTCTAGGCTATATGATAAAATATATGTTGTATTCTTTTTGGAGACCTCATTCAAGAAGAGAGGAATTATCCTTTTATTGCATTCAAGAATATATTTTTTTCCCACTATTCTCTATATTGTTTTTTTTTTTTTTTTTAAATTTCTCCAGCTCTTCTATTAATGTTCTTGTTAATTTTGTTTGTAGCCATAGATAAATGTCCACTGTCACTCCCTAAAAATTCACCTTCAAGATGATACACGGTGCTGAGGAGAAGTAGTATGAGAGATTTTGGGACTATGCAGCTGCTATTAGGAAGTGGAATGTAGGTAGCATAGTGCAGATACAAATTGTGAATAATGTGTTTGAGAGAATGTATGTTTGTCTTGATGCTTATTGTAGGGACCGGGTTTGAGCACTTCTACGGGTTGAGAGAATGGACCCAAGCCCAGTTTGCCCTGCAATGAATTTATAGAGAATGGGCTTAAGAATTAGGCGTTAGTGAGAAGTGCAACGACCATGCATGGTTGCTGTGGGTTAGATAACCTGAACGTGAATTGGGATGCGTAATAATGCTCCTCGGACTTGTTCTCCAGGGCTTGGAGTTCTTATAATTTCTTTGAAGGGTGATTACAAGGTTTTCTCAGAGAATACAGGTTGCTACAGCACTCCTTAGGTCATCTCTTCGTCCCCCCTTTCAGGGGGGGTTCCTTACATTATATACTCCTCCCCCAATCGATCCTAACCCTACATTTGTTGAGGAATTAGACCATTACTTGAGTACCTGTCCCATCAGCCGTCTTCCCATTCTCTTTGTGGGTTGCGGCAACCAAGGTGGCACTGTTGTGGAGTCATCTCCTCATTAATGCGGTCAAGACGTTAGTTGAGGGTATTTAATGTGGAGGTGACAGTTCGTCCTGAACTTGCTCCTCCACCATGCTTCCATTGCTGATGCGTGGTACTTGCTCTCTGCTCTTCGAATAGTCAGGAAGGCTCCTTTGATGGTGTTGCCTGTTTACTTTAAGGTGTTGAATGTCCGAGGATAGAATCGTCCTCGGCGTGGCTTATTGGGCTCCTGGGCTTCTTACTCTCATCCTCGGACCTTGGACGCCTCCTCGGCTCGGGCCTTTGGTCCTGGAACGAAGTGGGCCGGGCTGTCTGACTTGCTGGCCCCACACTTATAAAAAGGAATTCTTAACAGATTGTAGCCCATTATTGGAATAGATGGTTGTCATTTGAAGGGGACAACATGGGGACAATTGTTGGTTGCTATTGGAAGGATGGGAATGATAATATTGGGATAGATGGTTGTCTTAGTATACTTTTGTTTTACAATATTGCTAGAAAGGTGTAATTATTGATTCATTGGGTGTTTTTTTTTTTTTTTTGGCAAACAATATACTATTTGTAAACACTCATTTAATATTTTAATTCATGGCAGATTGAGATCCTTTTAAGAATACTAATGGAGCCCTATACTTTTGTTTTACAATTTTGCTAGAAAAGCATAATTATTGATATATTAAAGTTAGATTAGTGATACAATCAATCAATTTTTACAAAACTTTTCTTAGGAGTAGAGTTTTGCATGGGTTTATTGATTCTCATCCCTATATTCCAATGCAAAAACAAAAAGTGCACCTTAGAATAATCCCATTTATGGCAAAAATTAAGCCAAATTGAGAACTACATGAACCTTACCCTTTGTCATAGTTACAACAATATCTTGTTAATCACTAAACACTATAAAAAATAATAATAATAATAATAATAATAATAGTCAAATTGGGTACAAAGTTCTGGAAGAATAATACTAGTTCCATTCTTATTATGTCACAAACCATTTTTTAGTACTCATACATAAATAGTCACTTCAAGTGAGTTCCAACATAAATTAACACTCAAACCTAAACAAAATCCTCTTATACTTTACAACTTTGTTCTTCAACCTTTGGTTGCTGTCTAATAGTCCACTCATGACACTTCTGCTCCTTACTGTGAATTAAATATCATGCCACTCAAAGTAAATACATATATTACGATCCTACACAACCAAAAAAAATAAATAAATGGATGTTATTCATCAAAATTAATAAATAAATAAACAATAAACAAATTTATTAGACTATGCACAGTTATAAATAAATGTTATAGAGGGCAAAAGATATAATTGAATTAATGAAAAGAATCTACATATCTAAGTGTTAGATTAAGATAGCTTGATCCCGGTTAATTAATTCAATTACCTAAGTTGATTAATTAGGTTCAATTGCATGCAAATCGTGAAAGCACCAACAAATCACCCAATAAACTAAACGCAGTGAAAATTAAATTGATATGGTGATTTGTTAACAAATGGGGAAAACCTATCGCAAGGCAAAAAACCCACCCGGTGATTTTAAGTTCACCACTCCCAAGAATCCACTAATCAACAATCAAGCGGTTACAAGTATAAGAAATCTTACCACTACCCTGGCCTATCCCAAAACACCAACCTATAGTTGAACCTTCGCTTCAATACCCAATTGAACTTGATCTTGTAATAACCTTCTTTCCTTTGCTGCACAAATCTCCAATCTGTGACTAACCCTTTGCACGGATCCTAGTACGTGACTTTCCAGCAACTTTGAACGATGTTGTTAGCTGTAAAGTTTTTCACTTCATCAACAATGAAAATCAAGAAATACTTGGTTACAAAATCCTATGGCGTACAAACGCAATAACTTCTCATAGAGAAAAATAAACTCTTAGTCTCTATATCTATGTATGACGGCTCTTAAAATAAGCTTTATATATGTCTAGGGTTGTGAGAAACGAAACCTTAAACAAATACATAAACCTAGACTGAATTTCAAATCCGGAAAACTAAAAATCGTAATTCTCGATAGATCGAGCTGTTGTCAAGCTATCTATCGAGCTTTATATTAAGTCTTGATAGCAGGCAAATGTCGAGCTATTTGTCGAGACTTAATGAACAGCTTTTCTTCACTTGTTTCTTGGACCAATCTTCATATCTTTTTAATACAAACACTTGATATGCTTGGACAAAATATTTCTTCATGTATTAAAAACATCTTAGATCTACTCAATTACAAGTAAAATGCATTTTGTCAAAGGATTAGCCAATTATATAAAATATGACCTTAACACTAAGAATGAAGTAAGGATGTAATAGTTTTAGTGCCCGGCTTGAGCGAAATTTTAAAACAACTCATTTATAAGCTGTGTGCACCTAAATTAACCTTTATTCTTCATCAGAAAATGATTAATAAAGCTGGACATGAAAAGGTTATAGATAACAGGTGTGTCACTAGCCACTTTCCCCAAAGATTAAACCAAGCAAACATGAAATTGTTCTTGATTTCAATGGTCATTACTTAAATGTGTTTTGCTGAGAATTTAGAAGATATATCGTATATAGGAATTTTGCTTTTGTCTTTGGTGATCTTAACAACTTATAATCAAACTGTGATCCTATTCCATCAATCAATAAGTTATTTGACCACTGTTTTCCGTGGCCTTGGAAAATCACTAGATAGATGTCTTACCAAAATACATGATGTGTGGTGTTTAGACAAAAGTAATTACATAAGTTTCATCGTAGACGACACCCGGTTTCCCTTCCTATAAGGGTGTTTAGATAAATTCAATTATTTCATCCCTAATGCATTCCAGGACAATAATACGAAAGAAAATTCATTGCTGAATGCTTAAATAGCTTTTCATCAACAAAAATCTGGACACACATTTAATATACCTACCTAACCACAAAAATTAATCAAACAAATAAACTTTGGAAAAAGTAATGGATTAGGGAATTTTTCAAAGATGGGGGTAATGATCTGTAACAAATACCAACTCAATTTGCTTTAGCTTCTTTTACTTGCTTTGTTGTGCACCTTTTTCTTTCTTTCTTTTGTATGGTAGCTTAGTCAGTAGACCATATGGATGGAGTCATTACACTGAGACCCTTAAGGTGGCAAAGCTAAACCTCATGGGGTCCTAAGATTTGAAACAAAACTAACCAAAAGCCATAACTTTAATTAACACGAATCTTGAGAATCTAACAGTTGGAATTTAACCAAAAGTCTCTATTTCTTATATTTCTTAGATATCTCTCAAGCATTTAATCAAACAGTTGTATAGCATACTCAAAATTAATAATGCAATACACATTCACTAGAGCTTATAGAAACCCAACCCCAAAAAATTAAACCAAACCAAGAAATTCCTATAGAAATTAACATATGAAAAAAAAAAAAGGTTTCTTTGTGGATTTAAATAACAATACCAACAAAAGAAAGAAAGAAAAAAGAAACAAACAAACATACTAGGTGGTGGCTGTCGAACGGTGGTGGAAGCACAAGCTGCCGTCGAGACATTGGTGGCGATACAGTGGGGCTACCTATCACGGTGGGTCTAGTTCTACACTTCTACCATCCCTCTCCTCTCTCCGGTGATCAAACCTAGCTCTTTCTTCTTTCCATCAGTTTCAAATTAATAAAATTGAGTTCGCTAGTTTGAAAATCTCACATGCATCTCAAATGCTTTTATTCTGTTAGTTTTTTTTAACACCAAACTAGCATATGTATTGAATTGGCAGATGTGCATAGTTTATGGAGTAAATTGGTCAATAAAAAAGTTCAAGGGGTGTTTTGGCCAGTGGTCGAAAGTTTAGGGGGGTGCATGAGCATTTTTCCCTATCCAAAATGACCAAATACCCTTGGCCATCCAAAATAATCAAAATGGACATTTTGGTCATTATACTTGTTCTGTGAGTATTTTGGTCATTTTAGAGATTTTTATAAGTGGCAATATTTGACACATCTAGAGAACACAATACAAACATTACACAAAGTTAGCAAGTTAGGATTTAGACTTAATGGGTTAGTGTTAATTTTAGGTCAAAAGGAATTGACCCATTTAATAAAATTCAAGTTTGACACATGAAACTCATTTGAACTTGTTTGACACATTTAACTAAAAGTCTATTTTACTATTTTACCCTTGAAAATTTATAGTTGTAACATGACTCATTTAATAAACAGTACATGTCGGGGTCGAGGATCCAAACACAATTAATAGACATGTCATATCCATGTCAACTTTTTATATAGTCAAATACTCATGAGTTGACATAAATGCAAACACAACACAAAAACACATATTCCCACTCCTAGATTTTAGGGGGTAGTTTGATCATTTTGGAGTTCTATTGGACATTTTAGGGGTATTTTGGAGGTTCCTAGGGTATTTTTGTAATTTTAGGGGTTTTAAGGGGATATTTTGATCATTTTGGATTTTTTTAAATATATATTTTTAGGTAATTTTAGGCATTTTGGAGATACTTTGGTAATTTAAGAGGTTTCAAGTAGATTTTGGTCATTTTAGAGATGTTTAGTGCAGACACTGTGAAGGGGTTAAAGGTGAAAAATGTTTATATATATTTTTGGGTGTAAAACATTTTATACCCCCTCATAACTACATTTTCCTAGTCAAATGAAAATATTTTCTGTTTAGCAAGGATATTATGCCACACCAAATAATAGAAAACACTAAAAATAGTTTTAGGAAAATATTTTTACATCAAAGTAAATGTAGACTAAATTTCTAAATGAAGAAAATTGATATATATATATATATATATATATGGGACGTTACAAAATATATCATTACCACTTGACTATCATTTAATATGAAGAAAAAGAGGGAGGGAAAAAAAAAAAAAAAAATGAGAACCATCATTCCCACCAAAACAAATCTGGTCCGCCGATGTGTGATAGATGATTCCAGGTGTCCTCAGTGCCACGACCACCAGTAAGATGTTCTCCACGCTCTGTGGTCATGCCCGAGTCTTTAACAGGTGTGGGATGGTGACCCGCAATGGAATTTCAGAGGGCATACTAGCTTCGGGAATTTCCAGCAGCTACTGTCTCATGTTTTCCAGTCAGCGTGCAACGCGGAGCTCTTCGCTATGACGGTATGGACAATCTGGTTTAGGCGCATAGCAATCCGAGTAACTCCCACAGGCTTTCCAGTTGATCAAGTTCAGCAGCGAGCTATTGATTCCCTACTGGAGTTCCGAGCTGCCCAGCCAAGGAAACAACCAACTCCACCTCGACCACTGTTCAAATGGTCTCCACCCGATGAGGATTTTTACAAGGTTAATTTCGACCGCGCAGTCTTTAAAGAGGAAGAAAAAGCAGGTATAGGAGTCATCATCTGCAACTATCATGGTATGGTTATGGCCTCCTTATCCCAAAAAATTTCACTCCCTCAAACTGTGGTGGAATTGGAAACATTGGTAGCAACGAGAGCACTTGAATTCTCCCTTGAGTTAGGCTTCTCAAAGGCAATTCTTGAAGAGATTCAGAAACGGTGATAAAAGCTCTACAAGATGGTTCACCCTCTCTTGCTCCATTTGGTCTTCTAATCAGAGATGCCCAAGAAGCAGCCAACTTTTTTACTTGTATCAGTTATTTGCATGTTGGTAGAAATGGAAATTCTGTTGCTCACAACCTAGCTAAATAAGCATATCATATAAAAAGTTTTTCTGTTTAAATGGAGGATGTTCCGTTCCAAAACCTTGCAGCGTATCACGCTGACTTTCCTATTTCTTAATAATATTCACGCATACTTTCTCGAAAAAAAAAAAAAAAAAAAAAAGTAATCCCATTAATTAGCAAATCAAATGAATCGAATCCCCCAAAAAGTCCCAAACACCTCTACAATGCAACCATATCTATCTTCTAAATCCATTCAAAGTGTACTTTGATTCAAATCTTTTTATCATCCTTGGAAACACTGGCATCCACGTTTTCGACCCCTGTCCATTCCTTTCATTCCCTCTCTCTGAGCTCACCATCTTTCAAAATAATAAACTGTATCTATGGCCTCTTACAGTACGTGTTCTATTACTCCCTTTATCTCCTCCCCAAAACATTGATCATGACCTAGATCTACTGTCAAATTATCCCCTTAAATATTCAGCCCACTTCTGCCCTCTCCACCAAACTTTAAAGCCGAACAATGACCACACTTAAATATTGGAAACTAGCAAATTACCTCTTACCATTAAAAGAAAATATTTGAATTTAATGGAATTTAGTAACAAAAAGGAGTAATTTGCCTATTTCCAAAATCTCAATTAACTACAAATATATACGTCATATCATTAAAATGAAGAAAAAAATTACCAATTTATGATTTAGAATAATCAAATTAAGAGATTATTATAAATACAAATAGTTTAAACATATAATTTGAATTATAAATTTAAGGTTAAAAATAGTCAAATCAAGAGATTTATCTAAATATAAACAGTTTAAACATATAATTTGATTTTTTTTAAATGAAATAAATAAATAAACCAAAGCAAAAGTATTAGGAGTATGCATACATGTGAATATTTGATCGTTTGACTTAAAAACCCAACTTGAATGCTTTTAAAATCTTCACAAAAACTCTTAAGTCCAAACTAAAAGAGACTGATATGAAAAGAACTTTTTTTCTTTTCGATGAGAGGTGTGCTTTGTTTGCATTATATACACACATTTTTTTTTTTTTGGAGTTCTATGCTGCTAGTACTGAATCCTATCCCGTGTAGATGTAGCCAGTAGCAAGGTTGTTATTTTTTATTTTTTTAATCATTACCAAGCAGGACTCACGGTTTTATATTATAGTTGTAGACTTGTAGTATGTTTTTATATAATCCATCAAGCTTTTGTGTTCAGACTATTATTCAATGAATCAATTGTGTTCAGACTATTATTCAATGAATCAATGTAGAGATTTTTTTTTTAATCATTATTAAGTGGGACTCATTGGTTTTTTTTTTTTTTTTTTGGTGATACAGGGACCCATTGGCTTTATATATTATAATTATAGTAGGTGTAGAAGTCTACTTAGAAAATGTAATGTGAATTGAGAAATTTATTTTTGTCTTTTGTGTCAGGGGGAAATAAAGTATTTTAGCTCATTATAATATTATTAGTAGAAAAATTTTAAAGTTCACGAGGGGCACCCCCGCGCGGAAGACAAATCCCTTTTTTTTTTTTTTTTTTTTTTTAATAGAGTTTGTAGTACGTTAGAATTTCTTTCCCCCCCTTTTTTTTGTTTGCGTGTGTATTTGTTCTAAAAAAAAAAAAAAAGAAAGCCATAATTTTATACTGAAACTACTCATGATCTATTAGTTGTGGCCAAAAATAAGTTTATTACAACTTCCATTTTTTTATGAACAACAACTTGCATTTTTCTTACATTACTTGGTCAAATATATAATTTCCAAAGAAATTCTTTTAAGAGGAAACTTCTAAAACTATTGTATGTAGTTGGTGATTTTATTAAATCTTAGAGGTGAATTGACAACTCACAAATAACAAAAACTCTTTCAAAGTGAGAGCAATTATCACTTTCAAGACTGTTCTATTCTACAGGAGAAAATGGGCATTTACTCTTAATTTACAAATTATGCAACTAAATGCCTCTATTTTGAAACTCAATTTTAACAAAATCAAGTTATGTGTAAACACGATATCCTAAAAATCGAGTTCTATGCATATTTTTAAGTGAAACTCGAAATTAGCAATGTTGAATTCCACTTAAATTTTCCAAAAAAATTAAGTGGCAAAATATGTATAGAACTCTAATGTCGAGTTCCACCTCTAACTCAATTTTGTCGAGTTTAAAAAACAGGAGCATTTTGTTAAATAGTTTCAAAATATGGGCATTTTACTGCATAGTTTGTAAACTAATTACAAACGCCCATTTTTCCCCAATTCTATATACACCTCAAAGTCCATAATTTCCAATCAATATAAATATACAACATCAAATGCCTGGGAATTATAAACTGAATTCTTCCCTTGAAGAGGACTAGAGAAGGGATAACACCACGAACAAATAGGCTTGATGCATGCATCTTCAGTGGGTCCTTGTGTTTGAATCAAAAAGTATTGATTAAAATTCAAACATTGGCTTTCATCGATTTGAATAAAAATTAACCACACAAGGATGTTTTGTACACTAGCTTAAAAAAATAAATAGAATAGAAGAAGATTATAAATTTTTAAAATTTTAACAAATACACTAGGTCATTGACTTAGTTTGTTTGGATACCGTTTATTGCTGAAAACTGAAAACAATGTATATTTTTGAAACACAATTTTAACAAAATCGAGTTAAGTGTAAACTCGATATCCTAAAAATCGAATTCTATGTATATTTCTAAGTGGAACTTGAAATTAGCAATAACAAGTTTACTTAAATTTTCCAAAACAATTAAGTGGCAAAATATGCATAGAACTTGACATTGCTAATGTCGAGTTACACCTGTAACTCGATTTTGCCGAATTTAAAAAGCATGAACATTTTGTTAAATAGTTTAAAAATATGGGCATCTTACTGCATAGTTTGTAAATTAATTGCAAATGCCCATTTCCCCCTATTCTATATACACCCCAAAGTCCATAATTTCCGATCAATACAAATATACAATATCAAATGCTTGGGAATTATAAACTGAATTCTTCCTTTGAATATAACTAGAGAAGGGACACTACCAAGAACAAATAGGCTTGATGCATGCATCTTCAGTGAGTCCTCATGTTTGAATCAAAAAGTATTGATTAAAATTCAAACATTGGCTTTCATCGATTCGAATAAAAATTAACCACGTGGGGATATTTTGTACACTAGCTTACTAAAATAAATAGAAAAGAAGAAGATTATAAAATTTTTAAATTTTAACCAATACACTAGGGCATTGATTTGGTTTGTTTGGATACCGCTTATTCCTGAAAACTAAAAACTGAAAGCACTGTATATTTTTAAACTCAATTTTAACAAAATTGAGTTATGTGTAAACTCGATATACTAAAAATCAAGTTCTGTGTATATTTTTAAGTGGAACTCGAAATTAGCAATAACGAGTTCCGTTTAAATTTTCTGAAAAAATTAAGTGGCAAAAAATTGCTCACATCGAGTTCCAACTGTAACTCAATTTTGTCAAGTTTAAAATATAGAAACATACTGTTCAATAGTTTCAAAATACAGACATTTTACTGCATAGTTTGTAAATTAATAGCAAATGCCCATTTTCCCCATATTCTATCTACACCTCAAAGTCCATAATTTTTGGTCAATATAAATATACAATATCAAAAGCTTGGGAATTATAAATTGAATTCTTCCTTTGAAGATGACTAGAGAGGGCACACCACCACGAACAAATAGGCTTGATGCATGCATCTTCAGTGAGTCCTTGTATTTTTAAAGAAAAGTATTGATTAAAATTCAAACATTGGCTTCCATCGATTCAAATAAAAATTAACCACACGGGGATGTTTTGTACACTAGCTTACTAAAACAAATAGAAAAGAAGAAGATTATAAAATTTTTAAATTTTATCCAATACACTAGGGCACTGACTTGGTTTGTTTGGATACCGCTTATTCCTAAAAACTAAAAATTGAAAACACTGTATATTTTTTAAACAAAATTTTAACAAAATTGAGTTATGTGTAAACTCGATATACTAAAAGTTGAGTTCAATGTATATTTTTAAGTGGAACTCGAAATTAGCAATAACAAGTTCTAAAATTTTCCAAAAAAACTATGCGGCAAAATATGCATAGAACTTGACATTGCTAATGTCGAGTTCCACCGGTAACTCGATTTTGTGGAGTTTAAAAAATAGGGACATTTTGTTAAATTGTTTCAAAATATGGGCATTTTACTGCATAGTTTGTAAATTAATTGCAAATGCCCATTTCCCCCCTATTCTATATACACCTCAAAGTCCATAATTTCTGGTCAATACAAATATACAATATCAAATGCCTAGGAATTATAAACTGAATTCTTCCTTTGAAGATGACCAGAGTGTTAGGGTTTGTGCCCTAAAATCCAATTTATTGGCATGTCATAAATAATTAAGTTGTTTAATTATATGAGACTTTTTATGAACTAATGGGACATTATCATAGTCCATGAGATGCATAGTATGAGATTTATGTGATTTAGTCACAGAAGATATAAATCGCATGTTCTTTGTAAACTCAGAATTTTAGTTCGTAGTCGGTGATGAAATTGGGCATTTCATCTACGAAGAGTATAACATATCAACTAAGATGATTTGTCTTGATCATGGAAGTGGAGACTTCTAGTTGGTATGTTGATATGTTTTAAGAGTTAAGACATATTGAACTGGACCGCTGTGAGATTTATTATTCTCGTAATGACTGTCAAATGAATAATAAAGCTCACGACTTCTATTTACATCAACTCTAAATCCTGAGAGAATAATGGACCTGATCATCAGATGTAGGTTGCTTTGACATATCAGGAGTGAGATCTATAAGTTATGGTCAAAACCTCAGTATGTTGGGTAGCCGCATTTAGTGTTGATGGAACATATATTCTCAAGATGGAATTCATAATCTCTTAACGGAGATATAAAATATTCCCTTGAGATAAGTTTAATGGGTTTGGTTATTTAGAGTGTTGGGCCCAACCACTTTAGTAAAGAGTTACTGAAGTATATATTTATGAAATTGGATTTCATAAATATATGATGAATAACATAAAGGATTAAACCGGGTACTCAAGGATTAAGATGTAGTAATCTTCAAAATGGCAGTCTCTTTCATGACTTTGTATTACTACGAATATTTTAATGAAGGGGTTGAATGTATAATAAAGTCTTGGGATATAATTTATAGATAAGGCCTAGAGTGCAATTATATTCTTATAGTGGTATTGAATATAATTAATGGTAACTTTGGACTTGTCAAGAGTTAACGGAAAAGCCCAAGGCCCATTGGAGATAGTGTCTTATTGGTCCCTTTGGTCCCATCTCAAGCCACAAACTAAAGCCCAATTGGGTAGGCCCAAAAGGCTAACCCAATTAGAAATCAGTCATTATTTAATAAGTGTTATTAAGAAACTATGAGAATAGTTTTAAAACGTACGTAAGATGAAAAGAAAAAGAAATCAGTTTTTCTCCACAAGGAGAAAAAGAAGGATTTTTCTTTGAGAGTTTATGTACAAAAGGACTGATTGAGAGGCCACACATCTTGGGCACCATGTGGAATTGAGATGAAGATTAAAGGTATTCTCAAGTCAAGGTTTTGAAATTCACTGCATCAAGGTACGCTTTCTATTTTTTGATTCTACAATTCATGGTTACATGTTTATCTTTTATGATTGAAGTAGATCCGTTTTTTTTTTTGTTGCTTCTGCTGCGTGTGTTTTGTATGAGATACAAAAACAGATTTCTCCAACACAGAGAAGGCAGACCACCATGAACAAATAGGCTTGATGCATGCATCTTCAGTGAGTCCTCGTATTTTTATCGAAAAGTATTGATTAAAATTCAAACATTGGCTTTCATCAATTCGTATAAAAATTAACCATGTGGGGATGTTTTGTACACTAGCTTACTAAAACAAATAGAAAAAAAGAAGACTATAAAATTTTTAAATTTTAACCAATACACTAGGGCATTGACTTGTTTGTTTGGATACCACTTATTCTTGAAAACTAAAAACTAAAAACATTGTATATTCTTTAAACACAATTTTAACAAAATTGAGTTATGTGTAAACTCAATATACTAAAAATCGAGTTCAATGTATATTTTTAAGTGGAACTCGAAATTAGCAATCACGAGTTCTACTTAAATTTTCCAAAAAAATTAAGTGGCAAAATATGTATAGAACTTGACATTGCTAATGTAGAGTTGCACCTGTAACTCGATTTTGTTGAGTTTAAAAAATAGGAATATTTTGTTAAATAGTTTCAAAATATGGGCATTTTAGTGCATAGTTTGTAAACTAATTGCAAATGCCCATTTTCCCCCTATTCTATATACACATCAAAGTCCATAATTTCCGGTCAATACAAATATACAATATCAAATGCTTGGGAATCATAAACTGAATTCTTCCTTTGAAGATGAGTAGAGATGGCACACCACCAAGAACAAATAGGCTTGACGCATGCATCTTTAGTAAGTCCTCGTATTTTTATCGAAAAGTATTGATTAAAATTCAAATATTGGCTTTCATCGATTTGAATAAAAATTAACCATGTGGGAATGTTTTCTACACTAGCTTACTAAAACAAATACAAAATAAGAAGATTATAAAATTTTTAAATTTTAACCAATACACTAGGGCATTGACTTGGTATGTTTGGATTCTACTTATTCTTGAAAACTAAAAACAAAAAAAAAAACTGTATATTTTTTAAACTCAATTCTAACAAAATTGAGTTATGTGTAAACTTGATATCCTAAAAATCGAGTTCTATGTACATTTTTAAGTGGAATTTAAAATTGGCAACAAAGAGTTCCACTTAAATTTTCCAAAAAAATTAAGCGGCAAATTATGTATAGAACTCGACATTGCTAATGTCGAGTTCCACCTGTAACTCAATTTTGTCGAGTTTAAAAAACATGAACATTTTGTGAAATAGTTTCAAAATACGAGCATTTTACTGCATAGTTTGTAAATTAATTGCAAATGCCCAGTTTCCCCCACTTCTTTGTACACCTCAACATCCATAATTTTCGGTCAATACAGATATACAATATCAAATGCCTGGGAATTAGAAACTGAATTCTACCTTTGAAGATGACTAGAGAAGGGACACCACCAAGAACAAATAGGCTTGATGCATGCATCTTCAGTGAGTCCTCATATTTTTATCAAAAAGTATTGATTAAAATTCAAACATTGACGTTCATCGATTCGAATAAAAATTAACCACGCGAGGATGTTTTCAACACTAGGTTACTAAGATAAATTGAAAAGAAGAAGATTATAACTTTTTTAAATTTTAACCAAAACACTGGGGCATTGACTAAGTTTGTTTGGATACCGCTTATTCCTGAAAACTAAAAGCTGACACCGTATTTTTTTTAAACTCACATTTAACAAAATTGAGTTATGTGTAAACTCGATATCCTAAAAATTAAGTTCTGTGTATATTTTTAAGTGGAACTCAAACTTAGCAATAACGAGTTCGACTTAAATTTTCCAAAAAATTAAGTGGCAAATTATGTATAGAACTCGACATTGCTAATGTCGGATTCCACCTGTAACTCGATTTTGTCGAGTTTAAAAAAACATTAACATTTTGTGAAATAGTTTCAAAATATGGGCATTTTACTGCATAGTTTTTAAATTAATTGCAAATGCCCATTTTCCCCCTATTCTTTATACCCCTCAAAGTCCATAATTTCAGGTCAATACAAATATACAATATCAATTGCCTGGGAATTATAAAATGAATTCTTCCTTTGAAGATGACTAGAGAAGGGACACCACCACAAACAAATAGGCTTGATGCATGCATCTTCAGTGAGTCCTTGTATTTTTATTAAAAAGTATTGATTAAAATTTAAACATTGGCTTTCATCAATTCGAATAAAAATTAACCACGCGGGGATGTTTTGAACAATAGCCTACTAAGATAAATTGAAAAGAAGAAGATTATAAATTTTTTAAATTTTAACCAAAACACTAGGGCATTGACTAGGTTTGTTTGGATACCGCTTATTCATAAAAACTAAAAGCTAAACACACTGTATTTTTTTTAGACTCAATTTTAATAAACTTGAGTTATGTGTAAACTTGACATCCTAAAAAGTAAGTTCTATGTATATTTTTAAGTGGAACTCGAAATTAGCAATAACGAGTTTCACTTAAAATTTCCAAAAAAATTAAGCTGCAAATTATGTATAGAACTCGACATTGCTAATGTTGAGTTCCACCTGTAACTTGATTCTGTCAAGTTTAAAAAACATGAACATTTTGTGAAATAGTTTCAAAATACGAGCATTTTACTACATAGTTTGTAAATTAATTGCAAATGCTCATTTTCCCCTTATTTTATGTACACCTCAGAGTCCATAATTTCTAGTCAATACAAATATACAATATCAAATGCCTAGGAATTATAAACTGAATTCTACCTTTGAGGATGTCTAGAGAAGGCACACCACCACGAACTAATAGGCTTGATGCAAGCTTTTTCAGTGAGTCCTCGTATTTTTATCGAAAAGTATTGATTAAAATTCAAACTTTGGCTTTCATTGATTCGAATAAAAATTAACCATGCGCAGATGTTTTGTACACTAGATTACTAAAATAAATATATAGAAAAGAAGAAGATTATAAAATTTGTAAATTTTATCCAACACACTACGGCATTGACTTGGTTTGTTTGGATACCGCTTATTCCTGAAAATTAAAACTGAAAACACTGTATATTTTTTAACCTCAATTTTAACAAAATTGAGTTATGTGTAAACTCGATATACTAAAAATCGAGTTCTATGTATATTTTTATGTGGAACTCGAAATTAGCAATAAGGAGTTCCACTTAAATTTCCCAAAAAATTATGCCGCAAAATATGTATAGAACTTGACATTTCTAATGTCGAGTTCCACCTATAACTCGATTTTGTGGAGTTTAAGAAATAGGAACATTCTGTTAAATAGTTTCAAAATATAGGCATTTTACTGCATAGTTTGTAAATTAATTGCAAAAGCCCATTTTCCCCCTATTCTGTATGCACCTCAAAGTCCATAATTTCTAGTCAATAAAAATGTACAATATCAAATGCCGGGGAATTAAAAGCTGAATTCCCTCCTTTGAAGATGAATAGAGAAGGCAGACCACAATGAACAAATAGGCTTCATGCATACATCTTCAGTGAGTCCTCGTATTTTTATCGAAAAGTATTGATTAAAATTCAAACATTGGCTTTCATCGATTCAAATAAAAATTAACCATGCAGGGATGTTTCGTACACTGGCCTACTAAAACAAATACAGAAGAAGAAGATTATAATTTTTTTAAATTTTAACCAATACACTAGGGCATTGACTTGGTTTGTTTGGATACCGCTTATTCATAAAAACTAAAAGCTAAACACACTGTATTTTTTTTAGACTCAATTTTAATAAACTTGAGTTATGTGTAAACTTGATATACTAAAAATCGAGTTCAATGTATATTTTTAAGTGGAACTCGAAATTAGCAATAACGAGTTCCACTTAAATTTTCCAAAAAAATTGAGTGGCAAAATATGTATAGAACTTGACACTGCTAATGTCAAGTTCCACCTGTAACTCGATTTTGTCGAGTTGAAAAAACAGGAATATTTTGTTAAATAGTTTCAAAATATTGGCATTTTACTCCATAGTTTGTAATTTAATTGCAAATGCCCATTTTCCCCCTATTCTATATACACATCAAAGTCCATAATTTCCGGTCAATACAAATATACAATATCAAATGCCTGTGAATTATAAACTGAATTCTTCCTTTGAAGATGACTAGAGAAGGCGCACCACCATGAACAAATAGGCTTGATGCATGCATCTTCAGTGAGTCCTTGTATTTTTATCGAAAAGTATTGATTAAAATTCAAACACTGGCTTTCATCGATTCAAATAAAAATTAACCACGCGGGGATGTTTTGAACAATAGCCTACTAAGATAAATTGAAAAGAAGAAGATTATAAATTTTTTAAATTTTAACCAAAACACTAGGGCATTGACTAGGTTTGTTTGGATACCACTTATTCATAAAAACTAAAAGCTAAACACACTGTATTTTTTTTAGACTCAATTTTAATAAACTTGAGTTATGTGTAAACTTGACATCCTAAAAAGTAAGTTCTATGTATATTTTTAAGTGGAACTCGAAATTAGCAATAACGAGTTCCACTTAAATTTTCCAAAAAATTAAGCTGCAAATTATGTATAGAACTCAACATTGCCAATGTCGAGTTCCACCTGTAACTTGATTTTGTCAAGTTTAAAAAACATGAACATTTTGTAAAATAGTTTCAAAATATGGGCATTTTACAGCATAGGTTGTAAATTAATTGCAAATGCCCATTTTCCCCCAATTCTTTATACACCTCAATCTCCATAATTTCCGGTGAATACAAATATACAATATCAATTGCCTGGGAATTGTAAACTGAATTCTTCCTTCGAAGATGACTAGAGATGGGACACCACCACGAACAAATAGGCTTGATGCATGCATCTTCAATGAGTCCCCGTATTTTTATCAAAAAGTATTGATTAAAATTCAAACATTGGCTTTCATCGATTCGAATCAAAATTAACCATCCGGGGATGTTTTGAACAGTAGCTTACTAAAATATATTAAAAAGAAGAAGATTATAAAATTTTTAAATTTTAACCAAAACACTAGGGCAATGACTAGGTTTGTTTGGACACCGCTTATTCCTGAAAACTAAAAGCTAAAAACACTGTATTTTTTTTAAACTCAATTTTAATAAAATTGAGTTATGTGTAAACTTGATATCCTAAAAATTAAGTTCTGTGTATATTTTTAAGTGGAACTCAAACTTAGCAATAACGAGTTCGACTTAAATTTTCCAAAAAAATTAAGTGGCAAATTATGGATAGAACTCGACATTGCTAATGTTGGGTTCCACCTGTAACTCGATTTTGTCGCGTTTAAAAAACATGAACATTTTGTGAAATAGTTTCAAAATATGGGCATTTTACTTCATAGTTTGTAAATTAATTGCAAATGCTCATTTTCCCCTTATTTTATGTACACCTCAGAGTCCATAATTTCTAGTCAATACAAATATACAATATCAAATGCCTAGGAATTATAAACTGAATTCTATCTTTGAAGATGACTAGAGAAGGGACACCACCACGAACAAATAGGCTTGATGCATGCATCTTCTGTGAGTCCTTGTTTTTTTATCAAAAAGTATTGATTAAAATTCATACATTGGCTTTCATCGATTCGAAGAAAAGTTAACCACGTGGGGATGTTTTGTACACAAGCAAACGAAAATAAATAGAAAATAAGAAGATTGTAAAATTTTTAAATTTTAACCACACTATGGTGTTGACTTGGTTTGTTTGGATACCACTTGTTCTTGAAAACTAAAAACTAAACACACTGTATATTTTTTAAACTCAATTTTAACAAAATCAGGTCATGTGTAAACTCGATATACTAAAAATTGAGTTCTATGTATATTTTTAAATGGAACTTGAAATTAGCAATAACGAGTTCCACTTAAATTTTCCAAAACAATTAAGTGGAAAAATATGTATAGAACTCGACATTGCTAAGGTCGAGTTCCACTTGTAGCTCGATTTTGTTGTGTTTCAAAAACATTAAAATTTAGTTAAATAGTTATAAAATACGGGCATTTTACTGCATAGTTTGTAAATTAATAGCAAATGCCCATTTTCCCCATATTCTATGTACACCTCAAAGTCCATAATTTCCGGTTAGTACAAATATACAATATCAAAATGCCTGCGAATTATAAACTGAATTCTACCTTTGAGGATGTCTAGAGAAGGCACACCACCACGAACTAATAGGCTTGATGCAAGCTTTTTCAGTGAGTCCTCGTATTTTTATCGAAAAGTATTGATTAAAATTCAAACTTTGGCTTTCATTGATTCGAAAAAAAATTAACCACGTGCGGATGTTTTGTACACTAGATTACTAAAATAAATATATAGAAAAGAAGAAGATTATAAAATTTGTAAATTTTATCCAACACACTACGGCATTGACTTGGTTTGTTTGGATACCGCTTATTCCTGAAAATTAAAACTGAAAACACTATATATTTTTTAACCTCAATTTTAACAAAATTGAGTTATGTGTAAACTCGATATACTAAAAATCGAGTTCTATGTCTATTTTTATGTGGAACTCGAAATTAGCAATAAGGAGTTCCACTTAAATTTTCCAAAAAAATTATGCCGCAAAATATGTATAGAACTTGACATTGCTAATGTCGAGTTCCACCTATAACTCGATTTTGTGGAGTTTAAGAAATAGGAACATTCTGTTAAATAGTTTCAAAATATGGGCATTTTACTGCATAGTTTGTAAATTAATTGCAAAAGCCCATTTTCCCCTATTCTGTATGCACCTCAAAGTCCATAATTTCTAGTCAATACAAATGTACAATATCAAATGCCTGGGAATTAAAAGCTGAATTTCTCCTTTGAAGATGACTAGAGAAGGCAGACCACAACGAACAAATAGGCTTCATGCATGCATCTTCAGTGAGTCCTCGTATTTTTATCGAAAAGTATTGATTAAAATTCAAACATTGGCTTTCATCGATTCAAATAAAAATTAACCATGCAGGGATGTTTTGTACCCTGGCTTACTAAAACAAATACAGAAGAAGAGGATTATAATTTTTTTAAATTTTAACCAATACACTAGGGCATTGACTTGGTTTGTTTGGATACCACTTATTCTTGAAAACTAAAAACTGAAAACACAGTATAGTTTTTAAACTCAATTTTTAAAAAAATTGAGTTATGTGTAAACTCGATATACTAAAAATCGAGTTCAATGTATATTTTTAAGTGGAACTCGAAATTAGCAATGACGAGTTCCACTTAAATTTTCCAAAAAAATTGAGTGGCAAAATATGTATAGAACTTGACACTGCTAATGTCAAGTTCCACCTGTAACTCGATTTTGTCGAGTTGAAAAAACAGGAATATTTTGTTAAATAGTTTCAAAATATGGGCATTTTACTCCATAGTTTGTAAATTAATTGCAAATGCCCATTTTCCCCCCTATTCTATATACACATCAAAGTCCATAATTTCCGGTCAATACGAATATACAATATCAAATGCCTGTGAATTATAAACAGAATTCTTCCTTTGAAGATAACTAGAGAAGGCGCACCACCACGAACAAATAGGCTTGATGCATGCATCTTCAGTGAGTCCTTGTATTTTTACGTATTGATTAAAATTCAAACACTGGCTTTCATCGATTCAAATAAAAAATTAACCACGTGGGGATGTTTTGTACACTAGCTTTCTAAAATAAATAGAAAAGAAGAAGATTATTAAAATTTTAAATTTTAACCAATACACTCGGGCATTGACTTGGTTTATTTGGATTCCACTTATCCCTGAAACTAAAAACTGAAAACACTGTATATATTTTAAACTCAATTTTAACAAACTTGAGTTATGTGTAAACTCGATATCATAAAAATCGAGTTCTATGTACATTTTTAAGTGGAACTCAAAATTAGCAATAACGAGTTCCACTTAAATTTTCCATAAAAATTAAGTGGCAAATTATGTATAGAACTCGACATTGCTAATGTGAAGTTGCACCTGTAACTCAATTTCGTCGAGTTTAAAAACATTAACATTTTGTGAAATAGTTTGAAAATATGGGCATTTTACTGCATAGTTTGTAAATTAATTGCAAATGCCCATTTTCCCCCTATTCTTTATACACCTCAAAGTCCATAATTTCCGATCAATACAAATATACAATATCAAATGCCTGGGAATTATAAACTGAATTCTTCCTTTGAAGATGACAACAGGAGGGACCCCAGCTCGGACAAATAGGCTTGATGCATGCATCTTCAGTGAGTCCTCGTATTTTTATCGAAAAATATTGATTAAAATTCAAACATTGGCTTTCATCGATTCGAATAAAAATTAACCACGCGGGGATGTTTTGAACACTAGCTTACTAAAATAAATTGAAAAGAAGAAGATTATAAAATTTTTAAATTTTAACCAATACACTAGGGCATTGACTTGGTGTGTTTGGATACCACTTATTCCAAAAAATTAAAAGCTGAAAACACTGTATTTTTTTAAAAATTCAATTTTAACAAAATTGAGTTATGTGTAAACTCGATATCCTAAAAATTAAGTTCTATGTATATTTTTAAGTGGAACTCGAAATTAGCAATAATGAGTTCCACTTAAATTTTCCAAAAAAATTAAGTGGCAAAATATGTATAGAACTCGACATTTCTAATGTCGAGTACTACCTGTAACTCAATTTTATCGAGTTTGAAAAATAGGAACATTTTATTAAATAGTTTAAAAATATGGGCATTTTACTGCATAGTTTGTAAATTAATTGCAAATGCCCATTTCCCCCCTATTCTATATACACCTCAAAGTCCATAACTTCCAGTCAATACAAATATACAATATCAAATGCCTAGGAATTATAAACTGAATTCTTCCTTTGAAGATGACTAGAGAAGGGACACCACCACGAACAAATAGGCTTGATGCATGCATCTTCCGTGAGTCCTCATATTTTTTTCAAAAAGTACTAATTAAAATTCAAACATTGGCTTTCATCGATTCGAAGAAAAATTAAACACGCGGGGATGTTTTGTACACAAGCATACTAAAATAAATAGAAATGGAGAAGATTATAAAATTTTTAAATTTTAACCAATACACTAGGGCATTGACTTGGTTTGTTTGGATACCACTTGTTCCTGAAAACTAAAAACTGAGTACACTGTATATTTTTTAAACTCAATTTTAACAAAATTGAGTTATGTATAAACTCCATATACTAAAAATCGAGTTCTGTGTATATTTTTAAGTGGAAGTCGAAATTAGCAATCATGAGTTCCACTTAAATTTTCCAAAACAATTAAGCGGCAAAATATGTATAGAACTCGACATTGCTAATGTCGAGTTCCACCTATAACCCGATTTTGTCGAGTTTATAAAACATGAACATTTTGTTAAATAGTTTCAAAATACGGGCATTTTACTGCATGGTTTGTAAATTAATTGCAAATGCCCATTTTCACCAAGGAAGTGAATCTCGTACCGTACCGGCCGGTATGACCAGTATATACCGTACTAGCAGTGAACCGGTACACTCAACCCTCCTGTTTCGTACCGGAAAAAATACCGGCCGTACTGGCCACATACCGGTCGTACCGGCGAAATTTGGCTGTTTCGGCCGGTAAATGGATACTGGGCCGAAACACAGAATGCCCCTTTTTTTTTTTTTTTGGTAATTTCGGCAATTTTTTAAGGGCAGGATTTTACAAATTTGAGTAAGCTAAGAAAACCCAGCAGAAAGAAAAAGAAAAATGAATGAAAAATGCATAATAGCTTTGCAAAATGAAGTTAGAATCACCTTATGCACTCACCGTCTCTTTTTTCACTGAAGCCAACGACCTCTCACTGAATCTTGAGTGGTGATGGACGGTGGCACTTGAGAGAGGAGATGAAACTAGAGAAAGAGGTGTGGTGAAAGTGAAACTAAAGGAGATAGATCAGAAGTGAAAATAAATGAATGAATGTACTTTGAAAACTGAAGAGTTAAGTTTAAACGAGTAAAGATAAAACATTCTTGGAAATTGGAGGTAGGTGTCAGGTAGGACAGGCTTGTGATGTGGAGGAGAAAAAAAGAAAACAAAATGGGAAGAGCTAACTTGGCCTGCTGCCTGCACAGGCTGTGAAGCATTAAAAAAAAAAAGGTGTGAAAGAAAATAAATTCAAGGTGATAAAAACGAGGGAAGGAGCAGTAAGATATTGGGGGAAAAAAAAAATATATATATATATATATATATTAATAATAATAAAAGATAATAAAAATAGTGGAAGAGAATAAAAACTAAAAAAAATTAGCAACAAATGTTGGCAGGTATACCTTGGCTTGTCCATGTGCAACAACTTTAGATTTGATTAAAAAAGAGATCTAAAATTTGCCTCATAATTTTTTTAAAAAATGTATCTAGTCAATTAAACAAAAATTCACATTTATTGTTAATTATATATATATATATATATATATATTAAATATATAAAATAGCGGTAAACCCGAAACGGTACACCAGTATTGACCGATATCCGAAATATATCGTATCGGTAGCCAAACCGGTACAGTCTCTGGTACGGTATTGACTTCTTTGATTTTCACCCTATTCTATATATACCTCAAAGTCCATAATTTCTGGTCTATACAAATATACAATATCAAATGCCTGGGAATTATAAACTGAATTCTTCCTTTGAAGATGACTTGAGAAGGCACACCACCATGAACAAATGGGCTTGATGCATGGATCTGCAGTGAGTCCTCTTATTTTAATCGAAAAGTATTGATTAAAATTCAAAACAGGGGGATAACGGGTATGGTCAAAAGAAAATTGGTACAAAACAGGGGGAGGGGGATGAGAATACAAAAGAAAATTCTCCCTGATGGAGCAGCCTTCTCTGGCAAGCAGATTGGCACGGTGGTTTCGTTCACGGTAAGTGTGGCAGACAAGCACTTCTAGATGGTTGGAATTTCAAAATCATTGGCTTGCACTTTGATGCAGCCACCTTCGGAAAGTCGGTCTTCGTTTTTTGTACACTAGCTTACTAAGATATAAGTTGAGACAACCTCTAGAAAAAGACAACCTCAAGAAAAAGACATGCACCAAAAAAATAATAATACATTTTTTTCTCAAAAAAAAAAAAATAATAATAATAATAATAAAATTTGGGGCGTTGGCTTGGTATGTCCTTCGACTCTCCTTCCCTGTGCCTTCAAAATCAGCAGAATCTCTGAAGCTTTAGCACATCCAAACACAATAGAATCAATCGCTCTGCTGAGAAACAAAGTCACCAAGAAACTCGATATACACCTCCATCAGGGACCGAGTCTAGCGAAAGGTCCTATTAAGGGGCCATTCAAGGGTATTGGTACAAAAGAAAGTACCAATTTTTACAAAAGCACATAGACAAGGAAAAAAAGGATCCATGGCTTTTAGTGGAATGCTTTTTCCACAACTGCAGTTACTTGGGTTGATAATTTTGGCAGCAACAGCAGCCTCTCAACCAAATTCGAACTGCATACAGAATTGTGGATCACTTAACATCCCCTACCCATTTGGAACAAAGGAGGGCTGTTACCTTGAAGAGTCTTTTCTCATCATTTGTAACGACACTCATTTCAACCCTCCAATGCCTTTTCTGGGCTATGGTAATCTACAAGTTCTCAACATCTCGCTGGATGGTGAACTGCGAGTCTCAACATTCGTAGCACGTGATTGCTACAACAAGTCAGGGCTTAGTTTCACCAACAGTTATTCCCAGCTTACGTCTCCAAATTTTCCTATCTCACACGAGAGGAACATGTTCACAGCCATTGGTTGTGACACTCTGGCGCTTATTGGAAATATAGATGGAAAGAACTATACAACTGGATGCCTATCACTCTGTGACAATATTGAAAGTGTGGATAACGGGTCTTGCTCTGGCATTGGCTGCTGCCAGACTCCTATCCCTAATGGTGTAACAGATTTTATTGTGCTTTTGGAGAGCCTTGACAACCACTCCAATGTACTCGAATTCAATCCTTGTGATATCGGTTTTGTAGTGGAAGAAAATGCATACAACTTTTCCTCTTTAGATCTTACAAATTTTAAGAATGATACAGTTCCTGTGGTGCTTGATTGGGCAGTTGGGAATGAAACATGCCCAGATGCTCGAAGAAATTCAGTAAGCTTTGCATGTAAAGCAGAAAATAGTACATGTTATGAATCCAACAACAGTCCTGGATATCGTTGCAATTGCTGTCCTGGCTTTCAAGGAAACCCATACCTCCTCCATGGTTGCTATGGTACTAATATACATTTAATTTACTAGATGGTTTTTTTTTTTTTTTAATTGACTGAATTTATTATGTTGCATTGTGTTTCAGATATTAATGAGTGCGAAAATTCAAACCCCTGTGATAAAGAATGCCATAACATTCCTGGGAGTTTCTATTGCAATTGCCCAAAGGGGTACGAAGGCGATGGGTTGAAAAATGGAACTGGTTGCCGTGCTAAAGTGAGCCAATCCAACCTAATCATTATTACACTATGTAAGTATATAAATATTAATTATGTTATTGTTATTATTATTAATAGAATACACGCATGGATTAGAAAATTAAATGATGTTTGATTTAATATTTTATAGAAGGATATTCATTAGGATATTAGCTTGTGCGATTGCTTGTGTCGTTTCCTGCCTAGTAGGTTTCTTCCTGTTTGAATAAAAAATTCTTCTTCATCCAAAAAAGAATCACTAGAATTGACTAAAATGCTAATTAATAATTTGGTTTTTGCTCTGTTTAAGACTTAAGAGTGTATTTGGATTTTGGATAGAGCTTATTTTGTTGTTAGTTTATTATTCAACAATAAAACAAAACTGCAAAATAATTGCTCTATTTTTGTTTTTAAAAAACAATAAAATAATTCTAAAAATTATAGGAGTTCATTAACAAAAAGCTAATGCTTTGAAACTTATAAATAAGCTCACCATAGAAAAAGATTTATTAATGAGTATTGATAGATTAATTATTGAAGTCTCATTCAGAGATGTGAAATCAAAAGAGGCTCAATTTCAACCAAACGACAAACACAAAACTCGTATAGTCAATAGTCTTATGTAACTGTGGAATCAATCAAAGCGGAGAAATTTCAAACCTTTTGGCATTTGCAATGATAGTGGCTTATGCAATGATAGCGGAGAAATTAAAGTGATTATGACCCCATCATTGCAAAAACCGGAACGGTGACCATTTAACAATCCTGGGCCCATATTTTAAAGAAGCCGAAACTGTCAAATACAGCGAAATCCCAAATTTGTAAACAAAGGTCACAAACTCAACCTGCTATTAAGTCCAATATAAATAGAGATGCACCATAGGAAACTCCCCGTTGTGTCAAGACTTAAACACAAACCAAAGCCCAACCATAACATGATTCCATTCCTTCTTGAACAATCCATCACTCACATCACGCCTGGCCCATATATCTTGAAAATTTTGGTAGGTTATGCCTAAATGAACTTATTTTCATTAATTTATTTTTTAATAATTTATATAAAATAAAATTGTATCTAATTAAATAAGTAAAATAAACAAACCCTAAAGCCCCAAAATAAACTTGGAAGTTTCAATAGCATATCAACGCATATATTATAACGTGTTCACCTAAATTATACTTTCAAATCTATTTGAACTTCCAAATTTATTTAGGAAATTTGATAAAATATATTATTTATGCAAAAATAACATTTAATAGATAGACTCAATTTAACAAAAATCTCTATCATTTTTCTAGAGTTTTTTTTTTTTTTTTTTTTTTTGGGTACTAAACTATCTTTCCTTTCTTTTCTTTTTATAGAAAATGTACTAAACTGTCTTTTGGTTCATATAAAAAGTATTTTAATACAAGATAGAAATTTCAACACTTTTTTTTTTTAATACAAGATAGAAATTCTACTCTAACCTAATCTAAATGTATATGCGTGTGAAACTTCCTCCTAAAGACTTGAACCCCCGGCCCTTTCCTCCCATATCCCACAAATACTTATACTTGTGGAGTAACCATCACCTTAATCCTTGTAGAACCTGACAAGCTAGAAAAAAATATAACCGATTTTTAATTTTTTTTAATTTAGGAAAACTTTTAGTGCAAAAAAGTGAAAAACTAGTTTTTTTTTTTTTTTTTTTTTTTTTGAGCAAAACTAGTTCAAAGTTGAATAATATATATTCCCCGTATTACATTTGTTTCTTTTAATAATTTTCTGTAAAAGACTTTTGGAGTTAAGTTGTAATTCACACTATCTCTAAAAGGGGTTTTTGATAAATTACAGAATTGCTTTGATTATGACACAGGTTAAATATATATATATATATATATATATATATATTAAAATTAACATTTTTTTTTATGTTACAATTAAAGTGATTATCACAAGTGGCCCTTTCAGTAAGTAATGTACATATATTGCACATGACAAGAACATATGTCATCTTCATATTGTTGGTTGTGGTTTAATTTATAGTTAAATCTTTTTTTATTTTTTAAAGAAATTAAAAAACAAGCAAAACTTCTGTTGACTATTCTCTCACAAACAAATATTAACAATTTCAATTGGCTAATATTTCAATAGTTAAATGAAATTTCCTAGACTATTACAACCGGCAGAAAAGTGAAAATTTCAAATCTTCCAAGAGTACGTCCCTAACATTAGTATCAAATCCTACTACTCTTCTCATGGGCACCACCTCTCCGATAACGCAAACCTATTACTACTTAAAATTTGAAAATAGAGAAAGAAAGTGGTGACTTTCACAGCTCAACAAGTAGCCACAATCCCATCTAGTTACATTAAGCATATATACAAGTAAATAAATAAAATTTTTTTGGATAAACTCATAGGCTTAGAAATTGTATCTCATTAGTTTGAAAATTAACATATAATTTGCAATGAACTCCAAAACATAAAAAATTTAATTGGACTTGAAATGATGTGAAATCTAATAAGATTTTATGTACTTAATAATTTTTATAACTATGGTTACACCATATCTCCATGACAACACTCATAACCACACGTAAGTCGGTGGTAAGGCCTTGAAAAAATTTACCAATGTATACCCCATGGATGGGATCCAAAGTATGGTCAAATTGTATTATTAACTTCCAAAATATATCCATTATCCAAAAATCATATGTCAACATATCATAAAATAACAATTCAAATAAACATTTCGCTCATTTAAATCTTTGGTTCATTTCACAAAATTTATGCAATACTTGAGGCATGTTTGAAGTAAATAGAAACTTTATAAATAACCAACTAACTATATATACACAATAAGGAAGAAATTCTGGTTCTTTTCTTTAAATCAACAATGCTAAAATAATTAAATATAAATTGATAATGAAATACAAATGAATGTTTAATAAATAAAATATTGTATTTTAAGAAAATTATAACCCGCCAAGAATTTTAACATATCAATCAATGTCTACTCAAAAACCATTGCAACTTCTCAAGAACACTCCAACATAACCAAAAATCCATTATAATCAATATAGCTACTAAACAGACACTGGTGTAACCATCATCATTTAAACCATAGCGGCCATTTTTTGATATCTATCCGTTGTTGATCATGTTGTCTAATGCTGTTGACATTTGTTTCGTGCATTCCATTCCACATTGATATTGGTCATCTACACATGTTACATGGTCCAATCTAGTCAGATATTCTTTACAAGTTTAAATTCTAAACTTAAGTTATCTTTAAGATATCATCTGGAGTTTGAGGGGAAAATACTAAAATACAATAAGATATACTGTAAATATATTAAATTGTGGTTTCGTAGAATTTCACGGACTACCATGGTGATTTTAGGATAAGGTACCAACTTTAGGCCTAACGTTTTCATATAGATACTCTTTATTAGGTTTTTTGTTTAAATAATTCAATATAGTAAAGATAGTTAATCCGTTGTAGAGGAATGTTATTAAATAGGCCGAACCAACTTAAACATTGCTTCCATTCTCTATCTCTCTGTTTTCTCCGTACTAGTCACAATAAGGATAACATCAAAATTCAAGGTTAATTTGGCTGCTTCTCAAATAAGAAAGAATATTAAGATTTTAAAAAATGACTCCCATTCAAAATTTTGGTTAACCAATTCTATTTTAATTGTTATAATTTTAAGATTCATGTGAGCTGGCATGAACTGGTGAACCACAATCGACAGTCGATGGAAAATATATTCTGATGCGGTAGTCATTAATTACATTGTAATTCAAATATTAACTGAGTCATTTTCATATAATGCATATGTTAAATATTTAGTTCTTAAAGGTATCGAGATATATAAAAATGTTAAAAACTTCTACAACGTTAAAATGCACGTCTGAATGTGTGCAGGTATCAGTGTTGGCCTTTTAGTATTACTTGTGGGAGGTTCATGGATATATTGGGGACTGAAAAAAAGAAAGCTCATCAAGCTCAAAGAAAAATTCTTCCAACAAAATGGTGGCTTACTACTACAACAGAAACTATCTAGTCACAGCGGGTCTATGGAGACAGCCAGAATTTATAGTGCAGAAGAGCTTGAAAAGGCCACCAACAACTATGATGAGAAAAGAGTCCTTGGCCAAGGAGGCTATGGAACAGTTTACAGAGGAATATTACCAGATAACAAAGTGATTGCTATTAAGAAGTCTAAAATTGGTAGTCAGAGCCAGGTTGAACAATTCGTAAATGAGATAACTGTGCTTGCTCAAATTATCCATCGGAATGTGGTTAAGCTATTAGGTTGTTGTCTGGAAACAGAAGTACCCTTGCTAGTTTATGAATTCATCACAAACGGGACTCTTTCTGAGCACATTCATGATAATGGTCGGTCATTATTACTTTCATGGGAAAAGCGCTTGAAGATTGCAGTAGAAACTGCAGGAGCACTTGCCTACTTGCATTCTGCAACTTCTGTGCCAATCATACACAGAGATGTTAAAACTGCAAATATATTATTAGATGATAACTTCACAGCAAAAATGTCTGACTTTGGAGCATCTAGGTTGATTCCTCTTGATAAAACAGAATTAAACACATTGGTGCAAGGAACTTTCGGATATATGGACCCAGAATACTTCCATACTAGTCAACTAACAGAAAAAAGTGATGTCTACAGCTTTGGTGTTGTTTTGGCAGAGCTTCTGACTGGTAGGATGGCACTTTCTTTCAATATGCCGGAAAGTGACAGAAATCTAGCAAAGTACTTTGTTTCTGCAATAAAAGATGACCGCCTACTTCAAATTCTTGAGGATAACATTGTCAATGAGGGTAATATTAAGCTACTAAAGGAAGTTGCTAATATTGCAAAAAGGTGCTTAAATGTGAGAGGCGAGGATAGGCCTTCTATGAAGGAAGTGGCAATGGAACTAGAGGGCTTGGTTATCATGGAAAAACATCCTTGGGGAAATGCTAATATCTATAAAGAAGAGACTGAGTACTTGCTCAGTGCACCTACTCAATCATTCAACATTGACGTTGACACAAATTGTTCCACCAGTACAACTACAGGGTACGATAGCATGATAAACCAAGTATTGAAACCATTAGATGGCGGGAGATAATTGGGGGTGCGACTGAATTTATCTATGACATTATATTTGAATATGTAGATTGGTTTGTTTTGTGTATGACGTTATACACGTGGTGTAGACCAGATAAAATTTGGCACGTGGATGAAGGAACATGCACTGCCACTGAAAATGTCTTGGTGGTATTCTCTGTTTTCTTTTTCTTTTTTGGCTTTTTTTGGCTTTTTTAATAATTTGATCACTGGGAAGGAAAAATGTGAATCTTTGATATTTTTGTTAGAAATATAAAAAAATACTAGTTGAATTATAAAATTCTTGACACCTAAGTAATTTTCAATATCAACTAATTCATTGTGCTTAATACTCTACTTTCAGAGGTTGAGATCTCCCATTGAAGGCCCTATTTGGATCTAAATTTTTGTGGGAGCTATGCAACAATAAATTTTGAATGTTCAATTAGTGTATAAAACACCTATGAACGTTTAGACTTCTAATTTACAAATTACCAACACAAGCTTATAATCAAATAATGTATGTGCGGAATATGAATATAAACTAAAACAAAATTGGTAAAACAATCTAAACCGAAATTAATCACAAGCACATCGGTAATTAAATGGTTGTAAAGTTGTGATTTACAACTATGTTTTATGTTGGCTTTATTCCATGACAAAAATTGTTGTAATTGCTTTAATTTATTTCCTTGTATTTTGTGGGATTTTATTGTATTGGGTTTAGTATCAAGTTGATGAAGACTCTAGCTTAAATGAAGAATCAGTGGATCTCGCAAGTGTCTCGTTAGAAGCTAACCCGTGAGAGAGCCATGTGAGAAGCACATGCTAAAAGCTGAAGAGTCATGCCAGGTTGTCGTTTTCGCGAGTGTCTCACTAGTAAGGCCTTCCCGCGAGATAGTCGCGAAACTTTTTGCCTGGAGGATTTTAGTGTGTGACTTTCTTACCCTTCACCCATACTATATATACCCTCATTACCCACAAATGTAGAGGAGACCATTTTAGAGATAAAACCCTAGATAGGTTTTCTACAACACACACACCCATCTTTTGAGAGAGAGCTATTCATCCTTAGTGAGAAATCATTATAGCCTCTTCTCCATCCCTCTCCCATTGTTATACCTTGAGAGAAGATTTGTACCCAAACACAACCCACACCTATTCAGAGTGTTGAGAGTGTTTTGGAGCTGCTGGGAAGCACTAGAAGAAGCCAAAGATGGCAGATGCAACATGGAGCTTGTTGTGGGATCCAGAGAGCTAGACAAGACACGGTTTCGAGAAGCCTTGTTGGAGTAGGAGCTTGGAGGGCTTAGGTACAGAGGGTAGATTAGGCTTGGAGGGTCTCTTGCTCACCCTTATACCCCAACTGATTGTCTAGTGGATCGATTTTCGCTTGGAGGGCAGCGAAGAGGTTTTTCACCGAGTTCTTCGATTTCCTCTTCGATAACACGTCTCAGTGTTATTTGTGTTTGCGTCTCTCTTCCCTACTCTTGTTCATTTCCTTTTTACTGTTGGGTTGCTTTAAATATGGATTAGAGTAGTTGTCTTGCCTATACGCTTGGGTTTACACTATTTCACATTTAGTATTAAGTTAGTGTAAAATCAACCAAGTCGTAACTTTAAGTTGGGGGTCTAAACAGCTCGTGTGTTTTCGACACATTTTCGAGTTTTCAATTGGTATCAGAGCGGGTACACTTGTTGTGGTTTAAATACCTAAGTGTGATCCTTGACCCCTTGTGTTTATTTGCCATGGATTGTGCTTTGTATGCCTCTTTGTGTGATTTGATTGGTGATAAATGTAACATGCCACGTGTTTGTGAAAATGCCTCTATGAGTGATAATCCTCATGATTGTGATGCTATGTTACATGAATCTTTAGGTGTTGTTGATATTCCTAACACCAAACTCTTAAAGAAAAATGCTAAAAAATTTCAAAAGAGTTTAAGCAAGTTATTTTGTGAAAATGATAATTTGATTGCTAAGCTCAATAAATCCAACAAATTGGTTGAAAAATATAAGAAACTTGTTGAAAATTCTCTTGAAAAGCTGAAACAGTTTGAATGTTTGAATATGGACTTGGATGCTAAACTTGTTTTGTCTAACAAATTTGTTAATGATCTTAAATCTGAAAATGAATCTCTTAAAATGCATGCCAAGTGTTTAATTGTTGAACCTATTGTTAAAAAGGATGAAAATATTTATTGCAATCATGTTATGGTACCCGATTTTATGCCTATTGTATGTTCTATCTCAAAGGACAAATCAGTGTACATTCCTCCACATAAAAGAAATCAAAAAGTGGAGAGAAAGGTTGTTAAGTTAAAGCTTCTGTTTAGGTTCCATCCTAGGGATCGAATTGAGTGGATCTAAGTTTGTTCCTACTTGCCACCATTGTGGTGTGATTGGTCATATAAGACCTCAATGTCATAAGTTAAAGAGAGAACAAACTCATGTTGCTAGATCCCTTCCCAAAAGGCCTAGTGGATCTAAACACATTGTTTGTCACCATTGTAGTGCATTTGGTCATCTAAGACCTCATTGCTCTAAGTTTCAAGCTCTTAAAGAATAAAAAGAAAAGAGAAACTTGATCTTCTTGGAAGTTGTGCTTTGCATGTTAAACCGGATTTGAGTGAAAATAACATATATTTAGGCAAGATTTTCATATGTTCTTGCATTATTTAACATAAATGTGAAGTGTGTGTACTCTAAGTGTTTGATAAAATGCCCAAATGGCATTTTCTCGTTGCTTTGGACTCCGATGAGTTCTAAACTTTGGGGATCACCATAATTATTCATGTTTATTATGTTTTAATCATTGGTTGTGTCTTTTTTACACTTTGACCCGTGAGTGCTTATTCATGCATTGATCATGCATCTCACATGCATACTAAATGCACCTTTGCTGCACATACTTGAACACTTGACATGTTTTTGTAGTCACTCATACTAGTTAAGTCTTTTTAGATCTTTTAGCTCATATAACATATTATTGTGTCCTTGCCATGCCATTGGTATACACCTTGTTCCATCATCCATAGCATGTCATGTTTACTTTATGTTTTGTAGCATTTTTTATGTTTTTGTCCTATGTTTGAGCTTCATTTCTCATTCATCTTGCACCCCTCATGCATCATCTTTTACCCTTGTTCATATCTTTTTTTTTTCCCCTCCTTCCTCTTGATTCATTTGTCTATTCGTGACAAAAAGGGGGAGAGTATCGTCATTTCTATATGACTCATGTGCACACTCTTAAGGGAAGAAATTCTACCTTGTGCACATTCGTAAGGGGAGAAAGCCATAAGGGATTGGTTGCATGTTCAAATAATCAGTTGCTTTGCTATATGATCATTGTAGTTATTTCCATATGATTGTTTTGTGTTTGATCAAGTTGCTTATATGTTTTACAACATGTTTACTTGATCGCATTTTACTTGTTACATTATACTTGTCCTTTTATCACTTGATTTACCTTGAGGGTCTAATGTGTTTTGTGCAAGTGTTTCAGGTTACAGGTGTATATGTTCCAAGTGCTTCAAAGGTTCTAGAATTAGGTGTGAGTGAGTTTTGCCATTGTTCTCAAAACTCACGTTCAAGTCTAGAGTCTGTTATAGGGTGTTTTGTCACGGAATAGCCAAAGGGGGAGATTGTAAAGTTGTGATTTACAACTATGTTTTATATTGGCTATATTCCATGACAAAAATTGTTGTAATTGCTTTAATTTATTTCTTTGTATTTTGTGGGATTTTATTGTATTGGGTTTAGTATCAAGTTGGTGAAAACGCTAGCTTAAATGAAGAATTAGTGGATCTCGTGAGTGACTCGCTGGAAGCTAACCTGCGAGAGAGCCATGTGAGAAGCACATGCTAGAAGTTGAAGAGTCATGTTAGGCTGTCGTTTTCACAAGTGTCTCGAGGGTAAGGCCTTCCCGCGAGATAGTAGCGAAACTTTCTGCCTGGAGGATTTTAATGTATGACTTTCTTACCCTTCACCCATACTATATATACCCTAATTACCCACAAATGTAGAGGAGGCCATTTTAGAGAAAAAAAACCCTAGATAGGTTTTCTACAACACATACACCCATCTTTTGAGAGAGAGCTACTCATCCTTAGTGAGAAATCATTGTAGCCTCTTCTCCATCCCTCTCCCATTGTTATACCTTGAGAAGAGATTTGTACCCAAACACAACCCACTCCTATTCAGAGTGTTGAGAGTGTTTTGGAACTGCTCGGAAGCATTGGAAGAAGCCAAAGATGACAGATGCAACATGGAGCTTGTTGTGGGATCCGGAGAACTAGACAAGACACGGTTCCGAGAAGCCTTATTTTAGTAGAAGCTTAGAGGGCTTAGGTACAGAGGTTAGATTAGGCTTGGAGGGTCTCTTGCTCACCCTTGTATCCCAACTGATTGTCTAGTGGATCAATTTCCGCTTGGAGGGCAGCGAAGAGGTTTTTCACCGAGTTCTTTGGTTTCCTCTTCGATAAAACGTCTCGGTGTTATCTGTATTTGCATCTCTCTTCCCTACTCTTGTTCATTTCCTTTTACTGCTGGGTTGCTTTAAATATGGATTAGAGTAGTAGTCTTGCTTATACGCTTGTGTTTACACTATTCCACACTTAGTATTAAGTTAGTGTAAAATCAATCAAGACGTAACTTTAAGTTGGGTGTCTAAACAGCTTGTGTGTTTTCGACACATTTCCAAGATTTCAATGGTAAAGAGAAAGGGAAGAGAGATGCAAACACAGAGATAACACGGCGATATGTTATCGAAGAGGAAATTGAAGTACTTGGCAAAAAACCTCTTCGCCGCCCTCCAAGAGGTCAATAATCTACTAGAGAATAAAGTTCAGATACATGAATAGTAGAGGACCCTCCAAACCTAATCTACCCACTGCACCTAAGCCCTCCAAGCTTCTTGTTCCAATAGGGTTATGCCGAACCTTTTCTTTTCTAGCTTACCGGATCCCGTAATCACCCATTGCATCAACCCAAATGAATTGGTCCCTTCTGTACTACTTCCCAAGCACCAAAGTACCTCATCACTAATATGGATATGGTGAGATAAGGATTTGGCCAATGTACCTCTCAAGGATATGTCAATGGAGACGGTAAGAGTAGAGGAATTTGGAGAATCAAATGATGAAGATTGTGGATGAGTCAATCTTGTTTTTCTCTAGGGTTTGTCTATCAAAATTCTCTCTGGAGGGTCTCTAAATTTCGTGGGTATAAGGGTATTATAGTAGGGTGTATGAGGAATGCAAAAAGACAGTTTTCATTAAACAGGTCATTCTGGCGACTCAGGCTTGCAATTGGAACAAGTCGCGAGTTTGAGTCGCGAACTATGTCCCTGGCTAAACTGGAAGTTTTGTTCTGTAGTGCTCTAGCTGGTATGACCCTTCAGCTCCCCCTGCATGCTTCACAGGTGTGCCATTCTGGCGACTTGCCAGTCGCGAGATCCAATCGTGAGACTCACTTGAATTGCACACTCATGAGATTTCTTCACACTCTCTCACACACTACCCTTACATAATTCCCACCTAAATACAGGGTATCTAATTGCTAAATTACAAGGAAATTTTGCATGGAATAAAGCTAACAAATGATTGAATAAATTCAACCTTACAAATTTAACAAATAAAATAATAAATATATAATAAAATTCTTCTCTCGCTCAAACTTCCAAGGGTTGAAATGCTAGCTTAATATTAAAATAACAATAAAAATTTTCACCTGAACCTTATGAAAATTGAATAGGCTGAATTTAGCCTAAGCGGTCACTTAAAAATCCATGTCTGATTGTCAAACTTTGACTCTCACAGCTGAGAATATCAATTACCATCATGGTATTATTTTGTACATTAAAAGAATAACTTTAGCAATGCATTCGAACTTAGGTCATTTGCTCTTGTAACATGATAAAATATTATTTATCAACATATTTTAAGTTTAATTGAAATAGTGAGTAAGACCAAGTGTAATTGAAATAGTAAATGTAATCATTTAAGTAAAATTCTCAACTTTTATGGAGAATTTGACAATTTATCACCATCTCCTATTGGTCATGGATAACAAGATTTAGAATTTGGGTTTTATGGATTTTAATTTGAGTCTTTAAATTTAAATGTCTTGTTTGGATAGTTTAAAAGGATAAAGGATGGGATTTGGGCTAAATCCACTAAGAATTTTGAGACATGATATCCTTGGATTTGAAATAGATTCTACCCCTTGAATTTTATAAATCTTTAATCGCACAGCACCTGAATCAGAAAATCATTAAAAGAATTTTTTTTTTTTTTTCGTTCCTAAGTAGGGATGTCCATGGGTCGATATGAGTCAAATTTATGCTCAACCTACACTTGACCCAATCCCGTCAAGTGGTGGAGAACCAAACCCGTAGTTGAACAAATCAGATTACTTAGAGAGTGGTTAGTCCAAGCAAAACTAGTAACGGTGGAGAGAGGTGGAGCAACGACCAAAATCTCACCGAATTCAGTAAGATCTTGCCAAATCTTTTGGAGATTTCATTAGATATAGTAGATCTCTGCCAGATTTCATTGGAAATGTTGTTGATGTTTGTTTGTTTAGACCCCTTAAAACAGATTGTTTGACCTAATATATTAGCCAAGTGATTACTTAGGTTAATTATGAGATCTATGTTAAACAAGGACAAAGATCATATTATGCACAGTAGCGGAAAATAAAGAACACAACAATATGATAACTCAGGAAAACCAATGAAACCAATAGCTTCAAGGTAAAAAACCTATGGAGGATTTGACCTAGCTATCCTTAAAGTAAAACAAATACACTATATAGAATTAAAGTTTTTACAATCGGATTTAACCCTAAGTCTATTGCTACCTCTAGTAGTAACTTACTGACACGACCATGTGCAAACTTCGAATCCATGGACTCCTCTCTTGGATTTGTACCACACAAGCACTCATGCTTGTGACTTTGTGATCCCACTCAAAAGTTTTAGATCATGGCTTGTTAATCATTGCAGCAACTAGATTCCACTAGCACTTGATTGTAGATCTTGTTCTGGTATATGCTTGTAGAGTTAGAAGGTACAGAACCTCTCAGATCTCACAAGAGTAACTCACAAGTCCTCCAAGAGTCTTCAAAACGTAGCTAGGGTTTTCCTTTTATACATAGGAGTGTTGGACTGAAACCCTAAACGTTTTCATGAGCTTGGGCCCATTTAAAAAATCTGTAGAAATTCTTTTTTTACGATTTTTGATCGATCGAGGTTCACCATTCGATCGGTCGAGCTTCACAAAAAATTAATCATTTTCCCTACAGCTTGTACATTGTTGAGTCTTGACCTGAACCTCTTTGAGCAATGTCTAACACCTATCCTAGACATATTTTTGTTCTCAATTTGCCAACGCATACAAGTTGAAATTCTAAAAATTTAATCCTAAATCTTTAAAACCTAACAATCTCCCCCTTTGGCAATCCATGACAAAACACATATATAAATGAATTGCTCAACTTAAGAATTAGCCCAACTCACATATTTTTGCCCAAATACAATTTCATCACAATCCACTAACTATTAGTTGCTAGAATAGACAGCAGATGAGAAAGAATTAACCTGTAAATTACTGAAACACTCAAAACAAACCATAAATGCATGTGTGGAAATTATAGTATAAATCCAATATTCAAAAACTGAACTTGAATTCACAAAACATAAGAGATAGACAGAATATCAAATGAATAAACATCAAATAAACTATCATAGTCAACAAAAACCGACAATGTTTGGGAAACAAGAACAATAAAAGAGAATATACATCAAAAATAAAAATGAGAATATGCAATAAAAACTCTCATCAACAACTAAACTATTCCCACTCCCCCTGAATACAAAAACTCTCTCTACTCTCCCCTTGAGTATAAGAGAGCAAAATCCTAAACCTACTCCCCCTTTTTGTTACGTATTGCCAAAGGCAACCATCAAGGATCCACAACAATCTCCTCAGTAGTAGGCTGATCACCAAAGGCAAAAGCAATAGTAGAAACTTCCCCTCTTGGTCTCTTTGAAGTCTCAGTGCTTGGTTTAGCACTCTTCATCTGAGCTTGTCGCTATCTAAGAAAGGTAGCTCCTATAGAGGCAGTAATATGTACTAACTCAAGAGAAGGAAAACTATCTAACCCTAGAAAGAGTAAAACCCTATAGATAAATAGAGGAAAGAACAGATTATGTGCCTTGGATTTACTCCTATACACCTTAACAATGGTCTTAATAAAAAGGGAAAGAAAACACATGGACCCATTTATGATAAATGCCTACAAAAAAGCACATTTGTCCAAAGGGATGGTGTGAATGTGAGAGATAGGAAAGATGTTATGACAAGCTATCCTAAAGGAAAGATAATTAACCTGAGTCAACTCACTTGAGTTTATTCTTGGTTCAGATCCCTAAGTAACTGATCTTCCACAAAGCAAAGACATCACATCATCTATAGGATGAGGCTTAGTGTATGGGAAAGTAGGTCTATGAACTAGAGGTACACCTAGAGCTTCAGAAACTATACTTTTAGTTATCTTAAACTCTTTACCCCTAATCCAAGTAGTCAAATAATGACCACCTGTATCCTCAAAATGTATAGAGAGATTCGAATAAAATTCTTTGATCAAGGCAGCAGGATGGGAATGAGAAACATCACACAAAGAAGCCTAGTTCCTAGACACTAGATTCCTAAGGATGGAAGGATCTAACTCATCTAGAACTAACTGTATTCCCCCCCCCCCCCCCCCCCCCAAATAGACCTATACTTAGTCAAGGTCTCAAAGATTTGCTCAACTTTGGTTATAGGAAACCGAACCCTATCAACTAGAGCAGAAGTAGATGAGGATGCTGAGTTCCTATTGGCTTTGGCTTTATACTTTTTACCAACCTTAGGAACCATGTCTAAGATTTAAAGAAAAAGGAAAAACCAAAACAGAAACAAATACCAAGGGTAGACTGCATCATATAGAGTTAAGGCACAAAATACCATGAAATTTTAAAAACTATATGATGCATGATCTATTGCACAAAAACAGTTCAATTTTATCTCAATTTTGAAAATTGACCAAGAAAATTAGAAATTTAGCAAAATTCCCAATTTGAAACCCTAATTTTCCAAAAATCTTTATATTGATCAATTGAACAACACAACAAGTATAAAACATGTTATAGTCACTCAATTAAACAATATCATAAGCCAATTTTACTCAATTTCACCAAATTAAACGAAATCCCCAAATTCTCAAGAACACATAAACCCTAATTTCAAAATTTTGTAGAAATCTTGAAAATTTTGAAATTAAAGCATGTGAATCATGTTTAAATGATGCATGAACAAAAACTCATCCAACAATTGGGATCAAAACTCTCAAAATCATTATAAAAAAAATCCTAAAATTCTTTTAGTTCAAAATTTATAGAAAAATTGATGAAAATGCATGAATGCATGTGATTTAAACAAAAAGGAGGGGTAAAAGAGTCTTACCAAGTATGGAGGAAGAAAACCCTTGAAGTTTTGACTCAGAAAAAGACAAAAAAAATTTGACTAAAAGGAATCGAGAGGGATCGAACAGGAAGACAAAAGAGTGAAGAACAATGTTCAAATTTCTTTTATTTTATTTTTTAAAAAACGATTCGATTAGTTGGGAGGAATCGAGCTAGGAATCGAAAAATTTTTAAAAACAGGTTCGACTGATAGAAAGGAATCAAGTCAAGCCGAGAGTTTTAGCCTTAAAAACTAGATTTTTCAATCGGTCGAAAACAGGTTCAATTGATCAAAACCTGAAAAATCAGAAAATTTGAAAACCTGGACATTTTTTGCAAAAACACTTTTAAACTAGTTTTTATGATATGAAATGCATGTCAATGATTCCAAATGTTTCCAAAAACACTTTCTCTTCAATCAAATCAATTTTATCAAGATTCAAAAAATTTTACCCAAACCCCAAAAAGTATTATACATTTCAAGAAGCACAATTTTGGATGGCCACAATAATTAACATACAATCACATATACAGTGTTTAACAAAGATTTACGTGTGGTGTGTGCAATTAGTAATTTTATGAGATACATAAAAGGTGATATGTAAATAGAAATTAAACACAATTTCTACATTATCAATCACATAAGTTTGAAAGTGACTATCACCTAAAGAGTTACATCATATAACTTACATATCTCCTAGAAAACACGCTTAAAATCCTGTAAAAGCTTTTTCTTTTTCTATTTTCTATTTTTTCTTTTCTTTTTCTTTTGATTTTCACATTCTTTTCACAATCAACACCTTGTTTAATCTTGCTATGCAAGTGCTACACCTTACCGAGCATGGCTTTTATAATTTGCACACAGGTGTTCATGATTGACAAGTAACAGTGGTGAGATGATTATTTATGTCTTTCTCCTAGGATTTTTAATTCTTTAAATTCAAAAGAATGTGACTTCAAAATCAAGAGCATGTGTTTAAAAAAACCATAAATAACTCACATAATTTAAGCACTACATAGCACAAATTACCAAAGTGCAGAAAAATAGCTTATCAAGTTAAATAAGGTACACATTCATGAATTGCAAATTTCATAGGCCAACCTCAATTACACACTTGAAGATGTGCATGAATGTAATGAATAAGCCTAGAATGATATGCATGAATGTAATGCAAAAGAAAATCCCAATGAAAAACATTTTGGTCACAAAAGATTAAGCACAAGGACCATAGGTATCCAAAGAGAGACTATGGAATGTGATAACACCAATCACTTGACAAAGAGACTCAAACTTGCTCCTGTCAAGAGGTTTGGAAAAATGTCAGAATTTTGATGACCGGTAGGGATATACTCAAGAGCAACAATTTTCCTTTCAACAAGATCCCTAATAAAGTGATATCTAATCTCTATATGCTTGGTCCTAGAATGTTGAACCAGATTCTTAGAGATATCAATCGCACCAAAGTTATCACAATACACAACCATAGTATCCTATGTCAAACCATAATCACCCAATAGTTTATTCATCCAAAGAAGTTGTGAACAACAACTTCCAGTAGCAATAAATTGACAGAGAGACAAAATTTTTCTTTTTACTCATCCAAGCAACCAAGTTAGTTCCAACATAATAACATCCACTAGTAGTTCTTTTCCTATCATTAGCATTACTAGCCCAATCAGCATCAGAGTATCCAACAAGAGAAACATTTGATTCTTTGCTATAAAACAAACCAAAATCACAAGTCCCACTCACATATTTAATTATTTTTTTAACAGCAGTTAAATGTGTCATTTTGGGATTAGCTTGAAATCTAGCACATACATCAACACTAAAAGATATATCATAATGACTGGCAATTAAATATAATAAACAACCAATCATACTTCTATATAAGGTAATGTCAACAGGTTAACCTAATGGATCAATTCCCAGTTTTGTGTTGGTGGCCATTGGTGTTCTAGCATAAGCAGCATTCTCAAGTCCAAATCTCTTAACAAGATTTCTTGCATACTTGGCTTGGTTGATGTAAATCCCTTTGTCGGTTTGCTTCACTTGCAATCCCAAGAAGTAGGTAAGTTCACCTACCATGCTCATCTCAAAGATTTTCTTCATTTCATCTACAAAAGATTTAGCAAAAGTATCATTAGTAGAGCCAATAACTATATCATCCACATAGACTTGTGCCACAACGAAATCTTTCTTATCCCTTCGAATGAAAAAAAGTACTATTAGCATTTCCTATTTTAAAGCCATTCTCTATAAGATAAGAAGTTAGCCTGTCATATCAAGCTCTTGGAGCTTGTTTAAGACCATACAATACTCTTTTCAGTTTGTAGACATCATTTGGTCTATGTGGATACATAAAACCCTTGGGCTGCTCTACATATACTTCTTCTTGCAACATTCCATTCAAAAAGGCACTTTTCACATCCATCTTATAGAGATTGAAGTTCAAGTGACATGCAATGGCCAAGAGTATTCTGATATACTCAAGTCTGGCAACAGGTGCAAAGGTCTCATCAAAGTCCACTCCTTCTACTTGAGTGTACCCTTGAGCAACAAATCTAGATTTGTTTCTTATCACTGTTCCATATTTATCAGACTTGTTCTTGAAGATCCATTTTGTACCTATCACATTGACATCTTTTAGCCTGGGAACCAATTCCCACACATCATTCCGAATGAATTGATGGAGTTCTTCATGCATAAAATTTATTCAATCAGCATCTTCTAGAGCTTCAACTACCTTCTTAGGCTCCACTTGAGACAGATAACATGAATGTGTAATAAAATTCTAAGCCTTTGACCTTAGACGCATGTTGTCATTTAGGCTTCCCAAGATGTTGGTAACAGGGTGATTCAGCTTGACCCTAGCAAATGGGCCTTTCACTAATGAAGTTGATGTGCTTTGTGGTTTTGGAGTGGTACTAGTCTCAACTTGTTCTTGTATCCTTTCACAAACTAGTGTGGTTGGTTCAGACACAACATCATTTAGAACTTGTAATTCTTGGTCATCAGGTCTACCAACATACTCCTTGGGTAGAACATCTTCAACTTCTGTGGGTTTATCCTAGATACTTTGAATCACTTCAAAATGATCTTTAGCACGTTGTTCATCATTGATCACCACATTTGCCGATTCCATTACTGTTTTGGTTTTGAGATTGTACACCCTGTATGCTCTACTTGATGTGGAGTATCCAAGAAAGATTCCCTTATCAGTCTTTGCATCAAAATTTTCAAGATTCTCACAATCTCGAAGAATGTAGCAATCACTACCAAATATTTTGAAGTACTTGACAACTGGCTTTTTCCCTCTCCAAAGTTCATATGGAGTCTTCTTAGTATCCGATCTAAAGTACACCCTCTTCAGTGTATGACATGCAATGTTTACTACTTCACCCCTAGAATGACTTTGCCATGCTTTTGTTATTCAGCATGACTCTTGCCATTTCTTGAATAACTCTGTCCTTTCTTTCCACAACTCCATTCTGCTGAGGTGTATTGGGTGCTGAGAACTATTGCGTAGTTCCTTGATCATTGCAAAAGGATGCAAGCTTGGAGTTTTCAAATTCTCTTCCATGATAACTTCTAATGTAAGCAATCATAGCATTCTTCTCAATTTGTAGCTTCTTGCATAAATGGATCATCTTGAAATGGATTAGCTTCTTCCAGCTTCTTGCATAAATTCTATGTCTCTCAAAAGAATCACCCAAGTATATCGAGTGAAGTCATCTACAACAACTAGAATGTACTTCATCCCTCCTAGACTTTAAACTCTGGCAGGACCCATTAGATCAATGTACAAAAACACTAACGGTCTAGATGTCTGAACTTCCCTTGCGAACGAATGTTTGGATTTCACTTGTTTACTGATCTGACATGGTCCATATACACTTTTCTCAATCTTTTCAAATTTTGGTAAACCTAGAACAACTTCACACTTAGAGATTTTTTTCAATTTGCTTGTGACTTGCATGTCCCAATCATTGATGCCATAAGTCCACCTAATTTATTTTTACATTATAGTACTTGTGATTGATGCTTGGAGTTATGCCACAACAATTGTCAGTAGTCCATATTCCAACACAAATGCAACCACCTCCACTATCAGGTATTTCACATTCATACTTGGTGAACAATACATTCAGTCAATTATCACCAATCTGACTGATACTCAGCAAATTAGCCTTTAATTCGTCTACGTACCAGACATCTTCAAACATTGGTAATCCTGGAATGTCCACTGTTCCAATACCTCTGATGACTGATTTGCTTCCATCTCCAAATGTGACAATTCCAATCTTTCCTTCAACAAGAGTCTTAAACAAGGCTTTGTTACCTTTCATGTGCCTGGAACAACCACTATCCAAATACCACGAACAAGTATCACTTACTTTTAAGGCAGTCAAAACAGTATAACAAACATAGTTATTGCAACATGTAGTTATACCAAGAAAATTAAGAATAGGGTTAGCACATTTAAAAATCCACTTTGTCTAAGATAAAGCACATTCAATTTTCAGTCTAATTGAATGTAAAGGAAAGACAATAGAATCCATGACAGCAAGTGTCAAGGATCAACTCAAGGTAAATTACCCAAACAAGAGCTAACCTGCTCTAATACCACTTGTTTTTTTGTTTAGACCCCTTAAAACAGATTGTTTAACCTTATATATTAGCCAAGTGATTACTTAGGTTAATTATGAGATCTAGGTTAAACAAGGACAGATCATATCATGCACAACAACGGAAAATAAAGAACACAATGGTATGATGACCCAGGAAAGCCAATGAAATCAACAATTTCAAGGTAAAAACCTGGGGAGGATTTGACCTAGCTATCCTCAAGGTAAAACAAATCCACTATAAGGAATTGAAGTTTTTACAATTAGATTTATCCCTAAATCTATTACTACCTCTAGTAGTAACTTCCTAACATAACCACGTGTAAGCTCTGAATCTACAGACTCCTTCCCTCTTGGATTTGCACCACATAAGCACCCATGCTAGTGACTTTGAGATCCCACTCAAAGGTTTCAAATCATGACTTGTTGATCTTTGCAACAACTAAATTCCACCAGCACTTGATTGTAGATCTTGTTCCAGTAGATGCTTGTCGAGTTAAAAGGTATAGAACCTCTCAAATCTCACAAGAGTAACTCACAAGTCTTCCAAGAGTCTTCAAAACGTAGCGAGGGTTTACCTATTATACATAGGAGTTTTGGACTAGAACCTTAAACATTTTCGTGGACTAAGGCCTGTTTAAAAATTTTGCAGAAATTCTTTTTCTATGATTTTCAATCGATCGAGCTTCACCATTCGATTGGTCAAGCTTCATAGAAAATTAATCCTTTTTTCCTATAGCTTGTACATTCTTGAGTCTTGCATTATACCTCTTTAAGCAATGTCTAACACCTATCCTAGACATGTTTTTGTTCTCAGTTTGCCAACACATACAAGTTGAAATTCTAAACATTTAATCCTAAATCATTAGAACCTAACAGCTTAGCTTGGTGGAACTCGCTGTATTTAAGGGTTTTCATGGTCAAATTGTGTCAAGTCAGATTTTGGAAGAAAAGGCCCTCCACTTAACTTTTTAGTGTTAGATTTTAAAGGTAGGGACCTACTATTGATTGCCAGGCTCATTAAATCGAGTGGCGATCAACTCAAGTTCAGTTAGATGGCTCGGGTGGGTGGGTCGGCTAGATAACCCAATTCCTGATTTGCATTTTGTAAACCAGGTCAGTGCTACTAGAATAACCTTTGGTAGTATTGATTGATTCTATTCCCAATTTGCAAACTTTCTAAATTTTTGTATCACGGGTGGCTTTTAATCCTTATTTATGTTAGTTTTGTGTAAATTTTTTTATTTTTTTGTGTAATGGTCTAGAGGCCTTTCTTTTCAAATTGTGATTTTCCAACATTTTCTTCTCTGCTCTTCTTCTCTTTTTTCAATTTTTCTTTAATATTTTTCAGATAAGCTTCCAAACTATTCTGTTTTGGTATAAGGTGGTATTTTTCATATATGATTTTCCTTATTATTTTTTTCACCCCTCTCAATATTTTTTTTGTCTTTGCATGTATGGGGAAACCTTCCCTGAATATTTTACGCCTGAGTTTTAGATATTTATGGAGCCATTTGAGAGAGAGAGAGAGAGAGAGAGTTACAATCAATTTATGCTTTACTCAATGACATTGACATGGCAGAGTGTTTTTTTCCACTATCTGATAAAAATAAATGGTTAAAAAAAGGTGCAACTCTAGTAAAGTTATACCAAACATAACATGAATCTTTCTCTCTCCATATATATATGGTTGGGTTCAAGTTACACCTAGTATAACTCTAAGCAATATTACATTGCCCAATAACTTGTTATAAATTTCATATTTTGAAAATCTCACCGTTGAATTATGAGCGGTTTTAGACCCCTTAAAACAACCAGATTGGTTAGCCTAGTTAATTAGCCAAGTTGTTACTTAGTCAAATTAAGCAATTCTAGGTTAAAACAATCAAATAATCATATCAAGCATATAAAGCAGCGGAATAATAAATAACACAAGATATGATCACCCAGGAAACCACACGGTAAAAACCTGGGGAGGATTTGACCCACCTATCCTCAAGGCAAACCTGAATCCACTATGAAAGAATCGAAGTTCATACAAAAGGACTTACAAGCTCCCCGCTCGACTTCCTAATGCTACCCACCAGTAGAACTTACTGACACGACCACGTGCAAGCTCCGAATCCACAGACTCTTTCTTTCTTGAATTCTCCAATCAGTTACAAGCACCCACGCTTGATATTCTTTAAGCTTCAATGGTAGCAACCGAGTTGATCATCAAGATGTTGAAGTAATCTCTATCTCGAAAACCCTAAGCTTTGTGTAAATGAAAGCTCCTCTAGATCTCACAAGAGATTTACACAAAACCACAATGTATGAGCAACAATACAACTGGAGCAACTCTAAAAACGTGGCTAGGGTTTTTCTTTATATACCTAGGGTAAAAACAGAAAACCCAAAACGTTTAATGAGTTAGGGCTGAGCTGGAATATTTTGCAGAAAAACATTCTGCCCGAGATTTGATCGATCGAGCCTTTCCTTCGATTGATCGAGCCAGGCCGAAATGCACCAATGCATCTGCAGCCACTCGATTCCAACTTTACATGAAAGACCCAACTTTGAGCAAGTCTAAACAAGACTAAATAACCTGTTTTGATCGTGGTTTGCCAACAATACAAATTAGAGTTCTAAATACATAAAATCCTAAATCTTTAGAACCTAACAAATTACATGTTCTATATGTTCTTAACATTCATGACAATTTTCACGTCAATTAGATGTTATTTACCATTCAACCCATAAACTTATCTTTTATACATTATTTTAAACTACAAAACTTGAATTAAAACAATTGATTGATGATATGGTTATTAATTTTTGATCACCTTGAAATTTTGTCAGCATAGAGAATATACAAAAATAATGTAATCTAACGGTTGATTTGTCAAAATTCTCATCCAATTAAAAAAATATTAGGTGGTGTAACATTACTTAAAGTTATACTAGGTAAAACTTGAACCCAAATATATATATATATATATATATATATATATTTGGGTTCAAGTTTTACCTAGTATAACTTTAAGTAATGTTACACCACCCAATATTTTTTTAATTGGATGCGAATTTGGACAAATCAATTGTGGATTACATTATTTTTGTATATTCTTCTTGCATGCAAAACTTCAAGACAATCAAATATCAATAACTAGATCATCAATCACATATTTAAACTGCAAGTTTTTGTAGTTTAAAATTATGCATAAATATGAGTTTATATATCAAATAGTAAATAATGTCCAATTAATGTGAAATTTGGCATGCTTGTTAAGAATATAGAGAACATGTAATCCAACGGTTAAATTTTCAAATTAATTTATTTAATAAAAAGTCATTAGGTAGTGCAATATTCTTAAAAAAAGTTACACCAAGTGTAATTTAAACCCCTCCATATAAGGAAAAAGTTTGGTTATGTTAATTTGGAAGCCAACCACCAATAGGAAGATGACATGTATTCTATGACATGCAATGCACATGATTTATATGGTTGGAGGAATAATATCATCTTCCTATATGTTGTTGTAGCCCAAGGCTTCAAGTATGTTTGGAGCCAAAGTTTGTCTTATATATAATAGATTTTCACAATAATAACCCTAGTTTTGATTACGTAAAAGAACAAGATATATCTAAATATATTTTATTTACAATAAACTAATTCTTTGAAAAAAATATATGCCCAAAAAAGAGATTGATTAAATGAACATTTTAAAATTAATTTTTGTAGTCTCAATCATAAATTAAATCAAAATATTGATTTATGCTTTGTCTGATACGAATGATAGAAAGGAATAATGTAAGGGGGGGGGGGGGGGGAGATAGTAAGAAGAGTAATAATTTTTATTATAGATGTTTAACAGGAGGGATGAAAAAAAAAAAAAAAAGCCTTGCAAAAAATTGCTATTGTGTTTGATAGGAATGGTCAAATACAATTAACCACTTTAGTGCAAGAAACTTTTAGATACTTGGATTCAAAATACTTTCATAGTAGTCAATTAACAAAAAAAAAAAGTGATGTCTATAGCTTTGGTGTTGTTATGGTAGAGCTACTTACAGGTAAGAAGGAAATTTCTTTTGACGGGCCCGAAAGTGAGAGAAATCTAGTAATTCACTTTGCTTTTGTAGTAAAAGAGAATCTTCTGCTTCAAATTCTTGAGGACCACATTGTCAAAGAGGGTAGTCTTGAGCATCTAAAGGAAGTTACTAATCTTGCAATAAGGTGCTTAAGCGTGAGAGGAGAGGATAGACCTTCCATGAAGGAAGTAGCAATGGAGCCTGAGGGGTTGAGACCTATTGAAAAACACCCATGAAGAAATGTTGATGTCTATATAGAAGAGACTGAGTGCTTGCTCAATGCTATTACTCACTCTTTAAGCATTGATTTTGGCACCAGTTGTTCTTTTGTGAGACCAACTACTGGCTACGATAGCATGAGAAACCAATTATTGAAAACACCAGATGATAGGAGATAATTAGTTGGTACCATAATATTTTTGCATCAATTGAGAACTGAATAATTAATATATCTCTTGTTAATCATTTAGGGTCCGTTTGGCTAGAGAAGTGGAAAAGTTGAAGGATAGAAAATGGTAGGAAGATGGAAATGTGGGAGGATAGAAAATATTTTTATTTTCTCTCCTTTTTGTTTGGTTGGGAGTGAAAAAGTGGAGGGATGGAAAAAATGAGTTTGAATAAATTTACTCATATACCCTTGTTAAAAAATGATGCTCAATTAAAACAAAAAAGTGACAAATAACCACAAAAGAAGAGCAATCACCCAAATTTATTAAAAAAAAAAAAAATCATGTCCCAAAATAAAAATCGCATCTTTAAAAAAAAAAAATCACACCCAGGCCCTAGAAAATCAAAAGAAAAAAAAAAGAATAGAAAAAAAAGGTAAGAGGCAATTTACTGCTCAGAAGAAGAAGAAAAAAAAGGGAACGCTCAAGCCTAGAAAATCAAAAGAAAAAAAAAGCAACATTACTTACTGCCTAGGGAGAAGAAATAAATAAATAAATAATGGCATGTGCACATAGGCATTTTTGTCAATCAAGAAAAAATTCATCCTTACTCAGTTTTCTCTCTATTTTTGGGAGAAAACATTTTGGTGGGCCCGAGGAGAAAAACACCTGGGCCCCACCATTTATTTTCCTTCCTCCCCACTCAATCAAACACACTTTAAAAAAGTTTCCCTTCCTATTTTATTTCCAAAGTTTTTCATCCACCTACTATTTCACCTCCACAAATACACCCTTAGACTAGAGAATAGAAGTGGTAGAAATTTTTTTATTAGATTCATTTTGAACATGTTCTAAACATACAGTTCATATGCACTTTTTTTTTTCGTTACTTTAATCTATATATTTCTAAAAGCTGAAGTGCAGCATTTATTGTTGATACGCTCCAGTTGAGCCACATTATCGTCTACGGCATTATTTATTTATTTATTTTTCCAATTTTCCTATAATTGTATTTCACATTTATTTTTTAAATATTTGTACTTCTCCAACATCCCCCCCCCCCCCCCACCCTTACATTTTCATCTACCTACTACTTCTCCAATCTTTCTCCCTTCCTTACCTTTTCATCTCCCCACTACCTTCTAAATCAATATCATTCTTCCTCTTTCTCTTCATCTTCCTTTATTTTTTTCTTTTCTTATTCACACCCTTTAACTATAAATTAGTCGCTATCTCTTCCATTCTATGCATAATTTTCCCTCACAACAAAAAGGTTGTTTCTCTCTCTCTCTCTCTCTCTCTCTCTCACAATTTTTTGGTGGATTTTTTTATTTTTCTTACATATCTGCTTTAGGTTGATAATTTTTTATAATCTTTATAACTCTACTTTGGGTTAATGCAATTTAGTTTTGTTTTTTAATTTTTTTTGGTTCTATTTGATTATTAAATGTTATCCTATTGCGTTATAAAGAATTAAATATAGCATATAAAAATATAATATTATTCTATTACATAGCATGAATTGGAAAATTTGGTATTTATTGTAAATTGATATTTCTTCTCTTACACAGCATGATTTTTTATAGTACTCAATTAAGATGTTAACTATGAGACTTTACTAATTTTTGTCTAATAATTGTACTAGAAGTACACTATAATGTCATTTATTTAGAGAAAAATATAGGTTAACCAAACGAAAATAATAGGATAGGTGACAAATTTTAGCTTTTGCAATTTTATTTTTATTATTATTATTATTTTATAACAATGCAAATATAGAAATTTAAGTCTTATATTTTGCTATTAATTGTTTTGTAAGGTTGAATTTTATCAACCATCTTGTTGGCTTTATTCCGTGCCAATTTGCATGTAATTTAGCACTTAGTAACCCTGTATTTAGTTGGGATTCATGTAAGGGTAGTGTGTGAGAGAAAGTGAAGAATTGCTCAACAATGTGCAAAGAAGCAGGGACTCGCGACTGACTCGCGACTTGCAAGCCGCCAACTACAGCACACGTGAGAAGCATGCGGGGAGGTGAAGGGTCACGCCAACTGTTGCACTGCAGGACAAAAGTCCCAAGCCGGCCAAGCCATTAGCTTGTGACTTAGACCAGTCGCGAGGCCAAGTCGCCAACTTGCCCTGTTTGGGAAAAACTGTCTCATCTTATTCCAAACACACACTACTATATATAGACCCTTATACCCACGAAATGTAGAGAGATTTCAGTGAGAATTTTGAAAGAGAAACCCTAGAGAAAAACAAGATTGCCTCATCCCCAATCTTCACTAAGAGACTCTTCAAATTCCTCTACTCTCTTCCTCTCCATTGATACATCCTTGAGAGGTTCTTGACCAAATCCTTTTCTCATCACACCCACGTCTGTGAGAAGGTTCATTTGGTGCTAAGGGAAGCAGTTTGGAAGGGACCAATGGTTATTGGTTGATGCTATGGGTTATAGCGGAATCCGATAAGCTAGAAAAGAAAAAGGTTCGGCGTAACCTCTTTGGAGCAAGAAGCTTGGAGGGCTTAGGTACCTGGGTAGATTAGGCTTGGAGGGTCTATTGCTGTTCATGTATCCCAACTACATTTTCTAGTGGATTATTGGCCACTTAGAGGGCAGCGGAGAGGTTTTACACCGAGGGCTTCGGTTTCCTCTTCAATAACACATCACGTGTTGTCCTTGTATTTATATCTCTCTTCCTTTATCTTTTCCTTTTATTTTCTGCTATAGATGTGATTATAATTGGCTTAGATTGTTTATTAATTCTGTGTTTGGCTTATGTTCATGTTCCGCATATTAATTGTTTGATAATAAGCTTGAATTGATATTTTGTAATTTGGGGTCTAAACGTTTAAGGGTGTTTTACACACATATTGAACAATCTATTGGTATCAGAGCGGGTGCACTTGTTGCGGTTTAAATAGCTTAGTATGATCCTTAACCCCGTTTTGAGATGGATAGGTCTCAATCTCTTACTGTGCCACCATTTTTTGATGGAAATGATTATGCATTTTGGAAAGTTCGAATGAGAGCATTTTTGTGTTCTATTGATGATGCTATGTGGGATGCAGTTGAAGTTGGTTGGACTAGATTGGAGGCCACAAAATCCACTTGGGATAAGGCAGCCCTCGCAGCGGCTAATGCAAATAGCAAAGCCTTGAATGCCATTTTCTGTGGTGTCTCTCCAGAAGAATTTCATAGGATTTCACATATCACCATTGCAAATGAAGCATGGGAAATTCTGGAGACAACTTATGAAGGGACTAAGAAGGTGAAAGACACCAAACTCCAGATGCTGACCACTTGCTTTGAGGAGCAAAAGATGAGTGAGGATGAGTCCTTTGACTCTTTTTATAGTAAGCTGAACGAGGTGGTTGTCGGCAAATTTAATTTGGGGGAAAAGACGGAGGATTCTAAAGTTGTAAGGAAGATCCTTCGGTCACTGCCAGAAAGTTTTCGTGCCAAAGTAACAACCATTGAAGAGAGCAAGGATCTTGACGACATTAAAGTTCAAGAGCTGGTCGGTTCATTGCAAACATACGAATTGTCACTGCCCACGTAGAAGAAGAGCAAATCTCTTGCTCTTAAAACAATTGATGAGAGAGTGGTATCTCATGAATTTTCAGAAGAGGATGCAGTAGATAAAGATGTGGCATATCTTGTAAAGAACTTCCGAAAATTCTTAAAGCTTAAGAACGGTGGAAAATTTGGTGACAAAGGAAAATTTCAGAGTTCCGAGAAAGAGAAGAAAGAATTCCAAAGGAAAGATAGTAAAGATTCCCAATCTTCTCAAGGAATTAATTGTTTCGAGTGTAATGGACATGGACACTTCAAAAAGGAATGTCCCAACTATTTGAAGTCAAAAGGAAAGGTCTATGCTACTACCTTGAGTGATACTAATTCATCAAACTCTGACTCTGAAGATAGCTGTGACAGAGAAGAAATTACTCCGCATTCATGACCATTGCACATGTGGAATCCCCGAATGATCTGGGTTCACTTGTGAAGGAGCTTGGCGAGCATTCTAATTTGGATTCTATTGGGGTTGTTGAAGAATTGGAGGCTGAAGAAGATGAAGATACATCTGGTATTCAAGAGAATTATGCCTTACTTCTTGAGAAATCGGGTGAGTATGCAAAGGTGGCAAAGGTGGCTATGAAGAAGATGAAGAGAGCTAAAGAAGATTACAAAAGTCTACTGGTACGATACAAGGAGGTAAAGTGTGAGATTGAAGCACTTAATGGTGAGCTATCAGAAGCTTACACAAAAGTAAGATTTCTTGAGCAAGAGGTAGTGCAAGCTCATGCCAAGATAGATAGGGTCTCCTCCAAGAAGGTAGATGATGTTATTTCATCTCAAAAACATGCCTCAGACAAGTCCGAGTTGGGATATACCAGAAGGAGTAGTTCATCAGCCAATGTTACCAAAGAAGTGAAGTTTGTGAAGGCCAAAGAAACGGCTGTGGATAAACCTATTCCTGAGAAAGTTAAGGTTGAGAGGAAGAAGAATGTGGCTAATCAACGGGTGTTTAACAAGTCCCGTAGTCAATCAAAAGCCAAATTTGGAGCTAGAGGAAGATCACTTCCAAGATCACTACAGGGTCCTAGAACGAACTATCTTTGTCACTATTGTGGGTTGCAAGGACATACTAGACCAAACTGTCACAAGTTGAGAGCTTTGAACAATGCAAGCACTCCTTGATCAAGAGGAAGGAGAAATGACGAGAGGTCTTGGGGTGGAGAGCAACCAAGAAGTCAAAACCGTGATGTAGGAATGACGGACGTTATGAAGATGGTTGGTGCATTCACAAATTGCTTGGAAAGCTTCACAAGAAGGTTTAAAAATCCTAACACTCGTACCCAATCCGTCAAGGATATCACCCCAAACGCACGTGACGTGTGGGTGACGAAGGGTACTCATGCATAAGCATTACAACATGTCCATGAATTAATACTTCCCATGTTTGTGAATATGCTTGGTTATGTGCTTCTTTCTAGTTTTTAGGTTGTTTTATTGGTTGTGTGTTTGTCTTTGGTTCAAATGTTTTTACATTGTTATTTTAGTTGATTTTGTTAAATTTTTTACTGCTTTTGTGTCAAAAATCCAAAAACACATAAAAAGTAGAAAATCCTAAAAATTTTGATCGGCTTTATTGAGTTTTGTCTCAAAGCATGTTTTGCCTTGTACTTTTGTACTAATGGCTTTGTGCATTTAACGAGCGTAGCTTGTCTCTTAGAGCATTCACATCAGCTCATCTAAATTTTTTGTCTATTTTACACGAAAAAACCTCATCTTTCTATTTTACACTACCACTTTTACAAAACACCTACATCAGTTCATTTATTTTACAACATATTTCAATAAAATATTCACTCTACACAATTTTTTTATTATTTTCCTCAACCAACTCCATCCACCTGATCACCTATATACGCGCCCTCTCTCTCTCTCTTCTGAACGGATCAACTCTCTCTCTCTCTCTCTCTTTCTCTCTTTTCTTCTTTCTCTCATTTCTTCTCTCTTTTCTTCCTTCTCTCACCGGACGATTCATTCCTTCTCTCTTTTCTTCCTTCTCTCACCGGCGATCGTCTCATTCCTTCTCTCACCGGCCGATCCAGATCGCTCCACGCTCCACGCTCCACGCTCCGATCAAGCGAGACCCACGAGCTCCGGCGACCCAAAAGCTTTCTTCACCGGCCGATCCACCCTCCACAAGCACCGATCCATGCTCCACGCTTCACCGGCCTACCCACGAGCTCCGATCAAGCGAGACCCACGACTCCGGCGACCCAGATTCTTTCTTCACGGGCCGATCCACGCTCCATGCTTCACCGGCCGACCCACGAGCTCCAGCAACCAATCCGAGGACCCATGTGTGTGTGTGTGTCTGCACCTTTGTTCTTATTGTGTTGCATTTGGTATTAGTTTCAATGTATTTGTTATTTGAGTGGAATGTTTTTGTGGGTCTTTTTGGATTTGGTTTAGCTCGAATGGGTTGCCTTCAAAAGTTTTGTTTGCGTTAGATTTATGGGACTTTTACTGTCTAGATTTGTATAAATATTTGAGCTTTCTTTCTGTGCTTGTGTGTGGGTTAATTTTCAGTTGATTTGGCGCTCTGGATGCTATAAGGGTTGGGGAAGAAAGGAAGGAGATGAGATTCCGTTAGAGAGGAGAGAGAAAAAATCATTAAAAAATTAAATACATGAGCTACAGTACCCGTGTAAATTTACACGGGTACTGTAGCTCGGGGATAATTTTAGAAGATTTTACACGAGTTTGACCGGACTGATGTGGGCTGTTTTTGATGAAAAATGTGTAAATTTGAGCATTTTTTTTATTATACACACTTATAAATGAGCTGATGTGAATGCTCTTATGCACTCATATTATTGTGGAAGAAATTCTGAAATCTATGTGACTGTTGTAAATAGATCTTCAACCTTGTCATGAATGATTAGTGAATGGTTTTGTTGATCTTGAGACATGCATAGACTTGTGCCTATATATCTTCCCACTTTTATTTTATTGCTTTACTCAAAGAGCTCATCAAATGTAAATTTCCAAATGAAAAGAGACATTGAGCTGCAAAAACTTGTCGCACATACTAATATTTGACTAGGAAAAAGGGAAAGCGACCAAAATAAATTGTATGATGCCCAAAAAGCCAAAGTCTAACCCATCAAATTGAAATATTAAAAATTTCAGGCATCGATCTCACAATGAGATATGTTTATTCAAAAAGATCAAATGATATGTTGAAAATGGAGCCAAATGAAAAGCTTCAAAGAAATGTACTCAAGTTTATGTGGGAGGTCATATATGCATACTTCTATAATTGAGATGGGTCACATTATCTAGTGCTAGTTGTGTATGCCTTGATTGAACTGATCATTGAAGCTTCACATTAGACTAAGTACTATCTCATTTTTGATACCCACACATAACACACAAGTCTATGTTCAATAAATGTCATATTCATTTGTGTGATTGTACTTGTTTAAATGTGTTTTCACAAGCTCAATCTTTGTTGATCAAACACAAAAAGATTTTTGAGTGTTTGGTTTGTTTTTGGAAAGTATTTTTTTTTACAAAACATCAAAAATTTCAAAAACAGTGTTGCCCTGTTTTGGCGACTCAGTCCGGTAGGTCCAATCGCATGTTCCAGTCGCAAGCTCACTCCGAGATTTTTCACGCCTCACTGGCGAGTCAAGGTCTCATTCGCGAAAAATACTTAGAAAATTTTTCAAAATTTGAGTTTTTATGATTTTTACGGCTCAATGTGGCGACTTGTTCGCGGGTGGAAGGTCTAGTCGCGAGGGGTACTCAGAGATTTTCGCGGCTCATCTCGTGACTATCTCGCGGGTAGACCTTCTAGTCACGAAAAACACTTATAAGATTTTTTGAAAATCTTGGTTTCACAGTGTTTTGCGGCTTACCCTGGCGACTGACTGGCAACTTAATCCAATCGTGAAAAATGCGTGTTTTGCATTTTTAAGACAGTTTTTAAAATTTTTTTTTAGTTTTCCCTCGAATTTCAGTGGCTGTTCGTTATCTTCCCCATTTCTCTCTCTCAAACACTCCGTGTCTCTCTGAAAAAGCTTCTATTTTTGCATCATGTCTTCATCAAACACCAAGAAAAAGGTATAGGTTATCTCTATCTCACTTCATTGTACTTGATTCAAGTATTTTTTTTGTTTTGTGAAGTGCTTTTGTGTTGATTGAGATTTAATGGGTTCGAACTTGGTTTGAGGGTTTGTGAGTATTGTGTTTTGATGTTCTTGTCTTGGCTTTACTTTGTTTCTTATTCTACATGTGAGTTATCATGTTTCTGTCTATTGAGAGACTGTGCTCTGTAATGTGGTTCATGAATGTGTTGCTCCATTCATATCATGTTCTTGGTATTTTGTCATTTGTGACTTTGTGATGCACATTGCCCATTTGACTCTGAGTTGTTACTGTTATTCATCATATTTGTTTGCCTATTTCTTTTGTCTATATTGCTTATGTCTTCTTGGTGTTAGACTTGTTCATGTTTTTGTGATTTTGTGAAATCTCTTTGTTTCACACTCTTATATCTGAATCTAATCAAACTAATGTGTGTATCCTGTGGCATTGCATTTGATTCTCTGCTGTGTGTTTGATGTTTTTCAGTTGACTCGTTGTTCCTCCAAAGGCAAAGACATTATAATCGATGACCCGTCAACCCCAGTTGCTAAACGGACACGACTGTCATCTAAGTCATCTAGGGACTCTTCCATTGAGAGATTCAGGACACCTATTGACTCAAAGACCTACACAGACTTTCAAAGAGGCTTCTCCCATTGTGGAAAGAGTTGTCAAGTTTGATACCCTAGGGGCAACATTTATCCCTAAGATTTTTGAAGAAAGAGATTGGGCTGACCTTTTTGGGAATTTTGAGGATCCAATTGAAGAATTGGTTAAGGAATTCTTCTCTAATGCCAGATACACAGGGGTAGAGTTGAAATGTTAGGCACGAGTAACAGAATTTTCCATGAATGCAGACTACATTGCTAAGGTACTTTGCATCACCAGACCAAAAAATGTGGATCTAACTCCATATGATGACAGAGTACTTCAGGCACAAGACATCCTCCAAGTTCTTGGGAATGAACATGAAGTAGGAAGCATAGGATCATCTATAAGCACTGCATTGTTTTCGCCTGAACTGACAACTCTAAAACTGATCATGTTCTCCAATCTCTACCCACTGTCAAATACTGCCTTCATCAATCTTGGAAGGGCTAAATTCCTGTGTGACCTCATTACCAGTGCCCTGATTGACATCTGTGCTCACATATTCCAGATCATTGGAAAAACAGCGGCTCGTTTTGCAACACGAACAATTCTTCCATTCTGTAGTCTAATCATGAAGATTATCCTTAGTGAAGGTGTTAGTCCTTCATCAGATAAGAAAATCATGCCTTGTTCCCAACCAATATCCATTTACACTCTCTAAGCAAGCAAGAGTCACTCCTCCAAAAAACCTAAGACTGAGCCATCCACACATGCATCTCCCTTTGCTCATGCTATAGTTACTCCTGCACAATCAACCGGCACCCCATCTGTTCCTCTTGGTTTCCAAACTCCCAAGCAAAGTTACTTTATCGAAAATGTGCTTCATCGAATTTCTGATTTGGAGCGGCTCCTTAACTCCTTTCACAGTCAAAGTCAAATGCCTCTCAGAATTATTGAGTTACAACTAGATAACATTCAACAGAAGCTGGAAGAAAGCCTTTAGCTATTCGTGCCAAAAAGGGGGAGAGCAGCACACAGTAAGGGGGAGAGAAGCCTAAGAATGAAAAGGAGTGTGCATTCTGAAAGGGGGAGTTTTTATAGTTGTTATATACTCTGATGTGTTTATTATAGTTTTTATCCTCTATTGATATAGTTTCTATACTTTTAGAAAACTTATGGTTCACTGGTATAGCTATTTTTTTTCAGAAGTTTTTCAATATATAATATGATGTTATTTAGCATATCTTACTTTATGTTTTGGTTTGTACCTGTTGCTTTTATAAGCTTTTAAGGTTTCTAAGTACTTGCTGCTAAATGTTATGCATTTTCTTTAAGTACTCTCACTCTTGTGCCCTTGTAGGATTTTATTCCTAGATGCATATACTTCATGTATTGTGCATTGGTTAAGTGTTGGTCATTCAAGTGATTTGCTTTGTGTTTATCAGCTTAAATGTCTGGATATTCATTCCAAGTGTGAATGAGCATTGTGATCACTTGTATGTAATGATTGCATGTTCAGGTCTTGCCATGGTCTATTGCTATATTCCATTTTGCTTGATCGCATTGTGTTTGCTCCATATGCATTACAAGTTTTCTGCATACAATGAACTTATTGTGTTGTTGTGTTTCAGTAGATACTTGTTCTTATGGTTCAAGAGCTATACAGATTCTAGAATTAGGTGTGAATGAGTTTTCCAACTGTTCCTAACTCACGCGTTAAGTCTAGAGTTTGTTATAGGGTTTTGTCACGGAATAGCCAAAGGGGGAGATTGTAAGGTTGAATTTTATCAACCATCTTGTTGGCTTTATTCCATGCCAATTTGCTTGTAATTTAGCACTTAGTAACCATGTATTTAGGTAAGATTCATGTAAGGGTAGTGTGTGAGAGAATGTGAAGAATTGCTCAACAATGTGCAAAGAAGCAGGGACTCGCGGTTGACTCGCAACTTGCAAGCCGCCAACTGCAGCACACGTGAGAAGCATGCGGGGACGTGAAGGGTCATGCTAGCTGTCGTACTACAGGATAAAAGTCCCAGGCCGTTAGCTCGTGACTTGAACTCACGACTTAGACCAGTCGCGAGGCCAAGTCGTCAACTTACCCTGTTTAGGAAAAACTGTCTCTTCTTATTCCAAACACACACTACTATATATAGACTCTTACACCCACGAAATGTAGAGAGCTTCCAGAGAGAATTTTGAAAGAGAAACCCTAGAGAAAAACAAGATTGCCTCATCCCTAATCTTCACTAAGAGACTCTTCAAATTCCTCTACTTTCTTCCTCTCCATTGATACATCCTTGAGAGGTTCTTGACCAAATCCTTTTCTCATCACACCCACGTCTGTGAGAAGGTTCATTTGGTGCTAAGGGAAGCAGTTTGGAAGGGACCAATGGTTATTAGTTGATGCTATGGGTTATAGCGGAATCCAGTAAGCTAGAAAAGAAAAAGATTCGACGCAACCTCGTTGGAGCAAGAAGTTTGAAGGGCTTAGGTACTTGGGTAGATTAGGCTTGGAGGGTCTATTGTTGTTCATGTATCCCAACTACATTTTCTAGTGGATTATTGACCGGTTGGAGGGCGGTGGAGAGGTTTTACACCAAGGGCTTCGGTTTCCTCTTCGATAACACATCGCGTGTTGTCGTTGTGTTTGCATCTCTCTTCCTTTATCTTTGCCTTTTATTTTCTGCTGTGGATGTGATTATAATTGGCTTAGATTGTTTATCAATTCTGTGTTTGGCTTATGTTCATGTTTTGCACATTAATTGTTTGATAATAAGCTTGAATTGATATTTTGTAATTTGCGGTCTAAACGTTCAAGGGTGTTTTACACACATATTGAACAATCATGTTTATTTGATAATATGTTTTGAGTGGATGAAATTACAACAAATTGTTTTCCTAATTGGTTCAATTAATCATTGCTAAGTTTTATTAATTTTCTTATTTATATTTTTGGTGTTTTGGATTGTAAGCAAAAAAATAAGGTTTGAGAAAGTTTGTTTAAAACTAAAAGAATAATTTCAAATTTTTTATTCTTTTTAGTGATTCACAAAATGTTATAAATAAATTTTATTAAAAAATGAATATTTTTGTTAACTTGCCTTTTGAATTTCTGAGAAAAATTGTATTGTTTGTTAGAAATAAAATCTTATTGGAATGTATAAACTTTGGGGAATAAAAAGGTTACTTGGGATGTTTAAAGGGTGAAATGTATTAAGCCTATGGGGGAGATGTATATCCGTAAGTGTACTCATTATTACAACCTTATCCCATAAACTTTACAAGCATTCTAAGGTCTTATATATATGTGGGATTACTTTACTGTTATTGTACACATATCTAAGAGAGATTCAAATAATTATGGATGACCACTTGAATATAAGAGTTTATCAATATATATTTCTTTTTTCTTTTCCTTGTTTTTTATATTTCTATCATTTTACAACACATTATCAGCATGAGCTTCTACCCAATTTTGGAAAGGAAGTTGTCCTCCCATTGTTCTTCAAACATCAAAGATTATTTGTGTAGTTCTCTCAACTCAATGTAAGTTTTCTTTCTAAGGAATTAGTAATTATCCTATTTATTTGTCATTAAATTTTATGCTTATATTTTTAGTGATTTTTAATTGATTAAAAAAAATTATGACATTCACATTATCCTATTGTTATATATTGTTATGAGATTCACGTTTAATTGATTAAAAATATATTGTTAAAAATGGTTAGTGATAAAATGTAAAGTTGTGATTTACAACTATGTTTTTTGTTGGCTTTATTCCATGACAAAAAGTGTTGTAATTGCTTTAATTTTGTTTCTTGTATTTTGTGGGATTTTATTGTATTGGGTTTAGTATCAAGTTGGTGAAGACTCAAGCTTAAATGAAGAATCAATGGATCTCACGGGTGTCTCACTGGAAGCCAACCCGCGAAAAAGCCATGTGAGGAGCACATGACTCGAAACTGAAGAGTCATGCCAGGTTGTCATTTTCGCGAGTGTCTCGCGGGTAAAGCCTTCCCAAGAGATAGTCGCGAAACATTCTGCCTGGAGGATTTTAAAGAGTGGCTTTCTTACCCTTCACCCATACTATATATACCCTCATTACCCATAAATGTATGTGAGGCTATTCAGAGAGAAAAACTCTAGATAGGTTTTCTACAACACACACCCATCTTTTTGAGAGAGAGCTACTTATCCTTAGCGAGAAATCATTGTCGTCTCTTCTCCATCCCTCTCTCATTGTCATACCTTGAGAAGAGATTTGTACCCAAACACAACTCACACCTATTCAAAGTGTAGAGAGTGTTTTGGAGCTTGGGAAGCTTTAGGGATTTGCTAAAAGAAGCCGGTGAGGCTTGGTGGATGCAATCGGGCGTATGTGGGATCCGGAAAGCTAGACAAGATACTGTTCCGAGAAGCCTTGTTGGAGTAGGAGCTTGGAGGGTTTAGGTACATCGGGTAGATTAGGCTTGGAGGGTCTCTTGCTAACTCATGTATCGCAACTGATTGTCTAGTGGATCGATTACCACTTGGAGGGCGGCGGATAGGTTTTTCGCCGAGTTCTTCGGTTTCCTCTTCGATAACACATCGGCGTATTATCTTGTGTTTGCATTCTCTCTTCCCTTACTCTTGTGCTTTACTTTTATTGTTGGTTGATCATGTTTATGCCCTAGAGTAGTTTCGGTTGTTTACACTTCATTTACTCTTATTTCTGCACTTAGATAAGTTAGAGTAAAATCAACCGAGCCATAACTTTAATTTTGGGGTCTAAACAGCTCTTGTGTTTTCAAAACATTTTCGAGCTTTCATAAAACAACTCAATTATACCTATAGCTATATGTAATGTGTTTTGATAAACTTTAAATATGTAAGTATTGTTTCATTACAATCAAATTTTGAATATGTATGTGTAGTATTGTTTCATTAAAATTGTGTATGAAAAAAAAATTAGTTATTTAATTTCTTTTGTAATTATATATTTGATATAGATGTCAAACCTTACAAAGCTTAAATTTGTTGCCCTTGACATCTTAGACAATAGTTTCTTATCATCGATCCTTGATACTAAGATTCATCTAGAAGCAATGAATCTTGATGAGATCTATGTTGATGTAATAAATCTTGAAGATATTATTATGGATGGCAATAGAGTATCCTAGAAGGATCGTTCAAAAGCAATAATTTTTATTTGTTATTATTTACATAAAAACAGAGTACTTTAATATAAAAGACCCCTTAGGAGAATTACAAGTTCTAGAAGAACTTGATCATCCTAAAAGCTCAGTATGACTAAAGTTGCAATAAACTAAAGGTGCAAGTGAGTTAATCTAGCACCTTAAAATCAGCCCACAATTAAAATTATATAATAGAAGACACATATATCATGTTTCGAATGTGCCCTTACAGTAGCAATATCGAATGCATATGTTCATAAAGTGTTATGAACTAATCTTCAATCTTCTAATGGCTGAACAAAATAATGAGCTGTTGTTGAAAACCATTGAAGGGCCATGAAATTAAGTGTTGTAGGTGTGGTATGGAAGGTTATTGGTCATGTACCTGTAGTACTCCTAAACATTTGATAGATTTGTACCAAACCTCCATAAAAGAAAATGAAAAGGGATTTGAAATGAACTTTGCTAATCATAATGATCTTGAAGATCCTATGAATTATCTTAATTTTTTTCAAATGGAGTGGATATGACTCATTTTGATATGTTGTTGATGGAAAATTTGATAATTTGATTAGTGATGGAAATCTCCATACTAGTTAATTGTTTTCTTTTATTATATTATTGCATTGCAATAAGTATGTTTACTTTGCTATGTTTTATTTACATTTAAAATAATAAAGTTTAATTTATGTTTTGCATATATGAAGTATCATAGGTCTTATGGGTAAAAAAATTAATTCCAAGATGACTAGTGAAGATTTTTGTCTAGTAGATAATGTAACAACTCATACAATCCTCAAAGATAAGAAATATTTTCAAAGTTTAATATTATGCAAAGCCAATTTCAGTACCATATCAAGTTCATTGAACTTAATTGAAGGCTCTGGAAGGGCGATTATCATGTTGCGAAAGGGCACAAAACTTTGTATTGATGATGCTTTGTATTCTTCTAAATCAAGTAGAAATTTACTCATCTTTAAGGATATACGTTATAATGGTTATCTTATTGAAACCAATAACGAAGGCAGTGAAGAATTTTTTTATATTACTTCAATAGTATTAGGCCAGAAGCTCATATTAGAAAAACTGTCTATTTTCTCTTCTGTGTTATATTATACTACAATGAGAATAGTTGAAACAAATGTTGCAATACACTAGAAGTGTTCGGACCCAAAGGTTTTTATGCTTTGGCATGATTGTCTTGGACGTTCAGGATCAATAATAATGCATCGAATTATTGAAAACTCTCACGGACATCCCTTAAAGAACCAAAATATTCTTTTATATAGTGATTATCCATGTAGTGCATGTTCTTAAGGTAAATTAATTATGTGGACCAATACACCCACCTTGTGGTCCATTCAAGTATTTTATGATTTTAATTGATGCATCAACTAGATGGTCACATGTATGTTTACTTTCTACTAGAAATGTTGCATTTGCTAGGCTTTTTGCTCAAATAATTAGGTTGCGAGCACAATTTTCTGATTATCCAATTAGGAAAATTCATTTAGATAATGCTGGTGAATTCACATCTCATGCTTTTGATGACTATTGCATGTCAATTGGAATTGATGTTGAACATCCGATTGCCCATACACATACTCAAAATGGTTTAGTTGAATCACTTATCAAGAGACTTCAAATTATTGCTCGACCTTTTCTTATGAAATCAAAATTACCAATTCCTGCTTGGGGTCATGCTGTTTTACATGTTGCATTATTAGTTCGCATTATGCCAATTGCTTATCATAAATTCTTACCATTGCAACTCTTACTTGGCCAACAACCAAATATTTTTCACTTATGCACATTTGGTTGTGCTGTATATGTACCTATTGCACCCCCACAATGCACTAAGATGGGTCCTCTAAGTAGACTTGGGATTTATACAAGTTTTTGATTCCCCATCTATCATTAGATATCTTGAACCTCTAACTGGTGATGTTTTTAAGGCACGCTTTGAGGATTGTCATTTTAATGAAACAATCTTCCCACCATTAGGGGGAGAAAAGTCGTTGCCTGAAGCACGACGTGAGATTACTTGGAATGTTTCAATGTTGTCTCATCTTGATCCTCGTATAAATCAATGTGAACTGGAACTTCAAAGGATTATTCATTTGCAAGGAATTGCAAATCAATTACCGGATGTATTCACCGACAATAAGAAAATAATGAAATATCACATTCTAGCTACTAATACTCCAGCACGGATTGAAGTCCCTATAGGAAAATTAGTTAATACAGTAGCAAATGAATCAAAGCCATACCTAAAGCGTGGACGACCTATCGGTGTTAAAGATAAAATTCCCTGGAAGAGAAAAGTACAAGAAAAAAAAGTTGCAGCCTATAAAGAGGCTATACCTAGGAAATAGGTTACAGAAATAATTGATCTATCCAAAACTTATGAACAAAAATCTCCTGAAAATAAACCTCTAAAAGAGTTATCCCCTGAAGAGGATCAGGTACCTGAAAATAACGAGATCTCGATACATTTTGTATATACAGGAGAAATATGGGATAGAAATAAAGTGTTGTGACAACATATTTTCTCTTCATATTACCAAAAGTAATGATAATGAATATGAACCACAAAATGTTGATGAATGTCAACGTAGAAATGATTGGCCAATATGAAAAGAGGCGATTCAAGTAGAATTAAATTCGCTAAGTAAACGTGAAGTTTTTGGACCTGTAGTCTGAACACCTAAAGGTGTAATGCTTGTTGGATACAAATGGGTATTTGTACGTAAGCGAAATGAGAAAAATGAAATTATAAGGTACAAAGCACGACTTGTAGCACAAGGTTTCTTGCAGAGACCTAGTATTGATTATGAAGAAACATATGCTCTTGTAATGGACGCAATTACATTCAAATTTTTAATTAGCTTGGTAGCAAAAGAAAATTTGGATATGCAATTAATGGATGTTGTTACAGCATATCTATATGGATCATTCGATAATGATATCTAAATGAAAATCCCTGAAGGATATAAAATGCCTGAAACATATAATCCTACATCCCAAAGTATGTATTCTATCAAGTTACAAAGATCCTTATATGGGATAAAGCAATCTGGACGCATGTGGTATAATCGCCTAAGTGAATATCTTTTGAAAGAAGGATTTGAGAATAATCCAGTTTGTCCATGTGTTTTAATCAAAAAATCAGAATTCGGATTTGCTATGGTTGTAGTATATGTTGATGATTTAAATCTTGTAGGGACTTCAGAAGAGTTAACAAAAACAGCAAATTGTTTAAAGAATGAATTTGAGATGAAAGATCTTGGTAAGACAAAATTTTGTCTAGGCCTGCAAATTGAAAATCTTCCAAATGGAATTCTTGTTCATCAATCAACGTACACAGAAAAATTCTTGAAGCAATTTTACATGGATAAAACTCATCCTTTGAGCACTCCAATGGTGGGTCGGTCACTTGATGTCAATAAAGATCCGTTTCGACCACAAGAAGATGATGAAGAAACTCTTGGTTCTGAAGTAACATATCTTAGTGCAATTGGTGCTTTGATGTATCTTACAAATGACACACGACTTGATATAGCATTTGCAGTTAACTTACTAGAAAGGTATAGTTCTGCACCAACTCAAAGACATTGGAATGGAATTAAACATATTTTACGTTATCTTCGTGGGACTACTGATTTGGGATTATTTCCAAATGGATCAAAACCACAGTTAGTTGTATATGTTGATGCAGGTTATCTTTCTGATCCACACAAAGGCCGATCACAAATAGGATATTTATTTACTTATGGAAATACTGATATTTCATGGAAATCTGTTAAACAAACAATTTTTGCTACTTCCTCAAATCATGCAAAGATTATCGCAATTCATGAAACGAGTCGTGAGTGTGTTCGGTTGAGATCGGTAATTCAACATATTCATGAGAATTGTGGATCATCATCAATCATAAAAAGTCTAACGATATTATACGAAGATAATGCCACTTGTATCAATCAAATTAGGAGAGGATATATCAAGGGTGATACAAATAAGTATATTGCACCAAAATTCTTTTATACACATGAGCTCCAGAAGAGTGGCGATATTGATGTTAAGCAGATATGATCATGTGATAATTTGGCCAATATGTTTACTAAGCCATTACCAACTGTGAATTTTAAGAAGAAGGTGCACAACATTGGCATGCATCGACTTAAGGATATTTTTACCATGAACATTGGAAACTCTATGTACTCATGAGGAGGAGTAAATTTTCTAAAGGATGTGTGCTGATTGTACTCTCTTTCCTTCACTAAGGTTTTTTCCCACTGGGTTTTCCTTTGCAAGGTTTTAATGAGGCAATCCTAAGGCATTAGAAATTATACAAGAATATTGTTCCCTTTTTCCTTAGCCAAAATTTTTTTTCCCACAGGGTTTTTATTTGGCAAGGTTTTAATGAGGCATATTCTTAGAAAGTGGTCATCCAAGGGGAAGTGTTAGAAATAGATTCTGATTGGAATGTGTAAACTTTAGGGAATGAAAAGGTTACTTGAGATGTGTAAATGGTGAAATGTATTAAGCCTATAGGGGAGATGTATATCCATAAGTGTACTCATTATTACAACCTTATCCCATAAACTCTACAAGCATTCTAAGGTCCTATATATATGTGGGATAACTTTACTGTTATTGTACACATATCTAAGAGAGATCAAAAGAATTGTGGATGACCACTTGAATATAAGAGTATATTGAATTGTGGATGACCACTTGAATATAAGAGTTTATCAATATATATTTCTTGTTTCTTTTACTTTGTTTTTTATATTTCTATCATTTTACAACATTGTTTTCATTTTGGTACAACAAAATTTATATTTATGATTTATGATTGTTCCTTTATTACATTTATGATTGTTCCTCTAATAAATAAAAATATGATTACGAAATACATTACTCTTTATTACATTAGTTTAAATTGTTAAAAAAAAATTTAATAAAACCACCATAAGATAATTATCACGCACAACGTGCAAGTTTACAACTTGTTAATCTAATGACTAATGAGGTCGTAAAAAATCTGGCATACGGACAAAGGAACATGTATCCCTATGGCACTGATGTCTAGGTGGTTATCTACTTTTCTTCTTCATCTAAAAGGACTAGTATTGAGGATGTAAAAATCTCCCAATTGCTATTTTAGCAACCAACTAGCAAAACACCACTCACATCCAAGGGTGGGAACCGAAATATTTTTACAACCGAAATATTTTGGCTGCATGTTTTCCTCAGTTGGCAAGGCTTTCTTGGTGCTAGGTTTTGCTCGCAATTGTTGGGTTGGTTTGAATCGGTGGTTGTCGATTGCTTTTGGTGGGTATTTCAGTGGTGGTTGTAAATTTCAATGGTTGTGGGTTGATGTTGGTGGTTGCAGGGGATGGGTATTTGGCTGTGATTTGTTTAGTGGATTCAGATTTGGCTAGGTTTAGATTTGGTTGTTGGCGGTGTTGGTTTTGTTGTGGTGGTGTGGCGGCTACAACATGGTGGGTTCGGTGGTTTTGGGTTCATCTAATTTGGGTTTGTTGTAATTTTTTTTTTTGGGTGATTTTGGTATGCGTCTGTGTTTATTTTGGGTTTGGATGCTTGTTGATTTTGGTATGGATGGATTTGGTTGCTAGGCCTGTTGATTTTGGTATGGATGGGTTTGCTGTTGGGAGCACAGAGAGGAGAGGAAGTGTCATGACCCAAATCCATGGAACATGAATTTAGGTGCATAACTAACTTGCCAATCTTACATAACTCAATAAACATAATTAATTTAAACATAATTCAATAAAACTCCAAATAAACAATGCTCTTAATAATTCTTTTACAATACTAAAATACACAATTTAGAATAATCTCCAAAATACTGTGAAATATAAAGCCAAATAAAAATAACTAATAATCCTTTAAGGCTTCAAGTATTGTTGATGTCGCCCTTCAAGTATTGTTGATGTCGCCTAAAAACTCTCATGCTCTACCTTGCACCTTACGAAGTAATCCAAAGGTTCTGTTCTCCAACTAAACTTTAATCTAAAAATTGTAATTGATGGGGTGAGCCACACATCCAGTAAGCAATTATACACAATACACAATAGGATAGACCTAAGCAAAGCACGAGTATTTGACTTTTCACAAACACATTCAATGATATCAAATATAATTATTCTAAAACATATAAAGAATCACTTAATACATATGTAATCACACCTTAAAATCATTCAAAAGCACATACATATAATTGATCAGAGTACAGTGTCACATATATACATATCACATATTCTCACATACAATCTTGTGACCGGATACCAACATCTAACCCCTACTGGTGAGGGATCAACACTTTTTTCTCACATACAACCTTGTGAGCGGGCTTACACATATACCTGATCAATTCTAAAAACACTTATTTTGAGTCTTATATCACAAAAAGCAAAGTTTATACAACATAGAATAATTTTCTTAATATTAACAATTATTCCAACAATAAAGGCATATCGAATATCACAATATCAAATTGAAACATAATTCAAAGGATGCTTGACTCTCTTGGGGCACGAATAGAAACTGAGGAGTTTATATAAATATTTTTACAATTCTTGAGTAAGCCTGAAAATTGAATTCGCTAAAAGAAACATTTTAAATACAATTCGGAAAATAGGAATATGAATTTGAAATCACTTGGTTTTAAACAAATTTAAAGAACAAGAATCTTTTTAGAAAACTTACATTAAAACTCAATTCTTTTTAGAAAATAGTTTAGTTTAGAAATCATCTTTTAAATGAGGTTTAGATATTCAAAACATTATTTAGAATTCAAAGTTTCTCTTTAAAACATTATTTTAAAATCGAAGTTTCTCTTTCAATGATGTAGAAATACTTTTGATTAACTTTAAAAAATATAAGTTTGAAATACATAACTTTTAACTTCTAAGAACCTAATGGACAAAAACTTGTGCATATTATGCATAATTACTTACAACACATGAATCACTCTGAAAGTCTAGCTGAAACACCCTCCAAAATAGTCTCAAAATACTCTTTAATAGGACCTATAATCAATCATGGAAATTACTTAATATCCTCCACAAAATATAAATCTTATTGAATTATACAAATTGACTCACTAAGACTATACTTTGCTGAACTAAATGATCACACTAATGCTAAGCATCTTTACCCAACCTAACTCACTAAATGATAACAGAGGATAGTGGAGCAAGCACGTAAGGGTTGAAGCACCACCAACTTGTACACAGCCAATACAAGGGAGGTGGGCCCATAGTCAAAGGATTCAGATGGTGTGGTTTGGTGGTGATGGGAAAAGAGTCTATTTTGGATTTCCAACCATAGTTTCTTTTGGGAAAATTCTTTGCTAGGATGACATTTAGCCTAAAAGAGGTAGTAGATGGTTGGACCACCTAATACATGCCATAGAGGTAGGTAAGGAAAAACCCAAGTTCTTATCAGTTTGGAATTGAGAGGTAGAGACTCACTGCAAAACCAAAAAAAGAGGAATTTTATCGTGAAACAAGTAGTGATGCAGCAAACGAGTACTGAGAAATGGTAGTGAGCTCACCTCCTTTCAAAAAAATCCATTGAATCTATGGCCTATTTTAGTCCATCTCCTACGACTCTCTCTATTTCCAGCACAAAACATAGATCATGACATGGATCTACTATTCTACTGTGGAATGACCCCTATAAAATAAGGTCCACTCATAGTTTTTAGATATAAGATAGAATTCTACTCTAACCTAATTTAAATGTATATGTGTGTGTATCTTCCTCCTAGATACTTAAACCCGATCCTTGCCCCCTCTCACACCACTTATATTCATAGTTACATCAACCAACTTTACAACAGCTCATTTACGATAATGATGGCCTCTAGTGCTGCAGCAGTTTCAAAAAGAGCAGAGGAATTATTAAAATCTTGGGTACAAGTTAAAATTTTTGTTTTTAATAGCCTTGTCTCACCTAGAAAGTTCTCTCTCTCTCTCTCTCTCTCTATATATATATATATATATATATTTTGCTTTCGCACAATATATCCTCAAAGTTTTTAACTAAAGACTAATCATTGTTCGCGACAGGTGGGCCCATAGTGGGGTAAATCACTGGCCCAGGGAATTTTTTCAAAGTGCAGGTAACTAAACTCGAACTAGAGAGCACACCCAGTTGAACCCGATACAAGCACCTTGAGACCGAGTGCCCAACCAACTCGGCCAACCCCCTGGGTTAAATATATATATATATATATATATATAATGGGGTACATAAAGTAACATAGGTGATAAAGTAATAAATTATAGAAAGAATCCATATGGCATATGGCATTTAGAATACACATGACGTGTGCCACACTTCCACCCTATGACACTTGTGTGTGTGTGGTCAAGTACAGATGGTGGTTTTTTAATTATATTAACAACTAGTCGTTAACCCATGCGATGCACGGGATAGTTAAACAAAAATTACAAACAAAAAACAGTGGAGATTGATGGTCATCATCTCAGTGAGAACCCTCTCAATTGCTACCTCCAATAAAAACTTCTCATAATCCTTAACACATGTTTAAAGCAACATGAAAGCCAGAATTACAAATGAATAACCAATGAAATACATGGAAAAACTTTTCAAGGTTCTCACCTTGAGGAATCATACACTAAATCAAAACATGTTGAAATGTAGCAGGCTTAAAATTTAAGTAATAATTTAAAAAAAAAAAAAAAACACCCTTAAAAACAATATGAAAATACACACACACACACCACACAATATGAAAATTAATGGCTCTTTCCTATAATTTAAAACAACAATTTAAATCTCCTTTTGGTAATAACAAAATCTTGTGTTAAACATCAAAATCTTGCATCAATACAGATAATATCTTCTTCCAAGTGAAGATTTTGCTTAAGATGTGAAAAGATGAAAATATATAAAGCAATAAATTTATGTATTGAACACTATTAGGATGCTAAAATCTTATATTACACTCATTAAGATTTTCCCATTTTAGAGGCTCTACAAGTGCCATTATAAATTGGAAAATTCGAGATTGAGCTACATATAATTAAAGTATATTTTTCTCAACAAAGAGATTTTGCAAAAAGAAAAAAGAAAAGAAAAAAGGAAGTGGAACTCCTTGACTGATGGCTATTACAAAAATCCCTATCATAAGAAATCTCTACTTCCTTTTCAGGGATCCTTCTTTTTGGGAGAAGGGGGGGGGGGGGGGGTGGGGGGGCGGCGGCGGCGGTGGGGGGAGAAGAACCTAAAATTTTTAAACAATAACCTAAAGCATCACCATTTCATTTTGGAAACATGGTCCAATAACTAAACTGCTTAAGCAAAGTTAAGCAAATAGCCACTCCACATCCACAAGAAGCATAAGAAGAATAGTCATTGTAGTTTTAAAACTAATATTCACAAAAACAATATCCTCAAAAACATTAGCTCTGGAAATTGATTTTGTTTTGGAATCAATAACATAAATCTCCTCAAAAGCAAGCACAAACTCTGGGTCATCCATCCTCTAGTTCCTATATTGATTTGTATAAGAAACCTGGAACAGAAATGTAGCCTGGTGATGTTGTTGCTAATAGTAACAAATGAGAAAAAGAAGAACTTCGTCCTTTCAGTCCTTAATATAATTTAATTAGCATCTTGAGAGAAAACAGTTACAATATTGAAGGCATTATTAAAATGACCGTATTATCCTATCATGCCATCTATCAAATAGACATCTTGATATTTATTGGGCAGCTAAAGGGCCAAGCCATACTGATATTTTCAATGATCTCTAAGTATTTGAACTTTGGGATTTATCAAACATATTGCATGTCTGTCCAAAAAAGATAATGATTTCAGTAGCTAGTGGAACTGCCAAAATTTTTCCTATACAAATCGGAACTTTAGATCAGACATTTATTTAAATCTTCAACCTAAAAGAAACACACACACCACCCCCCCCCCCCCCCCCCCCCCCCCAACCCAAAAAAAAGATATGTGCCTAATGTTTCTTCACCAATCTGAAAGGTATGTTTGCCCACGCTATGACAGAGCACTTCATTGTCCTTATTTATTTTGGTGGTGTTGAAGTTGTTTAATTTGGTTTGTATGCAATATTATGTATTAATCCAGCTCAAGTGAAAAAATGTAAATAAGAAATATTCTTGATGATATGATGTAGAGCATTCAATCAATTATATTTTGGTAATGATCAATTTTAAACTCATCCACATATTTATATCTTAATTAAAAAAAATTGTATACTAATTTAAAATTTAAGTACTATTGAAAATTCACCTTAGTTCCGCTTGACAGCAGACATGAACTCATGCAAAAGTTCATAATATTCGTGAAAAGAATTGTCAAAATGGCCTTAGGGAATGTATATTATACTATCACTTGTAAAAATTTATGAACCAAAATTGGAGCAAGGTGCAAATGTAAAATATGAAACCTTCCAAGTTGGCCTCCTTTATCTAAGCCCAATGTAACTCGTCTTTCAACAACCGTTCATTGTTTGTCCCCACATCAATTGTAATAGGAAAACACTACAAGAAGATAGTCCATACAATTCTTGATCACAATAAGGGATATTATGTGATTACAAACAATGCTTTTATTTTGAACTTGGTTTTGCTTGGCATTTTGAAATGTTCCCTAAGGTTTAAAACAAAGTACATCATGTGACCAAACATTTACAATGTAGTAAAACGAAGCAAGAACCACAAGTTTTATTTGAATAAACTGACTACAGAAGGACAAAGACCTCCGAGTGCTATATACAATGACAATTTCCCCACAGGAATCCCTATCCCCTAAAACAACACCATCATGTGAAGGCTAGTTCACTTTTATAGCCCAATAATTTACATAGAACCCTGTTTAATAAGTTTTGAATTTAAAAACGATGATTGACAACATAACTAACTGAAAGCCAAGATCCCCAAGTCCCAAAATTCACTTCCCATCTGTCACAACAATTGCTTGAATAGTCCTCTCAGGCCAGTTCTTCAACACCTCAAGAATCTTGCCCCTGCAAAATCCGAGCACTCCTTCATATTATGACTAAAGTAGCTCTAAGTTGCACATAGTTATAGCAGAAACAGAAATTCATACTTTTCTTTCAAACTTACGTAAAGACCATGAGGGCGCTTGAAGATGCTCCCATACTTCTGGTAAGCCTCACCCACAGTTGGAGTATAGACAACTAGGAGCAATTCCTCAACATTATCAATGAGAAGTTTGTAGAACAGCCTTTTCATTCCTCTCCTATAAAAATAAAACATAAAAAAATTTTAAAAAGATATCTGTATTACCACTCTTTCAAAATTTCAATAGGACTTCATTCATCACATAAGGATAAATTAAGTCCATTTGTCTTTCAATAGAATTCTAAGCACACAAACATGCATTCTAACAAAGCCTCATTAAAGAAAGGGGTTTAATTATACCAACAATAGAAAGATGAAGGAAATAAAGAAACAATAAAAATGTTAAGGCGTCATAATTAAACAAACTATAGTCCTACAATGTCTTAACATCTCAAGATGATCCCAAACTTGAAAATACACAATCAGTACTCCAAATGTCATTATGCACAAGACAATCATTTTCAATACTATTCAAAATATTATTAGACAATTTGTCAGCATGTGGTGACCATATGCAAACAATGTACAACAATCATCATCAAAACTAAATTCAATGACAGTGAAACTCCTAAGTCCTACTTGAAGCTCCATCAAGGCAATGTATTTTTGCAGCGGGACTTGAATTTGTCAGAAGTTCTGCATAAATTTCTTCTCCTGGGATTAGTATAATACAAAATATGGTCAACGAAAATTCAGACTATAAGAACAATGAATTAGAAAAAATGATGCTATAAGCCAATATCACTAATACAACCTGAAGTTGTTGAGACAAAATTATTGAAGGCAGAAGACCGTGCAAGTAATGAGCATCCCTCTCTTTCTCAGTGAAAGCAAGTCCTTTGTTGTACTGGGGATCCCTAAGCAAAGAATAAAAGAATACCCACTGCACCACAACCATACACACCCCACAAAATTTAGTTCATAATTTAGATAGTTACATGTCAGAGATTATAGTATAGTTCTAAAAAGCGATAAAAACAGAGTCCCCAGTTATCTCACAGTAGCCTTTTCGGCTTTTGAACTTCATTTATATTAATTTATATGTTTTATCCACGTAAATTATTTTTTGCCATCAACCAAGTGGGGCCTCAATTTCTGAACGGAACCCAAATCAGAATGCACCATAATCTTTAAGAAAATGACAGGAAACTCACAAATAAATTTTTTTTTTTAAAGGTTAATAACGATTCCAGTAGCATAAGATCAATAGGATGCAAAAGAAAAAAAAAAAGTGTAATAAACATGTGATCACAAAAATGAACCCTTCATTTTAAGTATTCAGGAACTTTCAGATTCTAAAAGGCCAAAAAACTACACTACAAATCATATCAAAAACAAAACAAAAACTCTCCCCTTTTACAATCAAACATCCCTCTTCACTCATGTACCAGTCCCCTCCCCTCCCCTTTTTCCTTTCTTTCTGTTGCTTTAAGTATGTTGCGAGAAGACCTGCAGTTTCTTGTTTCTCAATCTTTTCTAATTGTCTTTATTCATTATCTAATACATACAAATAAATGAAAGGACCAACTGCAACAAATAAATTTTTAAGCGCTCCTTTAAAAAAAAAAGAAAAAGGAAAAGAAAAGGCATTCACAGTATACATACTGCATCTGCATTAATAGGCATTGATAAAAAAAAATAAAAAATAAAAAAAATCCAGTGATTCAATGTGTATTAATAATTGATGAAAGTTTTTAAATAATAATAACTTATATAAATCAAAAGTCCTAAATTACAAAAAATTTTAAATAATAATATAGTTCTTGTAATCTAGATTCAGTGTGTACTAAATAACTCTTTCTATTTTATCTACAAAGCAACCATAATATACATAACCATAGAAAACAATACTTAATTCTCACACAACACAACAACATTAGCAAACACAACAAATAACCCAAAAAAAAAAAAAAAAAATTCTATAATACAAAGCCAAGAATAGCCAATAAATATTATAAAAATAATGTTTATAATACAAAACTATTTCTAAATCTAAGTGTGATTGGAATACAAAACGTGATGGGGCTAGGAAAACAATTAGTATTAAAGTGGGTTGTGCCTGGAAACATAAATTTTAAAAAAAATTACCACAAAATTTGCCCACACTGATTTGGGTGGAGGGGCGGTGATGATCTTCTAAGAAAATTGTAGATGGGTGTGTTTAAAGTTGAGGCTTTGGTTGATTTTGGAACTTGATAAATGGAGAGGCTGAGAAAAGGAGGGCGTGGGATCTGGGAGAGTTTTTGTGTTTGAAAGACAGATTTTGAAGGAGATGGTCTTGCATTTGAGAGATTTGAGAAGAGAGTTTTTATTATTATTTTTTTTTCACTTCCAATTCTGTATCATCTAAAGATTTAATTCAAATAAACATAAAATCAACGCAAAGCAAGATTTATAACAAAATCAAAAACCAAACCCAACATACTATATCGTCTCCCCAACGGCCAGATGATTCTGGCGAAAACCCATTAATGTGGCATTTGATACAGGAAAATCCACGTTACTTTTGGTATTCAAATTCTTAGGAATGTGATTCATTGCAATCTGGATGCCTTGAAATGTGGTTATTCCTATGTTTGGTTTCATTGAAAATCTCTTAAGATTCCTAGGAATGTGATATGATAATGTTTGGTTTATTTCCAGCAATCTTAGATGAATTACTTATTTTTCTCATTCTATCCTTAGATTTGAATGTGAACTATCAAGTCCTTTCAACCAAAAATATATATATATATATATATATATATATTCCTCTAAATAAATAATGGAAAACAACCCTTCAATTTTTTTTTTCCACGCGTGAAACCTAAATAGAACTTTGTTAAAGAATATATCAATAGAGTTATCTATCCTGTTTATGTTATTTTGGCGAGAAAAGATAAAAACAAGGGAAAATATATTGATTATTTTTTTTATATTTTATCTTAATTGCTTAAATGATAAGGAAAAAGGGTCAAATTTGTCAATTTATAGAAAATACAATTTCCTTTAAACTTGGGAATCTGGATACCCACCTGTTTTAAATGGAATCCACATTCCTATTAAGAGGGGTTTAAAGGGGGAATCCAGATTCCCCTAGTATCTGGTTTTCTAGCGTGATTTGCAACCAAACATGGGAATCTTTAAACATTCCGGGGAATCCTAAACTATTACCCCGTACCAAATGCCAAATAAGAGAAATAATTGTAGCCTTTCTCCAACGGAATCTTCTTAGTCTCTAAAACTTGATTTGTCTCAATATCCCATGAGAGGTGGTCTCTTAGATCTGATTGGGGATTTCTGTGGTTTTGAAGTGTTTCTTGTACAATGATAGTCAAAGATTGGAACAAACACTTCAAATGGAATTTATTTACCTTCATTAGTTTAGGCAGTTTCTTTAGGGATGACAAATTATGTTGGTTCAAAATTTCAGCATTTACTGAAACAGTGAGTAGATAGTATTACTGAAACGTTTTAGATTTTCTGAAATAGCGTATGTGTGGTAAACCATTTGTGGTGATCTAAATTGTAAACGTGGCTAGCACAACGAGAAATAGTCAACAAAAAGTCAAACGTTTCGACTATTAGTTATTACTAGTTTTTTTTTTTTTTTTTTTTTGAGAATGAACTTGTGTGATTTTATTAAGGTAAATCAACTACATCTGAATGTAAAAACGAAACAACATGTGATGGGATATCTTCCATCCATACTTGAAAATTTGGTATGTGTATAGCATGTTTCGCCAGATTATGAGCTACACTATTTCCACTTCTTTTAATGTGAGAATACGACAAACTTACAAAATTATTTGCAAACAACTTGACATCCTCTACCAATAAACCCAGTGGGGACAAATTATGGTCTTTTGCCTTCAAAGCTTGGATTAGACCAAGCAAGTCCCCTTCGAGTATGGCATTTTGGAAACCTAGGTCGTACGCGAACTGCAATACTTTAAGTGCTACCAAAGCTTCTATCTCCTCTGCCTTGTAAGCTTGATTTAATTTTTATGCACAAGAGGCCATAACAGCTCCACTATGGTTCCGTATTACAACTCCAACACTTAACGAGTTTGAATTATCGAACACAGCTCCATCAAAATCATCCTTGACAAAACCAGATTGCGGAGGTCTCCACCTTGTTCCTCTAATACTGCTGCTCACAACCTGCAATTCTGTAGTTCGTGTGGTTTCTTGGTATTGTGCCAACATGGCTCTTGCCTGTTCTGCCACCTGATGAAGTGGATTGAACTGAAGCTGCAGCCTGACTTTATTCCGCTGACTCCAAACACTCCAAGTCGTAAATGCAAACAGCTCCAAGTACATTCCTTTCTCAACCATCCATGACAGCATCTCCTTCACACCTGAGAAACCAATTTCATGCCTAAAACCCTATGCTACCCGATCAGCCCACACCACATCCAACTCTGGATATAACCATAACGCATGCTTTACATCTTCCACAACCAACTTACATCTTTCACAGATTGGGTCAGCAACTATCTTCCTACGCATTAAAGCTTGTTTGGTTGGCAAAACATTACGACATGCTCGCCAAATAAAAATTTTTACCTTCGGTGGGACTTGCATCTTCCATATCGCTTTCCAAACCTTCTTATCATAGATTGGTGAAGCTTATGGATGAGCTAGCAACTCTGATTCCTCTTTAAGGAATCTATAACTAGACTTGCACGTATATTGACCGAAGGTGGAATAAGGCCAATAAAGGGTGTCCTCTGCTACACTTCGACTAAGGGGAATTTTCTTAATCATCTCTGCATCCTCTACCACAAATAAACCATCCACCAACTTCTCATTCCATCTTCTTGTGACCGGATCAATAAGTGTATCCACAATGTTATTCTCAAAACTCTTTAAAGGACAAGTCAACTGCCATGGAGGGTGTTTTCTTGGCAGCCAACGTTGCTACCAAATGTTAACTTTTTCTCCACTTCCAATCCTCCATATTGCTCCCCTTTGAATAATGTCTCTTCCTCTAAGGATACTCTTCCATGCATAAGACCCCATCCTTGAATCGGCAGCCTCCATAAGTGAAGGATTTGGAAAAAAAATGTGCTTTAAATACTTTGTAGAAGAGTGAGGATGTATTACGCAATAGTCGCCATGCTTGCTTTGCTAGGAGAGCATCGTTGAACATGGCAAGATCTCAAAAACCCATACCTCCAATAGTCTTGGATTTTGTCATCTCCTCCCATTTAACCCAATGGATTTTCCTACGGTCACCCCTTTGCCCCCACCAAAACTTCTTAATTAGGGTCTCAATCTCATTGCACAAGCCTACCGGCAATTTTAAGCATCCCATCGTGTAAGTTGGGATAGCTTGTATAACTGCCTTTAAGAGCACTTCCCTTCCGGCTTGAGAAAGTAATTTGGCTTCCCATCCTTGAAGTTTCTGCCATACCTTCTCCTTTATGTAGTTGAAGCTTTCTTTTTTTCCTTTGCCCACAAAAGAGGGCAGCCCAAGATACTTCTCATATTGCATGATTTCTAGAACGCCAAGGGTCACCTTAATTCCATGCTTCACATCTTTTGGTATAGACTTGCTAAAGAACAAGGAAGTTTTTCTTCTATTTATTTTTTGTCCCGATGCTTCCTTATACACTTTTAGTATGTCCATCACCTTATTACACTCCTCCATTGTTGCCCTGCAAAAAATAAGACTATCATCTGCAAAAAGCAGATGCGTTAGTTTTGGGCCTCTCCTATAAAGGGAGTATCCATGGATGTCACCTTGTAAATCTACTTTTTTTAATTAAACCATTCAGCCCTTCCATACAAAGAAGGAATAGGAAAGGGGAAAGTGGATCTCCTTGCCTAATCCCCCTTGTAGGGATAATCTTCTTACATGGTTCTCCATTTACCAAAACAAAATATGAAACTGTTTTCACACAACCCATTACAAGATTTATCCACCTCTCCCTAAAACCCATCTTCCTCATTATCCCCTCTAAATAATACCACTCCACCCGGTCATATGCCTTACTCATATCCAATTTTAAAGCCATATATCCATAGGACCCCCCTTATATTTCTACATACTATGTAATGTCTCAAAAGCCACCAAAATGTTGTCTTAAATTAATCTATCCTTAGTGAAGGCTGATTGGTGTTCTGTGATAATGGATGGGAGTAATTTTTTAAGGCGATTTGCAAGGACTTTGGAATATATTTTGTAAAGCACATTACATAGGCTGATGGGGCGAAATTGGTGAGCATATTCAGGAGAGTTTATTTTTGGGACAAGTGTAATAAAGTATGATTTAAGGGAGTTGGTATGGTACCTGAGTTCAACCTTGACAATATGGAGGAAGTGACATCATGATTTACCGTGCTCCAAAAATGTTGATAAAAGAGTGGCGGCATACCATCCAGTCCAAGTGCTTTGAGGGGTGCCATTTGTTGAAAGGCAATAGCTACTTCAAATGCTTCAAACTCATGGCATAGACTTGCATTCATCTCCTCATCTATCATTGTAGGCACACAATCTAACATGCTTGTGGAAACACTACCCTCCATTGAGGAAAAGAGAGATTTGTAATAGTTGACCATAACTTCACCCATCTCCTCTTAACTAGTTCTCCATACCCCATCCTCATCTCTAATTCCTTCCATTGAATTTTTCCTGAATATCTTTGAGGCACAACAATTGAAATATTTAGTATTTTTGTCTCCCTCATTTGCCCATAGAACTCTCAACTGTTGAGCCCACATTGTTGCTTCCCTATCCTGCATCACCTCTATCTCTTTTTTAATCTATCTCACTCAAGTATTGTTTCCACTAACCATGGCTGCCCTCTCCTCTCTAGCTAGAGCTTTTTTTAAACGATTCAACCCCATCCTTACATTACCAAAAACATTTTTTTTCCCATTGACCCAGCTCCTTCCCACACTTCTCCACCTTACACAAAATATCACCCTCAGTCCCTACACCACTCCTACTACCCCAAGCAGAACAGACCACCTCTTCATAGCCCAGGTTTGATAGTCACATTGGTTCAAAGTGAAATTTTTTTTCCCGAATAGGTGGAATCAAACCAGAGAGTGAAATAAGGATTGGAATATGATCCAATGAGGTACAATTCAAATGGTACACTTTTGAACTCCCAAACTTCATGAACCAGCTATTAGTGACCAAGCATCTATCAAGCCTTTCCCAAATTGAAATTCCGTTTTCAAAGTGCTTGTTCCAAGTATATTTTGAACCTTCAAGTCCCATGTCCATAAAACCATATTCATCAATCACCTCCCTAAACTGCTGCATCTGATTATAAGGCTTTCTTGAACCCCCTTAGTTTCTCATGTTGTCTGATAATTTCATTAAAATCCCCATAACAAAGCCACAGCTTCTCAGGCTGCGAGTTTAAAGCCCTTAGCTTATCCCATGCTTCATGTCTCCTAGCTATATCAGGTTCCCCATAAAACCCCATTAATCTCCATTCATTCTCCGTATTTTTATCGATCACCACATCAATATAGTATCTATCTGAATCTTCCACCGTTAGATTTATCGATGCTTTCCAATAAAGAACTAATCCACCACCCCTTCCCACTCTTGGAACAACCCATCTATGATCAAAACCAATACTTCTTTGAATAACCTCTAGCCTTGCATCGTCTGTAAGTGTCTCGGCTAAAAACACCATAGCGGGATCTTTTGGCTGTATGATTTCGACGAGCTTCCTCCCTGTACGCAGGTTCCCAAGCCCACGACAGTTCCATGCTAAACAACTCATTGCTTTTGGCGGGGCTGACCCTTAGATCCCGCCACTGCAAAAGGTGTGTTTTCTTCATTGAAATCCATCTGAAATCTTTTTGATGACAAACCAAAGTTGTCCACTTCTGAATCTGCTTCTCTCTTTTTTCCTTGAAGTTGAAAGTTGTTTGCTATTTTGTCCCTGTGCTGGTGTCTTTCTCTGCGAGTCCAGGTAGGGATTGCACGAGTTGCTAATTTCTTTTGCGTGCTAACTTCAGTAGTAGCATGTGACTTGTTTAGTTGTGTTTTACCACTTAACTTGTCACGTGCTTTAGGGATTTTGGATGCTGTCAAACCTGATCCCACTATTTTAGCTGCCCTAAATAATTGAGCCAAGCAAATCTCTTCATTATTAGATTCCAAAAGAGTTTCAGTTTCACTAGGAAGCTTTATTTCCTCAGTGATTGTCCCGTTAGGAGTACCTTTGACAACCGTATCTTCCCTAATAACTCCATCAACATCATTACGCTTTAATGAGGAATTATGCTTGACATTAATGCTCTCTTCACTGTTGTTCGTTACTTCCTTTGACTACTCCGGTGTTCTTCCTCTGCCAGAAATTAGATTCCAACCTGAATCTCCACCCTCCGATACCCCTGAACTCACTTTCTTCTTTGCGGCATAGAACCCAGGAACCACAATTGAGCTTCTCCTTGCAGCAATGAACCGTGGAGCTCTCAAGTGTGGTCCAAACTCACGTTACTCTGGTGTAAGTGTGCCCTCACTGTCAATCCACAACTCACAATCTTTGTCATCATGTGTAAGTCGCCCACACCAGTAGCATAGGTTTGGCAACCACTCGTACTTGAAAGAGACCCACACCTGCTTTCCTCCTTCCCAATAGATATCAATCTTCCATGGCACAAAGTCATAGACAGATTAATAGAAGCCTGAATACAAATGAAGTGACCACCATCAAAAACCTTTGGCTCAGTTGGCGCAAAAACCTCCCCCAATACACTACAAATTTTCTTCGCTGCTTCAATTGTCATATATTTAATCGGAAGTCCATGAATCTGAACCCATAGCTTTGTCTTCTCAAATTTTATATCTTGCAGTGGGGACTCATTCTCATATCGACTCATTACCACCAGGTGTTTGTCAAAACTCCATGGTTCGCCATCTAAAATTCTTTCAACATCGTCCTTTCTCTCAAAAGTGAAAAGAACTTTGTGGTCTCCGAAACTCTACATCTTGAAACCGTCTCTGGCTCTCCACAACGGAGTAAAAGTCTTAGCAATAGCCTCCATGCTAATGGCTCACATAGTTAGAAACTTTGCAGCAATAGAGAATGTCTCATAGCTATCTCCATCAAGTAAGCAGCAACCCGGTCCCTCTTTATTTGAAAAGTAAGCCGATTCCATGATTGAGCCAGATCATCTATCCCCACATCTACTCAAAACTATTTCCTATACCCCCGAAAAGAACCCAACAAGCCTAGAAATAATAGTGTTATTCCCAAGAACCTAACGCACCTTCGTTGAAGGGACACACTAATTCTACTGTGTAAAGAAGTTAGAGAGGAAGCTCACTTATAGACACAGAGAAACTTCTGTTAAGAAATAAAGTTAGTTATTACTAGTTGAATGCTTGTGCGTTGCACAGTTTTGGTCAATAACTTATTAAATACAATATATAATAATGCATTTGACAAATAATAAATTAACAAAATATTTTTATTCAGAAATCTCTTCAATAGTAGCAATTGTCTAAGAAAACTAAACAATAAAAATTAATATCAACATTTAACAAAATAATATGTCCATGTAAATTAATATCTAAGCATTAAATTAGTATCAACATAAAATTCACAAATTATAAAAGCTATCCAAATGTATAAGCATTAAGAAAATAAAAATAAAAAATCAATTTTCTATATATATATATATATATATATGTAAAGTTGTGATTTAAAACTATGTTTTATGTTGGCTTTATTCCATGACAAAAAATGTTGTAATTACTTTAATTTTGTTCCTTGTATTTTGTGGGATTTTATTGTATTGGGTTTAGTATTAAGTTGGTGAAGACTCAAGCTTAATTGAAGAATCAGTGCATTTCGCGACTAGCTCGCGAGAAGTTCGTGAGAAGGGTTACCGCAAAAAGGGCAAGTGAGAAGCACATGACAGGAAGCTAAAGAGTCGTGTCAGGCTGTCAATTTCGCGAGTGTCTCGCGGGTAAGGCCTTCCCGCGAGGTAGTCACGAAACATCCTACCTAGAGGATTTTTTAGAGTGACTTTCTTACCCTTCACCCATACTATATATACCCTCATTACTCACAAATGTGAAGGAGGCTATTTAGAGAGAAAAACCCTAAGAGAGATTACACAACATACCCACCTATTAGAGAGAGCTACCCATTCTTAGAGAGAAATCTTTGTAGTCTCTTCTCATTCCCTCTTCCATTGTTATACCTATTGAGAGGAGATTTCTACCCAAACACTACCCACACACATTCAAAGTGTTGAGAGTGTTTTTTTTGGTGTTGCTGGGAAGCATTGGAAGATGCCAAGGATGGCGGATGCAACATGGAACTTGTTGCGGCATCCGGAGAGCTAGGCAAGACACGGTTCCGAGAAGCCTTGTTGGAGTAGGAGTTTAGAGGGCTTAGGTACATTGGGTAGATTAGGCTTGGAGGGTTTCTTGCTAACCCATGTATCCCAACTAATTGTCTAGTGGATTGATTACTACTTAGAGGGCGGCGGAGAGATTTTTCACCGAGTTCTTCGGTTTCCTCTTCGATAACACATCGGCGTGTTATCTTGTATTTGCATTCTTCTTCCCTACTCTTTTACCTTTTATTTTACTGCTGTGTTATTATGATTATGGGTTAGAGTAGTTTATTTATTTATCCACTCGCATTTACTCTATTCCGCACTTAGTATTAAGTTAGGTCCCATCCTAGGGAATTGAGTGGATCTAAGTTTGTTCCTACTTGCCACCATTGCGGTGTGATTGGTCATATAAGACCTCAATGTCCAAAGTTAAAGAGAGAACAAACTCATGTTGCTAGATCCCTTCCCAAAAAGCCTAGTGGATCTAAACACATTGTTTGTCACCATTGTGGTGCCTTTGGTCATCTAAGACCTCATTGCTCTAAGTTTCAAGCTCTTAAAAGAATAAAAAAAAACTTGAGCTTCTTGTAAGTTGTGCTAAAAATGGTAAACCGGATTTCAGTGAAAATAGCATGTTGTTAAAGAAAGTGTTTAATGCTCTTAACTCCTTATCTATGTGCATCTCTGATTCTCATTCTTCCAACCCTCATCTCACTTCTCATGAGACACTCATTCCAAACAATCATTCTGTTTGGATGAGGAAGGGTTCCTATGATTGAGCTTTTACTCTTTTGGTCCTTGATCTAATTCTTTCGATCCTTGTAGGACCTTTCATGCATTAGATGCTATATATTCATGCATTTGTGCATCTTGCATTTTTTTGTATGCATTGTTTTGTTTTGATCTTACTTTTATGTTTTAGTTTTGTGTGAGTAAAAATCAAAAACCATATAAAAAGTGAAAAATTCAAAAAGTTTGATCATATATGTTTGAGCACATTTCACATGTGAGTCTGGCCTAGTACCTTTGTACTAATGGCATAGTGCATTTACGAGCTTAGCTTGTTATGTATGCACATATATCTTTGTGGGAAAAATCTTAAAAACTATGTGTGATTGTTGTAAATCAATCTTCAAGCTTGTCATGAATGATTGGACAATAGTCTTGATGGTCGTGACACTTGCGTAGACTTGTGCCTATATTTCTTCCCACAATTTTTATGTTTTTGCTTAAAGAGCTCAAGAAATGTAAATCTCAAAATGAAAAGAGATAATGAGTTGCAAAAGCCGTCGCATATACTAGTATTTGACTAGAAAAAATGGAAAGCAACATTCTAAATTGAAATGTATGGTGCTCAAAAAGCCAAAGGCTAACTCTTAATATTGAAATATCAAAAATTTCAAGTACCAATCTCTCAAATGAGATGTATTGTTCAAAAAGATCAAATGTGATGATAAACCAAATGAAAAGCTTCAAAGATATGTAATCATTTTTTTGTGGGGGGGTCATATATGTTCATTTCTATAATTGACATAGACCACTTGACTTAGTGCTAGTTGTGTATGACTTGATTGAATTGATCATTGAACCTTCACTCTAGACTAAGAACTATTCCACACTTGATCCACACACACAACACACAAGTTTAATGTTCAATGAATTCCTATTTAATTTTTGTGTTTGTACATATTCAAATGTGATGTGTGTGTGCTTAACTATATGTGGATCAAACTAAAAAGATTTTTGTTCTTTTTGTTAGCTTTTGGAAGTAATTTGTATCACCCATGTTCTTCAAAAATTTTCAAGTTGTTTTGTGTGAAAAAACATGTTTTCTGGGTGTTTTCGTGACTTATTTTATGTGTAAATTAAGTCACGAGCTAAAGGGTCCAATTCTCAAGTTTTTCAGCTTTGGACAAAGAGTTTCACGATTGTTTCGTGAGTAAAGCTTACCAACAAAATACCAATGAAAATACCAGCGAAATTTCGCAGGAAGCTAACCAGTGAAAATTTCCAGATCAGCTTTTAAAGGGCATTTCATGGGACATTTATTTTAAACGTCTCTCATCTTCTCCCAAACCCCTATTTTAATGTTTCTACATCAAAACCCAACTAAATTCAAGTGTTTTTCTTTCCATTAACATCTCTAAGGTAATCTTTAACTCTTTTCATTGATTTTGATCTTTAGATTATGTTTTTGGGGGTTTTATGTTCATAGTTGGGATTTTCTCAAATAGGAGTTGGAAAACTTATTTTTTGTCAATCGTTTTGATTGGGTTTTGTTTTAAATGATAATTTTCTTGGGATGTTGGCCCCTTATGGCAAAAATAACATGTATTTAGGCAAGATTTTTATATGTTCTTGCATTGTTTGTCATACATGTGTAGTGTGTGCACTCTAAGTGTTTGATAAAATGCCCAAATGGCATTTTATCGTTGTTTTGGACTCCGATGAGTACCAAACTTTGGGGATAACCATAATTATTCATGTTTATCATGTTTTGATCATTGGTTGTGTGTTTTATACACTTTGCCCCGTGAGTGCTTGCTCATGCATTGGTCATGCATCTCATATGCACACTAGATGCACACTAGATACACACACTTTAACACTTGACATGTTGTTGCATTCACTCATGCTAGTTAAGTCTTTTTAGACCTTTTAGCACATATAACATGTCCTTGTGTCTATGTCATGCCTAGGTCTATATCATGTTCCATTATCCTTAGCATGTCATGTTTACTTTATGCTTTGTAGCATTTTTTTAAAGATGTTTTTGTCTTTCGTTTGAGCTTCTTTTTCTCATTCATCTTGCACCCTTCATGCATCATATTTTACCCTTGTTTATATCTTCTTTTCTTTCTCTCCTTCCTCTTGATTAATTTGTTTATTCATGACAAAAAGGGGGATAGTATACTAGTGTGTTTCATCATTTCTATATAACTCATGTGCACATTCTTAGGGGGAGAAATTCTACCTCGTGCACATTCATAGGGGGAGAAAGCCATAGGGGAGATGCATATACTAAGGGGGAGAAGACATTTTTTTTTAGAAAACCTTGTTTTGCCTTATGCTTGTTTTCTCGTTGTTTTATGGTGCTTTGAGTTATACTTAATATCTACGCTTTATTGCTCTCATTGCATCGTGTTTATGTGTTGGACATGCTTTTATCCTTATGATATTATGCTTTATTGGTTGCATGTTTGGATGATCATTTGCTTTGCTATTTTATCATTGTAGTCATTTCCATATGACTGTTTTGGTGTATGATCAAGTTGTTTATTGTTTCACATTATGTTTACTTGATTGCATTTTACTTGTTACATTATACTTGTTATTTTATCACTTGATTTACCTTAAGGGTCTAATGGGTTTTGTGCAAGTGTTTCAGGTTATAGGTATATATGTTCCAAGTGCATCACAGCTTCTAGATTTAGGAATGAGTGAGTTTTGTCATTGTTCCCAAACTCATATTTAAGTCTAAAGTCTGTTATAGGTTGTTTTGTCACGGAATAGCCAAAGAGGGAAATTGTAAAGTTGTGATTTACAACTATATTTTATGTTGGCTTTATTCCATGACAAAAAGTATTGTAATTGCTTTAATTTTGTTTTTATATTTTGTGAGATTTTATTGTATTGGGCTTAGTATTAAGTTGGTGAAAACTCAAGCTTAATTGAAGAATCAGTGTATTTCACGACTAGCTCACGAGAAGTTCACGAGAAAGGTTCCCACGAAATGGGCATGTGAGAAGCACATGACTCGAAGTTGAAAAGTCGTGCCAGGCTGTCAATTTCACGACTATCTAGCGGGTAAGGCCTTCCTGCGAAGTAGTCGCGAAACATTCTGCCTGGAGGATTTTTGAGAGTGACTTTCTTACCCTTCACCCATACTATATATACCCTTATTACCCACAAATGTAAAGGAGGCTATTCAGAGAGAAAACCCCTAAGAGAGGTTTCTACAACACACCCACCTATTAGAGAGAGCTACCCATTCTTAGAGAGAAATCTTTGTAGTCTCTTCTCATTCCTTCTTCCATTATTATACTTATTGAAAGGAGATTTCTACCCAAACACTACCCACACACATTCAAAGTGTTGAGAGCGTTTCTTTTGGTGCTGCTAGGAAGCATTGGAAGATGCCAAGGATGGCGGATGCAACATGGAGCTTGTTGCGGGATCCGAAGAGCTATACAAGACACGGTTTCGAGAAGCCTTGTTGGAGTAGGGGCTTGGAGGGCTTAGGTACATCGGGTAGATTAGGCTTGGAGGGTCTCTTGTTAACCCATGTATCCCAACTGATTGTCTAGTGGATCGATTACAGCTTGGAGAGCGGCGGAGAGGTTTTTTACCGAGTTCTTCGGTTTCCTCTTTGATAACACATCAGCGTGTTATCTTGTGTTTGCATTCTTCTTCCCTACTCTTTTACCTTTCATTTTACTACTGTGTTATTATTATTATAGGTTAGAGTAGTTTGTTTGTTTATCCGCTCGCATTTACTCTATTCCGCACTTAGTATTAAGTTAGAGTAAAATCAATCAAACCGTAATTTAATTTGGGGGGTCTAAATAGCTCTTGTGTTTTAACACATTTTCGAGCTTTCAATATATATAAAATAAGAGAATTGATTGAGCATCACAGCTCTTAGCTTGCTTGATGATGTAGTTGAAATTCTCCATCATATTATACTTGGGTGATGTACGACTTATTTAAAATTTATATATAAATAAATTATAGTCATATTGATAATAAGCCATGTGATAAAAATAGATTAATTTTATAATTTGTAACTTTGTGCAAGTATGGTATATAGTATGTAAATTTTATTATACATATTGAATTAAATTTATTTAAACTGCCACAAACATTTAGTAATAGAATTATAGTTGAGGAGAATTTATATTTTAGATGATAGAGTTTAATGTAGAGTAAATTATTGGCAATAGTTTTTTAATTTACAATAACCGGAAAGTTTAAACACTTTTCACAAATAAATAAATAAAATGTTAATCAATGCATTCTATGAAACCCAAGAAATAGTCTGTTGTAGTTATCGAATTATAAAAAATAAAATAAAAACCAATGAAATAAAATGGGAATCTACCTAAAAATCCTATATTAATAATAAGTAAAAGGACGAATATTAAAATTGAGTTAAAAAATATTGAGATAAAATGGGAATCTACCTTAAAAGCCTATACAACCTTTTCTTTACAACATTGAGATTGAGTGTCAAGAGTCTTCAACCGTCTTAGAATCCATGGAATCTCTTACAACAATACTGAAAAAGAAAAGAAAAGAAAATATAAAATAACATATATATATATATATATATATATATATAGCAATAACTAAAATTGAAAGTACAAATCAGAAAGAAATTAAAATCTAAGTTACAAAAATAGAATAACATAGATTACAACCTTTGAATTGTATGTCAATTTAGGAGTCTTCAACAATTTTATACGATGCTTGCTATTGGAATCATCTATGAAAAAATAAAAAAAGAATTAAAAAAAAAAAAGAATTACAACATATAACAAATGGAATGAAATATATACCAATAGATAAAATTGAAAATGTAAATTAGAAGGAAAATTAAACTAAATTAAAAATAGAATTGTATATTACACAACCTTTAAATTTAATGTCAATTTAAGAGTTTCCTATGAGAAAATTGATATAAAAGTAAAATAATAGATCTAAAACTATATAAAAGAAAGTGAGTGGAACATGTATTTCATCAATCCTTTGAGAGATTTGATTCTCTAATGGAAAACAAAAATATTTGACTCCATAATGAAAAACAACACTATTTCAAAAGTACTAAAAATTAGCTTTCAATTCCTATTAAAATAATAAGTATGAGAATCACTAACCTTTGTTGTTTATTGTTGGATTGAGATTGTGATATGGTGATAGATTGAACCTATTAATAACATAAATTTCCTTACCTTTGCATCTTAATGTTACAAATTGCATCTAGATTGTACCTACCTTTCGTGATGGTATAACATCTGTCATCTTAGATTCATTGGATACAATAAGCCCATGCAAAGTAGATGGAACATAACCTAATTGATTAGGATTTTAAGATAGAGAAATTGTACAATTTTTTTGGAAAAGATTATTACAAATTAGTTGTACTTTTCTTTAGTTGATTTATAACTTCTTTGGATAAAGTTATGTTGATGACAACTTCTTCTTCTTTGTGGGTTTTTTATTTTATTTTAATTACAATGATTTTTTAGATAAATATAACATATTATTTGTTCTTACAACCTTTCTTCTATTGTTTTATCACTTCTTAGGATAAATTTGTTTTGTTCTTTGTGGATTTTTTTATTTTATTTTAAAATTTATACATTTGATAATTAGGTTTTAATTAAAAAAAAATCATATCCTATTTCCTTACAGATATCTTTTCTTTTTCCTTTCATTCTATTCATAATTTCATATGACCTTTTTTTTTTATTAATTCTATTTTTTTTTTTAGTATGGCAATTCAACATGTTGATTAACAATTCTATTTTCAATAGGACTTAAATTTTATACCAAATGGGACTCTAACAATATATATCCTATAAAAACAAATCTATCTTATATCCTTATTGCCTGATTCAAGCGTTTTTTTTTTTTTTTTTTTTTCTTTTCTTTTCTTTTTTTTCTTTTTTTCTTTTTTTTTGTTTTTTTGTTTTTTTTACATTATGTTGATATCAACATTTTTTTTTTCTTTCTATCCATAAAAATGTGACCTTTTTTATTCCATTTTTCTCATAGGATAACAACAAACACATTAATTAGAAATCATAATTATAATAGGATATAATGATATTAATATTTAATATTTATTTTTTATTTTAAATTTTAAATTTTAAATTTTTTTTTTATTTTTCTTCAATTTTGTGCTGCCACTTGGCGCAACTACGACTTCTAAACTCAACTTTTATTATTCTTTAATTTTTCTTCAATTTTGTGCCTCCAAAAAGAAGAAGAATAAATTGACAAACCGTAGAAATCAAAAATAGGGGGAAAAAAGAAGAAGGGTTTTTTTTTTTTTTTAATGGATGAGAAGAAGTTAAGTTGATATTAAATTATTAAGTTTTTGTGTCTATTAAAATTTATCCAAAGAAGTGATTTCAAATTAGAATTTTTATCAACTTAGAAATTATAGAAGAAAAATATAAGAACAAAAAAAAAATTATATCTATTTTTTAAAAAATCTATAAAAAAAAATACTGCAATTTAGTGAAGCCATTTGGCGCAACCACAGTTTCTAAGCTCAACTTTTATTATATAGTATATGACTAACCCGTGCGATGCACGGGAAAGCTATTGATAACTTCCCCAATATGAAAAAAAAAAAAAAAAAAAAAAAAAAAAAAAAAAAAAAAAAAAGATCATGGTATAAATTATATACCAAACCAATAAAAATAAATAAATTTATATACTAAAATTTATCACTTACAAAGTAATAAAATCTATCACATACAATGAGATATCGTGATAACCAAGAGCTTGAGATAATATCTAGAAAATATATAACTAATATAAGTACACTCCAATACAATTAATTACGCAAATATAGTTAATTCCATTCTCATTCAATCAAATATTTTTCATAAATTACATTAATCATTCTTGATATTCAAGATGTATTTAAATTCTAACATTGCCAGTAAGCAACAATGCTAGACCTCAATGGGATTGAAAATGAAACATAATGCCAATTTACACAGTTGCTGAAATAAATTGCACGGAAGAGTCGAATAAAAGTTGTAAATTTTCACTTATAAAAATTACAACTTAAGAGGAAAAATAAAATACTAAGACCAAAAGTGAAACTCTAACACCAATATTGTTGTATAGTCTCAGAGGCTTTAGTTTTATATATATATATATATATATATATATATATATATTACACTATTTATTTTATAATTTTTGGGTTAAATAATAAACTCAACAAACTATTAGCGAAAGAAAAAACTATTATTTATTATTATTATATTAAACAAAAACAAAATAGTTATATACTTTTATATAATGTGTGAAATGTTGTACAGCTAGTTTACCATCACAATTTAGAAAAAAAAAAGAAAAGAAAAAGTTCACATCCCAATTTACGATACTTTCAGCCAATGGTTTTACTTTTAGTCGGTCAAATAGGTAAATGTCAATTGTGAACTGCTATACAGCAGCGATAGCAGACAGAACAATAGAGTGAGAGAGAAAACAAAGATAGAGTGAGAGAGTTGTACCACCGGTTGGACTGGTTTAGGAGTGCAAGGCAAGGCAAGGCAAGGCAAGGCGGCGCTTCAATGGGGTAGACAGATTTTTTTCCTTCTTCTTTTTATTGTTATTTTTTAAGGGGGTTTACTCTTACTGGGTTAGTTCAATATTTTGAGCTTGAAGGAGGAGATTCTATAATTTGAGGGAGGGCCCAATGAAGAAAACTTTCTTTAATTTCTAAGTTTACAAATGGGTGGTATGAGGAAGGAGCTCGACCTCTGTTCTGAGGAAGAAGATTTCTATGGGTTTGTGGGTATGGTGGGTTTTGATTGAGGAATCTGTGGCCATGGGCTTGATGAGGGTTGTAGAGGTTGGATATGGGTGGTTTGTGTCAAATTGGTGGTCTGAGGATGGAGATCGATTTTGAGGAAGAAAATGTATGTTGGTTTGTGGGTATGGTGGGTCTTTAGATGCGATGCTTTGCTATTGGTTTGCCGTGGGTCTGATCGAGGAGGAGCTGGTAGAGGAAGGCAGGGAAGAGATGGTGTTTCACAAAAGGCAGAGCATCGGGAGGCAAAGCATCGTGAAAGGGAAAGCCTCTAAGTATCGGGTTTATAACGTTTTTTTTTTTTTTTTTTTTTTTTTTTTTTTTTTTTTAATATTTTGCTGACGTGGAAAATTGTGGGAGCTTCAAAAGTTTCGGTTTTATATGTATATATAGATGATATAGATAAGATTATATATATATATATATATATATATATATAGATATAGATATATAAAACCGAAGCCTCTGAAGCTCCCACAATTTTTCACGCCAGCATAATATTTAAAAAATAAAAAATAAATCATTATCTTTTTTTAAAATAAAATTATTTTTGTTTAATCCAAACTTAACAAGGAGTAAAACTTTGTCTCTCTAACAAGTCTAACTTAAACTCAAACTCATCATTATCATTTATTTTAAACACACACATCCTTTCCTCTTCACTCAAACTCTATTGTTTTGCTACACGATATAAAGGATAAGCACGTTTTCTATCTTGAAAAAAGAAAAAAAGAGATATTTTCATTTAAAGTTCTTGATAAAATACCATTTAGTTTGTTTTCTTGGTTAGAGAATTTTGACTCAAAACAAATGCTACACTCCGGTTAGAGAGGTTTGGATCCAATAAAACTCTGTAGTCTATATTGCATCTAAATTCAAACCTATAAATATGTTACATCAATGCTTTGGATAAAAAATCATCATCTGAAGTAGAAAATAGAAGAGATGATTTGAGAAGAGCATTGAGCTTTGACTGTGGGAGTATTTGATGGCAAGTCATCAATTATTATGTATATGGTAATTCAATTTATATATCTTTTGTTTTTTTGATTTGGCTGGATTCACAAATTTGTTAACAGAATTTCCCAGAAGAGCAAATCCAAAAAGGCCTTAGATTTAGTGGTCAGGATCATGATCATGACCATGTTAGTAATAAATAATCAAGAGTTTATTGCTATGGATACTATGAGCTATGAGATCACAACTCCAATAATATTCTATATACTCAATAGTAGATTTTAAATCACTTTTGAAAGAATTGGGATTTGTCTCAACTTTTTCTTCTTCTTTTTTATATAAACTTTTGGTCTCAATTTTAGCCTTTTTTTTTTTTTTTTTTTGGATTACAGGTTTGGCCATAGAGTGGATCTCACTAGCATTACATCAGTTCTTTATCTTAAGATAAGGCTTCTATTGCTACAACAATAACTATTTAGGTATGTAACCCTTGCAAGCATACATGAAAAATTGTCTTTTGATATATGCATGCTTTATTATTTTCCAATAGTTTTCCCGTGCATCGTATAGGTTAGCAACTAGATAAAATAAGATAATATATATATATATATAACCGAAACCTCTAGAGCTCCCACAATTTTCCACGTCACCACTATTTTCTTTTTCTTTTTATTTTAGATTCTTTTTATTTCATATTTTATATCTTATATATTTATTATTTCCCTTCAACGTGTAATTATCTTATCAAGTCTTACAATATTTTATTTTAAGTAAAACTCTATTAGATATATGTGCCTCCAATTTAACAAAAATAATCCAAATTTTACACACCAGCATTATTTAAAGTTTTATTTAAGTAACAAAAATAATCCATATTAAAATGGTGAAACCCCCGACTCTATTTTATAACCCTAAACTCAAAACCCTAAAGTTAGCCATTCTCTTTGCTCTGAAGATTGGCATCAATGTGATTGAGGTTGAAGGAGATTCTGCGGTTGTTATCAATTTCCTTAACTCTAAAGGTTGCTGCCTTGCGGTTTGTGTTCATGAGATTAAGACTCTTAGGTAGAAGTAAAATAAAGATATTAATTTTATCTATTTTTCCAATGTTAGACGCAATGGTATTGATCCTAAGGACATATCTCTTTTTATAATCTGTGACAAAGTTTTCATTCAATAATATCACGGTCTTCATTCTCACAAAAAAAAAAAAAAAAAAACTCAAAACCCTAAATACCCACACGTATAAATCTTTGGATTTCAATGCGTGATTTTCTCTACTCCGATCTCTATCTCAACGACCAAGAAACCCTAACTGGCCGTAGCTTCCACTGTTGCCGACCTTTGCTTTCCAATGTAATGATTTTGGTAGTGTTCTTCGAGGGTAAACTTTCTTTTTCTCTTTTTTTTTTTTTTTTGGTGGGCTCGTCATTATGAAGAGCACTGATAATGCAAGGGTTATAAAGGTATTATAAGAAAGAATTAATATATGAAAAACTATTATTATTATATTTTTTGGGTATTGCCGGAAGCCTCTCAAATCTTAATATATTAAGTGTGAGTAATATCTGAAGCATAAGTTCAACAATTGTTCTCCCTCAAAAAAAAAAAAAAAAAAAAAAAAAAAAAACCTGCAATTGTGCAAGTTAACTTTAATTGTTATATATATATATATATATATATATATTTATAAGTATATTCTTTATCTCAAGAAATAAAGCAACCTACGAAACAAAAAATTTTGGTCTGCTTTTACAGATCTCATAATTTATTTAGTTAGTCTATAGCATTTACATTATAGAATAATAACTACTACTTATGTTATGTGTGTATTGCTCATACAAAATAATCTATGCTTTTGATAGTTTTCTGTTGAAGTTGGAAAAGCTAGTGTTAGGACATATGTGAATCATGTTAGGAATATATGTCAATATAGAATTAGCTAATCCTTTGACAAAACACATAGTACTCGTAATTGGGTAGATCTAGGATGTATTTAATACTTCAAGGAACAAGAGTTCAAGTCCAAGTGTTAAAGCCATGCAAGTCTATCCAAGAAACAAGTGAAGAAATACTGGATTTTAAAGCTCGACAGCTAGCTCGACAGATAGCATCTATCGAGGTTTAAAAGGCAGCTTTTGCCCGATGCTTGACAGTTGCTTGATAGATACCCTGTCTATCGAGATTTAAGAAAATCATATTTTCAGTTCTGATTTCACTTCAATCCGTGTATGCATGTTTAGGCTTTCTTTTCTCACCACCCTAAACATATATAAGGATTATTTTAAGGGTCGTCACAGCTGATACAAGTGAGTGCAACTTTATGCAAAGGTTTTTCACAAGCATATTGTGATCGGAGACAATTTGCCCTAGTTAATCTTTCTCTTCAAGAAGTTGCTGCATTTGTACGCCGTAGGATCTTGTAACCAAGAAGCTTCGTGATCTTCATCGTGTTGATGAATTGAAGAACTTTATAGACATCCTTCTCAAGTTGGTGGTCAGTCACATACTTAGATCCGTGCATTAATTGGTTAATCACGTACTGTGAGCCATGCATTAAAAGTAGAGATTGTCAGTACAGAATAAGTCCAATTGGGTATTGGGGTAAGGGTTTAGCTATAGGTTGATATAAGGTACTGGATTTCCTTTACTTGTAACCGCTTGTTGTGATAATAGTAGATTCTAAGAAGTGGTGACCTTAAAATTACCCAGTGGGGTTTTTGCCTTAGAGGTTTTCCCCATTCGTAAACAAATCACCGTGTTAACTTTATTTTCCGCTGCATATTAACTTAGTTGGTGATTTGTTTGTGCTCCCACGCATATTGCATGTTAATCAACTTAATTAATTCATTTTGCTAATTAATTGGTTAATTTATCACAAGGGGTCAATACATTTTGGCCTATCAATTGGTGTGTATTAGTTCCCATTTTGTGAAGTGGTGGACCTAGATTTGGTTTGTTATCCATTTATGCTTTTAACAATATTTGATTGATGAAAATTGTGGTTATTTTAATTTTTCTATATTATTGTTTTAGCTCTTAACGGATTATCAAATAATCATAATACAATTATCGGATAACTTATGTCCCTTAAATTTATGATTTGATTCCCTACAATATTTTTTTGGTTAATTTATATTGGTCTTACTTTACAAGAATCTAAAAATCATGACATTAGGATTCGGGTAAGTTCAACTTTAAGTGGAACTTCAGTGTAATATATGTATTTTTGCATGATCATTTTCTTGCAGTTATTGTTGTTGTGTGCTTATATTGCATCTTTTGATAAGAAATTGTTGTTTATTTTTGTGTGCCACTTTTTATTTTGGTGAGCCTCTTACATATTTTCAAAAGAGTGAATGCATCATTGAAGTAAATATTATGCTCTTCCAACATTTGAGAGTCTTTCCAAGCATATAAATTCCTTTATAAAAATGTTATCCTTAGTGTAGTCATCATAATCTCTCTCTAAATGTAATTCTTATATACTTATATTTGATGATCAAAGTGTATTCTCAATTGGTTTTGTGAGGTGAAGTTTGTATATATATATATATATATATATATATATTCTGAACTTTTATATATAAATTGAATTACTTATTATCATTCATTTTTAAGTCACTATCTCTTCAAGCAAAGTATATATTTTTTTTATTAAATTATACCATACATCGCACGGGTTAACGACTAGAATACACTAATTCATTACCTATAAAACTTATTTGTTGATACATAAATAACTAATTTTTAAAAGATAACTACTTTTAAGAGTTACCAATTAAGGAAGTGCAATCTCAAAAGTCGTTATTTCATATAGATATCAATTCAAATTATGAGTCTTAATTATGAATCGTATCTCAAATGTCAATTCAAAGTGTTATTTTGTATTGAAACTTATTCATGATCTTTTTTTTCTTTTTCTTTTTTTCTTTTTTTTGAGAAAATTTCAACCTATGATTTTCGCTCCTGATCATAGTTTGTTATGATCAAACTAAGATTCTAGCTTGTTTTTTAAGTAGGCGGAGATTGAACTTTTAATCCCTTAGTCAACCATCAACAACTTTACAAATTGAGTTAACTGAAACTCACAATATTCATGATCTATTAATTATGGCCTGAAACAAGTTTCACATTAACATAGTCCAATATATATTTCCTAAGAAATTCTTTTAAGAGGAAACTTCTGAACTGTTGTATGTACGTAGTTAGTGATTTTATTATATCTTCGAGGTGAATTGACTATTCTTCGGCAACAAACTATTTCGAAGTGAGAGCAAATTGAGCAAATATCACTTTAAAGTTTAAAGACTTGTATATACGCCTCAAAGTCCATAATTTCCGATAAAAAATACAACATCTTGGACAAATACCCAGGAATTAGAACCTGGACTCTTCCTTTGAAGAGGACTAGAGAAGAGATACCACACGAACAAATATGCTTGATGCATTCATCTCAGTGTTAGAATGAAATAGCATTGCTTAAAAATCAAACATTGACTCTCATCGTTGTGAACAACAATTGACCACGTGGGGGTGTTTTGTACCGAGGCAACCATTTCTCCCAAAAACAAAAAAAAAATAAAACAAAAAACAAAAAAATAAAACAAATGCAACAGAAAGACAATACATTTTGGGAATGCGCAATTTTAAAACTCCAAACTTCATTTTGCAAGAGTAACTTCTCATAATTTATTTACAAACACACATTTTAAACCCAAAATACTGTTTTCTAGAAGCTTATCCAAACTCACCCTTAATTAACCAATAGACTTGGGGCATGCATTGACTTGGGCTTCCTTCCGTCTGCCTTCAAAAGCAGCAGGATCTCTAAATTTTTAGCACATCCAAACACAAAATAAATTAAATCGATCTTCTCATAGAAAGGAAAATCATGGCTTTGCGTGGAATACTTTTGCAACAACTGCTGCTGCTACTTGGGTTGATAATTTTAGCAGCATCTCAACCCAATTCGAACTGCAAAAGAAGCTGTGGAAATGTTGACATCCCATACCCGCACTACAAAAAACTTGGCCTATAGTGGCGTTTTTTTTAGCGGCGTTTGTCAAAAACGCCACTATAGGTACCCTATAGTGGCGTTTTATATAAACGCCACTATAGGTACCCTATAGTGGCGTTTTATATAAACGCCACTATAGGTACCCTATAGCTGCGTTCAGCAAGTCCTATAATGGCGTTTTATATAAACGCCACTATAGGTACTCTATAGCAGCGTTTTTAAGGGCCTATAGCAGCGTTTTTAAAAACGCCACTATAGGTCCGACCTATAATGGCGTTTCTCATGATCTTACAAACGCTGCTATAGGCACTTTTTTTTTTTACTTTTTTTTAATTTTTTTTTTCGGCTAGGTTTAATTTTTTTTATAATTATAATAGACCTATAGTGGCGTTTGTTCGACAAACGCCACTATAGGTCTTCCTGTAGTGGCGTTTGTCAAACGCCACTATAGGCCCTTGTAAGTGTGGACCTTTAGTGGCGTTTGTCAAACGCCACCATAGGCCCTATAAGTGTACGACCTATAGTGGCGTTTGACAAACGCCACTATAGGTTCAAAAAAAAAAAAAAAAAAATTTCACAACAAATTTCACTACATTTTAATAACATTTTTACAACAAATCATGGGTAATTAATTGTTGTTAGTTGAAATTTGAATTTAGCACTGAGATTACTTTTTTAATCCAACAATAAGAACCAATAACAGCCCACCATTTAAAATTTGTTATAAAAATATTGTTGTAAAAATATTTTATGGTATGTTTCAAACTATTCTTAAAAAAAAAAAATTAAAAAAAAAACTAAAAAAAAATCAATACGTAAACACAAAAACTATGATTTGTTTTAGGAATATGCCATAGAATATTCTATGGCATATATTCTAAACTATTCTTAAAAAAAAAAAAAAAAAAAAAAAACCGAATTGATTCAACGTTTCAGGTAATATATATATATATATATATATATATATATTAATATTATTATATATTTATATTTAAATGAGAAGTGTTATATTAATAACATTTTTATAACGTTTTCACAACAAATTATAAGTAGTTAGTTTTTATTGGTTTAAATTTGAACTGAACAATAAGATTATTTTTTTGCCCCAACAGTAACAGCCAGTAACAATATTCCACTTAAAATTTGTTGTAAAAATATTGTAAAAATGTTGTGAACATGCGTTTCTATATATATATATATATGAGGTGCTACGTCCACAACATTTTTACAATATTTTCACAACAAATCATAAGTAGTTAGTTGTTATTAGTTCAAATTTGAACTTAACACTAAGATTACTTTTTTTTTCCCAATAATAACAACTAGTAACAACTTATCACTTAAAATTTATTGTAAAAATATTGTGAAAATATTATGTACATATCATTTATATATATATATATATATATATAAAAGAACTAAACAAAAAAAATTTAAAATTTAAAATTCAAAACCCACCTAACCCCACCTACCCCCACTCACCTTATCAATTCATATTCTCTACGTTTAGCCAACTTGTTCAGACTTCCTTTTTTTTTTTTTTTTTTTTTCCCCTTTTCTTTCTTTCTTTTCTCCCTTATCTCAACTTCTTCAAACTTCTTCAGACTTCTTTTTCTCCCTTACTCCCACTCACCTTATCAATTCTTTTTCTCAACGTCTAGCTAGCTTCTCCACTCTTCTTTTCTCTCTCTTTTTTTCCTTCTTTCACTATTCTTTCACTACACACCTAGATTTATTCTTTTCTCTTCCTCTCCATTTTGATTTTATTTCCCCTATTTTATTTGTGGTAGTGTTAATGTTAGTGGGTTTTGGATTTGAAGATGGTGCTGCAAGTAAGTATTTTTTTTTTAAAAAATTTTAATGATTGTTTTGGTCTTTTCCTTGATTAATTTTTGTGAATTCTTTGGCTTTTTATTATTGATAGGTATAGAGATCTCAAGTGTGATAATATCTTTGTTAATAGAACCAAAAAAGTAGTGAAAATTTTGAAATCTATTTGATGATTTCTTTTTGCAGGTCGGTCTATGGTGGCTGAATGTGTTGGGGTGGAGTTGCTATTTTTTTTTTTTTTTTTTTTTTTTGTGGATGTGAGCATATTTTGTTTAACTTTGAATTTTTTTTGGTGGGTTTGTGTTTCATTTTGAATTTGCTGGACTATAGTGTTTGTATTTTGTATTTTTTTGAATTTGTATTTTTTTAGATTTAGATTTGTAATTTGCTGAACATATTTTGTTTCATTTTGTATCATTTAATTTAATTAAAATTGTAATATTAATTTAATTACAATCTTAATTCAATTAAAAATAAAAACTCTTTCACGTAAAAAAAATTCTTTTGATCCAAAATTTTTTTTGGTGGTGGTTTGGCTATAGTGGCGTTTCAAGAACGCCACTATTGTTCCGTCACTTTATACCTATAGTGGCGTTTACAAACGCCACTATAGACTAATTTTTTTAATTTTTAAAAAAGCTATAGCCTTTTTCAAAAATAAAAATTGGTCTATAGTGGCGTTTGCAGGTGGTCCTATAGTGGCGTTTGCAAACGCCACTATAGGGCAGTCCTATAGTGGCGTTTTTGTAAAACGCCATTATAGGTCTATAATGGCGGTACAATAGTGGCGTTTGTAAACGCCACTATAGCAAACGCCACTATAGCCAAAATGGGTCTATAGTGGCGTTTTTAGTACCTATAGTGGCGTTTGTGAAACGCCACTATAGGACCAGTTTTTTGTAGTGCCGTTTGGAACAGAAGAGGGATGCTACCTCGATAAGTCTTTTCTCATCACTTGTGATATCAATACTTCAAAATCAAAACCATTACTGCGCAGTAGTAATGTAACTGTCCTCAACATATCACTGGATGGTGAACTGCGAGTCTCATACTCCATAGCTCGTGACTGCTACAATGAATCGGGAGTTCTTGCCAGTACATATTCTGGGCTCAACTTGTCAAAGTTTGCCATCTCATTCAAGAAGAACAAGTTCACAGCGGTCGGTTGTGACACTGTGGCGCTTATTCTAGGTTTTGGGGAAAAGAACTACACAACTGGATGCGTATCATTCTGTGACAACGCTGAAAGTGTGGATGACGGGTCTTGCTCTGGCATAGGTTGTTGCTAGACTTCTATCCCAGCAGGTGTATCAGATTTTACTGTGAGTCTTGGGAGCCTTAAAAACCACTCTGCAGTACTCAACTTCAATCCATGTTCTTTCGGTTTTGCAGTGGAAGAAACAGCACACAACTTTTCCTCTTCTGATCTTAAAAATTTAGGGAATAAAGACACTGTTCCAGTGGTGCTTGATTGGGCAGTTGTAAACGAGACATGTCAAAAAGCTAAGAGAAATTGAACAAGCTATGCATGTAAAGCAGAAAATAGTACATGTTATGAATCCAACAACGGTCCTGGGTATCGTTGCAATTGCTCCCCTAGGCACCTAGGAAGCACGGGTGCGTTTTGAGACTCAGGTGCGGGTGCGGGACTCGGCAATTTTTTAAAAAGGTGGGTGCGGGTGCGGCGGGACTCGGCGATTAAAAAATTATTAAAATTATTTTTATTTATATTTTTAATATATTACTAAGTATATTTTTTCACATTATATATACATATACTAAATTTAAGAGCAACAATAAATAATAACTCAAATATAATATTCATAAATTAAATAAAACCCACAAAATTAATATTTTTATTTTTATTCTCTCCATTCACCTGCCACTCAGTGCCAACAAGTCAACAACACATTAAGTTTGGTCTCCTCAGTATATCAATTTTACCTTTTTTTTATTTTTTATTTTATTTCCCAGGCTTCCATTTTCCAAAGCCTAATCTACACCACACGTCCACAACTTTTAAAAAACATCTATGTCTTCTTCGTTCTTCTCCTCAACTGGGTTTCTTCCTTTCTACATTTTTTTTTCTTCTCCTCAGCTTCATTTCTTCCGTCACTCCCCTTCCCAGTTCATACCTTTTTTTCTTTCTTTTTGTTCTTGTTGGGCTCGCGAAAAAAAGAGAGGAAGAAGACGATCCGATTCGGCGCAAATCGGTCCTGTTCGGCGCGAGTCCGACGCTCCACGTGGCAGGACGCGACCCGACGCAGCACGGATGCGCGGTCTGCGGCGTCCCTCCCGCATCGCCGCGTCCCGCCGAGTCCGACGTTGGTGCGACTCCTCCGGAGCCGCGTCGGTGCTTTCTAGCTAGGCACTAATATAAATTTGGTTTACTATAAACCTTTCTTTCTTTTCTTTTTTTCCTTTTGCTGAATTCAGTATTCTGCTGCATTTTTATTTACATATTAATGGTATTTTGTGATGGGTTGCAATGTGTTTCAGATATTGACGAGTGCAAAACTTCAAACCCCTGCTATAAAGAATGCTATAACTTTGATGGGGGTTTCAAAAGCTACTGTCCAAAGGGATACGAAGGCGATGCAATGAAAAATGAAACGGGTTGCTGTAAGGTTGAATTTTATCAACCATCTTATTGGCTTTATTCCGTACCAATTTACTTGTAATTTAGCACTTACTAATCTAGTATTTAGGTGTGATTCATGTAAGGGTAGTGTATGAGAGAGCGTGAAGAATTGCTCAACAATGTGCAAAGAAGCAAAGACTCGTGACTTGCAAGCCGCCAACTGTAGCACACGTGACAAGCATGCGGGGAGGTGAAGGGTCACGCCAGCTGTCGCACTACAAGACAAAAGTTCCAGGCTGGCCAGGCCGTTAGCTCACAGCTTGAACTCGCGACTTAGACCAGTCGCGAGGCCAAGCCGCCAACTTACCCTGTTTGGGAAAAACTGTCTCTTTATATTCTAAACACACACCACTATATATAGACCCTTATACCCACAAAATGGAGAGAGCTTCCAGAGAGAATTTTGAGAAAGAAACTCTAGAGAAAAATAAGATTACCTCATCCCCAATCTTCACTAAAAGACTCTTCAAATTCCTCTACTCTCTTCCTTTCCATTGATACATCATTGAGAGGTTCTTGACCAAATCCTTTTCTCACTACACTCACGTATGTGAGAATGTCTTTTGGTGCTTAGGGAAGCAGTTTGGAAGAAACCAATAGTTATTGGTTGATGCTATGGGTTATAGCGGAATCCAGTAAACTGGAGAAGAAAAAGGTTCGGCGCAACCTCGTTGCAGCAGGAAGTTTGGAGGGCTTAGGTACCTGGGTAGATTAGGCTTTGAGAGTCTATTGCTGTTCATGTATCCCAACTACATTTTCTAGTGGATTATTGACCGTTTGGAGGGCGGCGGAGAGGTTTTAAGACGAGAGTTTCGGTTTCCTCTTCGATAACACATCGCGTGTTGTCCTTGTGTTTGCATCTCTCTTCCCTTATCTTTGCCTTTTATTTTCTGCTGTGGGTGTGATTTTAATTGGCTTAGATTTTTTATCAATTCTATGTTTAGCTTATGTTCATATTTTGCACATTAATTATTTGATAATAAGTTTAAATTGGTAATTTGTAATTAGGGGTCTAAACCTTCATAGTGTTTTCAACGCTATTTGAACTTTCAATTGGTATCAGAGCGAGTACACTTGTTGTGGTTTAAATAACTAAGTGTGATCCTTGACCCCTTGCGTTTGTTTGCCATTGATAGTGTTTTGTATGCCTCTATGCATGTTTTGGATGTTGATAAATGTAGCATGTCACGTGTTTGTGAAAATGCCTCCATGAGTGATAATTCTCATAATTGTGATGCTATGTTACATGAATCATTGGATGTTACTGATATTCCTAACATTAAACTCTTGAAGAAAAAGGCTAAGAAGTTTAATAAGGATTTGAACAAATTATTTTGTGAAAATGATGATTTGATTATTAAGCTCAATGAATCCAACAAATTGGTTGAAAAATATAAGAAACTTGCTGAAAATTCTATTGAAAAGCTGAAAGAGTTTGAATATTTGAATATGGACTTGGATGCTAAACTTGTTTTGTCTAACAAACTTGTTGATGAGCTAAAATGTGAAAATGAATCTCTTAAGATGCATGCCAAGTATTTGATTGCTGAACCTATTGTTAAAAAGGATGAAAATATTTGTTGCAATCATGTTGTGGTACCTGATTTTGTACCTATTGTGTGTTCTACCTCAAAAGACAAATCTGTGTACATTCCTTCACATAAAAGAAATCAAAAGGTGGAGAGAAAAGCTGTTAAGTCAAAGCCTCCATTTAGGTCTCAACCTAAGGCCTTGGATGGATCCAAATTTGTTCCAACTTGCCACCATTGTGGTATGATTGGTCATATAAGGCCTCAATGTCATAAGTTGAAGAGAGAACAAAACCATGTTGCTAGATCCATTCTCAAAAAGCCTAATGAACCTAAACACATTTTTTGTCACCATTGTGGTGCTTTTAGTTATCTAAGACCTTATTGCTCTAAGTTTCATGCTCTTAAAAGAATTAAAAGAAAAGAAAAACTTGAGTTTCTTGAAAGTTGTGCTAAAAAGAGTAAACCGATTTCGAGTAAAAATAACATATTGTTAAAGAAAATGTTTAATGCTCTTAACTCCTTGACTATGTGCATCTCCGATTCTCATTCTTCTAACCCTCGTCTCACTTCTCTTGAGACACTCATTCCAAACAATCATTCTGTTTGGATGAGGAAGGGTTCCTATGGTTGAGTTTTTGCTCTTTTGGTCCTTGATCTAATTCTTTCAATCTTTGTAGGACCCTTCATGCATTGATTGTCATATCTTCATGCATTTGTGCATTTTGCATTTATTTGTATGCATTTCTTTTGTTTTGATCTTACTTTTATGTTTTAGTTTTATGTGAGTAAAAAATCCAAAATCACATAAAAAGTGAAAAATTCAAAAAGTTTGATCGTATATGTTTGAGCACATATCACATGTGAGTTTTTCCTTGTACCTTCGTACAAATGACTTTATGCATTTATGAGCTTAGCTTGTTCTTTATGCACTTATATCTTTGTAGGAGAAATCTTGACATCTTTGTGTGATTGTTGTAAATCGATCTTCAAGTTTGTCATAAATGATTAGTCAATAGTCTTGTTAGTTTCGAGACATGCAGAGACTTGTGCCTATATATATTCTCACTTTTATTTTATTGCTTTACTCAAAGAGCTCATCAAATGTAAATCTCCAAATGAAAAGAGATATTGAGCTACAAAAGCCTGTCACACATACTAGTATTTGACTAAGAAAAAGGGAAAGCGACCAAAATAAAAATGTATGATACCCAAAAAGCCAAAAGCTTGTTCATCAAATTGAAATATCAAAAATTTCAAGTATCGATCTCAAAATGAGATGTATTAATTCAAAATGGATCAAATGTTATGATTTATTCAGAAGTCAAATGAAAAGCTTCTAAAATTTGTAATCATTTTCTTGTGGGAGATCATATATGTTCATTTCTATAATTGAGATAGATCACTTGTCTTAACACTAGTTGTGTATGACTTGATTGAATTGATCATTGAAATTTCACTCTAGACTATGGACTATTCCACACTTGATACGCTCACACAACACACATGCCTATTGTTCAATGAATGCCTTATTCGTTTGTTCGATTGTACTTGTTTAAATGTGATGTGTGTGTGCTCAACTTTATATGGATCAATTCAAAAAGATTTTTGATCATTTTATATGTTTTTGGAAGTGATTTTTATCACTCTTTGTGTTCATGTTTAGTGCATACTTTGTTTTTCATAGTTAAAACATGTTCTGGGTTGAAAAACAAGTGTCAGAATTTTTGGCAACTCATTTTGACGACTTGCAAGTTACAAGTCCAAGCTGCGAGTTTTGGCGACTCGTTTTGGCGACTTGCCCAATCGCGAGCCCACACAGAATGGTTTCACGGCTCTCTAGCGACTCGCTCACGACTCACCCAGTCGCAAAATGCCCAAAAACAGCTTTTTAAAGGGCTTTTGGTGGGAAACCTGTTTTAAACCTCTCCCATCCTATCATAAACCCCTCTCTCACTATTTTTTAATCAAAACCCAATCAATTTGAATGGTTTTTCATTCCTTTAACATCTCTAAGGTAATTTGAAACTCTTTTCTTTGTTTTAGATCTTTGGATTATGTTTTGATGAGTTTTGTACTCTTGGTTATGATTTTCATCATAGTGGTTGGAAAAACTTATTTTTTGGTCAAATTTTTGTATGGGATTGGTTTCTTTTAATGATTTGCTTTGGATGTTGGACCCATGTGGCAAAAAGAATATGTATTAAGGGTGGTTTTCATATTGTTCATGCATTGTTTCACTTTGTTATTCATAGTGTGTACACTAGGTGTTTGATAAAATGCCTCTTAGGCATTTTCTCACTTGTTTGAACTCCGATGAGTATCAAACTTTGGGGTTTTTCATGTTTCCTCATTAGGAACATGTTTAGTTCATTGGTTGTGTATTTAACACACCTTGCCCTACATGTGCATTTTCCATGCATTTGTCATGCATTGCACTTTGCCACTCCTTGCACACTCCTTGCTACCCTTGTCATGCTTTGGTCTATACATTGTTTCTTCATCCTAGTATGTCATGTTTACCTTATGCTTTGTAGCATTTTGTTTTGTCTAAGGTTTGAGCTTCATTTTCTCATTCATCTCGCACTCATCATGCATCATTGCACCCCTTATGCATCATTATCATTGTTCATACTTTCATCTCTTACCCTCGTTTATCCTTGACCCTTTGTTTATTCCTGACAAAAAGGGGGAAAGTATACTCTAGAGAGTATACCGGAGAGTTTTTGTCATTTCTATATGACCCTTGTGCACATTCTTAAGGGGGAAAATTTTATTTCTCGTGCACACTTGTAGGGGGAGAGATATTGCATAGGGGAGATGCATATACCAATGGGAAGAAGACATTGTGTTAATAAGAAAACTTTGTCTAGGTGTTTAGTGCTTGATCAAGTTGCTCACATGTTTCACATCATGTTTTTTATCGCAATTTTACTTGTTACATTATACGTGTCTGTTTATTACTTACTTTACCTTGAGGGTCTAATGTGTTTTGTGCAAGTGTTTCAGGTTACAGGTATATATGTTCCAAGTTCATCACAGCTCCTATGATTCATGATAGGGGGAGTGATATGATAAGAGAAGTATTATTTACTAGTTTGTACCTGGTACCTTTGTAGGTTTTTAAGATTCTTAGTTTGTGTTTGTACCTGTTGCTTTTGTAAGCTTTTAAGATTTTTAGTACTTGTTGTTAAATGTTATGCATTTTCTTTAAGTACTCCCACTCTTGTGCCTTTGTAGGATTTTATTCCTAAATGCATATACTTCATGTACTGTGCATTGGTTGAGTGTTGGTCATTCAAGTGATTTGCTTTGTGTTTATCAGCTTGAATGTCCGGATATTCATTCCAAGTGTGAATGAGCATTATGATCACTTGTATGTAGTGATTGCCTGTTTAGGTCATGCCATGGTCTATTGCTATATTCCATTTTGCTTGATCGCATTGTGCTTACTCCATATGCATTACAAGTTTTCTGCGTACAATGAACTTATTGTGTTGTTATGTTTCAGGAGATACTTGTTATTATGGTTCAACAGCTACGCAGATTTTAGAGTTAGGTGTGAGTGAGTTTTCCAACTGTTTCCAACTCACGCGTTAAGTCTAGAGTTTGTTATAGGGTTTTGTCACGGAATAGTCAAAGGGAGAGATTGTAAGGTTGAATTTTATCAACCATCTTGTTGGCTTTATTCCATGTCAATTTGCTTGTAATTTAGCACTTAGTAACCATGTATTTAGGTGAGATTCATGTAAAGGTAGTGTGTGAGAGAGTATGAAGAATTGCTCAACAATGTGCAAAGAAGCAGAGACTCGCGCCTGACTCGCGATTTGCAAGCCACCAACTGCAGCACACTTGAGAAGCATGCGGGGAGGTGAAGGGTCACGCCAGCTGTTGCACTACAGGACAAAAGTCCCAAGCTGGCAAGACCGTTAGCTCGCGGCTTGAACTCGCAACTTAGACCAGTCGCGAGGCCAAGCCGCCAACTTACCCTGTTTAGGAAAAACTGTCTCTTCGTATTCCAAACACACACCACTATATATAGATCCTTATACCCACGAAATGGAGAGAGTTTCCAGAGAGAATTTTGAGATAGAAACCCTAGAGGAAAACAAGATTGCCTCATCCCCAATCTTCACTAAGAGACTCTTCCAATTTCTCTACTCTCTTCCTCTCCATTGATACATCCTTGAGACGTTCTTCACCAAATCTTTTTCTCACCATACCCACGTCTGTGAGAAGGTCTTTTAGTGCTTAGGGAAGCAATTTGGAAGGAACCAATGGTTATTGGTTGATGCTATAGGTTATAGCGGAATCCGGTAAGATAGAGAAGAAAAAAGTTCGGCGCAATTTCGTTGGAGTAGGAAGCTTGGAGGGCTTAGGTACCTGGGTAAATTAGGCTTTGAGGGTCTATTGCTATTCATGTATCCTAACTACATTTTCTAGTGGATTATTGACCGCTTGGAGGGCGGCAGAGAGGTTTTACGCCGAGGATTTCGGTTTCCTCTTCGATAACACATCGCGTGTTGTCCTTGTGTTTATATCTCTCTTCCCTTATATTTGCCTTTTATTTTCTACTGTGAATGTGATTTTAATTGGCTTAGATTGTTTATCAATTTTGTGTTTAGTTTATGTTCATGTTCCGCACATTAATTGTTTGATAATAAGCTTAAATTAGTAATTTGTAATTAGGGGTCTAAACATTCATAGTATTTTCAACGCTATTTGAACTTTCAGTTGCCATCCTAAAGTTAGCCAATTCAGGAATGTCATTATTACACTAAGTAAGTATACAATAACTAATTGTATTATTATTATTAACAGAATACTGGCACGGATTAGTTTATCAAATGATATTTGATTTAATATTTTATAAAAAAAGACATGCTTATCAGTAAAATTTAACCTTTTTTTTTTTTGTAGAAAAATTTAACATTTTTTAGGATTGCAGCTTTTCTACATTGCTTGTGTTCTCTCCTACCTAGCAGATTTTCTTCCTTTTTGAATAAAAAATTCTTACTCATCCCAAAATTTTTAAAAAAAAAAAAAAAAAAAAAAAAATCTCTAAAATACTAACTAGTAAATTTTTTTTCCTCTTTTAATTAAGAGTGTTTTTGGATTTTTGCTAGAACTTATTTTTCTTAGTTTATTACTCGACAGTTTAAAAAAAATCACAATAATAAGTTTATTTTTACTGAATAAAACAATAAATTAATTCTAAAATATAGTAATTCATTATAATAATAAAAGACAGCTAATGCTTTGAAACTTACAAGCCCACCATAATAAAATTGAAAAAAATATATATTAAAATTAACTACTGAAGTCTAATACAGATATGAAGGGTCCGTTTGGATTGAACTTATTGTTGCTGAAACTGAAAACTGAAAACTGAAAACACTGTAGCAAAATAATTTTTAAATGTGTGAATAGTACCGTGGGACCTATTTTTAATATTTTTTATTATATAAACAGTGCACGCACTGTTCATGCGCAGATTTTTTGTCTCCCAAAGTCAAATAATGCGGCCAAAAAAAAAAAAAAAGAAGAGGAAAACGCGTTTGCTAAAACGCAAACGCGGAATCCAAACGAAGACGAAGTCAAACATCCTATAAGCAGACACGGTAGAATATACGCCACTACTTCTTTGTACCGAACGACAAACATCTTACTCAGTCTGATGTAACTGTAGAATCAATCAACGCGGAGAAATGCATTACCCTCATTGGTCAACGTTGTCTGCTGAACAACATGACTATAGAGATGCATTACCCTCATTGGTCAACGTTGTCTGCTAGACCAAGGACAGAATCAGGATTTGAACCTGGAGGGGCCAAAGCTTAAAATAATTTTTTTTTTAATGAAAAAAAAAACTAACACCTATTTCATATTCAACAAAATACTACATATAAAATAAGTGTTTCTTAAACATTTGATATTATAAAAATGTTGACAAAGTATAACATACAAAATAAGTGTTTTTTAAACATTTCAACACAATTATCAAAATAGAACTCGACGCACTTTTAAGTCTCGAAAGTCTTCTATGATTGAACAAAATAATAATAATGAACAAAAAAAAGTTGGAAAAGAAATAAATTTAAAGGATGGATTTAAAATCTTACCGAAACCCAAAAGAAGAAGTTCTGTTGGGGCATTATTCAAAAAATGAAATACAGGCTTAAAATTACCCCCACAAACTCTATAGTCTATGGCATGCGAAAGAGATGAAGTTACGAGTAAAAAACAACGACTAAATGATTGGTACAACATCAAGTTCGCAACAAAAGATAGAATAGCTCACTTTGAATTCAATGAAACTTCCAAAAAGAGAGCCATGTTTTGACCAATATTCCTTTTTCTTTTTCTTTTCTTTTTTTGGGGAGGGGGTGGGGGGCAATGGCCCCCCCTACCCCTATGTAGGTCCGTCCCTGTGCTGGACAACGTGGAGAAATGCATTACGCCTCCTCCTCACGTGGATCCCACCACGAGGTCTATCTCTCGTGTGAGGGAAAGGAGTAATGTTTTTAACCCAAAAAAAAAAAAAAAGAGAAAAGAAAAGAAAAAAGGAGTAATGTTTTTGGAGTATGTATAAATATTACCCTCTAGTATTATAATTTGTCATTCAGCCAAAAATAATAATATTGTAATCTGTCGATACTGTGTAGATTTCATGTAAATATCATATAAAATAAAAAGAAAATGTTAACGAATCTATTAAGACATTAATTTAGGAATTATTTTTAGAAATATTTTGCGAGAAAATGATAAAATAATTATTTTTGTGACAATTTTTTATATTTTTCATAAAGATAATTTTACAACTTTCTTAATATAGTTATTAATAATTATCCTAAAGTACCATTAGCAAGACTTTTAAAATAATAATATTAAAAAAAAAAAAAAGATTCTACCTAGTTTTAGAAGGTCCACAAACCCTTAAACGTTTTTTCTTTTTCTTTTTCTTTTATTTTATTTTTTATTTTTATGGAATCCTTTTTACAAGGCCCACAAACCTTTTAAATGCCTTAGTTTTTATGGAATCTTTTTTACAAGGCCCACAAACCCTTAAGATTTCATATATAACTTGTGAATTAAGTATGTGAAATTTTGTACTTTAATTGACATCTCTTTCTACACAAAGTGTTTGGAGATATGAGGGAGAAAAGACTCTAACTGCAAAATTAATAACATATTGTAAATATCTCAAAAAAAAATTGAGAAATATTGTATTGTTAAAAAAAAAAAAAAAAAAAAAACCAATAAATCAATAAATCAATGTAAATCACTCGTTTTCAAAAAATTTAGTGTAAATCTCTTGGGTCCCATAAGTCATAACCAAATTAGGGAGACCTGTTGTATTAGCCATAGAGCCAGGTGCGATCCGGGATCACAATGAGCAGGCAACCATTCTGAATTTCCGATGTTTTCTCAATCTTGGGCCCATATTTACCCCCCAAATTTGTAACCTAAGCTCACAGTTAACCTGCTATAAGTCCAATATAAATAGAGATGCACAATTGGAAAGGCCCATGTTGAGTTAGGACCAGAACCAAAGCCCACCCATAGCATTCCTTTTTTTTTTTTTTTTTTTTCCCTCTCCTTTTCTTTTTTTGATCTAGAAAGAAAAGGGTGCAATACCATGGAGAATCTGTCAGGTTTTTTTTTAATTATTTTTTCAAAATTATTTTATTTAGAAAATAAATTATTTAAATGTATACTATGTCAAAAAAAGTGAAAATTTAAAACTATGTCTAGTAAAAAAATAAAAATAAATAAGAGAAAACAAATAAACCCTAAAGCCAAACTAAATTAGGAATTCTAAATAGCATATCAACCCCATAGTTTATAATTTGTCACCTAAAAAAAACTTTAATATCCATTTTGAACTTCAAAATTTCTTTAGAAAATTTGATTAAACAGATTATTTATGCGAAAATAACTTTTAATAGATAAACTCAATTTAACAAAAAACAGTATCATTTTCTAGTTTCTACTTTATACTGAACTATCGTTCGGTTCATATAATTAGTACTCTAATGCCCAAATAAATTTTAGAGGGTATTTTGCATATTATAGAACCTGATAAACAAGAAACAATATAACCAAATTTTAATTATTTCAATTTAGGAAAACTTTAAGAGCAAAAAAACACCTAGTTCAAAGCTAAATAAAATATATTCTTTAATGAAAAGATACATATAAAAACACAAAAGAACTAAGGGTTTGCCTTTTTTTTTTTTTTTTAATGAAAAGATACATATAAAAACACAAAAGAACTAAGGGTTTGCCTTTTTTTTTTTTTTTATAATGAAAAGATACATATAAAAACACAAAAATTTAAAAACTCATTTTTATAGAGGTAAGCATTTAAAAAGAACTTAATGAAAAACTAGTTTTTATCAAAACTAGATGTATTGTTTGTAATTGGCCCAAGATGATGATAATGCTTTATTCAAGGAAGTCAACATTGTATCAGTACTAGTTGTATATATTGTACCGGTCATAAGATCAGTATCATACTTTTCTAAATGTACTGACTAAAGTATAAGGCTGTACTGGCATATACCAATTATACTGGGAATTTTTTGGGTATTTTAGCTGGAATTGATGTTTATGTTGGTGAAATATTTATAAAACAAATGTTATAAACCATGTTATTTAAGTTAATATATTTGGTCAATGTAGTTAGGATAATATTTAAGCTTATAAAATATGTGGATTTTAAATATTATGTTTAAATATATATATATATATATATAGTAACTCCTAATTGTACATCTGTATCAATTAGTTTCAAATTTCGTTTTCCATACCAAACCAAAACGACTTTTGGTATAAAATTGACTCCCTTGACATTATTGCATTTGTCTAACACCCTTGACCCTTCTGATTATATTTATCCTAGTGTGTTGTTTGGACTTTGAACTCAATTGTTTCCTTTTAAAAAAATAAATTTTAAATAAAAAAATTTTGAAACTTTTTTTGAGAAACTTGAAACTTGATCTTTAGATTCTTTAAAAGGTCTTGATTATAGAATTACCTAAAGTTATATGCAAAGCCGATTATGTGAAAGAAAAATTTATTTTTATCAATTATATAAGCTTAAATTTTACATTATAGTTATTCCTCATACAAAGTTACAAACCACCAATTACCATTTCATATTGCCAATGTCATCGTTTCGGACACTGGTGTAGCCATCGATAGTCATAACAGCAATTTTTCAATAATTACCCGTCGTAGATAGCCGTTGTCTAGTGTTGTTGACATTTGCTTTGCATGTTCCATTTCACATTGATCACGATCCTCTACACATCTTATATGCTTATTCAGTAGTCACAAATTACGTTGTAAATTTGTAATTTACATATTGATTTAGTCATCTTTGTATAATACATATGTTAAATATTTAGTTCATACCATGTCAAAGTATTTCCCATTACAAACTTAAAGACAATGGGATTGACAAATATGAAAGGTTAGAAAGTTGTTCAAGGTGAAAATGCATGTTTAAATGTGTGCAGGTATCAGTGTTGGCCTTTTACTATTGTTTGTGGGAGGCTCTTGGATATATTGGGGACTGAAAAAAAGAAAGCTCATCAAGCTCAGAGAAAAATTCTTCCAACAAAATGGTGGCTTATTGTTACAACAGAAACTATCTAATCGTAAAGGGTCTATAGAAACAGGCAAGATTTATAGTGCAGAAGAGCTCAAAAAGGCCACCAACAACTACGATGAAAGTAGAGTCCTTGGTCAAGGAGGTTATGGAACAATTTATAAAGGAATATTACAAGATAACAAAGTGATTGCAATTAAGAAGCCCAAAATTGGCAATCAGACCTAAATGGAGCAATTCGTAAATGAGATAATTGTGCTTACCCATATTAACCATAGGAATGTGGTAAAGCTATTAGGTTGTTGTTTAGAAACAGAAGTGCCCTTACTAGTTTATGAATTCATCACAAGAGGAACCCTTTCTGAACACATTCATGATAAAGGCTTATCATCCTTACTTTCCAGGAAAAAACGTTTGAAGATTGCAGCAGAAACTGCAAGAGCACTTGCGTACTTGCATTTTGCAACTTCTGTGCCAACTATACATAGAGATGTCAAAGTTGCAAATATATTGTTAGATAATTTCACAGCAAAAGTGTCTGACTTTGGAGCTTCCAGATTGGTTCCTCTAGATCAAACACAATTAAACACTTTGGTGCAAGGAACTTTTGGATACTTGGACCCAGAATACTTCCATACTAGCCAACTAACAGAGAAAAGTGATGTGTACAGTTTTGGTGTTGTTTTGGCAGAGCTTCTGACTAGTAAGATGGCACTTTCATTTGACAGGCTTGAAATTAACAGAAATCTAGCACCGTTCTTTATTTCTGCCGTGAAAGACGATCACCTAGTTCAAATTCTTGAAGATCATATTGTTAATGAGGGTAATATTGAGCAACTAAAGGAGGTTGCTAATCTTGCAAAAAGGTGCTTAAAGGTAACAAGTGAGGATAGGCCTTCTATGAAGGAAGTGGCAATGGAATTGGAGGGGTTTGTTATCATGGAAAAACATCCTTGGAGAAATGCTAGTGTCAATGCAGAAGAGAACGAGTACATGGTATAAAAATGAACTCGGATTAATGATGGCAACAACAGCCAAACTAACCACAGCCTATTCATGTGGTAATGCACTTGTTACATGGTTGAGGTGTTTGATTGACAAATTGTCATACAATGAAGTCCATGTTGACATGTAACATATTTCTGAAAAAGCAAATCAAGTAGTATAGTTCAGTTCATGAATTATTACCTTGACCACAAGTGTCTGAACCCCAAGCATATTTGACATCCTAACTGAATTCACTCATGCTCCATCTAGTTCCTCCAAGAGAGTCACTATTTTCCCAAGGTAGTTCAAGTAGCATTGAATGTCAACTGCCTAGGATGCATTCATCTATCCATAGGATGCATAAACATAAGTTAGCACAATTAATCACTGTTAGCATCAAAGTCATAACTTTCATTATAGGGCCAGGATATCGAGCACCAAGAGAATTGCACAGCTTAATTATTTTCTATTTAACCCAACTTTTGCTAGATAAACATAAATTTACTAATTCCAAAACCAAAAAAAAAAAAAAAAAAAAGAGTACTCCCATCTCACTCCAGCAAATTCCAAAAAACAATACTTGACTTGTGCATCTAGATATACCCAAAGAAAAAAAGTAAGAAAGTGTGAGAAAACAAACCTGGAAAGGAAGCTAAGACCAATCAAAGTAGAGCTCAATAACTTAGTCAAAATCCATCAAAGATCTGCAAAGCAGAATTTGAAAATTTAAAAACAACCAGAATTTTTCTCATAAAGAAAGACTATTAGAAGCAATTAAAGACCCAAAAGTTTCTCAGGAATTCTGTTGAGAAAAATCTAGTGGAAGATGTGAAAGTAAACAAACAAAAACAAAAACAAAAAGGTAGATTTGAAGGGGGGTGGAAGAAACAGAGAGATCTGTACCTCAAAGACAAGTACCTCAACAAAGACACAAATCTTAAACTATAAAAATATTCAATCAATGCAAATTAATTACATAACCACTTGCTGGAAAAATTAGGAAACATCCTTACATGTAAAAAAAAATCACATTGGTGTATATCAAACAAAAGCAGAAGTATAATTTAATCAAACTGAATACTGAGTCAAACATTTACAAGGCAGGATTAGATATATGACGATTATATTATACAAATTTTATATTCATATATAATGGAATGTAGAGGCTTCTTTCTTTTGGAGATGACAGAAAAAACCAAAAGATCTTTGATCAGCAGCATCACCATGATTTCAATGCAGTAGCATCTGCAATTCTTTCAACGAAGTTTCTATCTCTACAACAACTAGAAGACAAGATTATAAACAACAAGGGGAATATAAAGCTATCATATATGAACAAGTGAAGTGAGAAGAAGGTGCCGAAAAGAGAGAATAGTGGGTAACTTCAAGAATGCAGCCCGCATCAATTCTGCGGGATTAAATGATTAAACAAAAGTTTAAAATACTTGCATTGAGATTTCAAAATCATCTTTGCCAGTGTAACTGAAATCTTGGAAACAAGACAAGGGTATTTTTTGTAGCCGCGTCAAGAGGGAGTCCATCACAAATTTTAGCACAAAATAAAAATGGACCATCTTGCTTTATATTTTTGTGTCATGTAACTAAGTAGCGGTAGCCAAAGAAGATTAATATCCTGGATGAGAGGAGAATCATGAAAAAAAAATATATTATAGAAATACTGTCTAGCAGCACATAAATGGATAGTAGAACATAAAGTTAAGAAGAAACTTACAATGTCAAATAAATTTAATAAGAAGACAAAAAACGCATATATTGTATAGTAAACCCAAGGCTCTGCACCAGGAGAAGTTTCAGGGTTAAATACCTCCCTCTCAATGTTCTCATGCTCCCAGAAAAAGTGATCCAAGGAGGCTGCCATGAATAGCCGGGTTAGTACTAAATTTTCTATCCAAAACATGGTTAACAAAAAAAAAAGTGTCAATGAACCAATTATACTACCGGATACCATTATTTAGTGCTTTGAGTAACAAAGCTTAAGTATATGGTGAGGGAAACTTCCACTAGATTGTTACCTATTGCATATTATTAGTCAATATTCAAGAAATCAAACATACAACATATGATGGTAGTAACAAATGGCAGAACTATAGAGTAACTCTTGCCAAAATAATCTCATCAGACAATATTGTGGAAAAAAAATTTAAAAACTAGGATAAAGTAAACTTGTATAATGTATTTTTGTGCTTGGTAATGACATACCAAATCACTCAAAGCATCCATCATGCTCCAACAACAGCACCAGCAATTATGCAGCAACTTAAGCAGCACCAGCATCAGTTATGCAGCAACTTAAGTTGAGCATTATTACCACCAACCATGATTATTGATCCCGCCAGCATAAATCCTAAAAATCAGCCACACAGATAAACTAGTTGCTATCACTAGTGAAATTTGATAGAGTGAAAAACCTGACTTGGGCATTATATAATACAATAGATAGAAAATAGATCTTGTATTTTTTAAATTTCGAGTAAAATTTGAAACCTTAGTACCATAACACATTACCAACAAAGCACCGAGCTATGGTTTTGCCGTTTAATCACTCAAACCATCTAAAATTGATACCAACATAGGTCTTCACAAATCCGTGACACCAATTGAAAACAAAGCATGCCCGACAATAATATATTTCAAAATGAAATCCCAGCAATTCATGATTTAGATCACACCCTTTCCAAAGTGGCGCACTTCTTTCCATGCAAATTTAACCATATTGAACTAACAAGGTCCTCTATAACATTTGTATAACATTCCTATAGTTCTCTCTGTTCAAGAAATTGTGCAGTAAAGCAAACTCTAAAAACGGCCAAACCTTTAAGATAATTGAGCTTAACAGATTCTATTTAAGTCCTCCCCACATTCTATGCCCCAAGTAAAAATTAATATAATTAATATATTTTTAATTGCCACCATCGCCAAATGAAAACTATTTCATTCTCATTCAATTCCAGTGCATCAATTTTATTAAAAAAATTCAAACTTACAATAAAAAAATAAAATAAAAAAAAGATTTTATATACAAAATTGAATCAGGCTAAAGCTTCAGATCAGACCTAAAAACACAAATAAACCAGGAAATGCAGAGCAAAATGAAGAAAATGAGAAACAATGAAATCCACACCTTCTGCTTTTTTAAGCCACGGATCTATTTTGAATCAAAGCCAGTTCGGCGTGATTCCAATTCCAAAGAATCCAAACCCTAGGCCCCAATTTATACTTCTGCTCTCTCTCTCTCTCTCTCTCTCTCTCTCTCTCTAAGCCCCTAAAACACCAGGACTAACCCAAGATTGGACGAATACTTTGTAGTCGAACGAAGAAGTGGAAGAGAGATTGGGACAACTTCCAACTTTTTTTTTCTCGGGAAACAAACAAAGAGTTAAATAGAGAGAGACCTGTAATCAAACGAAGAAGTGGAGGAGATGATATTGCCGACCACCGTGCCCCTCAGCTCGTCATCAGAGATGATATCGCCAACCACCACGCCTCAGATCGTCGTTGGAGCTAAGTCATCGACCGCCGCATCTTTTATTTTTCAAATTATGGGCTTGATTTTGTGGGTTGAAAATTTTGGGATATCTTTATTTTGAGGGTTACTTTAAAATGGTGCTGAAAAATGTAATATTTGGAGCCGAAACTCTCGCGGGAATGCTGCTAAAACTGTTCCGCCTTTTTTTAAAACGGTTGTATTGGCTTATTTCAAGGGTTTTAACGTCTCTTGAAATAAAGCTGTCCATACTTATTCACTCAGGCGTATTTTCAGTGTTTGTTTGGACCCTCGAAATTAGTGGGTCGAAACAAGTGAAGCATTTTGTAGTCTATTTACTCATCTCATTCAATAGTTCGGTACTTGGGTACTTGGGTTATTGCTGTTCCACTCGTGGTTATTGCATTTATTTTGAGTTCTCATCTATCTTGTCGAGCGCCAAGAGATAGGCCATCATTTCTTGCTTTAGCCCCAAAACGAACTACCGTTAATTGGCTCAAACTGCCACTGACCTCTCTTGGTTCTGTCAACTTTTCCGAAATCTCCATCTTTTTCAACCTCCACTAATATGGTGTGATAATATTATAGCTCCATTTTCCTCTGCTCCCTCCAATCCACCTTTTTTATGCTTGTATGAAACATCTCAAAGTTTATTATGATATTATCACTATGTTCGTGAGAAGGTTGTGCATAACGAGCTTTGGGTGTTCTACATTCACACTGTGGATCAAATTGCTTATGTGTTCGGCAAGGACCTTACTAGTGCTCAATTCAGGCTGACAAGCTCATGATTTGTTCTTTATCGATCCAAAAGCTTGCGAGGGTGTATTAGTGAAAATTAAGACAAGATACCGAATCAAGTCATTCCCAATATTACAATATCCAACTCTAATCAACCGTCTTTAATATTGGGTCATTCTAAGGAAGCAATCACACAATATCTTTCATGCATGCAACCAGTCCCAATATACCAAATGTAGTCTTTGTCAACCATCGTTACTATTGGAACCTATAAAAGGAACCAATCACTTGATCTCTTCGGATAATTATTCTTTTGTATAATTGATTTTATATTTTTATGATTTTTACTATCCGGAGACTTGAGACTTTATTATTGTAAATGGAGATTATACATTGAAGGAGATATATAATCATTTTCTTTTATCATTTGTTTTCTTTCATTTTTCTTCTCTCATCTTAAGAAAATAAAATAATAATTTTAATTTTAATTTATCACAAAACAAAATATGAATCTCTTTGTTGTTTTATTTTTTTCTTTTTTTTTGGGTAGAAAAGGGATATTCATTAAACTAAGTGATACTGGAAAAGTATGGAGGAACCCAAACTAACATGATGAATGATGGATCACAAATTATTTGGATAGATGGAATAAGTCAAAAACTCAATAATAAAATGAATAAATAGCCCACTGCCAATGCAAAAAGACCAATGAGATACATGCATTCCCAACCAACAGAATTCGATCTGCTAAGGATACAAGATTGAAATGACTCACCACTCAATGAGATACAAATTATCATCACCCAAAGATATACAAAAACCGAAACTCGCCACCCAAAGGATAGGAAAATGAAAATAGCAATTAAAATATTACCTTTTCAAGACCATAGTCAAATAAGACTCATAGAAACTAGAAACAAATTAAAAGACCTGTCTGCCTAGGATTGCTAAACATAAAAGCTAAAGATATGTTTGGTAACTGTTTTTTGCCTCTTATTTTCTGTTTCCAAAAGTAATTTTCTATTTTTTAAACTAAAAAACTTGCTTGGCAACCCAAAATAGACTAAAAACAAAAGCTGTTCGCAAAACTCAATTTGTAAAGGAAATTGAAAAAATGCAAAATGTTGTTTTTAGTTTTTAATTTTCAAAAGTCAATAAAAACACATATTTAATTTAATGAATCTGTCTCATTTAATGAGTTAGCATTAGAATTCAAATCCTAGTAACAACATATTTTAGTATTTTCTATTTTTTTCTTCAAAAAGCTTTTTTTTTTTTTTTTTTTTTAATTTCAACTAACCAAACATGTTTTTGATTTAAAAAATACAAGAATTTTTTTTCTTTATATTCCCAAAAATAAGTTTTTGAAAATAGAAAACAAAATCTATTACTAAACATAAGCTAATATTTCCTAGAAAATCCTTATTAAATGCTATTTGACTTATTGGAGAAACAACATTAATCTTCTTAATTTTGAGGGAAAATTCATTCAAAATAATGGGTTTTATTTGTCGGACTTCAAAAACAACTTGGTTGGGTTTTAGCATCATATTGAACTAGTTAGAACTTGGGACATTCAAGTGTCACTAAGAAGCAATAACGCTCTCTTTGTTTTAGCATTAACATTTTCTGGAAAATAGTTCATTTTTTAAAGAGCTTTTTCTAGAAAACTATCTCATTTTTCGGTGTTTGGTAACGACCTTAAAAATGAGTTTGAGAATATTTTCTAGTGTTTGGTATGCAAATTTTTTTTTTTATATATTTATTGTATAAATTTTTTTTTTTTTTTTGAGAATGTATTTATTGTGTAATTTAAAACATGTGTATCATGTAAACCAACTAATGTAATCAATATATATATATATATATATATAAATGAATTTGGTTTTCATACTAAAATTTTGACAATAGATACAATCAAAATTAGTTTTCAAATTTTCATGATCTCTACCACTTATCTAGCTCATATATATGGAAAGTAATGTACACACACACACACACACACACACATATATATATAAACTATTTGTCTATATATATTAAAATTGACAGGGAAATATATCTTCAATAAGTATAAATAACAATAATTTTTAATTGTCTACTCTTTTTCCTAGTACTCTAATTGTTTACTAGGGTCAACCACAAATCTTCAATATTACTCTAAATTATGTATTAACATAATGTATTTGCATAATATATCATCACTACATAATATCCGCACAATGAATCTGCCAACAAAAACTCCCCTAAACAATTATCATTCATTATACTAGCTTTATCACACATGCTTCGCACATGTGATGAGGCTTTCTTTTTTTTGAGTTTAATGTAATTTTTCAATTTGAATTTATCTTCTTCTTCTTTTTTTCTTTTTCTTTTTTTTTTTTTTGCTGGAGAATTTATCTATTGTTAGTGAGGTTACATAGGAATAAATTTTTAAGAAACTAAAATTTAAGATTTGAAATAGAGTAAAATGCTGGGTTTAGTGTGTGCTAGCTTTTAAGAAAAAATATATCAAACGTCCGTGAAATATATTTAAACAGAAAGTGCTAATTTTTAGGAAAAAAGTTTCTCTGATATATATATTTTAAAATTTTGTTGAATTACAATTTTAATCCCATTTTTTTTTAAGAATAAAAATTATCTAATTAGATTAGGGGTATTTTTGACATTTTTTGAAACCATAACTAACTTTTCTGAATGCTCTTAATATATAGAGATAACAATATCATTAATTTACCATTAAAAATTGTTCTTACTTTATTCATTCTTTCTTCTTCTTATTTTTTTATTTTTCTTTTGAACTTTTATGTGCAAAAGAGAAGTAACTTCTGCCTGCAATCCATCAAACCGAAAATTTCTTAGAGAAAAAAGAAAATCAAGCTTGAAATTCAAAGTAATTGAGATTTTGGTAGAGAGGAATGAAATAATTACTTCTGCAAATCTGTTCTCCTTTACAAGTCGGAGCTATTGACCAATTAATGGGGGGGGGGGGGGGAAATCAAATCAAAGAACTGTGTTATAAAGGGGAAGAGAAACATGAAGAAAAAAGAGAAGAGAGAGAGAGAGAGATCTATGAAAGAAGAGAGACCAAAGTTAGTGACAGTAAGGATGTGAAGAGAGAAAAAGCAAAGGAAAAAAACGAAAAAGTGAGAGAGAGATTGTTTTCCAAGAAATTTTTTTGGAAAACAACCTATAAAAAATAAGTCTTATTTTTATTAGGATTTTTCGTTACCTAAAGATAGTTTTTGTTGACCAATTTTTTTTGTGCTACCAAACACTAAAAAAATGTGAAAATTATCTTTATAAAATGTTTTCAAGTGAAACAATAGTTATGCCCTTTTATCAAGGGCAATTAACTCCACCACAACAGGAGGCGGGTTAGAAAAATACAACGAAAGTGTTAGAGAGATGGTGGCACCAAATTTTACAAGAGCATCCGCACAGCAATCAGCTTCCACAATAGATGTGATCAACTCGATTGCTAGGAAATGTCAGATGTTTCCTGTAATCAGTTAGCAAAGGTTCCAGTGATTGATTGTTCATAGAATTTTTCATGAGATGGACCGCAATCTAGCATCTCTTCGCTATTTCACGTTTCCTTCCTTCCTTTTTATTTTATTTTATTTTTTTTTTTTTTTTAGCGCATGAATAGTAAAATCACATGAATTTGTTGTGCAGAAGACAATTATCACTGTTCACATACTATAGCAGCATTGTTTACGCACTGTAGCAGCATTGTTTACGTATATAAAAATATTTAAAATGGGTCCCACGGTACTATTCACACATTTAAAAATTATTTTGCTACAATATTTTCAGTTTTCAGTTTTCAACTTTAGTAAAAATAAGTTGTATCTAAACGGATCCTTAATCTAACGCACCAACCTTTTACGTCTATAGTCTATACATCACTTTCTTCAACCAATCGACAAACAATGTAGTCCCTACCAACTGCAATCAAGTATTCAACACTTCCTTTCACCTTTTTATTTTCTGAATTGCACAGCTTCTTTAAACTACACCACAAACACATTACCCAAAAAAAGGTTTTGTTATTTAACTGGGGTCTGTGGAATTAATCAAAATGTCGAAACATCACGAACCTTTTCTATGCTTTTGGAATGCCCACTTGGTTTAAGGATCAAAGTTTTGTTATTAGTCTATACATCATTTTCTTTCAACCAAACGACAAACACTGTAGTCCCTACCAACTGCAATCAAGTATTCAACACTTCCTTTCACCTTTTTCTTTTCTGAATTGCACAGCTTCTTTAAAATGCACCACAAACACATTACCCAAAAATAGTTTTGTTATTTAACTGGGGTCTGTGGAATCAATCAAAATGTCGAAACATCACGAACCTTTTCTATGCTTTTGGAATGCCCACTTGGTTTATGGATTTTGTAATGCCATTGGTTCCTTTGGTCACGTAAGTCACGTTGCGTCTGCTGGACAGCACAAGCAGATACTAAAAACAAGAATCATCGTTATCCGTTTGCTTATCGTTTTTTTTTTTTAATAAAAAATAAAATAAAATAAAAATATTTTTATATAATTTTTCCCAGTCAATCCATATGCTAAACGGACGTCAGCAATGATTTATAAACTCAATTATAGAGCATACTCAATTATAGAGCATGAATAGCATATTGTGGATTTTTTCCTAAAAGTTTCAGATTTCATTTTTTTTTTTTTTTTTTTTAACTACACGAATTTAAATCTTCTAGATTTTTTAGGGTATTTTATCAATAAATTTTCTTAAATTTTAACCACACTTTAATAATTTAATGGTCTAAATTCTGCCATGTTAACATTCCACTAACAATATTCTTAAAATAATAAAATAATGTTGTAAACAAAACTAATGAAGCTGAAAATGTACCTCGTCAGTATGTTCCTCGTCAGTTAGATAGACGACCTCCGAAACCTGCTGTCAACACAAGGAGAAAGCAAAAGGGGTACCTTCGCCAGCGTGAGGCCAGCTGGGAATACTCTGATGCTTAAGTCAGATTACACAATCCCAACTTAACTTGCTCACTGCTCACTTTTCTCTCGTGTTTAGTTCTGTTACCTTTTTCTTCACATCGGGCTCACCTTTTATATCCTTCCTTGGGTTGGTGCAGTTATATTCGTTAAATGTTGGGTTGAGCATTTCTCTCCTGACCGTTGCATTTAATGGGCAATGATTGCCTCAGTTATGGTGTAACGGACATCCGCTGCGCCGCTCCTGTTCTTGTAACAGCCCCTGATGTTATTATGGAAGGCCAGCTGTCCGGCGGGTGTTCAGCTGTGCTATTAATGCACGTATTCCTTGCTAATTATGATGACGGGGTCTTGCCCCTATGTCCGTCTCTACAAGGACGCAAAGTAGATTGTCATCATTACCGACGATCAATCGCAGGTATCCGTCAGTTGCCCCCCATTCCGTAATCGTCATGAGTTTGGACGGTATTTGGAATGTGATTGGACGCGACAATTCAGTTTTCTACAATTTTCAATGTCAATCATCCCGGTTTAAATGCGAAGCGACTGCCCCTTCGGGAAATGGGCACGTGTTGATTCTTGGTTGGAGACGTGTGTGAATTTTCATCGTTTTTGGCGCACTTTAATTTTGGGTTTTCTTTTTAAAGGAAACCGTTCCCCTACCTTCCTCCTATTTTGCCTGCCTCTCGAAGCGCCAAGTGATTTTCACCTTCAGAAATCCTGGTAAGGTTTCTTTACTTTTGCTTTAATGGTTGGTTTTGAGCATCTTAGTCAAGAGTGCCATTCGGTCTCTTTTTTCTTTGCTAGGTTGGGAGTTTTTCTTGAGCATTCTTCTGGTCGACGTCCTCCATTACACTTGTTTGTGTCTCGTGACTTTGCTATTAGGCCTGTTTTATTCACTCTCTATCCTTTAATCCACCAGTCTTTAGTTAGGTATCACTTAGAGATGGATCCAATCGAGTATAGGGCAGACGATGTTAGGTCTAGCGAATTGGAGACTGGGTTGCCTTCTAACGCTGAGTCTCTGAATCAAGTGATTGATACAGTAGTTTCTAAGCTACCTTCATCTTCTTCTTCTCGTCCCTTACATGCCCTTTCTGAGTCTTGTTGCTTGAAGGCGAGTCATTTGAAGGGTTTTAGGAAGAGGTTTCAGTTTCCCAAAAGTACTTCTGTCAGGTTGCCTCGTCTGGGTGAGAAAGCTTGCAACTTTGCTCACGGGGAGGTTTGTTTTTATGAGGCCCAGTTTTTGTGTGGCCTTCGATTCCCAGTTCACCCATTCATTTTGCACCTTTTGAACGCCCTTCAGATTGCCCCTGGTCAGCTCGTCCCCAATGCTTGGAGGACGGTAATAAGTTGTATGGTCTTCTGGGTATCTGCCTGTGATGGAGAAATGATTACAGTAAATGAGTTTTTGTTTTTGTACCATTTAAAGTCGTCTACCCATTATGGGTATTTTGAGCTTTTACCCTAGGACAGGAAATTCAGAATAGTGAGGGATTTCCCTTCATCCTTCCGTGATTGGAAATCACGGTACTTTTTCGTCTCAGGATCTAGTTGGGAAACCTTATCTGACGATTTATGGGGGGAAGTCCCACGATTGCTCCAAAAATGGGAGGTTCCAGCACTTGGTGCGTATTCTTGTGATCTATTTCTGCTCTTTTCCCTACCCTGAATGCTTATTTGACGACATTTATGTTTTGGTCTGCAGATCTTGATCGTCCTAATCTCGAAGACCAATACCGTCACCAAGTTCGAGCTGCTCTTGCTTATGCCCGTGAAATAGAGGATTTTGACGATCTAATTGATCCTCATCACTTATACGATTGCTGCTTAGCTCCTGAGCCGTCACAATACGTTCTGGAAAAAATTCATCGAGAAGAGAAAAGTAAGTTCATCTGTTATCTACTTCATTTCTTCTGGCTTTGTCTATTGTCTAATCGGGAGTGACTTCTTTTCATATTGTCTTTCCTTTTAGCAGAAATGGCAACTCGATACAACAAAGACAAATACGCTCGCATTAAGAACTTGAAGAATGAACCTCTAGCCAACTTGACTTCGGGCTCAAAGAAGAGGAAGTTAGGTGATGAGAAAGCGAAAGTTTCTTTTCCAAATCCTCCCATCCATGTTACTCCTCCCTCTCCAACTGCTTCTTTGGAAGTGACTGCTGTCACTCCCTCGGTGACTCGTGCCAGGGGTAAGAGCAAAATTGGGATGAGTGTATGGGACGATCCCGCCAAAGCCTTAGGTCGTGCGCATAATGTCATCAAAAGTGACGAGTTGAAGAGTTTGTCATCCATTCCTTCGCACGAGCTCTTCAGTCAACATATACATAAGCTGGTGCAAGTATGTCATCTCGATTTCCTTGCCTTACTTATTTGTTGTGGAACGTGTACAACCTTCTTTTCCCTTTTTTTAGGTACTTGGAGAGTCTTTGCACATCACGACAGACTATTTGAGTGCAGAGGAGAAGGTTGTGATGGCCTCATCAAAAGCAGAAACTGTTGAGGCTGAATGTTCTCAGCTGAAGAAAGACCTGATCGCCGCGATGAATGAAAGGAACGAAGCTAATCAGAGGGTAAAGGAGCTCACTGAATCCTTGCGTGTGGAGAAAGCTCTTGTCATTTAAAAAGACGAGGAGATCCAAGCTGCCTTGCTGAAGATTGGCGAGGAAAGTGAGAAAGTTATTCAAAAATTGAAGCAATCAGAAGAATTCACAGACCTCTAGTCCTTGCAATACTTCAAGGGATTTGAACTTTTACGTCGCTGGACCATGAAGCATCACAACTCGGCTGTGGATTTTTCTAGCTTGGACTTTGAGAAAATTGACACTAAAGTCCTGGAGGACGAAGCGAAGGGATTGGGGGAGGCCGAATCCAGTGTGCCAGAGAAGGATAAAGCGGCTGAAGAAAGGGAGGAAGACGGAGCGATTGGAGACAAGGTTGCTGACGAACCTCCAACCCTTCCTTTATAACTGTCTGTTCTGAAAACAATATATTTTCCTCTTCTATGTTTGGGGGTTTCTTTTGTTAGCAAATATTTGTTACCTCCTGTTTTGAGGTAATTATTTCTTTTTGGAAGTGACTGGTTTCCCCTTGGTTTTGGGGCCGTCTATTAAACTGCTTATTACATTATCTATGCCATCACATGCTATTGCTTCTCTTGCTGAATCTTTTGTTCTTGCAACCCTTTTTGATACCAATTGAAGTCTGTGGAGTTAGTACTTCTATCGATTGCTTTATTGGGATTTTTCGCCTCGTCGGGTTTTTTAACCTTGAAACTTAAACTTTAAGTTTTCACAACCTAGGTTCGGATTTTCATCTCGTCATTATCACTGACGGTATTTCTATCCTTGTGATTTAAACTTAGAGTTCTTACTACTCAGATCTCTATCCTCGTCATTAATTCTGACGGAGTTTTTAAACCTTGTGATTTAAACTTAGAGTTTTCATCACTTAAGATTGGATCTTAATCTCGTCATTTTTATTGACGGGATTATTATCCTTGTGATTTAAACTTATAGCTTTTATCACTTCGGTTTGGATTTTAATCATCGTCATTATTATTGACGGGATTTTTATCCTTGTGATTTAAACCTATAGTTTTTATCACTTAAGCTTGGATTTTAATCTTCGTCATTCTTATTGATGAGATTTTTATCCTTGTGATTTAAACCTATAGTTTTTATCACTCAAGTTTGGACTTTAATCTCGTCATTCTTATTGACGGGATTTTTATCCTTGCCTTCTCTTTTCGGTTTAAAGGAAGTTGTTTGCCTTGAAGTGTTTGTCATGATATACAATGAAAGTAATTCTGAAAACATCTGATCTTGTTTTATTCATCCTTGCTCATAAAGATGAGTTACAAAGACATAAACTTATGGAAACACAAAAGTGCTACATGTAAAGTACTGAGTATTAAATCAATGTTGAATAGGAAATAAAAAAAAAGTGCATAATGAAAATTAATTTCTCGCTTATCTGTATGTAAATAAACGAGATGTCTCAAATCCCGAAACTTATTAAGGCCGAATCTTCGTTCTCCTTACTGATGATATTTCTTCAGATGTTCCGCATTCCATGGACGAGGCAAAGGCTTCCCCTTCTCGTCTTCTAGGTAGTAGCTACCCCTTCTTGAGTAACGGACGACCTTGTACGGGCCTTCCCAGTGAAGGCCTAGCTTTCCATCATTTGGGTCTTTGGAGGCTTGTGAAACCTTCCTTAGGACCATGTCTCCTGGGTTGAACCGCTTTAGCTTAACTCTCTAGTTGTAGTACTTCATCCTCCTCTCTTGATACAGTGTCATCCTTTTTGAAGCATCGTCTCTGACTTCGGGTAAACAATCTAAGGCTAGCTTGAGGCCTTCGTCATTTTTGAGCTCGTCATACCAAGCTTTTCGAATGCTTGATATTCCAATCTCCACAGGGAACACCGCTTCAGTTCCAAAAGTCATCTTGAAAGGAGTTTCACCCGTCGAGGTCCTTGCCGTTGTTCTGTATGCCCACAAAACTGCTGGGAGCTCGTCAGGCCATGCCCCCTTTGCCCCCTTAAGTCGGGTTTTGATCAATTTGAGCAAGGTCCGATTTGTAACCTCTGTCTGACCATTGGCCTGTGGATGACTAGGTGAGGAGTAGTGGTTCTTTATCCCTAACTCTCTGCAGAAGTCTTTGAACTTTCTATTGTCAAACTGTTGTCCGTTGCCAGAGATGATAATGCGGGGAATTCCAAATCAGCAGACAATATTCTTCCATATGAAGTGCTGTATCTTCGTCTCTGTTATAACTGCAAGAGGTTTTGCTTCCACCCACTTTGTAAAATAATCAATGGCGACAACGAGAAACTTTACCTGTTTCTTACCACGAGGTAGAGGGCCCATTATGTCGATTCCCCATGTGGAGAATGGCCAAGGCGACGTTATGCTGGTCAAATGCTCTGCTGGGACATGCTGCACTTTCCCAAACCGTTGGCATTTGTCACACTTCTAGACGACTTGAGCCGCGTCCTTCTGCATTGTTGGCCAGAAGTATCCTGCACGGACAACTTGACTGATGAATGAACGTGGTCCGGAATGGTTCCCACACACTCCTTCGTGGATTTCCCTTAGGACATATTCAGCATCTCTCTGGCCAAGGCACTTCAAGTAGGGTTAGGAGAATCCCCTTTTGTACAGCTCGTCGTTCAAAATTGTAAACCTGGATGCTCGGATCTTGAGTCGACGAGCTTCAGCTGGGTCTGACGGAAGGTTTCCAGTCTTGATGTAAGTGACTATCGGATCCATCCAGTTGTCCCCTGACTGTGCGCAATTCACTTCAAGCCCTTCAATACTTGGGAGATGTTGTACTTCCAAAAGCAAATGTGGTCATCCCTTGCTTGTATCTGACAATGCCAGCCTAGCAACCTCGTCCGCTTCAGAATTTTCCTCCCGGGGCACCTGGACAATCTTGACATCATCAAAGTTAGAAATTAACTTATTAGCCAAAGCCAAGTACCTCTTCATTCTGTCCTCATTTGCTTCATACTCATTGTTCAGTTGTCCGGTCACAAGTTTTGAATCAGAGTTCAATATTAGGCTCCTTACTCCAAGAGCCCTCGCCACCTGCAAGCCCGTCAAGACGGCTTTGTATTCTGCTTCATTATTCGTCGCAAGGAATTGGAGTTTTACCCCGTACTTGATGACATCGTTTTCTGGGGAAGAGAGGATCACACCTACTCCACCCATGCCCGATGCTGCTAACTCGTCAGTGTGTATCGTCCAGAGTCCTGATTCTGGATCCTGCTCGACCATGGTGAACTCAGCAACGAAATCTGCCAGTGCTTGGGCTTTGATTGCTGTCCGGGCCTGTAGTCCACATCGAACTGGCTCAGTTCTACTGCCCATTGAACTATTCTTCCTGCTACGTCTGGTCTGCCCATGGCCTTTCACATTGGCTGGTCCGTCATTACCAGTATTGTGTGCACCTGGAAGTAAGGACAGAGCTTCCTCGACGCAACAATCAAAGCAAATGCTAGCTTCTCTATCCTAGGATATCTTGCTTCTGCCCCATGAAAAGCTTGGCTTGTATAGTAGACTGGTTTTTGAACTTGAACTTCTTCTCTGATCAGTGCCGAGCTTACTGCCGTTTTAGAGACGGCTAGGTACAAGAATAAATCTTCCCCCTCAATGGATGGGCTTAACAATGGTGGTTTGGACAAGTAGCTTTTGAGAGCTTGGAAAGCCGCTTCGTACTCATCTGTCCAATGGAAAGCCTGCTTCAGAGTCTTGAAGAATGGGAGACATTTGTCCGTCGCTCTAGACACAAACCTATTCAAGGCTGCTATGCGTCCTGTCAACCTCTGAACTTCTTTCACACTCCTTGGTGATGTCATGTCTAATATGGCTCTAACCTTTTCGGGGTTGGCCTCTATACCCCTCTGTGAGACCATGAAGCCCAAGAACTTGCCAGATGACACCCCAAACACACACTTGGCTGGATTCAGCCTCATTTGGTATTTCCTTAATACATCGAAAGCTTCCTTGAGGTCGTCTAGGTGCTGCTCGGCTTTTTTACTCTTCACTAGCATGTCGTCGACATAAACTTCCATATTTCTCCCGATCTGCCTCGAGAACATTTGGTTTACTAACCTTTGGTATGTAGCTCCTGCGTTCTTTAGACCGAAAGGCATGACCCTGTAACAATATAACCCCTAGCTTGTAACAAATGTCATTTTCTCCTGGTCTTCCTCACTCATGTGGATCTGGTTATAGCCTGAAAACGCATCCATGAACGTCAGTAACTCGTGGCCTGCTGTTGAATCCACCAACTGATCAATCCTAGGGAAGGGAAAACTATCCTTAGGGCAGGCGTGGTTAAGATCTATAAAATCCACACACATGCGCCATTTCCCGTTGGACTTCTTCACCATGACGACGTTGGCTAACCACTTGGGATAATACACTTCCCTAATGAATCTAGCCGTCAAAAGCTTCTCTACTTCTTCCATAACTGCTTTGTTCCGTTCTGGGGTGAAAACACGTCGTTTCTGCTGGATGGGCTTCTTGGCTGGGTCGACATTTAGCTTATGCTCTATGACCTCATTTTCTATCCCCGGCATATCTTCATGAGTCTAAGCAAAGACATCTAGATTTTGCTTGAGGAATTCCACAATCTTGCTTCTTAAAGCCATGCTAAGTCCAGTCCCTACCTTTGTTACCTTTGTCATATCCCCGTCTACTAGGTTCACTTCGTCTAGCTCTTGGGACGATTCTTTTGGTTCCTCTTCCACTACCCATGCGTGGTTTTCTTTTGAAGCTAGGACTGCTTGATAACATTCCCTAGCCAAAAGCTGATCCCCACATATCTGAGCTACCCCGTTTGGAGTTGGGAACTTCACCTTCAAGCAATAAGTCAACATTACTGCTTTGAGCCTGTTCAGCGTGGGTCGTCCCAAGATGACATTGTAGGACGAAGGGCAATCAACGACCAAGAAATCTGCTTGAATTGTCACCTGTACTGGATATGTTCCAGCTGTAACGGATAACGTGACGATTCCCCTTGGGTAAATTTTATCTCCGCTAAAACTGACCAATGGGGAATTAAAGGATCTAAGTCTCTTAGGATCCAATTTCAATTGTTGGTAAGCCGTCATGTACATTATATCTGCCGAGCTTCCGTTATCCACTAGCACCCTCCTCGTGGCAAATCCTTCCATCTCCAAAGTGATGACGAGTGGATCATCATGTGGTTGCTTTATTCCACTTGCATCTCGCTCAGAAAATGTGAAGTCGTCATCCTGGGATCGTCGGTACTTCTGGGACGGATGTTTCGTATGAACACTGTTGACTTGTCTGTAGTACGTCTTCTTCAAAGACTTGTATGAGCCTCCTGATACTGGCCCTCCAGCTATTGTCCGTATTTCTCCCACAACTTGCTTTGGATGATCTCGTCTATCGTCCTTCGCATCGTCATGATTCTTCTCCTCAGCTTTTGGTTGAAACTGATGATCCCTTTTAACGAACTTTTGAAGCTTTCCACGCTGGATCAATTCTTCTATTTGTTCTTTCAGATCGTGGCATTCGTCAGTATAATGACTGTGATCCTTATGAAAACGACAATACTTCTTTGGGTCACATTTCCTTGAGGACGTGCTCAATGGCTTAGGCCAATTCAACCCTGGTTCGTCTTTTATTTGCATCAGGATCTTGTCTGCAGGCATAACTAACGGAGTGAAATTTATCTTTTTCTTCGAGGCGTCAGAACTACTCTTGCTGGTTTTAGTTTCTGAGTATGAATCCTTGCGGTCCCTTTTCTTACCATGAGACTCGTCGGTCTCTTCCTTCTTCTGTTTACCCATTAATCCTTCGACCGTAAGGGCGTCTTCCCCATTCATATACTTCTGGGCTTTGAACAAAAGATCTGTCATAGAAGTTGGTGGTGTCTTGCCTAGTGAAAAGATGAGGTCAGGGTTATTGAGTCCTGCCTGAAAGGTCATCATGATGACCTGATCATCAGCTTCGTCGATCTCCAATACTGCCTTGTTGAACCTCTTCACGTTATCCCTCAAGCTCTCCCCTTCCTGCTGCCTTACTGTTAACAAGTAAGAGGTTGGCCTTTTGTGACGCTGTCCTCCAATGAAATGGCGAACAAACGAGTCACTAAGCTGCTCAAAATTAGCGATGGAAGACGCTGGCAATTTGCTAAACCAAACCCTTGCTGCTCCTCTGAGGGTGGCAAGGAATGATTTGTAAATAACCTCATCTGGGGTTTGTTGCAGGTTCAAAATGGTCTTGAATGCCCCTATATGGTCGAGGGGATCCTTTGCACCATCATAAACCTCTAGCTGCGGCAGGCGGAATTTTGGAGGCAAGGGGCATTCCAAGACACTGGGCATAAAGGGTGAGTCCATCCGTTTCAGCATGCCATCCAGGTTCATTGCTGTCTTTCCCTTCATGGCATTTTTCACCTCATCGAGCTCTTTCCTCAAATTCTGCATCAAACTGTCTGCATCAAACTATCCTTCCCAAGTATAGATTGTTCAGTGTACTCCGTTGCACCCTTTCCCTTGCTATTCGCAGGGCTGCTGGCTTCCTCGTCATGCCTGCTTTGACTCCGCCGGTGAAGCGAAGCGTTGCTTCCTTCTGGGCAGGCTCATCGTTTCAGCTCTTCGTTTTGCTTCATTAACTCCTGCACATTTGCTGTCAAATCCTGGATTTGCTGAGCCATCACTACGGGGTCTGGAGGCGTGACTGCTTTGTTGTCCATCTCTAGACTAGAACTTTATCGGTAGAAACACAATGGTCGATCCCCACAGACGGCGCCAAACTGATGAAGCTGAAAATGTACCTCGTCAGTATGTTCCTCGTTAGTTAGATGGACGACCTCCGAAACCTGCTGTCAACACAAGGAGAAAGCAAAAGGGGTACCTTCGCCGGCGTGAGGCCAGCTGGGAATACTCCGATGCTTAAGTCAGATTACACAATCCCAACTTAACTTGCTCACTGCTCACTTTTCTCTCGTGTTTAGTTCTGTTACCTTTTTCTTCACATCGGACTCACCTTTTATATCCTTCCCTGGGTTGGTGCAGTTATATTCGTTAAATGCTGGGTTGAGCATTTCTCTCCTGACCATTGCATTTAATGGGCAATGATTGCCTCAGTTATGGTGTAACGGACGTCCGTTGTGCCGCTCCTATTCTTGTAACTGACCCTGATGTTATTATGGAAGGCCAGCTATCCGGCGGGTGTTCAGCTGTGCTATTAATGCACGTATTCCTTGCTAATTATGATGATGGGGTCTTGCCCTTATGTCCGTCTCTACAAGGACGCAGAGTAGATTGTCATCATTACCGACGATCAATCGCAGGTATCCGTCAAAAACAATTAAGGTTATTGTTAGTAGAATGATAACATAGCAAAATTTAGACTATTAAATCACTAAAGAATTTTTAAGATTTGAAGAAATCTAATTAGTAGAATACCTTAGGAAATCTAAAAGATCCGAATCTAACTACAAGAGAGTTTTATAGGGCCAGTTAAAAGCTCTTTTCATTCTTCATAACTAACATAATTTTTTTTTATGTAAAATACATTAAAATGCTTAAAATTCTTTTGTGATTGTGTTAATGCACAACTAAATGAATTTTAATTTGAATTAAAATGATAAATTTAATCATTTAACACTCATGCATCATAGGGTCGTCAAATTTCTAGGATTAAAATGAACTCATTTATGTGGCGTTTGGTACAGGGGAATCTACATTACTTCTGGCATCCAGATTCCTAGGAATGTGATTACTAGGAATCACATTCCTAAGAATGTAGCTATTCCTATGTTTGGTTTATTCCCAGGCATCTTAAATGAATTATTTATTTTTTTCATTCTATCCTTAGATTTGAATGTGAACTACCAAGTCATTTAAAAAAAAGAGTTAAAATTGTCAATTTATAAAACATACAATTTCTTTTAAGCTTGGGAATCTGGATTCCCACCTGTTTTAAAGGGAATCCACATTCCCACTGAGAGGGGTTTAAGGGGGGAATCCAGATTCCCCTGGCATCTGATTCCCTAGCATGATTTGCAACCAAACATGGGAATCTTTAAACATTCCTAGGAATCCTAAAACATTACCCTGTACCAAACGCCACATTAATATAATAAGTTTAACAATTCCGTCACTGTTCCGGATATCATAGGATCCTCTAATTTCTATTATTAGTTATTCTTCTCTCTTTCTCTCTCATGATTTTGGCCAATTAATATTGCTCACCCAAACGACCAAATACAGACTTATATCTAGTGATTTGTCTCTCGAAAAAGGTACCTTTGCTTCTATAAAGTTGGCCATTCACGGCTGTTGATAGCACAAAACAAAACAGAGACAAAGAAAAAGGAAAACCATGGCTTTGTGTGGAGTGCTTTTAAAGCAACAGATACTGCTTTTGCTTGGGTTGATAGTTTTAGCAGCAACAAAAGCATCTCAACCCAATTCGAGCTGTGGAAACGTAAGCTGTGGAAATGTTAGCATCCCCTTCCCGTTTGGAACAGAAAAGGGTTGCTACCTTAATGAATCTTTCCTCATCACTTGTGACAACACTTCTGAGACTACACCAAAACCATTTCTGTCTTACACTAAAGTACCTGTGCTCAACATATCACTGGATGGTGAATTGCAAGTCTCAATCTCCAAAGCCCGTCGTTGTTCCAAAGGTGTCCCCGAAAACACGTCGGAGTTTAGAGCAGACAACACCCTGCCAAACTTTCATATCTCGTATACGAGGAACAAGTTCTTTGCAGTGGGTTGTAACATTTTTGGGTTTTTTGATGGCTATTCATCACAGGGAAAGAAATATCCTACTGGATGCGCAGCACTCTGTGACAACGACAGTGTGGTGGACACTTCTGAATGCTCTGGCATTGGCTGCTGTCAGGCTCCTATACCAAAAGGAGTTTCAGGTTTTTCAGTGAACTTTTGGGACGTTGAACAAAGCAATGTCGTGGCAACCAACTTAAATTCATGTGATTACGGTTTAGTTACAGAAGAGGCATACAACTCGCTCCTACATCAGGAAATTTTACAAAATAGAACGACTTTTCCAATGGTACTTGATTGGGCAGTTGGAGACGAAACATGCGAAGATGCAAAAGGAAATTCAGAAAGCTATGCATGTAAGGCAGAAAACAGTACATGTTACAATTCCACTAACGGTCCTGGGTACCGTTGCAATTGTTCCTCAGGTTTTGAAGGAAACCCATACCTCGTTCATGGTTGCAAAGGTATTAGCTAACAAACATTTGGATTTGGATTTTTTTTTTTTTTTTTTTTTTTTTTTTGAAGTTTTAGTAAACAAGATATTACCTATTTGTTGCATGAAAAAGAATCTCTTCTTATTTTGAGTTATTTGTTGCTGCATAAGTATAGAGATTGTATTGCTAACTTTTGATAGTCTGCACTGTGGTTCAGATATTGATGAGTGCCAAAATTCTCCCTCTCCCTGCGACAAAAACGAAATATGCAAGAACTCTATTGGGGGTCATAATTGCCCTTGTAAGGAGGGTTACGAACGAGATACAACAGGTTGCCATCGAATCAGCCAATCTAAGGATATCATTATTGCACTGTGTAAGTATATATAGGACTACTATTATTTTTATTATCAACAGAATATTTGTGTGATGCATCATACATGGATTAAAATAACAAACAAATATACATTTAACTAAATATGTTTTTTTTACCTGTCAAAAAAGTATTCTCTCTTTAAAAATCATTTGTAGTCCTAATGTTGCCGAATCCCAATCAATAAGCTTTGTCACTCAACAAATAGAAATATGCTAAAAAATAACTCAGTTTTAATTAAGTAAAACTATATACTCTTTCAAATAAATATATTACACTAATAAATTTACATTAAAAGCTTAGCAGCTCCCCCTCCCTCACCCAAAAAAAAAAAAAAAAAAAACACAGATTTACAAATTAATGAACTTTGTTAAATTAATTATTGGTCTTATGCAAAAGTGAAATCAAAATACATACTAATTTAGAGGGCGTTTGGTGGCAGCTGAAAGCTGCGTCCACGTTTTGCGTTTTTCATTTTTTTTTTTCTTTCCTGCACGTGAACAGTAAAATCATGTGATTTTACTGTGCAAGAGACAAAAAACACTGTTTATACACTGTTCATGCACTATTCACAGGTCCCACAACACTATTCACACATTTAAAAATTATTTTACTACAGTGTTTTCAGTTTTCAGTTTCAGCAATAATAAATTCAATCCAAACGGACCTTTGGTCTTTTCTTTTCTTTTCTTTTCTTTTTTTCTCCCTTTTTTTATAAGAACAATAGAAAGGTAAGAAAATGAAAATATGAGGACAAAGGGGGAGGAAAGAATTCTAAAAGTAGTTTATTTATAAAAATAAAATTAAAAAAAGCTAATTGCTAAATTATTTGCAAAAAAAAAAAAAAAAAAAAATGAGACAATTACACACTACAATTTTTTGGTCCTCATATAATTTTAGTTTCAATTTTCGTCTTATACATTCAATTATGTCAATTTCATCTTTAAAACTTCCAAAAGAAGTTCCTTTAATTTTTCAATTCTTTCCCTCAACTCAATATGAAGTCATTTTTATGCCTATAAGTTGATTTAGTTAAAGGTAAAATTGATTTGATTTTTAAAATTAAGGGATGAAATTGACATAATTAATAAAAAGAGATAAAATTGAAAAAATACAGTATATGATCGAGAAAGAAATTGAAACTTAGTAAGGTATAATATGGCCAACATAATGCTCTCAATCCATTTAATCAGTACCTTCCCTTTGCTCCTCTTTCAAATTTTCTTCCTATCAAACGCATCAAAAACTATTAAATATGTCACTTTCTTTTAACCTAAAGTGACACAAACCAAACGCACTTATCCTCTTTTTTTTTTTTTTCTTTTTTCTTTTTTCCTTTTCTTTTTTTTTTTTGGTGGTGAATTGCTCTGCTTCTTTAAACTAAACGACAAACGTAAAGTCTGTGATGTAACTGTAGAATAGATCAAAACGGAGAAATATCCCCAACTTTATTAGTCACGTTAGTCACACTTTTGTTGGAGAAAGTGACACGGTAATAAAAGAAAGAATCAACGTTATCCTCTTTTTATCTATCTTCTTTGTTTAGTTTTTTTTCAGTTGGACTCGATTTAAAAGCTACAATAATAAAACATTCTTTATGGTTATGATTTTTCTCAGCCAAGACATATACGCCATATACTAAAAGGGCACGACCTTTAATTAGCTTTAAACGTTTAAAAGTTGAAAAAGAGCTGTTCCTCTTTATTTCCTAGAGACTATCACAAAAAATTGAAGCTCCAATGGCTGCTGTTGAACTTTTTTTTTTTTAAAATGTAATGATGATATGTAATATTCCTCTCACATGAGTTCATTCCATGTGAAAGATGTATTACATATCAGTATTGTGCCCAGAGAATCACCATAGCACTTTAAAAAATAAATTTGTTGACGATACAAGAAATTGTCAATTGTATTCTCGTCTATATTGATGGACGATGCTAGGGCTTCTTTAACAATCTATCTACAAATAAAGTCAAATAAAGAAGGGAAAGAAGTTGGCCAAAGGTCCTCCAATGATCAAGTTAAAAATAGTGAAAAAAATTCAATTAATAATACAATTTGAGAGAATTATATGGCTAGTTTGTAGATATCAAAATGCCTACTTTTTTCTTCCATATGGTATTGGTTTTATAGCATTCATCTTCATTTTGGTAATGAATGTTCTCATTTATGAATAGGGAAACACTTTCCATCAGTACTAGACATTTATTATCTTCAACCGTCATTCATCTATTAGGTTTGTACGTTACTCCTTTATTATGGACGATTAAGAATTTACACACATCATTTGCTATAGTGATTTTCTACATCTAAATAGTCATTATAGCTCTCCAAACCCTTAATTATTTTGTAATTGTTCTCAATACCAACAAACCGTCACAAACATAACCTCAAGAAAATTCTCTCTCTCTAGGTTCTCTTGAATTTAGTAGGTTGGGTATGGATTAAGTGCAGGGAGAAATAAGTTAATGAAACATAGAAATTTTGAGGGAGAAAAAAAAAAGAATAAAAATATTATTTTAATGAAATAGAGAAAAGACGAGGACGTTGTTTAAGGGAATGTTTGAAAAACTGGTTTGTTTAAATGAAAAATACGTTTCTAATTCTTCAAGTTTGCACGAAAATTTAAATAGATGATCCTAAACTAAAGCTGGAATCCTGAACTTCGATGTTAAAACTCGTTAGTGTACTATTTCACTTTTTAATAGATTTAATAAATTAAAATAAAAATCCTAATTTATTTGTCAAAATGATATTCAATATCCAACCCCCCTTTTTTTTATGGGAAAGAGAAATTAAGAAAGTAGGGGAAAGAGATATCAATATAAATGAATGAATGAGGATGATGATAGATAAATAATAGCAATAATAAAATAAAATAATGATCTTCGTAATAACCATATATGGTTATTATGAAGATCATTATATATAAATAATAATAACAATAATTATTATTATATAATTATTAGCAATTAATTGAATTAGTTGAGTTCAAGGAGAAAAAAAACAAAATAATCTTCTTATGTCCTTTACATCTCTTATATTTAAAAAACTATTTGACAAAAGCATTATAACAACTTATATATTTTTAATGTTTATAATAGAGACACTTATAGTTCAAATTTTTTCACTGTAACAATCAAATTATAAAAGAAAAAAAAATGTTTAAAAAATAATAATAAAATATTTTGTTACATAAACAAGTCAAAGGCAATGCATTTTAAAGTTGGCTCATATTTGACTTTGGGCCAATAGTCAAAGGACCTTAATTATAGTTGGTTTGATAGTTCGAATAACGCCACACTATAAGATACAATGGCATTTTAGGAATTTAGAACTGATTTTTTTTTTTTTTTTTTTCAGAGAAAACACCGGATAGTGTTAGGTTATGTAAATACTGTTTTAATCCTATTTTCACATTTAATGAGTTATTGCTTATTAGTTGTTCACTCCTTTGGACGTAAAAACAATGTTGAACCACGTATATTCTGTGTTGAAATATTGTTTTAAATTTGCCATGGTATTTTCAAAGAAATTATACATTCTTAGCTAATTTTCTTATTCTCAACCAACAAAGGGACATTGTCTTTTTTAGAGAGGATCGATGTCCAGTCAAATTAAACTTGGTTCACCAGTTCTCTTTTAGTTGTGCTTTTTTTTTTTTTCTTTTTTTTTTCTTTTTTTGAGATGAAAGAAATTTGATAGTCACTCATAGTATATGTTATTGTAGCAGTCACAACTGCAAACTACACTGTAAATAAAATTTTGATGGTGTCATCTTCATATGATACATATGTTATATATTTATTTTTCTATTGTGTCAAAATGTTTGCCATTACGAAGGCAATGATATTAACAAAAGAATAAAGTTAAAATGTTCTACTTGCTGAGAAAATGCATGTTTGAGGATGTGCAGGTATCAGCATAATAAGCCTCTTAGTAGTTCTTTTGGGAGGTTCTTGGATACTTTGGGGATGGAAAAGAAGAAAGCACATCAGAATCAAAGAAAAATTCTTTCAACAAAATGGTGGCCTATTGTTAAAACAGCAACTTTCTACTAACCAATGGTCTATGGAGAGAACCAAAATCTTTACATCAGAAGAGTTGAAAAAGGCCACCAACAACTACGATGAGAATACAATCCTTGGCCAAGGAGGCTATGGAACGGTGTATAAAGGAACACTATCTGATAACAGAGTCGTTGCCATTAAAAAGTCAAAAATTGGTGATCAAAGCCAAATTCAGCAATTCATAAATGAAGTGATTGTGCTTACCCAAATTAGCCATAAGAATGTGGTTAAGTTATTTGGTTGTTGCCTAGAAACAGAAGTGCCCTTACTAGTTTATGAATTCATTACAAATGGGACTCTTAGTGAGCACATTCATGATAAAGGCCGATCATCTTTACTTTCATGGGAAAAACGTTTGAAGATTGCAACAGAAACTGCTGAAGCACTTGCATACTTGCATTCAGCAACTTCTATGCCAATTATACACAGAGATGTGAAAACTGCAAATATACTATTAGACGATAATTACACAGCAAAAGTAGCTGACTTTGGAGCTTCAAGGTTGGTACCTCTTGATCAAACACAATTGACCACTTTGGTGCAAGGAACTTTGGGGTACTTGGACCCAGAATACTTGCAAACTAGCCAACTAACAGAAAAAAGTGATGTATATAGCTTTGGCGTTGTTATGGCAGAGCTGCTAACAGGTATGAAGGCACTTTCTTTTGATAGGCCTGAAATTGATAGAAATCTTGCAATATCCTTTGTTTCTGCTATAAAAGAGGATCGCCTATTTCAAATTCTTGAAACTCACATTGTTAATGAGGGTAATATTGAGCAACTAAAGGAAGTTTCTAATGTTGCGAAAAGGTGCCTAAAGTTGAGAGGGGAGGATAGGCCTTCTATGAAAGAGGTGGCAACAGAGCTAGAGGGATTGAAGAGTATGGAAAAACATTCATTGGGAAGCATTGATGTCAATACAAAAAAGACTGAGTACTTGCTCAGTGCAACTAGTCACTCTTTTGAAATTGAAGGTTGTTCTACTAGTACAACTGCCGAGTATGATAGCATGAAAGACCAATTATTGAAACTCGTAGATAATGGGAGATAATTACTTACTCTTCGCTAATATATTGGTATCAATTGATAATTGAATTTGCTGTGGTGTTATTACCAAGTAAGCAGTAGACTGAGAATCTTGGAAGTTCAAAAGTTGTTTGGAAAGTTGGACTTAGCCTATGGGTCTGTCTTAAAATAAGATGAGTATTTATTGAATATTATCATGTGTGCCTTGTAACTTGTATGTATCTTGTGAGTTAGGTTCTGACTATTAAAAGTTGTAGTAATTAAGGGAGTACTTGTATCATTAGGTTATATGTATGATCGAGACGTAGGATTCTGATTAAGTCTTTTATATTGATTGTAATCATTTGGTTTAAGTGCATTTTCCATTTATCCATTTCTTTTTGTTGCTGCACCTATGAATTTTCTAATTTCCTCTTCCTCCCTTTTCACACAATTTATAGTTAATCATATGCTGCATCTCTTTTGGTTACCAAAAATTAGTTGGACTAGGTGGTGGAAGTAGAAGTGAAAAAGAAATTCTGTATGACACTATCTTGCTTTTGAATATGTTATAGATTAGTTCACAAAAATGAAATTGATAAAATAGAAACACGATGTAAGAAGAAACAGTGATAAAGTAGAAAAAAACTTAAACCTCGTAAACAATTTGAAAATGAAGTTGTCAATGGCGAGAGAATAGTTACCTCTCAAATTGAAATTGGATTTGTAAAGTTATGATTTACAACTATGTTTTATGTTGGCTTTTGATAGGTCAAGAATGTATTGACCTCTTGTGATGAATTAATTGATTAATTAGCCAAGTTTATTAATTAATCAAATTAACATGCAAAAGTGTGGTAGAACAAACAAATCACCAAATATTTAAATTCAGAGGAAATTAAATTTGATACGGGTGATTTGTTTACGAATGGGGAAAACCACCGAGACAAAACCCCACTGGGTGATTTTAAGATCACCACTCTTGAGAATTCACTATTATCACAACAAGCGGTTACAAGTAAATGAATCTTAGTACCTTATACCAACTTACAGTTGAACCCTTACCCTAATACCCAATTGGACTTGTTCTGTAGTGACAATCTCTCCTTTCAATGCACGGCTCCCAGTACGTGACTAACCAATTGCGCGAATCCCAATACGCGATTTCAATCACCAACTAGAGAAGGTTGTTGGCTGCAAAGTTCTTCAGTTCATCACTCGATGAATATCAAGAAGTTCCTTGGTTACAAAACCTTACGGTGCACAAACACAGTAGCTTCTTCACAAGAAAGATGAACTAGGGCAAATTCTGCCTCCGGTCATAATTTGCTTGAACAAACTTTGCTCAACACTTGTGCAACTTACTCCACCTTTGACGGCCCTTAAAATAATCTTTTTATATGTTTAGAGTTGTGAGAAAAGAAAGCTCAAACATACAATCACGGATTGAATGAAAAACAGTCCTAAAAAACTGAACTTCATAAACCTCGACGGATACCTATCTGTCAATCTGCTGTTGAGCCATGGGCTGGAACAACTCTAGAGGTCTAGTAAAGGTCAAGTGTTGAAGTCATCAAGTCTGTCCAAGAAAAAGCAAGCTGAAGTGCAAAGTTTTTAAAGTTCGACACCTCTTGATAGCTACCACGACACCTGCTATCTGTCGAGATTTAAATAGTCAGAATTCCAATCTGATTTTCTTGGGATCCGTGAATATGTTTTTGGGCCTTCTTTTCTTCTAACCCTAAACATATAAAAGGATTATTTTAAGAGCCGTTTTGGGTGACACAACTTGCAGACCTATGAAATAGGGTTATCTAGGATTGGCAAGTCCAACAAAGGCAAAAGCATGGCCTTGAAAGCGAAGAGCAGTGATACAGATGAGTCTTCTGATGATGAAGATTCCAAGACGAAGTCCTACATTACTCGGCAGTTCAAAAAGTTTATGAAGAATGCCAATGGAAGGAGCTTCGACAAGGACCGCAGGTAGTTCAGTTCTTCTCAGTTCAAAAGCCAAGACAAAGGGAAGAAGGATGCTAAGGAGGGCGGTCAGTATACTGTTCCTGCAGGACCAAAATGCTTTGGGTGTCATGGGTTCGGAAACATGAAACATGAGTGTCCTACATATCTGAAGAGCATTGGGAAAAGCAAGGCCCTTGCTGTAACCCTAAGCGACATTGAGCCTGAAGATGATTCCGACAATGAAGATGACGGAATTTTAAATGCCTTCACTGCCACAGTCAATCCTACTGAAGGGATTGTTGAAGAAGTGGATGAAGAAGAAGAATTGGTGGAATCCAAATTTGAGAAGATGGATGGTTAAGATGATATCCATTCAGCCTATGAGAAGCTTTACAAGCTCTCTGAAAAGCATGAGAAATTATATAGGCTGGCCACCAAGAAGCTCAGTGAAGTGGAACTCGATCGTGAAGAGCTGTCCACGAAGTTTGATGAGGCGAATCAAACTATTGGAGCACTGAGATTTGAGAACAACTTTTTGGCCAAGAAGACCAAGAAGCTTGAAGCGGAGCTGTTTCAAGTCAGAGCTCAACTGGAGAGGACCTCAAGTGCAAAGCTTGATGAGATGCTTAGCAATCAGAAACCTGCTTCGGATCGAACTGGTTTGGGGTATGGTATTTCTCTCTCTAATACTGCTTCTACTAGCAATACTATTTTTTTTCCTCCTGCTAATAACATTGAAATTGAGAACATTGATGTTAAGACTAAATTAGCTAGTGAGAACTTAGACAAGGGAAAATCTATCTTAGGTGCACCCCCTAAGCGAGACAAGAAAGATGCTAAAAACCCTAGGGGTAAGAAGGCTAACTCTCAAAAGCCTAAACAAAAGAAGCAGCATCTCTGTCATTATTGTGGAGCTGCCGGTCACACTCGACCAAATTGCTATAAGTGGTTAGCCACTCAACAGAGCAATGGCATGATAGCATCTGGAAGCCAAAATCAGCTTCAATCCTCTCTTGCTCTTTTTGGAGATCTTCTGAAAGCCCTCATGTTCCTTTCGAACTTGAACGGTTTAAATTCTTCCCCCTCACTGCCTGTTCAAGGATTCTATCAAAGGAAAGGTTCTTCCAAGGAGTGGAAGAAAAAGGACTCTAAGTGATTTCATCACTTTCTTCTCCCTTCTTGTTTTTTTTCTTGTTTGTTGCATTGCTTGTGTGTCTTTCTTTTCTGCTGAGTCAGTCTAGTTTTTGCTTTGCTTTGATAACATGTTTTTGTTTGTTTATTTTCAGTTTTGCTTATTTTGTTTTTAATATTAAAAAAAAATTGAAAAATTGAAAAATACAAAAACAGTGTGTGTTTTGTGTACTTTGGTACTTGTGTACCTTGGATGGCCAATGAAACAAAGTTTTCTAAACTTTGTATCTCTTGTAACTTAGATGAGCATCTCTATGCACAAGTAAGCAAGTGAGCTTTGTGGCTCTTGTTTGTGATGAGTAAGATTAAGTTATCTCTTAAAACTTAACACTCATATCACTCTTTTTGACGGGTAGGACAAGAAAATCTTAAGAGAAAAGCATAAATGACCATCTCACCACTGTTGCCCGCCAATCATTGTAATGACACCTATATGCTTCGGCATAGCAAAAGTGCAGTGTCATAGACACCTGTATGCTTCGGCATAGCAAAAGTGCAGTGTCAAAGACATTCGTATGCTTCGGCATAGCAAAAGTGCAATGTCAATGCTTAACATCTTGGGTATTTCTTTTCTCTCTTTTATATATCCATGTATGATATGCAAAAATAAAAGAAAATAAAAAGCAAAAAGATTAAAAATACTTTAAACATGATTGCAAGCGTGTTTTCTAGGAGATGTGGGAGTCATAGGATGTACCTTGAAGGTGATAGTCCCCATCAAACAGTTATGATTGTGTGTGAGTTAAAAGTTATTTTCTCATATCTCAGATCGTCATAACATCTATACACATATGCAATCTTGCGATGTTTTTCACACACAACACGCAATATTCTTTGCTACTTTTGATACATGTGCAGGTACAATGTGATTTGGCCATCACAAAGGTTTACATGTGCTAATGTATGCTCACTAAACTGTCATAACTTGTTTTTGAAATATAAAATTGGTTAGACTTGTTTAGTGTGTGTGTGTGTTTTGCATGATCCTTGTGCTTATTTTCTTGTTGAGAGATATTTTTTAGAGGTTTAAATGTTGAGTGGATCTTTGGTAGAGATGTGTGTTGGATTGCATTCATGTCTGTGTTTTTCCCTTCTCGAAAAACTGCCTTCTTCGGCAGGCTCGACACCTTCCTCAACACCTCCTCGATACCTGGTCATCTGTCGAGCTTCTCATGCTGTTTCATATCGCAACCTCGACACCTCCTCGACACCTGATGGATCGATCGAGATTCTCTCTGTCCTTTCGATAGATTCTAGACACCTGTTGGATCGATCGAGATTCACTTGTGCTGTTTGTGTCTTCTTTCTCGACACCTGTCTCTACACTTTGTGGATCGATCGATATTTCTTCTGTCTCCTCGATACCTTCTCGACACCTTCGCGATCGATCGAGCATCACGTATCTGAAATTCTCCTTGCATATCGATACCTATCGATACCTACATCTGTCGAAGGCATTTTCCTCGATACCTTCCTCGATACCTCTCGACACCTCAGCTATCAAGAATTATTGAGGTGCCTATTTAAGTGCAGATCGCGATTCTGAACTCATTTCACTCGATCTCTCTCGATCTCTCCGTGTCTGATCATCTCCCTTTCACTCTTTTTTCACTCAAATTTTCAACCCACTTGGATCTTGCTCATTTCTTGCTTAAATCACTTAGTATGATCTCTTTTCTTTTCCTTTTTCATGCATTTCATGTTTTGAAAACCTAGTTTTTGGGATTTTTCATAAAAATTTGGGGTTTTTCAAAATTGTTGAGTTTTTATTGAAATTTTGGGTTGGGTTTGTACTTAGATGATTTCAAAATGTCATACATTGCATTTCATTTGCATTATAATGATATTTACATGCATTTAGATGTGTGCTTTATGTTTGTGTGCTGCTAGGATTGGATTGGGCTGAGCCCATGATATTTTTTCCTTTGCATGTCACATGCTCATGCATTCCCATGCATACGTACTTCTTATTCAACATATTTGATATATTTGAACTGTGTTGGTACTTTTCTGATTGTCTCCCTCTCTATCTCTTTCTCATTCTTTTACGTTAGTAGTGTCTATGGCACCCAAACGTAAATCCACTCCTGCTCGGAACCCTCTGCGTTCTGGAGCTCTACTTCTTCTGATTCTGCTCCCTTTAACATTCGGTTCCGTGATGGAGATGCTCATAAGGCATTTTCGGAGAACTTTTCTCGACGAGGTGTTCATTCGGAACGCCAAGTCATTCTGGCGGACTTCGCCGACACTGACCTTCCCTCTGTCATTCACAGCAAGGGATGGGGGTCACTGTGTGACATCCCGGTCACTTGCCCTCTCGTACTGATACAGGAGTTCTACTCCAACATGCACGGGATCGATCTTTCAGTACCTCATTTTTATACTCGCGTTCGAGGTATGCGCATTCCTGTCACACCGCAACTTGTTGCGGATGTGCTTAGGGTACCTAGGATAGAGTTTCCAGATTACCCCTCTTGTGAGCGCCTGAGGACTGTGTCCAAAGATGAGCTCATTTCTGCTTTTTGTGAGCGCCCTGCTGATTGGGGTGAGCATCAGTTCACATCATGTAGGCCTTTTGCTAAAGGTCCTAGATTCATTAACATGGTGATGACTTTTGTTCTCCATCCTCTTTCTCACTATAACTTTATCACAGAGCCTCGTGCTCGATTTTTGCTTTCTCTACTTGAGCATCTGACCATAGACTTCCCTTCTCACTTCATCCGGTCTATCATAGAGGTTTATCTTGATTCGGCGTCCCGTGATAAGCTCATCTTTCCTTCTGCTATCACGTGGATTCTACGCCATTTTTTCGTTCCCTTTCCTGTGTCCGACCACTTCACACACATATCTGCCATAGATGCCGCTACCGTAAAATGTAGTGAGGCGCAGTTCAGGTCGAGACAGCCAGGTGCCACTCCTTCCTCCCGTTCAGCACCATCCAGATCAGCTCCATCTACATCTGCTCCTTCTTCCTCTTCGAGCGATGTATCCCTTGGTGATATCATGGCGCAGCTGCAGCGCATGGACACTCGTCTTGATACACTCTCTGCTGAGTTGTATCAGGTGAATGTTCGTGTGGGTCGTATTGTACGACGGCAGGCGATCATGGGTGGATTTGCTCCAGAGGCTACTCCTTCACCATCTACTCCAGCAGCGTCAGATTCTGAGGATGATGAGGATGATGATGATGATGGGGATGCTAGCTCTGCCGATGAGATGTCTACATGACACTCTACCCTTTGTCACTCGTGACAAAAAGGGGGAGTAGTTTTGGGCTATGAAAGTAGTCATCTTATGGGGAGAGTTAGTATAGGACATTTTTTATAGGGGGAGTGTTGTCATTTTTTTTAGGGATGTAATGAGGCTATATGTATTTTTTTCTTATCTGTTAGATACATTGGTCTTGTATATGAGGTCCTTTGACCATTTTTACATACATTGTACTTATCTCATCTCTTATATATGTTGATGTATGTTTCTTTCACCTCTCTCTTCATGTGTTGTTTCTTTTCTATCTTTATACACATGTTCTTTATACTTGTATGCAATCTATTTATTTCTGTTTCACACAAGATGCCTTGATGAGTTTTGTTTAAAGTGTTTCAGAAATACAGGTTGTCAAAGTCTACTTATCATAAGCTCTCTTCTTGTATGCAAAGTTTTTCAAGAGTTTGTGTTAGGATAGATTTTATTGTATTCAACAAGTGAATGTGAGTTGAGTGATTTATGACTTCTCTCATATGGTCATTTGTTTGTTGTAGTTTTGTCACGGATTGCCAAAGGGGGAGATTGTTAGGACATATATGTTTTAACTTGTTTAAGAACATATGTCACTTAGTTATGTAAATTGGCTAATCATTTGACAAAACGCACTCTGCTTGTAATTGGGTAGTTCTAGGTGTTTTTAATACTTCAAGAAACAATGTTTCAAGGTTAAGTGTTGAAGTCATCAAGTCTGTCCAAGAAAAAGCAAGCTGAAGTGCAAAGTTTTTAAAGCTCGACACCTCTTGATAGCTACCTCGACACCTGCTATCTGTCGAGATTTAAAAAGTCAGAATTCCAATCTGATTTTCTTGGGATCCATGAATATGTTTTTGGGCCTTCTTTTCTTCTAACCCTAAACATATAAAATGATTATTTTAAGAGCCGTTTTGGGTGACACAAGTTGCATTATCATTGAGCAATCCTTGTTCAAGCAAATTGTGATCAACAGACGGAGTTCTTGATCTAGTTCATCTTCCATCAAGAAGTTGCTGTGTATTTGCACCATAGAGTTTTGTAACCAAGCATCTTCCTGCTATTCATCAAGTGGATGAACTGAAGAACTTTGCAGCCAACCATTCTTCCTCAGTTGGTGTTCTGAAGTCGCGTACTTGGATCCGCACATTGGTTAGTCTCGTACTTGGGAGCCGTGCATCAAAGGTGGAGACTGTCACTACAGATCAAGTCCAATTGGGTATTGGGGTAAGGGTTCAACTGTAGGTTGGTAAGGTACTTGGGATTCCTTTACTTGTAATCGCTTGATTTGATAATAGTGGAGTTTCGGGAGTGGTGACCTGAAAATCACCTGGTGGGGTTTTTGCCGTTAGGGTTTTCCCCATTCGTAAACAAATCACCGTGTTATTTATTTCTGCTGCATATCTAGTTGATTGGTGATTTGTTTGTGCTTCCATAAAATTGCATGATTAATTGATTAATTAATTACTTGGCCAAATTAATTAATTAGGGTTAATCACAAAGGGTCATTCAGATTGTGACCTAACACACTCAACTCATATTTACTTGTTGAATACAATAAAATCTATCCTAATACAAACTCTTGAAAAACTTTGCAAGAAGAGAGTCTATGGCAAAAAAGAATTTGACAACCTGTATTTCTGAAACACTTTAAACAAAGCTCATCACGACATCTTAGTGTGAAATAGAGTAATTTAAGATATGAAAGATAAAAGATCAACCAAATCATACAAATCACATGAAAGAGCCACAAAGCTCACATTGCTTAGTTGTGCTTGAAGACCCTAATCTAAGTTACAAGAGACACAAAGTTAAGAACTTTGTTTCAAAGGTCATCCAAGGTACACAAGTACCAGTATACACAAACACACATTGTTTTTGTATTTTTCAAAATTTTCCCTTTTTTTGTTTAAAAAAAAAAAACCTTAAAACAAAACATAAAGAAAACAAACAAGTAAACAAACAAAGTATCATAAACAAAACTGACTCAAACCACAACTCACACCATGAATAAGATCAGGAAAGAGATGGAATCACTTGGAATCTTTTTCCTTCCAAATGGGAGACCTAGATGGAGAGCCTTTCTTTTGCATGAACCTTTGTTCAGATGGATAAGAATGAGAGTTGAAACCATTGAAAATAAAGAATAACATGACTGCCTTAAGTAGTTCTCCAAGAGGGGCTAAAGAAAGTTGGAGTTGATTTTGGTTCCCAAAAAATGAAACACTATTACTTTGTTGAGTGGCTAACCACTTATAACAATTTGGACGAGTGTGCCCAGATACTCCATGGTAATGGCAGAAATGAGGTTTCTTTTGTTGAGTCTTCTTGTTGGTGGAGCGATGATTATTCTACTTGGTCTCTTTCTTACCAACCTTAGGAGGTGCTCCTAGAAAGGATTTTCCCTTATCACTTTTATCCATACCCACATTTTCAGTCTTAGGATTAGTTACCTCAAAGTTATCATTATTAGCAGGTGGACCAAAAATAACTCTATTTAAAGTATTAGAAGAGGTACTGCAAGAAGAGAGAGAATGATCATACCTGAGACCTATTTTGTCAGATGCAAATTTCTAGAAGTTGAGCATTTCATCCAGCTTGGTACTTGAAGTCCTTTCCAATTGTGCTCTTACCTGAAACGGTTCAGCATTCAGTTTCTTGGTCTTTTCAACAAGAAAGTTGTTCTCAAACCTCAATGCTCCATTGGTTTGATTAGCTTCATCTTGTATCTCACTACTAGTAGACCGGACATATCCTTTAGTGTTGGAGTTTGTGCACGATTTTAGGCAGCACCAAAAGAATCCCATATGACTACTATCATAAGAGTCATTCGATATGTCAACAAAACATCTAATTATGGCATTTGGTATTCAAGAGACTCAAAATATTGCTTAGCTGACTACTCAAACATTGATTAGGCAGGACATATGTATGATAGAAAAAGTACCTTAGGAGGATGTTTTTATCTCGGTAATAATTTGGTGTCATGGATGAGCAAAAAGCGGAATTTAGTGTCTCTATCAACTACTGAAGAAGAGTACATTGTTGCGGGTAGTTGTGCTCAACTCCTATGAATGAAGAAGCTCCTTCATGATTATGAAATCTCTCAAGACACCATGTGCATTTTCTGTGATAATACAAGCGTCATTAATCTATTAAAGAACCCTGTGCAACACTCGAAGTCAAAACATATCAAAATTCAATATCACTTCATTCGTGACTTGGTAGAGGAGAAAGTGGTGCGTCTTGAATTCATCAATAACGAAAATAAAAAAGTTGACATCTTCACTAAACTACTTGATGGTCCACGGTTTGAGTCACTCCGTAAAACCATCGATGTCGGTATCATTCCTTGACTCTTTTAGTTGGCGTGGCCCTTACATAGTTAACTTTTGTTCATTCATATAGAATGGTACAATCATTTCATCATGTAATGTTTCTTTTAATTGCTTTTTTATTTAAAAGCTTGTTAGTTGTTGATCTTACTTTATTTCTTTTGTTTTATGTGAGTAAAAATCCAAAACCACTTAAAAAGTTAAAAATTCAGAAAGTTTGATCACTTGTGTTATGTCATATCACACGTAGAGTTTGGCCTAGTACCTATGTACTTATGGCGTAGTGTATTTACGAGCTTAACTTGTTATGTATACACATATTGAATGTGAGTGATATTTAGAAATCTATGTTTGATTTTTGTAAATAGATCTTTAAGCTTGTCATGAATGTCTAGCCAATAGCCTTGATTGATCTTGATACATGCATAGACTTGATCTTATATATCTCCTCACATTTAATTTTTCTATCAAAAAGCTCTTTAAACATCAATCTCCAAAAAGAAGAAAGAGTTGAAAAAGCCTTGCTCCAAAAACTAGTTAGACTAGGAAAAGGTGGAGCAAAATGTATTTAAAATGTATGATGCCAAAAAAGGCTTATTCTTCAAAAAAAATATAAAAAATTTCATGGCATCAATGCTAAAAAATTGAGTTGTATTGCTCAAAAAGTATGAAAAATGGAAGCCAAATGAAAAGTTTTCAATCAATGTAAACACCTTTGTGAGATGCCATATAAGTTCATTTCTACTAGTGAGATAGGTCACTTGACTTCTTGTTATATGTGTATGACTTGATTGAATTAATCATTGAGGCTTCATGCTAGACTATGGACTAATTCATATTTGATACTCACACACAACACACAAGTCTAATATTCAATGAATATCTATTTCATTTATGTGATTGTACGTGTTTAAATGTGATGTTTGTATGCTTAGTTGCTTGTTGATCAAACCTAAAAAGATTTTTGAGTGTTTTATTTGTTTTTGGAAGTGATTTTTGTCACTCTTGTTTTAAAAGTTTTTCTCAAAATCTCAAAATTTTTGTGTAGAAAAACTTTCTGTTTGGTAGTTTTACGACTCGTTTCGTGAGTGGATGCACTTCCATCCAAGTCGCGAAAATAGTTGAGGAAATTTCAGTTTCTTCACAAATTCAAGTAGAGAGTTTCATGACTCAAACCTGACCTACGAAACTTTGCCCTATGCAATTGTACATTTCCTAAGTAACTCGTGAGTGGCTCGCAAGTCACTGACTCATGAAATGCGCGAAAAGACAGTTTTTAGAGGGCTCGAAATGTCTATTTTCCAAAATATTGTCTTTTTGCTCCTCACGACTCCCTCTCCTCAAATCTCAAATTTTCTTCAAAACTCAGCCATTTCCCCTTGGATTTCTACTCTAAGATAATTTCAAACATCTTTTCTCTTTCTATTCCTTAGATTTCTTAAAACCTAGGGTTGGGTTTATTTTGAATGGGAGTTAGGAAATTTCTTTTATGTCAAAAAATTTTCAATTTTGTTGATTGGGCTTAGTCCCATTTGTGTTGTTGATGATGAGTTAGCCCCATGTAGCTTTTCGAAATTGTATTAAAGCATATTTTCACAAGTTCATGCATTTTTCATCATGTAGGGCTAATGTGCTCATATTAGGTGTTTGATAAAATGCCCCTTAGGCATTTTTGCACTCATTTGGACTTCGATGAGTACCAAACTTTGGGGTTTGCCATATTTACTTATTTCTAACATGTTTCTATCTTTGTTTGTGTGTTTTACACACTTTTCCCCATGTATGCTTGTTCATGCCTTGATCATGCATTGCACACACACCCTATCACACTTGACATGTCATGCATAATTTCATGCTTTAAGTCTAATTAGACCTCTAGCTTCTATAACATGTCTTTGTACTCTTGTTTATGCTATTTTAACTTTGTTTTTAGAGTTTTTAGCTTTTTTGTACTAACTTGCATTTAATCAAGTTTGTTGCTATTTTTGTGTATGGTTTGTGCTTTGTTTCTCATTTTTTTACGTGGTTCTAAAGAAAAGGCTAAAAGGGAGAGAGAGAAAACCACTCGGGGAGGCTAAGCGTCCTATCTACTTAACATTGCCTATTTTGGGCTTGCATCTTCTTGCTTGTATTCTTGCCCTTCCTAGTTTGCGTCTTGGAAATTTTGCCCTAGCTCCAAGTGTGTACATGCAACAACAAAGGAAACACAAAGCCAACAGACAAACCAATGAAAAGACAAAGAAACAAAAACAGCACACAAAGGGAAAACAAACAAAAGATAGCACACAAATGGGCAAACAAACAAAGGATATCACACAAAGGGGCAAACAAGCATGTCATCAAACAAACAAGCAAAAAAGTTCACTTGGCATTGGAGTCAGTCACGTATGAGGATCCGTGAAAAGAAGTTAGTCACGGATTGGACATTTGTGTAAAGCAAAGAAGTTTGCTACAAGATCAAGTTCAATTGGATATTAAAGCGAAGGTTCAACTGTAAGTTGGTATTTTGGGATAGACTAAGGTAGTGGTAAGATTCCTCATACTTATAACCACTTGATTATTGATTAGTGGATTCTTGGGAGTGGTGACCTTGAATTCACCATGTGGGGTTTTTGCTTTGCGAGTGGTTTTCCCCATTCTTCAAAAAAATCACCGAGTTATTTTTTTCCCGCTGCATATTAGTTATTTTGTGATTTGTTTGTGCTTCCATGATTTTCATGTAATTTGACCTAATTAATTAACTTGGGTAATTAAATTAATTAACCAAGATCAGCCTATTTTAACCTAACAAGTGGTATCAAAGTGAGCACACTCTGATTAGGTTTTAATCTTTACTGTGTAATCCATTGACCCTTTTGTTATGGATCATGGACAATCTTTGATTATACCTCCTTCATTTGATGGTACTAACTATGCATACTAGAAAGTAGGCATGAGAGCTTTTTTGCAGTCCTTAGATGAAAAAGTTCAGCTAGCTATTGAAGTTGCATGGACAAAACCAACTGAACAGCCAGTGTCATAGGATGATGACAAGATCAAAGTTACGAATTTCAACAGTTAAGCGTTGAATGCCTTGTTTAGTGCTATGACTAACGAGGAGTTTAAGAAGATCACATCCATTGAGAGTGCTAAGGAAGCATGGACAATCCTTCAAAACACTTATAAAGGTACCATAGCTATAAAAGATTCCATTCTTCAAAGGCTTACCACGAGCTTTGAAGAAATAAGGATGGATGACGATGAGAAGTTTGATAAATTCTATGCCAAGCTCAAAGACATAGTGAATTCTACCTTCAACTTAGGTGAAAAGATTCCATAACCAAAGATTGTAAGAAAAATCATCAGATCACTTCCAAAGCGGTTCCATGCTAAGATCACTGCCATAGAAGAGCACCTCCTAAAATTGTTAAGAAATAGACTAAGCATAATAATCATCACTCACCTAATAAGAAGTCTCATATGAAGAAACCACATTTCTGTTATCACTGTGGAGCATCAGGACACACCCGTCCAAATTGATATAAGTGGCTTGCCACTCAAAAAAGTAATAATGTTTCATCCTTTAGAAGCCAAAATCAATTCCAAAATTCCTTGACTCCTCCTGGAGAACTTCTAAAAGTTGATCTTTTTCTATCTAATTTCAATGAGTTCAATCCTCTCTCTTATCCACCTAAGTAAAGGTCTCAGGGAAAAAAAAAACTTCTCCTTTCTCCAAATCTCCTGTTCGGGAGGAAAAAGACTCCTCTAAGTGATTCTTTCACTTATCTTGCATCTCTGTTGTGCATTTTTTTGTTTTGACTCAATCTAATTTTATTGATTTTTAATATGCTTGATTGTTTGTTTTGTTTCCTTTTTTTTTTTTTTTTTTTTTTTTTTTTTTGCTTTTTGCTTTTAATTAAAAAAAATACAAAAAACAGTGTGTGTTTGTGTATACTAGTACTTGTGTACTTCTGGATGGCCATTCAAACAAAGTTTCTTAATTTTGTATGTCTTATAGCTTAGATGAGCATCTTCATGCACAACTAAGTTATGTGAGCTTTGTGGCTTGTTATGTGATTTGTATAATTTGGTTAATCTTTTATCATTCATAACTTTATAACTCTTTTTGACGGGAATGACTAAAAAATACTAAGAGAAAGGCATAAATAACCATCTCACCACTAAAACTCGTCAATCATAGAACATCTGTGTGCAGTTCATAAAAGTTGTGCTCAGTAAGGTGTAGCACTTGCACAACAAGAAAAAGATGTTTGGCTAACAAAAATGGGTATTTATTTCTCTCTCTTTTATGCCCATGCATGATATGCCTTTTATACTTAAAAGAAAAATATACCAAAAAAAAAAAAAAATCAAAAGCAAAAAAAATCAAAATATTTTACATATGGTTGCAAGCATGTTTCTAGGAAATGTGGGAGCTATATGATGTACCTCAAAGGTGATGGTCGCCCTCAAATAGTTATGATTATGTGTGAATGAATCTTGATTCTCCTATATCATTACTCTCAAATGATGAAAAACTTGTGCTTTCTTGCAAAAGTTTCACACATAACACGCAATTCTTTGCTATTTTTGATATTATTGTACAAAGTACAATATGATTTGGTCATCACAAGGAATACATGTGGTAGTTTAAGCTTACTAAATTGTCTTAACTTGTTTTTGAAAATAAAATCAGTTAGACTTATTTAGTTTTTGGATCTAGGAATGCTTAGCATCTAGAGTTTTTGATGTCTTTGAGTGCTTAACATACTTACATGATGTTTGTTATGGTATTTATCTTACTCGCATTCATATCATGTCTTTTCTCTCTTGAAAAATCATTTTTCTTTGCTGCTCAATACTAGCTCGACACCTCTCGATCTATCGAGATTTTGTTCTCGACACCTTCTTGATATCATCTCGATCTGTCTAGATATCTGAATCTATATATACTCAGGAGTCATCCGGTTTCATTCTATCTCAAGCACCTCGATACCTCTTTGTTTTCTCTTGATCCAAACCTTTCTTTTTCATAAAAATCCTTCTTCCCATCAAATCACTTATTTCTTTCCTTTCTCATGCATTTAGATCTAGGTTTTTCGAAAGTTTTGGGAAATTTGGGGTTTTTGAGTTTTTGCAAAAATTTTTGGGTTGGGTTTTGTTACTATGATCTCACATGCTCATGCATTGCATGTTTCAACATTCTATTCATATGTTCATGCATTCTAGGATTGTGTGACTAATTATCAAATGTGAGTGTTGTAGTTTGGATTGGGTTTTTGCCCATGATGCAATTTTTTTTTTTTTGCACATAATATGCACATGCATTGCCATATATTCTTCTTCTTTTTTCTCTCATTCCTGAGCATCATTTCCTGTTGTGTTTTTCTTGTTTCTCCTTCTTTAGTTTCCTGCTATGACACCAAAGAAATCCACTCCTTTGAGGAACCTGATATCTCATTGTAGTTCTTCATCTTTTTCTTCTCTTCCCATTAGAGATAGGTTTCGTGATTCAGAATCCCAAAATGATTTTGAGGAGAAATTCTGCGATCGGGCGATTTGCTTGGAACACTAGGTCGTTCTATTTGATTTTCCAGACACTTTACCCAGTGCGTTTAGCCCTCAAGGTTAGGAATCTCTTTGCGAAAAACCCTCTAGATGTCCTCGTGTGTTTATACAGGAGTTTTACTTCAACATACACGTGATCGATACCTCTATTCCTCAGTTTACTATAGTATTCTAAGGAACACGTATCGTAGTTACACTGGACCTCATTACCGATATACTACATGTTCCTAGGGTGGCTCATCCGAACTATCCTAGTCATCTTCGTATCCATTCTATCTCTTGAGAGGAGCTGGCCTCACAGTTTTGTGAGCAGCCTATGTTATGGGGTGATACTCTTAACTTCACCACCCATGACTTTGCTAAGGGTCCAAGGATCCTTAATATGGTGATGACCTTTGTACTCACTCCACGGCCTCACTATAACACCATCACTAAGCCCTGTTCTTGTTTTCTTTATTCTCTCTTAGAAGGTCTCTCTATAGACTTTCCTTTCATATGATAGTATCTATGATAGATATCTATCGAGACACTACCACACATGATAAGCTAATCTTTCCTTCAACTATCACATGCATTCTCACACACCTACACATTTCTATTCCTTTTGCCCCTCTCTTTCTGATCATGGATGCCATTAGTCAAGAATCTATGTGGAGAAGCACTGCATAGCCAGTAGCCAAGGACAAGCAACCTCGTTAGGAGTCTACTCCCGCCTAGTAGGAGGAGGCTGCTTTACAAGCTGCTGAGGATGCTGCCTTTGCTTCTTGACCCTCTTCTTCGTCTACTCCATCTTCTTCTTCTAGAGTAAAGGCATCATTTGCTGCTATCTTGGATCAGCTTCAGCACATGCAAGCTAATTTTGGTAGTCGTCTTGACCATATTTTTGATTAGATGTGTTAGATGAACACTAGAATTGGTAGCATCACTCACCGATAGTCTCACCTTGGCAATTTCGTCCCTTCTCCCGAGCATGATCCTTCCGTAGAGTCTTCGGCTAGTGGAGATGATGATGATGATGATGCTTCTATCTCTGATTATGATGACGAGATGACCGTCTCTCAGTGATTCACCCGAGTGACAAAAAGGGGGAGTAGTTTTGGTTATGAGAAAATAGTCTTGTTAATAGGGGGAGAGCTAGACTAGTGATAGTGGGAGAGTGATTTTGAGATATGTAGTGAGGTTTGGTTGTATAGTTCTCACTAGTCGCTAGCCCGTGCGATGCACGGGATAGTTAAATAAAAATTAAAAGTATTTATTTTGCTTAAAGGTCTATGACTTGACTTAAAAAAATGTATAACTTGAAAATGAATGAAAATAAGTAATTTTTCGTTCAATATAATGGTTTAGGAAAATTATTTTTCTTTCATATCATGGTTCCACATAACACATCCTGGCGTGGGCTATTCTATGGTGATGACTTCACACAATACTCAACTGCAATTAAATCTACTATCCACCACCAATCTAATCTATGTTATCTTGGTAATAGATCTAAAAATTGCATTCTCATATCCTCCATCATTTAGAAGGTAACTAAAGTAATGATTGTATGTAATGTATAAATTTTATTCTTTTACAATATAAAATTTTTAAAATAATTAAAATAAAATCTAATGTTTTGGAAATTTTTTGAAATAGAATTTTAAATTTCTTAAAACTTAGTTAATAGAGTTTCTATTTTAACTAAAAGTGAAATATCACAATTAATGAGAATTTAATCAGTTTTTGCAAAGAGAAGATAACCATAGGCCCAATTTTTATTTTATAGTATAGGATGTTACAATTAGATCCGTACCATGTGTAATATCCTAATACCTATCTATATAAGTTTTCTTTTTAATGATGCCATAAAGGATGGAGTTTAATAGAAGTCATTTAAGATCCAACGTATCAAATAATTTTTTGTTTTTAAAAAAATGTAATTTCAAAAGTCTTTTAATTGTAAATTTTTTTAATCATAAAATAGACTCTATCTAAACTTTAAAGGAAATTATTTGGAATTATCACATCATTGATATCATATCATGATAGTTGCAAATAGCAATATTATTATTCATGATTAATAGATGACCAATGAAACTGTGAATTAACAATTTAACAATTCAAATACCAAGTTTAAACTACAACAACACATATGCAGAAGACTCCAAATATTGGAACATACTTCTTCTGCTATTTTCATTATTCAATCAAAATCAAAGTTTCAAAGATAATTCCAATTCAATTAAACCCAATATGTACATACACATGAATGTAAAGAATTCCCAAAAAAAAAAAAAAAAACAATCTCCAAAAGCCTCTACCTAATATAGTCACTATTTTTTTTTTTTTTTTTTTTAGATTGTGCGTTGTTTAGTTTATGTTTCATCAAACTTTTTTCTAATTAACCAAAATATCTCTCATATATGTTAACATTAAACCTAATAAGAAAACTTTACATACCTTTTGTTTGGAAGGTCCTCTAAGAACCAAAATCAATGCAAGAGATTGTACAACAGAGTGGTGTTGGAAGAATAATCCCAAAAATATATATATATATATATATTTAAAATATAATACAGGAGTGAAAAGCTAAGTTGAAATTGTAACAAATAATTTCCCAAAAAAAACTATTTATAATATAATATAGGGTTATGGATTCCTAATCAAATTTGGTTATATATATATATATATATATATATATATATATTGTAGGGATGTGGTTTGAGTCCTAAACCCAAAAGATAAAAGGATCTAGGCCCAAAAAGCCCAATACAATGAATTTGTAGAGAATGGGTTGGAAAATTAGGCTCTAACGAGTTAAACAACAATTATAATTGGCCCAAATGATAAGAAAGCAAAGATAGATTGGTTTAATCTAAAGAAAATCGTTCTCGGCACAGTTTGAGGAGATCAGTTCTTGTATATAGCTCTTGAATTTGATTACAATTATAGTTCTTAATGCTACAATCTTCTTCTCTCAATCCTCCGATCCCCTTTTCTCAGGGTCTTCTTTCTATTTTATACTATCTTCTTCCTCTCATCTTAACTCTCCACGTGTAGATTAGATCGCTGGTGTTGATCCTTGTCCTATCAGCACTTTCCTGAAATCTTCGGGGAGTAGTTATAAGGCTGAAAATTACTGTTCAAGTATCACTTCCTCATTAATGTGGCCAGAGAGTTAGCTACAGAGCCTTTAATGCGGTGATAGCAGCTTTCTCTTAGAAATTTTATAGCTCCCACACATGACATGCATTCTTATCCATAGAAACTCCTAGAACGTTGTCCTAGATGGTAGACCACACTTTTTGACTTCTACCTTGCTTAGCCGAGGAAGCATCTCTCCTCAAACCATCCTCTCTGATTATTAGGACCAAGTCCCTTCCTTTATTTATTAACACCGACCTTCATAACAACATTTACTTATCCTCAGGCTATTAGGCATCCTTGGACTGGGCCCTTGGCCCAATATACGCTATTGGGCCCATCAACCCTATAATAGCCCGTCAAAATTCTCCTATTTTGCTCCTAGGGAAGGAAGGAGGATTTCGATACCGCCACAAGTACCCCGTTCTTATCATACATCACCTTTGCCATTGTAGGTACCTTTTTAACTGCTTAACGCATACTCCTGACACTTTGGCATCCGAGTCACACCCTCATTAAATTTATGCGGCTCCATGTTCCTCATGTTCTATGGTGAGATGCAGATCCAACGATTGAGGATTTTGTTAGAACTCGGGCGGGAATTTTCCTCCTTATCGCTCTCTCTCTCATATGAATATTGCCCAAACACTTCATTTTCCTCACTTTAGCACTCATACACTGAACTTGCACACTTATTTTATTTACTCGTGCCTTCACAAATACCAAGAGCCAGTCCGAGGAGAGTTTTCTTCTTCGCGTAAGTCATTTTAACCCTTTCTATTTAATTTTCCTTCTATTTTTCTCTTCACATAGCCTTTTTTCCTCCTTGGCCCTTATATTTTCTCTTTATCTTCATAGTACCTTCAATCCTCTCTTAGGAATGGGTAGATTTGCTTACTTGGTAGACTCTGCGGAGAATATAGAGAGCTTTAAAGCTCAATATAGAATCCCACTAAGAGTCTCCATTAGGTATTGTAAGGAAGGAGGCTGGCATACCAATAGGCAGGAGGGAGAAGTAGTAATCCCGATGATTGTCTTTATAGAGGAAGGGATGAGAATCCCAAAGGGTACAGTCACTAGGTATTTCCTTAGGGCTCACAGATTAGATCCCACCCAATGTGCCTCAAATATGTTTAGGATCTTAGGTAGTGTTGATGCCCTTAACAAGAAAATGGGTTTAAACCTTACCCACCACGACATTAACTAGGTTTACAACCTTCACCACCTAAAGAGGTAGGGGTATTACTTAAAAACCAGGTACCCCAAGGTCAGACTTATCTCATGCCTTCCTAATTCTAACAAAGGCATGACCAAGGATTTCTTAATCATTTCGGGGGAGTGGCACGATGGCCTCCCCTGCCCGACGAAAAAGGGGCAACCAGGTGGGGTTTTAGGTCTAGGCTAATTACTTGAAAATCACCTCTTCTTCCTTTGATATGTTCTATTCCCATTAGTCTACGTTATGCTTGCAACTGAATTTTTCCTTGTGCCCCTTTTTTTTTTTTTTTTTTTGCTAACGATGTTTTTATTGTTTTCTAATGGTTTCGTAGACAAGCGCGCTGCCGTTCCTAACTTCAATCTTGTCAACTAGGAGAGCTTGGACAAAATACTAAAGGCTAAGGCGTTCGTTCACAAGGACGACCAACTAAGAGCAGCCCACATAATCCTAAACTACACCCCGATCTCGTCTAGCTTTCAAGCACAAAAGTGGCAGATAAAAGCAAAAGATCCCTGCTTGCACCAAATAAGTGTTGCCGTTCTAGGTTTCCTAACCACCAATCCTATCCCTGAACGCATACCAAAAGTAGCATTTCCATTCTAATGCGTTGCCGAAGAAGAGGCAACCTCGTCCCAACCTATGATTAAGGAAGATAAGAGGTCATTGAAGTTTCTGATTCAGAAGACGACTTCAATGTCTTCAACCGACCTTTATCCCTTGAAACCCCAACTGGTGCCCTCGGCCACCTTTTCTCCGCCAAGCAAGCCACTCCCAAGAAGACCTTTCTAGCCTAGAAGCTATAGGGATACAACGCAAGGCTAGGTCTACTCTCCAAGAGCTGCTGGAGTCCTAAGTTGGGGGAAACGCACTGGGGGAGGCAACTCAGACCAAGCTTTCCACCCCTCCACCTAACCAATCTCTCCAAGTTGATCTCGCAGACCATAAGAGGAAGAGGGAGCAGAAGGGCAAGAAGGTGGTGGAAGTAGAAAAAAGCCACCCCTCCTAGGAGGTTGAGCCCCAGAAAGGGGCTAAATAGATCAGCCCCAGCCTGGCCCCCTTGCCCACTGGGATGATACAAAAATTGCTTTAACCTCCCCTCTCGGACCAGCTGCTCAAGGTGATTCCACAAAGTTCTACAATCCTCTATGGTGTGCCCTCGGTCCTGGTGGTATTGGCAATGAAGGTTTTGATTGCGCTTCATGGGGTCATCTCCCATCTTGTTTAGCCATTTAAAGAATGGCTCGTTCTTGATTTTATCCAAGGCTTGGTGTACTGGTTCTCGGAACACAGTGTTAACCATTTAAGTAGTGGTAGACCCCGATTGCCCAGCAAAGTCTCTCTAGGATCAGTTATTGTTGTATCGGTCCGACTTGAAATCCCTCATCTCTTGAGGGATAACCTTAGACTTCCCCTTCCCTTGTTGTTGGTCTTCCTCGACCCACTTATACTTATCAATTCGGTCCATGAGTGTACACTGCTAGCGAGTTTCCTAGTCAAAGACTTCCTCAAACCATGCTCAACAGGTAGGCCAACCTTGAAAGTTCTTATGGCCACATCATCAAAGTCACCATCTATCTCATTGAACATCTCCCAATACCTGTCTAAGTACGTTTTTAGGGTCTCCCCTTCTTGCATGGTCATAGATAGCAAGGAATCTAAGGGCCGAGGAATCCTACTGCACGTGATAAAGCGAGATCCAAATGCCCAGGTGAGTTCCTTAGGAATCTATAGAACCTGCCATCAAACCATCTCATTGCCACAAGCCCCAGACTAGAGGGGAATACCTTGCACATCAAGGTCTCATTCCTGGAGTTGACAACCATTCTCTGGTTAAAGTGACTTACATGCTCTACAGAGCCTATTCGGCCATTATACATGGTGAACGTTGGCTAAGCAAACCGTCGAGGAAGTTTTCCTCCTTCAATTCTGCGTGTGAAAGGTGACCTGGAAATTTGGTTTAACACCTTGCTCATAGCGTCATTTCTTAGGCCTTAGCGAGACGGGCTCCTAGCCAATCAAATACAGGTTGCAAAATGAGGTGTCAACACTCTCTATGGTGGAAAATTTACTAATCATTGATAAGCAGCTAAAATTTATAATAGATTTGTATTTATTTTTATTTAGTCTAAGAAAAAAGTGTTTTACTTTTTACTTTTCCAAAAAACGCCAACTAAATTGATTTGTTATTCTCTTTGAGCTTTTCGATGTTCAATTTTCTCCATGTAAATTATACACACTCAATAGTCACCATAACACGTCACTTTCTGTCAACAAAATGACAAACATTGTAGTCCCTAAGAGCATCCACATTGGTGGAGCTATTTTTTTAGCTATTTGGCACAACAAAAAAACTACTTTATCTATTTTACCTACTCACTTTACAAAACATCCAGTATCAATGGATTTATTTTAGCTTTCAAGATAATAAAATAATATAAACATCACAATAAAATAATATATTTACTACAATAAAATAATATATCCATTACAATAAACTAAACAACCACCACACCCCAAACCTAATCACACCCAACAGCCACCGATTGCCACCATGTACAACCCACTACCAAAAAAAACCACTCAAACCGATCAATGGCACAATCCACAACCACTGCCAACTAGGAACAACCACCCAACAACAACTAGCAAGCCAAGAACAACCACCCACAACCACTGCCAAAAATCCAAATTAGCTAAAAACCACCACACAAATCACCACCAACACAGCCACACCACCACTAACCCACGAAACCCAGCCAAACTGCCACCACGAAAGCCAGAGAAACCCACGAAATCCAACCATACCACCAAAGCCGAATTCCTCTACCTCGTTTCTACCTTGATCTGTCTCGCGGCGCTCTTGAGTTCAATAAAGGCAATGCCGGTGGAGTTAGTTGGGAACAAGGTTTGGGTGTGGTGGGGGATTGCGTTGTCAGCAAGATGACTTGGCGAGAGGGTGACTAGGGGAGAGATGGGTCGGTGAGGGGGCTTGGGTCAACGATGGAGCTTGGGTTGGCAGTGAGATGGAGGACTAGGCTTGTCGGCATTGGGTGAACAGTGAGATGGAGGACTGGGCTTGTCAACAAGAGAGCTTGGGTGAGCGGTGAGGATTGGGCTTGTCGATTAGAGTGGAGAAAGAGAGAGCTTGGGAGAGATGATGAAGAGATGGTAAAGAGAATAACTGGAACCAATGAATAAAATATATATATATATATATTACTTTAATGAGAGAGATAATAAAATATATTATTTGATTTTAGCTTATGAGCTACTCAGTTAGGTAAAATTTTTACCTATACCTCTACCAATGTGTTACACTTTTTGTATATAGTAGTGTTAAAAATAGCAATTTAACTTTTTAGTATCACCAATACTAATGCTCTAACAACCGAACCACAATCATGCATTCCACAATTCATTTCACTTTTATTTTTGCTTTTGGAATATAAACACTGTGGTCCCTATCAAAATGGAAAAATATCACATACCCCTTTTTTGTGCTTTTGGAATTGCCCTTGGCCCCTTTGATCACGTTGTGTCTGCTAAACAACATGACTGAATACTAAATGCAAGAATTATAGTTATACATTTGCTACTTTTTTTCTCTCTTTTTTTTTTTTTGTATTTTTTTGTATTTTTTTGAAAACCGCTTATTTAATATTTTACTAAAAATATAGTAAAACATACTTCTGCTTTAAAATAGATAAAATAAGTTTTTAAATTGGTAAAAACTAAAATTTTTTGCTCCCTTCCTGTGAATGCTCTGGTACAAAGATTGTATTGCTAACTTTTGATAGTCTGCACTGTGGTTCAGATATTGATGAGTGCAAAAATTCTCCCTCACCCTGCGACAAAAACGAAAGATGCATCAACTTTCATAATTACTATTGTAAGGAGGAGTACGAACGAGATACAACAGGTTGCCATCGAGTCAGCCAATCTAAGGATATCATTATTGCATTGTGTAATTATATATAGGATACATACTGATTTAGTCTTTTCCTTTCTTTTTTCCCTTTTTTTATAAGAACAATAGGAAGATAAGAAAATAAAAATTTGAGGAGAAAGGGGAAGATAGAATTCTAAAAGCTAGATTATTTATAAAAATAAATATAATAAAACTATAAAATAAAATAAAAAAGCTAATTGCTAAATTATTTGCAAAAAAAAAAAAAAAAAAATTGAGACAAATACACACTACAATTTTTTGGTCCTCGTATATTTTTAGTTTCAATTTTCGTCTTATACATTTAATTAGGTCAATCTCATCTTTAAAACTTCCAAAAGAAGCTCCTCTAATTTTTCAATTCTTTCCCTCAACTCAATATGAAGTCATTTTTATGCCTATAAGTTGTTTTAGTTAAAGGTAAATTGATTTGATTTTTAAAATTGAGGGATGAAATTGACGTAATCAATAAAAAAGAGATAAAATTGATAAAATACAGTATATGATCGAGAAAGAAATTGAAACTTAGTAAAGGTATAATATGGCCAACATAATGCTCTCAGTCCATTTAATCAGTACCTTCCCTTTGCTCTCTTCCATGCTCTTTCAAATTTCTTCCTATCAAACGCATCAAAAACTATTAAATATGTCACTTTCTTTTAACCTAAAGTGACACAAACTCCCCTACCAAACGCCCTTATCCTCTTCTTCTTTTTTTCTTTTTCCTTTTTCTTTTGTTTGCTGAATTGCTCCGCTTCTTTAAACTAAACGACAAACGTAAAGTCTTTGGTGTAACTTTTTCTTTTTCTTTTTTTATTTGTCTGTGATGTAACTGTAGAATCGATCAAAACGGAGAAATATCTCCAACTTTATTAGTCACGTTAGTCACACTTTTGTTGGAGAAAGAGACGGTAATAAAAGAAAGAATCAACTTTATCCTCTTTTTATCTATCTTCTCTGTTTAGTTTTTTCAGTTGGACTCGATTTAAAAGCTACAATAATAAAACATTCTTTATGGTTATGATTTTTCTCAGCCAAGACATATATGTCATATACTAAAAGGGCACAACCTTTAATTAGCTTTAAACATTTAAAAGTTGAAAAAGAGCTGTTCCTCTTTATTTTCTAGAGACTATCACAAAAAATTGAAGCTACAATGGCTGCTGTTGAATAATTTTTTTTTTTTAATATAACGATGATATATAACATTCCTCTCCCATGAGTTCATTCCATGTAAAAGATGTATTACATATCAATGTTGTGCCCAGAGAATCCCAATAGCACTCTACAGAATTAATTTGTTGACGATGCAAGAAATTGTCAGTTGTATTCTTGTCTATATTGATGGACGATATTAGGGCTTCTTTAACGATCGATCTACAAATAAAGTCAGAGAAAAGAGGGAAAAAACAATAGTATGGTGTTGGCCAAAGGCCCTCCAATGAGCAAGTTAAAATTAGTGAAAAAACTCAATTAATAATACAATTTGAGAAAATAATATGACTAGTTTGTAGATATCAGAGTGCCTACTTTTTTCTTCCATATGGTATTGGTTTTATAGCATTCATCTTCATCTATATATATATATATAAAACTAAAGCCTCTGAAGCTCTCACAATTTTCCACATCATCACTCTTTTATTTTTCTTTTTATTTTAGATTCTTTTTATTTTAGGTTTTATATCTTATATAGAATCCACCAGAAAAACAATAGACAAAAGTTTGAATTTTTATTAATATCAATAATATTGAAAAACGTTTACAAACTTGGAGGCCTATTTAAGGGCTCCATAAAACTTGATGGACAACAAAATATATTCTAAAATAAGCCCTAATTAATACCTAACCATAATAGGAACCAAATTTGACCTAAAAAACATTAAAAGAACCTAAAAATAAGGAAATAAATCACCTAAACCTAAAATAACGTTTTTTGCATAAAAATACCAAAATTAAATAATTAAAAAAAATCAATTTTTTAAGATACCCCACGTTAGAATTAAAAAAAAAAAAAAAATGACTCACTTTAGGTTTCAAAAAAAAACTCACATAACACGTTAGAATTTTTTTTTTTTTTTAAAAGGACTTACCAAAAAAAAAAAAAAAACTTTAGGATTAAGAAAAAAAGAGAGAGACTCCTGGTAGGACTCTCTCTTCTCTCCTTAAAACCCTAACAATTATCATCTCAAAACCCTAAACTCAACTTCACTTTAAGATTAAAAAAATAAGAAGGAGAGAGACTCACATAATAATAAATAAATAAAAACGTAAGTTTTGTCTTTTTTATTTGCTTTCATATGTGCCTGAAATTTTCATTCTATCTTATTGTTTTATTATGTTTAGAATTGATTTTCTTCTAAGTATTTGGGTTAATCTCTATATTTTGATAGTGTTTTTATGGGTTTGGTTTTTGGGTTGAAATTCTAATAATTATTTTTTATTGTATATGGCAGATGAAGCATCTCTATTTTTTGGAGAAAAATCAAAACTGCAACCTATGTCTTCCAGCCCAAAGGGTGTGGTAAATTTTTATATGTTCTTGCTTTATTGAGAATTTTTATTTGGGTTCATGTGATTTTTTGTTTTTTTATTAAAGCTTTGATTTTTGGTTGATTAATTATTTGTTTGGATTAATGGAATTAGGTGTTATAAATTTGATAATGTTCCATATTTTGAATTGTATATATTGTTATTACTGTTGGGAAATTTAGACCCCAGTTGATAGAATTAACAAGTTTTAAACCCAAGTTGTTAATTAGATTTATTATGAATAAACTTGTTAAAACAAACAAACATCAATATCATGTCAATAATGAATGCAGCGGAAAAGTAAATAAGACAAGATATGATGACCCAGGAAAACCAATGAAACCAACCAGTTTCACAGTAAAAAAAAACCTGGGGGGAAACTTTCCCGAAAAGAAATCCACTATAGTAAAGAGAAGTTTCAGATCTAGTACAAAACCTTTGTCCCTAGACTCTACAATCCCCGTAGATGAACTCACAGCAGAAACCTTCTACTGCTTCAGAACCTCTGAACTCTTCAATATATGAACGCCACCCTTTGATGCACGAATCCCAATACGTGACTCACTCCTTTGCACGAATCCCAGTACGTGACTCACTCACCAACTTAAGGAAGAAGAATGTTGGCTGCAAAGTTCTTCACTTCATCAACAATGAAGATCAAGAAGCACTTGGTTACAAAACCCTAAGGCGCAAAGACGCAGTAACTTCTTTCAGAGAGAATAATCTTTTGAATATGTTCTCCTTGTATTCTCCTATTCTCTTGTGTAACGGTCTTTAAAATAAGCCTTATATAAGTCTAGGGTTGTGAGAAAAGAAACCCTACTCAAATACATAAGCCTGGCCCAAAAATCAAAAAGCTGAAAATTCTGATTTTCCGTAACCTCGATCGATCGAGAGGTGTCGAGGAGGTGTCGAGATTTAATGAATCTCAATAGATAGCAGCTATCGAGGAGGTGTCGAGAAGGTGTCGAGGGGACAGAAACTTTCTCGATCGATCGACCAGCTATCGAGAAGCTATCGAGATTGCGATAAGAATCAGCTGAAGATCTCGACAGATAGCCAGGTGTCGAGATAGCTATCGAGAGGTGTCGAGATTTAATGAACTTGCACTTCAGCTTGCTTTTTCTTGGACAGACTTGATGACTTCAACACTTGATCTTGAAACAAGGTTTCTTGAAGTATTAAAAACACCTAGAACTACCCAATTACAAGTAGAGTGCGTTTTGTCAAAAGGATTTGCCAATTTACATAAAATATGTCCTTAACAATTACTACGACTAAATAAGATTTATTTTTATCTTTGTAGTTGTAGGGACTGGGTTTTTGGTTGCCCAAGCCCAATGGACACGGGTCAAAAGCCCAACGAACCCCGCAATGAATTTATAGAGAGTGGGTCGAAGGTCTAGGCGCCGGCCGGCGCTCAAGTGGCGTGAACTTCGATCTCTTTTACTTAAAGAAAAAGACTTAGCACAGTTTACAAATGGGATGGGCTCCTCGGCCATGGGCCGAGGAGGCTCCTGCCCTGTTTTCTCTCTTTTTCTTTCTTTCTTCAGAGTTTTCTTTTTTCTTTTCTTTTCTTCCTCCCCCTTTCAGGAGAGATTCCCTTACATTATATATCCCTTGCCCAACCAATCCTAGCCCTACACTTGTTGAGTGATCATGACCTTTGCTCAGGTGCTTGTCCCATCAGCCGCCTTCCCAGTCTCTTTGGGAGTCGCGGTAACCAAGGCGACACTGGCGAAGGTCCTTTCCTCATTAATGCGGCCAGGGCGGTTGTCAGGTGCGTTTAGTGTGGAGATGACCGCTTGCTGCGAACATGTTCCTCAAACTCTCGGACGACCGATGATGAGGTCATCCTCGGACTTGGATGTCTCCTCGGCTCGGGCCTTCGGCCCAGGAATGAAGTGGGCTGGGCCGTGGGATTATTTGGCCCCACAATAGCCCCTCAAAATTTTGCTGTCCGCGTCCTCGGGCGGAGAAGAGGATTTTGATGTCCTCGGGCACACGTCATGTACCGTTGAGTTTGGCCCTCTGGGGGTACTAGAGTCTTTTCGCCTGCCTCAGAAGCGTTACTGACGCCTTGAAGGGCGCGACGTTCCCTTCATTAAATCCTGACGGCTTTGTGCTCCCCACGTTCAACAGGAGGATGTCAATCGAACGGTGGGGATTTGCCTAACGGTTGGGGCTGGGAAAACTCACTCTGTTCCTTGATTTTAGGGTATAAATACCCATTTGAAAGTCCGGTTCCTCTGCTTCTTTGCACTCAAGAGTCTACATCTCCAGCATAAAAGACCTGTCCGAGGATCTTCTACACCTTTCTGTAAGTCACTCTATCTCCCTTTGAATTTTCTCCTTCTCCTTCTTTGCCTCTTTTTCGTTTGCTCCCTCTTAGCTCGTTTAGGCTTTATTTGGGATGGGTATTTTTAAGAAGTATGTCTTCACTGAGGAGGCGATGGAGAAATTTATCGCCGACTACAAGATACCGGCCAATGTGGGCTTGAGGTATTGTGCGGAGGGTGAGTGGCGCTTTCGGAGGCAGGAGGGTGAGGTAGTGATTCCCATCGTTGCCTTCGTTGAAGGGGGCATGAGGATTCCCATGGGTCCGGTGATGAGAGACTATCTGATGCACTTCCGGTTAGCCCCCACTCAGTGTGCCATCAATGTCTTTAGGGTCCTGGGCTGTGTGGATGCCTTAAATGAAAAGATGGGCCTGAGATTGACCCACCATGACGTCAACTGGTGCTATAATCTCCAATGCCTGAAGGGCGAAACTTACTATCTGAAGACCAGGGATGACAGAGTCCGGCTCATTCAGTGTCTCCCTGAGTCCAGCAAGGGGTTGAACAAAGACTTCCTCATCGTGTCTGGAGAGTGGCATGATGGCCTTCACTGCCCGACGACGGAGGGGACCCCAGGTGGGCAGTGGGAAAATGGAGAGAGAGAGGGTTCTAGGACCCTAATCAGTTCCATCTTTTCTCTCGTCCCTCTTTCTTGCACTGTTTGGTTTCTAATGTGGATGTGTTTCCTTTTGCAGATCCGCACGCCTTCACGCGTCACTTCACCCTAATCAATCGGGAAGACTTGCAAAAGGCGCTGAGGGCAGAGGTTTTTGTGAACGACGCCGATAATCAGGTTAGGGCCGCTCACGAAATTTTGAAATACGACCCGGCTCACAAGTCATTTGCGGCGCCAAAGCACGTGATCAGAGCAAAGGATCCTCGATTTCGGAAGATAACTGTGACCGAGGACGGGTTTCGGTTCCCTGAGGTGCCTTCCACATCAGAAGGCGCAATACCTGCAGGTCCCTCCTCCTCCCTTAGAATCTCGGAACCCACCGAAGTAGGCCCTGAGAGGGAAGTGGAGGTTGTTGATTTTGGCCCCGCCGAGGACGAATTTAGCGTGTTTGATCAAACTCACCAGTCCGAGGACCCTCCAGGAGATTTGGGTGACCCTCGTCTAACCAAAGCGGATTTCTCAGCGTCCACGTCCTCTTCTCGGCAGAAAATGGGCTATAAGAAGAAGCCGCAAGTTAGTTTGGCGGAACTGATCGAAGGCCAGCCGGAGAAATCTAAGTCGGAGCTCCCTCTTCCTCCTCCAAAAACTCGTTCTGCCCAGGGCAAGTCAGCTTCTACCCAATCAGGGCTTCATCCCTCTCTGCCCAAGACGAGTCTGCCTTCCAGACGTGAGCCCTCTGATCCCAAGCAGAAGAAGGATAAGGGCAAAAGGCCAGCTGAGGAGAGGTCCGAGTCCCCACGGGAGGAGGGTGATGATCGGCGGCCGTCTAAACAGTTGAAGATAGGCTCCCGAGGTCAGGACAAACAAGTCGACGACCAGCCCGAGCCTCAGGCCTGGCTTCCTACCCCCATGCTCCGCGGGGCGCCGCTGAGGGAAGACTCCTCCCTCAGAGATTTCAACGAGGGCGAGGGCACATACGTGGCCGACGCGGTGGAAAGGTGCCTGTTACTCCCAGCCGACATGGCAGAGCTGGCGACTATGAGGAGCAGGGAGGTCTTCCTCTACCTCAAGCTGTACTTGGGGATGGTAAGCCCCTCAATACTTGTGACTTTTCCTAGTTGTAGCTTTTCCTTTCCGCTTTTTGGTCTCAACTGATGGCGTATTTGTTTTGTTGGACAGGCCGTTCAGGCTACTTATAGGTTGGAGGACGTGGCCCATGACCAAGGGAAAGCCATGGGGGTGGAGCGCGAGAAACGTCTGGAGGCCACCCAGGTTCTTAAGCACTCTGAGGCTGATCTATCCAAGGCCCGGGAGGAGCTGAGTGCGATGACCAGTGCCCGGGACGCTGCCCTGTACGGTCTCGCCGGTTTTCAGAAGCAGGCCGAGGATTACTCGAAGCGCCTGGCTGAGGCGGAGGAGCAGCTGAAGACTGCAAAGGGGTCGCTTGCAGATTTGCCCAAGAAGGTGGCTGCCACCGAGTCGGACAAGAAGGCAGCCGAGTGGGCGAGGGACGAGGCCGTGAGGGCCAAGTTTGAGGCCGACCAGGGCAGGGAGGAAGCCCTGGCCGCTATGAAGGAAGCCGAGGAAGAGGCTTACGCCGCGGGGATGGAAGAGACAGTAGCAACATTTAAGTCCGAAGTCCCCGGGTTGTGCAGGCGCTACTCTGCCGAGGTTTGGAGGGAAGCTCTCAGGCAGGCTGGGATCGAGGCCTCATCCGACTTGTGGAAGGAGGAGAATGTGTACTACCCTCCTGCCATCCGCGAGACTGCTCCAAGTGGCGCTGAGGCCGAGGAGGCTGCGGAGGAAACCGGCACTGCTACGGGTGAGGATACATCAACTGCTGAGCCCGTGGCTGAGCCCGCCCAAGGAAGTGACCCTTTCAAGGTGGCAGAATCGGGTGAGGGCCCCGTTGGGGAGGCGCCCCAGGAGGCTGTGAAGTCTGGCGCTGGAGCTGGAGCTCCTGTTGCTGAGGAGGCAGCTATTCCTGCTTCGCCTTCGCAGGCCGTCCCCTCTGGCCAAAGCTCAGAAAGCCTTGATGCTGCTATGGTCCAGCCCTCAGCTAAGGGAGGAGTATAAGTGAGTGGGGCAGGCCCTCCGACCCTGTTGTCTCCCTGGCCCTTTGCATTTTCTTCTTTTTTTTCTTTTTGCTTTGTGACTGTAATGTGGTACTCACCATGTAATATTTGTGAACTTAATGGAATGCGAGTTTTATTTCTTTTCCGGTTTGTTGTGGTTGTTTGCTTACTTGCACGTTATTCGTTCTTTCTTTACTTGTATAATTTTATCCTTAATTGCACCTCGGCCAGTCGCGGCATCAATTGTTGCAGCGAGGGCATGTATGCTCGAGTGGGCCCATCTTTCCCTAAGGGCCGGGTAGAAAATTCTTTAGGTTAACACTTAAGTTCTCCTTGATGTGGTTGGCTTCCCCATAAGCTTGAGTCCGAGGACCGTACAGTGCTTTGGGTTCCGTCTAACACTTAGAATCCTCTGAAGTAGTTAGTTTCCCCATAGGTCTGAGTCCTGGGATTATGCAGCGCTTTTGGTTCTGTCCAACACCTGGAATCCTCTGAAGGAGTTAGTTTCCCCATAGGCCTGAGTCCTGGGACCATGCAGTGCCTTGGTTCTGTCTAACTCTTAGGATCATCTAAGGTGGTTGGTTTCCCCGTGAGCCTGAGTCCGAGGACCGTGCAGAGCCTTGGTTCTGCCTAACACTTAGGTTCATCCGAAGTATTTAGCTTCCCCGTGAGCCTGAGTCCGAGGACCGTGCAGCGCCTTGGTTCTGTCTAACGCTTGGCATCTGGAGCGGTTAGTTTCCCCATAGGCCTGAGTCCGAGGACCATGCAGTGCCTTGGTTCTGTCTAACGCTTGGCCTCTGGAGCGGTTAGTTTCCCCATAGGCCTGAGTCCGAGGACCATGCAGTGCCTTGGTTCTGTCTAACGCTTGGCCTCTGGAGCGGTTAGTTTCCCCATAGGCCTGAGTCCGAGGACCATGCAGTGCCTTGGTTCTGTCTAACGCTTGGCCTCTGGAGCGGTTTGTTTCCCCATAGGCCTGAGTCCGAGGACCATGCAGTGCCTTGGTTCTGTCTAACGCTTGGCATCTGGAGCGGTTAGTTTCCCCATAGGCCTGAGTCCGAGGACCATGCAGTGCCTTGGTTCTGTCTAACGCTTGGCCTCTGGAAATAGGGGTTTGTCCTCGGTTCGCTTTACTGGGGACGATTCCTCCTTCGGACGGCTCATGATCTTGGACGTGGCATTGATCTCATCTCCATCTCGAGCCCTCATCTCTGTCATTTGCGAAGCGTCCCTTGGCCGTTCGTGTTCCGCGCCTGACGCTTCGGTGCGCGAGACGCGCCTTCATTAATGGGCTCGTAAATCCCCATAAGCTCAACGGTTTGCGGCTCCTTTGGAATTTGGCCGCTTCATTACTATCCAACGCTTCGTTAACCAGTTTTTTGAATTCCGCGTGGATTAACTCCCACCTACCTTCATCCTCTATATAAGGCTCCCTGGGGGAATGGTTTCTCTTCATTCCATGAACTTCTCAACCTAACCAGAAAGAAGATACCCCTTCAACTCCCCATGCCCCTTTAACAACCCCGCCGGAATTGTGACCGGAGTTAGGCGATATGGGGCGGCTTTGGACGGACATGAGAACATCCGTGCCAAGAGCCGTGGTGGCCGTAGCCCCCACTGGGCTTCCGGTGTGGCAGAATCTAGGCGTAACCCCGATGGCGCCATGCACGGTGGCCCGGAGGGATATCGTTGAAGTACCTAACTTCCCTCCTCAGAGCGCACCCCCGACGGAGGAGACATGCGAACTCACATTATGTGCGGCGCCCGAGTGTTGCCGTCACCAACGGCCAACGCTCGTGGAGGTTGGAGAGAATCAAGGGAACATCATGGGGGAGGGCGTCCCGGAGCCCCTGCATCTGCTCCTCGCTTTGTTCAAGCTCTCAGCCCCCTTCCGCCCCCTTATTGTCAAGCTCTCCCATTCTCTTTCTCCCATTCTCTTTATGCCAATAAGGGGACGAGTTGACATCTCCCTCTAGCTAGTTTTAGGTTGGGTCCGCCTGGGCCTCTGATTGTAGGACTAGCTGGTAGGAACAGTTGTAAAACAAGCCTGCCTAAGCCTCTGATTGTAATCTGTGACTTTTTTTTTTTTGAATAATATCAAGTAATTTTCTTTTTACTGTTGAATCTTTTGTCTTCAAGCTTTTATCTTTCTGCAATGTTCTTCTTTTTTGATAGTTTTTTTTTTGCATCACCGCCGATCCTCCATGGAATGGTTGTTTAGAACAGTCGCCTGTTGTGCCAACCGGTGCACTAATCCTTCCCACAGACGGCGCCAATTGTAGGGACTGGGTTTTTGGTTGCCCAAGCCCAATGGACACGGGTCAAAAGCCCAATGAACCCCGCAATGAATTTATAGAGAGTGGGTCGAAGGTCTAGGCGCCGGCCGGCGCTCGAGTGGCGTGAACTTCGGTCTCTTTTACTTAAAGAAAAAGACTTAGCACAGTTTACAAATGGGATGGGCTCCTCGGCTATGGGCCGAGGAGGCTCCTGCCCTGTTTTCTCTCTTTTTCTTTCTTTTTTCAGAGTTTTCTTTTTTCTTTTCTTTTCTTCCTCCCCCTTTCAGGAGAGATTCCCTTACATTATATATCCCTTGCCCAACCAATCCTAGCCCTACACTTGTTGAGTGATCATGACCTTTGCTCAGGTGCTTGTCCCATCAGCCGCCTTCCCAGTCTCTTTGGGAGTCGCGGTAACCAAGGCGACACTGGCGAAGGTCCTTTCCTCATTAATGCGACCAGGGCGGTTGTCAGGTGCGTTTAGTGTGGAGATGACCGCTTGCTGCGAACATGTTCCTCAAACTCTCGGACGACCGATGATGAGGTCATCCTCGGACTTGGATGTCTCCTCGGCTCGGGCCTTCGGCTCAGGAATGAAGTGGGCTGGGCCGTGGGATTATTTGGCCCCACAGTAGTTTATATCAGTTTTGAGTGTGTGTGTGTATATATAACTTTTGGGAATTTTGCTTCATTAATTTAAGAATTATATATTACTTTGTAGGTTTCAGTGCAGTGAGACATTGACAATATAAGCATATATATATGGTATTAACATTTTATAAAAATCTTTCTTACAACCCAATAACATTCTACGTTAGACAACACTTCTAAACTATAGAAAAGCATAGAAGTTAAATATTTATTTCCATTGTATTTTATTTAATTATGACAGATCTTTTTATTTTTTTAAACGCTAACTAGCAAAATGTCTATAATATACATATTATTAACCCAATTTTCTATTCTAAATTTCTTAGATTTTATTATATCAATATTTTTTTTTTCTTTTAAATTCTTGGTGGGCAAATCAGTCTCTCACTAATTCTTTTACCTTAACGTGATGTTGGTTAATTGTCCTTTTATTTAATTATCCCGTGCATCGCACGGGTTAGCGACTAGTTTTGGTAATGAATGTTCTCATCTAGGAATTGAGAAACACTTTCCATAAGTACTAGACATTTATTATCTTCAACGGTCATTCATCTGTTAGGGTTGTACGTTACTCCTTCATTCTGGACGATTACGAATTTACACACATCATTTGCTATAGTGATTTTCTACATCTAAATAGTCATTATAGCTCTCCAAATCCTTAATTATTTTGTAATTTTTCTCAATACCAACAAACCGTCACAAACACAACCTCAAGAAAATTCTCTCTCTAGGTTCTCTTGAATTTAGTAGGTTGGGTATGGATTAAGTGTAGGGAGAATAAGTAATGAAATATAGTAATTTTGAGCGAGAAAAAATTAAAAAATAAAAAGAAAAAAAATTATTTTAATAAAATAGAGAAAAGATGAGGACGTTGTTTAAGGATATGTTTGAAAAACTGGTTTGTTTAATGAAAAATAGGTTTCAAATTCTACAAGTTTGGACGAAAATTTAAATAGATGATCCTAAACTAAAGCTGGAATCCTGTATATACTTTGATGCTAAAACTCTTTAGTGTACTATTTCACTTTTTAATAGATTTAATAAATTAAAATAAAAATCCTAATATATTTGTCAATATGATATTCAATATCCAACCCCTTTTTTTGTAATTCATTATTTCGGGAAAGAGAAATTTAAGAAAGTAGGGGAAAGATATATCAATTTTTTTTTTTTTTTTTGGGGAGAATCAAAGAGATGTCAATTTGAATGAGGATGATGATAGATAAATAATAGCGATAATAAAATAAAATAAAATAATGATCTTCATAATAACCATATATGGTTATTAAGAAGATCATTATATATAAATAATAATAACAATAATTATTATTATATAAATGTATTAGTTATTAATCGAATTAGTTGAGTTCAAGGAGAAAACAAAAAAAACTTCTTATGTCCTTTTTTACATCTCTTATATTTAAAAAAACTATTTGACAAAAGCATTATAGCAACTTATACATTTTTGATGTATAGAGACATTTATAGCTCAAACCATTTCACCGTAACAATCAAATTATAAAAGAAAAAAATGATTAAAAAATAATAATAAAATATTTTGTTACATAAACGAGGATATTGATTCTCAACTAGGTTCATTGCCCAATTATAGTTGGTTTGAGAGTTCGAGTAACGCCGCACTATAAGATACAATGGCATTCTAGGAATTTACACATGATAGTTTTTTTTTTTTTTTTTTTTTTTTTTTTTTTTTTTTTCAGAGAAAACACCGGATAGTATTAGGTTATGTAAATGGACAAAACTTATGTACAGTATCTTAGGTGCTATTTCTTAAGTTCCCTTCTTAAGATTCTGTCATATGACTACTTAACTTAAAAAATATCTATGAGAAAAAAGTTACATGACAGAATTTTAAAAATTAAACCTAAAGAACAGCACATAACTACTGTACTTAAGTCTTACTCTATGTAAATATAGTTTTAATCCTATTTTCACATTTAATGAGTTATTACTTATTAGTTGTTCGCTCCTTTAGACATAAGAACAACATTGAACCATGTATATTCTTTGTGTTGAAATATTGTTTTAAATTTGCCATGGTATTTTTAAAGAAATTATACATTCTTAGCTAATTTTCTTATTCTCAACTAACAAAGGAATATTTTCTTTTTTAGAAAGGATCGATGTCCAGTCAAACTTGGTTCACTAGTTCTCTTTCTTTTTTTTTTTTTTTTTTTTTTAATGAACCTAAAGAACAGCACATAAGTACTGTACTTAAGTCTTGCTCTATGTAAATATAGTTTTAATCCTATTTTCACATTTAATGAGTTATTACTTATTAGTCATTCGCTCCTTTAGACATAAGAACAACATTGAACCATGTATATTCTTTGTGTTGAAATATTGTTTTAAATTTGCCATGGTATTTTTAAAGAAATTATACATTCTTAGCTAATTTTCTTATTCTCAACTAACAAAGGAATATTGTCTTTTTTAGAAAGGATCGATGTCCAGTCAAACTTGGTTCATCAGTTCTCTTTTTTCTTTTTTTCTTTTTTTTTTTAGATGAAAGAAATTTGATAGTCACTTATAGTATATGTTACTGTACCAGTCGCAACTGCAAACTACACTGTAAATAAAATTTTGATGGTGTCATCTTCTTATGATACATATGTTATATTTATTTTTCTATTGTGTCAAAATGTTTGCCATTACGAAGGCAATGGTATTAACAAAAGTATAAAGTTAAAATGTTCTACTTGGTGAGAAAATGCATGTTTGAGTATGCGCACATCAGAATCAAAGAAAAATTCTTTCAACAAAACGGTGGCCTATTGTTAAAACAACAACTCTAGTAACCAATGGTCTATCAAGACAACCAAAATCTTTACATCAGTAGAGCTAAAAAAAGGCCACCAACAACTACGATGAAAATACAATCCTTGGCCAAGGAGGCTATGGAGCAGTGTATAAAGGTACACTATGCAGTTTTACAGATCAATTAGCTATACCTTGGCCATGGAGTACTACGCCAAATTGGGATATTTGTGCTATAAATGGTTGGTTACTCAACTTGCTTAATTTATCGGGGCCATACCTAATCCTATTGGAGGTTGGGCCCTTGAGGTTTGTTAGCCTTGGGTGTGGTAGGTCTAGATTTTATGGTTAAGGTTATGTATTTTAGGAAGGATCGTAACCTTGTGTTAATTCATTTGGAGTTTTGAAATAGTTTATGTATAATTGGAGACATATGATTCACAATTGTATCTGTAAGGTTGAATTTAATCAACCATCTAATTGGCTTTATTCCGTGACCAATTTGCTTGTAATTTAGCACTTAGTAACCTTGTATTTAGGTGGGAAAATTGTAAGGGTAGTGTGTGAGAAGATGTGAAGAAAAGCTCAAGAGTGTGCAAGAAAAACAGAGGTTTGCGACTAGGTCTTGGGGTGGATCGCGACTTGTAAGCCGCCAAACTCTGGCACGTGAGAGGCACACTGGGAAGCTGAAGGGTCGTGCCAGCTGTCACGCTTCAGGACAAAAGTTCCAGACTGGTCAGGCCGTTACGTCGCGACTGAAACTCGCGACTTGGACAAGCCGCGAGGTCAAGCCGCGAGTTAACCCTGTTTGGCAAAAGCTGACGTTTTGCATTCCCTTCTCACCCTACTATATATACACCCTTATACCCACTATATTGAGTGAGCTTCCAGAGAGAATTTTGTAAGAGAAACCCTAGAGAAAAACAAGATTGTCTCATCCCCAATCTTTGCCTTAGAGACTCTTCAAATTCCTCTACTCTCTTCCTCTCCATTGTCATACCCTTGAGAGGTCTTTTACCAAATCCTTATCTCACCACAATCACGTCTGTGAGAAGGTTCATTTGGTGCTTAGGGAAGCAGTTTGGGAAGGAACCAATATACATTGGTTGATGCTATGGTCAAGTAGCGGAATCCAATAAGCTAGAAAAGAAAAAGGTTCGGCGCAACCTCGTTGGAGCAGGAAGCTTGGAGGGCTTAGGTACCTGGGTAGATTAGGCTTGGAGGGTCTATTGTTGTTCATGTATCCCAACTACATTTTCTAGTGGATTATTGACCGCTTGGAGGGCGGCGGAGAGGTTTTACGCCGAGGGCTTCGGTTTCCTCTTCGATAACACATCGAGTGTTGTCCTTGTGTTTGCATTTCTCTTCCCTTTATCTTTACCATTTAATTACTGCTGTGTGTGTGATTATTTATGGTTTAGATCGTTCCTCAATTCTGGTATAAGCTATTTATCATTTTCCGCACATACGTTGTTTGTTAAATAGCTTGAATTGGTATTTTTGTATTTGGGGGTCTAAACGTTCAAGGGTGTTTCATACCCATATTGAACTTTCAATTGGTATCAGAGCAGGTGCACTCTTTGTGGTTCGATTACCTGAGTGCGATCCTAGACCCCTTGGCTATGGATGCAGCTGTAAAAAGGGTCATGCTGAATTGTGGTTTAAGTGTTTGTGATAATAACTCTGTAAGTATATTTGAGGGATACTCTAATAATGAACTCTTAGAGCTAATTAAATCCAGGAAACATGCTAGGATGTTCATTCATATGCTGAAATATTTTGAAAGCAAGAACCACATTCTTCACAATAGTCTATGTGAGTCTAACTCTTTGATTGAGAAATACAAAAGAAGAAATAGATCATTGTGTGAAAAGGTTGATAATCTGAAAAGGAAAACTCAATCTGGAATAAGCATTGAGAATAACAATGAATTTTTGTTTGATGGTCAAGAATGCTTGTCTCATGCTTGTATGTTTGTGCACACCTCATTAAAGGTATTTAATTCATGTCTATGGTACCTTGACAGTGGATGTTCTCGTCATATGATAGGAGATAAATCACTATTTAAGACTCTTAAAGAGAAAGCATGTGATTATGTGACTTTTGGTGATGGGAGTCATGCTCAAGTTCTCGGGAAAGGGACGGTTGAAATACCGGGATTACCTTTGCTGAAAGAAGTTCTATACATCAAAGGATTGAAGGCAAATCTCCTAAGTATTACTCAAATATGTGATGAAGATTTTCTTGTTCAATTTTCAAAGAAGGGGTGCATAATCATTGATGAGAAAGGGATTCAAGTCTTGGAAGGAAATAGGACTACTGATAACTGCTATGGAGTAGTGCCTACGGCACCTATTTCGTGTAGAAATGCTCGTGTTGATATGCTGAAACTTTGGCATCATAGGTTTGGACATGCGAACTTCAAACAAGTATGTAAAGTCTCTAAACTTGAGGCCGTTGAGGGACTTCCAAAGTTTGGAAAGGTGGAGAAGACTATATGTGGAGCATGTCAAATGGGGAAACAAACAAAAGCAAACCATCCCAAGGTGAATGTAATTGCTACCTCACGATGTTTGGAACTTCTTCACGTAGATCTAATGGGGCCTACAAGGACTGAAAGCCTAGGGGGAAAGAGATACATCATGGTGATAGTTGATGATTTTTCAAGATACTCTTGGGTGGAATTCCTTAGAGAGAAGTCTGAAGCATGTGATAAACTGCAAAGATTATGCAAGAGATTGCAAAATGAAAAAGGGGTTCCCATAGTCAAAATCAGAAGTGATCATGGGAAGGAATTCGAGAATGCTAAATTTGAATCATTTTGTGAAGAGCATGGCATTAAGAAGGAATTTTCAGCTCCAAAGACTCCACAACAAAATGGAGTGGTCGAAAGAAAGAACCGGGTGATCCAAGAGATGGCTAGAGTCATGCTACTCAACAAAAACATACCTCAAAGGTTCTGGGCAGAAGCTGTGAACACATCTTGTCACATTTGTAATAGAATTTATTTCCGAGCGGGGACAAAGAAGACGTCATATGAAATATGGAGAGAAAAGAAACCCAAGGTGAAGTATTTCAGAGTATTTGGGAGCACATGCTATATTCTAAATGACAGGGAAAATCCGGGAAAATTTGATGCTAAGAGTGATGAAGGAATACTCCTAGGATACTCCTCGAATAGCCGAGCTTATAGAGTCTACAACAAGTGCAATAAGACAGTGATGGAGTCAATCAATGTGGTCATAGATGACACCATATCTGAAAAGGAAATTGAAGATGATGGCAAGGGGCTCAAACTCAAGGAGAATGAGGATGATGATGATATGCCTTTAAGTGATGATGCTGAGAAAGTAACACCCGAAAAGGAGACCACACCTTTTGTATCAAGAAGAGAGACTAGATCAACACAAGAAGTCTCAAGTCCACTTACTCCTCCAGAAATTCAAACCCCAATTTCTCGTGATGAGGAACTCTCAACTTCCAAGAAACCTTCATCAAGAGTGACACTTAATCACCCATCAAGTAATGTTATTGGGGATGTGAACGAAGGACTTCGTTTGAGAAAAGTGCTAAAGTATACTGCTAACCATGTAACATACAACTGCTATCTTGCTTAATTTGAACCCAAAAAGGTGGAAGAAGCACTGAAGGATGAGAATTGGGTAGAGTCCATGCACCAGGAGCTACACCAATTTGTTAGAAATGATGTGTGGGAATTGGTTCCAAGGCCTGAAGATACACATGTGATCGGCACCAAGTGGATTTTTAAGAACAAAACGGATGAAGATGGTGAAGTTATCAGAAATAAGTCTAGATTGGTGGCTTAAGGGTATACTCAGGTGGAAGGCATAGATTTTGATGAATCTTTCGCTCCGGTAGCAAGATTAGAATCCATTCGGATTCTCTTATCCATAGCATGCATCATGGATTTCAAGTTGTACCAAATGGATGTAAAGAGTGCCTTCTTAAACGGCTTTCTCAATGAAGAAGTTTTCGTTGAGCAACCAAAGGGGTTTGAAGATCCTCATTTTCCGGGTCATGTACTAAAACTGAAGAAAGCTTTGTATGGGTTGAAGCAGGCGCCAAGAGCATGGTATGACCGTCTCACTGCCTATTTATTGGATCATGGGTTCAAGAGAGGTCAAGCAGATCGCACATTGTTTGTTAAAAAAGATGAAAAATCCCTTCTTGTCACTCCAGTGTACGTGGATGATATTGTATTTGGATCCACAATTGATAAACTAGCTCATGAGTTCTCGGAAGAAATGAAAAGGGAATTTGAAATAAGTATGGTGGGAGAGTTGAACTACTTCCTAGGACTTCAAGTAAAGCAACGGAGAGATGGTATATTTATTTCTCAAGAAAAGTATGCCAAAAATCTTGTCAAAAGATTTGGTCTGGACACCAAGAAACATACCTCTACTCCCATGAGTTCCTCGGCAAAGTTGAGCATAGATGCAGCCGGTGTTGATGTTGATCCAACCCTTTATCAGAGTATGATTGGCAGCCTTCTCTATCTCACAGCAAGTAGGCCGGATATTGCATTCAGTGTCGGAGTCTATGCAAGGTTTCAAGCCGCTCCTAAAGAATCCCACTTAACAGCAGTTAAGCGAATCATTCGCTATGTAAATGGCACATCTGCCTATGGGATTTGGTATAAAAAAGATTCAAATGAGTGTTTGGCAGGATATTCAAATGCTGACTGGGCAGGGTGCATAGATGATAGAAAAAGTACTTCTGGCGGGTGCTTCTATCTTGGAAATAACTTGGTTTCATGGATGAGCAAAAAGCAGAATTCAGTATCGCTGTCAACGGCTGAAGCTGAATATATTGCAGCAGGAAGTTGTTGTGCACAATTGTTATGGATGCAAAAGCTATTGCATGACTATGGCATTTCTCAAGACACTATGTGTGTGTTCTGTGATAATACGAGTGCCATAAACTTGTCAAAGAATCCGGTTCAGCACTCCAAATCAAAGCATATCGAGATCCGCTATCACTTCATTCAGGATTTGGTAGAAGACAAGACAATATGTCTAGAATTCATCAATACTGAAAATCAAAAAGCAGACATATTCACCAAACCTCTTGATGGCCCAAGGTTTGAATCCTTGCGTAAGACAATTGGTGTCGGTATCATTCCTTAAACTCAATCTTCCATGATATCTTATTGTGTTTTTAGTTGCTTTGTGTGGTTTGTTTTGTGTGTCTTCTGTTTGTCTATTTTTTTTTTGTCAAATTTGTTTTGTGTCAAAAATCCAAAAACACATAAAAATTTGAAAATCCAAAAGGTTTGATCGCTTTGTTGAGTTCTTGTCTCATAGCATGTTTTGCCTTGTACCTTTGTACTTATGGCCGTGTGCATTTAACGAGCTTAGCTTGTCTCTCATGTACTCATATCTTTGTGGAAGAAATTCTAAAATCTATGTGATTGTTGTAAATAGATCTTCAACCTTGTCATGAATGATTAGTGAATGGTTTTGTTGATCTTGAGACATGCATAGACTCATGCCTATATATGTTCCCACTTTTTATTTTTATGCTTTAAAAGAGCCCTCTAAATGTAAATCTCCAAATGAAAAGAGATATAGAGCTGGAAAAGCCTGTCGCACACACTAGTATTTGACTAGGAAAAAGGGAAAGCGACCAAAATAAAATGTGTGATGCTCAAAAAGGCCAAAGGCTAATTCATCAATTGAAATATCAAAAATTTCAGGCATCTATCTCAAAATGAGATTTTCTTTGCTCAAAAGTTGCAAATGATATGTTGAATATGGAGCCAAATGAAAAGCTTCAGAGAATTGTTATCAAGTTCTTGTGGGAGGTCATATATGCATGCTTCTATAATTGAGATAGGTCACATTATCTAGTGCTATTTGTGTATGCCTTGATTGAATTGATCATTGAAGCTTCACATTGGACTAAGGACTATCTCATTTTTTATATCCACACACAACACACAAGTCTGTGTTCAAGGAATGCCATATTCATTTGTATGATTGTACTTGATTAAATGTGTTTTCACATGCTCAATCTTTGTTGGTCAAACACAAAAAGGATTTTTGAGAGTTTTGTTTTTTTTTTTTGGAAAGTACTTTGCTTTTACAAAAATGTCAAATGTTCTCAAAAACAGTGTTGCCCTGTTTTGGCGACTAAGTCGCGGGTTGGCCTAGTCGCATGTCCCTATCGCGAGCTCACTCAGAGATTTTTCGCGACTTATTGGCGATTCAGTACTCTAGTCGCGAAAAAGACTTAAAAAATTTTTTCAAAATTTGAGTTTTGCACTTTTCGCGGGTCAGTGTGGTGATTGGTTCGCGGGTGATAGGTCCAGTCGCGAGAGGTACTCAGGGATTTTTGCGGCTCATATCGCGACTATCTCGCGGGTAGACCTTCCAGTCGCGAAAAACACTTAGAGAAATTCTCAAGTTTTTTTTTCTTCACAGTGTTTCGCGGTTTAACCTGGCAACTTACTGGCGACTTGATCTAGTCGCGAAAAACGCGTGTTTTGCGTTTTAAAGACAATTTTAAAATTGTTTTTCAGTTTTTCCCTCGTACTTGTGTGACTGTTCATTGTCTTCCTCATTTTACTCTCACAACCACTCCGAGTTTCTCGTTGAAAATCTTCCATTTCTGCATCATTTTCTCTCAAATCTTCAACAAAAAGGTATGAGTTTTCTTCCTTACCCTTCATTCTTCCTGATTTGGGCAATTTTTTTCGTTTTGTGAAGATGTTGTTGTGATTTGTGATTTCTCCTGTTCGAACATGGGTTTCTGATTTTCGGAGTATAATGTATGTTTGTGCTGGTCCATGCACTGATCATCTCTATCTTGTGTACTTATTATGGGGTTGATTGTCTACATACACTCATTGTCATGTTTTGATCTTAAATTTCAAGTGTTTAGGGTTTCCTCCATTATCCATGGTATGGCACTGACAAAATGCTAATAATGTTTGCTGTCGTGTTTGGTGTTTGTGTATGTATTAAATCATAGCGCACTTTCAACGCTAGCATTGGTCATAGCAAGAAGGGAATCAAAACAGAAGCTTCTGCGTCCCACAGTGGCTCGCACTCCAATTCATTCCTAGCGGACAAGAAGCTAGACTCTATTGTAGCTTCTGTTCATGAGCTGAGTTCAAAGATGTCCGATCTTACTTCCATCTTGCATCATCTCAACTTTCGATGGGATACGAAGTTTACGTCGATTCAAACTCAATTGGATGAAATTCAAAGGAAGCTAGAAGATCATGACGACTAGCTATTCCATGACAAAAAGGGGGAGATGCTGTTGGCAGGGGGAGAGCTCAACGAAAGGGGGAGATTTCAGCTAACAGATTTTTGTTTACTGTTGTGAGAGTGCTTTTTTTCTTAGCACACAGGCCCAAGTAGAGACAAGGATCCCGGGCCCAAATACTTGTTGTTTTGGTGGACTGGGCTTGATTCACCGCAGCTAAATGGGGCTGCTTACGAACCAAGTTGTGCGCAAGTCATATAAAGCTCCTCAAGATGAAAAATGCAATTCCTCTTAGTACTTTGGGGCGTACTGTCGTGGGATCCCGGGGCGTACTAGGCTTGTAAGAACCCAGAAGCTCTGGTTTTCTGAACTATATGGTCTTTTTCCATGTTTTATTATGCGATAGAGCTTTGTCCTCTCCCTTTACCTCTATGGGTGCTTCATAAAAAAAAACACACTATACAATACACATATCTCTAAATAATTGTTAGTTTCTTAGATTAGGATATACATTTTAATACATATACATATATGTAAATGAGTTTCATGAGGATGATTCTGCCACGAGGATCCTAGCCCCAATTCTCACAGACTTGGTGCTTTTGCACAAGACTTGTGGGATTTGGAACTCAAGTCCGAGTGGCTTTGCTTGGCCTTTGCCTTCCAAGATAGTTAGGTGAGAAGGATTTTAGCAAGAAACAGTAAAGGAAGACAATGTAATAAAGAAATACACGAAATGATTGTTAGAGATCCTCAAATCAATATGAGGTATTTCATTATTTTCTTGATTTTGGATTATAATATGCTCACTAAGACGTGATACAAGGTTCAACTAAGTTCAAAAATTACAGACTTTGATAGCTATTCAAGCTTTCAAGACTTGCAAAGTTTGAATTTGTTGAATCCGAGTATGTGTTATAGTGGCTGTCTCTGGGATACCGGGAGTGGTTCCTCTGTTTTCTTTTGATTTTACAGAACTTTTCCTATAGTTCTATATTCACATGATACAAGGTTCAGCTAAGTTCAAAAGTTACAGACTTTGATAGCTATTCAAGCTTCCAAGACTTGCAAAGTTTGAATTTGTTGAATCCGAGTATGTGCTATAGTGGCTGCCTCTGGGATACCGGGAGCAGTTCCTCTGTTTTTCTTGAGTTTTACAGAGTTTTCTTAACGATCCCCTTCCCTCCTTTTTTGTAAAGAGTATAATCCTCATGAGAAACAAGATTTTGTTTCTTCTAGCTGAGTTCAACATTTATTTTTTCAACTTTTTGGTTGTACTATATAGGTTGGCTGTACTCTCAAAACACCTTTAGTATTAGTTAAGTTTTATTAGATTAGTGAGTTGCCTTTGGAGATCAAAGGTACAAAGTAGTTTCACACCACCAATACCTCATTTAACAAGAATCTTCAAGTTTTGGACTTCAAAGTTTAGGACTAAACTGACTGCATAAATGCTAATCAAAGTTTAGGACCTCATTTATTTTTCAAAACTAATTGATTCAGCTAGGCAGTTATTTTTTATGGACATCTTTAAATGAGGTCCATTTAAATGGAGGATGAGTATGACAACTAAACTTATCTATGATTCTATATTGTGTAGAACAAGAGTCTACTTCTATTACTAAACAATACAATGCTTTTGCTTTCATGCAACACAGTGATAGCTATCCATTTGAAAACCATGAACTTCAGTCCATTATGTTCAAAATATAAAATGGAGAAAATAATGATGCATAAAACTTATCTTGGGTTGGGAAGTTCCCTAAAATTCCATATAGAGTCCCTTGGTAGAACATTTGTTGGAGGAACCCGCACTTTTGGGATCTTGATGTTGAATGCACTAAGAGGAACTTTCCTTCCTCTAGGTGTTTCATAGCTTTAGAGCCATGCTTGCGAAGGGACTGCTTTTTCCCTCTTCTTTTTCCCAGTCCCCAGTGGAGTCGCCAAAATGTGAGAGTGCTTTTTTTCTTAGCACACAGGCCCAAGTAGAGACAAGGATCCCGGACCCAAATACTTGTTGTTTTGGTGGACTGGGCTTGATTCACCGCAGCTAAATGGGGCTGATTACGAACCAAGTTGTGCGCAAGTCATATAAAGCTCCTCAAGATGAAAAATGCAATTCCTCTTAGTACCATGGGGTGTACTGTCGTGGGATCCCGGGCATACTGTCGTGGGATTCTGGGGCGTACTAGGCCTGTAAGAACCCAGAAGCTCTGGTTTTCTGAACTATATGGTCTTTTTCCATGTTTTATTATGCGATAGAGCTTTGTCCTCTCCCTTTACCTCTATGGGTGCTTCATAAAAAAAAACACACTATACAATACACATATCTCTAAATAATTGTTAGTTTCTTAGATTAGGATATACATTTTAATACATATACATATATGTAAATGAGTTTCATGAGGATGATTCTGCCACGAGGATCCTAGCCCCAATTCTCACAGACTTGGTGCTTTTGCACAAGACTTGTGGGATTTGGAACTCAAGTCCGAGTGGCTTTGCTTGGCCTTTGCGTTCCAAGATAGTTAGGTGAGAAGGATTTTAGCAAGAAACAGTAAAGGAAGACAATATAATAAAGAAATACACGAAATGATTGTTAGAGATCCTCAAATCAATATGAGGTATTTCATTATTTTCTTGATTGTGGATTACAATATGCTCACTAAGACGTGATACAAGGTTCAACTAAGTTCAAAAATTACAGACTTTGATAGCTATTCAAGCTTTCAAGACTTGCAAAGTTTGAATTTGTTGAATCCGAGTATGTGCTATAGTGGCTGTCTCTGGGATACCGGGAGCGGTTCCTCTGTTTTCTTTTGATTTTACAGAGCGTTTCCTATAGTTCTATGTTCACATGATACAAGGTTCAGCTATGTTCAAAAGTTACAAACTTTGATAGCTATTCAAGCTTCCAAGACTTGCAAAGTTTGAATTTGTTGAATCCGAGTATGTGCTATAGTGGCTGTCTCTGGGATACCGGGAGCAGTTCCTCTGCTTTTCTTGAGTTTTACAGAGTTTTCTTAACGATCCCCTTCCCTTTCTCAAATCCTAGGCCATGTCACTTGGAAAATTCTGTTTTGTTCAAGTCCTGGGCTAGGTACATGGAAAATTTTCCCTTTCTCAAGTCCTAGGCCATGTCACTTGGAAAATTCTGTTTTGTTCAAGTCCTGGGCTAGGTACATGGAAAATTTTCCCTTTCCCAAGTCCTAGGCCATGCTACTTGGAAAATTCGTTCATGACCATTGAATTTTTTCAATTTTCAGAGAAAGTTCCTTCGTAGCCACTCGTTCTCAAGTGGACTCACTGAACTGATTTCTTTTCTTTTCTTTAAAGGGTTGAGGATTTGTTTCCTTCTCCGAGGATCTTCTATAATATCCTCTCTTGGCTGTGAACAAATCTTTTATGAAAATAAACTTCTTTTATGAGTCATCTAAGGTTGCTCTCACTAGTGAATTGGTGGCCAGGAGCTCCACCACGATGATTCTGTCATGGTGTTTTCTTCAAGTGGGTGATCCTCTTACGGGGATCCTGGAAGAGGAAGGATTCCTCTAGGCATGCTTGTTGAAGGCTGTCTTCACAAATCTCATAGTATCTTCACAAATCTCATAGTCTGTTTCTTTACAAGGATCTCTACCACTACTTTTTTTTTTAGAGATCTTCTCACTCGATAGGTACTCCTCTTCTTCAAGGAACCAGACCAGTAAGTTTGCTACAACTTAGCTCTTGACAGCTCTGGGGATCCTTAGGACCTAAGTTGTATTGGGAAATTAATATTAGCCACTGGGCCACTCTTCAAGATCGCAAAGGCTGATGAAGGAGGGTTTTTATTGGATGAGAGCTTATCACCAATAGGATTTGGTGGTAAAAAGTAATGATTCAGTTGTTGAGATGCATGACCGCCAAATGCGCTCTTTCTATGTTGGGATACCTCATTTCGGTTTCCTTTAATGCTCTGTATGCTTGGGATCAGGATCCCAAGTACAACAGTAATGATTTTGCCATGGACTAGTACCCATAAGGTAGGCGAATGACTCATGTTGAAGTTTTATGATTGGATGCTCAGCTCCCCATATGAGGACATTCTCCTTTTTCAACAGTTTGGATAGTCCACTAGTGACCAAGGCTGGTCTTGGTGTGAACTTCCTAATGTAAGAAACTCTTTCCAAGAAGCTCTTAAGTTCCTTGACCATGGTATGCCTCTTTATGGTTGATATTGTTGTTGCCTTGGCTAGATCTATGAAGAGATCGATGTTAGGCAAAGGAAATTTATCCTTTGGACGTGCCTTATTTAATTTGAAGGAGTTCACGCCAATAAATCTTCATATTTACAATAGCTCCATCAGTTGCCTTTTTTTTTTGTACCGATAACTGACTGCTGATTAGGATAGGCCCCGGGTTCCTTGGGTCAGCCCCCAAGTTCACCTCTTCTAGTTTTTCCTTTGGTAGGATTTATTCTTTCCTTTCCATATCCATAAGTTTCTTCGGGATCTTCAAAAGCAGTATATTAGCCTTCCTTCTTCTGTCTTTTTTTTTTTTTTTCTGTCCAAGGGATCCCTCAAACCATGGATATTGTTTCATTCTTCTGGGATAGGAGCCCCTCGGCATCCTGGAGATGGGATATTCTGATTCATCGTATCCCTAAGTTCCTCCAAGATCTCTTCCTGGGCTATCATGTAAGATGGTGGTCCAAGATCCTTTTGTAGGCTACATTCAGGTCCCGCGTGCCTTCATAAGCAAAATTCTGCCTTCCCTCCAGGTTTCTTCTTCTTCTGAGATAGAATCCCCTCAGGATCCTTAAGATGGGAGCCCCCCGAGATCCTAACAATAGGATATTCTCCACTTGGAGCCGATTCATTATAAAGTATATTTTCCACAAAGTTTATTTTGTACTGGCTGAAAGGACTAGGATTGGCAGTGACTTTTTGTGGACTTCCCATTCAATTCCTCTTTCATGTACTAGTGGTACATTGAGAGGATTAGGCAATACTTGTGATCTCATGGTTGGCCTTTAGAGCTAGTTGTCGGTGTCCTTCAGTGGTCTCTGCATCTCCTCCAAATCTTGTTATTTCCATGGGTGGGCCCATTTGTTGAGATATAAGAAATGATAGATGTACTATATAGTTGTTGAGCTTTCAATAATGTTGATTTTGCTGTGACTTGCAATGTAGTGTCTCTATTGATTTTCTTCAAAATATATTCAAGGCCCATCGCGCAGTAGGCTTTAGCCCCCAAGACATGAGGTAGTTTTTGAACCATGCTTGATCCACCTTCTCTTGATGCTATTGTGGAACTTCTATCAAAAATAAATTTTTTTTTATGCCTCCATTTTTTTTTATAACCATTTAACTTTGCTGGATTCATGGAGGTACTTCAACTTTGTTGGAACCAAAAAAATTGTTCCACTTTGCTAGAATCAGAAAACTATTCCATCAAGGAACAACTCAAAAATTTTTATGGAACCAAAGAACTAATTCATTTTGCTAGAACCATGGTTGGAACCAAGGAACTACTCAACTTCTTTGAAATAAAGGAGCTACTCCATTTTTGTTGGATTCGTGTCTAGACCCAGGGAACTACTCTTTTTTTTTTTTTTTTTACTGGAATCTAGGATCTCATTTGGAATCAAGGATCTCCTCAGCTTTGTTGGGATCAAGGATCTCCCAGGCTTTGCTTCCTGGAGTCAAGGATCTCCTAGGCTTTGTTGGGATCAAGGATCTCCCAGGCTTTGTTTCCTAGAGTCAAGGATCTCCTAGGCTTTGTTTCCTGGAGTCAAGGATCTCCTAGGCTTTGCTGGAATCGAGGGTGTACTCAGCCTTGCTGGAATAAAGGATCTCCTCAGCTTTGTTGGGATCAAGGATCTCCCAGGCTTTGTTTCCTAGAGTCAAGGATCTCCTAGGCTTTGCTGGAATCGAGGGTGTACTCAGCCTTGCTGGAATAAAGGATCTCCTCAGCTTTGTTGGGATCAAGGATCTCCCAGGCTTTGCTTCCTGGAGTCAAGGATCTCCTAGGCTTTGCTAGGATCATTGAACTACTCCATTTTGCCAAATCCATGGGCGGAGCCAAGGAAACTTGTCCATTTTGTGAACCTGCACCATATGATATTATTATCAAGTTGCTGCAAAATTATTTAGCCTCACAACGTGAGGCGATTGCTTTGCTATGTAATTTACATTTCATCAAGCCTCTTTGATTCGCTTACTTCTCTTTCTCTTTTTTTTTTTTTCTTTTTTTTTAAAAAGAAATGAAAGAATATTATGAATTTTTTTTTAAAAGAAAATAAATCAGCCCCCAAACGTGAGGTAATTGCTTTACTGTGTAACTCAAACAATCTTCATTCCATCAATCTTCTTCTTTTTTTTTCTTTTTTTTTTTGCTCACTTCTCCATTTTTTTTTTTAGCGATGAGACAATGTTTTGATTGTTAAAATATTATTACATGACCCCTCTTACCCCCTTTTTTGTAAAGAGTAGAATCCTCATGAGAAACAAGATTTTGTTTCTTCTAGCTGAGTTCAACATTTATTTTTTCAACTTTTTGGTTGTACTATATAGGTTGGCTGTACTCTCAAAACACCTTTAGTATTAGTTAAGTTTTATTAGATTAGTGAGTTGCCTTTGGAGATCAAAGGTACAAAGTAGTTTCACACCACCAATACCTCATTTAACAAGAATCTTCAAGTTTTGGACTTCAAAGTTTAGGACTAAACTGACTGCATAAATGCTAATCAAAGTTTAGGACCTCATTTATTTTTCAAAACTAATTGATTCAGCTGGGTAGTTATCTTTTATGAACATCTTTAAATGAGGTTCATTTAATTGGAGGATGAGTATGACAACTAAACTTATCTATGATTCTATATTGTGTAGAACAAGTGTCTACTTCTATTATTAAACAATGCAATGCTTTTGCTTTCATGCAACATAGTGATAGCCATCCATTTGAAAACCATAGACTTTAGTCCATTATGTTCAAAATATAAAATGGAGAAAATAATGATGCATAAAACTTATCTTTGTGTTGGGAAGTTCCCCAAAATTCCATATAGAGTCCCTTGGTAGAACATTTGTTGGAGGAACCCGCACTTTTGGGATCTTGATGTTGAATGCACTAAGAGGAACTTTCCTTCCTCTAGGTGTTTCATAGCTTTAGAGCCATGCTTGCGAAGGGACTACTTTTTCCCTCTTCTTTTTCCCAGTCCCCAGTGAAGTCGCCAAAATGTGAGAGTGCTTTTTTTCTTAGCACACAGGCCCAAGTAGAGACAAGGATTCGGGCCCAAATACTTGTTGTTTTGGTGGACTGGGCTTGATTCACCGCAGCTAAATGGGGCTGATTACGAACCAAGTTGTGCGCAAGTCATATAAAGCTCCTCAAGATGAAAAATGCAATTCCTCTTAGTACCTTGGGGCGTACTGTCGTGAGATCCCGGGCATACTGTCGTGGGATCCCGGGGCGTACTAGGCCTGTAAGAACCCAGAAGCTCTGGTTTTCTGAACTATATGGTTTTTTTCCATGTTTTAATATGCGATAGAGCTTTATCCTTTCCCTTTACCTCTATGGGTGCTTCATAAAAAAAACACACTATACAATACACATATCTCTAAATAATTGTTAGTTTCTTAGATTAGGATATACATTTTAATACATATACATATATGTAAATGAGTTTCATGAGGATGATTCTGCCACGAGGATCCTGGCCCCAATTCTCACAGACTTGGTGCTTTTGCACAAGACTTGTGGGATTTGGAACTCAAGTCCGAGTGGCTTTGCTTGGCCTTTGCCTTCCAAGATAGTTAGGTGAGAAGGATTTTAGCAAGAAACAGTAAAGGAAGACAATGTAATAAAGAAATACACGAAATGATTGTTAGAGATCCTCAAATCAATATGAGGTATTTCATTATTTTCTTGATTGTGGATTACAATATGCTCACTAAGACGTGATACAAGGTTCAACTAAGTTCAAAAATTACAGACTTTGATAGCTATTCAAGCTTTCAAGACTTGCAAAGTTTGAATTTGTTGAATCTGAGTATGTGTTATAGTGGCTGTCTCTGGGATACCGGGAGCGGTTCCTCTGTTTTCTTTTGATTTTACAGAGCTTTTCCTATAGTTCTATATTCACATGATACAAGGTTCAGCTAAGTTGAAAAGTTACAGACTTTGATAGCTATTCAAGCTTCCAAGACTTGCAAAGTTTGAATTTGTTGAATCCGAGTATGTGCTATAGTGGCTATCTCTGGGATACCGGGAGCAGTTCCTCTGTTTTTCTTAAGTTTTACAGAGTTTTCTTAACGATCCCCTTTCCTCTTTCTATTCTGCATCATGCCTTCTTTTATAGCACAGATCTAGCTCTAGGGTACTGGTGATTTCTCCCTTTTGCCCTTTAGAGTTTGTCCCGTGCCTGGTTGCTTCAGGATCATGTCGTTTCCTTTTCTTCATAGTTTCTTTCTTTTTGTTGCGACCAGATGAAAGTCTCCCAGCTAGCTTCCTATTTCCAGATTTTCCCGTTGGTTGACCTGAGGCTTTTTGGCTTTTACTCCAGCTTTTCCAGTCGTACTTTTCCTTGTCTCTTTCTTCAAATGGTTGGAACCAAAGCTCCTGCGTTTTGCTTTGTACTTCCACTACGTGTCTGGGTCATAAGGTCTGCTTGCCTTTTGTCTCTTTTCTCTCTTCAAATCTGCTTTAATTCACTTTAGCTGTGCTGCACGTCTTGAGGATCCCGAGCCTCTGGCAGCCTCTGGGGATCCCGTCCCAGCTCTTTCACTGGAATTTGCTGGACTTTTTAATGGCCTTTTTTGCTGGAAATCTGAACATACATAGGGCCTTGACGTCGATTCTTCTTGCTAAACGAATTGGGCCTTCTTTATTATTATTATTTTTTTTTATGGAATGGGCTTTGTTGTGAAAGTTTGGACCTCAACAACTGTTTTCCTTTAATTTTTATCATAGTTCTGTATCCATCTTATATTTTTCAGCTTCAGCTCTGTATGTTGTTGATCTGTACCCATTGTTGCTTTTGTAAGCTTTGAGGGTTGTTTATAGCACTTTTGCATGTTTGTAGGCTTTTATGGTTTGTGCCATGTATTTGCAAAACTTTACTTATGCAGCCTTTATGCTTTGTGTTTTGGTACTTGTTAATGCCTTGCATTATCTTAAGTACAACACTCTTGTGACCTTGTAGGATTGTTCCTAGATGCATATATGTTTGTATGCATTGGTTGATTGGTGGACTTGCAAATGATTCTCTTCAATTGAGTTTATCAGTTTTGCATGTCCGGATGTTCATTTCCTGTGTGAATGAACATAGTAATCACTTTTGCCTAAGTGACTACTGTTGTTGATCTTGTCATGAATTATTGCTGTTGTGCTTATGTTCATTTTTGCTTGATCATGCTTATTTTGCTCCATACGCTTATTAAGTTTTCTGCATACAATGATATTGTTATGTTATTGTGTTTCAGGAGTTACTTATTCGTATGTTCAAGAGCTTTACAGATTCTAGAGTTAGGTGTGAGTGAGTTTTCCAACTGTTCCCAACTCACACATTAAGTCTAGAGTTTGTTTTAGGGTTTTGTCACGGAATAGCCAAAGGGGGAGAGTTGATCTTGCCATGAATTATTGCTGTTGTGCTTATGTTCATTTTTGCTTGATCATGCTTATTTTGCTCCATACGCTTATTAAGTTTTCTGCATACAATGATATTGTTATGTTATTGTGTTTCAGGAGTTACTTATTTGTATGTTCAAGAGCTTTACAGATTCTAGAGTTAGGTGTGAGTGAGTTTTCCAACTGTTCCCAACTCACACATTAAGTCTAGAGTTTGTTTTAGGGTTTTGTCACGGAATAGCCAAAGGGGGAGATTGTAAGGTTGAATTTAATCAACCATCTAATTGGCTTTATTCCGTGACCAATTTGCTTGTAATTTAGCACTTAGTAACCCTGTATTTAGGTGGGAAAATTGTAAGGGTAGTGTGTGAGAAGATGTGAAGAAAAGCTCAAGAGTCTGCAAGAAAAACAGAGGTTCGCGACTAGGTCTCGCGGGTGGATCGCGACTTGCAAGCCGCCAAACTCTGGCACGTGAGAGGCACACTGGGAAGCTGAAAGGTTGTGCCAGCTGTCACGCTACAGGACAAAAGTTCCAGGCTGGCCAGGCCGTTACGTCGCGACTGGAACTCGCGACTTGGACAGGCCGCGAGGTCAAGCCGCGAGTTAACCCTGTTTGGCAAAAGCTGACGTTTTGCATTCCCTTCTCACCCTACTATATATACACCCTTATACCCACTATATTGAGTGAGCTTCCAGAGAGAATTTTGTAAGAGAAACCCTAGAGAAAAATAAGATTGCCTTATCCCCAATCTTTGCCTTAGAGACTCTTCAAATTCCTCTACTCTCTTTCTCTCCATTGTCATACCCTTGAGAGGTCTTTTACCAAATCCTTATCTCACCACAATCACGTCTGTGAGAAGGTTCATTTGGTGCTTAGGGAAGCAGTTTGGGAAGGAACCAATATACATTGGTTGATGCTATGGTCAAGTAGCAAAATCCGGTAAGTTAGAAAAGAAAAAGGTTCGGCGCAACCTCGTTGGAGCAGGAAGTTTGGAGGGCTTAGGTACCTGGGTAGATTAGGCTTGGAGGGTCTATTGCTGTTCATGTATCCCAACTACATTTTCTAGTGGATTATTGACCGCTTGGAGGGCGGCAGAGAGGTTTTACGCCGAGGGCTTCGGTTTCCTCTTCGATAACACTTCGAGTATTGTCCTTGTGTTTGCATTTCTCTTCCCTTTATCTTTACCATTTAATTACTGTTGTGTGTGTGATTATTTATGGTTTAGATCGTTCCTCAATTCTGGTATAAGCTATTTATCATTTTCCGCACATACGTTGTTTGTTAAATAGCTTGAATTGGTATTTTTGTATTTGGGGGTCTAAACGTTCAAGGGTGTTTCATACCCATATTGAACTTTCAGTATCATTTGTAATTGTGTTATAGAGCTCCAACTTATACTGTGGAAAGTTCAAAATGTTTACTTATCTTTATCATGAGAAAGAAAAAAAAAATCCCTTACCGTTATTCTAGATGGTTCTTTTTCTCATGCTTTGGACCCGCTTGGGTTCTGGGTGTGACACTATCTATCGTTTCAACTTATGAAAAACGTCTCTGCTAACCATCTATTGGAACTTTTACTCTCTAATTGCAATAACCTATTAATGGTCATTCCTAGAACTTAGATTAAACACATGCATAGAGAAGTTAATCAATGTGTTGATACATTGGTTACATTAGGTGCTAACTTAGGTTGCATTTGGCATTGGCTTAAAAAGCTAGTTCTTTTTTTTTCTTTTTCTTTTTTACTATTTAGCTTATTTTTGCTACTATTCATAGTTCCATTGCACTTTTTGGTACAATTCATATGTCCCACTGTACTATTTTAACTAACTTTTAGCTTTATCTACAATACTCTCAACAAAAAGTTTTCATTTTCAACTAAATAAGTTGTTCCCAAATGGACTCTTAGACTCCTCTTTTATACTTTTTAATAACCCACTATTTGTAAGAGACCACGCCCCCGGCCCCTTTTTGGTATTGGGCCAAACCCGCGTGTATGGGTGAAGTCGTATTATCGCCTCTGTAGATCTCACATTTTGTACCCCTTACAACTCAGGCCCCCGTTCCTTAATGATACTCAAACTCTAAGGCCCAAGGCCAGTTTAGAGCCCAATGAGATATTAAATTGACTTGAGGAGCGTTAAAATGAAGAATATAACTGTGAGAGTGCTTTTTTTTCTTAGCACACAGGCCTAAGTAGAGACATCCCGGGCCCAAATACTTGTTATTTTGGTGGACTGGGCTTGGTTCACCGCAGCTAAATGGGGCTAATTACGAACCAAGTTATGCGCAAGTCACATAAAGCTCCTCAAGATGAAAAATGTAATTCCTCCTAAGCAATAAAATACCATTATAAGTGTTTTAGTCTCGTAAAATGACCATTTACTCTTACGAAATAAGTAAAATAAGGGTTCATAATATTCACAATGAGAAGGAGATTGAAATAAAGTATTTAAGGCTTATCTTTTATTGTATAAACATTTAAAAGAGTTCTTTCACTTGTTACCCCGGGGCGTACTGTCGTGGGATCTCAGGCATACTGTCGTGGGATCTCGGGGCATACTAGGCCTGTAAGAACCCAGAATACTGGTTCTCTGGACTATATGATCTTTTTCTATGTTTATTATGCAATATAGTTTTGTCCTTTCCCTTTACCTCTATGGGTGCTACATAAAAACACACTATACAATACACATATCTTCAAATAATTGTTAGTTTCTTAGATTAGGATATACATTTTAATACATATACATATATGTAAATGAGTTTCATGAGAATGATTCAACCACGAGAATCCTGGCCCCAATTCTCACAAACTTAGTGCTTTTGCACAAGACTTGTGGGATTTGGAACTCAAATTCAAGTGGCTTTGCTTGGGCTTTTCCTTCCAAGATAGTTAGGTGAGAAGGATTTTAGTAAGAAATAGTAAAGCAAGACAATGTAATAAAGAAATACACGAAATAATTGTTAGAGATCCTCAAATCAATATGAGGTATTTCATTATTTTCTTGATTGTGGATTACAATATGCTTACTGAGACGTGATACAAGGTTCAACTAAGTTCAAAAATTACAGACTTTGATAGCCATTCAAGCTTCCAAGACTTGCAAAGTTTGAATTTGTTGAATCCGAGTATGTGCTATAGTGGCTGTCTCTGGGATACTGGGAGCGGTTCCTCTGTTTTCTTTGAGTTTTACAGAGTTATCTTAATAATTTTTCTGTGATTTTCTATTGCTGCATCATGCCCCTTAATGTTGGCTACTTCCCCCTTTTTATAGTGTCATTTTAGGGTTTGAATACCATTGATTCTTCCCCCTTGGCTCCTTAGGTACCAGAGCCTCTGTTATGCCAACCATTTCTGACCGTTGATTCTTTCTCTGTTTCTCATAGTTTTCATTTTTTAGTCCTGTTTTCCTAAAAGCCATTTACTGACTTTCCATTTTGGATAGCTGACGTTTACCCTCTGTTCTTTCAAGTCCTTTTACCTCTTGGACTTAGCTTTTTGGCTGTCCATCTTGCTGTCATTTTTCCCAAGTGAGTAGAATCCATTCCTGCTGGATTGAAGGTTTTCCTAGCCACTTCCTTTTATAGTTCTTCATTCTGGGTTTCCCGGGGTACCATCCTTTTGTTCATGAATTGTTACTCTCCAAACTTTCTGATTCTTTGCTGCACCACTGGGCGCTTGAGAGAGACATATCTGTTCTTCATTTCTTGTATTTCGTGGTACTCATTTTGAGCTATCTCAATCCCATTTTAGCTGTGCACGTCCTGAGGATCCCGAGCCTTTGGCAGCCTCTGGGGATCCCGGCCCAGTTTTTTTCACTGGATTTTGCTGGATTTTTAATGGCCTTTTTTGCTGGAAATTTGAACATACATAGGGCCTCAATGTCGATTCTTCTTGCTGCATGAATTGGCCCTTCTTTTGTTAAAGCCCATGGTCTTTCTTTACTTTTTCATAGAATGGGCTTTCTTGTGAAATTTTGGCCTTCATCATTAGCCCCCCAAGCTCGTGGGTTACCTGTAGCCCACGCGCGAGCAAATAAATTGTTTTTGGACACTTTCCTGCTTTGTAGAACCAATGTATAGATCAAATAATTCTTGAGGGAAACTCCAAATGAATTGCTACACTTCCTTCATGGAATGAACTAACATGTTGCCAAATATTAGAATTCACCTTCATGTTAGTATTAAGCTGTAGATTGGTATTCAATTTTTTGTAAAACAAATCAATTTTGTCAGGCCGACAATGAAGTATTCATATATAGCCAAAATTATATTGGTATTGCATTTGATGCCAAGAGTATATTTTTAGCACTAGTGTTTTTTGCTAGCAATTCTAGGATATACCTTTTTTGAAAGTAGCATACAAAAATCATATTGAATGCATATTAAGTCTTAATATAAGATAGCATAGCTTTGTCAACAAGATTTTGTTTGTTTTACAAAATAGGTTGAGTGAGGGAAGCCCCCATGAACTTTGCCAAAGATATTCTATGCATTGTAGTACATGCTTGCTACGGCTAAGGTGAATAACACCCAGATGTTTGCCACATGAGATTTTAGTCCATGAATAGTGACTTACCAATGAGACCATGATATCATAAGTCTTTGAATCATATAAACATGCTAATTTAAAGTCAAATCAAGGCAAGCTATTCTTCTCAAAATGTATTAAGAGACATAAACTTCCCTGAGAACATGGCTTAGAATGCTTAAGAACATCTCCATGCCTTGCTTTTAGCTAAAGACCTTGCTCTTCTTGTGGATGCTCTTGATCTTTGCCTTATTCTTTTTCCAAATTGTGAGAGATTATATAATATTTCAAATTGCAGTAAATTATTCACATATCATGCCACCAATTATATTGCTATATACCATATAGTTCATGAGCCAAAGAAAATAACAGTGGTTGAACTTAGTATAGTAAAGTTTGCACTAGGCTTCTCAATTTTCATCAAGTGAAAGATATAACTAAGGAAAATTTTTAATCTTATCTTAGCCCCCAGTGTATGCAATGGACAAGCCAATTGCCAAATAAGACATAGCAATAAAATTATTTCATGTATATGAAATCATGTGAGGATTTCAATCACACAAGAATTCCAAATTTTGATTTTTGATAATTGGTCAAGTAAGAAGACCAAAATATTAGAATTTTCACTTTAATATACATGAATAAAGTATTAGTGCATGGGTGATACCGCACAACTTTCTGCAGTGTTTTGATATATTCAAACATGGTATTAATGAGTGGGCTCATCGAAAGGGTAACTTTCTTTTGTTGAATTGAAGTACCTCCAAGCCTTTGGTGAGTTTACACCTTGTAACAGGAAGGAAATGTTGCTAGCTGGTTTGCAATGTCATTGACTAATCTCTTTGTATAGAGATTTGCAAAAGTATCCATGCTTTTATAGCTTTGAGTGATGTACTCTTAGAAAATTTTTTTTTTTTTTAAGTTACGCCTTCCTTGCTTCCTTAGGTTCCCTTGAACCAATTCCTTTCAAGGAGGTCAATCTTGTGCACTTTATACACCCATTTTTGGGTTTTTCGTACCCACTCGAGGCTCTTTCTCTTTGTACCCCTCGTTGGGTCTTACTTACAATTTGCACCCTTTACTGGGATGTGCTACTGCTTGTACCTATTTCTGGTACATGCTACAGTTTATACCCATTGCTGGTGCATGCTACAAGTTATAGCCATGACTGAGATATGCTTACAATCTGCACTTTTACCTATTACTGGTACGTGCTACAGCTTGTACCCATAAACTTTTGCTTTTGACCATTTTCTTGGTCGTACTTGGAACTTTTCCTCTTGGCCAATTTCTGGGCCATGTATTTAGAAAATTTGTTCTAGGCCAAGTCTTGTGCCAGGTACATGGAAAGTTTGCTCTTCCCAAGTCCTAGGCCATGCCACTTGGAAAATTTGTTTTTTTGATCAAGTCTTGGGCTAGGTACATGGGAAATTTGCCCTTTCCCAAGTCCTAGGCCATGCCACTTGGAAAATTTGTTTTTTTGATCAAGTCCTGGGCTAGGTACATGGGAAATTTGCCCTTTCCCAAGTCCTAGGCCATGCCACTTGGAAAATTTCTGTTCTAATCAAGTCCTGGGCTAGGTACATGGGAAATTTGCCCTTTCCCAAGTCCTAGGCCATGCCACTTGGAAAATTCTGTTTTGGTCAAGTCCTGTGCCAGGTACATAGAAAGTTTGCCCTTTCCCAAGTCCTAGGCCATGCCACTTGGAAAATTTCTATTATGATCAAGTCCTAGGCTAGGTACATGGAAAATTTTCCCTTTCCCAAGTCCTAGGCCATGCCACTTGGAAAATTCTGTTTTGGTCAAGTCCTGTGCCAGGTACATGGAAAGCTTTCCCTTTCTCAAGTCCTAGGCCATGTCACTTGGAAGAATTTGTATTATGATCAAGTCCTGGGTTAGGTACATGGAAAATTTTTCCTTTCCCAAGTCCTAGGCCATGCCACTTGAAAAATTCTGTTTTGGTCAAGTCCTGTGCCAGGTACATGGAAAGTTTGCCCTTTCTCAAGTCCTAGGCCATGTCACTTGGAAGAATTTGTATTATGATCAAGTCCTGGGTTAGGTACATGGAAAATTTTTCCTTTCCCAAGTCCTAGGCCATGCCACTTGAAAAATTCTGTTTTGGTCAAGTCTTGTACCAAGTACATGGAAAGTTTGCCCTTTCTCAAGTCCTAGGCCATGTCACTTGGAAAATTTTGTATTATGATCAAGTCCTGGGCTAGGTACATGGAAAATGTTCACTTTCCCAAGTCCTAGGCCATGCCACTTGGAAAGTTTGTTCATGGCCATTGAATTTTTCAATTTTCAAAGAAAGTTCCTTCGTAGCCCCTCGTTCTCAAGTGGACTCACTGAACTGATTTCTTTTCTTTTCTTTAAAGGGTTAAGGATTTATTTCCTTCTCCGAGGATCTTCTAAAATATCCTCTCTTGGCTGTGAACAAATCTTTTATGAAAATAAAATTCTTTTATGAGTCATCTAAGGTTGCTCTCACTAGTGAATTGGTGGCATGGAGCTCCACCAAGATGATTCTGTCATGGTGTTTTCTTCAAGTGGGTGATCCTCTTATGGGGATCCTGGAAGAGGAAGGCTTTCTCTAGGCATGCTTGTTGAAGGCTGTCTTCTCAAACCTCATGGTCTGTTTCTTTACAAGGATCTCTACCACTACTAATTTTTTAGAGATCTTCTCACTCAATAGGTACTCCTCTTCTTCAGGGAACTAGGTCAGTAAGTTTGCTATAGCTTAGCTCTTGACAGCTCTGGGGATCCTTCGGACCTATGTTGTATTGGGAAATTAATATTAGCCACTGGGCCACTCTTCAAGATTGCAAGGGCCGATGGAGGAGGGCTTTTATTGGATGAGAGCTTATCACCAATAGGATTTGGTGGTAAAAAGTAATGATTCAGTTGTTGAGATGCATGACCACCAAATGCACTCTTTCTATGTTAGGATACCTCATTTCGGCTTCCTTTAATGCTCTATATGCTTGGGATCAGGATCCCAGGTACAACAATAATGATTTTGCCATGAACTAATACCCATAAGGTAGGCAAATGACTCATGTTGAAGTTTTATGATTGGATGCTCAGCTCTCCATATGAGAACATTCTCCTTTTTCAACAGTTTGGATAGTCCACTAGTGACCAAGGCTGGTCTTGGTGTGAACTTCCTAATGTAAGAAACTCTTTCCAAGAAGCTCTTAAGTTCCTTGACCATGGTATGCCTCTTTATGGTTGATATTGTTATTGCCTTGGCTGGATCTATGAGTAGATCGATGTTAGGCAAAGGAAATTTATCCTTTGGAAGTGCCTTATTTAATTTGAAGGAGTCTACGCCAATAAATCTTCATATTTTTCCATAGCTCCACTAGTTGCTCTTTTTTTTTGTACTAATAACTGATTGCTGATTAGGATAGGCCCCAAGTTCCTTGGGTCAGCCCCCAAGTTCACCTCTTCTAGTTTTTTCCTTTGGTAGGATTTATGCCTTCCTTTCCATATTCATAAGTTTCTCCGGGATCTTCAAAAGTAGTATATTGGCCTTCCTCCTTCTGTCTTTTTTTTTTTTTTTTTTTTTTTTTTTTTTTTTTTTTTTTCTATCTGAGGGATCCTTCAAACCATGGGTATTGTTTCCTTCTTCTGGGATGGGAGCCCCCCCAGGATCCTTGAGATGGGAGCCCTCGGGATCCTAACAATAGGATATTCTTCAGCGGGAGCTAATTCATCATAAAGTATATTTCCCACAAAGTTTACTTTGTGCTGGATGAAAGGACTAGGATTGGCAATGACTTTTATGGACTTCCCATTCAATCCCTCTTTCATGTACTAGTGGTAGATTGAGGGGATTAGACAATACTTGTGATGTCATGGTTGGCCTTCAAAGCTAGTTGTAGGTGTCCTTCAGTGGTCTCTGTATCTCCTCCAAATCTTGTTATTTCCATGGGTGGGCCCGATTGTTGAGCTATAAGACATGATAGATGTACTGTATAGTTGTTGAGTTTTCAATAATGTTGATTTTGCTGCTGACTTGTAATGTAGTGTTTCTATTGATTTTCTTCAAAATGTATTCAAGGTCCGCTGCACAATAGGCTTTAGCCCCCAGCACATGGGGCAGTTGTCGAACCATGCTTGATCCACTTTCTCTTGATGCTATTGTGGAACTTCTATCAATTTTTCTGATGCCTCTATTTTTTTTTTAACCATTTTGCTTTGCTGGATCCATGGAAGTACTTCAATTTTGTTGGAACCAGGGAACTATTCCACTTTGCTAGAATCAGAAAACTATTCCATCAAGGAACAACTCGAATTTTTTATGGAACCAAGGAAAAAACTCTATTTTGCTAGAACCATGGCTGGAACCAAAGAACTACTCAGCTTCTTTGAAATCAAGGAGCTACTCTTTTTTGTTGGATTCATGTCTGGAACCAGGGAACCATTTAGTTTTTTTTTTTTTTTTTTTTACTGAAATCTAGGATCTCCTAAACTTTACATTCCTGGAGTCAAGGATCTCCTCAGCTTTGTTGGGATCAAGGCTCTCCCAGGCTTTACTTCCTGGAGTCAAGGATCTCCTAGGCTTTGCTGGAATCAAAGGTGTACTCAGCCTTGCTAGAATAAAGAATCTCCTTAGCTTTGTTGGGATCAAGGATCTTCCTAGCTTTGTTGGGATCATGGAACTACTCCATTTTGCCAAATTCATGGGCGGAGCCAAGGAACTTGTCCATTTTGTTAACCTGTGCCATATGATGTTATTATCAAGTTGCTGCAAAATTATTTATCCTCACAACGTGAGGAAATTGCTTTGCTATGTAATTTGCATTTCATCAAGCCTCTTTGATCCACTTACTTCTCTTTCTTTTCTTTTTTTTTTTTTCCTCTTTTTTTTTTTTTAAACAAATGAAACAATATCATAAATTTTTTTTTTTTGTTTAAAGAAAATACATCAGCCCCCAAATGTAGGGCCATTGCCTTATTATGTAGCTCATACAATCTTTATTTCATTGATCTTTTTTTTTTTTTTTTTTGCTCTCTTCTCCAATTTTTTTTTTTTAGCAATGAGACAATGTTTTGATTGTTAAAATATTATTACATGACCCCTCTTACCCCCTTTTTATAAAGAGTAGGATCCTCATGAGAAACAAGATTTTGCGTCTTCTAGTTGAGTTCAATATTTATTTTCAACTCTTTGGTTGTACTCTATAGGTTGGCTGTACTCTCAAAACACCTTTAGTATTAGTTAAGTTTTTATGAGACCAATGGTACAAAGTAGTTTCACACCACCAATACCTCATTTAACAAGCATCTTCAAGTTTTGGACTTCAAAGTTTAGGACTAAACTGACTGCATAAATGCAAATCAAAGTTTAGGACCTCATTTTATTTATTTATTATTTTTCAAAACTAATTGATTCAGCTGGGTAGTTATCTTTTATGAACATCTTTAAATGAGGTTCATTTAATTGGAGGATGAGTATGACAACTAAACTTATCTATGATTCTATATTGTGTAGAACAAGTGTCTACTTCTATTATTAAACAATGCAATGCTTTTGCTTTCATGCAACATAGTGATAGCCATCCATTTGAAAACCATAGACTTTAGTCCATTATGTTCAAAATATAAAATGGAGAAAATAATGATGCATAAAACTTATCTTTGTGTTGGGAAGTTCCCCAAAATTCCATATAGAGTCCCTTGGTAGAACATTTGTTGGAGGAACCCGCACTTTTGGGATCTTGATGTTGAATGCACTAAGAGGAACTTTCCTTCCTCTAGGTGTTTTCTAGCTTTGGAGCCATGCTTGCGAAGGGATTGCTTTTTCCCTCGCCTTTTCCTCAGTCCCCAGTGAAGTCGCCAAAATGTGAGAGTGCTTTTTTTTCTTAGCACACAGGCCCAAGTAGAGACATCCCGGGCCCAAATACTTGTTGTTTTGGTGGACTGGGCTTGGTTCACCGCCGCTAAATGGGGCTGATTAAGAACCAAGTTGTGTGCAAGTCACATAAAGCTCCTCAAGATGAAAAATGCAATTCCTCCTAAGCAATAAAATACCATTATAAGTGTTTTAGTCTCGTAAAATGACCATTTACTCTTACGAAATAAGTAAAATAAGTGTTCATAATATTCACAATGAGAAGGAGATTGAAATAGAGTATTTAAGGTTTATCTTTTATTGTATAAACATTTAAAAGAGTTCCTTCACTTGGTACCCCGGGGCGTACTGTTGTGGGATCTCGGGCATACTGTCGTGGGATCCCGGGGCGTACTAGGCCTGTAAGAACCAGAATACTGGTTCTCTGGACTATATGATCTTTTTCTATGTTTATTATGCAATAGAGCTTTGTCCTTTCCCTTTACCTCTATGGGTGCTACATAAAAATACACTATACAATACACATATGTTCAAATAATTGTTAGTTTCTTAGATTAGGATATACATTTTAATACATATACATATATGTAAATGAGTTTCATGAGAATGATTCAGCCACGAGGATCCTGGCCCCAATTCTCACAGACTTAGTGCTTTTGCACAAGACTTGTGGGATTTGGAACTCAAATTCGAGTGGCTTTGCTTGGGCTTTTCCTTCCAAGATAGTTAGGTGAGAAGGATTTTAGTAAGAAATAGTAAAGCAAGACAATGTAATAAAGAAATACACGAAATAATTGTTAGAGATCCTCAAATCAATATGAGGTATTTCATTATTTTCTTGATTGTGGATTACAATATGCTCACTAAGACGTGATACAAGGTTCAACTAAGTTTAAAAATTACAGACTTTGATATGCATTCAAGCTTCCAAGACTTGCAAAGTTTGAATTTGTTGAATCCGAGTATGTGCTATAGTGGCTATCTCTGGGATACCGGGAGCGGTTCCTCTGTTTTCTTTGAGTTTTACAGAGTTATCTTAATAATTTTTCTGTGATTTTCTATTGCTGCATCATGCCCCTTAATGTTGGCTACTTTCCCCTTTTTATAGTGTCATTTTAGGGTTTGAATACCATTGATTCTTCCCCCTTGGCTCCTTGGGTACCAGAGCCTCTGTTATGCCAACCATTTCTGACAGTTGATTCTTTCTCTGTTTCTCATAGTTTTCATTTTTTAGTCCTGTTTTCCTAAAAGCCATTTACTGACTTTCCATTTTGGATAGCTGACGTTTACCCTCTGTTCTTTCAAGTCCTTTTACCTCTTGGACTTAGCTTTTTGGCTGTCCATCTTGCTGTCATTTTTCCCAAGTGAGTAGAATCCATTCCTGCTAGGTTGAAGGTTTTCCCAGCCACTTCCTTTTATAGTTCTTCATTCTGAGTTTCCCGGGGTACCAGCCTTTTGTTCATGAATTGTTACTCTCCAAGCTTTCTGATTCTTTGCTGCACCACTGGGTGCTTGAGAGAGACATATCTGTTCTTCATTTCTTGTATTTCGTGGTACTCATTTTGAGCTATCTCAATCCCATTTTAGCTGCGCACATCCTGAGGATCCTGAGCCTCTGGCAGCCTCTGGGGATCCCGGCCCAGTTTTTTTCACTGGATTTTGCTGGATTTTTAATGGCCTTTTTTGCTGGAAATTTGAACATACATAGGGCCTCAATGTCGATTCTTCTTGCAGCATGAATTAGGCCTTCTTTTGTTAAAGCCCATGGTCTTTCTTTACTTTTTCATAGAATGGGCTTTCTTGTGAAATTTTGGCCTTCATCAATAACCATTTAAATAAACAAAAATCTATTTTTGAAAATAAAAGACTAAAGTGGCCCTCGGCCCACGTACGTGGGTTGCCTACGTATGTGGGCCAAAGCATGCATATGCAGGCACTACGTATGCAACTAGGGTTTTAGAAGCATGGAAAATGCAAGTTTTCTGCAATAATGGCTAAGGTTTGGAATGAATCCCACATCATTTGGGAACCGTTCCAAACCCCCATTTTTTCCACTATAAAAAGTCTTACATGGTACATTTTCAAAAAACATAGAAATCACATGGGAAAAAACCTAAGATTCACTAGAAAAATAGTGAATCAAAAGTGAGTGTTTTACAAAACACCCTTAAGTCAATTTTATTTGATTGAGACCTCTTCTGACCCCAATACTTTTAGTTTAACATTGCTAATCGCTTGTTTAATGACTTGTAATAGATTTAACTGAGGGTAACAGTCAAAACCAAAGCTTGGGAACTCCTTTTTAAGGTATCAAGCTTCAACCCTTTCTTTTTTATTTTCTGTTTTAGTCTTGTTTCTTTGCTTAGTTTAGGTTTATGCATGTTTTCTTAGGTTAGTTTTATAGTTCTTTTATGTTTAGAGCATGTTTGGTTGCTAGAATTAGGGTTTTTTGTTTATGCTTTGTTTTTTGTTTCACATTTCTGGGTTAGGGTTGTTGAACAAGTCCACACACGCATGCCGTGAGCATGCGTACGCAAGTTAAACCCTGCGTACGCAGGTGCTTGCCCAGAAACCCTAATTCAGATTTTTTATGTTGTTTGGTTTGTTTGTTTCACATGTTTTGTCTCTTTTTAAATCTTTTTCTTATGTCTATACGTATTCAAGTCTCTATCATATATGCTTGTTTGTCTTCAACATGCTTAGATTAGAGTTTTATGTTTGTTTCTTACTTTGATGACATTCACACGCATTCACATGCCCATTCATGATGTCATAGGTGCTGAGGTGCTGCAAGGTAAGTAAAGGTAAGTCATGTTTTGACATGAACACACATCTTTTGTGATAAACATGTGTGTATGGTGTTGAACCTAAAGGTTTCCATGATTTCATAACGATATGCTTGTTGCCATGCTTAGGTGGCTGTTTTGTTTGATATATGATAGGATTTCACATGCTAGAGTTTCTCATATGTGTTTGGCTCTTTATTACTTTATGGATAGATATGTGTTTCGGGATGAATGATGTCATGTTGTATGTTAGATGCATCCTAGCGTGTGTGTGAATTAGAATATAAGTGTTGAATTTGCTTTTAATAATGTTAAGACATAAGACACAATAATGGGAGGCCAACCTTAGGGTTGGGCGATCTTGGGTGCTTAACACCTTCCCAAAAGCATACCTAAACTCCGAACCCATATCTCTAGTAATAAGATCAAAAGGTCTTTCCTCGAAAAGGATACTATATATATGGTTTCTAAACCATTGCCAAAACTAGGTGGCGATCGAACACCTCTTGTGTCCACAACCTCTCAAAATGGAGGTTTGATTTATTATATTTTCCCTTTTAGATTAAGGATTTTATAATAGAGTCGCCACTTATTTAATTATTGGAAAAAATAAGAAAACAATAATTGAAAAATTCTCAATTTTATTGATTTGAAAATGAATGTACATTGATCATAGGAAATTACATGACTTTGGTCCTAAATACAATCTAAGATAAAGTACATGACTTTGTTTCCTAGTTAAAATCTAGAGATTGAAAACTACATGGATAAGCATTTGATCTACTAACCCTTGATCTAAGCTCAAAGGCTACGTTACAAGATAGGAAGATATTAGGCACTCACCTTGCCCAGTAAAACCGGTATTCTAAACTATGGTGGCCAACATTCATATCATATCATCCAAATCAATCAAATGCATGTTGAATTTAATGTCTGTGCACATAAACCCTAATTCCCTTTATTAATCATTGCATTTGGATTAAAAATATAAATTCTAGTGAATGTGAGTGAATGGTGATATCCTAGATTCAAGAAATTGAGAAAATTATGAAACCAACATCTTTTTCATATTTTTTATGTGGATTTAAGATCGAAACTAGTGTTATGCATGAACATGTGATGAACAAACAATAACATGTGAAGGGCGCATATGAACATTTAAGAACATTCAAATATATTCAAGGAATTTAAATAAACACTAGCATGCTCAAATCTTAATCTCATCATAGTAATATATATAAAAAAAAAAAATAAAAAGTTAGGAAAAGATATTATACTTGCATGCAAGATCCATATAATAGAAGAAGGGACTCTTGGTAGAGAGCCTAAGGGTGGAGTAGAAAAAAAGAACTAGGAGAGGGAGAGTGAGTCTCACTTAATACCTTGAGTCTCAAGAAGACCAAGATATAACAAGAATACTCTATTTCACTAGAGCTCAAGAGAGGAGAAGAGAGGGTGTGTTTGTGTGCCTTGGAATGAGGGATGGGGGTTTAAATAGTAGTGGTAGAGAAAATATGAATGGAATGTCATTTATTAATCATTAAATTTGGATTGAAAAATATACATCCTAGTGAATATGTGTGAATGGTGATATCCTAGAATCAAGAAATTGAGAGAATTATGAAACAAACATGTTTTCTATATTTTTTATGTGAATTTAAGATCAAAACTAGTGTTATGCATGAACATGTGATGAACAACTAAGAAAATATGAAGAACGCATATAAACATTTAAGAACATTCAAACATATTTATAGAATTTAAATAAATACTAGCATGCTCTAATCTTAATCTCATCATAATAATATATATATATATATATATATAAACAAGTTAGGGAAAGAAATTTTACCTGCATGCAAGATCCACATGATGAAGGAGGAAACTCTTGGTGGAGGTCCTAAGGGTGGAGTAGAGAAAAAGAACTAAAAGAGGGAGAGGGAGCGTGAGTCTTATTCAATACCTTGAGTCTCAGAAAGACTAAGATGTAACAAGACTACTCCACTTCACTAGAACTCAAAAAAGGAGAAGAGATGGTGTTTCTGTATGAATTGGAATAGAGGAGATGGATGATTTATATAATAGTGAGGGAGAAAATATAAATGAAATGTCATTTAATAAGGGTTGACAAAGGATTAAAGAGAATAATGAACGTAGACTCTATTTCAGTATTTAGAGAAATCTGGTGCATTAAATGTGGAGGTTGGTGGGAGTGATGAACAAACAAAATGACCTAGAATTCGGTTTTTCCCGTAGCTTTTGTAACAGCTTGTAAAGCCAAGTTCAAAAAAATCATATCTTAGTTAATTTTGATTGGAATTGTCTCATTCTCATGTTCAAATTGAAGCCCCGAATGTTTAGTTTCTGGAAAAATTAACTTCACTTATAGATTCAAAATATTCTGAGAGATATCAACGAAAAGGTGAGCAAAAGTTATTTGTTGGAAAATAATTTCAGCACAATTAACATTAATAGGTCCCAAATTATTTTACAATTAACATTAATAGGCTCCAATCACTTCCATTTCAGACCTAATTAGTTCCAAATTTACCCTAATTAAAGAGATAATTACACAAATTACTCATTAAATAATTAATGTTTGATTATCTAATTAATCAAGTGCGTGCAACCTTACCGTAAGATGTATTCCTAACCAATCAAATTATGACACGTCATTAATCTCAAATTAATTATAACTACAACCAATTGGAATCAACTATTCATAATCATATATAGTCGGACTCAATTTGTGATAGTGCATCTCTTCCGTTAAAACTTGATTTGATAATAACTTTCAATCTGATGGTCCGATTAAGACTTATGACCAATCGATTTGATTATTACAATATCAAGATCATTTTGATGAAATAAAATTAAGGATCTAATGTCCACAATTCTAATGCCTATTTTCCAATGTGAAATTACCATTTTACCTTCTATGTGAGATTAAATAGAGATTGCAAAACAAAGTGTCAACACTGTCTGTGGTGGAAAATTTGCTAATCATTGATAAGCTACTAACATTTATAATAGATTTTTTTTTTTTTTAATTTAGTCTAAGAAAAAGTTTTTTACTTTTTACTTTTCCAAAAAATGAAAAATGAATCGGTTTGTTATTCTCTTTGAGCTCTTCAATGCTTAGTTTGCTCCATATAAGTGCCCATTTGTTTGCACTTTTCTCTAGCAAAAAGCGCTTCTTGAAACCCCAAAAATAATATTTGCTTTTGGTAATGTTTTAAACGCAGCTTTTTCTAAAAAGCTAGGTTTTGAAATGTGAAGGCCTTGAGCATTTTGGCACGGCAGCTTTGAGCTGTAGTTGCAAAACGCACAAACGTGTTTTCTCAAAACAATAATATTACCGTTGGTGGGTTTCTCTTTTTCCTAAATTACCCATGATTTTTTCTACTCCTCTATGCTGCTTTCTGTGGCATCTCATCTTCTTCTTCTTCTTCTTCTTCTTCTTCTTCTATGCTTTTTTTTTTTTTTTTTTACATCTTACATATCCAATCTCAAAAAATCTTTTGAATTCAGTAGAGTTTTTGATAAATGGAAAATATGGAATAGAGAGAGGCAGGGAGAGAGAAAGAGACTTGTGTGTGTGTGTGTGGGGGGGGGGGGGGGGTGCTGCTGCTTTGTGTGGAGGAAAGTAAAAGAAAAGGAAAATAAGAAGATGAGGAAGAAGTGAACGAGTGGATGAGAAAAAAAGTGAAAGAAAAAAAAAGAGTTTTTGGGTTTGAGTAAAGTAACATGGAAGAAAATATAGGGAGTAGGAACACAGATTATTTCACAATTTTTTTTATTTTTTTAATTGTGATGTTATAGAGTATGTAGTGGAGAAAAAATTGTGGGTATATGTATAATCCTAGAACAACTCATTTAAAAAATAAGAGTTAATAAAATTTTATTTTACAAAGATTAATTTTAAATTAGTATTGTAAAAATATTGTGACATTTTATTAAATCTCTAAACTTTTTAAATAAGTACTATTTTTCTTTACAAAAAAAGTACTATTTACAGAATATTTTTATAACACTTTCATAATAAAGTTTACATAGTAAGTTGTTATTAGTTCTCATTTAGACCGACTAGTGATTTTTTTTCCTACCATTAGCAACTTGTCATATAGACTTTATTGTGAAAGTTTTGTGAAAATATTATGTCCATAACTTGCGTTAAGAGAGGTAATTAAAACAAAGAATTCTCTTTATATATACATTATCATTTTTGGTAATTTACCTCTCAAACTACCACTTTTATAAGTGTTAGCTAAACACTCAATTTTTTCAAAAAGCACTTTTTCACAGTTTTTATCAAATACTCAGTTTTTACAAAAAAAAACCAATTTTATAATGCACTTTTTAAAACCCCCATTTTTTCAAAAAGCACAATATCAAAAAGCTGAATCAAACTCACCCTACATTATAGTCACTCAATAGTCACCACAACACATCACTTTCTTTCAACCAAATGACAAACATTGTAGTCCCTACCAACCGAACCATAATCATTCATTCCACAATTCATTTCACTTTTATTTTTGCTTTTGAAATATAAACACTTTGGTCCCTATCAAAATGGAAAAATATCACGTACCTTTTTTTTGCTTTTGGAATTGCCCTTGGCCCCTTTGGTCACGTTGTGACTTGTGTCTGCTAAATAACATGACTGAATACTAAATGCAAGAATTAAAAACAGCTTATTTAATATTTTGCTGAAAATATAGTAAAACATATATGTGTTTTGAAAATTTTGAAAAAGTAAAAAATATTTGCTAAAAATATAATAAAATATACTTATATTTTAAAATTTTTAAAAAGTAAAAAAATATATAAAAAAAATAAGATTTTAAAAAATTATATATAAAAACTAAAATTTATAAGGTAAAAGCGAGAATACTTTATATGATTTTTATCAGTCACAGTCCATTTGCTAAAAGAACGTCAGCAAGTATTAAAACACTCAATTATAAGGACGTCAGCAATGACTTTATGCTAGACTTCAAGTCTTCTTTCCTTTCTTTTCTTTTACTAGGCGGGGGGAGTCGAGGTCTTCATTTGCAGAAAAAGTCATCAATCCTCCTCTTTTTTTCTTTCTTTTTTATGACTCATCAATCCTATGTTGTACACTTATAATTCTTGTTTATACATTCAGCAACAAAAGAAAAAAAAAGGTTAATTGTAGAAATTCACCTTAAAGAAGTATGGGGTCATTGTATTTTGCTATCTGAAAAAATGCTAATATTCTCCAAATAGATATTTAAAATCCTAAACCATGCTTTTTTACAGCTTAATCACTTTTAAGCTAAACTAACAATTTAATCTAATATAAATTATTAGCCAATTTACATAAAAACAATAACTAAGCTATAACAAGCATAATATATAAAAGGAAATATGAAAATAAGGGAAAAGTATGCAAACCAAAGATAAACATCAAGAAGTGTTGAGGAAAACTCAAATCTCGAAGCAGAAAAACCTCTCTCCCAACCATATTGTTGGAAATCTCCACTAGACAATATAGTTGTAGTACATAGGACACTATGAACCTTCCAAGCCCATAAACCTAGCGTACTTGAGCCCTCTAAACTCCAGCTAGCAAACAGTCTCACCAAGCCTTTTCTCCTTCTAATTTACTAGAGACCCTCTGTTGAAGTGCCAATGGAAAAATCATAAAATAATTTGGATTTTGAATGTGGTTTCCTAAGTTTCCAAAAACTTCATTCACAGTTCACAAGGCATTGTGTATTGGTGTGAGAGGAAGGGAATACAAATCTCAATCAAAGATTGAAAGAGATGGAAAAGAGATGTAGAGTGTGTTTGCTCAAAAACTAAAAGCTCTCTCTCTTTTCTTAAAAATGTGGCCCCTTGGATATTCAACTTATGTTCTAGAGTTTGCTGTAACCCTTATCTAAAGGCCCAGCCATACACAACAACTCATAGTGTGTGTATTGGCAAAATTACAATGGACAGAAAAAGTTCAGAGAATAGAGTACACTAATTGTGCAACTTGTGACCTTGTTCTGGCCTGTCTAGTCATGAGATGATCACGACTTGCCTAATCAGCACTCTAATCCTGGCTTTTTGTCACGTGTTATTCATGTGCAGATCAGGTCGCCTGATGTCACAAGATAACTTTGAATGTAGCTTTCACAAAAGTAAAGGGGCTCGAGTACAATCTACCTCAAATACAATTAAGTCCCAAAAAGATATATTAAATTAATTAAACAAAATACATACAAATTTGGCACTAAATAAAGTCAATTAACATAGACTTTTCACTATCTAAACTCTAAGAACTTGCAATCAAGACCCTAAATAATAAAATTGATTAAATAGGGGTATGAAGGAATTGTTCTCATCCAAATTATAATTGATATGAGTGTGGTTAAGGTATTAAGTTGTTGTCTAAAAACAAAAGTTCTCTTACTGGTTTATGATGTTTTTATTGATGTCTTTGGGTTAATTGATGATCTTTATAAATTATATTAACTACTTAAGAAGTCTTCTCAATGTGTTTGGTACAATAGCAGGAGAAACTATGTATTGAAACCCTTAGATGCATGAAGGGAGATAATTAGTTAATTCATCGTAATACATTTGCATTAATTGAGAGTAATGTATATATTGTTTAGCTTTGACCATATAGACTATATGACAGAATTGGAGTTATTTTAGCATGTTGCAGACAAGTTCATTCTGTTAAAACGTACCGTTTACTCTCTTTTTTCCCTTTTAATTCAATTAAGCTAACAAAAGGATAGACATCTGGCAGACTAGCACATGGACAAAGGAAGAGGCATCGCTAGAGACAATGTTTAGTAAGTCAGATAATTCATGCTACTTGAAATTCTACTTTCAGAGATTGAGGCAGACCATCGAAGGCCCTGCATAGGTGAGAAATCATGTTACCCGGAGTTGTCATATTTTAAAGAGAATTAAATATCCGACTTTAAACTTCTGTGAGAGTCATGCAAATAAATTCAACTTTTAAACTAAAAAAATAGAAAGAACTGATATCAAAGTATGCTGAACCTAACAGAGAAAGAGAACCCGAAGTGCAGGTTGGGGTTTCTAGCCGTGAGGGTAAGGAAGGATTGGTTAAACAAAGAACCTGGACACGAGTAGCTCGCTTTGCTCAGAAAGGTGATGAACGGGCTAAGGCAGAAACAACAGGTGTTTCTAAACGTTCTTTCATGGAGATTGATGATTGTGACTTACCAAACAAAAGAAGATTGGTTGCTCATGATAGTCAGAAAATATATTCAATGGTGGAGGCTGCCTGCCAGCCCCGCCAAGAGCAATGAATCTCTTATGTTGGAACTGTCAGGGGCTTGGGAACCAATCGACAGAGCAAGAGCTTGGGGATATTATCCGGGCACAAGATCCCTCAGTTGTGTTCTTAGCCGAAACATGGCTGGATAAGGCTAAGCTAGAAGATATTCGAGTCAGACTGAATTTTGGTGGCATGATTGAAGTGTGTAGAGAGACGAGAGGAGGGGGAATAGTAATTTTTTGGAGAAAGGAGGTAGATTTTTCTCTAGATACTTTTTCTCCTAACCACATTGATGGTGTTTTGAATAAAGGTAAGGAGGATGAGTGGAGGTTCACAGGGTTTTATGGAGAATCGGAGACCAGTAACCACCACCTATCGTGGGCGTGCCTAAGAAGACTAAGGGGCAGAAATTCAATTCCATGGCTTTGTGCAGGTGATTTTAATGAGATTACACGAAGTCACGAGAAGCTTGGAGGGAGGCAAAGACCAGCTAGACAGATGGAAGAGTATAGAGATGTTTTGGATGAATGTGGATTCCGGGATCTTGGCTTTATGGGGGGGAAATTTACATGGTGTAATGGACACCCGGATGGTTTTACAATTTGGGAAAGGTTGGATAGAGCGGTGGCTACAATGGAATGGTTAGATAAATTTCCTGCAACCAAGGTAATTCACTTGGAGTGTGGTTCGTCTGATCACAAACCAATCCTTATTTGCCTTAATGGCATTCCAAAATCTCGAAAAAAGCCGTGGCGTTTTAAGCATATGTGGTTGGAGGAAGAGGGATGTAGAGATACAGTAGAATCGGCTTGGCTTTACAATGCACCTGGGCAAGCAATGACAAGGGTGGAGGGAAAGATAAGCCATTGTCAAAAACAACTTAAATGGTGGAGTCAACTTGCAATTGGGAATATTACCCGATTATTGAAGGAAAAAAAAGAGTTGTTAAGAAAGGCAGAAGAGGAGGCGATAAGAGGGAGGTCTATAAACCGGGTGATAAGACTGAAAAAAGAGATCAATGATTTGTTATCAAAAGAAGAAAAGATGTGGAAACAAAGATCTAGAGCATTGTGGCTGCATGAAGGTGACAGAAATACTCGTTATTTCCATAGTAGAGCCACTCACAGGTATCGCCGTAACAGAATTGAAGAGTTGGAAAATAATATGGGTGAGAGGTGTGGGGATGAGAATGGTATAGCAAATATTTTGGTGGATTTCTATCAAAATTTATTTGCTTCATCTTCGCCAAATAGGATTGAGGAAGCCCTTGAAGCTACCCCACGAGTGGTAACTGAGGAGATGAACCTTGTGTTGGTAGCTCCTTTTGAGAGAATCGAAGTTGACATTGCCTTAAAACAGATGGACCCTCTGAAATCTCCAAGACCTGATGGGATGCCTCCACTGTTTTTTCAACAATTTTGGCCGGTCATTGGTGATGAAGTGGCTGAAGCTGTTCTTACATGTCTCAACACAGGTTCAATCCCACCTTCAATCAATCGTACTTTTATTACTCTCATTCCAAAGGTTAAAAGCCCGGTAAGAGTTTCTGAATATCGCCCAATTGCACTTTGTAATATTCTGTATAAGCTTATTTCTAAGGTTTTAGCAAATAGACTTAAGAATATTTTACCTAGCATTATTTCAGAATCTCAAAGTGCCTTTCAGTCTAGTAAAGCAATCTCTGATAATATTTTGGTTGCCTTCGAGACTTTACACCATATGAAAAAGCAAAAATCCAAGAAGGGGGGTTTTATGGCTTTGAAGTTAGATATGAGTAAGGCGTATGACCGGGTAGAGTGGACCTATTTGGGGAAAATTATGGAGAAATTGGGCTTTTGTGATAGGTGGGTGTCTCTTGTTCTTGAGTGTATTACTACGGTATCCTATTCGATTTTGGTTAATGGAGAGCCTAAAGGAGATATTAGGCCAGCAAGGGGCCTAAGACAAGGAGACCCTTTGTCTCCATACCTGTTTCTGTTGTGTTCAGAAGGATTGAATAGGATGTTGCAGCAAGCAGCCTCAAATGATACTATACGGGGTTTTTCATTATGTAAAAGGGGACCAAAAATCTCACACTTATTTTTTGCAGATGACACACTTTTATTTTGTAGAGCATCTATGGCAGATTTGCAAGCAGTCCAAGACATTCTATCTTTATATGAACAAGCATCGGGTCAAAAGCTAAATCGGGAGAAGACAACCATCTTCTTTAGCAAGGCAGTGAGTGAAGACATAAAAGCCTCAATCTCAGATTTTTTACAAGTACCAGAAGTGAAAGAGTATGAAAAGTACCTAGGCTTGCCGGCGGTGGTGGGAAGGAAGAGGAAAGCAAGTCTAAATTACATTAAAGAGAGAGTGTGGAGCAAACTTCAAGGGTGGAAAGAGAAGCTCTTGTCCCAAGCGGGTAGAGAGATCCTAATCAAAGCTGTGGTGCAAGCGATTCCTACTTTTGCAATGAGTTGCTTCAAATTACCGGTGGGTCTTTGTCATGATATTGAGGCTTTAATCCGCAAATTTTATTGGGGGCAAAAGGGTGAGCAGCGAAAAATTCATTGGAAAAAATGGGAGGTTCTTTGTAAACCTAAATCAGATGGTGGGCTAGGTTTCAAGGACTTGGAAAAATTCAACGATGCGATGTTGGCGAAACAAGTGTGGAGACTCTTGAAGGATAAATCCTCCTTGTTTTATCGAGTCTTCAAAGCAAAATACTTTCCTAGGGGGTCCATTTTTGAAGCTTCAGCAGCCAATGGGTCTTATGCTTGGCAGAGTATTCTCAAGGCAAGGAAGGTGATTTCGATGGGTATGAGGTGGAGAATAGGAGATGGGAAGAGTATTGATATTTACAATGACAATTGGCTGCCAGGGAAGGGGTCTGCCAAGGTGGTTTCTCCACATGCCCCGGGTTTAGAAGGTGCTCAAGTTGCTGTACTCATAAATCCAAACACGCACACATGGAATATTAACCTTTTAAACCAACATTTTTTGAGCTTTGAAGTAAACCGAATCAAAACAATACCATTGTGCTGGACAGATCAGAGAGACCGCTTCATTTGGCCAGACAGTCAAGATGGGGAGTATTCGGTGAGGGCAGGGTACCAAATGCTGTGTCAGGAAGCTAATTCTAGTGCTGCATCAAGTTCGGACTCATCAGATCAGTCAGCTTTCTGGAAGTGTATTTGGAAGCTCCACATTCCAAATAAAATTAAATGCTTTCTATGGAAAGTTTGTTCTAATGCTCTACCCACAAAGGTTAATCTGAAGAAAAGAAAAGTTCTTGAAGAAGCGAAGTGTAGTGCCTGTCTCTTGGATCAAGAAACTACGATTCATGCCATTTGGAGTTGTGAGAAACTAACCAATATTTGGGTCCCCTATTTCAGCTGGGTCCGAACAGAGTATCCGCACCTCCAAGACATGCAGGAATTAATAAACGTGGTGAGACAGAGGGCAAGTAGCTTAGAGTTGTTTGGGGTGGTGGCTTGGTTCATATGGAACCAAAGAAACAAGCTGAGGTTGAATGAGAGAGGCATGCCGACTGAAAAAATTTTTGAAGCAGCTAGAGGGTACCTCTCGGACTTCCAATCAAAATTCTCGACTAAAAAAGTGCAGCAACCAATAGGAAGTATAAAATGGCGACCTCCAAGGGATGGTATGTATAAAACAAATTATGATGGCACGGTATTTGCCGAGTCGGAGGAAGCAGGGATAGGGGTCGTAATTAGAGATGCTAAGGGGCTGGTTATTGCGGCTCTAGCTGAGAATATTCCTTATCCAGGTTCTGTGGAGGTACTGGAAGCACTAGCAGCAAGAAGAGCAGTAAGATTCGTAGTGGAAGTGGGATTAACAGCTTCTGAATTTGAAGGTGATTCTGAGGTGGTTTGGAGGGCGCTGAGGACAGCTAACAGTGCTCACTCATCCATGGGTGAGATTATCAAAGACACGATGTCTATTGTAGGTTCGTTACGGACTTTTTCTTTCTCTCATACTAGGCGGCAGGGCAATAGTGTAGCTCATGCTTTAACCAAGAGAGCAATTGTTTCTTTTCCTTTATTAGTCTGGATGGAGCATGTTCCAGCAGATATTAGTCATGTTGTTATTTCTGATTTTCCTGTAACGTAATAATATTACATTGTTTTGACTCTCAAAAAAAAAAAAAAACTGATATCGTGTGAAAATTTTGGGAAATAACTTACACATGCGTTTTTAACTGATATCGTGACTTAAGTCACGATTTTATTCTAAAACGTGCGCATATGTAAGTTTGTATGTATTAGCGTGTAAACACGCCTGACACCCCATAAGAATTCACCCTGAATCGTGTGAAAATTGAATAGGCGGAATGTACCCCTAGGTCTTGGGGTTGCCAGTTAAAAGTCTATGTCTTATAACTGCCAAACTTTGACCCTGATCAGTGAGAATATCTTTTTGTTTTTTTTTTTTTTTTTTTTTTTTTCATCAGTGAGAATATCAATTACATGACATGGTATTATTTTTTATATCAATAAAAAAACAATTTTTAATGGATTCCAACTTAATAACGATAAAGACTACCTATATCAAAAGTATTCGAATGACACTGTTGTCAGTGTTGGGTAGACTTTGGTGATAGAATTTTTGCGACATACTGCCTGAATTGAAAAAGTCTTCAGTATTTTGAACGTTTGTTAAAATAATAGTGAATAATGTTTAGAACTCTAGATTTATAGAGTATGAACAATAAATTTCATATTTTTTTTTTATAAAAAAATTCAAATTTTAGCTTACATTAAGAATGTGTTTGTTTAAAGGTGAAATAGAATGGATGAAATTTTTTTTTTTAAAAATAAGAAAATTTTTTTTGGAGTGTGTTTGGGTGGGTAGAGAGGAAAGAAAATAAATAGTAAGGTCTAAATGTTTTCTCTCCGGATCTACCAAAAAGTTTTCTCACCAAAATAAAGAAAAAACTAAAGAAAAAAAATAAGGCTATTTAATGGATGAAAATACCCATAAATGGTGAGACCTAATTCTTTTCCCCCCGGATCTACTAAAAAGTTTACTCACAAAAATAAAGAGAAAACTAAAGAAAGAAAATAAGACTATTTAATAGATGAAAATGCCCATGTGCAAGTGCTCATGGGCAATTCGGCCAATTATTTTATTCTTCTTCTTCTTCTTCTTCTTCTTCTTTTAATTTTTGTGCTTTCCTGAGCACTTCTTCCTTTTTTCATTTTTCTTTTTTTCTTCTTTTCTTTTTCCTTTCCTGAATGTTGCCTTTTCTTTTCTTTTTTTTTCTTTTTTTTTCTGTTTTCTTTTTTAATTTCTTGAGCTGCGATAGTTGTTTTGTTTTTCTTTTTCTTTTTTTTTCTTTTTTTTTTTGTTTAACTAGACATGATTTTTTTTTTTTGGGACATGATTTTTATTTTTTAATAAATTGGGTGATTGCTTCTTCTTTTTTTGTCACTTTTTTGTTTTAATTGGCCATCATTTTTTAACAAGGGTATATGAATAAAATTTTGCGACATACTGCTTTGATTGAAAAAGTCTTCAGTATTTTGAACGTTTGTTAAAATAATAGTGAATAATGTTTAAAGCTCTAGATTTATAGAGCATGAACAATAAATTTTAATTTTTTTAAAAAAAATTTCAAATTTTAGTTTATATTAAAGGTATGCTTGTTTGGAGATGAAATATAATGGATGGAAAACTTTGGAGAAAAAATAGGAAGAAAAATTTTTTTTGGAGCGTGTTTGGTTGGGTGGAGAGGAAGGAAAATAAATTGTAAGGTTTAGGTGTTTTCTCCCCATGTCTACCAAAAAGTTTTCTCACCAAAATAAAAAGAATTGAGAAAAGAGGGCTATTTAATGGATGAAAATGCCCATGTGCAAGTGGAGATGGACAATTCGTTTAATTACTTTCTTCTTCTTCTTTTAATTTCTATGCTTTCCTGAGCACTTCTTCCCTCTTCTCTTCTTCTTCTTCTTTTTTTTTTTTTTTTTTTTTTTTTTTTTTTTTTTTTTTTTTTTTTTTTTTTTTTTTCCTTTCCTAATGTTGCCTTTTCTTTTTTTTTCTTTTTCTTTTTTTTTTTTCTTGGGCTGTGATAGTTGTTTTGTTTTTGTTTTTTTTTTTCTTCTTTTTTTTTTTTTAACTACACATGATTTTTATTTTTTAATAAATTTGGTGATTGCTTTTTTTTTTTTGGTCACTTTTTTATTTTAATTGGTCATCATTTTTTAACAAGAGTATATGAGTAAATTTATATAAACTCACTTTTTCCATCCCTCCACTTTTCCACTTCCAACCAAACAAAAATTAGAGAAATTAAAATATTTTCTATCCTCTCACTTTTCCATCTTCTTACCATTTTCTATCTTCCCACTTTTTCGCAACTCCAACAAAATACAAAAGAATTTTATGGGACATAGAAAGCTCTATACGTTCTTGCGAGCAGACACCCTCTTTTATTTTCTATTTCTTTTTTTCTTTTTCTTTTTTTCTTTTCCCAAAAAAAATACTTTGTTGCTTCTAAAGCTCTTTTTGGATTGTGTTAAAGAGCAACTAAACGAGCTCTAAATTGAATTGAAAAGGTAAATTTAGTAATTTAGCACGAGCTTCTCAATAATTCTATCACTATTCCGGATAACATAGGATCCTCTAATTCCTATTCTTTATGCCTCTCTCTCTCGATTTTGGCCAATAATTGATCACCCAAGCGACCCATGTATACACCTACATTCTGTGCCAGCTAGTCTGTCTATAGCACAAATTAAGAGAGTCTAAATTTTACAAAAGAACAGAGACACCCAAAAAGGCAAAACCATGGCACATGGACTGCTTTTGCACCAACAATTGCTACTTTTGTTGATAATTTCAGCAGCAAGAGCAGCATCTCAATCCAATTCGAGCTGTGAAAGGAAGTGTGGAAAAGTTGAAATCCCCTACCCGTTTGGAACAAGCTGGGATTGCTCCCTTAATGGATCTTTTCTCATCGATTGTAACAACATGTCTGGGATTCCAAAACCAGTTCTGGCCAATTCTAACATAGAAGTCCTCAACATATCACTCGATGATGGTGAGCTGCTAGTCTCAACCCCTTTAACCGGTCGTTGTTTCAACAATGATTCTTCACCACGAGAGTGGCAGAGCATAGGGTCAAAGTTTCCCATCTCAGGTAGGAAGAACAAATTCATTGCTGTTGGTTGTGACATTTTTGCGTATGTTAGTGATAAGGGTAACTATGCGAGTGCATGCATATCAATATGTGACAGTAATAGCAGTGTGGGTGAAGAGCCTTGCTCTGGCAAGGGCTGTTGTGAGGCTTCTATACCACAAGGACTAGTAAGTTTCAATATGGGCATCCTTGAACTTTATGGCAGGGAATCCCTCGACAATCCGTGTGCTTTCGCTTTTGTAGTGAAAAAAGAGGAATTTGACTCTCCCTCTTCAGATCTTCAAAATTTACAAAATAAATCAACCGTTCCTGTGGTGCTTGCTTGGACAATTGCAAATAAGACATGCAAAGATCGCAGAAATCTAAAAGGCTATGCATGTACGGCAAATAATAGTGAATGTCACAATTCAACCGACGGTCCTGGGTATCTTTGCAAGTGCCCCTCAGGTTTTGAAGGGAACGCATACATCGATGAAGTTTGCACAGGTACTAGCTAATATAAATTTTTTTTTTAAATAGAGTTTCAACTTGTGGCTTTTTTTTTTTTTTTGGTCCATAAGTATGAAATTTAATTGAAAATGTAAAAGTTGGTTCTAAAATTCGTGACTGCATCAATTATAGTTAATTTTAGGTAAAACTCTATTAGCTAATTTTAAAAAGTTTAAAATTTTACTCCAACTAAAATTATATTTCAAAAAAATTCAAGAGTTTTAAAATGAAATTTAAAATTTATTAAAATTATTTTGATCAATTATAATTTTGTATTTTAATATAGTAAAATTTACACATTGCTTACCATATGGCAAGTGGTTCAATATATATTTGCATTTTGGTAATTTAATTTAGATGAAACTCTATTAAAGTTTCAATAATATTTTTGAAATATACTTTTATTTTATATAAAAATTTTAATTAATTTGTGCTATCTTAATATAATAAAATTTACAGATATATGTTTCCATTTCGATAATTTTATCTTTTATTTCTTTAATCTCATTTTAATTTTGGTTAGTTATAAATTTTGAAATACTTTTCTTTATTTTGGATATTAGAGTAGTGAAATTTTGGATTTTGATGTGATTTGGTTTTTTCATTTTGGTTTTGAATCATGTTTTATTATATTTTGTGTCAAAGTGTCTGTTTCATTTTCCCCCCTTAATTTATAAAATTTTCGATATGCAACATGTTTTTTGGTTATAGATTGAAGAAGTTTGGATTTTAAGAAAATTTGTTTTGGGTAATAATTATAATTTTCAAATGTAATTTGATGACACACTTAATTCCATAATTAAATATTGTTTGGGAATGACTATTTATCTCTTTCTCTTTTAGAGTTCTTGAGAAAAAAAAATAAAAAATCATCTTGATAGGAGAGAAAATAATTTTAGTTATAATATATATATAAGTGCTAACTTTAAGAAAAAATTTCTTATGCATCATAGAGGTTAGCGACTAGTATATATAAAACTGAAAACATTTGAATTTTTTGATTGAATTATAATAGTTTGTCACGTCATCTTTTAATTTTTTATAATTTTGCATATCATTATTCTAATATATATTTTTAATTAAGGGTTGAATTCTATTTTATATCTAAGTACTAACTCTTCAGAATCTTGTCACATTATATTTTTTTTAAATATTATAATATATAATTTCATAAAAACACAATCATAATAAAAACATATTAACAAAAAAGGGAAAAAAATTGTTAATATTCTCAATTCTCCATGCATTACACTAGTTATTGACTAGCTATGAATATTGCAACTTGTTAAAAGTATGTGGTTAATTAATTGATTAAATTAACTATATCTTAATAATTTTTTTTTTTTTTTTGACAGAAGTGATAGAAATAATTTAAGCTTTTAAGGCAATTGACAATTTACTATGGTATCAGAAAAACCTAAATGAGCACAAAGGTTGTTCATGTTCTAATACATGGTCTGCAACTGTGTTTCAGATATTGATGAATGCAAAATACCAAACTCATGCAACCAAACATGCCATAACACTGATGGGGGTTACAATTGCACTTGTGGGAAGGGGTACGAACTAATCTTCGAAGGGAACCGAACAGTAAAAACAGGCTGTCATCTCATCCCTGTTAAGACATCTGGCAACCAACTTATTAAGACAACTATCATTGCACTGTGTAAGTATAACAATATATATAAGAATTGCATTATTATTATTATTATTATTATTATTATTGTTATTGTTATTGTTATTTTATTAACTTACCCTCAGATTTAGATTAATACCAATTAGATTCAAGACATTTCACAAGTGATTAATTTGGTTTCTAAAATTAACTTAGTTCCTAAACATTTGTTAGTCATTTTTTATTCTCTATCTTAAGGGCCAAGGTAATGAATTTACTCTTATACTACTCCTACTACTATTATTATTATTATTAACAGAATTCTCAATTTTATATTGTCAAACTCATCCTTCAACTTTTAAAATAAATTCAATTTTATGCATATAAGTTGTTTTAGTTAAAAGATAAATTTGATATCAATTAATTAAAAATCGAGATAGTATAAAAGAAACAAATTGAAACTGACAAAAAGTATAATTTGGCCAACAAAATATCGATTTCTTTTTTTTTCTTTTCTTTTTTCTCTCTTTACTTTTCCATGCTCTCTCACTTTTAAGTGTAAGAGCATGCAATTGCAAATAATATCATATGTTCGAAAGAAAAGATGAAAGCTTGGAAGAAAGCTAAAGCTTAACAAAAAACAAAAGAAACTAGAGGAAAATTGAGAGGAATTCTCTAGATAAATTGTATTCCAAGCATAATGATAAATTGTACACTGGTACACTAGTTATAGTGTTTCACAAACGAGCACGTGGGTTTGTACCTCAACAAACTCATATCTAACTAATCTAACAAACTATATAAATATCTAATCAGTTACAGAAAATATCTAGAGTAGCTGGAAAAATATCTGAAGCTCTAAACATGAAGGCCTAGAGACTAGAAGCAAAGGAGTGGAAGAAGACTCAAGACAACATCGTGTTACTCCAGCAAGAATGATAATACATTTACCGGGAAATGATGCCGTACAACTTATACTAAACGGAGTCGTCTAGAGAATAGACTAAACATAGTCTAACTTAACCAAACGATGCCATTGCACTTTAATGAAATGGCACCATTGGATAAGTTACCGTTAAGATGTAGCCGTTGTATTTGAATCAATGACCAGTAAAATGCTTCTTCCTGTTTCATCATCCCTCAAAGTCATAGGGGGAATAGGCAACATGATTTTGGATCGCAGAAATACAAAGTGAGCGGTGGGAAGGCTCTTGGTGAACACGTCGGTGAGTTGATCATCAGTAGCTATATATTTAACTTGAAGATCCCAACGAATAGGGGCAGAGCCACATAGTGGCTTGGGGGGGCCGTGGCTCCTGCAAAAAAAAAAAAATTCCCATTAGACTAGGAAGAAAAAATAACTAGGCCTCCCCAACATTACACAGCCGGCCCCCCCTACCCATTTCTCACCCATTTTCCCAGCGCTCAATCAAAAATTAGGAACACCTCAAATTAAAAAAAAAAAAAAAAAATCTATATATATATATATATATATCTGTTCTACTTTCAACCAAAAAAAAAAAAGCCCAAAAAAAATTTGAACTAAAATCTTAAAAAAAAAATGGTAACAGAGCCCACGGCAAGCCAAGCCCACGGCGAGCCCAAGCTCGCTCACGGCAAGCCCACAGATTCTCAACCAATAAAAAAAAAAAACAATACAGAAAATCAGAAACGAACCCATCACGTCGCTGGCAGAGGCAGAGAAATCAAACCCTAATACTAAAGCACATCAAACTCCAGCAAACCAAACACAGAGTGTTTATCCAAAAAAAAAAAAAAAAAAAAAAAAAAAAAACCCCAATACACAAACCAAAACCAAACCCGAAACCCCAGCAAACCAAACCCACTAACCCAGTTACCCACGGTCACGTCGCCGTCGTCGTCCCCGCAGCTCGCTCGTCATCGTTGTCGTGCTCGCCTAGTCGTCCCTCATCGCAGATCGCAGATTGCCTCATCGCAGATCGCAGATCGCCTCATCAAGTCATCGGAGATCGCAGATATCGTTCTACCTCCGCTCCGGCAGTCCGGCCCTCCCTCAAGGTTTCTCTTTGACACTCTCTCATCTCAATCTCTCTCTCTTTATCTCACTCTCATTGAATGAAAAAAATGAAATGAATTTTATGAAGGACTGAAGGAGACTCTTTATTCTTTGTCTTTAATAGCCTGATCTCACATCTCGGTAAGTCCCTCTCTGTCTTTTGAACTGTGACTCTCTCATTGGCTGGGTTTTGTTTTTTTCCTTTTTTTTTGTCTTTTTAAATGTGGCTTTATCTTATCCGATCAGTGACTCTTTTTTTCTGTTTTTGTCTTTTTAAACGTGGCTTTATCTTATTCTTTTTTGTTGGTCAGTGACTCAGTGTGTTGGTATTTGGTGAAATATTGATTGTTATTTAGTGTAACGTGTGTTGTGATTTGTGATTGGTATTGCGAAATTTTCTGATTGCAGTTGGCTATTATGATTGGATTTGGGACGCATGTTGTGTTTGTCTGTTGAGTGGGGTGGGGAGGGGGTAGATGGGCTATGGGCACATGGGCTAAACAATATAACAAATTAAAGCAGTATAATCAATGGCAAATAAATTAAAGAAATATAGTTTATTGTTAAATTAAATAATAATAATTAAAGCTATATAATTAAATTAACCAATATATTATAAAAGACAAATTAATTAAATCATTTTTTTTTTAGGGGTTATTATTAATTAAAGTTGTATTAAAAATGAGCTAACTGTTTAAATTATAGTGAAAATTTTGTTTTTTTCTTGAGTATAAATAACATTCATATAACTAAGTAAAAATTTCTAATTAAATTTTTTTTTTTTTAAATCTTTTCGGGTTAATTTTTGAGTCATATTCTTAAAGCTAAAAGAATTATGAGCAAACGAAAAACAATTGATGCATTCTTTAAGAAAAAAGATGCTAGCAATTCAGAAATTAGGACACATGTGGCTGTAGAAACAAATTTTAATACTTCAATACCTGATGAACACCTCTCCAAATGTCCAAAACTTCAATTTGAAGAGATAGATCGTGATCCAGGATCACGTAAACAAATATGTGAATTTTCTATCAACCAACAAGATGAAATCCGATGAGCCCATTGTGAATCCTGTGTGCAGGATATAAAAGCCTTTTTTTTGTGATTAGGGTTTTGTCTTCTTGTTGTTTTTGAGAAAGAAAAACACTATAGCCGCACATTGTAATTTTTTTGATAATAGTGAAATTCCTGCAACTCCGTGGACGTAGGCAAATTGCCGAACCACGTAAATACTGTCTTGTGTGTGTGATTGTTTTTCTTTTGGCATTTTGTTTTCTCTATTTTTTTGTTTCTCACAGGTTTGGAATTTCAGTTGAATTCCCAACATGTTCAAGTATATGATGATATATGAAAGTTGATAATTTTATATCCAATAGACTTAAGAATTATATTTAGTACATTTATGTTACAACCTGACCCCCTCATGTATTTATTCCTGGCTACGCCCCTGCCAACGAAGCACATGATCTCGAATGAAGTGGTAGTCCACTTCAATATGCTTCGTCTTGGCATGAAAGACAGGATTGGAGGCAATTGCAAGAGCAGAAACATTATCACACCACAGCTTAAGAGGAGTGGAAAGAAAGACGCCCAAATCCTTTAACAACTGACGGAGCCAACATAATTCAGCAGCGGTGGAGGCAAGAACACTATATTCAGATTCTATTAAAGAACGAGAAACTTTGAGTTGCTTCTTAGCGCTTCAAGTGATAGGACTATACCCCAAATACACCAAAAACCTAGTGGTAGAGCACCTATCATAAGGGTCACCAGCCCAGCCTAAGTCAAAGAACACAAAAAGGGACAAGGGACCTAGTTGGAGGAAAATCGCATAATCAATGGTGCCACTGTGATACTTGAGAATACGCTTGGCAGCAATCAAGTGAACATTAGTGGGCTTAGACATAAACTGGCACACCTGATGCACTGCAAAGCTAAGATTATGCCTAGTGAATCTCAAACCATGAAGAGAGCCATATGGGTGCGAAAAGGATGTGGATTAGGCAGAAGAGTACCTTCATTATGAACAAGCCTCAAGTGTGGAACACATGGTGTTTTAGCTGGCTTAGAAGCAAGCATATTGTGCTTGACAAAGAGGTCTTAAGCATACTTAGCTTGATTCAAAAACAGACCCTTTGAAGTCCTTGTGATTTGCAAGCCCAAAAAATAATGAAGATCACCAAGCTCCTTGAGCTCAAATGCTTGACTGAATTGCTTGATAAGGGTGTGAGAGTGCTTTTTTTCTTAGCACACAGGCCCAAGTAGAGACAAGGATCCCGGGCCCAAATACTTGTTGTTTTGGTGGACTGGGCTTGATTCACCGCAGCTAAATGGGGCTGATTACGAACCAAGTTGTGCGCAAGTCATATAAAGCTCTTCAAGATGAAAAATGCAATTCCTCTTAGTACCTTGGGGCGTACTGTCGTGGGATCCCGGGCATACTGTCGTGGGATCTCGAGGCGTATTAGGCCTGTAAGAACCCAGAATCTCTGGTTCTCTGAGCTATATGATCTTTTCCATGTTTATTATGTAATAGAGCTTTGTCCTTTCCCTTTATCTCTATGGGTGCTACATAAAAAAACAAAAACACACTACACATATCTTCAAATAATTGTTAGTTTCTTAGATTATGACATACATTTTAATACATATACATATATATAAATGAGTTTCATGAGGATGATTCTGCCACGAGGATCCTGGCCCCAATTCTCACAGACTTGGTGCTTTTGCACAAGACTTGTGGGATTTGGAACTCAAGTCCGAGTGGCTTTGCTTGGGCTTTGCCTTCCAAGATAGTTAGGTGAGAAGGATTTTAGCAAGAAACAGTAAAGGAAGACAATGTAATAAAGAAATACACGAAATGATTGTTAGAGATCCTCAAATCAATATGAGGTATTTCATTATTTTCTTGATTGTGGATTACAATATGCTCACTAAGACGTGATACAAGGTTCAACTAAGTTCAAAAATTACAGACTTTGATAGCTATTCAAGCTTTCAAGACTTGTAAAGTTTGAATTTGTTGAATCTGAGTATGTGCTATAGTGGCTGTCTCTGGGATACTGGGAGTGGTTCCTCTGTTTTCTTTTGATTTTACAGAGCTTTTCCTATAGTTCTATATTCACATGATACAAGGTTCAGCTAAGTTCAAAAGTTACAGACTTTGATAGCTATTCAAGCTTCCAAGACTTGCAAAGTTTGAATTTGTTGAATCCGAGTATGTGCTATAGTGGCTGTTTCTGGGATATCGGGAGCAGTTCCTCTGTTTTTCTTGAGTTTTACAGAGTTTTCTTAACGATCCCCTTCTCCCTTTCTATTCTGCATCATGCCTTCTTTTATAGCACCGATCGAGCTCTGGGGTACTGGTGATTTCTCCCTTTTGCCCCTTAGAGTTTGTCCCATGCCTGGTTGCTTCAGGATCATGTCGTTTCCTTTTCTTCATAGTTTCTTTCTTTTTGTTGCGACCAGATGAAAGTCTCCCAGCTAGCTTCCTATTTCCAGATTTTCCCGTTGGCTGACCTGAGGCTTTTTGGCTTTTTCTCCAGCTTTTCCAGTCGTACTTTTCCTTGTCTCTTTCTTCAAATGGTTGGAACCAAAGCTCCTGCGTTTTGCTTTGTACTTCCACTGTGTGTCTGGGTTATAAGGTCCGCGTGCCTTTTGTCTCTTTTCTCTCTTCAAATCTGCTTTAATTCACTTTAGCTGTGCTGCACGTCCTGAGGATCCCGAGCCTCTGGCAGCCTCTGGGGATCCCGTCCCAGCTCTTTCACTGGAATTTGCGGGACTTTTTAATGGCCTTTTTTGCTGGAAATCTGAACATATATAAGGCCTTGATGTTGATTCTTCTTGCTGCACGAATTGGGCCTTCTTTATTTTTTTATGGAATGGGCTTTGTTGTGAAATTTTGGACCTCAACAAAGGGCATTGAGGAAACTTACATTATTCCCAGTGAGGACAATGTCATCAACATAGACAAAGAGATAGACCAAAATCTTGCCATGTCTGAAGATGAAAAGAGAAGAGTCAGCAAGGGAAGCATGAAAACCCGAGTGAAGCAACTAAGTGGAAAACCTCTCAAACCAGGCACGAAGGGCTTGCTTCAGACCATAAGGGGATTTATGAAGCTTGCATACACAATTTGGGTGAATGGGATCAACATATCCGGGGGGTTGAACCATATGGACCTCTTCCTTAAGCAAACCATGAAGAAAGGCATTTCGAACATCAAGCTGCCTAAGAGGCCAATTGAATTGAATAGCCAAAGTCAAAATGATTTTTACTATAGGAGGCTTGATGACAGGACTAAAAGTTTCCTCAAAGTCCACACCATATTGCTGATGAAACTCCTTAGCAACTAGTCTTGCTTTATACCTGCTGATAGTACCATCACTATTGTGTTTGAGTTTAAACACCCACTTGTGGCCAACAACATTTTGAGAGGGTGAAGGTGGAACCAAGGTCCAAGTACCTTGTCTTTGCAATGCCTCATATTCCTCATCCATGGTAGAACACCATTGAGGAAATTGAGCAGCAACCTTGTATGTAGGTGGCTCAGTAAGGGTATAGTCAATGGGAGAAGATTTAGTAGCATAGGCTTTGGGTTTGAAGACACCTACTTTGGATCTAGTGACCGTGGGATGTGTATTTGTGATAGGAAGAGCAATAGGCTCAGTGAGTAAGGATTAGGTTGAATTAGGAAGAGGTGGCACAGGAATAATAAAAAGAGCTATTAGGCTATGAAGAGGGAGAGGGTGGTGACACCTGTAGGGAAGAAGCAGGAACAATAGACTGTGGGATAGGTGGTGTAGAACCAGGATTAGGTGGAGAGGATACTTAAGGTAAGGTAACAGATAGAGTAGGGTGTGATATCTAAGGTGTAGGAGCTGAAGTGCTTGGTTGTGTGACTTGTGAGATAGGAATAGGAGTAGTGTGTGAATTAGAAGGATTTGATGTATGTGCAGAAGGTGGAGAATTGTGTAAGAGAAAGGACAACCAAGCAAGGAAAGTGGAATACTGAGAAGGAGCAGCTGAATCTGAGGACCCAGTGGGTAAAGAGGAAGTTTTAGAATAAAAGAATTCATACTCATTAAAAAGCACATGCCTGGAAATATATATTTAATGAGAAGATGGCTCAAGGTAGATATAGCCCTTAGAATAGGCTGGATAGCCAAGAAAGATGCAGGGTTTAGTGTGAGGTTACAGCTTATGAGTATTGTAAGGCCTAAGCAAAGGAAAGCAAGTACAACCAAAGACTCGAAGATTTGTAAGATCTAGAACAAACTTAAAAAGAAGTTCCCAAGGCGACCTATTATGCAGATTAGGAATGGGAAGTCTATTGATAATATGGGTGGCACTAGCAATTGCATAAGACCAGTATGAGATAGGTAGCTATGAAAGGGATAACATAGTAAGTGAACACATAATAAGGTGCCTATGTTTCCTCTTAGCAACCTCATTCTATTGAGGTGTGTGAGGACAGGAAAACTGGTGAACAATGCCTTGGGAAGAGCAAAATTTAGCAAAGACTTTGGATGAAAATTCTCCACCACCATTTGACCTAAAGGTCTTAATTTTAAGATTGAGCTGATTTTCAACAGTGGCTTTAAAGAACTTAAAGATATTAAAAACATCTGATTTGAGTTTAAGCAGATAAACCCATGCAAATTTAGAGTGGACATCAACAAAAATGAGATAAAATTTGAAGTCATTGACAGAAACAACAGGGGCAAGACCCCATACATCACAATGAATGAGTTTAAGAGGTTCATTAGATTGACTTTACAAAAGGTAATTGAAGCATTTTGCCACTAAGGCAATGCTTACAATGTGAAACAAAAGTAGATGTGCATGTGAAAACATTAGAATGTTCAATAGTTGAAATAGCAATATGTAGAACATTGTCACTAGGGTGACCTAGTCTATGCTGCCATAGCAACCATTTATTTGACCTATTAACATGAAAAGCTGAAATAGAAGCAAACTGTGTAGAGAAGGATGAAGAGGTAGCATGAGCAGATGTGACTAAAATGTGTGTGAGAGAAGGAAGCTTGGCATGAAGCTTGGAGTAGATAGGATCAACTCCATTCTCACTCAAGCCCTTGTAGAAAAGTCTCGCTATAGGAATATCTTGAATTTTGAACTCATGAGCATCAAAATGGTAAGAACAATTGTTGTGTACACAAAATTTGTGAACAGATAACAAATTCTTAGCAATCTTTGGGACATGTAAGACATTTCTAAAAATAAATTTGTGATATTTGGTATGGATAGGTGAGTTGCCTATGTTGTTGATTGGAAGAGCTTGATCAGTCCCCATAGTGACCTGTTCAACACCCTTATACTAAGTTAGAGTGGTAAGGTTGTTCAAATTGGCTGTGAATGGTCTGAAGTACCAGAATCAGCTAACCAAGGATCTTGGTTACTGGTGATGGCAGGATTAGAAACACTTGCCATAGCTACAAGTTTAGTAGGTGGATTTTTGCCTTGGTAAGCAAAATACATCCTGTGATAGTGATAGTAATCCAATGCAAGATGACCAGATTTTCCACAAATCTGGCGCACAGGACGAGTAGAATTAGTTCTATAGGACAGATTTCCAAACTGTGAGTTAGACTGCTATTGTGGAGAGAAATTCTGATGTGAAGCACCCCCATTGTTATTGTTGAATCTACCACAACCTCTTCCTCTATTGGAATTGTTTCGACCTCTTCCTCTTCCAGAACCTTGATTCTGAGAGTTGTTTCCTTTTGGTCTTAAATTAGAAGCAAACATAGCTAGAGGTTGAGGAATTGTCTCAAGATTCTCTGCATTGCCAGTTCTTCACTTTGCAACATAATAGACAGTTGTTCATATATGATTGGATCACTTCTAGTGCGTATAGCTGGGCAGAAGTTTCTCCCTTGCAATTTTGATCTTCTACAAGAACACATTCACAATATCACTTCCTTTCTTTAGGCTTTGCAATTCAAGCTTTAGATTCAGAATATTTGCTCTTGAAGTAGAGGTGAATCTTTGTTCCAAAGTATTCCAAACCTCTCAAGAGCTTGTAATTCCAACCACTAGAGAGAAAACTTGTGGTGTTAAAGTGGAATTGATCAATGACAGTAAAGCCTTGTCTTTGATTTTTCAAGCTGAGTACTCAGGATTCACAGTCACAGTGGAAAGACCTTGAGCATCAAGAAGAAATTGGCATGGCTGAGGCACAGTGCCATCAATGTGATCAAATAGTGAATAAGAATCAAGAATGGTGACAAGTTGATGCCTCCATGGTATGTAGTTAGTGTAATCAAGCTTGATTGACATCAAGTTTGACATGTTTGAAAAAAGTAGTAGTGGTGATTGTAATGATGAAGTGTGAGTTTTGGAAGGTGAGCTAGTGCTAGATGAGGAAGGTGTGGTGGTTGCAATGGAAGCCATGGAAACTGGCTCTGATACCATGAAAGAAAAGATGAAAGCTTGGAAGAAAGCTAAAGCTTAACAGAAAAACAAAAGAAACAAGAGGAAAATTGAGAGGAATTCTCTAGAGAAATTCTATTCCAAGCATAATGATAAATTGTACACTGATACACTATTTATAGTGTTTCACAAACGAGCACGTGGGTTTATACCTCAACAAATTCATATCTAACTAATCTAACATACTATATAAATATCTAATTAGTTACAAAAAATATCTAATCAATTACAAAAAATATGTAGAGTAGCTGGAAAAATATCTGAAGCTCTAAACATGGAGGCCTGGAGCCTAGAAGCAAAGAAGTGGAAGAAGACTCACAACAACATCGTGTTGCTCCAGCAAGAATGATAATACATTCACCATGAAACAATGTCGTACAACTTATATTGAACGGTGTCGTCTAGAGAACAGACTAAACACAATCTAACTTAACCAATCGATGTCATTGCACTTTAATGAAACGACACCATTGGATAAGTTACTGTTAAGATGTAGCCGTTGTAATTGAATCAGTGACCAGTGAAATGCTTCTTCCTCTTTCAATTTTACCATCTAAAAAGATATTTTATCTATTATAACCTTGGTTTTGAAACCCAAACCATTTAATGAACTGGAAAAGAGAGAGGTTCAGGGTTTTCGAGGTCAGACTGAGGTCAGACCATGATGTGTCATTTAATTTTTTAATATATTTGATACTTAAATTGGTTTATATTTATTAAGTTTTCATTCCTTGCCAACAAGATGTGCATGGCCCAATGGTTTACATGTTGGACATGTTATTTCACTTGCTGAGAGCATGTTCAAGTCCTGCCAGCAGCATATTTTCATCAATTTTTACCAAAATAATGACATGGATGAACCGGGTTCCTGGTCGAACTGGGCAGTTCGGTCCGGGTTTAAAAACAATGATTATAACATCTTACTTTACAATACACTCAACGTCTCAATTTTTATTTTATCGTGCAACACATTAAAATAATATATCTACACAATAAAATAATATAACCCAAAATCATCTTTCTTCTCTCTTCTCTCTACTTTCTCTAATTTTTGTCTCTTCCTCTTTGACTCTCTCTTTCCTTCTCTCAACCACCTATCACCGCCGAGCAGCCCAATAGAACCACCCACCAGTACAGCTGCCGATTCAAACCCAAACATAATACCCAAGCGAAACCTAATTACCCAAATAGAAACTTAAAGCCAATACCCAAATAAATCCCAAAACTCACCTATCACTGCCACTGCAATCACTTGCCGCCACCACCACCACTGTGAACAAATCCAAAAAAAGCTAACGAAACTCAAACAAAACACCACTGCCTCACTACCCATCACCAACCATCGTCAACATAAAACCCATAAATGACCAACAAAACCCAAGCTACGGCCACCAATCTAGCAACGTCACTGAAATCAGAACCACCAAAATCCAGCAAAATCGGAACCACCAAAATTGAAAACCACTTGGAACCACTGAAACCCACCGAAACCAACACCAATCCAAACCAATCCAAACCAACCCCAGCCACCGAAACCCACCAATTTAAACCCATTGATTCAAACCCACCAAACCCTTGACCACGCCACAACTACGCCTTCATCATAGGACCACGCCACAACCTGGCAACAACCATGTCATTGCAACCACCAAACCCATGCTAACAGGAACCCGTGACTTCGCAGAAAGACAGAAAAACATGCTGATCTTGCCGATCTAGAAAGCTAGAAAAACACACTAATCTTGCCACACAAAAAAAAAAAAAAAAAAAAAAAATACTACAACCACTGTGAGAGAAAGACATAGAGACAGAGACAGAGAGAGATAGAAAATGTGAGGAGAGAATAAAAGCAAGTGAAACTAAAAATGAATTTAATATTATACAAGTTGCTGATGGATTTAAAGATAAACATAGCGGAAAATTAAGTTTAAAACGGATCTACATCATTCGAAGTTGATAACATGCGTTAAGTAAAATTTCAGAATTAGAGAACAAGTGAGCTTACCTTGAAGCGGTGAATTTCAAAACCCGAAGATTGAAGCACTTAGGAATTGTAAGGTTGAATTTAATCAACCATTTAATTGGCTTTATTCCGTGACCAATTTGCTTGTAATTTAGCACTTAGCAACCCTGTATTTAGGTGGGAAAATTGTAAGGGTAGTATGTGAGAAGATGTGAAGAAAAGCTCAAGAGTGTGCAAGAAAAACAGAGGCTCGCGACTAGGGCTCGCGGGTGGATCCCGACTGGCAAGCCGCGAAAGGCTGGCACGTGAGAGGCACACTGGGAAGCTGAAGGGTCGCGCCAGTTGTCACGCTACAGGACAAAAGTTCCAGACTGGCCAGGCCGTTACGTCGCGACTTGAACTCGCGACTTGGACAAGCCGCGAGACCAAGTCGCCAACTTGCCCTGTTTGGCAAAAAACTGACGTTTTGCATTCCTTTCTCACCCTACTATATAAACACCCTTATACCCATCATATTGAGAGAGCTTTCAAAGAGAATTTTGTGAGAGAAAACCCTAGAGACAAACAAGATTGCCTCATCCCCAATCTTCATCTAAAGAGACTCTACAAATTCCTCTACTCTCTTCCTCTCCATTGTCATACCCTTGAAAGGTCATTTACCAAACCCTTATCTCACCACACCCACGTCTGTGAGAAGGTCCATTTGGTGCTTAGGGAAGCAGTTTGGATAGGAACCAATATACATTAGTTGATGCTATGGTCAAGTAGCGGAATCCAGCAAGCTAAAGAAGAAATAGGTTCGGCGTAACCTCGTTGGAGCAAGAAGCTTGGAGGGCTTAGGTACTTGGATAGATTAGGCTTGGAAGGTCTTCTGCTGTTCATGTATCCCAACTATATTCTTTAGTGGATTTTATCACCGCTTGGAAGGCGGCGGAGAGGTTTTATGCCGAGGACTTCGGTTTCCTCTTCGATAACACATCGTGTGTTGTCCGTGTGTTTGCATCTCTCTTTCCTTTATCTTTGCCTTATATTTACTGCTGTGGATGTGTTTATATTTGGCTTAGATTGTTTTATCAATTCTGTTATAAGCTTGTTATCATATTCTGCACATTAATTGTTTGCTATAAAGCTTGAATTGGTATTTTGTATCTGGGGGTCTAAACGTTCAAGGGTGTTTCATACCCATTTTGAACTTTCAGGAATACTTTTAGTCTTCACTCCAATTCCACTAACGCCCAAAAAGCGTGGACTCTCAATTGGTTACAAAGGAATAATCAAAAGAGTGACTTACACTCTCATACACACCACCTTTCAATGATGTTTTTCTCACTTAGAAAATTCTGTACGTTTTTCCCTTTTTATCTAACCAATTATCTAATTGGGCTGGCCTTTTGGGCCTTTCCAATTGGGCTTAAGTGTGTGGCTTGGAGTGGGGCCAAAAGGGACCAATAAGACACTAGCTCCAATGGGCCTTGGGCTTTTTTATCTAACCAATTATCTAATTGGGCTGGCCTTTTAGGCCTTTCCAATTGGGCTTAAGTGTGTGGCTTGGAGTGGGGCCTTGGACTTTTCTGTCAACTTTTGACAAGTCCAAAGTTACCATTAACTATATTTAATACTACTATATAAATATAGTTGCACTCTAGGCTTTACCTATAAATTATATCCCAAGACTTTATTATACATGCAACCCCTTCATAAAATATTCGTAGTAATACAAAGTCATTAATGTAGACTACCACTTTGTAAATTACTACATCTTAATCCTTGAGTACCCAGTTTAATCATTTAATGTTATTCATTATATATTTATGAAATCTAATTCTATAAATATATACTTTAGTCTTACTAAAGTGGTTAGGCCTAACTCTCTGAATAACAAACTCATTAAACTTATCTCAAGGGATTACTTTATATCTCTGTTAAGAGACTATGAATTCCATCTTGAGAATACATGTTCCATCAACACTAAATGTGGCTGCCCAACATACTGAGGTTTTGGCCATTACTATAGATCTCACTCCTGATATATCAAAGCAACCTACAGCTTATGATCAGGTCCATTATTCTCTCAGGTTTAAGAGTTCATGCAAATACAAGTCGTGAAATTTATTATTCATATGACAGTAATTAGGAAAATAATAATTCTCATAGCGGTCCAGTTCAATATGTCTTAACTTTTAAAACATATTAACACATCAACCAGAAGTCTCAACTTTCATGATCAAGACAAATCATCATGATTGATATGTTATAGTCTTCGCAGATGAAATACCCAATTTCATCACCGACTACGAACTATAATTCTGAGTTTACAAAGAACTTGTGATTTATATCTTCTGTGACTTTTCACATAAATCACATACTATGCATCTCATAGACTAAATGATAATGTCCGAATATTCATGTTATCATTACTTCAGATAACAATAAAACAAATTCATTAAGAACAATATTAAGTCATACATAATGTCATACACAATGTCAAACTTAATATCATACATAGCATCATACAATAGGATTTAAGGGCACTAATTCTAACAGTTGCTACAATAACGTCTTACTTGTATGTAGCTTGATTGTAAATTTTACAATTAAAAGCCTAGGTAATACAAGTTTTTTGTGCTTTGATACTAAAATATAGCATTTTTTTACAATTAGAAGCCCAAATATTGATGCTCTAACGGAAATATTTTACATTTCCATGTAAATATCTGGGTAGTAGGCTCATTAGAGTGAGAAATGACATAAATGCAAATGTCCTAAATTTTATTCACCAGACATCATCGTTAGTGTGAAAAATGACTTAGATCTCTATGTTGGAGGGATTACAAGGTCTCTAAAAGTACAATTGAAAATCAGGAGGCTGAAAATCAGGAGGAAAATATTTCTATATCAAAACCACCTAAATTGTAGAAGGTAGACAGCCAGCAAATTCAAAATACCATAGCTAGCTATCCTTATTTCTTATGGAAAGTCAACGGTTGTTACACATGATTTGCTCCCCATTTTTTCTCCTTTGTACATATCCATCTAAATGGATAATATACAAAATGTAATGGTTTCTATATAAATGAAATACCTGCTCTCTCTATCTTAAGGTGAGATAGAATTTCTCAAGAATTCTTTATGGTATTAGAGCCAACCGTGAGATAGAGAGAGAGAAACAAAATTCTATATTTTTTTTTCTTCTTAAACCCACCATGTCAACCACATCAAACTCTTCCCCTGCCCTCACTCAATTTGATGACTACCCATATCCTATGACATAGAATATTGCAAATTTCATGTCACTTCGTCTCTCCTCTACTAACTTCCTTCTATGGAAAACACAAATGCTTAATATCCTTGAGAGCTATGACCTCCAAGGCTTTATCAATGGTGAAGTTCAACCACCACCCCAGTTCATCAATAATGCTAACTCTGGCACACAAACTAATCCTACATTGGTGAAGTGGCACAAAACTGATTGTCTTGTCAAAGGTTGGTTGACAGCCTCCAAGGAAGTTCTTGGCATTGTTGTAGGCCTCAATACTGCTTTTAAGGTCTGGAATGCATTGGTTCATGCATTTGCTCGTGTCTCATCAGACTCAAGCCTTGCACTTAAGCAACGGCTTACCTCTATAACTCGAGGCACCGACACCTTAGTTGTTTATCTCCATCGGTTTAAAGCAGTGTGTGATGATCTTGCAGCTATTGGGAAGCCAGTTCCAGATCACAAGAAATCATGGTGGCTACTCACTCGGCTTGGCAAAGAATTTGAGGTGTTCACTACTGCCATGTTGAGACCACCAGTCCCTCCATACTCTAAAATTGTCACTTTACTGGAAAGTTATGCTGAAAGGCATAAGCTTAATGCTCAACCCGCTACTCAAATGGCTTTCTATGGCCAACGCAAGAATAAAAATAAAAGAAACAATGGTGGTCAAGGGTCCTTTAATTCTAAGGGATGTGGTTTTGTTCAAGGTGCCCAATTTGCACCAAAGAATTCCAGCCATCCTACACGAAATCAGCTAGCAAATTCACCAATCATCGTAACCAAAAACACAAAAGATGAAGCAATTATCTGTCAAATTTGCAACAAAAGGAACCACACTGCCCTCAAATGCTTTAACCGATTCAATTACTCATTCACAACAAAAAATATTCCACAAGCATTAGCAGCTATAGCCACTGTTGACAATCAAGATTCTAAGTGGTTCCCAGACACAGAAGCTAGTGACCAGATTATTGGTAACCTAGGTAGTCTTCACTTTTTAACTCCTTATCACGGATTTGATGGTGTTATGGTTGGCAATGGTCATACTTTACCTATCACACATATTGGTGGAACTACTCTTGGTACTGGTTCTTCTTCTATTCACTTAAAAGATGCGCTATTAGTTCCTGATATTAAGAAAGATCTGCTCTCTATTAGTAAACTTACTATTGATTATCCACTCGTCTTTGAGTTTGATGGACATGGTTTTGAGATAAAGGACAAGACAGTAGCAAAAGGAGTAAATGAGGTGGTCTTTATGCCTTTGATAGAGGTCCAACAGCCCTATTCTCCCATCGATTCAAGTGGGTTGCTAGAGATTGTTGACACTATCACCTCGATCATGCACACCAAAGGACCATTGATCACTTGCACTCAAGAAATTTCATTTATTTTGCTTTAGAATCTAAGTCTTCTTCAATTTGTACTAGTTGTCAAATGGGGAAATCATGTAGGCTTCCATTCTTACCTAGAGAAAATGAAATAAAAATTCCATTTTACAAAATTCATTATGATCTATGGGGGCCAGCCCCTGTTCCTCCTAGAGAAAAGTTTTGCTACTGCACAATATTTGTTGATGAGTTTACCAATTTTACTTGGTTTTTTCCTATGAAAATAAGTCAAAATTTTTTAATTGCTTTGATATATTCTATAAATATGTGGAATATCAATTTGATGCAAAAATTTGTGTCTTTCAAAGTGATGAAGGTGGAGAATTTGCAAATTGTAATTTCTTGCAGTTTTCAGCCACGAAAGGTATTCACCATCAATCTGCTTGTCCAAAAACACCACAGCAAAATGGCAAGGCTGAGAAAAAATATCAAAACATCACTGAATTGGGACTTACCATGATGTTCCATGCACATGTACCACAAAGATTTTGGACAAATTGCTTTTCCACAGTAGTGTTCCTAATCAACCATATACCATCCTAACACCTCAACATGGAATCTCCTTTTTTCAGACTCTATGGAAGAAATCGGGACTATTCTTCATTAGGAGTATTGGGCTCAAAGTGCTTTCCTTATCCTGGTGAGTATAGACCACATAAGCTTGATCCAAAGTCCCTTCCTTGTGTTTTTATTGGCTATAGCATGAAGCATAAGGGGCACAAATGTTTGTATCCACTGACTGGGTGAGTTTATATCTCACGCCATGTGGTCTTTGATGAATCTATCTTTCCTTATTCCACACCTACAAGCTTGTACAAGAGTGACCCTCTTGAGGGGGAGCTTTGCATCTTCTCAGAATGGGAGATTGATCCACCAAGTGATTCTCCTCCACCTTACTCTACACCACTTTCAGCCTTTGCACCACCTGAATCTCAAGATATCACTGACCAACTGCACCATCAAATGCATCACACTTCCTCCTCAGCTAAGCCTCCTATAGTGACCATATTAGGCTCTTCTTTGTCTAAGCCATGTCAAGCATCTTACTCAGATCCACCAATAGAGACCACTCCTATTCCTCATGAAAAAAACCCAACTCAGCACCCCATGCTCTCTCATTCCAAGGTTGGTGTAAGCCCAACCCCAAGTACGCTAATCTCCATGTAGCCCGCATAAAGCATGATATCCCAACTAAACCGCGATCCATTCAAAATGCCAAACGTCACCCAAGTTGGGTAGCTACCATGGATGAGGAGATGGATGCCCTTGCTGCAAACAAAACATAGACTCTTTTTTCCTTACAAACCTGAGATGAATGTGGTGGGATGTAAATGGGTTTATAAAGCTAAACTTAAACCCAATGGCTCCTTAGAGCAACTCAAAGCACGATTAGTTGCCAAGGGGTTTCATTAAGTTGATGGCATAGATTTCTCAGAAACCTTCTCTCCTGTTATCAAACCTGCTAGTATTCGACTTACCCTCACAATAGCAGTTGTTAAGGGATGGGAGATTCGCTAACTTGACGTCAAAAATGCATTCCTTCATGGCTTTCTATCTGCTCTCATTTACTCATATTTGCTAGCTAAGTCGCACCCTATATGGTCTCAAACAAGGCCCTCACGCTTGGTTTGATAGGCTTAGTGACTTTCTTCTTCAACTCGGCTTTTATTGCAACATATCTGACCCGAATTTGTTCATTTGTCAATCTTCTCAAGGAGTTCTTATTTTACTACTCTACGTTGATGATATGGTAGTCACCGGTGACAACCCAAATTGGATTCAATGTCTTATCTCGCAATTGGCTCGTGAATTCTTCATTAAAGATTTGGGTTTCCTCCATTATTTCCTTGGCATTGAAGTCCATCGAAGTACCCAAGGTCTTTTCCTTTCACAAACACACTATGCTTTGGAACATCTAGATCGTGCTGCCATGACATCATGACACCCATGCCCTCAAAAGGTCGGCAAATATCCTAGCCCAGTTGGAGGACTAAAATAACTTACCTTCACTAGACCAAACCTTTCCTGTAGTGTCAATTTTGTGTGTCAATTTATGCATGCTCCTACAATAGCTCATCACCAGCTTGTCAAACGCATTTTGCATTATGTCCATGGGACTGCTCACTTTGGGTTACAAATTTTGGCCTCATGTAAATCTTGATTTGTATGGGTTTTCTGATGCTGATTGGGCAGGTTGCTCTATTAGCCGACGGTCTACCACAAGATTTTGAACATTTCTAGGCAATAATTGCATCTCTTGGAATGCCAAAAAGCAATCAACTGTGTCTCAATCTAGTGCTAAGGCTGAGTATTGCTCCATGGCATCCACTGTAGCTGAACTCACATGGCTATCCTTCTTAATTCATGATCTTGGTATTGACCTTCCTCGCCCTCCAATAGTACATTGTGATAACTTGAGTGCCTTGTATATGACAATGAATCCTGTCTTTCATGGAAGGAAAAAGCACATTTAACTAGATTATCACTATGTTCGTGAAAAGGTGGCTCTTGGTTCTCTTGAAACCCACTTTGTTCCATCCAACCATCAACTAGTTGATATCTTCACCAAGCCCCTCTCCAAGGTTGCCTTTTGGGAATTACGAAACAAACTTGGCCTTTGTCTTGATCCACGACCAAGTTTGAGGGGGAGTAAAAGTGCAGCTGAAAATCAAGAGGAAAATATTTCTATATCAAAACCGCCTAAATTGTAGAAGGTAGACAACCAACAAATTCAAAATACCATAGCTAGCTATCCTTATTTCTTATGGAAAGTCTAACGGCTGTTACACATGATTTGTTCCCTATTTTTTCTCCTCTGTACATATCCATCTATATGGATAATATACAAAATGTAATGGTTTCTATATAAATGAAATACCAGCTCTCTCTATCTCAAGGTGAGATAGAATTTCTCAAGAATTCTTTACAGTATTAGAGCCTACCGTGAGATAGAGAGAGAAACAAAATTCTGTTTTTTTTTTTTTTTCTTCTTAAACCCACCATGTCAACCACATCAAACAGACCCTTAATGTTAGACTTGATGAGGGTTGGTTTTTTGTTTTTCAATTGACTTGGTGAGGAATGGAGGTCTTCACCGACAGATGTTATCAATCCGATGATCTTCTTCTTGTTCATTATTATTATTATTATTATTATTATTATTATTATTATTTCTATGTTTTTGAATTCACTGTCATAGACTATGCAAAAATAAGATATTTTGAAGAAAATAAGAAATTTAGACATTCAAAAAAAAAAAAAAGGGTTCCTGCATTTGGTTATATAAACTATTTGATTCTCAATTAGCTAGGTTCGCTATCCAAACAAGTTCAAAAACCATACGGATTGCCTCTTAATACTTGCTTGTGGGAGGTCCAATCTTTGATATATATGCCATGATTTTGTTAAAGAAAAAATTATGCATTCTTAGCTTCGCTAATGTCTTCTTCATAATTAACAAAGGAACTAAACGTGGTTTTATAAAAGGATGTCAATTCAAAACCTGGTTCACCAGTTTCTTTCAATTGTATATTTTTTATTTTGATATTATTTGTCATTACCAGATTTGAGAGCCGCTCATAGTGGAGTATATGTTTTTGTGGAAGTCGTTAACTATTCTAATTCCAAACTGGATTGCGTTTCATATGATACGTATGTTAAATATACTTCTCTACCGTATCAAAATTTGTGCCATTACAGAGACAGTGGTATTAACAAATTTAAAGAAGCTAAACGTTCTAAAGTTTGAATATGTGCAGGTATCAGCGTGGGCCTCTCAATATTGCTTTTGGGAGGTTCTTGGATATATTGGGGTCTAAAAAGAAGAAAGCACCTCAAGCTCAAAGAAAAATTCTTCCAGCAAAATGGTGGTTTATTGTTAAGACAACAAGTTTCTAATCACGAAAGTTCTATGACAACCAAAATCTTTACTGCAAAAGATTTAAGAAAGGCCACCAACAACTACGACGAGAGTACAGTCCTTGGCCAAGGAGGCTATGGAACAGTGTACAAAGGAGTACTATCTGATAACAAAGTTGTTGCCATTAAGAAGTCTAAAATTGGTGATCAGAGTCAAATTGAGCAATTCATAAATGAAGTGATTGTGCTTACCCAAATTAACCATAGGAATGTGGTTAAGTTGTTTGGTTGTTGTCTAGAAACAGAAGTGCCTTTACTTGTTTATGAATTCATCACAAACGGAACTCTTTGTGACCACATACATGATAAAGGCCGATCATCCTTACTTTCATGGGAAAAACGTCTAAAGATTGCTACAGAAACTGCTGAAGCACTTGCATACTTACATTCTGCAACTTCTATGCCAATTATACATAGAGATGTTAAAACTGCAAATATATTGTTAGATGATAACTATACAGCAAAAGTAGCTGACTTTGGAGCTTCAAGGCTAGTTCCTCTTGATCAAACACAATTGACCACTTTGGTGCAAGGAACTTTGGGGTATTTGGACCCAGAATACTTACAAACTAGCAATCTAACAGAAAAAAGCGATGTTTATAGTTTTGGTGTTGTTATGGCAGAGCTACTCACAGGTAAGAAGGCACTTTCTTTTGATAGGCCTGAAATTGATAGAAATTTAGCAACATCCTTTGTTTCCGCCATAAAAGAGGACCGCTTACTTCAAATTGTTGAAGTTCACATTGTTAATGATGGTAATATTGAGCAACTGAAGGAAGTTGCTAATCTTGCAAAAAGGTGCCTAAGGTTGAGAGGGGATGATAGGCCTTCTATGAAAGAGGTGGCAGCGGAGCTGGAGAGATTGAAAAAAATGGAAAAAAAGCCATCGGAAGACACTGATGTCTATGCGAACAAGACTGAATACTTGCTCAGTGCAACTAGTAAGTCTTTCGATATTGATGTTGGCACCGGTGGTTCTATCAGTACAACTGCTGAATATGATAGCATGAATGACCAGTCACTGAAACTCGTGGATGATGGGAGATAATTACTTGCTTCTTGGTAATATATTGGTATCGATTGACAATCGAATTTGACATGGTGTTATGATGGGCAAAATAATTTCCAAGTAAGCAATCAACTAACAATCTTGGAAGTTAAAAATTGTTTCGAAAGTTTGACGCCATTTGGGTCTGTCTTGAAATAATATTTGTATTTATTAAATACTATCGTGTGTGTATTGTCAATTGTATTTGTCTTGTGAATTATATTTTGAATATTGGAAGATGTAATTAAGAGTGTGATTGTATTTAAGTTTATATATATGATGAAGATGTAGGAGTCCGACCAAGATCAAGTCTTTTGTATTGATTTCTTATTGATTGTGATCATTTGGTTTAGTGTAGTTTCCATTTATCTGTTTCTTTCTATTGCTAAACCAGGGACAAAAGGGGCTTCTGCCCTTTTTGGGCAAATTAAATGGGAAAATGCCCCATTTCCTAAACTAAATAGTGAAATGCCCCTCTTTTGAAAATCGAGTTTCTAAAAATCGAGTTAGAAAAAAAAAATTTTAAGCTCTATAGCGGCGTTTTTAGGGAGCCTATAGTGACGTTTTAAGGACTTATAGTGACGTTATAGGTTAATTTCATTGCCTATAACTCGATTTTATTGAAATCGAGTTAAAAAACGTCACTATAGGTCTTTAAAACGTCACTATAGGCTCCCTAAAAACGCCGCTATAGGGCCTAAATCGATTTTTAGAAACTCAATTTTCAAAAGAAGGGCATTTCCCTAATTAGTTTGAGAAGGGGGGCATTTTCCTATTTAATTTTTCTGAAAAGGGCAGAAGCCCTTTTTGTCCGCTAAACCAGTAAACCTATGAATTTTCTAATTCTCTCTTCCTCCTTCTTTCACAGACATTAGAGTTATTGATATATCTCTTTTGGATGCCAATAATTAGTTGGACTTAGACTAGATGATCGAAGTGGAAGTGCAAATGAACTTTTTTGTATGACACTAAATTGCTTTTGAACATGTTTTAAACTAGTACTTATAGAATGTGGCAAATTATCAGTTACCCCAACAACTTTAGTGTTTTAATTACACTATAAACTAACGCTATAAAATGGGTTCCAATTAATTCAACTAATAAAATTTATCGTCATTTAATAAAAAAACATGAGGTTCAAATTAATCATGCCTAAACCAAAAAATAATTAATATCTTAGAACAATTATTATAGAATAAAATAAATAAATAAACATATATTTAATTAATATCCTAGCAGTATACGGAAAAAGGGCACGTGCCCACCATTTCTTCTCCTTACTTTGGCAACAGATAGGCCCACCTGTGACTTAAAGAGTTACGAGACCAAAGGGATGAAAAATCCCTTCAACTATCCTCTTTCCTTCTTGACGTAAATCACATTCTAATAATTGTCATATTTAAATTTTTTATCCTCCTGATAAGATGAATTGTATTAGCTACTGCATACCTAACATTTTCATAATAATTTCACAATAAATTTTAGATAATAAGTTTTTTTTTATTTTTATGAGAAACCTAAAACTTTTATTAAAGATTAGAGAAGTTTGTTACATCATGGATAAGAGCTTGCTCAATAAAGCAAGGAGTCTCTTCAATCCAAGCAATAAAATCAGAAACACCAATAGCGTGTTTTGCTAATAAGTGAGCTGCTTTGTTCCCTTGTCTCCTAACGTGGGAAAATTCTATTTTGTGGAAATCCTCACACATCTCCTGCATTCCTTGAACGATGGCAGACACAGAGGAGGGCGGTTTTGATTCGTCAGTCAAAGCCCGATGAATAATAAGCGAGTCCCCTTCAATGATCACTTCTTGAACGCCAATGTCCTTTGCAAATAACAAACCTGTTTCGTACGCCATAGCTTCGGCCTCCACAGCACCTAATGGTGCATCCAGTCTCTTGCTCAGTGCAGCTTCTACTCTGCCCATATCATCTCTAACAATCACACCAATGCCCACTGCTCTATGTTGCGCAAAAACAGCCCCATCTACGTTGACTTTGAAGATATTTCTTGGTGGTGGGACCCATGTGCCGCTAGCATCAGCCACAGTAACATTTGAAACCTTGCATGTCGTGGCTTCTTTGTATTCCTCCAAATAGTGTAAAGCCCAATATACCAGCTCCCTACCCGTTCATCCCTTCCCTCTTGTCCGTATCACATTCCTATTATTCCACATAGCCCATGCAATACAGACCACCTGGGCCACCTTATCTTCATCTAGCCGATCCTCCACCATCAATTCCCACAGCAACTCCATGAACGAATGCACGTTATCTCGACTCGGCAACCCAGCTAGCTTCGACCATGACCAGACCTCTCTTGCTTTCGGACAAGACCAAAACAAGTGGCCAGTTGTCTCGGGACCCGCTTTGCATCCCTCACAAGTCTGATCTTGCACCACATTCCTTTGCTTAAGACTTGCCTTAGTGGGGAGTACATCCTTGCATGCACGCCATGAAAAAATGGCGCACTTTGTGTGGTAATGGTAGGTCCCATATCCTTCTCCAGAATAGCCTCATTTTACTGTTGTCTGAACTTGCTCCTTTGTCTTCGGATTTGGACAGTCTCATAGCTACACCATAGGCACTCCTAACACTGAACTTGCCATTAGGTGTCTCTGCCCAAATTAGTTTGTCAGGGGGAAGGCGTGAGCTTAAAGGAATACCTTTAATCATCTCTGCTTCAAATGGCATGAACAGTGCATCAATTATGTTTTTCTTCCAACCTCCTTTGACTTGGTCAATCAACTCATTTACTTTAGTGTCTTGGTGTAGAAACGTCCTTGGTGAGGCAACTTTGTATGTGGAAAAAGAAGGTAACCACTTGTCACCCCAACACGAATGCTACTGCCATTGCCAACTCTCCACCGTGCCCCCTCCCTCACCAAGTGTTGGGCAGACATGATACTACACCATGAGTAAGATGGGTTTTTACCAAGTGAAGCGTCAATGAATTCACATCTAGGAAAGTATCTCGCCTTGAGCACCCGGTACACTAAAGAGTTTGGATTGGTTTGGAGTCTCCAACCCTGCTTGGCTAGAAGGGCCAAATTGAAATGCTTCAGTTGTCTAAAACCCATACCACCACAACTTTTTGGCACACACATTTTGTCCCAGCTGAGCCATGCAATTCTCTTTTCTTCCTTCTACTGGCCCCACCAAAAATTCCTTATCATGCTAGTCAATTCTTCACATAGTGCATCCGGTAATTTGAAGCAGCTCATGGTATACGTTGGTATAGCTTGAGCCACTGCCTTTATGAGTACCTCATTTCCCACTTTTGATAGCATCTTTTCCTTCCAACCCTCCAGCTTTTTATGAAGTTTCTCCTTTATCTCATTGAAGGTATTTCTTTTGTTCTTGCCCACTAACGAAGGTAGCCCCAAATACTTCTCATGTTGCTTTATAACTTGTGCACCAAATCTGTGTTTAATCTCCTCTTGGATTGCCCTGGGGGTATTTTTGCTAAAGAAAAGTGATGTTTTGGCCCGATTAAGCTGCTGGCCCGATGCTCTCTCATAGACACCTAGAATTCTTTGAAGAGCGTCGCATTCAGCAATAGACGCCTTACAAAAAATCAAGCTGTCATCTGCAAAGAAAAGATGTGACAACTTAGGGCCACCACGGCACACAGCAACACCTTCCAACTCTTTATTTTTAACTGAGGCCTGTATCATTGCTGAGAGACCCTCTGCACATAAAATAAAAAGATAAGGTGATAAAGGGTCCCCTTGACGGAGTCCCCTAGATGGAATAATATTACCCCTAGGCATCCCGTTAATTTTCACAGAGTAAGTGACTGTTGTGACACACTGCATAATGAGCTTCCTCCATTTTTCTTCAAAACCCAGCTTATCCATAATTTTATCTAAGCATACCCACTCTACCCTATCATATGCCTTACTCATATCAAGTTTCAGAGCCATCTCTCCCACCTTCCCCACTTTTTTCTGGCTAATATGGTGCATAGTTTCGAAAGCGACAAGAACATTATCAGTGATCAACCTGCCATGCACAAAAGCACTTTGGGTATCGCTGATAATAGAAGGTAAAATTTTCTTTAACCTGTTTGCAATGGCTTTGGATGCAATTTTGTACACCACATTACACAGGCTAATAGGCCGGTAATCAGTAACCTTCTTAGGCATCTTTATTTTAGGAATAAGCACAATATGTGTTTTATTAAAATCAGGAGGTATAATACCATGGTTAAGAAAATTCAATACCGTTGCTGTGACCACCTCACCACTTATTGCCCAGAATTGTTGGAAGAACAGAGGGGGCATGCCATCCGGACCTGGTGCTTTTAGAGGGTACATTTGCTTCAAAGCCAGTTTAACTTCAGCAGCTGTAAAGTTTCTGGACAATTCTTGGTTCATTGAAGAAGTCACCTTTGGCTGGACGACTTGGATCAATTCTGAAAATTCTGTGGGCTGACATGTAGTAAACAACTCATTATAGTACGCCACCACCACCTCCTCCACCTTTTCATCATCCTCCTGCCATATCTCATTTTCATCCAGTATGCCTTCGATGATATTCTTTGTAAATCAGGCTGAAGCTTTCGCATGGAAGAAGCTCGTGTTTCTATCCCCTGACTGAAACCAGTTAAGTCTTGACCGTTGTCTCCACATATCGTTCTCCTTCTCTAACCAACAATTCAACTCAATACGAACATCCTTCAGTTCCTTGTTGATATCATGGGATGGGGGTTGAAGTTCAAGCCACTCAAGCCGCTTTTGCAGCTCCGCTATCCTCTTTCCCACATGCCCGAACTCTCTTTTATTCCAAGCTTCCAAACTGACACGACATTGGCCTAAGCAATTATCAAGAACACCTCCTGTTCTAATCATCATTCCTTCCTCCCAAGCCTTCTTTACCACCTCCTCACACCTTTGATCTTTCAACCACATTGATTCGAATCTGAACGTCTTCCGTGTCTTCTTTTTCCTCCTTTTCTGCACCATTCGGAGGGCTAGGGGTGAATGATCCGATGCTGAGGAGGATAGATGAAAAAGTTTAGCCTCAGGGAACAGGTTCATCCACTCCGGTGTTGCCAAAGCTATATCCAGTCTCTCCCTTATCTGCATGCCATCAGCCCGATGATATATCCACGTAAATTTTGGGTCGTTAAAACCCAAGTCACGGAAACCGCAGAAATCAATAGTATCAATGAAGTTCTTCATCTGCTGGCGTGGTCTATCACTCCCACCCTCCTTTTCTGAGGCCCCTGTGATTTCATTAAAATCGCCAATAGTGAGCCACGGCAACGTTGAAGTTCCTTTCAGATATCTGAGTTTTGCCCACGACTCCGGCCTCTTTGCTGTATTTGGGTTACCATAAAACCCCGTTAAATGCCACCACCCTACACCTACCCCACCATCCACTAAAGCATCAATATGTGTTTGAGAATACGTCTGAACCTCCACCTTTGTTCCTTCCTTCCAGAGCAATACCAAACCTCTACTCTTTCCTTCGCTAGGTACAATCAGCCCGTGTTTCATGTTACACTTTTCCTTAACCATCTTCATCCACTCCCTGTTTGATTTCATATCCGTGAGGAAGACTATAATGGGATCTTCGTTGCTAACCACCTTTTCCAAGGCTTTAACTGTCCGGAGGTTCCCAAGCCCCCGACAATTCCAACTGATGAAACTCATTGGACCCGGCGGGACTGTTCAGCAGCCTCCGCCGATCCCAAATGTGTTGCCATAAGAATGCTCAAACTTCTAGTTTCCTCATCCAGTTTTAGTTTCTTTTCCATGCACGTAACCTCAGAATGGTCAGTTTTAAGATAGTCCTGCTTCCTTTTTGGGTCACTCTCCAAATAAGCATATTCCATTCCACCTTGGTTTGTTGAATCTGAATGTGTACTAGCCCAACCTTCATTTGTTGGGTTTTCTTTAGTTACCTCCTGAAGTCCCACATGCCCAATATTCGGCCCAGTAGAGTTTTTTGGAATGGTGGGGGCCTTATTCTTAATTTTCTTAGGCCCACTTTTACTATTCTTCCTACCATCAGAAGTCTCAACCCGGCCCACTTCGAATTTGACTTCCCTAGGTGACAGTTTAGATATTTGGGGAGGTAAGTCAGCTATTTCCTTTTCCAATGACTTTAATGGAGATCCCAGAAATTTCCTTGTACTATCGCTACTCCCGATATTACACTCCTTGCCAAATATAGCCAGATATGGGTCCGGATTTGGGATGTTTGATTTCAAAACAGCAGCTGGCTCAGCATTAATTGCCTTATCGATCTCCTTTATTCTCACCTCAAAATCTGGAATTTTTGTGTGTGAGCCCCCTGTGTCAGTGCCATGCACGTGACTAACTCGTTGAGCTCCGCCGCTGCTACTCACTTCCATGGACATCGGCACCGGCTAGGCATCAGTGACTCCATCTCCGATCTCTTTGGTCTCCACCCCATCTACCTTTACACTTGCTGTCATGTCCATATGGTGGGCCAAAACCCGTTTCTCAGTCCGTCGTAGTATGGGTTGGTTAGTACCCACGTTTTCAAATCCTTGCACCTATACTAACATTTCCTTTGCCTGACTGAACTGTGGTGCTCTAAGCCACGAGCCAAACTGCTGCTCCTCCACCGATAGAGTGCCCTTGCTGTTCAGCCACACATCGCACTCTTTATCATCATGCGTAAGGAGTCCACACCAATAACAAATGTTCGGCAACCACTCATATAAAAACGAAACCCATCCCTCTCTACCTTGATCCCATGTAATCTTTCTGCCTCTACTCAACGTCTTTGTGACATCCACCGCCACTCTAACCTGCATGAAATTGCCACCTTTCATTTCTGTGCCGTCCTTTGATCTTGAAACCGTACCCAGAGTTGATCCAAGGCTTATTGCGGCCTTCACCGTCATCAACAAAAATGGCAAATTATGAATCTAGACCCAAAACAAAGTTCTATCAAAGCTTAGATCTTGGACTGGGCATGAACCATCGTACCGCTGTAAGACTACCAAATGTCTATCAAAAGCTAAGAAGCACGGGTGCGTTTCGAGACTCGGGTGCGGGTGCGAGTGCGGGTGCGGGACTTGGCAATTTTTGAAAAAGGTGGGTGCGGGTGCGGGTGCGACGGGACTCGGCGATTAAAAAATTATTAAAAATATTTTTATTTATATTTTTAATATATTGCTAAGCATACTTTTTCACATTATATAAACATATACCATACTTTTTCACATTATATATAAACATATACCAAATTTAATAACTAAAACATGATGTTCATAAATTAAATACAACCCACAAGATTGAAACTAAAAGTCTAAAACATTCCATGATGTTCGGAAATTAGAATACAACTCACAAGTTTAAAACTAAAACAAAATAAAAGATAATCAACAAAACAATCAAACACCAACATCATCCTCAATATCAATTGCTTCACTTCGAAACTTCACTTTCACTAGTAGTAGCACCAGTGCTAGCATTCCCAATAACCACGGCCTCCAACTCTGGCTCATCGAGTGTAAGAGCTACATTCTTAAGAATTCCTGCTCCTCCATGTATGTCACTCTCATTCCAAGAGTCTTCAACAATATCCCACATCTTTGTTGCTGTATATACGTACTCCTCATTGCGCCTTGACAAGAGTCAAAGATTAGAATGCACATATACCAAATCCTCAGCGCGTGCAGGAGTCATTTTGTTTCTTTTTAAGGAACGAATAAATTTGTATGTGCTCCAATTCCTCTCAGCGCATGAGGATGAACAAGGTTGTCCAAGAAGTTTAAGAGCAAGGGTTTGAAGAGTTGGAAATGCGGAGCCATGGTATTGCCACCAAATCAAAGGTTGTAAGGTCCACCTATCTGTCAAGGCTTCTGGTGAAGGAAACCTCCCTCCTGAAAATGTAGCAAACTCAGACTTCACTACCGGCTTTAATTCACTCTCATCTTGAAAGTATCGATCCAAACACTTGCTCCTTTCCATAGAAATTTCATGATCCCGATGTGGAGGAATGCGTTTTGGATTCTCCGAAAGCCATTCAATGGAGTAATACCTAGTTAAAGATTAAAAAACAAATATAGATGAAATGTGGGTTTTACTAGAAGGGTGAACTAAGGAAAATAGAAAATAAATGTACTTACTTAGGATTTAAGGAATGAGCCAAGCAATGTAGTGGCGTACAATTTTTAGTCCATCGATCAATGAGTATATCATACACCACACCCCAAAATGAGCTATACTGATCATCTTCCAAGCCTTCATGCCGATATATTACTACCTTCACCTTCTCTATCATTGAATCCCACATCTCATACACAAGATGAAGACAAGGCTTATCTGTGTCGGCCATTCGTAGCATATCATAAATAGGTGCTGTGAATTCAAGGATATAATCAATATTATCCCACCAAAGATCACTTAGAATCATATCTTTCACCTTTTGAGCTTTTCCAACATCATCCTCCCTATAAGAAGCCCATTGGTCACTAATAGCCATGGCTTGAAGGCATCTTTTTATCAACTTCAACCTTTTCAGCATTACAACAACTGAAGCAAATCTAGTATCAGTAACTTGGAGCAATTTTAATGGACAAAATTCATTAAACATTGCCAATCTCATTGAATGGTTCATAATAAAAACACGTATGAAGGATGCATCATCAGCAATACATGTAATCCAACTACATTCCTCATATGTAACTTCATTCTTTTTAGTATTTTTTACTGCACAAATATTCTTCAAAGCTAGATTGAGAGTGTGGACAACACAGGGTGTCCAAAATATTTTAGAATACTCACCTTCAATAAGAGCTCCAGCAGACTTCATCACACTAGCATTATCAGTGATGACTTGGACAACTTTTTCATGTCCAATCTCTTTTATAGCATCTTTCAACACCCCAGCAATATAATGTTTATCTTTGAACTCACCTGACCCATCAATTGCCTTTATAAACACTGGACCCCCATCTGATACAGCCATAATATTAATAAGAGGCCTCCTTTGTGGATCTGACCATCCATCAAAAACTATACTTACACCATTTTCAAGCCAAGAGTCCTTAATTGGTTTCAAAAGTCTTTCAACATGAGCTCTTTCTTTTTGCAAAAGTGTTGTTCTCAAGGCATTGTATCCAGGAGGAAGATAACCCGGAATGTTATGGGTAGCAGCATATAAATAGGAACTACGATAATATGGGTTTCTTGCAAAGTGAAAAGAAAGCCCACCGGTGTAAAACATCCTAGCAATTCTGCTATCCAAATCATGTCTAGCATTATTTTGAAATGCTTTCTCTAAAGTAGAATTCATCACCTTTCTCCTCTTACTATCACCCGAATATGTACTATCACTCCCTTCATGTCTCCGAAATGGGGAAATAGGTGCAGGCCCACGGCCTGGGGGAGGTGGGGGTAAGGGAATTTGACTTCTCCGTTCCCTCTTTAACTTATCATCCTCAACTTCGTCATGCATTCGCTGCATTTTCAGCCTATGGCTCGGTGTCACCTTAGGGCATGCTCTAATTCCTTTGCCAGAAATTTTTAATAAATGAGCCTTAACCCTAGAATAGGATCCTATAAAAACTAAACGACAATAGTTACACTTAAACTGTGTGTTTCCACCTGATTTAACAGAAGCACCATGTGGTTTTTCTATTTTAGTCACATACTGCCAAAGAGGAGCTTCATCATTTGGCACTTCTTGATTAAATGAAGGTGAAGTTTCTGTGCTAGCAACTTCGTCCATTGCAAATTCAATAGATTCAATTTAACCTACAAATAATAACTATTAACTAAATAATTAATAATAAATCAAACCCAAGTTCACACTTCACAGAACACAAATCACAAATCAAACTAACTAACAAATCACAAATCAAACTATTAACTAACATATAATAACTAACAAATTTAACCTACAAATAATAACTATTAACTAAATAAATTAATAATAAATCAAACCTAAGTTCACATAACACAAATCACATATCACAAATCACAACTCACAAATCAAACTAACTAACAAATCACAAATCAAACATTTAACTAACAAATAATAACAAAAAAAATTTAACCTACAAATAATAACTATTAACTAACAAATCAAAAATCAAACTAAAGTCTAAGATTAAATACGGTACCTGAGTTGAGAATGTGTGAGAGAGAGCTGAAGTTTGAATGGTTGTGTGGCTGAGTGGCTGTGTGAAGACTCTGGAGTGGCTGGAATGTAGGACTTAGTGGCTGGTTTAGTGAAGGCAGCCGCTGTCTGGACAGAGAAGAGAGAAAGAGGCGATGGAGTTGAGTGAGGAGGCTGTTTTGGAGTCTCTGGACGAAGTGTGATGGAGTGAGGGATTTTGAGGTATTAGGGTAAGTAAAACGGTGCGTTTTGCACCTTTTTTTTTTTTTTTTTTTTTTAATAATTTCGGCCTGAACCGGCCATTTCGGCCAATACGGCCGATATGGCCGATGCACGGCCGATACGGCCCGAATCGCGCCGCGTCGGCCCGTGTCGGCTTTGCCACGTGGCCTGACAAGGCCCGACGCGTGTTGGACGTGCGGTCAGCGGCGTCCGATGCACGTCGCCGCGTCGGGCCGCGTCCAACGCTGGTGCGTTGCCTCTGACGCTGCACCCGTGCCTTCCAGATCAAAAGCCCATGGCTCTCCCTGGAGAACCTTCTTTGCATCCACTTCCAGATCGAAAGATATTAATAGAATGTTTTCACCTGCTGCGCTCACCTCAAAATTTCTCTTAGGACGCCATATTGGTCTGAATGTTCTCGCTACTGCCTCGATATTGACTGATCTCCTAGTGAAAAACTTTGCAGCAAGTACAAAACCCATCTCCTTTTTGTCTTTTGATAAGTCACACATCGTACCCTCCGCTTTCGGACAACGACAGCTTCCTCCACCGCTGAGCGAGATCCTCCATGATGTCTCACTAGTAGCGCACTAAACAAACTCCAGCCCTCCTAGTACTACGTACTAGAGGGAACGACCGTCCTTCTCGAAGAGAAGGGGACAAAACTATGCTACAGGGGTGAGTGGGGACCTACTCGCTCCCTGAGAACATGTACACCAAATGTATAAGTTTTTTTTTTTAGACTTAGATAATAAGTTTTTTTTTTTTTTTTTTTGAGGGAAAAATAATTAGTTAATAAAAAAAATAACGTTAGTAGTGGACAATTATAACTAATAATTATAACTTAACATTTAAAACTTGTTGTAAAAATATTGTGACCATAACTTACTCAGATAAAATTATAATTTCCAAACCCTTTGAAATAGTACCATTTCAAGTTGGAGACTGTTCAATTGAAAGCACGCCTTGATTCAAGCCACGGCTGAAAACATAAGTCAATTTTTTCTTTTGTTATATGTGCACGGATTTTCCAAATAACATTAGCCTTAAAGATGAAAATAAATACAAATCTCTTTTTTTTTTTTTCTTTGCTTTTCATCATCAAACTATTGTTTAGGCATCCAATGATGAGTTTGACTTTGTTGGTGAGTGCTATGAGCGCCTGAGCCCATGAATGCCATCTTACACTTAAATTTGGGAAGCACCACTAACTCAGGATTAAGACAGAGAATAAAGTTATGTCAATCACACTCTTAACAGGTGAGAATTCAATGTTCCATGAAAGAACTAAGCACATAGGGGTAGATTGTCATGCGGTCAGAGATAAGATACAAGACAACATCAACAGGTTGTTCTATACACCAACATCAACATTTTTCTCTACTTTCCAAGATGTGCATTGTAAACATTCATAGATCTGGTTCTCATCTTGAGGGGAGTGTCAAAGTTCTAAAGATCAAAAGGGAAGAAAAGAAAAGAAGAACCTGAAGATCAACACAGCAGTTAAACGACAGAAGAGTTAGCTAAATTGCAAGTAGTTTAAGTAGTCTAATTATTCAAGTGTAAAACACACGTGGCTTTATCACACGTGTTGTAACTAACTTAGCATATAGTTTGGAAAAAGAGAGGGAAAGTTAGTTTTTCTGTTTTCTTAGTGTATATAACAGAGGTGCTTGTATAGATTCATTATTGCAACATACAATAGAAGAAAATTCCCAAACTCTCTACTTTCTCTATAATTTTCTGTAAGAATTCTTACAAAGGCTAGTGAATTTGTGAAAAAAATCAGCTATGGAGAGGTTCTCTTTCTTTAAGGAGGCAAGCTGATATCAAATCTGCATAGTTGGAGCACTGGATATTGAGATGACATTGAGTTCTACAGTTAGCCAAACCTCTCACAAGGTTGCACATTTAACTGTCGCAGACGTGCGCAATGCGTGGAAAAATTTAACATTTTTTTTTGGTTAATTGAAAATAAAAATAGTGGACGAGACTTATAAATATTAGTTTAAAACCTTTAAAATGATGTAATTATTTTCTAACAAAGAATGGTTTATACAATATAGATTTTCTAAATTAAGCTATCTATATTTGTTATTTAAAAGTATTTTAAATTTTGTTATTTTTTTTCAAAGAAATATATTGCACTTTACATTCAATTATTATATAGGCGAGATATTTTATAAATAATGTAATGTGTGGCTAGAATTTATTTATAATGTTCATTACAATTAATTTATCCTCTATATATCTTTTTTAAGAAGAATCTTCTATATATCTTAAATGTCCTAAAAAGAGAAGCATATATAATTAAATTCACCACTTATTTGAGGAAAAAAAAATACAAGACTTTAATAACATAAGAAAAATGTAATTTTATTAAGAATCTACTAAACTTATTACAAGAATGTGACATAATTGTCAATGAAGCAACTCGGACTATCTGGCCTTTTGCCCTTAATTTTAAAAAAAAAAATTAGCAATATGCCCCTATTTCAAAACTATATAGGGATATGTCTCTGTTTCGATACTCAATTACCTTAAAATTGAGTTTCAATAAAATACTCGATTCGTAGAAAATTGAGTTATGTCCGATCAAACTTTAAAAAATAAAAAAAAATGCATGGAACTCGAGTTTATGGAAATCGATTTCAAAAACGCCACTATAGAGCTTTAAAACGTCACTATAGGGCTTAAAAACGCCACTATAGGACTCCCTAAACCTAGGATCACACTTAAAAAAAATTTACAGGAAAACGTTGCTATAGGACTTTAAAACCTCACTATAGGGCTTAAAAACGCCACTATAGGGCTCCCTAAAACTGGTATGGGACACTGACAAAAAAATTTTGCATGAAAACGCCGTTATAAGACTTTAAAATGTCACTATAGGGCTTAAAAATGCCACTATTGGGCTCCTTGAAACCTGGGATTATACTTGTAAAAAAAAATTTGCATGGAACTTGATTTTCTGAAATTCGAGTTCCATGCAATTTTTTTTTTTTTTTTTTTTTTTTAGTTTGATCGGGCATAACTCAATTTTCTACAAATCGAGTATTTAATTGAAACTCGATTTTAAGGTAATCGAGTATCGAAATAAGGGCATATCCCTATATAGTTTCCAAATAGGGGCATATTGCTAATTTTTAAAAAAATTAAGGGCAAAAGGCCAGATAGTCCGAAGCAACTCCTCTTTTTTACACAAACCTCTACTCCCAAAGCATCACCGAAGTGAACTAAAAGGATCTAAGTGAATTGAAATGAACTAAAGTGGACCGAAATTGACTAAATGTACCAAATTAACTGAAGTGGAACGAAACACGACACTAATATGGCTCAACAAGACGCATTAATAATAAATACTATACTTCAGCTTTTAGATATTATATAAAATCACAATAACGTTTTTTGAAAGAGATGAGATGAGTGCAATTAGGACGATTTGGTCTTGTAGGTACCGTTTTGTGAAGGTATGATTGAGGACACATGGCATTGGTTTCACAATTTGATTGAATGGTGATAGCCTGTGGTGGACTGGGGTTTGAACTATCAACAAATCCATAAAGATGTTGATCCTTTGGTTATGGAACACTTGCGCTTTCCACCAGAGATAATTGTCTCTTGTGAGCTTAATAGTTATCAAATGGTGTATGAAGGTGATGGTTGTGAATGAAGTGTTAAGAAGATTTTGTCAGAATCAATGATGTTGGCTGAAGTAGATGAGGAGGAGGCCATTTTGGTTAAGAGAGATATTTGTCAGTTTGGCTCTGATACCATGTAAAGTTTACAACTACTGAATTGAACTTTCCACCTCACCTTAACATGGTGAAGGAATACATCATTGGATTACTTAGAGGCTGTTGATAAGTATGTACAAAACGTGTAAGAATCCAAATTACAATCAACTGCTATCACCTAAGATGAAATTTATCTACTCTAGCTCATCAGAATATATTTTGATGAGATTTATAACTTCTGTCACTTCCTGGTCTATCTTCCAGCTTTATATTGGCATGATTATCCTACAACATACTTGTCAAGGTCATGATGTAACAAAAAAATTTGGAAACATATCATAGGAGTTGGGCATCAGTTTTCCACAAATTCATATTATTATTACATGTTGTTATGCTCTTGTGAGAGTTTGGAAAATTGTAACTACCACAAGAAATCCGATATAGATCATCTAGAACACTACAGGGACACAAAAAGGTTGGAAAATGAAAATCAAGACAGTACACTTTGTTAACTATTATATCATTATTTTTTTAGGAAAATACAGATTCTAAGAGACATTAAATTGAAGAATAATAATGATTATCACCATGGTAAGGTGATTTAGTTTCATCATTTCGAGCAATGTCTGTCAAGGAAAGAGAAGTAAATCGATTAAAATCTGGCTGTTTTATCCTCCCCATCCTGAAATTATCTTCTATAAACTCGTTCTGTTCATGAGGACCCCAATTCAACTATCTTTACAAGAGACTATACTATACCCGCTGACCAAGTGAAACAAATCTACAGGAGAGTGAGTCTGTTGATGATAAGCACATCAGATCGATTCAAAATCGCTGTAAAAGGCTAGTATACAAAACTCTGCATGCTTCCTTCTCATCAGTGCAACTCTAAAATTGCGTTTCTTACAACTAAGAGCGAAGTGCCGAATTAGAGTTCTTCAAATCACAACTAGACCTTTCCATCTGATGAAGGAAGGTTTCTGTTGGCCTTCAAGGCTTTGGAAGATGATTTAGATAGAGAATTGGTGCCTTTGGAGGGAGAGGAGGAAGGGCATGGGAGCTTCTTAGGTAGCATCTGTTCCCAGTATTCCTTAGGCAATCTTGATGCTTCTGAAAGAACAATGAAAGCAAGAAGAGTAAAGAGCAAGCACTTGTGCCTCCAAGAACCTAACATGTTGAATACTCAGGAAATGAACAGAGCTCTGCTTTACCTTTCAAAGCTTGCAGCTTTAGATAGACTGTTGCAGCAGACATGTTGAGTAATGTATGGAGACTGCCAACTTATGTGTTTGAGAAAAGATGACTTAATGGCAGACAATGGAGTATTTGATAATGCTAATCTTTTGAGCAGCTCAAGTTGTTGCTCTCATTGTCTAATATAGAAATAGAATCTGTGTGTGTGAGAGTGAGGAATTTGAGGGAGTTTAATATTTCGTACCCCAAATTGGTTGAGTACTACAATTGTTTAATCTTCTGTCTGGTAAGAAATCTTTGCTGTCAGACTTATTCAAGCAATATAATTAGTAATGCCACTTAGACAATATGTGACATTAATGAAACAGTATTTTACCATTTTGGTTTGCACTTTTTGTAAGCATACATATTCCCTACATATAATGCATGCCATGAGATCGATTTCATGTCGCGCATGAAAATACATAGCATTGGTTAGCATGCTCATAATATGTTTCGTATCAGAGTTTTTAAAACTCAATCAAAATCGCCTTGAAGCTTTGTCTGAGACTCGACATATACAAGGGTAATCATTTCAATACATTGCAAATGCATCCTCTTTGGTTTCACATGACTGCATTGAATCATGCATGGGTAAATATCCACTTCTACACTAGAATTGATGAAGCATGTGTCAATAATAAAAAATGTTCCCTAAAGCCCTATAAGCCTTCAGTTTAGAAAATAGAAACCCCACCTAACTCTGGTATTATTATTATCTCTCAATCATGCAAACATGAGGAGAGTACCCTTTTCACTAATTTTAGATAGTTCAAAAGCCAAGCAAGCCTCAGTAAGAAAAGGTTGAGAAAAATTTAAAGGAGTCGAAAGAAGCATCTAGGCACTTTTGTATGCTATTTTGCCAACAAAGAAATGCTTTTACCTCAAAAGAATAATGGTCATCACTTATCAGCATTGCCTCTGGGAAATCAATTAATATTTTGTGTAAAGACCAGTGATCGGGGCACCCCAAAGCTAAGTAGAGTCAGTGAAGCAACAAATTTTAATTAAGATACAAGGTATATGGTCCTTTTCTCTTCTTCAGGAAAAACATAGGTCAGTTATAATAGACAAAATCAAAATCCTCGCTCTCTTACAACATATTAAAAAAAATTACTTCTGAAATTATTCATGAAGGACTTATAGGTCAATTGACATATTTTCCTTTTGTTTCTTTCCAACAAAGATATCCAAGAATCAAATCTCCCTCCCAACTTAAGATTTAAAAAATAATAATGAAATCAATCCATGCGAATATTTATTCTACCCCGTAAGAAGATCAAACCAGAATTTAGCCATTGAAAATGATATAACATTACCATGCTGTCAAAAGGGGCTATTTGAGCTTTTTCAATATTCTAAAGAAGAAGCCTGCTGCACCAGACTTTGAAGTGCTCGTGAGCTCACAATTTTTAATTGCAGTAAGCTGAAGGAATGTCGGATGAAAGACTATATTTAACATTTATGCAGGCTAATCTGGGACAAAAGGAGTTGGAATGTGTACAATGCACTTCTTTCTCAAAGTGGTAGGGTCCATTCTTGCTCAAAGTGCTCCATGTCTTAGTAACTACTAATTCTGTAATCAAAATGCTTTAATGTCCATATAAAATATTTAATTTTAAACTGACAAATGTAGAGTTAATTTGTCATCTGCCCCTAGTTTGAATTCTCAGCTATGCATTGCTGTTCTAGAACTCCACCACACAAAAAACTAATTTTTAACTTTTTTTCAAGTGGATCTATGAGAAAGCTCCCATTAAATTCTTCAATTATATTAGAATGTTTGAGAAACAACATTTTCACCTTTTAAAAACATCTTACGCTTATTGTGATGTAGAATCTGTTATGCCTCAACTTGTACTCTTATGTTTTTGCATCAGAGCTAGTGATCATCACTAACTAGAGCAATTCTTGTACTATTTATCTCAATGCACATGCTCTTGTGATTTCAATATTCATGGAATCTTGTGCAAGCCACACAAGTGTTGAAATAACAAGAACAGATGCATGCATACAACCCAACTATCCTAGAATTTTAACACTAAAGGAACCTGCAGTAAGACTTTGCTCTGTAAATTTTCTTGCACAGGAAAAAACTGTGCTGTACTAGGTTAAAGAACTGAATATTTAAGCAGTTTACTTCTTCCCCAAATATTATAGAATCCTCTCAATTTATTTGAAATAGGAATAGCCCATTTCACAGTTAAGATTTTATTTCTTAAATCTAACATTTCATTAACTACCTCTTTTTAATGAAGCGGTGCTAGGTAAATATTTATATTTGTAAAATTTAATTTAAACCAAGAAAAAAAAATCCATTTCAAATGGAAATATTTACTTTCCACCAAAAGTCACTACTGTCTCCATCAACAAGTCATTCATCTTTGACATTGCTCTCAATGTCGCCAGGTCCCTTGGTCCACCTAGGATCTTCCAAAATCAAGGACTCAAAATGAACGAGTACAATTATTCCAACATTCCAAGTAACAGAGACAAGGTAAAGGATGAGAATGATGGGGAAGTTGTGAATGAAGTAGTTTAAGATTATTTTGTCAGCCTGGGTATGGGAATGCTCACTTAATAAAAATATAAGATATGCTCATATCTTCCTTGAAAGTCTTGCTGTCGGAAAATTTTACACGGGCTCATACACCATGATTATGTGCACAACTGCTACATTATCAAAGGTGGGATTGTTCTGCTAAGAAATTGACATTGGCTACATTCGTAATATATGTTAAAATAAAGTTAGATAGGCCTGCACAGTACACGTATGACTATGCTTATGCTGCTAGACCTTATAAAAATTAAATTAAATTAAAAAATCGATAGTGTCAACAATGGGTACAGGAGACTTGAATCCTTGTACTTTTCATAAAGAAAAGCAAGAAATCCTACTAAGCTGCGAGACTTTGGGTATCCTTAATACACATTTAAGAAAATTGAAAAACAACTTCAAGTTAAAGCTGTAATTCCAAGTTTCAACATTAAAGCTCTTCGATGTACTATTCCAGGTTTTTGAAAGAAAATGTCGCAGAGTCCAAACGCTATATAATTATTTTGTAACGTGATGTATATTAAAATTTATTCACAAACTTTTATTGAAGAAAATATATTATGATTAACGTTTTTATATATGTATATATTATGATTAACTGTTTTTGAAAGAAATATACTGGATTGAGATCACGCGCAATATCTAAGGTATTGCACCTAATGCAATTCCTATTAATCGTTAAAATTGATTGTTGCAAAAAGTAATTTTTAATCTCAACAATTGATTAAAAAAGTTAAGTTAAAAATAAGTAAAAATTAAAAAGTAAAAAAGGATTTTTTTTTTTTTTTTTTTTTTTTTGGTGAGAGATGGTAGGGGGAATTGCACCAGATCCTAATCCAAATATACTCACTTAGCAAATAGATATTTTAATAATTAACAATTTTCAATTCCTATTAATGGTTGAAATTGATTGTTGCAAAAAGTAATTTTCAATCTAAACCATTGATTAAAAAAGTTAAGAAAAAAAAGTAAAAATTAAAAATTAAAAAAGTAAAAAGTATTTTTTTTTTTTTTTTTTTTTTGGGTGAGAGAGGGTAGGGTGAATTGCACCCGGTGTAATACCCTAGGTATTTTAATAATTAACAATTTTCAATTATTTAAAAGCCATAAGGAGGAGAAATTATATAGTTTTCTGGTGGACCATGCCACTTGTCCACTATTCCACTAAAAGACTTCCACTTATTTAAAATTATTGAGTCAGTAATCAATTTCTATTTAAAAAAAATAAAATTCTAACTTAGCAATTTTAAACAGGTGTGAGTCTTTTAGTGGAAATGATAGACCACGTCACTTATCCATTATGTGGACCTTATAATTTCTCCATAAGGAGACACAATAGCAAAAATCTAAAACACATATTATAGATAGTATAGATAATTATTTGACACAAGAAATGCTACATCTATAACCGTTTGTGGAGGTTGTGGACCTAGCATTTTTCTTTGAAATAAATATTTGTAAGGGCCCGTTTTGAGCTCGTAACCCACTATTTGGAGTGACTTCAGCCCAAAAATCCCAAAAACAATGAATTTTATAGAAAATGGGTTGGAAAACTGGGCCATAGTTGATCAAACAAACATTAGAATAGGTTCAGACAATAAGAGAACGAAACGAAATAGGATTATATTGAAGAAAAATTATCCTTGGCAAGGTTCGAGTTGCACTGTTCTTGTATATTATTTTCAAATTGGGTTACAAGTTTGGTTCCTGAATACTATAGTGTTTTTCCTTCTGATTTCCCTCCCCCCACCCCCCCCACCCCCCAACTCATGAAGGGTCTCATTTCTTATATAGTTTCTTCTAAAGCATCTTAATCCTACATTTGTTAAGCTCCTAAGTCATCACTTGAGTGTCTGTCCCATCAGATACCCTCTCTGGTCTTATACGTCTTAAGGTACCCAATTTTTTACTGTTCAGGGGTCTTCTCCACATTAATGCAGCCAGGAAATTAGCTGTAGAACATTAAAAGCAGTAGTGACAGCTTTGTTCCTAAGATATCTTAGGACTTCCTTCGATCCAATGTCTCTTCAATGGCTGTTCATACCGACAGAACTTCCTGGGAGTTTCTCCTGCATTAGTAAAACATTTCTTCTGACCTCTGCTTCAGTCTGGCGAGGAGATATTATCCTCAGTCAATACCTCCTTGAGCCTCTGTAACCAAAACTAAACATTTTTCTTGCTAACACGGTCTTCTTTGATGGAAACTATTCCTATTCAGATCAATCCTTATCCTTGGCTTGGGTTATGGGCCCACTATAATGAATTTACATTAAACTTCTGGGTCTAACATCCCTACAATATTAATTCTTTTTATTTTTTTAATTTGACACTCAATGCCCACCTACTTTTAGAGGGATGGAGAGTTAATAATAATAATAATAAAATGAATCTTAGCATTTTTTATTAAAGTATGAAAATACAAAACATTTTTATTAAGTTGTCTCTTGTCATTTCTCACATTTAAAAACTTCTTATCTATATTCCTCAACCTAAAAAAAAAAAAAACAGAAACAAAAAACAAAAAACAAAACAAAACAAAAACATAAACATAAACATAAACTTCTTATCTATATGGTAACCAATAACCAAATTATAGGGATAACAATTTTAAAACACTTTATCACTGTAATTTGCCAAACATAATAAATACTAACTTCGCCTTTGGCATTATTATAGAAAGTAAAGTTTTAAAGCTTTGGCAATAACGATAGAGTTTTAGAAATAGAGCTTTTGGGATATAAAGCTTTAATTGAAAAGCTATTTAGTGTTTTGAGTGTTTGGCAAAGTATGGTGAATAAGTGGATGATTGGTTTGGGTATTTGCAGTCCTAGAGGAGAGGTTTGTAACGGTAAAATGAGGGAGTTTCTTTCTGTCTTGAAATAAAATAAAATAATTTTTATTTGATATGTTAGCTTTTAAAAAAAAAAAAAAAAAAAAAACCAAACTAAACCAAACGTACAATTATGTTTTTTCACATTTTAAACTATGTTATTTGTAATATGATACCAAACACATTTTTTGCATTATGAATACTTTAAACACTTTTTTACAACACTTTTTAAACCATAATTTTCACATTATTTTGAACAACGATGCTTGAAATCTACCACCAAACAGGCCCTAATGCTTTAAAGTTGTAGAGTTATAAAATATGAACAATGAGTTGTATAATTTTTCCCCACCCCCCTAAAAACCCCAAATTTAAGCTTTAGCCTTCAAGTTGTTTTCAGCTTAAAGGACACCTCCCTCCCTCCTAAAGCAATTTTTTAGTTGCTTCTACACATTGCAATTTATTTTCGGCTACTTTTCGGTACAAAAAGCACTGTATGGCTCTGCAGCGGAGTGAACGGACCCCTAAGCTTGGCCTTAAAAGTTGTTTTCAGCTTTAAGAATCCCCTTAAAATTTAACCCCCTCCCCTCTCCCCCCATAAAGCACTTTTCAACCACTCCAAAGAAAAACTAGTAGAATCCCCTAAATCTCTTGCACTTAAAAACTCTTTATCACAAAAACTCTACTTAGATCTACTTTCTATAATTTTGAAAATTTCAGAAAAGAGAGCTTTAACCCCATTAAAGCATTTTTAGACCATTAAAAACCCTAAATCTCTTTCAATTAAAGTTCTTTATCGCAAAAACTCAACAACTAAAATTCTACTTAGCTCTACTTTAATACCGAACAAACCCATGAGTATATTGAAGTGGACCCCGACCTACACAAATGAAAAGGATCTATGTTCAATAACTGAAGGGATCTAAGCTGCAGAGTCCATACAACGCTAAATTTTCTTGTATAACATTAAATTTGATTCTCATCAAAAGAAAATTCAGCCGATTTGCTTTTAGCACCCACATTTAGCTTCAACACATGACAGTCATCAAATTCTGGCACACCTATTTTGCCAATGAAAAAAGCAACTAAAATAGAGAATAGGTTGATTTCAGATGCCACAGCAATTTTAGGACAAGACGAAGATGCAAAGTCTTTGGGGTATATATAATCCACAAAATGGTATTTAAGAACCCAGAAAAATTTTATCGAGGAACATTATGAAATTTTTCTTACTTTTTACTTTTATGACATAAAACCTCACCAAGGCCCCATTTGGACCCATCCTTGGGAATTAAATCCCAGATACATGACCTCAAATGCCAAACCATGTATCAAGTAATCTAAGAAAACTCCTAGTGGGGATTCAAAACCAATATGTTTGGGTCAACAGCTCATCCCAAGCCTCCCAACACAATGCTGCACCCTGACGGGTGCAAATTTTGTATTAATACCAATCTATCGAATGCAAATCATCTGTACCATTTTTTGTATATCACTCTATATTCCACCAATCACTACTTACCATATATATAATTGCTTTCCATTTTAAACTTTAGTTATTCTATAAGAAAAGTTAAATAAAAACATGGCAAGTAGTGATCAGTTCCTAAAACTCGTGCCTCATAACCATTAAAAAGTATTAAATTTTCATTTATATCAAAGATAATATGCAGATATCAAAAAATAAGGCCCGATCTTGTCTATAATTGACGAAGGAATAAATAGAGTAAATATAGTAAAGTACATTACTGGGACTAAAAGAATAATCAACCGTATATAATTTACATCTAAATATAGAACTGCAGGTATGGCCTCATTGACTTAAAAAGCTTGAGGACGAATAATAATACCTAAATGGGCTAGAGTGCTAGTAGTATCAGCACCACAGCAGCCTTGGACAGACTAAACTTAAGTATCATGCTTAAGAAATAGCCGACTTAATTGTTTCGACCTCCGCGGGACGCCACATTGTCTTCCGGGCACAGAGCAATCCCTCCTTGTCATTTGAATAAATTAATCGGATTTCCCACTGTAAAGATTTGGCCATGTTCTCAACTTCACGTATGGTTTCAACACTGTCCCGTACGATCAGCTTTCCTTCTGGCCTGAGGATCCTATCAACTTCTGCAACCACTGCCTTTAAGTTGCACCTGTGACCAGATAATTATTAACACATTAAGTCAAACTAATCGTGGGAGGTCAGTGTTGAGGGCTAAAACAGCAAGAAATGTAACATATAAGATAACAAACCTCTTTTTGAGACCGGAGAAAAGATGATCTGCATGGAGAAGATCATAGGATCTGGGGTAGGTATTAAATGATTCACACCAGTCGTGATATATTCCAAATAAACCACGCTCATATATTATTGGGAGTGTGTCTGGAGAGTCAATTGGGACTACATTCATTACCCACACTTTCAAGTTTTTTAGTGCCGCAGCAAACCTAAAAGAAGCATCCATTATATAAATTATAAAGAACTAATCAAAAAGATACAGAAAACAAAAGGAAAATGAGCCTCGCTTAGCTTCTTACTACATAAGAAAAAGGGAATGTTAAGGCGGTGCCAGGAAATTTTCTCAAGGGGGTGAATACATTTTTGTGTAATTTTTAGATTTATTACCAAATGCAAAAGAAGATTAATGGAAACTTTCAAAAGCTAGGGGGGTCCATAGCCCCACTTGGCCCCCCCTAGCTCCGCCTACTTATCATTTACCCAACAATAATCACATTTTGCTCGAATTAATGAGAGATGATCAGATATTTAGTACCAAAAGCATATCTACCCATTTTCAAGGGCCTGCCAAGGTTTTTTTTTTTTTTTTTTTTTAATTGATAAGTTAAATATGCAACAGAGAGTAGGCTTCAAACGGAATAGAATGACAAAAAAAATACATGTGCCACACCTAACTACTTTGTTGAGGATCCATAACTGACCCCAAATTTTGAAACCAATGCTTGGTTGATTTTGTATAAATTAAACATGCACCAAGTGGTTGGAATGGGGAAGAAGAATATATGTGACCCCAATAAATCTGTTGAGATACAACCCTATAGTTTGGGGATTAAGGCTTTGTTGTTGTTACACATGCCCCCCAATGGGTTTTGAATGTGTGACCTTACCCTCCACCATTCTTATAGGAGAAAAAGTGTCATTTGAGCTAGAGCTCATTAGCACCAACGATGGAAAGAAAGTATTCAAAAGCGAATGAGCTCTAACTCAACCATGTGAATGTGGTGCTAGGTTTAGGATGAGTTCATGGGTATAAGACCTACTATATTTGTGTGTAACTTACCAATCAGGGAAAAAAAGTACTAAAAAATGTAGGATTTCTTACCCTCCATATACAGCTCTCATGTCCATAACATTCCTCACGGAAGACCAGTTGATTCCCATCCCATTCAAATATGAGTGGGAGACAACATTTTTCCAGTGCTGGTAGTCAGCAGTGAAATCCTCCACAGCACCTTTGCCATAGACTCCAACTTGAGAATTAAGCCAATAAGGTGGCTTCTCCAACCTTTGTGACCATTGCTCAGGCCACTGAGACCCTCGCTCTGATTTTTCAACTGGTACTTTGTGCATGCATGCTTGCAGTGGTACATTCCTGAACAAAAACACTCACAGAAACACTTAATGAAAATTTTCACTAATATCTGATCATAGTGAAGTCAAGAAATTCTGAAGCAGGTGAACTTGCTTAGAAGAAGATAAGTTATAAATAAAGATACTCATTTTTTGAAGATAAAATTACACCCATGCTTCAGCTATTTCCTATTGTCATTTTTCTGTTTTTCCCATTACCAATACAAAGAAAATGCATATTTGTCGCACAATATGATGGACGCTTAATTCAAAAATCTGCAACTTCCAAAACTCCAGAACAGATGCAGAGAGTAAAGAATTCGAGGAAAAAAAAGAATTAAATCCAAAGATAGTTTTAATGAAGCATCTTCTTGGCACCTTTCATAAGCTACTTTGGTTATTACAGAGTCTAGTATTAAGTTTCTTTAGGATAGAAAGTTGCTGGTTCATTTTTAATTAAGTTAATTTAGAATAAGTGCAATTTGGTAAATTCCAAATGTTCTAAAGTGGTCTGTCCTTGGTGGTACCAAAGGCCCATGAGTCTTGTTTTGTCTTTTGAATCCTTTTCCTATGTGGTTTCGAAGTTCGTAAAACACTTTTTCTTTGCTATTAGTAATTAGTTTGAGTCTTTGTCTCTTCTTGGCAAAACTATATCCTAGATAAAGGCTTTATTGTAATAAATAAAATTGATAGTGATAATTTTAATAGAATTCCAACCACTTATTTAAGCTTTGAGAGTGTGATTGCCATCTCGTACCTGTGTGATTGCTTAGGAAAAGCTATTTTTTTTATTACTTGTTCTATAGCTTCTGTCCACTGTTTTAACATCAAGCATATTCAAGATTCCATCCATTCATTACCTAAACCCTCAAACATCAATACTTATTCAAGAATCCTTCAAGATCTCATCAAGAAATAAAATTTAGTGGTAAATTCCACAATAATTTTTATCGGAGCCCATTCAAGCTTTTGTCCTGCGTCACTATATTAGCTCCATGTAAAGCTAATGAAAGAATATTAGTTTCCCTAAGAAACTGAAGGTTAGTTCAAGGAAATAGAAACTCTCTTCTAAGGTGCACCATGATCTTATTTTACCTCACATAAGAAATTCAAGACTTCTTTAATTTGCATGCATTAATACTTCTAAGACTAAAGTAGAAAATGATAGTCAGCAAAGCATCTCATATTTTGTGAACTCCTTAAGACAATGGCCTTTAAGCCAAATGGGGCTTCCACCCCCCTGAAGTATGGGGTGTCAGGTGAATAGGGTGGTTCAAATCCCATAGGGTATGTGAGTATTACCTAGTGAAAAGATAATTATAACTGCTTTATAACAGTAACAAATGTCTTTAATCCCACTAAACGTGACAGATCTATATCCTATATGGCTATCTATTTAATGAACTTGTCAATTGGATTTGTGCACAGTAAACCTTACATTTTATAGCCCAATAATCAGTTAAGTGGCTATTTTAACTTATAACAGCCAATATTTGTACCAGACACCACTGATACCATCATTAAACCACTATATTAAACCATGGGGAAAGTAGAAAATACCAGGCTGCATTTGGGTCATCAGATTCTTTGCAGAGGGGAGGCTCATTTTTTGGTCTTTTGTCATAGCACTCATTGGAAGTTGGTTTCCTGTATATTGCTGCACCCACTTCATTCAATTTGTCCTTTTTAATCACCACCAGATCCCAGCACATTGACTTTGTTAGCTCAGACATTGCTGCCATCAATTACAACAAAAAGAAAAATGGAAGGGCATCTAAAAGTCAACTTCAAGTCCAACTTTTTTTAGAGGAAGCTAAATGAAAACAGTTCTACCTTTCCAAATGCCAGAATCTTCTGGATTCTTTCGATAAACCGGAGTGGCAGACCAGACAAAATAACCTCCAGGTCGCAAGACACGATTTAGCTCCAAGAGAAGTTTACCACCTGCAATGTACCTCAAATTTTATCTCTAACAAAAATTAACTGGGGGAAGTAGGAGGAGAGGAGGGGTTGTGGAAGAAGGGGGGGGGGGGGGGGGGGTGGTGGAGAAGAGGATGTAAACATTACCTTCAACATGCCAAGGGACCCTACAGCGTGCACAGTGGACAACATCAAATACAGCCCCAGGGAAGGGAAGTCTTTTGGTGCCCATAACTGATGATATGGCTGGGATTCCTCGTTCAAGTGCAAATTGTACTTGAGCTTCATGCTCATCCTTGGGAGCAAATGACATTGCAAGAACGTCTCTATCGAAAAGAAAACCTCCAAAGCTAGCCACTCCACACCCAACATCCAATACTACACGACTTCTTTTTCCCCATGCAATATCAGGAAGGGCCTGCATTGTCCATAGAAATATAATGAATTATACTGGTCAGAGAAGGAATAGAATCCCACAAGCAGATCATCCTTGCAAATCAGAATGCCAAACTAAAAATAATAATAAAAATATAGGAAAACTAAAGATAAGTAGATTGTGTTTGGAAAATTTTCTGGATAACAGAAGTATGATCATGTCAACATTATATAAAATTGGTGAAATGTGAATAAAGAACAGGACATGACATGAATAGGGAAAATGAGGTTGATGATAAGCAAAAGTAGCAAGAACAGAAAATCAAGAGAAGAGACCGGCGCATTTGACAAATTCAACAGAAGCTTTGTTCAGTTAACAAAAATGGAAAATTCAAAATTAAGATGATCCTGGTAAGTTCAGAAGAGGACACAGAAGAACCTTCCAGCGTGGTCATCAAGAAATCAAGTAAATTTATGAGTCTTTTCACCTATCACAAAAGGAAAGGGGAAAAACTAATAATAAATACAGGAATATTCTCCTTTTATTCATTCTGCTGTGATTCATTTACAGTCAAAAGCAGATCTGTACTTCCTGCAGTAGACCAGTGTATGCATAGAAATAAGAATTGCCCCAGTGAGCACTCACCACTCAGGTGCAGTGTAGAATAAAAGACATATAGTTCCAGTTCATGTTTAATCCAGTCCTGAGCTTAGAGAACTGAACTAGTTTAAAGTCAGTGAAAAACACGAAATCTTTTCACATGAAACGCAAATATAAATAGACAAAGGAAGGAGCATTTGGATATGTTGAAATGAGATACAAAAGTACCTCATTCACAGTATATTAAAATGCTTTCTACTTCCCTGAACCTAATATTGTTGATGCACCTATATATGTACTAATATGAAATCAGAATAAACAAATCTGCTTTATTCACAGGATGGACAGAGCAGAACATATAAGTGACAAGGGCTCACTTTTTGAACAAAATCAATGTAATGAAGAGCGCCCTTTACGAACTGAGTTCCACCTCCAGGAAAAGTGAGGTATTCACCAGTAACTTTAACCCAATTTTGGTGCCCCTTAATCTCTGCAAGCTTGGTGTGGGGAACGTTATAATACCATATCTGCATAACACACCAGAAAAACAATATTCAACACCAAGTAAACTTTAAATAGTTTTTCATTGATCAACTAGATATTGGGTATACCTTTTCCCTGCTTTTAGGCCACTGAATTGGGATTTTATATCCTTTAGGTAGAGGAACGAGACAAGTGGGAGCTTCATCCGGACAGTGCCTCTCTCGATGCTCATAGTGGCCCGTACTTGGAAGCTTTCTAATTGCTTTCAAATTGTCAAGGCAAGGGATGTAGTCTGGCCCAGCAGTGACATTACAGACTTTCCAGATATAGCCACTTTGGTCCTTAGTTATTGAAGCTAGTTGTGATTCCTTCTCATTCTGTGACTCTGTTGCTTGGGTTGAAAATACCCCATTTTGAGTAGTAGCTTCATTCAATAGTTCTGACTGGGCACCAGCAGGGAAGATCTCAGGCTGATCAACTTTCTTCTCCTCAGTCAGATTACTTTCCTCTGTTTCCAATTTTTTCTCACCCTCAACCAACTCTGATTTATTATCATCAAATTCTGTCTGCTTAACATCCATCACTTCACCAGCTCCTCCGTCTGTTCCCCCATCTCCAGTTTTTCCCTCCCCATCATTTTCAACCTGTCTCTTAGGCTCCTCTTCAGACTCAGTCTTATCATCAGAGTTCACCTTCACCCCTTCGTCCTGATTTTCCTCAGCTCTATTCTCAGACTCCCTTTCAACTATGTTTTGCTCATTCCCAGTGTTCCCATCTTCATTAGTTGAATCCTCCAGCAAATCACCTGAACTGCCCTTGAAATTCCTAGAACCATTTTCAGGTACCATTTGTTTCACCTCATTTCCAGCGTCCTCAGAAGCCAAGTCTGGATTTTGATCCGGAACAATGGATGACATTAAAGTCCAAATCGCAACTAAACAAAAAGCAACAAACACCACTATAGATATAGTCGAACAGTAACTTGAAGACTTCCTCCCATCAATTCGGGAGTACTTTGCCTGAGCCATGTTTTCTAGGTGTAGAGTTCCTTATGATATAGACCTGGAAGGGGCAATAACCAATAAATAAATAAATAAGCAAACCCACAAAACAAACCTCCTGAAATTCAATTTCAACTTAGCTCTTTAATTGTTTCAAAATCTCTAACTCTTTTTCTTTTCCTTCCCCCCCACCCCAAAAAACCGAAGCTCAACATAATTCTGATGGTTAAATCCAAGTACCCAGAACAACCAGTCTTACCAAAAAGACCAAGAATTTTTTATCATAAATTTCAAGAATCCATCCAAATGTGAATCAATATAAGTTGTGTAAATACTATTTGAAAAAATGCTGAAACCTCATAGTGGAAAAGAAAATCACAGATTTGATTCAAGATGGTAATATGCTAATGGATAAACAACTTCCATAGTATGACTAGTGAGATTCAAAACATAAATTGAAACAGTAAGAGGGAAAACTCCAAAGCAAAAAAGCTTACAACTTTAACAAAAGAGAGCAACACCCATCAATGCAAGAATCAATCTTTCATAAAAAAAAGACCAAACTTTCACCACCCAAGATCAGTACTACAGAGCAAGCAAATGAAATTAGAAGCACTAAACGTAAAGAAAAAGTTAAACCCAGAAAAGATCTCAAACACTATACTACTACAACACTCCAAACAGTTCAAGAAATATATGAAGCAAAATCAAAACAGATATATAATAGAGTAGGATTTGAAGTGTACCCTTTTTCCCTGAGAGTGATCTGAGTGAAGAAAAAATAAATTAAGGGTGTTGGATCATTTTTATTGTCTCTTTTATAGTAGAGAGTAGAAAGATAGTTGGGTGCTTTGGCACTGAGAGAGTTCTGAGAGCTTTCGTTTATCTGTCTGTAATTATTATTTTATTCCTTTTTTTGGAGTAAGATTTGCAAGAGTCAAAAAAGGAAACAGAAACAGTGTTGAAATATCATCAAGATGATATTATTATTATTATTGGTTTTAGTAAAATAGTTATTTTATTATTGTGAGATCTGGTTTTTTTTTTTTTTTTTTTTTTGGTGAGAAACTGTGAGATCTGGTTGGCATGGGATATATGATGGGTGTTAATGTTAGCTTAGCTGGAAAAAGGGGATGAATTTAAGAGAGCATGAAGCGGCAAATCCAACAAACAGCTAAAGCTGAAAAAACACTAATTGGACAATGACTTGTTCATTAAGCGGGGGAATAGAATTTGTTAGAAATTATCTCTTCTTCTTCTTTTTTTTCTTTTTTTGGAAGGTTACGAGAATTATCATTTTAATTCACTTAAAAATTATGACTTCTATATATGATATTTACCCTTTTGTACCACTGTTATTATTATTGGAGTATCGTATAATATTTTTATCAAATTTTATTACTTATACTTTTATGAAATGTTGTGACAAAATAAAATATAATATCGGTTCATAGGATTGATCTCAGATACTCTATATTTCCATCACATAATTTATTAAATCATGTAATAAAAAATAAAATAAAATAAAAAACAAGTTGCATGACTATTAAGAAAGTTACATAATTAAAAATAAACATTTATAGTTTTTTTTTTTTTTTAACCGTGATGGATTGAGAGGAACTTCCTTCCAAAGTAGTATATATGGTGTATTTCACTCCTACTCCAATTTGTGTCTTAACTAAATGATAAAAAAATTACCATTATAAAGTGAGTTAAAATCTTGTCTCTTCAAATTAATTAATTAAAAATAAATAAAAATTCAGCATAAATTTGTCCTTGTTGGATGGTTTACTTATTAATTCATATGGCATCATTCTATACAAATTTGAAACAGTATGCATGCTTAGTTCCAAATTGAATACTATTAAGTTTTAGGACCCCAACCTTCCCCACCCCCCCCCCCCCCCGCCCCGCCCCCTAAAAAAATAAAAATACTAAAGCTATTGTTACAATATTTTACCCTAAGCATCAAATGTTGGCTAAGTTGTACTTAATGCACAAAACTCACACTTTTGTGGGATTTAGGATAGATTATGGTAGGCAATCTTATGAATTTTACCCCCAATTTTTTATTTATTTAGTAAGATGCTAATTCCTACGCTCAAACATAAAATTTCTTGCTTTTCATGGAAGGCACAAATGAATAATTTTTTCATAACTATTAATATGATATGATATAATTGATGATAGATTCAAACAAAAGTATTTTTTTAAAATTACAATAAATCAGGTTAACAATTATGAAAAATATTGTGTAACATTAGTACATTGCCCATTTTATCAGTTGCCAAAAATAAAATGGAGACTTTTGACTTTGATGATGGATGCCAATTACTGTGTGACTGTGTGAGGTAGTAATAAGCAATTTAACGTGAACAGGAGTTTTGTCAGTAGTCAACTCATCTCCCTAACAATAGTGGAGTAAGGGTATATGTACAGTAAAAATGGATAACATTGAGAAATTATTTGAGTTATTATTAATATCACTTTTTTTTTTTTATTTGCCACTAAAAAAGTAGTGTAAACGCATGGTTGACATTGAGAGCAACAGGGAGAGGTAGTGAGCAGAGACACAAAAGTAATGTGAACATAAAATAAAAATAAAAATAAAAAATTTACCTTTTAATTACAGGGCACAGTTAAAAGTAGTTGTGCACTGTAACTGTAGAGCCAGAAAATATAACTTTGCCTCTACTATTATAGGGTACATTTTGATATTTAGTGGTGTTAAAAATAGCTCCCACTATTACTAGTGCCCTAACAACCCATCGCATCAACCGAATATCAAATTCTTTTTGCCAAATTTTTTTGTTTCTCTGAACTTTCTCACAATAATGGCTCACTAGTCTCACTACCGAGTCACCGACAGTAAAGGGAGGAAGCCCACGCGGGCACACTAAATGCGATGGCACATTGGCAATGTTATGAAGCACATGCAATTGCAATGCACAGATTCATTCATTCACCGACGCCCAAAACGTCTTTTTTCTTTTCTCTCACTCAAAAAGTTAGTTTAAGGGTCAAATTGGGCAGTCAAATAGGACGTGGTCACCGGACCCACATCAGCCAATTTGCAACTCTTTTCTTTGTTTTTTTTTGGGTTGGCCAATTTGCATTTCTAGTAGTAGTGGTGGACTTGATACTCATGTATGGTAGATAATCATTCTCCGGTATGCAGAAGATGACGATGATGACGATGTGAAAGAAGGCCTCAAATGAAATCTCAACGTTATTTTATGGCCAGGTAAGGTTAAAGACTACTCTACTATTTGTCGATGACATCTTTTTTTTTTTTTTTTTTTTTGAGAAGAATTTGTCGATGACATCTGGAATCTAGATCTAGGCAACAAAGAATGATACAATTAATTACAACCTTAGATTCAAGGAATATTGTAGTATAGAACAACACAAAATAGTATACAAGGAGAGTAACGTGATTGGTGCTCTTGAGAACGCCTAATTAATATGATGATTGTGATTCACTCAACGTGGATTTGACACATCAAAAAAAAAAAAACGTGGATTTGACCAATACAATTAGATTCTGAGTTATGCTACTAAATTAAAATACTAAAATCAATACATTTTTTAAAATTTTAATATAAAAAACTTATAAATTGATGTGTTCAAAATATTATTAGTACCACTTAAATAATATATAATAAATGAATGTATATATAGATTACTAGTCGTTAATCCGTACTATGCACAAACTTACCATTTGTGAGGTAGACTAAAATAATTTTATAAAATTTTAAATTGATTAAGAAACTACACCATTGCATGATTTACTCTTGTATGACTTCAATTTGTGTTACAATTTGATGAATAAGTCATTGTTTGAACGTACAATAGCTTACAAAAAATTTGTCAGACAGTTTCAGATACTACAAATAAATAACTTAAAAATTCAAATATTAAAACTTCTAAAAGACCAAAAAATATTAAAGAATCAAATGATTCACTGCTTAGAAATTATTGAAACAAAACAAAATATATATGACTAAATAATAGAGAAATATAAAAAGAAAAACGGGTTACATTCAAAAAAATAATCCATGGGTATAACTATTGAAATGAATCAAAAGATTTAGAGTCTACAAATTATAGATTGTGTGTGTGTGTGTGTGTGTGTGACTACTCAAATTCAAAGATATGTAATTAAAGAATAAGTTATTGAAACAATTCAAAAAATATATGACCATTCGAAAGAGAAATATAAGAAAAATAAAAAAGTATACGAACCCATAAAATAATAAGTTTTAAATTTTAACGGGTCTAAACTTTAAACAAACCTTATCAGCATATGGCCCATGCTAAAAAATGTTGAGAAAGAGCCCACATTGAAATAATGAAAGCCACACCTCCTTTTAATATATCATATATAAGCTTTCTGTCCAAGAAATTAACATACTTTCATATCATGAGGTGAAGTAAAGACATGCAGCAGCAGCAGCAACCTTTAATTTCAATTATTGCAAACTTTTTTATCTTGTAAAAAACGACTAAAGAGAGTTTGGTGGTTCATACACGAAAATTACTTTTTAAAAAATACATGAAAAAACATAAAGGAGTTTGTGTCTGCGTTGGGAAGGGATTTTTCTTTTAAATACCTGAGTTATCAAGGCTGGCGTGAAGGGAAGTGACGGGTCAGCCATTGAGAAAAGGATGAAATTAATGAGGCAGCAGTTATGTTTTAAAGCAACCACCATTTTGGGAAAATCGAAGAGTTGTCACTGTTCACGGCAAGAAAAGAAAAAAAAAATACATATATATGCAGGAAGGAGCTCGTGGTTTCAAAAAGCCCGCGAAGGGAAATAAAAGGTTTAAAAAGACAAAAAGGTCCTTCATTCACATATGAACCGCAAGAACGCTCCATATGTTCAGGGGGCTAAATGTTGAGGGTCATTTTTGTAAAAGCCAGCCCAATCCAGCAAAGCAGGCAATGAGAGTGGCAGGCATAGAATAAGAGTGTTAGGCCCAAGCGGCAGGAAGAATAGAACACAGGCCCATAACATGAATAAATGGGTCTTGAGGAAGCAAATGGGCCCAAAGGGCCCGGAAAGAGAAAAATGACACCCATGGGCAGAGTATGATATGAAAAAGCGAGAATGAGCCGTGGCAGGTCTAAGGCAATGTAAACAAAGGAAGTAGGGGTTGATGGCAAGCCCATGAACCCCAAGGATGAGTATGAGGAGATTAGGCCGGGGAAGCCCGATCAAGTTAGTAAAAGCCCATGGGAAAGCAAAGTCAGCAAATGGGCCGGGGAAGCCCAAGGAAAGTAAAAGGGCCGCACGCCTAAAGAGGAAAAAAGAAAGGGACAATGGAGCCCATGAGTAAGAACACCAGTAGGCTCTCTTAAGTCACTGGGGAAAAGAATGGAACGGCAGGCTTAAAAGAGGCCTAGCAGGAACATATCGTCGTGGTAGGAAATGCCAAGTAATGAAACAAGACATAGACATAAATCGAGAAATGGGCCAAGAGAAATGTGAAACCCAGTGTTAAGAAAAGCCCAATCCCAAAGGGAAGCAATGAAAGTACAGAACGGCCCACATGAAAGAACAAAGAAGTATGGCAGACGAATGCAAGCAAAGCTCCAGAGCACAACAAGCACACGGGCTGCAGGCGGGCTTTTGGACATACATAACAGGAAAGCATGCGCAAGGCCCAGGTGCCACCAGCCTGTACCCAGCCAATATGGGTCATGGTGGGGCCATAGGTCAGTGGAAAGAGGTGAAGGGGGGTGCGGTTTGGTGGTGGGGAGGGGGGAAAAGATTTATTTTACGTTCCCTGTCCAAACCCTTTTGGGAGGTACGTCCTGCTGGGATGACAGACCGCCCAAAAGAGGTAAGGTTGGGGAGGGAACGTTGGGTGCATGCCATAGGAAGAGAGAGAGAGCATTTAAGCCACGGCAGAAGACAGTGCCACGGCGAACAGAAACAAAACCAACCTGTTTTTGTCTGGCAAGGGCAAGCAATGTACAGACGGTGGTCGGCAAGCATGCCCAGACTAGACAAAGGCCGTTAGGGGGTGAAATAGTAAAAAACCATCACGGCAGGTCCTATAAAAGGACCCTTGCCGTGCCCTGTAAAAAGGGGGAAAAAGGAAGAAATTCGTCAACTAAAGACGGATAGAACAAAGGAAAAAGGAAGCCAACATGATCCAGAACATGGGGCGGAAGAAACACTAGTAGGAGATGTCCCACAGAATACAGATCAACGTTTTATTACTATGGCAGAAGTGGCAGCTCTCCTGGAACAAAAGAGAGCCAGAGGGCCAAAGGAGAGATTCTACGCACGTAGACCCCCATACCCACTAAGGGTGCTCAGTAAACCCTACCCCGAGAGGTATGAACCGCGAGTATTCGCACAGTATGACGGCAGGAAGGGAAGTGCTGTTGAGCACGTAAGCAAGTTCATTGATACGCTTGGCCCTTATGCCGCAGACGAGGACTTGTGTCTTCGAGAATTTTCTAAATCATTGTGTGACCGGGCTTATACCTGGTACATTGGCTTGAAGCCAGGATCGATCCCAACATGGGATGATATGGTGGATGTATTTTGTACCAAGTACTTTCACGGAGAAGAAATGGTGACACTTGCAACATTGCAAGCGACTAAACAAAGGAATGGTGAAGACTTGATGGATTACATCAAGAGATTTAGGGACATAGCACTCGACTGCTATGACCATTGTGAGGAAAGGATGCTGGTGGAGATGTGTATGACGAATATGATCAGGGAATACAGGGCAGTCCTAGAAAACCTTGAAATCTCCCAGTTCGCGCAGCTGTTACAAAAGGCAAGAAAAACTGCCCAGTCCGTAAAGCCAAGCACGGACAAAAGAAGTGCCCTGCAAGCCATGGCGGTATCCACCGGTGAGCGGAGGAGGAAGACCGACGGGAAAGAGTACGATACTCCCCCGCCAATACCATGCACCGCAAAGGAGCTAGACGTACTGCTAGACAAATGGATAGCAGATGGCGTCTTCAAACCTAACCAGGTTGCCAGAGAGCCCACCGAGGAAGAAAGGAAGGACCCGTGTTTTTGTCGTTTACACAACTATGTCCAACATGCCACGGCAGAATGTTGGGCACTCCGCAGACTAATGCACCGCAGAATAAAGGAAGGAACTTTAGAATTGTCCCAGCAGGAGGTCCAAAGAAACCTACTCCCAAACCATAAAGGGAAGGGTGTAGCAGCAGTGGTAATTTGTGCTGACCTAGGAGAGGACGAAGAAGAAAACATGGCTTTGCCTGCGGCGGCCATTACCACTCTACAACAAAGTTCCAAGTTCAGAAATTTGTTTGATCAGCTGGGACTCTCAACAAAAGAAAGAAAGGTAGCCACAGAGGCCTTGGTGAGCATCGCCTCTGATGCAGGAGTAGAATGCCTATCGGCAGAAATATCAGATGAAACGGCTCTCTTACAGGAGTCAACTGAAATCACTTTTAGTGAAGAAGATATGGAAGTAGGGCATCCGAACCACAGGAGACCCTTGTACTTGGCGGCATCCATAAATCAAATCCCCATAAAGAGAGCTTTAGTAGATACAGGTGTTTCTGTGAATCTCATTCCATTGAGCACTCTGCAGGCAGCAGGAATTTCAGAAAGGAAGATCCAGGGATGTCCAATGGAAGTAACAGGGTTCGGTGGAAGGGGCGAGTACACAACAGGCCACATTCAGCTGTGGTTGAAAGTGGGCCCCATAGCCTCTTTAGCACGGTTCCATGTGGTAAAAATTGAAGTATCCTACCACGTGCTTCTGGGGAGGCCATGGTTGCATAAACACCGGCTGGTCCCGTCCACCTATCACCAATGTGTGAAAGGAAGATTGAACGGCAGGATGATACGCATAGCCGCGAATCCCTCACCATTCGAACAAGCAGAAGCCCACTTAGTAGAAACTATGTTCCACGATCAATGGGCTCCCTCTGGGGAGAGTTCAGTATCAAGGCCGCAAGGTACTTTCGTGCCTAGATGGGAAGATGTCCAGAATGACCCAGAACCCGATCTAAGGGAGTTATTGGCAAGAAAAAGACGAAGGAAAGGGATGCCCGCCGCAGGATTTGAAGATGCACCCCGATGCATTAGAGTCCGAGGCTCTGATGGCAGAATTGTTTACAAATTATGAAGGCACGTGGGGCCCGCAATCGAAACCCAGACGGACCCTACCCAGGAAGAACAGCACGAGGGTTTGACGTGCTGCAGAGTCCAAGAAAGTTTAGAGGAAAGAAGTAACGAAGAGGAGTACGAAAGAGTTGTAGTCGAAAAGGAAGTACAGGTCATGGTAGAAAAGGAAATGGAAGAAGTTGACCTAGGATCTGTTTCACAAGGGCCGAGACCCATCTCAATTAGTGCGAGTTTGACAAAAGATGAGAAAAAGGAATTGGTACTGTTGCTAAAAGAATTCAAAGACGTGTTTGCATGGGACTACAGTGAAATGCCAGGGCTAGACCCTGGGTTAGTAGCACATACGTTAAATGTGGACCCGCAGGCCAGGCCAGTGGCTCAGCCTGCCAGAATATTTCACACAGAAATAGAAGGACAGATAGTCAAAGAAGTACAGAAACTGCTAGCCACAGGATTCGTTAAGCCTATTCAACACCCTCGCTGGCTATCCAACATAGTGCCAGTAAAAAAGAAGAATGGCTAGATCAGGTGTTGCGTGGATTTTAGGGATCTCAACAAAGCATGCTCGAAAGACGAATTTCCATTGCCTAATATGGACTTATTGATAGATTCCGCGGCAGGAAGCGCCATGTTCTCATTCATGGATGGTTTCAGCGGATACAACCAGATCAGAATGGTATCAAAAGATGTGGAGAAAACCGCTTTCAGGACACCCATGGGAAACTTTCACTACACCGTGATGCCCTTCGGGTTAAAAAATGCAGGTGCAACGTATCAACGAGCAATGACGGCTATATTTCACGATATGATGCATCAGGAGTTAGAAGACTATGTGGATGACATAGTAGTTAAGTCAAGGAAGAGAGAAGAACATTTCCATGTGCTGAAAAGGGTATTCGAAAGGTGCAGAGCCTTTAAGTTGAGAATGAATCCCCTCAAATGTGCGTTTGGTGTATCCTCAGGAAAATTCCTGGGCTTCCTAGTGTACAGCAGGGGGATAGATGTTGACCCAGCAAAGGCTACGGCCATTGCAACTATGAGACCTCCAACCATGGTAAAAGAGCTAAAGAGTTGGGGAAAGTCTCATATATCCGGAGATTCATCCCAGGGCATCAATCACTTCGGCCTTTACCAAGCTACTGAGGAAAGGGCAAAGTTTTGTATGGGGAGAAGCGCAGCAGGCGGCCTTCAAGAGGCTGCAGCAGATCATGATGAACCTCCCTATCGTACAAGCCCCAATACACAAAAAACCATTACTGCTTTATATGGCTACCAATTCATATGCCATCGGTGCCATAATTGCCCAAGAAGATGGAGGTGGCATTGAGCAACCAGTATATTACATCAGTCGCGCCCTAAAAGACGCAGAAACTCGTTATCCGAGGGTGGAAAGGGCCTGTTTGGCTATTGTTTATGCCTCGCAAAGACAACACCATTACTTCTTGGCCTATGAAGTGTGGCTGATGACTAAGTCCCATGCCATCAAAGCTTTATTACAGCAGCCAATCCTCTCCGGCAGGATATCACAATGGTTATTACAACTATCGCAGTATGACTTGAGAATGGGAGCGCCCAGAGCAATGAAAAGCCAGGCTATAGCAGATTTATTGGCACAGTTTCCAGGGGAGGAAGAATTTCCACTGGACGACGAAGTTCCAGGGGAAGTAGCCATGGCAGAAGAACTCAGAGAACAGTGGGTGATGAAATTTGACGGATCTTCTACTGCCTAGACTAGAGGGGTTGGGGTAGTTTTATATCATGAAGAAGATAAAGCAGTAGCACTATCATTCAAGCTGGAGTTCCCCTGTTCAAACAATACAGTAGAATATGAAGCTTACTTAACTGGGCTGGCCACAGCTCTAGAGATGGGAGTTAAACATTTAAAGGTATTAGGTGATTCCAATTTGGTAGTCTGCCAAACCAAAGGGAGTTTTTCCCTAAAAGAACCCAGTCTTGCCCCGTACAGAGCAATGGCCCAGAAGATGGAAGAAAAGTTCTTAACTTTCGAAATAGGACATACCCCGAGAAACGAGAATCGATTTGCCGATGCATTGGCCGCACTAGGTTCGCAAGTAATGTTTGAAGGGAAAAGCACCAAAGTGGAAGTCAGCAAAAGGGAGGAATCCATAATCGAAGTGTTAAAAGAGAGGTTCCAGGAGGAACACTGCGAAGGGGATTGGCGGACACTCATAAAGGAAGTTTTAACGGGAGGGGAGGAAGCTATGGAACTAAAAGTACTCAAAGACTACGCCCTAATGAAGGGGGAGCTATACCGCAGGATGCTAGGCGGAATCTTGTCCAGATGTGTGGGGCAAAAGGAAGCCCAGAGAAAGTTGAAAGAAGTACACGAAAAGACTTGCGGATCCTGCGAAGAAGTCAGCCTTTACCGCAGACTTCAAAGGGTGGGATTTTATTGGCCAACCATGAGCAAAGATGCAAACCAAGTCCAAACCCAGTGTGAGAACTGCCAGCTGGCGGCAGACAGGGAAGAAAGTTATGCCGCATTCGTCAGCGAAGACTAGAGAAACCCATTTATACAATACCTGACAGAAGGCATCTTGCCGCAGAAACACAGCGAAAAATATAAGCTCAGGAGGCTAGCAACGCGCTATTTCTTGCATAATATGACCCTTTTCAAAAAAGGGTATGATGGAGACCCTTTGAGGTGTCTAGGCCCTGAGGAAGCGAGAGAAATGATAAAAGAAGTACACTCAGGAGAGTGTGGGGAACACCAGGGAAAGAAAAGGCTTTACAAGTGCCTGCTGCAAATAGGCTATTACTGGCCCACCATGAAAAGGGACACGGCAGAATTTGTGAAAAAATGCCACAATTGCCAAATACAAGCCAATTTGATTCACACTCATCCACAGAACTTGCATAGCATGGTCACACCATGGCCGTTCCATACTTGGGGGCATGATTTAGTTGGACCGGTGAATCCGCCATCACGAGGATACATATGGATACTAGTAGCCACGGAATACTTTACTAAGTGGGCAGAGGCAGTGCCGCTTCGAAAAGCCACAGAAGGGGCAGTGGCAAACTTTATCAAGGAAAACATAATCGTAAGGTTTGGGGTTCCTCACAGGATCATCAGTGACAACGGCACACCTTTTGTCAATAGTGAGGTGAGGAGAATACTAGAGTTTTATCAAATCAAACATCACCGGTCATTACCATATTACCCTCGAGGAAATGGGCAAGCGGAGGCGACGAACAAAACTCTCATAAAAATCATCAGTAAAATGAGCCAAGAATATACGGGAGGATGGGCAACGCACCTGCCAGACGCTGTTTGGGCTTACAGGAGCTCACCTAAGTCAGCCACAGGTTTTTCACCTTTTTCCTTGGTCTACGGAACTGAAGTGGTGAGCCCAGCAGAAAAGATGACCCCATCCCTGAGAGTCATGCAGATGCAAGAAAAGGAGAATGATGAAGAGGTCTTTGCGGCAGAAAGGTGCGAAGACTTGGAAGGACTTGACGAAAGAAAAGAAAAGGCTCAAGAGCACAGCTGTAGATACAGGCAAAAAATGACTGAGGCTTACGGCAGGATGACTAAAGAAAGAATATTTACGGAAGGACAACTGGTCCTAAGAGTGGTAGACTACGTTAGGAGAGGCCTGGCAGGACCATCGAAGTTTGTACCGAAGTGGGAAGGACCCTTTGTGATAAGAGAAGCGCATCCGAGTGGATATTACTGCTTGACTCAGACGGATGGAAAGGACTTAATGGATCCTATCAATGGGAAATAGTTGAAACGCTACTACGCCTAAGGAGAAAAGCAATGTGATTATCCCTTACCCTTTTTGTTTTGACAAAAGCTGTCATGTTTTTTTTTTTTTTTTTTTTCTTTTGCTCTGTTCTTTATCTTTCAAAGATGACTATGTCACAAATTGAATTTTGTAACTTGCTTTCTTATAATGAAAAGCACGAAGTATTTATTATCATATATCATAGCAAAAAAGTAGCAAAGTGTAGCATCATAAAGTTAAATTACAAAAACCCAAACTGTGGCAAGCAAGCCCAAATAGGTGCTATAGGAAGCATAATGTACTGGACAGAGTAATAAAAAAAAAAAAATACAAAACAGGGAAGAAACTGCATCATCATCAATAAAGTCTGAAAATAAGTGACTGATCCCCAAAACGACCAAGTCCTCCTACACCGGAAAGAAGACGCTCTCGGAGGCCCTCCAAATCTGCCACTTCCTTTCTCAAAACCGCAAAGCGAGAGTCAATAGCATCAACGGTAGGATGGACTCTCCTCGAGAAAACTGCTCGAGCAATCTCTCGAAGGTGATCCAAGACGAACTCCACTGCAAAGCCAATGCTGATAAGCTCCTATACTGCAGCCCTCCATTGAAGGATCCTCTCAGTAGAGACAGTATCCACAAAGTTGTGCTCGATGTCGTTCAACACGCTGCCTAACATTCTCAAGAAATGCTCTCTAACTGATCGGCCAAGTCGGAATCCCTGCATGAAGTCCCCACGACTGTCGTAAATCATCACCAAATGAGGAGCGCAGTCCGCAGGAACTCTGAAGCCATGAAAATCTATGTAAGGGGGTCCGGAGCCCCAGAAGGAAGCAGGATCAAGGTCGTTGACCCCGGACTGATCTAAACGCTCAAAGAAGGCCGCAGCCTCGCTCGCAGGATCTGGAAGAGTGGCAGAGCTACTGCCCACCTCAAAATGAGAAAGCACCGTAGGAGGTGGACCTGTCAAAAAACGCAGAGATTGAAATAAGGAACCTTGGTGAGAATAAAAGGAAGAAAAGCCCACGGGGAAGAAGTAAAAGAAATGAGATAAGACTTACCAGAGCCAGCAGTAACAGGGGCTGTGGGGAAAGCAGAGGCAGGAACAGAAGGAACTGCAGAAACGGACGTTGTAAATATGGCGGAAACTGGTATGGGAGATGTGGCAGGAATAGGTGTTGTGGGCATGGCAGGAGAAGCTGCCGCAGACACCCCCACGTCTGCTGAAATGCCTAACTCCCCAAAAGTCTCTGCAGACAGAAAAAATAAACAGGCGAATAAAACGGAAAAAGAATAAAACTTTACGAAGAAAGAAGAAAAAGGTTAAGGAAGAAAGCACATACCCATTGCCTCGGGTGGAACACTATCCTCTTCCTCAGATTTAGAAATCCTCCTCCCTAGGCCAGGCTCATCTTCAGGATCCTCAAGGATCTCCTCAGACTCCTCGGAGGACAATTCAGCACGAGACCCACGTGTGGCAGAAATGGGAATAGAAGAGGGAGTAACTACCAAGGAAGAAACGCCCTGCACTGCCTGAGAGAGAGTAGCAAAAGGGTCACCAGTAGAAATAATGAGAGGTGTAGCAGGAGTAACCTCGACCTCAGCAGGAGGGGTGGTTCCCTTTTGAACAGAAGGTGTCATGGCAGGAGTGGGGGTGGCCTCACTAACCTCCCCAATATGAGTACCCTCATCCATGGGTACCGGTCCAGTAGGAGAGGTAATGGCTGCAGAAGTGGTAAGTGCTGTAAATTTGACCCCACCAAAAGTGCCCTCCGTAAGAATGCCCATAGGGGCAGAAAATTCCTCGGCCGTAGGGCGATATATGGAAAGAGGCTCAGGCTCATCCTAAAGGACAAAACAGAGAAAGGGTGTAAAGGCCGAATTAATTCTTTAGGCGAATGAAGTAACCAAAAACAAAAAAATGTAGCCGACTGGAAACATGCAGGAGCAAGAAGAAATGTACCTCTGATTCGGGTCCCTCAAGCATAACAGGACGGGCGGCTGACGTATCCTCCTTCTGCTTAGACTGCAAAAGCAAAAAGGATAAGAAAAAAAAGTCAAGGAAAAAGTCAGCCAGGATTCAAAATAAGTCAAAAAAAGATAGGGGAAGAAGTATATATATATATATGTGTGTGTGTGTGTACTTGGAAGACAAAGCAAGAAAAGGTTTTTAGAAACTTACCCTTCGCTGAGCAGCAGATACAGGATAGGGAGTTGTCTTCCTTTTACTGCCTCGTGTTCTGCTGGCAGGAGTAGCACTTGCAGGAAGTTGAAGAGTGGCAGACTTGGACTTACTGACAGATTTAAGCTTGGTAGGAGCTTTCTTGGCCGACGCAGGAATGTTTACTACTCTAACTTTCTTTTCCCAACCTGAGGGGTAAACACCCGCGTGCCAATACCATCCACTCTTCTCCTCGTCCCACTCGAAGATGGCAGATCGGCTCTGTTTTCTGGCATAGGCCAACACGGACTTAGAAGGAAGGAGTAACCGAGGATTGGGAGAGATAACTATACTAAGCCCCTCAGGAGGTATAAGAGAGAAACCGCGACTACCAGTCAACACTGCATCAAACGAGTTCATGACAAGCTGCCAATAGAGGTGCATAGCAGCGGTGCAAAAGCCTTCCCTCGAAGAACCAGCAACTGTGACCGCATTAAAATACTCTCTCCAAAAGTCAAAAGCAGTGTGCCGCAGGAAGGGCCTAACCGAAGTAGGAGACTCTGCAAGGAAGGAGAGGTCATCAGGGATATCCTGATCTAGGCCAAACTGTCTCCTCACTCGGTTGGCAAGGTAATGAACAAACCTGACACCCTCTTCTGCCAGATAGGGCAGCCATCCAGGATTAGTGGCAGCCAAATATGTGATACCCGTCTCATCAAAGCCAGCCAGCGGGGTAGTAGTACCAACGGTGTCAACAAACAGACCCATTACCGAATCAGCACAAGTATAACCAGGACGCAACTGTCTATAAGCTCTCCAGGAAAAACCAACACCCTCATCAAAGGACTCAACGACAGAATAATCGATGGGCTTCAAACCAGACCAATGAAAAGCCAAAGGAAAATCATGCTCAAACCTGCCACAAAAATCAGTAATGGCCCGCGGACAAGATTGGTACTTCTCTTTGGCAAACTTGACAGGCTTACACTTCGCCAAGTATTGAGCGCAACGCTCAAACAACAACTGCTGCAGAATGGTGCTGTGCACAGAAGAAGCAACTATGTGGCAGGAACCAGCCTGACTCTCATCACTCCGCAGGATGTCCAGTTGCACATATAAATGCCCCAAAAACATGGGGGCTAGCGGCAAACTCACCCCAGCAGATATTTTAATGGCCAAACGAAAATACAACGGCTTTATGGCATAATGGGGATGGGACCCAAAGACAAACTTAGAAAGCCAAAAAGCAATAAAGGCAGCACGACGAGCAACAGCAGAAAACTTGGAAAAGGAACTAACCCAATAAGACAGTTTAGCATTTCCGGCCGTCCTCTTCCTCAACTCCGCTTCAATATCTTCTTCTTCTGGGGAAAGCTCAATAGCGGCAGGATCAGCATCCCCGAGAATAGGCAAAAGAAACTGATTGGCCACGTCCTTGAGGAGTAACCGTGACTTTGCCGCAAGAAAAGAAGAATGTGTGAGTGGTGGAACACCATCGGCGAACTAAATGGCAAAGATTATAGAGGTCTCGGAAGTTGGAAAGGCTTCGGGAAAGAACGACGGCCTTTAGAACACCGGCCCGTTGAAGCAAACCCATGAAATGTGTATCCGATAACTCACTGTCAACCCACTCTTTCCAACCCAAGGCAGTGCCAGACCTAAACTCAAAGTGAATAGGCACGGGAAGGGCAACGCCTTGACGAATGATCAAATCGGAGATGGAGGAAGACGCCGGAGCCCAAGAAACATTAGGGTTTTACCGGCAAAGAGCGAGCCACACACGGCCAGGCGGCGGCGACACAAAATCTCCAGGAGCCTTAGGAAAGTGAGGACTAGGACTGTACCAAGGATCAATCAGTGGGGCGCACTCGCTGTCTAGGTCGCGCCTCGTTTCCTCCTCCTTGGAATGGTCCGAATCGGAGTGCGCGTCTTCTTCTTCTACTTCTTGTTCCACCGGAGGATACACGGTGACGCTTTTCCCTTTACGGCGGGAAGAAGCTTGGGTTTTTACCGGTGCCATGGCGTGAGGATTCGAATGGAGCAAGAGAGGGATGTGTGTTCGATAAGAAAATGATGATGAGGAAAGGAAGATGTTTTGAGATAAAAGGAGTTTGTGTCTACGTTGGGAAGGGATTTTTCTTTTAAATACCTGAGTTATCAAGGCCGGCGTGAAGGGAGGTGACGGGTCAGCCATTGAGAAAAGGATGAAATTAATGAGGCAACAATTATGTTTTAAAGCAACCACCATTTTGGGAAAATCGAAGAGTTGTCACTGTTCACGGCAAGAAAAGAAAAAAAAAATACATATATATGCAGGAAGGAGCTCTTGGTTTCAAAAAGCCCGCGAAGGGAAAGAAAAGGTTTAAAAAGACAAAAAGGTCCTTCATTCACATATGAACCGCAAGAACGCTTCATATGTTCAGGGGGCTAAATGTTGAGGGTCATTTTTGTAAAAGCCAGCCCAACCCAGCAAAGCAGGCAATGAGAGTGGCAGGCATAGAATAAGACTGTTAGGCCCAAGCGGCAGGAAGAATAGAACACAGGCCCATAACATGAATAAATGGGTCTTGAGGAAGCAAATGGGCCCAAGGGGCCCGGAAAGAGAAAAATGACACCCATGGGCAGAGTATGATATGAAAAAGCGAGAATGAGCCGTGGCAGGCCTAAGGCAATGTAAACAAAGGAAGTAGGGGTTGATGGCAAGCCCATGAACCCCAAGGATGAGTATGAGGAGATTGGGCCGGGGAAGCCCGATCAAGTTAGTAAAAGCCCATGGGAAAGCAAAGTCAGCAAATGGGCCGGGGAAGCCCAAGGAAAGTAAAAGGGCCGCACGCCCAAAGAGGAAAAAGGAAAGGGACAATGGAGCCCATGAGTAAGAACACCAGTAGGCTCTCTTAAGTCACTGGGGGAAAGAATGGAACGGCAGGCTTAAAAGAGGCCTAGCAGGAACATATCGTCGTGGTAGGAAATGCCAAGTAATGAAACAAGACATAGACATAAATCGAGAAATGGGCCAAGAGAAATGTGAAACCCAGTGTTAAGAAAAGCCCAATCCCAAAGGGAAGCAGTGAAAGTACAGAACGGTCCACATGAAAGAACAAAGAAGTATGGCAGACGAATGCAAGCAAAGCTCCAGAGCACAACAAGCACACGGGCCGCAGGCGGGCTTTTGAACGTACATAACAGGAAAGCATGCGCAAGGCCTAGGTGCCACCAGCCTGTACCCAGCCAATATGGGTCATGGTAGGGCCATGGGTCAGTGGAAAGAGGTAAAGAGGGGTGCGGTTTGGTAGTGGGGAGGGGGGAAAAGATTTATTTTACGTTCCCTGTCCAAATCCTTTTGGGAGGTACGTCCTGCTGGGATGACAGACCGCCCAAAAGAGGTAAGGTTGGGGAGGGAACGTTGGGTGCATGCCATAGGAAGAGAGAGAGAAAGCATTTAAGCCACGGCAGAAGACAGTGCCACGGCGAACAGAAACAAAACCAACCTGTTTTTGTCTGGCAAGGGCAAGCAATGTACAGACGGTGGTCGGCAAGCATGCCCAGACCAAACAAAGGCCGTTAGGGGGTGAAATAGTAAAAAACCATCACGGCAGGCCCTATAAAAGGACCCTTGCCGTGCCCTGTAAAAAGGGGGGACCGAAAAACAGAGGAAGAGAAAAACATAGAAAGAAAGAACTAAAAAGAAAAGGAAAAGAAAAGAAGGAAGGATAAGAAAACAAATAGTGAGGATAACAGGCATGCACCAATAGATCTTTTCTTTCCTCTCCCCTTCAAAATCTCACTCTCTAGGGAACAGTAAAGCAGTAAGAATTTTCCGCAGGCATCTATCACTTAGGTCCGATTCCCTCAAAGTCAGTAATCCCCACGGCAGGATATTCTCCTGGGAGGTTAGTTTCATTGAGAAGAAGCATTCTTCCTCTTTGATCTTTTTGCCATTACAGACCCGGTTTTTGCTTGATGTTTATTTTTGATTAACTTCCATCACCGTTCAATCAATTGTTCTTTCTTATAAAAGCCATTGTTAGTATTACCATTATTACTACTGTGATATTCGGTTGTTTATTATTAACAAAAGCTACTGCACTCTGTTTTTTCCTTTCATTGTCATTATATCTGCCTGCCGTAATCTTGTTGTAATAGCTCTGCTTGCCGTAAGGGTGTTCCTGGCAGAAAAGGCAAAGTTTGTGCACAAACCGGCCCAAAGTGAGTTACAGTTGGGCCAGTCTCAACTTCCCTACTCAGAAAGAACATTTGGGCCCATCACCACAGGAGGCAACCCAGCCTAAACACAGAAAAGGCCCCTACAATTAAAATACTAAAATCAATACATTTTTTAAAATTTTAATATAAAAAACTTATAAATTGATGTGTTCAAAATATTATTAGTACCACTTAAATAATATATAATAAATGAATGTATATATAGATTACTAGTCGTTAATCCGTACTATGCACAAACTTACCATTTGTGAGGTAGACTAAAATAATTTTATAAAATTTTAAATTGATTAAGAAACTACACCATTGCATGATTTACTCTTGCATGACTTCAATTTGTGTTACAATTTGATGAATAAGTCATTGTTTGAACGTACAATAGCTTACAAAAAATTTGTCAGACAGTTTCAGATACTACAAATAAATAACTTAAAAATTCAAATATTAAAACTTCTAAAAGACCAAAAAATATTAAAGAATCAAATGATTCACTGCTTAGAAATTATTGAAACAAAACAAAATATATATGACTAAATAATAGAGAAATATAAAAAGAAAAATGGGTTACATTCAAAAAAATAATCCATGGGTATAACTATTGAAATGAATCAAAAGATTTAGAGTCTACAAATTATAGATTATATGTGTGTGTGTGTGTGTGACTACTCAAATTCAAAGATATGTACTTAAAGAATAAGTTATTGAAACAATTCAAAAAATATATGACCATTCGAGAGAGAAATATAAGAAAAATAAAAAAGTATACGAACCCATAAAATAATAAGTTTTAAATTTTAACGGGTCTAAACTTTAAACAAACCTTATCAGCATATGGCCCACGCTAAAAAATGTTGAGAAAGAGCCCACATTGAAATAATGAAAGCCACACCTCCTTTTAATATATCATATATAAGCTTTCTGCCCAAGAAATTAACATACTTTCATATCGTGAGGTGAAGTAAAGACATGCAGCAGCAGCAACCTTTAATTTCAATTATTGCAAACTTTTTTATCTTGTAAAAAACGACTAAAGAGAGTTTGGTGGTTCATATACGAAAATTACTTTTTAAAAAATACATGAAAAAACATAAAATATATATATATATATATATATTTTAACAAAGTAAAGAAGAAGAAAATAACAGAAAAAGAGCTCATACCTCTATTCGGCTTAAAAAAATATATTGGGGTTTTCACTGCTTTTATAGTGTTCATGATTAACCCCGTAAATTTGGAGATAAATTATCAATGTTTGAGTTTGAGTTTAAGTTTAAGTTGAACTTGTTAAAGAAATAGAATTTCACTCCTGTTAAATTTGGACTAAATAAAAATAATTTTGTTTAAAAAAAATGATAATGATGAGTTTGAGTTTAAGTTGGACCTTTTTTTTTTTTTAGAATGTTGTTAAGTTTAGACTAAACAAAAATAATTTTATTTTAAAAAAAATGATAATAATGTGGCAAGTTCTGGAGAGGTCAATAAAAAGTCAAAGGCTTTGATTATATATATATATATATATATATATATATATTAGTACAATAGTACTACTTAAATATTAACTCAATTGATCAATTGGGTCATATTATAAGCGATATTCAGAGAATAGGTGCTGGCATGCAGACTTGTAATTTTATTCATACACATAGGGGGGTAATAGGTTGGCCCACTCCCTTACAGACGTGTGATTAAAAGAACTACCACAAGACTTGGTTGATGTATTTCAGTTTAATTTATCTTAATAAAGTTGATTTACCTTTTCCTAAAATATATATATATATATATATATTAACTCAATTGATTAAAAAAAAACCTTGTTTTCGAATAAAAATTTAAAATATGAAATAAAAAAAGAAATCATCATAAAGCAAATATCATAAGTTTAAATTCTATCATATCTCCCTTTTATCCATTAAAGAAGATATGTTTAAAGAAACTAAACAAACTTAACGTAGATAAATTATTTAGTCCCCCACTAAAGAACCATATCAGTAATGCCAAGTGATTATTCTATTCAATAATATAACGCCATGTGTTTAATTAAATTGAATAAATAATCTTTATCACAATTTTAATCACCATCCAAATAAATAATAAATTTGTAAAAAATAAAAATAAAACTTCACCATCAACTCCTCTTCCTATCTCCGATACCAATAGTCCTCTAAAAATCAAAAAATACAACGACATCAACATTTTACAAAATTGCCGATTTAAACTAATGAAGCAGCAATCAATAACTAATTTGATGAAATTAATAATTGACAACTTTTTCAACTTTAAAAAGGAGGTATGCAAGGTTTCTCTTTGTCTAAGGAGTTAGTGCTCTTTGTCTAATTTCCTTGACATTGCAGAAGTGGTGTCACTTCAGTGAAGGTGTGGATAGTTCCCTCGGAATAGTAAGACTATTCCTAGGCTTGTTGGGTTTTCTTTTAGGTAGACGTGGCAAAACGGGCGAGTCAGGTCAGGTTCGGATCGGGTCACTGGTTGAGTCGGTCGCGAGTTGGGTCGAGTTGACCCGTATTTTTCAATCAGTTTTTTTTTTTTTTTTGAAATAGATGCAATTTGTCAATTGTTTATGAGTTTCTTAACTGTGATTAGATTCTCAATGGTGATACTGTTACCAATTACCACTAAACACTTGATACCCAAATTTGGTGCAACTCTTGTTCCAGCTTTCTAGAAGCTAATCTTGGTATAATTTTCGATCTGTTTAAAGTAGGAAAAGAAAATGAAGGTGGCAAGTAAAGAATGACAAACTATAATAGAGTACATAACATAATAAGTAAAGAAGAATAAGTAAATATTTTATAAGAATTACACCTCAATCTCAATCTACCCAACGTTGGTAGACGTGGCAAAACGGGCAGGTCGGGTTCGGGTTCGGATTGGGTCAATCGGGTTGCGAGTTAAAATGGGTCATTTTTAAATCGGTCAATCGGGTCGGATCAGAAATTCTGACCCGTTTTGCCATGTCTACTTTTAGGTGATTGGTAAACAGTTAATGTGTAAGTATTATGGACGATTTGGCTCATTCTTGGAACCAGCTTACTCTCTCTAAAAGAGAAGGGCTGGGGTGTAGTCTCACACACGAGGAAAGTGTTACAGAGTTTTCAATTGTAGCGGAATTTTTGACAAGAAGAGCTCTCAATGTGGAGGTCATAGTTAGAACATTCACACCATTGTGGAGAGCTATGAACAGCTTCAAAATCAAGAAGTTTGGCAATTATAAAATTTTGTTCATGTTTGATAACAAGGGGGATGTGGACAGGATTCTCAGCAGTGAACCATGGAGCTTCAATAAGCACCTGGTAGTTATGTAGTGATACAAAGGTGATAAACCTCTACATGAAATCAGTTTTGAGAGGACGACCCTCTGGATGCAAGTTCATGGACTTCCATTCAAGTATATGACTTTGGAGGCGGGAATCAAAATCTGTGAAGTCATAGGTAAAGTGATTAGGCGAACGAAGATAAGATTGTTTGATGCCGGTAACTTTATATGCACCCAAGTGTCCATTGATTTAGCTTTGCCATTGTGCATGGTTGCCTTATATCAGTAAATGATGGGAAAGAAATATGGGTCTCTTTCAAATACGAAAGATTGCCCAATATCTGTTATTGGTGTGGTATGATTCAACCTACTCGTGGGATTAGACAAGGTGACCCACTATCACCTTTTCTTTTCTTGCTTTGTACAGAAGGCTTAAATGGGTTAATCAAGAGAGCAAAAAATACTGGAGAAATACATGGTTTCTCACTTTGTAGGAGATGACCTAAACTAACCTATCTATTTTTTGCAGATGATAGTCTTCTCTTTTGCAGGGCAACCATGGAAGAATGTGGCAAGGTGTTGGAGATTTTGAATTTGTATGAGAAGGCATCAAGGCAGAAAGTCAATAGAAGAAAAATAGCATTATTCTTTAGCAAGTGCACACCAATAGAAATAAAGCATGCTATCAAGGTGGCTCTTGGTGTTCCGAAAATTATGCAATATAAGAGGTACTTGGGTCTCCCTTCTTTTGTTGGTAGGGGGAAAAAAGCAATCTTCAATTATATCAAAGAGAAAATATTGAGAAAGTTACAAGGACGGGAACACAAATTGCTCTCATAAGCAGGAAGGAAAGTGTTATGAAGTCAGTTATACAAGCTATCCCCACCTACTCTATGGGTTGTTTTAAATTACCTATTGGTTTGTGCAATGAAATTGAAGCCTTAATTAAAAAAATTTGGTGGGGACAATGAGAAGATTGAAGAAAGATTCATTGGGTTAAGTGGGAAGAAATGACAAAGTCTAAAATGGTGGGTGGAATGGGTTTTAGAGACCTAGCAATGTTCAATGACTCTTTACTAGCAAAGCAAGCCTAGCGACTTTTGCACAACAAAACATCTCTATTTTATAAGATGTTTAAGGCCGTCTTTTTCTCAAATACTACAATTTTGGAAGCTGCCGACTCAAGAATGGGATCCTATGCTTGGAAGAGTATTCTTAGAGGAAGGGATATTATTCAAAGATGATCAAGATGGAGGGTTGGGAATGGAGAGAAAAATAAATATTTGGCAACATAAATGTTTACCAAGGAGGCACCCACTACAATTCCCAATCTGCCACATAAATGACTTCAGGGTCTCTTGTTTAATTGATCAAACCACACAACAATGGAGGGTAGATTTGGTGGATGGTTTATTTGTGGCTGAAGATGCAGATTAATTAAGGCAATACCACTGAGTTGGGTAGAATCAAAAGATGTGTTGTTCTGGCCTTACACAAACAATGGAGTGTATAGCTACAAATCAGGCTACCGTTTCCTCAAAGAAGATGCTGAAATGGAGGTCACAAACTAGGTTCCACCACTTAGAGATAAGCATGTTTGGAAAGCCATTTGGTCGATGCAAGTGCCATAGAAAGTAAAGAATTTTATATGGAGAGTGTCGGAGGAATAAGATTAAGTTTTCCTTCTAACAAATGAGATTTGTGTTGGGTTGGAAGCTTAAACCGAAACTCAACAATGGGCTCGAGGCACGGCCCAAAGGCTATCGGTGAAGATCCGAGGAATTCACTTTATTTTATGCCTTGGGCTTAGGTTGAGACTGATAAGAATGACCTATAAACAATTCCTACAACAGACACGTCAGCATAATTAAAAGGTATACTGCAAGAAATAGCCCAACAATAAAATGTTTCTGTAGTAAGATAGCCCAGCGGTAAAATGCCCCAGTGATAAAGTAAGACATAACAGAATGAACCTTCAGCTGTTAGCTATTTCACATATTAAGGAAAGTATCCACATTTTCAAACTCATCATCCATTGGCTCTGGAGAAGAGTCTTCTAATACAATAATATGAGGGATAAATTCTATAGTAATAGTTACATCATAACCTTCAATAGTAAATGAGTAAATAAATATTATGGGCTCCATTATAACAAATAATGAGGAAAACTTAGTGTGAGATGAAGGGAGAGAGATAGAGATTCCAGCTAGCGCAGCAAGATCATTATGGTGCCCAGGTATGCTCGTGGATATGGTATGAGTAGTGAGTAATAAGGGACATTTCAGGTAGTATGAGCAGTGAGAGAGGGTGTTTAGTGAAGCTGATGGAGCTTTCTGCTGGGGACGGGTAAGTGTTTATGAGTAGAGTTATAAGGAGTATTTGTGAGCTATTGGCTGAAGAGCTTAGTTTCTAAATTTGAAACTAAGAACTCAGAGACTCAGAACTTTGCCAGATCTTAGAGAAGGCTAAACAGAGAAGTTAAGTAAGAATTCTTTTCTATTAGTGTATCTCTTAGTGTGTATGGGTCCCCCCTTGAAGGATTAGTGGAGAGTTCCCTTTATAGTTGAGTTTGAGGGGGTAACTAGCAAATAATCTCTGCTAAATCTTCTTGAATCTTCAGAAAATTTTTAGAGAATCATTCCTAGAATTTTGGCCAAGAGTGGTAAGCTCAACTTTTTGAATGTTCTTGCTGTTTTGGGTAATAATAACTGGGATTCTGGCCTAGCATTAAATGCTTATTGGCCTTAGCTGATGGGATTAAAGCATGTATTAGGCTAATGATCTTGGTTTTATTGCTGCTAGAATCAGAGCTCCCTAGGGCAGATTGTATCACCCTAACCTAAGTGTCAATCTTGGAGCCCTATATTGGGATCCCTTTGGTGCCCTTCAAACCACATTTCCCTAAATTTCCCCATTTGAGTTCATGTGCTTGGTCCATGAATCAAAAAGTACACGTTTTTGACATGATAATGAACTGATTTCAAGTTGTTCCAGAAGCTTTCATGGCCTGGTTATGGCTGTCCTTGGTCCTTGATCGAATGGGTTGGAGAAGAAAGGAGATACAACTGGCTGAAGCTTCCCAGCTTTTTGTCATGTCACCTTAGTTTTATGTCACATGAGAAATGATGAAAATGAACTTGGCAAGGAATGGTTTAACCCCTGCTAGACACGTGTCCCTCTTCTGATCTGATTAGAAAAGCTTAAGCTAATGGTGATGGCTCCAGCTGTCAGGTTGTGGTGAGACTTGACTGGTCAGCTCACGTGAGCTTCAGCTGCTAGGATTTGTATATGAGCTGGGCTGGCTCAGCTGGGCTTTGTAGTTGAGCTTCTTTGGACTTGGCCATCCCTACAAAAATGAATGGTTTTGCCATGGGTAATATAAATAGGCTTTTGTAGTTAGTTGATTATGGGAAAATAGGCATAATTCCCATAAATTTTGTAAAAGAAATATTTTTTGAGAGATGAGTAATTTATATTTCCCATGAGTTAGAGACTTTAGTATATATTTTGCCAATAAATAGTTTTGGGCTTTGAGCATTACGTAATTGTTTTTGTCAAAATAGTATTTTGGGCTTTTATAAATAATTGCCAAAATAGATTTGGGTTTTGTAAAGTAGTGACAAAATAGTACTTGGGTTTTGTGAAATAGGTGCCAAAATAATATTTGGGTCTTATAAAATAGGTGTCAAATTAGTATTTGAGTTTTGTAAAATAAGTGCCAAATTATTATTTGGGCTTTGTAAAATAATGCCAAAATAAGTATTTGGGTTTTGTAAAATAGGTGTCAAATTAGTATTTGGCTTTGTAAAATTGTGCCAAAATAATATTTGGATTTTGTAAAATAAGTGCCAAATTAGTATTTGGGCTTTGTAAAATATGTGCCAAATTAATATTTGGGCTTTGTAAAATAGTGCCAAAGTAATATTTGGCATTTGTAAAATAAGTGCCAAATTAGTATTTGAGCTTTATAAAATAGTGCCAAAATAATATTTAGGCTTTGTAGGATTTTGTAAAAATATTGTCGTGTAGCAATGGACTTAGTAAGAATGCCGTGTAGCAACGGGCTTTTAGAGATGTCGTGTAGCAAAGGGCTTTTGAGATGTCGTGTAGCATTAGGCTTTTAATAGATGCCGTGTAGCAACGAGCTTTAGAGGTGCCGTGTAGCAATGGGCTTTATGAGAGAGTTTTGTTGGGCCTTTTGGATTTTTCCCACATGGTAAATGATAGCTTTTTTGTGAAGATAGTATAATTGTGTGGCCCAATTTTGGTGACAATATGATTGGTATTTTTGTGAAAACCCAAGTTGGATAATATGTGGGTAATATGTGTGAGAGGGCTCAAGATAATTTATGGGACTTATATATGGAATATTTGTGGGAACCCAATAACATGGAGAATATTTGAGTAATATGTGGGGAATATTTGTGAGGGCTCAAAATAGCTTATGGGCTTGTGTGGGTATTTTTTGTAAGTAGACTAATAAAATTAGATCCCAAAAATTTGTACCTCAACAGAGAGCATGTTGAAATGTCATGCCAACGAAGTACGCTTTGATGAAGAGAATTGTTATTGCGAACTCATTCTGTGAACAATGCCGAGTTGAAGCTAAAGACCCACTCCACGCTCTGTGGTCATGCACTGAACTTGATATCGTTTGGGCAGATCAAGCACTATGGAATTTCCGAAATGCAGCTGGTTTTGTGGACTTCAAAAACCTAGTCTCATGGATAGTATTGAAGGGCAAGCAATTAGATATTTTTGCAGTCACGGCATGGACAGTTTGGAGTCAAAGGAACTAGGTTCATCTACAAGCTCTTGCTATTGCTCTTTACCAAATTGCTACTGCATCAAAAACTAGCTTGAACGACTTCCACATGAAGAGGCAGAGGACAGAGACACAGGTGCGACGAATTGGGCTAATATCTCACAATCGCTGGCTGCCTCCTCCAGTGGACATGATGAAGATAAATTTCGATGGTGCCGTTTGTTCAAAAAATAAAAGAGCTGGTGTAGGCGTGGTGGTCAGGGATACTAACGGCTTGGTCTTAGCTTCTTGCACAATGCCAGTGCACCAACCATACAAGGCAGCGGAGGTTGAGTCATTGGCAACAGCTATAGCCTTGTCCTTTGTTGCGGAGCTTGGTTTTCGACATTGTTGTTCTGGAGGGAGATTCAATGGAAGTGATACAGGCATTGAGGGAGAATGATCAATCCTTAACACCTACAGGTTTGCTACTTGAGGATGTAAGAATGTTATCCCAAAAGTTTGAACAATTGCTATATTCTCGTACAAAAAGAGATGGAAATACTGTAGTTCATAGTTTGGCTAAATATGCATTAAGCATCCCAGATTTTTTAGCGTAGATGGAAAATGTTCCACCACACATACAATTTGTTTTACAAGCTGATTTAGCTTACTTACATTAATAAAGTTCAGTTTTTTCTCCAAAAAAAAAAAAACCTGATTAAAGCTTTGCGTGCAATAATTTCAGTGTGGGAGTCATTGAAAATGTCATTGCGCAGACTCAAGAGGGAGCGTACGATGCTACAGCTTCCACTTCATCAGAAAACACCAAGTGAAATTGAACATTTTGAAAATGAAAATAATAATAATAATAATAATAATTAATGGGGAAAACAAAGTGCAAAGGGAGACCTTGAGAAGGAGAATTAAGGAAAAAGGCAGGCAAGAGAGTAATTTCAGGGATTTCAAAAATCTCCCACCTAGGTGATTTTGGGAACGTTGATGCTACAGTAATTTTTTATTTTCACAAGACTAGCGGTGTCGGAGATAGGAAGTGAGGGTTGATGGTGAAGATTTTTTTTTTTTTTTTTATACTTCGTATAATTTATTTTTATTTGAACTATGATCAGGATTGTGACATAGATGATTACTCAATTAAATGCACACTTGGTATTATATTATTGAATGAGAGAATCATTAGGCATTACTAAAGTGGTCCTTTAGGAGGGTTAAATAATTTATCTCCAATGTGTGGAATTTAATTTAGGCATTTGCCTTAACCTACTTATGGATCCAATGGTTTCAAGTTGGTAAGAAATAATAGTCCTTGAGTTGAACTAATATAATATCATTGTTCACAAAGGTTTAAATTCAAAACCTATTGTACACCAAAACCCTAACTATTGGACACAATCTAGATGGTTGAAGTTTACTGTGATTTGGTTACATAATGTGTTTCTCTCTTTAATGTCTTTGATTATCATCTTTTTATTTTTACTTTATCTTTTTATTGGATGTGAATTTTAAAAATCTAACCGTTAGATTGCATATTCTTATTATATCTACCATACTTACAAAGTTTTAAGAAGATCAAAAATCAATAGTTATGTTATCAATGACATGTTGAAATTTCAAATTTCTGTGGTAAATAATTATGTATTAAAAAATAAGTTTATTGATCAAATAGTAAATTACATCCAATTTAAACGAAATTTTACATGTATGTTACAAACATAAAAAAATATAATCTAATTATTAAATTTTCAAAATTTACATTCATTAAAAAAATATAAGATAAGTTTGAAAGGTTTCTTCTCAAACTAATTTGAAGAGAAACATTTTCCTTTAAATATTATCGAGTTTCATATTTAAACAAAAAAAATTATATTATATTAAACTTTTTCATACATAACACAGATTATGGACTAGTTTTAGTATAATGTCAAAAATTTTTTTTTTTTTGGATAGGAAGTATAATGTCAATTAGCAACAAAGAAACAGGGTATGGACTATGGATATGAGCCGATTAGACTGTAGACCCAACAAAAGCCACGTAATCCCATTATCCACAACTTATCAAAAATTGAAGCACTGGACATGACGTGTCAGAACATTTAGCTCCACCACCAATCATCATTCTCCAAGCGTTCTTTCAATTTAAAATAAAGTAGAAAAACAAATATGTGGATGGAACGCCTTTGACAATGATTTTGGAGTATGGTGGGGCATGCGAACCACAGTCCACAGACTCTCAACATGACCAAAACTATGAACTCCAATTCTCCACATACCCATCAATTTCTCTCTTTCTCTGAGACTACCTTTGAGAGGAGAGACAATGTTGTGGTGTGAAAAATGAAGAGGAAGATAGTGTTATGCATCTTCCATGGCCTGCCATTATTGTGTTTACAATGCTTTCTCACCATCACCACAGTCACAGAGAGACTTCATCAACAAAACCATTTTAAAGCCATCAAGTAGATCCAAACCTGTTCTCATTTCTTCTATAAGCAATGCTAGAGCCTCCTACAATACTCTTGTCTTTGAGGTGCTACTCTTTTCTTCTCTCTGTGTTAATATATAATGTACTATATATAATTGCATTGTCATGTATAGAGATAGAGTTATAACTATGTTTCAGGAAAATACATTATGGTTGTTTTAGATACTGGCATTTTGATATTATTGTGCAGTTGTTGATTCTTATCAATTATTATAAACCTTTTATCTGCCTTCAGCATGGTTAATAAGTTTCTTTCTCTATTGTATTGAAAGAGTAAAATGCATAATCTCGTTTTTTGGTCAATTGTCAGAGTTTTGGTACTGACTATAGTTGGTTTAACAATTAAATACCTGTGGCAGTGAAGCTGTTTGGTATTGGAATTTCAAGGAGCATCAATGTAAATATTTCTAGGGGTGTGTTAAATTTACAATGTGAGACATGTTTGCATCAGTATTTAATTATTTATATATAGACCTGTAATTGTGAATTTGAAGGCATCACAGATTCACCTCAATTAATGTTCCTAGTCAGTTTCTTTGTAAACTATGTCAAGATTTGAGTCTCTAATCAATACCCATGTGTTAAGAATGCGGTCCATGTTAAGCACAAAACTTACGTTAGTTAGGTACAATTCCTTAGGTGTTGTATCTTAGATTTTTCAATTAAATTTAACCATACAAAGGTTAGGTTGTTAGATGAACGCATATTTTGTTTGCATCAATTGTTCCGAACAATCATTGCTTATTTAAAGCAGCATCCACATTGGTTTGTTCATTGTGCTACAAATTATCATTGTTATTCTCAAAGGCATAACTGGGTGAGTTATATGTTCTTAATGCTAGGCTGTTAGGCTTTTGGGTCCTCCAGCAAGGTTTGAAGCTTCAAAGCTGAAAGTTGTTTTCTTAGGAGAAGAGTTAAACAAGTATTCAGGAATTCTTCCAAGAACCTACATCCTATCCCACTGTGACTTTACAGCTAACTTATCCTTGACCATCTCTAATGTCATAAATCTTGATCAGGTATGCATTCTTATTATTTACTAATTTGGCATTTAAGCTTTTCACCTGATGTCCAAACCTGCACAAAGGCAAACAATTGCACCTGTCCACGATATTTTGTTTCAAAATTGACCTTGTGGTAGTGAATAGGTGTCTAGAAATTTGCACATGTTGCTAACTACAATCACTGTAGTATGAATATGTTTTTAGCGGGAGCAATATGTCATCTGCAATATTTGAAGCTTTAATTGTATTTCTGCATGATTTTACATGTCAATGGCAGTTAAGAGGCTGGTATAACAAAGATGATGTAGTTGCCGAATGGAAGAAAGTGAAAGACGATATGTGTCTACATGTCCACTGCTATGTGAGTGGTCCAAATCCCCTGCTAGACCTTGCTGCAGAGTTTCGGTACCACATATTCTCCAAGGAATTGCCTTTGGTAAGTTTCTCCTATAATATTGACTTAAATAACTCATTTTTGTGAAGGAAGGGATTCCAAATTATCTACGACACCATCTCTTAGGTTCTTAACATCAATGACATGCCACTATAGACAAGCATTCATGCATCGCTGTGGTGAAATTGATAAAAAGCCATGTACAGCTATCTTCTGTACAACTAGTACACTCTATGTTGCAATTTCTTCATTCCATTCTCCAGAGAGAGAGATTGGCAAAGATGGGGTGTGTTGTTTGGGTCACAAGTGCCTTAGATGGTCAACTTGCATGGATTTGGTGCACTTGTTATGGTTAAAACTGTTAGAGAGTATTGGTTAAATAGACACCATCTATCATTTCTCATTTTCCCCATATTATTCCTCACTTCATCATCATAGACATTGCAGAAAAAAATTTCTCCTCTGTTTCCTAGTCCAAGCTATAAAATTTGTTAAAATGTTTAATGGCCGATGAATTATAAATGGCTATATTTTCATATTGATGCAAAGCCAGGTGCTCAAAGCTGTGTTACATGGGGATTCAGTACTTTTCCGAGACCATCCTGAGCTACTGGATGCTTTGGTTAGGGTATATTTCCATTCTAGTTCACAAAAGTACAATCGCACAGAATGTTGGGGTCCTCTCAAGAAAGCTGCAGAGGTAAAATCACACATCACATGTTGCTTCTGTCAACTCAGTTTCCTCATGTTAGTAGCCCTGGTTTTCCAAGCAAAGACTAATTATTAGTATTACCTTTTTAATAATACCATTAAAAGTACTCTTGAAGATATAAATTAATTGTATCCACTGAATGGACACTTCCTTTGAAGTTTTGTAGCATTGCTTGAATCCAAAACCTCTAATATATCTCACCAAAACAATTTCTAATAGAAAATCAGAAAGAGGGTGGAATTACCATATTTATTTATGTTAATTGATTTTTTCAGGGAAGACAAGGGGACCAGATCCAAGGTTTGATAAGTGCAAGTGAAGATGGTTTGAAGCAAAAGTGGGGAAAACCAAGATCCATTTTTCAAGCTCTTTTTGCTTTCCTTCTTTGAAGTGCACTTCAGAAGCACCTTAATCTCGAAGTGTTCTCTGTTCTTCATGCCACAAGGATTGTTATTTCAGGTGCCTGAGGCATAGCAGGGTCCATTCTTAGCAAAACCTTAACAAATGGGGAGAGACTAAAGGCCAACCTCAAGTTGCATAAAAAATGTGGGGTCCTGATTCTTTTTCAATTAACACATTTGTTCAATTGGAAATATTGACTCACTATTATTGTGTGATTGAGACCTTTTTTCATCTGGTAAATCAGAAAATGGCTCATTTCTTTGTTTCAAACTTTTCTTGTGTATCTTAGTTGTATACTTCTATATGTCATTCTGTGTGCGCCCCCCACCACCCCCTCTAATATGCCTCCCAAAAAAAAAAAAAAAAAAAAAATGAGAGAGAGAGAAGAAGACATAATAGAATTCTATTTTTTTTTTCTCCAAGAACTTCAACGGGTATACAGCATGGAGTGTCCGTGCCTATCAGTTAGCTCAGGATCTGACTATAAGCCATGTTCAGGCTACTCAGTCCATTTATTGAATGAGCATACAGAATTGTTTACGGAAAATGCTAAAACTACTGTTAATTTTACTAAAACTTATAGAGAGATGCAGCAATGTGATTTTCTTTTTGAGCAAACAATGAATGTGATTAGGACAACATTAATAACATAGCATATAAATTTCAAATTTACGTTCTTGTTTTGTATTTAAAAATGACGTTAGTTCCTGAGCTCAACTAGTAAAGTTTTTAATGATTGAATAAACAATGAATGTGATTAGGACAACATTAATAACATAGTATATAAATTTCATATTATGCTTTTGTTTTGTATTTAAAAATGACATTAGTAAAGTCTCTAATGATTGAATAAAATATCTTGGGTTAAATCCCCCGCTTACACTAAGAATCAATTGATGTCTTGGTCTAATGATAAATAGCTATCATCAGGAGCGAACACCATAAGTTAAAACTCTCTAAAAAAAAATTGACATTAGTTCTGATGTCTATGTAATAAAATTTATAGTATATTTTAACCAAAAAAAAAAATTTTATAGTATATTTAATATCACTATTCTTTAATAGTTTTGCTTGTTTACAAGAATCACAACTCAAGATTGCTTTTAGACAAACACTTTGATGTAAAGCTCGAACGTATTCTAAGATTGTGTATAAGTTGAAACTTTCTAAAAAAAAAGGTGTTGAAATTTATTTCTTTTATTTTAGTGGAAAAAACACAAAGACTTGTTTCTCCTCATTTATAAGACATGTTCAATTGATTGAAGTGATATATTATGATTTGTGTCTAATAAAACTATAAAAGTGGCATCAGTATGCGAAGATAATGTTTACAATTTGTTACCTTAACAAGTTGTGGAAAAAATTACATCCCCAACATCAATATTCATAAAATGGTTTAATTTCTATAACATATACAATAAAATCTATGGACTGACATCTACCCATGGATTGAGATCAGATGCAATTGCACCTTATGTAGTAGCTATTAAGGATTAAGATTGATATTGAGAGTTAAAAAAAAAGTAACTTTTAATCTTAGCCCTTGAATGAAAAAAAATAATGAAAAAAAAAAAGTAAAAAAATTAGAGTTAAAAAGAGAAAATTGTAAAAATCTTTGTGTGTGGGGAGGGTTGAATTGCACCTGGTGCAATACCTACCCCTCCAAATCCTATAACCATTACCGGTGTTAAGACACATACACACACATACACAAAAGAAAAAAAAAAAAAAGGTGCAAATATATAATAATAATAATAACAATGAAAGGTGAAAGTACACTTTAGAGTTTAGATCCCTTTAGAGATTTTTAGATGAATTTAGCGAATTGAATCCTATATCTCTACTATATAGTTTGGTACCTTACAATAAATCGTGGAATGACATAAAATTTTAGTCAAATTTTCTAAAGTACCATTTAATATATATATATATATATATATATATATATTTGTGAATATTGCTTAGAATTCTATTATGTACGAATTTAAAATAAATTATATAATTAGTATTATTGTTCTAAAGAAATAACAGTTTCTTTTAAAAATATTAAAGTAAAATTATAAAAAAAATAAAAAGAACATGGCATCCATGCCCATTTTCACACCAGAGAGACAGTTAAGCTCTGGGAATTCTAGGTTGCTAATCTGGCAAAACGAGCGGGGCGGGGCGGGTTCGGGTTGGGTCAATCGGGTTCACGGGTCAAAACGGGTCATTTATAAACGGGTTAATCAGGTTGCGGGTCGGGTTGGGTTTACCCGTATTAACAAGTTTTTTTTTTCTTCAATTACAAAAACAAATCAATGACAACCTGTTTAGAGAGAATGAATAAAATCAATTAAGCAAATGAATTGCACTTAATGCCACTTGTTAATATCCTTTCAATTCTGATAGTTTTGAGCATGACAAAAATTATTTATAGTCATAAATTCATGATGAAAAAAGTCTTCAATGTTAATAGTTCACTGTCAAAATGCATATAATTACAAGTTTACATCTTCAAAAAGAGATAGATCTTAAAACAAACAAAACAAGTAAGCCAGCAAAGTAGCAAGTTATCGGTCTTCTTAAGTGTACATGTTACTATTGTATTTAAAATAATAGTAAAGTTAGATTACTTAGAAAGATAAACTAAACAAAAAAAATTTTAAAAATAAACATAACATATTAAGTAAAGAAGAATAAGTAAATATTTTATAAGAATTACACCTCAATCTCAATCTACTCAACGTTGGTAGCAGATTCAGCACTGCAAATATTCATACTTGCAAATTGTAGCTCAAGTTGGCCAATTTTGTCAGCATCTTCATCTACAATACAATATTTTAATATAACTTAATGTACCATGAAAGCAAATTAATAAAGAATTAAAATTGTATAATTATTACTATAAAAAAAATTAAATTACTTCAAATCTATATAGCCAACTTTTAATACACAACTTAGCTTCACATTTTCAAGTAAAAGACGTGTTTATTTGTTTGTGCTTTTGGCTTTGGAGTTTGGACAATGGACTACAGCTCAGCTCAGCTGAATGAGATTTTTTTTTTAAAAATGGTTGTCTACTTGTCTTGGCTCTTGCGTCACTTGACAGCCTTGGCCTGTGTTGTGTAACCTGTTAAGGACCTTTTGTCTTGTCTGATGGCAATTGATTTGGCAAGGCAAGCACTGAAGCTAGGCTCTCAGCTAGCTTCTCAAAAAAAAAAACAAAAACAAAGTTTCTCTCCAAACTAGTTTGGAGAGAAACCCTTCAAACTTATTATATATCTCTTTTTTGGGTTTGAATTTTGAAAATCTAACCGTTAAATTTCATGTTACTTATGTTTTTAACATGTATATAAAATTTCGTTCAAATCGGATTTTATTTACTATTTGATCAATGAACTTATTTTTTATACACAATTTTAGAATACAAAAACTTGAAATTTTAACATTTATTTGATGATATAGCAATTGATCTTTGATTTTTTTGAAATTTTGCAAGCATAAAGAATATAATAAGAACATAAAATCTAACGGTTAGATTTTTAAATTTTACACTCAATATAAAAATATATGATAAGTTTGAAGAGTTTCTCTCCAAACTAATTTGGAGAGAAACTTTATTCAAAAAAAAAAAAAAAAAAAAAACACTAGGCTAGCTAGCTTTTATTGGTAGTCATTCTCTCTAATATATAAAATATATTAATTATTAGTTTTGGTACTTTGTGCTTTATGCACTTAGTATCAGGATGTAATTTAAATATTTTTTTAGCAAATTTTTTTAACGGGTCGGATCACAGGTTATCCGGGTTGGGTCGGGTTGACCTGCAAAAAAATCGGGTCGGGTCACGGGTCAACCTGTTTTTGCTTTGGGTAAAAAAAAATCGAGTTTGGGTCAAGTATTTTTCGAGTCAAGTCGGGTCGGGTCAGAAAATTCTGACTCCTATTGCCATGTCTAGTTGCTATAGATCTAGAAGGTCAAAAATAAAAGAAATAAAAACTTGTCTATTAACGTGTGCTGGTGGAACCAGTCAAATTAAAAAGAAACCTCATCCTGCCCAAAGCCGATGAAAACTACAACAGAGAATCAAATGAGGCAACTACAACCGGGAATCAACGAAGCTACGGAGAAAAAAAATGTTGTTATTTGAGAGAGAGAGAGACAATAGCTTGGGCATTTTGGGGTTTTTCTTTTTTAAAGTTATTAAGTAAGTTAAGAAATAACAATTATAGTCTTTTTATAAGAAGCAATTATTTTTCATTTTAAAGAATAACTATTCTTAAGGAATGATTATTCTTTGTAATAAAATCCCAACTTTTGAATATTTATTCTTGTGTAATATCTATGCCATTACAAGATATATTAAACTGTACTAAACGTACTCTAAGTTAACCAATTATGATATTAGTTGATTTTTGGTTAAAAAGCCACAACAGATAAATTAGCACACAAAATAATGCATAGTAAGGTAAATAATACTAGAGTGATTAGTTGACAAAGTGAAAACCAATGGACGAATCTTAAAGGAAAAAGACACCAAGGGTTACCACAAACCCCATTAGAATTGAAGTTTTACATCTGAAATAGATCAAACTCGGCAGCACCATATGCATCATTCTCCTCAAGTAGCTTATCCTTCTTATCGGTAACATGTGAAGTAGATGCCTTAATCCTAGAAGACTTGCTCTGAATGTCAATGAAGGCGAGGGTGAGTTGACCAATTGCTAATATAAGCTTCAAATTTTACATACAATACAAATAGTAGGACAAACTACCTTTGTATTCCCTCAATTGCCCAACAAAAACCCTTTGAAATAGCCAACTAAACCCCAATAAAATGCGTGAACATGAAACCCTGGTATTTGTGCATACAATGCATGAATTAGACATGAAATTCAAGAAAATAATGAGGATTTGAGCTTACCTTGTGATTGGAATAAAAAAAAAATGATGAAATTTGGCACGAGGATTTTTGGCTCCTGGGTGTTCTTGGTGTTGTAAGGGTCGTCAATGGGCTGGGTCGGGCTGGCCGGCCCATTTTTACTTGGCCCATGGGCACAATGGGCTGGGCATAATGGGTTATTAACTAGTTAACGGGCCGGGTCGGGTTGGGCCGAAAGAGAAAACCTTAGCCCATGACCCTACCCACAGGCAATGCCCATTTTGTCTTTATCGAGCTAGACTATCGGGTTGGGCCTAATAGGTTATCTATGGGCTTGTGTTAGCCTATTATTTTATTATTTTTATAAGGAAAGAATCAATTTTTTATAAGGGAATAATCAATCTATTTTCTTAAAGGAAAGAATTAAAGAATTTAATACTTAATTACAAATTTTTTTACAGTCAAATCTATTTAATTTTTTGTTTTGTTGATGGAAACCCATTTAATTTTTTATTTATTAAGGCTTTAAATAGTTTTTTATTTTTATTTAATAAAAAAAAGTCAAATGGTTAATTCAAATTTGATAGACTACTAGAAAAATATATATTTAGTAAACTAAGTTTAGCACAATTACTTTGGATATCTTAGTAGTTGAGGGAGTTCTCTTAAGAAATTCTTCTATAATATCTCAAGATCAATTCTTCATACACTTCCTATATATTTTTGTTATGAATTATGAATTATTAGGTTGGGCCAATGGGTTAGGCTAACGGGCTAGGCAATGGGTTGGCTACTAGGCTAGCCCACCGGGTACCCATGGGCATAAAAACTAGCTCACAGCCTAACCCATTGGGCTAGTAGGCTACCCATGGGCCTCAATAATAACGGGTCAGGCCGCCCATTAACCCAGTGGGTCGTCGGGTTTCTAGGTTAGGCTGTGGGCCGTGCGTTATTTGATGACCCTTATGGTGTTGAGAGATAGATGATAAAAAAAATTGATCAAATAATTGGAAAAGGGTCTGGGGCCTTCAAAATTCTGAGTCCTAATTGATTGAGAGTTGATCGAGAAATTGAAATCCTAACTTTATACATCCATTGTAGTTCTGTTTGTTTATTTGTTTGTTTGTTTGTTTTTTTTTTTTTTTTTTTTTTTTTAAAAGTATAACAAAAGTAGATGGTTTTCTAATGAGGCTAATGTTAGACTTTTCAATAAAGATAGAGTTTCTAGTTTTAGCTCCTATTATAATCTATAGGAATAGAGCAGCAATATGTGTATGTATAGAATGTGACTTTGAAGATTGATTATATTTTCAAATTTATTAATTTTTTATTTTAACCATGTTGTTCGATAGTTGATCCACCAGTTAAACTAACGAGTAATGACCTGAATAGTAAAGAAAACATGAAGACCAGTTATGTTGTAGACAAAGATTTTACGTGTTTTTCGATTAGATCGATGCCTATGTTTTAGGCAAGGCCAGCTGTCAACGGAGGTTTGAGTGGGGCGTGCTTGAATTCAAAGTTCGAAATCATTATCATTGTCTGCGACTGAATCCAAATCAAATGCATCATTCTCTATGGAAATTTTTTTTTACTTATATTAATATTATTTATGTATAGAATGTGCCTTAACTTGGAGTTTGAGATCTAATATTAATATTATATACGCAATATGTATAGAATGTGCCTTAACTTGGAGTTTGAGATCTAATATTAATATTATATATGCAATATGTATAGAATGTGCCTGAACTTGGAGTTTGAGATATGTTTTCCTAGAATTTTAAGACACATAATATAATAGGATTTTATTTAGCAAAGACTTTTTTTTTTAGAGGATATTTAGCAAAGACTTAATTACAAATTCTATTACATGTTTTTATTTTATACTTTCTAGTATTGTTATTTGTAAAACCTTGAGTTTGAATTATATTAGATGGCTAATTTTTTAGACCTAAATTTAATTTAATTAGTAATTTATGTAAGCCTATCTTTTCAATTTACATATTTATTTTTTATTTCTCAAACTAATTTTCATATTTATTAAATTTTTATTTTTTATTTAATCTTGCAGTTCGACCCCATCAAAAAAAAAAAAAAAAAATCTTGCAGTTTGACCGATGACTTACTAATTGAACAACATAACCCTGTTACTAGACCAGATTAATGTTTGGTTGAGGTTTATTAAGTCTGCCCTTGCAACAAAAATAAGGCATTCCTTTTATTATTATTGTTGTTGTTGTTTTGAAGCTAAGGCATTCCCTTTAAGTTAGCGAGTCAATCTATATATGATTGACTTTATATGTATGTGTTTTAGTGTTATCTCAAATAGTATGTATAGATATTGTAAGGACACAAAAATCTAGCAGCCCAAACTCACTTAGAATAGTGAAATTTTGGCTATTCAGTTAGGCCTAAACCAATAGATATTTGTAAAGAGAGTGGGGTAAAACAAGTTGGGCTTAGCCTGATGATTCAGACAGAGAAGGAATGAACGGAAGCCAAAGATTTAGTATATAAATGGTTCTTTACAATCTCACCCGAGGACGATGTTCTTGCACAAGGATGTACACTCTCCTCTCTCTCTCTCTCTCTCTCTCTCTCTCTCTCTCTCTCTATTTTTGTTCTAATCTCTTCTTCTTTTTCTTCTTTTTTTCTGGGGGATCCCTTCATCTGGAAGTCCTCTTTTTTTTTTATATATTCCTTAGCTTATTGCATCCTAGCTCTCCATCTACAATTCTCCAGACTCTCCTTAGGACACTTCTCCCTTTAAACTTTTGTTGAAGGTGGTAAAAGGAGATGCTTAGCTGTGAATTTTACTGTTCAAGTCACTTCCTCATCAATACAGTTGATAAAACTGTTGCTAGTCATTTAATGCGGAGGCAGTAGGTGAGCTTTCACTAAAAACTTCTTTCACCTACCTTGACTCTCACTGAACACCATCCTCTCCATTCGGCCTTCTAGAAAGTATTTTGTCCCCTCTCCTATCCTCGGGCAAATCCCCTCCTCGGGCTTAAAATGCTTTTGTAATGATAGTCACAGCTTGTTGTACCCTTCCTTGGTCCTCGGGTCCCCACAGATATAAATGTAATGAATCCCTTCTTCAATACACACACACACACACACACACGAATAGAATGGATGAGGCTAGAAGTACATTCTATAAACAAATTCTTATGATTTTGGGTAGGATTGTCCAACCAAACCGTGAAACCAACCCACTTTCCCCAATTGACTTCATCTAACCCGAAATCGGCCGACCCAAAGCCTATGATAGTAGGTGGCGGGTCTTCGCCCTAAGAAACCATTCCTAGTAGGTCATTACGTGAAACCCGATTCCAACTAACCTAACCGATCTCCACCCCACTAGGGTCGTCGTTCTCTATTGGTATGAGCATTTTTTAGTCATATTTTGCCAAATCCAGTGGAATTTCATTCCAGCAAGTACTTTCAGTCAAATCTGCTCTTTCCCTGACTTCGATCGACAACTGACAAATACCTGAAAAGACCTGACTCAACAGAACCGACTCTTCTTCTTAGTCGGCGGCAATTGCCGTTTCTAAGAACTCAAAGTGGTTGGGTCGAGTCTAAGTTGGGCACAAACTTGATCTGTGGACTAGGCTGTGAAAAGCTAGGGAATATGGAAGGGACCAACTTTTAATGATAAGGAACACATGGAATGTATAAAAGGACCAACTTAGTTATAAATGCACTAAAACAAATAAACAATACAAAAGAAGAGAACAAAAATGTAAAGAAAACAAGAAAACCACTAGAAAAAATTAAGTTGTAGCCTTGTAGGCAAATATTTTCCACGTTTGGCGATGATGTCTATGTTATAGGCAAGGGTATCTGTCCACGGAGGTTGACTTCAAATTTCTAAGTCATTATCCTTGTCTTCGACTGAGTACAAATGAAGTACATCATTCTTGTACATTTTTAGACCCCTTAAAAATACAAGTTGTTTAACCTAGTTATTTAGCCAAGTGATTACTTAGGTAAATTATTCAAATCTAGGTTAACACAAGTAAATCATATCAAGCAAAGAATGCGGAAAATAAAGAACACAACGATATGATAACCCAGGAAAACCAAACCGGTAAAAAACCGGGGAAGGATTTAACCTAGTTATCCTCGAGGTAAAACAGATCCACTATGAAAGAATTGAAGTTTTACAATAGTGACTTAGACCACTAACATCCTATTGTTACCTCGAGTGGAAAACTTACTACCACGATCATGTGACAGCTCCGAGTCCACAGACTACTTATTTCCTTGATCCAGAACAACCACAAATTCTCCCACTTGTGTTTTTCTTTAAACTCTTGAAATAGCAACTGGAGAGATTACCAAGTTCTCGACATCAATCTTGATCTTGATAACCCTAAGTATGTATGAAAGCAAAGACCTCTAAATCTTACAAGAGATTCAAACGCACAGCATATCAACAACCTCTAAAACATGGTTAGGGTTTTTCTTTTTATACTTCGAGTAAAACATAAAACCCTACACGTCAAACTAGACTTGGGCTGAGTTGGAAAATTCTGCAGAAAAACAATTTGCATGAGTTTCGATCGATCAAGCCTTGCAGATTTACACAATAAATCTTGCCGTACACTCAATTCTAACTTTACACATAAACACACTTTGAACCTAAATCTAGACTCTAAGTTTTGATCATGATTTATCAACATTACACATTGAAATTCTAATACATTTAGATTCTAAAGTCTTAGAACCTAACCATTCTATTTTACTTCTACCATCAAATATGCATGGCTTTCATATTTTAATCTTCTCCTGCCGGCCGAAATGAACAAAAAAGTTCTAAGCAATTTTCATACTTTAAATTAAGACCTGCTAATAGTGTCTTTGACTGGACACTTAGGATATACGTGGCAAGTAAACGCGTTAGTGAAATGCCTAAAAAAATTTAAAATTTTTGTCTCAATTGTTGCCAGATAATGGGAGTGATCATCTTCATTTTTAATACAGAGAAATTGCGCAGATGATGGGAAATTTTTTACATCATTCCGTCACTTACAATATGTGTCACCTATCAAAATTCAAAAGTCATATGCTTTGTCAATCATGAATTTGAGGCAAGGATAACTTAAGATTCTTGAGAACATGACCGTATCATCTTAATTGACTCACTCAACCCCCCACCCTCTACAAGCATAGTCTACCAATATGCTACTTGTAATGTGCATATTCTGTAAACTCAGGTCAGCGAATGTTCTATCCCGTGTTCACACGGAAGGGATAATTTTGGTTTCCAATTTTTTATATTTTTTATTTTTATGGATCTGTGGACAAGTGCTTGGAGACAGTGATTAATGTTGAGTTATTTACTATAATTCATTAGGTTTTTTTTTTTTTAGTGTAATTGCATATCAATCAATCAAAGATAAATATTTTTTAGCTCTGTTTGCTTCAATAAAAATATTATTTGAAGATAGTTTTCTACATTTTCCTATGTTCGGTAGTATAAAAAAATAGTTCAAAAGAAAACTATCTCTTAACTTCCCTTATTTAGCTGGACATAAGATAAAATTGTTTGGAAAATGACTATCTCATGCGAAGTTAAATGAGGAAAACAATTCTATCTTAAGCAAAGCTAAAAAGTAAAGTCAAGAAATGATTTTTCAACTTATTTTAAAGTCGCTACCATTCATAAGAAAATGAGTTAGGTTTCTAAAAAATGTTAATTTTCCAAAAAAAATGTTAATGTCGAAGAAAAAAAAAAAAAAAAGAAGAAGAAAGAGTGTTAAACAAGAGTCTTTTTATATTAGTATTTTGATTAGAATAAAGTAAGAATAATCTGGGAATAATTAGAAATAACTATCGTAATTACATCATAAGGACCTTCCACTCCATATAGTTTAACAAAGGTATTTACGTGCAAAAACATATTTACTCTCTTCCTATATATGCTGCTTCCTTTCTTTCTATCTATAGAAACAAAGTTTCACTCAAACTCCAAAACTTTAGTTTTCTTATCACCCTCCCAGTAAATTCCAGCTAAACCTGAAGATGGAGAAGAAAATGATAGAGTGCAAAGGGTTTGGATCAAAAGCGCAGGATGTGAAGCACAACAAATGCATGGCTGCTCCTGCTAGAGGAAGCATAAAGCGCAAGATTTTCAATGGAATCTTCGATGGGCTTAAAATCACAGCTCAAAGGATTGCTCGTATGCTTGTCTTCAACCATGAAGAACCCTAGCTTTCGCCACAGCAATCAGCTGATTGCTACAAATACTGTTTATATATATCTCAATCCATTGTAATGTAGTCATCCCCGGTGAGGGATGGGTGTGTAAACATGATCAGGCATGTGTGTCCTTTTTTTATTTTGTTTAATTAAAGTCTAAAGTATAGTCATACCATCTTACAAATGGTTAGCCTTTTTATTATTATTAGAAAATGGTTAGCTATTGGTATTATGGAATGTCATGACTATAAAGTATATTCTTCCTTATAAAAAGGAACAATTTGCTTTGTATTAATTAGAACCAAATTAATTTTATATTTTAACTATATAGATTTTAATATAATCATCCCATGTAAGGGATGGGTGTGAAAACATGAACATGTGTCCTTTTTTGCTTTTGTTTAATTAAAGTCTGAACTAGGCATATATACAATTTACATGCGGATGGATATTCACAGAAAAAGCAAACGGTTAGCTATTGATACTGTAGAATGTTATCACTACAAACTTCCATACAGAAGGAAACAAAGTTTCTGGAGTCAACTTTGCCAAGCCTAGGAAATTTAATTAGACACCACAAATACCAATTAACCAATTCTATTATTACCAAGTGATTACTTATATTAATTATGAATAATCTTTGGTCAAAGAGAAAACCATCGGAACAATTTTTCCAAAGTAAAAACCACTTGGAGAGAACCTTCCCTAAAGAAAGAAATTAACTATAATAAGAGAGGTTTTACAATTAAAGAAAAATATTTTCCTAAACTCTACCAACTCATAGACACAAAGAAAGCCTTTCACTGCACCAACATGTCTAGACTCTACAATCATATGAACTGCTTCCACGAATGATGCACCCATGTTCACAACTAGAACCTCCAACCAACTCTAAGAATTTCTTCAAGGTTTTCTTCACCGCAATAAGTATGTTGTAAGTACCATAGCTTTAGCTTCTTCACCAACTAGTCTTCAAATGTATAAGTTAAGGACTTGACAATGATATTAATCCAATTCTAGTGTGGTGAAAGGACAAATATATAAACATGTAAGTAAAGTGACCTTGTATATAATTCTTTAATATTCAAGGGTCAATTTGTAATGTTTTGATGGACATTATTGCAATTTGTAACAGTCCAAAATATTCTCTTGATATAATTGAGAAATTTAAAGAATAATATTTGAAAGAGTTTCAAGTCAATTAAATAGTCTTTTAAAGGTATTGACGAATCCTACGATTAAAGATTAAAATCCCTAAGGATCCTACATCCAATTTATCTCTAGTGTTTACTAAAGTCTTATAAATAATACATATCATGTTGGTGGTTGGTCTTTAGAACTATTGTGTGATACTCAACAAAACCCTAAAACAAAAGAGGGAGGGACATGAATACCTTGAGATCAAGGCAACACACTTAGGTTGCTAGGAGTGGTACACATTCTTATTCTATTTAGAATCCATAGTTCTACGGTATAATGATTGTTGAATCAAATAAATATTTTTATTTGATAGTGTTTCCGCATGTTTCAAAAAGATCCGCTAAAAAGTAATTTTTATTAGGTAGCCATGAATTAAACAAAACCCAACGTTTAAATGCGCACCATTTGTTATACATATTTATATATATAACCCATTTATGAGGTGTTTCAGATTTATTGTTTTCAAATAAGGTAAAATACAGTTAAGATCCTTGAAGTTTGGACTAATGACAATCAAGTTTAAAATTTTTCAAAATTGACAAACTTAATTCCTAAACTCAATTTAGACCCTAAATTGTTAGTCATTTTCTCATCTCTCTCACAGTGTGATTAAAGAGTAAGTTGGTTAATTATAAAAAATTTTAGACCTGACTTGCATTAGCTCAAACTAAAAGATGTTATGCAAAGCATAGGAATATCTATAAAATTATCAATAAAAGAGTCCTATTTTTTTTTCTACATAACAAAATAATAGTGTCCTATTCTTTTTTTGAGAAACAGTGTGTCCTATTCTAATGTCAGATACATGTGAAATTCAGTGACCATTACAAATGGAGCTGTAGTGAGAGATTGAGTACATATTCCGGTTTGAGAATCACATAAGATAATGGTCTCTTGCGGATAAACCCTCACCTCCTCCACAAGAAGGTACGGAATTACTTGCTCGGACATGGACATAAGACGTAAAAAGTTGGCATCTTTGGCACCATTGTGAACTACTTACTTGTAGCAAAGTGCATGAAGGTGGCACGAAGGTTCCTCCTCTCTTCCCTCAACAATAATACCCATATAGCAAATATATGTATATATATATATCTTTCATATAACCAGTTAACCACTACTCTCATGCAACTCTCTTTCTCTCTATCTCTCTCTCTCTCTTTCTAATGGACAGGAAGACAAAAATGGAGGCTAAAAAGTTGGACTTGGTTCCACGAAGGGCTATGGCAAGAAGCAACAAGAAGAGGTGCCTGGTGGTTCTTCCTGTTAGAGGAAGAATCAAGCGCAAGATTTTCGCCCTCTTGTTTAAGAAATTGAAGCTCACAAGCCTACATGCCGTTCGTTACCTGCTTAGCAACAACAACCCCAACTACAGTTAACTATCCTAGCTCCTCTTTTCATCTTCAGAAATACATACTTTAGGTTGTAATTAGCCACTAAATGTTATTATGAAGCACCTTCTTTTTCTGCATCTACATATTAATTAATACTCATTCATGCACTTCATCTTTCTTTCTTTTAATTTTTTATTTCGTGAAAGAATATCCTAAACTTGATTGGCCACATTAGATCATATACAAAATGAAATGATTTAGGAATGACTTAGAAGATTTGTTCTCAAGGGGAAGGCCGTAGTCTTCATTTCCTTCTCAAAGCTTGAGGCCCATACTTTTTTTTAATACCTTTATTAGATAATTAGCTTGCATATATTCTTGATAAATAGTATATAACCAAGTTTTGATAAAGAAATATTTTTTAGTATTTTATTTTTACTTTTTTTAATTTATGTCTCTCTCTTTTCTATTGAATATTCAGACTTTTCTCAATTTAAAGGTAACTTACAAAGAAAAATATATAGTAGTTAGATGAGATCATGGGAAGAAGCAAAATATATATAAAAATATATCATATATGATCAAGCCACGACCATGAACACTGGCTTCCATTTATTTTATTTTCATGGTTATCTTTATATAAGTTAGGTATATATATGGTCATTTGCTGGTCTAAGTTATATCTTTTGCCTCAGGGGTAACGTTCTAGTTATCAGTATCATGCTTTATCAACGGATTAACGAGAAGAAGTACTGGACCAAAGCTTGAAGAAAGAGCATCAATAATTGGGAAGAACACAAATCTTACAGGCAGTGATATATATATATAGCCTATGAACAATAATGTAAGAACACTAATAAAGAAGAGATCTTATACTTCTCCCGTCTTATACTTCTTTTCTTTTCTTTTTACATGCCCAACCCCATATCATCCTTAAAGCTTGTACCAGCAATGCTCAAGTTAAGTCTTCTTCTTTTCGTTTCTTGGTTCAATATTTAATGCAAAAATAATTGATATATAGATGTTATTGCCTATCTTCCAACTCATAAGATATTTAATCTAAAATCGCACAATAATCTAGGGTTCTTTAATTTTCTGATGGCACACAAGAATTGTAGGAAATTAATTCTTTTTAATTCTATAGAATGGGCTAGCTATATTGGCAACTTGTGTGTGTACAATTCTCCCCAAAGGGCAAAGGAATAAAAAAATAAAAACTAAAAATTAAACAAATTAAACATAATAGCAAATGAATATATATAACCCAAAAAAAATGAATAACCTAAAAGAGAAAATAATTAAACAAGCAGATAATATATATACAAAGTTACGCAAAAATAATATTTATTATCCTTGTCTCGACTCGGTGAAAATGAGATTCTTCCCTATTTGGTTGAAGGAGAAAACTCTTTAGTCGCACTCCACGCTCATGTATACTGCATGGGCGCATAAGGTAAAAACAAAAACTGTACATTGATTACATACAATACAACCAAAAAAAAAAAGAAAAAGGGGGGGGGGGGGGGGGGGGGGGGTGAAAAACACACGGCAGCTATTACAACAAGACAAGATGCTAGTTTATCAAATATATATCAATTCAACAAATATATGATTAATTCATAATCATACATGAGGCATGCATTAATGGCACACGTGAATAATTCGAAGCTAGCAAGCAGTACAATCTCCACGATAAAAATGGGAGCAAGTGCAACATATACATATACTTGCTCCAAAAACTCTCCCAAGTTTCCAAATATACCATGCATACACCTCTCTCTAAAACAAAAACCATTAAAATTAAAACTTCTCCGAGGCTTTTTATGGGATTCAGTGGTTGGATGAATTTGAATACGTTTATCCTAATCAATTTGATCCCCCTGATATAGCAAAATTCTAAATACAGGGAACTTGTTATGTTCATCTTCTGTTATTGTCAGAATCTAGATTCTAAATCTCCATTCAATAATTTGAAATAACTCGGGAACTTAATTAGGGAGTTTACATAGAATGGGAGTAAAACTAAATTCATCAAAATATAAGTATAACTAGTATTATGCCCGTGCGATGCATGGCTTAATTAAGAATCATGTGTAAACTAAAGAAAATAAGATAACATTTTCTAATTTAAGTAAAATTAAATAATAAAATAGATAGAACAATTTATCACCAAATTATATCAAAACATGCTTAATAATAAGCTAAAAATAAGATTGTTCTCTAAATCAAAATTGAGGGATGGATAAACGTGTAATTCATATATGATATAAAAAATAATAGAAAATCATGTCTAACAATATTAAACATGAATGTGTAACAACATATCACCATTGGAACCCATGTCATAAATTTTTAATTCATATACGATATACAAAATAATAAAAAATCATGTCTAAGCATATTTAATTATTGATTCTCAAGCCATAATAAAAAAAAAATCATATCTAAGAATATTTAATGATTGATTCTTAAACCATAACCATATGTGGGTTCTTATTTTGGACAATACCCAGGCCCAAGTGGAATCAAGGATCCTAGGGCCCAATAGAGTTTTAAAATAGAGTGATATTTTATTATATTGAATTTTAGTACATTGGATCCTTCCTTCCACTCGGATGTATCACAAGGTTCAAATAAGTTCAGAAGTCACAGACTTAGATAGCTCTCTATAGGCTTCCAAGACTTGTGAGGTTTGAATCCCCTTGAATCCAAGTGTATCATCTAGTGCCTGTATCAAAATCCCTCACAGTGTTTTTCTCTTTTTCTATTTTTCTGAGATTTAAATGAATTTTTCAGATGGTCTTTGTGCTCTGATTCCTTATTGCTGAATGAATTTTGATGATGACTTGATCCCCCTTTATAATACCTTCCTAGTTTTTTTGGTGTGCCATTAATTCCCTTCATTTGCTGTCTTGGGTACCAGAACCAATGTTATGTCAACAACATTAGTGGTTGGTCATTTCCTTATTTTCTCATTACATCCTTCTTTTGAGATTTTCCCCCAGAAAGTCCCCAACTGACCTTCCTCTTTTGGGGGGTCCTAGGAGCTGACTTTCAATTTTCTCTTCCCAAAACTTCTAGATGGACCTTTTTTAGACCCCACCTTTTGGCTGCTTCATCTTTTGTCTTTTCCTCTAAATGGGTAGATTCCCTTTTGTCAAGCCGAAAGATCCTCAGCCACATTCCTTCATGGTTCACTTTCTTAGGTTCCCCGAGGTACCAAGTTTCTTTTTATCAAGTGTTGATTCCTAAGTCATCAGCTTTTTTTTGAGTCGCAGGCGGCTAATGGAACATGCCTACCTTTGTTCCTTGTATCCATAGGCATGCTTTCCTTGAGCTATCCAAATCCCAGCTGGCTCTTTTCTGCATTTCCTGAGGATCCCCCTGATTCTAGCAATCCCAAGATATCGTGGTCCAGTCCCTTTCTAGACTCCCCAAGGGACTCTCCTCACAAAGGCTGGGCTGAGCTTCCTTCTTTCTTTTTTCTTTTTTTTTCTTTTCTTTTTTTTCTCTAAGGCCCAAAGCTTGCCCATTCATGGGTTTGGGCTTCCTCTTACTCATTTTAAATGGGCCTTGGTTGGCAGATTGGGCCTTGCCTATCTTTGAGGGACCCTTTAGTCTTAGATTTCAACACTTGTAATATTTTGGACCTCAACACCATATAAATCGGATAAAACTTAATAAAATTAGGTTAAACAAAAGACAAAACAATACATACCTACAAAGTGTAGAAGAAGAGAAGAATAGAGGAAAAAAAACATATGGTGGGTATTTATTATGAATTATTTGATATATATACACTCCACATTGAAGAATTTGATATGAAAAAAAAAAAAAAAAGTCTAATGTGAGTCTAATTTGTGGAGGTGTGAATTATAGGAGAAAAATATAAAAATAAAATACCGTATCTATTTTTTTTGAAAGTCTTAAAAATATGAACTAACATTGTTGTTTTTGACGTTAATATAAATTTTTTTTTTTTTTTTGAAAATCTAAAAATAATAATAGCATTGCTTTTTTTGATGTGTAGTTATATAATTTATGTAAAAAAAATTCGTTTGTTAGATACCAAGATGAAATTTTGTCTATCCATAATCCAACCAATGATCGTTTTTGTCCACCAAAAAAAAAAACCAATAACTCATTAAAACTTCAACAAATTAAAAAGCTATATCCTTATTAAAAAAAAAAAAAAAAGATTTAAAATTTATTACACTTTAGACTCTAGAGTCCTTATTTAACTATTCTTTCACTTTAACTACTCTACGTACACTCTAAAATTTTTAGAAATCATAGATAAATTAATAATAAGAGGATTATATAAGAATTTGAATTGTAATCAAATTAAAATTTTTATCAATTTAGAAATTATAGGAGAAGAAGATAAGGACCAAATATATATATATATATATATATATATATATCTATCTTTTTTTTTTTAATCTAACAAAATTTTTGCAATTTGGTAAAACCACTTGACGCAACCACGGCGTCTAAACTTAACTTTTATTATATAGTTGTGGGGTCAGAGAATTTGGTAACTCCGGCCCAATTTATACCAAGCCCAAGACCCATGTCGAGGAGGAGGAAATGCTCGAGTACGAAGTGTGAAAGTCCAAATTGGCCAAGAACCTTGCCGAGGACAACCCTATCCTCGGCCAACCAAGACCATGGGAGGAGGAAGTAACGAGCTACCAAAGGCATCCTTCCAGGGCATCTAAGGAGAAAGAACAAGTACAACATGTCAGCCATGGAAGCATAATGGAGGAGCAAGACCAGGATGAACTGTCACCTCCACGTTAAATACGCACGACTAATGTTCTGATAGCATTAATGGAGAAATGACCCCTGAGCAGTACTGCCTTGGTTGCTACAACTTACAAGGGGTTTGGTAAGGTGGCTGATGGGACGGGTTGTCAGAGAGAGACATGGATGATCAACAAGTGGAGGAAATGGATTGTTGGAGGAGGACTATATAATGGGAAGAAACATATCAAAAGAAGGGGGGAAAACCATTCCCATGGGATAAATACTACCACCAAGCTCCTCGGACCGAGCCGAGGACAGTCTTTCTAAGATAATTTCGGTTCATTTACGTTCAATGGTGGCGAATACCACATTGGGCGTTGTCCGCGTGCTAGGGTCTAGTTCTTAAACCCGCTATCTACAAATTCATTGTATTGGGCTAGTTGGGATTGAATTCACTCACTCAACAGTAGAAGTGCTCAAACCTAGTCCCTACAATTGGCGCCGTCTGTGGGAAGAACTAGTGCGTTAGCAAGCGCAATGGTCAATTATTCCTACGTTGCTAGCTTGCACAAAGTTAGGCAAATTTTTCGTCGCCTCCGCTAACACCGATTCCGAGTCCCGTTAAAAAAACAACGCATCCACCCAAGAAACAATTGTTGCAGAAAAATGAAAGATTCAAAGAATGAAGCAAGTAAACAGTACAGTCTTTTTATTAAATAAAGGAAAAGTACATCATATGCCCGAAGGCTTAGACAAACTTGTTCTAAAGCTAAATGTACAAACAAAAGCTTAGACAGGCTTGTTCTAAAGCTAAACGTAGGAGAGGGAGGCTGAGGTAGGCTTGTTTTAAGGCTACCAACAACTCTCGAGCCCGTATGGATGGTACCGGCAATGAGAGAGGAGAAGGAGTGGAAACGCCTAACGGCCCCATCCCAGGATGTTCTCTTGATGCTCCCCTAGCCTCATGATAATTAAGCATTAGAGGCGGCAGCACCGGGGCACCGATCGTAATGTAATCTTGCAAACCTCCATCGGCGGGTAAGTTGGACGCGAATCACTGCCAACTTGAAGGGCAGGCATAGACGCGTACCGAAGAAAAATATTATGTTCCTCATGGACCTCCCTCCTAACTGCCAGACGCACTACCATCAGGATGACGCCCAAGCTTTGCCACACTAAAAATCTGACGCGATCTACGACCGCTACGGCTCTCGATTGAAGAAGGAGGACCTCCCTTCTTGCTCGGTTGAAAGGTAGGGACACCTTTGGCCCCCGCTCCCTTTGCCTCAACTGCGTCGTCCGGGGTCTAGGCGGCATCTCTGGTTCCTAAAAGGGGCTTGGCTTCCTTGCCCTTGCCCTCATCTAGGGTCATCCCATTCCCCTAAGCCTTGATCGCGATCCTGGCAAAATTCTTGGAAATGCCTAGAGGATTGAGAGCTCAGAGCTCCTGTTGAACTCATAGACTCGTAAAATGTAGAAGGACGATTCCCCCCAGAGGGCCTTATATAGAAGGTGAGGGTTGGTGGAAATTAATCCGCATGGAATTCGAAGGAAGAATTACCAACGACATTAATCCTGACCAATTTCTAAAGAGGCCACCAACCGCTGGATCTACGTTAACCCATGAAGATATTAATGAGGGCGCGCCTCGCGCACCGAAATGTCAGGCACACAACTCGAATAGTCAAAAGACGCCTTGTAATCAGAAACAGCGAAAGGCTGGTGTACTGGGGCTACTATCGCACATAAGGGCAGAGGGGCAAGCCGAACTCGTCCAGGTTAATGTTGGGCTAATTGCACGTAAAGGAGAAAAAGCCTCTCCTCGGCAAGGCAAGGCCAAGGTTGTTATCACTCTAGAGGCAAATATCCCAACATTAAGGACAAGTTCCTTCACTTCGAACAGTGACAATGAGGTACTAGACAGAACCAAGGTCTTGCATGGTCCTCGGACTCAAACCTGTGGAGAAACTAGTTACTTCACAAGACTAAGTACTAGACAGGTCCTCGAACTCAAACTTGTGGGGAAACTAGTGACTTCACAAGACTAAGTACTAGAGAGAACCAAGGTCTTGCATGGTCCTCGGACTCAAACCTGTGGGGAAACTAGTGACTTCACAAGACTAAGTACTAGACAGAACCAAGGTCTTGCATGGTCCTCGGACTCAAACCTATAGGGAAACTAGTGACTTCACAAGACTAAATGTTAAACTAGCTACTTTCAACAAAACGAAGTGAGAGCATTCAACTAAGTTGCGAAAGCAACCAGAGGGGAGTCTAGTGTCTCGGAACACTTGCCCCCGCCTACTTTGATAAAGATGCAAAACGAAAGCGAGCCCATGAGCGTCGCTTAAAGCACTTTAAGTGCTGAAAAGCTCTCTTAGGCTCGACAAGCTTACGAAGGACGTATGATTGTATAACGTATACATCGTGGACCAGAATCCTTTGTGACTCATCCAAAGGGGAAACAAGTTGCATTGCTGAGACAGTTTAGTATTCGGTTAAAGCCTGAGGCAAAATTTGTATCGCGGGTCCATCGTTTTCAATTATCCAAGTACTACTGGCACACCGCTAGGATCAACCGATTACTAAGAAAAGCATTACAGCAAGATAAATAGAGGGACGCGTCGTTCGAAGAAATAAACACAGAAGATTGGGTATATTACACCAAAAAACAGTTTCATTACAGTATCACCAAGACAAAAAAAATGGAACGAAAAGAAAAAGAAACCATAATGGACCCGGTCGACGAAATAAGATAGCCCGACAAGATGGCCTATTTCTTCAACTTGATAAGCAGCTTGTCCTTGGGGGTCTACCGAGAAGCTTCATCTGATGCCTCGAGATCCTGGCTCGGAGGAGCAACTTCGGAGGACTCCTTCTCGGCGGGGGGAGCTTGGGAGTCAGCAGGGAGGGCTTAAAAGTCAGCAAGAGGCTTCACCACTTCCTGGGGCACTGCTGGGTTACTGATTTCCTCTTTTCCCAACATCCCTTGGTGCCCAGTCTCCTCAACAGGCTTGTCAGTTGACATTGGATCATTGGCAACGCTGGCCTGGCCTTCGTCCGTCGCTTTAGAGGCGGTGCCAGCTTCGGGGTCAGAGGAGGCAGCCTCACGAATGGTGGGGGGATAATACACCCTCTCAGCCCTCCTAAGCTCAGACGAGACCTCAACCCCAGCTTGGTTGAGGGCCTCATTCCAAGTCTGAGAGCAGTAGCGTCTGCATACCTCGGGTACTTGAGCCTTGAGACTAGTCTCGGTCTTAGCCACTCCCTCAGCAAAGGCCTCTTCCTTTGCTTACTCTTTAGAGCTCTCAGCCTCTATCCTCGCAAACTCAGCCTCTACTTTAGCCCTCAAGGGCTCGTTCCTGGCGTACTCAGCAACACCTCTGGCTCCCTCTGCCTCAGCCAGTTTCTTCTTCAAGTCGGCGATATGCTCTTTGGCAATCTACAGCTGACCCTCAACCTCCCGTAGGTGCCCTGTCTAGTTTTCGGCCTATTTTTTAGCGCCAACTAGGTCGGATGCCACGTTGTCTCTAGCCCTCGTCATCTCCTTCAGGTCCTCCCTTGCCTTCTTGAGATCAGCCTCGGATTTCTTAAGGGTATTCGCGGCATCCAAGTACTTGTCACGCTCCTGATCCAGGGCTCTACCCTAGTTATTGGCCTCCTCTTCCAGCCTAAAAGTGGCCTGAACAGCCTGCCAATCAAAACAAGTACACTATAAGTTGGGAACTAAGGAATAACATTCAACAAAGACACAAGTATCAAAAGTCTTACCATACCCAGGTACCTCTTGAGGTTAAGGGCAACTTCTTGCCTCCTCAAGCCCCCCAGCTCGGCCATGTCAATGGGGAGAAGCAGGGACCTCTCTAGGTAATCAGCCACGCGAGCACCCTCGCCCCCTCGGAAGTCCCTGAGGGTGGCGTCATCCATCAAAGACTTCCCATGAAGCATGGCGACAGGCAGCCAAGCCTGGGGCTCGGACTGTTGAGTGACCTCTTTTCCCTTGTCCTGACCACCGATTCTCAGCTGCTTGGAAGGTCGGCGGGCTTCATCTTCCTCTTGGGAGGAACGAGATCTCCCCTCATCCACTAGGTCTTTGCCCTTGGAAGGCCTCTTCCTCTTCGGATTGGTGGACTCGAGCAGAGGGTCCGAGGTTGGCAGAGTGGAAGACAACTTAGTCTGTGCAGGCAAAGACTTAGGTGGGGGAGGAGGAAGCTTGGACTTATGACTTCCACGGCTTATCCTTCCTCGGTTGGCCCTCAAGCAGGTCGAACAGGCTGGTTTGAAGTTGTCTCTTGAAACCCATCTCGGCCTGAGTACCAGTCCTTGGTGACAGAAGGTCTGCTTCAGATAAATGGGGATCACCTAAGTCACCAGAGGGTTCCTTGGATAGATGAACTTGGTCGAATGCACCAAATTCGTCCTCGGACGGACCCAACTACTTCTTCCTCTTTTTCCAAACTTCCTCCCTCGGCCTCAGCAGCTTGGTGGGACAAGGAAGAGCCTACCAACAGAACGCCCTTTGGGATGGAAGATCCTTCAAAAAACGAGAACTCATGCTCCACCACAGTGATTTGGCGAAGCCTAGGGTCCTTGGCTCTGATCACGTATCTGGGAGCAGAGAAAGACTTCTGGATTAGTTTGTACCCGAGAATCTTGTGAGCAGCTCTAACCTGGTCGTCAGCCTCGTTCGCAAAGACCTCTGCCCTGAGTACAGTTTCCAAATCTTCCTTGTTGACCAAATGGAAGTGCCGTTCAAAGGCGTGTGGATCTGCAAAAGAAAAAGCTAGTTCTTGTTAAACAACCAAGCAATGCAAACTGTGAAAACATAGCAGATCAACCTTCTTATATTCCGAGTACCCTACCTGGCTCCCCCTCTACTGTCAGGCAGTGAAGGTCGTCGTGCCACTCCCCCGACACGATGAGAAAATCCTTATTCAACCCCTTGCTAGACTCAAGGAGACACTGGATGAGTCTAACTCTATCATCCCTCGTCTTCATGTAGTAGGACTTACCCGTTTGGTGCTGGAGGTTGTAGCACCAATTCACGTCGTGATGGGTTAACCTCAACCCCATCTTCTCGTTCAAGGCATCCACGCAACCCAGGATCCTAAACACGTTAGTGGCACACTGGGTAGGGACTAATCGGAAGTGCCTAAGGTAGCCCCTCATCACTGGCCCCATAGGGATCCTCATACCACCTTCAAGGAAGGCGATTATGGGAATCACTACCTCACCAACCTCCCTCCTGATATACCAATCCCCCTCCTCACAGTACCTCAAACCCACATTATTAGGTATCCTATAAGTGGCGATGAATTCCACCATCACCTCCTCAAACTCAACCAACTTTTTAAACCTACCCATCCTGAAGAACGGCTAAAAGACTCAAGGAAGAGCAAAAAGAACAGAGTAATAAAGGGAGAAGAAAATCAAAAAGGGAAAAGCACAAGATAGGGTAAGAAGAAAACTTACAGAAATGAGGGAAGGCGCTCAGAACAAGCTTTTTAGGTTGCGAAAAGAAGCGAGTTGGGTTGGAAACTTGACCGGATTCGGGGTGTGTGCATAAGAACTCTCGAATGCAAAAGTGAAGAGGCAAACCGGTTCAAATGGGTATTTACCCCCTCGCCAAAGACAACTATGCAAGGCTCCCCGCCCATAATGGCGAAAAATCTTCGCCGTTGGATTACCATCACACCGTTGAATGTGGGGAGTATAGAGCCGCCAAAATTTAATATGGGTGCGTACCGCATATCGAAACGCCAGAAACGTGCATTAGACAAGTGAAAAGACTCTAAGCACTGACTTGGGATCAGACTAGACAAGCCACGGTATAGGCCCGAGGACATCAAAATCCTCCTCTCCGTCCGAGGAGCCGGACAGCAAGATTTTGAGGGGCTATTGTGGAGTTAAAGAATTTGGTAACCCCGGCCCACTTTATACCAAGCCCAAGGCCCATGCCAAGGAGGAGGAAACGCCCGAGGACGAAGTGTGAAAGTCCAAATTGGCTAGGAACCTTGCCGAGGACAACCCTGTCCTCGGCCAACCAAGACCATGGGAGGAGGAAGTAACGGGCCACCAAAGGCAGCCTTCCAGGGCATCTAAGGAGAAAGAACAAGTACAACATGTCAGCCATGGAAGCATAGTGGAGGAGCAAGACCAGGATGAACTGTCACCTCCATATTAAATGCGCACGACTAATGTTTTGGCAGCATTAATGGAGAAATGACCCTTGAGCAGTGCTGCCTCGGTTGCTGCAACTTACAGGGGGTTTAGTAAGGTGGCTGATGGGACGGGTTGTCAGAGAGAGGCATGGATGATCAACAAGTGGAGGAAATGGATCGTTGGAGGAGGACTATATAATGGGAAGAAACAAATCAAAAGAAGGGGGGAAAACCATTCTCATGGGATAAATACTACCACCAAGCTCCTCGGACCGAGCCGAGGACAGACTTTCTAAGATAATTTCGGTTCATCTACATTCGATGGTGGCGAATACCACATTGGGCGTTGTCCGCGTGCTAGGGCCTATTTCTTAAACCCGCTCTCTACAAATTCATTGTATTGGGCTAGCCGGACTTGAGTTCACTCACTCAACAGTAGAAGTGCTCAAACCCAGTCCCTACAATAGTATATGATGTGTGGCCAAGTCAATAACATTATTTAAAATATATTATTTTCTTGTATGTAACAAAAATATTTATATTAAGTTAGTTGAACTCAAAATATTTTTTTTATCAAATTAATTAGTATGAAAAATGTAAACTGTTTTTTAAGTCATACTTATCACGATTCTTAATTTTTTTTTTTTTTTTAAAAGTCATATAGATCACATTTTAAATTATTTAGATATTTTGTTTTAGATGAATATTTAATAAAATATTTTAATACTAATAGTATTAAAATTATAACATAAATATTTATTAAATTTTTTAAACAACAAATGTCCCTTTAAGTGCCTAAACATATATAAGTCAATATATAAAAAAGATACAATAATAAAAACTAAAGATAACCCTTTTTCAAATCGGCGTACCATGTAGCTAGGAATCTGGGGGATCGGACAGAAACTTCACAAGGCTGTGCCGAATGGAAGGTATGGGCTGCAATTTGGAAGCTAAAACTTCCAAATAAAATTAAAATCTTTGGATGGCGGGCCTGTCATGAAATACTACCAACAGCTGGGAATTTGTTTGGAAGGAAAATTGTTCAGGAAAATAAATGTCCATTATGCATGAGGGAGGACGAATCAACAGTCCATGCCTTATGGGAGTGTGTAGCGGTCCAAGATATTTGGTATGGCAGCATCCGAAAGTTGCAAAAGACTAGGCACGGGCAGCAAGACATGAAGCAACTGATGGTGGACTTATTGGAGCGGATAACGTCGGATGAGATGGACCTGTTTTGGGCACAGGCGTGGTTTATCTGGAATCAAAGGAATTGTGTAGTTCATGGAGGCAGAATGAAGGATCCGAATAGCCTGAACAAAAGAGCTGAGGAGTATGTTACTGAAGTTAAACAGTGCCAGAATAATCTCTCTGTTTTGACTCGGCAGCAACAGAGTGGAGACGTTTGGCAACCTCCCTCACATTCGGAGTATAAGCTGAACTTTGATGCATCGATTTTTTCAGGCTTGGACAGATCAGGCTTTGGTGCTATAATCAGGAACGACAAGGGTGAAGTGATGGCTGCTATGTCCGTGAGTGGTCCGAAGGTGAGTTCAAGTGATGAGGCTGAATTACTTGCTTGTCGAAGAGCTATTGAGTTTGCTGTGGATGCTGGGTTCTCTAGGTTGAGTATTGAGGGAGATAATTGTAATGTGATCCAAGCCATCTCATCTTCTTCAGAAAATTTTTCACTACTTGGGAATGTTGTTAATGACATCAGACACTTGTTGTGGGGGTTACAGTGGGTTAGAGTGTGTAATATTAGGAGAGGAGCAAATAAGGTAGCTCATGCATTAGCTCAATATGCTAGAAATTCTCTTGATGCGGATTTGTATTGGATGGAGGACTCTCCCCCACCTGCCTTAGAAGCCTTGTATCATGACTCTTTGTCATTATAATTGAATGAATATTTCCCTTTCAAAAAAAAAAAAAATGGAATAAGGATTTTTAACTCCTAAAAATGAAATTTTCAATTTCCATTTCTTTTAATAATAATAATAATAAATCATAGTTTCAGACTTCACTATGTCTATTTCTTAAATACATTTAAAAATTGCTTTTAGAAATTAAATACTTTTTTTATTAATGAGATTTACTTATCTATTTCTAAAAACATATATCTTGATTCTTGAATCTGCTTTGGTTTATTGAACTGTGTATGGTATAATAATAATAATAATAGGATAAAAAGATGCATTAAATTTTTATATAAACTGACATAATTTTAGAAAAATATAACTTGATAACACTTTGATTTGATGAAATTGTATGGTAAAGGAGTAATAAAAGGAAACAGTAATGAAGTAATCATTATTACCATTTATATTAAAAATTCTAGGTGGGGCTATTTGTAAATTTAAAAAAATTATTTTTTTTTAATTAAAAATTACATTACAGGGAAGGGGAAATTATTAAAACCCAAGGGCCATTGAGTTTAATAAAAAAATTAATGACATCCACAACCCCAATATATAAATAGAAATATTTCATATTATTTTGTATCGTTTTGGTGGCATAACGTTGCTGTCAAGACGTCGAGGCAAATAGACCCATTTGTTTCATGGAGGTGTTTACAAGGGATTATGAAAATTTTCACCATCAAATTTCAAATTAAAAAAAAAAAAAAAAAAAAATCCCTCTTGCATGAGGTATTACAGGTTATCACATATTCAGTGTCTGTATTAATAGAAAAAGTATCATATTTTAGTCAATTAAGCTCAAAGTTTTGTTATTACAGTAATTGTGTAATTAATTTAAATTAACAGCATTTATTTTGCATTTTGTTTTTTATTCTTTCTTTACGTATATGAGAATAAAGAAAAAAACTGAATAGTAATTGTTATATGTAAAGAAATAGATACAATTAAAAAAAAAATTTGATATTTTAATGAAATATAGTGTAAAATAGATACAGGAACATGCCAGGACCTCCAAAGTTTGGGAGTGTTTGGTAGAGTAGTTTGAAAATTGTTGTTTGTAGTTTTTTAAAATACGTGTTGTTGAAAAAGTGTGTTAAAATGCGTGAAATGCTGTTTAAAAACTAAAAAATATTATTTAAAAACACAAACCAAACGGGCCAGCTTTCTGCTTGGCAAGCAAACTGTAATACTTGCCTTTGATTCATACGTTCCCACTCAAAGATTCTCTATATGTTCCCACTCAAAAATAAAATAAAAAAAGAGGAACGACTGCTCATCCCAAGTAGTAAATTTGGGGCCACACATGTTAAAAAGGGAAAGAAGACTAAGACTTAAAAAATGAGGTACTAACGAATAAAGAACAAAATATTGTACATCAGTATACTCAGTCAGAATATATATATTACATATGCAGTAGTATGCTGTCCACCTCATAATAAACCAGCTGAACAGAATAGACAAACCAAAAGAAATTACAAAGCTCCTAACAACAATTATTTAACAAGGAGTAATCTCATGATATGATGCAAAACCTGATAAACTAACAACATTCATAAGCTGTACCATCATGTGTAGTCCAATGCTCAATCAATCAAAATGACCGATTGGGTTTGGAAGAAGAAGAAGAAGAAGATAATGAAGATTTGGATTTAGCAAAATCAACCAGATCTTTGAACAGGGCATCTTCTGGTTTTGCTTCTTTGGGTGGGGTAGATGTATTAATATTGAGATTCTGAGTCTGTCCCACTAAGCTGTCGTAAGAGGAACTGGAACCAGATCCGCTACTTGAATAAGATGCACCACCTGAATAAACTTGTTGCTCGAAAAATTGTTGCCTCTGATTATGCTTGGAAGGTGGGGGTGGAAGGTTAACAGATTGAGTATCCCAAGGAGCTGGAGGCATCTGATCTGCAGATTTGCTTATGCGAGCTTGTTCATCATACACAGGCTGTTCAGTGAACATAGGCATAGATGCAGTGGGATTAATGTCTTCAGGAGGGGCAGAGGAAGAGCGTGTTGGAGTCAATGGTTGGGTGGAATTCCTGTCGGAATGAATTGGAACTGCAAATGATGTTGCTTTTGATGTTTCAAAGGATCCTTCAGACTTGTAGACATCACCACTGAGATAATCAATCGTGCCTGAATCTGTGGCAACTGGTTTCTTTGATGAGGGTGGAGGAGGAAGAACTGGACTGACGCGCACCGGTTCAGTCTTTGTGTAGGCCGGTTTCCTGCATAGCGAATTCAAAGTTACTTGCATAAAGTGAGAATAGCCCTAGTTATGCCCCAGGTAAGTATGACCTCAATGAAAGAAGAGAAAGTATGTGGATAAATTAAAAGAGATCCTTCACCTATGAGCTAGCTGGGCGAAATCATCCTCTGATTCATCATCCTCATGGTTCACACTCACAAGAGACACAACTGGTGTATCAGTTTCTCTTACTCCTACCGGAAGGGTTCCATTCGCAATGTCATCATGTCGACGAAGCACACGCTGCAAATTATCATTCAATGCCAATCCCTGACAAAGAAGGTCCTCATCTCTGTGAAGGAAAACACTGCTTGTCAATTGAGCAGTTCAAAATGAAAAAGAAATACAAATTTTTTTTATCAAATTCTTACACAGTATGATTCACAAGAAGCCTGACACGCTTTTGGTAAGAACGGCACTGGTCAGCAAGGTCAACAATCACTTCTTGCTTCACACCCTGCCCATATTATGCAGAATCATGAGATCTCAAAGATTATTCACAAATCAGCATGCATCATGTATTTTTAGTGCCAACAACAATTAAGATGTTTGGAATATTTATTAGTCTGTATTATGAAGGAAATAAAAATACATCTTTCTCTCTCTCACACACGCGCACTCATTTTTTTTGGTAAATCACCCAAAAACAGAGTAAATTGCTTTCTTGTTAACTTTTTATTTGAACAAAATGTCTTTCCTGCCAAATAGCTTTCACAGTAATTTTTTTTTTTTTGGAGCATAAGTGTATAAATGTAATGCATGAAGGGAACCACTTCTGTGGAAAACATATCTTTTCAAGTGATTTATAAACAAGCAACTGATTAATTATTCCAAAGAGAAATGACTAGAGAAGAATCACTTCTAAGCCTGTAGCAAAGTTTAAAAATAATAATAATAATAATAATATATTACCTCAGGATTATGAGGATCCAAGGCACCCAGCATATCATTTAACACATCAGATATTCCCCGAGCATTTTGAATCTCTGACAAGCTGGTGATAAACATAGTTCAGATTGATCATAATCTAGCAAGGATTAACAAATATTTAACTGGGCTAGTGTGTCCCATAAATACCCCAAAAAGTAAAATGCATCTGTTATACAAATTACATATCACTTGCTTGAATAATGTAAGGGGAGAACGTTGACAAAGATACAAATATATGCTGGAAACTATTTTCGGACAGCAGATAGGCTCATAATTAGCATATATAAAGATAAAAATTGATGACTTTTTTTTTTTTTTTTTTTTTTGAGAAACCGATGACTTATTATATTCATATAAGATAAAGGACAAGCTCATTATCAACAGTTTCATATTTACATTTTGTCCTGATTATTTTGCCTTTTCAAACCAGTACCTCTACTTGCACAATTTAGGTCATTCAATCATGATTAGACAATATAAAGGACACATGGATAAAGAAACCAGTTTCTACCTGATTTGTATCAATTCACTTCAGAATTGATCCAAAAGCATTTTTGTCAAACATAACAATGCCTTATGAGTAAAGTTAAAATAATTTTTGATAAGTTTTGTCCTAAGGGGAGGGGGAAGCGGAGATTCAAACTAGTGACCATTAATTTCTTTCAGGTTAGCAACCTGTGAATGGCTTATATGCAAAAATTTTAGAACATCAATCTATAAGAGACAATGGAACAACATATGACCCTCATATACACATATAAAGTAATTCAAAGCAGCAGCAGGTGCAAAGTTGTTAACAATATTTGGAGGCACTCATAATTCATAAACAACAGCATCTCAAGGCTTGATTATGTAGAGGAATTCGCATAGCAGTAGTAAGTTTGATTGATAAGAATCACTATTTTTTTAATAGATACAAAAATTACTTAAGGTCCGTTATGATACAGCTGAAACTGAAAACTGAAAACACTGTAACAAAATAATTTTTAAATGTGTGAATAGTATTGTGGGACCCATTTTTAATGAAAAAGTTGCTGAAAAGTGATATTTGTGGGTCCGTGAACAGTGCACGAATGCACTGTTCAAGGTTGAAAAGTCGGCCTTTGCGGCTGAAAGCAAAAAAAAAAAAAAAAAAAAAAAGCTGAAACGCATTTTGCACCCAGACGTGGACGCAAAACACAGTACCCAAACGGGTACCTAATATCAAAAACATATGAAAAAGATAAGAACTTATCCTATCCTATAATCAGTGAACTAAGAATGTTCTTCAACTCTTTCATTTGTTGGGAATGCCTGTCAGAGATCATAGGTATGCTTGACACAACCCCCAAAAAAAAAAAAAAAAAACAAAAACCTATGTTCAATTTAAGTATCAAGAATATTTATGAACAATGAATAAAAAAATAAGCTAAAAATATGGGACGCAGGATATTTTTCAAACAATACCTGAGGTCAGAAGCATCAGACTGTAGAGAGGCCTGTATAGCAGCATCATCATATGCTAACTCAGGTGGAACTACAGGCTGGGTCTGCGGTGGAGTAAATAACGGAACACTATTCACATCTCGTGGTGGAAAGTCAATTCCAGCAGACTGCCAATTACCAGATTGAAGTAAATTAATGAAGGAATACAAATTAAAGGGTATGCAGAAATGATTGCAAAACTGGTTTACTAATATCAAAGAAGCAACCTTGTGAAGTATGTTACAACAAGAAAGATAAATTAAAATATATAGCAAATAGCCAAAACTCGTGGCATTTGTCAACTACAACTTAGAACCTCACTTCCATAACTGGAGGAAAGCCAAAACTCATGGAGCAAGTCACAACCTTAGCCTCTATACTAGACTAGATATATTCTGCGTTTAATGCTCAGGAACACACTTTAAAAAAAAAAAAAAAAAAAAGATCAGAAATACAATTTCATTCAATTCAATTTCTTTTTTCTTTTATTGGCCAGTTAAATACATCCACCTAGTAGGTCTTGAACCCATGACCTCCACCCTCTATCCCATTCTTATGGGGAGGCCAGGTGCCTTTTCGACTAGATCATAAAATACACAATTTATTGTCACTTGGATATGTAAGCCATACATCTGGATTCTGGAGTCTGCAACATTTCTTTAAAGAAATTTTGCAAGCTCAGCAAGGCCAATTGATAAAGTGCCCGTTTTGTAGCAATGCGTATGGTTGGCTTAAAAGTAGCCAGTTCTAAATGTTATAATTCAGAAAAACAAAAGGAAGAAATACTTTGCTTTTTCATTGCTTTTTTTTTTTTTTTTTTTTTTTTTTAATTTTTTTACTTATAAGGAACAAATAGAACCTGATCCTACAAATTAATATTTAGTTCTTGTACACTTCATGTATATTATATTGTCAAATTTTAGTAATAAAATCTCTATAATTCAAAACAACACATCATTTTCACCATCCAATAATAATAATAATAATATGTATCATTTCACCATGCAATCATCCAAATAAGTCAAGGGGCACCAGCAGACACATTAGATAAAGCCAGTAATGATTCTGAAGAAAGGTTTCTGGCACCAGCCACAAGCAAGTGCAATCAACCACTAAGGTACAACAGGAAACAATCAGTAATGCTAGTTAGATACCATGATACAGCATGCCATTTCCATAATTAGAACAATAAAATTGGACATTCTAGGCAGTCAAGGAGAGAGTATTTATAGTTACACAAGGCAAAACTAAATTAGTGAGTACCAATGCCTAATAACTACTAAACTATTCACCAAGCAAAATGATCCAACATACATAAATATTTATCAGGTTTAACATAAGTTTGAGTTCCATAGTGAAAGGCCAACATTAGGTTAAATAAAATAGATACCAATTCAATAAGTCTAGATAAAAAATAAATTTGACAACTTTTCCACAACTGCTAAGGTGGCAGGTTCTTATTAGTGTACAATAAAAGTGATGTTAATGGTGGTCCATGTGAAAGAGTTGTTCACTATTCACAATCTGCCACCTCAAATGTTGTGAAAAAGTTGTGTTTGTAGCATTGTTGATTGATGATTAGCAAAAGCTGCAGTGGCCACTAACGTTATGTGCAGACAGTGCACCTCATGATTGCATTAAGCCACTATAGTTCTCTGTCTTGCAAATGGATTAAACTAAAGTTAACCAAAACCTTAACTGGAAATAACAAAGTAGAATGCAAATGGGGATACATTAGGACACTCCAAAAACATTCAGCAGAATAACATTACATAACACATTAATTCTGCCTTTGTCAGTGCTTAGTGTAGTATATTTTGCTCACAACCAATCCCAAGTCCAAAGAAAGGGGGCAGGTTGCAGTACGTTGATAGCCAACATAAATTTTAGTCTCTTTATTATTAATTTACTTTTAAAAAAATTAAACAAAAAACAACAAAAATAACAAACTTTTGGGCTTTCCAAGATCTAATGATGAATATGTATTCCCTTGATTATAGGTACACATGTCCAGCAACTTCACATCTGTCTATATTAATCTAATAATCATGATGGATAGAAATAACATGATACCAGCCTTTTGAACAGATAACAACATATACTCAATGCATGTGTTAATTTGAGCACAAATCATGAAGTTGAACAAATTCAGACGGAGACACATTCTCATTCACAGACAACTTAACATGTATCAATTTTCAGAACAGATGAAGCTTGACATATACTGCACATGCTTAATGAAAAATAAATAAAGATACAAGCAATTACCAATATTTCATTATATGCTGCATGGTACTGGGGATACTTTATCCTTGGTAAAGCTTCTTGCCATGCATTTATCAAAAGAAGTATCTTTTCCCTCACGTTTAATTCTGGCTGCAAAATTGAAATAGAAATACAGTTAACAAGAAAAATCATAGACAGAGGGGCCAAGGGTCTTGGGCAACAAGTCAGCAGCAGATTGGAATAATAGGAACAAGATATGTATTAACAAACAGGAGAATCATCATGCACCTTCTTCTTTACTATCTTAACCATTTCGTGTAAGATATCACGGTCACTGATCTGCTGAAATACATTCTCTCCACAGTTTTTGCTGACAGTCTCCAATGCCTAGATCAAAACATCCCAACACAAAACATTGAAGTAAGGTGAATGCTGATTCGTTGTTACATTGCCCATAACAACAAAGCATAGTACACATTTTATGCAAACTTATTTTCCCCAGCTTATTTAGGTACAGCTTTTTAAGCCTCACTTCTAGGTACAGTTTATTAAAACCTCACGTGTTAAAACAGACCCCACTTTTAAAAATAAGTTGTCCAAAATAAGCTATCACATACAGACACAAAAGTACTAACACCACCAAGTAACAATTTTGTAATTTGCAAATTTTATCTTAAATAAACATGCACAAATATGTGTCCAAAACATCTTAAGGAAAGGAAAATACTAACAAAGAGAGCCAGAAGTTGTATTTTAGGATTTTTACTGCCTAAGCGCTTCTTGAGTATCTTCAAGGCATCCTTCGTTTGCCTGCAAATTTTCAATAAAATTCAAAAGAAATATTAAAGATGCAATTTTTTCTTTAAGATCTGGAAAAAAAAGAGTATAGCAAAAATATAAATTTTGAAAAGGACTAAAGGTCATTCCTACTTGAGATTAAAATTTGAAGACAACAAAATATTTGGTCCACCACAAAGGTAAAAAGTATAACATTCAAACATTTGACAGAACCAGTACTAATTGATGCCTAAGAGCTTGAGCGAAAAAATATAAAAAGCCTTCTCCTAAGTTATCAATTTGCATTGCATCAGAATAAATAAACAACTGAATACAGCCTTTTTTTAATTGGTAAGTTATCCACACTTCCAATGGATCTTGAACCACAACCTCGCCCTCCATCCCATTATAATGGGAGGAGGAAGTGTCATTTGAGCCAGAGTTTATTGATGACTATTGCCTAGTCATCAAATTTTTTATAATTAAAAACAAAAAACTATTGCCTAGTCATGAAAAGGGCATCATGCATACTCATCAAAAGTAGTGACAAAGAAAATCACTGGCTAGGGGCATTTCAACTATGCAAATATGAGTTTCTTAAATAGGCCAGTTAGGACGAGTTTTGACCTGGTGCATTATTTTTCATGGAAGGATTTTTTTTTTTTTTTTTTTAATTAAAAAATTTCCTACGTCTTCTACAAGGAAAAGTATGGAAAAGCCGCACAGATGTAAATATTTTTATGCTCATGTTTTTAGCATTTTAATGCATGTATAAATTTTCTTGCATTTCTATCCTACAAAAAAAGAAAAAGAAAAAGAAAAAAAAAAAGATGCATTTCCTAGGATGATATAAAGATGGAAGTGTTCTAATCTGATCATAATGATGACTTGATTTAGTTAAATAAAAACCACTACCAAGGCTTGCGTTTCATTGTCTTACATCCTTGTGCACCTGAGTTTCTATTAACTTAGGAAGTGTATGCTAAAGAAAAAGGCATCTCAGCGTAGTTTTATTTGCATGGGTTTCACAGGACTTAACATAATAATTTATATGGTATTATGGAAAAGAAGAAGACATTGAAATAAATGATTAGAGAGAGATGTCTGTTTTGACAAATGATATTTGGTTAATTTCTATACCAAATATTATTCCATCATCTAAAACTTTATCAAAACTGTTTCGCCTATGGTACAAAATCAATCTATCTACCTCATAGTCTCTATGAAATTATAGCATTGTCAAGTAGGCCATTCATTTAAAACAAACACTCAAATTACAATAACATAATTCATGCGTTCTAGAAATTTATGTTACCACGAATTTGCAAAAAGAGTTAACATTTAACAACCAAAAGGAAAACTAGAAAGCAAAAAAAAAAAAAAAAATTATACCCAGGATCCGTGTTAATAATATCACACAATTCGATGTTTATTGCCCAGTCCGGACCAATCAGCATATCACTTGTTGCCTTCTCAGCCCAGGCTGCAGCATTACCAGTCGCCATGTCTAGACAAGTCCTTTATCCACCAAATTCCTAACAACACAAACCCTACACAAGTTCAATTAGATAATTCAAACCAATACATAAAATTAAGTAGTTCAACCAATTCAATTCAGTCAACAACAACTAATTAGATGACTATTACTAATCAGAACTTTCCTCAGTCATCACTCTAATCCTCCGAAAGTCAATTCACCATAAATCCACAATAACAAAAACTCAAAAAGATCAAATTTTGATTCTAAAACATCAACAAAGCACACAATTTGACCATGAAAAAAAGTGAATTATGAATCACCCTGATGATATATTTTGTCCCAGAATAACAAAAACCCAACAACATCATGATTAAAAAAATAAATAAAAAAACCCGCATAGATTAGAGCCCAAAAAACTCAGATCATCAACAATTACAAGAATTTGAATCCAGAAACAAAAGTACAATTATCTGATTACCCAGATTTCAAATTCAAATCCTCAAACAAAAATCCCCACCACAGTTGACAAAAATAATCGAAAAAAAAAAAAATCAGAAACTATATCTGAAAGACTTTCGTTTTGGGATCCTAAAAAAGCTTACCTGTCAAAGCCCACAAATAGTATAGAAAAGGTTTATGATGTTATGTATATATACAGAATGGGTCTAGAAGACAGGGAGAGAGAGAGAGAGAGAGAGAGAGATTAGGAGAAGTGGTTTGGTTTTATTGAGCTTTTTATTTGTTGTGTGGGTTTGAGATGTTGGACTTGGTTGGTGTTGGTGGTAAATATATTTCTTCGAGTCGGCTTCTACAACTTTTGCTTTTTTGTTTTTAAACAATTAGCATTTTTTTATATAGAAAATTTAGAACCATCTTGGACTTTCCTACTTCAGACTATGTTATTACCTTTTTATTAGAAGAAATTTATAATATATATATATATATATATATATACACACACATACTATCTATCTAGAAAATTATTATATTATTATATATAAATATAAATATAAAGAAATGGGATGGGAAGGCACAAAGCTTCCAAGACAACTAGGAATTGTGATTTGCTAATAATGACAAAACATTTTATTAAGAGTCTATTTAGCATCTGCTTATTTTGTTAAAATTGAAAATTTTTTGTTAAAAGAATTGTAAATAAAGGTAAATGTTAGTTGAAATAGTACAGTGAGACCCATGAATAGTATCAAAAAATGCAGTGGGACCTATGAATAGTAGAAAAAATAAGCTGAATAGTAAAATAAGTTAGCAAAAATTAAACTAGCCAAACAAACACTAAGTCTAATGGTTGAGGTGTGGACTGCTGCTTTTAGATTATTAGTTTTTGTGGATAAGTTTAAAGTTGTCATCCTATTGCTAAATATTTTCGTTTTTATTTTTAGCTTTTTTTTTGTTTATTTATAGTATATAGCTTAATTATAGCATTTTTTTTTTAGATGTAATTAATATCATTGTGTTTAGAATTCAAATTCTCTCTCCAATTATTAAAAAAAAAAAAGTTCTAAACAATTGTCTAAGTCTAACTAATAAGTTTAACTTATTCTTGATAGTAATTGAGGGATTAGGCTAGACAAAATTGAACTCAAACCCATTAATCTGACCCAACTGAATGAAAATAGACCAAATTGCAGGAAAAACATGTCAACTTGTACCCAATCGGTTGAAATGCTGAGCCAGGCCAAGTACAACTTGTATCCAACCCAACCCCACCCAACATGTTATTTAAAGAAGGGATATTTAAAATTTTTATTTATTTATTTATTTGAAGGTAATATGCAATTTGGGTATTCTCTCTTGGTAAAACAATAATTACAACTTTTTTAAAATTCTCTTTAATGGCACGCAATCTGTTAAACATTATATTAATTACAATTGCTCAAAAATAGAAAAAAACATTGGTACACAAACTGATAAAAAAAAAAAAAAAAAACACTGGTAGACAACATTTAGCTTTTATGGTGATGATATTATACCTAAAACATATTTCTCAAAAAAAAAAAAATACAAATTCAACATTGGTCCACGACATTTTATGGTGATGATAAAAAAAAATTATGATTCACCACATTTAATATTTCTATTTGTTTATAGTGATGATATCATTATTTAAATTTTATTTTTAAAGTATTTTGATATTTATTCTTTAAATTTTTTTAGAATCATATGTTCTCTTATTTGTATTGAAATGAAAACAAAGACAATGTGACCATATTATTATTAGCATTTATTTATTTCTACATGTGAAAAAGTATAAATCAACTCGTAATTCGAACCATAACTTGATCGACCTAACCCGCTCACAACTCATTTAAAATGTTTCGTCTCTAACTCCAAACTCGATCTAACTTGCAATTCGATTAACTTGACCTGAATTCTACCCATTTGCTTGTAATGCATCATATTATAAATTTATGAAGCACTTAGTTAAATTAGCAGAATAAAAATAATAATAGCATTTATTTCGATGATAATTTTTTTAAAAAAAGTATAAGTATATATATATATATTTAAAGTAGTACTATTATTTTACATAATAAATAAATAAATACAAGAAAACCCATCCAAATAGTATTTTGCAAAAAAAAAATAATAATAAATAAATAGAAGAAAATCCCCATCCAACAACCTAAATTTTGTTGAAACAAAGAAGATAACCTTTGGGCTTGTGAACCGAAAGCTTTACTTGTTTTTTCCTCAAAAAAATTAGCTTACGTGTGTTTCCCATTTTGACTTTTCTTGATGGGCGGGGAAATAATCTGAGCCGGAAGCGTGTTTCCTTTTACTAATGCCGACCGGGGCCCACTAGTAAGGTGTGTGTATGGGAACGCGGATTAGCTTTTCCGCTGAATTCTGAGTTCTGACTTCTCAGCTCAGGCTTCAGAAAGTCAATGAACCCAAACCTGGACCGGAATTTTCAGCCGGGTTGACCTGGACCGAACCGAAACAATAACATAGAAAGTAGAAACACATTGTCCAAGTCCCCCAAGACCCAAGTCCCTGCTCTGGTCCAAAACCATTGCAAGTTGCAACACACTTGTATAATCAAGACTTTTCTTTAACAATAGTTCTTTGTGGAAACTGAGGAACACCAATGGCCAATGGGAATGGCCTACAAATACCTTTGAAATTAAGGATTGGTAGAATGATCTAGTAAACAAGAATTGTGAAATTTTCTTTGGATAGAAATATGAGAATGACAGACAATGAACGTTGTCTCAAGAAATTTGGCCAAGTAGTATTCAGGGATGGTTTTATGTCAAATTTTTTTATATAGGCCAATTAATTTGTCCAAACTAAAAAATTGTCAAACTTTTGACCATAATGAAACACTAATAAATACATGATAATGATTTTGTGAAAATACAAAACAAAACTAAGTACATGATAATGATGATAAACAATAAACAAGAAACCTATATTATCACTAATATATATATGAAAGTGACTTGGGCCTTAAGTCGCCCTGTTTCTATCCAGTTCCCACCATATATGCAGTTTAGATGCTTATAGAGCCTTGTCTTAATTTGATTGTCCCAAACATATTCGCTATGAATTCCAAATCGTGCAGATGGCAATAATTTAAGGTACCCTACTTCTCAGATTACGATATCACCTCGTTGAAATTCAATGTTACATTCCACTCAAGGGCGGCTCTAGTACAGTCCAGTGGGTTCAAATAAACCCCTGAGCTAGTCCCAAAATAAAAAAGAATATATATAATTTTTTTATTTGACCCTCTTAAAATAAAATTTTGAACTTCCTGGACCTAAATTGTTTTAAGCCCAACTGAAATAAACTTGAATATGATCATCTTGACAATATTTTGGTCTTTAAAAAAAAAAAAAAAATTAAACAAACAAACAAACAAACCCAATAACAAACCAATTTGATCTAAAATATGAAGAAAAAAAAATATAGTAAGCCTAACAACAAAAGTACAAATTCATTAATCTTAAATCTAAAAAAAAAAACATTTAGATTTTAACAAATTTGAAATAAACTAATACATAACAATTTATTGTATTTAAATTTGGCTTGAAGTTCACTTAACAACAATGATTAATACGTTTATTGTATTTAAAAACAATAGAAGATTTCTAAGATTTAATTTTAGCAACAATAATTAGTATGTTTGTATTGAGAAACAATATACAATGAACTTATAGTTTATCTTATATGAGAAACGCTATGTTTATAGCACTTTCACAACAGATCTTAAATGGTAAATTAATACTGGTTGTTACAGATGGGAAAAAAGTAATTTCAATAATGAGTTTAAATTAGAACTAATAATAACTTATCACTTAAGATTTGTTGAGAAAATGTTTTAAGAGCTACCATTTTGACTATGAGTAAAGCAACATAGCAAGCCTCATGTTTTTTGCCTTTCTTGTTTTCTAGGATGACCATATATTCCTGTAAACCTCCGCATACTCTCATCCACGGACAGCTCCACGTTGAAGCCAGAGTGATCATAATAGGACCACACTGATGTAGAAATTTTTTTTTATTATTTACTAATTTTTTTTAAAAAAAAATTATGATTTTTTTTTACCTTTAAAAAAATTTGTGACCATCCTTAATTTTTTGAGGTCTAACATAATTAAACTCTGGACAAAATTGGCAGCAAATTTGATTATAAACTAAGCTACAACTCTAGTTAATATTTTTTTCATTAGATGTGAATTCTGACAAATTCACTATTGGATTACATTTTCTTCTTATAACGTATATGCTTGCAAAACTTCAATAAAATCAATAGCTATGCTATCAAGTAAATGTTTAAATTTGAGTTTTCATAGTCTGAAATTATACAAAAAAATAAGTTTATGGATTGAATAGTAAATAGCATTCAATTGGCATGAAATTCGACATATGTTTTAAAAACATAAAGAACATATAATAAAATGATTAGATTTTCAAAATATATAGTCATGTTAATTTTTTAGTGAGTTGTAGCCAAATTTTGTTTTTAAACTTGGTCCCCTTAACAATATATTAGGCATTTACAAACAAAAAGAAAATGCCCAAGAAATTTTTTATTAAACTAAAAATTTGAAAGAGATGTAACTTGTAACACTGATAATGAGACTATCATGCAACGATTTCAAAATAAAAAAAACTTGTAGAAGAAAATTGTAAAACTTTATGTATTTACGTGTTTTTTTTTCAATAAATGAAGTTCACTTTTTATTAGATTTTGTATAATTTATTTTATTTTATTTTTTTGAGAAGGTGATTTTGTATAATTTATGTTTCATAATGACCATCCTTAAAAAAAAAAATTTCTTGGAGCCTCCACTGCTCTCATCTCCTTCACAAATTGACAACAAAAGCCAAAATATGTGCTTTGTTACATTTAATGAATAATTTGCACAAGCGAAAGTTAGTTTATTTAAGCAAGATCATAAAATAGATATCAGAATTAGAGCAAGACTTAAGTACAGTACTTAGGTGTTATTTCTTAGGTTCTCTTGTTAAGATTATGTCATGTGAATTTTTTTTATGAGATGAAAGTGTATCTTTTAGTTAAGTAATCACATGGTTGAATCTTAAGAGGAGAACTTAAGGAACAACACCTAAGGTACTATACCTAAATTTTGTTTTTAGAATTATGTAGGAAAAAAATGTGCCTAAGCAAGGGTTGACTATTCTTAACAACTAGTGATTGTTTTAACAGACTTTTTAAGAGTCGCATCTCTTTTGTAGTGATCTTTGAATAGCGACTTTTCATTGTTATCCCTGCATCTATATATATAGGAATGGCAACGGGTCGGGTTCGGGCCGGGTTTTTTCATACCCAGACCCGACCCGCGGGTCAAGACCCGCGGCCCAGACCCGGCCCGTTTACTAAACGGATTTTTTTTCCGGGACCCGGACCCGCCCCTGCCGGGCCCCACGGGCCCCGCAGGGCCCGTCCCTCATAACCAGTCCAGCGGCTCCAGCCCAAAATCAGAATCAAAAATTTTGATTTATGATTTTCCGGCCCAAAATCACAAATCCAAACACAATCACAAACATAAACACAGAAATCACAAACATAGATTTCAGATCTACGATTTTCCCTTTCAAAATCACAAACCAAACACAAATTTCAGATCTATCATTTACATTTTTCCCTTTCAGAAATAATAAACACAACACAAACATAAACATTGAGGCGAACTGAACCCAGAAAAAAAGAAAAAAGAAAAAAAATGGACGAAATGGAGTTGAGACAGTAGAGAGCCTGTGCGGCGGCGGCGGCGTGAGGAAGATGAGAGGAGCAGCGGCGTTTATAGTCTCAACGCTGTTATTCATGCTTCTCATCCTCGATTCACGATCCGAATCCAGCTTTTCCAATTTCCAAAAACACAAAGCTCTGCTTTTTGGAACAACAACAACGACAACAACAACTTTTACGGCGACTAGATTTTCCGGTGAGTGAAAAAACGGTTGGATTTCTGGCGAGATTTGAGAACATAGAGTTTAGTTTTTGATCTGGCAAAACAAAATTAAAAAAAAGAAAGAAAAAAAATAGAGAGATGGAGAGAGCACGAAACGGTCACTACTCTCACTGCTATTATATAAAAACCAAAAATCAAAACTCAGAGTCTCTCACTCACTGCTTGTGGCCGTGTGTGTGAGAGAGCTGAGAGATGAAGAGGGAGAGGCGGAGGTGTAAGCTGAAATGAGGAGAGGAGTAGGAAAGTTTAGGGTTTTTAACTATATATATGTGAGGGGTAATTTAGTAATTATATATATATAACCGGGTTTTATCCGGGTCGGGTTTCGGGTTTTTTTTTATAAAACCCGAACCCGACCCGGACCCGCTTCGGGTTTTTTTTAAACCCATACCCGACCCTATTATTTATCGGGCCGGGTAAAATTCGGCCCATGGTCGGGCCGAGCCGGGTATCCGCGGGTCGGATCTAAATTGCCATCCCTATATATATAAAATCGAAGACATTTAACTTTTGGTTGACATGTTAAAATTTTGTCTCATAAATTTTTTTTGGCCTTACACCTCACACGTTAATAAGTATTTTCCCATTGATTTTAAATTCTATTTTTTTTAGAGAGTATTTTAAGTTCTATTTTATATTTAATCATTCTATTAAATTCTTGTCATATCATATATATTTTTAAATCGTAAAAATAGACAAACTCAACACTAAGGCCTAAGCTTCGGGGAGTGGTGGAGTTATAAGGGATTGGACTGGGGACTGGATCAATGGCTTTTCCATGGGTCAATTGGCCCATCAAAGAATCTTATCTTATAGGTTATAGCAAAACCATGGGCCTTAAGAGACGGAATAGCCGAATGCAAAGATCTAAATATCCAAGCTGTCGAGATAGAGCTTGATGCTTCTCTAGTGGTTAATCTTATGACAAGTGAATGAGTGATAACACCCCTAACGGTGACCTGTCGATTTTTTTTTTTTTTTTTTGGAGAAACTTGACCTGTCTATCTTTGATTGATGATTCCGGGGAGTTGCTATGTTCGAAACCCAGTGGAAAAATATACAGCACTGCTATAGAGAACCTAGTCGCTGTGCGCCTGTGCCTGCTGTTCTTTCTTAATATAATCTACGTACGCCTTCCTACCAAAAAACAAAAGAAAGAAAAAAAAGAAGAAGAAAGAAATCATATTAAATATCAATTAATAATTACTATAATTATCAAATTTTCAATGAAGACAAAAAATACTAATATTTGATTAAATTTGCTACATTCTATTATATTAAATTTAAAATATATTTTATATATTAACCTTCCATTAGAATAATAGTGCGTCATATTTTATTTAAATAGTAGAAAATATAACAACAAATACAAATACAATCATAATAAATATTTAATTCTAAAATATATAGTTATATATATATATATATAATATTATAAATTTAATCATAATAAAAGTTTACTAATAATAATTATTGTAGGGTCTGGATTTGTAACCCAAGCCCAAAATAATGAATTTGGAGAAAGTGGGTGAAAGAGCTGAGTTAGTTGTGAATTAACAACTGTTAACTACGATATCCAGAAACGAACTAACATAAAAACACACTTAGAAACTAAATAAATTGATGTCCGAAGAGGTTTATTATTGACTGAACAGTGAATACATTTCTCAGATCTACAGTAAAATCTTTTTTTCTCTCTTTTTATCTTTTTTCCGATCCCCCCTTATCAGAGGCTTCTTCACTTTATATAGCATCATTTCTCATCATCTTCATCGTCTACTTGTTCTTCATCTAAGCATCCACTTGAATACATGTCCCGTCAGGTGTTTTCTTTAGCTCTCTGTGAGTGGTGGTAGCTGATATTATACTGTTTAGGGGTCTTCTCCACATTAATGCGGCCAGAAAAGCAGCTGCAGTGCATTTAATGTGGTGGTAGCAGCTTTTCCTTTTAGATATTTCTCCGTTCTTATCATCTCCAGGCATGCCTAAAGTTTATCCTTATCATTGAAGTTGATAGGAAGATCATTCGGACCTTCCAGACATTTGATTGATCAAGACTATTTGTATTCGAGGAGAATGACCTCTTCGGACCAATGGTGACCTCTTCGGACTGCCCCCCTTCTTCATTTCCAGGTATCTCTATTCCGCATGAATTCCTTCTCAACCGCTTTCTTCTCTTCGGACACAGAATAATCTTCAAATAGGGCCCCAGGCCCAATACATAAGCTTGGGCTTTTACCCCCCCACAATAACCCCTCAAAATTTTAATTTTTCCCTCGCATCCGAGGAGAAAAAATAGGATTTTGACTTGTCACGAAATGAAAGCTTAAAACGCATAAATATCTGGACTTGCACGTGTGTGGGCATAGATTTAGGTGCTTCATCATTGCTGCTGACGTTTTGGTATTCACGATGCGCTACTAATTACTCCAGGCGGCGTTCTGTCTCCTGCATCCAACGGTTGACCCTCGATCCAATGGCTGGTGTCTTTCCTCGAGATTTGAGCGGGATAACTCCCACCCATTTTTCGGCCCCTATATAAAGCCTCAAAGAAGATTTCTTCTCTTTTACTTTGCAAATTCTCAGATTCTCCAGCGAACTCGAGCTCTCAAATCCACCAAGCTCCTTCAATCATCAATCCTAGTTCTTCCTAGAATATGTAAAAATCTCTCTACGAGTTTAGAGATCGTTCTCCAATTTAGTTAGTGTAAGTTCTCCCTTATTCAAACTTTTCATCCTCTTCTCGGCCAACGTTCTCGGCCTTCAACCTCTTATCTCCCAGTTACTGCTCTGCTCCTTTCTCTAGTTAACCAAAAATGGGTAGATTTCAGTATCTTGTCGATAGTCCCGCCTTAATAGAGGAATTTAAGGAGACCTACGGCATACCACAGGGGGTAAACCTGAGGTATTTTTCCCCGGAACGGATATTAACCGACCGAGTAGAGGGAGAAGTCGTAATCCCCATGATAGCATTCATAGAAGGAGGAATGACTCTCCTTATGGGTTTCGTCACCAAAAACTATCTTCGCAACCATAGGCTTTCTCCGGAGCAATGCGCACCCAATGTCTTTAGGATCCTAGGAGCAATTGACACCCTGAACCTTCATCTAGGATTAGGACTTACCTGGCTTGACGTGATACATATGTACGAGTGTTATAGCCAGAAGGGAGCGGGATACTATCTTAAATCCCGATTCGACGTCGTTAGGCTCGTCTCCTACCTTCCCAAGTCTAATAAAGGGATGAAAGACGACTATCTGATCGTCTCGGGCGCGTGGCATGACAGTCTTCATTGCCTGACCCAACCAAGAGAGCCAGGTGGGACCTCCTAAACCTAGGTTTCCTAACAATAGATTTAGGATCTTCATTCATTTTTTTTTTTAACAATCTGTTTTCTCTTTGTATCATTATTTTCAAGTTTCTGACCAAGTTTCTTTTTCTTATGGTGTTAACAGATAAAGATCACGTTTCTTCTCGGCTCAGCCTCACAAACGTTGTCCCGTTTAATTACTTACTACGATCAGAAATTTTTGTGAGTAAAGACGGGCAGCTCCGGTCCGTTCCTCTCATTCTTGGTTTCACGCTAAAATCAACTGATTTTCAGCCAGTCGGCAACGCTATCACCCAAAGAGACTATCGGCTCAAACGAATAAACGTCGCTCGGCATAATTTTTTAGCACCGTACGATCTTGCCCCTGTGCCACATCCAAATCCGCAGGGTGTGCCATTGCTCGTCCAGCCGGTTCAGCAGGTTCCCCTAAACCAGTAGTAGTAGGTGAAAGAGTCGCTTCTTCAACCTCTTCTTTTGAGGACCAAGTAGACAAGTTTAAATTTGAAGGAGAGGCTTCGAGAGGTTCAAGTGATACCAGTCTCGGACACCGATGAGGAAATCGACAGGCAGTCTAGTGTTCCACCCTCCTGTTTTGATAATTGCTCTTCCAGAAGACTTTTCGGAAGAAGAAGAAAACATGGCAAGCCTGAGGGACTTGATGAAGAATAGAGGTAAAAAAGTTGAGCCCAAAGGGATCGGTACGTCTCAACCGGCTGTTACTTTTCCTCCACCACCTCCTCAGGTTCCTCTGGATCTCGGTGCCAAGCAATTGCCCGACCCGAAGAAGAAGAGACCCCTTACTGACAAGGAAGATAGGGAGGTGGCGCCTTCGAAAGGGACCAAACAATAAAAAGTGGTTAAAGACCACCGGAGCAAGAGGGCTTCGTCTACAAAGAGCCGAGATGAAGTCCTCGTGACTGATGTGCGTCGAGGACCTCGCACTTGGTCCCCAAGGCTGGAATTGGATGGTGCTCCAATCCCCTGGGAAACCTCCCTCAGAAATTACAATGGGGGGAGGGCAAGTCTCGTTGCTGAGGCTTTGGAGCAACCGCTGCTCCTCCCACGAGACATGGAATCATACAGGCGTTTCAGTCAGTATGACCTCTTTTTGTCCCTAAAAAGGGATCTAGTCATGGTAAGTAAATTAATCCATTTCTTCACTTGGGATGGTAATGATATATATATATATATATATATATATATATATATTTAATAAATTGAAAATTTTCTTTCTGCTATGTAAATTACCCAATAGGTTTACGTGGCCGAGGAATGGAACAAACAGACTTATGCTGAAGCCCAAGCAGAAGCCCACTCTCGGTCCAACGCAGAGAAATCGCTGGGTAGTTTAAAGGAAGACCAAGCTCATCTATCCAAGCAATTGAAAGAGATGACCAAGTAGAGGAACAGTCTAAATGCTGGTCTTAAAAATGCCGAGAAGCAGGCCGAAGACCAGCGCCAGCTGCTGAACTTGACTGAGATTAATCTGGAAACAGAGAGAGCGCTGGTGAAGGATCTTCGAACAGAACTTCGGAAAGCAAGGGAGATTGCCAAATTGGCCCGGAAGGATACTCAGTTGGCCAAGGAGGCAATCGAGGCTGAAAGGCAGGCAGCCTATAAGCTGGGGGTGGAGGAGACCCAAGCTAACCTTACTGAGCAATTTGCCTCGGTCAGCCGAGAGTACTGGGATGTAACTTGGGGGAAAGCGCTGGATGCTGCGGGGTCTCTGCGGAATCTGACTTGAGACTACCTGGGAGTATATACTACGATCCTGATATTTGCGAACTCCCAGGGTCTGATTCCTCTTCCCCCATGCAACTCCAAGAGGCTTCCGAGCAATCCCTGATCGGCCAAGTCCCTCCAATCAACCCTGAGGCCCCCAAGGAGTCTGGTCATCCTAGTGATCAGGGGAAGCCAGCTGAGGATCCCCAAGACAAAGGCAAAGACTTGGGAAAAAAGAAATCCCTTTCAGAATCAAAGGAACAAGCCCCAAAAATTGCTGCTGCTCAGTCCGATCTGGCTGCTGACCCTTTGGCCTCTCAGATGAAGACTTAGACGCTTAGGAGTTTTTTATTTCATACTTGTATTAGTTTTTCTTTCATGTAAGGAATTGTGAACTACTTTCTTTTGATCAATTGAATCATTTCTCTTTTATTCTTAGTGTCTTCGTTGCGCATCTTATGAGACTTATTATTATTGCAAATAACTATAACTTGCAATTACAGTAATATAGGCAAACTTAACAATGATATCGTGCCAGTGATGCAAACACCTTATTCAAATACTGGAAGAAGTAGGTCATACAAGAATTATTAACAAACATTGAATGCAATGAATGATGTGAAGGTATTACAGGTTTTTTTGAATACCCATAAGGAATAATGCTAAGCACTGACTTTGGATTATTCAAATTGTTACGACTATAAGTTAAGGTTATTCAGGCATGATTCGTTAAATTTAAACATTAATATTGACTGTAAGACAACGTAACAGAGTGTTAACTAACCCAAATCATCTGGTTCGAGAACTTCAGGCAAGATTGGATTTTAAGTTTAAACACTTAAGAGAAATGTAACGGAGTGTTAACTAACCCAAATCATCTGGTCCGAGGATTTCAGACATGATTGGATTTAAGTTTAAACACTTAGGAGAACTATAAATGAGTGCTAACTAACCCAAATCATCTGGTCCGAGGACTTCAGGCATGATTGGATTTAAGTTTAAACACTTGAGAGAAATATAACAGAGTGTTAACTAACCCAAATTATCTGGTCCGAGAATTTCAGGCATGATTGGATTTAAGTTTAAACACTTAGGAGAACTATAAATGAGTGCTAACTAACCCAAATCATCTGGTCTGAGGACTTCAGGCATGATTGGATTTAAGTTTAAACACTTGAGAGAAATGTAACAGAGTGTTAACTAACCCAAATCATCTGGTCCGAAGACTTCAGGCATGATTGGATTTAAATTTAAACACTTAGGAGAACTGTAACTGAGTGTTTACTAATCCAAATCGTCTGGTCCGAGGATTTCAGGAATGATTGGATTTAAGTTTAAACACTTAGGAGAACTGTAACTGAGTGTTAACTAATCCAAATCATCTGTTCTGAGGACTTCAAGCATGATTGGATTTAAATTTAAACACTTGAGAGAAATGTCACGTAGTGTTAACTAACCCAAATCATCTGGTCCGAGGACTTTAGGCATGATTGGATTTAAGTTTAAACACTTAGGAGAACTATAACTGAGTGTTAACTAACCCAAATTATCTGGTCCGAGAACTTCAGGCATGATTGGATTTAAGTTTAAACATTTGAGAGAAATGTAACAGAGTGTTAACTAACCCAAATCATCTGGTCTGAGGACTTCAGGCATGATTGGATTTAAGTTTAAACAATTAGGAGAACTGTAACTGAGTGTTTACTAACCCAAATCATCTGATCCGAGGACTTCAGGCATGATTGGATTTAAGTTTAAATACTTGAGAGAAATGTAACGGAGTGTTAACTAATCCAAATCATCTGGTCCGAGCACTTCAGGCATAATTGGATTTAAGTTTAAATACTTAGGAGAACCGTAACTGAGGGTTAACTAACCCAAATCATCTGGTCCGAGGATTTCAGGCATGATTGGATTTAAGTTTAAACACTTGAGAGAAATGTAACGGAGTGTTAACTAACCCAAACCATCTGGTTTGAGGACTTCAGGCATGATTGGATTTAAGTTTAAACACTTAAGAGAACCGTAACTGAGTGTTAACTAACCCAAATCATCTGGTCCGAGAACTTCAGGCCTGATTGGATTTAAGTTTAAATACTTGAGAGAAATGTAACGGAGTGTTAACTAACCCAAATCATCTGGTCCGAGGACTTCAGGCATGATTGGATTTAAGTTTAAACACTTAGGAGAACCGTAACTGAGTGTTAACTAACACAAATCATCTGGTCCGAGGACTTCAGGCATGATTGAATTTAAATTTAAACGCTTGAGAGAAATGTAACGAAGTGTTAACTAACCCAAATCATCTGGTCCGAGGGCTTCAAACATGATTGGATTTAAGTTTAAACACCTAGGAGAACCGTAACTGAGTGTTAACTAACCCAAATTATCTGGTCCGAGGTCTTCAGGCATGATTGGATTTAAGTTTAAATACTTGAGAGAAATGTAACAGAGTGTTAACTAACCCAAATCATCTGGTCCGAGAACTTCAGGCATGATTGGATTTAAGTTTAAACATTTAGGAGAACCGTAACTGAGTGTTAACTAACCCAAATCATCTAGTCCGAGAACTTCATGCATGATTGGATTTAAGTTTAAACACTTGAGAGAAATGTAACGGAGTGTTAACTAACCTAAATCATCTGGTCCGAGGACTTCAGGCATGATTGGATTTAAGTTTAAACACTTAGGAGAACTGTAACTGAGTGTTAACTAACCTAAATCATCTGGTCTGAGAATTTCAGGCATGATTGGATTTAAGTTTAAACACTTGAGAGAAATGTAACGGAGTGTTAACTAACCCAAATCATATGGTCCGAGGACTTTAGGCATGATTGGATTTAAGTTTAAATACTTAGCAGAACCGTAACTGAGTGTTAACTAACCCAAATCATCTAGTCCGAAAACTTCAGGCATGATTAGATTTAAGTTTAAACATTTGAGAGAAATGTAACGGAGTGTTAACTAACCCAAATCATCTAGTCTGAGTACTTCAGGCATGATTGGATTTAAGTTTAAATACTTGAGAGAAATGTAACGGAGTGTTAACTAATCCAAATCATCTGGTCCGAGGACTTCAGGCATGATTGGATTTAAGTTTAAACACTTAGGAGAACCGTAACTGAGTGTTAACTAACCCAAATCATCTGGTCCGAGGACTTCAGGCATGATTGGATTTAAGTTTAAACACTTGAAAGAAATGTAACGGACTGTTAACTAACCCAAATCATCTGGTTCGAGGACTTTAGGTATGATTGGATTTAAGTTTAAACACTTAGGAGAACTGTAACTAAGTGTTAACTAACCCAAATCATCTGACCCGAGGACTTCAGGCATGATTGGATTTAAGTTTAAACACTTGTGAGAAATGTAACGGAGTGTTAACTAACTCGAATCATCTTGTCCGAGGACTTCAGGCATGATTGGATTTAAGTTTAAACACTTAGGAGAACTGTAACTGAGTGTTAACTAACCCAAATCATCTGGTTCGGGGATTTCAGGCATGATTGGATTTAAGTTTAAACACTTGAGAGAATTGTAACGGAGTGTTAACTAACCCAAATCATCTTATCCGAGTACTTCAAGCATGATTGAATTTAAGTTTAAACACTTAGGAGAATTGTAACTGAGTGTTAACTAACCCAAATCATCTGGTCTGTGGACTTCAGGCATGATTGGATTTAAGTTGAAACACTTGGGAGCACTGTAACGGATTGGCATGTTGATTGAAGAAAAGATTCGATTAATAATAGTACCTTTTGAGGTTATTTACATTCCAAAGGCGTGGTATTACACGACTCTCTAGGTCTCCAAGAAATACGTCCCAATAGCAGCCCTTGAAGTAATACGATACGATCTTTCCCAATTGGGTCATAATTTTCCCCAAGCTGGGTTCTTCGTAGTGCCCACAACTTTCCTGAGTACCAAATCACCAGGCTCTAGAGGTCTTAGCTTTACGTTGGCATCGTAGCCTTGCTTGAGCTTTTGTTGGTAATGTGCCAGCCGGACCATTACATTCTCCCTCCTTTCCTCAATCAGGTCTAAGCTCTTCTCTAGCTGCTCATTGTTGCTGGTCGGACTAAACGAGCTAGTTCTCAATGTTGGGAACCCAGTCTCCAAAGGTATGACAGCTTCAGCCCCATAGGTCATCGAAAAGGGGGTTTCTCTAGTAGATCTGTGAGGCGTAGTTCTATAAGCCCAAAGTACATGTGGAAATTCTTCCACCCATTTGCCCTTCGCATCGTCTAATCTCTTCTTTAAGCCATTTACTATGACTTTGTTAACAGCTTCTACTTGCCCATTACCCTGGGGATAAGCAAGGGTGGAGTATTTGTTCGCGATTCCCAGTTCACTGCAATAATTTCTGAATGCTTTACTATCGAACTGTAAGCCATTGTCCGAGATGAGAGTATGAGGAACCCTAAATCGAGTGACAATATTCTTCCACACAAATTTTTGCACATCTACATCTCTGATGTTGGCTAGAGGTTCAGCTTTGACCCATTTGGTGAAATAGTCTGTGCCGACCAGAAGGTATTTCTTGTTTCCTGCGGCTTTGGGGAATGGACCCACGATATCTAAGCCCCATTGAGCGAAAGGCCATGGGCTGGATAGCGGATTAAGGGTTCCCTCTGGCTGATGAATGTTTGGGGCAAACCGTTGACATTGGTCGCACTTCTTAACATACTCATGGGCTTCTTTTTGCATATTCAGCCACCAATAACTCTAGGTAATGGCTCGGTGAGCCAAGGACGTACCTCCAGTGTGGCTCCCACAGATTCCTTCATGTAGTTCTTCTAGTAATAACTCAGCCGCCTCAGGATGCATGCATAATAAGTACGGTCCTGAATAGGAGCATTTATATAGTTTCTATTCCTCGGATAGCCAGAATCTGGTCGCCTTCCTCCGAATTTTGTTAGCTTCCCCTTTTTCTTCAGGCAAAATATCCTCTTTCAAGAATTTAATTATAGGATCCATCCAGCTGAGTCTGGCCCTAACTTGGTGAACTTGGGCTGCCTCTCTTCTTACCTCTATATACCTATGCAAGTCCTCAACGAGGATAACTCTCGGAAAACCTTGCGCCGAAGAGGTAGTGAGCGTGGCCAAAGAATCAGCATGTGCATTACCACTTTTGGGGATGTGCAGCAAATTGAAAGATTTGAACTCCGATTGAAGACATTTAACTCGGCTCAAGTATCCCTGCATTCTTTCATCCTTCGCCTCAAACTCACCTTGTACTTGACCAACGACTAACCTCGAGTCTGAGGACACCTCTACTGACTCTCCTCCCATTCTTCGAACCATAGCCATTCCCATCAGTAGAGCTTCATATTCCGCCTCATTATTTGTTGCCGAGAAGTCCAGCTTTAATGACTTATCAATGATGATCCTTTCAGGGGATATCAGCACTAGCCCCACTTCAGAACCTTCTGGTTCGCTGCGCCGTCTACATATACTTTCTAGGATGACGGGCCTTGTTGAGAAATCATGCCAACCGATTTTTCATCCATGTCCTTCTCTGTCGTTACTTCTTCTAAACTAGGCTCTATGAACTCAGCCACCAGATTTGCGAGAACCTGGCTCTTGACTGAAGTGCGGGGCATGTATTTGATGTTAAAAGCCCCTAGGATAGTGCCCCATTTAGCTATTCTTCCTGTGTAATTAGCACTCCTAAGTATGGTTTTAAGCGGAAGTTGTGTGAGCACAACGACCGTATGAGCTTGGAAATAGTGAGGTAACTTCCATGTACCAAGTACTACTGCCAAGATGGCTTTCTCCAGCAGCAGGTATTGAATCTCGGCCTCGTGTAATGACTTACTCACATAGTAAACTGGCCTTTGCACACCTTGGTCCACTCTAATCAATACCAAACTTACGGCACAAGGAGCCACCGCAATGTAGGCAAATAAGACCTCGTCTGGTTCAGGACTGGACATAATTAGTGCCCGAGCTAGATAGTCTTTAAGTTGCTGAAAAGCCACAGCACATTCTTCAGTCTACTCAAATCCTTTCCATTTGTTGATCAACGAGAAGAAAGGTCTACACCTATTTGCTGATCGGGAGATGAATCGATTCAAGGCAGCGGTCATTCCAGTCAATTTCTAAGTTTCTTTGGGATTCCGAGGAGCCTGTAAATTGTGGATGGCCTTTATCTGGTCGGGGTTAACTTCAATTCCTCTGTGAGTCACCATGTACCCCAAGAATTTGCTTGATCCCACACCAAATGAGCATTTGGAAGCGTTTAGACGCAGCTTGTGCTTTCTTAGAACTTCAAAAATGTTTTCAAGGTCCTTTACATGCTCAGAAATGACCTTGCTTTTCACCACCATGTTGTCTATGTAAATTTCGATACTTTTGCCCAACTGTGACTCAAACATCCTAGTCATCATTCTTTGGTAGGTAGATCCTGCATTTTTCAAACCAAATGGCATCACTTTGTAATGATAATTATCGATCGAGGTGACAAAAACAGTCTTCTCCTGATCATCCAGGGCTAACGGTATTTGGTGGTAGCCTTGAAAAGCATCCAAGAAATTCATCCGAGGATGGCCGACAGTGGCATCTACTAGCTGATCAATTTTTGGCATAGGGAATGGATCCTTAGGACAAGCCTTATTTAAGTCAGTGAAGTCTACACAGACTCGCCATTTCCCATTCTTCTTCTTCACCACCATAGTATTCGCTAGCCACTCTGGATAAAAAACCTCTTTAATAGCTCTAGCTTGTTTGAGATTTGTTACTTCTTCTCTTACTGCATCGGCATGTTCCTTAGATGGATGCCGAGGAGGCTGCTTCTTGGGGATAATCAATAGGTTGACTCTCAGATGGTGGCATATGAATTCTGGGTCCAACTCTGGGGCTTCGTAATCGTTCCAGGCGAATATGTCAAGGTTTCTCTTAAGGAACTCTATTAGCTCTTCCCTCTCTTGCAGAGGTAGCTGAGATCCAACTTGAAAGAATTTTTAGGGATTATCTCCGATGATAACTTTTACCAAATCTTCGCATCTAGCGCCCTCGCCTGGATCTTCGGCGGGCAATGCCCGATGTTTTAACTGCTATAAACCCCTGTCGGCTTTAACCGAGGACTCAGTTTTAGGCTTATGTTGGATGGCAGCCACAAAGCACTGTCTGGCCACGGATTGATCTCCGCGGATCTCATAAACTTGTCATTCAGATGGATATTTAACTTTCTGATGTAAAGTGGAGGAAACAGCCTTTAGCGTATGAAGCCAAGGTCTGGCTACGATTGCCGTATAGGGCGAATACACATCTACTACTATGAAATCCACCTCTACCACCTCTGAGTCGGTCTGCACAGGTAATCGTATTTGGCCTTTCGGGGTAACAACTATTCCTTCAAAACTCACCAGGGGGGAATTGTATGGTGTTAAGTCTTGAGGTTTCAGGCCTAGCCCCTTGTAGAGATCAGGATACATTATCTCTACCACACTACCCTAGTCCACCATTACCCTCTTCACATTATACCCTCAAATTTTGAGGGTGATTACTAAAGCGTCATCATGGGGTTGGATGGTCCCAATCTTGTCCTCATCCGAGAACCCTAAAACCGGTTGAGCACCTGATTTAGCTCTTTTCAGAACTTGGCCAAAATCCCCTGCGGGTGACCGGGCTACAGACATAACCTTCGATGGCCAGGATCATGTTCTCCTCGGTGCGGCGAAGATGACATTAATAGTTTCCAATGGAGGCTTTGAGGAATCATCTCTTCGGGGCCCTGAGCTCATCTGCCCTCCTCGGCCATTAGAGTGGTGCAAGAGGTGTTTCAGTTTACCTTCGCTGACTAGTTGGTCCAAATGATCCCACAGGCTTCTGCAATCCTCTGTGGTATGCCCATGGTCTTGATGGTACTGGCAGTAGAGATTATGATTACGCCTCTCAAGGTTCCCCACCATCTTATTCGACCACCTGAAGAATGGTTCATTCTTGATTTTTTCCAAAACTTGGTGTACTGGCTCTTTGAATACAGTATTGACTGCATGAGAATTTGTCGATCCTGATTGTCCAGCAAAATTTCTCAGCGGTTTGCTGCTATTGTAACGGTCTGACCTGAAATCCCTTCTCTCTTGGGGGATAACCTTATCATTTCTCTTTCCTTGCTGTTGATCCTCCTAAACTCTTTTATACTTTTCGATGCGGTCCATGAGCTGAAGCATGTTAGTAACTGGCTTGCCAGTTAAGGACTTCCTCAAACCATGGTCAGTGGGAAGGCCGAGCTTAAAAGTGCTGAGGGCCATTCCATCAAAATTACCCTCCATGTCATTAAACATCTCCTAGTACCTATCTGAATACGTCTTTAAGGTCTCACCCTCTTGCATGCTCAAGGATAACAGTGAAGACAAGGGTCTGGCCACTCTTCGGTATGTGACAAAATGGGAACCAAATGCTTGAGTGAGCTCTTTGAAGGAATTGATGGAGTTTTCTTCCATGCTGTCAAACCACCTCATCGCAACCGGTCCAAGACTGGAGGGAAAGACCTTGCACATCAGAGCTTCATCTCTAGAGTAGACAGCCATCCTTTGATTAAAGTGGCTCACATGCTCCACAGGGTCTGTTTTACCATTATAGATGGTAAACGTCGGCTGGTTAAAACGCCTAGGAAGTCTCGCTTCTTCAATCCTGCGTGTAAAAGGGGACCTAGAAATTTGATTCAGAGCCTTGCTCATAGCGTCGTTCCCTACGCCTTCACGTGATGGGCTTCTAGGCTGCCTCTTACAATGAGGCTCTTCTTCGTAGGAAAAGGATTCACTGACTGGTGTTCGAGATCCCTGCTTGTAAGTGACGTCCTGTTCGTTATCGGAATCTTCGTCAGAATACGAAGAAATCCATTTCCTCTTTGCATGGCGCAACTCCTTTTTAGCTTTTCGATTTCTAGCTGCAAATTCTGGTTCTTCTCCGCATGAGACATGTGACTTCCATCATGTGGCTGGCTTCGATCAATATGTGCAGTGTGCACGCTACCTTCGCGATCTTGTCTCCGCTCCAAATTAAGAAAAGGGTCTACATGTTGGGATGCCCTAGATTCTGCTGATTGTTGTCCTGATTCAGCCATTATCAACTGTTGCTTCCACTTTCGCTCAAGCTCTCCCCACAGACGGCGCCAATTGTAGGGTCTACATTTGTAGCCCAAGCCTAAAACAATGAATTTGTAGAGAGTGGGTAAAAGAGTTGGGTTAGTTGTGAATTTAGCAACTGTTAACTACGATATCCAAGAACGAACCAACATAAAAACACACTTAGAAACTAAATAAATTGATGTCCAAAGAGGTTTATTATTGACTGAACAGTGAATACATTTCTCAGAGCTACAGTAAAATCTTTTTTTCTCTCTTTTTATCTTTTTTCCGATCCCCCCTTATCAGAGGCTTCTTCACTTTATATAGCATCCTTTCTCATCATCTTCATCGTCCACTTGTTCTTCATCTAAGCATCCACTTGAATACATGTCCCGTCAGGTGTCTTCTTTAGCTCTCTATGAGTGGTGGTAGCTGAGATTACACTGTTTAGGGGTCTTCTCCACATTAATGCGGCTAGAAAAGCAGCTGCAGTGCATTTAATGTGGTGGTAGCAGCTTTTCCTTTTAGATATTTCTTCGTTCTTATCATCTCCAGGCATGCCCAAAGCTTATCCTTATCATTGAAGTTGTTAGGAAGATCATTCGGACCTTCCAGACATTTGATTGATCAAGACTATTTGTATCCGAGGAGAATGACCTCTCCGGACTAATGGTGACCTCTTCGAACTGCCCCCCTTTTTCATTTCCAGGTATCTCTCTTCCGTATGGATTCGTTCTCAACCGCTTTCTTCTCTTCGGACACAGAATAATCTTCAAATAGGGCCCCAGGCCCAATACATAAGCTTGGGCTTTTACCCCCCACAATTATAATTATCAAATTTCATATTTCATATTTAGACAGAAAAAAATAGATAAAAATCACATTATCTAAAATTTGACTAATTGTTTATAAATAAATGTTTTTTTCTTCTAATAAAAAAAACGTTTATATTCAGGATTTTACAATTATAAAGAAAAAAAATCATAGAATATTGCACACATTTAAAATTGAAGAATAATAGAATTCTATAATTGCTATCTACAGAATTTATGTTTTTATAGAAAGTTTCAATCTATGACGTCCGATCCTGATGATAGTTTTTTATCATCAGACCAAGTCACCAATCGATTTTTAATATAAGTGGGAATTAAACCCCAGATCTCTTGTTCAACCATCAGAAATTTTACCAGTTGAGCTAACTAGAACCCACTACAGAATTTATGTTTAATTGTATCTTAGAGGCAATTCTTGTAACCCTTTAGCAAATTCTTTGAGTTGGAGAAAATATCAAGTAACAGGAAAAAAAAGAAAAAAGAAAAAAAGAAAAAAGAGAGAGAGAGAGAGATTCATCATGCCTTTTAAGTTTTCTCTGGTTCTTCTTTTTCCATTGTTCCCCCTAATTTTCCTAAATAAATGCTCACTCAAAAACTAAAAATCCCAATACACCAAAAGATCTTCCACCCAAATAACCAAAAACTAGAGAAAATCTATTCTTTCGGCTCTCAACATGGTTTTAGATACTGTCGCAACTTGAAAGTACTCTCACTCCAACCAAATTCTAATTTTCTAGAAACTATATATATATATATATATATATATATATCTTGTTCAACCATAAGAGATTTTACCAGTTGAGTTAACTGGAACCCACTACAGAATTGATGTTTGATTGTATCTTAGAGGCAATTCTCGTAACCCTTTAGCAAATTCTCTGAGTTGGAGAAAATATCACATGACAAACAAAAAAAGAGATTCATCATCTTTTTAAGTGTTCTCTGATTCTTCTTTTTCCTTTGTTCTCCCTAATTTTCCTAAATAATACTCACTCAAAAACTAAAAATACTAATACACCAAAAGATCTTCCACACAAATAACCAAAAACTAGAGAAAATCTATTCTTTTAGCTACTCTTAATTCACACAACACAGTTTTAGATACCATTGCAACTTGAAAGTACTATCACTCCAACCAAATTCTAATTTTCTAGAAACTATACACACACACACACACACACACACACACACACACACACACACTACAAAAAACTGGGGCTATAGTAGCGTTTTTAAACCATAGCTATAGCCCCAAAAACCGCTAGTATAAACCCAAATGGGATATCCCGACAGTTTTTTTCCCGGCGCTTCCTAGTGCTACCCAACAAGTGTGACAATAGCCCTATGGGACCTACACCAGTGGTTTTAAAACTATCAGTATAGGTCCTGGCGGTTTTTGAAAATCTATATTGGCAGTTTTAAACCGCTACTATACGGGTTTTTTTATTTATTTTAAAATACAGGCTATATCAATAGTTTAAAAACGTCGTTATAGGTCTTCAATATGAGCAAACCTATAGCAACAATTCTAAAACCGCCATAATAGGTCATTTAAAATGCAAAATAATAATAGTATTAAAAAATTAATTTCAAACCTATAGCAACGGTTTTAAAACTTTCATAATAGTTCTTCAATATGAGCAAACCTATAGCGGCGGTTTTAAAACCAAAGTAATAGGCAATTTAAAATACAAAAAAAAAAAAAAAAATAATTTCAAACCTATAGTGGTGGTTTAAAAACGTCGTAATAGCTCTACCTACTGCGGCAGTTTTTAAAAGCATCGCAATTGGGTATCTATAACATTGGTTTAAAAAGCACTGGCTTTAAATGCTGTAATAGGTCAACCTATTGTGGCAGTTTCTAAAAATGTTGTTTTAGGTCTCCTATAGTGGCGGTTTTGAATACCTCTTGGAAAAAAAATGGCTGTAGAACCGGTTATATATGTGTGTGTGTGTTTCAACTCTCTTAAAAGTTGAGCAATATGGTTCTAGAGGTTGAGAAAATTCACGTAAGGCTTCCATGTGCACTCTTTAAGTATTTTTGGATGTTGTACAATCTCAAAACTTGGTGGTTAGTCCAAAGAACAAGAAATGGCAGCCACCTCTACTGGCCCTAGTGAAGGTAAACTTGGCTGAGACACACTTCGGGAATCTAGCATGGGTGGTGGGGATTGTTGCTGGTGACTGATGGTTTAGTTCATCGTCGCCCTAAGTGAGAAGCTTCCTAGTAAGGACGGAGCTAGAAATTAGAGTTAGGAGGGTAACTATGTTGTTGGCTATGTGCGATGGCTAAGCCATTGAGGCTTTTTATATTTTATTTTTTTTAAAGTGCCACATTATTTATTTTGGGTAAAATTGGTTGATTGAGTTTAATTTTTTTAGTTTTATTATTGATACAGATTAAATATATTGTTGACTGTTCTATAATCTATAAATCAAATATAAGTTGAATTTATCAACTCAATATATGTTCAATTATCTACAAAGTAAAAATCATCGTGGCATTATGCACACAACACAATCCTACAAATAAACTAACTTATTAAATCTCAACAATTAACAGTTTAATTTTAAAATTGCAAATAATCTCAACTTTAATTTTAAAAAAGATAATATTAAACTGAACGAGACAAGCACAATTCGCACATGGGATGGGTTAGTCATAACATACAATTGGTGTTTTGGTCTGATGATAAAGAGCTATTATCAGGAGCAGACCCCATAGGTTGAAACACTCTCAAAAAAAAAAAAAAAACTTAAAAAAAAAATCTATTACTTTAATAGTTTAACTTTATTAAAGAAAGAAAGATGGAGCATTAAGAGAGAGAGAGAGAGAGAGAGAGAGGTGTATACCAAACACCAAAATCTGGGGCAGTGCTCCACTGTTGCTCCACCCTGCTTCAAGTCTCAATCTCAGTCTCTCTTCTTTTCATTTTAGCCACTTAGGTTTTTTTCTTCCCCCCCCCCCCCCCCCCCCCCGGGTGTTTTTTCTCTTCCCTTTAGTCTTTAGCCGCTTAGGTTTTGTTTTTATTTTTTTGGTGTCTTTGTGTGGCTGTGAGGGTGCTCTCCTTTCCTAGAATTTACTTAGGTTTTTTTTTTTTTTTTTTTTTTTTTTTTTTTTTTTTTTTTTTTTTTTTTTTTTTAAGTCTTGCATGGGTTTGTTTTGTGTTGTTAGTTAGGCTTAAGTTTGCTATTGGTAATTTTTGTTTGGGATAATTTTTTTTGGCTTGTTAATTTTATTTTAGATTTTAGATCATTAAATTTGTTATGAACTTTAAAAGTATCAATGATATTATTAAAAGGGTCCAAGTATAATTTTATTTTATTGAACCCAATTGCTAAAATTAGTACATATATACATACTAGTATATATATATATATATATATATTTTAAATTTGGCACAGGCCACTGCGCCACCCCCCCCCCCCCCCCCGAGTTGGCACCCAATAATAGCTTCATCCCTGCTTCCTAGCAAGTATAGGTTATCATTTATAGCAGGCAACAAATAGTTTACTTTGGGCTTGCATTTAAATGATAAAATACAATTAACATCCCTGGTGTTTGGGCTATTGTCAGACAAGTCCAAAACTGTTCAAAATTGATTAATTTGGTCCCTAATCACCATGAAAAGTAGGAGGAAAATGAGTAACGGTTTAGGGTTATTTTTGTTTAGTGACTAAGTTTGTCAATTTTGAAAAGTTTTGGACCCGATTGACATTAGTCCAAACCTTAAAAGTGTTAACGGTATTTTACCCCTATAATTAAATGTTTGATAAAAATTAACAATAGGAAAATATGTTGGCTTATTTGAAAGGGGAAAAATGTTAGTTTATTTGTGCAAAGTCACTTTTTTGTCTCACATTTAAGCAAATAATTAAGCCATGCCAAATACCAAATGCAATTCTCCAATTTGACACTGCTGTTAGATGCTAAGTGGGGATTTTTTCCCCTTAATAATTGTTACAAGTATGTGAGGGGGGATCCAAATCAAGGTTCTCTTCATAAAGTAGACTAGGTAACGCTATTAAACTATAAAGTTCTTATTAATTAGTGGGGAACCATCCTAAATGTTTTAAGGTTTCATCTTTGTATTTTTTGGCTAAATTTTTAGGACATTTTGACCACTTGATTATTCCATCAAGTGTGCATAATTCACTTATCCCATATACACAAGTAATTATTGGGAGGAATTTGTTGGGGGTGACCCTTGTTGAGATTTTTTGTTGTGAAAGTTTTGTTAGAATAAAAAATTATCACCCATGAAGAAAGTATCTTATTAAATACTTTGTAGCAAATCTCACCACACTAAAATAGAATACACAAAAAGTTCTCAATAAAAGAGAGTTTTATTGATACTTGTAATATTACACACAGTCACACACACACACACACACCAATAGAGTCAATACCGTACCGTATCGGCCAGTACAATTAGAATTTTTCGTACTGACACCTTGACCGGTACAGAAACACAGCTATTTCGTACCGCTTTTTGTACCGGAGCTTACCTGGTTGTATCGGCAAAACCGGGAAAAAAATCAGATACCGACCGAAAAAAGGATACTACCGGACGATAAAAAAAGAAAAGAAAAATGGAAATTAAGTGATTAACGGTAAAAGAAAATACCATGTAACCCATAATACCGCCATCGCCAACATTGTTCTGAAAGTGACCAGCCATTCTTCTTCTTCTTCACGCCCATCCCTCCATTCGTCTGCATCTCTTAGTTTTAAGTTTTTATTTCTAAAGGCTTTAGTTGTTTGTATAATTGTGACTTTTAATAGTAAAAAACTAAAGGTTGTGTTAACGGGCATCACACGGTGCCCGTTAAGCACAAAATTTTTTACTTTTTCTTGACATAATTTTTGCTTTTTTTTTTTTTTTTTTCAATTTATGTCATTTTTTCAGTTCGTAGGTACTATTTGAGATTTTTTTTTTTACCTTTTTTTTTTTTACTTTTTTTGTCTTTTCTGCACTTAACCAGCACCAAGCAGTGCTGGTCAACATTCTTCAAAAACTAAAAGTAAAGGAGGTTTGCTTTTTCTTTTTGTTTGTAACTTGTGGCAGTGTGCCCTCTGACACACCCACGTGAATTGTTATAAAATTTTGAATTTTGAAATTTGATTTTTTTTCCCCTAATGTTAAGAAGTTTCAAACGGCATTTTAACTTTTAACTTATTGTTATTATTATTTAAAAAGTAGGAACATCAATTCCCTATTATTGTTAATATTACCTAGTTGAAATTTTAACTAGAGATTAACATATTAAATGAGATAAAGATTTATAAATTTAAACTTTTTAATAAATAATATAAATTTTGGTTATATATATATATATAAAATAACGGTAAATCCGAAACGGTACACTGATATTGACCAGTATCAAAATATCTCGTTCCATTAGCCAAACCGATACGGCTTTTGGTACGAGATTAACTCCCTTGACAGACACACCACTCTTCATTATTTCACTCTTTACATCTCTATTTCCTTACACTTGCATTTACTTTCTAAATTATGTCCTTATTGGATATATATACTTCGATGCACAACATTGTTTCGTTGTAGGCCGCGAGACCACTACCAAATTGAGGCAAACTTTGAATACTAGATGATGAGTATAGAAAAATCACTAAGATCGTCTACCTTAATTGTGTCATTAGCAAGCCATCAAAGAAAAAGATATAACCATCCAAGCACATTCAACACATTAATTGATGACAGTTACTCATTGACCTTAAATTACCATTAATACAATGACAATTACACGCAAGGTAATAATCACCACTAATTATGTACAATAATTACCCAAATCACCTATAAAGGGACAACTTGCCTCACTTGCTAAAGTATGAGAAAAATACTACAAAATACAATCTACATACAAAATATATGAGTTGATACTGACTCAAGTATCAAATGCCCCCCCATCAAGGCTCACCCTGGTAGTCCCTTTGATCAGCTTTATTTTTCTTGTAGATCTTAAAAGACTGTTAAAACTTTTGGATTGGACGAGTGATCCAACTAACAATTTTTTGCATCATCACTAAATATAACCTCAAAATAACAAGGGCAAGAGGAAAGAAGTTTCACTGCCTATTCCAACCAGGCTAGACAAACCATTTGACAGGGAAATTCAAGTTATGGGTTGTGTTTATCTTTTATGAATCATACTAAAACAAGATATTCTTTTTGGTGTAATTATTTGTCCTTACTCGCTCTAGAGATTAAATGTTGGAATATAGAAAACATGAAGGACAAACCTACACTACACAAAGGAGACAAAAGAAGGACAATGCATAAAACCCTATGCATACATGGAAGGAGAAACGTCATGGAAAGAAACTCTTTCCTTACTAAAATTCAAATGCTCCATGTAATACGTTTTGTTCACATAAGAAAACGTTAAAGCTTCCCACGTTATAAGTTTTCTTCACAATTTGAATGTGGAAGACAACCTACCAACATGCAAATAACTAATGCAAAATGTTTTAAGACAAAGTCCAATTGCTAAAATCGATGATGGATCTGCCTCCAAAATGTGAATAAGAAGTTTTGAACTCAGAATCGATGAATTACAAAGTTACTGAGCATGATAAGTGCCTATAAATTGTGTCTCATACGGCTCTATTGGTACACTAGCTCACCTAGTTCTATACTTTTAAAGCCTATTTGCCTCAACTCTCTCTCTCTCTCTCAAAATGGCGGAAACAAATGCAGCAGTCAATCAGACAAAAAATCATCCATATTACACACCACAGGTTGACTCAAATGGCTCCTCCATTAACGCTGATGGCTCCTTCTCAGGAGCAGATGATCCCATTCCCGTCATAGACTACTCAATGCTCCCATCTGATGACCATAATCAACGGTCTAAAACCATGCAAGACCTCCAAAATGCGTGCCTGGAGTACGGTTCTTTCATGGTATGAAAAAAAAACAGGTTAGGTTAGGGATACAATATTTTTCATAATTTTTTTAAGAATTGTTGTCATGGACTATTATAGTTAAAGTTCATTTAAGTTTATAATTAGAGTAACGTTATTTGTAGTTAAGTGATATTAAGAATAATACAAATTCTATTACATAAATCTTATAAACTAATATATCACAAATCACAAAAAATAATCAAAACACTAAATTATCATCTTGTTGAAGTGATACTAATTACATTTATTATTACATCAATATGTATTACTTTTTTCTGTAATATGTCAACCTTATGTGATGAATATTGTGTAGGTTAACTTCTTGTAATTCTAGAATTCATAACAGTTTATTATATTATCTTTATAGAAGAGACCTACAAAGCTACAATATTGATGTTGAGGAACCACATTCATCATTTGACTTCTTGTTCTTTTTGTGCATGAGCATGACTAGTCAACTTGATATTTTGGCAGGTGATTAATCATGGAATGTCGGATAGCTTGATAAGTAGAGTGTACTAAGCATTAGCCAAGTTCTTTGATCTGAATGAGGAGGAGAAGAAAGAGTATGAGTCAAATGATCCAATGGATAGGATCCGCTGGGGCAAACGGGACAGTGACTTAGTCAGCTTAGAGTTCATCAAGATGGTTGTACATCCTACCTTTCGTTGCCCTACCAAACTTGCAGGTTTAACGTAATCTTCTTAAACCACACCCCGCTTTCCTCTTCCATATTTCTTTTTCTTTGTCTTTACTTCAAAAAAAAAAAAAAAGAGAGAGACAGAAAGCATTAAGCAAGATCTAGCTAAAAACACTAGTTCAGTGTTTCATTTAGCAAGGAATGAAGATGATTTCAGAGTAATTTACCTTGACTTCAAAGTTTAGAGTCTACCCTAAATTCTTCTACACAAACAAAATAATGTTGCCATAAATAAATAAAAGGGTTTGAGAAATGTTTTTTGCAGAATTGATGATGGTAACAATGATATATAAATTTCTATGAACATATAAAAACCAGAAATTTTGACAAAATAAAGCACTTTCAAATTTCAATTCAACTTTATTGAAATTACTCAGTATTAGAGAGAAAGAGATGATTTATCAGATTTGTTCTCCATTATCTTAGTTGTATAAGCAAGCAAACATATAGATATAATTAGCCTATATTTTATTTACTTTTAACAGTATATTTTTATAACTTAAACTAGTAAATTAACTAGGAAAAAAAAGAATACTTTTAACATTCTAGTCCCAAAGTAAGTATTTTATGGAAGCAGAATTTTAATAAGATCAGTATTTTTCCTTTTTGAAATCAGAGAGAGAGAGAGAGAGAGAGAGAGAGAGAGAGAGACTTTGTCCCAATTGATACTGTAGGTAGCAATGGTGACATTGAGATACTGGTGGATTGTGCGCAAGTTGGCAATACTTTTTGAGGTGTTTGATTCATTCAATTTAGTAGCATAACTTGAGTTGAAGAATTTATTTATTTTAAAAGAAATGGCTATAGATGGGGTGAGTTGCCTATTTTCATTTTTTTAATCCCTTGAGACCAACTTAATTTTTTAGAAGGAGTTAGGTTTAATTCAAATTTTGAAAACTTAACTTTAAATTATAATTTATAACTATATATAATGTAAAAAGATTCAACTATATATTATTATTAAAACAGGGGATCATGGCCTTCGTTTGTCCCTTAATAGTTCCGTCCTTGTCTGGACCAATTCTAAAAGCACAAGTTTTAATGTTTTTTTGCTTGAAATTCTATTTAAGACTTATTCAACTTTTTCATAAAAATTTTGAAATTTCAAAAATGCTCATATATCTTTTTTCATAAATAATAATAAAAAGTATTGGTCATTACTTGAGTCATTAATATTCTAGAATAAGAAAATATTTATAAAATAAAATATTTAAATTTATATATTATCTAAAGTTTACAACTTAATAGCTTTACCCGATTCTCTTCATGAAGAAAACTTAGAGTTCAAATCCCCTTCTCTTATTTTTTGTAAGCAAAATTTTTTTTATTATATAAAAAACAGTTCTTTTATTAATTTGTTTACCAAACAAGTGTAACAATTTCAAGGTATTTTGTAATTATCAGGTAAGATGTACTTGATATCGCTTTCGAAAAATTTACCACCCATTTTTTCATTTTGTTAAATAGCATTTTTTCCCTCTTTCCACTCCCCTCCCCCTTTAAAGCTGCAAACTAGCTTTAAACTAAACCTACTAATTCCAAGCTTTAGTGCAAAATTGCTTTAGTGAATTGTTCCAACTTTTAATATAAAAAATTGAATTAATAAAAATGTTCATGCGTATTTTTTAAAATCAAACCCAATATAGACCTAACCATTGAGAGAGAGAGAGAGAGAGAGAGATGATATTAATAAGAAGATTAAGAACAACAAATATATTTGTTGTCTATTAAGTGAATTAATTAGATTCAAGTATGAAAATGTAAAATGTAATATATATATTTCCATGCATATATATTGATAAGATTGGAAGAAACAATTATTGCATGATTCTGGCTGCATATAAATTAGGAAAATCATTTACATCCCACATAAAAGGAATACGAAAACTAATAACGTAGAATAAAGCACTAATGTGGACAAAAATTTTCTCCAAACCATTTTGGAGGAAAATTCAATTTCACCTAAGGGAGTTAATCTCATACCAGTTTGGCCAGTAAAACGAGATATTTCGGTACCGGTCGATATCGGTGTACCGTTTCGAATTTACCGCTATTTATATATATATATATATATATAACCAAAATTTATATTATTTATTAAAAAGTTTAAATTTATAAATCTTTATCTCATTAATTTAATATGTTAATCTCTAATTAAAATTTCAACTAGGTAATATTAACAATAATAGGGAATTGTTGTTCCTACTTTTTTAATAATAATAATAATAAAAGTTAAAAGTTAAAATGCCGTTTGAAACTTCTTTGCATTAGAAAAAAAAAAAAATCAAATTTGAAATCTCAAAATTTTATAACAATTCAATTTCACGTGGGTGTGTCAGGGGGCACATTGCCATAAGTAGGGGTGTGCAGCCAACTCACCAAAACCGACCCGACCCAACTTAACTTGCTGGGTTGGGTGGGGTTACAAATTTCTTTTTGATAGCGGGTCAGGTTGGGTTTGGGTCATAAAATTTCAAACCCGCCAAATCCAACTCGACCCACCCATATATTATATATATATATATATATATATATATATATATAATATTATATAATTAATAAATTTTTTAAAATAACTAACTCTTCCTATCCTATATAAAAACCAATTAGTTCACACAAACTCTAGTAAATTACTATTGTTGTTTAGTTATTATGCTGTTTGCTTTTAAGGAGTTACATTGATACTAATCTTTGGATTTTTTTTAATATATTAATATTTATATTTTTTTCTACTCAATTTAATAATAATAATAATAAAAATTTGTACAACCCATGAGTTCAACCCGACCCAACTCGACTCATGTGGGTTGGGTTAGGTTGGACTTATGTGATGGATTGGATTGAGTTGAGTTTTTTTCACCCACCATGGTGAGTTGGGTCAAAAAATCTCCTCAACTCGACCCATACACACCCCTAGCCACAAGTTCCAAACAAAAAGCAAACCTCCTTTACTTTTAGTTTTTTACTAGATAAATTTCAAAAATATACCCTGGGAGTAATACTAAATACATCCAAAAGTTTCTGAAAATGACCAATTTGCTCGATTGCCGTTTGTTCACATCTCCCAAACAATTTTTAGTCCATTTTATGTTCTTCATGTCTCCACTTCATCAATTTATCTCTTCTTCATGCCTGAACATAAACATCTCTCTTTGACTCTCAAGCTCAAACCAAATATCCAAAAGATACATCGAAGCAACATTCAAAAAAAAAAAAAAAAAAAACTCAACAAACCAATATCCATTTTCCAAAACCATACAGAACCTCATTTGGAAAAAAAATTGTAGAACATTCCAAAAAAGAAAAATTGCACTACATAAAACCAAGATCAACCCAGTTAGATCTAGCATTACACAAGAAAATTAAACATAGATCAACCCAACTAATCAATCATCCAATATCAAACCTCAAATAGATCCAAATAAAAATAATTTCAAAACAAAATCTCGCCCCACAACTGCAAGCACTGTGTGACCCAGCAACCGCCGTCCACCACGGCACCACCCACCGTGACCCACCCATTGTCCTCAAACCCATACAAATCCACCATCCAACATCACACAATTCACACCTTGAACCCCATAACAAACCCAAATCAATTTATATAAAAAAAAAAAAAAAAAAAAAACTATATCCATGATGTCAAGCTCCACTAGATTGTGACCTTGCAACTGCCTTCGTCCACCACTCGACGAGACCCAGACATCATCCTCCCAAATTGTGACCCAGCCACCCAGCTTTAAACAGCAGCGTATGGCATGAGTTGGTGGCAGAGGTTTTTGGTCCTTTGCTTAGTCTATGAGCTTAAGCTTGAGAATGAGAGAGATGTCTGGTCTGTGTGAAGAAGAAAGAGAGCAAAAGAAAGGGAAAATGAAATTAACTTAGGCTGTGTTTGGTTCATGTAAAATATTTTTTGGAAAATAGATATTTTTCAGAAATGCTATTTTCGGGAAGGAAAAATGTATTCAAGCTATTTGGTTGCATTTTACAAAATAATATTAGAAAACAATTTTCAGTGTTTGGTAACATTTTGAAAATGCTATTTTCCTATAAAATTTTCACATTTTCTTAGCTATTTTCTCAGCTTCCAAACCAATTTTATAATAAAAATTTCAATATATAAACTTTAAAAAAACAAAAATCAAAACAACACAATTCGTGGATCTCCACAATTCGGTCAAGATCGAGAGAGGGGGGAAGAGAGAATGATCAAAAATTGAGGGAAAGGGACAGGTAGATTGAGAAAGATAGAGATTGGAGTGTGGGTGGGTCATGGGCGACGATCTCGGCGGTGCTGGGGTGCGATCCCGACTGCGAGATCGGTCATGGGTCATGGGTGACGACATCGATCATGGGCGATGAGATTGAGACAATAAGATCGACGGTGACGATGAGCTTTGGGTTGAGAACGAGATTGAGAACAACGGTACCGATGAGTTTTGGGTCGAGAACGACGGCGCAAATGAGTTTTGGGTCGAGAACAAGATCGGTTTTGGGTGGATCGGTCTAGGGTGGTGACGATCGGTCATGGGCGGCGCCGGTGCTGGGGTGCGATCTCAGTTTGGGTGGATCGGTCTTGCTTCTAGTGCGATCTGCTCTCTCTCTCTCTCGCTCTCTCTTTCTCTCTCTCTCGGTTCAGGTGGGCTGAAAATGGGTGTAATTAGTTTGAAGGTAAAATAGAAGTGGAAATCATTTTACACCCGAAGGCATGATATTTTACGGTCAACGGAAATTATTTTCTGTTTGACTGAATTTTCCAGCCGTTCCCAAACATGCCCTGTGGTGTAAAATGATTTCCGGATTTCTTTTACTGCCGAAACAAACGCAGCCTTAGTGTTTAGGAACAATTTGGTCATTTAAAAAAAGTCTTGAATGTGTTACGCATTATCCCAAAACTCAAGGTAGGTTATTATAATTTACCCTTTTTACTATTAAAAGTTATAACTAAACAAACAACTAAAGCCTTCGGAAATAAAAACTTAGGGTCCATTTGGTAGAGCATCTTAGCAATATGTTTTCAGTTTTTAAATAATATTACACGTATTTATACATACTTTTTCACCCACATGTATTTCAAAAAAATACAAACAACATTACTCAAACTTCTCTATCAAACGGGCCCTTAAAAACTAAGATATGCAGACGGATGGAAGGATGGGCATGAAGAAGAAGAAGAATGGCTGGTCACTCTTGGAACAGTGCTGGTGATGGTAGTATTATGAGTTACATGGTATTTTCTTTTACAGTTAATCACTTATGGTCCATTTTGATTGAGGGGGAGGAAGGGAGAGTAGATTAAAATAGAGTAGATTTAGCACAAAATCAGCTTATTTTTAGTTAACACTACTCTACTCTCCTCCACTCCCTCTCATTCTCCCCTCCATCCAAACAGACCATTAATTTCCATTTTTCTTATTTTTCTTTTACCGTCCGGTATCCTTTTTTCAGCCGGATATGCAGACGGATGGAGGGATGGGCATGAAGAAGAAGAAGAATGGCTGGTCACTCTCAGAACAGTGCTGGTGATGGTAGTATTATGAGTTACATGGTATTTTCTTTTACCGTTAATCACTTATGGTCCATTTTGATAGAGGGGGAGGAAGGGAGAGTAGATTAAAATAGAGTAGATTTAGCACAAAATCAGCTTATTTTTAGTTAACACTACTCTACTCTCCTCCACTTCCCCTCATTCTCCCCTCCATCCAAACAGGCCATTAATTTCCATTTTTCTTGTTTTTCTTTTACCGTCCGGTATCCTTTTTTTAGCCGGTATTCGATTTTTTTTCCCGGTTTTGCTGGTACAACCCGGTAAGCTCTAGTACAAAAAGCACTATGAAATAGCCGTGTTTTTGTACTAATCAAGGTGCCAGTATGAAAAATTCCGGCTGTACTGGCCGGTACGGTACGATATAGACTCCACTGATTTCACCACATGAAAATTAAAACAAAATGATTATAAAGATATATATTGAGAATTACCTAAATAGTCACATGATTAGTTGGAGGAGGTTCATCCAAAATAGATTTAGATGAAAATTTTGTCATTTAAACGAAAGAAAACAATATTTCTATAAATAAGACAGAATAATGATGCACTTTGATTGTAATATAGATATGTACCTGCATGATTCAATCATCTGTGACTGTGTTTTTTTATTTTTCATTTCTTTTTCTTCTGTGTTTAGAATCACATATATATGATCAATAATTAAGTACACATGATTCAATTACATGATTGCTTTCATTATCAATGACTCATTAACCCATTAAGTCTTTTCTTCTTACCTACAGTGAGGTCTTACAAGAGTGTTTCAAAAGATTGAGAGAAGTGGGAATCCAATTACTTAGAGGGATATCAAAAACCTTGGGGTTTGAAGAATGCTACATAGAGAAGAGAATGAAGCTAGAATCAGGCTGCGACTTTATTACACCAAATGATTATCCACTCCGTCCGTATTCTGAAAATCAATTAGGTCAGGCTGACCTTGGGCTCCCCTGGGCTCCTAAACCTTCTCCTACCAGGTTTAAGTAATGGTCTTCGGCTTGAGCATCATGGGAAATGGATTAATGCAAACCCTCAACCTAATTCGATTGTTGTCAGCATTGCTGACCAAATTGAGGTACAATTAAGTTCACAATTACCCTCTTCCCCATGCAAAACCGTGTCTCATTTTCTTATTTACCTCATTTCTACCTTTTACAGTTAGTAAAACTAAAAACGGTAGTAGTTATTATACATAATACGTTTCACAAACTTATGTTTTTAAAACTAAAAACATGACTTAAAATCACATTTTCAATTTATAAAAACACGCATAATAAACAATCCTCAGCTAAAATATTTTTTGTTGCGTTTCTAAATTGGACATTTGCTATTTTTACTATTGCACAAAAATTATTGTTAACCTTTTTACCTATATATATATATATATATTGTTAATCCCAATATCCCGTATTATATATGTTATGAACTTATGACAGATTCTAACTAATGGGAAGTATAAGAGTGTCTTCCATCGAGTGGTGCTAAACAACAATGTAAGGAGGATAAGCTTACCACTGTTTATTGGACCACCATTGGATACTATGGTGAGCCCTCTGCCAGAGTGTGTAGACGAGCATCACCCCCCAGCATACCTTGTGAAGACCTATAAAGAGTTATTGGAAGCAAATCAGTACCACCAAATTGATGTAAAATCATGCTTGAAGAATGTTCGACTTTGAAAGACTACGTGTTGGTTCCTAGATCACGTAGCTCCTTGGAGATAATCCGTTTGCCTAATAAGCCATGCAAGCTGAATTTGCATGCAAATTATGTTTGGTGATTTGTGTTAATGTTATTTTCTATTTTCTAGTTCTGTACGTGTGATGCTCTTATGAGATAAATAAGAATTACCTATGTACCTTGTCTTGAAAACTTTGCGGTCATAATAAATATTAAATCTTTTTTAAAAGAAATAAATATTGAATCTTAATTTTTTTTGAGAAACCTTTTTTTTTTTTTTTTTGATAAACGAATCTTAATTGTTGTAGATATCCTATTTGTAATCATTAGAATGATTAATTTGGTTCCAAAGAAAAAAATTGCATGGTTTGTAACACAGAAAGTCAAAAAAGACCCACTACTATTATGTGTTCTTTTTTGCTCGTTAGATTCTCCTAACAAGAGTAATGCTACAACCATTCCTCACAAGAATAATGATACAATCACAAAGTATTTTACAATATTTTTACAAAATGTTGATGTGACCAATCTATTTGTACAAATCATTTGTACAATTCTTTGTATTCCATTTTATACTTTACTAATCACAACTTATCATATAAATGTGGCCTAGATATCGATACATTTTACGAATCTAATAGTAGGGGTTGTGATCGTTGCTTGTGACTCAGATGGTAAGGTCCTTGTTGCCTTTGATGTGAAGCTTCCAAGTTATCATTAGAGATCATATATATATATATACACACACACACACGCGGTCATGAGCAAAAAATAGTTTACCTTGGCCTTGCATCGGGATATGGCCTGAGAAAAATATTACACCCACAATATTTTTCATAATAATTTTACAACAAATTTTATGTGGTAAATTATTACTGGTTATTGGAGTTTGATAGAAATTTAGACCCCTTAAACCAACCAGATTAACCTAGTTAATTAGCCAAGTGATTAACTTAGTCAATTTATGCAAATCTAGGTTATCACAATCACACAATCATATAAAAAATATAAAGCAGCAGAAAAATAAATAACACAATGATATGATCACCCAGGAAACCACACGGTAAAAACCTGGGGAGGATTTGACCTAGCTATCCTCAAGATAAACTGAATCTACTATGCGAAAGAATCGAAGTTCATACAAAATGACTTACAAGCTCATCGCTTGACTTCCTAATGCTACCTACTAGTAGAACTTACTGACATGACCACGTGCAAGCTCCGAATCCACGAACTCCTTCTTTCTTGGATTCACCAATCAGATACAAGCACCCACACTTGTTATTCTTTAAGTTCCAATGGTAGCAACCGAGTTGATCATCAAGATGTTGATACTATCTCTACCTTGAAAACCCTAAGCTTTGTGTAAAAGAAAACTCCTCTAGATCTCACAAGAGATTTATACAAAACAAAAAAGTATGAGCAACAATACAACAGGAGCAACTCTAAAAACGTGGCTAGGGTTTTTCTTTATATACCTAGGGTAAAAATAGAAAACCCAAAACGTTTAATGAGTTAGGGCTGAGTTGGAAAATTCTGCAGAAAAGCATTCTGCCCGAGATTCGATCGATCGAGTCTTTCTTTCAATCGATCGAGCCAGGCCGAAATGCACCAATGCATCTGCAGCCTTTCGATTCCAACTTTACATGAAAGACACAACTTTGAGCAAGCCTAAACAAGACTAAACAACCTGTTTTGATCATGGTTTGCCAATAATACAAATTAGAGTTTTAAATACATAAATTCCTAAATCTTTAAAACCTAACAAACTCCCTCTTTGGCAATCCGTGACAAAACTTTCATACAAAATGAAATGCTCAAATACAAGAACAACCCAATACAATAAAATGCCCATTACAACAAATTCAACCTAACAACTATCCATCAGTTGCAAGTGTAGACAGTAGCTCAATTGAATCAACCTGTATATTTCCTGAAACACTCAACAAACGCATAAACGTATGTGTGGAAAAAATACAAGTAAATCAAAATTAAATTCTTGACTTCACAAAACACAAAACAAAGACATATATCATGAATAACTCATAAATATAAATCAATGAGCAGTGAACAAGAAACAAAAATAAAAACATAAGTAAACTAACTCTCCCCCTAAGTTAGATACTACAAAAAGTTATTATTTATATTCTCCCATTTCAAAAATAATTTCAATTCCCCCTAAACAAGACAAACATGATTCCCATAAAACAATAATGTCTCTCCCTTTTTGTCACATATTGACAAAGACAACTTATACAAAGAGTAAACAGTCAACATACGCAATAAAGGATAAGAGAAAATAGAGAATCAAGGGGATACAAAATAAGACAACTCTATAGAAAATAGAGACAACTCCCCCTATGAACAACAATTGGTTAAAAATAAGCTTCTCCCCCTATAAAAATAGGAAAAACAAAAAAAGTTTTGGGAAAAACAGTTTGGAGAAAAATAAAGGAGGGGGGGGGGGGGGAAGACACACAAACCAAAGTTAAAAACTAAGGTGAGGATACACATGAAGAAAAAATATTCTCTCTTTCAATAAATGCAAACTTGACACTATGTGACCCATAAATAGTTGCATGAATAGAGAAAAATATTTGCACATTGATTATCCATCATATCTCTTAAGAAAAATATTTTCTGCAGTTCACACATAAGAAATAGTATATACTAGAATGTATAAAACTCAAAAATTAATCAATCAATTTTTAAATCAAGTTGAGTACCCAATGTAATAAAGTGTATGCATGTTATGTGTGACAACAATGAGAGATATGACTGCAAAACTACAAGATGGATACATCAAAAACTCTGTTAACTCCCCCTAAACAGAACAAATAGGTCAACTATATCTAGACAAGTTTGTGTTCACGATTTGTCAATTATTCTAAACATTTAGAACCTAACAGAGTTCATTACTAAAATTTAACAGTTAATAACAAATTATCATTTATGATTTGTTATGAAAATGTTGTGAAAGTATATAGCATTTTTCTTTACTAAAAGGTAAGATAAAAATTATATTGAAGCAAATAATTAAGTTGGTTTATTCAGGGAAAAAAAAAGCCTATCTTATTTACTAAAAGTTCACTTTTTATCTCATATTTAAGCGAATAAACTATTAACAAATAAGAATTACCCAATGCTCAATGGAATGCTACAATGCGACACTGATTAATTTCTTTGCTCCATTATCAGGAGGAATGTTGAGCTACAGTAGGATTGGTGTTAGATAATATTGAAGCAATTGTTGGATGTTTAAGCAACATTTGTCTTCTTCTCTTCTTTTTTTTTTTTAAATGAAACCATATAATCGTGTTGCAGTGTTGCCCAAATTTTAGGTAGGTCTATCTCTTAAAGAAGAACCACAAAAAAGCCAATTGGTGGAGAAGTCGTGCACAGAAATGGAGAAGCAATTGATGCCACTCAAAATTGGCTACAACTTAACCGACATTTTAAATGAGTATGATACCATGTGCAAATCATGTGCATGCACTTGGTATACATTAAATTCAAGCCACACATCAACACTATACTTTCCGATAGTTTATTTTAAAAAAAATGCAAAAGGTATTACAAGTTATCCTATATGAAGTTTACAAGTTGATATGGTAATGAATGTAATTAGTGAGTTTAAACTTCCTCAATCAGCTGCTATTATTTAAAAATTTAAAACTTAGGTATAGATCTTCAAGTTGCTATTATTTAGGTTGTCCAATTACATACAACCATGTGGTGGCATTGATCAATAAACTAAATGGCTGATTTAATTTTTCTTAATATATAAGACTATAGTACACTTTTGGTACTTAAGGCCCTAGCTGCTCGCAGGGCAGTTTTGTTTGCCAAGGAAATCAGTGTTTTTCGGGTTGTGGTGGAGGGGGATTCTCTACAAGTAATCAAGGCTGTCAATTCCTCAAGGCTGTCCAAGACCCCATATGGGCACATTATTGATGAGATTAGATTGCTGTCGTCTTCTTTATCTTGTTGTAATTTTGTCCATGTCCAACGTGAGGGAAATAAGTTAGCTCATTCCCTTGCACGTCGAGCAGTTGTATTTGCAGATACTGATGTGTGGATGGAAGACCTTCCACGTGATTTAGATGATGTTTTATTGTTTGATTTAGCTTAATAAAATTTCCTTACCGGTTTCTCAAAAAAAAAAAAAAAAAAAAAAAAAGGTCTGGGGTTATTTTTATTTTGATTAAATAGTAAATAACATTAGATTGACATGAAATTTGATATATGTTTTAAGAACATAAAGAACATGCAATTTAGAGGTTAGATTTTTAAAATATGTAGTTATGTTAATTTGTTTTGTGAGAGTTGTATTATACCCTTAGCTTACAAATAAGTCTGTAGCCAAATTTTGTCCGTAAACTTTGGCCCCCTTAACAATATATTAGGCCCTTAATTTGAAGACATTTAACTTTTGATTGACATGTTAATATTGTCACACAAACTTTTTTGGCCTTAAAAGAAAAAGATATAATCGTTCAAGAATATTCAACACATTAAATGACGACTGTTACTCATCGACCTTAAACTACTATCAATACAATGATCGTTACACTCAGGATAATAATCACTTTTAATTATATCCAACAACTATCCAAATCACCTATAAAAGGGACAATCCCTCACTTGCTAATGTATGAGAAAAATATTACAAAATATATGGGTTGATACTGACTCAAGCATCAAAAGCTCCCCTATTGAGGCTCACCATGGTGGTCTCTTCAATCAGCTTTATTTTTCTTGTAGATCTTAAAAAACCGTTAAAAGCTCTGGATTTGATGAGTGACCCAACTGACGATTTTTAGCATCATCACTAAATATAACCTCAAAATAAAAGGGTTAAGGGAAGAAGTTTCCCTGCCTATTCCAACTAGGGAGAACAAACCATTTGACAGGGTAATTCAAGTTATGGCCTGTGTCTATATTTTATGAATCATATAAAATCATTTGATAGGGAAATTTAAATAATGAGATGTGTCTATCTTTTATGAATCATATCAAAATAAAATATTTTTTTTGGGTGTAATTATTTGTCCTTACACGCTCTAGAGATTAACTGTTGGAATATAGAAAACAATCAAAACATAAAGGACAAACCTATACTACACAAAGGAGACAAAAGAAGGACAATGCTTTAAACCCCATGACCTACCAGTAGAAAATATTGAATGCGTGGAAGGAGAAACGTCCAGGAAAGAAACTCTTTCCTTACTAAAATTCAAAAGCTCCCACGTTATACGTTTTCTTCAAACAAGAAAACTTTAAAGATTTCCACGTTATAAGTTTTCTTCACGTACAATTTGAATGTGAAACACGACCTATAACATATGCAAACTGTTTTAAGACAAAGTCCCTATTGCTAAAATCGGGGATGAATCTGCCCCAAAATGTGGATAAGAAGTTTTGAACTCAAAATTCATGAATTACAAAGCTGCTGAGCATGATAAGTGCCTATAAATTGTGTATCATACGGCTCTATTTTTACACTATCTCACCTAGTTCTATACTTTTAAAGCCTATTTGCGCCAACTCTCCCTCTCTCTCTCTCCCTCTCTCAATGGCCGAAACAAATGCAGCAGTCAATCAGACAAAAATTCATTCATATTACACACCACAGGTTGACTCAAATGGCTCCTCCATAAACGCTGATGGCTCATTCTCAGGAGTAGATGATCCCATTCCCATCATAGACTACTCAATGCTCACATCTGAAGACCATAATCAACGGTCTAAGACCATGCAAGACCTCCAAAATGCGTGCCTAGAGTATGTTCTTTCATGGTATGAAAAACAAACATGTAAGATTAGGGATACAATATTTTTCACAATTTTTTTAATAATTATTGTTGGACTAATATGATTAAAGTTCATTTAAGTTTATCATTAGAGTAACATCATTTCTATTTAAGTGATATTAAGAATATTACAAATTTTATTACTTAAATCTTATAAACTAATATATCACCGATCACAAAAAAAGAAAAAAAAAATCAAAACACAAAATTATCATCTAATTGAAGTGATACTAATTACATTTATTATCACATAAATTTGTACTACCTTTTTCCATAATATGTCAACCTTATGTGATGAATATTGCGTAGGTTAACTTCTTGTAATTCTAGACTTCATAACAGTTTATTATATTATCTTTATAGATGGGATCTACAAAGCTCCAATATTATTACTTCACGTTCTTTTTGTGCATGAGCATGACTAGTCAACTTGATATTTTGGCAGGTGATTAATCATGGAATGTCGGATAGCTTGATAAGTAGAGTGTACGAAGCATTAGCCAAATTCTTTGATCTGAATGAGGAGGAGAAGAAAGAGTATGAGTCAAATGATCCAATGGATAGGATCCGCTGGGGCAAACGGGACAGTGACTTAGTCAGCTCAGAGTTCATCAAGATGGCCGTACATCCTACATTTCATTGCCCTACCAAACCTGCGGGTTTAACGTAATCTTCTTAAATCACACCCCGCTTTCCTCTTCCATATTTCTTTTTCTTTGTCTTTACTTCAAAAAAAGAAAAAAAGATACAGAAAGCATTAAGCAAGATTTAGCTAAAAACACTAGTTCAGTGTTTCATTTAGCAAGGAATGAAGATGATTTTAGAGTAATTTACCTTGACTTCAAATTTTAGAGTCTACCCTAAATTCTTCTACACAAACAAAATAATGTTGCCATAAATAAATAAAAAGGTTTGAGAAATGTTTTTTGAAGAATTGATGATGGTAACAATGATAAATAAATTTCTAAGAACATATAAAAACCAAAAATTTTGACAAAAAAAAGCACTTTCAAATTTCAATTCAACTTTATTGAAATTACTCAGTATTAGAGAGAAAGAGATGATTTATCAGATTTGTTCTCCATTATCTTAGTTGTATAAGCAAGCAAACATATAGATATAATTAGCCTATATTTTATTTACTTTTAACATTATATTTTTATAACTTAAATTAGTATATATCCTATCACAAAAAAAAAAAAAAAAAAAAAAAAAAAAAAAAAAACTTAAATTAGTAAATTAACTAGGAAAAAAAAAAAAAGAACACTTTTAACATTCTAATCCCAAAGTATTTTATTGTCTCAGAATTTTAATAAGATCAGTATTTTCACTTTTTGAGAGAGAGAGACTTTGTCCCAATTGACACTGTAGGTAGCAATGGTAACATTGAGGTACTGGTGGATTGTGCGCAAGTTGGCCATACTTTTTGAGGTGTTTGATTAATTCAATTTAGTAGCATAACTTGAGTTGAAGTATTTATTTATTTATTTTAAAAGAAGCGGCAATAGATGGGGTGAGTTGCCTACTTTCATTTTTTTTAATCACTTAAGACCTACTTAATTTTTTAGAAGGAATTAGATTTAAATTTTGAAAACTTAACTTTAAATTATAATTTACAACTATATATATAATGTAAAAAGATTCAACTATATATCTACTAATTATATAAAAAGAGCCAATGGCTCCATCTACAGTAGTCTTTGGTTTATTCAGTAAAACTGACCGTTTTGCTTGAGATGGCTTTTTTTTTTTTCTTCCCCTTCTTTCTCTTAAATATTTATATGTGCCAACACAATATTTCTGTAATGACTCAAAATATTCTTACAATATTTTCTCAATAATACAATATTTATACAATTATTAAGGTGTTAATTCTTTGTTGTTTAAAATAAAATAATAAAATAAGAGATTTGGACCAACTACAATTGAAAATATATGTATTGTGAAAATGTTATAATATCTTGTTGTTGTCACAATATTTTCACAATTGCTGAAAATTTAGTTCCTTATAGATCAAAAAAAAAAAAACCAAGTTCACAACATTTTTACAATAATTTTAAAACAAATCCTAAGTGGCAAAATATTATTGATAGATAAAAAAATGCTATTAGTAATGGGCCTAGTTTAAAGCCAGTAACATTTTTTCAACAAAAAATTGTTGTGAAAATGTTGTGGAGGTAACATTTTTTAAAAATAAAATAATAAAATATCAAATATTATGATTTTTTTTTGTGTTCCTAGAATTCTTTTTTATTTTAGTTAAATTGGATGAGTCAAAATTCATTATCTGTCTTTTTATTTTTGTTTTTAATACACAATTTAAAGTGGTGGTTCCAATTTAAAACCAATAGCAATTTGTCGTCTAAGATTTGTTGTGAAAATATTGTGAATGTAAAAAAATAAAATACCAAACCGAGACCTACCATAGCTGGAAAAAAAGATATTGTGAAAATGTTGTGATATTTTGTTGTGTTTTTAGGCTTCTTTTTTGGTTTAGTAAAATCTTTTGAGCCAAAATTCATTTTTTCAAGCGCAATTTTCTTCAATTGGCTTGTTTGTTTTTCTAATGCACAGTTTAGAATTAATAACAATTTACCATCTAAAATTTATTGTAAAAATGTTATGACCATAGCATAACTCTAAAATAAAATAATAAAATATTAGACTATGATCTATCATAGCTAAAAATAAAAGTATTGTAAAAATATCGTGAAATTTCGTTGTGTTGCTAGACTTTTTTTTTTTTTTTGGATTAGTCAACTTGTTGAACCAAAATTCATTGTTTTATACACAGTTTTCTTGGGTTGCATTTTTTTTAACACATTTTTTAATATTTAAAACACACACACACACACACACACACACACACACACACACACACACACACACACACACACACACACACACACACGTGCGCACACACAATTTTACACACAAAAAAGAGGTAAAAAAGCACTTTCACTCTTTATGTTTGGGGTAGTTTCATTCATTCCCTAAACTAAAGTTGAAAATTTTCCTCCATTATATTTTGTAAAGGAGGATATGCCCCTACTATTACACTCTTAGATAAACCCTAACGAAATTTTATGATTTCTAGAATATTCAATAGTGCAATGTATAAAATACACCCCACTAAATTTTAATATCCTAAAAGTTTTCTTTGTGTATTTTGAATTTTATATGGTAGTCATGTCTGGAAAGTGAGAATAGTGATATATGATGTTTTATTTGTTATATAACTAGAAAACACTAATTTATTAAGTTTAAATCGTCTATACTTATAATTTTATCTAATATAAACTTTGATAACATATGTCTTTTGTTATCTTGTTATTTTTTTTTTAATTTATTTTCTTGCTTAAAAGGGGTTTTCATATTAAAAATTAAGTAAGTTAAACATCATAGTAGTTATGCTCGTAAAATATGATAATAAAGAAAAAAGTATGGATAACAAAATCTTTATTGTAGACGATTGCAGGTATTTCATTTGATTAGGAGTTTCAATTGTAGTATATATTATCATTCATTGTGAAAATTTATATATTGTGATAATGTTTTATCAAAACTTTTTTTTTTTTGAGAAAAAATGTTTTATCAAAACTTAGTTGTTTATTGTTAGAAGATAATGACATTTATTATCATTCTTAGTAGAATTTTTTAGTGAGTAGATATTACATTTAGCAAATAGGTTCTAAGAAATTGTCATAGTAAATAGATATTTATATGTTAAATAGCTATTCTAAATTTAAATACATAACTTTGTACTTCTTCGAAAAAAAAATTATATCTTAATTGTCTCACTAAAACAGCGACACGTGCCTTGCGCGTGCAATCCAAACTAGTTATTAAAACAGGGGATCATGGCCTTCGTTTGTCCCTTAATAGTTCCGTCCTTGTCTGGGCGCCAATTCTAAAAGCACAAGTTTTAATGTTTTTGCTTGAAATTCTATTAAGACTTATTCAACGTTTTCATAAAAATTTTGAAATTTCAAAAATGCTCATATATCTTTTTTTTTAAAAAAATAATAATAAAATATATTGGTCATTACTTGAATCATTCATATTCTAGAATAAGAAAATAGTTATAAAATAAAATATTTAAATTTATATATTATCTAAAGTTTACAACTTAATAGCTTTACCCGATTCTCTTCATGAATAAAACTTAAAGAGTTCAAATCCCCTTCTCTTATTTTTTTGTAAGAAATTTTCTTATATAAAAAATAGTTCTTTTATTAATTTGTTTACCAAACAGGTGTAACAATTTCAAGGTATTTTGTAATTATCAAGTAAGATGTGCTTGATATCGCATTCGAAAAATTTACCACCCATTTTTTCATTTTGTTAAATAGCATTTTTTTCCCCTCTCTCCACTCCCCTCCCCCTTTAAAGCTGAAACTAGCTTTAAACTAAACCTACAAATTCCAAGCTTTAGTGCAAAATCGCTTTAGTGAATTATTCCAACTTTTAATATAAAAAATTGAATTAATAAAAATGTTCATGCATATTTTTTAAAATTACACCCAATATAGACCTAACCATTTTGAGAGAGAGAGAAAGAGAGAGAGAATAATGATATTAATAAGAAGATTAAGAACAACAAATATATTAATTTGTTGTCTAATAAGTGAATTAATTAGATTCAGGTATGAAAATGTAAAATGTAATATATATATATATATATATATTTTCCATGCATATGTATTAATAAGACCGGAAGAAAGAATTACTGTGTGATTGTAGCTACATATAAATTAGGAAAAATCATTTACATCCCACATAATTGGAATACGAAAACTAATAACGTAGAATAAAGCACTAATATGGACAAAAATTTTCTCCAAACTATTTTGGAGGAAAATTCAATTTCACCACATGAAGATTAAAACAATATGATTATTAAGATATATATTGCGAATTACCTAAATAGTCACATGATTAGTTGGAGGAGATTCATCCAAAACAGATTTAGACGAAAATTTTGTTGTTTAGACGAAAGAAAACAATATTTCTATAAATAAGACACAGAATAATGATGCACTTTGATTGTAATATAGATTATGTACATGCATGATTCAATCATCTGTGATTGTGTTTTTTTTTTTTTTTTTTTTTTCATTTCTTTGTCTTCTGTGTCTTGAATCACATATATATGATCAGTAATTAAGTACACATGATTCAATTACATGATTGCTTTCATTATCAATGACTCATTAACCCATGAAGTCTTTTTCTTCTTGCCTACAGTGAGGTCTTACAAGAGTGTATCAAAAGATTGAGAGAAGTAGGAATCCAATTACTTAGAGGGATATCAACAACCTTGGGGTTTGAAGAATGCTACATAGAAAAGAGAATGAAGCTAGAATCAGGCTGCGACTTTATTACACCAAATGATTATCCACTCCGTCCGTATTCTGAAAATCAATTAGGTCAGGCTCCTCATCATGACCCTGGGCTCCTAATCCTTCTCCTACCAGGTTTAAGCAATGGTCTTCAGCTTGAGCATCATGGGAAATGGATTAATGCAAATCCTCAACCTAATTCGATTGTTGTCAGCATTGCTGACCAAATTGAGGTACAATTAAGTTCACAATTACCCTCTTCTCCATGCAAAACCGTGTCTCATTTTCTTATTTACCTTATTTCTACTTTTTACAGTTAGTAAAACTAAAAAGCGTAATAGTTATTATACACAATACGTTAGACAAACTTATGTTTTTAAAACTAAAAACATGACTTAAAATCACATTTTCAATTTATAAAAACACGCATAATAAACAATCCTCAGCTAAAATATTTTTTGTTGCGTTTCTAAATTGGACATTTTGCTATTTTTACTATTGCACAAAAATTATTGTTAACCTTTTTACCTATATATATATATATATATATATTGTTAATCCCAATATCCCGTACTATATATGTTATGAACTTATGACAGATTCTAACTAATGGGAAGTATAAGAGTGTCTTCCATCGAGTGGTGCTAAACAACAATGTAAGGAGGATAAGCTTACCACTGTTTATTGGACCACCATTGGATACTATGGTGAGCCCTCTGCCAGAGTGTGTAGACGAGCATCACCCCCCAGCATACCTTGTGAAGACTTATAAAGAGTTATTGGAAGCAAATCAGTACCACGAAATTGATGTAAAATCATGCTTGAAGAATGTTCGACTTTGAAAGACTACGTGTTGGTTCCTAGATCACGTAGCTCCTTGGAGATAATCCGTTTGCCTAATAAGCCAGGCAAGCTGAATTTGCATGCAAATTATGTTTGGTGATTTGTGTTAATGTTATTTTCTATTTTCTAGTTCTGTACGTGTGATGCTCTTATGAGATAAATAAGAATTACCTATGTACCTTGTCTTGAAAACTTTGCGGTCATAATAAATATTAAATCTTTTTTAAAAGAAATAAATATTGAATCTTAATTATTTTTTGAGAAACTTTTTTTTTTTAGAAACGAATCTTAATTGTTGTAGATATCCTATTTGTAATCATTAGAATGATTAATTTGGTTCCCAAAGAAAAAAAACGCATGGTTTGTAAATTGTAACACAGAAAGTCAAAAACGACCCACTAATATTATGTGCCCCTTTTTGCTCATTAGATTCTCCTCACAAAAACCCCAATAAATTTAAGCTCCTATTAATTTAAACGTCTTAGTTTATATTTACACGCCCTTAAAAAGGTAAAATTATTTCTTTATGGAAATGAGAACAGAAGCAGTAGGCGTGTTTATTACTTGATCGAGGAGGATAGGGCAAGGGTATAAATTCTGTTGCTCCAAACGTTGTTTGGGTGTGAAATATTTTGACCATGCTTGCTAGGTTTGAAGGGTTACGCCCAGGGCTAGTCCAAACGTTTTGGAGGCCTAAGGCAGAGTCTTTAAGTGAGGCCTTTGTATTATCACTTAAATAATATTTAACTAGCATTTTATATAATAATTTTTTTTTAAATCCATTCTTTTTACTTTTTGATATGATTTTTTTTTTTTTTTTTTTTGTGGAGAAAATGATAAAGTTATAAATTTTTGGGTAAAATATCATTTTCGTCCCTAAACTATCACAAAAGTTTGTTTTTCGTCCCTAAACTTTCAAAAGTTCTATTTTCGTCCCTAAACTATCACAAAAGTTCGTTTTTCGTCCCTAAACTTTCAAACGTTCTATTTTCGTCCCTAAACTTTTCCAAACGTATTGATTTTCGTCCCTCCCACATCAGCACTCTGTCAAGCCACGTCAGCACTCCATCAGAACTTTTGAAAATTTAGGGACGAAAATAGAACTTTTAAAAGTTTAAGGACGAAAAACGAACTTTTGTGATAGTTTAGGGACGAAAATAGAACTTTTGAAAGTTTAGGGACGAAAAACAAACTTTTGTGATAGTTTAGGGACGAAAATGATATTTTACCCTAAATTTTTTTACTACAAACTGATGCTGTAACGGATATGATCAGTGACATGAAGGTTACAAAAATGATAGAGATATTATAAAATTTACAACATGAGAATTACAAATATATATCACCAATCACAAAAATTCATTCAAAAATGCATTTAATAATTTGTTGAAGACCACTTATCATATTCATTGTTACATCAAATTATAAAAGTTGTAATAAAATTTATAGTATTTTTAATATTTTTCTATTTGAACTACTTGTGATTAGTAACACGTCTATCTGCAAGACCTATTTATTTAAATTTATCTTATCTCTCTAGTATTACTTAATTCTTTGAGCCTTCTTAATAGTGAAAATAAAATGTAAACTAAATTTTTTTTAACATCTCCCAAAAAAATTAAAAAATAAAATAAAAAATCTCCCCGGGACATTTCTCTAGTAAAGGGGCCCTAGGCAATGGCCTAAGTGGCCTAGGCCTAGGGCCGGCCCTGGTTATGCACAGGTGGAAGTTTGTTCTCCATGTTTTGTGCATGAAGGTTAATTAGGAACATGGGGTGGCAATTATAAGTAAGGTAATGGTGTACATGTATAAGTATGGGTCAAGGTGGAGCTCTAAGGGACTCAGGGAATGGAATACAAATTATCTGTACCAATTTTTGTGTTCTGTTTTATACTTTACCAATTACAACTTATCATATAAACGTGGCCAATATATCGATACATTTTACGAATCTAATAGTGGGGGTGGTGATCGTTACTCGTGACTCAGATGGTAAGGTCCTTGTTGCCTTTGGTGCGAAGCTTCCAAGCTATCACTGGAGATCATATATATATATATATATATATATATATACACGCACGGTCATGAGCAAAAAATAGTTTATCTTGTCCTTGCATTTTAGTCAGGATGTGGCCAAGGAGAGTAGAGTTTAACTTGCATTTTTTATTTACTTTAGAGTAATGTTGCACTCACAATATTTTTCACAATAATTTTATAACAAATCTTATGTAATAAATTATTACTGGTTATTGGAGCTCATCACTAAAATTATTTTTTTGTCCACTATTAACCGTTAATAACAACTTGTCATTTAGAATTTATTATGAAAATGTTGAAAATTCAATATGTGTCTAAAACACCCTTGAACGTTTAGACCCCAAATTACAAAATTACCAATTCAATCTTTATATCAAACAATTAATGTGCGGAACAAGATAACAAGCTTATAACAGAATTGATAAACAATCTAAGCCAAATATAAACACATCCACAGCAGTAAATATAAGGCAAAGATAAAGGGAAGGAAGATGCAAACACACGGACAACACACGATGTGTTATCGAAGAGGAAACCGAAGTTCTCGGCATAAAACCTCTCCGCCGCCCTCCAAGCGGTCAAATAATCCACTAAAGAATGTAGTTGGGATACATGAACAGCAGAAGACCCTCCAAGCCTAACCTACCCAAGTACCTAAGCCCTCCAAGCTTCTTGCTCCAACGAAGTTACGCCGAACCTATTTCTTCTTTAGCTTCCCGGATTCCGCTACTAGACCATAGTATCAACCAATGTATATTGGTTCCTTCCAAACTGCTTCCCTTAGCACCAAATGAACCTTCTCACAAATGTAGGTGTGGTGAGAAAAGGATTTGGTCAATAATCTCTCAAGGGTATGACAATGAAGAGGAAGAGAGTAGAGAAATTTGTAGAGTCTCTAAGGTAAAGATTGAGGATGAGGCAATCTTGTTTTTCTCTAGGGTTTCTCTCACCAAAAATTCTCTCTAGAAGCTCTCTCAATTTAGTGGGTATAAGAGTCTATATATAGTTGTGTGTGTTTGGAATACGAAGAGACAGTTTTTGCCAAACAAGGCTGGTTGGCGGCTTGACCTCGCGGCTTGTCCAAGTCGCGAAATCAAGTCGCGATGTAACGGCCTGGCCAGCTTGGGACTTTTGTCTTTTAATGCCACAGCTGGCGCAACCCTTCAACTTCCCGCATGCTTCTCACATGCACAGCATTTGGTGGCTTGCAAGCCGCAAGTCAGTTGCGAGTCCTAACCGCGAGTCTCTGCTTCTTTGCACAAAGATAAGCTTTTCTTCACACTCTCTTCACACACTACCTTTACATGAATCCCACCTAAATACAGGGCTACTAAGTGCTTAAATTACAAGCAAATTGGCACGGAATAAAGTCAACAAGATGGTTGATAAATTTCAACCTTACAATCTCCCCCTTTGGCTATTCCGTGACAAAACCCTAAAACAAACTCTAGACTTAACGCGTGAGTTGGGAACAGTTGGAAAACTCACTCACACCTAACTCTAGAATCTGTGAAGCTTTAGAATCATAAGAACAAGTAACTCCTGAAACACAACAATACAATAAGTTCATTGTATGTAGAAAACTTGTAATGCAAATGGAGCAAACATAATGCGATCAAGCACAATGGAGTAAAGCAATAAACCATGGCAAGACCAAAACATGCAATCACTATAACCAAGTAATCACAATGCTCATTCACACTTGGAATGAACATCCGGACATTCAAGTTGACAGACATAGGGCAAATCACTTGAATGACCAACACTCAACCAATGCACAATACATAAAGTATGTGCATCAAGGAAAAATCCTACACGGGCACAAGAGTGACAGTACTTAAAAGGAATGCATAGCATTAGGTTAGAAGTACTAATTTAACAAAGCACAAAGGCTGCATAAAGCACGGCACAAACCACAAAGGCCTACAAGTGTGCATAAGAACAAACCCTTAAAGCTTACAAAAGCAACATGGGTACAAGTCACAACCAACGAACAGAATAAAATCATCAATATATAATTAAACTAAGTATTAAACACATTCAAGAGTTATGAGTTTAGACCAAAACAAGACTAGGACCTATAGTAACAACAGTTAAACAAACCAAAGAAACACAACTATAACCAAGAAAAAAAATAAGGATTATGAGACTCTCCCTCAAATAAGCACTCCCCCTCAAGTGCTGGCCCAAAAATTCTCCTCATTTTTTGACCGGAATGGCCAAAGGGTCACTGTTGTAACATGGTGAAAATACCATCAACTTGAGCTACTAAAACATCGATCTAGTCCTGCATGACTGCCAATCTCTCTGACTGCTCTCTCTAGCCATCACTGAGAGTCTTTTCCAATTCCTCAAGGCGCTTGTGGAGGTTCTCAAAGAGCAACTCCAACCTATCAGGTTGAGGGGCAGACTGTGCTTGTGTAGTGCTCGGTTGCTATGATACATGGGGGGCATGTACATGTGAATATGACTCAGGAGTAGAAGGAGTAGCAGGAGAGAAATGTGCACTCTTTGGAGTTTTGGATGAATGACTCTTGCTAGCTTGTAGAGTGAACATAGAGATTGGTCGAGGACGAGCAATTATGTTCCCAACTAAGGGAGGAGTAACACCTTCACTTAGAATGAATTTCATAATGAGATTGCAGAATGGAAGACATCCTCGGGCTACTGTTCGGGTTGCTGTCTTCCTTATGATATGAAAAATATGGGCACAGATGTCAATGGTGGTGCCGATGATGAGATCACATAGAAATTGAGCCCTTCCAAGATTGATATACACCGTGTTAGTCAACAAATAGAGGTTGGTAAACATGATCAGCTTTAATGTTGTCAACTCAGGTGAAAACTTGTTAGTGCTTATGGATGTGCCGGCACTAGAGATGTCATGGCCAGGACCAAGAACTTGGAGAATGTCCTAAATCACTGGAGTACGATCATCATAAGGAGTTAGGTCGGCATTCGCAGGTCGAGTGATTTTGAGAAGTTCAACTATGGTGTCCGGACTAATGATGAACTTCGTTCCTCTTACCATACAGTGTAGTTCACTTTCAAGATCAACTGTGTTGGTGAAACACTCCTTCACTAGTTCCAACATTGGATCAACAAAATTTCCAAATAATTCTGCCCAATCTTTTGCCTCGAAGATCCAAGGAACAAAAGTGGTTTCCAAAGTGTCAAATCTGACCTCCCGTTCCACTATAGGAGTTCCCCGGTCAAAAATGCTTGAGTAACCATCTAGATGCTGAGGAGTTATGAACAACTCAATATTGAGTTCAGTAGATGGCTGTGATGAAGACCGTGTTCTTTTTGCAATAGGTAATGTTTCCCCTTCTGTCATAACCTCTTTTCCTTTGGAGGATTGACGAGACATCTGTAAAAGAGCAAACACACAGCAATGTACCAAATCCACAACCCACTCATTTTGTTACATCTAGTCAAAAGATGAGAATGCAAAGACCAAATAGATTTAGAAGACATAGAATCATAGAATGACAACAAAGTCAATAAAGTGACAGAGTAAGCATTGCTGAAGACCAGAAACAGATGAACCATGGAACTGATGCCAAACACACAGAGAGTAAAAGGCATTGCAGCACACTCTGTCAAAACTGAGTAGCAATGTGTCACATATAACAAGCATTTCAACACAATATCATGAAAGAGATATGCACAGACATAATCAATCAAGGTAAGAACACTCAGATAAGTCAAAACATCATGTAAAGCCACACTGAACAATTCATTGGCAATAAAAAGTTCAACAAACCCAACATATTTAAGAAAAAAATATGTTCGAACCCAACATTTCGCAGAGCACAATAGCAACAACACATTCTCATATTCAAGAATATAATACTCAAAACAGGAAATTTGAAATGAGGGAAAGAAAACTCATACCTTTTTCTTGAAGATAGAAGTGAAAATGGTGCAGAAATGGGGGATTCACAAGATTGAACACGGTGGTTTTCAGAGGGAGAAAAGGAAAAGACAATGAACAGTCAGAAATTTTCGAGGGAAAAACTGAAAAAGCATTTTAAAAACCGTCTTCAAAACGCAAAACACGCGTTTTTTGCGACTGGGTTAAGTCGCCAGGGTAAGCCGCGAAACACTGTGAAGATAAGAAACTTGAAAAATTTCTCTAAGTGTTTTTCAAGACTGGAAGATCTACCCGCGAGGGAGTTGTGAGCTGAGCCGCGAAAATCTCTGTGTACCCCTTGTGACTGGACCTTCCACCCGCGAACAAGTCGCCATACTGAGTCGCGAAATATGCAGAAACACAAATTTTGGAAAAATTTCTAAGTCTTTTTCGCGACTGGGATGCTAACCCGCGAAAATCTCTGAGAGAGCTTCGCGACTGGAGCATACGACTAGACCTACCTGCGACTTAGTTGCCAAAACATGGCAACACTGTTTTTGAAATTTTTGATATTTTTGTAAAAACAAAACACTTTCCAAAAAAAAAACTAAAACACTCAAAAATCTTTTTGTGTTTGATCAACAAAGATTGAGTATGTGAAAGCACATTTAATCAAGTACGGTCACACAAATGAATATGGCATTTATTGAACATAGACTTGTGTGTTGTGTGTAGATATCAAAAATGAGATAGTCCTTAGTCCAATGTGAAGCTTCAATGATCAATTCAATTGAGGCATACACAACTAGCACTAGATAATGTGACCTATCTCAATTATAGAAACATGCGTATATGACCTCCCACAAGCACTTGATAACAATTCTTTGAAACTTTTCATTTGGCTCCATATTCAACATATCATTTGCACTTTTTGACCAAAGAAAATCTCATTGAGAGATAGATGCCTGAAATTTTTGATATTTCAATTGATGAGTTAGCCTTTGGCTTTTTGAGCATCATACATTTTATTTTGGTCGTTTTCCCTTTTTCCTAGTCAAATACTAGTATGTGCAACAGGCTTTTGCAGCTCAATATCTCTTTTCATTTGAAGATTTACATTTAAAGAGCTCTTTTAAGCATAAAAATAAAAAGTGGGAAGATATATAGGAATGAGTCTATGCATGTCTCAAGATCAACAAAACCATTCACTAATTATTCATGACAAGGTTGAAGATCTATTTACAACAGTCACATAGATTTCAGAATTTCTTCCACAATGATATGAGTGCATGTGAGACAAGCTAAGCTCGTTAAATGCACAAAGCCATAAGTACAAAGGTACAAGGCAAAACATGCTTTGAGACAAAACTCAACAAAGTGATCAAACTTTTTGGATTTTCTACTTTTTATGTGTTTTTAAATTTTTGACACAAAAACAGTAAGAGATTGATCAAAAACATAACATAAAGAACAATGTAAAAACATTTGAACCAAAGACAAACACACACAAACAATAACAACCTAAATACTAGCCAGAAGCACACAACCAAGCATATACACACATACGGGAAGTATTGATGCATGGACATGTTGTAATGCTTATGCATGAGTACCCTTTGTCACCCACACATCACGTGCGTTTGGGGTGATATCCTTGACGGATCGGGTACGAGAGTTAGGACTGTCAAACCTTCGTGTGAAGCTTTCCAAGCAATTGGTGAATGCACTGATCATCTTCATCACGTCCATCATTCCTAAATCACGGTTTTGACTTCTTGGTTGCTCACCACCCCAAGACCTCATATCATTTCTTCTTCCTCATGACCGAGGTGCACTTGCATTGTTGTCTGCTTTCAGCTTTTGACAGTTGGGTCTGGTATGTCCTTGCAATCCGCAACAGTGATAAACATAATCCGTTCTAGGACCCTGCTGCTGTCTTGGAAGTGATCTTCCTCTAGTTTCATGTTTGACCACAGATTGATTTCGGGGCTTATTCACCATTCATTGCTCAGCCACATTCTTCTTCTTTACATACTTAACTTTCTCAGGAATGGACTCTTCTATAACCGTCTCGTTTGCCTTCATAAACTTTACTTCTTTGGTGACTTTGGCTGATGAGCAACTTCCTCCTGTGTATCCCAACTCGGACTTGTCTGAGGAAGGTTTTTGAGACGATATAACATCTTCTAACTTTTAGGAGGAGACTCTCTCTATCTTGGCATGAGCTTGTACTACCTCTTGCTTAAGAAACCTCACCTTCGTATAGGCTTCAGATAGCTCGCTATTTAGTGTCTCAATCTCACACTTAGCCTCTTTATATCTGACCAAGAGACTTCTGTGGTCCTCCTCAGTTCTTTTCATCTTCCTCACAGCCGCCTTGGCTACCCTTGCATACTCTCCCGACTTCTCAAGTAGTAAGGAGTAATTTTCTCGAAGATTAGCTATATTCTCTTCCTCTTCAGCATCTGATTCTTATTCAATCCCAATAGACTCTGAATCAGAATGCTCACCAAGCTCCTTCACAAGTGTACCCAAGTCATCAAAGGAATCCACCTGAGCAATGGTTATGAAGGCGGAGTAGTTTCCCTCTCCGTCATAGCTCTCTTCCGAGTTAAAGTTAGAAGAGTCTGAATCACTGAGCGTTGTGGCATAAACCTTGCCTTTCCCTCTCAAGAAATTGGGACACTCCTTCTTGAGATGTCCATGGCCATTGCATTCAAAACACACAATGTCTGAAGGAGATTGAAAATCCTTTCCTTCTTTCCTCGTAAACTTTTTCCTATCACCTCTTGAAGATGAAAATTTCCCTTTGTTGAATGGTTTCCCACTGTTCTTCATCTTCAGGAATTTGTGGAAGTTTTTCGCAAGATATGCTACTTCCTTCTCCACTCCATCTTCTTCGGAAGGATCATCCATTCTTTCGGCGATGGTTTTAAGAGCAAGCGATTTACTCGTCTTGTGGGAAGGCAGTCCAAGCTCATACGTTTGAAGTGACCCAATGAGCTCTTGAATCTTAATTTCATCCAAATCCTTGCTTTCCTCTATGGTGGTGACCTTTGCTCGAAAGCTCTCCGGTAAGGACCTCAAAATTTTTCTCACCACTTTAGTATCTTCAATCTTCTCACCAAGATTGAGCTTCGCAATCACAATTTCATTGAGCTTCCCATAAAACGAATCAAATGACTCATCATCTCCCATCTTAAGCTCTTCGAATTTGGTGGTAAGCATTTGGAGTTTTGTGTCCTTCACCTTCTTAGTCCCCTCATAAGTTGTCTCCAAAATCTCTCAAGCTTCCTTGACAACTGTCATGTGAGATATCCTGTGGAATTCATCTGGAGACACACCATAGAAAATAGCATTTAATGCTTTACTGTTAGCATTGGCTGCCGCAAGAGCTGCCTTATCCCAAGTAGATTTAACAGCTTCCGGCTTAGTCCAACCTATTTCAACCGCATCCCACACGGTGTCATCAATAGATCATAGGAATGCCCTCATTCTAACTTTCCAGAAGGAATAATTATTACTATAAAAAAATGGTGGAACATTTAACGATTGAGACTTATCCATCTCAACAAGGGGTCAAGGATCACACTCAGGTATTAAAACCACAACAAGTGTACCCGCTCTGATACCAATTGAAAGTTCAATATGTGTCTAAAATACCCTTGAACGTTTAGACCCCAAATTACAAAATTACCAATTCAATCTTTATATCAAACAATTAATGTGCGGAACAAGATAACAAGCTTATAACAGAATTGATAAACAATCTAAACCAAATATAAACACATCCACAGCAGTAAATATAAGGCAAAGATAAAGGGAAGGAAGATGCAAACACACGGACAACATCCGATGTGTTATCGAAGAGGAAACCGAAGTTCTCGGAGTAAAACCTTTCCGCCGCCCTCAAAGCGGTCAAATAATCCACTAAAGAATGTAGTTGGGATACATGAACAGCAGAAGACCCTCCAAGCTTAATCTATCCAAGTACCTAAGCCCCCCAAACTTCTTGCTCCAATGAGGTTACGCCAAACCTATTTCTTCTTTAGCTTCCCGGATTCCGCTACTAGACCATAGCATCAACCAATGTATATTGGTTCCTTCCAAACTGCTTCCCTTAGCACCAAATGAACCTTCTCACAAACGTAGGTGTGGTTAGAAAAGGATTTGGTCAATAACCTCTCAAGGGTATGACAATGGAGAGGAAGAAAGTAGAGAAATTTGTAGAGTCTCTAAGGTAAAGATTGGGGATAAGGCAATCTTGTTTTTCTCTAGGGTTTCTCTCACCAAATATTCTCTCTAGAAACTCTCTCAATTTAGTGGGTATAAGGGTCTATATATAGTGGTGTGTGTTTGGAATACGAAGAGACAGTTTTTGCCAAAAAGGGCTGGTTGGTGGCTTGACTTCGCGGCTTGTCCAAGTCGCGAAATCAAGTCGCGACGTAACGGCCTGGCCAGCCTGGGACTTTTGTCCTGTAGTGCGACAGTAGGCACGACCCTTCAGCTTCCCGCATGCTTCTCACGTGCACAGCATTTGGCGGCTTGCAAGCCGCGAGTCAGTCGCGAGTCCTAGCCGCGAGTCTTTGCTTCTTTGCACAAAGATGAGCTTTTCTTCACACTCTCTTCACACACTACCCTTACATGAATCCCACCTAAATACAGGGTTACTAAGTGCTTAAATTATAAGCAAATTGGCATGGAATAAAGCCAACAAGATGGTTGATAAATTTCAATCTTACAGTTGTGGAAGTATATAACATTTTTCTTTACTAAAAGCTAAGATAAAAATTATATTTAAGCAAATAAACTAAAAGTTCTTTGCTCCTTTTTATCTCATATTTAAGCGAATAAATATAAAAATATAAATATAAAAATTATAAAAGCTAAGATAAATATAAAAATTATATTTACTAAAAGTTCACTTTTTATCTCATATTTAAGCGAATAAACTAGCAACAAATAAGAATTATCCAATGCTCAATGGAATGCTACAATGGGACACTGATTAATTTCTTTGCTCCTTTATGAGGAGGATTGTTGAGCTACAGTAGGATTGGTGTTAGATAATATTGAAGCAATTTTTGGATGTTTAGGCAACATGTGTCTTTTTCTCAAAAAATACGAAACCACATAATCGTGTTGCAGTGTTGCCCAAATTTTAGGTAGGTCTACCTCTTAAAGAAAAACCACAAAAAAAGCCAATTGGTGGAGAAGTCGTACACGGAAATGGAGAAGCAATTAATGCCACTCAAAATTAGCTACAACTTAACTGACATTTTAAATGAGTATGATACCATGTGCAAGTCATGTGCATGCACTTGGTATACATTAAATTCAAGCCACACATCAACACTATACTTTCCGATAGTTTAATTTTTTTTTTAAATGCTAAAGGGATTACAAGTTTTCTTATATAAAGTTTACAAGCTGATGTTGTAATGAATGTGATTAATGAGTTTAAACTTCCTCGATCAGTTGCTATTATTTAAAAATTTAAAACTTACGTATAGATCTTCAAGTTGCTATTATTTAGGTAGTCTAATTAAATACAACCAGGTGGTGGCATTGACTAATAAACTAAATGGCTGATTTAATTTTTCTTAATATATAAGACTATAGTATACTTTTCGTATTTAAAGTTTGGGGTTATTTTTATTTTGATCAAATAGTAAATAACATTAGATTGGCATGAAATTTGACATGTATTTTAAGAAGAAAAAAAAAAAACATATAATTCAACGGTTAGATTTTTAAAATATGTAGTTATGTTAATTTGTTTCATGAGAGTTGTACTATACCCTTAGCTAACAACTAAGTTTGTAGACAAATTTCTTTAAACTTTGGCCCCCTTAATAATATGTTAGGTCCTTAAAAACAAAAAGAAAAGGCTCAAGGAAAATTTTATTGAACTAAAATTTTAAAAGATATGTAACTTACAACGTTAATAATAAGACTATCATGTAACTAATAATTTCAAAATAAGAAAACTCATAAAATGAAATTGTAATGATTTATGCATTTACGTGTTTTTTTTTTTTTTTTTTTTGTCAATATAATGAAGTTTTCATTTTATTAGATTACGTATAATTTAATTTTCTTAATAACCATATAGAAAGAAATTCTTAGAGCCACCACTATACTTTATCTCCCCCCACCCCCCAAATTTCCATCTCACATGAATCACCCCCAACCAAACAGCCAAATCGGGCTAGAGTCATTAGTTTCTCGTTTTTAGTGGAACATATTCAGTTTTCTACATCAAGAGGAAATGCCAATATTGTACGTTCTAATGTATGGACTTCTCTTCCTCGTTTACAAATCTTGTTTTTATTAGCGTTCCAAACCACAATGCTAAAGCTACCGAACACGATAAGTGCCTATAAATTCTGTCTCATATGACTCTCTTTATGCACTGCCTCACCTAGTCCTAGTTCTATACTTCTAAAGCTCCTATTTGCGCCATCTCTCTCTCTCTCTCTCTCTCTCAATGGCCAAAACAAATGCAGCAGTCAATCAGAAGAAAATTGACGATTGTTACATGCCACGGGTTCGCTCAAATGGCTCTTTCATTAACACTACTGATGATTCCTTATCAGGAGTAGATGATCCAATTCCCATCATTGACTTCTCAATGCTCATATCTGATGATCCTGATCAACAGTTTAAAACCATTCAGGACCTCCGAAATGCATGCCTAGAGTATGGTTCATTCATGGTATGAAAATCAACCCTTAAAACCTCTTCCCCTCTTATTTACGTGGGTCATATATAATCGAAACAAAGAAAGTATGAAGTAGTTTCAAGTTTCAAGTTTATGTACGGTATTGGGGAAAATGGCCGCTTTTGTCCTTATTTTTTAAAATATCTAGCACAATATCTATGTTTTGAAACTATTAAGCATCATGTTCTTGTTTTGAATTTCGATTTTTTTAAAATTGAGTTTCTCATAGAACTCAATTTTATGATTATCGAGTTCTAGGTAAGTTTTTGCAACGCTGGAGGAGCAACCGTGGCTTTTCCCAATTTAAAAAAATCCAACGGGAACTCAATTTTACTGAAATTGAGTTTCAAGGAAAAACTTACCTAAAACTCGATAATCGTAAAATTGAGTTACATTGAAACTCAATTTTTAGAAAATTGAGTTTCAAAACAGGGACACGGTGCTTAATAGTTTCAAAATAGAAACAATTTGTTGGATATTTGAAAAAATAAGGGCAAAATCTCATTTTCCCCACGGTACTGCCTACGGATAAATTTTAGACATTGTAGACACAGTTTGTCATAGGTGGGACTTACAATATTGATGTAATTGATTACACTACAACAAAATGTATTTTCAGTGACGAAAAAAATTCGTCACTAAAAGTCCAGTTTTTCGTCACTAAGGACCTTTAGTGACGAAATTAGACTTTTAGTGACGAAACTCATTTCGTCACTGTAGCCCCATCACTAAAAGTCCTGGTGACGAAAAATTTCGTCACTAAAAGTCCAATTTGATTTTTTTTTTTTTAAACTTTTAGTGATGAAAATGTTTCGTCACTAAATGTTTTCATCACTAAAAACACTATTCAGTGATGAAAATTTTTCGTCACTAAAAACACTTTAGTTTACTAAATCATATTTAGTGACGAATAATTTTGTCACTAAAACTATGTTCGGGTACATATAGTGACGAAAAAATTCGTCACTAAAACTATTTTTAAGAAAATTCAAGCACATATAGTGACGAAAATTTTCGTCACTAAAACCATTTCTTACAAAATTTTGCTATATTTAGTGACGAAAATTTTCGTCACTAAAACAATTTTTTGTTGCTATATTTGTGACGAAAAAATTCGTCACTAAAACTTATTTTATGTTTTTATTTTTTTCATGGCTTTGATATTAACCTGTAACCTGTCATTACATTATTAAAACTTCACATTTGAATAACACATTTATTTCAACAACACATTTATAAAAAAAGATCCATACATTCCACAAGTAAAAAATAAAACAAGTATCCAATTCAAACTCCTTCCATACAATAATTTTTTGCAATACATACAATAACTCTACCTATACCCTTCTTTAGAACTAATGGAAGATGTCCTCATATATTTTCAAGTAATGCCAAAAGTAAGTCCCCTAAAAGCCACCAATAAGAAATCTGCACAAATATAAAAACAATACTTTGTTAAAATCGTAAAGTAAAAACATTAACTATGTTATAAGAAACATTTTTAACAATGCATTAAGAGTAACCACACCAATAAATTAAAATCACAGCTCATAATGTATAAGTTATAGAAAGCAAATAAAGTACTAACCAAAAAGTGTTTTAACTTGCAGTTGAACCACCCCCATAAGTAAGAGCATCATCATAACTCTTGCTCCTCAAAAAATTAAGGATATTATTTTGGACCTCATCTTGCTTAGTTCGTGCATCTTGGTGCATCTTTTGGACCACACCAATAAATTATTCATGTTTGACTACAATTACAAGATGAATGTTACTTAAGTAAAATAAGGACAACTCATGTATACTATATTCTAACATCTAAGTCTATAAGTTATTTAGATAATGTTCTATCTCATACATGAATGCACAAGTCTATATTAATCCTTAAACAAATATACATTGCACACACAAATATACACTCCCAATATGAATTTAAACCACCTTATAACACCATGCAAGTCATCCGCTTGCTCCAACACAACATTCCACCACAAAACCAATTTCCAACATCAATATAAAGTTTTACAAGTATTGAAATGAAATAAAATATTATTCATTAGATATTATTCATCATATCTAATCAACAATACTCATTAACATTTGCAAGAAATGAAAAACACTCCTAATATTAGTTTAACTCACCTTATAACACCATGCAAGCTACCCGCTTGATCCAACACAACATACCATCACAAATCCAATTTCCAACATCACAAGTATAGAGTTTTACAAGTATTTAAATCAAACTCCAATACTATTTTTCACATCTAATCAACAATACTCGTTCACATTTGCAATAAATAAAAAACACTCCCAATATTAGTTTAAACCACCATAACAAATAGAAGAAAAACTAAAGCAAACCTCAATAGTGAATACTAATCCATCACCCCATGTATTTAACAATTATCCTGAATTCCCATAAAAGTTTTCAATCCCTAAACTTTCTAAGATTGAGAACCCATCTAAGAAATTCATTCAATAGAAACCACCATTACCATCAAAACTAAGTTCAAAGACCCACATAGCAATTTTTGCTTATTTAAGTACAAAACAGAAAGAAACATAGTGTAGAAACCAAGGTCTTGCATGGCTCCTCTGACATCTTGACAAGATAATAGCAAAGTTAAACATCATTTAGCATGAAGTCACTTGAGGGCAGTTAAGAGTGGAAAACAAATCACAATAAATGGATGGACAAACTAAAGGATCGAAAAATGGCATATTCAAGATGTGGTTTAAACCACCTTTAACAACATACTTAAAACACTCACCTGCAATGTCATTCATATATCTCTATAGTCTATATCCTCCTTCTATGCTAATCCCAAAAGATAATATATATAACAAAGGACCCCCCCCCCCCCCCCCAAACATTTTGGTGCATTTCAATCATTTAGGCCATTCTGAAATCCTCTCTCTCTCTCTCTCTCTCAAAACACCAACTTATTCTTCAATTATTCTTCTTATTTTCCCCAATTCCCCCTTCATTTTCTCTCCCCTTTGTAATTGAGGTGTGAAAAGTAAAAATAAAGAGTAAGGGCAATAATAAACGGAGGGAAAAAAAATTAAAGCCCTAAAAAAATTTATAAAATCTTTTCTATCTAAGCCTAGTCCTATCAATTGCCAAAACCATGACTCTAGATTTTCCACTAACTTCAAAAGCCTCTAACTCAATCCCACCATTATCCTCAGCCATTGATCTTCCTAAATTACAACTTTACTAAACATGAAACCATATTAACATAAGAATATATATCAGATTTTTTTTTTTTTTTTTAAACAGACCCAAAAGAAAATTCAACAATAACTGCAAGTTCCCTGCATATTTAAGTCGAATTGCTATGAAAAAGAAAAGAAAAGAAAAAAGCTATTAAAATAAAAAGGAGAGACTTACATCTTCATCTTCGGACACACACACACACAGAGCTAAAGAAGAAAATAACTCATATCTTCATCTTCTTCAGCATTGTTAGCCTCCAATTTGGCCTTGCCATACTCTGCCTTCAACTCAGCAGCCTTATCCATATAAGGCTTCTTCTCTTAAAAACCAAAAGGGCCCAATAAGAACAAATTCATGAAACCACATCTAAAATAACCCAACAACATTCAAAACAAGAGAAATTTAAGAAACTTACGTCATCAGTCATAGATTTCCACTTCTCTCCACCCTCCTTTGCTACCTAAAATTCATTGTAAGTCAAACAACAAGATTAGAAAAAGCTGTCCAAAGTTTAATCACCTAACAAAAAATAAAAATAAAGAGTAAGGGCAGTAATTAATAAATACTTGTACCTCTTTACCACCCTTAGAATAAGGATTTTCTTCTTTGTAAGTCTTCCTAAAGTCATCCCTGATACACAAATTGAAAAGGTTTCAGCACGCACACATACACACAAAAGATAATCCAAACATGCAAGGGAGAGAGTGAGAGATAGTATACCTAGTTTGTGGGCATTTGGGAACATTTGGATTCTTAGATTTCTTGTCAGTTTTTGCTTTCTTTGCCTTTGGCTTTGTTGAACTTGATTTCATCCTGCCAAACAAAAAAAGAAAAAAGAAAGAAAAAAAAAGCAATGTTATACCCAGAAATGATTGCATACACAGAGAAAGGGAAGAGAAGAAGAGTATCTGTCTGTAGTAGTAGGCTTTTCTTGGGAGGGTTACTGGGCTTCTCCACAATCTGAGCCTCTGAATCCAAAAATAAGAATTAAGAAAAACTATCTATCTTCTTCAGAAGTTCTTCAGAAGAATTGTGAAATGGAATATATTAAGAAAACAGACCGAGATTCAATTTGATTCATAGCTGCTACAGACGAACATGCCTTCTAGCTTTAACCCTTCTAAATAATCCCAAATTATGAATTTCTAGGAGCTAACCCCGATGTACAATGAGCTATAAACACACATATACGTACTTATACAAACATATTTATACAAGAACCCAAATCAGTTTGACAAGCGATAAAGAGCTTCCAAAATTGAAACCTTCAATCTGATCACTAAATTAGCAACCACATTAAAGTTGAAACTTATACAAAACAAAAGGCAATAAACCAATTATCAATAGATTAAATTTGAAAATTTGAAAAACGAAGGAACAGAGAGCTTAAAGGTAGAACCCAAACCTGTTCAATCGGTGATAAATAGCTTCCAAAATTGAATCCTTCAATCTGATGGTTAAAATCAGAGCCGCATTTAAGCTGAAACTTGTTGAAAAAAAAAAAGACAAAAAATTAATTATCAAAGAAAAATTGTCCCAATCATCCATCCAATTGACAATAAATTTGAAAAACATAGGAATAGAGCTAATAAATCTATAACCCAACCTGTTCAATAGGCCATTAAAAGCATTCGAAATTAATGCTTTCAACCTGATCGTTAAGCCAAAAAATGGAAATCAATTATTAAACAAAAAAAAACGGAGCCCTTATCAACAGAATCATTAAACAAAAATACCCAAAGGAACTTGAATCATTAAACAAAAATTAACAAAAAAAATTAACTCAAAAGGAAAAAAAAATACCCATTACATGTTTGGGGGAGGCGAAGGGTCGCCGGCTGGGTGGAAGGCGAAGGGTGGCAGGAAGCATCACGAACTGAAGCGTCACCGGAAGCGTCGCGAACTGAAGCGTCGTGAACTAAAGGATGAAGCGTTGCGAACTGAACTTCGCCGGCGAGCTAAAGTGTCGCCAACGATCAGCGAGCTGAAGTGTTGCCGTTGAGCTTCAGCGATCTGAAGAGTCGCCGTTGAGCTTCGGCGATCTGAAGCGTCGCCGTTGAGCTTCGACGAGCGGAAGTGTCGCCGTTGAGCTTCGGCGATCTGAAGCGTCTTCGACGATCTGAAGCGTTGCCGTTGAGCTTTGGCGAGCGGAAGCGTTGCTGTTGAGCGTCGTGGTTGAGCTTCGGTGAGCAGAAGCGTCGCCGTTGAGCTTCGGCGAGCCTAAGCGTCGCCGTTGAGCTTTATCGATGACGGTGGGTTTTTTTGGTCTAGCTTGGTTTTTTTTTTTTTTTTTTGACTGAAATGCTTGGGTTGAAATGTTTTGGGGTTAGCTGGGTATTGTATTATATATTGAAATAAAGCTTTAAAGTTTTTGGCGACGAATTTCAGTTTCGTCACTAAAGACCCAGGCTTTCTTAAGATTTTTAGAGACGAAATTCATATTTCGTCGCTAAATCTTACTTTTAGTGATGAATTGTGATTTCGTCACTAAAAATATATAAGTGCAAAATTATTATTATTTTTAGTGACGAATTTTTTTCGTCACTAATTCTTCCTTACAGTGACGAAAAGATTTTCGTCACTAATACTATCCACAACAATACCTACAGTGACAAAATATTTCGTCACTAAAAATTTCAACTTTTAGTGACAAAATATTTCGTCACTATAGATTAATTAAACTCGCGCCAAAGTTTCCCTCCACTAGCGCCCATTTTTCAGATCACAATAGTGACGAAATTTATTTTTCGTTACTAAATGTTATTATTTTTTTCATTATTAGTGACGAAATTCATATTTCGTCACTAAAGCTGTATTTTTAGTGACGAAAAATATTTCCTCACTAATTTTCGTCACTAAAAATACATTTTGTTGTAGTGTTAGAAGAATTGAAATGCAGTCTTATTCTATCTTTTCCCACAAAAAAGAAATGCTGTCTTATTAAATAAATTATAGTTGAAATAATATTACCAGAGTTTATTATTAGATGATATAAATTTTTGTCTATAAGCTTAAAAAAATTATATATATTTACGCCCACCGTATATTGATAAAAATTATACTATGAAATGGACTAATTATATTATTAATAACTTACAAATTATAATTTGATATCTTATTCACAAACTTATACAATTTAATATTTTCTATTTAACTAAATTTTTATACAAATATATAACTTTTAAAGGGTTGGGTTCAAGTTACACATGCTGTAACTCTAAGCAATGTTACACCACTCAATATTTTTTAATTAGATGCGAATTTTGACAAATCGACCGCTGGATTACATTATCCTCATATATTCTTCATGTTTACAAAATTTCAAGATGATCAAAGATCAATAGTCATGTCATCTATCAATTGTATAAATTCGAGTTTTTGTAGTTTAAAATAATACATAAAAGATGAGTTTATGGATTGAATGGTAAATAACATCCGATTGGTATGAAAATTGGCATGCATGTCTAAAAAAAATATAACATGTAATCCAACGATAAAATTTTCAAAATATAAATCCATTAACAAGTTATTGGGTGGTGTAACATTACATAGAGTTACACTAGGTATAACTTGAACTCAACTCATTACTAAATATATGATATTATATCCACTTAAAATCAAATATTATATCCATGACTTTGTTCATGAACACATTATGATTGAGCTTAGTTCATTTGCTAAACAAAGAACATAAACAAGCTTCTTCATGATCAGCTGAGAAATATGACCTATTCATTTACAGCACTAGTGCATAAGTATATGATCAGTTGGATTGATATTTCGGTAGGTGATTTATAATGAGAGTCTATGAGACATTAGCCAAATTCTTTGATTTAATGGTCCGTTTGGTTGGAGGAGTGGAAAAGCGGGAGGATGGAAAATTAGTGAAAGGATGGAAAAGTGGTAGGATAGAAAAGATTTGGTTTTCCCTCATGTGTGTTTGGTTGGAGGGGTGGAAAAGTGGGAGGGTGAAAAAATCTTTTGTTTGGTTAGAGAGAAAAAGGGGACGATAGAAAATGTAGTTTATATAAATTAACTATTATACTCTTGTTACATAAAAGGTAAGAAATAGATTTATTTGTACTCATTAAATAATATAAAATTTACCAACAATTATATTTTTCAATGAGAAGTGTTACATCCACAACATTTTTCCCAATACTTTCACAACAAAATTTATGTGGAAAGTTGTTACTAGTTCTAATTTGACCCCACCATTGAAATTATTTTTTTATTCACCAATATTAACTAATAACAATCTGTTACTTAAAATTTATTGTGAAAATATTGTAGTAACATTTCTCAAATAGGATTTTTTATTCTTTATATTATTTCTCCTTTCTCTCTATTCATTTCACCCATACGTTTTTCTTTTTTCTACGCTATCTCCTCCACACACGTTCTCCTATCTCTATCCCCACCCCCTTCTTTTTCTTTTTCTCCCTCATTCGAGTCTCAAGAACGTTCCAGCACTCTCATTCTCTCTTTTTTTTTTCTCCAGCTCGCTCTCTCTGTTTTTTTTTTTACTTGATTCTAGAACAGTCATCCCCAACGCAGTCTAGATGGGTCATCTTCGTCCCAAAGCAGTTGGCCCAGCTAGAGTCGTTGCTCATCTTCGTCCCCAATGCAGTCCAGATGGGTCAGATGGCTTCTGTCTTTTTTTTTTTTTTTGCTTTTATTGTTATGATTTGATTATTTTAAAATTGTGTTTTTGAGTTTGTATTATGATAATCTGATTATGCTTGAGTTTAGAGATGTTTGAGAGAAAGATTATTGTATTTGTAGCTGTGAGGGCATTTATGTAAAAGTGATGTGAGAGCACTTTTCTCTCCACAATTTTCCTCCTGATTTGGGAGGATAAAAATTGTGGGTCTGGGAGAGAAAATTTTCTCCCGGGTTTTCCATCCTCAGCATTTTCCTTCTTTTGCCAAACAGTGGAAAACACTGTTTTCCACTCTATTTTCCTCCCTTTGTTTTCCATCCTCCCTATTTTCATCCCAACTAAACACAGTGTAAAGGCAGAGGAGAAGTGAGAGTATGAGACAAATGATCAAACAGACAGGATCCGTTGGGGCAAATGGGACAATAATTTAATCAGCTTGGAGTTCATCAAAATGGTTGTACATCCTACCTTTCATTGCCCTACCAAACTTGCTGGTTCAAGGTAATCTTCTTCCACCACACCCCAATTTCCTCTTCCATATTTTTCTTTTTCTTTTTCTTGAAAAATAAAAAAGAAGACAAACCAAGATTCAGTTCACAAGGTAAGTGGTGGACTAATTTTATTAAAATTAGTCCACCACAAACTAAGATTCATTTTATTTTCACAAAATATTTAATAATTGTCCTATTAAAAATTTATGACTAGTGGAGAATAAATTGACATAAGTTGTGGACCCAAATAAGAATTAATAAAAATCGGCCAACTCAAATATTGTGAAAAACTGATTTATTTGTAGCGTTACTCATTTCAAAAAAACACAAGTTTAAAGTTTTTGCCATAAAATTCTTTTAACATCTATTCAAATTTTCATAAAACTTGTTAGGTCCTAGAAATGTTCACATATTTTATATATATATATATATATATATATAAAATACCCGATTTGTAGCCTTAGTCAAATAATAAAAAAAAAAAAACCTAATTATTCAGATTCAGTTTAGTGAGCTTACCCAGCTTAGTGGGTTTTAGTTAGCTCAATTGGTAAAATCTTTAATAGTTGAATAAGAGATTTAAAGTTCAATTACCGCCTACACCAAAAACCGATTGGTGCCTTGGTTTAATGATATAATGAGTATAATCATTAAAAGTGGACATCATAGGTGAAAACTCTTTAAAAAAAAAAAACAACAACAACAACAACAACAACAAACAACGCTTACCAGGTTCTTTTCATGGAGTGAACCATTTGTAAATTTTGTTAAAAAGTCTTTTTTATGGAGATGAGACCCGTTTGTCAATTTTATCACAAATTCCAAGCTTTAACGCTAAAAATCTTTAACGTATTATTCCGGCTTTTTATAAAATAATGAATTAATAGAAATATTCATGCGTAGTTTTTTTTTTTTTTTAAAAGGACACCTAGTACCTAATAGCAACGACAACAACTACTACCAAATATAGACTAATTAGTAATACTGAACACACACACACATATATATAAATATTAATAATTCACTTTTATTATATTATTCAATCACATGTGATTCAGTGATTATGTGTTTTATTTTTCATTTCTATTTTCTTTTGTGTTTTCAATCATAATATGATTAAGTACATGATTCAATCACATGATTACTTTCGTTAGCCATGACTCATTGACTCGCATAATTCTTTTTGTTCTTGTCTACAGTGAGATTTTACAAGAATGTATCAAAAGAATGAGGGAAGTTGGAATCCAATTGCTTAGAGGGATATCAAAAACCTTGGGGATTTGAAGAATGCTACATGGAGAAAAGAATGAAGCTAGAATCAGGCTATGACTTTATTTCAGCAAATGATTATCCACTCCGTTTGTATTCTGAAAATCAACTAGGTCAGCCTCCTCATTACGACCCTGGACTCCTAGTCCTCCTCTTACCAGGTGAAAGTAATGGTCTTCAACTAGAGCATCATGGGAAATGGATTAATGTAAATCCTCAACCTAATACGATTGTTGTCCTCATTGCTGACCATATTGAGGTACATTTTATAAGTTCAGAATCACTTTCTTCTCCATGCAAAATCAAATCATGCCATATACATATATGAGAAATATTAAAGAATCTCTTAAGGGCATTAGTTTAGAAACTGTTTTTAGAAAATTTTTATAGAAAAATGATAAAACAATTAATTTTGTTGACAATATTTTATATTTTCCATAAAGTGATGTTAAAACTTTTTTAATATAATTTATTAACAATTGTTCTAAGACTACCTGTTAACTTGAATCTATATATATTTTCCTATTTACCTCATTTTTACTTTTTTTGTTGGTTATAAAACTAAAAATATATTTTATTGCAACTTTAAATGGAGAAATTTTACTATTTTTATTGTTGCACAGATTCTAACCAACGGGAAGTATAAGAGTCTTGCATCGAGTGGTTCTTAACAAAAAAGTAAGGAGGATAAGCTTACCACTGTTTCTTGGACCATCATTGGACACTACAGTGAGCCCAATGTCAGAGTTTGTAGATGAGCATCACCCACCAGCATACCTTGTGAAGACCTATAAAAAGTTATTGGAAACAAATCAATATCAAGTAATTGATGGAAAATCATGCATGGAAAATGTTCGACTTTGAAAGACCAGTTAGGGTAGGTGTTGGCTCCTGAATCAAGCAAACATGGTCTTGTCCAGCCTCTCTTAGATTGTGTATTTATTCCAAAGCAAAAAAACTTTCAACATCCTAAATGGGATTTTAAAGTTTTAGAGCTTTCTCTAGAAGTTTTAAAACAAATAAAGAACCAAGACGAAAAGGAATAATCCTAAATATTTCAAATAAGAAAAAAAATTTGGTTCTCCAAACATTTTAATTTTTGAATATTATTCAAATCCAATGGGTTTTCAAGTTTGCAACAACCTACGTAAGACTTTTCATCATTTGATCACTGCTAGCCCCTTAGAAAATAACAACCAAAAAAAAAAATTCCAATATAAGATTGGTCATTACTCATTAGCATGAATAATCTAAAGAGCCACAAAGCGCTTCTGTCCCAAGCGCAATTCAAATTGTGGTGGCATCTTCATAATTCGACGAAATTCAGGAGACAAAAAGGGAGGATGACACTCAAACATGATACTGTGGTAATTTTGTGGTCGTTTTTTTTTTTCTCCTCTCTCTCTCTCTCTCATGGTGATTGTGGCCATTTCATTTCAAGGTTCTGCCCAAAAAATAACTCTTAAAACATCAAAAGATTTTTAAGAGTCTCCAAGACATATTTCTTGTTGCCTTTGGGGATATCCTGCTACTAGTAATTATTTCAAGTTTCTTTGTGTTGATGCTCATTTTGGAAAGCCCAGTAGAAGGAAGAAGCCCAACAACATGGGCAGAAATGAGTTAGTAATTGGATAGAAAAGTCATTAAGCACTAGCGGCAGGAATAATGGATCATAAGCCTGTAAAATAAATAAATGGGCCTTGAGGAAGCAAACGGGCCTAAAGGAGCCCGGAAATAGAGAAGTAGCAAACCCATGGGCAGCATGTGATGTAGAAAAGTGAGAATGAGCCACAGAAGGCCCAAAGTAATGCAAGTAAAGAAAGTAAGGGGTTGATGGAAAATTCATAGACCCCATGAATGAAGGATAAAGTAATTGGGTTAGGAAAGCCCAAAGGAGTTAGTAAAAGCTCATAAGAATACAGAATTAGAAAGGGCCGATGATGCCCAATGAAAGTAAATGAGCCAAGGATGTCCAAGAGGAAATGGGATTCAGGAGCCCATAAGCAATGTAATAAAAAGCCCAATGACTTTACTGAGTCATTGAGAGAAGAATGAGCAGCAGGCCCAAAGAAGCCTAGTAGGCTTGGGTCCAATAACATCACAACAGGAATAGCAGAATGGTGCAGCAGGAAATGCAAAGACTGCAGAAAAGAGCAAAAGAATGAGCTGAAAGAGGAAAAGCCCACAATTAAGTAAAACCCAGCCCCCGAAGGGAGTGGGCCATAGAGAATGAGGAATCAGAAAGTAGCTCACGCCATAAGAAGTCAAGGATGGGCGGTAGAATGTGCAGAGGAGCCTCCAGACCATGGCAAATGCAGCGGGCAAGTTTTGGACATACGCAGAAGTTGAGCACGCGCAAGGCCCAGGCTTCACCAACCTGTACCCAGCCAATATAGGAGGTGGTAGGTTATGGGTCAGAGGTAAGAGGGTATGGTCTGGTGGTGGGGAGAGGGGAAAACCTATTTTGGGGTTTTTGCTCAAACTCTTTTGGGGGTGATGTCTTGCTGGGATGACATACCACCCAAAAGAAGCAAGGATGAGCTAAAACCACTAGGTGCATGCCATGAGGGATATGAAGAGAGAGAGCACCCACACCCAAGGTAGTCAAAGGTGAAAGGCGCCCTTAAGGCGCCAAGGCCTTGTATCGCCCGAGGCGACGAGGCGCCAAAAAGGCGCTAGCCCGAGTGAAGCGAGGCGCCAAATTCTAAAAAATTAGTCTCCATCCAAATATCAACAATCAACTAAGTCCAGATAATTATCAAACATCAACTAAGTCTGAATACAAACATAAATAACTATTTAAAAATTAGTCTCCATCCAAATATCAACTAAATCTGAATATTAAACCAAAATATTGTTCATAACTTTATATTAGAAAGAAGAAAACTCCTAACAAAACATTGAAGATTGAACTTCATGACTATCCATGACAAAACAAAAGCATTTGAAGATTAAACATTTTGTTCTGCCTATAAGATTGAACATTCTGCCTATTAGCCTATTTAATAGCCTAAATGTGGTTGTTATTTTTAATCTAAAGGTCATCATCAGAGTCTTCACTCAAGTTTCCATCACTGTCAAAGCCACTTGAACCAGATTGATAACCATCAACATTCTCTTCCTCAGTCTCATCAGAATCAGCATTTTCCTCTTCAATATTTGGCTGTGATGTTGAGGCTTTTGAGCTTGCCCTTGATTTTGTTTGGAATCTAGTATTCTTCCTTGGTTCTCCAACACCAGCAGCTCTTGCCACTACACCCCATGTCAAACCATCATCATCATCATCAAAAACCAACTCATCTTCAACATTCATAGATGGTTCAGCACCCATTTCCCCTAACAACCATTCATTACTTTCATCGATATCATCTAAGGAGATGGGATCAATAACATTACGCTTATCATATCGTGCCTTCATCTTTTGATTATACTTCACAAAGACCAAATCATTTAGTCGTTTTTGTGCAAGTCTATTCCTTCTTTTTGTGTGAATCTACAACCATTTATGAAAACTAAGTATTAGACTATAGTGAATAATTAAACCATTGGAATTTTCTATGAAATAAAGTAGCTTATCAAAGGATAAAATCTACTTATCATACTTTAAAACTCACCTGCTCAAACACACTCCAATTACGCTCACAACCACATGCACTACAAGTCAAGCTCAAGATTCTTATAGCTAACTGTTGCAAATTCGGAGTTGAGCTCCCATACAAACTCCACCATTTAGCTATGTTAAAAAAAAATAAAAAATAAGTATGAGTAATGATATATGATATATTAGAAGTCAAATTTTTTTTTTTTTTTTTTTTTTTTTGCGTAAAAAGTGCCACTGTTCTAGTCATTATAAGTTAGATATAAATGCTTTCTTACCTGAAGCCCTTGTCTTTCTTGATCTTTTAGCCAATTCAATGCCAAAGAGTCCTTCAGCTTTCTTATAGATGGATAGTTCAACCATGGTCTTGTCTTGAATTTCAGCACTAGGAACTAATCTTTGTATACAAGCATACAATCCTGCTGTAATTTCATGATTTGTTGCTATGTTATCATCAAAATAGAAGTACTCAGGATTCAAGAAATGACCCGCTGCATGCAAAGGCCGATGTAATTGACATTCCCATCTCTCATCAATGATTTTAAAAATATTTGAATACCTTTCTTCATTCTCATTAAAAGCTTTTATAATAGCTTCTTTGGCCCTATCCATTACCTCATATATATAACCCATAACTGGTTTTCTCTCATTATCAACAAGGCGAAGAACTCGAACAAGAGGGCCCATAACTTTAAGAATGTAAACTATAGTATTCCAAAAAGAAGGCATTAAAATCATTTCTACTACTCGTTTAGCATTTGCTTCCTTTGCCCATCTACTACGAACCCACTCCTCAGAAGTAAACATGGCCCTTAGGTTATGCTTTTGCTTATAAATGGATTTTATTGTAAGATATGAAGTGCAAAACCTAGTTTTCCCAGCCCTAACCAACTCTCTTTGTTTTGTGTATTCTCTCATCATATTTAAGACCCCCCCCCCCCCCCATGGTTGTAGATATATCCAGTCAATTGAATGGCCCTTTCCAAAGTTTTTGCAATTCTAGGAATTTTCCCAATGTCCTCCAATATAAGGTCAATGCAGTGTGCAACACATGGAGTCCAATACAAATTTGGCCTTTTTTCTTCCAACAACTTCCCAGCTAACACATAATTAGATCCATTATCCGATACTACTTGGCCTACATTAGCCTCCCTAATCTGTTCTACAAATGCAACAAGTAATTCAAAAGTTTTTTCCCCAGTTTTCATAAAAGATGATGCATCAATTGACTTCACAAACATGGTTCCAGATGGGCAATTCACCAAAAAGTTAATCAAGGTCCTATTGGTTCTACTAGTCCACCCATCAGACATAATAGAACAGCCATATTTCTTCCAATCTTGCTTGTGACCACTCAATAACTCATTTGTGTAAGCCACCTCCTTTTTGAGAATTGGAACTCTTAACTCATGGTAACTAGGAGGCTTCATATTTGGGCCATACTGCCCAATAGCTTCAACTGCCCATTTAAATTCATCTAAGCGAGCAACATTGAATGGTATACCGGTTAGATAAAATAGCCGGCCAATATACTGACAAGCTTGTGCTCTTTTCTCTTTGTCAAGTTTATCATTGATGTTAGTTTGCTTCATCTTACCCTGTTTCCTAAGTGCAACTACTTTTTCTGGCTTTAACGTTACAAAAGAATCCATGGGACCTTTCAACTTCTTAGACTTTGGCATTAATTTCACAGCTTTCACTTGTGTGCTACTGCCAACCCCTCTCTTATTAGAGCATAATTTTTTCCCTTTTTGGATAACTTCTACTTCCTCTACCTCATCATCATCTACATCCTCAATTTCAATCATATTATCTATATCATCAAAATCAGGCATCTTGTCATAGTTCTCCTTGTCACTCTTCTTCTCTGCCATATACTGTGCAAGCTCTTCTCTAACATGATCAGGACATTTTAAACACTTTGTACTATTTTTAAAATTCCCTACTTGATGCTGCTTAGCTCTATGTATCCCTCCCTTTGTGACTTTATTACAAAAGAGGCAAGTCACTGCATTTTTGTCTTCTACATTAGCTAAATAATTATATTTCCATCCCAGATCTTTTCTCCTCCCATTATCTGAAGCCATTCTACATATAAAAAAAAAAAAAAAAAAAAAAAAAAAAAAAAAAAACCCAACACAATACATTTAATAGGATTCTATATTAAGCTAGCTATGTATCATTTACTATGGTTTAAGCTCTAAAAATTGAGTGAAGTAATCAGTTCAAGAAAAGGGAAAGTTGCTGGAGACAGAGAGGAGAAAGTTGCCGGAGACAGAGAGGAGAAAGTTGTCGGAGACAGAGAGTCCAACAGAGAAGAGAAAAGGGGGGAAAAACAGAGAAAAAACAGAGAGGAGAGAGTTTTATATGCTTTGAAAAGGGGAAAAAAACAGAGGGTCCAACAGAGAAGAGAAAAGGGGGGGAAAAACAGAAAAAAAAAAAATAGAGAGGAGAGAGTTTTATATGCTCTGAAAAGGGGAAAAAAACAGAGTCCAACAGAAAAGAGAAAAGGCCGAAAAAAACAGAGAGGGGAGAGTTTTATATCTTCTGAAAAGGGGGCAAAAAAACAGAGCCCAACAAAGAAGAGAAAATGGGGGAAAAAGTAGAGAGCAAAGAGTTTTATATGCTTTGAAAGTGTGGACAACGACAAACTTGTCAATGCAGTGTTGCAGTGAGAGAACACTCAGTAAAAGAAAAAGTGTAAAAAAAAAAAACTAAAAGAATAGAAAATGTTACCTTATGTTGGTTGATTGCCGGCAACAACTGGCCCACTCTCTTCCAAACCCTAGAAGAAGACGAAATGCCTTTGCTGAGTTTGCTCTGATGTTTTTTTTTTTTTTTTTTTGGGAGAAACTGCTTTGACGTGGGTTGACTGCTTGCTTTGCTCTGATGTTCCCGAAACTTCTTTGATTTATCTTTTGTTTTATCTTTTGCTTTATGCTTTTTTTTTTTTTTTTTTTATATTAATTTATTTGATATAGTGGGTGACAGCTCATCCCCCACTGAGGTAACAGTTTTAAATCAACCATACACCTCTTTAAATTTACAAAATATACCATCACAGTCCTTAAAAGCACAAATCAGCCTCAGGCGCTCGCCTCTAGCCTAACAAAATACATTTGGGCGAGCGCCTAGGCTCCAGAGGCGAACGCCTCACTAAAGGCGCCTTGCCTCAGTGCCTTTGAGGTGCTTTTCTAGTGCCTCGCCTCACCTGGGCGCCTAGGCGAGCGCTCGGAACGCCTTTGACTACACTGCCCACACTGTAGCAAGTAAAAGTGTCACGACAAACAAACAAACAAAATAGTCTTCTTTGTCTGGTGGTACAGCCAGCACAGGTAAGTAATGGTGGTCGGGCGACTGATAAACCAATAGGTGATCAGCAAGGACACCAAGACCAGACAAAAGTAGTTAAAAGCTAAAATAGTAAAATCCGGTCACGGCAAGCATTATATAAAGGACCCGTGCTGTGCACAGGGGGGCATCACAAACACAGGAATAGTAACCTCGAGGAGAGAATCGCAACAAATGAGTAAACACTAAGAAAGAAAACGAAGAGAAAAAGAAAGAAAGGAAAAATTAGAAAGAATAGAAAACAAGGAGTATAGAATGGCAGGTATGCACCGATATGTTATCCCCTCTCTCCCTCCAAATGTCCTGCTCTCTACCAAAAGCAAGAGAATTCTTTTGAACACAAGCCATTCAAGTCTGTTTCCCTCAAAGTGATTAATTTCAACGGCAGGATTTTCCTTGGGAGATTATTCACATTGAGGAAAATGGTTCCCTCCCTGGTCTTGGTCCTGTGATATAACTTGGCGTAACAGATTGACCTTTCTCTTTCTTTAGATAACTCATGTCTTACTTATTTATCTCCACCATTTTCTTTACAAGGTGTTTCTTATCATTGTGATTATCATTTTAATTGGGGTTTATTCATTCACTTTGTCTAAAGGCAAAAGTACTTTCTTTTATTATTATTATCATATCTGCTTGCCATGACTCATCCGAAGTAGCTCTGCCTGTCATGGGCATGTGAACGAAGTCCTTGGCAAACGAAGCATAGTTTGTGCACAAGCCGGACCAAAGTGTATTGTAGTTGGACCGGTCTCAACTCCCTTACTCAGAATACTTGGGTCCAGTACGGCAAGAGACAGCTCAGCCCAACATTGCAAAAAGGCCCACCACACCTTGTACATAACGTTTGTCACTTTGTTGCCTTTTGGGAGTGGTATGTAGTATGAGGAGGATTGTTAAGCAACAGGAGGATTGGTGTTAGATAATATTGAAGCAACTGTTGGATGGTCTAGGCAACATGTGTCTTTTTTTCAAAAAACAAAACCATGCAATCGTGTTACAATGTTGCCCAAGTTTTAGGTTAGTCTATCTCTTAAAGAAGAACCACAAAAAAAAAAAAGGCCAATTGGTGGGGAAGCCGTTCACGGAAATGAGGCAATTGATGCCACTCAAAATTGGCTACAATTTAGCCAACATTTTAAATGAGTATGATACCATGTGCAAGTCATGTGCACGCACTTGGTATACAGTAAATTCAAACCTCACATCAACACTATACTTTCTGATGGTTTATTTATAAAAAAAAAAATTGATAAAGGTATTATAAGTTTTCCTACATGATGTGGTAATGAATGTGATTAGTGGGTTTAAACTTCCTCAGCTGCTATTATTAAAAAATTTAAAACTTAGGTATGGATCTTCAAGTTGCTAGCTATTATTCAGGTTGTCAAATTAAATACAACCATGTGGTGGCATTGACCAATAAACTAAATGGCTGATTTAATTTTTCTTAATATATAAAACTAAAGTACACTTTTGATACTTAAAGTTTGGAGTTATTCAAAATAAGAAAACTCATAAAATGAAATTATAAGAATTTACATATTTAAGTGTTTTTGTCTGTTTCTTTCTTTTTTTTTTTTTTTGTCAATATAAGGAAGTTTTATTTTTATTAGATTTCGTATAATTTAATTTTCTTAATAACCATTTAGGAAGAAATTCTTAGAGCCACCACTATTCTCATCTCTACCACCGTCTCACATGAATCACACCCAGCCCCCCAATTTCTGTCTCACATGAATCACCCCAGCCAAACAGCCAAACGGGGCTGGAGTCATAAGTTTCTCGTTTTTAGGGGATCACATTATACATCAAGAAGAAATGCCAATGTTGTACGTTCTAATGTATGGACTTCTCTTCCACGTTTACAAATCTTGTTTTTATTAGCATTCCAAGCCACAAGGCTAAAGCTACCGAACATGATAAGTGCCTATAAATTGTGTCTCATATGGCTCTCTTTATGCGCTACCTCACTTCCCTTCCTCGTTTACAAATCTTGTTTTTATTAGAGTTCCAAACCACAAGGCTAAAGCTACCTAACACGATAAGTGCCTATAAATTCTGTCTCAAATGGCTCTCTTTAATTATGCACTGCCTCCCCTACTCCTAGTTCTTTACTTCCAAAGCTCCTATACGCGCTATCGATATCTCTCTCTCTCTCTCTCTCTCAATGGCCGAAACAAATGCAACAGTCAATCAGAAGAAAGTTGACGAATGTTATATGCCACTGGTTCACTCAAATAGCTCTTCCATTAACATTGATGATTCCTTATCAGGAGTAGATGATCCCATTCCCATCATTGACTTCTCAATGCTCATATCTGATGACCTTGATAAACAGTTTAAAAGCACCCAAGACCTCCGCAATGCTTGCCTAGAGTATGGTTCATTTATGGTATGAAAATCAACCCTTAAAACCTCTTCCCCTCTTGTTTACGTGGGTCATATATAATCAAAACAAAGAAAGTATGAAATTATTTCAAGTTTATGTACAGTACTGCCTATGGATAAATTGTAGACATTATAAACACTGTTTTTTATAGGTGGGACCTACGATATTGATATAATTAGAAAAATAGAAATGCTGTCTTATTAAATAAATTATTATGAAATAATATTACCTTAGTTAATTACTAGATAATATAATTTTTGTTTATAAGCTTATAAAAATTATATTCACACCTACTATATATTGGTAAAAATACGAAATGTACTAATTATTATGTCATTAATAACTTATAAATAATAATTTGATATCTTATTTACAAATTTATACAATTTATTATATAGTCTATATAACGAAATTTTTATACATAAATAAATATATGATATTATATATATTGAAAATCAAATATAATATCAATGATGACTTTGCTCATGAATATATTATTATGATTGAGCTTAGTTCATTTGCTAAATAAAGAACATAAGCAAGCTTCTTCATAATCAATTGAGTCAGAACTGTTCAAATATAGGTCTATTCATTTACAGCCCTAGTGCACGTGTATTATTAGTTGGCTTGATATTTTGGTAGGTGATTAATCATGAGTTACCGGATAACCTTATAATAAGAGTCTACGAGGCATTAGCCAAATTCTTTGATCTGAGGAAGGAGGAGAAGCGAGAGTACGAGACAAATGATCCAACGGATATGATTCGTTGGGGCAAATGGGATAGTAATTTACTCAGCACGGAGTTCATCAAAATGGTCGTACATCCTACCTTTCATTGCCCTACCAAACTTGCTGGTTTAAGGTAATCTTCTTCCACCACACCCCAATTTTCTCTCTCATATTTTACTTTTTCTTTTTTTGGGAAAGTAAAAAAAAAAAGAAGAGAAAGCAAGATTCGGCTCATAAGATGAGTAAGTAGTGGACTAATTTTAAAACAATTAGCTCAAGTGTCACAATAAATTTCACAAAATATTTCATAATTATCTAATTGATAAGTTATGATTAGTAGAGAATAAGATGATATAAGTGGTGATGAACCTAAATGAAAGATAATAAAAATCAGCCAACTTAACTATTAAGAAAAACTGTTTTATCTGTTATATGGCTCATTTTAAAAACACAAGTTTAAAGTTTTTGCCTTAAAATTCTTTTAACATCTATTCAAATTTTCATAAAACTTTTTAGATCCTAGAAATGTTCACATTTCCTTTATATGAAAAAATAACCGAATTATTCATATTCAACTTAATGAGCTTACCGGTTAGCAAAAAAAAAAAACTTAATGAGCTTACCAGATTCTTTTCGAGTAGTGAACCGTTTGTCAATTTTGTTAAAGAGTCTTTTTATGGAGATGAGAACCGTTTGTCAATTTTGTCACAATTTCCAAGCTTTAAGAGCAATCATGTCAGCCTTTGTAAAATACAAAAGAAGCAAATTTTACACATTATGCTCCAAAAATCTTCTATATCAGATAGGTTAAAATTGTGTAAATTTATACTCGGCTGCAAATTCTCTAACGTTAGAACTCTTTAACGTATTATTCCGGCTTTTTATAGAATAATGAATTAATAAAAATATCCATGCGTAATTTTTTTTTTTTAAATGACACCTAGTACCTAATAGCAACAACGACAACATTTCAACAGCTACTACGTACCAAATATAGACTAATTTTTTAGTAACAAAATATATATATATATATATATATTAATAATTCACTTTTATTATATAATTATTCAATCACATGTGATTTAGTGATTCTGTGTTTTCTTTTTTTTTTCTTTTTTTCTTTTATGTTTTCAATCGTAATATGATTAAGTACATGATTCAATTACATGATTATTTTTTGTTAAGTTCATATTTTTAGGTTGGTAGCCATGAAAAAATTGTAACCTTAGAACTTAGTTTGTCTAGTTGTTTAGTTTAAAAATATTGAGTTAAACAAGACATATGAAGTTTAGCACAGATGAAGACTCAAAGAAATCGGAAAAGCTTGTGCAGATAAATGTTACTTATCTCGATCGATCGAGATGCACATCTCGACTGATCGGGATTCGTGCCAGATTTCAGATCTTGCTTTTTTCTCAGTCATTGGATCTAGGGTTTTGATGGATCTTAAGTATATATAAATACAAATCCTAAAACACGTTTTTACACATTCAAGAGGGGAGTATTATATACACAAATCTGGAGATTTTTCATACCATTTTGAAGTTATAGCAGGAGACTCTGTGTAAACAACAAATTTAGTTATAAAGCAAAACTACTGCAATTAAATCAACTACAGTTGCTGATTTAAATTTTTGAGTAGAGATCTCAAAGTCACAAACTGGAGAGTTTGTGTTGCTGGTCCAAATCTTTGAGTGGAGATCTCAAAGTCACAAACAAGAGTGTTTGTGTGTAATAGTTTCACAATAGAAAAGTTTGTGGATTCGGAGTTACGTGTAGTCATGCCAATAAGTACTACATGAGGTAGCAGTAAATTTAGAGTTAAGTTTATTGTATAAACTTCGATTTTATAAGTGAAATATTTCCTTGATGATTATTTAGGTTAAATCATCCCCAGATTTTTTACTTTGAAACCACAATTTCAAAAGTTTTCCTGAGTCATCATTCTTGGTGTTTATATGTTCTATGCTTGTTTGATATTTATTTGATTCAGATCTAATTCATACTTAATTTAATTAATTATTTGGCTAAAAGTTGATTAAATCTGACACAATTGGGGTCTAAAACCCTAACACTTTCATTAGCTATGACCCATTGACCCACATGAGTCTTTTTGTTCTTGTCTACAGTGAGATTTTACAAGAATGCATCAAAAGAATGAGGGAACTTGGAATCCAATTGCTTAGAGCGATATCAAAAACCTTGGGATTTGAAGAATGCTACATAGAGAAAAGAATGAAGCTAGAATCAGGCCATGACTTTATTTCAGCAAATGATTATCTAGTCCATTTGAATTCTGAAAATCAACTAGGTCAGCCTCCTCATTACGACACTGGACTCCTAGTCCTCCTCTTACCAGGTGAAAGTAATGGTCTTCAAATAGAGCATCACGGGAAATGGATTAATGTAAATCCTCAACCTAATTCTATTGTTGTCATCATTGCTGACCATATTGAGGTACATTTTATAATAAGTTCAGAATCTCTCTCTTCTCAATGCACAATTATGCCATATATATTTTCCTATTTACCTCATTTTTACTTTTTGTCGTTTATAAAACTAAATTTATATTTATTGCAACTCAAAATTGAGAAATTTTGCCTATTTTTATTGTTGCATAGATTCTAACCAATGGGAAGTATAAGAGTCTCTTGCATCGAGTGGTTCTTAACAAAAAAGTAAGGAGGATAAGCTTACCACTGTTTCTTGGACCATCATTGGACACTACAGTGAGCCCAATGCCAGAGTTTGTAGATGAGCATCACCCACCAGCATACCTTGTGAAGACCTATAAAGAGTCATTGGAAACAAATCCGTACCAAGTAATTGATGGAATGTCATGCATGAAAAATGTTCGACTCTGATAGACCAGGTAGGTGTTGGTTCCTGAATCAAGTACATCCTCAGAGATGATCTGTTTGCGCAATAAGCCATGCAATTATTATTTGCATGCAAATTGTGTTTGGTGTTTTGTGTCAATGCTATAATGCTATTATATCTACAGTGAGCGTGATAATCTTATGATATAAATAAGGATTTTTTTTTATGTATCATGTCTTGAAAACTTTGAGGTCATAATAAATATTAAAATAATACCCCGTTTGTAATCATTGGAATGATAAATTTGGATCCAAGGAAAAAAAAAATCATTTCTAACTAAAAAGAAATGTGCTACGTACACAACATTTTTACAACAAATCATAAATAGCTAGTTATTATTGATTTTAATTTGAATATATTACTGAAAATTTACTCGGGGTTTTGTGAGGAGAATTTATTGTGTCAATAAGGACTCATAATAATTGTGGGTGGATTGAGAAGTGTGGGAAAGGGCGTAAGGGTATGAATTTTGTTGTTTTAATGGTTTGGGTGTGTACAACTTTTACCATGATTTAAAAAATTGGAACGATCAAAGAACCGGAATTAGGTTCGGTTCTCGAATTTTGTTGTTTTAATGGTTTGGGTGTGTACAACTTTTACCATGATTTAAAAAATTGGAACGATCAAAGAACTGGAATTAGGTTTGGTTCTTGATTTTTACCAGACCAACTTAAGGTTTGTTTCCCAATTGACCAACGAATCCAATTCAATTTTTAAAATAATGGTTTTTACCATGCAAATTTTCAAGGGTTATGCTCAGGTGTCATTTTGTTTTCAATGTCTTTCCAAGGACAAGAAGGTTAATTAGGAACACTTGGTGGTGGTAATGAGTACGGTGATGGTGTACATGTATTATGCGTAAGTATGGGTAACAACTAAGGTGGAGCTCAATGGGGCTTGGGGAAGTTGGTTTTGAACTTATGTGTATCTAACCAAGGATGGAATCAAGGTTTCATAATTTAGGAGAGGAATAAAGTATGAATAAAACATTTCTCCAAGCAATAACGAGGAATATACTATGACTTAATTATAAGGACATGTTTGAAACGTGCGAATAGATATTTGAATGGAATATTCCTCCATTACTTAATTATAAAGACGTGTCTGATATCTGCAAATAGATATTTGAATGAAATGGCTATTCTTGTAGAATAACAATTTGGTTGTTTAATAGAATTTTCATTACGTGTAATAAGTATTTGTTACGAATAGTTATCCCTTAAAGTGAGAAATAATTATTTCTCTAAAAAATCGATATAATAGTTACTCTTTAATGAACATAATAATTTTAAAAATTAATATATTTCTAAAAACAAAAATTCCTTCTATGCACAACATAATAATAATAATAATAATAATAATAATAATAATAGAAAAATCATAAAATTTACTCTCTCTCTCTCTCTCTCTCCTGCTCCACTCAGCTAGGCCTATAAAGTCCTTGGGCTAGTTGGCCAAGAAATAACTATAAGCCAACTCCAACATCTATCAACCCAAGACCCCATTTTTTTTTTTTTTTTTTTTTTTTTTTTTTTTTGAGAAGCAGCCAAGACCCCATATTTGAATACAACGAATGAACTCTTGGTCAATTGCTGATGATAATGGAATATAAATCGCCCACACCAAAGGCAACATGCCTTAAAATGATAGAATCCACCTCCAAACCGTAAGATTCTAAAGCTTAAACACGTGACCTTAAATACCTGATGCACAAACCTTACGCAAATCAATAAAAAGATGCTCATTCACTTAATGGACACTCATGTGCTCGATGGACCCCCCGATCACTTGATAGACGCTCATGCCTTACCCAAATAGTATATACCTAGTGGCATGCTCCATGTTCTTGGCAGGAGATGGCCATCAAATGCAGACACCCCATTAATCACATAGTAGTAAACATGGTCTTGTTCAGCCTTTCTTAATGTATATATTAAAAAAAAAAAAAAAAAAAAACTTTCAACATCCTAAATGGGTTTTTATAGTTTTTTGAGCTTTCTCTAAAAGTTTTAAAATAAATAGAGAACCAAGAAGGAAAGAAATAATCCTCAATATTTCAAATAAGAAAAAATTTTGGTACTCCAAACTTTTTGAATATTCCTGAAATTTTTGAGGTGATTCAAATCCAATGGATTCCAAGAATGGGTTTTCAAGTTTGCAACAACCTAAGCAAGACTGTTCATCCTTTGATCACTGCTAGCCCCCTAGAAAATAACAAAAAAAAAAATCCAATATAAGAATGGTTATTAGCTTGAATAATCTAAAAAGCCACAAAGCGCCTCTGCCCCAAGCGCAATTCAAACCAACCAAAAATATCCTAAATAGAGAATGCCATGGATAAGACCAAACACGGTGCCAAACAAAGCCTCACTCAAGCGTAGCCTATAAAGGGAAAATCGAACATAGTCATAACCACGATACTGGGGCAATTTTCTAGTTCCTTCAAATTGTGGTTACATCTCCATAATTCGACAAAATCCAGGAGACAAAAAGGGAGGCCGGAGAACAATCTCTCCTCACAAAAGCACTCCACAAATGTAGAAGCAACTCAAACATGATACTGTGGTAATTCTGTGGTCTATTTTTTCTCTAGCCCAATTAAGGTCAACCCCATAATCACCATTTCATTTCAAGGTTCCGCCCCGCCAAAAAAAAAAAAAAAAAAAAACCACGCTCCATTTGTTTTAATGAAAAGTCTTGTGTAAAGATAATTTTTCATATTTTTCAAGATTTGAGATTGTCAAAAAAAAAATAAAAAAATTAAAAGAAAATTATCTTTAGTCAACAGAAAAGTATGACTTAATTTTAAAAATTGTTCCTCACTAAATATTTTTGGAAAATAACTCTATCTCATAACATGCTAAACCTAAAATAAGAGAAACTAGGAAATCGTTTTTCAACTCATTTAAATTTACTACCAAATATAGGAAAATAAGATAATTTTATAGAAATTACTTTTTAAAAATGACTCATTTTTTTTAGAAAACATTATCGCTGAAATAAACAAAGCGTAAAACATCAAAAAAATTTTAAGAATCTCCAAGACATATTTCTTGTTGCCTTTGGGGATGTCCTACTAGTAATTATTTCGAGTTTCCTTGTACATAACATTCATCACTTTCTTGCCTTCGGGTTCTCATAGTGGTAATTCCTTCAGGTTTCTTAAGACATAAAATTCTACCATGTTGCCTCTAGGTTGTCCAAATGTGTAATTCCACAACACCAGCCACACTAGCCTTTTTTTTTTTTTTTTTAGTGGTAGCCTAGGGTTATACTTATAAGGAATGAAACTTTAACACACACATCCGATATAGGATAAACATCCCAATATATATATATATATATATATATATATATATATATTTAAGGAACAATAATACTTATTAGAACACACAAATATGAAAGTAATATATTGAGTTTTTTAAACAAATTTATAATACATTACATAACCAAAGTATCACTACAAAAATGTCTAATCTTTGTTGTAGTAGCCTGGGGTTATAAGGACTGAAACTCTAACATACACAACCAATGTGGGATAAACTCTAACACTCTAGCCTTTGGGTTGTCATAAAGGTAATTCTTTCAAATTTCCTAAGGAGAAATGCTAATGCCACAAAAAGTTTCACAAGTTTTATCATATATAACTCGCTACTAATATTTCTCCATTACTTACAACTTGTCATGTGGCAAGTTGTGCAAACTTTTTATGGCAATAGAATCTCTTTCCTAAGACATAAAATTCTTCCCTGTTGCCTCTAGGTTGTCCAAATTCGTAATTCCACAGCACCACTCTCTAATTAATGGGCAAGCTAATTCTTTTTAGAATGAGGGGAGAGTGAAGGGAACAAATAATTGGGCATTGGGTGTTACAACAAAGGTTTTTTTTTTTTTAGTTTTTTTAACTAATTATTTCTTAAAAGCTCTACCGTGCTAAAAGGAATTTTAAGGGAAAAGCCCCAAATTTGAGCTTTAACTTAATGCACTTTTTGAGGTATTTGGGGTTGTCTTAAGGATCTTTTAAAAATTTTCCAAACACCTATGTTTCTCACGTGAAAGAGATTTAAAGGTATTAAAAACTCTTTAAGGAGTCTGGTTACGTAACACCAGACGGGCCCGAATTCATTTAATCCTATTATATCACTTTCATATAAATTTTATATAAAAAATTTTATGGTACGATCCCCATTTATAAATTATATATTAGGTCAGAAAGCATTAAAAAAAAAGGTTTAGTGTTGCAACTTCCCAAATTTCAATTCATAAACCTCCATTTCGTTATTCATTTGATAAAATAGGTATTAAAGTTACATTTAAGTCCACAATGAAGATTCTCACCAAAAAAAAAAGAAAAAAAAAGAGAAGATTTTTTTATAGAAGAAATGAAAATAACTTTTCAAAAATAAGTTATATAGGAGTTTGTCATTCTTATCAATTATGACATGTTCTGCTCTTTGTTATATTCAATATTTCATAATTGACAACGTAACTTAAAATCATGTTTTCAATTTCAAGTTACAACAACATAGTCCCCCTCAAAAAAAAAAAAAAAAAAGGTTGCAACAACATAGTGTGTGTATAACAATATTTTCCCTTGATAAAAACCTGCTAAAGTTTGTGTAATGGTTAGGGAACTAGGCCTTCTTGAGAAGATGGAATGAGAATCAGAGAAGGTGAGATTTATTACAAAGAAAGTAATAACTAGAATTCTTTATTTCATTAATTGCCATCCATATTAGTATATCACACACTATAACCTATTATGTATCTCTAAGCTACTCGAGTTCCTAGCCAAAACATCCTAACAGTTGGCGAACTAACTAACAATTAACTACTAAAACAATAACATCCTTCTAGCAAACTCCTATGATTTATCACATGCTGGAACTGAATTTGCACATGGCAATTAGCCAAGTAGTTATAGCCTGTTAATGCAGGATCAATGCTTATAGTACTTGCCATTTCATCACCAAAACTATATGCGCACATTTTGAATTACCTAATACACTTCCTTTAACTAATACATTGCAACTCTGCACAGCTTCTAGTTTAGCATTCTATGTAATTAAAGTAATTAAATAGCAGCTTATATTAGCTCAACATACTTTGCATTAGCACACCACCAGTACACACACTAAACACCACAGCATAGCTGCGCCAAGCAAATTGCAACATCAATAGCAGCCTCATTTACAGGAGCAACATTCATTCACAATAGCATATCACCACAGCATATCACCACAGCATTAGTAATATCGATCGTACCAACAATAATGGTATAATAGTGACATTTAAACGTACATGATAAGGTCTTTATTTATTTATTTATAGTATATTTTAACTAAATAAATTGAAGAAGAATAAGAGTAGATGAATTGCATTATTAAGGTGAGGGTAAAAATAGTGGTTTATTAAATTCCTGTTGATGCCTATGTTTTTTAAAATTCCATACAAAGCAAGTCTAATATTTTAGGGCCCACTATTTTTATGATTTTTCTTTTAATTTTCGGATATGGCCCAAATTTGGAGTGTGGTGTGGAGAGTAAAGAGTGGGCCTATATTGAGCTTATCTATAAACTCAAAAGATAGATTTAGCTAAATGAACTTAGAACACTTGCGAAATCTCTAGGCACATGAGCTAGCCCGTCTCCTAGCCACAAACATAAGAAAAAGCACTTCATCGATCAATTTTTGCCTGAAATTTTGGCTAAATTTAGCAAATGTTTTAAAGGACGTTTTTCCTAAAAGGGCATAACAAAGTTGGTTTAGTCAACATATTACACAAAATTGGTACAAGACCATATTATCTTAATCTCCAAATAAGAACAAAACTCAAGTCATGCATTGCTAGGCTTCACCTACTCTCCAGAGGTTATTTTGTTTTGAGTGGTAGTGAAAATAACTCTCTCTCTCTCTCTCTCTCATTATGCTCTATTGTGATCATGATAATGATAAGACCCAAGTTCGCTTAAACTTGTCCTTATTCCAAATTTGACCCCAACAATACCTATTCATTTGATATCCCACTCCAAACCTCATCATTTCCATAATATAAAGTTTTAATTTCATGTTATTTGATCATAACATGGACTGGATCTTTTTTCATTTGTTTGAGATGGAAAGCAAAATGAAGAATCAAAGGCGTCGGATGTGTATTTGTTATGGAGAATTTGAAAGGGTAATCATTATCAACTATGGGAATGGTTTTAGATAAGTCAAAACGGAAAAAAGTTTACCTCTAGATTGGTTTGGAGGATTTGTAAAATAGCTTTGTCGGTAAAAGCATTAGATTGAAACCAGAGTGTATTAAAAAGAAAGAGTGGGGGGTGTTGTGGCTCATTCGTTTGATCAATCTTTTGCACCGGCATTATGAAAATCTAACCTTCATTTTTTTAACTTAAAAGAAATGGAGAAAAGGAAGGGCATGCGAAAGAATCTGGAGAAAGTTGATTCAAATACTTTTGGCTCATTCCATTGACTAGTGACAGGACCAGCGAAAACAATGTGAACATTGGGTTGGATTAAATTAAAGTCTTCTGCCTCATAGATAGATATTGTCTCTTGCTGATAGACCCTTTTTAACCATTTAAAACTACTCACTATTAAAGAAAATTACAAGAACAAATGATCTGTAAAACCAAAACAATCACTCATCTTTGGCAAACAAGGCAGTAGGATTTTTAGGGAAATTGAAAAGGGAGAAAAAGGAAACAAACTTACAAAATCTGTAAAGAATATAATAATAAACACACTAATTTGCAAACTCAGATAATCTATACCCCTCCGTACGTAAGCATTATTGGGAGAATAATTACATGGTTTATATTGAGCTCTCCTATTTTTATTAGAGCTAGGGACCTCATTCACTCCGCAATAGCCTTTTCTTGTTGCGGATGAAGGACCAGCAACCACCACTCTTTTTCCTGCATTACATTAATTCCAACATTTAAATATCTCTACCAAATACTAATTAATAATAAATAAATTGACAGGAATTGCTGAAAAGGTTGCTCAAATTTAGCAATAAAATTTCCCAATTAATTTAACACCAACTACTTAATTTTGCAGGCCAATATTTGTAACTAAGAAGGGTCTAGAGTTATTCTTAAATATCTGTTTATCCCTTTAATGGCTTTTGAGTTTTGATAGTAATTAAATATGTTTGGCAGAATACCCAACCCTGCAAATTTATGGAGCATTGAATGAAAACAAACCTATGCTATGAACTATTCCCAACTGCAAAATTTTCCACATCATTAATTTGTACTTGACCTGAATTAGAGGTTTGGCCAAACCAGAAGCATCTAAATACCTGGACAGCTAAGTTGTACATGCAGAAAGTTTGGACTTCAATACTGTTATAGGATAGATATTGAAGGCATATTTTGCTGTCAACATTCATCAGAATACTCTAGAGTCTAGATTGAATTTTCACAAAAAGCTGATTTTTGAACAAGAATAACCAATTATTTATAATTATTAATTTATTACAGACGCAAAATATATATTTTTTAAAACAATGGATCCATCAAAAACAGGGTTCTCTGTTTCAGACCAGAGCAGCTTCTAAAATGTCAAGAAAATAATTGGGTTAATTTATAAAATAATTTTTTTTTAAAAACCCAGTTTTACTTTCCTAATAGACAAGAAAATAGATTCTTTAATTCCCAAAAAATGAATTTTGAATAGACAATTGTATGAAAAACAAACCATTGAAGTACAAACATGTAAAACCATACTGCTTTTCACTTATCTCCAAATTCATAACCTTCATTCATAACAAATTTTCCAATTATCCATTCAAAAACCAGATGAATTCTATAGATTTATGACTAATAGATATTAATGAAACATAAACCAGTAATCGAAATATGAGTTCTAACTTCTAACATACATACCTGTTGTTGCTGCTTCTGCTTCTGCTGCTGCTACTGCTGCTGCTGCTGCTGCTTCCAGTGCTTTTCATGCTATTACTACTCGACCTGCCACTTTCACTCTCACCAGATACTGAAATTCTCTTCTTCCACCACTCCTTATCTACACCCTTTGAAGATCCATCTTGTACTATAGGCTTAGGAGAAACTTTTGCACTTGTATTTGTCACAGAAGATTGGTCATTCTTCTTCTTTTTATTGTTCTTCTTAGACCCTAAAGATACAGGAAACACCATCTTAAGATAAAACCCACCATTATTTATGCTTGCACTTCTTTTCACTACTTGTGATTGTGCCCTCTTATCATTCCTCTTCTTACTATTGTCCCTCTTATACAAAACCTCAGTGCTCAAATCCCTCTCTTCCGACACACTACTTTCTCGTTCTCTAGCTTCAAGTACTTTTGGTTGCTCCACAATATCTTTTAAGGAAAGCTCATAGCAAGCCTCAGGCATGTTCTTGACCATTTCCATGAGCTCCCTTTGGCCTCTGGCAATGGCTTGGGTTCTTGATGTTGGAGATAAGCTTCTGTAGTGATTTGCTCTGTGTTGGGGGCTTCTGGGTGGGCTTGTTTTCCACAAAGGCGGTGAACAAATGCCAGACTCATCGACCGCCTTCATTTCTGGTTCAAATTTCACTTCCATGCCATTCCAGCTATTATATTTTGTGTAGTTTTGAGCAGTTTTTCTAGCCCTGGGACCATAGTTCCGGGGTCCAGAACTGTCATAACTATCAGTGCATAACTTTCCAATATGATCCGTGGATTGTGTACGGTTTTGGAGTAGTTTTGTGCCAGGATCAAGCATGTTTTTCTCCGGGGAAAACTGAGAGAGAGAGAGAGAGAGAGAGAAATTACAAGGGTGTTTGAGTTTGGTTAGTTTGAAAGAGTGGAAATGGTTGGTGGCGTAGGGGCATTACATTATCAACATCGCAGACCCTCTTAGTCTTCCTGTTAATTTCTTGGCAACTAAGTTTTAATTGGTTTCTCAAAAAAAAAAAAAAAAAAGTTTTAATTGAGGGGTTATTACTTATTAGCAATGAGCAATCCTACGTACGCAAAGAGTTATTACTTATTAATAAAAACTTTCACTAGTTCCTATCTCAATCGACACTAATAGTAATTTTTTTTACTTACCAAGGTAAAAACTTGTTACCTTATCGGTCCTCAAATTATTTTCACAGTTTTTAGTGCATCTAGACTTATTGTAGGTCATTGCTGATTGGGATGGGAGGGGAGGGATGGATTTGTAATGTCAAGCTGTTCTAGATGGAGGGCCATATCAATTTTTCTCTCTTTGTTTTTAGACTTGTGGGTCTTTTGAGGAGCTTTGGGTTTTGTCTTTCTTTTCTTCTTCTTCTTTTTATTTTTAACGCGGATGGAAAAGGCTAGCAAATGCTGATATGCATATCCTATGACCCCTCACGTTACTGACTTTTTGGCTTAATATCTGATAACGTGTCCCCAAGGTCGGTCGAGGAGGAGGATTTAATTAATTAATTGATTTCTGAAGTATCTGCTCATTTTTTTTAAAAGAACGAAAAACGTCCCATCCAAACACACGTACACAACAGAAAACTAGTTTATGTGATTGTGGAATATATGATCGTGGATTAGTAATTATATTGTCTGATTGAGCCTTGAGTACCATTTTCGACTTTCTTTCTAGGCAGGGCACTTTGTTTTTCTCCTTTTATAAATATACTTTTATTTGTCTTCTAGACCTTTAATTTGTCTTCTAGACCTTTTATAGTCCAGTAGTATTTCTTTAGTCAAAGTCTTTATTTTTATTTTTTATTTTTTCTGAATCAGAGATTTTTTTTTGTTAATTTTAAATAAAGTACTTTTTTCGTGAATAAGAATAGATTTATTGCAAAAGGGGGAGAAGATAAATAATTTTATTACTTCATAGATTTAGGTGTGTATCTCAAACAAAAGAATTAAATGAAGTGGGGTTCATAAGCATAATCATAATAATATTCTTACCAAAAAAAAAATCATAATAATATGACTTATCAAAAAAGAAAAAACAAAATAATCATAATATGACTTAGCTATAAAGCATAATCAGATATAAATGTTAATGGCTGTCACAAATGATTTATTAGAATGCTAGTTTTGTTTTTTCTTTGGATAAGCATTAGAATGCAATTATTATACCGTAAAAGTCACAAAATATAATTCACCGTGACTGACACGTTGGCTTTGGCTTACGTATCATGGTTGCGTGTCAATATTGTTTGAGAAGATAATGACAAATACTTTTAAAAGCCAATTTTGGAAAAGCAAATTGTCCTATAAAGCTAAAAGCCTAATAATGCGTGGTAATTGATTTGTACTTGGTTGAAGTAAAAGTGAAGTCCATTGTTGAAGTGAAAGTGAAGGCAGCTGAGAGGTCCACATGGCTTATGAAGTGGAGTTGATTGATTTTTTTTTATTGAGTTTACAGAATTACCGACCCAATGTCCCTTGCAAACTGTAGTTTTTTTTTTTTTTTTTTTTTTTAAGGTTAATTGTAAATTACATCTTAAATTTTGGGGTGTTTGAATTTTACACCTTAAAATTTTAAAATTTAGATTTTACTCCTTAAAATTTGAAGATGTTTGAATTTTATATTCTGACGTTTCAGAATTTAGATTTTATCTCTAAAGTATGGGATTATTTGAATTTTACGCTTTCAAATTTTGAAACTTTGTAGTGTAAAATTTAAATACACCAAAACTTTTGGAGGAGTAAACTATTAACTCCTAAAATTTAGAGGTAAAATCTAAATTCTGAAATGTCAGAATATAAAATCTAAATACTCCCAAATTTCATAAAATAAAATTCAAATTCTGAAACTTCAGGGTGTAAAATCCAAACACTCCTAAAATTTAAGAATGTAATTTGCATTAAAAAAAAAAAGAATATATATATATATATAAAACCTCCACAAATGTGACCTGAAAACTCCTCATGCCCTTGGATTCCAGGGCCTTGAAGTGTAGCTCCAGCAATTGGTTATGGCAAGTAGTTCTACTCATGTTTAGTTGTTTACAAACCTTTTAATTCAAATTTGATTCTCACGGATGACACTAAAACTAATAAAATTTGCATTATTCAGTACCAAGCCTAAATCATAGGCAGGGTTTCCAATCCTTATAATTCATTTAGAAACTGTGATTCAATAATTGATCAATTGCTGGCCTTTGTAAAGTGGAATCTTTTTTCAAATAATAAGTTGGGTTGTGGGGCAAAGTTTGTTCTTATTATTTTTTATTTTTTATATGAACAAGTAAAGTTTGTTCTACCAAACAATATTTCTTTTATCTTTCCCATCAGATTGACTCGGGCTAAGCTTTTTTTTTTTTTTTTTGATACACGGGCTAAGCTTTTTAAAAGCATGAAGCCAATGTTTATTTGTCCCCAACACCTGCCTGGTCATTTCCTAATAAATCCACATTCAATTAATCTTGATGACTTGCTTTCACCTTACCCAAATAATCTACCATTATTTCACTAAACAAATAACCAGTGCTAAGGGTACCAATATTATCTAGGGTGGATTCTAAAAATAAAAAATAAAAAAATAAATTTATTTCGGGTGGTTCTATTTCCACACATCAATTATGGTGTAAAAATATCATTTTCTAATTTCCATATGAATTGTGAAGAAAAAAAAATTATTTGTCCATGTGAAAATAATGATTCACCAATTACAATTATATAGAATTAAGTTATGGCAAAGTCTACCATCATAATAGAACTATAGTTGATATAAACTATAGTTCTATTATGATAGAAGACTTTGTCATAACTTAATTCTATATAATTGTAATTGGTGAATCATTATTTTCACATGTATAAATAAATTTTTTTTTTTCTTCACAATTCATAATCACACATATCAAGATTGTGACAAAAATTGTGTTTATAAACTTTAGTTACCTTAATTTCCAACTATCATTCAAAGTTCACAACTTCAGCAGCAAAAATGATGACAATGACACAGCCATCTTCTGAACAAATAAAACTTAACAATTATGTGAGTCAACTACTTTGAAGATATTGTTATACCTTTGACATGATCGCCGAATATAGCTAACATTGAATGGTCGAAGCATATATAGCACCAGAATGAATTGTAATTAATATGTAATTTGGAACCTAACAACGTGGTAGCCATGATTGTTTCATATGGAGATGAGAATATAGGTGAGCGGATTCCAAAAGCTTCAAGTTGTTTTGATATATTTATTCAGTTTCTCTATTAGAAGAGAGGTTCTAAACAATCCAATTTACTCCCCAGTTATTTTGGCATAAAACATTCTTTTGGTATTTGATATTGGTCAACGGAAAAAAATTTATGAAGCTTAAAGAAAAGGGTGATAAAATTTAAAATAAATTATTCACATTTTTTTTAGAGATGTGGAAAAAACTGAGTATGTATTAAATGTGTGTTAGTTTAGAAGGAAAAAGTTAAATTATTTTATAATAAACTACAGCTAAAAAGTAAAACTTTACCAATTTTCCATGCAGTGGAATTTGTGATAGATCATAAATGAACCACAGCTGGTTCATTAACAAGTGCTGGCCGGCACCTGTTAACAAAGTCCTAAAGAAAATCACCCAAAAATACATGTTACAAGACTTCCATTCCCAAGTAAATGAGTTGTAAATTGTTAGAAATCAACACTAACTCTCTTGTCTCTAGAAATTTCTAGAGTTTCACTCAATTTGCTTCTCTCTAGAATTCTCTAGAAACTTCTAGAACTTCTCACACAATCTCTTTCTCTAGAAATTTCTCTCTAATTACAGACATTTCTCTCTTACTCTCTTTCTGGAATTCTCTCCAAGATAGTTCTTTAGAAGCTTCCCTACACTAGTGAATTTCAGCCACAAATTTATAAGGTGTCTAGAAGGTTGGAGAAAGGCATTAATTTAATGCCAATAACAAGGAAGAAGCTAGAAGTTTCAAGTTGGTTTCCTAACCAACATACATCTAGTATAAATAGATGTGGTGTTGTGTGAAGTGAGTGTGTGTCATAAAGCATCAAGTGAGAGATGTGTGAAGTTGTATGAGGTGATGAAGTGTGTGCCATAGTTAGCAAGTGTGTAGAGTGAAATAGAGTCAAGAGCTAGTGTGTGTGTAGGTGTCTAGAAGTGAGGTGTGTGCAAGTGTATTTGGTGAGTAAGTGCCGTGTTTGTAGTGCACTAGTGTCAGTGTATGAGAGTCAAGCATTATTGTTTTTTGTAAAGTGTTGTAATTCAAAGAGTCAAGTTTTAAATAAAAACTTTTTATTTAGTCTTTTGTTCAACAATCTAGTGTCAGAACTTTTGCTAACTCAACATAAATCACATATCTTAGCAATATTAACGAAAAATAGAGAGAAAATCAACAAAAAGATTTACATGATTTGGTAGTGTCTAGGGTACCTATATCCATAGGTTCAACCGTTCAAGTGACAAAATGTTCATTATCAAAAAATAAAGGGTTTACAATGAATGTATAGGGCCTCCAATTAAGATCATAGAAAAGCGGATATGAAAGAGAGGGAGAAAGAGAGAACATAAGAGATTCTATGGTTTGACTTGACGACTTACTTCCACATATGAAGCCCTTGGGCTATATCTTTACTATGCTCAAATATTTTTATAATGACTGTAGGGTATATATATGAGCTAGGGTTAAACCTAATTAGGCCTACAATATATTTGGTTCTGCCTAAGCTACTATATATAAACATATAAACCCAATATCTTTGACACTTCCCCTCACACTCAAAGTTAACACGGTCAAAGGCCAAAATTAATGCAAACTCAATGGATTGGTTTGGATCCGATTCAAATTTGTGGTTCAATAGAGATCTAACTTGAGGTTTAGATCAGGTGGAGTCTCGGTCGAGTTAGGCATGTCAATTGAGGAGTACTAATGTCAAGCTAACTCAAAGCTAATGACGTGGTAGAGACTGCTGTCGTATCGATGATGTGGCATAATCTTCTAATGTGGTTGCTAGCGTGGCACGATGTTGACATCACTACTAACATTGGTAGGGCTGACATGGCTAACCTCAAACTTGACACATGGCACAGTAGAGGCCACTTGGCGCATGAAGCACGTGGGATGAGTAGAGGCACATGAAACAAGATTTGTAAACACGTGTCCGTAGTACAGAAGACACACAAATGGCGCGTGCTGAACGTGACAGTGCATGGATCCTTGGTTCTGATTGATTTTTGAAATGCTATATGTAGATTTGTTCTTAGGCTTTGTGAAAGTGGGAGTTTGTGACATCATAGGTGGACCAAGGAAAACATATTCTATGAAGGCCAATCTCGCTAGTTTTAAATCTGATGGAGATTTGCAAGGGCGGCAGCTTGGTAGTGGTGTCTTTAAAGTGAAAAGGCTGTCACAATGGGTTGAAGTTGGCACAGAAGGTGTAGCTTGTGTGGGTCTGTGATGGCTTGTAAAGATTTGGAGATGGACTATGGTCATGCCCACGTTACTGTCCCAGAGTTGAGGTTGAAGACCCATAAGGTTTGGACTTGAAGTTTTCCCATGGCTGTAAAAAATTTGTAGGCAAAGGTTGAGAGGCATGGATTGAATGACTCTGACAGTATGTTAAAATTGTATAGAAGTAAGAAAGAGAAAATATAAAAAATTACGTGATTTGACTTAATGGCTTACGTTTTTTAGGGACTATGGTTAACCATAGTTGAGCCTGCAATATATTTGAGTATCTTGGGCCATTACATAGACACATAAACCCAATATATGTAATACCTCCAAAGAAACCTTCAACTGGTACATTGAATTTTTTAATTTATCTCCAATTCGCTTGCTTTCTTTCAACTGGTACATTGAATTTTTTAATTTATCTCCAATTCGCTTGCACTGCTACGCTCCAACTGTGAGACCATCAGACTAGACACCAGTGTTACTTAAAATTCAGAATATGAGCGATTATCTCTGGCAACATGTTTACCAAATTTTTATAAATTCAAACATATGAATAAACATCTTACAAGACAAGAAGAACTAAGTCCTTGTGATTATCTTCCATCCAAACCTATAAATCTGGAACATCCTTAGTATTCCTAGCTAAAGCATGAGCAATGACATTATTGTTGCGTTTTACTAGAGAAAAGGAAAAATAACATAAACCAGGCGCCAACTCAAGAGCATCCTCAAGAACATGACCTTAGGGATTAAATGCAACTTGATTCCGCAGCAGTAGCTGAGTTATAGGCGGTTGAAAACTGAAAAATTATTGCTGAAAATACTGCAGCAAAATAATTTTTAAAGGTGTGAATAGTGCTGTGAGACCCAAAAATGCATGAGTATGCGCATTTTGCTGAGTTTGGTAGTCTCATAAACAGAGCCGCAAGAACCAAAAAAAAAAAGCCAAACACAACTAAAACGCGCATTCAGTGCTATCCAAATTCACAAATAGTTTCAACATCCCCTCAAAAGTCACTTCACTTAGCCCAATTTCCAGAGCAAATTAAGACACATGAATTCAATAAAGTAGCAAGGAAATCCACACTCAAAGGAATAAAAATTACCTATATCAATTCACTCCAACAATATACAAAGTCGACAGTCGCTCGATCTTTCAATACAATAGTCGATCTAAATACTACACTACTCCTAATGTTAAGGTTAAACCATACTAAGGCAACAAGCACAAAAATTGATCAATCTTGTTCTCTTGGATTTTTTCCCCCCTCATTTATCGTTCTCCTTTTATAGATTCTAAGATATCATCAATATTAAATTCTTACTGGCATTATATGTTTTTATTTATGATTGAGGGTTCAAATTCTCTCTTTCTCATTGCTATGACAATCCCAAAAAAAAACAAAAACAAAAAAAAACAAAACAAAACAAAATTATAAGAAGTACTGAAACCACTCAGGTATCTTTCAAACCCTACGAAACATTAGTCTCTCAACACATAATTTCCACATATCATATAAAAATAATAATTATTAAAAAGGTGTGTTTCAATTTGTTCAGCTAGTAAAGTATTTTGTTATTAAATAAAATATTATAAAATTGTTTAATAAGGCTTTGTAAGAAGCCAAGTAGTATATGGAACTAACATCCATTACGCTTATTTTAAATGAATACTCCTAAAAATAATAATTATCAGAGAGTTCCCTCTTACCTTATTTTGCTTATTCTAAAGCCAATACGCTTAACTTCTAAATCATGCCAGTTCATAATAATTAATATCTATTTCCTACTTCACAACAAACAACATGCGTTGCAACACTGTCCTAAAGTCTACGACCTCCTACTTTTGTTGTTATCCAGGAAAAAAAAAATCATTTTTTATTAGTCTATTATATGTCAGCTTCAGCAAGAACAATGAGGCTAAGAAAGTCAAGATAAATAACGTATGTTTCAGGTGTAAGAAAATTTAATATAAGTACAGAAGTGTCAATATCGTTGGCGCACGCTAGTTAGAACCTATAGTTTTATTTAATAAAATAACATCCTAAAAGAAAATTACTATTATAAAAATTAGGAATTTGGTTTTCAGAAATAATCTAGAAGATCCCTTTCTAGTTAACTTCATCTTTCATTATTAAAGTAGAAAAATCATATTTATAAATTATGTTACGTTCCATTCAGCCCACATATTTTATTCTAAACATTAAATAAATATACTTAATTCTTTATTCCACCATTCAAATTCTAGTTTATTTTGGCCAATATGCTTAATCGTCATTCTAGTACGCACCCTCAATTTTCTTTTTCATCTATATTTGTATTTTTTACCTTTACGAATTTTTTTATAATATCTTCACTTCTATTATATTCTCTCTTTCTCATGGAAAAATTAATCGGAAATATATGCTTTAATTTTTATTTATTTTTAAATAAAAAGCTCATCTCATGCTCTTTCACCTATAAGCCACATCTCCTGGACTTGGATCTAGAAAATCCAAACTCCAAAATATATATATATATATATATATATCATTTATTCTCAAATAAATCTTGCATGCATTGTACATTGGAAAGAAAAACCTACTCATGTGACAAGAGATTGTCGTCGGGCAGGTCAAGTATGGCATCGTATACAACCACCTGGTCCCGCACAATTTTTTCCTAGTGCGATCCATTTTTCATTGGTGTCAACACAATGTGACATTTATTGAGTCTTCTAAAGTCCTTCCATGGCTTTCACTTTTTTCGTTTTCACAACTTGGAATCTATGGTTAATTAGCATGCAATCAGCTTATTTTCCAACATATTACTACCCATCGACATCAAATTAAACTCAAAAGTAGTTCACACTAGCATACATCAAGCTATTGAATTCTATTTATTGTGCATGTCACACTACTAAATCACAACAAAATCGAAACCACAACTGCTTTTTTTCACTATTTTGGTCCCCACCTCCATTTGGCTTTATGAAACACCGATGGTAGTTGGAGGGGTAATCTTGGTCTTTTAGGTGTGGGAAGTCTTTTTTTTTTTTTTTTGGTTAGAAACACAAAGAGGTACTAATCAATGGAGTTACAAGGTTTTTGGCTCTTGAAGTCTCTTTAGAGACTTTACTCTTACTAAAAAATGAATAGTTGGTCACTCTCTTAGATTGTCGGCTACTCTCTTAGTTTGTGTTTTGAAATTGTTGAAAAAAGTTTTGCTTTTTGCTTATTGTCTTAGCTTTTTTGTGAATAATCTAGTTTGTAGCTCTTTTTTTTTAATAAACTAGCTTTTAGCTTTTTATAACACATTTAACATAAAAGATACCAAAAATTATATCTTATAAATAAACACTATACAAATAAGATATTAGAAATAAGCAAATTCCCAAATGACACTAAGTGTTATGGCCAAATTTTTGGCAAGTTGGGAAGGCTTATATTTAATTCAACATATGGGATTTACACACTACTTGGAATTGATTCTCTCATGGTTTATAAATTTCTCAATACTCACTCTCCAATTTCACCTAACTATAATATTTTGGTTTTTAATTGTACCACCACCCTCGTTATTTGAGTTGGTACTTCCCCAAGCCTTAAAGGCTTGAGGGGTTTATGAACCCAAGTTCGAGTGGTCCCGGGGTGAGGAGGGGTGGGATTATACTATCGATTGTCAAAAAAAAAAAAAAAAAAAAATGCAAGAACTTTCCCGCTAGGAAATGGTAGGTTATCGTCAAACGTATATATCAAGAAGCATATAGATGTCTTGATCAACTTACTAATATAGGTGCTCAAATTTTTTCATCTTTTACAATAGTTTTGTCCTGAATCTATGATTTTTGGCAATTACTAGTATACCCAACAAATAGCTACATTAAGTCTGGTATAAATTTGATTCTCCAAAAAAAAAAAGTTTGTTATAAAAAAGAATGTTTGGTAATTGTTTTTTTCTCTCTATTTTTTTGGTTTCAAAAATAGTTTTTTGAAACCCAAAATAAAAAACAAAAACTGTTTTTAAATATCAATTTATAAAGGAAATTGAAAAGTGAAAACAATGAAAAGCTTGTTTTTGGTTTCTAGTTTTTAGATGTATTCACGTAGAAAACAAATTTGAAAACAATGATTAAATGAACAAATTTGTTTCTCTGTCGCTAGTGAAAGTTAGAGACTCTAACTTTTCCTAGGCTATAGAATTGTCGTCCCTCTCAGGAGGTGTCTTTGTCCCTTAGGATAACAAGTTTACACTAAGGTTTGTTGGGTTTTTCTTCTTGGGGTTTAGGGAAACACGTTACTCTACCTCCATGGACGAACTCACAAAACAATGGAAAGGGCTCTCTCTTTCACAAAGGGAAGGACCCAAGTTCCGTATGGTTCCAGAATTGGCTACGATGGAGTATATCATCACAGCCAAATTCCTGACGAAACGAGCTTTGAACATGTACGCCATCACAGCTACCTTCAAACCATTATGGTGCTCCAAAAACGGTTTCAGGTTGAAAAATCTCAGAAACCACGTAGTTCTATTTATTTTTGATAGTAAGGTGGACGTAGAAAATATCCTTTCAAGCAAACCTTGGAGTTTTGATAAAAATCTTATGGTGCTGCAACGGTATGAAATGGATTCTGAAGTGGAAGATATGTCTTTTAACCTCACTCATTTTTGGGTTCAAGTGCATGGAATACCGGTGACGTTCATGAACAAAAAGGTGGCTGAAGGCCTATGCGAGGCAGTGGGTCAAGTATGCCAACTACCAAACGCTCCAACGGCGGATAGGGGCAGTTTTATGAGAGTTCGTGTTCTCGTAGATATTTCCCAACCTCTTTGTAGGGGGTGTGTGATTGCTCTCGACGATGATAGGGACCAGTGAGTCTCCTTTAAATACGAATGACTTCCTAACCTATGTTTCTAGTGTGGTTGCCTGACACATAATGATAAGGATTGTGACTTATGGATTAAGAGTGAAGGCACGCTAACCGAGACAAAAAAGCAATATGGGCCTAGATTAAAGCACCGCCTTTTAACGGTAAGCACAGACTAGTGGTTTTAGTACCAGGTTTTTACACCAAGAAGATAGCTAAGCCAATTAGGGAACTTTCTCAGGGAACCACTCATCAACCGCCGGCGATTGTAGAGAAAACCCTACCTGAAACGTCAACCCAGTCTGATATGGAAAGTACTGAATCTGGAATGGCTTCGAATTCATATATGGAGGATCATTTCCTTGTTGGTAAGTCCACTGCTGACCTGTCTCATTCACACTCGGATTTTGTGCATCAATTTACTCACGTGGATACATTTCAAAGATATATTGATGATATGACCGAGATTTAAGCAAATTTGACCTACCCTTGGCTGAGAACAAATCCCATGAAATCCTATCCGAAAATAAGTCTCCATCCACGTCGTCCCATAATATCCCAAAACCATAGCACCCCAACATTCCCTCCAAGCCTCCTACCACGCCACCAACACCCCCCACTCTTCTCTTTGATATCTCAAATTTGAAGGTGTCCCCATAAAACAAAGTCAACCCCATAACTTGGAAATGTATTCCCAAAACTGGAGGGGATGCAACTCCAGATACGACTGAAATTCTGGGATAGAAAAGGCCAGTTAGCAACCCTACAAACCATGTTGTGTTACCAAATAAGAAAATTGTGGTTTCTTAGATTGGTAAAGAAAATGTTCTAATATTGGCAAAGGCTGTTTATTAGCCCTGCTAGAAGTAATGAGTCTTTAAGTATGGAATTGTCGTGGGCTTGGGAATCTACTGACAAAAGATTAGCTTGCAGATTTAGTGTGGGTAAAAGATCCCTCTGTTGTGTTTATAGCTGAAACATGGACAAACAAAGCTAGGATAAAACATATAAAAAGAAGAATACAATTCAAAAATATGTTTGAGGTTCCGAGAAGAAATAAAGCGGGTGGATTGGCACTTTTTTGGAAGGAAGACTTCAACTTAAACATTGAAACTTTCTTCCCGAATCATATAGACACCACAGTTAACAAAAACAGACCTAATGAATGGAGATTCATCGGTTTTTATGGTGAACTAGACACGCAAAAAAGACACGAATCTTGGGCCAAGTTGAGGAATTTGAAAAGCAGGGGAACTTCACCATGGTTATGTGCCGGAGACTTTAATGAGATCACTCGCCAATCTAAAAAAATAGGGGGGAGAACCAGGCCATTCATAGATGCAACTTTTTTGGGATGCCTTGGATGATTGTAGTTTCATGGATTTGGGTTACGTTGGCTTTCCCTACACTTGGCATAAGCATTTTGCTGATTACACAATCTTTGAAAGGCTGGACAGAGTGATAGCCACGAATGATTGGTTCACAATGTTTTCGGGAACCAAATTCCACCATTTAGACATAACAACCTTTGACCATAAACCCTTGTGGATAACCTTAGAAGGTATGGACTCCAGTTTTCACAAACCGATTAGAATTGAGCAGATGTGGTTAATGGATAAAGGGTGCAATGACACAATCGAAGCCGTTTGGAAGGAGAGAGTTGTGGACCTGAGGGACACTAGAGTTATAAATAAAATAGACAAGTGTGGGAGGGAGTTGTCACAGTGGAGTAAAAAATGTTTTGGTAGTGTCAAACGTGAACTAGAAAAAAAAAAACGAAAGCAACTACAACATGCAGAGAATGAGGCAACACGGACTATAAACTCTACTCGTATGAAGTTGTTGGAAAGAGAGGTAAACTAGTTGCTTGATAAGGAGTCCAAGATGTGGGGTCAACGCTCAAGAATCTTATGGCTTAGAGACTGCAACCATAATACAAATTTTTTTCACAGTAAAGCCTCTCAACGGCGTTGACGAAACTATATCACCAAGCTCCATGATGTAACAAGTAACTTGTGTGTTGGGCAAGATCAAGTGAATGACACCATAATCAACTTCTATCAGACTTTATTCACATTTGGTGACCCGTGGCCTGGCCGAAGTAATTGATGTTATCCCACATGTGATCACACCTGATATGAACAAGAAGCTTGCTATGGAGTTTACAATTGAAAAGGTAGACGTGGCACTAAAGCAGATGGCTCCCTTAAAATCCCCAGGCCTTGACGGTATGCCCCCTTTGTTTTACCAAAAGTATTGGTCTTTGATTGGGTCTGATGTTACTCTCTCCATATTGCATTATCTTAATAGTGGAGTGCTATCACAATCTTTTTTCCACTCTTTTATCACCCTAATACCCAAGGTTAAGAACTTGGAATATGTGACTAAATTTAGGCCAATAAGCTTGAGTAATGTGCTTTACAGAATTTTCTCAAAATCTTTGGCCAATAGATTGAAAACTAATATGCCACAACTCATTTCGGAACACCAAAGTGCTTTTATATTTGACCGTTTGATTTCAGATAATATTTTGGTGGCTTTTGAAACCTTGCACTACATGAGAAATCACAATAAGGGTAAGATAGGTTTTATGGCTTTGAAGTTGGACATGAGTAAGGCATACGACAGGGTGGAATGGTCTTTTACAGAGAAAGTCTTGGTAAAGATGGATTTTCAAGATAGATGGGTGAAACTAATGATGGTATGCATTACCATGGCTTCATATTCAGTATTGATAAATGAAGAACCTCACGATCACATCACCTCATCTAGGGGCCTTCGACAAGGAGACCCACTCTCCCCATACCTTTTCCTCATGTGCACTGAGGGGCTGCATGGACTGATAAATAAAGTAGCAAATAATGGAGAAATCCGAGGCATGTCAATTTGTCACAATGGGCCTAAACTAACTCATTTACTTTTTGCAGATGATAGTTTAATCTTTTGCAAGGCAAAGGAAAGTGAATGCCAAACCCTGTTGAATATCCTTGCTAAATATGAGCGTGCCTCCAGTCAAAAAATCAATAGAGCTAAAGCAACACTTTTTTTAGCAAATCCACCAAGGCCAATATGCAAAATAGGATCAAAGATATGCTTGGAGTAACGGTGGTACAGCAATATGAAAAATACTCGGGTCTCCCCTCCCTAGTTGGTAGAAACAAGAAAGAGAGCTTTACTTACATCAAGCAATAGATTTGGAAGAAACTACAAGGTTGGGAATCCAAACATTTGTCCCAAGTAGGTAGGGAAATTCTTATTAAAGTTGTTGCCCAAGCCCTCCCCGCTTACACTATGACCTGTTTTAAGCTTCCACTTACTTTGTGTAATGAGATCGAGTCTTTAATCTATAATTTTTTTTGGGGACAACAAGGTGATAATCGAAAGATTCATTGGGTGAAATGGTCGGATTTATGTAAGCCTAAATCGCAAGTAGGTATAGGATTTAAAGACTTGGCCATGTTCAATGATGCACTCTTGGCTAAGCAAACTTGGAAACTTCTACATGATACTCAATCACTATTCTACAAGGTTTTCAAAGCCAAGTTCTTTCCAACTACTACTGTGATGGAAGCAAGAACTCTGAATAATGCATCTTACACTTGGAAGAGCATAATTAAAGGAAGGGAAGTCTTAAAGTGTGGAGCGGTGTGGAGAATTGGCCTGGGAAATTCAATTCAGGTGTGGGGAGATAATTGGCTCCCTGTGTAGAACAATCCTAGAGTGTTATCACCAAAGCTGGATGAAGGTGGTACGGTCTGGGTGAGTGATTTGATTGACCCAGTGTATAGAACATGGAGAGAAGACGTGATTGACCAGGTTTTCTATGATTTTGAGGTAGCAATTATAAAGAATATACCTCTTTGTCGCTCCATACAAGAGGACGTTCTGATTTGACCTTTTAATCCTAATGAAGAATACTCAGTCAAGTTGGGTTATCAATTCTTATAAGAAGAAAACGCACTCCAACAGCCAGGACCTTCAAACACCGAGGCCATGAAACCTTTGTGGAAATAAATATGGGGCTTAGAAGTGCCTAACAAGGTTAAGAACCTGGTTTGGTGAGCTTGCCCAAATTCCTTACCTACCAAAGTAAACCTAGTCTGCTGCAAAATCATCTCTGATGGCTTATGCGATATCTGCAGAATGCACCAAGAAGACATAAATCACGTCTTGTTCTACTGCCCTGTGTTGGACCCTCTATGGTGCCAAACTCCAATGTGGAACCATGACGCACTCAAGGGCAGCAGGACGTTCACTGACATTATTGAATCTGTTGTTGCAAGTAATAAGGACCTGGATCTATTCTCTCTTGTCATCTAGAACTTGTGGAACTGTCGAAACAATCTCCAACTAGGCAATACAGCTCTGCCACTCAACAAAATAACAGAGCACTCTTGGGAATGTCAGCTTGAAACTCTTGCCCCCTTCAGAAACCCCCTCACTACACTGAAGCCAAAACCAGGTGGCCTGGTCTCCTCCGAAAGCCACGCAATACAAGATCAACTACAACGCGGCAAATTTTGCCGAATACAATAATGCTTGTTTGGGGGTTGTAATCCAAAATAGTGAAGGTCTCGTAATGGCCTCACTGACACAACAAATCCCCCTGCCAGCCACTGTGATCGGGATCGAGGCACTGGCAGCACGAAGAGTGATAGGGTTTGCACTAGAAATTGGTCTTGACAATATCGTACTCGAAGGCAACAACGAGTCTCTTTTCAAAGCTTTGAAGAGTGGAGACAGAAGCTTGGCACAACGCGGACACCTTACAAAAGACATTCTATTTCTCAGCTCACACATTTTTGCTTTTAATGTTTCCTTTGTATGCCGTCAATGTAATAAGTTGGCCCATTCTTTAACTAGAAAGGCAAAATTTCTTCCTTATATGATCGTCTGGATGGAAGATGTACCACCAGACCTTGTGTCAATTTTTTAGGTTGACCTCAATAGCTTGTCTTAATAAAATGTATTGTCTTGTTTCTCAAAAAAATTAAAAAATTAAAAAAAAAAATCATTTTTATTAGTTTATTATATGTCAGCTTCAGCAAGAACAATGAGGCTAAGAAAGTCAAGATAAATAATGTATGTTTTAGGTGTAAGAAAATTTAGTATTAGTACAGAAGTGTCAATATTGTTGGCACACAGGAGTTAGAACCTATAGTTTTATTTAATAAAATAACATCCTAAAAGAAAATTACCATTATAAAAATTAGGATTTTGGTTTTAAGAAATAATCTAGAAGATCTCTTTCTAGTCAACATCATCTTTCATTATTAAAGTAGAAAAATCATATCTATAAATTATGTTACGTTCCAAGAAAAAAAGTTTCTCTGTCGCTAGTGAAAGTTCCCTTCAGAGCTTCTCCTAGACTGTAGAATTTTATGTCCCTACTTTTAGGTGCTTGTGTCCCTTAGGATAACAAGTTTATCCTTAAGGTTTGTGGTATTTTTCTTTCGGGGGTTGGGGAAACACAGTAGTCATGGATGAACTAGCAAACCATTGCAAAGTTTTATCACCTTCGGACAAAGAAGGGCCAACCTTTGATCTGGAGGAGGAGATGGCCATGCCAGAATTTATCATTGTAGCAAAATTCTTCACAAGATGAGCATTCAATATGGAAGCTATTGCCTCGACATTTCAGCCTTTGTGGAGATCAAAATATGGTTTCAAAGTCAAGAATATGGGCAATCACATAGTCCTCTTTATTTTTGACAACAAGCTTGAAGTTGAAATTATTCTCGAGAACAAGCCTTAGAGCTTTGACAAACACCTCATGGTGTTGCAACGCTATGACAAGGACATGCCAATTGAAGAGTTAAAGTTCAATCACACTTCCTTTTGTGTACAAGTACACGACATTCTGGTCAGATTCATGAATCAAAAGGTGGCAGCAAGGATTTGCAGCTAAGTTGGTACGGTCATCAAGAAGTCTGAAACAGAGGGAGAGGATGGCAGTTTTATGAGGGTCCGAGTTAGGGTGGACATTACTATTCCATTAAGCCAAGGAAGAATGGTTTCACTAGGATAAGGGAAGGAAATCTGGGTATCGTTCAAGTATGAGCGCCTACCAAATATCTGTTACTGGTGTGGTTGCCTCAACCACGATAATAGGGACTGTGAAGCTTGGTTGGAGAGTGGAGGGTCACTCAAAGTTGAAGATTAGCAATTCGGCTCTTGGTTACGAGCTGCACCTACTAGTCGGACAAGGAAAAACTTGGTCACTGTCCCAGGATTGTTCAAGAAGATGAAAGGAGTTTCTTCTACTCCAAAGAGTCCGACCATTCCAAGGAAAACTCTAGCACACACCACGGCAGTTCAGCCACCACAAGGAGGATTGGCTGACGTGGAAAAAAATCCAGTCCGAGACTTCAGTGACTCATTCAATGGGATCGGTTACAAAGGGACAAATTTATTGCTCTCCTAGTTTTGAACAGCAACACATTCATGCAGAGCTGTTGGGTAATGGTGAGAATAATTTGAAGAATAACCTACCAATGAATGAGGCACGGAATGAATTTCCTTCCTTTTGCAACCCAGATTTATTGCACACTCATAAGGAAACCAGCCCTAGTAATTCTCTAACTAAATCAGTGCACCAGGATCCTTTCCTATCTAAGCTTGCTGAGATTGATAAGGGCTTATCTAAATTAAAAGCCAGGTCAACTCCTAATTCTGAGGTTACAAGGAAAGAGCAATTAAGCCACGTAATTAATGAGGAATTGAAGGCGGCTAGGGTTTACCATGCTTAGGGGTCCGAAAATCATGCAACACTCCAATTAGACTCAACTGGGAAGCAGGAAAAAAAAGTCACGCAGCAACAAGGGACTTGGCAACGTGTACCTAATTAGGCTGTACTGAAAAACACAAACAGCACTACATGTAAGGAAGTATCAGTGCTACAAACAAAAAGAACTCATGAGCAACTATCCCATCCCAATGGTTTACCAAGCAAAAAACGCATGGTTTCCTTTGAGATTAACTCTTCTACATGGCGAAGGCTGATGATTAGCCCCACCCATCACAATGAGTCTCTTAGTTTGGAACTGTCGTGGGCTTGGGAACCCACATACAGTGAGGGAACTTGGAGATTACATCTGGGCAAAAGATCCTATTGTCGTGTTTTTAGCTGAGACATTGACAGATGATGCAAGGCTAGATCAAGTGTTGCATGATTTTGACTTCAGAAATAAGTGGTCAGTTGCAAGTGGAAATAGAGGCAGTGGTTTGGTTCTATTGTGGAAGGAAGAGATTAGAATCACAGTGGAAGATTCGTCGAAATATTGTATTGATGTACTTGTTGAAAAAAACACTCCACAGGATTGGCAATTCACAGGCTTCTATGGTGAACCGGTGACAGCATGAGGCATGGTCAACACTTCGATCCCTTAATGATAAACCACACATCCATTGGCTGTGTGTGGGGGATTTCAACGAAATCACCAAACAGGAGGAAAAGGTGGGCGGAGCTATTTGTGCACACATTTAGGGATCTCATTGACGAATGCGGATTTATGGATTTGGGGTACATTGGACCGAACTTCACATAGAGCAAACATTATACAGATGGACACTCAATATGGGAGAGACTTGATCATGGACTAGCTACCAATCAGTGGTTCATGAAGCTTCCTGGCACTCGAGTACACCATTTACCTTGCCTTTCCTCAGATCACTACCCTTTGTTAATCAACCCGACAGGTATTGAAATTCCATCATACAAGAAGCCCTTTCGGTTTGAGGAAATGAGGCTATCAGATAGAAGGTGTGGAGAGGTTGTTGAAGCAGCTTGGAGGTCATGTGTAGCAAGGGATTCAGATAGAGAAATCCTTGGAAAAATTGACAAGTGTGGCAAAGATCTATAATGGTGGAATTATAATGTGTTTGGCAATATCCAAAGGGAATTAAAAAAGAAGAGAGAATTGCTTATTGAAGAAAAAGTCGTGGCTGTAAGAACAGGCAGCAACTTACGGATTAAAGCATTGAAAGAGGAGATTAATGTATTGATGGACCGAGAAACTAGGATGTGGAATCAACGCTCTTGTATCCTTTGGCTGAAAAATGGAGATGGCAACACAACATTTTTCCATACCCGGGCCTCCCATTGGTTTAGGAAAAATGTAATCTTGGAATTAATGATTCACATGAGGTTTGGAAGGTAGAGCCGAATGATATAGGAGGGGTTCTCATTAATTTCTACCAAGAACTTTTCACAACCTCAAATCCGTCCCTACACCAAGAGGTCTTGGGTCAAATTCCACAAATAATCTCGGATGATATGAATCAAGAATTGATGTGCAAGTTTGAGGAATGGGAAGTAGTACAAGCTTTGAAGCAGATGGCTCCTGGTCCGGATGGAATGCCCCCTTTGTTTTTTCAACATTTCTAGCCCATTATTGAAGGGAATGTGACACACTTGGTGTTATCATGGTTAAATTCAGGTACTCTTCCACACCCAGTAAATCATACCTTTATCATCCTTATCCCAAAAAAAAAAAAAAAAAAAAAAAAACCCAAGTTGTGTGTCAGATTATCACCCCATAAGTTTATGCAATGTTCTTTACAAAATTTTCTCTAAAGTCATTGCTAATAGGCTAAAAAAACTCCTTAATAATATCATTACAGAACACCAATCAACTTTTGCCAAGGGACGCCTCATTACTAATAATATTCTTATTGCCTTTGTAACTTTGCATTGCATGAAACACTATAATTTTGGCTCAAATGGGTTTATGGCTTTGAAGCTGGACATGAGTAAAGCATACGATAGGGTTGAATGGGTGTTTTTGGAAAATGTGATGAGAAAAATGGGGTTTTGGGAACAATGGATAGGCCTTATCATGGTGTATGTAAAAATAGTCACCTACTCCATATTAGTGAATGGTGAACTGAAGGGCTTGATTCATCCCTCAAGGGGTCTTAGACAAGGAGATCCCCTTTTACCCTTCCTATTCCTCTTATGTACTGAGGGCCTACATGGCCTTATTAAAAAGGTAGCTAGCAATGAAGATATCAATTATCAATGGTTTCAAGTTATGCAAACAAGGACCTAAACTAACCCATTTGTTTTTTTGCAGATGATAGCCTTCTGTTTTGTAGTGCCAATTCCACAGAATGTAGTTAGGTGATGGACTTGCTATCATTGTATGAAGATGTTTCAGGCCAAAAAATAAATAGAGACAAAACAACTTTATTCTTCAGCAAGTCAATAACTGAAGCTAACAGACAAATCATTAAAAGGATTCTTGGAGTTCGTGAAATCCAACACTATGAAAAATACTTAGGGCTGCCCTCTTTGGTGGGAAAAGGAAAAAGAGCAAGTTTCAACTATATCAAAAAGAAAGTATGGAGAAAATTGTAAGGATGGGAAGGAAAACTTCTTTCCCAAGCTGGAAGAGAGGTTCTCATTAAGGCGGTTATCCAAGCCATCCCAACTTATGCAATGGGTTGCTTCAAATTACCAATGGGTTTGTGCAATGAAATTGAGGTGATGATAAGGAAGTTTTGGTGGGGACAAAGGGGAGAAAAAATAAAAATCCATTGGTTAAAATGGAGTGAAATGACAAAGTCCAAAAGTGAGGGTGGTAAGGGCTTCCGTGACTTAGTCTTACACAATGACTCTCTCTTGGCTAAGTAAACATGGCGCTTATTGTAGGATCAATGCTCTTTACTCTACAAGATCTTCAAACCTGGTTTTTTCCAAATTGCACAATAATGGAAACAACTAAATCTAGTCATGGTTCATATGCTTGGAAAAGCATTTTTCATGGCCATGACGTGATCAAATGTGGAGCTTGTTGGAGAATAGGCAACAGGAAGAAAGTCCAAATTTGGCAGCACACATGGTTGCCACTTAAACACCCTACCCGTGTCCATTCACCAATGCTAGAGGGTTGGGAGGAGACCACAGTGGATGTTTTGATAAATGAGGATAGTCAGACATGGAATGAGCATCTAATAGATGGGTTATTTGTACCTGAGGAAGCTGAACTTATTAAGAAAATCCCTCTATCAAGACATTCATTAGATGACAAGCTGAACTTATTAAGAAAATCCCTCTGTCGAGACATTCATTAGATGGCAAACTAAACTTATTAAGAAAATCCCTCTGTCGAGACATTCATTAGATGACAAGATGTTCTGGCCGTGGACACAGAGTGGAAAATATTCATGTAAATCGGGATACCAGTTTTAAAGATGGAGGAAGAAATGGAAGGATCTGAGGATGCATAGAATGGAGATAAAGTTTTTTGGCGAAGCATTTGGGGTCTGCGAGTTCCAAACAAAATCAAGAATTTCTTGTGGTGTGCTTGTCGTGAGGCTATTCCCACAAAAGCCAACCTGAAGCGAAGACACATTATGGAAAATCCTTTGTGCGAACGGTGCTGGAATGAGGAGGAAACAACTTTACATGCGCTGTGGTCTTGCAGCGAGCTCAACTCGGTATGGACACAAACGGATTGGAGTTCTCGACAAACCTCAGGTGTGATAAACTTTAAGGAGCTGTTGCCATGGATACTTAAGAATCACGGAAACAGGGAACTTTTTGCGATGATTACATGGGAAATTTGGCACCAGCGAAACCAAGTCCGAAACCACAGACCTTGTTGCACATTGGATCAGCTCACGTTACAGGCAAAAGAGAAACTGGTGGAATTTTATGCTGTGCTCCCACCTATTCTTCTAGCAGCACCGAAACCAAAAGAAAGATGGAAGCCACCAAATGCAAGCTTAGTCAAAATTAATTTTGATGGCGCAATCTTCAGGGATGAGAATAGAAGTGGTATTGGCATGGTTGTCCGTACCCACACAGGTGCCATTCTTGCATCCCTAGCTCAGAGTATATCCCCAGCACTTCAACCAGCAAAGATTGAGGCAATTGCAGCAGCACGAGCTCTGGAATTTGGACATGAACTAGGCCTAACTGAAGCAGTACTTGAAAGAGATTCAGAGTTGATTATGATCTCTTTAAAGGCAGGCGGAGCAACCTTAATTTCAGTGGAGCCCCTCATACAGGATGCCATTATTTTTTCAGGTTTATACACAAAATTGCTATACTCTCATTGTAGAATAGACGGCAATAAACTAGCACACAGTCTAGCTAGATTTTCGATTCATGTTTCTAATTGTATAGCATGGATGGAGGAAGTTTCTCATTCTTTACTCTCTGTAGCAGAACATGATGTAGCCAATTTGGCAATTCAAGTTTAATAAAGTTCCTTAAGTTCTTTCTCCAAAAAAAAAAGAAAAAAAAGAAAGAAAATTATGTTAGGTTCCATTCAGCCCACATATTTTATTCTAAACATTAAATATATATACTTAATTCCTTGTTCCACCATTCAAACTCTAATTTATTTTGGCCAATATGCTTAATCATCATTCTAGTACGCACCCTCAATTTTCTTTTTCATCTATATTTGTATTTTTTACCTTTACGAATTTTTTTATAATATCTTCACTTCTATTATATTCTCTCTTTCTCATGGAAAAATTAATCGGAAATACATGCTTTAATTTTTATTTATTTTTAAGTAAAAAGCTCATCTCATGCTCTTTCACCTATAAGCCACATCTCCTGGACTTGGATCTAGAAAATCCAAACTCCAAAAAAAAAAAAAAAAAAATCATTTATTCTCAAATAAATTTTGCATGCATTGTACATTGGAAAGAAACACCTATTCATGTGACAAGAGATTGTCATTGGGCAGGTCAAGTATGGCATCGTAGATGACCACCTGGTCCCGCACAATTTTTTCCAAGTGCGATCCATTTTTCATTGGTGTCAACACAATGTGACATTTATGGAGTCTTCTAAAGTCCTTCCATGGCTTTCACTTTTTTCGTTTTCACAACTTGGAATCTATGGTTAATAATTAGCATGCAATCAGCTTATTTTCCAACATATCACTACCCATCGACATCAAATTAAACTCAAAAGTAGTTCACACTAGCATACACCAAGCGATTGAATTCTATTTATTGTGCATGTCACACTACTAAATCACAACAAAATCCAACCCCCAATTGCTATTTTTCACTATTTTGGTCCCCACCTCCAGTTGGCTTTATGAAATACCGATGGTAGTTGGAGGGGTAATCTTGGTCTTTTAGGAGCGGGAAGTCTTTTTTTTTTTTTTTTTTTTTTTTTTCATTTTCGATAGTTGGGGGGTGGAGATTTAAACTCTGAATTTTTTTGTTAAAAACACCAAGAGATGCAAATAATTTGAGTTAAGAGGTTCTTGGCCTGGGATGTCTCTTTAGAGACTTTACTCTTACTAAAAAATGAATAATTTGTTACTCTCTTAGATTGTCGGTTACTCTCTTTGTTTGTGTTTAGAAATTGTTGAAATTTTTTTTTTTTTTTTTTTTTTTTGCTTTTTGCTTATTGTCTTAGCTTTTTTGCAAATAATTTAGTTTTTAGTTTTTTTTTGAAATAAACCAGCTTTTAGCTTTTTGTAACACATTTACATTAAAGTTACCAAAAATTATATCCTATAAATAAACACTATACAAATAAGTTATCGGAAATAAGCAAATTCCCAAACGACACTAAGTGTTATGGCTGAATTTTGGGAAGTTAGGAAGGCTTATATTTAACTCAACATATGAGATTTACACTCTACTTGGAATTGATTCTCTTATGGTTTATAAATTTCTCAATACTCACTCTCCAATTTCACCTAACTATAATACTTTGGTTTTTAATTGTACCACCACCCACATTAGATGAGTTGGTACTTCCCCAAGCCTTAAAGACTTAAGGGGTTCATGGACCCAAGTTCAAGTGGTCTCGGGGTGGGGAGGGGTGGGGTTATACTGTCAATTATCAAAAAAAAAAAAATAAATAAATAAATTGCAAGAGCTTTCTCACTAGGAAATGGTAGGTTAATGTCAAACGTATATATCAAGAAGCATGTAGACGTCTTGATCGACTTGTTAATATAGGTGCTCAAACTTGTTCATCTTTTAAAATAGTATTGTCTAGAATCGATGATTTTTGGCAATCACTAGTATACCCAACAGATAGCTACAATATCAAGTCTGGTATAAATTTGATTCTCCAAAAAAAAAAAAAAGTCTGTTATAGACAAGTTTTTTTTTTTTTTTTTCCTCTCTATTTTTTTGGTTTTAAAACATTTTTCTGGAAAACTTGTTTGGCATCCGAAAAATAAAAACAAAAACTGTTTTTAAATCTCAATTTATAAAGGAAACTGAAAAGTAAAAACAATGAAAATGTTGTTTTTGGTTTCTAGTTTTTAGAAGTAAATGGAAACACGTAGAAAACAAATTTGAATACAATGATTAAATGAACCTGCACTTTGGTTCAAACCCCATGTAAGTCAAAACACACTATTTTTTCTCATTCTCTACAAACAATTATCACCCTTTTTTTTCATTATAGTATTACTTTTTCTTTTCTTTCATTCTGTGCACTCCACATAGAGAGAAAAGAGAGACCTAGAGATGAACTTGTGTGTGATTGAGTATATCTATGTGGGTAGTCTTCTTCTTCTCCCTTTTCCAAATTTCACCATTTGTGAGTGATTTAGCATATATATACAAAACCATCTTGGTTTATGACAATTTAGCTCCAGATCTTTATTGACTTGACTCCTAGCTACAATTCTTTTTGTTTATTTGTGTTTTCTATCTTTGTTTCACTATGTATATTCATGAAATTTGTTAGAATTATGATTAAATGATTAAATTCATCATTTTTTAACAGCTTAAACTTTTGAAACATTTAGTAATTCATCATAGTATCGAAGTAAGAGATCTTGAGTATAATCCCTATTTCTACTCTACCTCCCATTAAAATGTTAAAAATCTCATGTATTAGGCCCCGCTTATTAAGGGAGAGTTTAAACCCACACGTGAAGAGTGTTAGATTCATGATTAATGATTAAATTCACCATTTCATAATAGTTTAAGATTTTGGGACAATCGGTAATTCATCCAAATTAATCAATTTTAGACAATCTGATATGTTTTCGACATAATTATTGACTAGAATGACGAAATCCAAAAAGATTTTTTTTTCCTCCGTGGTGTTTAGGAGCATTTTGTTTTGGCCATTGGATTGGTTTTCAACCCACGCCCGCCCCCCCCCCCCCCCCCCCCCCCCCCTATTAATGGGTACAATGTATTTCAATGAACATCACTGAATTTGGAAATGTTCTTTGTGTTTTTGTTCTACTCGATGTAATGTGTGAGAGATTGTTGCATGTTGCAATCTGTAACTTACTTGTGTATTTGACTACTTATTTCCTGGCTATCTAGTAATCAAGAAGCAAAGAATTCAAGCAAATAAAAATAGAAAACAGAAGATGAATTGAAGTTAAAAATTAAAAACTAGACAATAAAATAATGAATAGAAATAAATTTAACAATATATCTACAAAACTTATTCATCAGACATTCATTTGCAGATAAATTTGTAGAAGTAATTATGCTCAGACACACCTGTAACTGCATCATGAAGATATTATACATCTTAACATACTGCATATTGTAGAATCCCCAAAATTAAGGGCCACAACCTACAGAATCCAAAATAAACAGTGACCGATAATCACTTCCTGAAAAAAAAAATTATAATTACTTGAGTAGAATCAAAGAACAACATACCTCGGTTAAGCAATGAAGGGTAAGGTTTTGATACGATGATGGCACAAGGAAGAGATTTTTGGAGTGTCTCAATCTAAGACACACAGACACAACATGGGAGGTAAGTTCCAGTATAATTTCTTACATAGGGTAAAGATCAACTAGGCAAGAAGATGGTACATACCATTGATAACAATGGTGACTCAAAAATATAACCCAAGGGAATCCATGAAAGGAAAGCATGCAATGTGGACAATGTAGCACATATAAGCTCAGTTCTTTGAGATGCGGATAGAACATACAAGCAAAACTCATGAATGAGTTGAAACTTACTGTAAACAACCAAAATCACATTTGTCAAAAAGAGATGGACAAACATATAAAGTGAGCTGCAAATCTGAGGGTAATATATCAAAAAACAAAATAGCTAGGCTCAACAAAATCAATAACTTGACATGTAACGGGTTTTTCGATCATATAACACACTGTTAAATGGATACTGTCTTTTGACGAGATATTGATAGTTCTTTGAAAGCTCAACTTGAAGCAATAGGCAATTCAAGAACAGGCTGATATAAGAACAACTTATTTCTGAATTCAATTACAAAATATTCTAAGAACATACCCAAATATGCAAAACTTGTCATGTACAAGAGACATTGGTCCTTCTCACAACTTATAATGTGGTAGATGCAGCATGGATAGAAACCCAAAGAAACAACAACCTAGAGTACCACTTCCCAACATAGCTGAATGTTCAAATAGTATTGAAAACACTATGAACGTTTAGACCCTCAAATACAAAATACCAATTCAAGCTTATTATCAAACACTAAATGTGCGGAACATGAACATAAGCTAAACACAAAATTAATAAACAATCTAAACCAAATAAAATCACATCCACAGCAGAAATTAAATGGCAAAGATTAAGGGAAGAGAGATGCAAACACAAGGACAACACAACGATGTGTTATCGAAAAGGAAACAGAAACCCTCGGCATAAAACCTCTCCGCCGCCCTCTAAGCAGTAAATAATCTACTAAAGAATGTAGTTGGGATACATGAATACTAGAAGACCCTCCAAGCCTAATCTACCCAGTGTACCTAAGCCCTCCAAGCTTCTTGCTCCAACGAGGTTACGCTGAACCTATTTCTTCTTTAGCTTACCGAATTCCGCTTCCGCTATGGCCCATAGTATCAACCATTAGTCATTGGTCCCTTCCTAACTGCTTCCCAAAGCACCAAATAACCTTCTCACAGATGTGGGTATGGTGAGAAAAGGATTTAGGTAAGAACCTCTCAAGGATATAACAATGGAGAGAGTGAGAGTAGAGGAATTTAAAGAGTCTCTATGTGAACATTGTGGATGAATCAATCTTGTTTTTCTCTAGGGTTTTTCTCTCAAAATTCTCTCTGGAAGCTCTCTACATTTCGTGGGTTTAAGGGGTATTTATACAATTCTCTCTGGAAGCTCTCTACATTTCGTGGGTTTAAGGGGTATTTATACTTGGGTGAGAAAGGAATGCGAAGAGTCAGTTTTTCCCAAACAGGGTGGTCTGGCAGCTTGGCCTCGCAACTTGACTGAGTCGCGAGTTCAAGTCACAAGATAACAGAACAGCCAGGTTGGACTTTTTGTCCTGTAGTGCACCAGCTGGCGTGACTGTTCATCTTCTCGCACGCTTCACTCGTGTGCTGCATTTGGCGGCTTGCCAATAGCGAGTCACCTGTAAGTCCCAGCCATGAATCTTTGCAACTTTGCACAATCTTGAGCATTTCTTCACACTCTCTCACTCACTACCCCTACATGATTTCCACCTAAATACAAGATTACTAATTGCTAAATTACAAGCAAATTTGACGCGGAATAAAACCAACAAGATGGTTGATTAAATTCAACCTTACAATAGCCATCCAGCAATTACCTATTCAATGATTGTTTAAGATCATTGATCTTCTGTTGAGTCATCTCGGCCCTTAAGAAATCAAAAACCACTTCACTTAGAAGCTAAAAGACAATAGACTATGTTACTAACATATTCCACAACCAAATTAAATGAATAAGAATAGAACAAAAAACTTACTTACAGACTATATTACTAAGGGCTGATTCTTACGACTCTTACCCTATTATATCTATCGTTGAAAACAAAGATTAAAAGGTTGTCACTTAGCTCCTTTCATTTTGTGTCTCTCTTAGGGTTCCACAGGTTCCATAGAGGTGTTTTCATGGATTTCCTATTAAATCTCTTATCGGTGAAAAGCTTTGCCAGCAGACTAAAATGACCTTTCTCTTTCAGTTCTTTAGGTTTTATCTCCTCCACTAGTATAGCTGCCCGGCCCACTTCCACCTCTGATACTCTAAAGTTCTCCACATATCCACTAGGTTGCCTTCCAACTCCTTATCACCCCTACCACTATCACACTCCACTAGCCTTTATTAGAGAAAGGACTAAAAAACACTTGGCCAATCCAAGAGACTTACCACTTTCCGATTAGGGTTTCAACACCCTAGCAGACATCAATAGAGACCCATTATTTTAACGGCTAAATACAATTCAAGCATCATAAAAAATTAAAAGTAAATTCCCCTAACCCTCCAAAAAAAAAAAAAAAAAAAAAACCTAGAAAAATCCACCAAAGAGAACCAAATAGGATTAGCAAGTGTACTAAATCCCTAGGAACTTCACAAGTACTAAGATCTGCAAGAACAAAAACTGTAAAGTACCAAGTAATCAGCCATCTAAACAATGAGAGATATCTATAAAAGTTATAACATAAAAAGTCAAAAAGCAACAAAAAGAATGCAGTTGATTAATTTTGAGCACAAATTTTCATCTTGACTTATGTGATGTCACTATTTTTAAGTTTGTTATTGCTAGACTGCATTAAGACAACTAGTTGGAAATTCCATCTGAAAATGCCATAAGTATTTAATGTTTAAATTGAAGTAGAAACTCTACCAAAAGTTTCATAGTCAAATTGAAGCTACCAATAGTTCAGAAAAGCAGTTACCTACAGAACTTTGCCAAGGTAAGTCTATAGTTGCACCAAAGAATTTTTAATAGGCAGAGCATTAGGTGTTGCTTTCTCCAGTAATAGCAGCATCCAGCAACCAAACATTGATAGATTTGTAGAAAATTTCTACTCAAAATCTACCAACATAATTTATTGCCCTTTTAGAAACTCGAATTTGAAAGAAGGAGCTAATTCTAAAAGAAAATTCTGACTATGTAACCCAAATGGCCCAAAGAAGAAAAATAGCAAATAGTTTACTGACATGAAGCTAGCTGCATCCTTCTAACTGGTTAAGCATATATCAGAATCATATTGAAAAGAATATTAGATGGTGCTGATCAAGTCAACAGAAAATCAGAGAGTGAAACTAGCAAGAGGTGCATTCTACCCAATTGCTTACTAACCAGAAGAAAATTACGGATGCAATTTTCAATATAAAATATTAAGCTTCCTGTGGAAAAGGCCATCTCCAAGTAACTTGCATGTTCTTGAATTCTAGTGACAAAATCTCAATTCTTCCTTTTTTTCTGACTTCATATCCAAATGCAGAAAGTACCAAGATTTAACAGTATACTGAGCCAAGTTAGTGCTACACACTGATCTGGAATTTGATACCTTGATTGAGGCATGGAGAGAATTTGCAAATATTCCTGTTCTGGAAAAATATATCTAACCGTTTTCTTATTCCATGCATATGCTCTCTTATCAAAGCACAGCAACAAGGTATGGGACAAAGATAATCATCAGGAACTTAATAGGTTCTGTTTGATATCCAACCAATTCCAAGTGTTAATATTTATCCCAGTTTCAGCCAGACATTGGATTCTGTAAAGCACAACCTTAAATCAATGGAAGATACTCCAATTACATATATTACAAGAGAAGTTGTAAAAGGGTTTTAACATTTGCAAACAAATGTAAGGAGGAGGTTGGTTGTAAAAAGTGTGGTGCAGCTTAATCATTTAAATACTATCCTTATGATTCAAGGAGATAAAAATTACCAATAATAGAACTACAACATCCGTTGAAAAAAATCAGATGCAAATGACTTTTATCTCCATCTGAAAATTGTAAGTAGGGCTTAGAAACCATAATGAAGGAATATAGATCTTTTCAATCTGCATTTATGGTGATTACTGGCTCTCTGTGTCCTTAGGACTCAAAATGCGGGAATATAGCTCCTTTCAATCTTCATTTATGGTGATTACTTCCTCTCCCTGACCATGATTTGAAATTTTAGTTCCATTGAAGGATTCAATTCATTAAGTCGTTCAGCAGTCCACTCTCCCAACCTCAAGCATCCCTATTTTCTACAAGTATCAAAGACTTATGTCAACATTGGAACAATGGGTTCAAAAGGCATCATCTTAATGAATTTCTCCATCTCATTTATGTGCCCATACCAACTATAGAGTTCAATCATACACTCATAGTGCTCCAACCGAGGCATGACATAGTACTCATTGCTCATTGAATTAAAATACTGTGTTCCCAACTCAACTAGTCCTTCATATATACAAGCAAGCAAAATACCTTGAAATGTGACATGATCTGCTTTTACTCCTTCCTCCTCCATTAACCCAAACAATTGAAGTATCACCCTACCTCTTCGATTGTGAGAACATCCAAAAATTATGGAGTTCCAAAGAATCACATCCCGTGACACTGCCTCTTTAAAAACTGTGAAAGCATACTCAAGACAACGACATTTTGAGCACATATCTACTAAAGCTCCTCTGATCACAATATCCATCTCATAACTATTTCTAATCATAAATCCATGAATCTGTTTGCCATGCTCAAGAGAAAAAGTATTTGCACAAGCAGCCAAAAGGGTTCCAATTGTAAACTTTCTTAGTCTTGTCTCCCATTGCATCTATGAGAAAATTGTCATTGCTTGTTCATTAAGGTCATGACGAGCATAGCTAGAAAAAAAGCATTACAAGAAACACTATCCGTCCATTGACTTATTAATAGATAAAACCAAACTCTGGCACTTCTTAAGTTCCCACATTTACCATACATGTCAAGAGGGGCATTGCCAACAACAAGATTGGAAGGGAAACCATTTCAATAGATAAAACCATGGACCTGTTTCCCCACTTCAACATCTAAAAGACCAACACACACATTTAGAATTAAACCAATTGTGACATAGTCAATGTCCTTAGTTGTATTGCGCATAAAAAATATGAAGTCTAGAGCCTCTTCGCATTGGAGGGAACGGGTATACCCTACCAACATTGCATTCCAAGAGATCACATTGTGTTAGGCATCTGATCAAAAAGCTTCTTTGCCTCCCTAGTTTTCCCACTAGTTGCATACCCTGACACAATTGAAGTCCAAGAAATTAAATCTTTTGAATCTAGCTATTCAAACACCCTATGAGCATTCTCTAATTTCCCACACTTGATATGCATATCCATGAGAGGACTTGAAACAACTTCATCATCTTCAAGACCTATTTTAATTGCAACTCCATGAATTTGCTTCCCCTACTTTAGTGCAAGTATACTTGAGCAAGCATTAAGTGCATTACAGAATGTACAGTTGAAGGGCCTAACAGTAGTTTGGAAAATTTGGAAAAACATAAAGACCACATTTTTTCCATCATCCATCTCAAGATACCGCCTCACAATCACATTCCAAGAAACAGTAATTGGATTTTTAATCTCATCAAACATTCTTCGCCCATCTTTAATAACCTGGCATTTCTCATATACATCAACAATTGAACTCTCCAAAATTACATTCGCAACAAACCCATATTTCACAATAAGACCATGAACTAGTCTCGAAAGACAAAGTGCCAACACTACACCACAAGACCCAAGAACACTGGTGAACGTGACCTCACTCGCATAAACTCCTGATCTATTCATGTCTGAAAACAATGACAAGGCCTTCTCAGGACACCCACCTTGCATATAAGCCGTAATCATCGCATTCCAAGACCCCCCAATCTCTTTGAGGCATTTCCTCAAATAGCTCCCTTGCATCAACTAAACATCCACATTTACCATAAGTCTCTATCGCTTGGTTCAAGAGAAAGACGGGTGATGGAGGGGAGAAGGTGAGCAGATGGGACTCAACCTTCTGGGCTTCAACAATGGCGTGATTGGAAGAACAAATTTGGAAGAGATAGGCATAGAGGGAATAACAGAAAAGTACTGGGGCAGCAAAGAGAATTGAGACAGCTTTTTGGAGACAACCAACTTTGAGGTGAGTGAAGATGGTGTTGGTTAAGGCTTTGGCACTAGTGGCTTGAGTTTGGGGCTTATGGGTTCAGCTGTAGAGAATGTGGTTGAGTATAGAAGCGGCACTCACACTCATGTAACAATTGAAGAAGAAGAAAGAAGAATTGGCTGGAAATTCAAATATTCAAATATTTAAATCATTATATATTGGGATTATGATCAGGTTAATGGGAACCCTTTAAGGGTTTGCTCTACTTTGCTCTTTGTAATGTTTAGTTAGTTATTTAATTATTTTAAAAGAGTGGGCATCATCAAATGATGAGCCATGGATAAGAATCTATAACGCACTAAAACATCATTGTTAATGGAACCCACCATGAATTTAATGTATAGACTACTATAAATGTAAAAGGAGTAAGATCATTCTTTATGCTTTGAAAATGCCTAAAAATTACGCATTGTTGACGATCTTCTACTCCAACAGTATTTAGGGTTCCTCAAATAATATGATATCTCACACCAAGTATATTCTTAACCCTTTCCCCTTTTACTAAGATTACATAATGTTCTTGGCACAATTTAGACTCTAAATTTACTGCACTTTAAATTATGGCTTTCAAATGGTCACTTTCCATTTCACTTGAAATAAAGACAATATAATATATTCATTTTATAATATATATATATATATATATATATATATATGAAAATTTTAGAGCATTCCCATTTAGGGATGCAAAATGCATTTATACTTTAGCAAAAAAAAAAAAAACAAAAATACAAAAACGCATCCACATTCAATTATGCATTAATAATCACAATAAAAATATGTTAAAAAAAAAAAACATATTTTATTCCACCCATATAGAGAATGGGATATGGAAGTATAGTTAAAGTGGTTATATAAAATAGTTAAAATGATTTTTTTTATTTATTTTTATTTGGAGAAACAATAAAACGTCTTCTTGGTGGTTTAAAATGGAATTTTCATGCATAATCAAACGCGAATGCTCTTAAAATAGAAAATTATTAGATATTTCAGAAGTATGGTGATGTGGAGTTCTATTCTCTCAAATTCATTGTAGACCCCTACCATAAATTCAATTAACTAGACCCATTATGAATATGATAAAAAGAAACATTACATCACCATGATTCAAGGGTACCTCTCTTAAAACTATACTTATATATAAATACTATTTTTTTTTCCTTTTCCTTTAGGGTGTGGAGCCTCTGGTTACATTGCAATAGAGTGGTGTTTAGAGATGAAAATCCAAAGAGAAATCTAATGCTTGAAGTTATGTCTAAAGCTGCAAAATTTACATTCCTTGGCTTTGAAGGAAAGTAGGGGGTTACAAAGTACATCATCCAAGTGAAATGGAATCGGCCCTTAGCAAGCTAGTAGAAGCTGAACTCTGATGGATCCTCTTTAGGAAATCTTGGGCGTGCTAGGGAGGTAGAATTATTAGAAATGCAGGTGGAGACTAGGTGAGTAGATACGCTAGAGTGATAAGGAACACAACTAGCGTGGTGGCTGAATTGTGGGCGTTAAGAGATAATAATATAAATTTGTATTTGTCTTTGAATCTTTGTGCTATGGAGATAGAGCTGGATGCTAAACTAGTTGTAGACTTGCTAAAGAAGGAAGGTGGAAATCCAAATGGGAATGATGTTATTGTAGTTGATTGTAGGGAAGATTTAAAGAAAATTTCGCTGGCTAAAATCCAGCATTGCTACAGGAAGGCAAACAAGTGTACTGACGCACTTGCTAGAAGGGGAGCTCTTCTTTCACAAGATTTTGTAGTCTTTCTCGAACCCCCTGCTGATGTTGCTTTGTTAATTAGTCTAGACTTGGCTGGAACTTTGTATAACTATTCCACTTCTTGTATGCTCGTGTTTTACTTCCGTTTAATGAATATCCCTTTTTCCACAAAAAAAAAAAAAAAAAAAAACTTATATATAAAATCGAAGACGTTTGACCAATAGTTGACTTTTTTATATTGTGCCACATACGTTATGAAACTTCCACAATTTTGCATCTCATTTATTAATTTGCTTAATTGTAAACTATACCCCTAAAGTTTGAGGTATTTAAATTTTACATTCTAAAATTTCATAATTTAGATTTTATCCTGAAGTTTTATTTTATTTGCATTAGTAGCCCATTTCGTCCATATTTTCCTTTAAGTGTCACATAAGTTTGTTACATATATTTAATTTATCTAATAAAATAATGCCACATCATTCTTGTAATCTAAAAAAAAAATTAAATAATTAAACAATTAAAAATAACATGGCATAATAAAAAATAACATTTATTATTTTGTTTAATGAATTAAATAAGCTTGACAAGTTTACTTAACAGAAAATATGAATGGATGGAAGATTATTATTGATGCAAACATAAAACAACTTCAGTAAATAAAATTCATATCCGAAACTTTAGCCATATTTATTTATTTGTATTTAATTGTTTTATTTAAACCTAAGGCCATACGTGACACGCTAAACCCTTCGCCAAAAGGGCCAAAACCAAAACCCAGAAAATATAGAACTTCGTCCTCTCTCTCTCTCCTACCCATGACCAAGCCACACTATTAGCGGCTCTGCAGCTCCGCTCCAGTCATTGAACTTCATTCGCAGCTCACACAGGTGAGGTGCTCTGATCATGTTTTTCCCATCTTTTCCTAGCTTTTTTTTTTTTTTTTTTTTTTTAAATAAATGCAAAATTGTGGGTTTGGAAGGTTTTGAGGTTGTTGGTGTTCATGGGTGTAGAGTGTGGCATTGGGAAAATTGAAAAGTCTGGAGCTTTGAGTGTTTCATTAGTTATGGGGTTTTGGCATCTGTTACTTTTATCCATATTTTGAACTTTAACATGTGCAATTAGGCCTTTTTTTTGTGTGTTCATTTTGTGGAGAACTTTGATCAAAATTACTGATTTTTATAGAGTACAACAAGATTGTGTAAATTCAGAAAACATTTCAATATTTAGTTTAAGTTTTCAGCTTCTTTCTTAGTATAAATTCAGTTTGCAATTGTGGATTACTTTGTAGGCTTTGGTAGATAATTGTTTTTAGAGAGAGATTTAACAAAGCAATGAATAGCTTTGCTGTTATTTTTTCTCTGAACTTAAAAAAAAAATGAAATATTAATTAATGGGGTGTGTCTCTCTTTTGTTTTTCATTAGTATGATACTATAATCTCCCTCATTGTTGTGCCATTAGCTAAGAAGATTATTTATATTCACCTTTTTTTTCCCTTTACCTTTTTTAAGCTTACAATTTTCTATCTTAAATGGGGTACAGTTCTTCTTCTCTGGAATCAAAATAACAGTGTTGTGTAGTAAATAAAAGTTTTGAGAACTGGTTCCAATAGATGCAAGTACCTAAAATAAGGTTTGCTTTAAAATTTCTTATGCAATTTACAACTTTAATATGGCCTCCTATTTGAAAATCTGAGACCTGAAACTTTCAACCTATAAATTAGTTTTCCAAGTGCCACCACATTCATTTGCCATTCACCAATTATCATACTCTTAGTATGCTTATTGCAGTATGAGGACTTAATGTCTTCTGTATCATTACCACTGTATTCTTGAACATAATGATGATGGGTTGACCTTTTTCACTAATCATGTAAAACGGATTGCTCAAAGTGCCAACATGTAAGAACTTTTGGAGTCACAATTGGTTAGGTAGATATCACAGGCTTAGGAAAAATTCATATTGTTTGGAAGATAGGTAGTTGGTCTCAGTGACATGTGGTTAGGATTGTATTAATTAAATGATTAAATTTACCATATCCCAATAACTTAAGCTTTTGAGACAATCTGTAATCTAACACGTCCATGGGGCACCCCATCTACTTATTATAATAATAATTATTATTATTAATTTATTATCATTATTACCTACCAAAAAATTAATTTATTATCATTATTATTAATTTTGCAAGAGATCCACATTGTTCCCTTCGTTAGGAGAGCACATCAATCTTGCATACATTACCAGAAGAATAAAGTAGCTAGAACAAGCCTTTGAAAGAGGAGATTAAGAATGAGAGTTTTTCTGTCTTCTAAAATTATTAGTACTTATCAAAATAAATGTAAAAGCAGTTTTATAGTAATGGATTTAACTAAATATGAATTGCATTCATGTAGCCTAAACTTTTGAGATATGATTACCATAATAAATTGGTTCATAGTATAGGAAGAAATATTCAAACTACAATTTTCAACTTCTAAACAGTTGAAATCTTTTAACATAAACATGTTAACATTTGACTAAAAGTTTTACATGCATAGCATGGGATAGCGACTAGTAAGTTATAATTTCTTAGATATTGGCAGAATCATCAAAACCATAGTGTAAAGCACCAGTGGTCTAGTGGTAGAATAGTACCCTGCCACGGTACAGACCCGGGTTCGATTCCCGGCTGGTGCAATCTTTTTTGGTCCCTCTCTGCTCCACAATTCCATCTCAGTTTTTACACTCTTCTTCCACTCTCAGCTCCCAACATATTGCGTGGTGCAACGGCGTTGAGTTATGTTCAACAACTGCTCTCCACAAAGTTCTTTGCCGCCAATTGGAAGGTAGAGCCCTTTTTTTTCTCTCTTTCTTTTTGCCTTTCTGTTTACCATAAATTCATTCCATTTTCTTATTAAAAAAATGTAATTTTGTACTGGGTTTTGGTTTGATTCATTGAAATTAGATTCTTTTAGTTTTGGTTTAAATTAATTCTGTTTGTATTTTGGTATAGTGTTGATTGGGACTATCCAGATTTCTGAGTTTTTTTTGTTTTTTTTGGTAGTAATGTTTATTCTGCTTGACTCTGGTTAATGTGTCTGATTGGTGTTTTGGGAATTAGCAACTTTTTCCTTTTTGTTCTTGTGGTGTTAATTTTTGCTCCTTTTGGTGCTTGCAATAATTGGAATTTTGAGCTTTTTGCTGTTATAATGTATGCTAAGCTTATTTTTGAGAATTTGGCTTAATGTTTTGTGCCTTTTGTTGTGAAAATGTTAATTCTGATGGACTTTGGCATTGGATTTTTTGAATGGTGATGCTAATTTTGCTTGATTTTGGTATTGGGTTAGTTGGGGCCTTGGGGGGTTATGAAAATTTATATCTTGGATGAATTATATAATAAGAATCTGGAGCTAGTTTGTCATGGTGATATCAGTTTTGCTTGAATTGGGTCTAAGGTAAGTGCTATAGCACTGACGATGCGTACATAATGAAATTACACGAAAATGAGTTGCATTTTGATTTGTTGTTCTTTGGACATAGTTTTGATATATGAATGTTCATGAAAGTCCAATAGCAAGCTAGTAGCTTCCATTCTGAAGTGCTATTTTTGTGATAAGATGTCCACTTCCCCTCCTCTCCTTCGTGAAATGGCAGGTTTTATGAGATTTAAGTGCTAATGCAATCTATAATCATTTTATGGTCAACTTTTGGGACTCTTATATTGAAGTTAGAAAGGCGGTGGAACCTCATTGTAACTATAGGGCAATCATTGATCCAAGCTTATATAACCATGTCTTACTCTTGAGTGTGTGCTTGTTTGTGTTGATGTATGCATGCATACATGCGATATATATGACTCATAATTTTCCTTATGTTTGACTTTCACCATATAAATTCTATTTATTCAGTTGCTTATAAGGACCCTGTGCTTTCTATTTCAAAGGTTGCAACTATCATACTGCTCTGCTACTATAGTTGGTAAAATGCTCTGATTGATATGGTGCATTATCTTATCTAATGAGGTTCTTACTTTGTTTTGGAAGAGCATTATAATTTTCATACAAACTAATTTGAGTTATAAGTACATGGGCAAGTGCCAAAAAAAGAAAAAGAAAACTTGTCCATTGGTTTATATACTATAATGAACTTGTGTCATGTGGATTACTTGTTTGTATAAGTGCTCCTTGATTATGAGCATTGTGGTATCTTGAAGTTCTAATGAATTTGGAATAACAGTTTGCCTACTCTTTCTCACAGTGAGTGTTGTGAGCATGAAGAATAGCTTGAGTGGGTCAAGTCCTCTTGAACTAATATTTCAGTACTTAATTTGAAAATTAATTAAAGAAATGAAAGTATGTATAATAAGCTCATAATATGTTTCTTCTTCTTATTGCTGAACTTTTTAAGCATCTCCATTTGATGAATAATTGTTATATCGCATTAAGGTTATTTGGGAGCTTTAAGTGCTTTGCACAAATTGTACAATATAAGTCTGTTGGAAAATGACTGCTTCAGATATATGACCATTGGGAAAAGAGAATTTTGAAAATATGAAGGTTGGGTCAGAAACTCTCTTAATTCTTGAAACCCTTAAAAATTGGGGGAAAAAAAGGAATTGGGTGGTAGATATAAGTGATGGATTAAAAGACCATGGAATGATGAAAAGGAATTGGGTGGTAAATATAAGTGATGGATTAAAAGATCATGGAATGATGGTCAAAGGAGAAGTTCTATGTTTGGATTGGGGTGATTTTCTGAAAGAATCATTGATTGCTCTATTTGATTTGATGGTGGCCTGAGTGGAGTGTTTGGATTTGCAAACCTTACTTGGTTGCCTTGTTGATTTTTTAATTTCCTATGTTGCAGATGTGGAAATGGATATCCCAGGGTGAATGTGATGTGAGCCTGTTCCAGATACTGTCCATTATATGTGAACCAGTCTTCATTACAAAATGGATCTTGATTTGCATTCCCTGGCCAGCCTACTCCATTCCTGTAACACCCACCGTTGGATTCATCAGGGAAGACAGGTCCACCTCCTCTTTCTCAAAAAGGGTCTCATAAACTCTGCTCTCACATTCGGAAACCGCCTTATACAGATGTATGTGCGCTGCAGCAGCTTGAGCGACGCGTGGAAAGTGTTCAAGGATATGCCTGAGAGAAATTGTTTCTCTTGGAATACTATAATAGAGGGGTACATGAAATCAGGGAACAAGGAGAGGTCACTGCAGTTGTTTGATTCCATGCCCCACAAGAATGAATACTCATGGAATGTTGTGGTTTCAGGGTTTGCAAAAGCTGGTGAGCTACAGATTGCTCGGAGTTTGTTTAATGATATGCCAAAGAGGAATGCGGTTGCATGGAATTCGATGATTCATTGTTATGCTCAAAATGGGTATGCAAGAGAAGCCATGAAGCTCTTTAAGGATTTGAGTTCAGACCCTTCTGAAGTATTGTATCGCGATACATTTGTTTTGGCAACGGTTATTGGCGCTTGTAGTGATTTGGAAGCTCTTGATTGCGGCAAGCAAATACATGCTCGCATTTTGATTGATGAGGTGGAATGTGATTCGGTCTTGAGTAGTTCTCTAATTCATATGTATGGGAAGTGTGGTGATCCAGATAGTGCAAATCATGCTCTGAATATGTTGAAGGAACCGGATGACTTCTCTCTATCAGCATTGATTTCAGGGTATGCAAATTGTGGTAGAATGAATGATGCAAGAAGAATATTTGATAGCAAAAGTGATCCGTGTGTTGTGTTATGGAATTCAATAATTTCTGGATATGTTTATAATAATGAGGAAATTGAAGCGTTGATTTTCTTCAATCAGATGCGGAGAAATGGAGTCCAGGAAGACTCCTCCACACTTGCAAGTGTTTTGAGTGCCAGCAGTAACTTAGGTACCCCTGGACATGGTAAACAAATGCATACTTATGGCTATAAAGTTGGGTTAATTGATGATGTCATAGTTGCTAGTGCTCTAGTTGATGCATACTCCAAGTGTGGAAGCCCTTATGATGCATGCAAATTATTTAGTGAGCTCAAATACTGGGACACAATCTTGCTTAATTCTATGATAACAGTGTATTCTAATTGTGGAAAAATTGAAGATGCAAAATGCATTTTCAAAATGATGCCAAACAAAAGCCTGATATCATGGAATTCAATGATAGTAGCTCTTAGTCAAAATGGGTGTGCAATTGAAGCATTAGATCTACTGTCTGAGATGAGTAGGTTGAAATTGAGAATGGACAAGTTTAGCTTGGCCAGTGCAATCAGTGCGTGTGCCAGCATCTCTTCAGTTGAACTTGGTGAACAGCTTTTTGCTAGAGCTACTGTCAACGGGCTTGAGTCTGATCAGATCATTTGTACCTCTCTTGTTGATCTTTACTGCAAGTGTGGTTTTATTGACGATGGGCGAAAACTTTTTGATGGAATGATAAAATTTGATGAAATTTCTTGGAATGCAATGTTGATGGGTTATGCTACAAATGGTTATGGAATTGAAGCATTGAATCTGTTCGCTGAAATGAGGCAAGTTGGTGTTAGACCCACTGATATTACATTTACAGCAGTTCTATCTGCTTGTGATCATTGTGGACTAGTTGAGGAGGGACATAAATGGTTTTATGCAATGAAATCATACTATCATATTGATCCAGGGATTGAACATTACTCTTGCATGGTTGATCTTTTTGCTCGTGCTGGTTGCCTTGAGGAAGCAATGAATCTTATAGAACATATGCCTTTTGAGGCTGATGCAAGCATGTGGTCATCAGTGTTGAGAGGCTGTGTGGCTCATGGGGATAAGACTCTTGGGAAGAATGTGGCAGAGAGAATTATTAAGCTTGATCCTGAGAACTCAGGTGCTTACGTTCAGTTATCGAGCGTATTTGCCAACTCTGGAGACTGGGAAAGATCAGCACAAATTAGAAATTTGATGAGAGACAAGCAAATACAAAAGAATCCTGGTTGCAGTTGGGCTGATTGTTGAACAAGAAACTTTAATGGCAGCATAACCCTTGAATCAAGGGACACATGGTTTCATAGGGGAGAAAATGTGCTACTCTTGGAGTGTGTCTTGCTTTAAGCAAATTGGTCACCAGTAGGCTCGAAGAGGTGATTTCCTTCTAATATAGGCATAAGTTGATTGTGACATCTATACAATATATTATGGAGGATTAGCAATTGATTTGCTAAGCTCTTGTGGTGCCACATCACTACTAATAATATTTGTTTTTGATAACGTGGAACCTCACCAAGGCAGGGCCCTTTGGACCCATCCTTGGGGAGTAAACCATAGATACACAACTCCACCTATTAGAACTGTGTATCACTCTAGGGGAACTCCTAGTGGGGGTCAAACTCAGGATCTCTTGGTCTACAGTTCATCCCAAGCCTCAAACCACTAGCAAATAAAATTTTGCCTTCTTCAATTTGTGGTTATTCCATTCCCCAGCTTACCATTGCAACCTTTCCTCTCCCTTTTTTGACTCTTCCCCTTCCTCATCATTGCTCACCCTACCATTACTCTTGCTCTAACCCTTCCTCTTGCATCTTCTTTTTCACAAAGCTATTACTCCCTCTGCACCTCTCCTTCCCGTTCAAAAAGGTGATTACTCTCTCCATTTCTTAAATTTTCTTCTTGCTCTTGGATTTTTTAATTCTTTTTGCAATGTCTACAGTGGATTTCTGATTCTTTCTTGCAAGTTGGAACTCTGTTTTAGGCTGATGCATTTTGCTATTTTTGACTTATCCATTCTGGCTTATGTGTTTTGGTGTTTTAATTCCCATAACAGGTCCTCTCTCTCTTTGATGACTTCACAGCTTGATTTAGTTTGGGTTAATATTTAGTTGTTTTGGAAGTGGGAATTTGAGTTTATATCAAAACACTAGATACTTGGCTATGTATTTTAGTGTGTGTACAATGGTTTGAGCAATTGCCTTTTACAAACTATATCTCTTACGTATGATAAATTGGTAATATTCTTTTTGAGGTGGAGTTTGATAAAATGTTATAAGTTTCATCCAATTATCCTTTTTTTTTCCTTTATAGGTATAAAAAAGGCATGTCAATTAGGAAAGGAATAGAGAATATGGCTCTAGATAGAATAGAATAGAATGGAGGAAATAATACATGCAGCCGACCCCAAAACATTTGAGACTAAAACTCTGTTGTTGTTGTAGTTGTTATTGTCAAGTTTGTTCAAAGTCTCAATAAAATAATTAACTACCATGTGGTTTTACTAATTTTAGCTGCCACATAATAGATGAATATTGTCATTGCCATTGTCTGTACATTACTTGTGTTCACAGCAACCATTGTAGAAATATATATAAATCCTTATTACACTGGTTTTTGTTTGGTATATGCAGTGGATGCATTGAACCTGTTACAAAGAGAATGTGTGCATGGCTTATTTTAGTTCTTAAATTACCCAAGCAGTTTTCCTCTATGTCCAGTGACCATGATTGTATAATCATGTAGAATATCCCTGCAGTGTAAGCAATTGGATTAGAGAACATGACATGTTTCTTGGATGTGGTTAGGAAGTGCCCTTCTAATATTTGTTTACTGTTATTATAGATGGTGATAAATTCACATCTTAAAGAAAAACAGGCAGATTAGCATTAGCAATACCAATAGTAGGAAAGTGACTGCTGTTTGAAGGTTAAAAGGTGTAATTGATCATTTTCTGTTTATGTACATTTATTGTTCATAGCTCCCTTTGCTAACATGTACATTTTAGATGATTTTACGCCTTTTAATATACTTTTGTGAAGGAAGTTTTTCTATAATTCTGATATAGTAGAACTTGAATGTCTGAAGGCATTTTATGTTTGCATTGTCCAGGTTAGAATCCAAGGATTTGGTGCAGAATTCATGTGTCTTATCCTATGAAGGCAGAGATATATTAAGTGGAGGCAATTAGAAAGGCGAGGAAACTGTTAAGACACAATATAAATGGCGACACTGACTAACCAAATTCAAGGAAAGAACAAAAACTTTGTTAGAAACTTGACTTTCATAGAAATCATTCTGACCAGACCCACAAACTTTATGAAAAATCATGTCTTGAGAAGAACATGACCCAAAAATGTAATTATCGTGTTGAATAAACTTGTTAACGTAAACTTCGACAAGTGCTCTTACATGTATTTTATGCACTTCATTATATGCATTACTTAGCTAGATGCATTATTAAGCGGAGAGTCAAGTTCCATCCTTGCTCTCAAACCAATTAGCCATTTCATAGGGAAAAAAGAAGAAGAAGAAATAAAGATTAAAATTCAGCTGTTAGCTTTTTCCTGGGAATGCCTACACTCCAAAAGCTTTTGTCAAACATAATTCTCCAATAACTCCACTTTGATCTTACAAAGAGAGGGGGTGCTAATAGGCCACATCAAATTTTAAGATCATAATCAACAAGCATAATTTTTATTCTTGACCATGGAAGGTAATTCATCACAAAGATGAGCATTTGTTCGGCTTTAAGAGAAGAGTGTTAGGGAGATAACAGATATTGGAGAGACTCCAATTGAGGCAGCAATATAATATTCTAAACACCACTTTATCCAAAAGTTTAAGAATTTTGGTTTAGACCTAATTATGTCATATTAATTCCTCAATTTCTTTTTCCATGTTCCATCCATACATGTACACAAAAAGACCATGCTACTTTCCAAAGGTTTCATGCTCATACATTGGAGATTGGACAATGGTATGAATTGAAATGTTGGAAGTGTAGTCCAACCTTGTCCTTAGAATGTAAATAACACTTTCAAGGGGTATAATCAAATAGCATTTTAGGTAGGCACTGGAGCGGATTGGAGTTTCATCTTCACTTCATCAAGGCAAGCCTTAAGAGACATTTTCACTTCATCAAGGCATGCCTAAAGATCTCTTAATTCCTTTGTTTGAGAAGTTCATTGCATGAGATTTTATAAATGAATCTTATAAATCACTAAAAAGATTTGACAAATAAAATGATAATCTGACATAATTTTTGTCATGTAGAAATGGTATAATAACATATCGGCCATTTCTATTAAATAATACTATTTTGATTTTTTTTTTTAAATTTTAATTATGACCGTTTTAAAAGTATTTGGAAATAGTCTTTTTTTAACTCTTTTAACATGAGACTCGTCTTTTGAGACATGAAACTCGTCTCTTCAAAAGATGAGTTAAATGCTGGAACTTATCTCTCCAACAAAAGAGATTTAAAAAAGATGATTTCTCAAAATAATTTTCAAAACATTACTATTTTTCCAAATGTTTTTTTAAAGTATTATTTAACAAAGATGACTATATTATATTAGCTAACTCTTACAATACCTAGGACTATTGTCATTAAAGTTTTCCATCTTAACCAAAATTTCCAAAATGTTTTCAATAACATTTCAAGAAAACAATCAAACATCTAAAACAAGCATTTTAAGACAAAAAAGGTGAAAATTTGAAACAAAAATATTCTATTTCCATTATATAGAGAAGAGATTGAAATGGATGGTTTGGGGAAGAAAAAAGAAAAAGAAAAGAAATATATATAAAAGAAAAAATTAAAAGCAAAAGGGCAAAAAGAAAAGAAAAGAAAAACCATGTTTGTGCTGACGTGGTGACTAGGTATTGATCACCTGACCATACTGATAATATGCAACTGGAGGTAACAATCCATTTGCTTGTGGTGGGGGGAATTACCGTTGAAGGAGTTCACATAAAACCACTGTTTATATATATATTGACAGTTATAGTTTGTTTCTGTGCCATATGGAACTAGAAGAAGAAGAACCAAAGCCAAAATCTTATATTATGTGTACGTTTATACGCTTAGTTCATGGGTATGGTTTATTCTTTTCATTCAATGGTTTTTAGTACCAACAAACAGCATTTGCATGTACCCATTTCTAAAGCAAGTTCAAGGTCCTCACAGAACTTCGCTCTCCTATTACTCTAACCTCATAGACCACTGTTTGTCACTAAAGTCTTTAACTTTTGCCAAAACCATTCATGCCCAGTTGATAAAAGTCGGGTTTGATAGCCATACTTTTCTGGGTAATCGCTGTCTTGACTTATATTCTCAGTATGGCACAGTCAATGATGCCTTGAAAGTGTTTGATGGTATTTCTGACAAGAATTGCATATCTTGGAATATTTGTCTGAAGGGTTTGTTTAGATATGGTCACGTTGAAAGGGCAGGTTGTTTGTTTGATGAAATGCCTGTGAGAGACGTTGTTAGCTGGAACACCATGATTTCGGGTTATGTTTCGCGCGGGTTTGTTGATTATGCGTTGGGAATTTTTATGGAGATGCAAAATGCTGGTGTAAGACCAAGTGGGTTCACGTTGTCGATTTTAATGTTGCTTGTGTCGTGTGCTCATCATGGTAAGCAGATCCATGGTTGTATAGTTCGTAGTGGTCTGAATTTATCGAATGTGGTGCTTGGGAATTCATTAATTGATATGTATGGGAAGCTTGGACTTCTTGATTATGCTTTTGGTGTGTTTTTTACCATGGAGGAGTTGGATTTAATCTCTTGGAACACTTTGATTTTGAGTTGTCATAGATCTGGGTACCGAGAATTGGCACTAGACCAGTTCTGTTTGATGAGAACCACAGGGCATTCGCCCGATCAGTTTACTATGTCGACAGTCATTAGTGTCTGTTCGAAGTTGCAAAATTTGGAAAAGGGTAAGCAAATTTTCGCTCTCTGTGTCAAGATGGGATTTATTTCTAATAGCATTGTATTAAGTGCTGTTATTGATCTGTTTTCTAAATGCAACAGATTGGAGGATTTAATCCAGCCCTTTAAAGAAGTAGATCAATGGGATTCAGCCCTTAGCAATTCCATAATTTCAAGCTATGCAGCACATGGTTTTGTGGAGGATGCCATGCAACTCTTTGTGCTGACAATGAGGGAGAACCTCAGGCCAACTGAGTTCACACTAAGCAGTGTTCTAAGTACTGTTTCCACTTTGTTCCCAACAGAGCAGGGGTGTCAAATTCATGCTTTGGTTGTTAAATTGGGTTTCGAGCCAGATGCAGTTGTTGCTAATTCACTTGTGGAAAACTATTCTAAGGTTGGCTTGATTGATTATGCTATGAAAATTTTTACCAATATGGGCGTACGAGACCTGATATCTTGGAACACTATGATTTTGGGTTTGACTAACAATGGTAGAGTGTATGAGGCACTAGACATTTTTAAGGAACTAGTTCAGGGAGGTCCTAAACCAGATCGAACAACTCTGGCTGGAGTGCTTATGGCTTGCAATTATGGGAGTTTTGTTGATGAAGGAATGGTTATTTTTTCTTCAATGGAGAAGGAATATGGAGTTGTACCTGGGGATGAGCATTATGCTTGCATAGTGGAGTTATTGAGTCGAGATGGTAAAATTAAAGAAGCAATAGATGTTATAGATGCAATGCCTTGTGAACCTAGTTTTGTCATATGGGGATCAATTCTTCACACTAGCGTGATTCATGGAGACTTGAAACTCACTGAAAGAGTTGCAGAGAGGATGATGGAGTTGGAACCACAGTCATCTCTACCTTACTTGGTATTGTCTCTGGCATATGAGATGAGGGGCAGATGGGAGAGTATAGTTCGAGTAAGAAATTCCATGGAACATAAACTTGTCAAGAAGGTCACTGGCTGCAGTTGGATTGGGATAAAAAACCACATATATATGTTTAAGGCAGACCAAGTACTGCATCATGGAGGTGAAGACATTTATTTGGTGTTGAGATTATTGGCTGGGGAGATGGAGGATAAAGATTATTCTGATCTTCATGTATACATTAACTGATATAGTTATTGAATAATCCTGTTTGAGTTCATTTTACCTTAATGTTGCCGTAATTGTTGAATGCTAGGTTTTAGAAGATTAATGCGTACAGCTATCATTGTGGAATTGCTTTTCTGGCATCATATAAACTAACCAAAGGTTCAATTTTTAAATTGTCTTTGCAGTTGAAATTGCTTCTGTTTCTGTATATCCTAATACATTAACATCTTATTTTTTCATCCTAATGACTTTGGTTGATAGAGATAAAATATAAGAAAAACAATTTTTTTTAGTCATTTTTGGCATCATGCCTTGAACTTCTGATAATTGATTTCTAAAATGCTTGAAATCAAGCTATAGTTTGAAAGTACTCACCTGAAATGAAAAAATTCTAAAGGAGACATGACTCTGGTCTAGTCCTTTCTTAAATTCTTATATTTCTCAGGATACAAAGAAGTTGCGAGCGAGTCTATGCCTTGAATGAATAGTAACAACAGCAGTCAGAAAAGGAATGAAGAGACGGATGGATTTATTGTTGAAACTTGAAAGAGTCAATTCACTTCAAGGTGGGGCACTAAATTTTCGGACTGATGCCTAGGTCAATCTTCTAAACATCATTGAAATCCCTTCTTGTGGATTATTAACCGAAGATCCATAAAATGTTCAAGTTCTGGGCTCCATGTCTTTAAATGATTTGATACTTTTTGTATGGATCCAGCTGATTCTGGCCTTCATAGTAGGCCACAAATCATTCTTGAATACAAGAAATCTCACAACAAATGAGGTACTTACATTTGAATTTACTGCATATGGTATCTTCCATTTAATTTTCTTGCTCTATCAGATCACAGCTTCAGGTTGATGGATACTTTCTACTGAAGCCCCTAATTCATTTATGCTATGCATGATAAGAGTATTCTCAAGGAAAATATCAAGTGTTCTACTTCAAACAATAAACATGTAAAACCAATTTACCACAGATTTTGTTATCAGTCTGGTGGGTATGAACCATTCTAGCAATTGCTATTGATGTGAAGATTCGGTTACTTATAAATCTGTTAAACTCCGGTCATGATAAGCTGTCTATGGAATTTATAGCTTTGTCTTTCATGTTGCAGTTTGTCTTACCCCCAAAAAAATGGAACAAACAATATGGGTTATTGCTTCATTAGCTATCGCCAAATTTTCCTGTATTATACTTGTCATTTGTTGTTATAGATTTTTAAGCTTTCATTTTTTCATAATCTCTCCCATTTGGGTCTTGCCATAAAAGTTTTTGTCACCATTACCAATAAGAATATCTGATATTCTGAATTTTAGCAAATGACATAATATGATATTCAGTCTCACAAATATTCTTTGTATAAATGATCTAGTATCATGAATTAGAGTTTTTGTCCCTCATTGTTTGATGTGGTGCATTTGGCAGGAGTGGAATAACTGGCATTTTGAGGACTTGGAGAAAATAGTTTCAGATTTCAAACTTTGCTTCTTCAAGACTCTTCTGGATTGGGCTGCAGTGTTAGGATGTCATTCTTTCACTTTTGTTCATGATTTATTTTCTGTTCATGGGTTTTTGGACTTGTGCTCTTTATGCTCTTGATTTGTACTTTGCCCCTGATGTATACTTCCTGTAAATGCCAGAAACTCTTTTCTTCTTTTAATAATATATTTTTATTACTTATTAAAAAAAAAAGAAAAAAGAAGAGTTTTTGATATGAGAATATCTAGAATGTGAGTATTGAAAGGCCTTGTATATCGTGTAGAGAAGGCAATTTAACGTAAGAATTAAGTTAGATAATTGGATTATTTGATCTATCTAAGTTTAACTTGCTCTATCAAATAATGCTTCAAGTAGTACTTGCATGATCAAAGTTTTAAATTTGATTATCCTGAAGCACTCAATACAACTAGGATGATTTTTGGCATTACGAAACCCTAATCGGGACGAGTGTTGGTGAATTTATTGTTACAATTTCATTTTGTCTGTATTTTAATTTGAGAAGTAGTTTACTTTTGGATTTTGAAATCTTATTATATATGCATTAAGTTTTTTGAACAAAGGAAATATTAAAATTTTAAACTTGAAATGTTTTAGTATTCTCTTAAATTAAGAGGATAGTGGGTTCTGAATGGCTTGACTTCTTCACTGTGGCCATAAATAATTATTTATGTTATTTAACAGTTAAACCAAATATACTAATTCAGCTCTATGCTTTTCTCAAAAAAAAAAAAAAAAAACAGCTATATGCTAGCAAAGCATTTCAAATAAAGACGTAAGGAAGGCAAAAAAAGAAAAAGAAAAAAGTTTTAAATAATAACAAGCCTAAGCCCAAAAAGGCTCAGACCTTTTGGGTGACTTAATACCCAAAAGGCCTAAGTTCAATTAATATGTATTTAATTATGTTATATAAACTACTAATTCTTTTCATTATTATTCAATGTGAGATTTTTTTTTTTTTTCAGTGAAGAAGTCAAGTATAGCATTGCTTTGTTGGGTTACTCAAGTGTTGGCTTCCTTCTCTGAGTTTCTTCACATAATCTTTGTCGTTTTTACTTATTCATTCTCGAACCGGGTGCACAAAACCTTGACCCTGGTCCCCATTTTTCAAAATCGGTATTGTTATGGCAATGGAAAAATGATTTCCGAAAGATATTGTGGTTGTGGAGGGTCGGTTCTTGGACGCAGATTCAGTGTGTATAGCTTCTCTGGTCCTGATTCATCCTTAGTTACAGCAACAAAGCGTGTCCATATGAAGGTTGATAAGGTTTCAACGCTTGAAGGTTGTTTCTGATTCTCAAGGCCTTCATTGTCAGCATATTTTGCTCTTAAGAGTTTCTATCATGGAAGCATCAAACACATAACTCTTTGTTATTATATTCTCCATTGTGATACCGAAACCAGGAACATATCCGGATAAGTCCTTTGGTGGGATGAGTGTAGCCGCTTCAAACTGCGTAGACTCAATGTTATCGTCTCCAAAGGTTGTAGCTGCCCAAATCTTGAGGAACAGAAGAATGATAACGCGTCTGCAATCTTATGCGACATGCAAGCTCCAATACAAATTGCACCGCACTCAAACACGTTGAGTTACATCAGTGAGAGCATCGAGTTGAAAAGGGATTAACTTGTTGAGTTCACCAGGAATTGGACCGTTGATAATATCAGAAAGTTTGCACTTGACTTTCACGTAAGGAATCACTTCATCGTTGCAATGTATGAAACGGTTCTCTTTCAAGCGTCCAGCTAATGGGTAGTAATATTTGGTTAAGACCTCCGACAGAGAGTTCTTAAGGCGGTTGGATATGTCATCGATGTTGAATTCGATGTCAGAATGATCTGGAGCATAGAAGAGGACCATAGGATTATAGACTGGAGGAGATAGTTGATCATTAATGGCTTGTTTGGAAGTTTAGAGAGGGAGGAGAGTAGAGGGGAGTAGAGGGAAGGGGAGTAGTGGGGAGGAGAGTAGAGGAGAATGATTCACCTCCATCTTATTTGGATGTTTTTAAAATTAGTAAGGGGGGAAGGGAGTAATTAGCCCTTCCCCTTGTGTAATTTTGTTAATATAATAAGGATAAATTAGGTAATTTACTTGGTCAATAGTTTATGTACTCTACTCCCCCTCCAAATCTCTCCAATTTGGGGGAATTAAAATTGGGGGGTTAGAGGGAGTCCAAACCCCTCCAAACTCCTCCAAACCCCTCCCCCTCATTCTTTAAAAAACTTCCAAATAAGGTAATTGCATTACTCTCCCTCCCTCTACTCTACTCCCCCTCATTTTTTAAACATCCAAACATGCCATAAAGGAGAGTTTGTAATGGTTAAGGTGGTCAGGTGTTGGAGAAGAAGGCTTAATTATCCCTTTAGAGATTACTTCAATGCTCAATGTTGCCATAATGGGCTGCTTATTCTAATTGTTTGATTGTGTGTATGTGTGCATTTATTTTGTTCTGTAACAATGGACTTAAATAGAGCTTGCCGGCGGGGTAATGGGATTGAAATGAAAACAAAAATCAAATTAAACAAAGCATCACCTCACACTTCCAGCTCATAGAGTATTAATTGAAGTTATCAATTTTTTTTTTGCTAAACTGCAAATTACTCTCCTAATTAAAGTTTGGAGGTTTTTGGATTTTAAATCTTAAAATTTCAGAATTTAAATTTTATTCTCTGAAGTTCCATTTGCATCAATAACTCCTACATTCATATTTTTCGTTCAATGCCATATAAGCTTGCCGCGTGTGTTTAATTAATCCACTAAAATGATGGCATGTCATTTTAATTATTTCTATTTTTTTAGGCTACAAAAATGATGTGGTATCATTTTATTTGACAAACTATACATGCGTGACAAATTTATGTGACACTTAACTGAAAATATGGATAGAGTGGTTGCTAATGTAAAAGGATTAAAATTTCATAGTAGGCCCTAAATCATTCTTGAATAGAAGAAATCTCACAACAAATGAGGTGCTCATTTATCACCAGCTTGAAGAAACAATCATAATTAGAGGCACCAATTTGCCATGCTTGACATATAATACTCGTACTATATACGTATACTAGTAGATGCACCAGGAATCTCTCGTAGAACAAATTGCATAACCTAATCAAAAAAAGGATCAGAACTATGTAAGTGACCCAGTACTAATTCATTAAAATGTATTTCATATAAAATAAATAAATAAAAACTGCCCTAATTTTTAGTACAATGGATACAAAGTTGAACATGCTCCAAAATCCCATGTTGCTGCCTCCTACTTCACGCCTTATTTACACGAATTCGTTGCCCTTCTAACAACTGCAATGAAAAATATGTATTAGGGTAATGAAATGTCCAAACCACAGCTAAAATAGATAAAAAGAAAACCAAGTTCTCAACAAGGTTCCAATTATTATCAATAAATGAATAACTATCTACATGAGAAACATGGCCCATCCCCGTGTATGTGATAAGGAAAGAATCCAACATATTAGATGAGAAAGCGGCACCAAGAAAGATACAATCAGGATATTAGAATTTAATGTGTAAAAAAAAAAAAAGTTTTAAATAATTAAGCCCAAAAAGGCTTAGGCCTTTTGAGGGTGCATATTTTAACCCAAAAGGCCTAAACTTAATTGAGTATTTGTTCAATTATGTTATATAAACTACTAATTCTTCTCATCTTTATTCAATGTGGGACTTTACTCACATAGAGTAATGCTATACATATACTAGAGAATTATTTAAAAAATCTATCAAGATCTATGGCAGTGCAGAATGGGGGTGGAGCCGTGTGTTATATGTGTATACTTTGGCAGAGCATTTGTTTAATATTTCCTAATATTTGTGTAAATCTTAATATTTCCTAATATTCGTGTAAATCTTACTATTTCGATTTGGAATGTAGTAGAGATCATTAGTCCTTCAGGGTGATAAGTTGCTATCACCAATTATGATAACTTCAGGCTTTTCCGATCGCAATTTTTTCATATATATATATTTTTTTTCACCTTCATTTTTGTGTAGCATCCATGATTGTTCAATTATATAATCCGACGACCATGCTAATATAATTAGCCTCAGCCCAAATCAATCAATCTATAGTCAATAACATATACTATATAATCCGACGACCGTGGATTTTTTTTACATAACAACTTCTTCAAAACGTCCTTCTTAAAACAATATAAAATAAAACTCTTTCTTGAGAAAGTCTCCTTTTTTATTTTACATACACCTCATGGACCTGTTTTTTTTTTTTTTTTTCCCTTCTATATCAACTTCTTGAAAACGTCCTTCTAAAAAAAAAAAAAAAAAAAAAAAACCTTCTTGAGACTATTTGTATTCAAGCATATCATGTAATATTTCAATATGTAGAATATTAATTTTAACATTAAAATTATAAAATTACATAAATTCAATGAATCTTAAATTTACCACCTCATATTGACAAAAAAGATAGAAATTTAGTTGTTAAATTTATAGTTTTCTTGATGATAGAGGCTCTTGAAAAATCATTTTACTACGGAGTAGTCATTTTCTTATATATACACCAATAATTTAGTTTTGGATTAAGATCATACGCCATACCCTATTTGCTATTGCTATCAATGATTGAGATTGAAAAAAAAAAAAAAAAATTCAATCCCAACCCTTAAGAAAAATTTAAAAAAAAGTGATTAAGTGAAAAAAATTTGTGAGAGAAATGAGAGTAATCATCAATGACAACGATGTAATTGCATGAAATTTAGTGACAAAAAGGGAAATGATGTCATTGGGAACAACTCATACCTTCTGGGATGACCAATACCACCTTTTGGCCAAATTCCTTCATTTAGGCTCCAAAATTCTCATTTTTGCCTTTTTATTTTTTATTATAGTAATTTTTGTTTCCTTTATAACTTTTAATTTAAAAGTTTGAATAGAGTCTTGTTTGTTCTAGGGCGTCTCTTAGAGACATTAATTTTAATTTTGCAATTATCTTAATTTTACTCCTTTTTAGGACGTTTTCCTAGCCTCCTTAGAATTTTTTATTTTATAACTTTTTAAAAGCATTGTAATCTCAAGACAATTTAGATTCCATTTCCCTATGTTTTGTTTCTCTTTTCTCATGGATTCTAGAATTTATCACTTTGTGGATTTAAAGAACTCCTCATGGATTTTAGACTATCTTCTTAAAGTAGATATGTTTTGTTTTTTGCCTTTTTGTGGCTTTCACGCCACATCATTTATAATTATAAAATTATTTATGAATCTTAAATCTTCCACCTCATATTGTCAAGAAAGTTAGAAATTCCAGATTCAGTTTCAAAAAAAAAAAAAAAAGTTAGAAATTTGATTGTTAATTTTTATGAAAAATCCGAAATTTAATTTTTAAATTTGTGGTTTTCTTGATGATAGAGGATCCTGAAAAGGCATTTGAGTATAGACAAGAGTAATCATTTTCTGATATTTACCCAGTACCCACGCCAATAATTAATTTTCCTCTATTGTTGCAAATTTTCCATCTTAATGGTAAATAACTAAATATAAGTCACATGAAGTCAGTTTTCAGACACGAAAAAAAAAAATGTTGAGCCTAACTTTTGCCATAACTTATTACATGATGATTTGTAAGTGACAGCTCTCTCCAAAAAATAAAAAATAAAAGAAAAGAATTGTAAGTGATAGAGATATAGTGGTGGATCCATATAAATTCATATTTCTACCGCTCACAACTTTTAAGTGGTCGAAGCATTCTTAGCGGAAAAACGCTCCAAGTTTCAATTATCAGAAATCGGAAGCAACAGAGTCTTGCGGTACATAATTGCTTGAAGGATCAATCTAGTTGAGCAGGTGGCCCACCTAGGACTAGGATTCGGATGACATTGAAGTCACAGCCAGCAAAGCTCCTCTCCATAGCTAATCGATCTACCCTTATCCTTGGACATAGACAAATAATCTATGGACAAAAAGGCGTATGAGAATAGAACTTCTCCACCACCACCATCTATGAACACAGTCATTAATTTTTGTGGATTGATATAACTGATCACCTTTTTTCATTTTAAAAATTATTAAAGTACATACCTTTTTTTGTCTTTTCCTTAACGTCTCCTTAAATAAATAAAAGCATGACCCATCAGGCCATCATCAATCTTTCTACTACAAATTGAATATTCTGTTTCTCATTTCTCTCATCAAGGTTCAATTTAACCTTCGTAAAATTCTCAATTGTCGTTATTCAATGGCAAACTGGGTGATAAGGTCAAGAACCATTGCCCATCATCTAAACAAAAAGATGGGCTCGTTGGGAATTCTCAATCTTAGTTCTTGGAATAGTACTACTAATTCCTTTCATTCTAGTTCTTCTTCAACAATGCCACTCGGTGACAACCATGGAAGACCACATGCAATTTTTGGCGATTCAGCTACCCATTTCGCCGTTCGGCGTTTCAAATCCACCGAAGCTGAAAGAGAGTGCGATACGAAGTACATTAACCAGGATGGAGGTGATCAGGTACTACTATTTTTTATGTTGGTTTTAGACTAGAGACACTATATATGCATTGAAAATATCATACACGTTTAGTAAAAATTATTCATTTTTTTTTTCCAAAAATTTTCAGCTATTTAGACTGATTTAAGGAATAAGGATTCTCGGGAAGGTTGTTTAACTCTAAATTAATTATGATGGATTCTTATATTGGAATATATATATATATATATATATATCTGTTCTTGCTCTGTTTTTTTCTTTTTTAGTACTAAAATTATACATCAAGAGAGAATAACGAGGATTAAAAAAATACACACACATGTGATAATCATTTTATTCATGTTTCTTTAATCTTTTTGGATAGAAATACTTTTTTTTAGTGAATTTTCATAAGAAAAGTGGATCATGTAATATGTTGAACCATTAACCTTAGAAGCAGCACAATTGATCGCAAAGCATACCTCATGAGTCGTGAAGTGGCGACCTTCCCTCTTTTATCATTTGAAATATCAATGACTTTTAACGATTTAGAATTGTTTGGTGTTAATTACCTTATCTTATCCTCTCCCTTGGGGCCAAAAACTCACTAAAAAAATTAAAGCTATTGATCCAATCCTTTTTCCTCATGTTCTTTTAGATCAGTGTCTGTCATGTCAAATAATATAATATAGGACAATAATGGAAGGCAAATTTGGTTACGTTGCGTGTACGGGCGCAATATATTACAGAGATGGGACCAATCCCTCCCTCTCTCTCTCTCTCTCTCTCTCTCTCCTTCAATATTGTTTGGGACTTGAAATTGAAGGTTCGTCCCCATTTCACTCGTTTTCTTAGAAAAAAATAAATAGAAAAACAGAAAGAAAAGAAAATAGCTAAACTTTGGAAAATGAAAATCCAAAATTGGTGAATGAGGAAGAGGAACTCGAGGAACCCAAACATGGTTATCTCATGTGGTGTAATAATTATTTTATGTTTCCAACTTATACATCATCTCTTTGATAACATGTGAATTTCACAATTGTATGAAATCCACTTATTATGAAAAAAATGGTAAATATATTGGATGTATAATAGCCTGTCTGGATGTGGATTTTTGGATCATATCACTAAGTTTTCATAACTTAGTTCTCTAAACACGTGGGTCTCATAAAAATTTTTGTGTTTGGCTTGGTTTTCAATACTTGTTTCCATTACTCAAAATTCAAAAATTTGAGTTAGAGTGATAGAAACGGGAAATAGCAATTGGGTGTTTTCAAAAACTGAGAACTGATTCTCAGTGACACCAACGTAAATATAAGGACTTTGTGGGGCCCATAACTTTCCTTTTCTTTCTTTCTTTCTTTCTTCTTCAGGCCCACTCCAAGGCTTTTTTTTTTCCCCCTCATCTTCTTCTTTATTTTTCTTTCTTCTTCAGACCCACTCCAACATTTTTTTTTTTTTCTTCTTCTTCTTCTTTAGACCCACTCCACCATTTTCATATATGCATAAATTTATACCCAGAAACAAAAACCCACACCTCATTTTTGTGATTTTTGTTTTCGATCTAAGGATTTTTGGGTTTGAGTTTTCTATGTTTGTGGGTTTGGATTTGGCAATTTGGATCACCAATCTAAAGATTTTATGTTGGTGGGTTTGGGTTTTCTGTGTTTGTGGTTATGGCTTGAAGCTTGTTCGCTTGGATTTTTTGGTGGAGGTTGTGGTTTTGATTGAGGGCTGTTGGTGGGTTTGGATTTTTTGGTAGAGGTTGTGGTTGTAGATTTCTGGGTTTGCCGTTGGTGGTGGTGGAGCTTGGTTGATGGTGGTGGAGCTGGGTTTCGGTGTAGCTGGGTATTGATGCGTGAAATGGTTTTTTGGGAAAAAAGATGTTAATGGGTATTGATGAAAAGCATAAAGAAATAGAAATAGAAAGAAGAGTAAAGAAGACCGAACTTGTTTCCGATCTAAGTTGGCGTCGGACAGGGAGGTCTGTGCAGTGCTTTTCGCTTTATGGGGTTTTGGGTTTGTTTCTAGACTAGGTGTGCTACATTGGGAGAAAATGTCTTGTGAGAGGTAAGAGAAATCCCCATGCGGGTACCAACCATAAGCAAACAGTGTGGTGTCAGTGGGTGGGCTCCACCATTTTGGCAAAAAGTAGGCTTAAATTTTGAGTTATGTGATTGGGTTATGTTGCAAACAAGAATTTTGGAGTTTTTGAGAGAAAGTGGAAACTGAGTTATGAGTAATGCGTTTTGAGTTTGAGTTATGAGTTTTGAGTATTGAGTCATGAAAATTAAGTCATGGCCAAACCAAACGAGCCCTAAAATACTTTCTCAACGCGGTGGGTATACCTAAGGTTTGAAACTTGAGAGGTTGTATACCATACTAGCAATTGAAGATCGCTTCATGAAATAAAAATAAATTAGATTTGATTAAGTTTTTTTTTTTTTTTCTCCCTCTAAAAAAAGATCTACAATAAGGTCGTTTAGTTTATAAATTAAAGCATAAAGCAAAATGCATCTCACTTTGTTATAATCTTTGACAACTTTTTTTTTTTTTTGGTAACTCATCTTTGACAACTATCTTTATTATAAAAGTATTCATTCTTTATAAAAGTAATTGTGTTGAGTTAAATGAGTTGAAAAAACTATCAACCTGAACTCAACTCAATCCAAGACTCAAAAAGAATTCTAACCCACTAACCCACAAAAATCAATCCGAAGCATCAATTGAGTTGGGTTAGGTTGGGTTAATAGTATCAGGTTGGTGAGTTAGATGTACACTGCTCTCAAGCTTTGGACACCCTTATTGGGAGAAAAAATTAAAAAAAGAATAAACAAATGAATGTGTTGGTTGGAAATGACGCATCTCAAAACACAAAAATTTCTACCTCTAAATGCTATCTAACAGATTAGGATATGAGATATGACAAAGTTTTTCACTCAAGAGTGGCGTTCCATTTTGGAGCTCCAAAAGGCAACAATTTGTGATTCTTTGAGAGGCCAAATTTCCCACCAAGTATTATTTTACTTAATTCTTAATTGCACTATCATTGGGCGTTAATGCATTATCCTATCTAGGGAGTAGGGTCTAGGCCCACTATAATGTGAATTAGAAATGACGATGCCAATGTTCTTTGTGTGAAATGGTAATTTTATCCCATTAGTATGTAACAGCGGTTGAGATTGGAAATTTAAATCCTTGATGTGTGATGTGTGGAAAATTAGACACTAATGCCGAGAACAACATTGAGGTACTATTTTCCACCCATATCAGTCATATGAATAGTCGTTCCTATTTAATAAGATTTATTATTATGTGTGACGTATGGAAAATTAGACATTAACACGTAGAACAACAATGAGGTACTATTTCCCCTCATATCACAATATTAGTCATATAAATAGTTAATCCTACCATAAATATAATTCAGATTTATTATTATGTGAGATGAGAGAGGACATTATCATTGTACTCTCAAAGTATTGTATAATTACTCGTAACGAGTGAGTAAATTTGTCAAGAAAGAAAATGGTAAATTTCAAGTATAGTACCTTAGGTGCAATCCAATACATTATGTTCATTCAATAGAATTCAAACATCTAGTTGCATTGAAAAAAAAAATCAAGGACAATTAAATTCAATAAATCCATGTGATTGAATTCACCCCCACCCCCGCGCACCCCCCCCCCCCCCCCCCCCACACACACACACACACACACACACACACACACACACACACACACACACACACACCAAAAAAACCCAAGTAATTAACGGCAATCATTAATGCCAATAGAATAAAAATCTAAGGACCAGTTATCAGACCGAGTCATAGTCATACTATGCATAATGCCATTCTCACTTTGTTAATATGAAGTTGTGAATTTCTCCTGCTTATTCTTATTCTTAATCTTAAATTACCTTTTATATGGGTTCAGGTGATGTATCCCATACTAATAATAAAATAAAATAAAAATAAAATAAAATAAACAAATGATTGGTTTGGATAAAGAAATTTAAAGAGAAAGATTAGAATTTCATTTTTTTTTTTTTAATTTAAATGATTTGAATAAAGTATGAAATGATAGTTTTATTTTTATTTTTAATATATGAAGTTATACCAAATAAAATGGACAAAAAACGATAATTATTAGATGTTGTTGCCTATCATTATCATTTTCATTTCAAATCATGTAAGGATGGCTTCATACATTTCTTTATGTTATGTGTTCCACAACGGTACCTGTTTTAGGATGTTACATGTTCTTTATTAATTTTGTGAATTGCTTTAATTTTGAATTTCCAGCCCATTTGAATTTCAATAGTCACACTTTTGAGTATTTTGTACGAGCAGGCCTTGGATTTTCCTGGAGGAAAGGTTGAATTTACTTCAGAAATGAATTTCATTTCCGAGTCTGCTGATAAAAGAGTACCTTGTTATCAAGTTCTCGATGACAATGGAGAGCTGATCGTGTCCAACAACTTTGTACAGGTATCTCTCAAATTGGTTCAAGTAATCCAATAGGGCAATAAGTTTATCAATGTGGCAAGCTTATAGTTAAAGCAGAGTACTATGACTGCTCTGTTTTTGACCTTCTTATTGCCATGTCAAACGAGGCTTTTCATTCAATCTTGAACTTGTAGGTCAAACATTAACAAAATCCCAAAATATATGATATGTAAAATGGTATGAAATACTTCTTAATCCAAAAGGATATGCAAAATTTCTAGATTCATCTAAGTTTAAAAGTTTAGTTTTAACATCACTAATTGTTCAATTGTCTTGGTTATGTCACATTCAACAGGTAAGAAAGGAAGTGGCCATAAAGATGTATAGTGACATGGTCACCCTTCAAATGATGGACAACATATTCTATGAAGCACAAAGGCAGGGAAGAATCTCTTTTTATTTGACCACATTAGGGGAAGAAGCAATTAACATTGGCTCAGCTGCTGCACTTAGTTCAGATGATCTTGTGTTGCCTCAGGTAAACTTATTACATCCATATAAGCTATGTTCATATATACATAAAAATCACTGCTCTAGGACTACATGATATGTATAATAGACGTGATGGCTACTTAACCATCCAAACTCATTAGGAGTGTAGCCTGTCAGAGTACAATTTTTCAATTTTTTCTATCGATCATACTAATAATATAACCTTTTGAACCTCATATTCCCCTTGAAGCATCTACAGCTTTCAGTTAACTATGCAGTTCTCACTAGTATCTCTCTTGGTTTCCTTTAAGCATGCTCAATCTTTGGATTCCTCTATTTTATCACCTACTGGAACATTACATTTTTCTTCTCCCTTGTACAATATTTTCAACATCTTTAATTCTTACTGAAATGTATAGTCCCATTTTTATTTGCTGATGGATAGAAATAATTCCACCAAGGAGTAACATCCATGATTTGTCAACCTTGAATGGTCATGCCACCTTAATTAGTTTAGTTTTGGTTTTCCTTAGATCTACATTGGAATATACATATGGAGAACTCATATCCGGTTGATAGGGGTTTTGTTAATTGACATCTACTACCGATTGGCCTTTTTGGAACCCCCAACAATTATGCACGGGAAACTGAAGCAAGTGCATGTCTGATTTGTAATGCCAGTACCGGGAGCCTGGAGCTCTCCTGTGGCGTGGATTTACACTGCAAGAATTTGCAAACCAGTGCTTAGGAAACAAGGAAGACAAAGGAAAAGCCAGGCAGATGCCTATCCATTATGTCTCTAAGAAACACAACTACTTCGCTGTGTCATCACCTATTGCGTGAGATATCTACCCCTCATTTTTACTTAGTAGTCTTTTTTCAGGTAAAGATTTTTTATTATTGATGTATATAGCCAACACTAATTGTCTGCATACGCTTCATGCTTGTCAGCACACAACTTCCACAAGCCGTGGGTGCTGCTTATTCTCTTAAAATGGAGGGAAAGAATGCATGTGTAGCTACTTATATTGGAGATGGTGGCACTAGTGAGGTGACTGCACAATAATCCCTTCCACCTCTCCCTCTGAAAAATAAGATTATCAATGTTCATATCCTCATTAGTATCTTAACTGCTGTTTCAGGGAGATTTCCATGCTGCTATGAATTTTGCAGCAGTTCTGGAAGCCCCCATCATTTTTATTTGTCGTAACAATGGATGGGCCATTAGTACTCCTATTGAAGAACAATTTCGAAGTACTCTTCATCACCTATCTATTAGTTTCATTTTTAGCTTACACTCTTATATGAAGGATTGGGATAATCATTACTCATTAGTATCATATAAAATTTATGTCAGAATTATTATAAAATGGTTAAATTCATTATCTCCTAATATCTTAAGCTTTTGTAACAAATGGTAATTTGTCATGGTATTAGAGAAGGTGGTTACATTCCCATTTCCTCATGGCTTAAGCTTTTAGAAAAATCAGTAATTTATTAAATTAATGTTCATTGGGTTCCCTCAGTGAAGAGAAGGCAAGCCTGAAGCCCTTCTATGCTTTCATGGATAGTTTAGTTTGTTTCTTTTCTTAATTATTCATGTTTTGTAGGTGATGGAATTGTTGTTAGGGGTCGGGCTTATGGAATTCGAAGCATCCGGGTGGATGGGAGTGATGCTCTTGCTGTATTAAGTGCAATTCGCACTGCTCGTGAAATGGCTATAAGTGAACAAAGACCAATTTTAGTTGAGGTAGGACTAAACTTTTTTGTTAAAGTTTTTCCCGTAGCTGGTACATTGACACAACCCTTATTATTTGCCAGGCTATTTTATTTGTAAAAGAAAACAAGTGTGTCCCTCTTAGCATATGACCACAACCTTTCTTTTCAGTGAAAAGCAATGCACGTCTAGTTGTGTATTCCAGATTGTGATTAATTTTCTCTGTTTATTTTAACTTTCAGGCCCTTGCATATAGAGTAGGACACCATTCCACCTCTGATGATTCCACAAAGTATCGATCCGTGAATGAAATTGAACACTGGAAAACAGCTAGAAACCCTGTAAATAGATTTAGAAAATGGATAGAAAGGAATGGCTGGTGGAGTGACAAAGATGAAACTGAGCACCGAAGCAGCGTTAAAAAGCAGGTGAATACATGTTAATATGACTTTTGTTCAATCTCCATATATTAAAGCTATCTTACCTTTCTCTTCTGATACAATACAGCTACTGCAAGCAATTCAAATTGCAGAGAAGACAGAAAAACCTTCAATTGAAGGCTTATTCTCTGATGTCTATGATCATCTGCCATCAAACCTTCAAGAGCAAGAGGAACAACTTAGAGAAACCATCAGAAGACATCCGAAAGACTACCCATCTGATGTTCCTGTTTAGAAAATATTAGCTAAATAAGGAGCAACAGATGTGACTTCATGAAAACTCAAATGATAATGTGTAAAGTTTCAAAATAGTTCAAAGAAATATAAAACAAGCATTCCTCCATTTTTATGGATGTAACTTTTGCATCATAATGTCTGAAGTAAATAAAATAAAAAACAACTTTTGCACCATAATGCAAGAGCTCTTCTTCTTCATTTGAACAAAGATTTTACTAAACTATAACAAAAGCAATACCAAGAGGGAGTTGTCAGCAACCATATATATGGCATCTACCAATTGAACAGAGAGGCCAGTCAGAGATTGGGATAGGACCCATATTAGAGACAATTAAGGGATTCCCAAACCAGCTCAATTAAGGGATTTCCAATCAACTGTAATTATGGGATTTGGTAGATGTTAATATTTTGTCTAGCTGCAATTATGGGATTAGGCTGTCAATATTTTGTCTAGGTTCATTGTAATAGCATCTATATATTTTGTGTCAGTTCATCTTTTGGATGATCTTGGTCTTCACAAACCTCACGACTTTATTTCAAAATGTGTGTACAGTTGTGTGTAACAACAGTGTGCACTAATATTTTCCGAATAAGGAGTATGGAACTATAGAATTCGCTGAGTTTTGAGTAAAAACCTTATTTCTCATTTTCTTTGTCCCTAACTCCCATGTCCAAACACCAGCCAACAGTTTGAAGCATAAACTAAATAAACCAAATTCCCTGGTCATTTAGTTCCTTGGAATCATCACACGGCAATGATCAAGACGACAACATATCCTTGAGCGTATCTGCCTCACACTTAGCTGCTGGTATTGTTTGGTATCATTCGAATCTGATGCTCTTACTGTCGGAGATCGTTGCATCATATGAAACTCTCTAAGTCAAAATGTGACTGGATTACCTGTCCCAATCTTTTTACCATACCCTTCTTAACTTTCTCACACTAAAACCCCTTTCCGTTTCTATTATATAGTCCCCATACAACGAGCTACAGCTAGATAGCTAGCTGCATATTATATCCATTATCCAACACCCATTTGTGTTTTTTGCTAGACTAATATTATTGTGTCAATGGCGAACCAAAGGCGCCCTATCTCACCATCTCATGTTGTTATCTAGGATGCATGAACGCGGCTGGGAGGGTGCCACACCGGAGTCCAACGTGGCTGCCCGCGCGTTAGTGCAGCGTCTGAGCTTTTTTTTTTTTTCTCGGATTCACGCCGACTTGGCTTGATTCTCGCCAAGTCGGCTTTGATTCGCACCAATTCGCGCCGAACCGGGCCGATTCGGCCATATCGAGTCATATCGGTCGGTGACCGAAACGGCTGAAACAGGCCGAAATTGGCCTTGAATCTAGCTGGAACAGCCGAAATTCCCACCTCTAAGGCATAGTAATGTGTTTCTTGCCTTCTTCTTTCTTTGTTTTATGAATCAAGCATGGTAATATGTTTTTTAAGAATATTTTAATAGTAAAAATATATAGAAAATATAAATAAAAATATTTTTAATAATTTTTTAAATGTCGCACTCCGCTGCACTCGCACCCTACTTTTTCAAAAATTGCTGACTACCGCACCCGCACCCGCACCCAAGTCCAGAACACACCCGTGCTACATAGGTTGTTATCGCATTCAATGCCACTAAGGATCGTATTGAAGATGAACTTAAGATAACCATTGAAGGCGTGAAAATGGCGGGTGGCATTCTCCGTGGAGGTGGCACACTTGTCTTGCTAGGTGTCTTCCATAGGATCAAGAACCGTAGTAGGTAGTCAATGGATTGTTCTTATGGACTCCAATGATTCTTCAATGTTCATTTTATTTGTTTAATGGGATTGTTAAATTTTAATAAGATTAGAATGTCATAAAATTTGAATAGATTGTAGAGGCAAAACTAGGATTTGCTGCTTGGGTGCCAGATTTTAATGTATCTATGTATATATAAAACTGAAAACGTTTGACTTTTAGTTGACTTCATAATATTATGTCACATTAAGACCTTAGAATTTTACATGTTTAAACCGGTAAACCATCATCAAAATTTTAGCAAATCATATTTTAGAATTTATAGTTCTATATATAAACATAATTAATTATAATAAATACCTAATGCTATAATATATATATATATATATATATATAAACGCATATGTTTGTTTGTTTAGACCCCTTAAAGCAGATTGTTTAACCTAATAAATTAGCCAAATGATTACTTAGGTTAATTATGAGATCTAGGTCAAACAAGGATAGATCATATCATGTACAATAGAGAAAAATAAAGAACACAATGATATAATGATCTAGAAAAACTAATGAAACCAACAGTTTCAAGGTAAAAATTTATGGAGGATTTAACATAGCTATCCTCAGAGTAAAATAAATACACTACAGAGAATCAAAATTTTTACAATCAGATTTAACCCTAAATCTATTACTACCTTCAGTAGTAACTTACTAACATGACCACATGCAAGTTTCGAATCCACAGACTTCTTCTCTCTTAGATTTGCACCACACAAGCACCCACGCTTATGACATTGAGATCTCATTCAAAGGTTTCAGATCACAGCTTGTTGATCTTTGCAGTAACTAGATTCCACCAGCACTTGATTGTAGATCTTGTTCTGGTAGATGCTTGTAGAGTTAGAAGGTACAGAACCTCTCATATCTCACCGGAGTAACTCACAAGTCTTCCAAGAGTCTTCAAAACGTAGCTAGGGTTTTCCTTTTATACGTAGGAGTGTTGGACTGAAACCCTAAACGTTTTCGCGGGCTTAGGCCTGTTCAAAATTTTGTAGAAATTCTTTTTCTGCAATTTTCAATCGATCAAGCTTCACAATTCGATTGGTTGAGCTTCACAGAAAAATAATTATTTTTCCTGCAATTTGTACATTCTTAAGTTTTGACCTGTACAACTTTGAGCAATGTCTAACACCTATCCTAGATATGTTTTTGTTCTCGGTTTGCCAACACATACAAGTTGAAATTCTAAACATTTAATCCAAAATATTTAGAACATAACAATCTCCCCCTTTGGCAATTCGTGACAAAACACACTTGAAATAGAATTGTTCAACTTAAGAATTAGCCTAACTTACACATTGTTGCCCAAATACAATTCCATCACAATCTACTAACTATTAGTTGATAGAATAGACAATAGATGAGAAAAAATTAACTTGTAAATTCCTGAAACACTCAAAACAAATCATAAACGCATGTGTGGAAATTACAGTATAAATCCAAAATATAAAAGCTGAACTTGAATTCACAAAACATAAGTGATAGACAGAATATCAAATGAATAAACATCAAATAAACTATCATAGTCAATAAACCAACAATGTTTGTGAAACAAGAACAATAAAAGAGAAAAAAAAAATCAAAATCAATGAGAATAAGACAAAATCAAAATCTACTTCCCTTGAATACAAAATCTCTCTACTCTCCCCCTAAGTACAAGAGCTTATCCATCCTAAACCTACTCTCCCTTTTTGTTACACATTGCCAAAGGCAACCATCAAGGGTTAGAGGGTGGAGGAGATGGAAAAACACTCCTATACTTAGCAAAATTGGCTCTCAGGGCAATAAAATCAGTAAGTAGCTCATCAATGAGCTGTCCATGAGCTGCCTGAGTGGTCATAAAAGTCTCCATCATGGCACGGAGTGAGAGAGAAGGAGTAACAGTAGGATCAACAGTATCATCAATAGCAGGATCCACAGCAACAGTAGGATCCACAGGAATCTCCTCTGCAATAGACTAATCACTAGAGGTAGGAGCTGTAGTAAAAGCTTCACCTCTTGGTCTCTTTGAAGTCCCAGTGCTTGGTTTAGCACTCTTCATTTGAGCTTGTCACTGTCTAAGAAAGGTGGCTTATATGGGGGCAATAATATGTACTAACTCAAGGAAAGGAAAACTATTGAACCCTAAAAAGAGTAAAACCCTATAGATAAAAATAGGAAAGAACAAATTATGTGCCTTAGACTTACTTCTATACACCTCAACAATGGTCTAAATAAAAAGAGAAGGAAAACACATGGATCCATCTATGATAAAGGCATACAGAAAAGCACATCTATCTAAAGGGATGGTGTGAATGTGGGAAATAGGAAAGATATTATGACAAGCTATCCTAAAGAAAAGATAGTTAACCTCAGTCAACTCACTTGAGTTTATTCTTGGTTCAGATCCCCAAGAGACTGATCTTCCACAAAGTAAAGACATCACATCATCAAGAGGAAGAGACTCAGTGTATGGGAAAGTAGGTCTACGAACTAGAGGTACACCTAGAGCTTCAAAAACTACACGTTTAGTTATCCTATACTCTTTACCTTTAATCCAAGAAGTCAAAAAATGACCACCTATATCCTTAGAATATACAGAGAGATTCGAATAGAATTAGCTAATTAAGGCGGCAGGAGAGAGATGAGAAACATCACATAAAGAACCCCAGTTCCTAGACACTAGATTCCTACTGATGGAAGGATCTAATTCATCTTGGACTAATTGTGAGCTGTCTATGAGCTGCCTGAGTGGTCATAAACGTCTCCATCATGGCACGGAGTGAGAGAGAAGGAGTAACAGTAGGATCAGTAGTATCATCAATAGTAGGATCCATAGTAACAGTAGGATCCACAAGAATCTCCTCTGCAGTAGGCTAATCACCAGAGGTAGGAGCAATAGTAAAAGCTTCACCTCTTGGTCTCTTTGAAGTCCCAGTGCTAGGTTTAGCACTCTTCATTTGAGCCTGTCGCTATCTAAGAAAGGTGGCTTATATGGGGACAGTAATATGTACTAACTCAAGGAAAGAAAAACTATTGAACCCTAAAAAGAGTAAAACCCTACCAACTCATCCCCGTATGTACTAACTCAAGGAAAGGAAAACTATTGAACCCTAAAAAGAGTAAAACCCTACCAGCTCATCCCCGCTTGTACTCTCGTATCACCTCACTTGAGTGGGCTCAACAAATTGCCAATCAGCACTGGGTATTTTCTGATCTATCTAATTAAATTTCTCAATTACACTCATGAGGCACTGGCCTTGCTTGGGTGGACTTGAGTAAGCCCCTAACTTTTTTATTTATTTAAAATTTTCTCCTCTTTCTTTTACTTACATAGTAAGGTCATTCATACATATTACAACCTACACTTCTATATACCTATATATAAAACATTTCTCCCATCCCTCCACCCAATTTGCTTCTCCATTGATGATTTTCAAACTAGTTGAATTTTCACTAGAATATTGATGGTATAGATCTCACTTGTATGGAGACAAGACCCTAACACATGCATTTTTCTCTAAAGAAAGAGAACCTTTAGAAGACTCCAATTTTAGAGCCCGAATTCTTTCTTCTTCTTCTTCTTCTTCTTTTTAGATACATTTTAAGTGGGGGGCAGGAATTGTAACACCTCATAATTTTGATACCAATTAAATTATTATATGTAAATTTAAAGGAGGCCTATAATTAAATGGATTAAATAAATTTGGCCCTAAGGTATTAAAAATAAGATAAATACTATGGGATATGGAACCCAAGTGAGGTGGGATAAGTAAATATATGGGCCTTGAAAACCCTAGCCTTCTTCCTCTTTAGTCACACGTGTATTTTGCTGATGGAGGCTTCCTTTTTGCTTCAGCTGACTATTGAACTTTGTCTTTCTTCACTGTGGCGTTGAGTTCGAGTCTTCAGGTATGATTTTCTCATGCTCAAGATTTAAGAAGTTTGAATAGTCAATAGCTAGCAATTGATATGAACCTAGACTATCATTATACTATAGAAAAGGGCTCCTACAATTGTATTATATTAGATAAAGATTTGGTCAATATGTCAGGAAGGAACTCAGACTTTGAAATTGAACCAAATAGAGTATTAGGCTTGGACTTTGTCACCATGTTAAAGTGAAAAGAGTGCTTATGGTTATTGCATTCACACATAGCCTTAATGGTTGACCGATCAACCATCACACTTCTATTATTGTCTAAATCCTTGTCCAGCGGCATTAAAGGGACAATAGGCAACTAAATTGATATAAGGCATGTACGTGGCTTTCCATGTTAGATTGATATATATATATATATATATATATATTAAGGTCAGTAGATGTCCAGCGGCATCAAGAGAGCATTCTAGCACTAGATTGATAGATTAAAGCAATCTCACGTGGCCTTCAATGTTAAGTTGAATATATATATTTATATCTATAATGTTAGAGTCAATGGACATCCAGTGCATCAAGAGGGAATGCTAAGCAACAAATTAAGGCAATACGTGGCTTTCAATAGTAAATTGGATAGTTAGGTGAATAAAGGAGAATTTTAGATATATCAATATTTTCTAGGATAAAACTATTTAAGTGTGAAAATAGATTTTTAATTGGGAAATTGTGTATTGATGAACCTATTTTTTGGTGTTGCTAGGTTCTAATTCTACTGAATTGTTGTGATTCAAGGGAGATTGATTTCTTTAATTTTTGCAACTAAGAGGTAAGTAGTATTTACTAATTTTGGGGGTTTTCCCAAACAGTGTTGGTTATTAAACTGTTATATACATAAGAAATATATTGTTATTCTATACGTATAAATGGATATTTTAAAATTTCTTGATGTGCACATTAATTATTCGTTTTATGAAAAACTTGTGGCACAACCTAAATTTATTTAAATTTGTATGTGCGATATATCCTTATATTTTCGAGAATTATGATTGGATTATTTTTGTGAGCATCTTGAATGGATTATTTATGTGAGCATCTTGTATATGTTTTGAAAACCTATGGCATGTCGTGATTAAAAGCTCAGTATGGTATTTAGTCCTTAGTAAGGGACAATCATACTGCAGCTAGTCCTTAGCAATGGACAGTCCCAAAAGGGGACAGTGCACATTTGATAGCTCCTTAGCAAGGGAGTAAATTATTGAGGATCCAAAAAGGAAGCTCCTTAGCAAGGGAGTGCACCTTTAGGTTCCAAAGGAGTCATCCTTAAGAAATGGGATGAAAATGAGGTTCCAGTCCCAAAAAGGGGACAGCACAACCCTGTCAACGGGGCGTAAACGTTGACCACGAGAAAAACCTAGGAAATTGTTTATGTGATGGTATTAATATATATATTATGATGGCTCACGATATAAAGATATTTTTCTTTTACATGAAATATTTGATGATAAATATTGATGAGTTACAAGTTATGAAATTGCTGTAAGAATTATTTATTGAAGGTTTGTTCTCACACCCCAATGTTAGTGAATTCCACTTATTGAGTTATCTCACCCTCCTTTATTTCCCATTACAGATATATTAGAGGGATTACTGGAGTAGAGATTCTTGGGAGACAGCAGTTACGAACTATTTTTGTAGAACTGAGGATTTTATTATTATTTTATGGCATTAAACATTGTATTGGAGAATTATTTTGAGGATATTTTGTATTTGGTGAATTAGAGCCCTGACTTTTGTGATGAGATTTAAGGTTGCTAGTTTCTTTTATTTAACATATTTTATGGATTATTCAGATTAAATAGACATTTATTGCTTATGATTTTGGGGCGTTACGGGAATGGAACCTTGGACATCTCCATTGCAAACACCAAAAAATGACATTTCACCTAAAGGTCATTGGCTAGAGCACCAATTCTTGATTATTGATATAAGTAAAATAATTTAACACTTGATGTAGTAATTAGCATTATATTCAGGGTATATTAAATCAAAGTAGACCTAACTTTTTGCAACTCATTAGTCCCTGACATAACTCAGCGAAACAAAGTCAAATACCAACTAATTGGTTTAAGTATATACAATTAAAAATAATTTTCAAAACTTTCGTTTTTCTTTCATTGCATACTAATGTACCCTGCTCATGATCAAATATACACCATGCAACCTGGGAATCAATATAATTCTTAAGTATTCTTACTTCTCTTTCATTTATTTATTTGGTGTCCATTGGCTTCAATAGTAACATACAATCCTTTACAGGCATCTTAGACGGGATTTAAAGTGGTACCTTAAACAGATATCTTCCAAGGTTGCATTGATACACGATAACTTGTATGTGGAAGTTTTTAGACCTCATACTACCTCTGATACAGATGACATAGAACACAAGCTGTTCTATTCCTCGCTCAAGCCTGTTACACCATCACGTTCTCAAGATAGTATTAGTACCTCTAGCAGAAGCTACTTATCATCGTCACCAGGTTATCAAGATAGTGACCCTGGACAATCTGTCATCTCCTGCAGGAGCTTCCCACCCTTATCCTTCAGTTCTCAGGAAAACTCTGGTTTGCTTAAGAGCACCTTTGTTCGGCCTTCATCTTCATACAGGCCACAAGGGGATAAATCCTTCCAAAATGTTGTGCCAAACTATAAACAAGAAACATCAGGTCAGAGCGCCTCTTCGTATTTTCACATGAATATCTACATATTTCAGTTTAGTTCTAATTATTATATGTCCTGAGCCTTCTGCATGGAGTGCTTCTCACACATCGATATTGATAAAGTACTTGAGAATATTGTAAAATGCAAACAAAACATTTTTATGTGCTTCCATAAATGACTGGAAACCAATTTATTTCATTTCTCTGCTTATTTGAAATCAAGATTTCATTCATTCTCTACTAATTCATCTAAAAGATATTGGGCTGGGAGTTCTCCTCTTTCAATTTTTAAGTGGGAGGTAGAGTGGAGGCAGGGGGTGGGTGTCCAGTGTACTCTTTTAATTTTGAAATGGAAGGTAGAGTGGAGGCAGAGTTTGAATTTAGGACCACCTGCTCTGATATCATGATAAATTAACATTAATCCCAAAAGTTTAAGTTGTTAGAAGATGATGAATTTAATGATTTAATCATTAAATTCTTCCAAGAACTATAGAGCCTGTCCAAAATTTTATCAGTTTAATTACTTAAACTTCTGCCAATGAAGCCTAGTTAATGAAGAATCATAATAGACTTCTGAGCATGATGAACATATTTACATAGAAATCTTAATATGCAGCCAACCGAAGTGGTGGGTAGGAAGAAATTTGTTAGAACTGACTACCTCATAAAGCAATGATTGAAATTTGATGAGATATGGGAATATTTTTCATTTAACACTCAACTCTAGTATCAGTGTGATGTAGAGAAAGATGGTCACTATTGTGATAACAAGGACAAAACATTGGTGACAATGTCTAACACAGATATTAGTCATCCAGCATAGTGACCTTAATACAACGGATTGCGACAAAAGTGTCAGCCCCTACCCCTAGAAATGGTAAAGGAAACTTAGAACATATTTGGTTTGATGAACATTATACCCTCACCTTTTTTGAGGATAAACGGCAGAATTATACCCTCACTTAGGTATACATTAAAGTGAATTCAATATGCTAAAATCGGAAGATTAGTTTTTTGGTGGAATCACTGTTTTGATTCTCATGGTCTTAAAATGTAAAAACAGTTAATTGAAGTCACTGTTGATTTGAATTAGATACTATTTAGTTCATGGAGAAAGAATGCTGTTGCACATTCTTTTATAATCAATTGCTTTGATACAATAGAGTATATATTTCTGAATTACAGATATACAAACCCAAGGAGAAAATAAATATTCCTCTGCTTCTCAAAGTGTCCAAAAGCAACAGAACAATGTCAACCGACATCGACCTTCAGAGGCACCTATTCTCTGTTTTGCTTGTGGGATAAGGACTGCACTGTATTTCAAGGATTCTATGAAATTTAGTTTCCCTGAGATACAGCTGGCAACAAATGATTTTTCAAAGGGTAACTTATTAGGAGAAGGTGGATATGGACATGTATATAAGGGTGAACTTAGAGATGGACAGCTCATTGCAGCAAAGGTACGTAAAGAAGCAAGTACACAAGGGTTTTCTGAGTTTCATTCTGAGATATATGTCATAAATTTGCACGGCACAAGAACATCATGATGCTGTTGGGTTATTGTTGCAAGAAAAACCAAAATATTTTGGTGTATGAGTATATCTGCAACAAGTCTCTTGATTATCACTTGTTCGGTAAGTAATGGGCTTATTTGCACACATCAGCTTCCGCTGTCTTTGCTAGTTCCTTAGCTGAATCTGTATCAGGACAAATATTGGATCACCTTTCTTATTGTTATTATAAGTTTTTTTCTGTGATGGGATATTTTCATAGATAAAGAAGCAACTGTTCTTGAGTGGCATCAAAGACATGCTATTGCCATTGGAACTGCAAGAGGATTGCGTTTTCTTAATGAAGAGTGCCGTGGAGGTCCTATAATTCACAGGGACTTGCGACCAGGCAATATACTACTTACACACGACTTTGTTCCCATGGTAAATTTATTTGTTTAGTTTTCAAATCAGTACTTCACTTTCTTTTGGGGGCAATTGGATTAATTCATAGAGTTATTTTTCTATCTTAACTCCCATGGTAAATTTATTTGTTTAGTTTTCTTATCAGTACTTCACTTTCTTTTGGGGTCAATTGGATTAATTCATAGGGTTATTTTCTATCTTAACTCAGTTCAGTAAATGGGTTCACCAGGAATTTCATCATTAGAGCCAGTGATGTAAATAAATTGTAAGTTGTAACGTCCTATAAAATTCTGGTAGGCTTTGGTGCCCTGCCAGAACAGTTCTGAAATCTTAAGCAATCTATTGTTGTCCCTATTCTCATGAAAAATGCTGGGGTGTTGGCTTCTTGCACTTAAAGTTTCCTCTCTCACTAATGGTTTTCATCCTTGATGAGCATCTAGAGGTAACATGAGTGAGATGTGATTGATTGGTTTAGAACATAAGGAAAGCATATACTTGAATATCACTTTATGCATTTTTTTTCGGTGTCCTAAGTTAAATTGCCATCCACATTCCTAGAAATTGAAACATTATAAATTTGGTTTGTGGTGTAGAAGTTTATTTTACACCACAAAGTTTGTTTTAAGTGATTTTAGTATAACCATGTGACATAATAACCTATCAAATAATTTTCTATATATAGCATTGTAGCATGTCAAAATGTATTTAGCAGAGCCACTCCTACTTTTTCCTTTTTCTGAGTATTAGACATTGCTGATTGTCTTAATCACTAAAGCCTTTGGCCATGTCTGCAGTCATATTGCACTAGAGGCTAATTTGTCAAATTCTTAAATAATTATGTAAGAGCCATGTTAGTTTTAAGTGAGTTGTGATGGAAACTTTTTCTGTGCCCTTTGTATTGTTATAATGTATCAATTAAGATTATTTACATTTAATGAATATGCTGGCAATAGAGGATCATCGCCATTAATGAATTGATTTCTTCTACCTGTAGCTAGGTGACTTTGGCCTTGCCAAGTGGAAGACTAGTGATGATCCTGTGCATACACGGGTACTTGGCACATTAGTGTGAGGACTTGTGTAAACTTTCCACGATTTTGCAAGATTAAATATTACGCAATTTTTATTGTAGTTTTTCAAAACAAACAATAGTAAGGAGATTTTTGGTTCATGTAGGTATCTTGCTCCAGAGTATGCGGAGGAAGGTATTGTTTCTGTGTGAACAGATGTCTATGCATTTGGCATTGTTCTCTTACAACTGATGACAGGACGCACGGTGATCAATGAAAATATTGACAGGCAACAACAATCTCTGCGCCAATGGGTTGTTGATCTTCAAGCTATTTATTCAGCAATAGAACAATATCTATTTTGGCCAGAAAATTAGAAATTTCATTTACATTCTACTAGAGCATAAAAAAATTATCATATTTACTTTTCTTCTAATTTGAATAATCTTTATAATGTTGTACAACAATTTAAGGCAGAACCATTGATCGAGAGGGTTGCAGTACATGAACTCATTGATCCTCGTCTTGGAGAGTCTTATGACACATGAATTATATATCATGGCTAAAACGGCTTACTTATGTTTGCTAAGAAGCCCTGAAATGCGGCCATCCATGAAAGAGGTAATTGAACTTTGATGCTTAGAACTATGCTTGTTGTGAGAAAGTTGTTGGTTCTAGAAGTTTCTGATTTTCGAACAGTCATGGAATATATGAATATCTCTTAACTTCAGCACAAGGAGCCAGTTTCATCTTGCTAAAACGGTGAATAATTATTAGAACTTTTTCACATTGATGCACATGCACACCTACATTTACATATTATTTTAAAGTAGATAATTATAAATTTCATGGTATGACTAGAGAACCTTGTGTCTTGACTTATAAATGTTAATTACTGTTTTTAGTAAGCAATTTTAATTGCAGTTTCTGTTGCTTTTACATTCTGATGGATTCTTACCACAGCTTGTACGCTATCTTGAAGCAGAAAATGAGCATTTCCACCACTTAGCAGAGGAATATATTCCTCAATATACAAAGTGAAGAAGAGGACGATGTTTTTTATTTTCATGTTACGTATGGTATTGCATATTCTGTTTTTCTTATTGATACACTTAGCTTTTGATCTACATTTCTCTTCTTTTTTTCTTTTTCATGGGTCACTGTTTTTGTTTGTCTTAGTTTTGGACAAAGGAGACACCCACTATTTATATTGATTTGAACTTTAAATATAGAGCATGGTTGGAGAAATGATGAGTTTCTCGTTTATATGCTAATAATTATCCTATTTATTTATAGGCAGAACTGAAAGTCAGCATCTTTCCCCTAATTTTTGTAGACATATATATAGGTCCTTTATTTTAATATTCTATAGCAAATCTAATCTGCTTTCTTTTCTTTTCTTTTCAGTGTTTGCATTAACAGCTTCCACCACAAGAAAGAAAAACTTAACATTGGTTTACAACTTGTAATCATTGTTACAAGCTTTTTCCTAAATGGACCAAGACAAATTGTTAAATATAACAAAGCCCAATTCCTAGTTAAGGTCTAAATTCAATCTTACTTGGTGCAAGTAAAGAGAAATCCTAACCAACGAGAGGTATAAGACTTGCAATACAAGTAGAATTATGATTAATTTGCTTGCCTACGAAATAGGATTGGCTTGGACCATGGTTAGGAATTGGGCTTTGATATCTTCAAACTTAGGGTTAAACTTGTTACACACAAGTTGTTTTAAACAATTTTTACACACCTCAAAAAGCAACTAAAATCATGACTTGAAATCATGATTTTAGTTGCTTTTTAGAGTGTGTAAAACCATGTAAAACAACTTGTATATAATAAACACGGCTCTTAAAACTAATATTTGTATTTTCTTGAAACAGTTCTATTATTAGCCTCATTTTCTGCTTGTTATATACTTGCATGAGGCAATAGGACACAATGTGCATACTGAGGGGCTATAAACAGAATGTGACCAAATGCAGATTTGGGACAGGAGCTCGAAAGTGCTCAACATTCTGAGTTTAAAAGATTTGGGGCATAATATAGGTGGTGCAAAAGAGAAAATTTTGTACTGTGTAGTACACTGAGAAATTAATGAAAACTTTTAAGAAAAACTTATACGGTACCTAGAATCAGAATTATCAAAACTGCCTTTTTTTTTAATAATTTTTTTATGTCCTTTCACTATGTATAAGTCTAAAAAGTTTAGATCAAACAGCTTGAGTTCCTTGATAACTCCAAGTTGTCCCAAGGAGATGCCATTATAGACATGCATTGTAAGCTCACAAGATTACATTTAAGAAATAAATCCTAAAACTCAGTGTGTCACCTAGTACGGAATATGCATACATACACACACCTACAAAATATCATGCTTTTGATTATTTTTTCTAGCACCATGTTTTCATTAAACATAAGCTCACAAGATTACACGTATTGAGTAAATCCTAAAGTCAGGGTGAGAGTGTCACGTCTAGTACTGAATATGCGTACGTACACACACCCACACAATATTTTGATTTTGATTTCTTTTTCTTTTTCTTTTTGACCTAGCACACCATATTTTCGCAAAACATAAGAAAAATCCTGAATCTATCTAAACAAAATATTTCTTGGTCTAAACTCGGTTCAACTAAAAGCCTTATTCAATTTATTAGAAATAGTCTCTGAATCGTTTTTCAATTAATTAATTGGGCTCATCTACATATTCCTATATAAGGCTTCTTTTTCTCTTTGTTCTTTTTTTGGTAATTAAAAAAAAAGCATAGGAGGGGAGGGTACATTGCTACCCAACACACTCACTATTGGAGACCAAGAGAACTCAAATCCATAAACAAAATCTTGCTGGCCCAAGATCTGGCCACTAGACCACCTGCAGCCTTGGCATAAAAGGCTTCACTCTCCATTATCACTTTTTTTTTATTAGATAAATTTTGGCTACCGGTGTATACACACACACACTCTCTCCCTCTCTCTCTCTCCGAGTTAAATATTTTTTAAAATAAAATAAGAAATGAGAGAAAATATATATAATGTTAATTTAAATGTTTAATAAAATGAGATGAGATTATATTTTGACCGCTAAATGATGCAGTTTTTATTTCTGCTACTTTATTTATTTATTTGTTATTTTAATGATAATCAAAGTAGGTAGAAGTTGAGGATGTAGGTAGAATAACTTGTATAAGTTTTGATTTTTCAAAAAGGTTTTATTATTAATGGAGCAAAGACTTTTATTAGATTATTTTGACACAATATGAATTCCTACATCTGAATTCCCTTCCTTCCTTCCAGTTATAGTCGTTAAGCTTTAGTTGAAACACAAATGTTTTTCCAATGAGCTTTTATATTTTCATTCAGTAGGTTGAAATTTGCATTCATTTGATAAAATATTGAATATAATTTAGCATTTTTTTGTCAAAGTAAATGAAAGATTATATATGCTAATTGTATGATCTTACCATTGCACATTCGTTTGATAGTTCTCCTGTTGTTGCTGCTGTTTGAAGTAATTTTTCAGCTTCCTTATCAAACAAAATAAATACAGCACATTCTACTATTCTATCATCAACATTGAGTTGAATTCTATACTTGCATGTTTAAATATCTAATTTGATTAAATTTTTTTATAAAAAAAAAAATTTACTTTTATGTTTACATATATTATATGATTGTAAAATTGATAATTTCTATTTTACCTTGGAATTGGAAAATTAGAGTTACTTTTGCAATGGTTGCACCAAAAATCATTTTTAGATTTAACTTTTTTGTTGCACTTTGCGCATTCGATATAGTAATATCCAAAGTTTGTTTCAATATTTTCTGTTATTGCAAGGATATTGAAAACTAATTACTTTTTTGTTAAGTTTATTGAAAACTAAATATATTATTGGTGTAATGTTATTGAAAAAAAAAAATTTGTAAAGCACATGATTATCTGACTCCCATTGCAAGGATATTATTTGCTCGATTTTCCTTCTATTGTTTGTGATCCTTTTTTCAAGCGGAATTTTCTCCTTGAATTGTTGAGGAATTCCTTCAATTCTAGTATTTTCCACATTTCTTTCATGATAGAAGATTAAAATTAAAAGATAGTTAACAATTATTGGATATAAAGGTTGTTATTGAACTAAATTAATGTATTAGGATTATTTTTTAAAAATAATCGATTAGAGAAAATCAACAATCAAAGAGAACAAAAAAAAAAAAAAAAACAACTTAAAATACAAAATTAAATTGCATCAACCAAAAGTATAGTTCTAAAGAATACAAAAATTTATTAACCTAAAGTAGAGATGTAAAAAAAATAAAAATAAAAAAATCAACCAAAAAATTGAGAGAGAGAGAAATAACATTTGTTTTTTAGGGAAAACTATATAAAGAATGGAAGAAAGAATGACTAATTTATAGTAAAATGATGTAAATAAAAAAAACAAAATAAGAGAGGGAGAAATGTCTAGTAAAAGGGTGTGAATAAGAAGATACAAAATAAGGGAAGATAAAGATAAAGATGAAGAGTGATATTAATGTAGAGAGTAGTGAGGAGATGAAAATGTAGGGGATGGAGAAAGGTTGGAGAAAGTATAAATATTAAAAAACTAAGTAAATGTTAAAAAAAAATTATAGAAAAATTGGAATAGGAAATAGGATAATAACGTGAACGCTAATGTGACTCAACTGAAGCGTAGCAACAATAAATATTACGTTTTAGTTTATAAATATATATATATATATATATATATATAACACTTCTTTTCTCTTCATACTTTTAATATCCAATATAATCAATCACACCTTAAATCCACCACTATGGAGTGTGGATTGATCATAAGAGTATTCGTATCGCTTCATATAATGCTTGACAAGAGTTGAATGGTTTGAGTAGTGGCCCTTCAACAATTGTGATAAGTTCATACCAGAGGCTCCTCTTTTCATTCAACCAGGAAAAAAATAATAATAAAAAAAATCACATCTTATATTCTTAAAAATTTGTGAAGACTTTATTTTTCATACACAAACCTTGTACACCTTCACATTCTTGTACATGTACGGGTCATCATAAGGAGGTACTCGTGCCATGAGCGTAAACACCAATAATTCTACTGGGTCCTCAAAACAGAGCTAGGTCTGAGTTCTGACCACATCTTTCATGTTCCCATGTGGCCATCCGTGTAACATGGTTGTCCAATTCAATTCGAGTTTGGAAATATTGTTTCATTTCACATGCTTTTGGGTGCTTTTTTGCTTCTTCTTCTTTTTTGTGATAAATTTTTGATATTTTTTTACTAACATATCATATCATCTTCAACAGTGACTGTTCCATTAAATAGCATATGCTCATGACAGGAGTCTATCTTCTATGTTAGGTCACAATCTGAATGACCTCTTGTGATTAACCCTAATTAATTAATTTAGCCAAGTAATTAATTAATCAATTAATCATGCAATTTTATGGAAGCACAAACAAATCACCAATCAACTAAATATGCAGCGGAAAATAAATAACACGGTGATTTGTTTACGAATGGGGAAAACCCTAATGGCAAAAACCCCACCGGGTGATTTTCAGGTCACCACTCCCGAAACTCCACTATTATCAAATCAAGCGGTTACAAGTAAAAGAATCCCAAGTACCTACCAACCTACAGTTGAACCCTTACCCCAATACCCAATTGGACTTGATCTGTAGTGACAGTCTCCACCTTTGATGCACGGCTCCCAAGTACGTGACTAACCAATGCGCGGATCCAAGTACGCGACTTCAGAACACCAACTGAGGAAGAATGGTTGGCTGCAAAGTTCTTCAGTTCATCCACTTGATGAATAGCAGGAAGATGCTTGGTTACAAAACCCTATAGTGCAAATACACAGCAACTTCTTGATGGAAGATGAACTAGGTCAAGAACTTCGTCTGTTGATCACAATTTGCTTAAACAGAGATTGCTCAATGATAATGCAACTTGTGTCACCCAAAACGGCTCTTAAAATAATCATTTTATATGTTTAGGGTTAGAAGAAAAGAAGGCCCAAAAACATATTCACGAATCCCAAGAAAATCAGATTGGAATTCTGACTTTTTAAATCTCGACAGATAGCAGGTGTCGAGGTAGCTGTCGAGAGGTGTCGAGCTTTAAAAACTTTGCACTTCAGCTTGCTTTTTCTTGGACAGACTTGATGACTTCAACACTTGACCTTGAAACATTGTTTCTTGAAGTATTAAAAACACCTAGAACTACCCAATTACAAGCAGAGTGTGTTTTGTCAAAGGATTAGCCAATTTACATAACTAAGTGACATATGTTCTTAAACAAGTTAAAACATATATGTCCTAACAATCTCCCCCTTTGGCAATCCGTGACAAAATCACAACAAACAAATGAGCATATGAGAGAAGTCATAAATCACTCAACTCATATTCACTTGTTGAATACAATAAAATCTATCCTAACACAAACTCTTGAAAAACTTTGCAAGAAGAGAGCTTATGATAAGTAGACTTTGACAACCTGTATTTCTGAAACACTTTAAACAAAACTCATCAAGGCATCTTGTGTGAAACAGAAATAAATAGATTGCATACAAGTATAAAGAACATGTGTATAAAGATAGAAAAGAAACAACACATGAAGAGAGAGATGAAAGAAACATACATCAACATATATAAGAGATAAGATAAGTACAATGTATGTAAAAATGGTCAAAGGACCTCATATACAAGACCAATGTATCTAAGAGATAAGAAAAAAATACATATAGCCTCACTACATCCCTAAAAAAAATAACAACACTCCCCCTATCAAAAATGTCCTATACTAACTCTCCCCCTAAGATGACTACTCTCATAGCCCAAAACTACTCCCCCTTTTTGTCACGAGTGACAAAGGGTAGAGTGTCATGTAGACATCTCATCGGCAGAGCTAGCATCCCATCATCATCATCCTCATCATCCTCAGAATCTGACGCTGCTGGAGTAGATGGTGAAGGAGTAGCCTCTGGAGCAAATCCACCCATGATCGCCTGCCGTCGTGCAATACGACTCACACGAACATTCACCTGATACAACTCAGTAGAGAGTGTATCAAGACGAGTGTCCATGCGCTGCAGCTGCGCCATGATATCACCAAGGGATACATCGCTCGAAGAGGAAGAAGGAGCAGATGTAGATGGAGCTGATCTGGATGGCGCTGAACGGGAGGGAGGAGTGGCACCTGGCTGTCTCGACCTGAACTGCGCCTCACTACGTTTTACGGTAGCGGCATCTATGGCAGATATGTGTGTGAAGTGGTCGGACACAGGAAAGGGAACGGAAAAATGGCGTAGAATCTGCGTGATAGCAGAAGGAAAGATGAGCTTATCACGGGACACCGAATCAAGATAAACCTCTATGATAGACCGGATGAAGTGAGAAGGGAAGTCTATGGTGAGATGCTCAAGTAGAGAAAGCAAAAATCGAGCACGAGGCTCTGTGATAGAGTTATAGTGAGAAAGAGGATGGAGAACAAAAGTCATCACCATGTTAATGAATCTAGGACCTTTAGCAAAAGGCCTACATTATGTGAACTGATACTCACCCCAATCAGCAGGGCGATCACAAAAAGCAGAAATGAGCTCATCTTTGGACACAGTCCTCAGACGCTCACAAGAGGGGTAATCTGGAAACTCTATCCTCGGTACCCTAAGCACATCCGCAACAAGTTGCGGTGTGACAGGAATGCGCATACCTCGAACGCGAGTGACAAAATGAGGTACTGAAAGATCAATTCCGTGCATGTTGGAGTAGAACTCCTGTATCAGCACGAGAAGGCAAGTGACCGGGATGTCACACAGTGACCCCCATCCCCTACTGTGAATGACAGAGGGAAGGTCAGTATCGGCGAAGTCCGCCAAAATGACTTGGCGTTCCGAATGAACACCTCGTCGAGAAAAGTTCTCCGAAAATGCCTTATGAGCATCTCCATCACGGAACCGAAGGTTAAGAGGAGCAGAATCAGAAGAAGAGGAAGCTCCAGAACGCAGAGGGTTCCGAGCAGGAGTGGATTTACGTTTGGGTGCCATAGACACTACTAACGTAAAAGAATGAGAAAGAGATAGAGAGGGAGACAATCAGAAAAGTACCAACACAGTTCAAATATATCAAATATGTTGAACAACAAGTACGTATGCATGGGAATGCATGAGCATGTGACATGAAAAGAAAAAAAAAAAACTTCATGGGCTCAGCCCAATCCAATCCTAGCAGCACACAAACATAAAGCACACATCTAAATGCATGTAAATATCATTATAATGTAAATGAAATGCAATGTATGACATTTTGAAATCATCTAAGTACAAATCCAACCCAAAATTTCAATAAAAACTCAACAATTTTGAAAAACCCTAAATTTTTATGAAAAATCCCAAAAACTAGGTTTTCAAAACATGCAATGCATGAAAAATGAAGAGAATAAAGATCTTACCAAGTGATTTGAGCAAGAAATGATCAAGATCCAAGAGGGTTGGAAGATTTGAGTGAGAGGAGAGTGAAAAGGAGATGAACAGCCACGGAGAGATCGAGTGAGAAATGAGGAAAATCGCGATCTGCACTTAAATAGGCACCTCAGTAATTCTCGACAGCTGAGGTGTCGAGAGGTATCGAGGAAGCTGTCGAGGGAGGTATTGAGGAATTGGCCTTCGACAGATGCAGGTATCGAGAGGTATCGAGATGCAAGGAGAGATTCAGATACGAGAAGCTTGATCGATCCACAAGGTATCGAGAAGGTATCGAGGAGACAGAAGAAATCTCGATCGATCCACAAGGTATTGAGACAGGTGTCGAGAAAGAAGACACAAACAGCATAAGTGAATCTCGATCGATCCAACAGGTGTCGAGAATCTATCGAGAGGACAGAGACTTTCTCGATCGATCTATCAGGTGTTGAGGAGGTGTCGAGATTGCGATAAGAAACAACTTGAGGAGCTCGACAGATGACCAGGTATCGAGGAGGTGTCGAGAGAGGTGTCGAGCTAGCAAAAAAAGGCAGTTTTTCGAGAAGGGAAAATCACGGACATGAATGCAATCCAACACACATCTCTACCAAAGATCCACTCAACATTTAAACCTCTCAAAAATATCTCTCAACAAGAAAATAAGCACAAGAATCATGCAAAACACACACACACACTAAACAAGTCTAACCAATTTTATATTTCAAAAACAAGTTATGACAGTTTAGTGAGCATACATTAGCACATGTAAAACCTTTGTGATGGCCAAATCACATTGTACCTGCACATGTATCAAAAGTAGCAAAGAATATTGCGTGTTGTGTGTGAAAAACATTGCAAGATTGCATATGTGTATAGATGTTATGACGATCTGAGATATGAGAAAATAACTTTTAACTCACACACAATCATAACTGTTTGATGGGGACTATCACCTTTGAGGTACATCCTATAACTCTCACATCTCCTAGAATACACGCTTGCAACCATATTTAAGCATTTTTAATCTTTTTGCTTTTTATTTTCTTTGCATATTTTCTTTTATTTTAGCATATCATACATGGGTATATAAAAGAGAGAAAAGAAATACCCAAGATGTTAAGCATTGACATTGCACTTTTGCTATGCCGAAGCATACGGATGTCTTTGACACTGCACTTTTGCTATGCCGAAGCATACAGGTGTCTATGACACTGCACTTTTGCTATGCCGAAGCATACAGGTGTCTATGACAATGCACTTTTGCTATGCCAAAGCATACAGGTGTCATACAATGATTGGCGGGCAACAGTGGTGAGATGGTCATTTATGCCTTTCTCTTAGGATTTTCTAGTTCTACCCGTCAAAAAGAGTGATATGAGTGTTAAGTTTTAAGAGATAACCTAATCTTACTCATCACAAACAAAAGCCACAAAGCTCACTTGCTTAGTTGTGCATAGAGATGCTCATCTAAGCTACAAGAGATACAAAATTTAGAAAACTTTGTTTCATTGGCCATCCAAGGTACACAAGTACCAAAGTACACATAACACACACTGTTTTTGTATTTTTCAATTTTTCAATTTTTTTTTTATATCAAAAACAAAATAAGCAAAACTGAAAATAAACAAACAAAAACATGTTATCAAAGCAAAGCAAAAACTAGACTGACTCAGCAGAAAAGAAAGACACACAAGCAATGCAACAAACAAAAAAAACAAGAAGGGAGAAGAAAGTGATGAAATCACTTAGAGTCCTTTTTCTTCCACTCCTTGGAAGAACCTTTCCTTTGATAGAATCCTTGAACAGGCGGTGAGGGGGAAGAATTTAAACCGTTCAAGTTCGAAAGGAACATGAGGGCTTTCAGAAGATCTCCAAGAGGAGCAAGAGAGGATTGAAACTGATTATGGTTTCCAGATGCTATCACGCCATTACTCTGTTGAGTGGCTAACCACTTATAGCAATTTGGTCTAGTATGACCGGCAGCTCCACAATGATGACAGAGATGCTGCTTCTTTTGTTTAGGCTTTTGAGAGTTAGCCTTCTTAGCCCTAGGGTTTTTAGCATCTTTCTTATCTAGCTTAGGGGGTGCTCCTAAGATAGATTTTCCCTTGTCTAAGTTCTCACTAGCTAATTTAGTCTTAACATCAATGTTTTCAATTTCAATGTTATTAGCAGGAGGAACAAAAACAGTATTCTAAATATTTTTCTCCTTGGCCATTACCACGGCACGAACATGCATGTCAGCAAAAATGATGGCAAATGTTCTTCAAATGTTATAATTTTTTATTTTATTTTATTTTATTAAGGTAATTGAGTTATAATTCGAAACCTTATATGCACAAAGATGCTCCACCTTGTACTGAGTGTTTTTTTTTTTTTTTGAATCTTGTAACTGAGTAGATTTGTTATCAAAATAATAATCATAATATAAAAGCACAATTTTTTTTATATAAAATTCCGTTAATATTCCTAAGATTTGGGATAATATCAGTCATATCCAAAACTTTTCAAAACTGACCAACTTAATCTCTAATCACCGTGAAAGAAAGGAGAAAAATAAGTTAACAATTTAGGGTTCAAGTTTGTCAGGTTTGAAAAGTCTTAGATTTGAATAAAATTAGTCCAAATCTTAAGAATGTTAACTGTATTTTACCTTTTTTTCTTTCTTTTTTTCTCTTTTCTAAATAATAATAAAGATAAAATACAAAAATCACCTCTAAGGTTTGGATTAATAAGTATCAACACTTTTCAAAAATATCCAATTTACTCCCTAATTACGAACGACACTTAACATTGTTTGAAAATTCTTACTTATCTCCATTTCTTTTCAACACTTGTCTTGGGTGAACTAGTCTTGTCACTACAAAAAAAAAAAAAGGTCTATATAGTCACTTCAAAAACACTTGTGGATGACTAAATTTCTCGGTTTGAAATGAGTCAAACAAGTAAAATAGTTTCACAAATGCGATTTTGTATTGATGATTGTGTGGTACAATTCTCTGTGATTACAAAAGAGTGATCCTCTGATTCGATCTCCTTGAAAGATTTGTTGATTGGAGTTGTGGTAATGTGATTTTGATTTGAACACCAAATATACTTAAATTTGGCTGAAGAATGGATCGAAGACCTTTGAAACAAAATTACAATGAATCTCTGGCTATGAGCTTGTTAGAAATTCTTTGTTCTTCGTGTTCTTCGGACGTTCTTCGTGTTCTTGGTGCGTTCTTCGTCTTTGAAGATTTGTGGTGGAAGTTCTTCGGGGCTTTAGAGGCTTGAATCCATAGAGCTTCACTGATTTGTGGTTTGTGAGGTTTCTGGAGGCTTTTGAGCTTGATTCCAGTGAACTTTGAGATCTAGGAATATGATTTGGATGATTCCTCTTTGAATGTTCTTCGTATTTGAAGGTTTGTGTTGGAAGTTCTTCGGTGTTTTAGAGGCTTGAATCCGTAGAGCTTCACTGATTTGTGTTTATTGAGGTTTCTGGAGGCTTTTGAGTTTGATTCCAGTGAACTTTGAGATCTAGGCAGGTAGTTTGGATGATTCTGCTTCGAATGTTCTTCGTGTTTGAGGGTTGAAGTTCTTGAAGTTGCTGGAGGCTTCAGGGCTTGATTCCAGCAGAGCTTCTGGACTTCTGAATCTTCTCTGATGCTGCTTGTGCTTCAGATGGCTTGGTGCCCTTTTTCCAGCTCTCTAAATGCCTTAGGAAGGCTTCTATTTATAGGAGTTTAGGGGTGGATGAGTGACACGTGGCGGAGCTTGATTGGTGACACGTGGCAGAGCTTGATTGGTTCGCTTACGTCATCGCTTACACGTGCTAGACTGATTGTGTCATCGCTTACACGTGCGAGGTTGCTTGTGTCATCGCTTACACGTGTGTTGATGTGTGATTGGTTTTTGCATGACACTTGGCAAATTTCGGTTGGTTTCTGAGTAGTGATAGTAAAACCTAGCAGCAATATGTGGTGCTTTATAATTGGCTGTATTTTGTGGACTTGGTAGTGTGACGTGTCAGCTTGTGATAGGTCGGGAATTTTCCCTCTCTACAAATGCCCCCTCGAGACTCGTTCACGCACACGGTTTCAGAGTGTGGTGTGAGAATGAGTTTCGAAAACAGATTTTTACACTTGGTTCTTCAAATGAAGTAATTGAAGGTGGTGGAGCTTTCAGCAGGATGAAATAATTTTCGAGGAGTAGACCCATCCATATGAAAGGTTTTGATGAGACTGAAAAGAGGTCTGCGAGTATTTGAATGTACTTGCGTGACCGAGCCTTTTCAGGAGAGGTTAAGTTGAAGTAACTTCAGAAGAGTGTTTTTGGATCGTTGGCGGCGATCACAGGGTGTAGAAGATGGGGAAGAGGTGAAGATGTTGGTTGGGTATAACATGCAGAGCCATGGGGCCAGCCTCGTGTTTTTGAGAACTTCTGGTGAAGTTATATCGGAAGAGTATACTTCGGATTAAGGCGAGGCCATGTGGGAAAGTGGTTGAGTGCGCATGTGTCATCGTTTCACTCAGGTTAAGTTGAGGTAATTTCAGAAGCTTATGGATTCTGGGGATGATGGTGTTGGTGGTGAAGAAGACGGAGATGAAGCAAAGCAAATGGGTGAAACACACACCACCATGGTGCTGGCCCTGTACGTTGCATGGGTTCTGACAGTAAGTCATCGAATGTGCGTGTGTAATAGGACCATGCCGACGGACATTAAGTTGAAGTAATTTCAGAAGAGTACCTTCTGAAATACTTCAAGCTAGATTTAAGTTGGAGTAATTTCAGAAAATGTGTTTTGAGGTACCAGCAACGATGACCTTTGAGTCCCATAGTGGTGGGGACATGGAATAAGGCTCTGGTAACCATTTACCAGCCCCAAAGGCTGAACTCTGATGAGCTGGTGCCTTGAAGGTTGTTTCAAGTGTTGGATGAAAGACAATTTGTAGGATACCCCAACACTTTTTACCATCTTCACTTACTGCTTCTTGTTGGAAAAGCACAAAAAAATGAAAGATGGAGCTAACTTGTGATTCTGGTCTTAGAAACCAGCCAAGTTGCTGTTTGTTCCGAACCGTCGCTTTTGTTGGAAGGCCAAGCAATTGGAGAGAGACTACAGGAGACTTGAGGTTAGGAACAGGTGTCTCTGCTGGACTTAGACTTCCTGGCCAACCAAATCCACGAAAGCATGGAAGGCCGATACAGACCTTGTTATGAATAATTTTATGGACAAAGGTGGTCGTTAAGTGGAGAAACAAAATTTGTTTGGATCTCAAAACTACAATGATGTTGTGAAGAGGGTTTCTACCGAACCATGAGAGGGTTGATTTCAAACTGACTATGAAGCAATATTGGTTGCTAAGTGTTGAGAATGATGAAGTCATAGTGAGAAATGGCTGTGAGAATGAGGACTTGAAAATTTGAAAGAAGCAAATCTTCATTTCATGACTCAGTGTGTTTTTCTTGATGAGTTCTTGATGAATCCGGCCCTTCTATTTATAGTGGAGAGACGAAGAATGGTAGATGGGTAGTTGAGAATGGCGGTTGAGAATTTTTGGTGAGAATGATAGGTTGAAGACCGGTAGGGAACGAGAATTGTAGGTGAGAGAGATAAAGAATGGTAGGTGGGAATGTTTGGCACCGAACGGGGAATGGTAGGTTGGACGGGTGACCCGATGTAATTTCAAGTTCAAGACACACTTGTGAGAGTTCGTCTGTACTTTGAAAGGAAAGCCTTGATGAGGTCTAGAGAATAACCCTGAGGGGATCCAAACTAAATGGACGAATCTCAAGTTTCGATCTTGGGAGCTTAAGTTTTGGACATTGTCAGTACTTTGGAGATGTGGATCAGATTGGTGATTTCCAAGTCATGAAAAACTATGCAAGACAAGTCTGGCTCGAAAATCTTGACTTTGGGTTGATTTCAACACAAAAGACAACTATCTTGGAATTGAGTTATTTGTGCAATTTTCGAGTCTCAAATGATGGAACGGACTCCAAATTTGGAATGTACGCGAAAAATTGAGCAAGATAGGTCTATCTTAAAAATTTTGACTTTTGGTCAAAATTTTTGCAAAAGTCAACTTTCAGAAAATTGAACGTTTGCGCAATTTCCGAGCTTCGAATGGAGAAACGGATCTCAAAATCGGAATGTACGCGAAAAATCGAGTGGGACAGGCCCCTTTTTGAAAATTTCGACTTTTTGGTCAAAGTCAAAAATCAAACTTAGTCAAAGCATTTTCTTTTTCTTTTTCTTTTTCTTTTTTTTTTCCTGGCTATTCGGACCGGGTCAGATTTTCGGGTCGGTCCGGGTCAAACCGGGTCGGATCTGGACAGTAGGGTCAAGCCAGTTAGTGGAGGATGACGTCATTGATGACGTCATGCTCTAAGATTGGCGCGTGCAAGCGCGTGAGAATCCGGCCGGCGCATGAAAGCGCGTGAAGAAGGCTGGAGGTGCGTGGGAGCACGTGTTGCTGAAGCAGCCAGCATAGGCGGCACGTGCTGCATTTTTTGGGCCTGAAATTTTCAGGTTTTGTAGATCTGAGGCCGTAGAATCTCCTGGTATTTTCTGTTTTCTGAAATTGTGAACAGATTTTCACAGTTTTGAGAAATTAAACAGTTGGTTACCGCGAGCTTGTGGCGGCGCGTGGTGGCTCCGTTGATGATGATCTTTCTGGGTTTTGTTTTTCGAAGTCCTTAGCAGATTTCTGTGGGTTGATTTTTTTGTGATCTTGTCAGAAATTTTAGAAATCTGGAAGAGGAGACTGCAAGCATTGTTAAACTTGTTGCCATTTTAGTCTTCATTTTGGTTCTGACAGTGTTTGAAATTTCGGGCAGATTGACTAATCAGCAAATGTCTCTCTGTTTTTAAGGTCGGTAGCACAATCACTTTGAACAATATACAGTCTAGAATATGCAATAGTTTCTTTCTGACAACATGATGCATTTATGGGCACTCCTTTTTTTTCAAGGTTTGGTGCAGACTTCCCTGACCTTGAGTTTGCAAAATCTGACTTTGAGCTCCACAACAATCCTCTATATAAGGCCATCCGGAGTATGTACTAAATTGCACAAGCAGAGTCTCCGTGAGTAGCACAATACTAAGTGTAGAGAAATTATGCAGAGAAATTATGATTTTTTTTTAAAAAAATATTTAATTTAATTATTATTTTTTTATCTCTCTTTTTTTTTTTTTTTTCCCACATGCTTGGTTTGTACTAACCATTTTTTTTTTTTTTTGACAGGCTAGAGATTAAAATTGAAGCTTTCTCTTTATTGATTTTTTTTTTTTTTTGGTTGAGACATGCCATGAGATTTTCTACTGACAAGTTCTTTGTTGTTGCTTGTTTTTGTCATGCAGCATGCTTTCTTTGGCAATTAAGCCACACCAACACTTGTCTTTTCAACGCAGCCATCTTAAGAGTCTTTGCAACGTAGCCACATCAAGAGTCTTTACCATGAAGATATGCCAGCATTTGTCCTTGTACTGAAGCCATGCCAACATTCATTTTTGCCATGAAGCAATATTTGCACTTACATATGTCATGAAGTCGCACCACCATTTGCATTGAAGCCGTGTCAACATTCATCTTTGCCATGCAGCCACGTCAACACTTCGGTTGCATCGAAGTCGTGCCGACATTTCATTCGCATCGAAACCGTGCCAACATCTATCTTTGCCATGTCAACACTTCATTCGCACCAAAGCCGTGCCAACCTTCATCTTTGCCATGTCAACACTCATCTTAGCCATGAAGCCATGTCAACAATTCATTTGCACTGAAGCCATGCCAACGTTCATCTTTGTCATGAAGCCACGTCAACACTTTATTCACATCGAAGCGGTGCCAACGCTCATCTTTGTCATGACATCTTGTCAACACTTCATCTGCACTGAAGTCGCACCAATATTGGCCTTTGAAGTTGCATTAGCGCCAATTTTTAAAGGCGACAAAGTTCAAACATCAAGGGTACATAGTACTATCGCCAGACATCAAAATTTTAGAGATGCTAACAAGACTTTGAAGATGCAAGAAGATACCAACAAAACCTTGAAGTTTCAAGAAGCTCCCATCAAGACTTAAGGATGCAAAGAGATGCCATCAAAACCTTGAAGATGCAAGGAGACTGTATCAAGACTTTAAATATGCCACCAAGAATTTGTCATTGCACGAATATGCTCTTAGAGGCGAGATGAAGTAACACCATCTTTAGATGTTGGAAGAAGGTGACGTTGTCCAAATTTCAGAGACACAACTCAGAAGTGAGATGATGTGGTTCAAATTTCGGAGTTGTGAAGTGACACAACCTAGAAGAGAGACGATGTAGCTTAGACTTGCAAAGTACAAGAAGATGCCCCTAGGAGACAAGTGATGCAAAACATACTTTAGAGACATGGGAGGATGCCCACAGAAGAGGGGCAATGCCATGAAGACTTCATTCTTTGCAAAAGAGGTTGAAGGTTTTATTTTACTCCACAACCAAGAACTAACTTATGTTTATCATTAGTTCAAGGAAAGCTGAGCAACATCAACTCCTTATAGGCTTCATTTTCTACTACAATGGCCTTTGATCATCATAGTGTGAGCAATTGATTTAAGTGATGCCTTGCCAATCAAAGGGTTCTTGAAAGCACGTTGATGGCCTATGGAGAAACTCTTCAAGCTAGACATGCAATCCTTCTTCTTTTCATGTGACTGAACTTTAGTAAATGATACTAAGTTGCCTACGTACCCCGAAAAGGGATCAAGTCATTACGTAGTTCAAAAGATTTTTTCTTTTTGGCAAAAAAGGGGGGCTCAATGTGTAATAGTGGGTATCACCACTAATCGAACCCGAGACCTCTCAAGGGCGACTTGGGCATCCAACCACTACGCCACACTAGCAATTGGTAACATAGAGTGGGATTAGTTTCTCCTTATTGGTACGCTTTCAAAAGTAATGGAAAGACATCATGTACCCTTGCAGCACTGTAGTAGGTAGTTTAAGATCTTGCCAAGGAGCAATTCCTCAACTTTTAGGTATAGAAGCGTTTGAGGAACTTTCCATTGATGGGGCCAATCCTTATGCCATCATTGTCAATCAATTTGTAAGTTTCGTTGGTGTTTGTCCCCTGCCTAAAAGTTGGAAGTACATCACAAGCAACAGTGACATGGTTTGACCCGACAACTTCATTGAAGTTTAGATCAATCTTGTTTTCTTTGGCAAGCTTCATGATTTGTTCTTTGAAGACAAAGCATTTTTGGATTGGGTGGCCAATGATATGATGATATTTGCAGTAGTTAGGGTCATCAATTTTCCCCATGTCTTCCGGCTGCTTGCATTCTGGCAATTCAATCAGCTTTAATTGCAATAGTTGTTCTAAGATGTTTGGCACATCTTCATCAGGGAACATATATGCTTTTTGCTCACGTTCTTTAAAAGTCAGGCGACGCACTTCGTTCTTTTGCCATCCTTCAAGCTGTTTTTCATTTGTCTTCACTTCTCTTCTTGGAACCTTGACTTCGGCAGTGTTAATAACCATTGGGTCTTTGAGGCTGACTTTTGCATTCCTATCATTCCTCCTTACTTCCTTTACGCTTTCCTCAGGAATGGGAGGTTTTGTATTTCCATGGCTAGCAATGCTCAGCTCCATGTCATGCGCATGTGTTGCTAACTCCTCAAATGTTCGAGGCTTTATCCCTTGAAGGATGTAAAGAAGTCCCCAATGCATGCCTTGGATGCACATCTCTACAGCAGAAATTTCAGAAAGTCTGTCCTTGCAATCTAGACTCAAAGAACGCCACCGATTGATATAATCAACGACGAGCTCATCCTTCCATTGTTTGGTATTAGTAAGCTCCATCATGCCTACCGTGCGTTGTGTTCTGTAGAATCGGTTGAGGAACTCCCTTTCAAGTTGTTCCCAACTATCGATTGACTCGGGTTCTAAGTCTGTATACCAATCAAAGGCATTCCCTTTTAGTGAACAGACGAACTGCTTTACAAAGAGGCTTCCTTAAGTCCCTGCATTCTCACAGGTTTCTACAAAGTGAGCCACGTGTTGCTTAGGGTTTCCTTTGCCATCAAATTGTAAGAACTTGGGGGGTTGATACCCATTTGGCATCCTCATGTTGTTGATGCGCTTTGTGTAGGGTTTTGAATATGTGAGAGAACTTGTAAAAGAACCTCCATATTGTGCTCGGATGGTATTTGTTATCATGTCTTGTAATTGTTGGACTGATAACGAAGCAACCGAAGTAGATTGTTCTCGTCGGGGAGTGTTTTTAATTTCTCTCCCTTCGTCATCCTTCGCAGATGTGAATTTATGACCATGGCTTGATTCACCAATATCTTGTACTTTGAGTTTGTTCATTAAAATTGCAATTTGGAGGTCCTTATCTTCAAGTGCTTTTGTGAGAAGGACGACCCTTTGTTCCATTTCAACCATCTTTTCTTCTATGGTAGAGGTGTTAGTCATCATGACTGACACAACTTTCCAAGATGATGGAGAAGGAAGTGAATTGAAGTGAGCACGTGAAATCTCATTTTTTGGGTTCCCTTTGATGGGAGAGAAATCATGCGACCAACTTCTTGTGAAGGAAGAAGGAGATTTGCCCCCATACTTGAGGTGTTCCAAGGTGGAGATGTCCTTGTTGATGACCTTGTTTCTTGTAAGAGGGTCTAAGGAGATGATTATCTGAACCTTGGCTTCCTTGGTTGATTGAGATTGAAGTTAATTGTTTGCTTTGGGTTGGCTACAACTGATTACACCAATGCAGTTGTTGGTGGTAGTCGTACCAAGTCTAATTGAAGTAGCTATTGTTGAAGCTTGAATATTCTTGCGAGAGGCCATTGGAGCTGGTAGCAAGGTGATGTTGATTTCTTTCTTTGAAGGAGAATGAGATGAGAGGTAGAGATGTCCCACCGGGCGTGCCAGAATATGTGAACGACTAAATTTCTCGGTTTGAAATGAGTCAAACAAGTAAAATAGTTTCACAAATGCGATTTTGTATTGATGATTGTGTGGTACAATTCTCTGTGATTACAAAAGAGTGATCCTCTGATTCGATCTCCTTGAAAGATTTGTTGATTGGAGTTGTGGTAATGTGATTTTGATTTGAACACCAAATATACTTAAATTTAGCTGAAGAATGGATCGAAGACCTTTGAAACAGAATTACAATGAATCTCTGGCTATGAGCTTGTTAGAAATTCTTTGTTCTTCGTGTTCTTCGGACGTTCTTCGTGTTCTTGGTGCGTTCTTCGTCTTTGAAGATTTGTGGTGGAAGTTCTTCGGGGCTTTAGAGGCTTGAATCCATAGAGCTTCACTGATTTGTGGTTTGTGAGGTTTCTGGAGGCTTTTGAGCTTGATTCCAGTGAACTTTGAGATCTAGGAATATGATTTGGATGATTCCTCTTTGAATGTTCTTCGTATTTGAAGGTTTGTGTTGGAAGTTTTTCGGTGCTTTAGAGGCTTGAATCCGTAGAGCTTCACTGATTTGTGTTTATTGAGGTTTCTGAAGGCTTTTGAGCTTGATTCCAGTGAACTTTGAGATCTACGCCGGTAGTTTGGATGATTCTGCTTCGAATGTTCTTCGTGTTTGAGAGTTGAAGTTCTTGAAGTTGCTGGAGGCTTCAGGGCTTGATTCCAGCAGAACTTCTGGACTTCTGAATCTTCTCTGATGCTGCTTGTGCTTCAGATGGCTTGGTGCCCTTTTTCCAGCTCTCTAAATGCCTTAGGAAGGCTTCTATTTATAGGAGTTTAGGGGTGGATGAGTGACACGTGGCGGAGCTTGATTGGTGACACGTGGCAGAGCTTGATTGGTTTGCTTACGTCATCGCTTACACGTGCTAGACTGATTGTGTCATCGCTTACACGTGCAAGGTTGCTTGTGTCATCGCTTACACGTGTGTTGATGTGTGATTGGTCTTTGCATGACACTTGGCAAATTTCGGTTGGTTTCTGAGTAGTGATAGTAAAACCTAGCAGCAATATGTAGTGTTTTGTAATTGGCTGTATTTTGTGGACTCGGTAGTGTGACGTGTCAGCTTGTGATAGGTCGGGAATTTTCCCTCTCTACAACACTGCTATAGCTCCTGCAAACGCCGACATAGGTTCATTTGGGCTATACCGGCACTTTCTAGCGTCGATATTGAACCGTCGCAATAGACCCGGCTGGGCTATATGTGTGGGAAGTATCTAGGTAGCCAATAGTAAATACTTAGACACTAGCAACCAATGTTAAAAGATCTTTGTGCTTAAAGACCAAATTCAATATTTTTAAAAGAATTTTATAGATCCCGCACAACTGTATTAGCCCAATTCTCATAAATAGTTTTTTGTATTTTAGTCAAATAATAATAAAGCACCAAGATGCGACTTTACGAAGTGGAATGAAGTCAATTATGAAAACAGCAGCTGCATCCAACTCCATATGGATAAGGCCAAGGCAATTATTGTGCTAACATGATCAATAATGGATTCAAGATTGCAGGCAGCACAGTCAAATTGATGTCCACTCCATCTTGTTAACATGTCGTCAAAACTTAGAGTTTGTGTTTTCGTAACGTTGAAGCCCTCTAATGGAAATGCTGAAGCCCTCTAATCATAACGTTGCATCATTTGATTAGTAGACAAATTTAAAGGTTCCTTACTTTAAGAGGCTGTTCACTAGTATTAGTAGGTTTATGCATGGATATATGAACAAATCTCCAGAAGCCAGTGTCAAATTAATAGCCATTTTTTTCTCTAAGTTGGACCAGATAACAGTACCCACCACAACGTTGAATTTATGGGGGAATGATCAGGGTTTTGGCTTAGTCCATACATTTTAAAGCAACCATGAATGAACTTTTCAAATTCAGATGAACTCACTAAAGTCAAGATTTTGGTAGGCTCCATGCGTATATGCGATGAGCCATTTAAAGTGTATGTATATCTTTTCTTTTGTCCCTCTTAACTTTCTTCATGTCAAATTTTGATTTTTGACATTGACAATTGCAGATATGCAATTATCGCCAAAGATACACCATTTTATTAGAACGTCTATTGGACTTTGTGTTTAGCACTATTGCTAATGATGAGAACTATACAATGTGATGATGCCAAAAATCATCAGTGAGCCGCATGGTCGTCACATGCTCTAGACAGAACCTGCAAAACAAAAACAAAGAAGACCTTACAGAAAGTACCGGTGTGATACCGGCCAAACACCCTCCGAAGGTTAAGTTAGAGAACTTTCACAACTCTAAAGTGTCAGAACTGGAATAAATTATGCGTATCTTGGTTTGTAAAGGTTTTGGGGTTTTTATAATAGTGTAGAGCTAGCATTTTTTTTTTTGACGGAGAGAGTCTTTCCTTATAGGGAAGATCCTCATAAATACACGTAATTGGGGGATCATTTCCTTATAAGGATTCCCTTTATTAAGGTTAATCGTGGGTGCAAGATATTTCCTTGTATAGATATCCATAGGGGTCAAGCAAGGCCATGCTGGACTCGTCATGCTCTTTATTCTCATTGGCTTCTTTTACTCCCGTCAACCTCTCTCTTTTCGTCGGCCTGGGGATTCCCATCGTCTCATGCAAATGCCATCGAGTATTGGGGTAATGTTGTCGGCTTATGGCATTGTCAATTTCGTACTAATTCACACGCGTATGAAGTTGACAGGCTCAATGAAGTCATCAGTTTCTTTGTATGTAACAAGTTTATTTCTTCCTAAAAACACCCTTGTCACAATGGTAATAACAATAATAACAATGATAGCAAAACAGTATTGCCCTTTTACATATATACATTTTATAGGGATTACAATTTACAATTTTTATCAAACTTTAGTTCGTCTTCTTTTTTTTTCATTTTTTTTTTCTTGGCTAAATAACGACTTTATTGATTAACCTAAACAGGGGAGGAACAAAAGAATCTAGGCCTAGTCCCATCTCTAATTATGACCTGAACAACAGAAGCTGGCAAATTTTATCAAACTTTAGTTTGTCAACTGACATATTTTGAATATGTGTAATGAATGGATATCATGTAGTATAGAATTTGTTATTATTAGAATTAATCTTAGGTTATCAATTGTGCCAAGACCATTTTTGGACACTTAGAGCATTCTTATTGAGGGTTTTAAATGCTAAAAGATGCTTTTTTTAGCATTTTTGACCCAAAAGTTTGCTCCATCAAGAGTTGCAAATGCCAAAAATTTTGGCATTGATGAACATTGCGGTTTCATATTTGAAACCGCACTGTTCACCAAATGGTAAAATGTAAATTATTTTTTTATTCAATTGGGGCCCACTTTTTTATTCAATTGAGAAAGAGAGAGACAAAGGAGAGAGAAGGAAAAATAAAAAATGATAAAGAAAGAATATTTAAATGGAATGTTAAAAAAATAGAAGTTTTGATAGAGGAGATGTTGTAAAGTGGGGTATTATATGTTATAAAATTAGGATTTGAGATAGTAAATGCTAAATTTTTTGCAATCCTTGATAAGAATGCTCTTAGGTTGGAGCCTATAGTGTCGGTTGGTGCATAGGCCCTAGGTAGGCAATCCTTACTCCAATCATTTCTGCTTTTGCTTAGTGCTGAATGTGAATTCCAGGAGATTTGTGAGATATTAATTAACAGCTATTGAACTTAACACCAACATGAATCACAAAGCTAACAAAGATGATGGTGCTAAGGGCAATGGTTGCAGTTCAATTCGTGGTACGATCCTCAATCACCATAGGCCATTAGATTGTGAGATGGTTGTGAAGATGAAGATGGAGGGTACGTAGCAAACCAGAGGGAAGCGCAGCTTAACAAAGAGGTTGAAGGTTACCGTTTAAAGGTCTATATTCCTAATCATATGGGAATATCAATATCGAGTCTTTCCTTGGTTGGATGTAAGACGTAGAAATTTTTTTCGAGATGATGGATGTCTTGGATGAGAACCAAGCCAATGCAAAGTATAAGGAAACAACTAATAAACAATCACCTCTTGTAGGTAGGACGGTGCATTCCTATGCACAAAGTGCTTGGAGGTTCAGGGGATGAGTTTGGAGTTGTAAGGTTAATAACATAAAATCAATGAAAGTGCGTATATGGTTGATTTTCCTATGCACTTGGTCACCCATTCTATGTATAGAGATTATCTAATAGGTGAATTATTCACCAATTTAGGGGACTGATGTAAAACAAGTGTCTTTAAAATTTCTTGTGTAGCAGGATAATCTGAAATCAAGACAAAATGTCACATAATTCATTGTTTTTTGTCCATTGATATTTATTTCCAAGCTTAAATTTGATTGTTTTAGATTATTTTATTTCATTAATTTATTCTTTTAGCAAAGTTGTAGGAAATTTGAGGTTATTTTTGAAATTTTATTTTCACATATTATTGTTAGAAAACCCTAAAAAGCTCCTATAAGTTTATATTGTTCTAGACTGTTTTTATCGTATTGAAATAAAAATATTTCTGTTAGAATTTTTCAAATTTATATTGGACTCCAGAGTCCTTTCTTTGACTTTTTAAGGCTTTTGTTCAGTTAAAATGATATCTAGCTTTACTATGACTCTATTTTGTGTTACCTTCTCACTTAAAAGATGTTCTACCATTTTAATAAGACCCTATTTGTTTTGGCATAAAAAAATGTTCCTAAAAATGTTTTCTTATTTTCAAGTATTTGAAAATATTGAAAAAGGTCGTCAAATTGAAATCATTTTTTGTTAACCAGGAAAAATGGCCTCTTTTTAAGGCTAAATTTTTTTTATAAATCTCTTCAAGAGAACAGAAATCTTCTAAATGATAGAATTATATCCAAAATCTCCCAAATGACCAAAATAAACTTAAACCTACAAAATACCATTGAAACCTTCCAAATGAATGAAATACTCTTTAAATCTCGAAAATAATTAATGAAAATATACTTCAAAAATTTTTAAATAACCAAAATATCTCTAAAATGTCTAAAATGACAAATTTAGCCATAAAATCTCAAAAGATGACCAAATACACTCAAAACCTCCAAAATGCCATTGAAACCTACACAATAAACAAAATATCTTTCAAACCTTCAAAATGAAAAAGAAAAGAAGCCCTCTAAAATGACCAAAATATTTGGCAACGCAGAAAATATAACAAAAACTAACTTTAAATCCTCCAAAATGGCCAAAATTTCTTTAAAACACTCAAATGATTGAAATATCCCCTAAAACCACAAATAACAAAAACACAAAGCAAAAATGCCTTTTGAAACGTCCAAATTGACCAGTATGTCCTCAAATTTTAAGAATCATCCCCAAACTTTTAAAAAATGCACAAAAACAATGTTCTAATGTCATTTTAGAGGTTTCAAATGTTTGCAATTATGCTTGTAAATCTTAACTTTAGTTTATTGTTTTTATATTAATTTTTTTAGTTTTCTTTGTTGTTCTCTTATTTTGATTGTATTTATTGGTGTATTTTTCAATAATTTAATTTTGGTTGTGCTTGCTTTTTAGATTGATTTTAGTATTTTTATTAGTATTTTAAAGTGGTGAATTAAAATTGTTATTTAATATTATATAAAAATATAAGAAAATTTTATACATCAAAAATATAAGAAAATTTATGATTTTTCCTACAAGCCAATAACAACGGTAAATATTTTTCAAAGCATTTTTAGAAATATAAATAATCTCCAAAAAAAAAAAAAAAAAAAGAGCAATTTTGTCATAAAAAGTTTCAATTGAAAATAATTTTCTACAAAAAAATACTTTATGTCAAAACAAATGAAGCATAAGAATATTGTCAATGATAGACCAATAAAATTAATTTTGAACATATTAATTTCAACCTAGCTAGCTATATCGCCTTATCAAATTATGAAAATAATGTATGACTTCTTGTAACCCTTTTATTTCTTATTATGCTTAAATGATCGATATCAAATCAAACATCTTTTCTAAAACAGTGAGCTCAAACAGATGATACATCTCTCCAGGCCTTATATATCATATATACTCTCATCTCTTTGTTTGTATGTATTGGCTCTGAAAAATTAAAGCTAGTTTAGATAGTGGACTGGAAAAGTACCCCCACAAAATGGGGAGCATGAGAAGAGAAAGAGCACAAAGAAGTTAGCTAGGCATAATCATAACAGGGCCCTTTTGGATAATAAAAAATACATGTGTAATGTGTCCTGAGATCCATCTCTATTGGAGGGTTTCTATGAACCACCAAATGTGATTCTTGCTTTCTTTTTCTTTTTCTTTTTTGCTACTCGTGATTCTTACTTTCTTGGCACTTATGGTGCAACTAAAAACATATATTATCAAATGAATCATTTGATGCTTGATTTTTTTAAAAAGTTACATTCTTTGTATTCAACCAATTGCGCTTATATATATGTATATAAACACACAAGCCCACACATACAGCATACTTTTCTACAAGTGCGTACCTTTTTTTCTCGAAGCCCTAGCAGAAAGCATCAGTAGCTCTAAAAGTGCACGTCTTTTTCCTGCTATGTATTAGAGTTTATACGCAGCAGTACGGCGATCATTGGCCAAAATGAGGCCAGGGACGATGGTGGCTAAGAATCACGGATATGAGTACATGTACAATACGATGATATTAATACAACACAAATATAACAGGGGTATGACACTCTAAATAAAGTGTTCATTCTTCCTAGAATGACATCCTCAAAATTTTGTAATTGCAAAATAAGATAGAACTTTGATAAACAAGAAGAAAATAGAGGATAAAATCTTAGGAGTTAACATAATTAAAAAATAAAATAAACTAACATTGGATTGTTTGGAATCAGCACCTCCAGATCATATAGTCAATTTGAATAGAAACTTTTATTCAGTAAATAATTTTTCCTTAATTAATTGGAGTACAATACTTTACTTGTACAGGAGTACTAAACCATAATTCTTACAAAGGTTAACAAAAATAATAAATAAATAAAACCTACTTATTGATTTACAAAAGTAATCCTAACTTTAAATAAAAAAACTAATAAACATAATTAAATATTAGGACCTAAAAATAAAATACAATTGACCAAAAACTCAATTTTCTTGCAAAATGTAATTAATACTAAGTAAAAATAAATAGCTCTTTGAGCCTCCCACATCACTTTGAGAAATCCTCATCATGTCTTTATTGCAACTAAATTTCGTCCTACGCATGTTAGCGCGATTTTTTTTTAAGGAAAAAAAAAAGTAGGTAAACAATCAGTTTGGTCTTTAATATTTATATTGTAAGTTAATTTAGTTCCTATCATTTCATATGTATTAGTTTAGTTAGATTCTGGCCTTTTGATATTGTGTCAAAATAGTTTCTACCATTAAATGATGAATAGAAAATATTGATGTGGCTAATGGTGAAAAACATTTATTTTTTATGCCACTTGCATTGCCTCCCTCCTTCCCAACAACAATCCGCCTAGATAGAATTGTTTGGTGAATGGCTATGTGGGAGATTGTGTGGTTAATATGTTGACAATCTACTTTGTAGAATGTTGGTTTACAAAAATTAAAATCTTACACTATTATGAGAAATTGATTATCATTAATGATTTGACACATCTACAACATTTTTTTTCAACTAGTTTAAGGGTTTCAATTGTCTAGTGTTTTGGAGACCTAGTTAGAGATGTGAAAAGGAAAATGCCAAAGTTACTTAAAATTTTACTACAAAATGTTTACAAACTAATATGTCAATGAATGTGATTAATGAACTTCAACAATTTAATTAATGAATATTTGAATTAAGTTTTCTATAATTGGTGTCACATCAATTTGTGAGACTTATGTAATAAAAATATGTAGTATTCCTATCAATTGTGAGAAAAATAGTGTTCAACCATTTTATTAAAAAAGTTATTATTATTAAAAAAAAAAATCCTTATTACATAAGGAAGCTTCCTTCTTGAAGAAGTTTTAACTATTCATTGTCAATCAGGAAATAGAATTGAAGCCTTACAAATAGGAATTGTTATAAAGGATTAAATAAGAGTCCTCCCAAATGGGGAGGAAAGAAGACTTTCAGAACAATGGGTGTCCGTTTGGTACGTATGTTTAAACAACAATTTTCAGTTCTTTTAAAAATACGTGTGGGTGAAAAAGTGTATGAAAATATATGTAATATTGTTTAAAAAATAAAAACATATGTTTAAGATCATGTACCAAACAGGGCCCCAGGTTTCTTAAAAGAGTATTTCTCTATTTTTTTGTGATACAATTATTAGGTGTATAACTTTTGAGATTATGAGCTTGTGAATTGTTTTTAGAGTTGTTTTTGTGAGTATGTGAGTTTGGTTTGTAAGATTTAATTGAGAATGATCGTAAACTTGTAATCTATATAGTTGATAATGGATTTCGATTGACGTTGTCTATGAATATAGTTTTGGAGATGACTATGTTAAATATTGTTGTATTGTGTGAATATTTTTTACTTTATTATTTGTGTGAATATGCTATATATAACTTTCGGTAGCCTGAATCACAACAGCTTAAAATATCTAGAGAAGTGATGCTTGTCCTATAGTTTGTTGGCAAAATTTGGACCACAAGAAATTAACAAGAAGGTGATGAACGGACAACAGTTCAAAGCCAGTGTTGTAGTGCCCAATAAGATTCGGGCATTATGCATTGAATTATCTTTCACCTTATCCAATAAAATTAGAAATGAGTGCTCCTCCGGAAGGTATGTTCAAACTCAACACAAGATACCTTAGTGCTAACTAACAAATGAAATTGGGTTTAGGGGTTTCTCTATAAAAATTGGGATCCTCACCAACACCATGATGACAGAATTGTGCGCCCTGACAGACTGAAATTGATCTACCAATCAAAATGGACATTAACACTGTGTTTGGAACGAGGGAAGTGGAGGGAAAATATCAAAATAAGGGGACGCCGACAATTTCTTTCGTTTGAAGGAGAAAGGAGGAATATAAAATATCCCCTTGGCCCACTTTTTCCGATCCTCCCTTTTTGGCCCAAATTGAAGAGAAAACTTGATAATTTGAGCAATTAAAAATGAATAAAACAAACTATTTATGAAAAAATTTACAAACTGCTAATATAGTGAGTAATTATTAGTAAATGAAAAAGTGCTATTAATGGTTGGTCTAGATGAAAACCAATCTAAGATTAGCCACATCAGTAATTTGTTAAAATTTTGTAAAATAATTTGTAACGGTAACATTACTCATTAAAAATTAACACTTAGACTTTTTATGGGATGAAATTTACATTTTTGTCCAAGATTTTACATTAATCTCTCTCAAATTTCGGTGGGTATAAAAGTAAAATGACATATCTTTCTTTCCAATTTCTTTCCCTTTATAAGCCAAACAAAGGAAAGCAAAATAATTCTTCTATTCTTATTTCCAAACATACATGAGAGAAATAATTTCTTTTCCTTTCTTTTTTCTTATTTCATTTCATTTCTCTTCTCTCCTCGTAGTTGCAACCAAACAAAGTGTAAAAATCTTATTATAGAAGTTCATGCAAAATCTGGTGTGGACAAAACAGGGTCCAACATTAATTTCAACTGTTGTGGATCCTCCTAGAGTAGAGTTTATTACCTACAAACTGTTTTCACTTAGAAATCACGATTTCAACTGCTTCTGAATTGTAAAATTGTATAAAACATAAAGTTTATAGCCAGTTTACAGAATTATGGTGTTATTCAAAAAAGAAAAACACCATAATTCTTTTCACAAAGCAACGAGTCTTGTTTTCTTGCTGATAGTGATAGATGAGGGCGACGAGACATATTACATATACGATTATGAGAGGGCTGAGAACGAAAGGTGACGCTGACGCATCCAACAGTAGTCACAATTTGGGGACCAAAAAAAAAAAGGTGTGGTGAATGTTGGAGAGGCACTGAAAAGATAGCAGGATACGGAATCTCTGCAATTTGGCCACCTTTGCATATGTTTTACAGCTACCCAGTTTTTCTAGGCCGCCCACGCTAGCTTTTTTATTAACGAAATTGAAATTATTACGACTCCTACAAAAAAACATATCAATCATAAATGATCGATGTCACGTATATCCCTTTCATGTTAGAATATGAGATTTTTTTTTTTATATATTTTGTTCGATAAGTTTTGTATATCTAGTGGGTTTTGTTTTTACTCGAGCTCACTAGCTACCTCCCTTTCCAACAATCACTCTCTTTGCTTGAATCTACCACAACAACAACAACAATAAAAAGAAAAACTGAAAACCCAACATGTCAAAATTTCAATGAAAACAATGTGTGTCTATAAACTAAATTTTTGGTCAATTATTAATTAAAAATAAGAAACATCGTTTGATATAATCATTGTTATTTTCTTTACAATTTTTTTTCCCATACGTTAAGTGTATTTCTTATCTGCTATCATCTCAAAGCATTGCTCTCTTTAATTTTCTCATCCCCATAAATGTTTGTTCTAGCAGGATGAAAGCCTCAAACCTAGCACTAGAATATTGCGAGACGCATGCATGCATGGTTGATTATATATAATTTCTTAGCTGTGTTTTGACTCGACAAAATGAGTTTCTTTGGCAAGTATAAAATAGAGAAGTCAATCCTGTACTAGTATCAGTCGCACGGAGAAAATGTATTATATTTTTCATTAAATTGGTATTGGACTTCTAAAAAATGTACCAAAAAAATACCAAGTTGTACCAATATGTATCGAGTATATTTCAAGTGTTTCGGGACTTTCGGCTGGTACAATAAAAAAATTAAAAATATCAAATTTTTAATTTTTTTTAATATTTAAAACACATGTTATTTAAGTTTATATATTGGTTAATGTACTTAGACAAACATTTGGGCCTATAAAATATGTGGATTTTAAATTTGATGTTGATAAACAGAAAAATTAATAAATTCACACTTACATAAATAAACACACACACACACACACACACACACATATATATAAATAGTGATAATCCTGAAACGGTACACCAATATCAATTAATACCAAAATATTTTGTTCCCTGAACTAAGTCGAAATGGCTCTAGTATGAAATTGACTCACTCGGTTGTTGGTACTATAAAACTTCTGTTTTCAGTATTTCCCATGCACATCCTCACATTAGGAATGGATTATATTTCTGGAATATTTGTTGGAGTTTTTTTTTTTTTTTTTTTGAAAAGAGTTTCAACTTATTACGTCTGATTTAGATGATAGTTCTTTATCATCAAACCAATACATCTCTTATTCAATCATAAAAGATTTTATCAGTTGAGTTAACTGAAACCCACTGTTGGAGATGTGTTCAAATATAACATGTTAGCTTATTTGCCATATATTATTGCCACCCTTTAAAAAATTATAGGTTCTAACAGTATCTTTGGTATTGAACATAAAATGACTATATGTCACTCATTGAAATCATGATTTGAGAGCCTCCTAAATTTACTGATGATAGTTCTTTATTATTAAACCAATACATCTCTTATTCAATCATCTAAAACTTTATTAGTTAAACTAACTAGAACCCACTGTTGAAGACGTGTTCAAATATAACACGTTAGCTTATTTGTCATATATTATTGCTACCCTTTAAAAAATTATAGGATCTAACAATATCTTTGGTATTGAACATAAAATGGCTGTATGTCACTCGTTAAAATCATGATTTGATAGACTCCTAAATTTACTGAAATTATTGTCTTGAAAATTGATGTGCTAATGGCTTGAACTTTGAACATGCTCTTAGGAGCAATAGCCTAAGCATATTCTTCTATGGGGTAAACCTAGTTAATTAAATGGTTAGTGGTACAAGTGGACATGACTTGGAAATTGGATCTCATTCATTACCTATCTGAAAGAACCTATCCTCTTCTGTGCTATAGAGGGGACAAGCTACTTTTGCCTTCCAATATTTTGTACTATCTTCAAGAAATTTCGATTATTTACTCTTTCTGTCAAAATCAAAACAAATACTCTACCACACCACTTGGCGTTGTCGTTAATCCTTTGCCATTTTTTATCCCTGGCCTTTCAATCCTTTGACAATAGCCTAAGTAATGTTTTACTTTGAACAAAATAGTAAAACATGGGCACTTTGACATAAGGAATCTCCGCAAAATCAATTGACTACCCCTTTCTTTGTAAACGTCACTTAAAAAGAATTCCAAAATATGTGGACTAAATAATAAAATACTACATTAGAAATTATATTGTTTTATTATTCCCTAGGTTGGGTTTACACAGGGTAGCATCTTTTCTACCCCCACAGACGGAACTAGGTGCCCCTCCCCCCAAGATTTTTCAAAAATTATGGTTAGTATATATTTATTTCCAAAAACTTTCAAATATACCCCAAAATATATACTTTTGGCCCCTCTCCTCCAAAAATATTTACAAATTGACCCAATAGACCCAAAAATAAAAAAGTATCTGCTGGTTCGTCCGATTGCCCCATGAAAAATAATAAAATCCTTTAATCAAAACAAACCCAATTGTCCCAAGAATAATAAAAATAATCTCTAGATGAACCAAAATTAAAAACAAAATAGAACATAAATTTAGTTTATTGCAACATGATCTTTAATTGCATCGGCAAATATTGGATTGTAATGTTAATTAATGTGATAAATTTTGAAAATTCCTCAAAACTTTTTTTGGTTTACACTTCGGCCCCCCCAAGCTCGAATCCTAGTTTCATCCCTATCTATCCCCCAAAACCTAATGAATACTGAATTCAGCACTAATATTCCAGCTTCTATTGAACCCCAAGAATTGAGACATTCTATTATTTTGATAAGGAAAAGTTAATAGATACCCTAAGGACATTAATTTAAGAAATTTTAAAAAAAAAAAACTTTTTTATATATTTTTTATGAAAACGGTATTAAAACTTTCCTAAAATGGTCCATTAACAAATACCCTTAAGACACTCATTAATAAGACTCATTTTGATACATCTTTAAATGTTCTTTTATGTTCACAACTTGTTAACGTAGTTGATTGTAAGTGATAAACAATCGCTTTCACTTAAAGTTAGAACCCACCATTTTTACTTCCATCGCTCGTGATCAACTATTTTACAACTGTGACAGAAAATTTGTGTTCTTAAGCTTACTCTATCTTTAATTCAGTGACGAGTAAGTTTAGTATCACACCAATTTTCACAACTTTGTTACAACTTTGCCACGTGATAACTTGTGAATGATGGAATCTTAGACCCACTATTTTATTTCCACAACTCACGAGTTGTTACATGACAAAGTTGTGAAAATTAGTATGATGCTGGACTTACTCTTCAATGACAGTCCATGTCTACTGTCTAAGGCACTAGGTTAAGTCTAGCTTTATGCTCAACATCAACGTGTCATCAGACTAATTGTTTAACTTTATCTCCAAGTACTTTTGTTTTTAGTAAGATTCTAATGGGCCATTTCATGATAAAAATATTATTACACAAGATTAATCATTAATCAATGAAGCACTAATCAAGTCAAGGGCGTCATGTTATTCCCAACTGATTAATTTAACCAGAAAGTGGACAAGTGCGCGAGGACTGCTGGAGCCCATCGTTGGCAAGTTGGTTTTGGGTGAATTGAACTCGGCAAAACCGGTGCCCTATAAATCATGAGTATTGGTGTTATTTTTCCATGATCATGAAGGTCAACTAATGTTGTAGCTGCTTTTTGCACAAGGGGTTGCTGGTTTGTGTTATGAACCGGATTTTTGGTTGGTTACTTTGAGAGAACCAAGACCTCTTAATTTGATAAATTAACTATTTCGAGAAAATTTAGTCCTCCTTGTTAGACTGACTAACAATGTACTCCGATATTCATGATTATTATTTTATTTATTGTTAATATAAGAATTTATACAAGAAAGACTTCCATCGAGATAAGATGAGTACTTTCCTATCATCCATCAATAAAACTAATCTTAATCCAAATTAATCTAACTAATTCTACAAACTAACTTATTTGAATGAATATCTCTACCCCTTATTTATTTAACAACTCAAATAAAATAGGCACATAACAGTTTGCTTCATCTAGTGACTCTAGGATTTGTACAGCACCTTCTGCTTTAGGGTTTGCATATGAAGCAGGCTTCTATGATGTAAATTTAGAGGAATCTGGTGAGTTGGTGTGAAGTTTCATGCTGGACTTAGAGGTTTTTCTAATAAATAAATAAAAACAATCATTTGATAAATGATTTATTATATATGTGAGTGTGTATATATATATATATATATATATATATTACTTCATAGATATTTGTGAAATGCATTCTTAATGGAGATGTCAATCATGAGCATTCATATAAGCCTGTGCAGAAATTATTATGTATTTTAGAATAAAAACCTATTTTTTCTATTTTAGCTAACAATTTTTCAAACACTCGCATCTCATTATCTATTTTATACTCTATTTTAATAAAATATTGAATCTTCTTGATTTTTTTAATCATTTTACTCTTTTTACACGCAAAAATTATCATTCACTCTCTCTCTTTATTCTTGAAAAATGCAAAGAAATAATTTTTTGTATAAACTACAGAGACTTGTACATTTTCACAAGCACTGTAGCAAAATCTCATTTTGATTAACCAAATCATAATCTAATGTGGGTGATTTTTGGACTTCATTAGCTATATTTTGGATCTTATATTATTTTATATGAGCTGGTGCGAATGTTCTTAGCAGCCTCCCAGCTGGCTAAGTTGGCTCTAAGTTTGGATGAGATAAAGAAACTACTTTTTGTACAGGGGAGATAAGATTGTACAAATGCTAGTAAACCTCAGGATATTTTAGCTCTTTTTTTTTTTTTGGGGGGGGGGGGGGGGGGGGGGGGGGGGTGGGGGGTGGGGGGTGTAATTATTATCCAAAAATAAAAACAGAGTGGACAAGTGTGAATGTGTGATATATTTTGCGAACTATAAAAGGCATCAAAGCTAATAAAAATTATAACAAAAAATCCGAGCATGTGATCCCTACTCTTTCGAAAAGATGAACTTGAGAACCTATGAAATAGCGAAAATGGTTGAGGTTTTGTTTTTATGAACTAGGTGGGAATTTGATTCCATTTCTCATGGTTTTAAAACAAGAAGCAAGTTAGAATGTGAAGACTTACGTGGATCCCCATCTACTTACCTATCCTCATGAATCAATTGAGTTATAGCAAAAAATAATCCAACCAATCAACCATCAAAAGATTTATTTTTATACTTCACCATAACTAGAAGGAATTAGGGTATGTTAACTTAATCGTTGGAACAATTATTTATTTCTTTGTTCTGATGCATGTTTTTTTTTTTTTTTTTCTTTTTATGAACCATGACTTTGCATCTAGTGGATTTACTTTGCTGCTAGATCTTTCAATCCGACACAAATGTAGGATATACTCAGAGCATTCACATTTGGCTTTGCAAATGGCATATGTAGGGAGATTTAGCATCAAAGGCACAAAATAAGCTCATTACCCGGTCTTCTACTTGTAAAAATTTTTACAATAGTGCTACAGTTCCATCTTACTTATATACGACGGTACTGTAGCAACTTGGATAAATTTTATATTCTTTTTTCTCTGCCTTTAATTTGTCAGCCACTGCTTCTTTCTTTTCTTCCTTTCCTTTATTTTTTTCCTTTGATTCTCTATTACTTCACTTCTCACTCCCTTGCTCACATCTCTCTCTCGCTCAAGCTCGCCAGTAGAGTTGGGTTGGATTCGGAGTGGTCACAGCGTGGTGGAGTCGGTGTAGTCCCAGTGTGGTGAAGATCAAAGTGGTCATGGCATGGACACGGCAGATTCCGATGGGTTTGTTTGATTTTTTGCTATTAATTTTTGTCTTTTGGGTTTGGATGGGTTGGATTTTGGATTCCTATGGATTGGTATTTTGGATTCTTATGGGATTTGGATTGGATTTGGATTGGTTGGTTGGATTGGCGTCGTGGGCAGTGGTGATGGCGTTGTGGGTAGTGGGTTGTTTATGGGTTTACTGGGTTTTTGGTGGGTTTTGTTAGGGGTGGCAAAATTGGACACGACCCACGAACCCGACACAACACGACATGAAATTAGCAGGTTATGGGTTGTAGCTTAGCGAGTTCGTGTCATATTCTGGTTGACACGGCTGACCCGTTTAATAAATGAGTTGGGTTAGTGTTGAACATATAGAACCTGTTTGACCTATCTGACCTGTTTAATTAAATGGTATTTTACCAATATACCCTTCAAACTCTAGGTATATAAACTTATTAGTTGTTGTGGTTTATTTTCTTTGACATATTGTGATTGATTATTTGCGATATCATGATATGCTTTAATTTTGAATGATTATTTGTAATGCAATTACTCATTAGTTCTGAATTTTATATTAAAAATATTTATTTGTTTGTTTTTTCATAAATTTTTTTTTTCATTTTGATAAAATTTGATAAACAAAATCTGATAAACAGGTTGACACGACTGACCCGTTTAATAAATTGGTCGTGTTAGAGTTGAGAAATCTTAACCCGTTAAATAAACATGTCGGGTTAGTGTTGACTTATATCGTCGAATACTCATGAGTTGACACGACACGAATCCAACACGGGAACACGAATTGCCACCCCTAAATTTTGTTTTGTTTTTTTTATTTTGGGTTTTTGGTTCTAGTGGGTTTGGTGAGCAAAGGGCAGTGGTGGCGTGGTGGGCATGGCGGTGGCGTGGCGGGTAGTGGGTTGTTTGGTTATTTTTGCTATGGGTTTACTGGGTCTTTGGTGGGTATTTGATGGGTTTTTTTTTTTTTTTTTTTTTTGGTTTTTGGTTCTGGTAGGTTTGGTGGGCAGAGGGTAGTGGTGGCGTGGTGGTGATTATTTGTTTGGTTGTTGAGAAAGTGAGAGAGAGGCAGGGACAGAAATGAGAGAGAGATAGAAAATTTGTTTATTATTTTATTGTATAATTTATATTATTTTAATTTGTATTGTAAAATAAAAGTTTAGATGTTAAATGTATTGTAAAATGGTATGGTATAATAGATAAAATAGCTTTTAAAATGGTAAAATAGAATAGTTTAAAGATACCAAATAGAAATGCTCTTACAATTCAAAGTTCAAACTTCTTTGTCTGATATGGGGTTCATAATTTTTTCAGTCTTATCCCAAACCAAGCAGTATCTAATCCACTTTAGTTATAAACAGGAAAAAAAATATAAGAGTATTGAATGTAAACCAATATAGTTTTACTGTATGAAATGAAATCAATCACATCATAAATTAACTAATTAATTGCCTAAACATAATAAATATATTACTTTCTTCTCTCTGTTTTCTAAATTTTGTGTATATCCAAAATCTAGCAAATTGACTCCCAACTTGAATAAAACATGGCAAGTACGGATCCCCAAAATTGTGAGTGGCCCTGGGTCCCTTTGCGACTTTATTGCGCATTTTGGAACGAAATTGGAATTTAACCATAAAATCCCAACTATGTAGTTAATAGTCATTAGTTTCAAACTATATTTTTTACTAGCATCTCGAGTCTAAGAGACTCGATTTAGGAGCTCTAAATCGAGTTTTTGAGGGTCGATTTCTATGTTTAGATCGGCTTTGAGTTGGCACTTTTTCCACGTGGCGTCCACATAGAAATCGAGTCTTTAAGACTCAATTTACAAGCCCATATATACTATCACCGCAACGCAGCAAATCAGAAATCAGAAATCAGAGCCCAAAAAAGAAAAAAAAAAAAAAAAAAAAAAACCTGAAGAAGAAAAGAAAGCCCCAGGCAGCAGCGAACCAGGGCCAGGCCACGCGTGAGCCCAGGCCGGCGCGAGGCGCGAGCCCAGGTTGCGCGAGGCGCGAGCGCAGGCCAGCGCTACCCAGGCAGCGCGCGAGCCCAGGCCACGCGGCCTCTTTCTCTCTGAACTGATCTGTCTCTCTCTCAGATCTGGTCTTTCTCTCTCTCTCTCTCTCTTCTCTAATCTGGTGAGCTCGCGCGGCCTCTTTCTCTCTGAACTAATCTTTCTTTCCCTCAGATCTGGTCTCTCTCTCTCTCTCTCTCTCTCTCTCTCTCTTCTCTGATCTGGTGAGGTGAGGCGCGTCTGAGACTTAAAATGTTTTGAAATATTTTTGGTTTAGAAATCGAGTCTTTGAGACTCGATTTCCACGTGGTTGCCACGTGAAAAAAATGCCACATCAACCCATAACCACATCAACCCATAAAAATCGAGTCTCAAAAATTCGATTTATAGGCTCAAAATCGGCCCTCTTAGGCTCGAGATGCTACTATCTTACATATTTTCCAAACCGGGCCAACTAACTATAAAGTTTGATATTTATGCTTAGTTACCCGGATTCCCTCGCATTTTGGTAGAACTAGTGGACTTAATAAATAAGTGAGAATTTCCTCCAAAATATAAAAATAAGTGAGAACTTCTTTTTTACTTTATTTTATTGTGGTAACTTTATATATATATATATTAATGCAAAACTAAGATTGATAGAATTAATGTATTTTAAAAAAATGTACATATATATTATTTGACTATAAAATATGTTGAATTTTTTGAACTTATCCAAACTTATCATATATTAATATTAATGTCTTTTCCCAAAAAAAAAAAGTTAACCGTTAATGTGATCACAACCACCAGTTATGCTAATGATAGCCATTCATCATGTCCATAAACGGCAACAACCTTGATTAGTGTTGGATTTACTGCCTAACTTGTTTGGGATTCGGAGAGAAGAATAGAAGGAATGCAATATATATATATATATATATATATATGTAGGGTCTGCTTTTGTTGCCCAAGCCCAAGGGATATGGGTCAAAGGCCCAACGAACCCAAAACAATGAATTTGTAGAGAGTGGATCGAAGGTTTAGGCGCTGGCTGGCGTTCATGAGGCGTAAACTCCTTTCTCCTTTATTGAAGAAATACTTAGAGCAATTTACAACTGGGGGATGCTCCTCGGCACATGGCCGAGGAGGCTTTTCTTCCCTTTTTCTGTTAACCCCCCTCCCTCAGGAGGGATTCCCTTACATTATATACCCTTTACCCAACCAATCCTAGCCCTACACTTGTTGAGCGATCAGGACACTACTCAGGTGCTTGTCCCATCAGCCGCCTTCTCATTCTCTTTGGGAGTCGTGGCAACCAAGGTGGCACTGGTGTGGAGTCCTTTCCTCATCAATGCGGCCAGGGCGGTAGTCAGGGGCATTTAATGTGGAAGTGACTGTTTGTCATGAGCTTGTCCCTCCATCAGATTTATATTGCAGGCGCGTGGTATTCCCCCTCGGCCCATTGAATAGTCATGAAGGCTTCCCTGGAAGTGTTTGCTGGTTGCCTTAAGTTCTCAAATGTCCGATGATGGGGTCGTCCTCGGCTTGGCCAGCTGTGTGCCTGGGCTTCTTTTTTTCCTCCTCGGATTTTGGGTGCCTCCTCGGCTCGGGCCTCCAGCCCAGGAACGAAGTGGGCTGGGCCGTAGGATTCCTTGGCCCCACAATATATATATTACAAAAATATTCTTTTCTTTTTTCTTTTTTTTTTTGAGAGTTTAATGGTAAGATGTTTCATTTCTTTTCCTAATAGATCCATTTTTTAATCACCCCAAAATTGGGAGTACTAAGAGAATGAAATGTATATTAATTAATTTTTATTTAAGTTCCCTTGATACCTTTTTTTTTTTTTCCCCCCTTAAGTGCCTATACTCATATTTTTATTTTAAAAGTGACATTATAGTAATACTGTTATATAAATTTCATTCTATTCAACTCCCAAATTATGTTACTTTCATTCAAACATCCAAACAATTAAAGATATCAATATTTAATTCATCTTCAGTATGTCCTGTTTTCTTCTACTCTATATATTATATTCCATTCATTTTCTTTATGATCATCCACACATAAACCTTCTAAAACTTTTGGGATTGTCTCTAGATAGTACTTGAATTTTTTTTTTATTTGTTTAACTTAGAAGTTGAAACTAGTAGCTGACATTTATAACCAATTAAAATGGTAAAACTTGTAATTTTTTTTTTTTTGAAGAGGTAAAACTTTTTTTTTTTTGGCTAAGTAAATGCGGGGGCTTGAACCCCCGAGCAATAGGTTACTTACATAACCGGGTTCCAACTCACCTAAAGTAGCGTGGTAGAAGAGGTAAAACTTGTAACTTGATTTAAGAGGATAGTGAATAAAGAGTACTTATTTTACACTGCATATTGTATTTAGACTTGAATTTTTCTACTCGTCTTCTATTTTCACTTAAACAAAATTAACAAAAAAAAATATAAATGAAATTATTGAAGAGGCCTTTCGTTTTATCTACTTCGATTGACTTGACCTCATTTGGCTTTATCTACTTTGATTGACATTTCCTTTATAAACTCCCAAACATAAACCTTCTAGCACACCCCTAATCACTATTTTCCTTAGATTACTATGGCCTATGATGTTTGGTAGCACAAATGATTGCGAGAGAATTTGACAAAGCCAGAAAAGTCCAAAGCATAAAAAAATATATTAAAAAAAAAGGAAAATAGCATAAGTATATTACTATATTTTAGTAATTTATTAAGAAAATCCTTCTTCAAAGCATAACGTAACTAAAGCAAGAAGAAGAATTTCCTTCAAAAGTAAATTTATACGATTCTCAATTTAGAAAAGACACAATTAATAAGTTTTCAACAATTTTTTTATTGTTTGCATATTTAATGCTTTAACAATGGCCCATGAAGAAGTGAAGTGAGTTTCAATTAATACAGTTTGTTATTGTTAAATAAAGAATTTAGGTTCAAGTATTGCTTATACTAAAATGTAATTGATGTTTTGATATGATGATAAAGAGTAATCATCATATATCGAACGATATATATTTAAATCAATCATATCGTATATAAAAAAACAAAAAACATAAACAAAAAATGACTCAATTTCGCTTGATATTTGTCAAGTAACCAAAAGCACATCTATTTATGTTACTTCAAAACAAAAGGTAGAAGTCTCAAAGAAGTCGTCTTTTGAAATCAAACCGGAACAAGTGTAACAAAAACAAAATGAGCTATATTAACATTCCTCATTCGGTGGTCCTCAAGGGTAACCAGCCTCCCATTTTGCTTTTTCCTTCTTTCTTTTTCTTTTTCTTTTGGGTATTGAAAAGCAGCATTTGCTCTTTAAAATCTAAAAAGCTTTTTCTACTTAACAGAAAACTAAATGGCACAAAAGCACAAGCCTCTGAATCTTTTGGATTCAAATATGAGAAACAAATTCATGTACGTGGACATCATAATATACATAGTCGAAAAAGAAAGCATAGTAATACTTGTACTATGAAAATGTGGTGGCATATTCCCATTTAGAAATCCAAAATCCTAGGTCTACCATTTTTTTTAGAAGAATCATAAAGTCTATCTATTATTCCAGACTCTTAAACAAAAATATATATATATATATATATATATATATATATGACCTTTAAAAAGTATCATCTTTAATAGATGTGTAGATAATAAATCAGCGGTGGATATCCACTTCATTATTCGCAAGTACTCGCTTTGTTTTTCCGAAATCCACAAAAGGGTATTATCGTCTTAAAGGAAATCCAGTTGTGCACTTGCACATTTGTACATTACCGGGAATACGCCAAGAAAATAAGACAACCACCACGAGCACTGTGACAATGTATACAACATGCCTAATGGGGAAGCCAATCTCACGCGCATTGCTCCCATCCGCTTGTCATTCACAACTCACAAAGGCTCATAGGATTATTTATTTGCTACATAGTTCATAGCTTGATGACTGTTAAATATATTTGGGTTAAGGCTCAACAGGTTCAAATATGTTTTTAGTCCATATAGGGCTAACCATAACTCATTTGGAGATAGTAAAGATATTGCTGCTAAGGCCTAAGTGCTCTATCACTTGGGCATAGGCTATCAAGCCGAACCATTTTTCTTTCTCTCATGCTCTCGCATATCAACCTCAGTTTTATATTTTATTCTTTGGTATTATAGCTAATCGATCTTGGCTCTTAGCAAAATTTTTATTTTCTACCCAAACCAAACCAACCAAGTCTTCCATCCACAAAACACCCAGTGTTGCTACCATCAATAAACCCACAAGATAAACCATCTCAATCTACTTTAAAGCACACAAATCACACATTTGCATCGTTACCATCACAAATCTTTCAACACCTATCAAAACCGTTGCCACTAATTCAAGCCGCCACTACCACAACTCACTATCTCAAAATCACAGCACAAACCACCACCATTCAAAAGCATAGGAGTTGATCAAGATTGTAGAAAAATCAACCAAAAGGAAAGCTACACACACTATCATGCACCACCACAATGATTGATGCATCAATCCACGCACCTCATGCCCTCCGACACGCCACCAAACCTCCCTACGTGCTAGCATGCACCGCTATCCCTCCCCGCATCCTAGCAAGATGTTGTCTCACATGCTTCCTTGCTTACCATAAGCCACATGTGTCAATTAAGATATGTGAAGTCACCTTGCCATGTGTCAAATTCAAGGTCATCCATGTTAGTATTGATGTCACCATATATGGCACATTAGTAGCCTCTGCCGCATCAACATCACATCATTTGCCAAACATCCATTCTTTTAGGCTAAGTTGATCATGACCCAACTCAATTTGAAACTTGAACTATATCCAACCCATTGAACAGATCAAAAATCTTTGGTTATTAACTCTCAATAGGATTGAAAGGTTCCGACTAGGCCTATCCTACTCCGTTTTTCACATAGGATTTTGAGAGCACTAGCATTGGGGGGTGTAAACACGCCTAGTTGCTATTTTACAACAAAAACTTCAAAAAACACCCCACATCCGAGTATGGGTTTCTAAAAAAATTTGCAACCTGTGAACAATTGGTTCTTATATATAGAACCAACTATTCACTTGGATGCAAAATAAATATTAGTATTATAATTGAAATATCTGACATTCTCTCTCCTCAGTTCAGCTACACACAAGCTCCTTCTCTCTCATTTTAATTCAACTACATGCAAGCTCCTTCTCATTTCAATAAACATTAGTATTATTTACATGATTATTTAAATGAGATGGTATAAATAAAGAAAGAATAAAAATGAATATTTAAATGAGATGGTATAAATATAAAAACTGAGATGTTAGGTATATTGTAAAGTGAGTTGGTATAATAGATAAAGTGACTTTTGAGGTGGTAAAATAGAACTTTTTTGGCCACCCGAATGCTAGTGCTCTGATGTTGGGGCCCAATTTCCCATATGAGACACCTAAATCACTCAATTTGATCCTTTTAAGGTTCAATCTATACACAAAATTCATTCATTCTCGTATTTATTCCACATTATGCCTAGTCTGTTTTCCATCCAATCAAGTAATTCATAGTTGCTTTAAACTCATCTTCATGGCATCTTTACAGACTTATATTCCAAACTAAAGATATCAGCAAGTCTCAACCTTAAGTTTAAGGGAGAGTGTTAAAGATGGGTTTACTATGTGTTAAGATGTTAAAGCCCAAGATGACCAAATATATTGAAAGTACCCTAACTCCTATATATATCCTACTTAAGGCTCATTTTTTTTTTTTTTTTTTTCGAAATACTACTTAAGGCTCATTGTAACATACAGTTGAGCATAGTAAATATGTAGTTGTTTAGGGCTTCCGCACTTATCATTTCCCCCCCCCCCCCCCCCTCCCCCCCTTTTCTAACTTCAACAAAGACATTACTTTATTCTTTTTAAAAGAAATTTTAGGTCCAAATACCCTAGGATGACAAAACAAGAACTATATTGCGAAAGTCCAAAATCATACCTATAAGTGAAAAAATCAAAAAGGTAATAGAATAATACTAAAGAAAAAATTATATGGTTGGCACATTTATTATGTTTAGTACACATGATTAGCATCCATTCCACATCCACCAATATATGCTAATGTTATGGTTTTTGTCCTTGTACAACAATTTGCCAACTAATCCCAAGTATTTTGCATAAAAATCAAATCAACAAGAAAAGACAATATATGCTTGATTAAAGAGATGTCTAAAATGATATTTCAACCTCAAAAAAATATCCAACATGAAAATAGTAGTAATTATTAAATACTTCAGGAGGAATATAAATTTTATGTTCCATTTTTGGTGTTTTACTGTATACTTTACCAATCCTGGTATGTCATCTGGTTAGTTTTTTTTTTTTTTTTTTTTTTTTCCATTTTAAACTTTGTTTATTTTATAAGAAAAATTACTATACTACTTATAATTTTTCTGCATATATTTATACAAAGAAATAGAAAAATAAAAATAAAAATAGAGCGTGTTACACGCGCTGAAAGAACAGAGGGGGCTATAAAAGCAACGTTTTTATGTAAACGGAGGGAAGAGTTTGGTCGCCGCGTCATATCTATCTGAATTCTGAAAACATATGAACCAAATCTATATACATATACATATATATATATATATATATATATATATATATATTATTTTTCGAATAAAATAAATGATGGGTAATTATTTAAAGACCTCAGCCACGCCATGCCCAAGTGTACGATTCCATTTCCTTCTTTCTTTAGACCCTTTGCTTTTGCTTCAGCTCTCAGTCACACACACACTCTCTCTCTCACACACAGAGACAAAGAGAGAAAGAGAGAGAGAGAGCATTACTTTCTTTGTAGTTTGTGCGTGGGAGTAGGAGAGAGTGGTATTCCATCGTCGAAAGCAAAGCAGAGGTCATAAAGAGATGATGAGTTCAGATTTGCTTTAAAAACCATTCTCTCTTAATTTTACTATCTCTGTGTCTCTGTGACTGTCTTTCTCTCCTGTCTCTTTGCTCTCTCTGAGGATGTAAAAACTTTCAAGCAACTTCCAAGGTAAACGCTTTTCTTTCCTTAGACTCTGGTTTCTCTGAATTCGGACTTTTCTATGACACTTGTTTTATTTTTAAAATATATATATATGTATGAATTTTCAACGTGTCTGGCTAGTTCTGGAGTTCAATTCTGCATGTAAAGCACTTCCTGAGAAATTCGAGGATTTTATTCTCTCTGGGTTCCATGTATATAACTACTTCTGCTCAGTACTCTCTCTCTCTCTCTCTCTATTTCTGTGCATATATACTATTCCGAAAGAAATTAATTTCTCATAATTTGTTTTCACCTCTGCTGTAAATATACAGGTCTCATCTGGGGTTCAGCTTTTGTCATTTACTTTCCTTGAACAAGTGATTTTTTTTATGATATCAGTAACTTTGATTTCTCTACAAATTCGGGAAAAAAAATTTTCCATATAAAGTTGTAGTTTCGGCTTATTAGAGCTATGATAATTGAATATTGGCTCTGTTTATTTTAATAGTTTCTTGAAACTGGAGTGGAAAAATAATAAAATACTTTTACTCAATTACGCAGCAAAGTTCCAAACTTAAGGTTGCCTTTGCCCTCTGTTTCTGTTTCGGCAGAACGTGATGATGCAACAACTGGACACGTTTGTCTGCATTCCCATTACTGTTCTACAGACATATATTTTCTTGCCGCTAAAAAAAATATTTATTTATTAAAAAAAAAAAATTAGTCCTACTTAATAATGCACAAAACTTCTAATTTCATAAAACACTTCAATAACTGGTTCACATTCAAATAAGTTGTTGTGACAAAATGTGTCTATTTGGAATACCTTTTCCCTTTATTCTCATGTCTTGAAAAGTATAACGGTACTTAACAAAAATAAAAATTTAAAAATTATACATAGACACAGCCAATTGATATAATCAGAAAATTAGTTTTTCCAAAGGGGTCTCTATTTGATAAGAGAAATAGTGAAAGTTAAAAGACAAATCTAAGAAGAATTTTCTCAACCAATAGGGTGAAAATTTCGTGAACTTTTTATTGAAGAATCAATTTCATTTTTATTTTAAAAAATAAATAAAGTCTAGAGACTGATGTAGTCCAACAATTATAGCAATAGGTGGAACTTCCCTTAGAGGACAGTTTGGATGCTTGATGGGTCCAAAAAGTCCAACCACCAAAGGAATGGCCGATGGTCGTGAATGATGAATCGTGAGTTTTAGCCTATTTGAGAATTTTGTTCATCGAAGTTGGAATCAGTGGGCTATATAGCAATAGCTTTATGTCACTTCACATATGGAACCTTTCGAACTCTTCCGTTTTAAGTTTTTATACGGCTTTGTTGCCTCACACTCACACCCACACGACACTAAACTCTCTAACTTTTTGTTTGCTAATCTCTCTCTCTCTCTCTCTCTCTCTCTAACCCTACATGATGAAACAATATGCTAATATTTGGGAAGTGTACATATTTTTGTCAAATCTGGACTTAATCTAGACTAGATTAATATCTCTGTCATTTTGTAGAAAATGTGGTTTGAGTTTTCAAAAATATGGGAAGTGTTTGTTGGAGATTAGCTTTCAACATTATTTGGGTCCAAGTCACAGCACAACTTTACTAGCAATTTTGAGTCTTGACTTGGGAAGTTACAACTAGATATGACAAACTTGTTAATTGTTATCATACATGGGACAAATGCATCATTACAAGCGGGTTTTGTTTGATTGTAAGGCTCGCATATTGTGAGAGGGAAGATGTATTTTCGATCCATAAAGGAATCGTTGCTATAATGAGAGTAGACTCAGACCCAGAATTTACCTTGGAAGTCAAAATCTTACCGTGGAACTTAAATTCTAAGCCTAGAAAAAGTTACCACCTATTGTTTCCGTGCTGATATGGCTGTTGTACCTAGTGCTTGCTAGTGGAGCCGTGAAGGACAATAATGAGATAGAGAGACAAAGATGAAAGGACCAATACTGGAAAAGGTTTAGCATATCTCCAAAATTAGAAAGATCAAGAATTTAGGCATGACGTGATGGACTTGTTTACAAATCTCCTTCATTTATTTATTTCTACAATGTTAGCTGTATACTGAATTAAATATATGACATGCCTGCTTCACTAACAAAAGTAATGAATATAACAGGTGGAGAATCAGTACTCTGAACATTGGTGAATCTTAACAGCAAACTAGCGAGTGCTAATTCCTCTTGAAAGACATCAACTTGATTTGCCAAAGGTTTGAACGAAATGGCAAAAGTTTGCTGGCCATACTTTGATCCTGAGTATGAGAACTTCAGCACCAGAATTAATCCTCCAAGGTTTTCTTTCTCTCCTATATCTCTATTCTCTAGTAAGCATAGTTCTCAGATGTATTTTGTTAAATAATCTCAATGGTCTAATCACCTTAACAACATGGTCATAATGATATAAACTAAGGGTAATGCTCATTTTATTTTCTGATTTTTATGAATTCCTTAAAAATAGTTTATACTGCCATATTGTGTTGTTTTCATGAAGTATAGTAACTCTTTTTTTCTGTTTTCAGGGTGTCTGTAGACAACATTAGTTATCGTGACTGTACTCTAATCAAGGTAAATTTTGATACATTTAAGAATTATGCTTCATTCTGACCTCCAAGGCTTTTAACATTTTTAGTTACAGTCTCTCTTTTTCAAGTAGAAATAATATGAGGAGATGAAGTTCCCTATTGAAGTTACTTTTAAATTCCTCTCTTGTGGGCTTTAAATTTGTGAACCAGAGAAACACAATTGCTTCACATAATAAGCAGATCACGCTTAACCCACCTATGTTGCAACAAGTTGCCTATGTCTTTCCTGTGTAAAAATTGCTTTAGAAAAATTGACTTCCTAATTACAGCTGAAATCTAGAGAGGCAAATTTGAACAAAAGTGAAATTATTTATTTAAAAAAAAAAAAAAAAAAGGACTCCAAATTGCAAGAACCTCAATTAACCAACGCCAAAAGACCCCTTTTGCTTAATTTACCTTATGGACTGCATATGGCATCTGCACAATATCATATTGCTAGATTCTCTTGTTTTCAATTATTTCCCCAATTCCCTCTTATAAGAATTACCATCAAGGACATGGAAAATGATTGTAGGTTGACAGTGTTAACAAACCAGGAATTCTGTTGGAAGTTGTGCAAATCCTGACAGATCTTGACCTCATTATTACCAAGGCTTACATCTCCTCTGATGGTGGATGGTTCATGGATGGTATGTATATCTTTGGATTGATTTTCATCAATTGGCATTCCAGTTTTGTTGCTAGGTCTATGCCTCCTTCATTCAAATTGTGAGCACACTAGAATTTGGTTACTGTCTATGCCTAAACTGTGGATTGGCCAGACACAAAGAAGAAAAATAAGGAAATATGTCCCTTGTTGAAAATGATACTGCATTTGGTCCTGAATGTTGGTAGCTAAAAAGCATATGTTTATAGACTCAATAGAAATGGGGAAAAAACACCATGTGTTGCTGGTTTGGGCTAGATGAATCTGATGCGAAATTTTGTTATACATATTGATTATAAGATGAGTTCTTAGAAAGGCACTCTGTTTGCGTCTCCCTCTCTCACACACACACACGCCTGCAAACACACGTACTTTGAATAATTATGTGACATGTTGAAACTCTTTTGAATGGACAGTATTTCATGTCACGGATCATCAAGGAAACAAGATAACAGATAACAAAACCATCGACTACATAGAGAAGGTACTCCCTTTTCCTTCTCTCATATCTGCTTTCATGCTTTACTTAAAAGTTGGGGGGGGGGGGGGGGGGGTGGGTATCCAATTAAACCACTTAGCTGTGTGGTTTATTGGCAGTCATCAAATTAAACTCTATGAAATTGTCATGTGCTTGATGGAAAGGGCTACTTCTGGATTTCCATTGAGTGTTCACTCTATTCCAGTCATTGCAAAGCACAGCACTAAAGGATATAAATCATTTCACTAGGATAGAAAGTCTATTGATAATATTTCCTTCGAGGAGGGAATGATCTTCCCTCTTCTTGGAGCCGAATGAACTGAAGAAAATGGAAATTCTGGTGACATCATGCATACAAGCAAAAATATTATCTTCATGGGACTCATTGATAGCAATTTCTTCAACTATTTTTCCTACATTAGGCTTTAGGACCAAATGGCTACAACATGGAGAGTGTGAAGACTTGGCCAGGCAAAAAGGTTGGGGTGCACTCAGTTGGCGATCACACAGCCATTGAGCTCATTGGAAGGGACCGCCAAGGTCTTTTATCTGAGATCTCTGCTGTCCTTGCCAACCTCCAATTTAATGTGGCTACAGCTGAAGTATGGACACACAATAGCCGGATAGCATGTGTTCTTTATCTCAATGATAATTCCACAAATCGTGCCGTGGATGACCCAACCAGATTATCTGTTATGGAGGAGCAACTCAAGAACATCTTACGGGGGTGTGAGGATGACAAGGAAGTAGGCCACACAAGTTTCTCCATGGGGTTCACCCATGTTGATAGAAGACTCCATCAGATGTTTTTTGCTGATAGGGATTATGAAGGAGGTGGAGTGACAACTGAGGTTGACTATCCTCCTTCCTTCAAACCAAAGATTACAGTTGAGCGTTGTGAGGAAAAAGGGTACTCAGTCATCAGTGTCCAGTGCAAAGATCGTGCAAAACTGATGTTTGACATTGTGTGCACACTAACAGACATGCAATATGTTGTTTTCCATGCCACCATTTCATCAGATGGCCCCTACGCATCACAGGTACATTAACAATGATTTCTGATGAACAACTTAATAAGTTTATTCTCTACTTTATTTCCAAGCAGACTCCAATGAAAGAGATTCTGTTTTCCATTTTATTTTTAAATTTATATTCTGCATATAATTATAATACTTTATACCATAAGTGGATTCAAGCTGCCTTCTATTAAATGAGAAACATATATATCTGCATGCTTAGTGCAGATGCCCATAATTGGAACTATGTGCCACATTCAGTAAAAGAAATACCTAAGTACCATTCTTCGCCAGTGTTTTTCACTTATGAACAATGAACTCTTTAGAATGAATAATCAATGTACCTTACCAATGCAGATGATCTAACTGAACTACAAAAAAATAAGCCACCAAATATGACAAGCTTTTTGAAAGGAGCCCATTTTCTTCCTTTTATGCGCTATAGTTCGTCTTGTCTTATGTTTGTGGGTAAGTCCATAAAAGGTCCCAACAAGTCGCTTCTCTGCATACTTCATCATCACTCTTTGTGTTCAGTCCAGAATTTTGAAGTAACTCCGTTCTGTTTTGTACTCCATCTATATAGTTGGGTTTCCTCTTTATAAAAGAAGACAATGAAAAGGGTTATATTTACAAAGGCATTTCCGTGCCCCTATACAAATTTAATTAGATTGGCTGGACTAATGTGCATATCCTTGTAGGAGTATTTTATTCGTCACATGGATGGGTGCACACTGGATACTGAAGGAGAGCAGGAAAGAGTCATCAAATGTCTTGAAGCTGCAATTCAAAGAAGAGTATGTGAGGTGAGTGAAATATCTGACAAAATTTTTGTGCTCAATAGCTGTCATATTCTGATTAACATAGTAGATTTTTTTTATCATTCTGCAGTTTCCACTAAAAAACAGTATCATTTGTGTTTAGTTCAATAATCATGCATATTCATTTTTCTAATTGTCATTGTTTTTCACTTGTCTTGATCTAGTTAAATGCCACATGACAGATATGAGAATATGTTCTCGGTTCAGAGCTATCTAGACCTATGGTCAATATGATTTCATCTATTTAGAGCAATCAAGCTGTTTTGCTTACTGGCCATATCAGTTACAAAAATGGAGTAGAGACCATTACGCCCATTATAATTTATAGCTCATAAAAATTATCTACTATCAATAAAAATAATCATAGTCAAGATGGCATATTAAAAACCATCATAAGTTTTTCAATCATGTCCAGCACCTACATCTCCATTTGTTTTTATAGAAATCATTTCCTGGTAAATAGAGACACTAACACAAGATTGATTATAAATGCTAAATCCATGCTGATACATGTGTTTTCAATGAATCACACCAAAAGACAGAAAAGCAGTTTGACTTAAATCTTTGAAAGATGTTATCAAGTAAATTCCTGAAAGTAATCTCAATGTTTTATCCCTGGAAATTACAAGTGAAAAAAGACTAAGCTGCATAAAAACAGGGAACTCTAGATCAACCTTTTTTATCCGAAATTTATCTGAAACATGAAGTCCAGAAAGAGATTCTTTCAGGAAGAATATAAGGATGACAAGATTAATACGAACTTTTAAAGAAATATGCAAGATCTTTGAGCAAGATGCTGGTTTTTGTAACAGTGGAACTTTAGTCTATGATGCCAGACTACCATACGTTTTTGCTCAGTTTTTTGTTTCTTCCTTTTTTTTTCTTAATTTTTGCCAACAAAAATCCACTATCAATAATATGAATTACAACTACAAACTCAAAATTTCTCTCAAACATATTATTGATTACAACTACACCTCACAAACTCTCAAACCTCACAAACATAAACTAACCAAAATCCCCAATACACCCAAAAGTGTTCTCACACACTGACAGACTAGACAAAACATAGTTTCCAACTCTCTCACTAGCTAAACATTTTTCTTGCAACTCTCACACAAATAATGAAAGCTACACTACCACTCTATTTGTTGGGACTATCACCACTCCCTGCTCCTTTTTTCTTATCAATGTGAGACTAACACTCTCAATAGGACTAAGCACCTCCATATTCTACTTATAACCAATGTAGGATTCTAAAACCTACTAAGAAATCTATAAACTACTTCTTTCATGGGCTGGATGTAACAGTTATCATAGCGCAGAAAGGCTCCTGCTTCTGATTTTTTGACAGAATAGTGCATCTTGCAGCTGTAACAACCAACTGTTTGGTTCTGTTGAAGCAATATTCTGAAGAAAAAGTACCAAATCCAGATGTAGTGCTTCTGCTTTTAGTTCAAAGTCATCACAGTTACTCAACAAAGAAAGTACACTGAAGTAGAAAACTATGCTCTAATATGGATGGCTAACTTACAGTGTTTTAAAAAAACACCATTAACAATAAAATAGCAAGCACCACTTTACACAAAATTTAACACGGTTGGTGTTACAACCTCACAAACTCCCACAAACATTACAAACATAAACTTGTGCAATAGCACACTTAGAATTCAAACAAATAAAAGTGATGACAACAAGCAAACACACAAAGAATATAACAATATATGTGGTTAGGCAAGATACCTACATTCACAGGTGGTGATGGCGAGAAAATTTTCACTATTAAAATAGGGGGACTATGATAAAGGCACAAAACTTCCTCAAGAAACCCTAGCCCCAAATGCACCCTAGGATCTCTCTCACAAAAGCACACTGCAAGAAAAAACCTTGGCTGCTGTATCAACTTGAAACCCTTGCACTGAGAGATTTATATGTTGCAGCTTCCTATCTCCTTAAAACAATGACTAGAGAAAATATAAATGAGTGACAAAAGCCAACTAATTTGGCAAAAACAGCTTGCCAACTTTCAAGGTCTGTGGTTTCGTGTGGCATAATTTAAGCCACATGCCACATCAACAAATCTCCAACTTGACTTGAATTGAATCAAGCTACACGAATGAAACTCCTCTATTGCCGCCACAAGTGCCCCTAGGGGCTATAACGAACTGCAAATGACAATGAAGTCCAAGTAGTGCAAATGCTGATGGTTGGCATTACAATCATCAATGGGAGATGATGGTGATCTGTTGATAATGAATCTTGCCATGTTACTACCTTTTCCCAAAATACTTTAGTAAATCCTGCATTAAATCTCATGCATCTAGCCCTTTCTACCAAAGTTCTATGCATTGTCTCTATAACTCTGTTTTGCTGTACAGTTCCTTAGACTGTGAAGTAACAAGTAATACATTTTTTTCATTGACTTCCAAGATTTTTTTTTTCTTTATATTTAGGTCATTATTTGTTCTAAATTATTTTATTTTTCTACCAATATGATTTTCAACTTGTTTTTCCACTTTTTAAATACGCCAAAACTTCAAACTTGTAATTTATAAAATAATCTCATACCTTCCTAGAGTAGTCATCAATGAAAGTGACAAATCACTAAGCACTATCATAAGAAATTGAAATTGACCTCAAAATCCTGTATGGGCGTAATCAAGAACACACTGAAAACTGATTCTATACTTCTTCTCTTACACACAATACTTCAAAAATTCAACTTGCAAGTCTTCATTCGCTTTAGCAAATTTGTTTGTGCAATCGTAACATACTACACTCCCCAATATGTCTAAGACGCATATGCCATAATTTTACATCGTCTTTACTGCATTTTGCAGGAAATGGTGATTACAACTCCACCTACAACTGCGTTCCCAACTACTCTATATAGCTTATCTACTTTTTGTCCCTTCATTACCATTAAGGCACTTTTAGCGATTTTGATGATTCCATCTTTTCACAAGTAGGCATAGCCTAAATGGCCTAGTATACCCAACGAAATTAAGTTTTTTAGAGATTTCCCTTCATTACCACTTAGGCATTTTTAGCAATTTTCATGATTCCATCTTGAATTAGGCATAGCCTAAATTATACCTAAAGAAAGTAAGTTTTTTAGAGATTTGGAACATATCTGACGTCTCCGAAAATTCGCACAACTCCATCAAACATCTTGATCTTTGCAGTACCAATTCTAACATATTCCTTTCATTCTTCCTCTCCTTCAGGTGTTTTTTAACTCTTTGCACTGATGTTTGTAATGTCTTTCTTATTATAATAGTATTACTCTATATTTTTCTTTGCATGTGATCTAGATTGAGATCCCTTCCTGTTAGAGTTCCATCTTTTTTCCTTGCTTCTACTGCAATTGTTCAACAACCTGCGAATCATTATCATCCTTCTTCATCTTTACGTGTCATAGGAAAAAAACTAGTCACAATTTTTAAGTTTTAAACTAGTCAAACTTTACACCACTTGTGAGGTTTAGACCTTTGTCAAAAACAATAATTAGATCTATTATGAAAGTTTTAGGTTAAACGAACAAGAATCAATATCATGCAAGTGCAGAAAATTAAATAAGACATGATATGATGTCCCAAAAAACCAATGAAACCAAATTGGTTTCACAAGAAAAACCTGGGGAAACTTGACTTAATCAATCCCAAGATAATAGTTTCACTATAAGATGGAGATTTACAGTCCAGAATAACCCTATTTGTAGTAAATCTAACTTCAGTTACCAAACTAAGCTCTGAATCCTACAAATTTCCTTTACAGTGAACTGCTGCAACGTGAACCTTTCAATTTACGCACTTCAAAATCCTATTGAAGATTTGAATCTTTCTACAAAGAATATCACCGGTAGAAGATACGAGAAAGTTTCGGGTACAAAAACCCTAGATACAGATTATGAGGCAAAAGAGGCACTTCTCTCTCTCTCTCTCTCTCTCTCTTTGCTTTTTTAGATCCTATAGTCTCTTATATAGTGTAGAATAAGTGGCATGAAACCCTAGTAGACTGGAAGATGGGCTTGGGCTTGAAATCTACCAACTGATTTGATCTACGATTTTTGATCGGTCAAACTTAAGTTTCAATTGGTCGAATTTGTTAAAATCCAAATCCTTGAATCAACTTATTTCATGTTCTTGCACACTAAATACCAACTTCTCGAGCATTGTCTAGTTAATCTTAGAGACTTCATGAGTTATATCTAGACAAGTTTGTGTTCTCGTGTTTGCCTACAAAACTATACAAGGGTAGAACCTAACACAAGTACTTCTGTGACAAGGAATAAACTTTTCTTCCACACCAAGAAACTCAAATAAGTTACCTAGCGAAACTACAAAACCTCCAAACAAATTGAAATTACATGCAACATAAGAACAACTTTCCTAAGAATAATAATGAATTTCACAATGGACCAATCACATTATGATCGTGTATCCAAATAATTTTTTTGTTATGAACTTCATTGAACACATTCTCTCTTGTTAGCTAAATTTGATAATGATATGGTTTTAACAATGGATCACTCAGGGTCTAAGCCTAGAACTCTGTGCAAAGGATAGAGTAGGCTTACTATCTGAAGTAACAAGGTTTTTGCGAGAGAATGGGTTGTCAGTTAGCAGAGCGGGTGTGTCAACAGTTGGGGAGCAAGCATATAATGTTTTCTATGTTAGAGATGCTTCTGGGAACCCTGTGGATGTGAAGACTATTGAAGCACTTCGCAAAGAAATAAAGGACACAATCAAGCTTAATGTGAAGAAGATCCCAACAAGTGCAAAGGAACCCGAGGCCAATGGATGGGCCAAAACAAGTTTCTTTTTTGGAAACTTGTTGGAGAGATTCTTAGCTTGAAAGTTATGTCCATATGGCTTTAACAGACACATATTTGAACTGTATATAATAATGAAGCTAGTTGACTTTGTTATCATCGTGAGCAGGCCTTGTATAAATTGCAATAAACATGAATGCTTGCAAGTTATGTTGTTTGGATATTGCTTCTTTCTTTTTCTTTTTCTTTTTCTTTTATGTTTGTTTCAAAAATCCCACTCTCCCAACTATTGAATTATGAGAATATGGAGCTTTGCTTAATCCATCGGCTTCGCGATTAGGTTAAGAATATGAATAACTTGGAAAGGAGACATGTGTGGAAAACAAGAATACAAGATGCCGCAAGAAAGAATAGAAAAAATGGTTCCTTCTTGTGATCAACATTATTCCTTGTACAATTTTTGCGGTCGAAATCATTTTGAACAGTCAAAAGACCTGTGATGATTGCTAAAATAGGACTTGTGATATCCAGCTGTACGTGTGCTTAGCTGATCAAACAAATAGACTCAATTTTTGATAAAAATTGATATCTACACGCTAAAGCAACTATGAGAGAACTTTGGTTTAGGAGTGCACGGTTACACAACATAATTTCTTTCCTTTCTTTTCTTTTTTTGGGAAGAGAGTTGAGACACAACAATGCCTTTTACAATGCATGTGGCGATGCTACATTGAGAAAACAATGCCTTTTACATTCCTAAACAAAAGAACTAGGAAAAAGAAAGTATAATTTAGATGCAAACACACGCCTTTTTTGTCAAAAAGAAAAAGAGGCACTTCTTTTTTGTTTCCCTGTAAACGATTGTCTTTTATCATGATTTCTTGTTCTGGTCTTTTTCAATCGCGACAAGGTTTTGTTACTGATGGGTTCAATGCATGGAGTAAGGATTTCAGTTCGGGAGGGAGGGACGAGATTAAAAAACAAGATTAGAAACAAAATTAATTCAAAAAATTAGTCAACATGTATTATATATTAAAAAATAATAATAATCAATTCATAATCAATAAAAAAAAAATTCAAAAGACTAATCTCCTATGCAAAGTTTGAAGAATCCTGTGCTAAGTGCTAACTTACCTTAGTTTTATTTAGGATAATCTACATATTTGGTCTCTAAGTTTTACACTAAATGTCAATTTGATCATTGACCTTTTAAATGTCTCAATTTGGTCCCTAACCTTTTGGTATTGTGTCAAAATGATTCTTACTGTTAAGTGCTAGATGGAAAATGTTAACGTGGCTAACGGTAAAATTAAAATATTGATTTTATGCCACATAGATTTCCACATAAGCTACCACGTGGAATTAATTTAAAAAATCAAAGTTTTTCTATCTCACTCTAACTCTCTCTGTGTCTTTGATATATCCCTCTCTCTATGCTTACTACTCTGCCTCCATGACCGAAGCTTACTCAAGGCTAGGCAAATACAAAAATACCCATTCCAAGTCCAAATCTATTTTGATGGAGCTCCTTTTGTCTCATACCATGTAACTTCTTGCCTGCTTCAAAGCTCCAATGATCGAACTCCATGAAAGAAGTCGATAAAATACAATCTATTCACACTGTAGATGTGTAATTTGTATCCTTCATTCTCTTTAAATAATTTTTATAAAAAAAGCCCTCCATTTCAATTCCATCAAATGGAAAAAATGAAAGAAGGGATAGTATTGGGAAACTTAATTTTAGAAGATAGAAATAGAATAGAAGTTAAAATACCCAGACCTTTCCAAAAAAAATTTGTTTTTGATTTTGCAAAGCTAAGCTGAAAATACTCAGACCTTTATACCAAAACAAAAAATTTTAGTCAAATTACATAGAGCACTTACTCATACCCAATACCCATTTACAAATCAACTTAGAATCGGGAACATCCAAACCTATGAATCCATTTTGAAAAACAAACCAAAATCCAAATCAAATCAGACCATCTATATGGCTTGCAAAAATGAACAATACCCACAAATGCAAAGGGATTCATCCACTCGAAACATGCCCATCTAAAATCACCAGACCCATCTCCTTTAGATTCCCCTTATGCACAGTTCAAAGACAGATAGAGCCTCCACATGGAGAAAGATGCTATTTGGAGCAAAGTCCTTAGAAGCAAATATTGCTCTCAACGCAAATTAGGTGCCAGGAATAAAGATAAGCTTCCTTGCTCTAGAACTTGGAAAGCTATGAAAATGGGAATGGAGGTTTTCAAGCAAGGTATTAGGTGGATTCTAGGAAGAAACAGTGAGCTAAGCCTATGGCATGACAACTGGACAAGCAATGGCCCCTTAAGCAAATTCCTAAGGAAATCCTTATGGAGTTTCGGTCTATTCCCTACTCCATGACTGCACCGAATGAAGATGACAGGTTAGTATGGAATGGTGAGAACAAGGGTGATTTTGATCTCAAATCCGCATACAATTTCGCCATTGTTTGCATGGATGGAGGTGACAACGCATAATAGACTGCTCTCTGAGCTCTCCCTTCCCGCTTAGTTCTCTGTTTTAATGAAGTTTCCATTTTACCCAAAAAAAAACCATAAAGTAATATAACATTTACTAATCTGCCTCATTTAATTAATTTTATTTTTTCTGGTATTACCACTTTTTTTTTTTTATAATTTCTTTCCAACTTATTTTTCTGGTATTAATTTTATAAAATGCATCTAAATTATACAAAACGTTTTCCCATTGCGCAAAAGTCAGTTAAGATATAACATCACGTTGTCAATGTACCAGCTGCAGTCATACTCATCCTTTTTTGGTCAAAAAATTCTCTACGTTGATTACATGGCATATCAAATCAACAAGAAAAGCTTTGTTTTTAGCATGCAGTGTATACGTTAGTAAATTATTTTAAAAAATATTTTATGAAAAATTAATTAATTTTTTTAATTTTTCATAAAAAGTTTTTTTAAATAAATAATTAATCTAAGAACATACATTAATCCAACCAAAATTACTCTCTCTTTCACCTTTAACTCACAAAACGGAAATTTCAGTAGATATTTAAAATTGGATTACATTTGTACTTATTTTCAAAAGGGTTTATAAAAATTAAAATTAAAAACAAAAAACAAACTTATTTTCACAAGAGAAAAAAGGGTAATATTCCTTGAGAGCACACATTATATTATCTTCTTCTTTTTTCTTAGAAACATTATATTATCTAAATTGATGAAAGGCAAGAGGCCACAAGAACAATTAGCACTAATTTATTGTCACTTCTCTCTCAAAATATATATATATATATATATATATATTTATTGTCACTTAGCAAGCAAACAACATTTGCACGTCAAGAGAATCTGGGAAAGTAACCGACAAGTTATTGGAGTTTCAGTGCCTAATGGATCATAGACACCTAGGTGCATCAGCTATACAATTATTGTGTAACTGAAATTTCACAAGATTTATATATACTTTCTTTCATAACATCAATCATGCACTTCTCGTGGATCATAGAGAATGAATCCAGACCAAAAACAGGACACTATACACCAGAAATTTAGATAAGAAAGTAATTTTTGGTTTCAATGGGCTTTTCTACCCTTTGTGGAAGAAGATACAGACACAAAGATATGACAGAAGATGGTCGGACTAAAGCTAAAAAGAAACAAAATATAATGAGATTGAGAGCCAAAAGATACATATTGATACCGCACCCACCAAATATCTAATACAATCTGGCTCCCCCACCACTCATGCATTTTGATAGCACAATTTGACGAATGGATTTCAGGTGTAATACTTAGGGAATTGCACCTAATGTAATTTTTTTGAATAGTTGAAATTAATAGTTATAAAAGCATATTTCAATCTCAATCATTAATTCAAAAAAATTTAAAGAAATAAAATGTGAAAGTTTAAAAGGTAAAAAGTAAAAAAATTTGTAAATGAAAATAGTGAATTGCACCCGGTGCAATACCTAGGTATTGCACCGGATCCTTATCCCAATTTGACGATTTTGGATATCTTGTACTCGGCATATATGCCGGGTACAGCATATAACTTCTCCAATTTGACATGGGATAAGGTTGCCTTGTTTACTTTGTCCAAAGAGTAATTTAATAGGAATTTGATTTCTCTAGAATTGGCTATGATAGGACGTGACTGTGAACAATTACTGAAGCATTAAGTCACTAAATATTATGCTTTTATGCATAATGCATATATTATATCACCATGCATAGATATTCACTTAGGGAAAATTATACCGATTATATTTAACCTCTTGAATTACCAAGATGCACAATTGGCTCTCAAAATTATAACTCTATTTCAATGTCCTCATGATATTTATTTTGGTGTTAAGTATGATAGAATTAAATATTGAAAGACTAATTTAGTCATTTCCTCAAAAAACAATAAAGAGGTAAATTGGTTTTTTAATACTAACTCTCATTGTACTTAATATAGCAAAACATACAGTAAGAGGTTAAGTGCTACAATGTTTCTGATTTAGGAGATTGATCATACGTTTTAATAGTTCAAGAAGTACAGTGTAAAATAAAGTATAGTTTAAGATCAAAAAGAGTAATTTTCTGATTTTTTTACAAATAGCATCTTCATAATTTTATATGAGTTTCAATTTTGAACCAGTATTTCTAATTGAATCAATTAATCTTTTAAATATTATATTTGGCAAATAAACTTAAATTTAATTTGTTAAATTTATAATAAAGATTAAGGCAATCAATCATAAGACATGTACATGATAAGAAATAAATAAATAACTAAACAATGAAATTATTCGACAGCTCCACATTTTTCAAGCTCTTTCTGGCAGCAGAAAACCAAGTTGCATCCTCAAGTAGATCCACCATATAGGAAACTACTTTATATCCTGGTAGGAAATCTAAGAGTAGCTTGGTGGTGTCACCTAAATGGGTTTCCATACGAGCTATATATTGGACAACTATGAATCACTTGCGCAAGATGTCACATATTCATCACGAAGTTCATATTTTCTTATTTTACTTTTGAAGTGGAAAACCTTTTTTCCCGCTAGTGTCCATAATTTTATATAGGAACTTGACTTGTGGAACTTGCTAGAGATTTTGTAGAAGAATGCGTAGATTATATAGCGCATAGCTTATGCTTTTTTTTTTTTTTTTTAAATATTGTAATTGCTGTTTTATACATGTCATGTAATTGATTAATATTTATTAACTTCAACAAGATTTCTTAAAAGAATGTTTTATATATTGTTTTAATTCAAAAGTATAGGATGAAACTCGTGAAAACCTTATTATTTATTTCCCTATTTTGCTGAGTTGTCGGCTTGATGATGTTAAATAGACAACTTATCAATTACATGGCTTGCAAACTCTCTTAAAAGTTATATATAGTTCATAAAGAATCTTAAAAGTTGTATCAAAACCCTTGGGCCGGAGTTTATGAATTTAGTCTATTTTGAGAAGGTCACCTCTTATCATTAGAATTTGGATATTAAAAAAAATGAACTTTTGTTTTTGTTTGTAATTTTAAATTGTATATTAGAATTTAGATATTAGAAATGAACTTAATTATGTTTGGACATTAGAGTTTAGATACTAATTATGTTTTTGTTTTTAATTTTAAATATATATTTATTTATTTATTTATATATATATATATAAGAAATAAATTTTTTTTAGAAGATATAAGAAATGAACTTAAGAATTCCTCGTTACTCAAAAAAAAATTAAGAATTCCTCTAGCTAATAGTAGATTATATAATTCTTCGTACCCACAATCATAATAAATATCTAATATTAAAATATATAATTTCATATATAAACTAAATCATAATAAATATTTATTAATAACAATCATAATTATAAAATTTTATATTTAAATAATTAAAAAACCTTAAAAATCATATTATATTAAGCTTTTCCGTGCATTGATTGCACATAGTTTATCGACTAGTTAAGTGGAAAAGGCAAATCCAAATTAGTTACCACTATTTTTTTTTTCTCTTGGTACAAAACTCACTACTATTTGAGAATACCAATTAAACCAAAACAGGAAAATATTAAAGAAAAAAATGAAAACGAATTCTAGAGCTTTCCTCCTAATAAATGTTGAAAGTTGAAGATAATACTCCCTACCCTAGTAGAGCTTTTTTTTTTTACATGTAAAATTTCTACTCTAGCCTAATCTAAGGACTCGTTTAATTAGAGGGATGGAAAAGTGGGAGAATAGAAAATGGTAGGAGGATGAAAAAATAGAAAGATAGAAAAGATTTTAATTTCTCTTTTTTTTATTTGGTTGGAGTGGAAAAGTAGAGAGATGGAAAAAGTGAGTTTGTATAAATTTACTCATACACCCTTATTAAAAAATGATGGCCAATTAATACAAAAAAGTGACAAACAACCAAAAAAAAAAAGCAATCACCCAATTTATTAAAAAATAAAAATCATGTCTAGTTAAACCAAAAAAACAAAACAACTATCACACCCATAGCCCCCACACCCCCCCCCCCCCCCCAAATTTAAAAAAAAAAAAAAAAAAAGCAACTTCCAGGAAAGAAAAGAAAAAAAAAAGAACTAGACATAGGCATTTTTGTCTATTAAGAAGCCTCATTTTCTCTCTTTAATTTTCTCTCCATTTTTTGGAGAAAACTTTTTGGTGGGCCTGGGAGAAAACACCTGGGTTCCGCAATATATTTTCCTTTCTCTCCACCCAACCAAACACACTCAAAAAAGTTTTCATTCCCATTTTCTCTTTAAAGCTTTCCATTCACCCTATTTCACCTCCAAACAATACACCCAAAGTGTATATGTGTATGAAGCTCCCTTCTAGAAACTTGAATTCTCGCCCTTGCCTCCCACACCTCACAAGCACTTATACTTATGGAGTGATCATCACACCAAGATTGTGCGATGGTACCCTAGTAGAGCCTTTGACGTTGTGTTGTTACAGAATTGTGATAAATTTGATGACATTAATTAGTTCCTTTTCATAAACGGAAGGGGCCGTTTTCCATTTAAGCATGAGATGAGAATAGGCAATTTTTCCAGAGACAATTCACAATTGACAGGCATAGAGATTTAAAGTGAGGAATTCTTCAATTTTTCCTTTCAATAAATAGCAAATATGATGTGATTTATTGATATTATTATATGATGGTCCACCAAACCAATGTCCTAATACATATCCAAACAACTTGTCCATTCTTCTTAATTAGGCATATGTTTTGTCTGTCATTGTATCTGCTGTATTGAGACGAAAGAAAATTAATAGGGAATTAAACGTGTCTAATACGTAAAAAAAACTTGTGGGTTACTTAGTTGTCTTCCTAATTATAATTGGTCCCTCCAGCTCAAATGCTTGACCTTGATGTCTATAAAACCTGGGGGGAAATAAATAAAAAATAAAATAAAACGTACGTAATGTCTAGCTTAAGCATTCACAATTAGCTAGCTAGCTAGAAGATTATATAACATTAAGCTTAATTGCAAAAAAAAAAAAAAAAAAAATTAAGCTTAATTAATTGTGCAGACACGGCTCTTGAACTGTAAAGATATATTAAGACGGTAAATTATTTAAGTTATTTATGAATAATTTTGTTTATATTCATTTATTTAGAAAACATGTCACTTGTTATTACTACCGGCTCCTGTGCTTCATTCGTCTTCAAATCCATTTCCAAGTCAAACTCGCTGTTTATCACTCTCTGGAAATGTATTGTTATTATTAGAAGTATGTGATTAAATGATTAAATATATTATACCTCAATAACTTAAATTTTTGATACAATCGATAATTTAATATAGTATTAAAGCAAAAATGTGAGTTTTTTAAATTAATTTCGCTAAACTTGTGAAGGGGCTAATGCAAATGTTCTTATATATCACAACAGATAATTATAATTTAAGTGTAAGTTTTAGTTATCTTAACTGATAAGTTTTTATCATCGAACAAAGGATTTGAGATCAAATTTGACCTACTACAAAAAAAAAAAACAAAAATTCATTAGTGGCGACTTGATAGTATAGAATAATAATTAGGAAGTGTAACATATTTATTGTAATATTAACAACAAGAAGTCAACAGCAACAACAACAACAACAATAATAATAATTATTATAATTATAATTATAATTATTATTATAATTATTATTATTTCGTGTAGTAAAAACTGTCCCAATCAAACAAAAGTAAAATTATCCACCCCCCTCCCCCTCGGGGCAAAAAAGAAAAAAAGAAAAAGTTTAAAGATGTTTGGCATAAAATTAAAGCAGGTAAACTTTTAGCACTGCTTCATGGTACAACGAAGCAGGTGGTAAAAGTTAATAAAGTAGTGGAGTAGTAAACAGAAAGAATTGATAGTACGACCCAAATTCATTCAAACCAGAGAAAAAGCACACAGTGCATTAGTGACACGGTCCAAAGGATAAAAAGCAAGTGGCACCACACAAAAAAAAAAGTAGAGCATCCTTGAATTTTCATTTTTGTTGTTGTCATTTGATTGCTTTTTAAGATGCGGCTTCGGTTTTAAACAAAACAAATGGAACCTTCTAGTTCTACCACATACTGCCTTTATTATTGGTTATTCAACTTATTCTCTTCCTTCATCATACTTCTTCCATTTTATTTTATTATGTTAATTTAATATTTAAAGCGTTTGCTTCTTGTTTTTACTAACCTTCTACAAATTTCGATTCCTTTTCTTTCTCTTTATTTATTTACTTACTTTTAGTTTTTTGTTTGCTTCTAGTTTGGTATTAGAAACTTTTTTTTTCTTTATTTTATATATATTCATGTATGTCCTATTTTTCACACATTAGAAATGTAGTTATTTTTACCACAAAATTACTCATATGTATTTTATGTTATATATGAATAAAATTATTCATGTGTATTAAATAAGATGATTTAATTTAAGTGGATAATTTTATAAGTTGCATCAAATTGAAAGAGATTATTTCAATTTGGAAGAAACTGTCTTTATAATGATTTTTTTTCATAATTATTGACACTAATATTAGAACATCATTTTTACTTAATAAAAAAGAGAAAAACAATTTTTTTTACATGCACGTGTTAATAATATTATTATTTTGTTAACATAAATCTCAACATAATATTATTATTTTCTTTTCATCTTTAATATTATTATTTTGTTAACATAAAACCAAACATAATTTTTTTTTTCATTGTTTCCCTTGCGCTAACTCAGCCGTTCAAATTGCATTAATTCTAAGACCATAAACTATTTCACATACTTTATTATGTGACAGATTGTAATTGATTTTTTATCACTTTTACATAGACTCTTCACTTTTTTTTTTCACGGGTTTAGCTTACATCCAATACTTTTTTAACTAAAATTTCATTTTGTTTTAATAAGAAATTGTCACATTATTCACTTACTAAATAAAATGTGGAGATTAAAAAATGCTACCACTTGCTATTGTATATTTAAAATAGAAAGAGATATTCGGTTGAAAAAGTACTTGAAGTAAGCTAAACTTTTTTTTCACGACTCATAGTCAACCACATAGAAAAATTATTGTAAGGTGTATGGAATAAGTCAATGCTAAGAAAAAATGTAGTACCACAGGCCATTACACAACTTTATTAAAACCCTAACATAATAGTGTGTGAGTCATAAAAAAAAAATATAAATCCACGTATAAATGATCATACTTCACAACATTTTTTACATTAATTAAGTTGATAAGTTTTTAGTTCTTGAGTCTATCAAAAGAAGAAAAAAAAAATTATAAATTTTCCTAAATCCTTATCAAAATCAAAGGCCACTTTAAGTGGGTCCAACTTCACGGAGGGTCACTAAATTACAGCCACGTGGCACCATATACGTCGCTAATCCTACCATCACGGCACACTCTTCAGTCTCCCTCCATTTTTTCTTCTCTCTTTTTTATTTATTTATTAATATATATTTTTTCCTCTGCTTCTCTCACAGTAAGACGGTCTTGAAAAATTAAAATGAAGAAAGTGTATATATAAGAGAGAGAACCAATCGTTTCTTTCTCTCAAGTACTTGACCATCACAAAATACCACACACCATCAAAAAAAAAAAAAAAAGGAAAAAAAAAACTGAGTAAAAGTTCAAAACTTTAGCTCACCTTGTCACCTTAACAAAGGTATATAATCAAACCCCAATTTTTCTTTGGCAGATTGTTCCTTTTGTTGTTGTAAATTTCTGTTATTGTTGTTGGTTTTTCTATCTTTAATCAAGTTGTTTGGTTATTAATTTTGTTAAGAATTTTTGGTTTGCTTGTCAGCCCTGAAGAGTTGAACTTTATCTTTTCTATATGAAAAAGTTTTTGTTTTTGTTTTTGTTTTAATGTTTTGTTGATGATCATTTCTCTCTAAAATTGAGCTTAGCTTGAACGAATTCGGGATTATTTCTGAGTTTTGAGAAATGGGTATCTTTGATTTTGTGTAAAAGAGGGCTCTTTGGCTTTCAAATTCATTGCTTTTCAACATTTTCTTCTCTGTTTGCCATTAATTTTCTCTGTTTTAGATAACTTTAGCAGGTAAAATGGTGAGTTTCAAGAAGGAAAAAAGTAAAGGGTCTTTAGTGATATGTTTGTTTGTGTATAGGCTAATGGATTGCCAGGTGTTTGGTTGTAAATTGGATTCTTTTACTTTCCGTCAGTTACAACTCTGCCAAACTCTTATGGTGATGACACATCACGCATGGGTTTGTGTTGGTTTTCCTAGTTTCTTGTCGGTTTACGATATAAACATAGGGTCCGGTTAATGTTTACGATATACATCCATTTTTGAAATAAATATCTCGAAAATTAAAAAAAGTTGTCAATATTTTTTTAATTTTTGAGAAAATTTTTTCTAAAAATGATTAATTATTGTGTCACACATCAGCAAAATCCATACATATTTTTAATTCCTCTTGCAGAATTCAAGGTCTTGAAATTTGTATATGTGAGACTTATCCGTTTGCTCTCTTCTATTTGGTGACAGAACCGAGGAATTTTGCAGTACTACTAATAGAGGTTGGAGTGAAAGGTGGTGCATCAGCTTTTATGTGAGTGAAATGGTGGGTAAAGACAACTTGAAGACTGAGGACTTGAACTTGTGCTTTGAGAAGCTTATGATGCTTGGAGGAAGTGGTTTTGGTAAAGGAGGAGTGAAAATGGAAGGTGGGGTTATCAATGAGTGGAAGGATATTCCTATGGAGCTCTTGTTGCAAATTTTATCTCTTGTGGATGATCAGACAGTGTTTGTGGCATTTGGAGTGTGTCGTGGCTGGAGAGATGCTATGTTCCTAGGCCTTACCCATCTGTCTCTCATATGGTATATCTTTGTTTTGTTTACCCTCACTATCTCTAACTTAAAAGTGTTTGTGATTATTTCTTTTTCCCTGGGTTTTATATGCCATTCATACATGTGATCGATCCTGACTAGTCTGTTAAGGATCAATAGCTGACCCCAAAAATTTTGGGATTAAGACTTGGTTGTTGTTGTTGTATGCCATGTATAGACTGTGTGGATTTGTATGGTTTATTGTGTTGGCTTTCAAGTTAGAAGAGATTTTGATAGGATTTTAGTGGTAGCTAATTCCATCACAAAACTTTTTGTTCAAATGTTTGGAATTGGTTCTGTATGATTAATTGTAAAAAGGTGTCAGTGTTGCTTTGAAGAAACTGAAGACTTGCTTAGACTTAAAAATAAAATAAAAAATTTATTGCTATTATGTGAGTGAGTATTTCCCCTGTTTAAATTCAACTTCTTTATATTTTCTTCTTTTAATTCTTTATGGATTTAACCAGGTGCCCTTAAAGGGGGGAGAGAATAGAGAAGGATATGATATCTATAAGAACACAGTGCTGCGCAGTTCTGTTGTGGATTCATTAGCTTTTAAGTGTGTAAAGTCTTATAGCTCTGCACTTCGCTTAAATTCGTATATTATTATTCTTCTTTTTTCGGTCTTATAATGTGTTACACGGGTGTTTGCAATTTCTATAGGTATCTTATGCTACATGGGGAATTTATGGCTTTTAAGATTAAAGCCATTACATTGAGATGCATTTCTCTTGTCACTATATGCTTTTTTGACAGCTTTGATGCAATGAGTTCCTGTGATGAGTATTATTATTTCATCCTTACAAAGTGAGAGAATTTTCTAAGTGATGGGCATCTCAAAGTAGGAAATAGCTTTTAAAGTTCTAAAAATTTGTTTTTGAAGTGATAACGATCACTTCATTATATTGCTTGATCATGTTGGAGACAATGGAACAGGCCAAGTCTTGCTTCTTTGGAGTTGGTAATCTTTTTCTTTCTTCTTCTTCCTCCCCCTCCACCCCCACCCCAAAACTCAATTATATACCACTTTTAACTCTGCCCCTTAAAACCCCATGGAGAAGATTGTTCCCCATTTTCTTCACCAACTTGCACGTGCTAAAGCAGCCTACTTTAGAGACATGTGAATGACTTCTTGAAACTAATAAGTTTGTTTTTTCTTTCTTTTGAGTTATGAAACTTTGGGAATGCTAATTTTCGAGTTTTCTAATGCTCTAAGATACCCTTCTATGCAGCCCATTGTAGAGCATGCTTTACCTGCGCACAAATATGGTTATGCATTTATTTAAATTGATACAAATATGTTGTGAATGATGACTGGATTGATCGTGTTTCCATTTCAACTCTTGTTACTGTACAAATTTCCTTGTTTCTGCTGAATCATAAGGGGTGAATATCATGAACTGAGATGGAAACCTGAATTATGTAGTTGGGTCTGGTGTTTATTAATTGTATGGTTGTGCAACCTTTGAACTATCTCTTGGGATTTATGTGCATTTTGAGTAGAATCCTATTTTACTCCAAAAGATTACGTGTGTTAACTATATATTAATCTCCATTGTCTTTCCTTTTATTTATTATTTGGGATAATCTGGGTACATGTAGGATCAATTGCATTTTACCTTCACGTCTTCCTCTATAATGATGTACATGCATGTGTTCAGATGTAAAGGTGCATGTGGAAGACACGTGAAGAATGTATGAAGTCCTGTCATTGGTTCTTTCTTCAGATCTAAATTAATTTGCTGTCTTGAGAATTTTACAATTCCTTTCCTTCATGAGTTTCAAGATTGTTAGCAAGGGGAGAAAAAATATTTGAACTTTTGATGCTTTAAATAATTGAACCTTCTTAATATAATTTACACTAGATGAGTTTACTCGATCATATATTTACTTTTCCTTTTCAATTGTCTGAAGTGAGATAACTGAGATATATGGTTCTTTTAGTTTCCAATATAGTACATAAACAATCGTTAATGATTATATCAAGACATTTTGGTCTTTAATTTCATGAACTAAGTAGTATGATTTCCCTGGATTACCTTGCCTACCGGTTGCCTTGAACTGTTTTTTCAGGTGCAACAAGAACATGAACAACTTGGTCCTATCTCTTGTTCCAAAGTTCACGAAATTGCAGTCTTTGACACTGCGCCAAGAACAAAAACCACTGCTTGAGGATAATGCTGTTGAAACTATTGCAAATTGCTGTCATGATCTGCAGATCCTGGACCTCAGCAAAAGCTTCAAGCTTAGTGACCGCTCACTATATGCCCTGGCTCATGGTTGCCCTAACCTTACGAAACTCAACATCAGTGGGTGTATAGCATTCAGTGACAATGCTCTTGCATATCTAGTTAGGTTTTGCAGAAGGTTAAAATCATTAAATCTTTGTGGATGTGTCAGAGCTGCATCTGACAGTGCATTGCAGGTATAAATGAGTTACTAATTCATTGTTTGTAATTTAAGGCATAAGAAGTGAGATAATTCTATCAAGTTTACTAAATTATATGCAGGCTATTGGACTTTACTGCAGTCAGTTGCAGATTTTAAATCTTGGATGGTGCGAGAATGTAAGTGACGTGGGAGTGATGAGCTTAGCATACGGATGCCCTGATCTCAGAAGCGTCGATTTGTGTGGCTGTGTCCTAATAACAGGTATTCATATCTATGGGTAACTAAATGAAGATTTTTGAAATGTCAAAGATTATCATTTGTAAGCTGAGAGAATAAATATACAGGTGTAATAGTTGGTTCTGGTGCTCAAATTTCACCAATTTTTTTAGTCTTCCATCCCGGGTATCAGTATCATCTCAATACTATTTTCCTCATGGTTCCTTCCGAAGGTCAAGTCCATTTCTGAGGATTTTTAATATCTTTGTTTTTGAGAATGCTCCCATTATAACTGGTTTATTATCACCTGGTTCTCTCTATCTCCAGCTGTCTGTAAACCAAGTCACTTGAACTGTCTCAGTATACCAAAACTAACAAGGTGGAACCCTTCACTTTTGATTCACATATTGTCTGTTTCATCAGTTCCAACTACCAGTTGTCGTTGCTAACCCATTGTAGATTTTTCTATGCGTAATAGGCCAATTAATTGCGTGATCACTGTGTTCTTCAATTCTCATTATCTCTATAGCTCTAGTCCTCTTCCTGATCTGTAGTACTCTCTGCCCTTGCTTCTGAATTCTCACAAGGCAGTGATCGCATTCTGAGTTTATGTATGCTGGCAATCAATGAAACTCTCTTTGGTCTACATTGTTTGGAGATTGTAAGGTCATAGTTGGGAAGTAAAAAATCAAGACCGACTCTAGTGCATGTTAAAGCCTTCTAAGATGTTTTATGCCTACCTGTTTTTATTTGAAATAATGGAAGAATGTTAATGATTTAGTATTTGTATGAAATTTATGAACAAAACATGTAAATGGTAGTATATTAATCTTCCTCACAACTATTGATTAGTGAGAAATTATGCATGTTTTAAGAGTTTTTATGCCTTTAAATTAATAATAGTAATGGTAACCTATACTTGGATTGTCATGATCGTAAAAATGTTGATCCATTCAATACTTATAATTGCAGACGATAGTGTGATTGCTCTTGCAAACAGATGTCATCATCTGAGATCCCTTGGCTTATACTACTGTCAGAACATTACAGACAGAGCAATGTACTCATTGGCCCACAGCCGAGTGAATAACAAGACTACAATGTGGGAACCCATGAAAGGAATGGATGATGAGGAAGGGCTTAGAACACTTAACATCAGCCAGTGCACAGCACTCACTCCCCCTGCTGTTCAGGCAGTTTGCGATTCATTTCCGTCTCTTCACACTTGCTCAGGAAGGCACTCACTTATCATGAGTGGCTGTTTGAACTTGATGTCTGTGCATTGTGCCTGTGCAGTCCAAGCACACCGCACAGCCACCACTTTTCTTCACCCAGCTCATTGAACAGAGGTTTGAGATAAGAAGTCTACGGGAGCTGTCATGAAGGGCCCAAAGAAGAGTATATCCCCCTTGTATGTATGTATGTATGTATGTATTAAATTTTAGAAAACTTTGGTTGCAAATGTGCAGCCGTTTCTTGTTGAAACCTAGTGACAATGAAAAATGCTTTGAACTCTATGTTTAGGCTTTTTATATATGTGAACTCTGCAGCGTATGGACTTTGGGAAGTTAAGTTTGTTGTTGAAACTTAAAAGTTCTGTTGGTTATGGACCCTATGGTACTAATGTTAGGAATATTTATCTTGCTACTAAATGTCCCACGTTGCCAAAGCAGGAGTTGGAAGCTAGTACCTGCCTTGCAAGTTAGAGTATTTCTTTTGGGATGGGTTTGGAGCCTACATCAAGGCCCTCATTGTTTAGCCCTGCATTTGTTTTGAATAGATCTTTATTTTAAGTTGCAAATTGGGGAAATTTTCTTTGTTTCTTAGGGCCTAATTCACCCTAATTCACTCTCATCACCTTTTTCAAATTACTTAACTACAAAAAGAAAAAGAAAAAGAAAAAGAAATAAATTCGATTATGGTATTGGCAATCTAGATTGGTCAGGCAGTTTGACCTTAATATCCATCTTATTGGACTTCAAATGGAGGCCGATGGGAATCAGAGAAATAGCTTTCCCAGATAGTGGATTTATAATTTAATAAATCTATAGCTTTTGATCCGAGCAATACACTTTAATGAACAATTGAGTTTGTAATTGGAACTAAAAAGTTGTCACGGGATTAAAATTTAAGTATAATTTTCCAGAAATTTAGGTATAAGAAATCTATGGTATTAAAGTTTGGTTATATCACTTACTTATTGTTAGTTTTGCTCTGGTCTAGCTCTGTAAACATAGTCACTATATAATTGGTCAGCCATGTTTATAAGAGCCAAAGAGGTAACAAGGGGGCTCTGAGAAGCTGAATTCCAGTAATCAGTTTTGTAGAACTTTGGTTTGGGAATCTAATAAAGCTGAATAAAAAAACATGATATTGAATAAGTTCTGTTTAGTAATAACATTATTCCGAGGTTCGTCAGATTTGGCCCAGTCCATAAATCGCTTTTGACATCAAGAATCTCCCACTCAGGTGCTTTTTGTGGTCGTATCTAGTTTTGCATGGTCAATCAATATGTAATTTTCTTGTGTAAGAAATCTTGATCTTCTAAGATATCAATTGATTAGACAGCTTAAAGTGACTGTCAGTAGTGCAGCTACTGATGCATCTTGTTGCATTATTTGGTTGCAGCAATGTTAGAATTTCAAAGGTGGGAACATGCAATCAAAGCTTTCTCTTCCCATTGTTTGCCTAACAAAAGATGAACAAGACTAAATAGGAATGTATCCCATTATCATAATACTGTTAATTTTGTAATAGACAGAGTCACTTCTACATTGACGCACTTAAGCCACTTTAAAATCAGAGCATATCAAAATGGTGTCAATGATGCGCTCCTATTTAAATAGATAATCACACAACTCAAATTCAAGGCTTACATCACTGTCCCCAATGGAACAAAACCCTCTAATCAACAATAAGCCCTTTTGGTATATTCATGACTTGATAGGAGAAAAATCTCAATACTTATTGACACGCACTCAAATTCATTTGTCGACCCTAATTACATGTCATGATTCATCATTTGCTTTTGTAGACAATTTCTTCATCATCCACATCAAATGCTGGGTTACAAAGGCATCTAAATAGTCTACCAATACCCTGTCAGATAAGAAAAATGAACCAATAATGATATATGTCATTTATCTAATATAATAAATTAATCACTCTGTTGGAATGAGATTTTTTAGTCTACAAAAATTTTCTAACATGCCTGAGTAAGTTGGGGGGTTCGATACGAAAGTGCTCTCGGTGAATCATCCTCAGAACTGGAATCAGAACTGCTTCCATCATCATCTGTGTCAGCAGCATCTTTCTTCTTTGATGTGCCTCCACTTTGTACATGCTTTCCCTGCCGAAAGCACCATCAATTAATAGACATTAACCAGAAAACATCTTTTCAGCATCATCATCATGATTGTAGCCGCTTTTTTTTTCCCCCTTTTCCTTTCAAGGACCAAGTTGTTCATTAACTTATTTAATGAAATCCAAGATTTTAGCTTATTACTATGTGAGCATCATCTTATCATACGTTATGACTGTGTACGAGTCATTTTACATTCTCATAATCTCATTATATCAAATGGATGAACATTCATCCCATGAATGATTTACAGCTTGTCCAATGAAGGCAGTATAAACATGAAAAAATTAGTATTCTCAAAACATTAAAAAGTAAATAAGACAAACACAATTTATGAAATTATTTCACAAAAAATACAAACACAAGGTTCTTTGAAAGTTGTAATAATCATTTCACCTGAAATATATTCCCAAGAAGTTTCAAAGCCTTAGCACGAGCTTTAAGTTCTTCCTTCTTAACATGACTTTCCCTTAGCACCTGCAATGAAATTTAAATTCATATAAAGGACCTTAAGTAATTGAGATTTGTACAATTTCTTCAAGCAGTTAATATTTCATGAATTACTCTAACTTAGCAGGAAAGAACAGAAGTCGAACATGAACAAGTGTTAGTTGATTGGAAGAAACACAGAAACTCACCATTTGGCACACATGTATTAGGGTTACTTCAATATCTACTACATTCAATTTCCATAATGAATTCATCAGTGTGTCTTTATTCAGGCGTACATGTGATTCAACATCATTTTCAGGGGGAATACCATCCATTTTAAATTGGTGGCGGATGTCTTCTTGAAGTTGCAGTAACTGAAAAGCACCTGAATATATTTTTACAATGCAATTAGGTAGCAAAGGCTCAAAAGTTCCAAGCAGAAATGTGGTTTTGGGAAGAGAGATAGAAGAGGGGGAGCACAGCTCATATTAACATACCTTTTGCTGCAGTTATCTGTGACTTCCAGAAATGTCCTTTATTCCGAACCCACTCTGCCAAAAATGGGACTCCTAGATAAATGGCTTTCTTTCCAAGCTCTTGTGCTGCTTGTCTAGAATATATGTGGCCAATAGTGTTTAATATGTTGACTCCAGAAGCTGCATGGGAAGACAATAGAAATCGTTTAGCAACATCATGTATGTGCACTAGTGGCAGGCTCATGCATTAATATACTGTCAATAAAATTGTAGAATATAATTACAGACATTAATACATTTATCTTTGAAGTAGAAAGATAACTAGAGGGTTCTTAATGACTAATAGTTGCCTATAATCGATTCATACACTGCAGACTATTGGGTTCTCTAAATTGATAGAGAATCCACCTTTCATTAAGCTTGTGTAGGATTCTCATCCCAGACAATATGTTTCTGTAGTCGAGGCATATATTATGGGTGATATTCAGCCTTGGAATGAAACATCATCTAGACTTCGTCTATATGAAAGTAGTCTTTTGCTTCAAGTGAATCTCAAGAGAGAGGTATAATTGAGGAAAATATTTTTGCACAAAAAAAACATAAGAAAAATTACCTACTTATACATAGATGTTGAACCAAAATATTTTAGGAACCAAGGTGAATCTAAGTTCCAAGAAATATTTTTATTAGGAGTTGAGACTGATTATCTTTCAATAAAGAATGTCATATTCCCATTTTCCTTATCCATACTTTCTATTTTCTCTCATCAATTGTCAACTCTCACACTTGGCCAAGCCCGAACAATTTTAGTAACTTTTTAAGGAAATACTGAAAGACAACATTATCATTATTTAGATTAAAGATTATCAGGATTATCGAAAAAGAAAGAATTCAATAAAGATTATCAAAACTACCTGAAAAAATTGTCTATGCTATGTAAGCTCTTGTTTGGGGTAAATATTACCAAGCAAGAGAAACAAAAAAGGAAAAATAAATCCTGAATACAACATTATTCATTTTTTCTAAATCAACAACATACTGTCTCTATATCATAAACAACTAAAGCAAGGTTAGAAAATATTCCAATAAACAAAACAACTAAGACAAAATCATAATAGATAAAGTAGAAATAGGTACTAAAATTGTGAGCAAATGTGACTTTCAATTTTAATTTTGTCAAGATTGTAGAGTAATGGACAACATTAATTAGTCTATCATTCAATACTGGTCATTAAATTTTGGAGTCAGAGATTCCTTGTACAGTTTAGGAACGAAATAACTAACATAGTAAACCGCATAATATATAGGCAAAACACAGAACCCTGTCACTATCAAGATTATGTTCGAATGCATAAAATGTAATTAGAAGAGGCAGGAGGAAGCTTAACTAACCTGCCCCAGAAAGCCGTCTGGCTTCAGATTCTGCATGCCATAAGAATCCCTCTTTGTCTCCTTGAGCGTATTGATTAAGAAAGCTTTTCAGTGATCTTGCTAGCTTTTCTTCTCTTTCTTTCTGGATAGCCTACATTATGTAGTTGCACACCAAGAAGTTGCCAGTAAGGCCAGAGAAATGCATTTTAGAAACAAAATATGATTTGATTATTTTTTGGTGTACTAAAAAACGTAAATAACAGTAGCATCCAATAGGATGATAATTTAAGCAATGTGTAAGTTAAAGCTACATCTGGCTGTAACTCATGAGAGTTGAAAAAGGCCAAAAGATGTACAGGTCATATCAGGAGGTAATTTAGCAGATGGTTGCAGCCAGCTAATGCTTTTTATTATATATAAATTTTTATTTCAGAATTCTAACCACCAGAGCAACCATACATAAGACATTGAATGACATTTATCTGTGTACAACGTGAAAATTTCAAAAATATTCAGATAAAACATATTGCTACAACTTCATTTTGAGTTTGGATAACTAACATGGAGGAATATGCTAAACAGACTGTTAATTCGAAAAGAGTTTAATGCTGGCAGAACACAACAGATTTTGGATTAACTGAACTTGCCTTCAATTTATCGTGCATTTTCTCAGGATTGTCACTCTCACCCGCTAATTCAGAAGAAGCCATTGATGTCACAGCTAGATGTCCTATGTAGTCCTCAAATAACTCACTTCCAAAGAGTAGAGCAAAGACAGCCATGGGGTCAAGCATGGCTTCTCTGAAATGGAAAACAAAAGATTATTAGGAGTGTAGGGTAAAATATTTGAGGAAGAGCATTATGCAGAAAAGAATTCTTAATGATACTTCCACGTATCTTTTGAGTGTTAAGTTTGTGTCTCATAGAACTCAGTAGCTAAAGACAAATAAATGAACTAAGACCTTGTTCTACTCTAAGTGCTTCAAACCACGCTTTTTAATTTGCAACCATAATTAAGTTTATGACAATTCTATGCTTTGTTTGATGGCTACATCTAGCAGGATGAGTTGTTTGGTCTGGACTTTGGTATGCAGTACATTATGAAATAAACATTACAGAAATGAAGCTAAAATTTGTGTCAAAAAATTCATTCCATAAAACTAAAGTAGAAGAAATGTTATTGAAAATCAAATATTTTTCTGCTAATAGTCCTTATTGTTTTTGATAGTAATATGAAACTCAACAGAGCATTAATAGGACAACTCACAATAGCTCCATGAGCACAAGCATAAAAGGATTACCTAGATATGCAATTTTTTCCATTTTGATCATAAGCATCTCTTTGCACTGGATCACTCAAAACTTGATAAGCTTCACCTAATACCTGCAATCATAAAATGTAGATTAAGGACTATGATAAAAGAAAACATCAACAGTAATGCAATGATCCGACTTTACTTGAATTTTGTTTACAGGAAAAAATTAGTAAACAACAATGGACTAACCTGAAATCTCTCAGCGGCCTGAGGGTCATTTGGATTTTTATCTGGATGAACTTGCCTTGCCTGTACCAGAATTAGCAGCTCTTACTCACTATATGATCTCAGAGGCAGGGGGGAAAAAACTACTAAATGAAACGCTAATAATGAAAATATTTTCAAGAAAGTCTAATTCCAGAATTTACACGATTATTTCATAAGACATGTAGGTATGTATAACCAATCAAAGAAAAAACTATAACAGATGAGATAAGACAACCCCATTTAATAATCCATGAAGATCTAGCAGGGTGATCTAGGATCTAGCTTTACAAATATAACGAAGAACATAGTGAAATATGTCAAATAAAATCATTTGAAACACATCACTTCATTTCTTTGATACGAAATATGGCATGTGAATTATTAGAAACCAAATTAATAAGGCAACTTCAAAACTCTGATAACGTGAGAGAATCAATCAAACATTATATATATACACATACATATACACACACACACATACATATATGTCCTAGTGAGTAGTGGCACACACATAACACAACACAGCACAAGATTGGGATGCAATCCAGACCTTAAGATAATAAGCCTTGCGAATTTGCTTCTCTGAAGCAGAGGGACTAACTCCAAGAACATCATAGTACTCGCTTTCCTTAACCATTAATTCTGTACCCTAGTCTCCTATATTCTTGGACTCGTTGAGCTTCTAGCTAGAATGCAGTAAAGATTATAAAAACAGAGAGAATATGAAGAAAAAGAAAGAGAGGGTGCTAAGTTTTTGAACCCCACGAGCCTCACTAGTCTTTCCAGTTCTCAAAACTAATAAACTATTACCTGAAACTGCTTTTTCGCGGCAGGAAACATTTTTTTTTTAACTGTCACAATGGTGGAGCTTATGATCATGCTTTTTTAGAAATTATAATTTAAACATAATTTAGAGGTGTGACAATTAACCTCTATAGGCTCAAAAGTAACATATTAAATCTATGGTTTCAAGAAGTAATAAATTAAACCTTATAAAAATTTGAACTCTTAATTCATATTAAAGCTCAAACACAATATCGTTCCACTTAGATGGATTAAGGTTTGATTTTAATTTTCCCCTAAAAAAAGGTTTGATTAAAATTATAAAAAAATATAATTAAAAAAAAAAAAAAAAAACTCAAGTTTTATTTGTTCCTTGTGAAACCATATGATTTAATTTGTTATTTTTTGAGACCTCAGTAACAGCTAGCAATAACTTACCACCTAGGATTAATTGTAAAAATGTTGTGAACTTAACATTTCTTATATTTAAATGGTAATTTTTGAAACTATAAGATTTTATTTTGTTACATCCTTAAATTAATTTAAGATTTTTAAAATGTGATTTTCTCTATATTTTGCAAATTGCTTTCCAAGGTTGATGTTGGGTTTCTAAAGCTTTACTTAAAAAAAAAAACAAAGTTGATGTTGGTGAGCTGGGTTTGGGCTTCTATATTATTGGTGGGGGGATCCATGTGGGGTTACTTTTTTGGTGTATCATGTGGTTTTCATTTTAATGTGGGCTTTTTGAGGGTGGGGTCTATGGGAGATTTTTGTTAGGCTTGATTATGTGCCCACCCTGTTTTTAGTAGGATATGTGGATTATGTCTAATTAAAATGTAGTGTGGCTGAAGATTGGGGTGTCAGTTTGTGATTGTGATTATTAATTTCTAGGTTAAATTATATTGTTAATCCTTGAAATTTACCTAATGAGTGTTTCTAATCTCTAAAATTTGAAATGATCTTTATTAATTCTTGAAGTTTTAAAATTAAGTGTTGTTCGTCCCTCTGCCAACTTTTGTTAGTTTCATTACTTAAATGTCTAATATGGTAATGGGATGACATTTTTTAATGGAAAAGTTTGGCTACAAATTTAGTTGTAGTATTTAGGCTATAATTTTACTCAATATTTTTTTATTGGATTTTGACAAATCTACCATTGGATTACATTTTCTTCTTATATCCTCCATACTTGTAAAATTTCTTAAAAATAAAAAATTAAATAGTTAATTTATCAATAAATTGTTTAAATTGTAAGTTTTTGTACTCTAAAATTATACATAAAAACTAAGTTTATGGATCATATAGTAAATAACATTTAATTGACACAAAATTTGACATGTGTTAAGAGGGACATGTGTATTAAGAGCATTAAAAACATGCAATGTAACGTTTAGATATTTAAAATATGTAGTCATATTAATTTTTTAAAAAGAAGTTGTAATCTTAAGCTACCATCAAGTTTGTAGCCATTTTATTTTTATTTTTTTAATAATATAGCAACATATTCTATATTAAAAAATTACACGAAAGCACATGAGAAGTTTGATCTAGCTTCTAGTTGATCTGCCAACCTAAATCGAACAAACTCAATCTCAGTTTTAATCAATTCATTCCTTCCAAAATCCTCAAGGACAAACCTAGTGAAGGGTTCGCCGTTGCCATTGTATCCTATTGGCCACGCCGCGACGACAACCAAATCCAGTGATGCTTGCAGCCCCAAAGGAATTCTGAGGTTACAAAAATTATGAGACGATAAATTGACTAAAAAATACAAGTAATCTTATGCCAATCGATTATGTCACAATAAGATTGAGTGAGTTAGTTATTATCAATTGCAAAAGAGACTTAGGACTTAGGAGGCATTAAGTTAGTACATGGATTTTACAGAGATTGAGAATTTTGATTAGAACAATAGAGGCTGTTTGGCTAGCTTTTTTTGGTCACTCAATTTTTGTCACTCAATTTTCGTCACTCATCACTCATCACTCATCACTCATCACTCAATACTCATCACTCATCACCCATTACCCATCACTTAATACCCGTTTGGCACATCACTAAAATGCAATTACTCAATATTTTTCACACTATTTTGTGGGCCCAGCTCTGTCACCCACTGCAGCTTTTTTTTTTTTTTTTTTTTTTCACTGGGTGAAAGAGGAAGAAACCCAGGGACGGTACCGAACCCAGGTGAAAAAAAAAAAAAAAAAAAAAAAAAAAAAAAAAAAAAGGAAGAACAGGAAGAACAGGGACGGTGACGGTGAACCCAGGTGAAAAAAAAAAAAGAAAAAAAAAAAAGAAAGAAGGAAGAACCCAAAAGACAAAAAAGAAAAAAAAAAAAAAAAAAAAGAGAAAAGAAGATAAAGAGGGAGCAAAAATCTGACTGGGGGCTCGGCTATGTGATGTTATTTACAAGTTTGCCATTGAAAACTGAAAACTGAAAACTGAAAACAGCCAAAAGTTGTTTTCAGTTTTCATAATTCATAACTCAAAAAGTAGAGAATTGAGTATTGGAAACAGAGTTATGGAAATATAGTATTGGTGCAGGCAAACGAGTATTTTGTTATGGGTCCCACCATTTTTGAGAATTGAGTTATGAAAACTGAGAATTGAGTCATGAAAACACCCAATCCAAACAGCCTCTAAATAATTTTTTTTTTTTTTTTTAAAAAGTCTCACACCACACAAAAAGGGGTTATTTACAAGTTTGCCATTGAAAACTGAAAACTGAAAACTGAAAACAGCCAAAAGTTGTTTTCAGTTTTCATAACTCATAACTCAAAAAGTAGAGAATTGAGTATTGGAAACAGAGTTTATGGAAATATAGTATTAGTGCAGGCAAATGAGTATTTTGTTATGGGTCCCACCATTTTTGAGAATTGAGTTATGAAAACTGAGAATTGAGTCATGAAAACACCCAATCCAAACAGCCTCTAAATAATTTTTTTTTTTTTTTTTTAAAAAAGTCTCACACCACACAAAAAGGTCCTACCGGGAGTCGAACCCAGGTCGCTGGATTCAAAGTCCAGAGTGCTAACCACTACACCATAGAACCACGATCTTGCGAGAGGACCGTCTTAAAACAATATATTTATTACCTCTGAAAAATGAGCTTCTTACTGGACCCCAGTCGCATGGGAAAATGGTAAAACAACGACTTTTGACTTTTGACTTTCAACTGGTATTTATTTTAGCCGTGAAGTTGATCACAGTTGTTTTCTTTGGTATTTATGACAAGTTCTTTTTTAATACGTTTCCCTCCCTCTCACATTTTATTTTCCACTCAATTTCATTTTATCAATATTTTAGTCTTCATCTTCTTTCACTTTCCCAATATTAAACCCACTTTCTTTCACTTTACCAATATCAAAGGGAAGAAGAGATGAAAAAAAGCTCAAATGTTCGTTGAAGGATTAAGCAACTATTATACAAGGTACAATAATTTTATTTTATTAAATTCATATTTATCTTTTAACTCTATTTGAATATGAGGCTAATCTTTATGTTTAATACATGTTGTATATCATAGCATCAATGGAGAGTGTAGTTGTAAGTGAAACTCATCAAGTTGTTCAAAGGAAGTGTTTTGACTTAAATGAAAGACTTCAAGAAGTTACTATTATTTTATTTTATTTGTATCTTTTTTTATTCATTTATCCTAAAATATGATGTTGATTTTTTTAATCTTGTTTTAATATAGCACAAATGGATGGCAATTTAGTTGCAAGTGAAACTCATCGACTTGTTTCAATGAATTGCTTTGATTTAAATGAACCACCTCAAGAAGGTAATATTATTTTTATTTTATTTGTAATCTGTATTTCATTTATCATAAAATATGATATTGATTTTTTTTTTTTTGGGTGGTTATTCTTGTTTAACTATAGCACAAATTGACGATGATTTGATTGCAAGTGAGATTCATGGAAGTGTTTCAAGGAACTATGTTGAGTTAAATGAGTTTTCGAATTATGGAAAAAATAATGACACTTGTGGAGAGAAAATAATTGATTGGAATGAATGTCCAATAGATGAAACGGAGGTTATTGAAGAATATGAGGATATGACTTCAATAGAAAATGGATTTGAGCCTTTTGTTGGTCAATGTTTTCTTAGCGAAGAAGCAGCTTTTAATTTCTATAAAAATTATGCAAATCGATGTGGTTTTACTATTCGAAAAGGTCGTTCTGAGAAAAAAAATGGAGAAATAGGAAGACGCGATTTCTTTTGTCATCGGGAAGGTAGACAACCACTAAAAATAGCGGATCCATCTAAGGAGCAACGAAATAGGAAGTCTTTAAAATGTGGATGCAAAGCTCATCTAACAATTGTATCGCGAAAGTCGATAGACATTATTCCAAGAAAATGGCATGTCACTATGTTTGTTATAGATCACAATCATGAATTATTGTCCCCTTCGAGAGTGTGATTTCTACCAGCCAATCGAGTTATCACTGAAGATTATAAAAATTGCGTTCTCCTATATAAAGAAGCTAGACTTTTAGTCAGAGAAATAATACACGTTATGGAACTAAAGAAAAATGTGAAACGTGGACATCTTCCTTTTTTTTCAACGGGATATTCGTAACCTTTATGTGAAAATGAGAAATATGCAAGCAACGAATAATACCATGGATCTCTTACAATTTTGTAAAGTTGTTAAAGAGAAGAATTCTAAGTTTTAATATGCATTTACAACCGATGAAGAGAAAGGTTGGAGCATATTTTTTGTTGGTGTTATGCCTTTTGGTAGTTTTGTTGGTGTCAATTCTCTTTGGTTGTGCACTTTTGCGAAATTAAAAGAACTTGTGTTTTTTGATGGTTAATGAAGGTATGTTATTTATCTTATAAATTTGTACAATTATTTTTCTATTTTATTTAATTAATTAGTAGAATAATATTAATATATATCCTTTGAAATGTTTCCATATTCCAATAAATTTGTGTTTGATTAGTAGAATTTTGCATATTTAATGAAGAAGCAACCCAAGGCAATTTTGACGGATCAAGATCCATCGATTACAAGATACAATATCAAAAGAATTACCAATCACAAAACATGCCTTTTACAAATGGAATATTACCGCTAAATTTAGTAGTTGATTTATATCAATTCTTCATAATCAATATTTAAATACTTCATCTCTTATGTACATTCCATATGCACAATATCCACACTTTCACACTAGATTTTCACTTTTTAAGAATGTTCACATTTAAAACATTTCCATACACACAATATCCACACTTTCACACTAGATTTTCACTTTTATGTTCACATTTAAAACATTCCGTACACACCCACACTTTCACACTAGATTTTCACTTTTTAATAATGTTCACATTTAACACATTTTTAAGAATGTTCACATTTAGCAAGAGGCGTTTAGTTCGTTGTAATATGCCCTTAATGTGATGCACATTACGATGATGTGACATTAAAATTTTTGGTTTATTTTATTTTTTCTAACATTACCATAGTTTAAAATTATAAAATATATCACATCATTTTAATCTTATCACATTTTTAAACAATGTAATATTGTATTATTGTATTGAGATTACATTAATATAAAATTACAATAATGTAATATTACATAGTAAGGTAACAACACAGCTTACCAAACACCCCTATAATGTGTACAAACAATGTACAGAACGAGCATGCTACAATCAAAGCCCTGATCACCATGACCATTCTAGGGAAGAAGAGCCGCATCCAAAAACAACTTGGTGCGGAGACAGTCAAGAGAAATTCAAAATAACTAATGCATTTTTACGAGGTAACTCGTGGTATTTCATAAGGATTTCTTTTACTTTTTTAGGTTAAAGATAAAGATTTCTTTAACACTTCACGTATATAAGAGTTTCTGTCCAGGCAAAGCGTGAACAAAAAGAAAACAAAATAACCGAGATATTTCATCCAAGATGTGGGCAAAAGAAAGATGTGCACTTGGATAAATGCATTTTACTAATTATATTTAAAGGGTAGTTGTTGAGCCACAAGGTCAAAAATACAAAGCTACAGAACATAAATTGGCTGTCAAAATTTTCCGGGCCCCTATCCAGGCTCTGCTTGCTATATGTGTACGTAAAATCATCATCTGAAAGCACTGTGATTTCCAAAACACACAAAATAATCACCTTCAGCAACTATTTACTTCCTCCCCTTTCCTCTTTTTCCTTTTCCTTTTCCATTTCCATTAAATTTTTTACCCTTACTAGATTTGCTCTTCATGAAGGAGATCTTGTTTGCCTTTTTCTGCCTCTCCTTCCGAACTTGTTCTAGATCTTTAATTTCTGAACGTACATGAGCATTAGGCACATGATGCTGCTTCTTGCCTCCTCTAAAGTTCCTATTATTTCCTTGTGATCTACGATCTCCTGAAAATAGAAGCAAGTTTAAGAAGAAAGGAATATATAAGACGCATCAAATCATATGCTTTGACATTGAATGGAGGGACAACAAATTCCCAATATAATCAATATTCACACACACACGCACATAAGTGATGAACTGCAGACAGACAATAACAGAGCAAATGGAATGGAAATTTTTCTTCATGTGATTATTTAGTAAGATTTACTAAAATCTTGGGTTTGTGTTTGTGTTTGTGTGCGCTAACTAGTCCATGTATTTCTGCATTGTGTAGCCTCATCTCATTGAACATTTGGGCTGAAGACTCAAGAAAGTACTCGTCAGTATATCAACTAGCATAAGACATTTAGCAGGACCATGTGATCCATAAGTTGGAGGTAGCACCAGTTAGAGAAAGAGTATAAAAAGCCAAGTGATACAAAATGGGGATGTATGACAAAGACCAATGACTGCATTATGTCAATAATTACTTTCAGACTGGTTATATACAGCACATGCTCCATTTGATTCTGAGAAAATTGAACGAAATGAGTTGCAAAATTTTCAAATTGTACTAGTATACTGCAGTATTTTATTCATTAAATGAAAAAAAAAAAAAAAGTGGATAAGAATCAAATGGCTTGAGGGAGAGAAGGGGGGAGGGGGGACCTGGGTCTATGAGAAATCAAAAAACATGCACAAAAGATGGAAGGGCGATAATACATTCTCACAATTCATTTCCTTACACCTTGCTTTTTTTTTTTAAGTAAATAAAAAATCTATTGAAAAAAAAAAATGAAGATTTTATGTATACGGGTATAAACACAAACATTTCCCTACTATTTGTTTCAGGTTAAAAAGGAGGATTAATTTTAATTGTGATCATAAAAAGACAAAGAAAGACCAAGAAAAAGCAAGCCAAGCAACCAAATATCCGTAAGATGAAGCATAAAAGCACTAAAAGAGGGCCCATGTTGAGAGGAAGAAATGGTCTGAATGGAGAACAAGAGAATAACAAGTGCATCAGTATCATCAAATGGGGGCCCGGGGGAAGAAAAACGCATTGAGAATTCTAATGCGATTCTTGCCTCTCTTTTTTTTGAAAACACAGACACAATCCGAAGCAATTATTAACTGTACATTACTGAAAACTGGACAAAACTCGGTAAAACATTCAACCAACTTCAAGAGAGAGAGCGAGAGTGTAGATAAAGCAAGCAACAAGGAGCTTCCAATTCATTGAATTACCTGACATGCTTGTGGATCCCTCAGCATTCCCTTCACTATTGGCTCCTCTAAGAGATACTTTATTGTGTGACTGTTGCTTCCATTTCTTGTATATCCCAGTTTTATTAGCTTTAACTTTAGCACCACTCTCTGTCTTTATCTACATCATAAACAAACAGAAAACATTCATTCTCTCAGATGGGAATATGAGCAATTCCAATTTTTGTTCTGAATATAACAATAAATGATTTATTTATAAACACATGTTACAGCATTAATATCAGACAGACAAATAGCATGAGACCCTAATAGTACTAGCTACTATATAATTGCATATTCTAAGATGCACCAAGAAGGATTCATCAACCCAGATATTTTACTTGTATGCCATTTGAGGGAATATTATACATGGAAGATAATTCAAAAATGAGAAAGGAGATGGAAACAGCCTTCTTTCTTTTGTGATCGTCACTAAACACATGATATGCAAAAATAACACATTTTTAATTTATGCCAACAGGTGAAAAAATGTTTAGGTATAAAAGCAGTGGAAGAGAAATCAAATGGCATTATTCAAATATATAGCCCTAGAGTTAACCTACATATGGTCATTCAAATGCTAAAATCACAAATTCTGTGTCTCGAAAAGTTCTATCAAGAATGACCAAAACATTCTTCCAGCAACTGCGAAAACAGTCACTGAATGGCCATATAGACAACTTCCATTCCTTGCAGAAGTAGGGTTTCTAAACATGACATGTTTCTCCACTGGCATGATCCGAAAATTCAGTTATTTATCCTTTTTATGAGGGATAGAACCATTGGCTTTTGTGGATGCTCAGAACAGTACTGTACTTTGTTACTTCATTATACATATGTTAGACAGTTGACTAGTCCTTTGGTGCAAGAAACACAAGGAAAATCGAGATAATCCCAGTGGCAACATGGGGCAACAAGTTTGAAAGGAAGTAGGAAGGCATAGTATATCAAACTTATGTCTAACTTAAGATCTGGCAACCATTTAATGCTTGCCCCAACAAATGAAGACTTATTTTGAATGAAATACTACCAGCAAGTTCAATACAGAACACGCACCATCTTATTCATCCTCACAAAAATCAGATGCATAATAATATACATGTTTCTTCTAAATGCCAAATATGTTATACGCGTAGATAAGTAATTTGCCAATGGAGCCAAAAAAAAAGGAAAATAATTTCAAAGAATAAATACCTTTCCACTAGCTGTAACACGATCACCATTGTTTAACTTGATATACTTTTTACTCCTCTGCCACCAAACAGATTGATAAGGTTAAGAAGAAAAATAATTTAAATAAATATAAATATAATCAATATTTTGATAAGTATAAATATAATCAATATTTAATGGCTTAAAGTACCTTGTCCCAATGATACTGAGATTTCTGTTTCTTCATTCCCGCACCATCATCAGCAACTAGATCTAGGACAGCAGATTCCAACCTAAAATTAAAAATGATGTCAATAGACAACCAATCAGTAAGAAAATACAGGACTCTATATCTAATCTCAAATAACACAATACATAATCATGTCAAATCAATTTATACAAAAAATTTCAGCTGTGAAATTGTAAAGTTCAATATTGCCCACACATGGGGAGGAGAGAGATGGGGTATAGAGATGAATGCAGAATTGATGAAGAAGGTGCTAAATGCAATTGCAAAACATAAAACAGTAAAGCCAAAGGCATCACTTTAAATAAACAAGTACAGATATGAAGTTGTAAAGCTAAACATTGCCCACATACACAGGGAGGGGAGAGTGGAGCACAGAATTGATGAAGCAGGTGCAATATGCAATTGCAAAAATAGTAACGCTAATAGCTGGGCATATCTGCATATGTGGCAGATAAGTTCACTAGCATCTGCAGACAGTTGCATGCCAGAAATGACATAACATCGGCCATTAAATTTCCCCCATGTGCATATGCATGCGTGTGTGTCATTGTTTTTCATACATTGTTGGTATTTTGAACCAAAAAAAAAAAGTTAGATATATCCAAGCATATACACAGACACAAGCTGCTCACTAAATGTTTTTTAATAAGCAGCTCTCTAAATATGAAAATAAGAAAATGAAAATCATGTTTTATGTTTTCTCACATTAACGTTTTTCAAGTCACATGAAATAAGTCTTTAATCTAACCATATTCAGTTTCCAAATTTCAATTTTTCATTTCCAGGCTATTTAAGATTGATATACTCTTCTTTTTTAAATGGACAAGTAATAGATTTTATTGAAATGAAACTTAAGATTGATATACTCTGGGCTCATCACAATGGTAGATAAAAACTCATCATGCAAAATGAGCTCAGATGATATAAGAGATTTACCTATTTGATCCAAAGTCCTGGTTAGCTCTCACTGCAAGTCCTGCTTCCATATGCTGAGAATGACATGAGGTCACAAATCTAATGGTCAGCCACCTTCTCAAAGTTAAGAGCCAATTTACAGCTCACATTATAACACATTAGCATATTGTAACATAAAATTGGAACAAGCAATCAAGATGAGGAACATTAGGAGTTATTGCAGAGCTAACATTAGAAGATACAAAAGATTTATAACCTACATGATTTGTTGGTACCGAACTGATAAAGTACTCCTCATCTTTGAAGCTCTTTGCCTTTCTCTTAGACCCACAAACTTCTAACATCAAAGAGTATACATCAAAATATTTGCATTATATATGTGTGTGTGTGTAGCAAGAAACAGTTACTCAAAGATCTCTCACTACCATATACATCTTTTATTTATAAAAGGAAAAAAAAAAAAAACAATTCAATGAAATTGGTTTTTTGTTAGTGGTGAATTGCTATTCTTTCTTTCTTTTCTCCCTTTCTTTAACTTCATATCTTGCTCTACAAGGAAAAATGGGTAATAGCAAAATAACAACCCTAAACATCACCCAATTTACAATAGATCCCATAAACGTTATAAGCAATCAACCCCCTAACTTCACTCAAAATTGCAAAGAGCCCTACTGTTATTAATATCCTTCATATTGAAATATTTAACACAAATATTTTTAATCTTGAAAGAGTTTTTTTAGGGAAGCTAGGGGTTTTTTGAATGAAATTATCTTTTTGTTAAGTAGGGGGTTATTTGCAATATTGAATAAAGTTAGAGGGTTGATTGCTTAGTTTTAAAGTTTAGGAGGCACATGATAAATCAAATGATAGTGTAAGATGAATTTTTTGTAATTTACCTAATAGAAATATGAAAGAAAATGGCCAAGTATATCCAGACAATAAGGGGGAATATAGAACTTGTCCTATTCAGTTTAATACTCTTTTTTTCCTTTTTTATTTTCATTTTTTTAATATTCTTTCCTCAAAATAAATTCTTATATTAATTAATTATAAATGAAAAAAATTTCACCTAGAACCAAGTAGTTCCAGCAATTATTTACAAATCATTATCCAAGCTGAGTCTTAATAAGTTCAAAAATTGGAAAACTGATTCTCAAAATTCAACCTCTAAAACAAGTATTGCACTTTGGTCTAAAAATGTTCTGCATTGTTTCTCATTTCCATATTTTGTTAACACAAAGACCTTCATGAGAAGCAGCAATCCTCCACATGAGGGAAGACTCCTCCTTGCCCCAAATAAAAATCTCCTATTTAAGTATCTTACAGGAAACCCATATTCTAAAAAGGTCAACTACTTCATCCAGTTGTCAAAAGCTAAAAAACACTTACAACCAACTGATTTACTCAAGCAGATTTTTAGCAGGACCTGCCCCACAGTATCATCACCAAAGCTTGGGGACCATACAAAGAGTCTTTGTAAGGCAGATACCTTGTAAATGCACTCCTCAATCTCTTTCATAAGACTCCTATAAAACTTTTTCCCTTGGAAAATTCCGCTGAATTAATAATGGTTGTGAACAAAATGAAAGATCTTAGTGCCCATTTGGGAGAGTGATTTAAAACTGCACTTTTTCTAAGTACAACTTTTTAAAACAACCAATTTTCAAAATTTTGAAAAATGAGTTGTATCAAACGGGTTAATTCCATTAGCTGCATACCAGGGGCCCCCTTTTTAGGTAACTACATGCAGGGTTCCTAGAAGTGGACTCAAATTTTACGAGGAACAAGTAATCAAAGAAAGTTTAAAGAATCTGCTATGGCAGAAAAAATTTATTTTGATTTAGCAAAAGAAAAGATTCAAAGAGTGAAAAAAGGTCTAATTTGTAATTTCTAAAACTACGATATGTGTAGAAGGAAGCATGCGAAGATATAAAACATGTATAAATATATTCACTCAGATAGATGTATGTGTGTAGAGAGAGAGAGAGAGAGCAAACTATAAACACTGGATACCTTTTTTCTCCTCCTTGGAAGAAGTGGTTTCAGGATCAAATTCCTGCAAATACAAAAAGACTTTACAGTTCAGAAAGACCAGGAAACTAGGGAAACTTTGTTAACAATTATTATTGATCAGTATGAAGCAAGTATATACCATAGACCTTTAAAAATTTTCAGCTGTCTCATCCAGTTAAGTGAAGTGTTTGGACCTACCATAAAGGTTCACAGAACCATGCCTGAATTTTTTTTTCCCCCCCCTCCAGTTTACCTTTCTGGCCAAGTGTGCATAGTAGAGACTCAAGCCCAGCCATAAACATAAAAGGGAAATTTGAAAAATATTCATGACCAGAAAAATTGCCTACCAAAATATGATCACAATACATTATCACTACAACAGATACTCTCTCTCTCTCTCTCTCTCTCATGTGAATGACTAATAATAGTCATGGCAAGTAAAATTAACAAAGAAATATGTCATGAATAAGTAAGTTGATCAAGTGCTAACTGCTAAAGCCGTATCCCTATTTGCATCATAAAGAAACTTCAAAAGCATAATTTACTACTTTGACAGATGTACCTCATCCACGTGATTGGTAGAATGTTTCTGATGTACCAAATTAATGATCTCTTCATGAATAGCTCTTTTTTTCTTCATTACATCAACCCATTGTCTAGAAGGACCCTGCAATCAAGTCATAACCTTAATATAATAAATTCTAATTTTTAACATTGATAGAAAATGTGCAACCAAAAATATGTGGAAGGTGTACATAGAACATAAAAAAGGACCAGATCATAACAAAAATAATTTTTAGCAAATCTTGATTTAGGAAAATTAAATAAGTGATAAGAAGAGAAAGGAAAAGAGTGATTATATTGTTCAGTTGTTTGGTCATGTAGAGAAGATCGAAGGAAAATAAAGAGAAGAAAAGAAGATCTAGGAAAATTTAGTTCTTGCTACCAACTTTCTCCCCAAATCTAGCCTGATTATGAAAGAGAATTCTGGTGAGGCTAAGAGGAAAATTTCTGAATTATTCTCATCCCTCTATCTTCTTCTTTTTTCCCTTCTCATTTACTGACCAGACAATGAAAAAGAAGAGAAATTAAAAACGAAAAAAATAAAAACCTTCTTTTCTTTTCCTTTCTCTAGTGTTGAACCAAACATAGCTAAGAAATTAAAGAGGTAACAACTCGTTTTTTATGTACATTATGCATTCTCAAAGATGATAAATGCAACTAACAAAATAACAACAGATAGAAGTCGTTCTCAAAGATGATAAAGATACTACAACGTCACAAAGTAAATCCCAGCTTTTACCAATTACTACATAAGCAATTTTGCAAATATACACACATTAATAAGATCAAAGGGCTAGAATTTGATCATCAATAGAACTATAATTTAAAATTTTTTTTTTTATTGATAAGTGAACGACATGCCATTTGAATTAGAACTCATTGTCAAAACAATAAATTTCTTTTTAATTGGTAAGTCAGACATAAACCTGTGGATTTTTAACCTACGATTTCATCCTACCCCTTGCTTTTACAATGGGAGGAGGTGCCATTTGAGCTAGAGCTCATTGGCAAAACTTTATAGTAGAAATATGAACATTGAAAGCTTTCTAAATAAGATGAGGAGGATATGAAGGATGAAATTTTTCTAAAAGAGATCAGGAGCATGTACTTATTAATTAAAACAATCTTCCTCAGGCCAAATTGCATAAGTGGAGAGTTACCTGCAGACGCTTTGATTTAGCAGCTTCACCTTCAGCTTCCAAAATGGTTTGCTTGGGTCTAGCATAAATCAAACATTTTTAACGGTTACAAATTTATAGCTTTACAATATCAGGAAATCCTATATAAAGATGGACAGGAAGGAAGAAAGAAATCATTCAAGCACTCACCTGAACATTTTCAAGCGTTCAGAAAATGCCAATGCCATTAAGTCTCCACCTCCCAGCACATTTCTGAATATTGGGTGCAATCCTTCACGGGGTAAATCCTTTGCTCTTTTAATGGACTCCTTTGAAGGTAAGGGTTTTGTCTTGGAATACAAGCGAAAAGCATTTGTACATGTTTTCTGCATGGCATACAGGTCTGCTGAAGAATCAATTATTTCCCTAACTCTGTCTGAAACAAAATCAATAACTGTCTGAGGGAAACGCCCATAGATGGTTTCTCCATTTGCAACTGCTTGATCAATCTTGGACATTACTCCATCCATATCTCGCAAAACCTCCTCTTCTGAGGGTGCAGGTCTGACAGGTTTTGAGAGAAATAGATGAAGATCTAAAAGGTATGGCATATCCTCAGATGTCAAAAAAGAAAATGCAGTACCAGTCCGACCTGCTCTTGCAGCTCGTCCTACTCTATGGACAAAAATTTTAGGTTTTGGGGGAAAATCCCAGTTAATGACATTGTCAAGCAACGGAATGTCAATGCCCCTAGCAGCAACATCTGTCACAATCAGCAACATAGTCCTTCTTGCCCTGAACCTTGATATGTGAATTTTGCGAGCATCTTGATCCATATCACCATAACATACAGAAGGCTCGATACCCTCTTCTCTAAACAAAGTATTGAGAAACTCCACATGATGTTTTGTGGACACAAATATCAATGTCTGCTGATCAGAAGTAATTTGCTCTCTTATCAAATACAATAATGCTGCATGTTTTTCTTCGTGTCGTACCGTGAAAAAGGCAAGCTTGAGATCAGGGCTAATTTTAGTTTCCAGATCAAGTCGCACAAGCTGAGGGTCTCGCAGACCAGCCTTGGCAAACTCAGCAAGGGCACTAGGTAATGTGGCACTGAAAAGCAAAGTCTGGCGGTTCTCACTCAACTGGACAAGAATCTGATGCAACTGCTCAGCAAAACCCATGCCAAAAAGAGAATCCGCTTCATCAAAAACAACATATTCCACTGTACGCAATGACATGTCATCAACCTCAGACAGATGATGCATGAGCCTACCGGGAGTTGCAATTATGATATCAGGACTCTGTGATAATTCTTCAAACTGGCTCTCCATGCTATCACCACCAACTAGTAAACTAATACGAAGATCTGAAAAGAAAGCCCAAATTTTAAACAGGCACTCTTTTTTGTAAGGAAAAAAATAGACAAAATTTCACAATCATTCAAGGAACTAATGACGGTCGTAGTAAATATCACCCCAAATTACAGTTCCTCTTTCAACTTCTAGTTACAATTCTGCTCCTTTTTAAAAATAAAAATAAAAAATTACAGCAAAATACTATACTGCCAAGACTTTTTAAAAATATCAAATTTGCTCCCTAAGCACAAACAACACTTAACAAGTCCCATATTTGCCAAGAGCCTTGTAGCTTGTTAGGCTGGCGCCTCTTGGTGTTTCCAACGGAGACATCCAAGGTTCAAATCCCCCATCCCCATTGTAACTATCGGATTATCAATCTTGATTGCACAGAGTCTCACAGTGACTACATTATCACAATTATTTGGATTTCGCCCTTATTGTTAATCTAATGATAACAGAGAATCAGTTGGTTCTTACAATTTCTTATAATAGGAACTTATTATCTGCTACAAATCCAACAACAAAATATAAAGTAAACAAACCCTAAATTATTCAATTTTCAGAGCAATCGAAAACAAATTAGGATGAACAAACCGGTGAAGCGGCCGAGTTCCTGGGCGAACTTCAAGGTCTGGAGCGCCAAGTCTCTGGTGGGAGACAAGATGAGAGCCCTGACGCCGCCCTGGGGAACATGTTGCCGGAGACGCTCGAGCATGGGGACGAGGAAGGCAGCGGTTTTGCCGGAACCGGTTCGGGCCATGGCGACGACATCGGAGCCGGAGAGAATGATAGGCATGGTCTTGCGCTGAATTGGGGTGGGGACTTTGTAGCCCTTGCGCTTGATTCCTCTGTAGACATCGGGACTGAGATTCAAGGACTCGAAGCCACCGGACTTGGCCTTCTTCTTCTGCTTCTCTATGCGTTTCTGCTCTGCCTTCGAGCTCCCCAGAACTCTCTCCAAACCACCCATTTTGGTTTTGGTTTTGCACCCTTTGTGGGTTTAGGGTTTTGTGATTGGGGTAAAGCTTGCTTGGTTGTTTACCGTGGGGGCACTTAGGGTGCCGTTTGTTTGTTTGTTTGTTTTTTTTTTTTTTTTTTTTTTTTGAAAAAATGTTTTCCTAATTTTCAAGTGTTTGGAATAGTTGGGAAACTTTTATGAGAAATTGTATGTAGTCTATGATAAAGATTAAAGTATTCTAACCAAAAAAAAAATTTTAAGATTAAGTATACAAAAAATAAAATAAAATGATTCACAATATGATTAATGTTTTGACAACGATGCTTATTACTAACGACTCGAGTTGGGTCCAGTTTTCAACTATACTAGATCTATTCAGATGATGACACGTGTCAACTATTGGACATGGGCCATCATTTGAATGGATTAAGTGCAACTGGACATTGAACCCAATATTTACCATATTAATAATAGTATTTAACTTTTTGGTTCTATAAATAAGTATACAACAAAAACTACACATGGGTGAGTAATGATTATATATAAAATGAACTAATCTCAAGAAAATCATTGACCAAACATAAATAATGAATTATGATTATAAGATATTTCATGTATCAGATATATGTATCTTCTTTCTCACAGTGTGTTGACGCATTGTGAGAAAGATGATACATGTATCTGATTCATGAGATAATTATTGTAGTGATTATCCATTTGTTGCAAATCATTGTTCAAATGTTGGCACATTCGTTCCCATCCCATTGATTGATTTTGTTTTAATTATTAATTGCCCACACTTTTGAACTCGATGAAACAAGAAAAGGTAGGAGGTTGAAAAAAGTTGGATGCAAGAATAGGTGAGATCTAAATTTAGAAATTTATCGAACTTGCTTGGCAACCATTGTGGGCGACTTCAGACACAATTTTTCTCAGAACTATTGAGGTGAAATGTTGTAATTAATGCATAACAAAAGTTGTATATGTTAGACCCATGTAAAAATGATGTTAGCCTTGCCACCACTTACCATTTTTAACATTTGAACAAAAGTTATCTCCAAGCAATTCTAAAGAGTTCAACTCTAGTTCTTTAAACAATTTTTTTTTTTTTCAAAAAGAAAATTCTCTAAACAAATTGAAAAGAGAATCAAAAGAGACTGCTTAGTAATTAAGGACTAAGTTGGTTAGTTTTGAGATTTTTTAAACCTGTTTGGCATTAGTCCAATCCTCAAGATAGTATACTTTACCGGTAAATGTTTCTCTCAGTGAAAATATTTTCGTACTGAAACAATCTGTCTTTACAAAAAGAGGAGGGGCTTTAGACAAACTCTGCCACAACAAACGGACAACAAATTCTGACGAAGCTCTTATTCTAAAAGAAGAAAAAAGAAAAAAAAGAGTTCTGAGATTGTGCTGAACCATATTATCAACTAGTTGTAAACAATCTTCTTTTTACGACGTGCTTTGATTTTGTAACACAGAGCCCAATTTGTTGGCTTCTTGCTGTTGTTTAATAGTTATATCGGGTCCAACACAATGATAGAGGCATGACAGCAGCCCATAACTGCGAATGGAAACGTCATCTTCCCTAAAGCGGAACTGGGGAAGATGATATAGCTCGGATTTTGAAGACTTAAATCAGAGCAAATGGCTGATTAAAGCATCTGCATATGCACTCGTTGCTTTGAATGGGAGATGGGGTACATTAGAACTTCAAAAGGGAAGACAAATCACATCAAACATTACCGTTTGAACTTCATATACAGTTTTCCACCAAATTGGATTAACATGTAAACAATTTATATCAAACTAGAGAAGTAAATGAAATGCTAATTGGGAGTTTGTGAGAGAAACACAATGAGTACAATCACCAAGAGCAACATCCGCTGGTTGATGCATCAGATTGTGGGGGTATCTCTTTGAAGATGTTCTTTTTCACTCCAGCTGAGCCCTCAGCCAAGAGACTAGGTGTATCCAAAATCTGCAGATCAACATGGTACCATTGCATCATCAACACAAGTCATGGATTATTTGTCAAGTTCAAGAAAATATTGACGCAATAAAACAAACTAACCAGTGAATATATTCTTTTTCATACATTATACAAACACTTTTATTCTGTTAAGAATTATCTCTTTCACCACCTTATGTTTATTTATACATATATGCAAATTAAAAGTCGTGTCAGCAGGGCACCTGGGCACTGAAGGTTCAAGACTTTTAGCAGTACACTTGAAAAAATAAACAAAAAAGCAAAATTTATTGTCACTATGCCCAACTATTAAACATGCCAATGTTATGACATGTGTGCAAATCACTTTTCGTTATTTGTTGACATGCTAAGCCATCTTAAGCAAATGTCTTTTGAACCAATACTCTTTTCGCTTAGACATCGTAACAAAAAACATGTCCCCAAATGTGCCATGCTATGCCTTTAAAAAAAATGTTCTTTATATGCTTCCTTGAAGCGCTTAGAAGTTAGAACCTTATTACTTATCTAATCATGAACTTAAACTAGATGGTGCATTTTGCTTCTGTGTTGTCCTCACACCACTTCCAAAGGCTGATGTATAGGAGGCTTAGAGAATTAATGATGTCAAGTGCTGAGTTAAACTAAAAAAATCAGAAAATAATATCTACCCCAAGAGCTATGCTGACTAAGTATATTAAAAAATTACTATAACATCTATAGTCATTTTCAAGTTTCGTAAAAGTATGGGATTAAGTTTTCCACCTGGATCCAAATCCATACTGAACTAGTAACCATCCTAGTAATCACAACTAAAAGCATGGGATTAAGTTTTCCACCTGGATCCAAATCCATACTGAACTGGTAACCATCCTAGTAATCACAACTGGAAGTGCATTTGATAAAAATGTAAAAACAATGTAGAGCAAAAGGATTTTAGTATTTTGCATACCTTCAACACAAGCTCCTCAAAGCATTGCTCCACATTGACTCGAGTTTTTGCACTACACTCCAAATATAGGCATCCATATTCTCTAGCAAAGTCAATGCCCTCTTTTTTGCTAACAACCCTTTCACTTTCCTGAAAAGAAAGGTAACTTCAATATGCATGATACATTTGATTTAAGTAATTGAAACTTGAAAGAACATGACATTCCAAGAATCCTACAACTAATAAGCCCATAAGACAAGGCAAAGTTGAAAATAACTAAGTATAATAATATGATCACAATAAAAGTACTAGTTTATAAAGAAAAGGATGCTCTCAATAGTCAAAATAGTTATAAGAGCAAGTTCGTTAAAGAATAAAGACATACCTTATCAACTTTGTTGCCAACAAGCATCTTGATGCAATCTTGATTTGTTGAGTACAAGTCAATCTCCTTGGCCCATATATCAGATAGATTTGTGAAAGTTTCTCGCCGTGTTACATCATACACTACAACAGAAAGATTTGTTAGCTTTAGCAATAGCTAAGAACCAATGAAGGAGAAAATTTTCAAAACTCACACAACATTGATCATTCTTAAGGATACAAGTCAATCTGCAGAAGCAGATTCTATAACATCAAACACGATCTTTCAGATTCATTGATTCCCAAGCGACAACATAGCATGAATTTCTTATTAACCGAACAAAGAGAGAATAGATAACTGAGAGGAATAAAGGAGGTGAATCAACATACCCATTATTATCCCTTGAGCTCCTCTGTAATATGAGCTAGTCAGTGTTCTAAATCTTTCTTGTCCAGCTTCATGATACAAAAATAGAAAAATTATGTCAGAAACAACGCCCCAACAACTCTTTTTATAACTTCATGTGAACTTGGGACAAAAAGCATGGGAACAAGATATGATAATAATATCCTGTCCTTACCAAGAAAGCGTGTATAAGGGTTTATTTAGTAGTGTGTTTTAGGAAATGAATTACATTAACAATTGTAAGAACATTGAACATACACTAAGACCAGAAGAAATTGGGATTCATGACCCACTTATATCATAATTCTTTTAGTCGAAACTTCTCATAAATGCAGAAAATGCAAAATTCTTAAATTAATTAATAGTGTTCATTTCAGTCTCTTTCTGAAAGGTGTGATCTACTCTACTATAGGAACCTTTAATGCAGAAGCCCAACAACAGCAGAAACAACAAAAAATTAGTTAGGGTTGGCCATATGTATTCTTTTCCGCTAATCTATTATATATGAAGTCATACTCTTGTTATTTCCTAAATTGACATGTCCTTTATCGGTACACCAAACATTTTTTTTTCCATTCCCTCAACTTGAATCAACTCACTCTTTCTTATTTCTTAGTGGTGCATTAATCGCTCTCCTCTAATCATGACCAACCATCTCAAGCGACTCTTGCTTGCTGCAGAACTGTAAGTCAATCATAATGTACACGCACACCCAAACTCTTAAATCATTCACATGATTGTGATCTTTAAAACTAGATCATTATCCACAGAACCATAAACAAAGATTGGCCCAATATTTCCAAGATTAAGTACTACAGATCACCAAATTCATTTATATTGTGCATTGAAAATTTAAACATACCTTGGAAACTTAAACAGAAATTTCATTAATAAATCAATGCCAGTGATTAACGTTTTTACTTACTAAACCAATAATTCATAAAAAAAAAAAAAAAAAAAAATGATGATGCATGAATCCAAGGTTTTGTTCTTCCAACATGTATATATAGCATAGAAGAACAGAGACATAACATCACACCACATCAAATAATACTAAAACAGAGTCTTAAAACCCATTAAACTTTTTTTTTTTTTTTTTTTTTTAGAATTATATATAGAGTTAGCAACCTGTGTCCCAAATTGCAAGCTTCAACTTCTTCCCACCAAGAGTAACATGTTTCACCTTAAAATCAACACCTATATAAAAAAAAAACATATATAAATTTTTTTTAATTATAATTAAAAAAAAAAAGGAGTAGAGTGGGGAAATGATAAGCAGACCGATGGTAGGAGAGAGATCCTCGAAGGTATTGGAAGTGAAGCTCAAGAGGAGCGTGCTTTTCCCAACTCCAGAGTCTCCAATCAGCAACAACTTGAACAGGTAATCGAACTCCGCCATAGTCGAATTTGAAGAAGACGATGCCGTATCCATTGTTAAAAAAAATATATAAATATCTACTCAACCAATCACCACCACCATCAAAAAAAAAGAAAAAAAAAGCAAAGAATTTTGAGAAGGAATTGTTGATAGGGAAAAGAGAAGAATAAACAGAATTGGATCCGAGGATATTTATTAAATGATCCTGTGGAGTAGTGTAGTGTAGGGAAAGTAAAAAGATTGCAGAGAGAGAGAGAAGAGAACAGTATAAAAAGAAAGCAGAAAGGTCTACTTCTACTTGAAGCTACTAAAGTCTTCTTTTCCTCTCCTACTCCCTCTTTTTTCCACCGATTCATTGCCTTTTGTTTTTTTTAATAAGTTTTTATCCACTGCAGTGCGTCTGCAGTCTGCACTGTTTCTACTTTCTACCCAACCCACCAAACCGACTAGACCCAACTTCTCAAATTGGTTTTTTTTGGGGGTTAGGTTGAAATTTTATTTTAAACATCTATAGGTTTGGATTGATTGGTTTTTCCAATCCATTTGACTCACCATAAATTTGAATTTCTTTTATTACTTTTTTTTATAATTAGTTTTTTAATGAATTTAGCAATTTGTAGTATAATTTATGCGAACTATGATGTTATAATAATTTATTAAAAAAAAAAATCTTATATAGTTGATGAAAGCCCACTTTGTTATTAAGACATGATACAAGTATATAACCCACTCAACTCAGTACATATGGCTTGGATTGTATTAATTTCTACACGTGATAAGTTGGGTTGGGAAATTCCCTACCCAACCTAGGTATACTTACTAATTTTCATTAGGACTACGGGTGCCTGCCCGACTTTGAATGCAGAGGCCTTTACCTCACCTGTGAACTAAACGAGCGCTAGGTTATTCATTTGTAATGAGCTTGACCAACTCTGTTATATTAAAAAGGAAAATAATTATTTTTATATATTGATTTTATTTTTTTCATATTCTCTCTCTCTCTCTCCTACCACCAATCTGAGGATCAAGCCTCCCTCCACAATTGTTGTGCCTCTGTCACTAACCCTCCGTTAATATTGGCTTTTGTCAAATAACTTTTAACTATTGCTATAATGGCAAATAATTTTTGATAAAGTATTATTCGACAAAAATACTATTAAAAATAACTTGTTACAACCGTTTGGTCCATTCAATTATACATACATACATACATACATATATATATATATAACTTATTTAAAATTTATACATGTTTTATTACCATCTTAAAAATCTATCTTCCTCTGCCATTTTAACTCATAACTATTTAAATCCATTTATCCATTCAAATTAACCCCTTATAATTGAGTAAAAATTCACTCATTTATTCGGGTCAGAATGTATAGTGATCCAATTATAATAATAAATAAATGCGCACTTATTTAGTAATTCAAGAATACAATATCATGGAATTCATTTCTCTTTTCTACTAAAAAAAAATATTTATAGTAACATTGTTAAGATATTTATAACTCAATTAGCGACTTCCGAAATTTCCAATGAATTTTTTTTTTTAAGTTTCCAAAATGATTCTCAAAAAGAAAAGAGGAAAAAAAAAAAATAGCGAGCCAATTATACTCCATTGATTCAAGATAATAATAAGTAAATAAATGGTTGGTAATTGTGTTGCTCATTATTGGCTAGCCAACAAAGTAAAGAAGACCCATTCAGGTTTTCTCCCTTGTCCACTTTGGCTGTTCATTTCATTTTTCCAACACTAATCCTCCCCAAACTCCAAACAAAAATAATCATCGACATCAAGGTTCGCTTCTCTTCATCCCCCACAAAACCCCTCAAACACAACGACACCCTCATGGCCCAGAAGGATGAGGCTTTTCATGACCAACTCGCCGACTCACTCAACGATCTCTTCACCAGCGTCTCCACCATGATCAAATCCCAGCTCCAAGTACTCTCTCTTTCTCTCTCTAATTACTCTTTCTTCAATAAAATTTCTGGGATTTATGTAATTTTGGGTTATGATTTTGAATTAAGGGGACGAATAATGAGCTAGAAGTGTTGGAGAAAATGAATGAGAGAGTGGGTGAAGAATACAAAGGGATGGGTGACGTGGCATCTGGGCTGAGGGTATTCGCGGAGCAGTTGAAATCAAAGGGTGGTAACTTCGACCAATATGTGCAGCAGATTGGTGCAATAGAGCAGCAAGTGACTGAGTTTGAAGCTGTTGTGTCAATGCTCGATAAGCATGTTTCCCTTTTAGAATCCAAAGTTCTTTCTGTTTACCCTCATCCTCCACATCCCACTTCCTAATTTTCTACACTTGTTGTTGGGTCTATTTTATTACTCCAATCTTTGTTTTTTAATGTTACTCTCTATTGATTTATTAATGTATTAAATTAGATGCGATATTAATGATTCAAAACGAAAAATCTTGTTGCACACTTATATTGCACACTGCGAACACATTCTTTTTGAATTTTTGTTTTTAAATAACTCGATTTCAATTAAATTTTGTGAAACAGTGTCATGATTTCACAATTTTAAGTAAACAAGATTTTAGCCTTGTATGATAGTGTTTGTATGGTAAATGTGTAATAAAGAGAGTATGATAATAATTACTCTGATTCAAATGGCCTGTGACCTTATGCTCCAGCCGACAACCATATAGTTGGAAAGTATTTCACGAGACAGTCTTATAAAGTGTTCTTCTCACATTTGATCAATTCTACACATACGGGACATCTGTATTTGTTTTTGTAGAGTTAGCAAAAACACAAGTCAAAATAAGTGGTGTTTATGAGAAATCTGCACCAAGAAGATTTGAATCCCCATTCTCACCAACCAACCCATACTTAAGGGGCCCAATTGGAAGTTCCTTTAATTTTATCTGGCACTAAATTTGATAATGGCAATGAAATTTGAATGTACTTGAACCATGAAACTTAAGCTAAAATTTTATTTATTAAGCATTTAAAAAGAAATCCATGTCTTCAAAACAACAAACTTCCATGATATCACACATTTGTATCACAATACTATGGGATAATTTCTACTTTCATTTTAAATTTAAAAAAAAAAAATAAACAACCTATACAGTGAAAATCAAGAGGTGTTTCCAACAACAACAAAAAAAAAAACCTAAGAGGGAAACACAGAAGAGACAGAACAGAAAATAATTACAGAGCGCAAAGTTAGGCCTGTATTGTTGCTCTGATATACATCCAACTTATACATCTTATCAATCTATATAATCACAATGTAGTTAGCCCAACTTATTTGTAGGTAATCTCTTTTTTTGAGGGAAAGTAATCTCTTTTTCTCATTTCATCTTTTGTCGATGACGTCCTCTGTAACCAAGAGACCAACTCCTTCTATGTCTAGCTGAATTTTTTGACAAGTTTTGAAGCATCATAGCACGTGTTTTACCATCTGGTTGAAGACCATGCTCACGCATTTTGGTGTACAGATTCTTTGCAGAATCAATCTTGCCCCTTAAGTACATTCCTTGAATGACAGCATTATAAAGAGATACATTTGGTGCAGCCCACTGCAAAGGAAACAAAAATCAGTACGCCAGCACACTCAGTTTCAAAGGTCCATTTCTCAACCAAAAAAAAAAAAATTCAGAGGTCCAAACAAAGTATAAATGCTGTAGCATTAACAAAAAATTCACAGGTTTATAACCCACAAGGATGAGCATTTAGCACAATAAATGCAACATAATGTGTGACTTTAATAATTGCGCTGAAGAGGCACCACTCAACAAAATCATTTATGTCACAAGCTCTCTTCAAATGGACATTAGAGTGAAAAAGAAAGGGGGGGGGGGGGGGGGGGGGGAAGAAGTGACTGCATTTTGGACAATTCAGCAATGTAAAATTTGTGGTTGATATGAAATTTTGAAAAGAGAAAATATTTTCACCTCCCATATTTGTTTGTTAATTCCTTATCACAACAAATTGAATTCAACTGAGATAAAGTTAAATGACCAAAACATGTCAAAAAAATAAAACTTACATTTAGGATTTCCTCCACTTCATCCCAGAGGGATCCCCATATGCAAGCTCTTAACAATGACAGATGAGTAAATGTGTCCGGATTGCATTTTTGGTGAACCATGTGCTCATACACTTGCAATGCAACTTTTGGCTTCCTTGCAATCTCACAAGCACTAACAACAAGATTATATGATGCAGTTGGAATTGAGAGCCCAAAAGCTTCCATTTGCCACAAAAGCTGCAGCGCTCTATCCCATGAACCAAGCTTCGAGCAAGACATTAAAGCAGTGTTGAACAAATGTAAATTCAATTGAGAGCCTTGATCTCTCTTAATGCTGTCAAAGAGCTGAAGAACATCTTCGTGTCGATCTGCTTTATATAGAGCACCAAGTAGAGCATTCCATGTGTATGCATCTGGTGAATGACCCAAAGATGTTGTGATATCATTAACCTCAAATGCTAGTTTGACCTCCCCAGCTTTCGCAAGAGAGTTAATCAATGCATTACAAGCAATTAGGTTTGGCTTCAAGCCACCGTTCAACATATCTTGAAAGACACTAAGTGCCAAATTCCACTTTCCCTCCTTTGTGCACACACTAATTATAGCTTGCTTTGTATCATTCCCTGGTTCAAATCCGTTCTGAACCATCTCACTGTAAGCATCAAGAGCCAGCTCATTTTGACTGCAATGAACAAAATTGCTAATTAATAGGCAATAAGTAACTCGTGTTGGACAGCAGCCATTTGCCTTCATACTTCTCCAGATCCTCTCAGTTTCAACACCATTGTTAACTTTACCACATACTGTTATCATAGTGTTATATGCAATTGCATCAAAATCCTTCTTCACTTCACATTCCCCTAGCATTTCCATAAGCATTTCAAGGGCAGTATCGCTACCCTGAGAATTCGCAATTGCTTTAAGTACTAAGCTATAAGTGTGGCCTGTAGTTATCTTCTTTGTCTTCAAAAACTCAAAGACTCTTAACCCATCATCAGGCTGCCCATTCCTAAAAAGGCATGATAAAAGAGAGTTACAGGCATGTAAACTAGGACAAAGACCTGATAATTCCATGGACCTAAATAATTCCAATGCACTTCTAACCTTATTGGTTCTGCTAAGCACCAAAAGCCGCTCTGATAACAACTCTTCATTTGTTTCCTCTAGAAAATGTACCCTACTTTCATTCGCAATCGTCATCCTGTTTGAAAATTTTGACTTAGTCTGGCTAACAGGTGTAGGACTAGGTTCAGTATCCAAATCCTTGTGATTTGCAACATTTCCCCAAGGAGGCCAAATCTGCTCAACAAAAGATTCTCCAAATCCCTCATCTCCTTCAATCAATTTGTTTTCTTCCTCCTTTTCACAATCCACACCAACATCAACACTTGCAACCATGTTCACAACAATGCGTGATTTATCCACCCTCAACAAACTGATATTTGGCATCTTTGGTTGCCACATGGAAATTATGCCCAGACCAGGCATTATAGCACACTGACTATTTGAATTTATAGCTGAATTAACATATACGCAACAATGAAAATGCCGATTGTGGATTTTACAGAAGTAGCTAGTTGGAATATATGGGTAATATCGGCAAGAAAACCAATTTGATAAAACCATAGCAGAATTCAAATTCCTCAGCATTTCACGCATAACTGGGCCCTGAAAAAGGAAAACAAAGATATTAAATGGAGACTCTTTAACCAAGAGAAGCTACTTGAGATAACAGCTAACCTTTTAAAGCATAAGTTAAGGATAACTCAAGCCCTCAAGAAACGAAGAATATATTATCCTGTCCCAATAAAATTCCTATATTCTAGGTGCTGGCTCACAATCCTCAACACATAAATTAGAAGAATATTTCATTAAGTTGTAGATAAATTTTGGGAGGTAGAGGCCTAGCCCACTCTGGCTCATGATAATGCTTGTGAATATTATTGCAATTTTATCTATGGGCAATTCCTCCTTTTTTTCTTTTTCTTTTTTTGCCGCCAGGGAGTTGGAGGGGGGGGGGGGGGGTTGGGGTGGGGTGTTTATAGTAAACTAATCAACTGTATTGAGGATTTGTATGAAAATATATATAATAATGATTTTAGAGGATGTAGAGGCTGATAAATTTATTTATAAAGGAATTTCTACCATTGGATGTGATTGACAGAACATAACTAACACGCTTCATATCTCCAGAAAAAAAGAAGCCAATTAACTGTTTTTTTGATATTATTATTATTATTTTTTTTCATTTCATATATAAAAATGACCTATTTACTATTAATACTTTAAAGTTACCTTGTCACAAATGCTCTCTCATGGATAGCATATGTACAAGAGAACCATTTAAAAAGTTTCATGAAGCTTAAACCATCATATTCTCCTTTTTCTTTTTCTTTTTCTTTTTCTTTTTTTGATTGGTAGATAATGGGGGAGGGGTGAGGTGGAGTTCGAACCACCAGGATGAGATACACAAAGAACCCCATGATATTCTCCATTACTGTTGACCTATCACTTGAACCCCATGATACTCCCTTTTTCTATCCTAAGAAGCCACAGTTAATCAATAGCTGTAATATGAAAGACATGAATAGAAAATGACATGTGGTTAAACAAAATTAGGAACAACTCCAACTATGCATCAAAATTTGTAAATCAGCTTATCAAACCTTTTTTTTTCCAATATCCATATCTATTATTTGACCATGTTCACATATATGAAAAGTACACATTCCATTAAAAGAAGATATTTATAGTTGCATTAGATACAAAAAAGCTGCAAAGCATGAACTTAGTAGTAGGAGATATGGACTTTCTTAATGCAATGGAACATAGCAGATATATCCATTCATATGTTGAAGTAATAAAATGATGTTATGAAACTTGAGTATTACTTACTATTTATTGATATTCTATGAAGACATCAAGTAGTAAGTTGTTTCTTTCAATTTTGTGCTTCTATGCTAGGACTAGAATCTCGATCTCTTAAAGGTCCACCTTCATCTCTTAATTGGTGAGCAATTGTAACATGGTTGTTAGAATTATGGTTAAGTGATTAAATTCACCATTTCTTAAAAGCTTAAGCTTTTGGGACAATCAGTAATTTAACATGGTATCAGAGTAGGAAATCCTAAATTCAATCTCTGACTTTACTCTACCTCCCATTTAAAATGTTAAATTCCCACTTGTTGGGCCCCAACTTATTTTAGAGGAATTTTAGGTCCACAAGTGAGGGGGAGTGTTAGAATTATGGTTAAGTGATTAAATTCACCATTTCCTAAGAGCTTAAGCTTTTGGGACAATCGGTAATTTAACAATGGTCATTTGGTAAGCTCAGACAGCTTCATTCAATTGGCTAGCTTTATCTATATGTTTATTAAAAAATAATACTGGGCTCACAAAATGTTAAATCTATGTCATTTTGTGTCCAACATATAATGTGAACTACTCAAGTGTGAATTGCATGTCTTATAGCACTTGTATAACACGATCGAGCTAAAGTTTAGTACTATTCAGAAAAGTGATTTGCATTACTTTAGTAGCATTGAATAGGTTTTTCCTTTTAAAAGAACCTATTGTGGCAAGCTACAACTTGACCTCACTGTGGTGTCTCTCATGTTGAATAGAAATCTTAGACCAAATTATGCAACTATTATGTAGAAGGGAAATCCAGTATCACAAGCATGTTTGTGTTCTGAGATTTGAATAAAATGATCATATGCTTCTTTATGCTAAATAAAATGCTAACAAATGAGTTCATCTATAATCTTCACCCAAAATGGAACTTCAAGCAAGAGAAAACAACCATTATTTGCACAAGTACGGAGTACCTACAGGAATTTCCTATAAAACCAAGTATCTATATTTATTCTGTTTATCAGCTGGGTTATGGAAACTACAATAACTCTCAAACTACATGGAAACTAAGTAAACCAAAGTACCAAACACAAACAACATTAGAACAAATTAAATAGAAGCATGGCCAAAAGTTATCTGGACAAAGCAGAAACCAAAATTACAAAGAGTGTTCTTAAAATATTTCAAAGAGCAGAAACCAAACATAGCCTTTTGCAAGGTATGGGAGAGGCGATTGATAGGCAAACTTACCCCAAATTTTGGAAGGGTTGGTTTCTGGATTAAGCCCACATTACATCAGTTGGGTAGTTGGGCACTTTCCATTTCAACAAGGTCCAACCTCTACTAAGTAACAAAAACAATGAAAGTTAAACAGCAAATTATACGCGCACACACACACACATATTAGAAATAAAAAAGAAACATAGATTAAAATTCATCATACTTGAAAATGTAGTGAAAAAGAAAATACGATCAATAACAGTTAACAAAGGATCAGGGCCGGCCCTTCCCTTAGGCGAGTTAGGCAATTGCCTAAGGCCCCCAAGTGGAAGGGGGCCCCAAAATTTTAGAAAAGAACCGGCTAGTATTTAGTTTCAAATGAATTACAAAAATAATCTGGCACATCCTAAAAATTTTACCTTTCTCTCTAGTCTCTGCTCTCCGCCTCTCTCTGCCTCAGCCTCTCTCTGATTCTCTGCTCTCCACCTCTCTCAAGTCTCAACTGCTCACCTCACCGTATCAGGTTCTGAGGTTCAGGAATCAGGTATAAAATTATAAATATTTGGGCACAGGGCACTCCATTTTATTTATTTGTTAAGAACTTAAGATAACTTTGTTTATTTTGGGCCCTCCCTGTCCCTGGCTGGTTTTGTAACTTTGTTTGTCACTTATCAGTTTATCATTATGGCTGCCTGGACCCTCCCTGGACTGGGCGTTAAGTTTGGGCCTTCAAGGTTTTTTTTTTTGGTCGTAGATAGGATTTGTTTTGTGTGTGTGTGTTTTTTTTGTTTTTTGGGTGGGTCTTATTAATAAGTCTTGTGTCAGGGTTATGGCTGTGCTTAAATTTTTGTTATACTTGTGCTTTATTTTTTATTTTTTTAATTTATGCAGGTTAAGATTGCTAAAAACTTATTATTGTTCAGTGAAACTACAACAATACTTTTTATATAAATCAGGTTCTATTTCTCATTTGCTCTACACTTAAAAGATATTTTTTATTTTAGTCTTCATAAATATATTGTTTGATTATAAATGTCTACTAGAAAATATGCATTTGGATATGAAAAACTTAAAAAAAAAAAAAAAAAAAAAAAATTAATTGAGTCTCAAAAATGATCAATGGATAAATTTGTTATTAGTAATAAACAAAATATAACACAAAATTTAGATAAAAATATCACAAATGAGCAAGAAATTCACCAAAATAATTTAGAAGAAAATGATGTTCAATTTTGCAATACAACAAATCTTGATAATGAATTTCAAAATAATTTAGAAGAAAATGAAAATAATGATGAAAAATATAATATAAAAATATTAAATAAACATTAATTTAATTATATATATAAGTATAAAAAAGGCCCAATTTTTAGTTCTCGCCTTAGGCCCCAAAATGTCTAAGGCTACCTCTGTTTCCCTCTCATCCTCTCTCTTCCTCAACCCACGTCACACCGTACTCTATGGCTAACCACTAAACTCTCCTTCTAAACCTCTATGGTCGGAGCTTTTCAAGCTTATCACCTCCAACCACGCACCACTGCCGAAACCTAGCCAAAATCAAATCACGACCACCACCACGGCCAAAACCCAGCCAAAATCAAATCACAACAAAATCCCAGAAGCCCACCAAATCACAAATCAAATCACACCCACCGAAATCAAAGAACAAAACTCACAAAACAACCAAAATCACAAAATGAAAACATTGAAAGTGAACCCACCATTAAAAAAACATATATTGGTTTTGTTATTATATTTTAGAAGAAGAATCATCTTGTTGAACTAATTTTAGATCCAAATTAATCAAACACATACCACAAGCAAGAATGATAGACTAAAAGCAAAACAAAGCAAAAAAAAAATGGTATTTCCCAGAAAAGTGTTTTCAAAAAATAGAAAGGGTAAGCAAAATATAAAAACTATTTGCTTTATAATCTCAAATAAATAAATAAATAACCAAAAATCACACACTATAATTCGATGAAGTCTCGTGAGCTACAATTTCAGCTAAGAGGATCGTCTGAGTTGAGAGGAAGAGATTTTCATAGTCTTTGGCTCGGCAGCACAATCTTCGATTTCCTTTCTTGACGTGGCTTTCACTCGTTCCTCTCCTGTCAGCCTAGGCGACATATAAAGAGATATAAAAGAAAGAAGAACAAAGCACCGTGTAAAAAAGAAGAAAAGAAAAATGGTGAGAGAAGAAAGACAGATTGAGATCAAGTGCACTGTCGTAGGTATTTTTTTACATTTTTTACTCTTTTTTTTTTTAACTTTTTAACTCTCCTTTAATATATTTTATTTAATAGTTGAGATTGAAAGTTGTTTTTTCAACTTTTAATCTCAACCATTAATTACAATTGTATCAGGGTATTGCACCTGAATCTGAAAAAGACAAAGAGACCTACACATACACATACACATACACATACACATACATAAGCACGCATAAACATAAACATATACACATACACATAAACATACATAAATATAAGCACGCATAAACACATACACATACACATACACACATACACATATACATACAAATACACATAAACATACATACACATACACATAAATATAAATATATATAAAAATAAACACACATACACACAAACACGTATAAACTCACATAAACGTAAACATACACACATACAAACTTAAATATAAACATAAACACACATAAATGCTTGATTTAGCACACCAAAGTAACTAACGAAATTGTTTGAAGATTGGTGTTAGTTTGCAATTTTTTCTAGTCTATATGAGGGTTTAATTTTTCTCAGTCTGTATGTGTGTTTATGTCTATGTATATTTATGTTTATGTGTGTGTGTTTATGTTTATGTGTTTATGTTTGTTTGTTTATGTTTATGTTTTTTTATGAGTGTTTATGTGTATGTGTGTTTATATTTGTTTGTTTTTGTGTATGTTCGTTTGTGTTTGTGTTCATGTATGTTTATGTGTATGTGTGTTTATGTTTATATTTATGTTTATAAATATAAACATACATAAACATACACACATACATAAACATGCATAAACATAAATGAACATAAACCTAAACACACATGCACATACACATAAACATAAACATACACATACACACATATAAACATACACATACACATACACACTCATACACATACATAAACATAAATGAACATAAACATAAACACACATGTACATACACATAAACATAAACATACATATACACACACATAAACGTACACATACACATACACATACATAAACGCACATACACATACACATACGTTTTTAATTATTGCCTTAGGCCCCAAAATATTTAGGGCCGCCCCTGCCAAGGATCTATGATCTATTACCAAATGATTTATTGTGTTTTCAAATTGTCTTATATTTGTGTTTAGTCAAATATGTTCAACTTCTACGTCCCATTTTGCATATTGCAAATGGTTGAATGTCAACCTAAAGATAAAAGAATATATTATGAACTCAGAATGTAGCAAACAATTAAAAAAAAAATTTCTTTTCTTTTACTAGAAAAATGCCACATCCTTTTTTCTATTACTTCAAAGGAAACCTGTGAGGAAATGAGTCAAAACAATCAGTATAGTTTGATTCTCAATGAACACTCATTTACACTAGAAAGCATATCAATATAGCTTTCAAAATTTTAACATACACACAAAATGATAGTTAAAATTAATGAAACCATCTGGACCAACTTCATAAATACACCCAATTAGTTTCAAAGCTTGTAAGAGACAATTTCACAAACACCTTCCATGCAATAAAAATAAACATTTGAACTAACTTTAAACAGACACCTACTGCCAAGCCTATACAAATTCTTGCATTTTATGTGCAAATAAAGCAGTAACACACATGACACACCCATAAGCATAGAGGAAGACTAGCAAATGGAATAGACAAGAACTAAAGGAGAGAGAGAAAAGAATGTTACTTGCTGTAAGAAGTTGAAGATGGGTTGCTTGCAACGATGGTTTTGGGGTTTGCTTTGGGCGAGGTGAAGGCTTAGGGTTGATGGAAAGGGTGTGGTTTGAGAGAAAGAAGCCGAATAACTAACAACGATTTTTATGAACCTCGTAAGGATATTTTTGGGCCTAACTTTGGTGCTCGTTTGCTTAGTTCACAACTCTTTGACACTTTCAATGGCCTCATAGCTTTAATAAAACAGTTAAAGACTCGATAGTACATTTGATATTATCCATTATAGTCATGTAGAGACCTTTTTTTTTTTTTTTTTCTTTTTTTAATCTAAATAAGAAACATTGTAGCTTAATTGAGTGACGGATACTTTAAGCTCTTATTCATGTTTCCACAATTTAACTTTGGCTTTTCTCTCTTATTTTTAGTAGGATTCTCTCTCTCTCTCTCTCTCTCTCTCTCTCTCTCTCTATATATATATATATATATATATATATATATTTTAAAGCATAAGTTAAGGATAATTCAAGCCCCTCAAGAAACGAGGAATATATTATCCTGTCCCAATAAATTCCTATATTCTAAATGCTGCTGGCTCACAATCCACAATACATAAATTAGAAGAATATTTCATTAAGTTGTAGTTAAATTTTGGGAGGTAGAGGCCTAGCCCACTCTGACTTATGATAATGCTTGTAAATATTATTGCAATTTTATATATGGGCAATTCCTCCTTTTTTTTGGGGGGGGTGTTTATAGTAAACTAATCAACTGCATTGAGGAATTGTATGAAAATATATATAATAATGATTTTAGAGGATGTAGAGGCTAATAAATTTATTTATAAAGGAATTTCTACTATTGGATGTGATTGATAGAACATAACTAACATGCTTCATATCTCCAGAAAAAAGAAGAAGCCAATTCACTGTTTTTCTGATAGTTTTTTTTTTTCATGTCATATATAAAAATTACCTATTTACTATTAATACTTTAAAGTTACCTTGTCACAATAGCTCTCTCATGGATAGCATATGTGCAAGAGAACTATTTAAAAAGTTTCATGAAACTATAACCATCATATTCTCCTTTTTTCTTTTTCTTTTTTTGATTGGTAGATAGTGGTAGAGGGGTGAGGTGGAGTTCGAACCACCAGCATGAGATACAAAAAGAATGCCATTACCGTTGGGCTATCACTTGAACCCCATGATATTCCCTTGTTCTATTCTAAGAAGCCATAGTTAATCAATAGCTGTAATATGAAAGACATGAATAGAAAATGACATGCGGTTAAACAAAATTAGGAACAACTCCAAATATACATCAAAATTTGCAAATCAGCTTATCAAACCCTTTTCTTCCAACATTTATATCTGTTGTTTGACTACATTCACATATATGAAAAGTACATATTCCATTAAAAGAAGATATTTTTAGTTGCATTAGATACAAATAAGCTACAAAGCATGAACTTAGTAGTAGGAGATATGGACTTTCTTAATGCAATGAAACATAGCAGATATATCCATTCATATGTTGACGTAATAAAATGATGTTATGAAACTTAAGTATTACTTACTATTTATTGATATTCTATGAAGACATCAAGTAGTAAGTTGTTTCTTTTGATTTTGTGCTTCTATGCTAGGACTAGAATCTCAATCTATTAAAGGTCCACCTACATCTCTTAATTGGTGTGCAATTGCAACATGGTCATTTGGTAAACTCAGACAACTTCATTCAATTGGCTGGCTTTATCCATATGTTCATTAAAAAATAATATCGGGCTCACAAAATGTTAAATCTATGTCATTTTGAGTCCAACATATAATGTGAACTACTCAAGTGTGAATTGCATGTCTTATAGCACTTGTATGCTACGATCAAGCCAAAGTTTAGTACAATTCAGAATAGTGATTTACATTACTTTAGTAGCATTGAACAAGTTTTTCCTTTTAAAAGAACCTATTGTGGCAAGCTACAACTTGACCTCACTGTAGTGTCTCTCGTGTTGAATAGAAATCTTAGACCAAATTATGCAACTATTATGTAGAAGGGAAATCCAGTATCACAAGCATATTTGTGTTCTGAGATTTGAATAAAATGATCATATGTTTCTTTATGCTAAATAAAATGCTAACAAATGAGTTCATCTATAATCTTCACCCAAAAATGGAACTTCAAGCAAAAGAAAACAACCATTATTTGCACAAGTACGGAGTACCTCCAGGAATTTCCTATAAAACCAAGTATCTATATTTATTCTGTTTATCAGCTGGGTTATGGAAACTACAATAACTCTCAAACTACATGGAAACTAAGTAAACCAAAGTACCAAACACAAACAACATTAGAACAAATTAAATAGAAGCATGGCCAAAAGTTATCTGGACAAAGCAGAAACCAACGTTACAAAGTGTTTTTAAAATATTTCAAAGAGCAGAAACCAAACATAGCCTTTTGCAAGGTTTGGGAGAGGCGATTGATAGGCAAACTTACCCCAAATTTTGGAAGGGTTGGTTTTTGGATTAAGCCCACATTACATCAGTTGGGTAGTTGGGCACTTTCCATTTCAACAAGGTCCAACCTCTACTAAGTAACAAAAACAATGAAAGTTAAACAGCAAATTATATGCATATATACATATATACATTTTTTTTGGATAAGTACATACATACATATATAATATATATATTAGAAAAAAAAAAAGAATCATAGATTAAAATTCATCATACTTGAAAATGCTGTGAAACAAGAAAATACAATCAATAACAATTAACCAAGGATCTATGACCTATTACCAAATGATTTATTGTGTTTTCAAATCGTATTATATTTGTGTTTAGTCAAATATGCTCAACTTCTCCTTATTAATGATTAAGACGGGAAAATAAGGCCTCGAAGTGGAAGATTCCCGGTAATGCATTTCTACGCCCCATTTTGCATATTGCAAATGGTTGTATGTCAACCTAAAGATAAAAGAATATATTATGAACTCAGAATGTAGCAAACAATTAAGAAAACATTTTCTTTTCTTTACTAGAAAAATGACACGACCTTTTTCCTGTTACGTCAAAGGGAACCTGTGAGGAAATGACTCAAAACAATCAGCACAGTTTGATTCTCAATGAACATTCATTTACACTAGAAAGCTTATCAATATAGCATTCAAAATTTTAACTTACACACAAACTGATAGTTAAAATTAATGAAACCATCTAGACCAACTTCATAAATACACCCAATTAGTTTCAAAGCTTGTAAGAGACAATTTCACAAACACCTTCCATGCAAAAAAAACCCAACTTTTAAACTAACTTAAAACAGACACCTACTGCCAAACCCTTACAAATTCTTACATTTTATGTCCAAATAAAGCAGTAACACACATGACACACCCATTAGCATAGAAGAAGACTAGCAAATGGAACAGACAAGAACTAAAGGAGAGAGCAAAAAGAATGTTACTTGCTGCAAGAAGTTGAAGATGGGTTGCTGGTAACGATGGTTTTGGGGTTTGCTTCGGGCGAGTTGAAGGCGTAGGGTTTATGGAAAGGGTGTGGTTTGAGAGAGGGAGACAGGACAGAGAAACCGAATAACAAACAACGATTTTTATGAACCTCGTAAGGATATTTTTTGGGCCCAACTTCGGTGCTCGTTGCTTAGTTCACAACTCTTTGACTCTCAATAGGCTCGTAGCTAGCTCCAATAAAACCGTCAAGGCCCGATTGCATTTATGATATTATCCATTACAATCACGTAGAGAAACCTTTTTTATCCAAAAAAAAAAACCTTGTAGCTCAACAGAGTGATTACATTTTACACCTCTTGCTCTTGTACATGTTTCAACGATTTAGCTTTGTCTTTTTTCTCTTATTTTTAGTAGGATTTTATATATATATATATATATATAATTCGATAATGGATGGTTAGGGGATTTGAACAGAGGATATATGCTTTAAAAACACTAGGATGTGCAAATCATTTAAGTTATTAGACTCTTAACATAGTAATTAAGAATTATAAAAAACAATGAAAATTAAATGGCAACTTGTGGTTTCCATTTATAATTTTTTGGAAGATAAGATGTTTGGACAAATAGCAATGATAGGTGTGTTCCAATTTTATAGCTATTTAAGCATTTGTGATCACTTGTTAGAATTCAAAAAAATAAAAAAATAAAAATAAAATTAAAAAAACTAGATTTGGAGTTGTAAAGTTGGAGGTATCTAAGAGAATCAAGACGAGTTTGGTTTAGCTTTTTGAAACTGTGCTTTTTGAAAAAGTGATGGTTTTAAAAAGTGCAATAAGAAATTTGATTTTTTTAAAAAGCAAAGCGTTTGATATAAACTGTCAAAAAGTGTTTTTTGACAACACTTATCAAAATTGTTATTTGCAGTGTAAATTACTAAAAATTACAAAATATACTCAATTGAATGACTCTGTTTTGTAATGTGGATGGATAACTCATCAATTTAAGTTGCAAATTAGAGCGCAGCTATCTATAGGGAAACAATTTGATTTGCTAAGTGCAACCTTAACTCAATCAAGTTTTCACAGTAATATTAGGAGTTGTGCTTGTGGGAAAGAAAATGCTACTTATACGGATTTGTCTAGACAAATTAGAAGAGTTACAATAGCACAAGAAATATTTTCTAAAAATCAATGCAATTTGAGTAGCCATTACGAAAAAGTCATTAAAATACAAGGGCTTGATGGGTCTATGCTTAGTTGCTTACTATGTATTTGACTATGTAATTTAGCTAATTAAGTCATTCATGTTGAAATTGGCAAGAACCTATTGACGATAGTTGGAGTATTTCTTCAACCAAAATAGTTGAAATTTGATAGTAATGGTTCATTTGTATTAGGATATGAAGACAATATTGTATTACTTTTGAAGTTAGCTTTAATTGAAGTTTGAACTATATTGACTATCTAGATGGTTTGATTTGTTGAACTTAGCTTTATCTAATTTGGCTTGTTGAATTATTTTAGATGGCTATTTTGTGTGTGTGTGTGTGTGTGTGTGTGTGTGTGGAGAAAGAGATGGTTATGTAGATTGTCTAATTTTGAAGTATTTCGGATGATTGATTAGTTGGTTTATGATGGAAATTTAGACCCCTTAACACAACCAGATTGGTTAGCCTAGATTAATTAGTCAAGTTGTTACTTAGCCAAATTATGCAATTCTAGGTTAAAGCAATAAAATAATTATATCAAAATAATAAAGCAGCAGAATAACAAAAGACAGAATGATATGATCACCTAGGAAACCACACGGTAAAAACCTGGGGAGGATTTGACCCACCGATCCTCAAGGCAAACCTGAATCCACTATGAAAGAATCGAAGTTCATACAAAAGGACTACAAGCTCCCCGCTCGACTTCCTACTGCTACCCACCAGTAGAACTTACTGACACGACCACGTGCAAGCTCCGAATCCACGGACTCCTTCTTTCTTGAATTCTTCAATTAGCTACAAGCACCCACACTTGATATTCTTTAAGCTTCAATGGTAGCAACCAAGTTGATCATCAAGATGCTGATACTATCTCTAACTTGAAAACCCTAAGCTTTGTGTAAAGGAAAGCTCCTCTAGATCTCACAAGAGATTTACACAAAACAGCAATGTATGAGCAACAATATAACTGGAGCAACTCTGAAAACGTGGCTAGAGTTTTGCCTTATATACCTAGGGCAAAAACATAAAACCCTAAACGTTTAATGAGTTAGGGCTGAGTTGGAAATTCTGCAGAAAACGCAATCTGGTCGATTTTCGATCGATCGAATCTATTCTTCGATCGATCGAGCCAGACCGAAATGCCCCAATGTATCTACAGTCTCTCGATTCCAACTTTACAATAATTAAACAACTTTGAGCACATTTTAACAAGACTAAACATATTGTTTTGATCATGGTTTGCCAATATTACAAATTAGAGTTCTAAATACCTAAATTCCTAAACCTTTAGAACCTAAGAGTTTACATTATATTCATGTTATGAATGAAATATTTATTTCATATAATTATTTATAATTAATTAATTATAAATTATAAGGAATACTAATGATTTTCTGTTTGAACTAAATAGTCAAAAACATTTTCAGCTCATTGTCCCTGTCACAACCAAAAGCTAAAAAACTAAGTCATTTTCAAAACCAAAAAAAAAAAAAAAAAAAAAAAAAAAGTTTCCCACAAAAACAAATAGAGTGCAACAGTGTGTTTGAATGGTCTTATTTTCATTTTTCTTATTTTATTTAATATAAAGGTTGTGTAAAAGTATAACTTAGAAAAAGTGAGGTATTAGAAGATTGTGTATAAATTAGTGGTCAAAATAAACTAATATTTTAAGTGAAAACAAACAAACCTTATATAAAAATAGACTAAAATACACGTTTGACCTTTAAATTTTGAGTTGTTTTTATTTTGGTTCTTGAAATTTGAGATTTTTCATTTTAGATTTTAGTTCACAATGTTTGATTCAATTTTCGAAATTTTCCTTCCATCCATCTCCATCCATCTCTCTCTCTCTCTCAAATTAGTAATAAGAGATCAAAGGAATGATCATTTTGAAAATGTAATCAAACTCAATGGACCAAAAGGAAAATCTCAAACTTAAGGGACTAAAACAAAAACAATCCCAACTTTAAAGGTTAAAATTATAATTTAGTCATAAAATTCTAATTAAATTACGTTTTCAATCAAAAAAATTAATTACTTTACGGTCTGCTCTTTTTTATATTTTGTATTTTAAATACTTTTAATTAAATAAATCATCTACTATATAATAAAAGATGAATCTCATAAGTCGTAATTGTACCAAGTCACTATCTTTTGTATGCAACATGTGGCTACACCCTCTTTGTACCAAGTGGCTAGCCTTTATCAAATGTAAATTACATAATTCTTTTATCGTTTGAGATGATTCAAATTAAAGCCTAAATTTTTAATTAAATCATTAACTCTTTAAATTGTTTCAATTTACACCCTAAATGAGTCTCTATTTTTTCTTCCTAAATGGGTCTCTATTAACTAAAAGTCTAAAAGTAACAAAATTCAAATTCTAACTAAAATCTATCTCATCATAGGAAAAAAAAAAAAACCCTCATTCAATGTGAGACTGTAAGATTCTTTTCATTGTATGAGAATTAGTTTTAGTCATTTAGTTATTATTACAATAAAATTGCATATTACGTAAGGTCATGTCCAAATTATACTATATATCATATAGTTACTATATAATAAAATTTGTCAAGTGAACCCCTTCTATTTCTACTTATGTCCTTGTGATGCATTATAAAACAATATTGGGCTTTCCCATAAAAAAAAAAGAAAAAAAAGAAAAAAAAAAAACAATATTGGGCTTTTAAACCCTGTAATATGGGCTAGAAACCTCTACATGCTTCCCATGAATTTTTTTTTTTTTTTGGATAGGAACATGCTTCCCATGATTGTTTTCTTCTCCAGCACGGCAGCACCTGGGCTAATCGCCTAAACCATCATGATCATCATGACAAAGAATAACCATCATGATCTTGGGTTATAATTTATAAAAAAAAAAGGCAGATTGGAATTTCAATTTTCATTTATTTTTTCTATGACCACGAAGGTCATCTTGGGTTTATAATTTTTTTTTTTAAAGTTGACTTTCTCTCTCTAATAAAAAGGCTGATTAATCAGTTAGTTACAAGGCGGAACTTCTTATTTATTTATAATTGTTATTACAAGGAGCAACATGCACATTTGGTTCCTAATTATCCTATTTTCGGTCAGCAGACCCAAGGTCCAAAGCCAACAAACACTATTATATCATATGTCATTGGCCATTCCAATAAAACATCTAATAATTCATTCAGGAAATAAATTTAAAAAAATGCTGTCAATTCAAAAGAAGCTAATTCAGCCAAAAAAGAAAAAAAAGAAGAAGCTAAAATAGAAAACAGAAGAAACCTAATAATATACAAAAAAGAAAAGAAAAAGAGCAGCTACATTTGAAACTGATTTATAATATTAATGAAAATTAAAGTACATATATAACTGTCATGTAGTTTGTCACGGTATTAATATCAAATATGATAATAATGTCCGAGGCTATTACATAAAATAGAGTACAAAAACATTTCAGACCCAATCAAACATGATATTGCTCAAGCTGAACATCCTTGGCCTTCAAAGGAACATACTCCCCTAGATAAACTTCAAGATGATCCGAGAGGGCTGACTTGTCTATATTTTCATGGTGGTAGGACTTGCAAACGAAATAGAGCACTGTCTGAACCACAAGCCCAAAGAGAAACAAAATGAAAAGCAATAACGAACATAGAACCCCATAGCCTACCCTACTCACTATGCCCAATGATACACCATGCACAACTAGATTCTCAAATAAAACTTGTATGATTGCGAATGAAAAATTGAGCATCAAAAATACCAAAGCAGCCACACCCATCTTTCCCCGTATAAGTGCCTTGCTCTTAATCATGGCCCCAAATCCATAAGTGTCTTCTAACACGGTCACAACGCTAGCCAATTGCCAAACTATGGTCATGTACACAAACCCCACAAGGAACAAGATTATAAAAACAGTTGATATGGGAAAAAAAGCCTTGGTTGACCCAAATCCAAGTATGCAAATAACGAAGATCACAAAAGCCAGAATGTGGTAAACAAAGAAGAATAGGTAAGAACACAAAAACGTGGCCATAAGCCTCTTCCAAACCTTGGGGACAACACTCATAACCTTTTTGAAATCGACTTCACGGCCTGTGTAAATACATGCAATGGTGTAAACCACAGCTGAGGTAGAGAGGAGTGAAAGGATGAGGAGGATGGTGAAGTATGCAACTTTGAAAAGCAAAAAAGTGGTCCATTCTGAAGAGAGAACATCGGAGACTTTGTTGTATGTAGGAGACCCAGCTCGGGTATCATCCAAGACAATTTCGTTGTGGACGATCTTTGAGAGTAAAACCTCAGATACTTCCATATGAACCAGGAAGATTACGGACAGAGGAAGGATTAAGACCAAGCTGATTTGGCCTAAGAGTCTCCCCCATGAGTTCATGATCTTGTAAGCTTCTTTGTAGACACCAAAGAGACCGAGAAATTGCATCTCTTCTTGTTCCCTATCCATGGTGCTAGCTAGAGCTTTCTTCAATGGATTATTTGATTTCTTGTTGGAGGGGATGAATAAACTAAGAGAAGAGATGGAAATGAATTACGAAGACAAGAGAAGAGAATGGTATATAACATTGGAGCAAGGAATTGACTTTGTGAATTGTGATACCAAACTACCCCTACTTTCCAAATGAACTAGCCAAGGTCTACTTTTTATATTAAATCATGGGGGAAAAAAAAAAAAGAATATATATATATATATATATATTATATAATTGTATTATGTGGTGAGGAGCCATTATTCTTAAATGAGTGGCCCCTCAAGTAAATAAATATGTTTCGTGTATATTCAATGAAAAATATAGGATAATGTGTGTATGACAATTATTTTTTAACCACATCATTTGACCAATTAAAAACAGTAACTTGTTACATAAAACATCCACCCATCCATTATAGACAGATTTCACATATAGGCTAATTAAGTTGGTTGATAATATCTTCTCTTCTAAAATTCGCATTACAATGTGTGATATTTTTTTTTTTAAATAATGATAATTGTACGTATATATGGTTTTTACTTTATCTAAGTGTCCTTTCGATTAAGGTAAAATTATTGCATAAATGACCTCAAATACGTCTATGTTTTTTCAGTTATATAGAAGAGCTTTTGTAATAGGTGAGTGATCATTTGGCCAAGCCATTAAAACAATATCAGTGACGTTTCAATTTAGTGATGAAGCTAAAATTTGATTTTTAGAAGGGACAGAATTTATACAATGCACTAATAATGCACATAGGTGCATCCGGTGCATATGTAGGTATACACAATTCATAAAATGTTTAGATTGTAGCAACTTTTCTATATATATTAGTAGTCAAAGTTAAGAGAAAATCTAATTAGTTTTTAATTGGATTTTCAATTTTAAGCCATGTGTCCTATTTAAATTTTAATTTTATACTAAGTGAATTATTGAGTGTAAAAATTGAAGAGTCTAAATCCAATTAGTTAGATTCTAAATTGGATTTCAATTGGAGTCTAATTTTTCGCCATATGGCCATCTAATTTTTTAATTTTTTTAGCAAGTGAATTATTTGGTGTAAAAACTGAAGAGTCTAAAACCAATTAAAGTCTAAATCATGTGTATCTATATATATATATATAATGAGAAACCATTACAAATTTTAGAAATGTATGGTTTAAAAAAAAGTGTAAGTTAATACTATGTATAATTTGAATATTTTCTAAAAAAAATGTATAATTTGAACCATATAATTGTGATTATTTATAATTGTACTCGTACATATATATGAGGCTATACACTAGTATATAATTAAAGTCAAAGTTGAGAGAAAATTCAATTAGATTCTAAATTGAATTCTAATGGTTGTCTATTTTATGGCACGTGGCTAATCTAATTTTTTTTTTAATTTTTTTTCTAGGCGAATTAATATTGTGCAAAAGATGAAAAGTTTAATATAAATAAACCATAAAAAACCCAATAAACAAAAATGAGTAAACTCATGTGTATATCCAAAAAAATTAAATTAATATGAGAGAGAGAGAGAGAGTAAAACTCATCTATGACTATATATATAATTAAAGTCAATATATATATATATATATAGATATATAAAATCAAAGCCAAAGGTGAGACATAATCTAATCAAATTCTAAATTGGATTTTAATCGTTGTCTAATTTTACACCACGTGTCTTATCTAAGTTATTTTGAAATTTTTGTTCTAGGTGATTAATGTCAAAAGATGAAGATTCTAATATAAATAAACCACCAAAAAAAAAAATTCAATAAAAAAGTAAATTCATGTGTATATAAAAAAAAAACTAAAATTAAAAATTAAAGAGAGAGAGAGAGAGAGAGAGGGCAAAACTCATCTATAACTATATATATATATATATTTACAATCAAAGTTAGAGAAAATCCTTTTTTTTTTTTTTTAGAATCAAAAAAATTCAATTGGATTCCAATTGTTGTCTAATTTTACACCATGTATCTTATCTCTCTCTCTTTTTTTTTTTTTTTTTAAATTTTTTTTCTAAGTGAGTTAATGTTGTGTAAAAGACAGGTCTAATATAAATAAACTATCAAAAACCCAATAAGCACAAAAAAGAAGAAGAAGAAGAAGAAGAAGGAGAAACTCATGTGTATATAAAAAACTAAAATAAAAAATTAAGAGAGAGAGAGAGAGAGAGAGAGAGAGAGATTAAAACTTGTTTATGACTTAAAAAATGTGTAACTCTTGCACCAGTTATAATTTGAAAGAGAGAGAGAAAGAGAGATTAAAACTCGTTTATAACTTAAAAAATGTGTAACTCTTGCACTAGTTATAATTTGAATCCATATATATGTGTAATTGTAATTGTTTTTAATTGTATCATGCAAATGCACGAGTTCTGTGCTAGTTTTGATATAATGCATTTGAAAATTTAGAGTTTAATTGAAAAAGAATTCTAATGCTTTTTAGATAATTACTACCAAATTTTTGCTCATGTTGTAATTCTTTTGAAGATATGATTATGATATTCATAAAGAGTTGAATTTCTATTATCAAATTTTTTTTTTTGTATTTTTTCTCTTTATTTAAAATTGTTTTTTTTTTGTATTTATTTCTTTTCTTGCTATTGTTTTCTTTTTATACAGTTTAAACGTTAAAAGATATTGATAAAAATAAAATAAAAATCAAAGTATAAGATTTTGGGGATTATAATTCAAACATAAGTAGTACTCTCTCCGTACCAATTTGTTTGTTCTATTTGAAAAGTCAAACTTTTTAAGGGAACATCATTTATTGTCTTATCTTCCTTATAAAAATGTATAAGTTTACAAAACTACCATTAAATAAATTTATCTGCTTTTTAAAAAAGAGTTATTCTTAATGAGGCAACTAAAAAGGTGCCCCAATTAAATTGATCTTTTTAAAATATTAGTTAGTTTTTTTTCTTTTTTCAAATAGTTTTGAAAATAAAGTATGGGTATAATAGGAATATTAGTAAACTAATAATTTTTATTTTCAGAAACAAGACAATATTTTAGGACATTCCAAAATGGAATAGAGGACAAATAAATTGGGATGGAGGTAGTAGTTGATTTTTTCGGGTGAGGCTGGTGCAATTGTTCTTTATGGATAAAAAATTTATTTTATGAGACCATTTTATTAAATAGCTTCTCCTTATAAACCTTGAGTTTTGACCTTGGCTTTAACTGATGTAATTTGTATACCCAATATATATATATATATATATATATATGGATTCTTCAGATCCTCTAAATTTCTTAAAGTACTCTATCAATAGATTTCTTTGAATTTTAATCATTTTTTTTTTATAATTTAAGGATCTAGATTTTGTTATGTCGGTATTTCATTAACAATACTCTTAAAATAATAAAATAATTTTGCAAAGAAAGCAATTAAAATTACTTGCACATAAACATTTGGTGTACTATGAATTATGGGGAAAAAATATATATAAACATTTGTTTATATTACTTGCATTTAATAATTATAAAACCACCACTGCACACCCTTGATGTAACGCTAGAGTAGAATTTTTATATTGTATAAAAAAAATTATAAATCCAATTATTGAACAATAAAAATCCTTAAATTAGATGAGTCATGACTCATGAGTGAGCCTTAAAAGGCTTCAACTAGGCTATTTTTATTTTGGGCAGTTTCTCTCCATTACTAACAAATAGCTACCATATTTTTTAGCAAAAAAAAAAAGAAAAAAAAAGTCAAGATATTAAATTATATATATTTTCCAAATTTTGATAATATTGACCCTCAGGGTGAGGGCTGTTTTGGAATTAGGCCTTTATAGTTCTCGAAAGACGGCAAAGACCAATTCAACGGGTCGTGTTCTTCACGCCTATCAGCCAAATGTTTCCAAAGAGAAATAGAAATGAATTAAATGGTGTCTTTGGTTCAGTCAAACGCCCCTCTCCTGCTTCGTCTTTTCCTAAGTAATTACGTGTCATCTTCCTTCGGTCCAATCTTGTCAAGTCAATACGCGCTTTTTCTGTCTACACTTTAGACTTTGTCTTATGGGTGGTAACTAGTAACTATCACCCTGTAAAAATAAAAGTTAAATCCCTCAAGCTTCCATTTAAACCTTTCAACTGATATTTACTTGTTTCTCCACCAAAAAATGAAAAAAAAAAAAAAAAAAAACTCTACTATTACTTCTTTAATAAGAAGTAAAGAAGAATAGAATTATTGAAACTTAAAAAATATATATATATATATATATAAAGAAGAATAGAATTATTGAAACTTAAAATATATATATATATATATATTTAATAAGAATAGAATTATTTACCACTATATTTAAGTAAGATATTTCAGGACGGATCACTTCACACATTTTTTTTTCTTCTAAAAAATTATTCTTCAAGTTGTAACGTCTAGCTATAACAAAACCTTTGTAACTCAATTGACATTTACTAATATTTTCAATGAAAGTATTTAAGGTGTGAATTCCTTCACCCCTATTATGTGCCTTGGTTTGTTAAAAAAAAAAAAACTACTTTAGCTATTCATAAAATTAGTAAGTTAACTAAGGATATTATGCAAGAGCCTTACCGTTCAATAGCATTGCCTTCTTTCTTTTATAAGGAAAACCATGATTCTAATCTCCCCCTCCCCTCTACTTTTTTTTTTGGCTACAACTTCTCCTATTGTTGTTAGATATTTTGTATATTCAATATTGGTTTAATCTCACTTTAGAAGTGGAAAAGTTTTATTATCTCTTTAGAAGAGATAAAGTGAAAGAAACAATAGAAAAAACAAGTGAAAATACATTCGTTGAATTTTCATTAGATTGTTGGTAAACATTCGATTGCAACATGGGGACAAATTTTTAGTGACACATTAGCAACTCTTTTATCATTTTCTAGGGGCATATATTGTCTAAGAATAATGATTTCATCATGCAGCTAAGTCATTAAAATTTTCTTATTTAAAAATCTTACTATTGGATTTCATATTTTTTATTCTTTTTTACATGTCAAATTTTATGCTAATTGGATGTTATTTACTATTTGATTCATAAAATTATTTTTTATGCATAATTTTTAACTACAAAAACTTAAAATTTAAACATTTGATTGATGACATAACTATTAATCTTTGATCTTTTAAAAATTTTGCAAAAATGGAAAATATAAGAAGAAAATATAATTCAATAGTAAATTTATCAAAATTCATATTTAATAAAAAAATATTTGGTAAAATTGTAGCCAATGACTACAATCAAGTTTGTAGTTAAACTTTTTCGTCTTTATGATTGTTAATATTGAGAGGGTATCTCAAAAAAGGTTTCAAGAGAGTTTTTCCTTATTTTTCCTTAATATTAAGATGCTGGTGCTAATATGAAATTACCTTATATGGCTCTGAATATTAATGGATCTTATTCCTAGTATTAAGATGATGTTGCTGATGTAGAGATTAATCGGTGAGATAACAGTCTTAATGCTTTATTTTTACTATTTATACTACTAATTTTGTAGAAAACTTGGACTAATGGTTTTGTAACTTTTGTCAATCAACAGGAGCATGTCAGGAGCGTCCTAACTACTAGCATATGGACACTCCCTTATTCTCCCATTGAGTAAAACTTGGGGTTCAAATCCACCCTCTTCACTTAACAGGAGAAAAGATAAGAGAAGAAGAGCATTGATACCTAACTTACAGCGTGCCTAAGGGTTTTGAGGCTCAAAATCAAGAATATTGACAAAGATAAGTCGGAGGGATAACAATATGACTTACTAATATGCTTTTTTTTTTTTTTAATTTAAATTTAATTTATTTTAGTGCGGACTTTATTGAATTAAAACAAGTTCAACAGAAGCTACAACACTACAATCTACAATCCAGCAGCAACACTACAACAAACAAGTTCAACAGAAGCTACAACACTGCAATCCAACAGCAACACTACAACAAACACAGCATCAAACTAATAAGATTCACAGCAACTACAACGCAACGGCAACACTAAAACAGTCGCAACATCAACTCCAGATACACTAAGAGTATACTCTAGAATCTAGATGTTATATATTTTGACAATAAAGCAAATTATTGACACAACTCAAGTTTGATAGAATTGCAATGTGGTGTATCATTAATGCCACTTAGTGATAATAAAAGTACAAATTTTACTGACCATTTGTTGGCAATGTGGTGTATCATTAATGCCACTTAGTGATAATAAAAGTACAACTAAAGCTCTTGTGTTTGTTTAGACCCCCAATTAAAATTTACAGCTAAATTGCTTTTACTCTAACTTATTTAAGTGTGAAATAAGAGTAAATGATGCACAATAAACCGATAACTACTCTAGTGCATAAACATGAAAAACAAAAAATAAAAGTAAAGCACAAGAGTAAGGAAAGAGAAATGCAAACACAAGATAATACCACGATGTGTTATCGAAGAGGAAACCGAAGATCTCGGCGAAAAACCTTTCCGCCGTCTTCCAAACGATAAATTGATCCACTAGAGAATAAAGTTGGAGTACACGAATAACAAAATACCTTCTAAGCCTAGTCTACCCAATGTACTTGAGTTCTCTAAGCTCCTGCTACCAATTGACTTGGCCAAGCCTTGCTTTCTCTAGCTCTCCGAATCCCGCAATACACCCGATTGCATCCGCCAAGCTTCACCAGCTTCTTTTGGCAAATCTCCAATGCTTCTCAGCTCCAAAACACTCTCTACACTCTAAAAAGGTGTGGGTTGTGTTTGGGTACAAATCTCCTCTCAATGTATGGCAATGGGAGAAGGAAGGAGAAGGGACTGGAATGATTTTTCACTAAAGATAAGTAGTTTTTTCTCTAAAAGATGGGTGTGTGTGTTGTAGAAAACTTATCTAGAGTTTTCTCTTTGAATGATCTCATTTACTTTTGTGGGTAATGAGGATATATATAATATGGGTGAAGGGTAAGAAAGTCACACTTAAAAATCCTTCAGGCAGAGAGTTTCGCGAGTATCTCACAAAAAGGTTTTACCCGCAAGACACTCGCGAAATCCTCCAAGCTGGTACCCTTATGCCTTGAGCTCATGCTTATAAGGCATAGGGGGGGGTGCTTCTTTAAGCGATGTGGGACGGACGTTGCAAAGCACAAAGTGCCTAAGCATGCCTTCCACACTCGCCAAGAGGACAAAGCCGTGCAAGGGATAGAAGCTCAGGAAGTTGCACTCTAAGCATGCCTGTGGCCTGCCTTCTAAAGCGGACAAACAGATTGCGGGGTTGAACAAAAATTCTCCCTACAGTTGCATATTGACTTGCTCTAAATCTCTTTTCTTGAGCACCTGAGCTTGGCAATGGTAGTCAATTTGGCTTGGGAGGCAGTGGTTAGTGGTGTGGTGTGGTGTGGTGTGCACAATGTTGTTTTTTTTATGGCTAAAATGCAAAACTGACTCTCTAACTTTTTTCAAATTTCATTTCAGTCTTCTAATTTTGCGTTCATTCATTTCTGTCATCTAAGTTTCAGATTTATTCAATTAAGACATTTCTATTAACTTTTGTTAAAATTTTTTGAAAAAAAAAATCTAGAAAATATTTTTCAATCATTAATTGAATTTTTTTAATTTATAAAATTTGAAGAAAAATTTTAAAAATTGAAAAATTAACCACAACATATAACAAAAGTTGATGGAAAAGCCTTAATTGAATAAACTTGAAAGTTAAAGAACTGAAATGAACAAACGCAAAGTTAGAGGACTGAAATGAAATCTAAAGAAACTTAGAGGGTCAGTTTTGCATTTTATCCCTTTTTTTTATTGTTGCGTTCATGATGGGTTTTTCTTGGCTTGGTCTATTGGGCTATAGGCGGGTGAACAGTATGGCACTCGTAATTTTTTTACATTTGGACGGTTTGTTTTTTGATTTGGGAAATTTCGTGTGAGAGATTTGATGAAAGAAAATCTTTGGCAGTTTGAATTGGAAATATTTTTCAAGGAAAAAAATCTCAAAGTTTTGGTTGGATTAAAGAAAATTATTTAAAAAAAAAAATCATTTTCATCATTTTTTTATATTTTAAATAGGAAAAATACCAAAATGATGCATTTTTTGGACACCTAATTGCACAATATGGATGGAGATAGATGAAAGGAATACATTGAATATGGATCAAAGTTAGCGGATTGAAATAAATAAATAAGAAATTTAAGACTAAATTGAATTTTAAGCAAAGTTAGAGGGTGCAATCAAGGGTGTGCATGGATTGGGTTGGGTTGAGTTGGAGAGTTTTTTCAATCCAATAGTTTGTTGTATTGAGAAATTGTCAACTCAACCCAATCCATCATATGTGTAAAAATATACCCAACCCAACCCATGTGAATTGGGTTTAACTTGGGTTGAGGTTAATAAGTTGTGCTTTATGTGTTTCTTGTTTGGTAAAAAATTGGACTTTCATCAATTATTTAATTACTTTTTAAATTAAATTATTATGATTCACATGATATGCCTAAATCATAGTACAAATTTCCAAATTCATCAAAACTAGTTTTCAAATTACTGAAATGAATCATAAGTGAAAAAAATTAAAATAAAGGTAAGAGTATAAACTTGTATATATTGTGAATCAGGTTGGATTAATTACATGCATTGAAAAAATTATCAACTTGAACACAACCTAACCTGAGACTCAAAATCAAATTCAAACCCTACCCAACCCACCAACCAATGAATAACCAACTTGAGACATCTACTTGGGTTGGGTTGGACGCACACACCTAGGTTTAATTTGTAAATTCGCATATTATTATTATTATTATTATTATTTATTGCGTGTAAAAAATACAGTCATATCAGATTGATTAATCCTAAAAAAAAAACTGTATAGGTTTTATAACCTACTTAGAATGATTCGTTTCTAACCCTAACACGGCCAAGTTAAACTCAAACCCAATCAACCAAACCTGTTTGCTAGGTCTACTACTACGAAAAGAAAGAAAACAAAAAAAATTGAAGGGTCGGCAAGTCACATGACTTTAAAGAGATAATTTTGTTTTGTATATGCGTGTGTGTGTATTGAGAATTGATACGTTTGTATATAGTTTATGTATGAGTTGTTACCGAATCATGTATTAGAAATTTTAAATTTACATTTTTTTTTATACACATGCTTTGATTTGTTTTATCTGTGTCCTTGAGTATTTATAACAAATGGCATTGAATTTGGCTTTCTCAAAAGACAAAAGGTCAACAACAGTGCAACACTCCAGGTAGCTTCTTAAACCTCAAGGAATTCCGACCCTTTCAACTCTATTTCAACTTTCAAGTTAGGTAAACAACAAAATAATTACAACAGAAACAATACTGGGAAGAGGGGGGAATCAAAGAGCCCATAAAATTGTTCTTTAACTATTATTTAAAACATTGAAAATACCTAAAATTCATGAATACATTATTTTTCTTGGACTGTTGAAGAGAACAATGAAAGTTGTGAAAATGAAATCTTAGCCTAAAAGAGTGAGGTTTGATTGTTCAGCTGCTTAGCAAATACCATTCACATTTAGCAAACTTTATGAATGTTACTTACCGAGTCTGGTCAGGTTACAGAAATACAACACTCAAGTTAACTGAAGATATCCAGCTCAAATGACCAATACCAGCTTTCTTTCTTGAATAATTGATTGAATGATCACATCCAAGATGGGTAAGAGATAGTTCTGAGCCAAAGCCCCTCAACTCAACTCCAAATGTTATTGCCCAACAATCTCACAATCACAAGCTAATATCAGATTCAGAAGAGTTTTGCAAGAATGAGAAATATTGAGTGGTGGAAGAGGCTATCCAGTTGTGACTTGTGAGGTTTCCAAAACTGGTTACTCTCTTAAGAGATATATGTTTTCTGACCAGGAGGGCAGCATTACGACTTCCTTATAAACAGTTCAAGAGTTTGCATAAACACGTATAACATTGTGGAAAATGTAGAGGCATATATCAACCTCATTTTGGAAAAATCAACCTAGATCACATGCTTATAACATAATATAACATCTTCTTTGGAAACATTTCCTGTAAAACATAACTTGTGATCATTAGTTTGGAAAGCCTCATCAATTCAACATATAACTGGGGTTTCATACACCAGTCATGAGAATCATAACTTCCATACTGTAAATGCCTGTGCAGATCACATAACCAAACATAAATTGTGAAACTCATGGATCAAAAGCTAAAACTATCATAGTGTCAAACATATTATAAATATACTGGATCATAATCATTTAAATCATTGTCATAAACTTAACTACTAGGGCCAGCCATCTATTTGGCTATGCGTCCCCCAGGTACAAACATATTATAAATAAGCTTTTTTTTTTATATAAATATTTTTAAAAATTTAATTTTTTTTTAGTGCGGATTTAACTGAATTAAAAGAAGTTGAACAGAAGCTACAACACTACAATCCAGCAGCAACGCTACAACAAACAGTTTGTTCATAAACTTCACCTCCTTGGGTAGTTGTAATTGAAGCATTTAAAGGATAACGGCTACCAAATCCACTGGCTCTGCTCCTCAACTTGAACACAAGATAAGCAGCATAGTTTGTTTTTGGAGACAGCATGGAAGTACTTATCTTGCAACGGATGTCAAACCGCCACACACGATAAATGGATTGTTTATGTTAAGCATATACTACAAATAATTTTCTTTAAGCAGTTAGGCATATGAAAGTTAACTATTGAATTGAGTTTCAGGACAAAAGAAATTGAAAGCTCAAAAGGGTTTTGGCCCTTTTGGGCCTTGAAACGAGACCTAAATATCAAAACCCAAACCAACAAGTGAGCGAGCTGGAGTTGTAGAAGAGGGAAAACAAGGAAAGTACCATTGAATTGCCGTCAATTAAAATGGGATTATCGGAGAGATGGAGGTAGAGCTGTTTCAAAGAAGTGAAATGCAAGTGAGCCGATGTTGTGGAAAGGATGGCGAGCCAATCAGGAGGCAAAAATGTAACCCAGTTTTCGTCGGACTCACAAGCCTCACGGAATTTTTGCGAAACGGCACACCCTCTGCACCATTCTGTTAGAGATATATATTAGACATATTAGCCCAATGTAATAGGCCCAAGCCCATTCCTGCTTGTACTAGTAGTCTAGGGTTTAGTCGCCTATATATATTCATGTTAGGGTTCATTGTAACACAGGTTATTGTACTACACTCTTATACAATAAAGATGTAGCCCTTAAGGGATTCCTCCGTGGATGTAGGCCGTCAAGGCTGAACCACGTAACCCTCGTGTTCATGGTGTTCCTATTCTGTGCTTCATCTTCCGCATCCACTCTGGCATATACAACATGATATAACACATCACGTTGCTAATAATAATATGTCATTCAACATGGTATCAGAGCTAATATTCAACATGGTATCAGAGCCAAAGTTCGTTCTTGGCATCAAACAAACATCTCTACACAGCAAAAAAGATTCTCACGTGCATACCACCATCTGAAGTCACACATATTTGTTTGCTGGATCCAGACTCCACAGCATCTCGCAGCCACCATGGCTCTGTGCTGTGTCAAAATCCAACAACCAAGCAAGCCGTGACTCACCTTACAGATCTGCGCAAATCGATGCTTCACCTGATGAAACCAACCAAACAGATGTGCTCCACGGCCTCTCGCGATCAAAACCCAGGAACCTGGAATCTAACGACGGCTGCACGCTCCTCCACGCGCTGACAAAGCCTCCGTTTGCTCCTCCCACGCGCCGCCGAAATTCTGGAATTCAGACTGCATTATGATACACGCGCCGCTCTGTCGGCCTCGTCACCCACCGATCTACAAAACCTCGGAAGCCCGACAGCCGAAACAAAGACACGCGCCCACACGCGCCGCTAGTGTTTCTGGCATCTCGTTCACGCGCCGGTAGACTTATCACGCTCCTCCACGCGCCGGAAAACTGCTGCTGACGTCATTCGATGACGTCATCTTGACACGTCAGCACAAACCAGCCTTTGCCACGTCAGCCCTAATCCAAGTCATCACCACGTCATCAGCCACATCGCTAGCCACGTCAGCAGTGTCGCCTCGTCAGCACCACGTCACCTAGTTGACCGTTGACCCGGACTGACCCGACCCGGACCACCCGGATCTGACCCGTGAGCACTGACCGTTGACTTTGACCAAATCCGTTGACTTTCGTTGACTTTGACTTTTGCGTTGACTTTTGACCAAAATTAAAATTTTCAAAATGGCCTATCTTACTTAGTTTTTCACGTAGATTCCAATTTTGGACTCTGTTTCTTCATTTGGAACTCCGAAATTGGTCAATTGGCACATTCTTCATTTTGGTTTCTTCAAAGGCATTCTTCAAGGCATCTCCAAGTGATCTTCTCATGCTTATCCAACCTCAAGCTTTCATCGAGCTTCCGCCTTGAGTTTGAGGGAGGGTGTTAGAGATATATATTAGACATATTAGCCCAATGTAATAGGCCCAAGCCCATTCCTGCTTGTACTAGTAGTCTAGGGTTTAGTCGCCTATATATATTCATGTTAGGGTTCATTGTAACACAGGTTATTGTACTACACTCTTATACAATAAAGATGTAACCCCTAAGGGATTCCTCCGTGGATGTAGGCCGTCAAGGCTGAACCACGTAACCCTCTTGTTCTCAATGTTCCTATTCTATGCTTCTCCTTCCGCATCCACTCTAGCATACACAACATGGTATCACACATCACGTTGCTAAGATAATATGTCATTTAACACATTCTTTAGGATTCAACCGTGATACTATTTCCCTCATGCACTCCTCCGGTAATTCTGGATTTGAGCGTAACCGCTCACGTTCTGCCTCTGCCAGGCCCATCTTCTTCTTCTCTAATTTTCTCTCTCTCGCTCTCTCATATCATAGTGAGGCTTCAGGAAAGTTTTGAGGCTTGGTTTTGTTTGGCGCCGGCGGTTCTTTATCCAGGTTAATTCAGTTACTCATACGATGTTACCTAGTTAAATTTTTGTAGTCGGCCTAAAAGATGACTAAATATGTAATTTTACTCTACTTCTTCTTTTTCTAAAAATACAAAAATATAAAAATGCAAGATCAAATAAAATAAAAAACAATCCATCGACTATAGGTAGGTATCTTAAATTTTGGTCAAACTTCAAGTGCATAAATTGTCAAATTTTTAAACTACAGGCAAACAATTAAAATTTCAATCAAATCACAGGTAGGTAAGTTGTAATTTGCCCAATTTTATTTATATTTTTTTCAAACACGGGCTTGAATTAGTTTAACACCAAACAAGGTTTTATGTTTAAGCTTGGCTTATTTTATTATCGAACAAGCTCAAAATTTTTCAAGAGTTAATTAATTAATTTATTCTTTTTCATTATGAAATCATGACTAAAATGTTTTATCTTTTCATGATTTTATGAAAATTATAAATAATAATTTAATACCACATGAACATATTGATAAACTTATACAATTCAATTTCAATTTTATATAAATATATTTTTAGACAAGTATACATATGAAAATATAGTATTACATGTAGTTAATTGACCTCTCATGTTCACAAGCTTGTTGAGGAACATATTATTATGTTTGAATTTGACTTGTTTAATAATAATTTTTTTTACACAAATAATAATTTATTTTAAACTTAGAACATTCTCATCAACCTAGCTAAAGCAACATATAGTATTAAAAAAAAAAAAAAAAAAAAAACTTAAACTAAACTCACCCAAAACTTCCACACATTGGCCTTAATATTTTGCCCTAAAAACTTAACAATGAACAGTGTCCTCCATACATCTATTGAGCACTATCCACTCAATACACCAGATAAAAATCTTATTTTATTCACAATTTGAGAATGATGAGTTAAAAAAAAGTTTATGTTAACGGGTACCCCTAAGATGGTTAGAAAACAATTTTAGGAAAGTTTTTATAGGGAATTTAAAAAGCCGTAAAAAACATTAATTGCTTTATTTATTTTTATTTTATAAAAGATTTCTATAAATATTTCTTAAACCAATGTGCTTAGGGTATTGGTTAAATTTTTCCTTAAATAATATATTTGTGGAGAAAGAAAATAATATTAAAATAGAATAATGATGAATTACTGAGGTTGATGTAATTGTCTGTAAGTAGTAGATTAACTAAACTAATAAAAGTGAGTATTTAAGACTAAATTTGACTAAAAACTCACTAGGTTGATGTGAATGCTGTTGAGACTTGAACTTAAACAAGCTTTTTCTCAAGCCTGACTCGTTCTATTCTTGGTTCATTTACAACCCTATTTGCTGTATTTTGATAGAGATGTATTAACATTTTTATCCTTACAAAAAGTTATATGGCCTACAGAGTGTGAGTGGCTATTTGGTCTCTTAGCTCTCAGTTGCTGAGCCTGGGATTACCTGCATGTGTTTGTCCAGATGATTAAGGGGGCATTTTGTGTTGTCTCTCGTATTAAGGTCTACAGAGGACAGGTAATCTCTTTCAATGAATTCCTAATTTTATGCATTCTAGATTGAAGTAACTGGGATTGCTTTTGTAATTTTTGTGATTTCAAATAGGTTTTTAAGATTTTCGTTATTGGTCTGATCCAAATCAATTTCATGACTCGATTAGGAAATGTATGCAATATTCTTTATTTATGGAAGGAATTATGTGTATTGTATAGTCTGTATGTAGTTATTTTAATGGAAATTTGGGGAAAAATTAGTCTTTTTTTTCCTTCTTCGATCCACTTTATCTACAAAATCAATGTGAAGCTATACAAAAAAAGTAATGCGGAATATTATAATGTGTAATATACACTTTTCTTATTCCAGCTTATACTAACTGATGATGGAAGAGATCAGCTGGTTGAACACTTCGGCTTCGGTGGACTACGGCGTTAGCGAAGGCCTGTAAGGAGAGAAAACAATCAAAGGGTGATCGGGGTGGACCGGCCAAATACCCTCCGATGGTGAAGTTAGTATCTTCTCTCAAATGTAGTTTCAACTTTTTGGGAATAAAATCTCTGAATTTTTTCATACCTTTGCATGGTTCAGAGCGATCCTTATATAGGGTACTTCGGAGCGGTTATTGGTTCAAATAACTTCCCCTAGATTCTTGGAATCCGGACCCAACTGCTATTGAAACCATAACCGTCGCTGGAAGTTACATACTTGAGAGGAATTGGCGGTGATGAACACGGGTTGGTTAACCGCTTCAGAATCTGCTTAGTGTTGTGTGGTCGTCCATGTGCAACGTCTATGGACGACCCTTTGTCATGCTGTTGTTTGGTCGTCCATATCGACTTGATTATGGGGTTTATTCAATTGGTCAACTTCTCAAGGACGAGAGGTCTGGACGAATAGGAGATGGCCTGGTCGTTTGGCTAATCGTTCATCATGGACGACCCATCTGGACGAACCATAGATGTAACTTTTTGTTATCCCATCACTAACTATCATGCTGCAACTTCAAATTTTTAAAGATTTTAAAGATCATAAAGAGCTATCCATATCTTTCAAGGAATTTAGAAGAGCTATTTAAAATGATTTATTGACTATGATTAATTACTCTCATAATAATTAAACATTAAAATCTTATAGGTAACTAGTAGATGGTCTAAACTGTCCAGTACTCATGGTTGGTAACTCTGAAATTCTTTAAAACACATACTTGGCCTAATACCAAATGAAACAAAAAATAGAAAAGGCAAGTATTTAATGAAAGTTTGTTTGATGGTTTTTCTGCTCTCGTTAGACACTTGCTCAATCGAGGGCTGGACAAGATTATGCAGAATTGCGTTTTCTATAGAATTTATTACCAAGTGTCATACCCAAATCCAAACCAGGATTCAGAGTCAAACCGACTTGCTAATATTAAGTCGGTACCTGATATTAACACAAACCAATTAACTGTGTATGAAAAATTTTCTTTTCCTGTTACGAGTCTTTTACTCATGCTTATCAAGTGATTCTATTTATCATCTATAAGATATGAACGATTTGCCCATCTACAGGAAGTGACGAATCAGAGCATCTGGAGTACCATCAAATGTAATAACATAATGATTAGGTAACCTGTTTATCAAAAAAAAAATAATGATTAGGTAACCTCAATATACATAGCACAACAGAATTTATTTTTACATAGCCATCGTTAAAATTGTTCCATCTCCCCCTACCATACATCATAACTATCTAGGTACTCAGTGTCTTAAAACACAATAACATTTCCATCATGACTCCTACATAAACTCCTCCACTGCCGAGACTTTAAGCTGCAAAAGGAAAATACCTGCTCACTGAAAATGTTAAGGGTGAGCATACCACTTGCTCAGTAAGGGAGGCGTGACATGAACGTATATATAACCTGCATGATAGAAAAAAGTATTGTTAACATGTGGTTATGACTTCTGATGATGCCGTAAATATCAACAGTGAGTTGCACAATGCTCGTACTCTCGAAACGACACCTGCACAAGGAAAAGAGAAGACCCAACAGAGAGCACCGGTGTGGTGTCGGCCAAATACCCTCCGAAGGTCAAGTTAGAACTTTTTTCAACTCTAGAGTGCTAGAAAGGGGTTAATTATGCGTACCTCCATTTGTGAGGGAATTGGGGCTTTTATAGTAGTAGGGGGTTGACCTTTCTTCCTTGGGGCAGAAGTCTTTTCCTTATAGGAATCCATGTGAGCGTGGATTGCGGAGACCTTTCCTTATAAGACTCTATTATTGAGCGTGGTGGCCAAGTAAAGGATTTACTCTAACCGTCAGCCTCATAACCGTCGGCCTCTTAACAGTCGGCCTCTTAATCGTCGACTTCACTTCTACAACGAATACCCGTCAGTCTTTTGAACATAATTAGCCCTTCGAGCCTGAAATGGGATGTTATTTCCGTCGGCATGTATTTTTCCGTCGCTACACGAACCGTCAGTCTGAGAATAGGCTGACGGGTGAAGCCTTATGGTATTACTATGATTATTTCCTTATCAGTTGCCCCGTACTCCATATCTCCGTCGGCAATAACTGACGGGTTATGGAGTTTTCATTCGTCCTTACCTGCTGCTTTGATCAGGAGAGAGGAAATAATTAAAGCTGACACCCCAACATTAAATGCTAGGACACGTGGCGTGCTCGGGTTGGCTCCGTGTCTGGTTTGGGGGCGTCGCTTCGTCTTCCGTGCGTTTTCCTTATATATATATATATATGGCCCACCTCTCCCCATTTGCACTATTTCACTTTCACCGGTTCCTGGAGAGATATCCGTCGCTTATCTTCCGTCAGTACTTGCTAACAATATTCCCGTCACTTCTTCGGCCGTTACTTTCGAGGAACTTGTAAGTTCTCTTTCTTTTTGTTCCTGCTTTATTATTTTTTCTTTTAAGCCGAGTCGTCATCCTAGGTGCTTAGATTACACCCGTCACTTGTAGGTAGTCAGATGTCGAGTGACGCGTCGAGTGACCGGTCGTCGGTCCGCGATGGAGCGGGCTACGACGAGGTATTTGGTTCAGGTAGTGAGTCAGGGAGCTCGTCCTGGTCTTCAGAGAGGGAGACGTCGGCCCAAACTCCTATCGAGGAGGTAGGAGGTCACGGAGACGATGGTCAGGAAAGGGTAGTAGGTGAGGGAAGTGACAAAGTGGAAGGAGAAAGATATAGTGACGAGTCTAGTGAAGGGGATGAAGGTGACGACGGGTCTAGTGAAGGGACTCCTGTGAGTCCTGGAGGCAACCGTCCCTTCATCCTTCCCAAAGAGTGGGCTGTAAATAAGTTTCTCCCCAAGATGACTCTCAAAATTTTTAACGAGTTACGAACCCGTTTCCAAATCCCCGACCATATTCCTATCCGTCTGCCTGAAGATGGCGAAAAATGTTATACGGGAAGAACTGCAGACGTTGGTATGTACGATGCCATGTTTGCCGCCGGTCTTAGACTACCCCTGACGGCATTACACCGTCAGTTAGTTGACTTTCTTGGCTTATCCGTCAGCCAAGTCGCTCCGAATTCGTGGAGGATTTTTATAGGCGCTAAGGTACTGTGGGGTCGTTTGAGTGGAGGGAATCGTCAGCTTTCTTTGGACGAATTCTTTTATTGTTATAGACCTCGGCACCTTTCTTCTTCCAAAGGGATGTACCATTTTGCCGTTAGGGAGAAAGATCTTAGGTTGGTGTTTGAGACGCCGGACTCGAATAGAGCCTGGAAGAGCAGGTTCTTTTTCGTTGAAGGGACGAACTGGGTGTGCCGTCAGGAAGAATGGGAAACGATACCCCATGGCTATTTTGACAATACTTGGGCGTTTATAAAAGAGTCAGGTTTTAGTTGTCAGCTTTTGACTTTATTTTGAGCAAGTAATAATTTCGATTTTTTAGTGGTTCTAACGCCGTCGGTTTATTTGCACTTTTCAGCCCTCATTCGCCCTTCAATAACTGGTGAGCAGGAGGACTTCATCCGTCGGGTTTTGGAGATTCCCTTAGAGGAGCGGTCGTGTCGAGACTTAATCACCCTTGACTACCTTCACGCCTTCTGTGGTGGTCCTGAACCGACGCCTGAGGCTCGCAGGCTAGAAGGATTCTCCCGTCACCGTGAGTACTTTACCCTTATTTTCGAAATTATCCTTGTATTACCGTCGGTTTTGCTAATGCATCTTTCTTGTAGAAATGGATGTGGCCAAGCAACGGATAAGGGCCGCCGCTGCCCGCTTAAAAGAAGAGAAGAAAGCAAAGGGGGAGACGGTACCCTCGTCGACCCCCAAGATCGTCAAGGGTTCTTCAAAAAGGAAAACTGACGGGGATAATAGCCGTCCATCGAAGAAAGCAGCCGTTGGTTCTGGGAGCGAGCCCTCAGAGAAGCCGTCACCTAAGCCCAGTCATGGGGCAGGAAAAGGTGTAATGACTTCTTCTGGTCCCGTCCTGGAGGGGCCCCGTTGCCTGCTAACTCACAAGGATTTTGCTGTTGAGGTTGTGGAGTCACTTATAAAGCCGACGGACATAGATCCTTGTGATTTGTTGGCGACGGATGAGTTGGGGTTGTCAGCTTTGTTTGACCTCACTCGGGTAAGCTGCCTCTCCCAAATGGTTCCTTCCTCATCTTTTTCTATTTTAATAACTGACGGTTATTTCCCTTTCTAGGCCTTGGTTCGCGTAAAGGCGCTTCAGGACCGGTGCGTGGCTAAGGAGCGTGTCGTCACTCGCGTCAATAAGCACAATGCCAATATGCGAGACCAGCAGGCTCAGTATAAAGAGGCAATGCGTCTCCTTAACGTCGAGCTGAAGGAAGTTAGGCAGAAGCTGGAGGAGGCGGATCGTCAGAGGGGTGAGCAAGGGAAGGAGCTGACGACTCTTCGTGCGCAGATGGAGACTGTAGGGGCTGACGCGGTTGAGAAGTTCAAGGCGTCAGACTTTTTCATCGATTCTTGTGCTGGATACTACGGCACAGGATTTGATGATTGCCTCAGACAAGTGGCGTCAGCTTTCCCCGATTTGGACTTGTCTGGTATCTCCCTAGATGACGCCCAGCCTATGACGCCTGCTAATGAAGCCGTCACTGCTGGGGCTGACGGATCAGTGGATTCTCCTTCTCATGGAGGCGGAGTTGTTTTGGCCCAACCTGCTGTGAACCTTTCCACAACTGCCCCGACGCCTCCTGTGGTGCTGCTTGACGGAGAGGATCCTTCTGTTAGAGAGTAGAAAGAATTTTTTTAAGCGACATTTTTTTTTGTGTTTGTAATTCATCTATTTAGCAAACAGTTTTATTAAGGGCCCCCTGGGCTCCTGCTTGTAATATTTTAACACTTTCTTCAAATCCCTCTTTTAATTTTGCCGTCGCTCTTGATTACTTGATGTGAGGCATGCTTAACTTGTATGTTTTGTTTGGAATTATGGGCCCTTTTAATGTGCTGTTAGCTTTGCTAAACCGTTGATTCAAACTTTATATTGGGCCACTTGGCAAGTTTGCTTGATAAAGCCGTCAGTCTTTCGTTTTAATGCTTGTAGAAATTCCAGCAAAATTCTATTATCCTAGGTCAAGGTCATCTCCCTTATAGACTTGTCCATTTGTGGACCGTCAGCCTTAATAGTCGAGTTTATTGATTTACGTATTCCGTATGTATTCTATTAGACTGTTGGTTTCATTGCTTTTGCTTATCTGGTCGACTGGCTTATTTTATACCGTCAGCTTACCTGGTTCGTCCACTGCGGACTTGGTCTTTTTTTAGACCGACAGCGGTTTAACTCGTCCACTTTGTTGACTTGGTCTTTTTTAGACCGTCCGCTATCTGGCTTATCCATATTTTGGACTCATTTTTTCGTTGGTCTTTTATAAGACCGTCAGCTTGAGAGCCGAGCTTATGAGACCGTCAGGATTTTGTTTAAGCCGTCAGCTGAATTGTGGACTGCCACTTTGCCAACCTTTTATTTATGCCGTCAGCTTAGTAGCTGAATTGTGGACGGCCACTTTTTGTTAGCCTTTTATTCAGGCCGTCAGCTTAGTAGCTGAATTGTGGACCTGGCCACTTTTCGTTAGCTTTTTATTCAGGCTGTCAGCTTAGTAGCTGAATTGTGGACTTGGCCACTTTTCGTTAGCCTTTTATTCAGGCCGTCAGCTTAGTAGCTGAGTTGTGGACTTCGCCACTTTTCGTTAGCCTTTTATTCAGGCCGTCAGCTTAGTAGCTGAATTGTGGACGGCCACTTTTTGTTAGCCTTTTATTCAGGCCGTCAGCTTAGTAGCTGAATTGTGGACGGCCACTTTTTGTTAGCCTTTTATTCAGGCCGTCAGCTTAGTAGCTGAATTGTGGATTTGGCCACTTTTCGTTAGCCTTTTATTCAGGCCGTCAGCTTATTAGCTGAGTTGTGGACCTTGCCACTTTTCGTTGGTCTTTTACTAATTTTCATTTGTAAGTAGAAACTCCCTTAGTTCTGAATAAATCATGCATTCTGTATAAAAAGTAGCTCAAAAAGGAAAAACCTGCCCTTTGGGGCTTATTGTAGCAAAACTAAAGTAAAAGACATGCCCGTTGGGCTTATTGTAGCGAATATTTAAAAGTAGACAGTAAATAAAAAGATAGGTGTTGTTCATGCCATCGCCTCTACTGGTAGTACTTTCGCAGGTGTTCAGCATTCCAAGGATGCGGTAGCTTCCGTCCGTCCAATGTCTCTAGATGGTATGCACCCTTTCTTTGCCATGCCGTGACTCGGTAAGGTCCTTCCCAATTGGGGCCGAGTTTTCCTTGGGTTGGGTCTCTTGCTGCGCCCATGACTTTCCTTAGAACGAGGTCTCCCACCTGGAAATCTCTGTGTTTGACCCGGGAGTTGTAGTGCCTGGCCATGCGGTCCTGGTATCGTGCGAGCCTTTGCTCTGCTGTGACCCTGACTTCGTCCACTAGATCGAGCTGTAGACGTATGGCTTCGTCATTTTTCCCTTCGTCATGGTTGTGCACCCTGTAGCTCGTGAGGCCGACCTCGGCTGGGATGACAGCTTCGCTCCCGTATGTTAGCCGGAATGGTGTCTCCTGTGTTGGCGTTCTTGCCGTCGTCTTGTAGGCCCAAAGTATGCTCGGTAATTCTTCAACCCATATACCCTTTGCCCCCTCGAGCCGAGTCTTGATAATCTTCAGCAAGGATCGGTTCGTGACTTCGACCTGTCCGTTGGCTTGAGGGTGGGCGGGGGAGGAGTAGTGGTTCCGTATCCCTAATTGTGAGCAGAAGTCCCGAAAGGCCTCGTTGTCGAATTGCTTCCCGTTATCCGAGACTAAGACTCTAGGGATGCCAAATCTGCATATGATGCATCGCTAAACGAAGCTGCGTACGTTCTTCTCCGTAATGGTGGCCAAGGCTTCAGCCTCGACCCACTTCGTAAAGTAGTCGATGCCCACGACTAGAAACTTCAGTTGTCGTATTGCCGTAGGAAACGGTCCCATGATGTCAAGTCCCCATTGAGCGAACGGCCATGGCGCCGTCATCGGGGTAAGTTCTTCAGGTGGTTGTCTCATGATATTGCTGAACCTTTGGCACTTGTCGCATTTCTTTACATAGTCCTCAGCATCCTTCTGCATAGTTAGCCAAAAGTACCCCGTTCGTACTAGCTTGTGGATTAACGACCTCGGCCCTGAGTGGTTTCCACAGATTCCTTCGTGTACTTCCCTCATGACGTAATCTGCTTCTTCAGGACCTAAGCATCGTAGGTAGGGGCGGGAGAAACCTCTTTTGTACAAGACGTCTTTTATCAGAACGAACCTCGCTGCTTGAACCTTCAGCTTTCTTGCAGCCTTCTTTTCGTCCGGTAGTACCCCGTTCTTCAAGTAGGAAACTAATGGCGTAGTCCAATTGTTTTCGGAACCAAGTTCCTGTACATCAACAGAATTTATAAGTGGAGAGAGTTGAACGAAAGAGAGTATGTTATCAAAGGTGGCCATATGTTTAGCTGAAGCGGCCTTGGCTAGGCGATCAGCTTGCTCATTTTCTCTTCGGGGGATCTGCATAATTTTGGCCTTCAGCTCACTGACCCTCTGCCTCGCTTGGTCCAGATATCTTTTCATCCTCTCGCCTTTACACTCATAATCCCCATTTATCTGATTGACCACGACTTGAGAGTCGCAGTGAATGATCACTCTTTCGGCTCCTGCAGCTTTGGCGAGGTCCAGCCCTGCTATCAGAGCTTCGTACTCCGCCTCGTTGTTGGTGGTGGGGAACTCAAGGCGAATCATACACTCGATCACGTCTCCTTCGGGTGAGTGTAGTACGACATCGGCTCCCCCAGCCTGCTTGTTGGAGGACCCGTCTACGTGTATGCTCCACTGGGGGGATTCTTCTGCCCCCTTGTCTTCGCCATTTGTAAACTCGGCTATGAAATCTGCAACAACCTGTCCTTTAATGGCGGTTCGTGGGCGGTACTGTATGTCAAACTCGCTCAATTCCATGGTCCATAGTGCCATTCGTCCAGCAGCTTCGGGGCTGCTCATCGCCCGTTGCAAAGGTTTGTCGGTTAGGACGATTATCGTGTGGGCTTGAAAGTACGGCTTTAGTTTGAGTGCCGCGGTAACCAGTGCAAATGCGAGTTTTTCCATGGGCGGATATCTTTCTTCTGCTCCGTGTAGCGCCCGACTGGTGTAGTATACAGGCTTCTGCACACTTCCTTCTTCCCTGATCAAGGCGGCGCTGACGGCGGCCGGGGAAACGGCAAGATAGAGAAACAGCTCTTCACCCGGTTGTGAGGGACTCAGTAATGGGGGGGAAGAGAGATAAGTTTTTAATTCTTCGAACGCTTGTTGGCACTCGGCGGTCCACTCGAAAGATTTCTTTAGTGTGCGGAAGAAGGGTAAGCACTTGTCCGTTGCCCTGGAAACGAACCTGTTTAGTGCTGCTATCTTGCCGTTGAGGCTTTGTATTTCCTTCACATTCTTTGGTGGGGCCATCTCCATTATAGCCCGGATTTTGTCTGGATTGGCCTCGATGCCCCTCTGGGAGACCATGAATCCTAAGAATTTTCCCGCCGTCACCCCAAAGGCACATTTCCCCGGATTAAGCTTCATGTTGTAAGAGCGGAGAGTGTTGAACGTTTCCCTGAGGTCTTCTAAATGATCTTCCTCCCTTCGACTTTTAACCAGCATATCATCTACGTATACCTGGACGTTCCCCCCGATCTGTCGTGCGAACATCTTGTTCATAAGCCTTTGGTATGTCGCGCCCGCATTCTTTAGACCGAACGGCATTACCTTGTAGCAGAAAAGTCCTTGGCTGGTTACGAAGGAAGTTTTTTCTTGTTCATCGTCATGCATCTTGATTTGGTTGTAGCCAGAGAAAGCGTCCATGAAGCTTAACAGCTGGTGTTGAGCCGTAGAGTCTACTAGAGTGTCGACTCTTGGGAGAAGGTAGCTGTCTTTAGGGCATGCCTTGTTTAGATCAGTGAAGTCTACACACATCCTCCATTTCCCGGAAGCTTTTTTGACCATCACCACGTTCGCTAGCCAGTCGGGGTAGTAGACTTCTCTAATGAAATTCGCCTCTCGTAGCTTGCGGACTTCTTCAGCTATGGCTTGGTCCCGTTCTGGGGCAAAGACCCGCTTCTTCTGCCGGATTGGTGGGAAGGATGGTGATACATTCAGCCTATGCACCATGACTGAAGGGTCTATTCCTGGCATGTCCTCGTGACTCCAGGCGAATACGTCCTGATTCTCTTTGAGGAAAGCTTTAAGTGTTTGCCGGATGGCGGGACTTGCAAGGGTTCCAATCCTCGTGGTCTGGTCAGGCCTGGAGTCGTCCAGGGGGACTTCTTCAAGCCTCTCGACTGGCTCCGTCGTGCTCCGGTGTTCTTCTATGCTCATGGTTTGGCGGTGATCATCCATTTCCATCATGGCTACGTAGCATTCACGTGCGGCAATTTGGTTCCCACGGAGGATCCTTCACTCCGTCATAGCTATCTATATTCGGCATGCGAAACTTGTGGGGTAGGGGGAAGGAGTTCACGGCCATAGTGAAGGGCGAGTCGGTGCGGTTGACTAGATCGTCAAGATCACTGGAGACTCGCCCCTTGAGCGCGTTCATCATAACCTCCATCTGCTCCCTCATTGCCTGCATCTCCGCGACAATATGCGGTGGAGTCGCATCCGTGAGGGATGGCATGCTCACGTTCTGTCTCTCCGGCTTGCTTGGGGCGTGGCTGCCTTCAGGTTTCTCCTGATTCTTCTTCGGGGCGCTGGTCCCTTCCTGGTCTTCCTGTAGGTCATTCAGTGCTGCATCCTTCTGGCGTAGCTGTTCTTCCAAGTCGTGGTTTTGTTTGGTGAGGCGCTCTACGGCGGCACCGAGAGTTCGAACTTGTCTCTCGAGGACAGTTGTGGGTGGCTCCTCTCCTTGAACGTCATTAGTAGTTGCCATTGAGCGAGTGAGTACCATGCAACCCTTTAGTCCGGGAAACGATAATATGGCTTAGTCGTATGTAGTTTCCCACAGACGGCGCCAACTGATGATGCCGTAAATATCAACAGTGAGTTGCACAATGCTCGTACTCTCGAAACGACACCTGCACAAGGAAAAGAGAAGACCCAACAGAGAGCACCGGTGTGGTGTCGGCCAAATACCCTCCGAAGGTCAAGTTAGAACTTTTTTTCAACTCTAGAGTGCTAGAGAGGGGTTAATTATGCGTACCTCCATTTGTGAGGGAATTGGGGCTTTTATAGTAGTAGGGGGTTGACCTTTCTTCCTTGGGGCAGAAGTCTTTTCCATATAGGAATCCATGTGAGCGTGGATTGCGGAGACCTTTCCTTATAAGACTCTATTATTGAGCGTGGTGGCCAAGTAAAGGATTTACTCTAACCGTCGGCCTCATAACCGTCGGCCTCTTAACAGTCGGCCTCTTAACCGTCGACTTCACTTCTACAACGAATACCCGTCAGCCTTTTGAACATAATTAGCCCTTCGAGCCTGAAATGGGATGTTATTTCCGTCGGCATGTAGTTTTCCGTCGCTACGCGAACCGTCAGTCTGAGAATAGGCTGACGGGTGAAGCCTTATGGTATTACTATGATTATTTCCTTATCAACTTCCTTATAAACAGTTTCAAGAGTTTGCATAAACACGTATAACATTCTCGAAAACGTAAAGCATATATCAATCTCATTCAGGAAACATCAACATAGATCACATGTTAGGCATAGTTTTGTATGTTGTATAATTCTGTATGTTGGTATGTGGTATGGTTGCATTAGTAGTATAAGTGCCTAAGTGCTGTGATAATGTATTAGTAGTATAAGTGCCTAAGTGCCTGATAGTGTATTAGTAGTATAAGTGCCTAAGTGCCTATATGAGACTTGTATATCAGAATTGTAGGGTATAGTGTCAATTGAGGCATGGCTATACGGGTTAGTTAGTGACAGTGCAAGACAGTTAGTTAGAGAATGGTGGGTCATTGACAGCTGTAAGTTGAGGTATAAGGGACCAATCTGTTGTAGAGTAATCAATCAAGCAAGTGTATTCTCAATTCAATCTTTTCCTTTTCTCTCTCTCTGTTTTCCTTTCCTCAAATCTTGGAGGCCTAGCTGACCTCGAACCCAGCTATACAACAAAACCATTGAATTCGATCCTAACATCACATGCTTATAACATAAGGTAACATCTTTTGAAAACATTTCCTGTAAAACATGACTTGTGATCATTAGCCTGGAAAGCATCATCAATTCAACATATAACTGGGGTTCCATACACCATTCATGAGAATCATAACTTCCATACTGAAATCAGATCATAACCGCACATAAATTGTGAAACTCATGAATCTAAAGCTAAAACTATCATAGTGTCAAACATATTAAAGATATACAGGATTATAATCAATTAACTCATTTTCATAAACTTAACTACCTGGCCAAAAACCAACAAATTACCAAAAAATGACCAAAATACCCCTGAAACCTAAAAATGACCAAAATGCCTTCGAAACCCAAAAAATGACCAAAATACCCCCGAAACCTAAAAAATGACCAAAATACCCCCAAATCTAAAAACTACCAACATACCCCCAAAACCCAAAAAATGACCAAAATACCCCCAAAACCTAAAAATTACCAGAAAATGACTAAAATACTCCCCGAAACCTAAAAATGACCAAAATACCCTCAAAACCCAAAAAATGACCAAAATACCCAAAAACCTAAAAATTACCAAAAAATGATCAAAATACCCCCGAAACCTAAAAATGACCAAAATACCCTCAAAACCCAAAAAATGACCAAAATACCCCCGAAACCCAAAAAATGACCAAAATACCCCTAAAACCTAAAAAATGAACAAAATACTCCCAAAACCTAAAAATGACCAAAATACCGCCAAAACCCAAAAAATGACCAAAATACCTCTAAAGCCTAAAAATTACCAAAAAATGACCAAAATACCCCCCGAAACCTAAAAATGACCAAAATACCCTCAAAACCCAAAAAATGACCAAAATACCCCAAAAACCTAAAAATTACCAAAAAAATTACCAAAATACCCCCGAAATCATAAAATGACCAAAATACCCTCAAAACCCAAAAAATGACCAAAATACCCCCGAAACACAAAAAATGACCAAAATACCCCTAAAACCTAAAAAAATGAACAAAATACCCCCAAAACCTAAAAAATGAACAAAATACCCCCAAAACCTAAAAATGACCAAAATACCCCCAAAACCCAAAAAATTACCAAAATACCTCCAAAACCTAAAATAACAAAAAAATGACCAAAATACTACGAAATCTAAAAATGACCAAAATACTCTCAAAACCCAAAAAATGACCAAAAAACCCCTTAAACCCAAAAAATGACCAAAATACCTCTAAAACCTATAAAATGACTAGAATACCCCCGAAACCTAAAAAATGACCAAAATACCTCTGAAACCTATAAAATGACTAAAATACCCCCAAAAGCTTAAAAAATTACCAAATTACCCCGTAACCTAAAAAATGACTAAAATACATTTGAAACCCATAAAATTACCAAAATACCCCCTAAACTTAAAAAATGACTGAAATATCTTGAAACCTAAAAAAAAGACTAAAATACCCCCCCTGAAATCTAAAAAATGATCAAAATACCCCAAAAACCTAAAAAAATAACCGAAATACACTCGAAGCCTAAGAATTACCAAAATACACCGTAAACCTAAAAAATTACCAAAATATCCCCTAAACCTAAAAAATGACTGAAATACCACTAAAACTTAAAAAATTACCAAAATACCCTGAAACCTAAAAAATGATCGAAATACCCCAAGACCTAAAAAATGACTAAAATAACGCCAAAACCTAAAACAATGACCAAAATATCCCAAAAACCTAAAAAAATGATCGAAATACCCCCAAAACCTAACAATTACCAAATACTCCCTAAACCTAAAAAATGACCAAAATACCTCCAAAACCTAAAAAATAATTGAAATACCCCCGAAACCTAAAAAAATTACCAAAATACCTTGAAACCTAAAAAATTATTGAAATACCCCCAAAACCTAAAAAATGACCAAAATAACCCCAAAACCTAAAAAAAATGATCGATAAAAACCACTGAAACCCAAATTATGACCAAAATACCGCTAAACATGTAAGATAACCAAAATACACCAGAAACATCTAAAATTACCGAAACAGAGGTTTAGGGTATTTTGGAGGTTACGAGGGATTTATGTCATCTTTTAGTTTTAGGGTTATTTTAATAATTTTTAATTTTTTGGTTATTTCAATAAATTTCTAGGGTTCAGAAGTATTTTGGTAATTTTTAGGTTTTGGGGGTACTTTGGTAATTTTTTAGGTTTTAGGGGGTATTTTGGTCATTTTTAGATTTTGCGGGTATTTTGGTCATTTCTTGGGTTTCGGGGGTATTTTGGTATTTTTTTGAGTTTCGGGGATATTTTGGTCATTTTTAGGTTTCGGGGGTATTTTGATCATTTTTTGGTTTCAAGGATATTTTGGTTATTTTTTGAGTTTCGGGGGTATTTTGGTTTTTCTTGGGTTTCACGGGTATTTTGGTCATTTTTTGGATTTCGGGGGTATTTTGGTCATTTTTTCAGTTTCGGGGGTATTTTGGTCATTCTTGGGTTTCGAGGGTATTTTGGTCATTTTTTGAGTTTCGGGGATATTTTGGTCATTTTATGGATTTCGGGGAGGTATTTTGGTCATTTTTTGGGTTTTGGAAGTATTTTGGTCATTTTTAGGTTTCAGAGGTATTTTGGTCATTTTTTGGGGTTCGAGAGTATTTTGATTATTTTTTGGGTTTTGGGGGTACTTTGGTCATTTTTGGGTTTTGGAAGTATTTTGGTCATTTTTTGGGTTTTGAGACTATTTTGGTCATTTTTTTGGGTTTTGGGGGTAGTTTGGTCATTTTTAGGTTTTAGAAGTATTTTGGTCATTTTTTAGGTTTTGGTGGTATTTTGGTAATTTTTTGGTTTCGGGGGTATTTTGGTCATTTTTTGGGTTTTAGGGGGTATTTTGGTCATTTTAGAGATTTTGGAGGTATTTTGGTCATTTTAGTCAGTTTTAAGCATATATGGTGATTTTAGAGATATCGGGGGTATTTTGGTCATTTTTGAGGTTTCATGGGTATTTTGCTCATTTTAGAGATTTTGGGATAATTTTGATGTCCAAGGGTATATTGGTAATTTTGGAAGTGTAGGGGTATTTGTATCATTTTAGGTATTTAAGGGTATTTTGGTAATTTTGGAGGTCAAGAGGGTATTCAAGTAGTTTTAGAGGTATTTGAGCCATATTGGGTTAAATGGGTGGGTTACTAATTAAATGAGTTGGGTTGGTAATGGATAATTAATTTATATATAAACGAATGATAAATGTATAAATGAGTAATTACGCACCCAACTTATTTATGACCCAACCCGCCCATTTGCCACCCCTACCTATGAGCAAGCTTTTAGTAAGTTCACTAATAAGCTTGTGTAATATTTGATAGCGTGTGCATCCTTTATTACTGGTTTTGGTATACTAAACTTTGGCTGAAACAAAAAGACTTAGGTTATGCAGCACAACAAAGGTTCACTATTATATGCTGTGTACAGAGATACGTGGATAGATAGGACTTCTAGTCTACCACTGCTGGATGCTCCATCAGGACCCCGTAGAGTGTGATTTAGATCAGTAATTGGCTAATCTTTTATTCTTATTGAGAGGGACGTAAAAGTTGATTCAAATTAAAAGTTTTTATTTTTATTTTTTCTTCTTCAATGAAACTAGAGAGGAAACTTCCTTGTAGATAATAGGTATAAAAGTCTCTCCAACCCGGTATGCCCCCATCACGACTGATTGAAAAAAGGAAATTTAAACAGACATAGGCTCATTAGCTGGATATCACAAAAATGTTTTCTATGTACTATACTACTATTCCTCTTTTATCAATTTAAAAAATATTAATAAAAATAAAAAAGCAATAAAGTGAAGGACTAAAAAGGTATTGTAATAGTTAGGCTGATTTTTGTGTCACGCTAAAAAACCTTTTTTTAAAAAGTAATGTAAAATACTATTTGAGACTAACAAACTTTTTCCAAAAACAAAAAAATACTTTTAAACTTTTTGTATATTTTTTTTTAGATGTGAATTTTAAAAATTTAATAATTGAATTTTATATTTTTTATGTTATTAATATATATAAATAATTTTTATATATATTAATCAAAGAGGCAGACAACACGCCAAGTGATGGAGCGCTTCAAACCCCAAAAAAAAAAAAAAAAAAAAAAAAAAAAAAAAGTAAGTGGAGGTGGAAGCTTGTCAGAGAGGCAGACAACATCTCATGTGATGGAGCGTTTCACCCAAAAAAAAAAAAAAAAAAAAAAACCTTAACCGTTAAGCATAAGCAATTAAAGCCAAAAAGAAAAAAAAGTGTGAGAGAGATAGAAACATAGGAGAAGAAAATTATGGACAAAGAGAGAGAAGGAGAAAGAAATGGCCCACCCTTCGTTGCAGACATATCAGTATTACCAGAGGGATGCATATCGGACATATTTTCATTGACGAGTCCTAAGGATGCTTGCAGAGTGTGTGCGGTTTCTCATATATTCCGTGCGGCTGCAGAGTCCGACGCTGTCTGGGAGAGGTTCTTGCCGTCCGATTATGAAGCCATCATTGCTCGATCATCATCACCGGATATCTTGAATTTGCCTTCTAAGAAACTGATCTACCTCAGTCTCTCCGATAACCCCATCCTAATTGACGACTCTAAAAAGGTGCTACTATCGATCCCTTCATAATTAAGTACTATTGTTACAAACTGTCATCCTAGTTTTCCACTTCTAGAACACTTAATTCTGTTTCTGAATTTGCTGAATGAAAAGAAGCAAAGGGGTCAGTTCTTGAATGAATTTAGTTATAGCGCCATCTGCGAATAGAAACACACACACAAAAGGAGCTTCTATCTCCATGTTCAAAGTATGAAAGATTTGGTTGTATGTATGCTTGTGGCCAGATCTGTACTGATCTTCTTTGTTTCTTTCTAGCAGAGCTTTTTCTTGGACAAATCGAGTGGTAAGAAATGTTACCTTCTTGCTGCAATGGAAATGTCCATTGTATGGGGTGCCACTCCTCGGTATTGGAGATGGATTTCTCTACCTGAAGGATCCAGGTCTGTCCCTATTATATATTAGTACTCCTTTATTTATTTATTTATTTTTTTAATTTAGACTTTTTTTTTTTCATCTAGTTCATAACTGTGTACGTGTAAAAATCAAACAGGTTCCCAGAGGTAGCGGAACTTCTTCTTGTGTGGTGGTTTGACATCAGCGGTAAGATGAGTACTTCCATTCTGTCTCCCAAAACACGCTATGCCGCTTACCTTGTGTACAAGTTTAGGAGCGGAGCCCATGGATTTGATGGCCCTCCTTTCACGGCTTCAGTGGGAACTGTTGGAGGTGAAGTTTATGAACAAACTGTTCGATTGGGCCCGTTTGTCATGGAGCCAAACCAGCAAGACCAGATTATACCGCCGCAGCAGCAGCAGAGAGAAGATGGATGGTTAGAGATTGAGTTGGGTCAATTTTTCAATGTGGGAGGAGAAGATGACGAACTGCAGATTAAACTTATGGAGGTAGTAGCTGGTAACGTGAGGAAGACTGGCCTCATTGTTGAAGGGATCGAGATCAGGCCAACAAAGGGTTAGTAAAATTTGTGCTTTTATTAGCACTACGTGACATTGATGATACACTAAATTGCAATTCTATCAAACTTGATATTGGTCCCAAGCCAATTGGATGAGTATAAAATTTATAGTGGAATTACTATCTAGACCTCAAATCTGTTGGGGCAGATTTGAGTGTACTAGCTTGAATGATTTTTATTAAATTGTAGCTTTAGAATCTGGCTTTCAGAATTTTATGGCATGTGTTAAACATATAGGGTAATATCCTTGTAAATTGGCATGACATGTTGATGTGTTTTGGTGACTCAATTGAAGTTTGGAAGTAAGTTGCACATTGTTGGATAAAGCAGTAAGAATGAATTGTACCACCTAACTTTGGGGATTTATTTCTCAAGTTAGGGTGAATGGATTGAGTTGTAAATTTGTGGGAGCTCTATTTAGTATGTATAGAGTATGGATGAATGTTCGTGTACCGTAGTTCTACTGTTTAGTACACAAAGGAAAAATTATAAGCCCTGCAACTATAGTTTTTATATGATTAGTGCTAGTTTTGTGTGTTTTGATGTTTTAAACTGGTAATTGCATGTTTGAGTGTTTGGTTGCATTTGGGATGGTTGTAGGAATTCACAGGGGCCTAGTTAGGGTGAAGAATTAATAGGGATAGGAACTTGAGGGTGTAAGTAAAAAATTATGGATTAGAACACTCCATGAGTTGAATAGTGTGCTTAATAATAAAAGTGGCTGTTTTTTTTTTAGGGGCAGGACAAGACCAGTAGGGGACTCCACTACAAGCAAAAGCATTTGCCTTGAGGTAAGAGATTGTGATATGTGGGTCTAGCGGCCCATATTTTTGTAAACATGTGTTTTAAAACAAAGCTATTTGATAAACATGATTATGCTTATGTTTCATTGAAATTAAGCGTGTTTTTTTTGTCAAACTATACATATGTTTTATAGTGAGATAATGAGTAAATCATGTGGATGTGCAAGATGTTTATAACCTCTGTTTGAGACTAAAGGATTTTTCAAGGAAATTATTATTATGGAAACAAATGTGTTTTAACAAAAGAATGTTTTTAGAAAGAAAATGAATTTCATACGAAAGGATATACTATTGTGGATTAAGTCGGTGTAACATTGTACTCGGCATAGGCTGAGGAGTACCTGACACAGTCAGATGAACCGTACCCTGATGTTTGTACCTGGGGGATGCATAACCAGAAAAATGGCTGGCCCTAATGGCCAGGTAGTTAAGTTTATGAAAATGATTTAAATGATTATGATCCAGTATATCTTTAATATGTTTGACACTATGATAGTTTTAGCTTTAGATTCATGAGTTTCACAATTTATGTGCGGTTATGATCTGCACTGGCATTTTCAGTATGGAAGTTATGATTCTCATGAATGGTGTATGGAACCCCAGTTATATGTTGAATTGATGATGCTTTCCAAGCTAATGATCACAGTTATGTTTTACAGGAAATGTTTTCTAAAGATGTTACCTTATGTTATAAGCATGTGATCTATGTTGATGTTTCCAGAATGAGATTGATATATGCTTTACGTTTTCGAGAATGTTATATGTGTTTATGCAAACTCTTGAAACTGTTTATGAGGAAGTCGTAACCACATGTTAACAATACTTTTTCTATCATGCAGGTTAGGTATATGCTCATGTCACGCCTCCCTTACTGAGCAAGTGGTATGCTCACCCTGAACATTTTCAGTGAGCAGGTATTTTCTTTTTGCATCTCAAAGTCTCAGCAGTTGATGAGTTTATGTAGGAGTCAGGATGGAAATGTTATTGTATTTTAAGACACTGAGTACCTAGATAGTTATGATGTATGGTAGTGGGAGATGGAACAATTTTAACAATGGCTATGTAAAAATAAATTCTGTTGTGCTATGTATATTGAGGTTACCTACTCATTATGTTAATACATTTGATGGTATTCTAGATGCTCTGATTCGTCACTTCCTGTAGATGGGCAAATCGTCCATATCTTCTAGATGATAAATAGAATTACTTGATAAGCATGAGTAAAAACTAGTAACAGGAAAAGAAAATTTTTTATACACAGTTAATTGGTTTGTGCTAATATGAGGTACAGGCTTAATATTAGCAAGTCGGTTTGACTCTGAATCCTGGTTTGGATTTGGGTATGACACTTGTTAATAAATTCTATAGAAAACGCAATTCTGCATAATCTTGTCCAGCCCTCGATTGAGCAAGTGTCTAACGAGAGCAGAAAAACTATCAAACAAACTTTCATTAAATACTTGCCTTTTCTATTTTTTTGTTACATTTGGTATTAGGCCAAGCATGTGTTGTAAAGAATTTCTGAGTTACCATGAGTACTGGACAGTTTAGACCATCTACTAGTTACCTATAAGATTTTAATATTTAACTATTATGAGAGTATTTAATCATAGTCAATGTATCATTTTAAATAGCTCTTCTAAATTCCTTGAAAGATATGGATAGCTCTTTATGAATAAAATCCTTAAAATCTTAAAAAATTTGAAGTTGCAGCATGATAGTTAGAATAAGCTGGAATAAGAAAAGTGTATATTACACATTATAATATTCCGCATTACTTTTTTTGTATAGCTTGACATTGATTTTGTAAATAAAGTGGATCGAAGAAGAAAAAAAAGACTAATTTTTCCCCAAATTTCCATTAAAATAACTACATACAGACTATACAATACACATAATTCCTTCCACAAATAAAGAATATTGCATACATTTTCTAATCGAGTCATGAAATTGATTTGGATCAGACCAATAACGAAAATCTTAAAAACCTATTTGAAAGCACAAAAATTACAAAAGCAATCTCAATTACTTCAACCTAGAATGCATAAAATTAGAAATTCATTGAAAAGATTACCTGTCCTCTGTAGATCCGTAATACGAGAGACAGCACAAAATGCCCCCTTAAATCTTAATCATCTGGACAAACACATGCAGGTAATCCCAGGCTCAACAACTAAGAGCTAAGAGACCAAATAGCCACTCACACTCTGTAGGCCATATAACTTTTTGTAAGGGTAAAAAGGTAAATACATCTCTATCAAAACACGGCAAATCAAAATACAGCAAATAGGATTGTAAATGAACCAAGAATAGAACAAGTTTGGCTTAAGAAGAAGCTTGTTTAAGTTCGAGTCTCAAGAGCATTTACATCAGCCTAGTGAGTTTTTAGTCAAATTTAGGGTTCGTTTGAATACCGCTTATTTTACTAAAAACTGAAAATACTGTAATAAAATAATTTTTAAATATGTGAATAATGCCGTGAGACCCATTTTTAATGAAAGTTTTGGTGAAAAAAGAGATTTGTGGGTCTTGTGAACCCTATTGCGTAATGGAATCCTATTGCGTGGCAGACGGAGTGCCTTGGTTGTTGACATGGCGCTGACGTGGCACTGACATGATATTAAAATATTATTAAAAAATTTTATTTGGCATTTTTCAATGCCACGTCAGCATTTTAAATTTTTTTTTAAAATTTCTAATAAAAAATTCAATTTAAACTATATAAAAAAAAGTTTTAAAGATTGAGAAAAAAAATTTTTAGAGCAATTATTTCAATTTTTCTTGAACTTTTTTAAGAAACAAACACTCAATTAACACTATTCATGCTCTATGTTAGCCTTTTTGTGTTTGTGTTTGTGTTTGTATCTATTTCATTTTCTTCTTTCTTTTAAGATAAACCAAAAATGTAAAATCAAAACAAAAATAAATTAATACATATCCCAAACGACGTCAGCCAGAGATGCGTATTTATAGTGCTAAAAAACCCAAATTAGTTTGTGTGTTTGTGTGGCATTTGTCTCTCTTAGTCTCTGTCTCTCTCAATCTGAGACGACTTGCTCTCAGATTGGGTTGGTTGAAAAATATCCCAAACCACGGTTAAGAAAAAGAAGAGGGAAGAAGATCGGCTTGAGAAAAAAAAAAAAGAAAAGGCAGAAGAGATCAGCAACATGGGCACGGCATGTAATCTCCGACTTTTGCTTGTTTGTGTTTGTATCATTCTTTTGCTTCTTTCTTTGTTCAATCTCCGTCTTTTTTCCTCTCTCTAAACCCGAATCCCTCTTCCTCTCTCTTGTTTGATCAACGATGGTGGTAGTGGGTTTGGTGACTTAGTGGGCGTGGGTTTGTTGACTGATTGGTGGGTTTGACTGTGAGAACGTGAAGTTTGATTTTTCTGTTTTTCGAATTGTTGATGATTTTTCTGGGTTCATGGGTTTGATTATTTGCTAAGAAAATCAATAAAAGAAAAAAAAATTGATTATTTTAATTTTCTAGGCAAGTTTTCATCTTCTTTTCTGAAGAACATGAAGAACAGTTTTGGGTTAACCTGCATTGTTTTGGGTTTGCATTTGTTCTGGGTTTGCTCTTGTCCTAGGTTTGCTCTTGATTCTGGGTTTTATTTCTTGTTAATCTGGATTTGATGGAGATTTGATTTGGTTGCTGGATTTGGATTTGGGTTTTCTAGAGATTGGATTGGTTGCTGGGTTTATTTCTTGAATTTGGGAAGAACATGAAGAACAGGTTGTTATGTTCTTACGGAAAAAAATAATGAAAGTAAAAATAATAATAATATTAGATTTAAGGCCAAAAAAAAAAAAATAATAATAATATGAAAGTAAAAAATTAAAATGCTGATGTGGCATTGAAAAATGCTAAATAATTTTTTTAATAATATTTTAATGCCATGTCAGTGCCACGTCAGCACCATGTCAGCAACCAGGACACATCGTCTGCCACGTAATAGAATTTTGTTACTTGGCTAACGGCAATGATTAAAATAGAAACGATTTTTAAAAAATAGGGACGATAATAGAAACGAAATAAATTTTGGGACCAAAATGCGAATTGGCCCAAAATGTTGGGACCAAAAGTGCATTTACACTTTTTTTTTTTATCTTATTTTTTATTGGGTAAAATATATAGGTTTTTTTTTTTACAAGATAAAAATTCTACTCTATCTTAATCAAAATGTCTTCCGCTCTTACACCCAAGCACTTAGTCTTGTAGAGCGATGCGATGACGGGTAAAATATATAATTAACATTGTTAGACTAATGCCACACTCCACCAAAACCCACAACAAAAAAAAGCAACCCTTTACTCCAAGAAATAAACAAGCTCTGTGAGTCTCGGAACCTCACTGAAGCTCTGAATTTCCTTCAAAGAACAAACGCTCTCAACAATGCAGAAGCTATGGGTGTCCTATTACAGGCCTGTGGTCGCCAAAAGGATATTGAGACTGGCCAAAGGGATGGTGCATGTACATGTAGTGCTCTTACACCCAGGCACTTAGTCCACATTGCTTCAAAACGAAAGGGCTGGAGAGGATTTTCAGGTTCCAATTGAGTGTCCAGCAAAATTGGGTTGTGGTCAGAGTTTGCATTACATAGATGCCTGACTCTGGCCTTAGGGAAAAGAGATTGGCATTCCTGATCACATAAGCACTGATCCAACCTCTCCTTAATATTTGCTAAACCTTCTCTTCTATTGGACCAAGTAAAGGAAGGGCCATTGAAGCCCAAATCGATTGCCCCAGTATTAGACATAAAATCCTTAAGACAATTCACAGAGCATTCAGAGACTGCACGACCCCCACATTTCTCTTTAGAGCATTTAATACAATTTAGGTCCCCAATCACAGCCCAGGGCCCTGAGAAAGATTTCACCATATTTCCAAGCATTTCCCAAAAACCTTTCCTTTTTGCCCTCCTATAAGTCCCATAAATGGCAAACAAAATCCATGGAGACTCAGGGGGATCCGAATAAACTAGAACAACAAACATATTTTTATCAGAATAAACAACTTCTAAATCCACACCTCTTCTCCAGAAAAGAGCAAGACCCCCAGACTTACCACTAGCCTCCACACATTGAAACTGGAAAAATTTTAATTTATTACTATTATTAGCTATTCTTGGAGATTTGATTTTAGTTTCTGAAAGGAAAACTAAATCCGGATTTGACTCACGAATTAGCTCCTTGAGGGCCCTAACTGTCAAGGATCTACCAGCACCCCGACAGTTCCAAGCTAGAGCCCTCATGGCGAGGTGGGGGGCATGATAAGGCCCGCCTCCTCGGCCATTGGAAGAACACAGGAAGAAAAAGAAACATGAGACTTGGAGACCCTACCTTTGCCATTTTTCTGATTAAGAGCGCAAGAAACAAATTTGGCTCTGGCTTTGGCTTTGAGAGAATTCTTTTTGCTAGGGGATAAAAAGTGGGACGGATGATTTGAGTAAAAGTTGATTTAAATTAAAAGTTTTTATTTTTATTAGGCGTAAATGTACTTTTAGTCCTTACATTTTGACGTTTTTCCATTTTAGTCCCTACATTTTATTTTTTCCACTTTTAGTTTCTAAACCAATTAACGCGTTCCATTTTATTCATTTTCGTCAGTCAACCGACATAAATAACTGAGGTGGCAGCGGGAGCAATTAAAATATTATAAAAATGCCACATCACCCATGACACATCAGCATATAAATTTAAAAAATTAATTTATTAATTTTAACAAAATTAAAAAACATAAAAACAAAATTTAAAACATAAAAATGTATTAGAAAATCAAACCCAAGAACACAAATTCAAAATTAAACCCATTGAATCAAATTAAACCCAAGAACATCCGTCATCAGCCCACAACCAAGAAAATCAATTACCTTCTTCTCTCACTCTTCTTTCTTCTTTATTCTTTCTTGGACTCTCTCTCTCGATTTTTTGGCAGTGGATTGGAGGGGCTGTGGATGAGTGGTGGGTCTTGTGATTTGGGTGTAGTGGGTTAAGAAATTAAGAAATTAATATAGCTTATAAAAACTTATGAAATTAAGAAAAAGGCAATCAAAGTGCTAAACATTGTACAATGACTACATGATTTCAATATAGAATTAGGCCTATTAAACATACCTTCTACTTGAAATGAAACTGTGTAAGAAGCAAAACAAAATTCCTAACACTACTGTTTTAAAAGAACATGAGTTCAAAGAGGCATGAAACTTCACTCTTTCATTTCCAAAACCAAACAAAAAAGTTCAAAATTGCAACTACAAAAAAAGAAAAGGGGAACAATAAAAAGAGAAAACAATGGAAAATTGTTCACCCATTCAGTAGATAACTAAAACTCTATGAAGCATTTTTTTTTGGGTAAACTGGACAATGCATTCAACTAAGGAGAAGTAACATCAGAAGCAGGACAAAGCCTGATCTGAGATAGTCCATACAAGTCTGACATAAAAGCATCAAGGATGTTTGCGGGGGGGGGGGGGGGGGGGGGGGGAAGATTAGAAGATAAAGAGCATCCTAATCTAGCAAGGCCATCAGCACAGCGGTTGCCTTCCTGAAAGCAATGAATCACCTTCGCTTGGGGGATTTGGGAAATCAATGCCCTGCAATCAGCCACAATAGCATAGTTAGTAGCGTTCGGGCTTCTAGTACTGTTCATCAAATCAGAAATAACTTTAGCATCCAATTCAACTTCAAGAGCGTTAATGTGCATATGCAGGCACATCTGTAACCCGTCTCTATGAAGCATTTTAACAAACACGTTCAGCGCCTACTCAAAAAAGAAAAGAAAATAGAAACGTCTAAATCACATCAACTTCAGCCTCAGCAACAGCAAGTAATTCCAACATTAAGCAAGAGGGTAGGTCCGCTTAATTAAATCTAATAGGATTGGCTAGAACATTTTTTTTTTTTTTTTTTTGGTGATAAAAAAGATAGCTATGGTTTATTAATTATGAAAATTTGTGTAGAACGGGTAACCAAAAAAAAAAGGAATTTTCTAATCAGGTCTAGATTTGTAAATCCAAATGCTTTGTTTCACTTTAAAGACAACATTCCACATGAGATAGCCAGCAAACCAAATATTAAACTACAGAAATGTAGTATTACTTAATTACAAGATGTTTAAAGTTTAAACCCACAGATCGGTAAAAGAACTAAACATTCAAAGATATTTACAGTTCCGTCCAGGCCAAAAAAAAAAGGGACAATTCTTGAACAGAAAGGAGAAAGCAAAACGAAACAAATCGGGGCAAAGAAGGTTTGGTTTGACCATAAAAGCATCAGTACTCAGAAGCAGGTGAAAGACTAAAAAAAAAAAAAAAACCTAGTCCCTAAAATTCCTGGGGATGGAGGCCGAGATGAAGAGGGAGCTGGAGAGGCTGCTGCAGTAGGAAGAGAGGGATAGGGCGATTTGTGGCTAAACATTTCGGCGAGGTGAGTGGAAGATGAAGGAGAGGTCACCGTCTGGAGTCGGTAGGGAGCCTACCCCCTATGTGAGAGCTCATAGCACTGCTTTAAGTATTTTCCTAACCCAAACAGAAAATGAAACGCATCAAAAATAAGAAAATGATCACATACCCTGTGGATGGGCTGCTTCTTGTTGTTGTTGTGGGGCTGGGGCTGGAGGTGGGGGTTGGTGACGTTGTTGTCTGTGTGTTTGTAGCTCAGTGCTATTGGAGAACACATTCTGACAAAGGTTACATTCGACATGATAATATGCATGTGCGGCCACGTTATGGTCATGGAAATCATTCAAGTTGTTAAAGAACATACGGTGACAATGGCAGCAAGTAAATTCATTGTCGTTGTTGTTGTTGTCCATAATCTTCAGTGAGAGGCGAGCTTTTTCTCTTTGCTGTTCTCTAGAGTCTAGAGAGTCAGAGAGGAGAGTCAGGTAAAAGTTGTTTTTCTTTGCTCAATTGCTATAAATCGTAGCATCCATTTATATAGATCGGGAAGGGAAGAACCAACAATTAAAGCTGTGACGGTGAGTTCTAGGCTTGAGTGGGATTAAAAATGCCCATTTCCACTTAACGAATATATATATATATACTAAAAATTAAAAGAATCCGGTTAACTTGAACCTTAAAGTCACACATTAAATCATTTATTTTTAAAAATATTTTTTCAAAAATTAAAAAAAACTGTCAATAAAAATATCACTTCTAGTATGTATGTATGTATGTAAACAGTAAACATATTGTGTGAAACAGTGAAAGTGAGTAGACAACTGCGGCATTGTAGGACCAATCAAGATATGACTTTATTGTTAAGCAATTCCCAGCCACCTTAGATTTTGCAATCGGCTTTGCTTTTTGGGGCTGCACTGTCAACTGTGTACAGAGATGCGGATGGATAGGACTACCAGATGCTCCATGGGTAGGAACCTTTCCACAGTGTCAAATCAAAATGCAAGTCCGTCCCATTAAGGGTTGTTCTGTAACCAAACAAATATACAACAATAAATTAATAATATTTTTACATTAAGTGTGAATATTAAAAATTAAAAATTATTGAATTACATATTTTTTATTATAACATTCGCAAAATTTTAAGAAAATTAAAAATTAATTATTATGTTATCAAATAAATATTAAAATTTTAAGTTTTTGTGGTCTAAAATTGTATATAAAAAACAAGTTTATTGATCGAAAAGTAAATAATATCCGATTTGAACAAAATTATTTATATATATTAATAACATAAAGAATATAAAATTCAACTGTTAGATTTTTAAAATTCACATCTAAAAAAAAAATATACAAGACGTTTAAAGTTATTTTTTGGGAGAAAGTTTGCTAGTCTCAAATAGTCTTTTACATTACTTTTTAAAAAAGGTTTTTTAGCGTGACACAAAAATCATTGACTAAACTATTACACTACCTTTTTTTTTTTTTTTTTTTTTTTTTGGTAAACTGGATATTATATTAAAACTTAAGTGGGCAAGGCCACTTCATTACATATACGTTCCTGGGTCGAGCCCAGTTTGTCCAGAATTAAAAGAGATTCAATAACAGGGGGAGGGGTATCAAAAATAACAAAACTCTCCTCCATTTCAGTTCCTAGCCTTGCTAATCTGTCAGCACACTTGTTACCTTCCCTATAGCAATGCTTAACCCGGGAATTAGTAATCTTCTTCAGCATGTCCCTGCAATCATCAATAAGGGAAGAAATCTCACTGTTAGTTACTGCAGAATTAGCAAGTAAGGAAACAATGCAGGATGCATCAACTTCCACTTCCACAGCATTAAGACCAAGGCTTAGGCACAGCATTAATCCGTCCCTTAGAGCCCAGCATTCTGCAGCAAGGCTTGAGGTAAAGCCAATAGATCTTGCAAATCCACTAACCCATTCCCCATGACAATTCCTTACTAAGCCTCCTCCACCTGCAAGTCCCGGGCTGCCAAGCGCAGACCCATCAGTGTTTAATTTGAACCACAAAGGCTGCGGTTTAATCCAGCCCACCGATAACCGCACGGCTCTAGTGCCAGTACCATGCTCCATCACACAGTGAACAAACTCAGCAACCTGATTCTCCACTGACTGACGAAGATTGAAGGGAGAATTCCTAGCAAATAATCTCTTATTTCTATAAAGCCAGAGATTCCATATTCCAAAGAGAAAGAAAGTTGCCCACTGGTAGCCATTTCCAGGCAAGTGGGAGGCAGAGCAGGCATTTAATCTCAGCCATTCAGAAATATCCAAGTCGAAAGATTTGAGGAGTTGAGGAGGGCATTTAGACTCAGCCCAAAACCCTCTTGCTATCGGGCAAGCTCTAAGCACATGCGCAATCGTTTCTTGCTCCTCCTGACACCAATCACAGCACGTATCACCATTAAAACCCCTTTGGGCTAATATTGACTTCGTGGGTATGCTTAATAACAGACATTTCCACACAAACAGTTGTATTTTTGGCAGAATTTTTAACTTCCACACCCAATTGCCAGCAAAATTGGGCTCGTTTGGGCTTGAACCGGTGGCCAAAATATATGCATTTTTTGAATCAAATTCTCCATTCGGACTATAAATCCAGCATAAATGATCTTCTCTACTTGTGGCAGCCCGCATAGGGATTGCACGGATAGATTGGACCAGGAGAGCAGGCAGCTCAAAGGAAATATTGTGTAATTCCCATATACCATTATTATGAACATCAGTGACCCGAAGGTCTTCCTCACCCTTGTTCAGGGGTCCTTCCACACAGCTTCTAATTGACCCAAAATCCAGCCACTTGTCTTCCCAGAATGAAAGTTGACTATTGGAACCAAGGACCCATTTCGAACCTTTCTCACAAAGAGGTGCTCCCTTATTAATTGCAGCCCAAGTACTTGACTTTGGCGTTTTGCTAGTACCCACTCTTCTGCAATACTTATGTTTTAGTACTTTGACCCAAGGTTTCTCCCCTTCATTTTTCATTCTCCAACACAGCTTCGCTGCTAACGTGAGGTTTCTTTCTTTGGCTGCATGGAGGCCAAGACCCCCTCTGGTTTTTGGTTTTGTTACTTTGTTCCACCCTACCAGATGAATCTTCCTTTTCTCTTCAGTAGAACCCCATAGGAAATTCCTACTAATCCTGTCCAAATTAGTGAGAATCCTTTCAGGCAGAACGCACCCCTGCATAACATAGGATGGGATGGCAGCAAGAGCAGCTTTGGTTAAGGTTAGTCTCCCTGCCATAGAGAGCAGGTTAGCTTTCCAACCCTGGAGCTTAGCTTGAGCTTTGTCAAGAATATAATCAAAATCACGAGAGGAGGATTTTCCAAACTTAATGGGGAATCCCAGATACTTCCCAAAGTTGATTGTAGAAGAAATACCCAGGATATTACTTAAACTTTCTCTGGTATCCGGATCAACATTGGCTGAAAATAGCACTTTGGACTTGCTCAGGTTGATTTTCTGCCCCGACAGTTCACAAAAGGTATCCAGAACATCTCTTATGCTCTGACAATTCTTTCTATCGGCCTTCGCAAAGAGGACCAGATCGTCAGCGAAGAAAATGTGAGAGAAAGCAGGGCCAGAAGGGGAAGCCTTTAGGGGGTTCCAAAGCTTGTTTGCACACATATCCTCAATCAAGAAACCCAACAATTCCATGCATAGGATGAACAAATAAGGGGAGAGAGGGTCCCCTTGTCTGATACCCCGAGATGGGAGGAAAGGCTCCAGACAGCCACCATTAAAGAGCACAGAAACAGAGGAACCTGAAATGCAGCTCATGATGAGGCTAATCAACTTAGGGGGAAAATTATACATATTTAACATATCACGGATAAAGTGCCATTCCATTCGATCATATGCCTTTTCTAGATCCACCTTGATTGCCATATACCCTTGCTTCCCTTTCTTTTGTTTCATGGAGTGAATGAGCTCTTGAACGATAATCATGTTATCCATTCCCTTCCTACCAGGGACAAATGCAGTCTGGAGAGGAGAAACAAGATTATTCAACATGGGTCTCAGCCTACTAACAAGGACTTTAGTGACAAGCTTGTAAATCGTATTACATAAGCTTATAGGCCTAAATAAACTCAAGCAGTCAGCCCCAGGACATTTGGGAATCAGAGTGATGAGTGTCTTATTCAAATGAGTAGGCATTGACCCACTCTCAAAAATATCAGCAACAAGCTTGACTACCGAGTCTTTAACAATGTGCCAATTCCTCTGATAAAAGCCCGCATGATACCCATCAGGCCCTGGGGCTTTGAAAGGCTTCATACTCCAGAGACTAACCTCAACCTCCTTCCTGGTCACTGCTCCTGCAAGAATAGTTTGATCTACCTCCGATATGCGACAAGACCAACTCGGAATGTTCCAAGGAAGCCTCGGCGCCATACTATGGCTAGATTCAAACAGAGAACAGTAACCTTCCCTCAAAAGGACAGCGATCTCCTCCTCCCTGTGAACAAGATTACCCATTCTATCTTGAAGGCAGGAAATTCTATTCCTTTTCCTTCTAATCAGCGTGGAGGTATGGAAGAATGCAGTATTTCTGTCACCTTGGATGAGCCAGTTATACCGAGACTTGATAGACCACAACTCCTCTTCCTCACGGCAAACTTCCCAATAATCTTCCCTAAGCTGCTTATCTAAGCTCAAAAGGAAACTACTAGGGCCATTGGCTAAAGCTTTCTGGATGCCATTAAGTCTTGCTTCAATTCTAGCTTTCCTCTGAAAAATATTCCCAAATACCTCCTTATTCCAAATCTTAACTGCTTCAGTAAAATTCTGCAAGTTTGCATCCAGCTCATACTGCTCCATCCAGTTATCCGACAGAAGTTTCCCAAACTGAGGGTGAGACAACCAAAACGGTTGAAACCTAAATGGTCTAGGAAGATGTAATTCTGGTGGGTTCACAAGGGAAAGAAGGATTGGGCAGTGGTCAGAATGAATCCTAGTAAGATGTCGCACATTTGCTTCCGGGTACAGATTGGACCAGGCACAATTGGCAAATGCTCTGTCCAACCGCTCCTGGATAAAAAAACCAACCTCCTGTTTATTAACCCAGGTGTACCGGGCTCCATGGAACCCCAAATCTATCATGCCGCATGAATCCAGACACTCTTTAAATAGGAGAGCTCTACTCATATTAACCGGGTTACCCCCACTCTTATCATCACTAGAGAGTAACTCATTAAAGTCACCCAACATCACCCAAGGCAGTGAATGCAGAGAAGCAACATTAGATAAATTACCCCATAACAATTTACGCTCTACAAATCTAGGACTAGCATAAATGCAGGTTAAAACCCAGGAAAGGTCAGTGGATCGTACCTTGATAATGACATGGATTTCCTGCTCAGTTTTAGCCAGTTGAGTGACTTCCACCTCTTTAGACTTCCACAAAAGCCACAGACCTCCAGCATAGCCAATGGTGTCTGTGTGAATTGCTCCATCAAACGGCAGCGTATCAGTGATATCCTTAGCACGGTTTCCTCCAATACGAGTTTCAGTTATGATAACCATGGGTGGGTTATGCTTACTGATGAGGTTATTCAGGGTGGGTTTGAAACGAGGGTTCAAAGCCCCTCTACAATTCCAGCAAATAATATTCATTGATATTGGAGGAAAAAAGTCCGGATCCTTACTGGCTTGAAATTGGTTCCTTGCTTGGTTCAGCAATTTCCAACTCATTTTCCTCATGCTGGCTAAAGCCAATCCTTCGGTCTTCGACAAGCATATCGCATGTTCCATTATCCCCATCGGTTCCTCCCTGGATGTTATTAGTAGATTGATTTGAGGGCTTTCCCCACAAATTTGGATTAGAGTGCTGGCTTCCAAACACCCCATCAAACTTATAGCTGAGATTGGCATCCCTAACATTTTCTTTATTGTTATTTCCTCCACCAGGTTTGATTTTTGCAAAATTCGCTCCAGCGAATTTGGTGACAGTGCTCTCCACCCCAGAACTCTTCCTTCCTCCCTTGATGGGATGTCCGTTGGGAATCTCCACCAGGGGTTTTCCCAGTTCAGCCAGGCCGGGTCTGTCAAGGGTAGGAACCCCTTTTTCTTGCTCTTGGGAGTGAGAGGGAAAATGTGACTCCAAGCCACCATTTGTTCCGGATCGAACCACCCCCAGATCATGGTTGGACTGGATCGGATCTGCTCTAGAGTTGACTGGGTTAAACTCATAATTTTTCCATTGATCTTTATTGCCCACTGTTGTTGATTTTTGCTCTCCCTGAGACTGTTGCAGAAGCTTCCCTTTCCCTTTCCCTTTCCCTTTGATCCCATTTTTTGGTTTGTGGTTGGAGTTGCTGGGATTGGTATGGGGTTGTGACATGACTACACTATTTGAGAGAGGAGAGTTGGATACCGAGTGGTCTGGCTTCAGAGGTGAGGGCAGACTGGCAGAACTTGTGTCGTCTAATCCCTCTGACTTTCGCTTACCCTCGGGAGAGGCACTGGGAGTATTAGTTGGTGGCACCACAGTTGGACTAGACCGAAGGTGATGGCCCATGTCCTTCACATTAAATGTCCCAGCTAGGCCTATACTAGTTGTTGAGTGCTTTGGGCGGGATGTACTCTGCCTCGGGCCTTGTTTCCTCCTTTCCACTAGCATCCAAGGCCCGTATTCATCCTTAACATTGCCCACTCCCTTTTGCATTGAAACCTGGGATTTGTCTGCTTTCTCCACTTTTTTCCCGGGCTCCTCACTCACCATTTGAAACTCCGTTGACTCCTGGATAAGGTACGGGCATGTTTCTCTACGATGCCCCATCCTACCACAGGCAAAGCATAAGGAGCTTATACCCTCATACAGGACTTCTTGCCCAAAACGACCGATGAACACCCTCCTCACCAGTGGTTTTTCGAGGTCAACTTGGACACAAATCCTCGCGTATCTCCCACGAGTCCCAGAAGCTGTAGTAGCATCAATCCGTAACACAGGGCCGATGGCATTCCCTATATCTTTCAACACTCCCATATCATAAAACTCAATTGGTAGTAATGGCAGACGTGCCCAAACGGCCACTTTGGAACAAGCAGCAGCATTTGGTTTGAAGTACGGTTCCCATGCTCGAATGGTCAGGTAGTGCTCACCCACAAACCACGGTCCCCCCTTCAAAACCTTATCATAATCCACGATTAACCCGAACTTTATCAAGAAGAAATCTTCCCCCAGATCAATACAATCTAGTCTACCTGTTGGTTTCCACAGTTGCATGATTCTGGAGTGCAAGAAGTGAAACCCAACAGTCCTTCCATAAACCTTGATAATGAGCGAATGAGCCCATCTTTCCCTGATGTGAAGCTTTGTCTCTTTAGAGAGCTTGATAGCAACCTCCCCTTCCACAAGATCCTCGTTTTCGTCATCGGAAGGTGCTTCATTCTCGGAATCGGAGATGACCCCAAACGCTTGGGCAAAAGCCCCAGGGATCTCACCCACGAGTTTAGCCTTGTAGGACAGAGGTTCACTCTCTTGGCCACCAGCTGTAGCCGTTGGGAAACCCATGGAGTGGTCATCTTTAACCTTCTTCGTGCTTCGCTGCAGTTCCGCCGCTTCTTCCCCTGTCTTCTCAAGCGCCGAAAACTCACACTCCATATTAGCTTAGTTTTTTTTTATTACACTACCTTTTTAGTCCTTCACTTTATTGCTTTTTTATTTTTATTAATATTTTTTAAATTGATAAAAGAGGAATAGTAGTATAGTACATAGAAAACATTTTTGTGATATCCAGCTAATGAGCCTATGTCTGTTTAAATTTCCTTTTTTCAATCAGTCGTGATGGGGGCATACCGGGTTGGAGAGACTTTTATACCTATTATCTACAAGGAAGTTTCCTCTCTAGTTTCATTGAAGAAGAAAAAATAAAAATAAAAACTTTTAATTTAAATCAACTTTTACGTCCCTCTCAATAAGAATAAAAGATTAGCCAATTACTGATCTAAATCACACTCTACGGGGTCCTGATGGAGCATCCAGCAGTGGTAGACTAGAAGTCCTATCTATCCACCTATCTCTGTACACAGCATATAATAGTGAACCTTTGTTGTGCTGCATAACCTAAGTCTTTTTGTTTCAGCCAAAGTTTAGTATACCAAAACCAGTAATAAAGGATGCACACGCTATCAAATATTACACAAGCTTATTAGTGAACTTACTAAAAGCTTGCTCATAGGTAGGGGTGGCAAATGGACGGGTTGGGTCATAAATGGGTTGAGTGCGTAATTACTCATTTATCCATTTATGACTCGTTTATATATAAATTAATTATCCATTACCAACTCAACCCATTTAATTAGTAACCCACTCATTTAACCAAATATGGCTCAAATATCTCTAAAACTACTTGAATACCCTCTTGACTTCCAAAATTACTAAAATACCCTTAAATACCTAAAATGATACAAATACCCCTACACTTCCAAAATTACCAATATACCATTGGACATCCAAAATTATCCCAAAATCTCTAAAATTAGCAAAATACCCATGAAACCTCAAAAATGACCAAAATACCCTCGATATCTCTAAAATCACCATATATGCTTAAAACCGACTAAAATGACCAAAATACCTCCAAAATCTCTAAAATGACCAAAATACTCCCTAAAACCCAAAAAATGACCAAAATAACCCCGAAACCAAAAAATTACCAAAATACCACCAAAACCTAAGAAATGACCAAAATACCTCTAAAACCTAAAAATGACCAAAATACCCCCAAAACCCAAAAAAATGACCAAAATAGTCTCGAAACCCAAAAAATGACCAAAATACTTCCAAAACCCAAAAATGACCAAAGTACCCCTAAAACCCAAAAAATAACCAAAATACTCCCGAACCCCAAAAAATGACCAAAATACCTCTGAAACCTAAAAATGACCAAAATACTTCCAAAACCCAAAAAATGACCAAAATACCCCCCCGAAACCCATAAAATGACCAAAATACCCCCGAAACTCAAAAAATGACCAAAATACCCTCGAAACCCAAGAATGACCAAAATACCCCCGAAACTGAAAAAATGACCAAAATACCCGTGAAACCCAAGAATAACCAAAATACCCCCGAAACTCAAAAAATGACCAAAATATCCTTGAAACCAAAAAATGATCAAAATACCCCCGAAACCTAAAAATGACCAAAATATCCCCGAAACTCAAAAAAATACCAAAATACCCCCGAAACCCAAGAAATGACCAAAATACCCACAAAACCTAAAAATGACCAAAATACCCCCCAAAACCTAAAAAATTACCAAAGTACCCCAAAACCTAAAAATTACCAAAATACTTCTGAACCCTAGAAATTTATTGAAATAACCAAAAAATCTAAAAATTATTAAAATAACCCTAAAACTAAAAGATGACATAAATCCCTCGTAACCTAAAAAATGACTAAAATATCCTCGAAACATCCAAAATACCCTAAACCTCTGTTTCGGTAATTTTAGAAGTTTCTGGTGTATTTTGGTTATCTTACATGTTTAGCGGTATTTTGGTCATAATTTGGGTTTCAGGGGTTTTTATCAATAATTTTTTTTTTTTTAGGTTTTGGGGTTATTTTGGTCATTTTTTAGGGTTTGGGGTTATTTCAATAATTTTTTAGGTTTCAAGGTATTTTGGTAATTTTTTTAGGTTTCGGGGGTATTTCAATTATTTTTTAGGTTTTGGAGGTATTTTGGTCATTTTTTAGGTTTAGGGAGTATTTTGGTAATTGTTAGGTTTTGGGGGTATTTCGATCATTTTTTTAGGTTTTTGGGACATTTTGGTCATTGTTTTAGGTTTTGGCGTTATTTTAGTCATTTTTTAGGTCTTGGGGTATTTCGATCATTTTTTAGGTTTCAGGGTATTTTGGTAATTTTTTAAGTTTTAGTGGTATTTCAGTCATTTTTTAGGTTTAGGGGATATTTTGGTAATTTTTTAGGTTTACGGTGTATTTTGGTAATTCTTAGGTTTCGAGTGTATTTCGGTTATTTTTTTAGGTTTTTGGGGTATTTTGATAATTTTTTAGATTTCGGGGGGGGTATTTTAGTCCTTTTTTTAGGTTTCAAGATATTTCAGTCATTTTTTAAGTTTAGGGGGTATTTTGGTAATTTTATGGGTTTCAAATGTATTTTAGTCATTTTTTAGGTTACGGGGTAATTTGGTAATTTTTTAAGCTTTCGGGGGTATTTTAGTCATTTTATAGGTTTCAGATGTATTTTGGTCATTTTTTAGGTTTTGGGGGTATTCTAGTCATTTTATAGGTTTTAGAGGTATTTTGGTCATTTTTTGGGTTTAAGGGGTTTTTTGGTCATTTTTTGGGTTTTGAGAGTATTTTGGTCATTTTTAGGTTTCGTGGTATTTTAGTCATTTTTTTGTTATTTTTAGGTTTTGGAGGTATTTTGGTAATTTTTTGGGTTTTGGGGGTATTTTGGTCATTTTTAGGTTTTGGGGGTATTTTGTTCATTTTTTAGATTTTGGGGGTATTTTGGTCATTTTTTGTGTTTCGGGGGTATTTTGGTCATTTTTTGGGTTTTGATGGTATTTTGGTCATTTTTAGGTTTCGGGGGTATTTTGGTAATTTTTTTTGTAATTTTTAGGTTTTTGGGGTATTTTGGTCATTTTTTGGGTTTTAAGGGTATTTTGGTCATTTTTTGGTAATTTTTAGGCTTTGGAGGTATTTTGGTCATTTTTTGGGTTTTGGCGGTATTTTGGTCATTTTTAGGTTTTGGGGTATTTTGTTCATTTTTTAGGTTTTGGGGGTATTTTGGTCATTTTTTGGGTTTCGGGGGTATTTTGGTTATTTTTTTGGGTTTTGAGGTATTTTGGTCATTTTTAGGTTTTGGGGGTATTTTGATAATTTTTTGGTAATTTTTAGGTTTTTGGGTATTTTGGTCATTTTTTGGGTTTTGAGGGTATTTTGGTCATTTTTAGGTTTTGGGGAGTATTTTGGTCATTTTCTGGTAATTTTTAGGTTTTGGGAGTATTTTGGTTATTTTTTGGGTTTTGGGGGTATGTTGGTAATTTTTAGATTTGGGGGTATTTTGGTCATTTTTTAGGTTTCGGGGGTATTTTGGTCATTTTTTGGGTTTTGAGGGTATTTTGGTCATTTTTTTGGTAATTTGTTGGTTTTTGGGGTATTTTGGTCTTTTTTTGGGTTTTGGGGGTATGTTGGTAATTTTTAGATTTGGGGGTATTTTGGTTATTTTTTAGGTTTCGAGAGTATTTTGGTCATTTTTTGGGTTTTGAGGGTATTTGGTCATTTTTAGGTTTCAGGGGTATTTTGGTCATTTGCTTGGTTTTCGGGGTATTTTGGTAATTTTTAGGTTTTTGGGGTATTTTGGTAATTTTTTTAGGTTTTTTGGGTATTTTGGTCATTTTTTGGATTTTGGGAGTATTTTGGTCATTTATTAGGTTTCAAGAGTATTTTGGTTATTTTCTAGAAATTTAGATTTTATGTTGTTTATTTAAATTTTAGATGGTTTAGTGGGTATTAGTGGGTTTATCCATTTAGACCCATCTAATTAAATAACCAAATAGGTCTTTACCCATTTAACCTAAATATTCAAATGGGTTGGGTTAAGACTTATCCAAATAAGGTGGGTAATGGGTGGGTTCATGGATATGGGTAAAAATTGCCACCCCTACTCATAGGTCATGCGATCCATTAAACTAATATGAATATACTGATTTTTCAAATTACCTTTTCAATATTCAGAAATCATAAAATACATAAAATAGTTCTTGACAATGTAATAAACCACATAAAATAGTTATAGACAATGTCATAAGCCAAATAATTTGAACTAAAAATTTCCAATAGTGTTTTCTTTTTTCCTGAATGCCATGAGCTTTCTCTTTATCCCATCCTTAGCAACTTTTAGGCATTTGGGATACCTTCTGGATCTACAATGCGCCAATTCACGTTAAATTATATTACTGATAAAAAATTGGCTATCCAAATTGCAATTTTCAATACAATAATGGAAGGTTAAATTGTCAAAACTAAGGTGGAGTACAATTGAAAAGTTTATTACTGGCCTCCTTCTAGTGCAATTAGACCTTCCTAGTGTGCTGCCTAAACAGTCCATTGTGAATTTTTTTTAAACTTATTTTCATAATTTAATTTCCTAGGCTTATCATCAGAATTTTTATTCTTAAGTTGATGGTTAGAGAACATAAAGATGTTTTATGGTCTGTGTTATCTGGTTTGTTAGTTTTGTGACTCTAGATGGTATTTGGGTTGTTTGTTAGTTTTCATAACAAAAAACTCAAGCCTTTCAATTGCCTTTTTGACAATATCTAAATCACCCAAGCTCCACAATCGAGCAAAGCATTTTCTATCTCATACATGGTTCATGTAATAGTTATTAAAATTTAGATAAAAAAGGAAGAATGTGTAAATGAAGTCTTGACATACCAAATTGGCAGATCTGTGTAGAAATTTAGACCAAAAAGAGTTCTAGGAGCACCTAGATTAGAGGGAAAAAAAAGGAGCAATAATTAATTCACTGCAAGGACATTGAAGAAAATGAGAAATAAGTATAACATCCAAACTGAGGTGAATAGTGCTTAATAGAAAGCTAAATTTGAAAGTGTAGATTTAATATTCTAATAAATGCAAAATCATTATCTTTTGCCAATTGAGAAGATGAGGGAACCAAGGAAGACAAAGGTAGACTCATGTAATTTTTCAATTCACTATAATAGAGGAAATGGCAAATGATTAAAATGATAATATTAGATATTACACGGCCTAAGGCATTACCTGGTGGCCATGTTGTCAAATTGTGCCTAGGTTGTTTCACACTTTAGTGCAATAGCAACAACCTATTAAGGATTATTCAAAAAAAAGAAAATCAAGAATTAAATGCTCAAACAACAAAAATTAGACAATGGAATAAGAGGAAATTGTGATTTTCATAACTATTCTATCTAATTAGTTAATTAAGTGGATGCAAAGAGAAAATGATTGTACCCAAGATCCAAGTTGTTTTCTCGCTTGTGTGCAAATCACACTGTCATCCAACACCAGAAGTGATTGAACATGAGTTTAGTTATTCACATTATTTTTATTTAAGATTAGGCACTTAACAGAGCTATTTGTAAGGAAAAAAAAAGTACGTACATACATACATACATACATATACATATATACATATATATACAATACATACATACATACATATATATATATATATATATATATAATATCATGCCGAAGTAGATTCAAGTATGTGGCCTTTTAAATGCATGAAAAAACAAAAAGACAAAACATTTAATTTTATTATCTAGATAACATAAAAGAAAGACTAAGACTGAATCATACCTTTATCACTTTTGACTATGAACACCACTGTTGCAGATAATATTTTATGTAGATATCCTCTTATTATATCTACAGTTACCAGATACTATCAAAAGTGTTGTTAATCATCCGCTGTCACTTAAATGTATAAGAAAAACAATGCCTAAATAAGGGAGGAAAAAGAGAAACGGACACAAATGGTACTTTCAACACAAAGGTGAACCTGCAGAGATTCTATCAAGACAAAAACACTCACCTGAGCACTGATATTGGCTCCATGGAAGGTCTCATAAAATCTTTCTAGGTTGTCTTTTCTTGGCTGTCTCAAAAACATGAAAAATGGTATCTGCCACAATACATGAAAAATTATAAATTATAGAGGATACAACAGGAATTTGCATTTCACAAATCTGTAACAAATAACAAACTAAACCAAAGATCAAAACCAAAATGCATTTAGCATGACTTTGAAAGAGAGTGGAAAAGATAAGGCTACTAAAGACATAAACCAGACAGGAGAAGAAAAGTAACTCAACCCTTTAATTATTTTTTTTTTTTATGAGAGGTTGACAGAACATTTAAGCTAGAAAATATGTTACCTAAGTAAATTTTAGAATTATACAGAAGCATTCAAAATTCATGGTGGGAGTAAAAAGGGAAGTTCGCACCACACATGAGGAGGAGAGAGCTTCCATAGCAAAACCTAGGAGACTTATAACTAATACTTGAGTCCCAATACCTAAGGATACAACATTGCATATTTCTAGAGATAAACAATAGAAAAGGCCAATTAAAGAAGACCTTAAAGTTAAACTCTTTCATCAGTAGTGCTACTCCTGCACCATTTTTGAAATCATAATATTGTGTCGGTAGAATATTAATCAGACGACTAAATTCATAATGTCCTAATAACTTAAGTTTTTGGGATAATCAATAATTCATCATGGTCTTAAGTTCGAACCCTGTCTCCACTCTACCACTCATTTAAAAATTTTAAAAAATCGGACCCCAATTATCAAGAGAGAATATGGTTCATATGTAAGAGAGAGTGTGAAAATAATAGTCAAGTAATTAAATTTTCCATTTCCTAACCGTTTAAACTTTTGTGACAATTGGTACTTTATCAATTTCAAAGTAAAGAATTGTAAAAAAAAAAGAAAAAAAAAGAATAGTTCTCTGGAGATGTAGTACCTCTGTTGTACCCGAACTAATCTTCCCAGAAGGTCTAACCTCTGTACTCTTGTTTCTGTTTCGAAGTAAAAGAAAACAAATTATCTGTACAAATCTCCATATGAGGCAAACATAAAAGTTAACTATCATGAAAGAAACAATCAACTAAGTAGCTCAATGGAATAGCTATTAATATTAATAGTTTATCACATCACAAATCATCACAAACACAATTAACTTAGACCAAAAACAAACACAAAAACCGCAATTACACATTATATAGGAACCAGAATTCACATAAACTGAAAGGTATAATTGAGTTATGGTTTCAAAATATGAACTTTGCAAAATTAGTGCTTCTCAAAGATTGAACTTACAAAATGGAGATAGGCTTGACAACACCATATAAGGACTCAATAATTCCAGCCGATCCTCCACGAATCTTCAAACAAACAAAAGCATTTCAGTTGAGATTTTACTATGATAGAGAAACAAAAAGAGAAATAGCTCTGTTTGGTTGCTGAGAAATAAGGAAAAAAAAATACGAATCTCGTTTAAAAACAATATTTTCCGTCATTTTTTCTGGGAAACCAAACGGAGGACTGATTCAAACCCACCTGCAAATTGACGGATCCATTGACAGTGAGACGAACACCATAGTGAGAAATGGAAGAAGAAGATTTTACTATGATTTTTCCCTCCAGAGGTTCCTGAAATTCCAATACTCATCTTTTTAGAGAATAGAGAGAGAGAGACAGAAATAGTAGGTATCTGTGTATATAGAGAATGAGAGAGAGAGATGAGTTACCGAAGGGTGATAGATACGACTTGCATGGGAAAGTTTGAGCTCTATTGACATTCAAATACCTAAATTAATAAAAATCAACCCAAAATAACAAAACCTAAATCATATTTGATACCAATTTTTATTGTTTAAAGATACCTGTATCAGTAGTGGTTCAGGGCAGTATATATCGTTGGCAAGAGGCTGGGTTGAAGGTGGGAGATGGTCTGACATTGTGGTGGTCCTCAATCTCTCCTTCACAGTGTCTTATGACTCTCTCCCTCCCTGTCTCTTGTGAAATAAGTGATTTCATCAAGTATAAAAATAGGCTCTTTGGTTTTCACTATTTGATGGCAAAACCAAGAAAAAAAAAAGCTTGACCCGATACATAGAAGTAGTTTTAATGAGAATAACCCACGTACATTTAGCCAAATGAAACAAAATTGAACTTCAATTCCAGATTTTAATTGAACAATTAAAAAGATAATTATGATGACATAATTTGTAGACACATGGCACAAAATTAGAGTTCTAATTTAGAATTGCAATTTGGCGTAAATGCACTTTTAGTCCTCACATTTTGCACTTTTTTCATTTTAGTCCCTACATTTTATTTTTACCACTTTTAGTCCCTAAACCAATTAATGCGTGACATTTAAGTTCTTACTGTCAGCCAACTAACAGAAAAAGCTGAGGTGGCAGACGAAACACTTTATTAGCTGACGTGGCATTGATGTGGCAATTAAAATATGCCACGTCAGCATTTTAATTATTTTTTTTAAAAAGCCATGTCAGATAATTTAAACCAAAAAAGAAAATAAATTAAAAAACAAAACTTAAAATTATTTTTTTAATAAGAAAATAAAAACTTGTTCTTCGTTCTTCATGTTCTTCCCAAATCTAAGAAACAAACCCAACACCCACAAGCCAACCACCATCTCAATCAATCCCACCCAATCAACCCACAAAATAAAAACCAGAAAAATAAAACCCAGAAAAGGCAGAAAAATGAAACCTAGAAAATGCAGAAAAATGAAACCCAGAAAACCAGAAAAATAAAACCCAAAAATCCAGAAAACCAATCAATCCCACTGTTGTTGGTGACGACAAAGGGTGAAAAATAAGGCTGATTGAGTGGCAACGCATGTGGAGGAGAGGCCGGTGATTTCTGGGTTTTGTTTGTGTGATCTACAGCCCGATGAGGTGGCGGCAAGGTGGAGGAGAGGCCGGTGGTTTAGCCGCGTAATCTAGACAGAGGAAGAGAGGCTAGTGTGAAAGTGAGAGTGAGAGTGAATGATGAAGGGAGGAGAGGCGGTTGGGTTAGAGAGGAAGAACTTAAAATTATTTTTTTAATTTATAGTTCTAAAGGAATAGCTATGTTAGAGGTGTTGGGTTTATTTCTTGGATTTGGGAAGAAAATGAAGATCAAGTTCTTATTTTCTTATTAAAAAAATAATTTTAATTTTTGTTTTTTTTTAATTTATTTTCTTTTTTGGTTTAAATTATCTGACATGGTTTTTTTAAAAAAAATAATTAAAATGCTGATGTGGCATATTTTAATCGCCACATCAACGCCACGTCAGCTAATAGAGTGTTTCATCTGCCATCTCAACTTTTCTTGTTAGTTGACTGACGGTAAGGACTTAAATGTCACGCGTTAATTGGTTTAGGAACTAAAAGTGGTAAAAATAAAATGTAGGGATCAAAATGTAGGGACTAAAAGTGCATTTACGCTAGCCACATCAACGCCATGTCAGCTAATAGAGTGTTCCGTCTGCCACCTCAGCTTTTCCTGTTAGTTGACTGACGATAAGGACTTAAATGTCAAGCGTTAATTGGTTTAGGGACTAAAAATGGTAAAAATAAAATGTAGGGACTAAAATGAAAAAAGTGCAAAATGTAGGGACTAAAAGTGCATTTACGCCAGCCATATTTGACTAGTCCTCCTACAATGCCGCAGTTGTCTACACACTTTCACTGTTTCACACAATACGTGTATATACATACAAAAGTGATATTTTAATTTTTGGGTTCTTAATCATCTATTTTTGAAAATATTTTATGAAAAATTGAAAAAGTAATAAAAAAACATTAGTATATTTTTCATTTTTCCATAAAAAATTTCTTAAAATGGTTTATTAATGTGTGCAGTGTGCTCTTAATAAAACTCTTAATTTTTAATATATATATATATATATATATGTATGTATGTATGTATATGTTTGTATGTACATATATTTGCCGGTTAAGTGAAAATAGACATTTTCAACCCCATCGAAGCCATAGAACTTACCGCCACAGCCTTAATTGTTGGTTCTTCTTCCTATCTATAAATGGATGTTATGATTTAGCAATTGAGCACCAACCCCCACCTCCAGCCCCAGCCTCAACCTCAGCCCCACAACAACAACAACAACAACAACAACAAGCAGCCCAACCACAGGGTATGTGATCATTTTCTTATTTTTGATTTTTGATTTTTTTTTTTCCCTGTTTCAGTTAGAAAAATACTTATATTGTTGGGGATTTCACCATATCAATGAGTAATAATAAAAGAATAAAATGAACACATCAAGTAAATAGAAATTAGTGATTGACTTAAAGACACAATTAAATGTTATCCTTAGACAATATTTGTCCCCATACGCAAGTTGCTAAAGGGTTTCTACAAACTTGTCCTCATGATACAATCAAGTTTATTAATTTCTACAAATAGCAATTTTAGAGAATACCTACAGAATTTCTTTTTTTTCTTTTAACTTACTATTTTGGAGAGAACATAAACCTCTATTTATGTTCACTATTTTCAAGTAAACATAAACCTCTATTTATACCCATAAGGTTATAACCCTTCAAAAGGTAAGTATAAAGAGTTAAAATATTTCATAAAACTGTTCACAAGGCTTGAAACATTTCTAAACGTTTAGAACAGTTATCAGAAAATTTTGTAGAAATTCAGTTTTCATGAGTCTCGATTGGTCGAATAGGAATCGAATACCAATCAAAACAGGTAGAGATTCCAGGATAATCTCCTTCACCACTTCGATCAAATAAAAGTTTCGACTGATCAAACATATTGAATTTTGAATTTCACTTACAAAATTCCAGAATTTGAATATTCACTTTATTCATTTTACAAATGAATACTGTGGGGCCAAATAATTCCACGGCCCAGCCCACTCCATGTCTGGGCCGAAGGCCCGAGCCGAGGAGACATCTAAGTCCGAGGATGACCTCATCATCGGACGTCCGAGAGTTTGAAGAACAAGCTCGCAACGAGCAGTCACCTCCACATTAAATGTGCCTGACAATCGCCCTGACCGCGTTAATGAGGAAAAGACCCTGCGCCAGCGTTGCCTCGATCGCCGCAACTCCCCAAAGAGACTGGGAAGTCGGCTGATGGGACAAGCACCTGAGCAAAGGTCACGATCACTCAACAAGTGTAGGGCTAGGATTGATTGGGCAAGGGGTATATAATGTAAGGGAATCCCTCCTGCGTGGGGGACACGAAAAAAAAGGAAAAAAGAAAGAAAGGAAAAGAAAGAACAGAGGGCAAGAGCCTCCTCGGCGACTGGCCGAGGAGCCCATCCCTATTGTAAACCGTGTTAGGTTCATTTACTTCAGTAAAAGAGACCGGAGTTCACGCCGCCAGAGCGCCGGCCGGCGCCTAGACCTTCGACCCACTCTCTACAAATTCATTGCGGGGTTCGTTGGGCTTTTGACCCGGGGTCCATTGGGCCTGGGCAGCCAAAAACCCAGTCCCCACAATTGGCGCCGTCTGTGGGGAGGATTAGTGCACCGATTGGCACAACAGGCGACTGTTCTAAACCACCATTCCATGGAAGATCGGCGGTGATGCAAAAAGAAAAAAGAACTATAAAAGAAAGAAGAGCGTTGCAGAAAGATAAAAGCTCAAGACAGAAAATTCAACAAAAAAAAAAAAGGAGAGACTTTATATTATTTCATAAAAAAAAAAATTACAGATTACAATCAGAGGCTCAGGCAGGCATGTTTTACAACTATTCCTACCAGCTAGTCCTACAATCAGAGGCCCAGGTGGACCCGTCCTAAAACTAGCTAGAGGGAAGTGTCAACCCGTGCTCTTATTGGCATCAAGAGAATGAGAGAACTTGACAATAAGCGGGCTGAAGGGGGCTGGGGCTAGCTCGTTCCAAGGTCCCCAACGACTCCTTTCTCGGAGCGGCGGAGCTTGAACAAAGCGAGGAGCCGATACAGGGGCTCCGCGATGCCCTCCCCATGATGTTCCCTTGATTCTCTCCAACCCCCACGAGCGTTGGCCGTCGGTGACGGCAACACTCGGGCACTGCCCATGATGTGAGTTCGCATGTCTCCTCCGTCGGGGGTGCGCTCGGGGGAGAAATGTTAGGTACTTCAACGACATCCCTCCGGGCCAACGTGCATGGCGCCATCGGGGTTACGCCTAGACTCTGCCGCACCGGAAGCCCAGTGGGGGCTGCGGCCACCACGGCTCTTAGCACGGATGTCCTCACACCCGCCCAAAGCCGCCTCATACCAACTAACTCCGGTCACAATTCCGGCGGGGTTATTAAAGGGGATTGAGGAGCTAGAAGGGTGTGTTCTTTCTGTTTGTGTTGGGAAGCTCATGGAGTATGAGGAAACCATCCCCCCCCAGAAGGCCTTATATAGAGGAGTAGGGTTGGTGAGAATTAATTCACGCAGAGCTCAAAAAGTGGGTTACCGAAGCGTTGGATAATAATGAAGCCATCAATTCACGAGGCCATTAATGAAGGCGCGTCTCGCGCACCGAAGCGTCAGGCGCGGAATACGAACGGCCAAAGGACGCTTCGCAAATGACAGAGATGAGGGCTCGAGATGGAGATGAGATCAATGCCACGTGCAAGATCATGAGCCTTCCGAAGGAGGAATCGTCCCCAGTAAAGCAAACCGAGGACGAACCCCTATTGCCAGATGCCAAGCGTTAGACAGAACCAAGGCGCTGCATGGCCAATTAGCAACTGTACCTAGGTCTTGCATGGTCCTCGGACTCAAGCCTACGGGGAGCTAACCACTTAGCAACTGTACCTAGGTCTTGCATGGTCCTCGGACTCAAGCCTACGGGGAGCTAACCACTTAGCAACTGTACCTAGGTCTTGCATGGTCCTCGGACTCAAGCCTACGGGGAGCTAACCAGGACTCAAGCCTACGGGGAGCTAACCACTTAGCAAATGAACCAAGGCACCGCACGATCCTCGGACTCAAGCCTACAGGGAGCTAACCACTTAGCAAATGAACCAAGGCACCGCACGATCCTCGAACTAAAGCCTACGGGGAGCTAACCACTTAGCAAATGAACCAAGGCATCGCATGATCCTCGGACTCAGGCCTACGGGGAAGCTAAATACTTCGGATGAACCTAAGTGTTAGGTAGAACCAAGGCTCTACACGGTCCTCGGACTCAGGCTCACGGGGAAACCAACCACCTTAGATGATCCTAAGAGTTAGACAGAACCAAGGCACTGCATGGTCCCAGGACTCAGGCCTATGGGGAAACTAACTCCTTCAGAGGATTCCAGGTGTTGGACAGAACCAAAAGCGCTGCATGATCCCAGGACTCAGACCTATGGGGAAACTAACTACTTCAGAGGATTCCAAGTGTTAGACGGAACCCAAAGCGCTGTATGGTCCTCGGACTCAAGCTTATGGGGAAGTCAATCACATCAAGGGGAACCTAAGTGTCGACCTAAAGAATTTTCTACCCGGCCCTTAGGGAAAGATGGGCCCACTCGAGCATACATGCCCTCGCTGCAACAATTGGTGCCGCGACTGGCCGAGGTGCAATCAAAGATAAAATTACACAAGTAAGGAAAGAACGAATAACGTGCGAATAAGCAAACAACCACAACAAACAGGAAAAGGAATAAAACTCGCATTCCATTAAGTTCACAAATGTTACATGGTGAGAACCACATTACAGTCACAAAGCTAAAAGAAAAAAAAAAAAAGAGAAAAGGAAAGTACAAAGGACCAGGAGGACAACAGGATCGGAGGGTCTGCCTCACTCATTTATACTCCTCCCCCAACCGGGGGCTGGACCATAGTAGCATCAAGGCTTTCTGCGCTTTGGCCAGAGGGGACGGCCTGCGAAGGCGAAGCAGGAATAGCTGCCTCCTCGGCAGCAGGGGCCCCAGCTTCAACGCTAGACTTCACAGCCTCCTGGGGCGCCTCCCCAACGGGGCTCTCACCCGATTCTGCCACCTTGGAAGGGTCACTTCCTTGAGCGGGCTCAGCCGGGGGCTCAGCAGCTGATGTGTCCTCACCCGTAGCAGTGACGGTTTCCTCCGCAGCCTCCTCGGCCTTAGCGCCACTTGGAGCAGCCTCGCGGATGGCAGGAGGATAGTACACATTCTCCTCCTTCCACAAATCGGATGAGGCCTCAACCCCAGCCTGCCGGAGAGCCTCCCTCCAAACCTCGGCAGAATAGCGCCTGCACAACCTGGGGACTTCAGATCTAAAGGTTGCCGCTGTCTCTTCCATTCCCGCGGCGTAAGCCTCCTCCTCGGCTTCCTTCACAGTGGCCAGGGCTTCCTCCCTGCCCTGGACAGCCTCAAACTTGGCCCTCACGGCCTCGTCTCTCGCCCACTCGGCTGCCTTCTTGTCTGACTCGGCGGCAGCCACCTTCCCGGGCAAATCTGCAAGCAACCCCTTTGCAGCCTTCAACTGCTCCTCCGCCTCAGCCAGGCGCTTCGAGTAATCCTCGGCCTGCTGCTGAAAACCAGCGAGACCGGACAGGGCAGCGTCCCGGGCACTGGTCATTGCACTCAGCTCCTCCCGGGCCTTGGATAGATCAGCCTCAGAGCGCTTAAGAACCTGGATGGCCTCCAGGTGTTTCTCGCGCTCCACCCCCATAGCTTTCCCCTGGTCGTGGGCCACGTCCTCCAACCTATAAGTAGCCTGAACGGCCTGTTCAACAAAACAAATACGCCATCAGCTGAGATCAAGAAGCGGAAAGGAAGAGCTACAACTAGGAAAAGTTACAAATTTTGAGGGGCTTACCATCCCCAAGTACCGCTTGAGGCAGAGGAAGACCTCCCTGCTCCTCATAGTTGCCAGCTCGGCCATGTCGGCTGGGAGTAGCAGGCACATTTCCACCGCGTCGGCCACGTATGTGCCCTCGCCCTCGTTGAAATCTCTGAGGGAGGAGTCTTCCCTCAGCCGCGCCCCGCGGAGCATGGGGGTAGGAAGCCAGGCCTGAGGCTCGGGCAGGTCTTCGACCCGTTCGTCCTGGCCTCGGGAGCCTATTTTCAACTGTTTGGACGGCCGCCGATCATCACCCTCCTCCCGTGGGGACTCGGACCTCTCCTCAGCTGGCCTTTTGCCCTTATCCTTCTTCTGCTTGGGATCAGAGGGCTCACGTCGGGGAGGCAGACTCGCCTTGGGCAGAGAGGGAGGAAGCCCCGATTGGGTAGAAGCCGACTTGCCCTGGGCAGAACGAGTTCTCGGAGGAGGAGGAGGGAGCTCCGACTTAGATTTCCCCGGCTGGCCTTCGATCAGTTCCGCCAAGCTAACTTGCGGCTTCTTCTTGTAGCCCATTTTCTGCCGAGAAGAGGACTTGGACGCTGAGAAATCCGCTTCGGTCAGACGAGGGTCGCCCAAATCTCCTGGAGGGTCCTCGGACTGGTAAGCTTGATCAAACACGTCAAATTCGTCCTCGGCAGGGCCAAAATCAGCAACCTCCACTTCCCTCTCAGGGCCTACTTCGGCGGGTTCCGAGATTCTAAGGGAGGAGGAGGGACCTGCAGGAATTGCGCCTTCTGATGTGGAGGGCACTTCAGGGAACCGAAACCCGTCCTCGGTCACAGTTATCTTCCGAAGCCGAGGATCCTTTGCTCTGATCACGTGCTTCGGCGCCGCAAATGACTTGTGAGCCGGGTCGTATTTCAAAATTTCGTGAGCGGCCCTAACCTGATTATCGTCGTCGTTCACAAACACCTCTGCCCTCAGCACCTTTTGCAAGTCTTCCCGGTTTATTAGGCTGAAGTGGCGCGTGAAGGCGTGCGGATCTGCAAGAAGAAACACATCCACATTAGAAACCAAACAGTACGAGAGAAAGTGACGAGAGAAAGGAGGGAACTGATCAGGGTCCTAAAACTCTCCCTCTCTATTTTCCCACTGCCCACCTGGGGTTCCCTCCGTTGTCGGGCAGTGAAGGCCATCATGCCACTCTCCAGACACGATGAGGAAGTCTTTGTTCAACCCCTTGCTGGACTCAGGGAGACACTGAATGAGCCGGACTCTGTCATCCCTGGTCTTCAGATAGTAAGTTTCGCCCTTCAGGCACTGGAGATTATAGCACCAGTTGACGTCATGGTGGGTCAATCTCAGGCCCATCTTTTCATTTAGGGCATCCACACAGCCCAGAACCCTAAAGACGTTGATGGCACACTGAGTGGGGACTAGCCGGAAGTGCATCAAATAGTCCCTCATCACCAGACCCATGGGTATCCTCATGCCGCCTTCAACGAAGGCAACAATGGGAATCACCACCTCACCCTCCTGCCTCCGAAAGCGCCACTCACCCTCCGCACAATACCTCAAGCCCACGTTGGCCGGTATCTTGTAGTCGGCGATGAATTTCTCCATCGCCTCCTCAGTGAAGACATACTTCTTAAAAATACCCATCCCAAACGAAGCCTAAACGAGCTAAGAGGGAGAAAACGAAAAAGAGGCAAAGATGGAGAAGGAGAAAGTTCAAAGGGAGATAGAGTGACTTACAGAAAGATGTAGAAGCTCCTCGGACAGGCCTTTTATGCTGGAGATGTAGACTCTTGAGTGCAAAGAAGCAGGGGAACCGGGCTTTCAAATGGGTATTTATACCCTAAAATCAAGGAACAGAGCGGATTTTCCCACTCCCAACCGTTAGGCGAATCCCCACCGTTGGATTAACATCCTACCGTTGCACGTGGGGAGCACAAAGCCGTCTGGATTTAATGAAGGGCACGTCGCGCCCTTCAAGGCATCAGTAACGCTTCTGAAGCAGGCGAAAAGACTCCAGTACCCCCAGAGGGCCAAACTCAAACGGTACATGACGCATGCCCGAGGACATCAAAATCCTCCTCTCCGCCCGAGGACGCGGACAGCAAAATTTTGAGGGGCTATTGTGGGGCCAAATAATTCCACGGCCCAGCCCACTCCATGTCTGGGCCGAAGGCCCGAGCCGAGGAGACATCTAAGTCCGAGGATGACCTCATCATCGGACGTCCAAGAGTTTGAAGAACAAGCTCGCAACGAGCAGTCACCTCCACATTAAATGTGCCTGACAATCGCCCTGACCGCGTTAATGAGGAAAAGACCCTGCGCCAGCGTTGCCTCGATCGCCGCAACTCCCCAAAGAGACTGGGAAGTCGGCTGATGGGACAAGCACCTGAGCAAAGGTCACGATCACTCAACAAGTGTAGGGCTAGGATTGATTGGGCAAGGGGTATATAATGTAAGGGAATCCCTCCTGCGTGGGGGACACGAAAAAAAGGAAAAAAGAAAGAAAGGAAAAGAAAGAACAGAGGGCAAGAGCCTCCTCGGCGACTGGCCGAGGAGCCCATCCCTATTGTAAACCGTGTTAGGTTCATTTACTTCAGTAAAAGAGACCAGAGTTCACGCCGCCAGAGCGCCGGCCGGCGCCTAGACCTTCGACCCACTCTCTACAAATTCATTGCGGGGTTCGTTGGGCTTTTGACCCGGGGTCCATTGGGCCTGGGCAGCCAAAAACCCAGTCCCCACAAATACCTACAACCTTATATCATTATTACAACCTATCTTTATATATACCTATATAAACAACATATATACCATTGGAGCAGTTCTTTGGGCTCTAACATAAGGGGTGAGCCCCATACATGAGTCCCCCTTTGAGGCTCACCCCTCATGTGAGTGAGAGCTTGGACTGCTGTTTCGGGATTATACAACTCTTTTGCGTTATGCTTTTGTTCTCTCTTCCACTTACATGCAAAATAGGATTGCACAAATACGACAAAATTGTTAAAGTACCAGTGTCCAAACACCAAAAAAAGAAGCTTAACTCTTTGATGGCAGATGGTTGGTGTGTGTAGCTGTGTGCCACTGCCCTCTCTCTTGACTTTTCTTTTTAAATCAAGTTTTCACCTTTTCACACTTCTTTTTTGAGTTATAGACATTTGACTATGTACGTCTTAGTAAAATTAATTGGTTATAATGCTGGCCAGGGAATAGAATTTTTAAAGACTATCAAAAAAATATTTTAAAAAATTAAGGTGAATTCTAACAACTCAAGCTCTGCGACCCAAAAAAAATCCTTAATCCATTATTTCAGCTAACGGAAATTAAAAGCATAAATTTAAGAATTAATGGACATTATTGTTCCATAGTGTGGTGCAGATAAAATGGTCAAAAAGATTTTGATTGAAGCCGGAAAATGTAAGCCCTTTGCAATTTCTATGGTGCTGGGGCATTGAATGATTGTGAAGACGCGCAAAAGAAAAAGATAGTCTCACTTGTCTAGACACTTCCACACACAATTGTTTGGTTCTTTCTTCCCTTCTATAATGTAAGCCCTTTGCAATTTCTAAGGTGCTGTGGCATTGAACGATTGTGAAGACGCGTAAAAGAAAAAGATAGTCTCACTTGTCTAGACACTTTCACAGACAATTGTTTGGTTATTTCTTCCCTTCTATATATTATTCCTAAAAGTTGAAACGTAGCATTTAATGTTGCTATGCTCGATTGAGCCACATTAACAGCCATATCATTACCATTTTTTTTTCTTGAATTTATCCTACAATTTAAAAATAGTTTTCCCAACCCTATCTCTTACACAGTTACAATTTTAGATGGCAATCCTTTGTGTTTGATGGTTACAATTTCAAATGTGTTAAGGACATATTTTGTGTAATTGGCTAATCCTTTGACAAAACGCACTTTACTTGTATTTGGGTAGATCTAGGATGTGTTTAATATTTCAAGAAATATGCTGTTCAAGTCTAGTATTAAAACCTTGAAGATTGGACCAAGAAACAAGTGAAGCAAAGTTGTTCACTAAAGTTGGATAGATAGCTCGATACCTGTGGACAGATAGCTCGACAAACTCCTCCATCTCTGTAAAGACAACCTTGTTTTCTTGCGACTCTCTAGTTGTGGGGTTTAGACAACCTTGGCTTGGGTTCGGATTGGAGTAAAATAACACGAGCAGTCGAAGCAGGGGAGGTGGCCGCCGCCGCCGCCTGGGATCATACGAGATGATCGTTTTGAGTTCGTGAGGTTTGGCCGTTTGTGGGTCTCAATCTTGTTCATGTTTATTTGTTTTTCTATTTTAGGAACTTGGCTTAAACTGTGTCGTTTACGCTAGAGAATTTTGTTTTAAGTTTAGGCCTAAAACGATGTAGTTTTGGACTGATTTGGCAAAAATAAAACACATCAGCATAATGATGTGTTATTTAACAACATAAATTAACTATGGGGTGTGAATTGCTAACAGAACCAAATTTCAGGGTGTAAAATCAAGTTTTTGAAATTTTAAGGTGTAAAATCCAGTCAACCCCAAACTTCAGACTGTAATTTGCAATTTACCTTTTTTTATTTATTTATTTAATTGTTGCGTTTATATGGGTTTTTCTTGGCTTGGTCTATTGGGCTATTGGTGGGTGGCCAAACAGTGTGGGCAATGACTTGGACCAATGATTGATCAAATGACGGCAAATTAAAATAACGGTCTTTTTTCACTATGGGTTTCAATGTTTCGTGATGGTAGTTAGGCACTCGTAATTTTTTTACATTTGAACAGTTTGGTTTTTGATTTGAGAAATTTTGTGTGAGAGATTTGATGAAAGAAAATCTTTGATAGTTTGAATTAGGGCTGTCCACGGGTCGGGCTGGGTCGGTTTTGGGCCCAACCCGGACTCGACCCGCTGGCGTCGGGTGGAGGAACCCGGAACCGACCGCTGGAAAAATCGGTCGAGTCGGTTTCGGGTGAGGTTGAGCGTTGGTCGGGTTGGTCGGGCGCCGGAGTAAAAAAAATCTTCGAAATCTGAAAAAAAAAATCGCCGGAATCTGAAAAATCTCGCCGGAATCTGGAAAATCTCGCCGGTATCTACATTTTTTTCGCCGTAATCTGAAATTTTTCACTAAAAATTGTTGGAATTGGCCGGATCTGGATAAATCCCACTAGATCTAGCCGGATCTGGTCGAGATCTCCTCGGATTTGGTCGAGATCTCCTCGGATTTGGCTTGATTTTGCAGGTTTGGCCGGATTTTTCATACGTTTCCGGTCGGGTTCGGGTTGCTCGGGTTTTGGAGAAGCAAACTCGCCAATCGACCCGCCGGTGTCGGTTCTTGAGAACGAAATCCCGCCGCCGACCGAATGGACCTTTGGTTCGGGCCGGAATCGGGTCTCCAGCGGGCGGTTTGGCCGGGTTGTCGGGCTCCGGTCGGGTCTGGACAGCCCTAGTTTGAATTGGAAATATTTTTCAAGGAAAAAATCTCAAAGTTTTGTTGAATTAAAGAAAATTATTTTGAAAAAAAAAATCATTTTCATCATTTTTTATATTTTAAATAGGAAAAATACCAAAATGATGCATTTTTTGTACACCTAATTGTACAATATGGATGGAGATAGATGAAAGGAATACATTGAATATGGATCAAAGTTAGTGGATTGAAATAAATAAATAAATAAGAAATTTAAGACTAAATTGAATTTTAAGCGAAGTTAGAGAGTGCAATCAAAGGTATGCATGGATTGGGCTGGGTTGAGTTGGAGAGTTTTTTCAATCCAATAGCTTGTTGGATTGAGAAATTGTCAACTCAACCCAATCTATCATATGTGTGGAAATATACCCAACCCAACCTATGTGAATTGGGATTGAGTTGGGTTGAGGTCAATAAGTTGTGCTTTATGTGTTTCATGTCTTGTAAAAAATTGGACTTTCATCAATTATTTAATTACTTTTTAAAATAAATTATTATGATTCATATGATATGCCTAAGTCATAGTACAGATTTCCAAATTCATCAAAACTAGTTTTCAAATTACTAAAATGAATCAAAAGTGAAAAAAATAGGTAAGAATATAAACTTGTATATATTGTGAATCAGGTTGGATCAATTATATGCATTGAAAGAATTATCAACTTGAACACAACCTAACTTGAGACTCAAAATTAAATTCAAACCCAACCCAACCCACCAACTAAATGAATAACCAACTTGAGACATCTACTTGGGTTGGGTTAGACGCAGACCCCCTAAGTTTAATTTGTAAATTTGCATATTATTATTATTATAATTTATTGCGTGTAAAAAATACAGTCATATCGGATTGATTAATCCTAAAAAAACTGTATAACAGTCCTAGGTTTTATAACCTACTTAGAATGATTCGTTTCTAACCTAACATGACCAAGTTAAACTCAAACCCAATCAACCAAACCTGTTTGCTAGGTCTACTACTAAGAAAAGAAAGAAAACAAAAAAAATTGAAGGGTCGGCAAGTCCCATGACTTTAAAGAGATAATTTTGTTTTGTATACGTGTGTGAGTGTGTATTGAGAATTGATACGTTTGTATATAGTTTATGTATGAGTTGTTACTGAATCATGTATTAGAAATTTTAAATTTACATTTTTTTTTTTTATACACATGCTTTGATTTGTTTTATCTGTGTTCTTGAGTATTTATGACAAATGGCATTGAATTTGGCTTTCTCAAAAGACAAAAGGTCAACAACAGGGCAACACTCCAGGTAGCTTCTTAAACCTCAAGGAATTCCGTCCCTTTCAACTTTATTTCAAGTTAAGTAAACAACAAAATAATTACAACAGAAACAATACTGGGAAGAGGGGGGAATCAAAGAGCCCATAAAATTGTTCTTTAACTATTATTTAAAACAATGAAAATACCTAAAATTCATGAATACATTATTTTTCTTGGACTGTTGAAGAGAACAATGAAAGTTGTGAAAATGAAATCTTAGCCTAAAAGAGTGAGGTTTAATTTGTTTAGCTGCTTAGCAAATACCATTCACATTTAGCAAACTTTATGAATGTTACTTACCAAGTCTGGTCAGGTTACAGAAATACAACACTCTAGTTAACTGAAGATATCCAGCTCAAATGACCAATACCAGCTTTCTTTCTTGAATAATTGATTGAATGATCACATCCAAGATACCGAGATAGTTCTGAGCCAAAGCCCCTCAACTCAACTCCAAATGTTATTGCCCAACAATCTCACAATCACAAGCTAATATCAGATTCAGAAGAGTTTTGCAAGAATGAGAAATATTGAGTGGTGGAAGAGGCTATCCAATTGTGACTTGTGAGGTTTCCAAAACTGGTTACTCTCTTAGAGATATATGTTTCCTGACCAGGAGGGTAGCTTTATGACTTCGTTATAAACAGTTCAAGAGTTTGCATAAACACGTATAACATCATGTAAAATGTAAAAGCATATATCAACCTCATTTTGGAAACATCAACCTAGATCACATGCTTATAGCATAATGTAACATCTTCTTTGGAAACATTTCCTGTAAAAGATAACTTGTGATCATTAGTTTGGAAAGCATCATCAATTCAACATATAACTGGGGTTTCATACACCAGTCATGAGAATCATAACTTCCATACTGTAAATGCCTGTGCAGATCACATAACCGAACATAAATTGTGAAACTCATGAATCAAAAGCTAAAACTATCATAGTGTCAAACATATTATAAATATATTGGATCATAATCATTTAAATCATTGTCATAAACTTAACTACTAGGGCCAGCCATCTATTTGGCTATGCGTCCCCCAGGTACAAACATATTATAAATAAGCTTCTTTTTTTTTTTTTTTTTTTTTTTAATATAAATATTTTTTAAAATTTAATTTAATTTTTAGTGCGGATTTAACTGAATTAAAACAAGTTCAACAGAAGCTACAACACTACAATCCAGTAGCAACACTACAACAAACACAACATCAAACTAACAAGTAACATCATCACAGCAACTACAACCCAATGACAACATTACAACAGTTGCAACATCAACTACAGATACACTACTATACTCTAGAATCTAGATGTTAAATATTTTGACAATAAAGCAAAATATTAACACAACACAAGTTTGATAGAATTGCAACATGGTGTATCATCAATGCCACTTAGTGATAATAAAAGCACAAATTTTACTGACCATTTGTTAGCCTGATCTCAATCCCTTTCAAAACGAGGCCAGACTTACACCTTCCAGATTCTACCTCCCTAAGTCTAATTTCCAGTTCATCATTTTTTCCTCCTTCATTGAAAAAGTTGCCCATCTTAGCCTCTAACCATCCATCTTTTCTCTGCAGCCTTGGCTCCCTGGCAAGCGAGTGCAAACAAACAGTTTGTTCATAAACTTCACCTCCTTGGGTAGTTGTAATTGAAGCATTTAAAGGATAACGGCTACCAAATCCACTGGCTCTGCTCCTCAACTTGAACACAAGATAAGCAGCATAGTTTTTTTTTGGAGACAGCATGGAAGTACTTATCTTGCAACGGATGTCAAACCGCCACACACGATAAATGGATTGTTTATGTTAAGCATATACTACAAATAATTTTCTTTAAGCAGTTAGGCATATATAAGTTAACTATTGAATTGAGTTTCAGGACAAAAGAAATTGAAAGCTCAAAAGGGTTTTGGCCCTTTTGGGCTTTGAAACGAGACGTAAATATGAAAACCCAAACCAACAAGTGAGCGAGCTGGAGTTGTAGAAGAGGGAAAACAAGGAAAGTACCATTGAATTGCCGTCAATTAAAATGGGATTATCGGAGAGATGGAGGTAGAGCTGTTTCAAAGAAGTGAAATGCAGGTGAGCCGATGTTGTGGAAAGGATGGCGAGCCAATCAGGAGGCAAAAATGTAACCCAGTTTTTGTCGGACTCACAAGCCTCACGGAATTTTTGCGAAACGGCACACCCTCTGCACCATTCTTTAGGATTCAACCGTGATACTATTTCCCTCATGCACTCCTCCGGTAATTCTGGATTGCAGCGTAACCGCTCACGTTCTGCCTCTGCCATCTTCTTCTTCTCTAATTTTCTCTCTCTCGCTCTCTCGTATCATAGTGAGGCTTCAGGAAAGTTTTGAGGCTTCGTTTTGTTTGGCGCCGGCAGTGAACCAACCAAGCCAAGTGAGATATTAAAAGTTAGTTTTGGGCAAATTACTTTCACATTTTACCCACTCGAAGGTAACTCAGTTAAATTTTTGTAGTCGACTTAAAACGTGACTAAATATGTAATTTTACTCCATTTTTATATCTCTTTTCTTCAAAAATGCAAAATATATAAAAATAGAATATCAAATAAAATAAAAAGCAATCCATTGGAACACTTGCATCATAAAATTTTAAACTACAGGTAGACAATTTAAATTTTGGTCAAACTTCAGGTGTGTAAAGTGTCAAATTTTAAATCATAGGTAGACGACTAAAATTTCAGCCAAATCATAGATAGGTAAGATGTAATTTGCCCTTACTCATTTATTTTTATTTATTTTTTTGAACATGGGCCTAAATTAGTGTGAGAGTGCTTTTTTTCTTAGCATACAGGCCCAAGTAGAGACAAGGATCCCGGGCCCAAATACTTGTTATTTTGGTAGACTGGGATTGGTTCACCGCAGCTAAATGGGGCTGATTACGAACCAAGTTGTGCGCAAGTCACATAAAACTCCTCAAGATGAAAAATGCAATTCCTCCTAAGCAATAAAATACCATTATAAGTCTTTTAGCCTCGTAAAATGACCATTTACTCTTACGAAATAAGTAAAAAAGGTGTTCATAATATTCACAATGAGAAGGTGATTGAAATAGAGTATTTAAGGCTTATCTTTTATTGTATAAACATTTAAAAGAATTCCTTCGCTTGGTACCCCAGGGCATACTGTCGTGGGATCCCGAGGTGTACTAGGCCTGTAAGAATTCAGAATGCTGGTTCTCTGAACTATGTGATATTTCTCCATGTTTATTATGCAATAGGGTTTTGTCTTTTCCCTTTGCCTCTATAGGTGTTTCATAAAACACACTATACAATACATATATCTTCAAATAATTGTTAGTTTCTTAGATTAGGATATACATTTTAATACATATACATATATGTAAATGAATTTCATGAGAATGATTCAGCCAAGAGGATCCTGGCCCCAATTTTCACGGACTTAGTGCTTTTGCACAAGACTTGCAGGATTTGGAACTCAAGTCCAAGTGGCTTTGCTTGGGCTTTGCCTTCCAAGATAGTTAGGTGAGAATGATTTTTATGGGAGAGAGTGATATCTGATGTGTGCATGTTTTGACATATATTTCTTTGGAGGTCAAGTGTGTCGAAGGCCCAAGTTGAAGTGAGGACCCCGGTAAAAGGATTCAGCTTTTGGCTGAGTAAAAGGGAAAACTAGCAAGCAAGAATATATATATTGAGCAGCAAGAAACAGTAAAGGAAAACAATGTAATAAAGAAATACACGAAATAATAGTTAGAGATCTTCAAATCAATATGAGCTATTTCATTATTTTTTTCAATTGTGGATTACAATATGCTCACTAAGACGTGATACAAGGTTCAAATAAGCTCAAAAATTGCAGACTTTGATGGCTATTCAAGCCTCTAAGACTTGCAAAGTTTGAATTCTTTTGAATCCAAGTATGTGCTATAGTGGCTGTTCTGGGATACCGGGAGCTGTTTTCCCTACTTTCTTTGAACTTGACAGAGTTTTCTGCATAATTCTGTTGTGATTTTCTATTCTGCATAATTCCCTTAATGTTGGCTGCTTCCCCCTTTTTATAGTGTCATTTTAGGGTTTGGATACCATTGATTCTTCCCCCTTGGCTCCTTGGGTACCAGAGCCCCTGTTATGCCAGCTATTCTGACCGTTGATTCTTTCTCTATTTCTCATAGTTTTCATCTTTTAGTCCTGTTTTGCTAAAAGCCACTTACTGACATTCCATTTTGGATAGCTGACGTTTACCGTCTCTCCTTTCAAGTCCTTTTACCTCTTGGACTTAGCTTTTTGGCTGTCCTCTTTGCTGTCATTTTTCCCAAGTGAGCAGAATCCTTTCCTGCTAGGTTGAAGGTTTTCCAGCCACTTCCCTCTATAGTTCTTCATTCTGGGTTCCTCGGGGTACCAGCCTTTTGTTCATGAATTGTCACTTTCCAAGCTTTCTGATTCTTTGCTGCACCACTGGGTGCTTGAGAGGGAAATATTTGTTCTTCATTTCTTGTATTTCGTGGTACTCCTTTTAAGTTGTCTCAATCCCACTTTAGCTGTGCTGCACGTCCCGAGGATCCCGAGCCTTTGGCAGCCTCTGGGGATCCCAGCCCAGCTCTTTCACTGGATTTCGCTGGACTTTTTAATGGCATTTTTTGCTGGAAATCTGAACATACATAGGGCTTTGATGTTGATTCTTCTTGCTGCATGAATTGGGCCTTCTTTATTTTTTATGAAATGAGCTTTGTTGTGAAATTTTGGACCTCAACAATTAGTTTAACTCCAAACAAGGTTTTATGTTTAAACTTGGCTTAATTTTTTATCGAACAAGCTCAAATTTTTTCAAGAGTTACTTGATTAATTTATTCTTTTTTATTATGAAATCATGACCAAAATGTTTTATCTTTTCATGATTTTATGAAAATTATAAATAATAATTTAATACCATATGAACATATTGATAAACTTATACAATCCAATTTCAAATTTATACAAATATATTTTTAGACAAGTATACATATGAAAATATAGTATTACATATAGTTAATTGACCGCTCATGTTCACAAGCTTGTTGAGGAACATATTATTATGTTTGAATTTGATTTGTTTAATAATCTTTTTTTTTTTTTACACAAATAATAATTTATTTAAACTTAGAACATTCTCATCAACCTAGCTAAAGCAACATTTAGCATGAAAAAAATAAAATAAAATAAACTCACCCAAAACTTCCACACATTAGTCTTAATATTTTGCCCTAAAAACTTAACAATGAACAGTGTCCTCAATACATCTATTGAGCACTATCCACTCAATTCACCAGATAAAAATCTTATTTTATTCACAATTTGAGAATAATGTGTTAAAAAAAAAGTTTCTGTTACTTTTAGGGCATTGGTTAGAAAACCATTTTAGAAAAGTTTTCATAGGAAATATAAAAAGCTGTAAAAAACACTAATTTCTTTTTTCTATAAAAGATTTCTACAAATATTTTTTAAACCAATATCCTTAGGGTATCCGTTAAATTTTCTCTTAAAAATATATTTGTGGAGAAAGAAAATAATATTAAAATAGAATAATGATGGAGTACTGAGGTTGATGTAATTGTCTGTAAGTAGTAGATTAACTAAACTAATAAAAGTGAGTTTTTAAGACTAAGTACTCGTTTGGTTACTGATTATATTGAGTGTGTTTGCGTTTTCTAGCGTTTCACGCTTTTTTATTTTTATTTTTATAATTAAGAAGTGCATTTCAGTGCTTTTCAGTGGGTCTCGTGCATTGTTCACGGAACCCACAAACCTCTTTTTTCACCAAAACTTTCAATAAAAATGAGTCTCACGGCACTATTCACATATTTAAAAATTATTTTGCTACAGTGTTTTCAGTTTTCAGCAAAATAAGGAATATCCAAACGCCTAAATTTGTCTAAAAACTCACTAGGTTGATGTGAATGCTCTTGAGACTTGTGATATGCCAAAAACGTATTTACTCCTTGTGATAAATTAACCAATTAATTAGTCAAGTGAATTAATTAGGTTCAATTACATGCAATGAGCATGGTAGCACAAACAAATCACCAATTAAACTAAGTATGCAGGGGAAATTAAATTGACACGGTGATTTGTTTACGAATGAGGAAAACCTACACTGCAAAAACTCCACCTGGTGATTTTAAGGTCATCACTCCTGAGAATCCACTATTATCACAACAAGCGGTTACCCAATTGGACTTGTTTTGTAGTGACAATCTCTCCATGTAATGCACGACTCTCAGTACGTGACTAACCAATTACGCAGATCCTAGTACGCGACTTCAATCACCAACTAGAGAGAGTTGTTGGCTGCAAAATTATTCAATTCATCCACATGATGAAGATCTAGAAGATGCTTGGTTACAAAACCCTACGGTGCACAAACACAACAACTTCTTCACAAGAATGATGAATTAGGGCAAAACTTTGTCTCCAGTCACAATTTGCTTGAACAAACTTTGTTCAACACTTGTGCAACTTGTTCCCACTTTGACGACCCTTAAAATAATCCTTTTATATGTCAAGGGTTGTGAGAAAAGAAAGCTCAAACATACAATCACGGATTGAGTGAAAAAAAGAACAGAAAATCTGAGTTTCATAAATCTCGACAGATAGCCATTTGTCGAGCAGCTGTCGAGCCAAGGGGCTGGAACAACTCTTCAAGCTCGATATATACTAGCTGTCGAGCTTTAATGAACTTGCACTTTTCAGTTGGAATCTTGGACAGACTTGCATGGTTTCAATACTTGATTTTGAAACAAAGTTTCTTGAAGTATTAAACACATCTTAGATCTACCCAAATACAAGTAAAGTACGTTTTGTCAAAGGATTAGCCAATTACATAAAATAGTGACATATGTTCCTAACAAGTGAGTCATATATGCCCTAACAATCTCCATCTTTGGCAATCCGTGACAAAACCACAACAAACAAATGAACATATGTGAAAAGTCATAAATCACTTAACTCATATTCACTTGTTGAATACAATAAAATTTATCCTAACACAAACTCTTGAAAAACTTTGTAAGAAGAGAATTTATGGCAAGTAGACTTTGACAACCTGTATTTCTAAAACACTTTAAACAAAACTCATCAAGGCATCTTTGTGTGAAACAGAAATAATAAATTGCATACACATAATAAGAAGTATGTGCATAAAGAAAGAAAAGAAACAACACATGTAAGGGTAGATGAAAGAAACATACATCAACATGAAAAGAAGATAAGTACAATGTATGTCAATAATGGTCACAAGAACCAAGGTACAAGAATAAATATATCTAAAATAGAGAAAAGAAAAATATACATATAATCCTCACTACATCCCTTAACTATCAACACTCCTCCTAAGAAAAAGGTCATATACTAACTCTCCCCCTAAGTATGACTACTCTCATATACAAAACTACTCCCCCTTTTTGTCACGAGTGACAAAGGGGAAGAGTGTCAAGTAGACATCGCATCAGAACCAGAACAGCTAGCATCTCCATTATCATCATCATCCTCGGAAGCATCATCACCATCACCATCCTCAACATCAGAAGCTTCTGGAGTAGGTGGAGAAGAAGAGACGAAGCCATCCATGATCGCCTGCCATCGTGCAATATGACCCACGCGAGTGTTTACCTGACACAACTTATCACTAAAGTGTCGTGGTGAGCATCCATGCGCTGCAGCTACGCCATGATGTCCGCAAAAGTCACATCACTCGTAGAAGAGGAGTGAGCGGATGTGGATGGAGTAGATCGAGATGAAGTCGAATGGGAGGGAGGAGCTACTGACCCAGACTGCCTCGACCTAAACTGCGCCTCGCTACGTTTAATGGTAGTGGCATCTATGGCACAAATATAGGTAAAGTGGTTAGACGCTGGAAAGGGAACAGAAAAGTGGCGTAAGATCTTCGTGATAGTCGAAGGAAAGATGAGCTTATCACAGGACGCCGAATCCCTATAGATATTTATGATAGAAAGAATAAAGTGAGAAGAAAAAACTACAGAAAAATGCTCAAGAAGGGACAACAAAAAGCGAGCACGAGGCTCTGTGATAGAGTTATAGTGAGAAAGAGGATGAAGAACAAAAGTCATGACCATGTTCAAAAACTGAGGACCTTTAGCAAGGTCCGTGCAGGAAGTGAACTGACGCTCACCCCACTTAGAAGGGCGCTCACATAAAGCAGACTTGAGCTCATCCTTGGACACAATCCTCAGACGCTCATAACCAGGATAGTCAGGAAACTCTACCCTAGAAACACGAAGCACATCCGCAACAATCTGCATTGTGACAGCAATGCGCGTACATCGAACACGAGTATGAAAGAAAGGTACTGAAAGATTAAATCCTTGCATGTTAGAGTAAAACTCCTGGATTAGCACGGATGGACAAGTGACCGGGACGTCACACAGTGACTCCTAACCCCGACTGTGAATGACATCAGGTAGGTCAGTATTGGCGAAGTCCACCAGGATGACTTGGCGTTCAGAATGAATGCCTTGTCGAGAAAAGTTCTCAGAGAAGGCCTTTCGGGCATCCTCATCACGGAACCGAATATGTGATGGAGTAGGATCAGAGGAAGTGGATGCCCCAGAATGAAGAGGGTTTTGGGACGGAGTAGACTTGCGTTTAGGTGCCATAGACACAGACTAACTCAAACAAAGAGAAAGGGAGAAAGAGAGACAATCAGAAAAGTCCCAACACAGTTCAAATATAGTAAGTATATTGAAAAGAGAGTACGTATGCATGGGAAATGCATGAACATATAACATGCAATATAAAAATCATCATGGGCTCAACCCAATCCAATCCTACCAGCACACAATCAATTGCACACATCTAAAATGCATGATAATATTGTTATAATTTAAATGTGATGCAAAGCATTAGATTTTGAACTCATTTAAGCAAAAACCCATCCCAAAATTTTAACAAAAACTCATCAATTTTGAAAAACCCCAAAACCTAAGTTTCAAAACATGAAATGCATGAAAATGAGAGATTAGAAACTCACCAAGTGAAGAAAAACTTAAAAAAAACCTTGAAGAAACCTTGAGGAAGAAGTTTGGAGTGAGTGAGAAAGGTTTGGGAGGTGAAAAGACGAGTCTGTCGAGAGAGAGATTGAGAAAAGTGAGGAACGAATTGCGCTGAACCTTTATATAGAAGGTCAATAAATCTTGACAGATAAAGGTGTCGAGAGGTGTTGAGACAGGTGTTGAGAAAGGTGTCGAGCAAAAAGGCATCGACAAATTCAACTGTCGAAAAGGTGTCGAGGAACAATTCAACAAACACGATTAAAGAGTCTCGATCGATCCACCAACTGTTGAGAAGCTATCGAGAGGACATGAGTTTTCTCGATCGATCCACCTAGCTGTCGAAAGGTGTCGAGATTGTGATAAGAAACAGCTTAAGAGCTCGACAGATAAGCTAGGTATCGAGGAGCTGTCGAGATTGCTTAAAAATAGTTTTTCAAGAAGGAAAAAACACAGATATGAATGCAATCAAGCATGCAACTCAACCAATGATCCAATCAACATTTTAGACTCTCAAAATCATCTCTCAACAACAATTTTAAGCACATAGATCCCAAAAACACATACACGCACTAAACAAGTCTAACCAATTTTATAATTCAAAAATAAGTCAAGACAGTTTAGTGAGCATACATTAACATATGTAAAATCATGTGATTGCCAAATCATATTGTACTTGCACATGTATCAAGAGTAGTAAAGAATATTGCATGTTGTGTGTGAAAAACATTACAAGATTGCATAAGTGTATACATATTATGATGATTTGAGATATGAGAAAATCACTTAAACTCACACACAATCATAATTGTTTGATGGAAACTATCACCTTTGAGGTACATCCTATAACTCCCACATCTGCTAGAATACATGCTTGCAATCATATATAAAACATTTTTATTCTTTTTGCTTTTGATTTTTCTTTGCATATTTTTCTTTTAAGCAAAACATACATGGGCATATGAGAGATAGAAAAGAAATACCCAATTATATTAAGCATTTGACATTCCAATTTTATTATACCGAAGCACACAAATGTCATTCATGATTGGCGAGTAACAGTGGTAAGATGGTTATTTATACCTTTCTCTTAGGATTTTCTAGTCCTTCCCGTCAATAAGAGTGATACGAGTGTTAAGTACAAAAGATTAATTAATCTTACTCATCACAAACACGAGCCACAAAGCTCACTTGCTTAGTTGTGCATAGAGATGCTCATCTAAGTTACAAAAGATACAAAGTTTAGAAAACATAGTTTCAATGGCCATCCAAGGTACACAAGTACCAATGTACACAAAACACACACTCTTTTTGTATTTTTCTGATTTTTCAAAAAAAAAAATTTATTTTTATATCAAAAACAAAATAAACAAAACTGAAAACAAACAAAAACATGTTAAACAAAGTAAAGCATAAAAATTAGACTGACTCAAAACAGTAAAGCAAAACACACAAGTAATGCAAACAAAAACAAGAAGAGAGAAAAGAAAGTGATAGAATCACTTAGTGCCATTTTCCTTCCACACCTTGGAAGAACCTTTCCTTTGATTAAACCTTTGAACCGGCGGTAGGGGGGAAGAATTGAAACCATTCAAGTTCGAAAGGAACATGAGGGCTTTGAGAAGATCTCCAAGGAGAGCAAGAAAGGATTAAAGCTGATTCTGGCTTCCAGATGCTATTATGTCGTTGCTCTGTTGAGTGGCTAGCCACTTATAGCAATTAGGTCGAGTATGACCGGCTGCTCCACAATGATGAGAGAGATGCTGCTTCTTCTGTTTAGGCTTTTGAGAGTTAGCCTTTTTAGCCCTAGGGTTTTTAGCTTCTTTCTTATCTTGATTAGGGGGTGCTCCTAAGATAGATTTACCCTTATCTATGTTCTCACTGGCTAAATCAGTTTTGACATTAGTATTCTCAATTTCAACATTATTAGTAGGAGGAACAAAAACAATAAAACTAGTAGAAGCAATAGTAGGAGAAGGGAAATCATACCCTAAACTGGTTCGATCTGAAACAGATTTCTGAAGACTAAGCATTTCATCGAGCTTAGCGCTTGAAGTCCTTTCCAGTTGAGCTCTGATTTGAAACAGTTTTGCCTTAAACTTCTTGATCTTTTCAGCTAAGAAGTTATTCTCAAACCTCAGTGCTTCAATAGTCTGATTGGATTCATCAAACTTTGTGGAAAGCTCTTCACGCTCAAGCTCTACACCACTGAGCTTCTTGGTGGTCAACCTATACAACTTCTCATGCTTTTCTAAGACCTTGTACAACTTTGCATAGGCTGTGTGAATGTCATCTTGTTCATCCATCTTCTCAAACTTGGACTCCACTAAATCCTCTTCTTCATCCACATTTTCAACAATCCCCTCAGTAGGATTGATAGTGGCAGTGAAGGCATTCAGGATTCTGTCATCCTCATTGTCCGAATCATCTTCAAGCTTAATGTCACTCAATGTAGCAGCAAATGCCTTACTCTTCCCAATAGTCTTGAGATAGGTGGGGCACTCTTGTTTCATGTGACCGAAGCCTTGACACCCAAAGCATTTTGGTCCTGAAGGAACAGTGTATTGACCGCCATCCCAAGCATCCTTCTTCCTTTTGTCTTGGCTCTTGAACTGAGAAGAACTAGATTGCCTATGGTCCTTGTCAAAACCCTTCTCATTGGCATTCTTCATAAACTTCTTGAATTGCCTCGTAATGTAAGACTTCATCTTAGAATCTTCATCGTCTAAAGACTCATCAGTATCACTACTTTTGGCCTTCAATGCCATGCTTTTACCCTTACCCGACTTGCTAATTCTTGTTAAACCTAGCTCATAAGTCTGTAGATTACCAACCAGCTTGTCAAAGGAATCTTGTCGATGTCCTTTGATTCCTCAATAGCAGTAGTCTTTGCATGGAATCTCTCTGGTAGAGATCTGAGCACATTTCTCACAATCTTGGGTTCAAGAATGGTTTCCCCAAGATTGAAAGTTGAATTCACTATGTCCTTAAGTTTGGCATAGAACTCATCAAACGACTCATCCTCCTCCATCTTGATTTTTTCAAAACTTGTAGTGAGCCTCTGAAACTTTGAATCTTTGACAGCCTTGGTTCCCTCATAGGTTGTCTGGAGAATGGTCCATGCCTCCTTAGCAGTTTCTGTAGAGGATATCTTCTTGAACTCCTCATTAGTGACCGCACTGAATAAAGCATTCAATGCCCTACTGTTGAAGTTTGCTGTCTTGATCTTGGCATCATCCCAATCGTCCGGCGCTACCTTCGGCTTGGTTCAACCTATCTCAACAGCTTGCCACACTTTCTCATCTAGAGACTGCAAGAAAGCTCTTATGCGTACTTTTCAGTATGCATAGTTAGTACCATCAAACAATGGAGGTATAATAAGAGATTGTCCTCTATCCATGACAAACAGGGGTCAATGGATTATACAACAAAGATTAAACCCTAATCAGAGTATGTCTGCTCTGATACCACTTGATAAGCCAAAAACGTATTGACCCCTTGTGATAAATTAGCCAATTAATTAGTCAAGTGAATTAATTAGGTTCAATTATATGCAAAGAGCGTGGTAGCACAAACAAATCACCAATTAATTAAGTACGCAGTGAAAATTAAATTGACACAGTGATTTGTTTACGAATGGGGAAAACCTATACTGTAAAAATCCCACTGGGTAATTTTAAGGTCACTACTCCTGAGAATGCACTATTGTCACAACAAGCAGTAACAAGTAAAGGAATCTCAGTACCTTATACTGACTTACAGTTGAACCCTTACCCTAATACCCAATTAGACTTGTTCTGTAGTGACAATCTCTCCTTATAATGCACGGCTCTCAGTACGTGACTAATCAATTGCGCAGATCCCAGTACGCAACTTCAATCACCAACTAGAGAAAGTTGTTGGCTGCAAAATTTTTCAATTTATCCACACAATGAAGATCTAGAAGATGCTTGATTACAAAACCCTCTGGTGCACAAATACAGCATCTTCTTCACAAGAATGATGAGCTAGGGCAAAACTTTGTCTCCAATTACAATTTGCTTGAACAAACTTTGCTCAACACTTGTGCAACTTGTTCCCACTTTAACGACCCTTAAAATAATCTTTTTATGTGTCTAAAGTTGTGAGAAAAGAAAACCTAAACATACAATCACGGATTGAGTAAAAAATAGAACAGAAAATCTGAATTTCATAAACCTCGATAGATAGACATCTGTCGAGCAACGGTCAAGCCACGGGGTTGGAATAGCTCTTCAAGCTCGACAGATACTAGCTGTCGAGCTTTAATGAACTTGCATTTTTCAACTTAAATCTTGGACAGACTTGCATAGTTTCAACACTTGATCTTGAAACAAAATTTTTTGAAGTATTAAACACATCCTAGATTTACCCAAATATAAGTAAAGTGCGTTTTGTCAAAGGATTAGTCAATTACATAAAATAGTGACATATGTTCCTAACAAGTGAATCACATATGTCCTAACAACTTGAACTTAAACAAGCTTTTTCTCAAGCCAAACTCATTCTATTCTTGGTTCATTTACAACCCTATTTGCCGTATTTTGATTTGCCGTGTTTTGATAGAGATGTATTTACATTTTTATCCTTAAAAAAAGTTATATGGCCTACATGTGTTTGTCCAGTTGATTAAGATTTAAGGGGCCATTTTGTGTTGTCTCTCATATTACGGATCTACAGAGGACACGTAATCATGGTTTTAAAAACCAGTAGAGTGAAAGAACCAAAATAGGGAGTGTTTACCGGTTTTATGGTCCGACCGGTGGTCGAACCGATGACGTCATAAATAATAAATAAATAATTATTAATTATAAAAATAAATAAATAATTTTATAACTAGTCATTTTAACTAAAAAATTTAATAATAGTAAAACATTAAATATTAACTTACCAACTTTTGGACACCAATTAACAAAATTCAACAACAACAACAAAAAAAACCATAAAAAGGTAAAGTGTAACAATTACAAAACATTTTTAGTTATTTTTTAATTTGTCAAATAACCAAAAGAAAGTCACCAATGGGTAAAATATCATTACCCACTTGAAACTTTTTTCCAACCTATCCTACACTTAAACGTTTATATCACATCCACCACACCTTTATTCAAACTTTCAGTACAACTCTTTGGACTTAAAAGCTTCTTTCCTATCCACTTTTTGCTAAAGTTTCATTTCCGGATTTCCCTCTTCAATATTCTCTCCCTCTCTTTGTCTCTCTCATCAATACGGGTATGTGCAGTGCAAGTGCAGAAAACAAAGGCTGAAGCGGAGTGCAGAGTTGAGAGGGTGTCGTTGTGCGTGAGGCAGAGAGCGCAGAGAGAGGTGCCAAGTGCGTGCTTGAGGCGAGTAGAGAGCTTGACTGATCTTTGAGTTGGGTGCGTCGCTTCTAGAGATGAGAGAGTTAAAAACTTGAGATTTCAGATTTGAGAGCTTGAGGTGAAGGAGTGAGGCGTGAGTGAGATGAGAGAGTCTGAGGGTGAGGACTTTAGGCTTAGGGTTAGTTTTTAGGATTTTAGTTTTAATTTTGAGGACCAAAACGACATAGTTTTTCCGAAAAAGTCAAAAAACCCCCAACTGGTCATTAACTGGTTCGACCTCTGGTTTTTCCAGTTCTCAAATTGAACCGGTCGATTTTTACTGTTCACCGAATTTTAATCCATTTCTGATTTTTTATCATAACCGAACCGAATTGAAGGCCGGTTTTCGGTTGAACCAATCGGACCGGCCGGCCCGGTCCGGTTTTTAAAACTATGCACGTAATCTCTTTCAATGAACTTCTAATTTTATGCATTCTAGATTGAAGTAATTGAGATTGCTTTTGTACTTTTTGTGCTTTCAAATAGGTTTTTAAGATTTTCGTTATTCGTCTAATCCAAATCAATTTCATGACTCGATTATGAAAAGTATGCAACATTCTTTATTTGTGGAAGGAATTATGTGTATTGTATTATCTGTATGTAGTTATTTTAATGGAAATTTGGGAAAAAGTTAGTCTTTTTTTTTCTTCTTGGATCCACTTTATCTACAAAATCAATGTCAAGCTATACAAAAAAAGTAACGCGGAATATTATAATGTGTAATATACACTTTTCTTATTCCAGCTTATTCTAACTATCATGCTGCAACTTCAAAATTTTAAAGATTTTAAGGATTTTATTCACAAAGAGCTATTCATATCTTTCAAGGAATTTAGAAGAGCTATTTAAAATGACTTATTGACTATGATTAAATACTCTCATAATAGTTAAACATTAAAATCTTATAGGTAACTAGTAGATGGTCTAAACTGTCCAGTACTCATGGTAACTCTGAAATTCTTTCAAACACATGCTTGGCCTAATACCAAATGAAACAAAAAATAGAAAAGACAAGTATTTCATGAAAGTTTGTTTGATAGTTTTTCTGCTCTCGTTAGACACTTGCTCAATCAAGGGCTGGACAAGATTATGCAGAGTTGCGTTTTCTATAGAATTTATTACCAAGTGTCATACCCAAATCCAAACCAGGATTCAGAGTCAAACCGACTTGCTAATATTAAGCCTGTACATCATATTAACACAAACCAATTAACTGTGTATAAAAAATTTTCTTTTCCTGTTACTAGTCTTTTACTCATGTTTATCAAGTAATTCTATTTATCATCTAGAAGATATGGACGATTTGCCCATCTACAGGAAGTGACGAATCAGAGCATCTAGAATACCATAAAATGTAATACATAATGATTAGGTAACCTCAATATACATAGCACAACAGAATTTATTTTTACATAGCCATCGTTAAAATTGTTCCATCTCCCACTACCATACATCATAACTATCTAGGTACTCAGTGTCTTAAAATAAAATAACATTTCCATCATGACTCCTACATAAACTCATCTACTGCTGAGACTTTGAGATGCAAAAGGAAAATACCTGCTCGCTGAAAATGTTAAGGGTGAGCATACCACTTGCTTAGTAAGGGAGGCGTGACATGAGCATATACCTAACCTGCATGAGAGAAAAAGTATTGTTAACATGTGGTTACGACTTCCTCATAAACAGTTTCAAGAGTTGGCATAAACACGTATAACATTCTCGAAAATGTAAAGCATATATCAATCTCATTCAGGAAACATCAACATAGATCACATGCTTATAAAATAAGGTAACATCTTTATAAAACATTTCCTGTAAAACATGACTGTGATCATTAGCTTGGAAAGCATCATCAATTCAACATATAACTAGGGTACCATACACCATTCATGAGAATCATAACTTCCATACTGAAAATGCCAGTGCAGATCATAACCGCACATAAATTGTGAAACTCATGAATCTAAAGCTAAAACTATCATAGTGTCAAACATATTAAAGATATACTGGATCATAATCATTTAAATCATTTTCATAAACTTAACTACCTGGCCATTAGGGCCAGCCATTTATCTGGTTATGCATCCCCTAGGTACAAACATCAGGGTACGGTTCATCTGACTGTGTCAGGTACTCCTCAGCCTATGCCGAGTACAATGTTACACCGACTAAATCCACAATAGTATATCCTTTCGTATGAAATTCATTTTCTTTCTAAAAACATTCTTTTCTTAAAACACATTTGTTTCCATAATAATAATTTCCTTGAAAAATCCTTTAGTCTCAAACAGAGGTTATAAACATCTTGCATATCCACATGATTTGCTCATTATCTCACTATAAAACTTATGTATAGTTTGACAAAAAAACACGCTTAATTTCAATGAAACATAAGCATAATCATGTTTATCAAAAAGCTTTTAAAATACATGTTTACAAAAATATGGGCTGCTAGACCTTCATATCACAATCCCTTACCTCAACGCAAATGCTTTTGCTTGTAGTGGAGTCCCCTACTGGTCTTGTCCTGCCCCTAAATAAAAAACAGCCACTTTCATTATTAAGCACCCTATTCAACTCATGGAGTGTTATAATCCATAATTTCGTTACTTACACCCTCAAGTTCCTATACCTATTAATTCTTCACCCTAACTAGGCCCCTGTGAATTCCTACAACTATCCCAAATGCAACCAAACACTCAAACATGCAATTACCAGTTTAAAACATCAAAACACACAAAACTGAGTACTAATCATAAAAAACTATAGTTGCAGGGCTTATAATTTTTCCTTTGTGTACTAAACAGTAGAACTAAGTTACATGAACATTCATCCATACTCTATACATACTAAATAGAGCTCCCACAAATTTACAACTCAATCCATTCACCCTATCTTGAGAAATAAATCCCCAAAGTTAGGTTGTACAATTCACTCTTACTGCTTTATCCAACAACGTGCAACTTACTTCCAAACTTCAATTGAGTCACCAAAACACATCAACATGTCATGCCAATTTACAAGGATATTACCCTATATGTCTAACACATGCCATAAAATTCTGAAAGCCAGATTCTAAAGCTACAATTTAATAAAAATCATACAAGCTAGTACATTCAAATCTGCCCCAACAGATTTGAGGTCTAGATAGTAATTCCACTATAAATTTTATACTCATCCAATTGGCTTGGGACCAATATCAAGTTTGATAGAATTGCAATTTAGTGTATCATCAATGTCACTTAGTGCTAATAAAAGCACAAATTTTACTAACCCTTTGTTGGCCTGATCTCGATCCCTTCAACAATGAGGCCAGTCTTGTGGGTATCAGCAGCTTCTACCTCCATAAGTTTAATCTGCAGTTCGTCATCTTCTCCTCCCCCATTGAAAAATTGACCCAACTCAATCTCTAACAATCCATCTTCTCTCTGCTTGGGACGTGAAGTGTGCTGCTGGTTTGGCTCCATGACAAACAGGCCCAAGCGAACAGTTTGTTCATAAACTTCACCTCCGATAGTTCCCACTGAAGCCTTGAAAGGAGGGCCATCAAATCCATGGGCTCTGCTCCTCAACTTGTACACAAGGTAAGCGGCATAGTGTGTTTTGGGAGACAGAATGGAAGTACTCATCTTACTGCTGATGTCAAACCACCACACAAGATGAAGTTCCGCTACCTCTGGGAACCTGTTTGATTTTTACGTGTACACAGTTAAGAACTAGATGAAAAAAAAAAGAAGAAGTCTAAATTTAAAAATAATAAATAAATAAACAGACCTGGATTCTTCAGGTAGAGAAATCCATCTCCAATATTGAGGAGTGGCACCCATACAATGGACAGTTCCCTTGCAGCAAGAAGGTAACATTTCTTAAAATTCGATTTGTCCAAGAAAAAGCTCTGCTAGAAAGAAAGAAGATCAGTACAGATATGGCCACAAGCATACATACAACCAAATCTTTCATAATTTGAACACCGAGATAGAAGCTCCTTTTGTGTGTGTGTTTTATTCTGTTTTTCTATTTGCAAATGGTGCTATAACTAAATTCATTCAAGAACTGATCCCTTTGCTTATTTTCATTCAGCAAATTCAGAAACAGAATTAAGTGTTCTAGAAGTGGAAAACTAGGATGACAGTTTATAACATAGTAATTAATTATTATGGGATAGTAGCACCTTTTTAGAGTCGTCAATTAGGATGGGGTTATTGGAGAGAATGAGGTAGATCTTTTTCTTAGAAGACAAATTCAAGATATCCGATGATGATGATCGAGCAACGATGGCTTGATAATCGGACGGCAAGAACCTCTCCCAGACAGCATTGGACTCGGCAGCCGCACGGAATATATGAGAAACCACACACTCTGCAAGCATCCTTAGGACTCGTCAATGAAAATATGTCCGATATGCATCCCTCTGGTAATACTAATATGTTTGCAACAAAGGGTGGACCATTTCTTTCTCCTTCTCTCTCTTTTTCCATAATTTTATTCTCCTATGTTTCTATCTCTCTCACACTTTTTTTCTTTTTGGCTTTAATTGCTTATTGCTTATCGGTTAAGTATGCATTTGGATTGCATCTCCTCTACCTGTGCGTTTGCGTTTTCCTTCTTTCTTTTCTCTCCGTCACGTGGGATGTTGTCTGTCAGTAGGTCCTGTGCACTGTTTACGGGACCCACAAACCCCTTTTTTCAACAAAATTTTTATTAAAAATAGGTCCCACGATACTATTCACACATTTAAAAATTATTTTGCTATAGTGTTTTTAGTTTCCAGCAAAATAAGCGGTATCCAAACAGACCCTAAGTTTTTGTTCTCTCTACGGTATGATTTTTTTAAAGAATGTTCTAAAATTTATTTCAAGAGTAAAGCTGTGACTATAAATTATTTTACAATGTTTTTACAAAAAAATGTTATAGTTGTACTCTGGTTATATGATGTAGGCTAAATTGCAAAGTATACCCTAAAATTTGGAGTTGCTTGGATTTTACATCCTGAAGTTTGAAAATTTTAATTTTACACCTTGAAGTTTGATTCCGTTAGCTAAAAAACACCATCCGTTAGTTTTGGGTGTTAAGTGACATGTCATCATATTGACCTGTATTTGTTTTTTGCCAAATCAGCCATTAAACTACTGTTATTTCACTTAAAACAAGATTTTTTTTCCCAAGATAACACAATTTTTCAACCAATTTGGTTAGTTAACATAGCTTTCAAACTATTTAGGAAACTAACGTCTCAAGTTTGTTAGAATCGATTTTGCTAGCAAATCGTAGGAAATTGGGTTTGTAAATCTTGAGTTCCTGCTCTGAAAAACCACTCTCTACTTCCTTCTTCCTTCTTCCTCTCCAGCTCAAAAATCACGATCTCAGTACCGGCATCGGAGCGGCTCTTGGAATTAAAAAAAAAAAAAAAGGGAGAATCAGAGAAAAAGAGAGAAAGCAAAGACAGACCTAATTTGCCACTATGATGAGGACAGGTGGGTATGGGTCTCCTCTTCTTCTCTGTGGGTATGAATAGCATTTGTTGGGTTTTGGTTTACAGGTTCTGATTGGGATGAGTTGTGACGCGATTTTTGGTTTTGGGTTTGTGAGTTTCGATCGGTATGAGGTGGTGGCAAGTTTGTTGGGTTTGGGTTTGAGTTTGCAGGGTTCCGATTGGCTTTAATCGGTATGAGGTGTTGGGTTTGGGTTAGTGAGGAAGGTTTTGATCGGAACGATCATATCTGGGTTTTGCTGGTTTTGCTCTGATTGGATCAGAACTGTGAGGAAGGTTTTATTGGAGTTGATTGGATGAGATCAGACCTGTGAGGAGGAAGAATTTGCTGGAGTTGGTTGAAGGCAACGAAAGGAATTTTGTGTGAAACTCAAGTCTCCTGAGCTCGATTTCAACGTGGCCAGATCAAGGAACTCGAGTCTTTGTGCTCGAGTTACTACAGCAAAATCAACTCTAACAAACTCAAGATGTTAGTTTCCTAAATAGTTTGGAAACGGTGTTAACTAACAAAATTGTTTGAAAAATGGTGTTATTTTGAAAAAAAAAAAATCCCTTAAAACATAGAGAATAGCTGGCATCTCCAAATAGTGCTGTTTTGTCCAAAAATCAAAACACAAATTCCAGATTTTTTAAGACACCGTTTCACCCAAATGGAAAACACAACTCATAAATCAAAACCCACGACACCCTTTCACCCAAATTGAACCTATTCCCAAATCCCTAACCCACGAACCCCATAAACTTATAGCAGATCTCATAAAACCACTAGCAATTTCATACCAAATCCACTCTAGAGCATTGAACCCCTATCTTGGAAGTTGAGAAGTCGTGCAACAAGTGGTTCTCTATATATAAAAGATAGTATATACAGATGTAAGAAAAGTAGACTTCAAATGCCGACTGAAACACAATGAAATTCTCTCAATGCTTCGTCAAACATAATGGGATCCCCACAGGCATCTAATGCCCCTTAAAAAATTGGGAAACAAAATAACCTTTTCACTAACTCTTTTTTACATCATAAGAAGACTGCAAAGTTTGACGAAAAGCAGTTTATTGCACAGTTCAACTCTTTTAACAATAACTAAAACAAACAATTTGTCAATTGCTGAGCCGATGGTTTTGAGGGGATGGGTTCACGATGGGACTCTGCTCTGCGATATGGTATTGAGCTGATTCGTAGGGTTTTGAGTTTGGGAATAGCTACGAAACGGTATCGTAAGAATTTAGCTATGGATTTTGAGTTTTTGCTAATCTAATTGTATATGAATATGTTTTGAATTTATGTAGACCGATTTATGAATACCATAGTTTGGCCCCCCAAGCTAAAATTCCTAGCTCCGCCACTGTGGGATATACATATCAAAACCCACAAACCAAACCCATAAAAAAAATTGGATCTTGGAAGCAAAGAACATAAGATAGCAGTTACAAGTTACAACTCAAACGAACGTACCTTTGTAGCGCCATCGTTGAGGATTGGGTGGAGAGAGAGGTAGAGGTGTTTCAGAGAAGGAAAATTCAAGGGAGTGACAGATCGGGCGATGATGGCTTGCCAATCAGACCGTAACATTCTACTCCAGACAGCGTCGGAGTCGGCAGCCGCACGGAACAGATGAGAAACCGCACAAGCTCTGCCGGCGTCCTTAGGAGTCGTCCATGATAGTATGTGGGCTACGCATCCCTCTGGTAATTCTGCCAAACCATTCCTCTCGGAAAGAGAAACCATGATCACTCACAACTCTGTTTCTGTGTCTCGCACTCACAGGTATGAGAAAAGCAAGCGACTCAACTTTCTTTAGACGGGTGGAGTGTGGCATTAGTCTAAGAGCATTCCCATCAGCTCTTTCATAAAAAATGCCATTTTGTCACACCAAACACCTACTTTATCATTTTAGCACATCATTTTACAACATGCCATTTATCAGGTATTCTATTTTTTATTCTAAACATTAAAATAATATATAAAACACATTAAAATATCATTAAAAAAAAACTTCAAACAGTAATCTATATTACACAGCCCACCACCACCACCGCCGCCCAAAGCACAGCACCACCATCACCGCCGCCCAAAGCACAACACCACCATCACTACCCATAATAGCCCATCCCTACAACCACCACAATCCACCACCGCCGACAACCATAACCAAAACCCAAAACCCAAAATCAACCAAACCACCAAAATCAACCAATCAACCAAACCACCAAAATCAATCAATCAACCAAACCACCAAAATCAGCATAACACCACCACCACTGCCCATCCGAACCCACCCATCAAACCACAGCAAAAAAAAAAAAAAAAAAAAAAAAACACAGAAAAACGTGGCTAGAGGGAGATCGGCGTGGAAGTGATGCGTCGGAGGTGGGAGACCCATCAAACCCATCAAACCCAAATCAAACAGAGCTGCTTGAGCGTGAGGAGGAACTGCTGGGCGGTGTCGCGGACGGGCTGTTTGGCGTCACCGAGGTGCTCGACGACGGAGGGGACGAGGCCGGTGTTGAAGTGAGCTTGAAGTGGTCGCCGGAAAGCACGGCAGCGGAGTCCAGAGCTTGGGAGACCCATCAAACCCATCCCAAACCAAACAGAGTTGCTTGAGCGTGAGGAAGAACCGCTGGGCGGTGTCGCCGACGGCCTGTTTGGCGTCACCGAGGCGCTCGACGACGGAGGGGACGAGGCACGGCGGCGGAGTCCAGAGCTTGGGGCGCGCCTGGGAGACTCTGAGATAGAGAGAGAGAGGAGAGAGAAGGGCTGAGAGAAAAGTGAGGGGCGGACGAGAGAGAGAGAGAGAGAGAGAGAGAGAAAAGAAGAGAAAATGCCAGAGAGGAGAGAGAATTATTAAAAAATTAATTTTTATAAATGGCATTTCTGCCGTACCGTGGCATTTATAGAACAGAACTGTTCATGTGTGCCAAATGTTTTGGCATTTGGCACACCTCATGAGAGAGGATTTTTGGTGTTTGGTGTGCCAAATGCCAAATATTTGGCATTTGGCACACCTGATGGGAATGCTCTAACAATGTTAATTATATATTTACCCGTCATCGCATCGCTCTACAAAAGCGCCTGGGGGTAAGAGCGGAAGTTTAATTTTGATTAAAATAGGGTAGAATTTCTACCTTATAAACAAATATATATATATATATATATATATATTTTATCTAATAAAAAATAAGGTTAAAAAAAAGAGTAAATGTATTTTTGGTCTTAATATTTTGGGTCAATTCGTATTTTGATCATAAAATTGATTTCGTTCTTATTATCATTCCTATTTTTAAAAATTGTTTCTATTTTAATCATTACCGTTAGTCAAGTAACAAAACCCTATTACGTGGCAGATGGAGTGTTTTGGTTGCTGACATGGTACTGACGTGGCACTGATATGGCCTTAAAATATTATTAAAAAAATTATTTAGCATTTTTCAATGCCACATCAGCATTTTAATTTTTTACTTTCATATTATTATTATTATTATTATTTTTGGCCTTAAATCTAATATTATTATTATTTTTACTTTCATTATTTTTTTCCGTAATAACATAACAACCTGTTCTTCATGTTCTTCCCAAATTCAGGAAATAAACCCAGCAACCAATCCAATCTCTAGCAAACCCAAATCCAAATCCAGCAACCAAATCAAATCTCCATCAAATCCAGATTAACAAGAAATAAAACCCAGAATCAAGAGCAAACCTAGGACAAGAGCAAACCCAAAACAAATACAAACCCAGAACAGTGCAGGTGAACCCAAAACTGTTCTTCATGTTCTTCAGAAAAGAAGATGAAAACTTGCCCAGAAAATTAAAATAATCAATTTTTTTTTCTTTTATTGATTTTCTTAGCAAATAATCAAACCCATGAACCCAGAAAAATCATCAACAATTTGAAAAACAGAAAAATCAAACTTCACGTTCTCACAGTCAAACCCACCGATCAGTCAACAAACCCACGCCCACTAAGTCACCAAACCCACTACCACCATCGTTGATCAAACAAGAGAGAGGAAGAGGGATTCGGGTTTAGAGAGGGGAAAAAAGATGGAGATTGAACAAAGAAAGAAGCAAAAGAATGATACAAACACAAACAAGCAAAAGTCGGAGATTGCATGCCGTGCCCATGTTGCTGATCTCTTTTGCCTCTTCTTCTTCTTTTTTCTTAGGCCGATCTCCTCTTCTAATTCTTCTGGGCCGATCTTCTTCCCTCTTCTTTTTCTCAGCCGTGGTTTGGGATATTTTTCAACCAACCCAATCTGAGAGCAAGTCGTCTCAGATTGAGAGAGACAGAGACTAAGAGAGACAAATGTCACACAAACACACAAACTAATTTGGGTTTTTTAGCACTATAAATATGCATCTCTGGCTGATGTCATTTGGGATATGTATTTAATTTATTTTTGTTTTGATTTTACTTTTTTGGTTTATCTTAAAAGAAAGAAGAAAATGAAATAGATACAAATACAAACACAAACACAAAAACGCCAACATAGAGCGTGAATAGTGTTAGTTTAGTGTTTGTTTCTTAAAAAAGTTCAAGAAAAATTGAAATAATTGCTCTAAATTTTTTTTCTCAATCTTTAAAACTTTTTTTTTTAGTTTAAATTGAATTTTTTTATTAGAAATTAAAAAAAAATTAAAATGCTGATGTGGCATTGAAAAATGCCAAATAAAATTTTTTAATAATATTTTAATGTCATGTCAGTGCCACGTCAGCGTCATGTTAGCAACCAGGGCACTCCGTCAGCCATGCAATAGGGTTCCATTACGCAATAGGGTTCACATGACCCACAAACCTCTTTTTTCACCAAAACTTTCATTAAAAATGAGTCACACTATTCACATATTTAAAAATTATTTTACTATAGTATTTTCAGTTTTTAGCAAAATAAGCGGTATCCAAACGAACCCTAAATTTGACTAAAAACTCACTAGGCTGATGTGAATGCTCTTGAGACTTGGACTCAAACAAGCTTCTTCTTAAGCCAAACTCGTTCTATTCTTGGTTCATTTACAACCCTATTTGCCGTATTTTGATTTGCCGTGTTTTGATAGAGACGTATTTACATTTTTATCCTTAAAAAAAGTTATATGACCTACAGAGTGTGAGTGGCTATTTGGTCTCTTAGCTCTCAGTTGCTGAGCCTAGGATTACCTGCATGTGTTTGTCCAGATGATTAAGATATAAGGGGGCATTTTGTGTTGTCTCTCGTATTACGAATCTACAGAGGACACGTAATCTCTTTCAATGAATTTCCAATTTTATGCATTCTAGGTTGAAGTAACTGAGATTGCTTTTGTAATTTTTGTACTTTCAAATAGGTTTTTAAGATTTTCGTTATTGGTCTGATCCAAATCAATTTCATGACTCGATTATGAAATGTATGCAATATTCTTCATTTGCGGAAGAAATTGTGTGTATTGTATAGTCTGTATGTAGTTATTTTAATGGAAATTTGGGGAAAAATTAGTCTTTTTTTTCTTCTTCGATCCACTTTATCTACAAAATCAATGTCAAGCTATACAAAAAAGGTAATGCGGAATATTATAATGTGTAATATACACTTTTCTTATTCCAGCTTATTCTAACTATCATGCTGCAACTTCAAATTTTTAAAGATTTTAAGGATTTTATTCATAAAGAGCTATCCTTATCTTTCAAGGAATTTAGAAGAGCTATTTAAAATGATTTATTGACTATGATTAAATACTCTCGTAATAGTTAAAACATTAAAATCTTATAGGTAACTGGTAGATGGTCTAAACTGTCCAGTACTCATGGTAACTCTGAAATTCTTAAACACGCGCTTGGCCTAATACCAAATGAAACAAAAAAAAATAGAAAAGGCAAGTATTTAATAAAAGTTTGTTTGATAGTTTTTCTGCTCTCGTTAGACACAGCTAGGGCTGGACAAGATTATGCAGAATTGCGTTTTCTGTAGAATTTATTACCAAGTGTCATACCCAAATCCAAACCAGGATTCAGAGTCAAACCGAATTGCTAATATTATGCCTGTACCTGACATTAACACAAACCAATTAACTGTGTATAAAAAATTTTCTTTTCCTGTTACTAGTCTTTTACTCATGCTTATCAAGTAATTCTATTTATCATCTATAAGATATGGACGATTTTCCCATCTACAGGAAGTGACGAATCAGAGCATCTAGAATACCGTCAAATGTAATAACATAATGATAAGGTAACCTCAGTATACATAGCACAACAGAATTTATTTTTACTCAGCCATCGTTAAAATTGTTCCATCTCCCACTACCATACATCATAACTATCTAGGTACTCAAGTGTCTTAAAATATAATAACATTTCCATCATGACTCCTACATAAACTCCTCTACTGCTGAGACTTTGAGCTACAAAAGGAAAATACTTGCTCAGTAAGGGAGGCGTGACATGAGCATATATCTAACCTGCATGATAGGAAAAGTATTGTTAACATGTGGTTACGACTTCCTTATAAACAGTTTCAAGAGTTTGCATAAACATGTATAACATTCTCGAAAACGTAAAGCATATATCAATCTCATTCTGGAAACATCAACATAGATCACATGCTTATAACATAAAGTAACATCTTTAGAAAACATTTCCTGTAAAACATGACTGTGATCATTAGCTTGGAAAGCATCATCAATTCAACATATAACTGGGGTTCCATACACCATTCATGAGAATCATAACTTCCATACTGAAAATGCCAGTGCAGATCATAACCGCACATAAATTGTGAAACTCATGAATCTAAAGCTAAAACTATCATAGTGTCAAACATATTAAAGATATACTGGATCATAATCATTTAAATCATTTTCATAAACTTAACTACCTGGCCATTAGGGCCAGCCATTTTTCTGGTTATGCATCCCCCAGGTACAAACATCAGGGTACGGTTCATCTGACTGTGTCAGGTACTCCTCAGCCTATGCCGAGTACAATGTTACACTGACTTAATCCACAATGGTATATCCTTTCGTATGAAATTCATTTTCTTTCCAAAAACATTCTTTTCTTAAAACACATTTGTTTCCATAATAATAATTTCCTTGAAAAATCCTTTAGTCTCAAACAGAGGTTATAAACATCTTGCATATCCACATGATTTACTCATTATCTCACTATAAAACTTATGTATAGTTTGACAAAAAAACACGCTTAATTTCAAAGAAACATAAGCATAATCATGTTTATCAAAAAGCTTTGTTTTAAAACACATGTTTACAAAAATATGGGCTGCTAGACCTTCATATCACAATCCCTTACCTCAACGCAAATGCTTTTGCTTGTAGTGGAGTCCCCTACTGGTCTTGTCCTGCCCCTAAATAAAAAACAGCCACTTTCATTGTTAAGCACGCTATTCAACTGATGGAGTGTTATAATCCATAATTTCGTTACTTACACCCTCAAGTTCCTATACCTATTAATTCTTCACCCTAACTAGGCCCCTGTGAATTCCTACAACCATCCCAAATGCAACCAAACACTCAAACATGCAATTACCAGTTTAAAACATCAAAACACACAAAACTGAGTACTAATCATAAAAAACTATAGTTGCAGGGCTTATAATTTTTCCTTTGTGTACTAAACAGTAGAACTAAGTTACATGAACATCGAGATAGAATTGCAATTTAGTGTATCATCAATGTCACTTAGTGCTAATAAAAGCACAACTTTTACTAAACCTTTGTTGGCCTGATCTCGATCCCTTCAACAATGAGGCCAGTCTTCGTCACGTTACCAGCTTCTATCTCCATAAGTTTAATCTGCAGTTCGTCATCTTCTCCTCCCACATTGAAAAATTGACCCAACTCAATCTCTAACCATCCATCTTCTCTCTGCTTGGGATGTGAAGTGTGCTGCTGCGGGACAAACAGGCCCAATCGAACAGTTTGTTCATAAACTTCACCTCCAACAGTTCCCACTGAAGCCGTGAAAGGAGGGCCATCAAATCCATGGGCTCCGCTCCTCAACTTGTACACAAGGTAAGCGGCATAGCGTGTTTTGGGAGACAGAATGGAAGTACTCATCTTACCGCTGATGTCAAACCACCACACATGATCAAGTTCCGCTACCTCTGGGAACCTGTTTGATTTTTACATGTACACAGTTAAGAACTAGATGAAAAAAGAAGTCAAAATTTAATAATAAATAAATAAAGGAGTACTAATATATAATAGGGACAGACCTGGATTCTTCAGGTAGAGAAATCCATCTCCAATACTGAGGAGTAGCACCCCATACAATGGACATTTCCATTGCAGCAAGAAGGTAACATTTCTTACCACTCGATTTGTCCAAGAAAAAGCTCTGCTAGAAAGAAACAAAGAAGATCAGTACAGATCTGGCCACAAGCATACATACAACCAAATCTTTCATACTTTGAACATGGAGATAGAAGCTCCTTTTGTGTGTGTGTTTCTATTCGCAGATGGCGCTATAACTAAATTCATTCAAGAACTGACCCCTTTGCTTCTTTTCATTCAGCAAACTCAGAAACAGAATTAAGTGTTCTAGAAGTGGAAAACTAGGATGACAGTTTGTAACAATAGTACTTAATTATGAAGGGATCGATAGTAGCACCTTTTTAGAGTCGTCAATTAGGATGGGGTTATCGGAGAGACCGAGGTAGATCAGTTTCTTAGAAGGCAAATTCAAGATATCCGGTGATGATGATCGAGCAATGATGGCTTCATAATCGGACGGCAAGAACCTCTCCCAGACAGCGTCGGACTCTGCAGCCGCACGGAATATATGAGAAACCGCACACACTCTGCAAGCATCCTTAGGACTCGTCAATGAAAATATGTCCGATATGCATCCCTCTGGTAATACTGATATGTCTGCAACGAAGGGTGGGCCATTTCTTTCTCCTTCTCTCTCTGTGTCCATAATTTTCTTCTCCTATGTTTCTATCTCTCTCACACTTTTTTTCTTTTTGGCTTTAATTGCTTATTGCTTAACGGTTAAGTTTTATTTTTTTTTTTGGTGAAACGCTCCATCACATGGGATGTTGTCTGCCTCTTTGACAAGCTTCCGCCTCCACTTTTTTTTTTTTTTTTTTTTGGTTTGAAGCGCTCCATCACATGGCGTGTTATCTGCCTCTTTGACCATCTTCTCCCTTCCTGAGATGTGTCTGTCAGTGGGTTCTGTGTACTATTTGTAGTACTCACAAATCTTTTTTTTAACAAAATTTTTATTAAAAATGAGTCTCACGATACTATTTATACATTTAAAAATTATTTTTCCTAAGTTCTTGTTCTCTCTACGGTCTGATTTTTTTTAAAAGAATGTTCTAAAATTTATTTCAAAAGTAAAGCTATGGGCGAAACCGCACACGCTCGTATCCTTAGGACTCGTCAATGAAAATATGTCCAATATGCATCCCTCTGGTAATGCTGATATGTCTGCACCCAAGGGTGAACCATTTCTTTCTCCTCCTCTCCTTTTTTTTCCTTCATTTTCTTCTCCTATGTATCTCTCTCTCACACTTTTTTTCTTTTTGACTTTTAAGTGCTTATTGCTTCACGGTTAATGTTGGATTATACTTGGCTAAGATGTCATGAATGTTCTTGTATTTTATGCTTACTATGGAACAACTTTTAAATCTTTTTGCTCAAAATACACAGTAAGCTTTGGATGAGTTTTTATAGTTCTAGAAACAGCTAGTGCTGAGAATACTATGGGAAATCAACTTGGGAATAAGAAGCTGCAATTCCAAAGACAGTTGCTGCAATTTGAGTGCAATGAACTAGCTGTGGACGACTAAATTTCTTGGTTCGAAATGAGTCAAACAAGTAAAATAGTTTTACAAATGTGAATTTGTATTGATAATTATGTGGTACAATTCTCTGTAATTACAAAAGAGTAATCCTCTGATTCGATCTCCTTGAAAGATTTGTTGATTGGAGTTGTAGTAATGTGATTTTGATTTGAACACCAAATATACTTCAATTTGGCTGAAGAATGGATCGAAGATCTTTGAAACAGAATTACAATGAATCTCTGGCTATGAGCTTGTTAGAAATTCTTTGTTCTTCGTGTTCTTCGTACGTTCTTCGTGTTCTTGGTGCGTTCTTCGTCTTTGAAAATTTGTGGTGGAAGTTCTTCGGGGCTTTAGAGGCTTGAATCCGTAGAGCTTCACTGATTTGTGGTTTGTGAGGTTTCTGGAGGCTTTTGGGCTTGATTCCAGTGAACTTTGAGATCTACGCAGGTAATTTTGATGATTCTACTTCGAATGTTCTTCGTATTCGAAGGTTGAAGTTCTTGAAGTTCTTGGAGGCTTTAGAGCTTGGTTCCGGCAGAGCTTCTGGACTTCTGAATCTTCTCTGATGCTGCTTTACTTCAGATGGCTTGATGTCCTTTCTCCCAGCCCTCTTCAGATCTCTTCAAATGCCTTAGGAAGGCTTCTATTTATAGGAGTTTAGGAGTGGATGAGTGACACGTGGCGGAGCTTGATTGGTGACACGTGGCAGAGCTTGATTGGTTCGCTTACGTCATCACTTACACGTGCTAGACTGATTGTGTCATCACTTACACGTGCGAGGTTGCTTGTGTCATCGCTTACACGTGTGTTGATGTGTGATTGGCCTTTGCATGACACTTGGCAAATTTCTGTTGGTTTCTGAGTAGTGATAGTAAAACCTAGCAGCAATATGTGGTGCTTTGTAATTGGCTGTATTTTGTGGACTTGGTAATGTGACATGTCAGCTTGTGCTAGGTCGGGAATTTTTTCTGTCTACAAATGCCCCCTCGAGACTCGTTCACGCACACAGTTTCAGAGTGTGGTGTGGGAATGAGTTTCGAAAACAAATTTTTACACTTGGCTCTTCAAATGAAGTAGTTGAAGGTGGTGGAGCTTTCAGCAGGATGAAATAATTTTCGAGGAGTAGACCCACCCATATGAAAGGCTTTGATGAGACCGAAAAGGGGTCTGCGAGTATTTGAATGTACTTGCGTGAACGAGCCTTCTCAGCAAAGGTTAAGTTGAAGTAACTTCAGAAGAGTGTTCCATGGTATTCGGAGTGGGTTGGTGAGGCTGAAAGTTGTTTGCGAGAAGTTGGATGTACTTGCAAGATTGAATCATTTCAGCAGATGTTAAGCTGAGGTAATTTCAGAAGAGTATTTTGGATCGTTGGCGGCGATCACAAGGTGTGGAAGATGGGGAAGATGAGAGGATGGTAGTTGGGTACAGCATGCAGAGTCATGGGGCTAGCCTCGTGTTTTTAAGAATCGCTGGTGAAGTCATCTCAGAAGAGTATACTTCAAATTACGGCGAGGCCATGTGGGAAAGTGATTGAGTGCGCATGCGTCATCGTTTTACTCAGGTTAAGTTGAGGTAATTTCAGAAGCTTATGGATTATAGGGATGTTGATGAGGGTGGTGAAGAAGACGGGGATGAAGCAAAGTGAATGGGTGAAACACAGGCCACCATGGTGCTGGCCCTGTACGTCAGGGATCCTCTGGTGTAGATATTTCTGGGAAGTACAACTTTGGATCCCGGACTGACTGCATGCTGAATGAGGTCCGGTGACAAGTCGTAGAATGCGCCTGTGTGATAAGACCATGCCGACGGACGTTAAGTTGAAGTAATTTCAGAAGAGTACTTTCTGAAACACTTCAAGCTGAATTTAAGTTGGAGTAATTCCAGAATGTGTGTTTTGAGGTACCAGCAACGATGACCTTTGGGTCCCACTGGGGTGGGGACATGGAATAAGGCTCTGGTAACCATTTACCAGCTCCAAAGGCTGAACTCTGATGAGCTGATGCCTTGAAGGTTGTTTCAAGTGTTGGATGAAAGACAATTTGTAGGACACCCCAACACTTTTTACCATCTTCACCTATTGACACTTGTTGGGAAAGCACAACAAAATGAAAGATGTTTGTTCCGAACCTCTACCTTTGCGGTAAGACTAACGCTGCGTTTGTTTTGGGTGAAATTCATTTCCGGAAATGGTTTTCTATATTTTCGGGTGTTTGGTTGCGCTGGAAAAAGCAATTTTTCGGAAATCATTTTCAATTGACTGTGAGTCAAAGGTGAAAATGATTTCCAGAATCATTTTCACTTCAAATGACTTCCGGAAAACAGAGAGAAAGAGAGAGCACGAAGACAGAGAGAGAGAAAGAGAGAAAGAGAGCACGAGCACCGCACCGAGGAGCCCACACACGCCGGAGATGTCGCCGGCGAACCCCAAGCACCGCGCCGATCTCGCCTTCGATCGCACTACGTCGATCTCGCCTTCGATCGCCGGCGATCGCCTTCGATCACCTCCGCTCGATCTCGCGATCTAGCCTTCGATCTCGCGATCTCGCCTTCGATCTCGCACTGGCGAACCCAGAAGCCGTCGCCGATCGTTGATCTCCTTCGAACCCAGAACCCAGCGCTCTTCGCACCGGCGAGTCGCACCGCGCCGCGCTGTCGATCGTCGATCGTCGTCGACCCAGACCCATAGCGATCTCTCAGTTTTTTTTTTTTTAAAGTTTGATTGTTGTTGTTGTTTTTTTTTTGATGAACTGATTGTTGTTGTTGTTGTTGTTGTTGTGGTTGTTGTGTTGTTGTTGTCGGATGTTGTTGTTGTTGTTGTTGCCGGAATTTGCTGCCGGAATTTGTTGTTGAATTGGCTGTGATGTTGAAATTTTTTGTAATAAAATTTGTTTGGTTGCTGAGAAAATGTGAAAAAATTGTAGGAAAATAGTATTTTCCTAATAACACATGAAAATATTTTCCACAACAATTTTCATAATACAACCAAACACTTGAAAATATTTTCCTTTTTCGGAAAATAGGATTTCCGGAAAATACCTATTTTCCGGAAAATATTTTACGGCAACCAAACGGACCCTAAACAACTTGAGAAGGACTATAGATTTCTCAAAGCAGCTAGGAAGCTCCTTGAACTAGGGTACGGGAGATTCAGTTGGCCTTAGATCTCTTGATTAGGTAGATCTGAGACTACAAGGAACAATGATACGGGCTATGTTATGAGAAATTTTATGGACAAATGTAGTCGTTAAGTAGAGAAACAAAGTTTGTTTAGATCTCAAAACTACAATGATGTTGTGATGAGGTTTTTTACTGAACCATGAGAAGGTTGGGTTTAAGATGGTTACGAAGCAATATTGGTTGCTAGGTATTGAGGATGATGAAGCTATAGTGAGAAATGGCTGTGAGCAGGAGGACTTGAAAATTTGAAAGAAACAAATCTTCATTTCATGACTCGGTGTGTTTTTCTTGATGAGTTTTTGATGAATCCGGCCCTTTTATTTATAGTGGAGAGATGAAGAATGGTAGATAGGTATTTGAGAATGACGGTTGAGAATTTTTGGTGAGAATGGTAGATTCCCGACTGGTAGGTGCCGAATGGTAGGTGAGAATGTTTGGCACCAAAAGGAGAATGGTAGGTTGGACGGGTGACTCGATGTAATTTCAAGTTCAAGACACACTTGCGAGAGTTCATCTGTACTTTGAAAGGAAAGCCTTGATGGGGTCTGGAGAATAACCCTGAGGGGATCCAAACTAAATGGATGAATCTCAAGTTTCGATCTTGGGAGCTTAAGTTTTGGACACTGTCAGTACTTCGGAGATGTGGATCAGATTGGTGATTTTCAAGTGATGAAAAACTATGCAAGACAAGTCTGGCTCGAAAATCTTGACTTTTGGTTGATTTCAACACAAAAGACAACTATCTTGGAATTGAGTTATTTGTGCAATTTTCGAGTCTCAAATAATGGAACGGACTCCAAAATTGGAATGTACGCGAAAAATTGAGTAAGATAGATCCATCTTAAAAATTTTGACTTTTGGTCAACATTTACGCAAAAGTCAACTTTTTGGAAATTGGACGTTTGCACAATTTCCGAGTTTCGAATGAAGAAACGGATCCCAAAATCGGAATGTACTCGAAAAACTGAGTGGGACAGGCCCCTTTTGAAAATTTTGACTTTTTGGTCAAAGTCAAAGGTCAAACTTGGTCAAAGTTTTTTTTAAGGCGGTTCGGACGGGGTCAGATTTCCGGTTCTGGCCGGGTCAAACGGGTCAGACCGGGGTAGTGTAGGATGATGTCATCCATGACGTCATAGAGGCGCGTGTGAAACTGCCAGCGCGTGATTTGGCGATGGTGGCGCGTGTCGGCGCGTGAGAGAGAGTTGGATCTTCTGGTGGCGCGTGGCAGCGCGTGGAGGCGTTTTTGGGCCTGAAATTTTGGGGTTTGGCCGATCTAAGGCCATAGAAGACTCCTGTAGGGTCAGTTTTGTGAAATTGTGGGCAGATTTTCACAGATTCGAAGGACTAAACAGTTAGTCATCGCGAGCTTATGGTAGCGCGTGGTGGCGCGTGGCGGCTCCGTTGATGATGATCTTTCTGGGTTTTGTAGATCAAAGTCTGTTTAAGGTCCCTATGGGTTCAGTTTTGTGAAATCCTGAACAGATTTGCACAGATTTTGAAAGACTACTCCGTTGGTCACTGTGAGTTCGTGGCCGCGCATGGGAGCACGTGGATAGTCTACTGGGTTTGATTTTTTCCTGGGCCTTTGCAGCTTGAAGTCCTTAGAAGATTTATGTGGATTGACTTTTGTGAAATCTTGTCAGAAGTTTTAGAAATTCGGAAGAGGAGACTGCAGGCATTGTTAAACTTGTTGCCATTTTAGTCTTCATTGTGGTTCTGACAGTGTTTGAAATTTCGGGCAGATTGACGAATCGGCAAATGTCTCTCTGTTTTTAAGGTCGGTAGCACAATCACTTTGAACAATATCCAGTCTAGAATGTGCAATAGTTTCTTTCTGATAGCATGACGCATTTATGGTCACTCCTTTTTTTTCAAGGTTTGGTGCAGACTTCCCTGACCTTGAGTTTGCAAAATCTGACTTTGAGCTCCACAATCCTCTATATAAGGCCATCCGGAGTATGTACTAAATTGCACAAGCAGAGTCTCCGTGAGTAGCATAATACTAAGTGTAGAGAAATTATGTTTTTTTTTTTTTAATTATTATTTTTTTTATCTCTTTTTTTTTTCCACATGCTTGGTTTGTACTAACCATTTTTTTTTTTTGACAAGCTAGAGATTAAAATTGAAGCTCTCTCTTTATCGAATTTTTTTTTTTTTTTTGGGTTGAGACATGCCATGAGATTTTCTACTGACAAGTTCTTTGTTGTTGCTTGTTTTTGTTATGCAGCATGCTTTCTTTGGCAATTAAGCCGCACCAACACTTGTCTTTTCAACGCAGTCATCTCAAGAGTCTTTGCAACGCAACCACATCAAAAGTCTTTACCATGAAGATATGCCACCAGTTGTCCTTGTACTGAAGCCATGCCAACATTTTTTTTTTTTTTTTTTTTGCCATGAAGCAATATTGGCACTTGCATATGTCATGAAGTCGCACCACCATTTGCACTGAAGCTGTGTCAACATTCATCTTTGCCATGTCAACACTCATCTCAGCCATGAAGCCATGTAAACAATTCATTCACACCAAAGCGGTGCCGACATTCATCTTTGTCATGAAGCTACATCAACACTTCACTTGCACTGAAGTCGTGCCAAGATTCGTCTTTGCCATGAAGATACATCAACACTTTATTCGCATCGAAGCCGTGCTAACGCTCATCTTTGTCATGAAGCCACGACAACACTCCACACTAGCACTTGCACTCGCATTTGAAGTTGCACCCATATTTGCCTTTATAATAAAGCTACAACAGCATCAATTTTCAGAGGCAACATAGCTCAGACATCGAGGTGCATAGCACTATAGCTAGACATCAGGATTCCAAAGATGCCAACAAGAAGTTGAAAATGCAAGAAAAGGCCAACAAAACCTTGAAGATGAGGGAAAGAATGATGCCAATACGTTGAAGATGTCAGAACATGCCACCAAGAATTTGACACTGCATGAACATGCCCATAGAGGAGAGATGATGCAACACTGACTTCAGATATATAATCTATCATCATTCTGGAGGAAGTTGACGTTATCCAAATTTCAAAGACATGATGTAAAACGACACCACTCAGAAGGGAGATGATGTGGTTCAAATTTCAGAGCTATGAAGTGGCACAACCTAGAAGAGAGACGATGTAGCTTAGACTTGCAAGGTACAAGAAGATGCCCCTAGGAGATAAGTTATGCAAAGCATACTTCAGAAACGTAGGAGAATGTCCATAGAAAATGAGCAATGCCATGCAGACTTTATTTCTTGCAAAAGAGGTTGAAGATTTTATTTTGCTCCATAACCAAGAATCAACTTATGCTTATCATCATTTCAAGGAAAGCTAAGCAACGTCAACTCCTTACAGTCTTCATCTTCGACTACAACGATCTTCGATCATCCTATCGAGCAATTAACTATCTTTAAGCAATGTCTTGCCAACTAAAGGAGCCTTAAAAGCATATTGACAACCGTGGCAAAACTCTTTAAGCCAGACTGACAATCCTTCTTCTTTTCATGTGACTGAACTTAGTGACAAGTACTAAGCTGCCTATGTACCCCAGAGAGGGATCAAGTCATCACGTAGTTCAACATAAATTTTTTTTTATAATTTTTTTGATATTTTCTTTTTGGATGATTTCATTGTTGTTGTTGTTGTTGTTTTTTTTTTTTTTTTTTCATAATTTGATAACTTTTTTTTTTTTTAGTGCGTGACTGAACTGAGCAAAAGATACTAAGTTGCCTACGCACCCTCGAGAGGGATCAAGTCATCACGTAGTTCAAAAGATTTTTTTTTGCAAAAAGGGGGACTCAGTGTGTAATAGTGGGTATCACCACTAATCGAACCCGAGACCCCTCAAGGGCGACATGGGCATCCAACCACTACGCCACACTAGCAATTGGTGACATAGAATAGGATTAATTTCTCCTTATTGGTATGCTTTCAGAGGTAATGGGAAGACATCATATACTTTTGCAGCGCTACAGTGGGTAGTTTAAACTCTTACCAAGGAGCAATCCTAGATTTTCAAGCATCGAAGCGTTTGAGGAACTTCCCATTGATGGGGCCGATCCTTGCATCATCATTGTTGATCAACTTGTATGCTTGGTTGGTGTTTGCCCCCTGCTTAAGAGTTGGAAGTACATCACAAGCAACGGTCACATGGTTTGACCCGACAACTTCATTGAAGTCTAGATCAATCTTGTTTTATTTGGCACGCTTCATAATTTGTTCTTTGAAGACGAAGCATTTTTGGATTAGGTGGCCAATGATGCGATGATATTTGCAGTAGTTAGGGTCTTCAACTTTCCCTATGTCTTCTGGTTGTCTTCATTCTGGCAATTCAATCAGTTTCAATTGCAGTAGTTGTTCAAAGATGTTTGGCACATCTTCATCAGGGAACGGATATACTTTTTGTTCTCGCTCCTTTAAAGTCAGGCGACGCATCTCGCTCTTTTGCCATCCTTCAAGCTGTTTTTCATTTGCCTTCGCTTCTCTTCTTGGAACCTTGACTTCGGCAGTGTTAACAACCATTAGGTCTTTGAGGTTAACTTTTGCATTCCTATCATTCTTCCTTACTTCCTTTTTGCTTTCCTCAAGTATGGGAGGATTTGTGCTTCCATGGCTAGCAATGCTCAACTCCATGTCATGTGCACGAGTTGCTAACTCTTCAAATGTTTGAGGCTTTATCCCTTGAAGGATGTAAAGAAGTCCCCAATGCACGCCTTGGATGCACATCTCTACAGTAGAAATTTCAGAAAATCGATCTTTGCAATCCAAGCTCAAAGAACGCCATCGATTGATATAATTGACCACCGGCTCATCTTCCCATTGCTTGGTATTAGTAAGCTCCATCATGCTCACTGTACGACGCGTGCTATAGAATCGATCAAGAAACTCTCTTTCGAGTTGTTGCCAACTGTCGATTGACTCGGGTTCTAAGTCTGTATACCAATCAAAGGCATTTCCCTTGAGCAAACGGACAAATTGCTTTACAAGGAGGCCTCCTTGAGTCCCTGCGTCCTCACAAGTTTCTACAAAATAAGCAATGTGTTACTTAGGATTTCCATTGCCATCGAACTGCAAGAACTTGGGGGGTTGATACCCATTTGGCATCCTCATGTTGTTGATGCGTTTTGTGTAGGGTTTTGAATATGTGAGAGAACTTGTAGAAGAACCTCCATATTGTGCTCGGATGGTATTTGTTATCATGTCTTGTATTTGTTGGATTGACAACGAAGCAACCGAAGTAGATTGTTCTCGTCGGGGAGTGTTTTCAATTTCTCTCCCTTCGTCATCCTTTGCGGATGTGAATTTATGACCATGGCTTGATTCACCAAGATCTTGTACTTTGAGTTTGTTCATTAAAGTTGCAATTTGGAGGTCCTTATCTTCAAGTGCTTTTGTGAGAAGGACAACCCTTTATTCCATTTCAGCCATCTTTTCTTCCATGGTAGAGGTGTTAGTCATCATGACTGACACAACTTCCCAAGATGATGGAGAAGAAAGTGATTTGAAGTGGGCACATGAAATCTCATCTTTTGGGTTCCCTTTGATGGGAGAGAAATCGTGCGACCAACTTCTTGTGAAGGAAGAAGGGGATTGGCCCCCATACTCGAGGTGTTCCAAGGTGGAGATGTCCTTGTTGATGACCTTGTTTCTTGTAAGAGGGTCTAAGGAGATGATTGTTTGGACCTTAGCTTCCTTGGTTGATTGAGATTGAAATTGATTGTTTGCTGTGGGTTGGTTACAATTGATTACACCAATGCAGTTATTGGTCGTAGTCGTACCAAGTTTAGTTGAAGTAGCTATTGTTGAAGCTTGAATGTTCTTGCTAGAGGCCATTTGAGCTAGTAGCAAGATGATGAAGATTTCTTTCTTTGAAGAAGAATGAGATGAGAGGCAGAGATGTCCCACCGGGCGTGCCAGAATATGTGGACGACTAAATTTCTTGGTTCGAAATAAGTCAAACAAGTAAAATAGTTTTACAAATGTGAATTTGTATTGATAATTATGTGGTACAATTCTCTGTGATTACAAAAGAGTAATCCTCTGATTCGATCTCCTTGAAAGATTTATTGATTGGAGTTGTGGTAATGTGATTTTGATTTGAACACCAAATATACTTCAATTTGGCTGAAGAATGGATCGAAGACCTTTGAAACAGAATTACAATGAATCTCTGGCTATGAGCTTGTTAGAAATTCTTTGTTCTTCATGTTCTTCGTACGTTCTTCGTGTTCTTGGTGCGTTCTTCGTCTTTGAAGATTTGTGGTGGAAGTTCTTGGGGGCTTTAGAGGCTTGAATCTGTAGAGCTTCACTGATTTGTGGTTTGTGAGGTTTCTGGAGGCTTTTGAGCTTGATTCCAGTGAACTTTGAGATCTAGGCAGGTAGTTTTGATGATTCTGCTTCGAATGTTCTTCGTATTCGAAGGTTGAAGTTCTTGAAGTTCTTGGAGGCTTTAGAGCTTGGTTCCGGCAGAGCTTCTGGACTTCTGAATCTTCTCTGATGCTGCTTTACTTCAGATGGCTTGATGTCCTTTCTCCCAGCCCTCTTCAGATCTCTTCAAATGCCTTAGGAAGGCTTCTATTTATAGGAGTTTAGGAGTGGATGAGTGACACGTGGCAAAACTTGATTGGTTCGCTTACGTCATCGCTTACACGTGCTAGACTGATTGTGTCATCGCTTACACGTGCGAGGTTGCTTGTGTCATCGCTTACACGTGTGTTGATGTGTGATTGACCTTTGCATGACACTTGGCAAATTTCTGTTGGTTTCTGAGTAGTGATAGTAAAACCTAGCAGCAATATGTGGTGCTTTGTAATTGGCTATATTTTGTGGACTTGGTATTGTGACGTGTCAGCTTGTGATAGGTCGGGAATTTTTCCTGTCTACACTAGCATCTTGAAATTGTGAGAGAAAATGAATTTGAGTGTTAATTTTCTGGTTCCATCTTTATTAATTTGTTTCCCTTTAAATAGCATACATGATACAACTTATGATAAGCACCTAACTCATAACATAAACTTGATAACAACTAGCAAACAACCCAATCCTATCCTCTACACTTCAGAAAGTCTAGGAAACAAGCTATTAATAATTTCTCTCTAACTAAATAATCCTTCTAGCTAAGGAGACCAACCAGCCTTCAATCTTGAACTTCATCACTTATCCATCTCATCCAAAGTCGATAATAGCAGCTCTTTCACATTCAACTAGCTAATGTTTTAAGTGAAATAACAGTAGTTTAATTGCTGATTTGGCAAAAAACAAATACAAGTCAATAGGATGACATGTCACTTAACACCCAAAACTAACGAAGTGTGTTTTTAAGCTAATGGAATCAAATTTCAGGGTGTAAAATTAAAATTTTCAAATTTCAGGATGTAAAATCCAAGCAACTCTAAATTTTAGGATATACTTTGCAATTTAGCCTATAACCAAAGTACAACTACAATATTTTTTTGTAAAAATATTGTAAAATAATTTATAATCACAGCTTTACTCTTGAAATAAATTTTAGAACATTCTTTTAAAAAAATCAAACCACAGAGAGAACAAAAACTTAGAGTCTGTTTGGATATTATTTATTTTGCTGAAAACTGAAAACACTATAACAAAATAAATTTTAAATGTGTGAATAGTTTCGTAGGACCCATTTTTAATAAAAAATTTGTTGAAAAAAGAGGTTTATGGGTCTCATAAATAGTGCACGAAACTCACTGATAAACACATTTTAGCAGAGGTGACAGCTTGTCAAAGAGGTAATGGGTGCACAGAACTCACTAACAGACAACATCCCATGTGATGGAGCGCTAAAAAAAAAAAAAAAAAAAAAAAAAAAAAGGTAAACGCACAAGTAGAGGAGACGCGCGGACCCACTGACAGACAATATCCCATGTGATGGAGCGCTTCTAAAAAGAAAAAAAAAAGAAAAAAGAAATAAGGAAAACGCAAACGCATTGGTAGAGGAAACGCAATCCAAATGCATACTAAAGGTCCGTTTGGATACAATTTATTATTGCTGAAACCGAAAACTGAAAACGCTGTAGTAAAATAATTTTTAAATGTGTGAATAGTATCGTGAAACCCATTTTTAATGAAAAAGTTGTTGAAAAGTGAATTTTGTGGCTCCGTAAACAGTACACTGATCACGGAAAAGTCAAACTTTTCGGCCAAACAGTGCTAAACAGTGGGAACAGTAAATTTTGTCCCCTCTGACGTGCAGCAGAAGAAAAAAAAAAAAAAAAAAAAAGCTGAAAACGCAGACGTGGGTGAAATAATTTGTATCCAAACCGCACCTAAGAGTTTAGTTAAAAATTAATATAGCTTATAAAAACTTATGAAATTAAGAAAAAGGCAACCAAAGTGCTAAACATTGTACAATGACTACATGATTTCAATATAGAATTAGGCCTATTAAACATACCTTCTACTTGAAATGAAACTGTGTAAGAAGCAAAACAAAATTCCTAACACTACTGTTTTAAAAGAACATGAGTTCAAAGAGGCATGAAACTTCACTCTTTCATTTCCAAAACCAAACAAAAAAGTTCAAAATTGCAACTACAAAAAAAGAAAAGGGGATCAATAAAAAGAGAAAACAATGGAAAAGTGTTCACCCATTAAGTAGATAACTAAAACTCTATGAAGCATTTTTTTTTTTTTTGGGTAAACTGGACAATGCATTCAACTAAGGAGAAGTAACATCAGAAGCAGGACAAAGCCTGATCTGAGATAGTCCATACAAGTCTGACATAAAAGCATCAAGGATGTTGGGGGGTGGGGGGGGGGGGGGGGGGGGGGAGATTAGAAGATAAAGAGCATCCTAATCTAGCAAGGCCATCAGCACAGCGGTTGCCTTCCTGAAAGCAATGAATCACCTTTACTTGGGGGATTTTGGGAAATCAATGCCCTGCAATCAGCCACAATAGCATAGTTAGTAGCGTTCGGGCTTCCAGTACTGTTCATCAAATCAGAAATTACTTTAGCATCCAATTCAACTTCAAGAGCGTTAACGTGCATATGCAGGCACATCTGTAACCCATCTCTATGAAGCATTTTAACAAACACGTTCAGTGCCTACTCAAAAAAGAAAAGAAAATAGAAACGTCTAAATCACATCAACTTCAGCCTCAGCAACAGCAAGTAATTCCAACATTAAGCAAGAGGGTAGGTCCGCTTAATTCAATCTAATAGGATTGGCTAGAACTTTTTTTTTTTTTTTTTTTGGTGATAAAAAAGATAGCTATGGTTTATTAATTATGAAAATTTGTGTAGAACGGGTAACCAAAAAAAAAGGAATTTTCTAATCAGGTCTAGATTTGTAAATCCAAATGCTTTGTAAGACAACATTCCACATGAGATAGCCAGCAAACCAAATATTAAACTACATAAATGTAGTATTACTTAATTACAAGATGTTTAAAGTTTAAACCCACAGATCGGTAAAAGAACTAAACATTCAAAGATATTTACAGTTCCATCCAGGCCAAAAAAAAAAGGGACAATTCTTGAACAGAAAGGAGAAAGCAAAACGAAACAAATCAGGGCAAAGAAGGTTTGGTTTGACCATAAAAGCATCAGTACTCAGAAGCAAGTGAAAGACTAAAAAAAAAAAAAAAAAACTTAGTCCCTAAAATTCCTGGGGATGGAGGCCGAGATGAAGAGGGAGCTTGAGAGGCTGCTGCAGTAGGAAGAGAGGGATAGGGCGATTTGTGGCTAAACAATTCGGCGAGGTGAGTGGAAGATGAAGGAGAGGTCACCATGTGGAGTCGGTAGGGAGCCTACCCCCTATGTGAGAGCTCATAGCACTGCTCTAGGACTATGTAAGTATTTTCCTAACCCAAACAGAAAATGAAACGCATTAAAAATAAGAAAATGATCACATACCCTGTGGATGGGCTGCTTGTTGTTGTTGTTGTGGGGCTGGGGCTGGAGGTGGGTGACGTTGTTGTCTGTGTGTTTGTAGATCAGTGCTATTGGAGAACACATTTTGACAAAGGTTACATTCGACATGATAATATGCATGTGCGGCCACGTTATGGTCATGGAAATCATTCAAGTTGTTAAAGAACATCCGGTGACAATGGCAGCAAGTAAATTCATTGTCGTTGTTGTTGTTGTCCATAATCTTCAGTGAGAGGAGAGCTTTTTCTCTTTGCTGTTCTCTAGAGTCTAGAGAGTCAGAGAGGAGAGTCAGGTAAAAGTTGTTTTTCTTTGCTCAATTGCTATAAATCGTAGCATCCATTTATATAGATCGGGAAGGGAAGAACCAACAGTTAAAGCTGTGACGGTGAGTTCTAGCCTTGAGTGGGATTAAAAATGCAAAATCATGTAAAATAGAAAAAGGAGCTGCTTTTACACATTTTGCTTCAAAAATACACTACATCAGTCCTTCTAAAAATGTCTAAAAGTGTGTATATCTAACCGTATAATTTTACACGGTTACTGTAGCTCGTGTAAAGATTATTTTATTAATTTCTGTTCGCTCCTTTTTTTCTCTCTTTTCTCCTTGCTCAACAAACTCAGTAGCTTCACCACTTCTCATCTTCTTCTTTTTCCTCAGATGCACACAAACGCAAACACACCCACACACAAACACATCCACACAGAGCTCCAATCAACACAGAGATTCACTTGCTCAAAAAAAAAAAAACATGAGATACACAAACACACCCACACACAAACAAACCCACACGGACAAACAACAAAGAGACAGATCGGAGCCTGATCGGAGCTTGACTGGAACGATCGGAGCTCGTTGATGTGTGAATTGGAGCTATGTGAGATCGCAGCTCGTTGATGCGTGGATCGGAGCTAGGTGAGATCGGAGCTGTGAGGGAGAGTGAGGGGTGGGATCGGAGCTGTGAGGTGAGATCGGAGTTGTGAGGGAGAGTGAGGGGTGGGATCGGAGCTGTGAGGGGTGGGATCGGAGTGGGATCGGAGCTGTGAGGGAGAGTGATGTGTGGGAGCTGTGGATCGGAGCGGTGGTTTGGAGCTGTGACGTTTGGTGGCGTAGATCAGCTCGGAGATCGGTTTTAGCGTGGTGGATCGGAGCTCGGAGATTGGCTGAGATTTGGTGGTGGATCAGATGCGGATGGGTTTTGTGATTTGGAAGAGGAAGGCCAGAGAGATGGGTGTAGAGAGAGAGAGAGAGAGAGAGAGAGAGAAAGAAATCAGAGAAATGGGTAAAAAGAGAGAGAGAGCGCGTATTAAAGAGAGGTAGTTAGAGAGAAATAATAAAAAAATGGAGTATAATGAATATTTTATTGAAATATCTTGTAAAATAAATGAACTGATGTGGGTGTTTTGTAAAAGTGAATGTGTAAAATAAAAAAGTTGGTTTTTAGTGTAAAAATGGATGTGTAAAATACACATACTGATGTGAATGTTCTTAACGAATATATATATATATATATATATATAGAGTAAAAATAAGGGAAGTGCTAATGAGTGCCCTTAAGGCACTGGTTAATAATTTATTTAAAGAAAGTTTTTACGGGAAATGAAAAAAAAAAAATTAATATTTTGATAGTTTTTTTCATTTTCCATAAAAGTGGTATCAAAACTTTCTTTAAATAAATTATTAACTAGTGTTCTAAGGGTACTCGTTAGCATTTAATGTGTGCCTTAAGGTCACACGTTAAGTCATCTATTTTTAAAAATATTTTTTCGAAAATTGAAAAAGCTGTCAATACTTTTTCAATTTTCAAAAAATTTATTTCTAAAAATAGTTAATTATTGTATGTTTTTAAAACACACATTAGTAAAATCCAAATAAAAATATCACTTCTAGTATGTATGTATGTAATCTGTAAACATATTGTGTGAAACAGTTAAAGTGAGTAGACAACTGCGGCATTGTAGGACCAATCAAGATATGACTTTATTGTTAAGCAATTCCCAGCCACCTTAGATATTGCAATAGGCTTTGCTTTTTGGGGCTGCACTGTCAACTGTGTACAGAGATGTGAATAGATAGGACTACCAGGGATCCGGATCCTCTCCATTTCCCTTTGAAATGGAGAGACTTCAGTTGACGGTGGGGATTTGTTTGAAAATAATCCACGCTAAAAAATGTGCCACATCATTTAAAAGGTTAACACCACACTTAACCCCAGTTAAACACTTAAACTAGAGGATTTGTTTAACTCAACCGAACAAAAAAAATACTTTTTGGAGGGAAAAGTGAAACGAGTTAGAGGTTTATCCGGTGCACTGGAAAACAAAAAAAAACCTTTTAGGAGGGAAAAGCTTTACAGAAGGTTCAGAGATATATCCCACGTTCAATGCTTCACAGATGTTAACCAAAAAAAAAAAATCTTCACAGAAGGTTCAGAGAAGACATCTCTGTTTCTATCTTGCCATCCCACGTTCAAAGCTTCATAGATTTTAACCAAAAAAAAAAAAAAAAGCTTCACAGAACAAGTTCAGCTTCAGAGTATCTCTGTTTTTATCTTGCCAAAACAGAGGTATATTCGTAAACTTGTTTATGCCTATCTTATTTGATGTTTGATCATTTTTCTGCATTTATATTGTTGTCTTGGTGAGTTTATATTGTTGTTTTGGTGGCTGGATGCAAGTTAGAGTCTATCTGAATTCTACACACTTTCAATGTTTCACACTAGAAGTGGAAAAGGGCATTATTAATACTACCCAAGTCTGTACAAGTTACAGTCACAGCCTTAAATAATTGTTGGTTCTTCCTATCTATCAATGGATGCTACGATTTAGCAATTGATTGTGCAAAGAAAGCAAATTTCCTTTACACTCTTTTCAGTTCTTACTCTCAAGAGTCTAGGTAGTAGTCTTTTTTTTTTTTTTTTGGGGGGGGGGGGGGGGGGGGGGGGGGCAATGCTTTCCTGAAAAGCCAAACTTGTTCTTAAAAAAAAAAAAGAAAAAAAAAAGAAATCTGACCACTAATTTTGTATAATTTAAAACACTAATTTTTTATATAATTAAAACATTTTATTCATTAATCTATATAATTTATCTACTATAATAAAAAGTAATAACAATATTTTTTAATTAATTATTCTAATATATATATATATCGGTGCATAATGTTAATATTTTGATAGTTTTTTTCATTTTCCATAAAAGTGGTATCAAAATTTTCTTTAAATAAATTATTAACTAGTGCCCTAAGGGCACTCGTTAGCATTTAATGTGTGCTTTAAGGTCATACGTTAAATCATCTATTTTTGAAAATATTTTTTCAAAAATTGAAAAAACTGTCAATACTTTTTCAATTTTTGAAAAATTTATTTCTAAAAATAGTTAATTATTGTATGCCCTTAAAGGCTAAAGCACACATTAGTAAAATCCAAATAAAAATATCACTTCTAGTATGTATGTATGTAAACTGTAAACATACTGTGTGAAACAGTTAAAGTGAGTAGACAACTGCGGCATTGTAGGACCAATCAAGATATGACTTTATTGTTAAGCAATTCCCAGCCACCTTAGATATTGCAATAGGCTTTGCTTTTTGGGGCTGCACTGTCAACTGTGTACAGAGATGTGAATAGATAGGACTACCAGGATCCGGATCCTCTCCATTTCCCTTTGAAATGGAGAGGCTTCAGTTGACGGTGGGGATTTGTTTGAAAATAATTCACGCTAAAAAACGTGCCACATAATTTAAAAGGTTAACACCACACTTAACCCCAGTTAAACACTTAAACTAGAGGATTTGTTTAACTCAACCGAACAAAAAAAATACTTTTTGGAGGAAAAAGTGAAACGAGTTAGAGGTATATCCGGTGCATTGGAAAACAAAAAAAAAACCTTTTAGGGGGGAAATGCTTTACAAAAGGTTTAGAGATATATCCCACGTTCAATGCTTCACAGATTTTAACTAAAAAAAAAAAATCTTCACAGAAGGTTCAGAGAAGACATCTCTGTTTCTATCTTGCCATCCCACGTTCAAAGCTTCATAGATTTTAACCAAAAAAAAAAAAAAAAACTTCACAGAACAAGTTCAGCTTCAGAGTATCTCTGTTTCTATTTTGCCAAAACAGAGGTATATTCGTAAACTTGTTTATGCCTGTCTTATTTGATGTTTGATCATTTTTCTGCATTTATATTGTTGTCTTGGTGAGTTTATATTGTTGTTTTGGTGGCTGGATGCAAGTTAGAGTCTATTTGAATTCTACACACTTTCAATGTTTCACACTAGAAGTGGAAAAGGGCATTATTAATACTACCCAAGTCTGTACAAGTTACAGTCACAGCCTTAAATAATTGTTGGTTCTTCCTATCTATCAGTGGATGCTACGATTTAGCAATTGATTGTGCAAAGAAAGCAACTTTCCTTACACTCTTCTCAGTTCTTACTCTCAAGAGTCTAGCTAGTAGTCTTTTTTTTTTTTTGGGGGGGGTGGGGGGGGGGGTCGCATTCTTTCCTGAAAAGCCAAACTTGTTCTTAAAAAAAAAAAAAAAAAAAAAAAAATCTGACCACTAATTTTGTATAATTTAAAGCACTAATTTTTTATATAATTAAAACATTTTATTCATTAATCTATATAATTTATCTACTATAATAAAAAGTAATAAGAATATTTTTTTATTAATTATTCTAATATATATATATATATATATATCGGTGCATAATGTTAATGAAAATAGTGAATGATAATTATAATATAATTAGATCCAAACTTGTAAGCGTAGTATTTTAAATTACAATAATGAACTCTATGCTTTGGTTAGATTTTAATTTTCAAAGATGAATTTCTTTATCTATAATTTGTATGTTAATTAAATTAATTATAACACTGTATAACTATCAACTATATACCAATCCTAAATCCAATGTTAAGAAACTTTATTTTCTTTTTTCCCTCTCCTTTAGGTAGCATTCAAATTTTGAAGATGTTGCTTAATGGTTACTGTTATTGCGAGATTTACTGAACATTTTCTAATCTGTCGTTTAACAGGCCTTGATCAATATTTTACAAAAGCCTGTTGCCACAATTGTTTATTAGCCCCAGTTTCGTTGAAAGTTTGAGGTCTATGGTATATTTTTTTTTGCTGAATGACGTCTATGGTATTTGACAACTCAAACATTTGCTATTCTATATTTTGCCCACGAAGTTTAAAGCAACCAAGTTTGATCATTTAGTATGATTTGAGAAGTGAAACAACTAATGTTGGGCTATATAGGCCGCATAAGAAGTATCTCAACTGCTTTAATTCTGTCACATGTAAATGTTTTTCAAGAAATGTTTCTAGTGATAAGAAGAATATGAATATTTTTATGGTGCATTCCAGATATTTACATTTTTCATTCAAGAGATTGGGTTTAATGATGCACTAATTGGTTGTGGATTGAGGGTTATTTTTTTTTTTAAATAATTTTTTTTTTTTTAAAATCATGTAGAAGCCAAGTAGAGATATAAATCTATTGACAAAAATTTACTATGATTTTGTTTATATATGTTAAGTACTTTTCTTATCTAGGAGTATGACGAGATTTACATGTTTGTGAATGCACAAACCATCATTACATGATTATACAAACTCAATTATAAACTTCATTTATAATAACAAAAAGCCACATGTTAATATCAAAGTATGTTTTTAAAATAGTGTATTCTTTCACCAAATACCTTGGAAATATATGAAAAAATAGTGTATGCATTTGTGTATATTTTGTGCTACATCTATCTCACCTCTAGGTTTTTCGTTGATTGGAAAATAGTCAAAATACAGCAATCTCGAATTAGGATAAATGGAAAATATTGACCTTTATAAATTAAAAAAAAAAAAAAATTAGATGAGTCTCATGACACTATGGCTGAATCAGTAGCTTGCAAATAATATTAATAGAGAAACGGATAAACCTCAAATTAAAATAAATAAAAAATTATGGTATTATACTCATCACACCTCTATATATTTTTGTAATTGACCTGCAAGCGTTCCTCTTGAGATATTTTTTTAAATGAAAAAAAAAAAAGTTTTTGACGGGAATTTATGGACTCCAGTAACCAAATGTACCGCTGGGTGAGAGCGAAACTATCAAGTTGGAACAACATTTTTGTTGAAGTGTAGCTCGAACCATCTTGATATTTCAGCCGACTGTTCGGTGAGGATTTTTTATCTGAGAGATAAGGAGCACTCGACGATCATCTACGAGAGTCCTCAGCCCGATACGCCGCTGCTGAGATTGGCGTGGAACAAGCTGGACTTGAGGTACATGGCGACGATTCTCATGGATAGTAACAAGGTTGTGATTTTGGATATCCGGTCGCAGACGATGCCGGTAGCGGAGCTGGAGATACATGAGGGGAGTGTGAATGAGATTTCCTGAGCGCCTCAGAGTTGCAGGCATATTTGCTCGGCCGGGGATGATACTCAGGCTCTGATTTGGGAGCTTCCGACTGTGGCAGGACCCAATGGGATTGATCCTATGTCGGTGTACTCTGCTGGGTCGGAGATTAATCAGCTGCAGTGGTCCGCCGCCGTGCCTGATTGGATTGCCATCTCGTTTTCGAACAAAATGTAGCTCTTGAAAGTTTGAGGTGCGGTGACCCTTTTAAATTTGGATCGTTTGAGAATGATTTATTTTTGGGTAAACACTTGTGCTGCAATGTCATGCTTAGTTTGTGTATTCTAGGTATGTGAGTTTTTTGAATGTGTATATTACCTCATGTGGGTTGAATGAATTGAATTGGTTATGTGAAAATTGTTTTGGGATTGTTGAGTAAAAATGAATTTGGTGTTTTCTACTTCTTAAACTATGGACTTTAACCATTTTTGTGCTACTTCTGGTTGATTGTAGTTCTAAGACTTGAAATTCTGAGACTTTGTGGTGTAACTGTAATATGTTGTGGTCTAACCTCTCAATTTCTTGGTAAAAGGGGGCGACGTGTTTGATCCTGTTTTCTTTACTATGTGAAATTTATTAATGAGTTCTGTTGCCTAGCAAACCCCTTTTTATGCATGAAATGATTTACACCTATGAGAGGTGTGAGAAATTCTACAAAACATAATTCAATAGGGGGTTGCTAGGAACATTTGCTTCTTGTCGTGTCTTTTAGTGCTTAATGTTCTTTTAGCTGACTTAATATGGAATAAAAAAATGTTCTTTGGGTTCCTTGCCTTGTTGATGTCTTTTGGCACTTGGCCTTATTTTTGGGTCTGATGGACATAGCCTTTTGGCCTTATGACTCACCAAGGCCATCAGACCTCAATTCTTTGCTGTGTTTTCCTTTTTGTCCCTACTACACTTACCACTTTGACTTTGACCCCACAGCCTTGATGCATTTGGCCTTGGCTATACTATAAGTCTATAATTCAAATTAACAATAAGGCTTTTGGTCAGTTTTTTTATTGGTTAGTTACACAAGCACCCCTTGGGTCTTGAACCTGCAAGCTTACCCTCCATTCCCTTATAAAGGGAAGAGGAACTGTCATTTGAGCTAGGGCTAATTGGTTTTATTTTCAAATGAGTTCTCTTGATGATAGTGACAATACTAGCAGCGCTAAAGAAGAGTAGTTATGACTAATGCTTAATCCGTGATATTTGTACTGGACTTTGATTTTGATGTATTAAGCAAAACTGCAAAGGATCAACATGGTGATCCCTATTTAATGAAATTATTTGAACGAGGTTGTTGTTTCATTGAGCTTGTAAGATACAGTGCATGGCTGTAATACTGTAAAGAATAATAGGCACTCAAAGTTATACATGGGACTCATAAGTCTGATACCTTTACATGGATTTGTTTACAAGGCTATATGTAAAAAAGAAAAAGGAAATTGTTTACAAGGCTGGATTAAGTTGCAGCGTAAATATGAGATTTTCTTTTCAATTTTTATAGTTTCCTCTATCATGAGCTAACAATTTACAAGGCTGGCTTGGGTTGCAGTTTAAAATATGAAATTTTTTTTCACAGTTTCCTCTATGACTTGAGCTAACACTTTCAATTTTGGAACATCTTTGTGTTCATGTCTGGTTGCCTAGCTCCTTCTATAGTTTACTAATAGTATTGTGCCTTGATTAGCTTGCCTAATGGATGAGTAGCCCTAGAAGACGTAACTTTGGCTTTGCTTCTATTCTCTTTTAATAACGAAACAATAAAATTACCCCATCATCCCATTATCTCATAGATCCCTACAAATTCCAGACCTTCTGTGGGTCAAATCTCAAATTTAAAATATTTTTTTAAAATTTTATTTTGTTTATTTATTTTATTTTGTTTTGCAGATTCCTTAATGGTGGCTAGGAAGGTTTGCAACCTAATAACCCTGCCCTGGGCTTGATTTGTCCTTACATTACAGCTAGTGGACCGAAATATCTCTTCTATTACTGGTGAGGGATCTCTTGATTCTCTTGTAATGTAAGGAATGCAGGTCTCTTCTGTGTTTAGTTCCTCATTCAGTTAATTGGATAACATACTCTTACTAGTAGGATCAGGATGTAGGTGCAATTCATGTATTTTGGACCAATGAAAGCTAACTATTATAGTGTTCACCATTCCCACTTTAGATTCTTGTTTATCCTGGTTGAACCTTATTGATTGCCCCCCACTTCATTTACTAATGCTGTCTCTTGAGCTCTCAACTGTGGCTTGTATAGAAAATGATCTTATTGGACTCCACCTAACTCGATGGGAATCAGGGTAATAATATCTTTTTGGACAAAGTTATGTTTGGAGTCTTAGGTTTCAATCCTTAATAGAAATGTGTCATGTATCATTTTCGTGTATAATGTATATGGTTCACTTGATTGGGTTAAGTGATTGCACATGTCAAAGACACATGTTATGTTTTATTGAGGGTTGAAGCCTAAAGCTTTAGACATGTTTGGAGCTAAACTTTTTTTATTTTAATTTTTGATGGATAAGTAGTGGAAAAAAAGGAGGGGGGAGTGTTGGGGTTGGATTATAGACATAGGGCATTACAAGCATAACATTTATGTTGGGCTATCACTTGAAGTTCTGAGAATTAAGGTAATAGTTGAGTGTATTGATCAATATCACAAGTGATACTAAAAACTTGTGGAGGATGACTACTATGAACACAAAAAATTTCACACGTATTTTTGTTTCCACATTTTTTCGCATATGATGTGGCAAATCGTGATTACTGATTGCAACATAACTTTTATATGATATTATCTCTAACGTCATTTTCATTTTACGCTAATTACAATATGTCACCTCATATAACTGTGAAATTTGTAATGCATCTAATCTTATTGAATGAACAAAGCAATTTCAAACACTTTTTCAAGAACAAAAGGATTGGAGGAAAAAATTCATTAAGAATCAGGCCTAATAGCCAACTTTTACATTCTTCACTAAAATAAAATAAAAAGATTAGCCATTACCAATCTAAAAAATCACACTCTACAGGGTCCAGATGGAGCATCTGGTAGTGGTAGTCCTATCTGTCCACCTATCTCTGTACACAGTTGACAGTGCAGCCCCAAAAAGCAAAGCCTATTGTCTATTGCAATATCTAAGGTGGCTGGGTATTACTTAACAATAGTGCTATTTTGATTGGTTTCCTACAATGCCGCAGTTGTCTACACACTTTCACTGTTTCACGCAGTATGTGTACATACATACTAAAGTGATATTTTAATTTTTATATATATATATATATATATATATATATATATTGTCTTTAAGTGGAAATGGGCCTTTTCAATCCCACCCAAGCCATATATTGTTGCTTCTTCCCATCTATAAATGGATGCTATGATTTAGCAATGAGCAAAGAAAAACAACTTTGCTTTACTCTCCTCCCATTCTCTTGAAACCAGCAAAGAGAAAAAGCTCTCGTCCCACTGAAGATTATGGAGAACTACAATGACAATGAATTTATTTGCTGTCATTGTCAACGGATGTTCTTTAATGGCTTGAATGATTTCCGTGACCATAACACGGTTGCACATGCATATTATCATGTCGAATGTTAACCTTTGTCAAAATGTGTTCTCCCATAGCGCTGATCTAGAAACACACAGACAACAACGTCACCAACCCCCACCTCCACCTCCACCTCCAGCCCTAGCCCCAGCCCCACAACAACAACAACAACAAGAAGCAGCCCAACCACTGGGTATGTGATCATTTTCTTATTTTTGATGTGTTTCGTATTTTGTTTGGGTTAGGAAAATATTTACATAGTCCCGGAGCAGTGCTATGAGCTCTCACATAGGGGGTGGGTTCCACATGTGAGTACCCCCATTAGGTCCACCCCTTATGTAAGAGCTTGGACTGTTGCTCTGGGACTATGTAACTGTTTTTTTATTATGCTTTTGTTCTGTCTTCCACTCAATGCAAAATAGGGTTGCACGGATATGACAAAATTGTGCTTCATTATAAGTCACTGGGAATAGAAAGAGACCACAGTTAACAAGATTTTAATCATTATTTACATTCCACCATAATAATATCATTTACATTGTAGCATAATTTTGATATAAAGATAGACCAAGGAATTATAAGATCATTTTTTTTTTCAAAACAAACACAAATTTCTTTCTCTATTTTGTTATCAGCTGCAAGAATCTCTCTCAATTTTCCTCTCTTTGGCTTTTGACACTTGTAACATCGATAAAAATCCAACTATGCATTCCAAACAAGTTTAGAAATTCCACCAATTTTAACCAAATATAGATGTGAGACCAGTTGTTCGGGTCTGAAATAGTTATAGGATTTGGAATATTCAAACTTTACAATCAATTTGAGCTTAAACATGGTAAATTGCAGTAAGAAGAAGACGAAAAGGGAGCGGGTGGGATGGGAAACAATTATGTAGCAAGGATGAATTTTTTGTACTATAATAACTTGCTTCTGCCAATTAGTGAAACTTGTTTCATAAGCAAGCAGAAATGTTTGTACAATAGACTCTTGTCTCTACATCCAAGTCAAAGGACTTTTTGTGTATACAACAGATTATATGCTCCAAGGTTGACATCAGTTTCTATATGTTTTCAGCAGATTCCTTTAGCAATATCAAGGAAGAATCACAAATTTTACATTGGCCTGATATGCTGATTTAATTCGAAGAAAGATGTTAACAATATACTGGTTAGGCCATAACAATCAACTAGACAAATCCCAGAAATAATCAAAGAAGATTACATCTTGTTTGAAGCTTCCACCAGAGTTGTTGACTTATTAATTGCAGGGAAATATTCAAGCTATGAAAATCTTTGCTATTTAGCAGCCAGTTGAAGTATGAGTAGGACATGAGCGTCATCTTCTAGAGACATTAATTGTTATCATGTGCATATATGTGAAAACTTGAGTTAGTAAAATTAAAAAAAAAAAAAAAATCACTCATCAATAATCAGTATAGATATGGTGGAGAAGGAAGTACTATGTAGTCTCTAGTTTTCATGTTTCAAAAATTTATGACAAAAATTTCTCTTACTTTTGCCAGCACTACACAAGATGAATATGAAAATTAGCCTAATACTTGAACAGTTACAAATGGGATGCCATAATAGGACAAAACCATCTACCTTAGCAAAATCCTTAAAGTTCTTCATCATCATCATCATCATCATCATCATTATCCTCCTCCTCTTCCTCCTCATCATCATCATCATTATTTTCCTCCTCCTCCTCATCAGCATCATCATCATCATCACCAACTGCATATATGTTAAAACCTGAGTTAGTATGATAATAATAATAATTTAAGTTTAATTTTAAGGAACTCAGAAAGTATAGGGTGATTGGGATTGCTTGCGCATGGTCAGCCAAAAGAAGAAGAAGAAAAAGAAAAATGACTTGACTTACTTGCCAATGCCAAAAAAAGATGCATAGTTAAATTCCTCCTCCTCCTCCTTCTCCTCATCATCATCATCACCAACTGCATATATGTTAGAACCTGGGTTAGTATGATAATAATAATAATTTAAGTTTAATTTTAAGGAACTCAGAAAGTATACGGTGATTGGAATTGCTTGCGCATGGTCAGCCAAAAGAAGAAGAAAAAGAAAAATGACTTGACTTACTTGCTAGTGACAAAACTAGATGTATAGTTAGAAAGAAAATAAGATAGAATATGATTGGATATTAATGGGAAGGATGGGTGAGTTGGTCATTACCAGTTAATTTACAGATGGGTACTTCTTCCCCAAAGCTCTCAATCAAACATTGTGCATTTGTTTGGTTGAACTCTTCAACATCTTGCTTGTATAACAAAATGATCCCACAATCGAACACATCAATGGTACTTTGTCATAAATGTAACCTCAATTTGATTGCATTCACCATTCCCAACAGTAGCAAACCAATCATCACGAGACAAATACAATAAGCATTTACCTTGATTTTTTTTTTGTTTTTGTTGTTGATATTTTTCAAAACGTATCAAGGTAGTAAAAGGTTCACGGTCACAGTGATTTTGAAACAAAGCACCAAGGGCTCTCATGCGAGCTCTAATAACACATTCCAATACTTCAGTAACTGATAGGTATACTGATGCTTTAAGAGTGAATCCCATCCACTTATTATTATACCAATTTGAAGGAAGAACTATGTCTACTAAATCCCACCTTGTTTGAATCCAACATGACGGAAGAATTATCAAAAATTCAGTTCTTGATTGATTCTCTTCCCTTTCGAAAAGGCGTCCCTGTACCCAAAACACAACTATTGTTAACTGTTATTATTTAACAATTCAAGAGAGAGAGAGAGAGAGAGAGAGAGAGAGAGGAGATTACATGTAGGAAATTGAACGTTGTTATTTTCACTCGATTGTTTCTCTCAACATACGGATGCCACTGGGAGAGGTTCTGAGGTTGTGACCAGCTACTCAGCTTGACCCATGTTAGTGACCATTTTAGGGGATTATATCACATAACATCTATAACTCTTACGGTTGATGGAAGCCTTGGCAAAGATTTTAGTTTTGAGCAATGGGAAAGACCAAGTTTTTTAAGTGAACCCAATTTATGCATGTTGCTAGGAAGACATTTGAGATATTTGCAGGATCTTAGATTTAATAAAGTAAGGGCAGTCAAACACTTGATTGATGAGGGTGGTACTTTCTTAATAGCAGTATAACCCAAATTAGGTTCCGATAGGCATTTCATAATTCCAGTAAATTTCGGAAACTTTGGCAATAAAAAAGGCCAAGAACCGTAAGGGACTGCATTTTAGCAGACATGCTGGGAAGATCGGTAAGAGACCAGCAGTGTTTCAAATGTAAATACTTAAGCATGCTGAGTTGTCCAATAGATGGGTGGATCTCAACCAATCGAGAGCAGTGACAAAGGTCTAGTATCGGAAGGCCTGAAAAGTCTGGTGTCCTAATGAGTTCTTCGGAATAACCAAGATAAATGAACTTTAACTTGGATGAAAGCTGTTACCAAAAAAAAAAAAAAAAAGAGTTTCCATTAAACGTAGAAATTAATTTAATAAGTAAAGAATTCTTTTAAATTAAAACAACTTTATAAATGAAAAGAGAAATAATAAATAATAGAAAGTTAAAAAGAACAAAATTACCATTGCTCCTTGCCAAAGATATTCCAAACGGCTGTACGGCAATTTGAGATGAACAAGCTCCATTGGATGGGAACTGAATGACAAACATTTTAAAGGATAGAACTTCCATGAAAGATATCTTAGCTGATTAGAAAAATCAAGATGTATTTGTTCATTAAGACAACCAAAATTGAAGTCCTTATCATAAATTATCAGCAATTTGAGATTAGACATCTTTGATAACACTTCAAGAAATTCTTCAAATTTGAAATCCCTCTCGTATTGAACGACTATGGCTTCAATTGCATTTGGTTCCTAAGATTTCGAAAGCAAAGGATTGGTGATTTGCACAATCAAAAGATAATACTGTTTTCAAAATATAAGAAATCATCATTAACAATATATTAGCATGGTAAGTGAATGTTTTATTCTTGATTTCATTACATAAATACTTAGGTTACCACTTACCTATTGGAATTTTATTTTAAAGAATTAATTTATTGAACAAAATTATGTTACTATACCTACTCAAACGTATCCACTAAAATAAATTATAGCTTTGTCATTTTTCTTACCATATTGCCTTTCAATACATCAAGCAAGTCATCACTAAGCCACAACCTACTTTGCTTTCCAAGCTTTCCCTTTCATTCCGAACGAACAATTTTTTCACCCATTTCTTGTAGTAGATCATGCATCCCCAAATATTCGTCGTTTTCAATGGACAGGAGAGATTTTTCCACGAGAACTCTTATACCTAATTTTGGTTTAAAACCACAAGCCTCTAATATATGTATTACACGATTTTTCTCCCGATGTCTGAAGAAACATGCAATGTCTAAGAACATCTCCTTCCACATATCTTCTAGTCCATAGTAACTTATTTTTGTTAGGATTAGTGCCCTTAAATCCTATTGTATGATGCTATGTATTATATTATGTATGACATTATGTATGACATGATGTATGACTTAATATTGTAATTAATAAAGTTGTTTTATTATTATCTAAGATAATGGTAACATGAATATTTGGACATTATCATATAATCCATGAGATGCATAGTATGTGATTTATGTAAAAAGTCACAGAAGATATAAATCACAAGTTCTTTGTAAACTCAGAATTTAGTTCATAATCGGTGATGAAATTGGACGTTTCATCTGCGAAAACTATAATATATTAACTAAGATGATTTGTCTTGATCATGGAAGTGGTGACTTCTAGTTGATATGTTGATATGTTTTAAGAGTTAAAACATATTGAACAGGACCGCTGTGAGATTTATTATTTTCCTAACGACTGTCAATTGAATAATAAATCTCACGACTTATATTTACATGAACTCTTAATCCTGAGAGAATAATGGACTTGATCATGAAGTGTAGGTTGCTTTGATAGATCAGGAGTGAAATCTAAAATAACGGTCAAAACCTCAGTATATTGGGCAGCCAGATTTAGTGTTGATGGAACATATATTCTCAAGATGGAATTCATAGTCATTTAATGAAGATACAAAATATTCCCTTGAGATAAGTTTAATGGGTTTGTTATTCAGAATGTTAGGCCTAACTACTTTAGTAAATAGTTACTAAAGTATATATTTATGAAATTGGATTTCATAAATATATGATGAATAACTTAAAGGATTAAACCAGGTACTCAAGGATTAAGATGTAGTAATTTAAAAAGTGGCAGTCTACATTCATGACTTTGTATTACTACGAATATTTTATGAAGGGGTTGCATGTACAATAAAGTCTTGGGATATAATTTATTAATAAGGCATAGAGTGCAATTATATTTATATAGTGATATTAAATATGATTAATGGTAACTTTGGACTTGTCAAGAGTTGACAGAAAAGCCCAAGGCCCATTGGAGCTAGTGTCTTATTTGTTCTCTTTTGGTCCCACTCCAAGCCATATATTAAAGCCCAATTGAAAAGACCCAAAAGCCTGACCCAATTATATCATCAATTATATTGAGAGAAACATACAGAATTAAAGATAATAACAAGTTCATGAAATGGTATGTATGTGAGTGTTGGACACTCTCTCATTCTCTCAAGAACAAACTCATATAACTGATTGAGAGACCATACTTTTTGGGCGTCAGTGGAATTGGAGTGAAGATTGAAAGTGTTCCCGAGAACTTCTGATCTTTATTTTTGAAATTGACTGCACCAAGGTACACTCTCTTATTCTATATTCTGAAACTTACATAAAGCATGTTATCAATTGTGAATGAAGTAGATCTGTTAATTTTCCACTGCGTACATTCATATTTCCTACAATTGGTATCAGAGCGGTCTTCAATTTCCAATCTATATAACATGTTTTGTGAGTTTTGGAATTAGAGATAATAGTTTCATGATGTTAGAAGATTATATATGTATTTAATTTTCTGCATGGTTGTTGAAACTATGATTTGATGAAAACTGATATTGATGTTATGATGTTGTTTAAATTTGAATTTAAGTATGTTAAATTGAACTTTAAGGCTATAGCATCAATGGAATTCAGTTTTGATATCAAATGCTATCTATCATGTTCATATGGTGTTTGTTTATTCATGAAAACTGTTGAAAATTGTTCAGATTTTCCCTTCAAAAAACTGAAAACACGGGTTTTTCATGGGTTGGCTTCCTGTGAAGTTACTCATGAAAAATGCCTCTAAAGCACAAAAACTTTTTGTGGGTAAGCTTTACTCGCGAATCAGTTGCGAGACAGTAACGAAAGTTTCTGTCTGAATTTTTGAGTTTTCACTATTTTGCCTTAACTCAATTTTGCGGAAGAGCTTAGTCGCGAGATAGTCGCAAAAGTTTCTATATGAATTTTGTGTTTTCACTATTTCATTTTCACAGGAAGAGCTTAGTCGCGAGATACTCGCGAAAATGCCACTGAAGGGAATTTTGAATTTTTTCTAAATGTTTTCAATTTTATAAAGTGCAAGGCTGTGTGTGATTGGTTTACATATGTTTACAAAATAAAAACCTTTAATTTAAAACATCTAGTGAGAGAGAGATACAAGGGTTGGATCTCACGGCCTCCATTGTTGGTTCATAGTAGTGTGAAATATATACTTTGTCTTTGCTTCGAGCTTAGCATTCCATGCGGAGAGTATTTATTTCATGGTCCTACAAGATTGAATTTCTTGGTTTATAGTAGTTTGATCAAACACCTTGTCCTAGGTTCGAGCTTTGCATTCCATGCGGAGGGTGTTTTGTATCATGGTACTACAAAATAAGCCTGTTAAGGGGTTGAAATGTGGCTACACATGATTCTAGACAATGGTATACATTAGACTAAATATTATAGTATCCTCTATGCTGAGTTCTTACTATAATTATTTAGAGGCCAAATGTATGACAGCATATTATTAGTGAATGATAAGAGTTATCATGATAGCATTAATAATGAGAATAGTTCTCAATCAATCATAGTATTTTATATTCACTCTATGCTGAGGGATATTGAATATGGGATTGGGTTGTCGCTGCATATATTATATTATGGTTTTATTAAGGTTCCATACTATATGTTTATATGCTAAATTGATAATGTCCAGTTTTCTTATTATATTCATGTTTATTATTTTCAGATTTGAACATGACATCATTTAGCCCACTTGTTATTATTCTTAATCAAAACAAACTGATTGGATCCAATTATGTTGATTGGAAAAGAAATTTGGACATAGTTCTCACTGCTGAAGAGCACAAATATGTGCTTACTAAACCATGTCCTAGCTTTCCTTCATTAGACATCATTTAGCCCACTTGTTATTATTCTTAATCAAAACAAACTGATTGGATCCAATTATGTTGATTGGAAAAGAAATTTGGACATAGTTCTCACTGCTGAAGAGCACAAATATGTGCTTACTAAACCATGTCCTAGCTTTCCTTCATTAGATGCTCATCTTGAGGAAAAACAACGATATGATCGTTGGCAGAAATCTAATGAGATGGCCAAGTGCTATATCTTAGCATCTATCTTAAATGTTCTACAACATCAAATGCAAGATGTAGAACTAGCTTCAGACATTATGCTAAGTTTGAAGGAGATGTTTTGTGAGCAAGGCCGTTATGCAAGGTAATAAACCATGAGGCAAATTTATAATACCAAAATTGCTGAAGGCAGTTTAGTGAGGGAGCATTGTCTTACAATGATCTTTAATCTGAATACATTGAAAGTTTTAGGTGCCAATATTGATGGAGAATTCCAAGTGGATATGATACTCCAGTCACTACTGGAATCATTCAAGGTATTCAGACTTAATTATGATATGAATAAAAAGATTTATTTGTTGTTTGAATTAATGAATGAGTTGATAGCGGCGGAAGGCATCCTTAGTACTTCTAGTGTTGAAACCAATGTCGGTGAAGCTTCTACTTCTCAACCTAAGTCAAAAGGTAAGGGTAAGAAGAAGAAGAAGAAGGACTTCACCAAGCAAGATGGTAAACAAATTGCCTTAGGGGTTGCTGATATATGAAAGAAGCTCAAAGGAAAATGTTTCCATTGTGGTGAGAAAGGACATTGGAAGAGGAATTGTCCAAAATTCAAGGCTGCCAATAATAAGGGTATGAAAAGTTCTTTCCTCCTTGAAATATGTTTAGTACAAAATCCCACAGATTCCTGGTGTGTGGATTCAGGTTGTACTAATCATATCTGCAATTTTTTGCAGGGGTTCCAGGAGACCAAAAAGCTTAATGAAGGGGAATTGTTTCTTACTTTGGCTGATGGGAGCAGGATTCCGGTTGTAGCTGTTGGTGTTTTTAATTTGTATTTTGAATCTAGAGTTTTATTATTAGAAGACTGTTTATATGTACTTAATGTTCATAGGAATTTAATTTCTGCAACTTATTTAGGTAAACATGGATATTGTGTTATCCTTAAAGACAATGTTGTAATAAAGAAGGATAAAGTGTTTATATGTTTTGGCAATATTGTTGATGGTCTTTATATTATTTTAACTCCTAATAAGCATGAATTATATAATTCTGAATTAGATAATGACTCTCATGTAAAATCATTAAAGAGAAAGTTTCCTTCTACTAGTGATTTATATCTTTGGCACTTGCGTTTGGGTCATATTAATTCAAATAGGATTCAAAGACTGATCAAAGATGGTCTCTTACAACCCGTGGACTTTGATGAATTTTCAGTTTGTGAATTTTGTTTGGAAGGTAAAATGACCAAACGACCTTTTAATGCAAAAGGTAGAAGAGCACAAGATTTGCTAGAACTAATACATTCAGACGTATGTGATCCTATGTCAATTCAGGGAAGAGATGACTATGAGTATTTCATTACTTTCACTGATGATTACTCTAGATTTGGTTATGTGTACCTAATGAAACGGAAGTCCGAAACCTTTGAAAAGTTCAAAGAATTTAGGGCCGAAGTTGAGAATCAATTAGGCAAACGCATAAAGGCCATTCGATCTGATTGTGGTGGCGAATACCTTCTTGGGGATTTTAAGGATTACTTAACTAAAAATAGGATTGTATCCCAATTGTCTGCATCTAGAACTCTACAACAAAATAGTGTAGCGGAAAGAAGGAATAAGACTCTTTTAGATATGGTTAGGTCCATGATGAGTTATTCAACTCTACCAATTTCTTTTTGGGGATATGCCTTAAATACTACAATGTATCTTTTGAATTTAGTACCTCCGAAGTTTGTTCCTAAAACACCTGTTGAGTTGTGGAATGGGCGTAAGCCTAGTATGAGACATCTCCATATTTGGGGTTGTCCAGCACATGTGTTGAAAAGAAAGTCTGACAAGTTACAGTCTAAAACAGAAGTGGTATTCTTTGTAGGGTATCCAAAAGGAACTATTGGAGGTTTATTTTATAGTCATAAAGATAATAAAGTGTTTGTTAGTAAAAATGCCAAATTCTTGGAAAATGACTATATGAATAATTATACTCCTAGAAGTAGAGTTGCGTTGGCTGAAATGAATGAACCTGTAAATAAACAACCAATGGATGAAACTAGGGATGATGTGGTTGTATTAGATACACCACAAGATACTACTCATAGTACACAGGTGCCTCGTCGTAGTGGGAGAATTGTTCGGCCTCCTGTAAGATTCATAGGTTTGGGAGAAACTTATGAAGCTATCTCAGAAGAGGCTGAATTGGATCCCTACACTTATGAAGAGGCAATGAATGATATAGATGCACATCATTAGGTCCAAGCTATGAAATCTGAATTAGATTCAATGCATTCCAATCAAGTTTGGGATCTTGTAAAGGTGCCTAACGGCATTAAACCTGTTGGTTGCAAATGGGTTTACAAGAGGAAGATAGAGATAGATGACAAGGTTGAAACCTTTAAAGTAAGGCTAGTGGTGAAAGGGTATACACAAAAAGAATGTATTGATTATGAAGAAACCTTTTCACCAATAGCAATGCTTAAATCTATCAGAATTCTCTTATCCATTGCTGCTCATTATGATTATGAGATTTGGCAAATGGATGTCAAGACTACATTTCTTAATGGCAATCTTGAAGAAGAAATCTATATGTTGCAACCGGAAGGTTTCATAGCTAAGAACCAAGAGCTTATGGTATGCAAGTTGAAAAGGTCCATTTACGGACTTAAGTAAGCATCTAGGTCTTGGAACATCAGATTTGATCAAGCAATCAAATCATTTGGTTTTGAACAAAATCTTGATGAACCATGTGTGTACAAAAGACATCGAGATAAAGTAGTAATGTTCCTAGTGCTTTAAGTTGATGATATTCTACTCATTGGAAATGATGCAGGGGTAATGTCATTAGTAAAGGTTTGGTTGTCAAGCCAATTTGATATGGAGGACTTGGGTGAGGCTAACTTTATTCTAGGGATCAAGCTTTGGCGAGATCGCAAGAATAAGATGTTAGGCTTATCACAAGCTGGATATATAGATAAGGTTCTAGAACAGTTTAGCATGCAAAACTCCAAGAAAGGTTTACTTCCTTTTAGACATGGAGTTCCTCTATCTGATGACCAAAGGCCTAAGACTCAAGAGGAAGAAGATATGATGAGACAAGTTCCTTATGCTTCTGCAATAGGAAGTCTCATGTATGCCATGCTTTGTACTAGATCAGATATCTGTTATTCAGTTGACATGGTCAGCCGATATCAATCAAATCTAGGACCAAAACATTGGCAAGCTGTAAAGCATATTCTCAAGTATCTTCGGAGAACGAGAGAATATATGCCTGTTTACCAGTGTGAGGATTTGATTCCCATTGGCTATACAGATTCAGAATTTCAATTGGATCTAGATTTCAAAAAATCCACTTCAGGATGTGTTTTCACCTTGGGAGGTGGAGCCATAACTTGGAGGAATGTCATGCAATCTTGTATTGCAGACTCCACCATGGAAGCTGAGTATGTTGCTGCTTGTGAAGCAGCAAAGGAAGCTGTATGGCTCAAGAAATTCCTTTCTGACCTTGGTGTAATGAGAATGGAATAAGTTCCCATCACATTGTTTTGTGACAATAGTGGTACAGTTGCACAATCAAAAGATCTAAGGAATCACAAGAAAGGAAAGCACATTGAGAGAAAGTACCACATTATTAGAGATATTATTGCTCGTGGAGATGCGGTGGTGGCAAAGATTGAAAGTGTAAATAATCTAGCAGATCCCTTTACCAAAGCCTTGTCTCAAAGGACCTTTGAGTCACATTTGGAAGGAATGGGAGTTAGATTAGTGCACAATAGTCTTTAGGGCAAGTGGGAGATTGTTAGGATTAGTGCCCTTAAATCCTATTGTATGATGCTATGTATTATATTATGTATGACTTAATATTGTAATTAATAAAGTTGTTTTATTATTATCTGAAATAATGATAACATGAATATTTGGACATTATCATATAGTCCATGAGATACATAGTATGTGATTTATGTGAAAAGTCACAGAAGATATAAATCACAAGTTCTTTGTAAACTCAGAATTTAGTTCGTAGTCAGTGATGAAATTGGACGTTTCATCTGTGAAGACTATAACATATTAACTAAGATGATTTGTCTTAATCATGGAAGTTGTGACTTCTAGTTGATATGTTGATATGTTTTAAGAGTTAAAACATATTGAACAGGACCGCTGTAAGATTTATTATTCTTCTAACAACTATCAATTGAATAATAAATCTCACAACTTATATTTACATGAACTCTTAATCCTGAGAGAATAATGAATCTGATCATGAAGTGTAAGTTGCTTTGATATATCAGGAGTGAGATCTAAAGTAACGGTCAAAGCCTCAGTATATTGGGCAGCCACATTTAGTGTTGATGGAACATATATTCTCAAGATAGAATTCATAGTCTCTTAACGGAGATACAAAATATTCCCTTGAGATAAGTTTAATGGGTTTGTTATTCAGAATGTTAGGCCTAACTACTTTAATAAATAGTTACTAGAGTATATATTTATGAAATTGGATTTCATAAATATATGATGAATAACTTAAAGGATTAAACCGGATACTTAAGGATTAAGATGTAGTAATTTACAAAGTGGTAGTCTACATTCATGACTTTATATTACTACGAATATTTTATGAAGGGGTTGCATCTACAATAAATTCTTGGGATATAATTTATTAATAAAGCCTAGAGTGCAATTATATTTATATAGTGGTATTAAATATGATTAATGGTAATTTTGGACTTGTCAAGAGTTGACAGAAAAGCCCAAAGCCCATTGGAGCTAGTGTCTTATTTGTTCCCTTTTGGTCCCACTCCAAGCCATATATTAAAACCCAATTGGAAATGCCCAAACGGCTGGCCCAATTAGATAATCAGTTATATTGAGAGAAACATACAGAATTAAAGATAATAACAAGTTCATGAAATGGTATGTATGTGAGTGTTGGACACTCTCTCATTCTCTCAAGAACAAACTCATATAACTGACTGAGCGACCACACTTCTTGGGCGTCAGTGGAATTGGAGTGAAGATTGAAAGTGTTCCCGAGAACTTCTGATCTTTGTTGTTGAAATTGACCGCACTAAGGTACACTATCTTATTCTATATTCTGAAACTTACATAGAGCATGTTATCAATTGCGAATGAAGTAGATTCGTTAATTTTCCGCTGTGTACATTCATATTTCCTACAATTTTAAGTATTTTAAACATGTCTCCTTTAATGTTTTTAAAATAGTGCAATGCACTTTGCCATTGTTCTATTGTTCTTCCAACCAAAAAGGAACCCATAGTAACAAGAGCTAATGGAAGGCCATTAGCATATTTCACAAGTTCTTGGGAGAGTTGCATATAATCTTTTTCGGGTTGCTCATTTTCGAAGGCTTTCAAACAAAATTTTTTTAAAGCATCATCATTATTTAATCCATTGAGATTATATCTTTTATGCACTCTATGTTGGATTAACACATGTTCATCTCTAGTTGTTATAAGGATCTTATAAGTATATTTTTGTCCTCCAAAATGTCTGCAAGAAGCTGCTGTTGTAATTTAGGCAAACCGTGTTTTTTTTATTCTTCCCTAACATTAGCAATAAAGCTAGAACCTTCAAATTGACTACGAAATTTATTAAAAAAAACTCTAGCAAGAGTTGTTTTTCCCAAACCCCCCATACCATAAATCCCTATCATACGCATATCATTCTCAAGACATAAATACGAAGGGATAAATTCCGCCAGAGTAGGTTCTATTCCTATGAATTTTTTAGTAACGCTTGAGGATTTAAAACTCAATTTCTTCATCATCTCTTTCACATCTTGGATCAATTCAGACTCATGCCTGCGAAGAAGATAGGAAATAATTATGTGATGGCCCAAACAAATTATAAAAGAAAGAAAAATTTGGTGAGAATATTCCTTGGGAGTTGTCTTTCCATGAATTAGTCCGCTAATTTTCTTAGGTTAGCAATGATATTATATCCACTAAATCCAAATTCTATTTCATCTACAGATACACTGATTGAGCAAAAAATTAAGCATCTCATTTCACGCTTTTTTTTTTTTTTTTTTTTTGCTAACCCATCTCATTTCATGTTTGATTGTTGAGAGAAACCTCATTAGAATATTTTAAGTTGAACATGCTAAATATAAATGTTTAAGAGGTTACTTGCGTACAAAAATTAATAACAATGGCAATACTCAAATTTTCCAAATCAGAGAATTGAAAATGCTTTGTATACTGGGTAAATGAGTGAAGAGGAGGTATTGGTTTCTATTAATAAAAAATTAAATTTAATGATTTATACCTTTGTGCCAACACAAACGTGAGCTTTTACTTCTTAAGTCAAGGCCCAAAGGTATGTCATGTTCCTCATTGAAGAGACTATCATTCAAAAACCCCGTAATATCACTGATAAACTCATCAAAGTTTGAGAATTTTTTTTTTAACCTAAATAATGAATGAGCCAAAATTAAATCTTTATGAAAATAATTGGCTTGCCCACCCTTTATCCAAGATATAACTTGGCAACAGGTAATTTTGGATGGTTGCATCATGTTGAGTTATAAAAGTGTTATAATTCTCCAAAATTTCATTTTGACTGACTTCAAGTACTAAGGGGCCAAATCTTGAAAAATTTATAAAAGTTTTCCTATGAAATGAATGCTCCATTTATTTTGGACATAAAATATCTATTAGAAAATTGACTTGTTGTCATGTATATGGTTGCAATATTTAAAATGAGCTAAAAAAATATTTTCTTTTGTTTTTCTTACATGAAATATATATATATATATATATATATATTTCTTTTTAATTCCTAATAATTATATGAACAAAAATTTTCATTGATAAAAATATATTCCAAAAGGTAAAACATTTTTTATTTTTCGGGACATTTAGAGCATTCTCATCAGGTGTGCCAAATGCCAAATATTTGGCATTTGGCACACCAAACACTACTGTTCAAGCTTCATCAGGTGTTCTAAATGTTCTAAAATTATAAAACATGCTACAGTACCGTCTCATATTTGAGACGGTACGGACACAAATGCCATACTGAAATATTAATTTTTTATTCAACCTTTTCTCTCTCCTCTCATTATTTAATTCAACGTTTTCTCTCTCCTCTCACTGATTTGTCTCTCTTCAGCCCATGTTCTCTCTCTTTCTTCTTCAAATCACTCTCCCTCACCCTAAAATCAACGGTCTGGCGGCCTCACCGATCAAGCCGCCCTCACCGATCAAGCCACTGCCCTCACTGATCAAGCCGCCGCCATCGCTTCTCGTTTGAAGACTCCATCACTGCCAATCTGAAGACGCCATCGTCGCCGGTCTAAAGCCGCCATTGCCACCTTGTCTGAAGCTGCCATGCTGCCTTGATCTGAACCCATCTCCGCTACGGCTTGAAGTTGCAGTACCGCTCGTCTGATGCGCATCTCAGCCACGGCACGAAGCCGATCTTAGCCACTATCGCCAATCTAAAGTTACCATCGCTGAAAAAGAAAGCCACCATTGCCGGATCTCTCTACCTTTCTTACTTATTATTATTATTATTTTTTTTAATCAGATTTGTGGTGGTTGTGGCTGTGGATTTGTTGTGGGTATTTGATTGGAATTTATTTGGTTTGTTTTGAGTTGTGTTTTGGGTCGTGGAGGGTGCGGTGGTTGTTGCCTTGTTGGTTGGTGGCTACTGGTTGTTGGTCGTTGGGTGGTGGCCACTGTCACTGTTTGTGTTTGGTATATTGGAATTTATTTGGTTTGTTTTGAGTTGTGTTTTGGGTCGTGGAGGATGCGGTGGTTGTTGGTTGGTGGCTACTGGTTGTGGCGGTGGTTGTTGGTCGTTGGGTGGTGGCCACTGTCACTGTTTGTGTTTGTTATATTGGCAGAGTTTTGTGTTACAAATATATTATTTTAATCCGTTGTATATATTATTCTAATGTTTAGAAGGAAAGAATAGAACATCTGATAAATGATGAATTGCAAAATGATGTGGTAAAATAATAAAGTAGGTTTTTAATGTGTCAAAATGGCATTTTTTATGAAAGAGCTGATGAGAATGCTCTTAGGAGCCTCAAATGTCGATATCAACCCGGAAGTTATTTATTAAGTGGAAAGTCACCGGTTTATTTATTAAAAAAAAAAATGGCATTTGGGAAAAAATCAACAGTTAGTCAATAATGGTCAACTGCCAATTAATGGCGGTCAATTAATATTCCTTACGTAGTGAGAGTTTCTAAAGTTGCAGAGTTTATTTGTATTGTAATGATTTGTCAAGTATAATGTTTTGGAAAACCTTTTTATGTTCAGTTGGACTGGTTTTCGTTTATTACTGAATACATTTTTTATGAAATTACATTTGAGAAATGCTACGTATACAAACTATTTTATAATATTTTTATAAACTGTTAATGCGGCAAATTCTTACTAGTTCTAATATGGGTCCATCACTAAAATCACATTTTTACTTGCAATAACTATTTAAAAAATACTAAAACTAAATCTTTAGTTTATAAAAATGTTGTAAAATAGCTTGTATCTGTAGCATTACTCATCACATTTTATGCCTTATCAAACAATAAAAAATGCAAAAGAGAAAAAAGCTTTCCACTTAAATAAGTGGAAGCAAAAGATGCAGCCATAGGCCATTTAATCATGTTGAGCTATCACGTCACTTAATAATGGATCATCTCTTCATGGTCATTAAAAAAAAAGTTTCCTTAATTATAGTCATTAAAAAAAAAATGGTACCTATCAAGGATTTTCATAGGCGGCTTTGACAAGAAGTATCTAAGAAAAACAAAATAAACAATTAAAGTCAGCAGATTTATAATTCCCAAAACGTGATATATATTCTTGAATCAAGTAATTCCATTTTGATCTTTTCACAGAGCATCCCTAAGCCCAAAAGCCGGTGTCTCAAACTCAAACTATTTATAAGTGATTATTTATATAAGGCCATGCTAACAGGTGCCTTTAGGTCAATGGTTAACAATTCATTTTAAGAAAGTTTTGACACCACTTTTATAGAAAATGGAAAAAACTGTCAAAACATTAATTTATTTTTATTTTTCCTATAAAAACTTTCTTTAAATAGATTGTTAACAGGGCATCCGTTAGTATTTTTCATTTATATATATCAATTCAATACCACTTCTACTGTTCCCAAAAATTTAATAGAATTTTAACTAGCATACCATGATGTAGTTCAATCCATGCATATTATGATATATTCTCATAGCTAATTATATGCTTCATGGTATATGATTTGAAATTTATGAAAATTACCTATTTTGTAGATGCCAATCAGAGATATTAGCCACTTCTTTTAAAGCAGTTCTCCATGTCTCCACTCCTTTATGTTAACCTCAAAGCATTTTTGGTGATCAATAAAGGCTTGTTCAAAAATTCCTGTTTGTTTCTTAACATCAGATGGTCCCACATCGTAGAAAATTGGCAAAACAATCAACCCTATTTCTTTCCTGCATTCGTTAATCTTGGCAAGCTCTTTCAAGCACCACTTAGAAGATGCATAATTTTTTGAGAAAATGATGATAGCAATATGTGATTCTTCTATTGCTTCAAAGAGCTTAGAAATAGATTTTCCTCTCTCGAGTTCTTCGTCATCCCTAAAAGTAATAATGCTGTTTCGCTTCAAAGCAACATATAGATGGTTGGCAAAATTATTGCGGTTATCTTCACCCCTGAAACTTAGAAATACTTCATATTTACACTGGCGTGTTGAAGAAGAAGATGGTGATGGTGATTGATGATGCCGTAAATATCAACAGTGAGTTGCACAATACTCGTACTCTTGAAACGACACCTGCACAAGGAAAAGAGAAGACCCAACAGAGAGCACCGGTGTGGTGTCGGCCAAATACCCTCCGAAGGTCAAGTTAGAACTTTTTTTCAACTCTAGAGTGCTAGAGAGGGATTAATTATGCGTACCTCCATTTGTGAGGGAATTGGGGCTTTTATAGTAGTAGGGGGTTGACCTTTCTTCCTTGGGGCAGAAGTCTTTTCCATATAGGAATCCATGTGAGCGCGGATTGCGGAGACCTTTCCTTATAAGACTCTATTATTGAGCGTGGTGGCCAAGTAAAGGATTTACTCTAACCGTCGGCCTCATAACCGTCGGCCTCTTAATAGTCGGTCTCTTAACCGTCGACTTTACCTCTGCAACGAATACCCGTCAGCCTTTTGAACATAATTAGCCCTTCGAGCCTAAAATGGGATGTTATTTCCGTCGGCATATATTTCTCCGTCGCTGCACTAACCGTCAGTCTGAGAATAGGCTGACGGGTGAAGCCTTGTATTTACTATGATTATTTCCTTATCAGTTGCCCCCTACTCCATATCTCCGTCGGCAATAACTGACGGGTTATGGAGTTTTCATTCGTCCTTACCTGCTGCTTTGATCAGGAGAGAGGAAATAATTAAAGCTGACACCCCAACAATAAATGCTAGGACACGTGGCGTGCTCGGGTTGGCTCCGTGTCTGGTTTGGGGGCGTCGCTTCGTCTTCCGTGCGTTTTCCTTATATATATATGTGGCCCACCTCTCCCCATTTGCACTATTTTACTTTCACCGGTTCCTGGAGATATATCCGTCGCTTATCTTCCGTCAGTACTTGCTAGCAATATTCCCGTCACTTCTTTGCCGTTACTTTCGAGGAACTTGTAAGTTCTCTTTCTTTTTGTTACTGCTTTATTATTTTTTTCTTTTAAGCCGAGTCGTCATCCTAGGTGCTTAGATCATACCCGTCACTTGTAGGTAGTCAGATGTCGAGTGACGCGTCGAGTGACCGGTCGTCGGTCCGCGATGGAGCGGGCTACGACGAGGTATTTGGTTCAGGTAGTGAGTCAGGGAGCTCGTCCTGGTCTTCAGAAAGGGAGACGTCGGCCCAAACTCCTATCGAGGAGGTAGGAGGCCACGGAGACGATGGTCAGGAAAGGGTAGTAGGTGAGAGAAGTGACAAAGTGGAAGGAGGAAGATATAGTGACGAGTCTAGTGAAGGTGATGAAGGTGACGACGGGTCTGGTGAAGGGACTCCTGTGAGTCCTGGAGGCAACCGTCCCTTCATCCTTCCCAAAGAGTGGGCTGTAAATAAGTTTCTCCCCAAGATGACTCTTAAAATTTTTAACGAGTTACGAACCCGTTTCCAAATCCCCGACCATATTCCTATCCGTCTGCCTGAAGATGGCGAAAAATGTTATACGGGAAGAACTGCAGATGTTGGTATGTACGATGCCATGTTTGCCGCTGGTCTTAGACTGCCCCTGACGGCATTACACCGTCAGTTAGTTGACTTTCTTGGCTTATCCGTCAGCCAAGTCGCTCCGAATTCGTGGAGGATTTTTATAGGCGCCGAGGTGCTGTGGGGTCGTTTGAGTGGAGGGAATCGTCAGCTTTCTTTGGACGAATTCTTTTATTGTTATAGACCTCGGCACCTTTCTTCTTCCAAAGGGATGTACCATTTTGCCGTCAGGGAGAAAGATCTTAGGTTGGTGTTTGAGACGCCGGACTCGAATAGAGCCTGGAAGAGCAGGTTCTTTTTCGTTGAAGGGACGGACTGGGTGTGCCGTCAGGAAGAATGGGAAACGATACCCCATGGCTATTTTGATAATACTTGGGCGTTTATAAAAGAGTCAGGTTTTAGTCGTCAGCTTTTGACTTTATTTTGAGCAAGTAATAATTTCGGTTTTCTAGTGGTTCTAACGCCGTCGGTTTATTTGCACTTTTCAGCCCTCATTCGCCCTTCAATAACTGGTGAGCAGGAGGACTTCATCCGTCGGGTTTTGGAGATTCCCTTAGAGGAGCGGTCGTGTCGAGACTTAATCACCCTTGACTACCTTCACGCCTTCTGTGGTGGTCCTGAACCGACGCCTGAGGCTCGCAGGCTAGAAGGATTCTCCCGTCACCGTGAGTACTTTACCCTTATTTTCGAAATTGTCCTTGTATTACCGTCAGTTTCGCTAATGCATCTTTTTTGTAGAAATGGATGTGGCCAAGCAACGGATAAGGGCCGCCGCTGCCCGCTTAAAAGAAGAGAAGAAAGCAAAGGGGGAGACGGTACCCTCGTCGACCCCCAAGATCGTCAAGGGTTCTTCAAAAAGGAAAACCGACGGGGATAATAGCCGTCCATCGAAGAAAGCCGCCGTTGGTTCTGGGAGCGAGCCCTCAGAGAAGCCGTCACCTAAGCCCAGTCATGGGGCAGGAAAAGGTGTAATGACTTCTTCTGGTCCCGTCCTGGAGGGGCCCCGTTGCCTGCTTACTCATAAGGATTTTGCTGTTGAGGCTGTGGAGTCACTTATAAAGCTGACGAACATAGATCCTTGTGATTTGTTGGCGACGGATGAGCTGGGGTCGTCAGCTTTGTTTGACCTCACTCGGGTAAGCTGCCTCTCCTAAATGGTTCCTTCCTCATCTTCTTCTATTTTAATAACTGACGGTTATATCCCTTTCTAGGCCTTGGTTCGCGTAAAGGCGCTTCAGGACCGGTGCGTGGCTAAAGAGCGTGTCGTTACTCGCGTCAATAAGCACAATGCCAATATGCGAGACTAGCAGGCTCAGTATAAAGAGGCAATGCGTCTCCTTAACGTCGAGCTGAAGGAAATTAGGCAGAAGCTGGAGGAGGCGGATCGTCAGAGGGATGAGCTAGGGAAGGAGCTGACGACTCTTCGCGCGCAGATGGAGACTGCAGGGGCTGACGCGGTTGAGAAGTTCAAGGCGTTAGACTCTTTCATTGATTCCTGTGCTGGATACTATGGCACAGGATTTGATGATTGTCTCAGGCAAGTGGCGTCAGCTTTCCCAGATTTGGACTTATCTGGTATCTCCCTAGATGACGCCCAGCCCATGACGCCTGCTAATGAAGCCGTCACTGCTGGGGCTGACGAATCAGCGGATTCTCCTTCTCATGGAGGCAGAGTTGTTTTGGCCCAACCTGCTGTGAACATTTCAACAACTGCCCCGACGCCTCCTGTGGTGCTGCTTGACGGAGAGGATCCTTCTGTTAGGGAGTAGGAATTTTTTAAGCGACGGTTTTTTTTGTATTTGTAATTCATCTATTTAGCAAACAGTTTTATTAGTGCCCCCTGGGCTCCTGCTTGTAATATTTTAACACTTTCTTCAAATCCCTCTTCTAAATTTGCCGTCGCTCTTTATTACTTGATGTGAGACATGCTTAACTTGTATGTTTTGTTTGGAATTATGGGCCCTTTTAATGTACCGTCAGCTTCGCTGAATCGTTGATTTAAACTTTATATTGGGCCACTTGGCAAGTTTGCTTGACGAAGTCGTCAGTCTTTCGTTTTAATGCTTGTAGAAATTCTGGCAAAATTCTATTATCCCAGGCCAAGGTCATCTCCCTTATAGACTTGTTCATTTGTGGACCGTCAGCCTCAATAGTCGGGTTTATGCATTCCGTATGTATTCTATTAGGCCGTTGGTTTCATTGCTTTTGCTTATCTGCCGGACTGGGTTATTTTAGATCGTCAGCTTACCTGGTTCGTCCAATGCGGACTTGGTCTTTTTTAGACCGTCCGCTATCTGTCTTCCATTTTTTGGACTCATTTTTTTTTTTTTTTTTTTAGTTGGTCTTTTATAAGACCGTCAGCTTGAGAGCCGAGCTTAAGAGACTGTCAGGATTTTATTTAAGCCGTCAGTTTAGAAGCTGAATTGTGGGCTTGGCCATATTTTGTTAGCCTTTTATTTAGGCCATCAGCTTAGTAGCTGAATTGTGGATTTTACCACATTTCGTTAGCATTTTATTCAGGCCGTCAGCTTAGTAGATGAATTGTGGGCTTAGCCACTTTTCGTTAGCCTTTTGTTCAGGCCGTCAGCTTAGTAGCTGAATTGTGGGCTTGGCCACTTTTCGTCAGCCTTCTGTTTAGGCCGTCAGCTTAATTGCTGATGTGTGGACTTAGCCACTTTTCGTCAGCCTTCTATTTAGGCCGTCAGCTTAACTGCTGATTTGTGGACTTGGCCACTTTTCGTCAGCCTTCTATTTAGGCCGTCAGCTTAACTGCTGATTTGTGGACTTGGCCACTTTTCGTCATCCTTCTATTTAGGCCGTCAGCTTAACTGCTGATTTGTGGACTTAGCCACTTTTCGTCAGTCTTTTACTAACTTTCATTTGTAAGTAGAAACTTCAGTAGTTCTGAATAAATTCCTCTTATTGTCATGCATCTGTATAAAAAGTATCTAAACGAAGGAAAAATCTGCCCTTTTGGGCTTATTGTATCAAAATCAAAGCAAAAGACATGCCCGTTGGACTTATTGTAGTGAATACTTAAAAGTAAACAGTAAATCTAAAATAAAAAGATAGGTGTTTTTCTCCATGTCGTCGCCTCTACTGGTAGTACTTTCGCAGGTGCTCAGCATTCCAAGGGTGCGGTAGCTTCCGTCCGTCCAGTGTCTCCAGATGATAAGTGCCCTTCCTCTGCCACGCCGTGACTCGGTAAGGTCCTTCCCAATTCGGGCCGAGTTTTCCTTGAGTTGGGTCTCTTGCTGTGCCCATTACTTTCCTTAGAACGAGGTCTCCAACCTGGAAGTCTCTGTGCTTGACTCGGGAGTTGTAATGCTTGGCCATGTGGTCCTGGTACCGAGCGAGCCTTTGCTCTGCTGCTGTCCTGACTTCGTCCACTAGATCGAGCTGTAGACGTAGGGCTTCGTCGTTTTTCCTTTCGTCATGATTGTGCACCCTGTAGCTGGTGAGGCCGACTTCGGCTGGAATGACTGCCTCGCTCCCGTATGTAAGCCGGAATGGTGTCTCCTGTGTTGGTGTCCTTGCCGTTGTCCTGTAGGCCCAAAGTATGCTTGGTAACTCTTCAGCCCATATACCCTTTGCCCCCTCGAGCCGAGTCTTGATAATCTTCAGCAAGGATCGGTTCGTGACTTTGACCTGTCCGTTGGCTTGAGGGTGGGTGGGAGAGGAGTAGTGGTTCCGTATCCCTAATTGTGAGCAGAAGTCCCGAAAGGCCTCGTTGTCGAATTGCTTCCCGTTATCTGAGACCAAGACTCTAGGGATGCCAAATCTGCATATGATGCATCGCCAAACGAAGCTGCGTACGTTCTTCTCCGTAATAGTGGCCAATGCTTCAGCTTCGACCCACTTCGTAAAGTAGTCGATGCCCACGACTAGAAACTTCAGTTGTCGTATTGCTGTAGGAAACGGTCCCATGATGTCGAGTCCCCATTGAGCGAACGGCCATGGCGCCGTCATCGGGGTAAGTTCTTCAGGTGGTTGTCTTATGATATTGCTGAACCTTTGGCACTTGTCGCATTTCTTTACATAGTCCTCAGCATCCTTCTGCATAGTTGGCCAAAAGTACCCCGTTCGTACTAGCTTGTGGATTAACGACCTCGACCCTGAGTGGTTCCCACAGATTCCTTCGTGTATTTCCTTCATGACGTAATCCGCTTCTTCAGGACCTAAGCATCGTAGGTAGGGGCGGGAGAAACCTCTTTTGTACAAGACGTCGTTTATCAGAACGAACCTCGCTGCTTGAACCTTCAGCTTTCTTGCAGCCTTCTTTTCGTCCGGTAGTACCCCGTTCTTCAAGTAGGAAACTAATGGCGTAGTCCAATTGTTTTCGGAACCAAGTTCCTGTACATCAACAGAATTTATAAGTGGGGAGAGCTGAACGAAAGAGAGTATGTTATCAAAGGTGGCCATATGTTCAGCTGAAGCGGCCTTGGCTAGGCGATCAGCTTGCTCATTTTCTCCTCGGGGGATCTGCATAATTTTGGCCTTCAGCTCAATGACCCTCTGCCTTGCTTGGTCCAGATATCTTTTCATCCTCTCGCCTTTACATTCATAATCCCCATTTATCTGATTGACCACGACTTGCGAGTCGCAGTGAATGATCACTCTTTCGGCTCCTGCAGCTTTGGCGAGGTCCAGCCCTGCTATCAGAGCTTCATACTCCGCCTCGTTGTTGGTGGTGGGGAACTCAAGGCGAATCATACACTCGATCACGTCTCCTTGGGTGAGTGTAGTACGACACCAGCTCCCCCAGCCTGCTTGTTGGAGGACCCGTCTACGTGTATGCTCCACTGGGGGGATTCCTCTGCCCCCTTGTCTTCGCCATTTGTAAACTCGGCTATGAAATCTGCAACAACCTGTCCTTTAATGGCGGTTCGTGGGCGGTACTGTATGTCAAACTCGCTCAACTCCATGGTCCATAGTGCCATTCGTCCAGCAGCTTCGGGGCTGCTCATCGCCCGTCGCAAAGGTTTGTCGGTTAGGACGATTATCGTGTGGGCTTGAAAGTACGGCTTCAGTTTGCGTGCCGCGGTAACCAGTGCAAATGCGAGTTTTTCCATGGGCGGATATCTTCCTTCTGCTCCGTGTAGCGCCCAACTAGTGTAATATACAGGCTTCTGCACATTTCCTTCTTCCCTGATCAAGGCAGCGCTGACGGTGGCCGGGAAACGGCAAGATAGAGAAACAGCTCTTCACCTGGTTGTGAGGGACTCAGTAATGGGGGGGAAGAGAGATAAGTTTTTAATTCTTCGAACGCTTGTTGGCACTCGGCGGTCCACTCGAAAGATTTCTTCAGTGTGCGGAAGAAGGGTAAGCACTTGTCTGTTGCCCTGGAGACGAACCTGTTTAGTGCTGCTATCTTGCCGTTGAGGCTTTGTATTTCCTCCACGTTCTTTGGTGGGGCCATCTCCATTATAGCCCGGATTTTGTCTGGATTGGCCTCGATGCCCCTCTAGGAGACCATGAATCCTAAGAATTTTCCCGCCGTCACCCCAAAGGCACATTTCCCCGGATTAAGCTTCATGTTGTAAGAGCGGAGAGTGTTGAACGTTTCCCTGAGGTCTTCTAAATGATCTTCCTCCCTTCGACTTTTAACCAGCATATCATCCACGTATACCTGGACGTTCCTCCCGATCTGTCGTGCGAACATCTTGTTCATAAGCCTTTGGTATGTCGCGCCCGCATTCTTTAGGCCGAACGGCATTACCTTGTAGCAGAAAAGTCCTTGGCTGGTTACGAAGGAAGTTTTTTCTTGATCATCGTCGTGCATCTTGATTTGGTTGTAGCCAGAGAAAGCGTCCATGAAGCTTAACAGCTGGTGTTGAGCTGTAGAATCTACTAGAGTGTCGACTCTTGGGAGAGGGTAGCTGTCTTTAGGGCATGCCTTGTTTAGATCAGTGAAGTCTACACACATCCTCCATTTCCCGGAAGCTTTTTTGACCATCACCACGTTCGCTAGCCAGTCGGGGTAGTAGACTTCTCTAATGAAATTCGCCTCTCGTAGCTTGCGGACTTCTTCAGCTATGGCTTGGTCCCGTTCTGGGGCAAAGACCCGCTTCTTCTGCCGGATCGGTGGGAAGGACGGTGATACATTCAGCCTATGCACCATGACTGAAGGGTCTATTCCCGGCATGTCCTCGTGACTCCAGGCGAATACGTCCTGATTCTCTTTGAGGAAAGCTTTAAGTGTTTGCCGGATGGCGGGACTTGCAAGGGTTCCAATCCTCGTGGTCTGGTCAGGCCTGGAGTCGTCCAGGGGGACTTCTTCAAGCCTCTCGACTGGCTCCGTCGTGCTCCGGTGTTCTTCTATGCTCATGGTTTGGCGGTGATCATCCATTTCCATCATGGCTACGTAGCATTCTCGTGCGGCAATTTGGTTCCCACGTAGTTCTCCGACTCCGTATTCAGTCGGGAACTTGATCATCAAGTGATATGTCGAAGTCGCTGCCTTCCATGAGTTGAGGGTGGGTCGCCCTAGGATTGCGTTATAGGCGGATGAATGGTCGACTACGAGAAATGTTACGTCCTTTGTGACTTGCTGGGGATAATCGCCTGCCGTCACAGCCAACGTGACCGCGCCCAGGGGAAATACCTTTGCACCTCCGAAGCCGACAAGTGGGGCATTTGTTGGTACCAGTTGCTCCCTGCCGATCTTCATCTGCTGGCAGGCCGGGTAGTACAGGATGTCGGCCGAACTGCCGTTGTCGACTAATACCCGATGCAAGTTGTAGTCACCAACTCGTAGGCTGACAACGAGCACGTCGTCGTGCGGGTGGTGGAGACGTCGCGCATCTTCTTCCGAGAACTCGATAATGGGGGTTTCCCTTCGAGCTATCTTTTGCATTGGACCCGTCAGCTGGACGTTTTGGACCATCCGGAGGTACGTCTTTCGAGCCTTCTTCGATGGCCCGGTGGCCATCCCTCCTACAATCATTCGTATGTCACCTACGGGAGGTCTAGGACGGTCATTATCTCGTCGGGGGAGATTCTCTGGAGGCGCTGGATCCGTTCTTTCCTTGTTCACGAACTTCTGCAATTTCCCTTGTCTTATAAGGGCCTCGATTTGCTGCTTCAAGTCGTAACAGTCGGCCGTGTCATGGCCGTGATCTCTGTGAAAGCGGCAGTACTTGTCCCTGGAGCGCCTGCTAGGATCCCCCTTCAGTTTTCCAGGGAAGGTAAGAGCCCCATCGTCCTTAATTTGCATTAGGACTTGATCTATTGGGGCGGTCAGCGGGGTGAAGCTTGTGAATCTTCCTCCTGGAGGTTTTGAACGCCTTTCGTCCCTTCGGTCTCCCGTTCTGGGCCTCTTCCTCCCTTGCTCTGGTCGTGCATCCTCCTGCCTTTCCCTTTTTCTCGGCTTCTCGTCCCGGGCCTGCAGCGCGTCTTCAGCATTCATATATTTAGTGGCCCTGTAGAGTACTTCCGACATGGTCTTCGGGTCGTTTTTGTATAGGGAGAACAAAAACTTGCCCTTGCGCAGCCCATTCGTGAAGGCTGCTACAAGTATTTTGTCATCGGCTTCGTCAACAGATAGTGCTTCCTTATTGAAACGCGTTATGTAGGATCTCAGCGTCTCGTCCTCTTTTTGCTTGATACTCATCAAACATGCCGTGGACTTCTTATACCTGTGTCCCCCAATGAAGTGTGTAGTGAACTGAGCACTTAGCTCTTTGAAGGTGCTGATAGAGTTGGGCGTCAGTCGGCTGAACCATACCCTTGCGAGGCCTTTGAGTGTTGTGGGGAAGGCCCGGCACATAATCTCGTCTGCTACCCCCTGAAGGTGCATCAGGGTCTTAAAAGTTTCCAGATGGTCCAGAGGGTCCTTCATTCCGTCATAGCTATCTATATTCGGCATGCGAAATTTGTGGGGTAGGGGGAAAGAGTTCACGGCTATAGTGAAGGGTGAGTCGGTGCGGTTGACTAGATCGTCAAGATCACTGGAGACTCGCCCCTTGAGCGCGTTCATCATAACCTCCATCTGCTCCCTCATTGCCTGCATCTCCGCGACAATATGCGGTGGAGTCGCATCCGTGAGGGATGGCATGCTCACGTTCTGTCTCTCCGGCTTGCTTGGGGCGTGGCTGCCTTCAGGTTTCTCCTGATTCTTCTTCGGGGCGCTGGTCCCTTCCTGGTCTTCCTGTAGGTCATTCAGTGCTGCGTCCTTCTGGCGTAGCTGTTCTTCCAAGTCGTGGTTTTGTTTGGTGAGGCGCTCTACGGCGGCACCGAGAGTTCGAACTTGTCTCTCGAGGGCAGTTGTGGGTGGCTCCTCTCCTTGAATGTCATTAGTAGTTGCCATCGAGCGAGTGAGTACCATGCAACCCTTTAGTCCGGGAAACGATAATATGGCTTAGTCGTACGTAGACTTCCCACAGACGGTGCCAACTGATGATGCCGTAAATATCAACAGTGAGTTGCACAATACTCGTACTCTCGAAACGACACCTGCACAAGGAAAAGAGAAGACCCAACAGAGAGCACCGGTGTGGTGTCGGCCAAATACCCTCCGAAGGTCAAGTTAGAACTTTTTTTCAACTCTAGAGTGCTAGAGAGGGATTAATTATGCGTACCTCCATTTGTGAGGGAATTGGAGCTTTTATAGTAGTAGGGGGTTGACCTTTCTTCCTTGGGGCAGAAGTCTTTTCCATATAGGAATCCATGTGAGCGCGGATTGCGGAGACCTTTCCTTATAAGACTCTATTATTGAGCGTGGTGGCCAAGTAAAGGATTTACTCTAACCGTCGGCCTCATAACCGTCGGCCTCTTAACAGTCGGTCTCTTAACCGTCGGCTTTACCTCTGCAACGAATACCCGTCAGCCTTTTGAACATAATTAGCCCTTCGAGCCTAAAATGGGATGTTATTTCCGTCGGCATATATTTCTCCGTCGCTGCACTAACCGTCAGTCTGAGAATAGGCTGACGGGTGAAGCCTTGTATTTACTATGAATATTTCCTTATCAGTGATGACTCTCTTTTACGCTTCATTGAAGCTGTTGGAAATTTAGATAAAAGAAGTACAACCAATTAGAAATTAAGAAAAAATTAAAAAAATAATTAAATTAGGGAAGAAGAAAACATGTGATGTGGGATTTTAATTTTAGGCAGGAAGTGGATGGATAATGATAAAAAGAGATGATTGTGTTTTAAAACTTAGAAGTGAGGACTTACCCATCTGTGACAAGGAATTACAGTAGCAATGGGCTCCAAAACCAACGACTCCGGTTTTAGACAAGCCGACGACTCCTGTTTTGCTGTTCCTTTTTTTTTTTTGCGAAGAAAGGACGACTGAAAATTATTTAGTTATAGGAAATGAGACAAATAATTTAATTGATTTAAAAAAAATACTAGGGAATTTATGCACTCTTATAAAAACTCTAATCTTAAAAAGCAAACAGTTTGATGTGGAATTTTCATTTCTAGAAAAAAAAAAAAAATGAAAGGAAAGAAATAAAAAGGGATGAAAATGTGTGAAGAAGGACAACTGACAGATTTAGAAATTGAAATTAGCGTAGAGTAGTAGTGATTGATTGTAATGCTCGAAACCCAGTTGAAACAAAGCTGGATCCAATTGGTATTAGATATCTATTGCCTGTTCAATAAAGGAATGGAGTCTGTTATTTATTTCTTCTTGTCCGTGAGTTTGTGTCCACAACTTCTATGAAGCACAGGTACGTTTCGGGATTCGGGTGTGGGTGCGAGTGCGGGTGCGAGTGCGGGACTCGGCAATTTTTGAAAAAGGTGGGTGTGGGTGTAGCGGGAATTGGCGATTAAAAAATTATTAAAAATATTTTTATTTATATTTTTAATATATTGCTAAGCATACTTTTTCACTTTATATAAGCATATACCAAATTTAAGAGCAATAGTAGATAATAACTAAAACATGATGTTCATAAATTAAATACAACCCATAGGGGTGTAGCCAGAAATAATTACTTGGGGGGCCCGGGTTGTAATAGAAATATACTAAATATAATTCATAAGTCTATTGAATACAAAATTATCAACTTTCATATATCATCATATTTTTGTACGTTAATGAACATGAAAAACTGTCTAGTTCAATGTAGACATACAAAAAAGAACATTCACATCAAATCATGCCTAGCGACGATTAAAATAAGTTCAAATGATGTTAATACCTGATAAGCTCCCTCGGCATCACCGCGTTGTTTATAGTTCGCCCCTTCCTCAAATGTCCTAAGTTTTGAATGACTAATATCTTTTTTCTTAAAGAATGCATCAATTGTTTGACGTTTTCTCATTATTTGGTACCTAATTTCAAGGTAAGGACCTTTAGTTAAGTAAGGACCTTTTAGGATAAAAAAATTAAATAAACAAATCACTCAAAAGTATAAACAAAGTAACAAACAACATAAACAAAATACACAAACTCCCGGGTCAGTGGGTCACGGCCCTCATCCCAATTGCCTTCCATATATTTTACTTACTTTACTAATTACTTCCCAACTACACAATGCAAGCCCCACCCTGCCCCCACTAAAGAGACAAACAAGAAACAACACAAAAGCCAAAAGTCATAGAGCAGCCAGTGGAGTTAGTGGTCAAGAATATAGAATATAATAACAATAAACACAAAAAGACAAAGTCAAATAAGCATAAATTGCTTTGCTGGCAAAGGGATATCACATATTCACAATTTCACATACTCACATATACATATTTAGTTCAGTAACTTCAGTTGTAGAGAAAAAAAGAGAGAAGTTAGAAGTGAGATGAGAATGAGATACCCTGAGGAATTGAGACTGAGATGAGGGCTTGAGGTTGAGGTGATGAACAGGTCAGCGGGCTAGTGGAGTTTGCGGCATCAAGGCAAGCAGGCGAGTACTGAGGAGATTGTTTCTAAGGAGAGGCATGACAGTGTCACACTATGGAGGCGTGAATTGAGAACAGAAGGGGAAAAAACAAGGCAGCGTGACAATCAAATTGTTTTCTCCTTTTTCTAGGTGAGGATTGAATTTTAAGATGCTTTGTTTTGTTAACGATGAGGATTGAATTTTAAGATGCCTTTGTTTTGTTTGATCTGGCATTTTAGATTTGGGATTGGGCTGGGCCGGAAGTGTGTTTAGTTTAAAGGAGAAAAAATTTGTTTTATTAAGGATTTGGGGCTGGCTGGTGGGGCTGGATGTGGGCCAAGGTTTTTCTTTTATTTTAAGTTGTATTGGACTAGAACTAGAAGAATGGTTGAAATAATTTGTGGGGGTCGGTTGAAATAGTTTGGGGGGGCCGGGTATTTATTTTTGGGGGGGGGGGGGGCCTATGTCAATTTTTTACCTACTCTAATGGAAATTTGAAAATTTTTGGGGGGGCCAAGTGGCTCCGCCCCTGACAACCCACAAGATTGAAACTAAAACATTCCATGATGTTCGGAAATTAGAATACAACTCACAAGTTTGAAACTAAAACAAAATAAAAGATAATCAATAAGACAATCAACAAAACAATCAAACACCAACATCATCATCATCAAGATCAATAGCTTTACTTCAAACTTCACTTTCACTAGTAGTAACACTAGTGCTAGCATTCCCAATAACCATGGCCTCCAACTTTAGCTCATCAAGTGTAAGGGCTGCATTCTCAAGAATTCCAACTCCTCCATGTATGTCGTTCTCATTCCAAGAGTCTCCTGCAATATCCCACATCTTTGTTGCTGTATTTACGTACTCCTCATTGCGCCTTGACAAGAGTCAAAGACTAGAATGCACAAATACCAAATCCTCAGCACGTGCAGGAGCCATTTTGTTTCTTTTTAAGGAATGAATGAATTTGTATGTGCTCCAATTCCTCTCAGTAGATGAGGATGAACAAGGTTGTCCAAGAAGTTTAAGCGCAAGGGTTTGAAGAGTTGGAAATGCGGAGCCATGGTATTGCCACCAAACCAAAGGGAGTAAGGCCCACTTATCTGTCAAGGCATCTGGTGAAGGAAACCTCTCTCTTGAAAATGCAGCAAACTCAAACTTCACCACCTTTAATTCATTCTCATCTTCAAAGTATCGATCCAAACACTTGCTCCTTTCTATAGAAATTTAATGATCTCGATGTGGAGAGATGTGTTTTGGATTCTTCGAAAGCCATTCAATGGAGTAATACCTAGTTAAAGATTAAAAAACAAATATAGATGAAATGTGTGTTTTACTAGAAGGGTGAACTAAGGAAAATAGAAAATAAATGTACTTACTTAGGATTTAAGGAATGAGCCAAGCAATGTAGTGGTGTACAATTTTTAGTTCATCGATCAATGAGTATATCATACACCACACCCTAAAATGGGCTATACTGATCATCTTCCAAGCCTTCATGCCGATATATTGCTGGCTTCACCTTCTCTATCATTGAATCTCATATCTCATACACAAGGTGAAGACAATGCTTATTTGTGTCGGCTACTCGTAGCATATCATAAATAGGCGCTGTGAATTCAAGGATATAATCAATTTTATCCCACCAATGATCACTTAGAATCATATCTTCCACCTTTTGAGCTTTTCCAACATTATCCTCCCTATAAGAAGCCCATTGGTCACTAATAGCCATGGCTTGAAGGCATCTTCTTATCAAATTCAACCTTTTCAGCATTACAACAACCGAAGCAAATCTAGTATTAGCAACTTGGAGCAGTTTTAATGGAAAAAATTCATTAAACATTGCCAACCTCATCGAATGGTTCATGATAAAAACACATATAAAGGATGCATCATCAGCAATACGTGTAATCCAACTACATTCCTCATATGTAACTTCATTCTTTTCAATGTTTTTTGTTGCACAAATATTCTTCAAAGCTAGATTAAGAGTGTGGACAACACAAGCTGTCCAAAATATTTTAGGATACTCACCTTCAATAAGAGCTCCAGCAGACTTCATCACACTAGTATTATCAGTGATGACTTAGACCACTTTTTCATGTCCAATCTCTTTTATAGCATCCTTCAACACCCCAGCAATATAATGTTTGTCTTTGAACTCACTTGACCCATCAGTGGCCTTTAAAAACACTAGACCCCCATCTGATACAGCCATAATATTGATAAGAGGCCTCCTTTGTGGATCTGACCATCCATCAGAAACTATACTTACACCATTTTCAAGCCAAAAGTCCTTAATTAGTTTCAAAAGTCTTTCAACATGAGCTCTTTCTTTTTGCAAAAGTGTTGTTCTCAAGGCATTGTATCCAGGAGGAACATAACCCTGAATGCTATTGGCAACAACATATGCATAGGAATTACGATAATATGGGTTCCTTCCAAAGTTAAACGGAAACCCATCGGTGTAAAACATCCTAGCAATTCTACTATCCAATTCATGTCTAGCATTATTTTGGAATGCTCTCTCCAAAGGAGAATTCATAATCATCTTCCTCCTCTTACCATCAACCAGATTTGTACTATCACTCCCTTCTTGTCTTCGAAATGGAGAAATAGGTATAGGCCTACGGCCTGGGGGAGGTGGGGTAAGGGAATTTTACTTCTCTGTTCTCTCTCTAACTTATCATTCTCAACTTGATCATGCATTCGCTGCATTTCCAGCCTATGGCTCGGTCTCACCTTAGGACATGGTTTAGTACCTTTATTAGGAATTTTTAATAAATAAGCCTTAACCCTAGAATAGGATCCCATATAAACTACACCATAATAGTTGCACTTAAAGTATGTGTTTCCACCTGATCTAACAGTAGCACCAGATGGTTTTTCTACTTTATTCACATACTGCCAAAGAGGAGATTCATCATTTGGCACTTCTTGATTAGATGAAGGTGAAGTTTCTGTACTAGTAACTTCGTCCATTGCAAGTTCAATAGATTCAATTTAACCTACAAATAATAACTATTAAGTATTAACTAAATTAATTAATAATAAATCAAACCCAAGTTCACATATTCACAAATAACTATTAACTAAATAAAAAATCAAACCCAAGTCACAACATTATTACATTACAAATTATATAAAGAAAAAAAAAAATCAGATCAGGATAGGTGAGCTTCAGACTAAAAAAATCAGATTAGCTTGAGCTAAAAAAAATTGAAAAACTAAGATTGAAAGCTTAAGTTTGATACCCGAGTTGAGACTCTTGAGAGTGGGTCAAGCTTGAGAGTTGAGAGTTGAGATTGAGAGTGGGTTGGTGAGGTTGTGAGTGAGTTAAGAGTGAGAGTTTAGGCGTGACTTAGTGGCTAAATGTCTCAGAGACAGAGAGGCAGAGAGTAGTAGAGCACATAGCCACACAGCACAGAGAGACGAATGAGAGAGAGCTGAAGTTTGAATGAAGTGAGAATGTGTGAGAGGGTTTAGTCCCTTTAGGGTTTGTTATTAAGTTCAAACGGTGCATTTGCACCCTTTTTTTTTTTTTTTTTTTTTTTTTTTTTTTTTTTTTTTTTTAATTTCGACCTGAATTGGCCGTTTCAGCGGTTTCGCTCGATACGGCCCAAGTCGACGCGAATTAACCTGATTCAGCGCAATTCAGCCCGAGTCTGAGCCGCGTCGGCGTGAGTCATGGAAAAAAAAAATGGTCGTGGCACCGACACGCGAGCAAAGGCATCCCTCGCACGTCGCCACGTTGGATGCAGGTGCGGCATGGGTTTTGCCGCGTCTGTGCATCTCAGCACAACTTCAATATCTCCAGATTCTCAAAAAAATAAAAAAATAAAAAACTTCAATATCTCCTTAAAGCTGTTGGGAATTTAGATAAAAGAAGTACAACCAATTAAAAATAAAGACAAAAATAATTAAATTAGGGAAGAAGAAAACATGTGATGTGGGATTTTAATTTCAGGCAGGGAGTGAAACGATAATAATAAAAAGAGATGATTGTGTGTTAAAACTTAAAAGTGAGAACTTACCCATTTGTGAGAAGGAATTACAGTAGCAATGGGCTCCAAAAACCTCCTGAAACTGAAAACATTCCGGTTTTAGTAAAGCCAACGACTCCTGTTTTGCTTTTTCTTTTTTCAATTAATTAATATATATATATATATATATATATTTTGCAAAGAAGGGACGACTGAAAATTATTTAGCTATAGGAAATGAGACAAATAATTTAATAGATTAAAAAAAAAAATACTAGGGAATTTATGCACTCTTATAAAAACTCTAATCTTAAAAACAAACAATTTGATATCGAATTTTCATTTCAAGGAAAAAAAAAAATGAAAGGAAAGAAATAAAAGGGATGAATATGTGTGAAAAAGGACAACTTACAGATTTGGAAATTGAAATTAGAGTAGACTAGTAGTGATAGATTGTAAAGCTCGAAAGTTTCGGTTTGAACAAAGGAAGAGAAGATCTGAAGACAAGGAAGATGAAAAAAGATGAGGGGAACAAATTAAAAGAGATGAAGACGAAGTTGAGACTTGAGAGAGTCTGAAAAACTGAGAAGAAAGAAGCTGTGTAAGGTACTAAGGTGTATACTGTGAGGAAGTAATAAACAAATATATAGGGGAAAGTGGGTGAAAATAGCCAAATACCACGTTTTGGTAAAATTTGTGGCAAACTAGCAATGTTTCAGAAATATTTAGCAATCTACCACTTTTTTAGTACTCGAGTTCCACAAAATCGAGTTCTAAATAGTACTCGAGTTTAGTAAACTTGAGTTCCTAGTGAGTCACCAGCATGGCATTGCTGACCTAGAATTTGTGTAATTAAAAAAAAAAAAAATGTGGTACTCGATATTAGTGAAATCGAGTATCTCTTTATAGTACTTGAGCTTAGTACAGTCGAGTACCTTTCTTCTTTTTTTTTTCCTTTTTTCTTTTTTTTTTTCTACTTTTTGTTTTTGTTGGAATGGCTTGAATAGTCAAACTTAGTGACTTAACATTAGCCAACAAACCATTAAATGGCTTGCATGCCCATGTCAGGAAGATGCATGATATTCAAGAAGTTTCATGCGTGAAGAAATGCAAGAACTTGCATTAAATGTTCTTCATGAATTGTCAAAGAAGATGGCCAGGAACAACACCTGACATGGCCAAAGTGTCATCCATTTCAGCCAAAAGAAAAGAAGCAAGAATTTGGTTTGTATGTCAAGTGTTGTTCCTGGCCATTTTCTTTGACAATTCATGAAGAACATATAATGCAAGCTCTTGCATTTCTTCACGCACTTCTTAAATATCATGCATCTTCCAGACATGGGCATGCAAGCCATTTAATTGTTTGTTGGCTAATGTCAAGTCACTAAGTTTGACTATTCAAGCCATTCCAACAGAAACAAAAAATAGGAAAAAAAAGAGAAAAAAAGAAAAGAAAAGAAAAGTACTCAACTGTACTAAGCTCGAGTACTATAAAGAGATACTCGATTTCACTATTATTGAGTACCACATTAGTTTTTTTAATTACACAAATTCGAGGTCAGTAGTGCTACGCTGGCGACTCACTAGGAACTCGAGTTTACTGAATTCGAGTACTAAAAAAGGGGTAGATTGCTAAATATTTCCAAAATAGTACTAGTTTGCCACAAATTTTGCCAAAACGTGGTATTTGGCTATTTTCACCGCGTTGAATGTGCTTGAGTGGTTACATCTTTTGGTATGTTAATGATGCAAGGTCGTCCATATTAATGGACAACCTTAATGATATTTCTGGACTCATTAGATTTGTTTAATAATATTTTTTTTTACACAAATAATAATTTATTTTAAACTTTGAACATTCTCATCAACCTAGCTAAAGCAACATTTAGCATGAAAAAAAAAAAACTAAACTCACCCAAAACTTCCACACATCAATCTTAATATTTTGCCCTAAAAACTTAACAATGGACATTGTCCTCACTACATCTATTGAGCACTATCCACTCTATACACCAGGTAAAAATCTTATTTTATTCACAATTTGAGAATGATGAGTTAAAAAAAAGTTCCTGTTACTTTTAGGGCAATGGTTAGAAAACCATTTTAGGAAAGTCTTCATAGGGAATATAAAAAGCCGTAAAAAACATTAATTACTTTTTTCTATAAAAGATTTCTATAAATATTTCTTAAACCAATGCCCTTAGAATATCCGTTAAATTTTCCCTTAAAAAATATATTTGTGGAGAATACTGATGGAGTACTAAGGTTGATGTAATTGTCTGTAAGTAGTAGATTAACTAAACTAATAAAAGTGAGTTTTTAAGACTAAATTTGACTAAAAACTCACTAGGTTGGTGTGAATGCTCCTAAGACTTGAACTTGAACAAGCTTTTTCTTAAGCCAAACTCGTTCTATTCTTGGTTCATTTATAACCCTATTTGCCGTATTTTGATAGAGACGTATTTACAATTTTATCCTTAAAAAAAGTTATATGGCCTACAGAGTGTGAGTGGCTATTTAGTCTCCTAGCTCTCAGTTGCTGAGCCTGGGATTACCTGCATGTGTTTGTCCAGATGATTAAGGGGCATTTTATGTTGTCTCTCGTATTACGGATCTACAGAGGACAGGTAATCTCTTTCAATGAATTTCCAATTTTATGCATTCTAGATTGAAGTAATTGAGATTGCTTTTGTAATTTTTGTGCTTTTAAATAGGTTTTCAAGATTTTCGTTATTAGTCTGATCCAAATCAATTTCATGACTCGATTATGAAATGTATGCAATATTCTTTATTTGTGGAAGGAATTATGTGTATTGTATAGTCTGTATGTAGTTATTTTAATGGAAATTTGAGGAAAATTAGTCTTTTTTATCCTCTTCGATCCACTTTATCTACAAAATCAATGTCAAGCAATACAAAAAAGTAACGCGGAATATTATAATGTGTAATATACACTATTCTTATTCCAGCTTATTCTAACTATCATGCTGCAACTTCAAAATTTTAAAGATTTTAAGGATTTTATTCATAAAGAGCTATCCATACCTTTCAAGGAATTTAGAAGAGCTATTTAAAATGATTTATTGACTATGATTAATTACTCCCATAATAATTAAACATTAAAATCTTATAGGTAACTAGTAGATGGTCTAAACTGTCCAGTACTCATGGTAACTCTGAAATTCTTTAAAACACAAGCTTGGCCTAATACCAAATGAAACAAAAAAAATAGAAAAGCAAGTATTTAATGAAAGTTTGTTTGATAGTTTTTCTGCTCTCGTTAGACACTTGCTCAATCAAGGGCTGGACAAGATTATGCAGAATTGCGTTTTCTAAAGAATTTATTACCAAGTGTCATACCCAAATCCAAACCAGGATTCAGAGTCAAACCGAATTGCTAATATTAAACCTATTCCTGATATTACCACAAACCAATTAACTGTGTATAAAAAATTTTCTTTTCCTGTTACTAGTCTTTTACTCATGCTTATCAAGTAATTCTATTTATCATCTATAAGATATGGACGATTTGCCCATCTAAAGGAAGTGACAAATCAGAGCATCTAGAATACCATCAAATGTAATAACATAATAATTAGGTAACCTCATTATGAAAGCTCGAAAATGTGTTGAAAACACAAGAGCTGTTTAGACCCCCAAATTAAAGTTACAGCTCGATAGATTTTACACTAGCTTAATACTAAGTGCGGAATAATGTAAATGCGAGCGGATAAACAAACAAGCTACTCTAATCCATAATCATAGCAACACAGCAGTAAAATGGAACGTAAAAGAGTAGGGAAGAAAGATGCAAACACAAAATAACACGCTGATATATTATTGAAGAGGAAACCGAAGAACTCGGCGAAAAATCTCTCTGCCGCCCTCCAAGCGGTAATCGATCCACTAGACAATCAGTTGGGATACATGGGTTAGCAAGAGACCCTTTAAGCCTAATCTACCTGATGTACCTAAGCCCTCCAAGCTCCTACTCCAACAAGGCTTTTCGGAACCGTGTCTTATCTAACTCTTTGAATCCCGCAACAAGCTCCATGTTGCATCTGCCATCCTTGACTTCTTTCAATACTTCCCAGCAACACCAAAACCTCACTTGACACTCTGAAATGGTATGGTAAGTGTTTGGGCTATCAACCTCTCAATGATATGGAAATGGAGAGGTAGGAGTTGAGGAAATTCCACAAGCAAATGTGTAAAGGATTGTGGGTATAACAATCTCTAACTCTCAAGGTGTTTGACTAGGGTTTTCTCTTAGAAGCGTTCCTCAATATTTGTGGGTAATGTGGGTATATATAGTGTGGGCACAGAAAGTGTGTATCAGATAACACAGCCTGGCAGAATAGAATGTCTTGCGGGTGTCTCGCAAGAAGGCCTTACCTGTAAGCTACTCACGAAACATAGCTGTCGCCATCTGTCCTGACTCTTCGCATTCCAGTCTGTTAGGTTCTAAAGGTTTAGGAATTTATGTATTTAGAATTCTAATTTGTAATATTGGCAAACCATGATCAAAACAATATGTTTAGTCTTGTTTAGGCTTGCTCAAAGTTGATTAATTATTGTAAAGTTGGAATCGAGTGGCTGCAGAATGCATTGGTGCATTTCGGCCTGGCTCGATCGATCGAAGCTTAGGCTCGATCGATCGAATCTCGGGTTAGATGCGTTTTCTGCAGAATTTCCAACTCAGCCCTAACTCATTAAACGTTTAGGGTTTTATGTTTTTGCCTTAGGTATATAAGGCAAAACCCTAGCCACGTTTTTAGAGTTGCTCCTGTTGTATTGTTGCTTATACATTGCTGTTTTGTGTAAATCTCTTTTGAGATCTAGAGGAGCTTTCCTTTACACAAAACTTAGGGTTTTCAAGGTAGAGATTACTTCAACATCTTGATGATCAACTCGGTTGCTGCCATTGGAGCTTAAAGAATAACAAGCGTGGGTGCTTGTAGCTGATTGAAGAATTCAAGAAAGAAGGAGTCCGTGGATTCGGAGCTTGCACGTGGTCGTGTCAGTAAATTCTACTGGTAGGTAGCATTAGGAAGTCAAGCGGGGAGCTTGTAAGTCCTTTTGTATGAACTTCGATTCTTTCATAGTGGATTCTGGTTTGCCTTGAGGATCGGTGGGTCAAATCCTCCCCAGGTTTTTACCATGTGGTTTCCTGGGTGATCATATCATTGTGTTTTTTATTATTCCGCTGCTTTATATTCTTGATATGATTGTATGCTTGTGATAACCTAGAATTGCATAAATTGACTAAGTTAATCACTTGGCTAATTAACTAGGTTAATCTGGTTGTTTTAAGGAGTCTAAAACCGTTCAAGTGGTATCAGAGCGGGTAGCTCTTTTCTTGTAGATCTTTTGATCTCTGAGCTGATCCTTGACCTCTGTTGTCATGGAACACGGTCACTCTCTTGTTGTTCCTCCTCACTTTGATGGGAATAACTATGCTTATTGGAAAGTAAGGATGAAAGCATTCCTGAAATTCATTGATGAGAGAGTTTGGAATTCCGTTGAATATGGATGGGAGAAGCCCACTACTCCTGTGAGTGAGTGGCAAACTTCTCAAAAAGAAGCAGCTGGATTCAATAGCAAAGTTATGAATGCCATCTTTAATGCTGTTTCCATGGAGGAATTTAAGAGAATCTCTAATGTTGAGGTTGCTCATACTACTTGGAAAATCCTTCAAACTGTGCATGAAGGCACAAAGACAGTTAAGATAAACAAACTGCAGCAATTAACTTCTAGGTTTGAGAGCATTAGGATGTCAGATGATGAATCCATTGATGAATTTTATGCCAAACTGAATGACATTGTTAATTCTGCTTTTAATTTGGGTGAAATCTATGATCAACCTAAAATTGTTAGGAAGATACTTAGATCTTTAACTGAAGACTTTAGACCCAAAGTGACTGCCATTATTGAAAGCAAGGATGTGGACTCCATCCCAGTTGATGAGCTTGTAGGATCACTTCAGTCCTATGAGTCTGACCTACCCAAAGCAAACAAATCCAAATCAATGGCTCTTAAGTCAGTTGATGATGTTGAGGTTGGTGGATTTGATGATGAGCTCTCTGCTACAGAGATTGCTTACCTTGCCAAGAATTTTAGAAACTTTCTAAGGAATACTAATAGAAGGGCAAGAAATACAACCACTGCTGAACCTAGAAACTTTAGGAAGAATGATCCCACTAAGGTTAATAACTTTGAAAAACCTAGAGAAAAAGTAGGTCAATCTTCAAACAATTCTTTAGGTGCTCAGTGTTTTGGTTGTCAAGGGTATGGTCATGTTAAATCTGAATGTCCTACATTCTTGAGGACTAAGGGTAAAGTTATGACTGTAACCCTTAGTGATAATAAGGTTTCTAATGATGAGTCTAGATGTGACGAGGATGGAAACTTCATTGCTTTCACTGCTACAGCTGTAGTCAATGAAAACATGTCTGCTAAGGAGAACCCTTCTGATGGGGAACTCTCTGAGGATGCAGATCTTCAAGAGGCCTATAATAAATTTTGCAAAGTTGCTGCAAAGGATGCTATGAATGTTGAACTTGGCCTGAAGAAAATTCTCTTGAGCTTGAAAAGAAGAATTTGCTTGTTAAACTTTTTGATGCTAATGATCTTTTGAATCATGTGAAATCTGAAAACATGCTTTTGCTTGATAAAGTTAGAACTTTGGAACATGATTTATCTATTGCTAGATCTGCTAGTTCTAAACTTGATCACATGCTGAATGTTCAAAAGTATCATTCTGATAAATCTGGGTTAGGTTATGTTGAAAGCATCTCTATGTCTGCTCCTAATTCCACAAACGTTGTTCCTTCTTCTTCTTCTGAACCTACTGTGAGTGAGGTTATGAGTGAAACTATCAAACCACCTGTGAATGAAGTTGTCAAACCTGTAAAAGTTTCACCTCCTAGGAAGATTAGGGTTGATCTGAGAGAGACTAAACCTAAGGATTCAACCATTTCCAAGGATAAGATGCATGGTAAACCTACTTGGGTTTGTCATTATTGTGGAAAGTCTGGACACATTCGTCCTAACTGTTACAAGCTTCAAGCTGCTAAGAGAGCAAACAAACCAAAAGTGTATGTGCCTCAAGCACAAGATTCTATGGCACTTATTAGTGAATTGGTAAAGGCGTTGAACCTTTATTCCAATCCTGGAGTTGGAAATCACTCGAATGTGAATAAGAACTCCAATACTTGTGGTGCATCTAAAAGGTTTTGGATGCAAAAGACTCGACCTAATTGAGTCTTTCTAACATGGTTCTTGTACTTCATTGCTCATTCCTTTGTGACCATTGTTCTTTGGTTTTTGTTGCTTTTGTTTGTTTCTAGGATTTGCATTGCATTACATTCATGCATTTCATTCTAGGTTTTATTTGTTTTCTCTTTTAAAATTAAAAAAAAAAAAAATGGGAAAAGCAAATTGTGTTTGACACTATTTTTCTTGGTCTTTGAAAACAAGGTTGGTCAATTTATTTACACATAACATGTCTTATGTACCTTGATGAGCTTATTTATTGCACTTGACTAGTTTGAGCTTTGTAGTGCATGTTGTGTGTGAAAGATGTTTATGGTATTTATCACTTTGTCTTAATCTTGAAGTCACATGTTATTTGACTGACGGACTTGATCCTTTTGAGAAAGGCATAAATAACCATCTCACCACTGTTCACTAGCCAATCATGAACACCTTAGTGCATATCATAAGATTTTGTGCTCAAGAAAGTGTAGCACATGCACAAAAAGAATATAAGGTATAGTCTCGGCTTAATTGCTTAATGCTTAAAATTTGGTGTGTACTATTAGGCTTGATGCCAATTCACTTAATTAAAACTGATGTGTACTATTAGGCTTGATGCCAATTCACATAATTAAGAGGCTAAATTCAAGAAACTTACATGATTGCAAACTTATGTTCTAGGAGATGTGGGAGTTATATGATGTAACTCTTTAGGTGATAGTCTCTTTTAAATTCTGTGTGATGAATTTTGTAGATTTTGTGATTAATTTCTATTCACATATCACCTAACATTTATCTCAAGCATTTACTAGTTGCACACACTACACAAGTTACTCTTTGCTAAACACTGTACATGTTATTGTGTGTGTTTTTAGTCTGATCAACCAAGTTTGAAAATAGCTTGAGTATTATGCAAAACATTTTTTTTGCTTGAGAATTAAAAGGGAGAATTGGCTGAAACTTTCTTTTGGGAAACTGAGATTAAAATTTGGGTTTTTGAAAAAGCATTCCATTTCATCTCATACTCATGCATTTTGTTTCATTGATTTCAATGCTTTGAGGAGTTATTTTTCAAAAATTGGTTTGAGTTTTTCAAGACTGTAATTTTTCTCAAAATACTGTGAGCTGCTGCCTGTTTCGATCGATCCATTCTGTTTTTCGATCGATCGAAAATACTTAAAATCTCTTTAAAAATTTCGGAGTGATTCGATCGATCGAAAGTAATTTTCGATCAATCGAAAGACGTGAATCAGGTTTTTAAAACAGTGTTCTTTGATTGATTCAACATACTTTTTCAAAAAGTTTTTCAACCTTTCTCTTCTCTCTCCGACTAGGTAAGGTTCTACAGTGATTTTTTGTCGTTTTCCTCCAAAATTTTTGCAAAGTTTCTCTGTCCTCAAGCCGGTAAGTCTCTTTTGCCCTTACTTTTTGAGTTTATTTGCATCTATCATGCATTTTTTCTCAAAATTTCGGACCTTTTTCTTTTTGGGATTGTTGTTGTTCAAGCCCAATTTTGTGCAATTGATCAGTGGGTTTTTGTGGGGACATGCTATAAACAAGATCTTGATAGTTTAATTTGATCAATTTTGGGTTTTATGAAAAATTGAAATTTCTAGGGTTTATAATTATTCCGAATTGGGGATTTTGTTCAATTAGGTTGAAATTGATGAAATTGGCTTGTTGATTGGATGCAATTAGGCATTATAATCTATGTGTTGTGTTTTGTAATGCTTAATTCATCAATGTGCTTCAAAATTTTTCAAGTGGTTTTCAAACTTTTGGGGTTTTTGTTAGAAACTCCATGCTCGAGCCAATTTTGTGCAATTGAACTTAAAATTGAACTTTGTTTACTGCATTAGTACATGCATCATGACATTTTAACTGTTCATGCATCATATAGATTTTTGCTCTATATTTTTTTTTGTGCTGACTTGCAGTCTGCCATTGGTTTTGTTTTATTTTGTTCTTTTGGTTTTCTCTTGTGTCTTTGTCCTTTCCTTAGCACTATGCCTGTGAAGACTAGGGCTCGTAGGACTGTTTCCTTATCTACTCCTTCCCCTCCTCCCTTTGATCGAGAGAGATTTCCTAGTGAGAAAAACCAAGAGATTTTTGATACTCTGAACCTTAAGAGAAAGATATGGTCTGAGAGATCTGTCATCTTAGATGAGCTTGATCCTGCCATTAGGGCGAACTTTGAGCGTAGGGGCTGGTTACCCTTGGTGGATATTTCTGATCCTCCTCTACCTGCTACCTTGATTAAAGAGTTCTTTTCGAACATCTCTATCCGCATCTATGATTCCAACACTTTGGTAAAGAGTTGAATACGAGGCGTAGAGTACACCATTACTCCTAAGGTAGTGGCTGATGCTCTAGGGGTACCTTTGGTGCAGCATCCTGTCTACCCATATGATGAGTCTCCTGTTTTGAGTGATGTCATGTCTTACATCACTGGGTCATCTATCCAGTGGGGTTATGATCCTAGGATCACCACTGTTGAGCTTTCCGAGTTACACTATCTCTTCTTTAGGATAGCGTGCCACTCTTTCTGGCCCATTTCTCATCTTCACACCATTCCTCTCGAGCGATGTGTATTTTTGTACGCTCTTGTCACTGATGCTCCTATCAGTTTTCTCCATCTGTTTCTTTGTTCTTTGAACGAAGTTTATAGGAGTTCATCTACTTCTCATGCCCTTGTTCATCCTATTTTCATTCATAGGATTTTGCTTTATCTTGATCTTAGTGGTTTCCCTTCCTCTGAGCCTGTTCATGTGATTGCTCCCATAGGTGCGTCTTTCCTTAGACAGAGGGCTGCTCACCTTAGAGCTGGCTCTAAACACCTTAGGTCTGCACCTTCTAGTAGTGCACCTCCTCCTTCTTCTTCTACAGGTCCTGCTGGTGAGACTGTTCCTGATCCTGATGATGCTGCTGCTGCTGCTGCTGTTCCTCCACCTCCTTCGGATGACTTTGATGTACGTCGTACCTTGGAGACTGTCATGACCGTTCAGGCGGCTCATGGTCAGCTTTTGGTGGACTTATTTGACGAGATCCGTGCTTTGCGTGCTGATCTGGCACATCTGCGTTCGCCCTCACCACCTCCTTTTGATGATGGCTTGTGATTGCACTTTGGCATTTCGTCACAAAAAGGGGGAGTAGAGTTTTGACTTTGTAGAGGAGTTTTTGTAGTTAGGGGGAGTATACTTTTTGTTTTTGAGGAGTTAGTGGAGTTTATAGATTGTATCTAGGTGATTCACTTTGTATATCATTTTTGGGGATATTCATGTTAGGGGGAGTAACATTGTTTTGATATACATGATATATACTTGATTCTTGTTGCTTTGTGATTCACTGCTTATTGATTTATATTTATGAGTTGTTCATTGATATATGTCTTTATTCTGTGTTGTGTGAATCTTACAAGAATGTTATACCTGTTGTTTTACTCTTTTCTGTCACACATGCGTTTATGTGTTTGTTGAGTATTTCAGGAATATACAGGTTGATTCAATTGAGCTGCTGTCTACACTGGCAACTGATGGATAGTAGTTAGGATTGAATTTGAGTTTATGAGCATTACTTTTGTAAAGGGCTTTTTACTTGTAAACTTTGTGCTTTTAATTTGTGTTTTGTCACGGATTGCCAAAGGGGGAGTTTGTTAGGTTCTAAAGGTTTAGGAATTTATGTATTTAGAACTCTAATTTGTAATATTGGCAAATCATGATCAAAACAATATGTTTAGTCTTGTTTAGGCTTGCTCAAAGTTGATTAATTATTGTAAAGTTGGAATCGAGTGGCTGCAGAATGCATTGGTGCATTTCGGCCTGGCTCGATCGATCGAAGCTTAGGCTCGATCGATCGAATCTCAGGTCAGATGCGTTTTCTGCAGAATTTTCAACTCAGCCCTAACTCATTAAACGTTTAGGGTTTTATGTTTTTGCCCTAGGTATATAAGGCAAAACCCTAGCCACGTTTTTAGAGTTGCTCCTGTTGTATTGTTGCTTATACATTGCTGTTTTGTGTAAATCTCTTGTGAGATCTAGAGGAGCTTTCCTTTACACAAAGCTTAGGGTTTTCAAGGTAGAGATTACTTCAACATCTTGATGATCAACTCGGTTGCTGCCATTGGAGCTTAAAGAATAATAAGCGTGAGTGCTTGTAGCTGATTGAAGAATTCAAGAAAAAAAGAGTCCGTGGATTCGGAGCTTGCACGTGGTCGTGTCAGTAAGTTCTACTGGTAGGTAGCATTAGGAAGTCGAGCGGGGAGCTTGTAAGTCCTTTGTATGAACTTCGATTCTTTCATAGTAGATTCTGGTTTGCCTTGAAGATCGGTAGGTCAAATCTTCCCCAGGTTTTTACCGTGTGGTTTCCTGGGTGATCATATCATTATGTTTTTTTATTATTCCACTGCTTTATATTCTTGATATGATTGTATGCTTGTGATAACCTAGAATTGCATAAATTGACTAAGTTAATCACTTGGCTAATTAACTAGGTTAATCTGGTTGTTTTAAGGGGTCTAAAACCGTTCACAGTCATGTGCAGGCAGGGCACATGGTTTTCTTCGCGGGATGCTTAGTCACGAGATACCCACGAGAACTTCTTATACTTCAATTGCTTGAGTCTTCACACACACTCTCTCTCTATCACACAACCCTTACTTAGAAGAGTAATTCAATGAATCCAATGATCGAGCAATGATGGATTCATAATCGGACGGCAAGAACCTCACCCAGACAGCGTCGGACTCTGCAACCTTACGGAATTCAGGAGAAACCACACAAGCTCTGCACACATCCTTAGGATTCGTTCGTGATACTATCTCCAAGATGCATTCCTCTGGTAAAATTGACATGTCCACACCGCTTGGAAGACCATTCATTTCTCCCTCTTTCTCTTTTCCCACCTTCTTCTTTTCAGTTTTCTCCTCTGCTTCTCTCTCCCACTAATCACATACATTTTTTCTTTTGATTTAATTGCTTATTTCTTTTTTGCTTAATGATTAAGTAACTTCAGTTTTCCTTTTGGCTTTTGATCGGTAGGTTTGACTTGAGAATTAATTGGTAGGTTTGATTTTAAAATGTTCTAGCTTCTTCAAAACATAAGTTGAGCTCAAATTGATTTTTTTAGTCATTTATAAATTTATGAATTTTTACTGTAAATAGATTGTTTACATTATCAACAATATGATATCGTATGGATCTATTTACAAATAAACAAAATCAAATCTCAAGTCTATATAAATATATTTTTAGTATATTAATGTAATGTTTATAAGTTTTTTCAGAAACACATTATTATGTTTAAACATCGCTTGTTTTATAGTTGAGCTTAAACTTGACTTGTTTGTTAAATAGATGAATATAAATAAGCTTTGTCTTGAGTCGTAGTTGAGCTATTTATAAGTAATTTGGTTTGTTAGGTTCTAAGTACTTAGGAACTAATGTATTAGAACTCTAATTTGTATTGTTGGCAAACCATGATCAAAATAGGTTGTTAGTCTTGTTTTAGACTTGCTCAAAGTATGTCTTTTATGTAAAGTTGGAATCGAGTTAACTGCAGAATTGAGTATGCAATTCTGACTGACTCGATCGATCAAAAGTCGGCCAGAATGTTTTTTTCGGCGGAATTTCCAACTCAGCCCTAAGCCCATATGGCGTGTAGGGTTTTATGTTTTACCCTAGGTATAAAAGGGAAACCCTAGCCACGTTTTTGAAGTGGCTCTATTTTGCTGTGTGTGTGAAACTCTTGTGAGATCTGAGCGGTAGTTGCCTTCACACATGCTTAGGATTATCAAGAAGGATATTTCATTGAGAGCTTGATGATCATTCAGTTGCTGCACTAAAGAGCTTAAAGACATACAAGCAGGTGTGCTTGTACTTGCTGGAGAATCCAAGAAAGAAGGAGTCTGTGGTCTCGGAGCTTGCATGTGGTCGTGTCAGTAAGTTTTCTATTAGTGGGTAGCAATAGGATGTTAGTGGTCTAAGTTGCTATTGTAAAATTTCGATTCTTTCATAGTGTGGATTCAGTTTTACCTTGAGGATAGCTAGGTTAAATCCTCCCAGGTTTTTTACCGGTTTGGTTTTCCTGAGTCATCATATCTTTGTATTCTTTATATTCCGCACTCTACATTGATATGATTATATGATTGTGTTAACCTAGATTTGGAATTTGGACTGAGTAATAACTTGGCTTGTTAACTAGGTTAATCCGATTGTGTTTTAAGGGGTCTAAAAACAAACAAGTGGTATCAGAGCAGGTTGCTCTCTTGTTGTAGATCTTTTGATCTCTGAGCTGATCCTTGACCCTGTTGGCATGGAACACGGACACTCTCTTGTTATTCCACCTCACTTTGATGGGAATAATTATGCTTATTGGAAAGTAAGGATGAAAGGATTCCTGAAATCAATTGATGAAAGAGTCTGGAACTCCGTTGAATACGGATAGGAGAAGCCCACTACTTTTGTGAGTGGGTGGCAAACTTCTCAAAAAGAAGCAGTTGCGTTCAATAGCAAAGCTATGAATGCTATCTTTAACGCTGTTTCTATGGAGGAATTTAAGAGAATCTCTAATGTTAGGGTTGCTCACACTGCTTGGAATATCCTCTAGACTGTGCACGAAGGCACAAAGGCTGTCAAAATTAATAAGTTGCAGCAATTAACATCTAGATTTGAGAGTATTAGGATGTCTGATGATGAATCCTTTGATGAATTTTATGCTAAACTTAATGACATTGTTAATTCTACATACAACTTGGGTGAAATCTATGATCAACCTAAAATTGTTAGGAAGATTCTTAGATCTTTAACTAAAGATTTTAGACCCAAAGTGATTGCCATCACTGAGAGCAAGGAGGTGGACTCCATCCATGTTGATGAACTTGTAGGATCTCTTCAATCCTATAAGTTGGACCTACCCAAAACTAGCAAATCCAAATCAATGGCTCTTAAGTCAGTTGATGATGTTGATGTTGGTCGATTTGATGATGAGCTCTCTGCTACAGAGATTGCTTACCTTGCCAAGAACTTTAGGAATTTCCTTAGAAATAGCAACATAATGGCAAGAGGTAAGAACACTACTGAACCTAGAAATTTTAGGAAGAATGATCACACTAAGGTTAACAACACTGAAAAATCTAGAGAAAAAGTAGGTCAATCTCCTAATAATTCTATGGGTCCTTGAGGTCTAAGGGTAAGGCTATGGCTGTAACCTTTAGTGATAATGAAGTTTCTGATGATGAGTCTGGTTCTGACGAGGATGGAAACTTTATTGCTTTCACTGCTATTGCTGTAATCAATGAAAGCGTGTCTGTTGAAGAGAACCCTTCTGATGGGGAACTTTTTGAGGATGCAGATCTTCAAGAAGCCTACAATAAACTTTGCAAAGTTGCTACGAAGGATGTTATGAATGTTGAGGATGAGCATACCACTTGCTCAGTAAGGGAAGCGTGACATGAGCATATATCTAACATGCATGATAGACAAAGTATTGTTAACATGTGGATACGACTTCCTTATAAACAGTTTAAAGAGTTTGCGTAAACACGTATAACATTCTGGAAAATGTAAAGTATTTCTTGAAATTCACTTTTTTTTTTTTAAAAACATTATTTTCTTAAAAAGTATTTAGTTTCCTTAATAATCATTTCCTTGAAAAATCCATTAGTCACAAACAGAGGTTATAAACATCTTGCATATCCACATGGTTAGCCGGTGCAAAACGCGGGGGGGGGGGGGGGGGGGGGGGGGGGGGTGTGCAGCTACCCCCACCCCCCCAACCTTCTCAAAAATTCTCTAAGTATTAGTAGTAAACTATTTAGGTACCCCCTCCAGATTTTATCAAAAATTCTCTATGCATTAGTAGTAAACTATTAATAAATGCAGTAAAAGGTTATTTCCCCTCTTGATAGGCAAACAACTTTTTACTAGTTATATATGTATTAGTTAACTTGTGTTTGTGTTTCAAAGAAAACTCCAAATTTCAGACCTATCTTCTGACTTCCCCGATTTCAGATTTCTTGATCAAACAAAATTCCAAACTCCAACACAGATCACTAAAAATTCCCATGAGCAAACCAAACACAAACATAGGTAAACCAAAGTTCCCATGAGTAAACACCAAACACCAACCTAGTTTTGAATAAAATTAGAAGATGTAATTTGTAATTTAACCTCTGACAATCCATTTCTAACCCTAACACGATTAGATCAAACCCAAACCCACTCAAACCATCTCATTTGCCAGGCCTGCTCCTAAAGTAATAATAATAAGTAATAATGGGTCCGCTAGTCCCATGACTTGATTTTGCTTTATCTGTGTTCTAGGATGTTCTCTCCAGAATGGACCTCTTTTTGGCTTTTCAAAGCTGCATACTTCACTACTCTCCTTGACATTTCATTAAGGGTAAAAATATGGTATTACAAGTAAACTTCTAATGTTCAAAATTTTGTCAATAAAGCAAAATATTTACACAATATAAGTTTGATAGTACATCAATGCCACTTAAAGATGATAAAACACAAATTTCATTAATGCTACTTAGTGATGATAAAGCACAAATTTTATTAACCCTTTGTTGGCCTAATCTCGATCCCTTCAACAATGAGGCCCCTCTTCCACTGACAAGATTCTCCCTCCAAAAGTGTAATCTGCAGTTCATAATCTTTTCCTTCCTCATTGAAATACTCACCCAACTTAATCTCTAACCATCCATCTTTTCTCTGACTTGAATGCGGAGTGTGCTGCTGCTGCTGTGGCGGTACAATTTGGTCTTGCTGGTTTGGCTCCACGGCAGGTTGACACAAAAAAACAGTTTGTTCATAAACTTCAACTCCTTCAGTAGTTTTAATTGAAGCATTTAAAGGACGACGGCTACCAAATCTTATGGCTCCTCTCCTCAACTTGAACACAAGGTAAGCAGCATAGTTTGTTTTCGGAGACAGCATGGAAGTACTCATCTTGCCACAGATATCAAGCCAACACACATTTAAAAGTTCAGCTAACTCTGGGAACCTGTTTGATTTTTGCATGCACATAATTAAAAACTGAATGAAAAGCCTAAAATAAAAAAAGAAGTACTAAAATAGAGTAGGGATAGACCTGGATTCCTCAGGTAGAGAAATCTAGTTCCAATACTGAGGAGAGCCACTCCATATAATGCACAGCTCCCTTGCGGTAAGAAGGTAACATTTCTTACCACTTGATTTGTCCAAGAAAAAGCTCTGCTAGAAAGAAAGAAGATCAGTACAGATATGGTACTATTCAGCATGCTATAGGGAGCAACTCCACAGGAGGATAGTAAAAAAAAAAAAAAAAACTTCATTTTGTGTTGCACCCTTTCTTGCTAGAAAATCCACACATCTATTAGACTCACCGTAGTAATGGTTGAACCGAATCCGCGGAATCTGAGAAGCCAGCTGCTTGCAATCATCCAGAAGGGTCCCATGATGGGATTGGCCTGATTGGCCTTTTGCAGAATATCTATAATTGCTTTTGCATCCATCTCAACTTCAAGGGCTTGGAAGTTCTTGTCAACACAGATGGTTAGGCCATCCTTCAAGGCCCATAGCTCCGCTTCAAAGCTCGAAGTTACACTGATCCTTCTTGAAAAGCCTACCACCCAACTACCGATCTCATCTCTGATCACACCTCCATCACCAGCTAATCCCGGGTTGCCTAAAGAGGATCCATCTGTGTTTAGCTTCCTCCAACCACTCCTAGGCCTCTCGCATCTAATACACTTCATTGTAACATTTTTGGTTTTCCTCCAATCCGCAGCACACCAGTAAAACTCACTAGCTTGACTAATAATTTAAACTACCAAATTTGGGCTGGGGTTACTATTTTGGAAAATTAATTTGTTTTTTATTTTTTTGTTTGCATATCATCCATGTGGCAAAATGGAATACTAAATTCCATGGAGGTTGGCTATGGCAAATAGCTTGGTCATTCATTGCATTAGAGGACAGCCAAGTATGTAGATCACATGAGAAAAAGTTCCTATCCGCTTCAGAGATGCCTAACTGCTTCCAAAGCTCTTTGCTACTCCAACAATCTTGCAGCATGTGGATAATGGTTTCCGGGTCTTCTCTACACCAAGGGCAAGTAGGATCAGAGCTAAGCCCTCTAAATGCTAAGCAATCCTTAACACCAATACTATTATGTAAACATTTCCAAATAAAGAACTGGATTCTTGGAAGGATTTTTATTTTCCATATCCAATGCCCCCTAAACTCATCATTTACATTTCCTATTGTTGCCAACTTATACGCACTCTTAAGATCAAAATTCCCATGGGAATTGGCTGCCCAAGACATTCTATCCTCGCTCCTAGCAGCTAAAGCAAAAGGAGTAGCCTAAATTTCTAGCTTAATACTCATTGGAAGATCAAAAGAAACTTTCGACCAATCCCAACCATTAGCCGATATCACTTCCTTTACTTTCATGTCACCTTCATCCCTGGTCAAAGGACCCTGTACTAAGTTTCTGATTGGTCCTTGAGAGAACCAATTATCCATCCAGAACCTAAGATTGTTGTCTCTTCCAATGACCCATTTCGTTCTAGCTTTAAACACATCCTGATCTTTTCTCATTCCTTTCCACACCCGAGAACAAGGAAGTTTGTCACTATTAACCGAGCTTATTCTTCAGTGAGTGCAGTATTTGTTCCTAAGAACTCTGGCCCACAAAGTATCTTTTTCTGAATGGAACCTCCAATTGAGCTTAGTCAACAAGGAAGTATTTCTCCCTTTTGCAAATTGCAATCCCAGACCACCGTCCTTTTTAGTCCTTGTCACTTTTTGCCAACCCACGTAATGCATCTTTTTAGTGGCATCTGTTGGTCCCCATAAAAAATCCTTGCTGATCTTATCTATGCCATCCAACACTTTACTTGGGAGGTAGGCACACTGCATGGTATAATTAGGAATAATAGGCAAAGAAGCCTGGATAAGAACTGTTTTGCCCAGCATAGACAAGAGATTTGCCTTCCACCTCGAAAGTTTTTGCTTCATTCTATCCAAAATAAAATTAAAATCTTGATTCGACTACCCTTGATGCTTAATGGGAATTCCCAAATATTTACCTAAAGAAAAAGTTGATCTGAACCCGAGAACATTGCACATCTCCTCTCTGCTCTCCACATCAACATTAGGCGAGAAGTACACCCTAGACTTGGACTCACTAACCGTCTGACCAGATTTTTCACAAAAGGTGTCAAGAACCTCACGGATGGTAGTGCAATTTCCTTGATTAGCTTTTGCAAAAAACACCAGATCGTCTGCGAAAAAGAGATGGGAGAAACTCGGATCACTCTTGGAAGCTTTAACAGGATACCACAACTTCTCCCTGTATTTCTCCTCAATGCGCTGGCCCAGAAACTCCATGCATAAAATGAATATATATATAGGGACAATGGATCTCCCTGTCTAATACCTCTAGATGGCTGAATAGGCTCTAGCATTCCCCCATTGAATAAAATTGAGGTTGAGACTGTGGAAATACAACTCATAATGATCTCCACTAGGTCGACAGGAAATTTGAAACTAAGAAGCCTCTCCCTAATAAAGCCCCACTCCAGCTTGTCATAAGCTTTTTCAAGATCGATCTTAATTGCCATGTAACCCTCCTTGCCTTTGGCTTTACTAATGGAGTGTATAAGTTCTTGGACGATGATCGCATTATCAATACCCTTTCTACCTGGAACAAAAGCAGTTTGAAGAGGAGAGACGAGCTTATCCAATAAAGGTCTGATTCGGCCTACTATGATATCTGTGTTGACTTTATAGACAGTGTTACAAAGGCTGATGGGGCGGTAGTTTCCTAGAGTTTCAGGACCTTGAATTTTAGGAATAAGGGAAATAAGGGTTCTATTGAGATATTCTGGGATTTTCTTCTTAGAAAAAATTCCTTTAATTTCCATTACCATTAACTTCCCAACCACTGATAGAAGCTTGCATGAAGCCCATCTGGCCCGGGTGCTTTAAAAGGCTTTATCGACCAAAGAGCGGTTTTTATTTCCTCCTCTGTGATCTCAATACTCACGGATTCACTATCATGCGTCGATAGAAATGCCTGCCCCTGTAACAAAGACGAAGGATTTCTCTCTGACAAGATAAGGGAAGAGCAAAACAGGCCCTCAAATCCCCCTTTGATATGCTCCGTAATGTCTCTCTCTTCACGAAGCCACTTCCCTACACTGTTCTTAATGGCCGAAATTCGGTTTCTACTCCTTCTGACCAGAGTGGAAATATGATAGAAAGAGGTATTCCTATCTCCTAGAATCATCCAATTCACTCTTGACTTGAGAGCCCAAATATCCCTTTCCTGATCTAAGACAGTTTCCAGCTCCCTTTGAAGATGCTTCTCTAATTCTAGGAGGTTAGGTGAAGGTCTTGAAGAGATAGCCTTCTGGATGCCATTGAGTTGAGCCATAATCCTCCTTTTCTTGCCAAACACATTCCCAAAATGTTCCTTATTCCAGCTCTTCACTTTAGTAACAAAGTTGTTTGTGGCCCCTTGAAGGGATTGAGCCTGGTTCCAGGAAAACGAGACCACCATGGGAAAGGATGGGTCAGACAACCAGCAACTTTGGAACCTAAATGGCCTAGGCAAATGGAGCTGATGATGAGGTGTTGTTTCCAGAAGCACTAGACAGTGATCTGAATGGCAACGAGTAAGGTGGGTGACTCTTGCCTCTGGAAATTTCAAGCACCAACTAGGATTCACAAAATATCTGTCAATTCTCTCTTGAATTAGAGCAGGTAATTCTCTTCCATTAGACCAGGTGAACCTCGGCCCTGAGAACCCCAAATCAACTATGTTGCACTTATCAAGGCATTCTTTGAATTGCAATGATTTGTTTATTCTAACAGCTCTACCACCAAATTTATCATCATTCATCAATGGTTCAATGAAATCCCCCACAATTACCCAAGCCATACCATGTAACTCAGCTAATGCAGAGAGATTGCTCTAAAGAATGGATCTTTCTTCAAACTTGGGACTAGCATAGACAGCAAAGAATAGCCAAGAAAAGTCAGAGGCACATACCTTAATTGTTGCATGAATTTCCTGCTCAGTATTCAATATCATCGAAACCTCCACCCTATCTAAATTCCACAATAACCACAAGGCCCCCGCATATCCAATGGTATCAAAATGAATTGCCCTGTCAAACGGCAATCTATTAGTAATCTCTTTTGCTTGCTCACCACCTAATTTTGTTTCCATAACCACTAGAATTGTAGGATTGTGGTTATGAGCAAGTTCACTAACATAGCTCTAAAAATTGGGCTTCAGAGAACCCCTATTATTCCATATGATAATATTCATGACTAACAATGTGAGTAGATAGTGACACACATCAAAAATCAGAGGTAACATCAATCCTCCGTCAAAATCCATCCTGTCTTCCTCCACCACAACCTTACTTTGTCCCTCCCTTGTTTTGGAGTTAGGTAGAAGAGCAGATAATCCATCATCAACACCTCTATTGCTGGAGGCAGAGCAATCTTCTACCATACCTGAAGCATCTAAAGGAGCATCGGTTGTGGCACTGGCACCCTTATCACCCACTACATTGTCCATGGTTTCATGCTGCATCACATCAGGATAAGTGGAAAGTGAATTAATGGCCCCCATTTTGTGCACCTCTCCTTCACTTGCTTCAACAAGACAACTAGAGCTCACAACCATGGATTTGGAACTGCCTACTTTGCACTCTCTTCTGACCATTGAAGGATGGCACTCCAAAATTCTTTGTGCTTTGAATTGAACCAACCCCAAATTTGTGATTGATTCCTTCTTATCACTGCACTCACCACTCCTGATAACTCCACTTCGAGATTCCCCAAATTTATCACCCAATTCAAATATTTGTGGCTTTGGAGAATGAAACATTAAGTTAATCTTGGGTTGGTTTCCATGGCTAGCAAGGTCAACGGATGCTAAGGAAAAAGGATTAGAGATTGGTGACTAGTCTCTACGGCGCTCTTTGTGGCATTTGGGGTTGCCCTGCCCTTTAAAAGGACCTTTTTACCCTTAGTAACATGCTTCTGACTTTTCGATTTTGGGCTTACACTTAATATCTTTAAATCCGCAGGTTTAGGACCCATATTTAAAAGGCCTAAATCCTAACGATTCAAAAAAGAAGAACTAGGAAGCCTATCATCTTCGGCCTTGTCCAAATGAGGCCCATTAGATGTTTGACCCATGACATATTTCCTTTTACTATCACTTACACGATCCTTGCTGATGTCACTCCTATGAAAGGTGGCGCCAGAAGATATTTGTCCTTTTTCATGGTAATGGCTCGTACCAGAATCCTTGTTGTACCTGGGGAAAAAACTTAGATAGTTTCAGAGCAGTGCTCCGGATTCTCACAAAGTAAGTGGGCTCTATGGTGGGACTCACGTGTGGAGCCCACCCACTTTGTGAGAACCCGAAGTACTGCTCCGGGACTACCTAAATTTTACCCATTGTACCTGCTAGATTTGTACCCATTCCTTTTACATGTCACAACCATCCAAGGGTCGTAGAGGTCATCCTAGATCGTATTAGTGCCTGCATGGTGGTCCTCAGCAGACTCAGCAACATGCCCTTCGCATGGGCTTCCTTGGGACTTATCCACTTCCTCCCTGGACAGCGGCTGGACTGATCGGATAGTATAGGGGAAGCCTTCCTTCCGGTGTCCAATTCGCCCACATGAAAAACACAATTTTTGGATTCCTTCATAAATAACTGGCTGTTCAAAATTCCCAATAAGTAACACAGTAATCAGTGGCTTCTCCGCATCAATTTGCACACAAATCCGAGCATATCGCCCCCTAGCTTCTAGAGCAGTATGAGAATCAATCCTCAATACATTCCCAATGGTGCTGCCAATCTCCTTCAAGGCTTCTGCTTGGTAATATTCAATGGGGAGATCATTGAGTCTAACCCAAACTGCTATGGACAAAACATCAGCAGAGTGTGGTCTGAAGTTTGGTACCCAAGGCCTTATAGAGAGATAGTGCTCTCCAATGAACCAAGGGCCTTTATCATAGTCTTCCTTCACTAAGAATATGACTAAGAAAAAATCCTTGCTTAGATCCACGCAATCCAATCTACCCTTCAGTTTCCAGAGAGTGGAGATCTTTTGTTGTCGGAAGCTAAAGCCCACCGTTCTCCCAAAAACCTTCACAATAAGCGCTTTTGACCATAGGGCTCTAATTTTTTGCTTCAAATCATCAGACAGTTTCACAACAGCAAGTCCTTCCCTTAGGGAGGAGATATCACGTTCACTCTCAGGGGATGCATCCATCTGATCCGTAAGATTAAATACTTGTCGATATGCCCCTGGTATCTCTCCCACAAGTTTATCCTTAAAGGATATCTGATGAGTAGCATGAACCTTTCCCCATGAATGCTCTTTCCCCCGCACTAACATATTCTTCCATAAAATTTGCATGATGAAAATCCTTGACTTTTTTGTTACTGCTAGTCAGTTCAGCTTCTTCCTCAGTAGAGAGCCCCTGAGAGGTTCCCCTAGAGCTCATACCCTGTTCAGCCATAGCCAAAACAGGGGAAGAAGGGTCCAACGAATGGCCACAAGCATACATACAACCAAATTGTTCACAATTTGAACACAGAGATAGAAGCTCATTCTGTGTGTGTGTGTGTTTATTCTGTTTTCTATTCGCATATGGAAAAACAAATATGAGATTAGTTCAAAGGAAAGGAAAATACAATGAAAAATACAAATTTATAATTAAAAAAATATCAAAGGAAATGTACCTTTCTTAATGAAGAGATGGTGATGAATTAATAAAAGAATTTGAGGAAATCAAAGTTTTTGTGCAAAGAAAGTAAAAACTGAAACGTGAAATATATACAAATAGAGTAAGGATTTTAAAACTCGTAGTAGTTGATAGCTTCTTTTTTTTTTTTTGGGGGGGGGCGGGGGGCGGGCGCAGGGGGATCTAATGGGGGAGTAAGAAATTTGTATTCAAATAAAATAGGCCAAAGTGAAAAAAAAAAGTTAGGGAGTTTTTTTTTTTTTTTTTTTACTTACGTGTGTTTCTTTTTGAGTTAAAAACGCAAAAAAAAAAAAAAAAAAAAAAAAAAAAAAAAACAAATTTCATCTTTTTTGTTTAGATGAGGGGTTAAAAAATTTGAATTCAATTAAAAGGCGAACAACATACCACCGCGCACCCTTGGTGTAGTGGTCAGTCTATAAGTATAAGTGCTAGTGAGGTGTGGAGAGTAAGAGTCCGGATTCAAGTCTCTAAGAGGGAGTTTCACACACATATATATGTAGATTAGGTTAGAGTAAGTTTTCTATCTTATAAAAAATAAATAAATAAATAAAAGTGATCAACATGTGTGTGTTGGGTTGTAGGAGTCTATTTTTATATAGAGATATGGAGAAAATATTGAGATAAGATAAGGATAAGAACTTTTCTTTTAAATAAGTAGTAGGCTAAGGCCTAGTATTTGAACTATCACACATATGTACTAGATTAAGCTAGAGTAGATTTTCTATCTTGAATAAAAAATAATAATAAAAAAAGGCAATCAACATGTGTGTGTTGGATTGTAGGAATCTATTTTTGTATAGAGATATAGATAAAAGATTGAAATAAGGACAAGAATAAGAACTTTTCTTTTAAATAAGCAGCAGGCTAAGGCCTAGTATTTGAATTTAAATAGAACACTGACATTGAATTGGAATGGATTGGAATGGATTATGATGTAAACATATTTATTTATGGATTTGAAGTTTGAACATGTATTTGAAAATTGAAAGTGGTGTAATGGGGTTAGTGGGTTTTATTTTACGTATATGTCCGCAAGATTTAGGTACAGTATTTAGGTATTTTTTCTTAAGTTCCCCTTTAAAGATTCTGCCATGTGGATTTTTTCTCATGAGATAGAAGTGTATTTTTTAGTTAAGTAGCCACATGGCATAATCTTAAGAGAAGAACCTAAAAAACAACATCTAAGGTATTATATATAAGTTTTGTCCATATATATACTTTAAAAAAAAAATTGAGAGAGAGGGAGGGGGGGGGGGGGGATTGAGGAATTGAGGTCTGAGTTAATAGTCTTGTAGTCCGTTTGGACTTAGGGACTGAAATGGTCCGTTTTGAAAAATTTGGACTTGAATGGTATTAACCCAAACCACAGGGATGGTTAGTGACATTTACTCTAAACCATAAATAATAATTTTATATCATATGAACCAATTTAGAAAGTTATACAACCCAATTTCAAGTTTATATAAATATATTTTTAAATAAGTATACTATATAAACATATAATATACAATTAATTTGAGCTCTCATATTCACGTTCACGAGTTTATTTGCGAATACATTATTATGTTTGAGTTTGGCTTATTTACTAAACAAATTAACATAAGCAAGTTTTTTTATTGTGCTGCTCAGCTTATTAAGGAGCTTCCCCTGTTTGGAATCCTCATTTTTTTTTGGTTCAAAAATGCCCCTACACCCCTATGTTTAAGTACAGTCAAAACTAAATGGCTATCCGGTAAAAATACAACTCTAACTCCTACTAAAACATTGCCTAAAAAATAGGGTCACTCTCTTGTTATTTTCAAATCTCTTTATCCACTTATAAATTGGATTCTCAAAATAAAAATTATATATAAAAAATAAAGACATAGGTTTTTTTTTTGCTATAAAATAGGACCACTAAGCCCAACGTTTTCACTTTTTTTCTTCTTCTCCTTTTTTTTCCCTTTATCAAGACTTAAACGTTTCTCTCTCATTAAACACAAACAGATAACGTATATGACTTTAAAAAAAAAACAACGTTTCTCTCTCTCTCTCTCTTTTTTCTTTGGTTTCCTTTCTTCTAAATTCTAATCTCATGTCTTTTTTTTTCTTTTTTCTTTTTTTCAAATCTCTTTTTTTTTTTTTTTTTGAATTATATATAAAAAAAAGTGATTTTTAATGTACTCCATTTTTTTCTTTTCCATGATTTATTTATTTATGTCGGTGTTTGAATTGTTTTCTCTTCACATCTGTTTATACTACATTTTTTTTTTTCATTTTAATGAATGGATTTTCTATGGTCAAAATAAAAATCACTATGCATGTGTTTTAATTGGATAGAAAAAAAAGAAACGTCCTAAATTGAGATGAATAGAAAATTATAACACTAAACCCAAAAAAAGACCTTACCTCACGTGAACAGAAAAACATAGCATGGCACAATAAAGTATGTAAACAGGAACTAGAGGCTGACACAAAATTGAGAAAAAAGATATTGAAAGCTCAAAAGGGTTTTGAAATTTGAACCCAAACCCACAAAATGAACCCGTATTTGAAGAGTTGTATTGTAGAAAAGGACAACAAGGAAAGTACCTCTGTATCGCTGTCAATTAAAATGGGGTTATCGGAAAGATCGAGGTATAGCTATTTCAAAGTAGTGAAATGCAAGTGAGCCGACGATCTAGAAAGGATTGCTAGCCAATCAGGAGGCAAAAATCTAACCCAGTTTTCCTCAGACTCAGAAGCCTCACAGAATTTTTGCGAACTGCACACCCTCTACACCATTCTTTAGGATTCAACCATGATATTATTTCCCTGATGCACTCTTCCAGTAATTCTAGATTTGAGCGTAATCTTTGCCACTCTGGCTCTGCTATCTTCTTCTTCTCTCTCTCACAGTGAGGGATCAGGAAAGTTTTGAGGCTTGGTTTTGTTTGGTGGTGAACCAGCCAAGCCAATTTTATATTCAATCTTGACTTATTTTCTTGTAGAAAAAGGCCGACTTATTCACTAGCTATTTGATTAACCTAATTATTTTTATTTAAACCATGACATAAGTGTTTTACTTTGCATTTTCTCAATTTTATGTATTTTTATTACGAAAGACAGTTTATATCATCAATAAGATACAAGTAATAATTTAATATTATACAAATCTAGAGATAAACATTGGTTGTATGTGTTTAGTGTTCGCTGTTTATAACCTCAGTCTACAATTATAATGGTTAGACTCTTTTGTAGTTGTACTCTGATTAGGTAATGTATTATAAACCTGGTTTAAAACACTATTATTATTTTCGTGTGTGTTCTAATAAGTATTACTATTTACTAAAAAAAAAAAAAAAGTTAGTTATTGCTCGAGCTGAGCCGAGCCGAGCTCGATATTTTCATATGATATATGGCCTACAAAATGTGAGTGGCTCTTTGGTCTTTTGGCTCACCAATTGCTGAGCGTGGGATTACTTGCATATGTTTGTTCATATGATAAAGGGGCATTTTTGTACATGGTTTTAAAAATCGGAACGGTCAAAGAATTGAGAAATTTTCTAGTTCCCAATTTTTCCTAGTTCTTAACTAGTAGTTTTCACCAAATTTTTTACTGGTTATGTTGGTTTTTATAGGACCGCTGGTTCCCAATTCAATTGGTTGAACCAGTTGATATAGTCCAATTTTTAAAACATTAATTTTGTGTGGTTTCGATATTTCGGCTCAATACAGGGCAAGTAATCTTTTTCTATGAATTTCTAATTTTATTCATTATTGAAGTAAATGAGATTGGTTTTGTAACTTTTGTGCTTTCAAATAGGTTTTTTAGATTTTAGTTATTGGTTTGATTCAAATCAATTTCATTAATTGGATTATGAAATGTATGCAATATTTTTTATTTGTGGAAGGAATTATGTGTATTTAATAGTCTTAATGTAGTTATTTTAATAGAAATTTGGGGAAAAATTAGTACTTATTTTTTCTTCCATCCTCTTTATCTACAAAATCTATGTCAAGCTATACAAAAAAAGTAAAGTGGAATATCTGTAACTTTATGAACGTAGGCAAATTGTCAAATCACATAATCTCGTGGTGTGTAGTTTATTGCTGTGTGTGTTATTTTTCTATCTGTTTTTCGTCTCTCATAGATCTAAGAATTCATGTATATTCCCAACTCTGCAAGAAAGAAGCAAACAATTGTTAATGAAACTTTCACTTGTCTCTTTCATTGTTTACCACTTTATCCCCCAACAGTTGATGATATTGTGCCATTAGACGCCCCAAAAAGGAGCTTGTTTTGTTTTCTCAGTGATTTTCAATACTTGAAATAGTCATTTCTCATATTTTTTGAAAAAAATATATGAAACAATCAATTAATAAACCAATATTTCAAGATAATAATTATTTTACAATACACACATTTCCTTAATATTCAAACACAAATTGGTGCCCCATTATCTCAATAGTGACGCTAAATCTAGGTGTGGATTGGCTACCAATAGCATGGGTTAGGACTAGGTGAAGTAATTTAGCATTCAATAATGCTAAAGCCACAATTTGTCTATGTGGAAAGTTGTGAATGATGAATCATGTGAATTCACAATTTGTCACATGGACAAATTGTGGCCCTAGCATTTTTGTTTGGCAATAGGTTGCATATTGACTTGCTCTAAATCTCTTTTCTTGAGCACTTGAGCTTGGCAATGGTGGTCGATTTGGCTTGGGAGGTAGTGAGTCGTGGGTAGTGGTGTGGTATGGTGTGCACAATGTTGTTTTTTTTTTTGGGTAAATTGCAAATTACACCATTGAAGTTTAAGGTTGACTAAATTTGGCATCTCAAAGTTTCAAAAACTTGATTTTACACCATGAAGTTTGATTCCGTTAGCAATTCACCTCATACAGTTAATTTTTGCTGTTAAGTGACACATCATCTTGTTGATGTGTTTTATTTTTGCCAAATCAGTTCCAAAACTACGTAGTTTTAAGCCTAAACTTAAAACAAAATTCTCTAGCCTAAACGACATAATTTAAGCCAAATTCCTAAAATCTAAATACAAAAACCACGAACAAGGTTGAGACCCACAAACTGTCAAACCTCATGAACCCAAAATGATCATCTTGTGTGATCCCAAGCGGCGGTGGCGGCCTCTCCCAAATTCATTTGTCCGCTCTATGCGAGTCTCCTTTTTAAAATCAACCAGAGCAGATGAACGAGGCTCCTTTGGTTCGTCATCATCTACAATACTCACGAGTTTGCTCTTCTTCTTGTCCATGTTTCTGCCACCCCACTCGATGCCTTCTTTTAGTGTTCCTCGCTCTTTAAGCAGCTTTAGCACACCTGACAACCCTTTCCCAACTACAACTTCATGGATAGTTTCATCTGGCACTATCTCCTCCTTGTCCTCATCAGCAGTGTGCTCAATCTTACTGACATCTATAACTTCGGTCCATCCACCAGCCTCATCTTTTACTTCTTCATCGGAAGCTCTTGGCTTTTCATCTTCTTGCATAAAAACTTCTTCATTTTCTGGCCTACAGGCTTCTGAAAGAGCACAAAAGTACAAGTTATTTGTATTTTTATAAAACCATTGGAGGAATTGAAAACCTGTAGCAAACTAAGACATGAAATTTTATTTTAATGGGGTACAAATGGAAGCTCAAGGAAATCGATAGGCATAAGATCAGGACAACTTCCAAAGAAAAATGGTCATAATTAAACTTGAATTTGACCAGATAAAAGGATGGATATCAATTGACCACAAGATATTGGATGGCCAGAAATAGTAAAGCAGTCAAAAATATTAAATATGAAGAAATCTCAATTCAACCAGGGCGGAGGCAGCTCAAATTTCAATTCTATGCAAACACATGAACAAACGTAAAAAGAAAAATACCTTCATCAAGCTGGAGAACCCAGACAAACTCCTCTATCTCTGTGAAGACAACCTTGTTTTCTTGCGACTCTCTAGTTGTGGGGTTTAGACAACCTTGGCTTGGGTTCGGACTGGAGTAAAATAACACGAGCAGTCGGAGCAGGGGAGGTGGCCGCCGCCGCCGCCTGGGATCACGCGAGATGATCGTTTTGGGTTCGTGAGGTTTGGCTGTTTGTGGGTCTCAATCTTGTTCGTGTTTTCTTGTTTTTCTATTTTAGGAACTTGGCTTAAACTGTGTCGTTTACGCTAGAGAATTTTGTTTTAAGTTTAGGCCTAAAACGATGTAGTTTTAGACTGATTTGGCAAAAATAAAACACATCAACAATAATGGTGCATTACTTAACAGCAGAAATTACCCATGGGGTGTGAATTGCTAATAGAACTAAATTTTAGGATGTAAAATCAAGTTTTTGAAATTTTAAGGTGTAAAATCCAGTCAACTCCAAACTTCATGCTATAATTTGCAATTTACCCTCTTCTTTTTCTTTTTTTTCTTTTTTTTAATTGTTGCGTTCATATGGGTTTTTCTTGGCTTGGTCTATTGAGCTATTGGCGGGTGGCCGAACGGTGTGGGCAATGACTTGGACCAATGGTTGATCAAACGACGGCAAATTAAAATAACGGTCTCTTTTCACTATGGGTTTCAATGTTTCATGATGGTAGTTAGGCACTCGTAATTTTTTTACATTTGAACAGTTTGGTTTTTGATTTGAGAAATTTTGTGTGAGAGATTTGATGAAAGAAAATCTTTGATAGTTTGAATTGGAAATATTTTTCAAGGAAAAAATCTCAAAGTTTTGGTTGGATTAAAGAAAATTATTTAAAAAAAAAAATCATTTTCATCATTTTTTATATTTTAAATAGGAAAAATACCAATATGATGCATTTTTTGTACACCTAACTGTACAATATGGATGCAGATAGATGAAAGGAATACATTGAATATAGATCAAAGTTAGTGGACTGAAATAAATAAATAAATAAGAAATTTAAGACTAAATTGAATTTTAAGCAAAGTTAGAGATTGCAATCAAGGGTGTGCATGGATTGGGCTGGGTTGAGTTGGAGAGTTTTTTCAATCCAATAGCTTGTTGGATTGAGAAATTGTCAACTTAACCCAATCCATCATATGTGTGGAAATATACCCAACCCAACCCATGTGAATTGGGTTTGAGTTGGGTTGAGGTCAATAAGTTGTGCTTTATGTGTTTCATGTCTTGTAAAAAATTGGACTTTCATCAATTATTTAATTACTTTTTAAAATAAATTATTATGATTCATATGATATGCCTAAGTCATAGTACAGATTTCCAAATTCATCAAAACTAGTTTTCAAATTACTAAAATGAATCAAAAGTGAAAAAAATTAAAATAAAGGTAAGAATATAAACTTGTATATATTGTGAATCAGGTTGGACCAATTATATGCATTGAAAAAATTATCAACTTGAACACAACCTAACTTGAGACTCAAAATCAAATTCAAACCCAACCCAACCCACCAACCAAATGAATAACTAACTTGAGACATCTACTTGGGTTGGGTTGGACGCCGACCCCTAAGTTTAATTTGTAAATTTGCATATTATTATTATTATAATTTATTGCGTGTAAAAAATACAGTCATATCGGATTGATTAATCCTAAAAAAACTGTATAACAGTCCTAGGTTTTATAACCTACTTAGAATGATTCATTTCTAACCCAACATGACCAAGTTAAACTCAAACCCAATCAACCAAACCTGTTTGCTAGGTCTACTACTAAGAAAAGAAAGAAAACAAAAAAAAAAAAAAAAAAAAAATTTGAAGGGTCGGCAAGTCCCATGACTTTAAAGGGATAATTTTGTTTTGTATACGTGTGTGAGTGTGTATTGAGAATTGATACGTTTGTATATAGTTTATGTATGAGTTGTTACTGAATCATGTATTAGAAATTTTAAATTTACATTTTTTTTTTATACGCGTGCTTTGATTTGTTTTATCTGTGTTCTTGAGTATTTATAACAAATGGCATTGAATTTGGCTTTCTCAAAAGACAAAAGGTCAACAACAGTGCAACACTCCAGGTAGCTTCTTAAACCTCAAGGAATTCCGTCCCTTTCAACTCTATTTCAGGTTAAGTAAACAACAAAATAATTACAACAGAAACAATACTGGGAAGAGGGGGGAATCAAAGAGCCCATAAAATTGTTCTTTAACTATTATTTAAAACATTGAAAATACCTAAAATTCATGAATACATTATTTTTCTTGGACTGTTGAAGAGAACAATGAAAGTTGTGAAAATGAAATCTTAGCCTAAAAGAGTGAGGTTTAATTTGTTTAGCTGCTTAGCAAATACCATTCACATTTAGCAAACTTTATGAATGTTACTGAGTCTGGTCAGGCTACAGAAATACAACACTCTAGTTAACTGAAGATATCCAGCTCAAATGACCAATACCAGCTTTCTTTCTTGAATAATTGATTGAATGATCACATCCAAGATGGGTATGAGATAGTTCTGAGCCAAAGCCCCTCAACTCAACTCCAAATGTTATTGCCCAACAATCTCACAATTACAAGCCAATATCAGATTCAGAAGAGTTTTGCAAGAATGAGAAATATTGAGTGGTGGAAGAGGCTATCCAGTTGTGACTTGTGAGGTTCCAAAACTGGTTACTCTCTTGGAGATATATGTTTTCTGACCAGGAGGGTAGCTTTACAACTTCCTTATAAACAGTTCAAGAGTTTGCATAAACATGTATAACATGTAAAAGCATATATCAACCTCATTTTGGAAACATCAAACTAGATCACATGCTTATAACATAATGTAACATCTTCTTTGGAAACATTTCCTGTAAAACATAACTTGTGATCATTAGTTTGGAAAGCATCATCAATTCAATATATAACTGGGGTTTCATACACCAATCATGAGAATCATAACTTCCATACTATAAATGCCAGTGCAGATCACATAACCAAACATAAATTGTGAAACTCATGGATCAAAAGCTAAAACTATCATAGTGTCAAACATATTATAAATATACTGGATCATAATCATTTAAATCATTGTCATAAACTTAACTACTAGGGCCAGCCATCTATTTGGCTATGCATCCCCCAGGTACAAACATATTATAAATAAGCTTCTTCTTTTTATTTTTTATAAATATTTTTTAAAATTTAATTTTTTTTTAGTGCAGATTTAACTGAATTAAAACAAGTTCAACAGAAGCTACAACACTACAATCCAGCAGCAACACTACAACAAACACAACATCAAACTAACAAGTAACATCATCACAGCAACTACAACCAAATGACAACATTACAACAGTCGCAACATCAACTACAGATACACTACTATACTCTAGAATCTAGATGTTAAATATTTTGACAATAAAGCAAAGTATTGACAAAACACAAATTTGACAGAATTGCAACATGGTGTATCATCAATGCCACTTAGTGATAATAAAAGCACAAATTTTACTGACCAGTTGTTGGCCTGATCTCAATCCCTTCAAAAACGAGGCCAGACTTACAACTTCCAGATTCTACCTCCCTAAGTCTAATCTCCAGTTCACCATTTTTTCCTCCTTCATTGAAAAAGTCACCCATCTTAGCCTCTAACCATCCATCTTTTCTCTGCAGCCTTGGCTCCCTGGCAAGCGAGTGCAAACAAACAGTTTGTTCATAAACTTCACCTCCTTGGGTAGTTGTAATTGAAGCATTTAAAGGATAACGGCTACCAAATCCACTGGCTCTGCTCCTCAACTTGAACACAAGGTAAGCGGCATAATTTGTTTTTGGAGACAGCATGGAAGTACTTATCTTGCAACGGATGTCAAACCGCCACACAAGATCAAGTACAGCTACCTGCAAGAACCTGTTTGGTTTTTACATGTACATAATTAAGAACTAAATGAAAGGCCTAAATAAAAACCAAAAAAAAAAAAAAAAAAAAGGGAATGCAAAAGTAAAAGTAGTAGGGACAGACCTGGATTTAGGTAGAAACCTGGATTCAGGTTTAGAAACCCAACTCCAAAACGGAGTGTCACCCCATATAATGCACAGGTCCCTTGCAGAGAGAAGGTAGCATTTCTTACCACTCAATTTGTCCAAGAAAAAGCTCTGCTAGAAAGAAAGAAAGAAAATGAGCACAGATAACTATAATTTTTTTTTTTTCTTATATATAGCAAAACCATAACTAAAATGTTTTACCCCTTCACAAATATATGATTTTTTACTACAAATGGATTGTTTATGATAAGCATATACTACAAATAATTTTCTTTAAGCAGTTAGGCATATTGAGTTTCAGGACAAAAGAAATTGAAAGCTCAAAAGGGTTTTGGCCCTTTTGGGCTTTGAAACGAGACCTAAATATCAAAACCCAAACCAACAAGTGAGCGAGCTGGAGTTGTAGAAGAGGGAAAACAAGGAAAGTACCATTGAATTGCCGTCAATTAAAATGGGATTATCGGAGAGATGGAGGTAGAGCTGTTTCAAAGAAGTGAAATGCAAGTGAGCCGATGTTGTGGAAAGGATGGCGAGCCAATCAGGCGGCAAAAATGTAACCCAGTTTTCGTCGGACTCACAAGCCTCACGGAATTTTTGCGAAACGGCACACCCTCTGCACCATTCTTTAGGATTCAACCGTGATACTATTTCCCTCATGCACTCCTCCGGTAATTCTGGATTTGAGCGTAACCGCTCACGTTCTGCCTCTGCCAGGCCCATCTTCTTCTTCTCTAATTTTTTTTTCGCTCTCTCACTCTCTCATATCATAGTGAGGCTTCCGGAAAGTTTTGAGGCTTGGTTTTGTTTGGCGCCGGCGGTTCTTTATCCAGGTTAATTCAGTTACTCATACGATGTTACCTAGTTAAATTTTTGTAGTCGGCCTAAAAGATGACTAAATATGTAATTTTACTCCACTTTTTCTTTCTTTAAAAATACAAAAATATAAAAATGTAAGATCAAATAAAATAAAAAACAATCCATCGACTATAGGTAGGCATCTTAAATTTTGGTCAAACTTCAAGTACGTAAATTGTCAAAATTTTAAACTACAGGCAAACAATTAAAATTTCAATCAAATCACAGGTAGGTAAGTTGTAATTTGCCCAATTTTATTTATATTTTTTTCAAATACGGGCTTGAATTAGTTTAACACCAAACAAGATTTTATGTTTAAGCTTGGCTTATTTTATTATCGAACAAGCCCAAAATTTTTCAAGAGTTAATTAATTAATTTATTCTTTTTCATTATGAAATCATGACTAAAATGTTTTATCTTTTCATGATTTTATGAAAATTATAAATAATAATTTAATACCATATGAACATATTGATAAACTTATACAATTCAATTTCAATTTTATATAAATATATTTTTAGACAAGTATACATATGAAAATATAGTATTACATGTAGTTAATTGACCTCTCATGTTCACAAGCTTGTTGAGGAACATATTATTATGTTTGAATTTGACTTGTTTAATAATAATTTTTTTTACACAAATAATAATTTATTTTAAACTTAGAACATTCTCATCAACCTAGCTAAAGCAACATATAGTATTAAAAAAAAAAAAAAAAAAAAAACTAAACTCACCCAAAACTTCCACACATTGGCCTTAATATTTTGCCCTAAAAACTTAACAATGAACAGTGTCCTCCATACATCTATTGAGCACTATCCACTCAATACACCAGATAAAAATCTTATTTTATTCACAATTTGAGAATGATGAGTTAAAAAAAAGTTTATGTTAACGGGTACCCCTAAGGTAATGGTTAGAAAACAATTTTAGGAAAGTTTTTATAGGGAATTTAAAAAGCCGTAAAAAACATTAATTGCTTTATTTATTTTTTTATTTTTTATTTTATAAAAGATTTCTATAAATATTTCTTAAACCAATGTACTTAGGGTATCCGTTAACTTTTTTCTTAAATAATATATTTGTGGAGAAAGAAAATAATATTAAAATAGAATAATGATGAATTACTGAGGTTGATGTAATTGTCTGTAAGTAGTAGATTAACTAAACTAATAGAAGTGAGTATTTAAGACTAAATTTGACTAAAAACTCACTAGGTTGATGTGAATGCTGTTGAGACTTGAACTTAAACAAGCTTTTTCTCAAGCCTGACTCGTTCTATTCTTGGTTCATTTACAACCCTATTTGTCGTATTTTGATAGAGACGTATTAACATTTTTATCCTTAAAAAAAATTATATGGCCTACAGAGTGTGAGTGGCTATTTGGTCTCTTAGCTCTCGGTTGTTGAGCCTGGGATTACCTGCATGTGTTTGTCCAGATGATTAAGGGGGCATTTTGTGTTGTCTCTCGTATTAAGGTCTACAGAGGACAGGTAATCTCTTTCAATGAATTCCTAATTTTATGCATTCTAGATTGAAGTAACTGAGATTGCTTTTGTAATTTTTGTGCTTTCAAATAGGTTTTTAAGATTTTCGTTATTGGTCTGATCCAAATCAATTTCATGACTCGATTAGGAAATGTATGCAATATTCTTTATTTGTGGAAGGAATTATGTGTATTGTATAGTCTGTATGTAGTTATTTTAATGGAAATTTGGGGAAAAATTAGTCTTTTTTTCCCTTCTTCGATCCACTTTATCTACAAAATCAATGTTAAGCTATACAAAAAAAGTAATGCGGAATATTATAATGTGTAATATACACTTTTCTTATTCCAGCTTATACTAACTATCATGCTGCAACTTCAAATTTTTAAAGATTTTAAGGATCATAAAGAGCTGTCCATATCTTTCAAGGAATTTAGAAGAGCTATTTAAAATGATTTATTGACTATGATTAATTACTCTCATAATAATTAAACATTAAAATCTTATAGGTAACTAGTAGATGGTCTAAACTGTCCAGTACTCATGGTTGGTAACTCTGAAATTCTTTAAAACACATACTTGGCCTAATACCAAATGAAACAAAAAATAGAAAAGGCAAGTATTTAATGAAAGTTTGTTTGATAGTTTTTCTGCTCTCGTTAGACGCTTTATCGAGGGCTGGACAAGATTATGCAGAATTGCGTTTTCTATAGAATTTATTACCAAGTGTCATACCCAAATCCAAACCAGGATTCAGAGTCAAACCGACTTGCTAATATTAAGCCGGTACCTGATATTAACACAAACCAATTAACTGTGTATGAAAAATTTTCTTTTCCTGTTACGAGTCTTTTACTCATGCTTATCAAGTGATTCTATTTATCATCTATAAGATATGAACGATTTGCCCATCTACAGGAAGTGACGAATCAGAGCATCTAGAGTACCATCAAATGTAATAACATAATGATTAGGTAACCTCAATATACATGGCACAACATAATTTATTTTTACATAGCCATCGTTAAAATTGTTCCATCTCCCCCTACCATACATCATAACTATCTAGGTACTCAGTGTCTTAAAACACAATAACATTTCCATCATGACTCCTACATAAACTCCTCCAATGCCGAGACTTTGAGCTGCAAAAGGAAAATACCTGCTCACTGAAAATGTTAAGGGTGAGCATACCACTTGCTCAGTAAGGGAGGCGTGACATGAACATATATCTAACCTGCATGATAGAAAAAAGTATTGTTAACATGTGGTTATGACTTCCTTATAAACAGTTTCAAGAGTTTGCATAAACACGTATAACATTCTCGAAAACGTAAAGCATATATCAATCTCATTCTGGAATCATCAACATAGATCACATGTTAGGCATAGTTTGGTATGTTGTATAATTCTGTATGTTGGTATGTGGTATGGTTGCATTAGTAGTATAAGTGCCTAAGTGCTGTGATAGTGTATTAGTAGTATTAGTAGTATAAGTGCCTAAGTGCCTGATAGTGTATTAGTAGTATAAGTGTCTAAGTGCCTATATGAGACTTGTATATCAGAATTGTAGGGTATAGTGTCAATTGAGGCATGGCTATACCGGTTAGTTAGTGACAGTGCAAGACAGTTAGAGTTAGTTAGAGAATGGTGGGTCATTGACAGCTGTAAGGTGAGGTATAAGGGACCAATCTGTTGTAGAGTAATCAATCAAGCAAGTGTATTCTCAATTCAATCTTTTCCTTTTCTCTCTCTCTGTTTTCCTTTCCTCAATTCTTGGAGGCCTAGCTGACCTCAAATCCAGCTATACAACAAAACCATTGAATTCAATCCTAACATCACATGCTTATAACATAAGGTAACATCTTTTGAAAACATTTCCTGTAAAACATGACTTGTGATCATTAGCTTGGAAAGCATCATCAATTCAACATATAACTGGGGTTCCATACACCATTCATGAGAATCATAACTTCCATACTGAAAATGCCTATGCAGATCATAACCGCACATAAATTGTGAAACTCATGAATCTAAAGCTAAAACTATCATAGTGTCAAACATATTAAAGATATACAGGATTGTAATCAATTATATCATTTTCATAAACTTAACTACCCGGCCATTAAGGCCAGCCATTATCTGATTATGCATCCCCTAGGTACAAACATCAGGGTACAGTTCATCTGACTGTGTCATGTACTCCTCGGCCTATGCCGAGTACAATGTTACATTGACTTGATCCACAATAGTATATCATTTCGTTTGAAATTCATTTTCTTTCTAAAAACATTCTTTTCTTAAAACAAATTTGCTTCCACAATAATAATTTCCTTGATCTTTAGTCTCAAACAGAGGTTATAAACATCTTGCATATCCACATGATTCACTCATTATCTCACTATAAAACACATGTATAGTTTGACAAAAAAACACGCTTAATTTCAATGAAACATAAGCATAATCATGTTTATCAAAAAGCTTTGTTTTAAAACACATGTTTACAAAAATATGGGTCGCTAGACCCTCATATCACAATCTCTTACCTCAAGGCAAATGCTTTTGCTTGTAGTGGAGTCCCCTACTGATCTTGTCCTGCCCCTAAATAAAATTTTTTTTGATAGGTAAAAAAACATGCTTCAGGAATAGAACCAGCGACCTCCTAGGAGTTTTGGACCTTTGTCCTGCTCCTATATAAAAAAGAGCTACTTTCATTATTAAGCACACTATTCAACTCATGGAGTGTTCTAATCCATAATTTCGTTACTTACAGCCTCAAGTTCCTATCCCTATTAATTCTTCACCCTAACTAGGCCCCTCTGAATTCCTACAACCATCCCAAATGCAACCAAACACTCAAACATGCAATTACCAGTTTAAAACATCAAAACACACAAAACTGAGCACTAATCATAAAAAACTATAGTTGCAGGGCTTATAATTTTTCCTTTGTGTACTAAACAGTAGAACTAAGGTACACGAACATTCATCCATACTCTATACATACTAAATAGAGCTCCCACAAATTTACAACTCAATCCATTCACCCTAACTTGAGAAATAAATCCCCAAAGTTAGGTGGTACAATTCATTCTTACTGCTTTATCCAACAAAGTGCAACTTACTTCCAAACTTCAATTGAGTCACCAAAACACATCAACATGTCATGCCAATTTACAAGGATATTACCCTATATGTCTAACACATGCCATAAAATTCTGAAAGCCAGATTCTAAAGCTACAATTTAATAAAAATCATACAAGCTAGTACACTCAAATCTGCCCCAACAGATTTGAGGTCTAGATAGTAATTCCACTCTAAATTTTATACTCATCCAATTTGCTTGGGACCAATATCAAGTTTGATAGAATTGCAATTTAGTGTATCATCAATGTCACTTAGTGCTAAAAAAAGGACAAATTTTACTAACTCTTTGTTGGCCTGATCTCGATCCCTTCAACAATGAGGCCAGTCTTGTGGGTACCAGCTTCTACCTCCATAAGTTTAATCTGCAGTTCGTCATCTTCTCCTCCCCCATTGAAAAATTGACCCAACTCAATCTCTAACCATCCATCTTCTCTCTGCTTGGGAAGTGAAGTGTGCTGCTGCGGCGGCGGTATAATCCGGTCTTGCTGGTTTGGCTCCATGACAAACAGGCCCAAACGAACAGTTTGTTCATAAACTTCACCTCCACTAGTTCCCACTGAAGCCTTGAAAGGAGGGCCATCAAATCCATGGGCTCTGCTCCTCAACTTGTACACAAGGTAAGCGGCATAGTGTGTTTTGGGAGACAGAATGGAAGTACTCATCTTACCGCTGATGTCAAACCACCACACAACATGAAGTTCCGCTACCTCTGGGAACCTGTTTGATTTTTACATGTACACAGTTAAGAAATAGATGAAAAAAGAAGTCAAAATTTAAAAATAATAAATAAATAAATAAAGGAGTACTAATATATAATAGGGACAGACCTGGATTCTTCAGGTAGAGAAATCCATCTCCAATACTGAGGAGTGCCACCCCATATAATGGACAGTTCCCTTGCAGGAAGAAGGTAACATTTCTTACCACTCGATTTGTCCAAGAAAAAGCTCTGCTAGAAAGAAACAAAGAAGATCAGTACAGATATGGCCACAAGCATACATACAACCAAATCTTTCATATTTTGAACACCGAGATAGAAGCTCCTTTTGTGTGTGTGTGTGTTTTATTCTGTTTTTCTATTCGCAGATGGCGCTATAACTAAATTCATTCAAGAACTGACCCCTTTACTTCTTTTCATTCAGCAAATTCAGAAACAGAATTAAGTGTTCTAGAAGTGGAAAACTAGGAAGACAGTTTGTAACAATAGTACTTAATTATTAAGGGATCGATAGTAGCACCTTTTTAGAGTCGTCAATTAGGATGGGGTTATCGGAGAGACTGAGGTAGATCTTTTTCTTAGAAGACAAATTCAAGATATCCGATGATGATGATGATGATCGAGCAATGATGGCTTGATAATCGGACGGCAAGAACCTCTCCCAGACAGCGTTGGACTCTACAGCCGCACGGAATATATGAGAAACCGCACACACTCTGCAAGCATCCTTAGGACTCGTCAATGAAACTATGTCCGATATGCATCCCTCTGGTAATACTGATATGTCTGCAACGAAGGGTGGACCATTTCTTTCTCCTTCTCTCTCTTTTTCCATAATTTTCTTCTCCTATGTTTCTATCTCTCTCACACTTTTTTTCTTTTTGGCTTTAATTGCTTATTGCTTAACGGTTGTGTTTTTTTTTTTTTTTTTTTTTTTTTTTTTTTTTTTTTTTTTCATACTATTATTTAAGGGGCTTCCCCAATTTTTAGTTCAAAAATGTCCCTACACCTTTATATTTAAGTAAAGACAAAACTAAAGGACATTCCGGTAAAAATTCACTTTCCTTTATTTTTTAATGCTTAAAATACCCTCATCATACACACTTACAAGTTTTCAACTAACGGGGATAGATATGTAAATTAAAACTCCTACACTTTAAGACCCACCAACTCACAAACTCACGTATGCTTTGCAGTTTCTATCTCACTTTCTATCTCTCATTCTTCTTCAAATTGAAGACATTTAGTTTAGCTCTACATCTTCTTTCTTTTTCTTCAAATTAAAGATATTTACTGTCGGAGGCTCCAACAAATATTCAGGTTCAATCTTTTGCAAGTTCCTCTTTATTTTATTTTCTTTTGTTTATTTATGATTGACTTTCTTTGAGTTGTACTTTTTTTTTCCCTTATATGTATCACGTTAACTTTTTTTTTTTTTTATATATTTTTTTTCTTTTTAAGAAAGTTTTCTTTTTTCCTTGAGTTCTACTTTTTTTTTTTTTTTTAATATGTATCACGTTAACTATCTTTTTTTTTTCTTTTTTTTAAAAATGTAATTTTGAAATGTTGGTGGTGACTAAATGTATATGTTTTTGGCGTGAAATTTTTTTATTTAGATCTGAGAGAGAGCAGAGGGAAGAAGAACTAGAAGAAGACTAAAGAATGTGGGACCTTTCCTTTTATCACGCAAGCAAACCCACTTGAAATATTATTTCCCTGTGTAAACGGTAAGCATCACCCTTGACGTCCTACTTAATAAGCTTTAGTGGTTCTTTCCAAGGTAACACCTATTGTGTCTAACTGTAATTATAAAAAAAAATCACCTGTTGTGTCTAAAGGTTTTGCAGGGAAGTGTTTTTTATTAGTTTTTTTTTTTTTTTTTTTTTTTTACTTGAATTTCTAAAGGTTTTGCAGGGAAGTGTTTTTTATTTGAACGTGTAGATTTTTTTTTTTTTGGTTGATGAACGTGGGGAGTTTTGGGTGTACTGGGAGTGTCTTTTTTTTGGGTGGCTGAGGTAGTTATTTTTTTTTAAAAAAAAAAAAAAAACGTGGGATAGTATTTAAATATTATAACATGTTTGAAGTTCTGTACAGCACCTGTTGCTAATTGTTGTTATATAACGTGTTGTTATATACATTTTGTTTCTTCATTGCTTTGTTCCACCCAAATTAATAGTGTTGCATAATGTTAGCAATATGCTATTTTTAATAATGATGATTGTAATTGGTTGGAAGATTCGTTTGCTCAGTTTATGCAAGCTGTCATTTCTGATGTACCAATGTAATTTTCATCCTTAATTAAATATTTATTTTTTTTAAATACTTGGCAAACATAGTAATCTGAGATCTCACGCACGCTAACTTTGGTTTGTTGATTAAAGTTTTTTTTTATTTTTTTTATTTTTTTTTTAATTCTTGGTTTAACCCTAATTCTTTTATCTCTCTCAGGTTCACGTACGCACAAATTTTTTGGATTGCATTGAGGAGCCATTGGAATGGAATATTAGATAAGTTCGGGTGAGAGACTTTACAAGAATTATTATATGTATTAAACCTCACATAATGTGGTTGTTATCTAAGAAAGTGTTCTAAAAAAATTTCTTTTGTAATAGAAACTATATTTCTTTTGTATACAATTAACGTGTATCTTTTGCCATAAAACTTTCAATTTATGCTTTTATTTACTTATGTTATAGATGTGTAGTAAACAACTAAATTTTAGGATTAAAAAAACTACATCTTAGGATTAGACAAAAAATGATAACTGTCATACATAAAATTTGAAAAAAAGTACAAGATCAACAACACCAAAAAGGTTTAAAAAGAAAAAAAAAAAAAAAGTAGAGAGGAAAACTTGAGATGTTTAACATGGGCTAGAAAGTGGGATTTTTTAAAATAGTACATGGATAGAACATGGGATTTTTTCAAACGTGTACTTTTTCTTTTTTTGATAAAATTTTAAATAAGGATAGGGTCACACCAATTCCCCACCTTAATCTTTTAAATTTCCCTAAAATTTAGCCTTTTCTTTTCTTTCAAAATCATATATATTAGTGTCTAAATATAAGGATATCGATGGAGAAATTATAGTAATAGTTTTATAGTAGGAGTCTTTTTTTTTCCCAAAATATGGAAAAATTTTAAAAAAATAATAATAATAATAAAAAAGTACATGGTTACTACATGGATAGATAAGAGTTAATTTAGAGCATTTATTATAATTTAGGATTACTACATTCTCCAATCACAAAAAAAAAAACCTAGGGGTGTGATGAGTATCACGTATGGAGAAATAATTTTTCATCACACCCCTAGATTTTTTTTGGTAATTGGAGAATGTAATAATTCGAAATTATAATAAATACTCTAAATTAACTCTTACCCAAAAAATAGAAGAGCCTCTGAGCACGCGCGTGAGCGCGTGCTCAGAGGCTAGTATACATCTATCCATGTAGTAACCATGTACTTTTTTATTATTATTATTATTTTTTTAAAATTTTTCCATATTTTGGGAAAAAAAAAGACTCCTACTATAAAACTATTACTATAATTTCTCCATCGATATCCTTATATTTAGACACTAATATATATGATTTTGAAAGAAAAGAAAAGGCTAAATTTTAGGGAAATTTAAAAGATTAAGGTGGGGAATTGGTGTGACCCTATCCTTATTTAAAATTTTATCAAAAAAAGAAAAAGTACACGTTTGAAAAAATCCCATGTTCTATCCATGTACTATTTTAAAAAATCCCACTTTCTATCCCACGTTAAACATCTCAAGTTTTCCTCTCTACTTTTTTTTTTTTTTTTTCTTTTTAAACCTTTTTGGTGTTGTTGATCTTGTACTTTTTTTCAAATTTTATGTATGACAGTTATCATTTTTTGTCTAATCCTAAGATGTAGTTTTTTTAATCCTAAAATTTAGTTGTTTACTACACATCTATAACATAAGTAAATAAAAGCATAAATTGAAAGTTTATGGCAAAAGATACATGTTAATTGTATACAAAAGAAATATAGTTTCTATTACAAAAGAAATTTTTTTAGAACACTTTCTTAGATAACAACCACATTATGTGAGGTTTAATACATATAATAATTCTTGTAAAGTCTCTCACCCGAACTTATCTAATATTCCATTCTAATGGCTCCTCAATGCAATCCAAAAAATTTGTGCGTACGTGAACCTGAGAGAGATAAAAGAATTAGGGTTAAACCAAGAATTAAAAAAAAAATAAAAAAAAAAACTTTAATCAACAAACCAAAGTTAGCGTGCGTGAGATCTCAGATTACTATGTTTGCCAAGTATTTAAAAAAAAATAAATATTTAATTAAGGATGAAAATTACATTGGTACATCAGAAATGACAGCTTGCATAAACTGAGCAAACGAATCTTCCAACCAATTACAATCATCATTATTAAAAACAGCATATTGCTAACATTATGCAACACTATTAATTTGGGTGGAACAAAGCAATGAAGAAACAAAATGTATATAACAACACGTTATATAACAACAATTAGCAACAGGTGCTGTACAGAACTTCAAAAATGTTATAATATTTAAATACTATCCCACGTTTTTAAAAAAAAAAAAAAAAAAAAAAAAAACTACCTCAGCCACCCAAAAAAAAGACACTCCCAGTACACCCAAAACTCCCCACGTTCATCAACCAAAAAAAAAAAAAATCTACACGTTCAAATAAAAAACACTTCCCTGCAAAACCTTTAGAAATTCAAGTAAAAAAAAAAAAACTAATAAAAAACACTTCCCTGCAAAACCTTTAGACACAACAGGTGATTTTTTTTTTATAATTAGAGTTAGACACAACAGGTGTTACCTTGGAAAGAACCACTAAAGCTTATTAAGTAGGACGTCAAGGGTGATGCTTACCGTTTACACAGGGAAATAATATTTCAAGTGGGTTTGCTTGCGTGATAAAAGGAAAGGTCCCACATTCTTTAGTCTTCTTCTAGTTCTTCTTCCCTCTGCTCTCTCTCAGATCTAAATAAAAAAATTTCACGCCAAAAACATATACATTTAGTCACCACCAACATTTCAAAATTACATTTTTAAAAAAAAGAAAAAAAAAAGATAGTTAACGTGATACATATTAAAAAAAAAAAAAGTAGAACTCAAGGAAAAAAGAAAACTTTCTTAAAAAGAAAAAAAATATATAAAGAAAAAAAAAAGTTAACGTGATACATATAAGGGAAAAAAAAAAGTACAACTCAAAGAAAGTCAATCATAAATAAACAAAAGAAAAGAAAATAAAGAGGAACTTGCAAAAGATTGAACCTGAATATTTGTTGGAGCCTCCGACAGTAAATATCTTTAATTTGAAGAAAAAGAAAGAAGATGTAGAGCTAAACTAAATGTCTTCAATTTGAAGAAGAATGAGAGATAGAAAGTGAGATAGAAACTGCAAAGCATACGTGAGTTTGTGAGTTGATGGGTCTTAAAGTAGGGAAAAAAAAGTACAACTCAAAGAAAGTCAATCATAAATAAACAAAAGAAAAGAAAATAAAGAGGAACTTGCAAAAGATTGAACCTGAATATTTGTTGGAGCCTCCGACAGTAAATATCTTTAATTTGAAGAAAAAGAAAGAAGATGTAGAGCTAAACTAAATGTCTTCAATTTGAAGAAGAATGAGAGATAGAAAGTGAGATAGAAACTGCAAAGCATACGTGAGTTTGTGAGTTAGTGGGTCTTAAAGTGTAGGAGTTTTAATTTACATATCTATCCCCGTTGGTTGAAAACTTGTAAGTGTGTATGATGAGGGTATTTTAAGCATTAAAAAATAAAGGAAAGTGAATTTTTACCGGAATGTCCTTTAGTTTTGTCTTTACTTAAATATAAAGGTGTAGGGGCATTTTTGAACTAAAAATTGTGGAATCCAAACAGGGGAAGCCCCTTAAATAGTAGTATAGATATATAAATTTAAAAAAAACTAGCCTCTGAGCACGCGCTCATGCGCGTGCTCAGAGGTTCTTCTATTTTTTGGGTAAGAGTTAATTTAGAGCATTTATTATAATTTAGGATTACTACATTCTCCAATCACAAAAAAAAAACCTAGGGGTGTGATGAGTATCACGTATGGAGAAATAATTTTTCATCACACCCCTAGATTTTTATTGATAATTGGAGAATGTAATAATTCGAAATTATAATAAATACTCTAAATTAACTCTTACCCAAAAAATAGAAGAGCCTCTGAGCACGCGCGTGAGCGCGTGCTCAGAGGCTAGTTGATAGATTAACGGTTTAGTTTTTATTCTCTCTATGGTCTGATTTTTTTTAAAAGAATGTTCTAAAATTTATTTCAAGAGTAAAGCTGTCACTATAAATTATTTTACAACATTTCTTCTCCTATATTTATATCTCTCTCACACTTTTTTTTTTCCTTTTTGGCTTTAATTGCTTATTGCTTAACAGTTTAGTTTTTATTCTCTCTACGGTATTATTTTTTTAAAAGAATGTTCTAAAATTTATTTCAAGAGTAAAGCTGTCACTATAAATTATTTTACAACATTTCTTTTCCTATGTTTCTATCTCTCTCACACATTTTTTCTTTTTGGCTTTAATTGCTTATTCCTTAACGGTTAAGTTTTTATTCTCTCTACAGTCTGATTTTTTTAAAAAGAATGTTCTAAAATTTATTTCAAGAGTAAAACTGTGACTATAAATTATTTTACAACATTTTTACAAAAATTATTGTAGTTTTACTCTATTATATAATGTAGGCTAAATTGCAAAGTACACCCTAAAATTTGGGGTTGCTTGGATTTTACATCCTAAAATTTGAAAATTTTAATTTTACACTCTGAAGTTTGATTCTATTAGCAAAAAAAAAAAAAAAAAAAAAAAACCCCCGGTTAGTTTTGGGTGTTAAGTGACATGTCATCCTATTCACTTGTATTTGTTTTTTGCCAAATCAGCCATTAAACTACTGTTATTTCACTTAAAACAAGATTTTTTTTTCCCTAAAATAACACAATTTTTCAAACAATTTTGTTAGTTAACATAGTTTTCAAACTATTTAGGAAACTAACATCTCAAGTTTGTTAGAATCGATTTTGCTAGCAAATCATGTCTTAAAAACTTGATTTCCTAGGGGATATTTAATATAAAATTCAGAACTAATGAGTAACTGTATCACAAATATTCATTTAAAACTAAAGTATATCTCAATATTACAAATAGTCATTCATAATATGTCAAAGAAAATAAGCCACAACAATTAATAAGTTTATACACCTAGGGTTTGAAGGGTATATTAGTAAAATATAATTTAATTAAATGTGTCGAACGGGTCAAACGAGTTTCATGTGATGGACTCTAACCCAACCCGTTTATTAAATAGGTTAGTCATGTCAACCCGAATATGACACAAACTCATTAAATCTTAACCCATAACCTGCTAATTTCGTGTAGTATCGTGTCGAGTTCGCGAGTCGTGTCCAATTAGGAATAATAAATAAATAAATAAATAAATAAATAAATAAATAAATAAATAAACAAATCGAATTACAAAAATTAGGAATATTTAAGTATTGAACACATAGTATATAAAATGTATTGCAACGAGGCTGATAAAATCTTAAATTCCTTAGAAAACATTTTATTATTGATACCGGTATTTTATTTAAGATTTAACAATGATTTTTTTTTAACCACAACCCTTTAAATATATAATTATCATATATTACTGTCACAAAAATAGTGAAATTGAGTGAGGCATTTATAAAATCTGTACAATTTATTTCTCTATTTATTTTTATGAGATAATACAATATATATATATATATATATATATATTAAGTTCCTTAAAAGACTAATTTATTTTTTAAGGAGGGATTTAAATTTTTTTTGGAGACCAAGCTATTAAAAAATTTAAATGTTTTTATTAAAATTTGAAGTTAGAGGACAGTATAGCCCGTATTTTTTTTGTAGTGAAAATTATATCATTGTGATTCTCGTATTTTATACCATTATATGATTGTTAATCCACTCTCCTATTTACGGTTGTACCATATTGTATTGTAAGACTTGTAGAAAAATTGAACTAATGGTTTCAATAATCAACATAACAGCTTGTCAAAAACTTTGTAACTTGTAGCTCATGGGCATTACCGATTTCTCCCATAGAATTGAACTTTAATTCAAATCCCTCTCTGCTTAAAGTCAGCTAAGGAAAAAAAAAAAAAAAAAATCACAAAAGAGCTCTAATATTTAGTTTACAGTTTGGCTAAGGGTTTTGAGGCTCAATTATAGCTCCAAAGATCAAAATCAAGAACAATAAGAAAAGATAGGCTTTACTGGTAATAAGCTTGTAGTTTAGATGTTCAAACTTTGTCCTTAAAGCAGAATATGAACACTACATAAGTTTGTGACAGTACATAAATGCCATGATATTGACACAATATGGTGATGGTAACACAAATTTTATTAATGCTACTTAGTAATGATGAAGCACAAATTTGTATTAACCCCTTGTTGGCATGATCTCGATCCCTGCAACAATAAGGCCAGACTTCACTGAAAAAGACTTTACCTCCTTAAGTCCAAACTGCAGTTCATCATCTTCTCCTCCCCCATTGAAAAACGGACCCAACTCAATCTCTAACCATCCATCCTCTCTCTCCTTGGGACGTGAAGTGTGCTGCTGCTGCTGCGGCAGTACAACCTGGTCTTGCTGCCCTTGTTGCACGGCAGGCAGGTCCAAACCAACAGTCTGTTCATAAACTCCACCTCCTCCAGTAGTTCCAACTGAAGCCCTTAGAGGAGGGCGGTCAAATCCAAAGGCTTCCTTCGTCAACTTGTACACAAGGTAAACAGCATAGTTTGTTTTTGGAGACAGCATGGAAGTACTCATCTTGCCAGAGATGTCAAACAAAGCCACAGAATTAAGTTCAGCTACCTCTGGGAATCTGTTTGGTTTTTACAATGTACAGAATTAATAAGAGCTAAATGAAAAGCCTAAAATTGAAAAAGGAGTACTAAAATAGAGTAGGAACAGAGTTGGAATTATGTCGATACCTGGATTCAGGAGGAGGAAGTGAAACCCATTTCCAATACCAAGAATTGTCACCCGATTCAATGGTCAGCTCCCTTGCAGGAAGATGGTAACATTTCTTACCATTCAATTTGTCCAAGAAAAACCTCTGCTAGAAAGAAAGAAAGAAGATCAGCACAGATACGGTTATATTCAGCATGGTGCTACCATCACTGGCCAGAAGCATACATTCAACGAAATCTTTCATAATTTTCTCAGAGATATCAGGCGCTTTTTTTGTGTTTTTTGTTTTTAATTCTGTTCTTCTATTCACTGATTGCACTACAACTTAATTCATGCATGATCACATAACTAATTTAAATCGAACACAATTTCGAGAGTCCACTGTGATACCAACCAACCCAATCTTGCTCCTTCCATTCCATGTGGATCAGATTTACAAGGTTATTAATTTTCAAAGCTGTACAATAGGTGCGCGTTTGCAGCAAAGTGACATTTTGCGTGCATTTGCGTTTCACTTGGCTGGTCCCATGGCACTGTTCATAGACCAGCCAAGTGATGAAAAATATGTGAACAGTATTTTCAGCAATAAAAAATATTTTATTATAGTATTTTTAGCAATAATTTTTCAGTTTTCAGCAAAATAAGCAGTATCTACATGGACACTAGGTATATGAACCAAAGCCTCACACAAAATTGGATAAAAATATAGCTAACTTGAATGGCATATTATATTATTATGCCATTGTTAGTTTGATAGCATTCTGGAATAAAATTTGTTGTAGTTTTTTAAAGCTCGATAGTATAATTACTAGAGCTAATTAAGACCCCTAAATTTTAATTAGGGATTGATTAATTTTAAGCTTAACACACTTAATGTGGAATATACGTGATTAGTAAATTAATTAATCAAAGCATTCAATAATTGCATGAATGAACAAATATGTGGAAGTCAATAGTGTAAAAGGTGGTATGGAAAAGAAAATCAAACCCAAAATAACACGCGATGTATTATTGAAGAGGAAAACTAAAGAACTAGGCATAAAAATCTCTCCATAGCCAAAATGATCATGTTAATGTTTAGACCCCTGGAAAACATAGTTTGTTTAACCTAATTTACTAGCCAAGTTCTTACTTAGGTTAATTATTCAGATCTAGGTTAAATAATAATAAATCATATTACACACAGCGAAAAAGTAAATAACACAAGCGATATGATGACCTAAGAAAATCAATGAAACCGTCCAGTTTCAAGGTAAAAAAACCTAGGGAGGATTTAAGCTAAATAATCCACAAGGCAACAATTAACTAATAGAAAGGAAGTTTTTACAATAGACTTAATCCTAAATCTAATGCTACCTCTTGTAGTACTTACTCACATGACCACACGCAGCTCCGAATCTACGGACTCTTCTATTCTGAATTTGTTGCACACAAACGATCCTGTTTATGACTTTGAGATCTCCACTCAAAGCTCTAGATCATCAGCATTTGTTAATCTTGTTGCAACAACTTAATTCCTTCTGTTCATGCATTATTAATCTAATCTTTAGTAAATGCTTGTTGAGTTAGAAAATTACAAAATCTCACAGATCTCACAAGAGTAACTCACAAGACCTCGAAAATGTGTATTAGGGTTTTGTTTTTTATACCTAGCAGTGTTGGACTCAAACCCTAAATGTTTCGTTGGCTTTTGGGCCTTCTTTAAAATCTGCAGAATTTGTGTCTTGATCGATTGAAGGACACACTTGATCGGTCAAGTCTTGCAGTTTTTGAATTCTTCTTTCTGCAACTTGAATGTTCTTGAGTCTTAAATTAAATCAACTTAAGTAATGTCTAAACCTATTCTAAGACATAAATATCTTATACTAGACATGGTATTATACTCGGTTTCCCGCCATACATAAAATTAGAACCTAAACATTTAATTCTAAATATTTAGAACCTAACAGATCCACTAATGAATAAGTTGAAGTACAAAGATAACCAAAGAGACCCCCCAAGCCTAATCTACCAAAATACTTGAGCCCTCCAAGCTCTAGCTTCAAATGGACTTTTCGAAGTCTTGTCTTCACTAGCTTCCCAAATCCCGCAAGACCGCTCGATTGTACCGCCAAGCCTTATTGGCTTAATTTGGCAAAGACCCAATACTTTTCAAGCTCTAAAACCTCCATCAACACTTAAATTGTGTGTGAGTTGTGTTTGGGTAAAAATCTCCTCTCAAGTTATGATAACGGAAAAGAGGAGGAGAAGAGACTACAAGAATTTCTCTCAAGATTTCTATCTTGAAGATGAGTAGCTCTCTCTAAAAGGTGGGTGTTCTGAAAACCTTAATCTCTCCACTTTTTCTATCTGATAGCCTCTTTACAATTTTATGGGTAATGAGCGTATATATAAACTCTCCAAGTCGCGAGTTACTCGAGAAAGCTAGTCACGAATTCCACTATCTTGAATAATATTCACCAACTTAAGATTAAACCAATTATAATTAAATCTCACAAAATACAATGAAATAAATTCATAGAATTACAACAAATTTTGTCATGGAATACTGCCAACAATAATGTTATGATTTGAAAAATCATAACTTAACCGTTTTAACTGTTATAGCATCGGTATAAGGTTAACTCTTGGTAGGGACGGAACTAGGATCTAAATTTATGGGGGGAGGGGGGCAAAGCCTCAATAAAAAAAATTCTTTAAAATACAAATTAGCATATATTTAATGTTAAGAAAATATCAACAAAAGAGAGAAGAAAGAAAATAACCGTTTTTTAATACATTTTAACTTAATAATTTACAAATAGAATGCAACATTCTTTTAAATAACAAAAATAATCTATAGTTGATTTTGTACTAAACTTTGCAACAATCTCCCTTTCAATCCTAATTTTCTTTTAATTAATTATACATGAATTTATAAAATTTATGTAGTAAAATTTGTAATACTAATAGCTATACACTACACATTAGCACCAATTTATTAATACAACTATTCAATTCCATAATACCCCACATAAAATTAAACTAATTTACTAATAAACAACCAACAACAACTAGTAAGTGGTAAGTTAGAAAAAAAATTTAAATATTTTAAGTTAAAAATTAATAGCCAAACACACTTGCCATTCCACCCCACACACTGACTAATGGCCACCCATGCACCCCACTCTCACTCACTACAAGTACATTAACTTGGTTTGTAATTTGTATTCACCTATCTTTCTTCTATTTTGCTTTGCACATTTTTTTTTCTTCTTTTTAGCGAAAATAGTCATATCTTATTCACAAAAATTCAAATAATCAATCTTAACACTCATAAAAAAATAGCTTGAATCTAAGAAGAAAGAGTAAGAAACAGCCAACATAGTTACACAAATACTGTAGTATAATTGTTTGCTAGTTGGATTTTATCATTTTCATGGGCTAATTTATAACTTATTGAGAGAAGGGGACCAAAAATAATTATTTTGGGCTTAATTGTTAAACTATTCATTAAATGTGTATATACTATTACTATTTTTTTTAAAATCTGGTCGGGGTGGGGGGCCATGGCCCCCTCAGCCCATTACTAGTTCCCTCTCTGTCTCTTGGTGTTAATATGTATGATTACATGCTGGTTGTGTCTATTCCCAAGGAGTGGCAAACTGTCTATAAATATCACACATACGTTAAGAGTATTGGTATCCGGGTATATTAGCTAAAATTTGAAGAATTTGTGCACTGTTTATGCTCCAGCAGATTCAGTAAACTTAGTTTTTTTTTTTTTTTGGCTCATGAATAGTAGCCCATCAGACTACTGTTCATTCTTCAAATTTTTTTTTTCTATTATAATAATTAGGTGTTGAATAAAAAAAATGTTAGAAGATATATAATTGTTAAAAAAAATAAATAATAAATGAAAAAATACTATTTAAATAAGATAAGATAAAAAATAAAATAAAAAATCTGTTAAAAAATATATTTAAAAGAATAGATAAATAAAAATAAAAATTACTGTTTATTTTCCAAAGAATATAAGCTGTAGATACTCTAAATGCGTAAAAAGCCTAAAACTTGTCATATATGACTAATCATTCCCCATGTAACGTAGACCATCAATCAAAAACAAATAAAATGATCAATCTTTGTCTCATTACACAATCTCCAATAACATCGCATCACACACCACAATCCCCGCCACGTTTCCCAGTCATTCTCCACCGTTGATCATCCCTCGTGTCAATTGATCTCATCCTCGAAAAGTCTTCACCCACCACCCCTCCCAAAAGCTCTTTTCCAAACCTTTCTTTCTTAAGAGTTCACCGAATTCAGAAATAGAATTAAGAGTTCTAAAAGTGAAAAGCTGTTTGAAATTGAATTGACCCTAGTAGATATAACTTACTGAAGCCAATCAAATAGTTATAGCAAATACCTTTTTAGAGTCGTCGATCAAGATTGGGTTTTCGGAGAGATAGAGGTAGAGCTCTTTCTTAGAAGAGTAATTCAAATCCGATGATCGAGCAATGATGGATTCATAATCGGACGGCAAGAACCTCTCCCAGACAACGTCGGACTCTGCAGCCTCACGGAATTTAGGAGAAACCACACAAGCTCTGCACGCATCCTTAGGACTCGTCCGTGATACTATCTCCGATAGGCATTCCTCTGGTAAGACTGACATGTCCACACCGCTTGGAAGACCATTCCTTTCTCCCTCTTTCTCTTTTGCCATCTTCTTCTTTTCAATTTTCTCCTCTGTTTCTCTCTCCCACTAATCACATACATTTTTCCTTTTGCTTTAATTGCTTATTTCTTATTTGCTTAGTGATTAAGTAGCTTCAGTTTTACGTTTTGATCGGTAGGTTTGACTGAGAATTGGTAGGTTTAATTTTTAATGTTCTAGTTCCTTGAGCTCAAATTTATTACCGGACTATACAAACTCGAGCTTTTTCATGAGTTGATTATCTCATTCTTTTCTATTATTTAGTAAAACATGACATTTTTTTTTTAATCATTTACAAATTTATGAATTTTTACTGTAAATAGATTGTTTACATTATCAATAATATGATATCTTATGGATCTATTTACAAATATACAAAATCAATTCTCAAGTCTATATAAGTATATTTTTAGTATATTAATGTAATGTTCATAAGTTTGTTCATAAACCTATTATTATGTTTAAGCATCACTTGTTTTATAGTTAAGCTTAAACTTGACTTGTTTGTTAAATAGATGAATATAAATAAGTTTTATCTTGAGTTGAAGTTGAGCTGTTCATAAGTAGTTTGGTTTATTTATATATAGTTAGATTTTAACAAGTTAATCAACAACCCATCCAATGCACAATTTAACTTTGAGGAAGTAAATGTGGATTGGCCACAGTCCCTTGCATGAAGCTTCTCATAAATTACGATTGTCTTGTTCAAGTAAAAATATACTCTGATATAATAATAAATTACTTATTGTTTCAAAAGTTTAAACTATTAAAAAATTATTAATTTGGTGGCCTTTTACCGTTATGTATAAATATATAATTAGTCGTTAACCTTTGTGATACACAAAAATTTAGAAACAAGTTCTAAAATTATATGATTCAAATGTTTGAATCACATAAAAAAAATTAGTTTCATTATTGTCTACAGATCGAGTAGCATGTCATCTTTTCTCATACATCCCTAAAGGTGAACAATGAAAAATCCAATGCTAACACAAATAAAATGGAACAAATAAAATCAAAGAATTTGCAGAGAAAACGAAATTTTTCGAGAAGATGAAACATAATTCAACTAGCTTTTAATAGGAACATGTTTAGTATCGGATTAATTTAATCTAATATTATTGGCTCTTAATATATATTAAGATGCACAATGCAGATACTGATGTCGAACTACTTTTTATGGCTCTCTTTTTTTTTTGGGTAGATAATTACCATTTACCAATGGCTCTTAATATTAAGATGCATGTGGAACTACTCTTTGTGGCTCTGAATTTAAGATGCTTATGCTGTTGTGGAGATTAGCAGGTGAGTTATGCTCTTATGTGGAGTAATAGAGTAATGTTATGACAACAATTTTCGCAACAATTGAGTTAGTCAGTATTGACTATTTTTTTTTCTAGACTCATTACTGACACCACTTTATCATCTACTATTAATAACTTGCCACTTTGACAGTTAAGAAATATTTCATAAATATTTTTGTGGCTTTATAGTCATTGGTTATGGTCGAATGCATTGTTTTTACCATTATACTGCTAGATTTGTAGAAATTTGGGACTAATGGTTCTATCAATTAACAGACGAGCATAAATATCTAGTCCAATGTCTTTAACAAACAACTTATTTTATGAACAAGTTAGAATGTTTGAGGAAGTATATGGGGGTTGGGCACAATCCTTTGCATCAAGGCCCTCATTTGCTTGGGCCCAACAATCCCGCTGCACCCCAATGGATTCCTGAAGGCATGCGCCCAATTCAAGCAAAATTCCCGAGCTGAGCTGCCATTATCCATGAGGAACTTAAAAAGGTGTCAGGATCCCTTTAGTTTTTTACTAGGCTAAACCTATGGTCTTGGAAATCCTCGCGAATATGTTGTGTATGTGTATAAAGTTGCCACTCATTTTATTGCGAGAAAAATAAGAACATGAACGTACGTTTTTATTGATAATTAAATGAATTACATCAATAGATCAAAAGAAATAAAATTTACATGGCTTTGGTCCTAAATATAATCTAATAAAATGATAATTACAAGGCTTTTGATCCTAATTACATTCTATAAACTAAAAAATTACATTGCTTTGTTCCATAGTTACAACCTAGAAAAAGAAAGCAAAAATGATGAGAAAATTGTCTACAAACTATATATTCAAAAATCCAACAACTATTTACCACTTCCAATCCTTTTGGTATTGATGAATGCCTCCATCCCATTCAGCCCAAGGCAACAGCTGACATGAATGAGCATTTATTGCAACCTTATAGTCCAGAGGAGATTAGACAAGCTCTTATTCAGATGCACTTGACAAAGACTCCTGGACCAGATGGTTTTCTTGCTTTGTTTTATCAGCGGTATTGGCATATAGTTGGTAATGAACTTACTCGGGCAATCGTTTTTCAATTCCAGTCACTTGTTAAGAAAGGCCAATTATACTCACGTAGGCCTTATTCCTAAGGCGAAGCAGCCAACCAAAATTTTAGATTCCCGTCCAATCAGTTTGTGCAATGTTTTGTTCAAAATTATCTCTAAAATGTTGGCTAATTGATTAAAACATGTGTTGCCCAGTATTATTTCACCTAATCAGGGGGGTTTTTTTGCCGGGGAGAGATTAATTACTGAAATTGCTCTTATTGCCTTTGAGTTGCTGCGCACAATGACAAATTAGAGAAATGGTAAGGGGATATGTCATTGAAGTTGGATATTGCCAAAGCCTAGGACAGTGTGGAATGGGATTTTTTGAGGGCTATTATGGCAAAATTGGGTTTTGCTAACCGATGGATAGAGCTAAAATGAAGTGTGTTTCCACAGCTTCTTTTTCTGTGTAGTAAACAGATCTCCAAAAGGGCTATTTCCATTCCAGCAAAGGGTTAAGAGAAGAGGACCCCCTTTTCCCCTTATCTCTTCCTTCTGTGTGCTAAAGGATTATCTTCATTGCTTAAACATTCTCAATTGGATGGATCTTTGAAGGGTCTAGGTGTTAGAGATATATTAGCCTATTAGCATAGGGCACACAAAGTAGAATTAGGCTTGGTCCTATGCTAATGGGCTAATATATCTCTAACACTAGGTGCAATTAGGCCCTAAAGTCATCCATTTATTATTCGCAGATAATTGCATCATTTTCAGTCAGGCCACTATTTCAGATTGTCGAACACATCCAAAATATTTTGGACAAGCATGAGACAGCTTTTGGTCAGCATGTGGATATTTCCAAAACTCAGATTTTCTTCAGTCCTAATACCAAGACAAGAGACATACATCAAAATGTGTCTTTACCTGTACCAGTGCTCTTCTCCTGTAGTTCTCACTTTCAAATTTCTAATACAATCTTTTTTCAGCTATACAGGTACCTTGCTTCGTTTCTTTTCTTTTCATTTTTTCCATTTAAGTTTTTTAGGTGTACAGAATGCAAATTTGTTTTGGTTTTTAGGTGTACAAAACACTATATATCACTCTCATGAATGACTAGCAAACAGTTCATACAAAAAAGAAAAAAAGAAAAAGAAAAAAAGAATGACTTGCAAATAACCGAAAAGAAAAAGAAAAAGATAGACTTACTTGGTTTGAGAAATAACCGAAAATTGCAGCAGACAAAAGAAAAAAAAAAAAAAAAAAAGACTAGAGATAGCAACTTCACTTTGCAGAGAACGGGCAATATCATGCAAGAATGACAACCTTTTTTTTTTTCTTTTTTTTTTTTTTTTTTATAAATTTTTTATGGCTGAATGAGAAAAACAAAAGGCTGATATTAAAGGGGTATTTTAGGGGTTTTAACAAAAATTTCATTAAACCTAAATCTATTCCCTCCCATTCCTCCCAATTTTGGGGGGGAAAAATTTTGAGGTTTTGAGGGAAAGAGGAGAAATGAGTGTTCCCTCCTAATCATTCAATTCCCTCCCACTTAAACTCTGTTGAGGTTCAAAATTAATCACAGCCCAAGGCCCAAAGAAATAACATATTGGGCTAATTTCATGGGAAATGAGGCTAGAAAAAAATAAAAGAGATGGACTCACGTAATGAGGAAAAGAGGAAAAGAAAGAAGAAAAGGGTGAGAAGTCCAAAGAATTGGGATCCAAAAACCCATGAAAAAACAGGCTTTAAAATCCATAAAGCAAAGGAAAGGCCTAGCCGGCCAAGATCAATAAACCAAAAGAAGCCCAAAAGAAAGAGCTGGGCCGGGCCAGAGTTTGGGGATCCCTGTGACACGCAACACGGTCTAAGTAAGGATGAAACAGCTCAGAAGAAAAAAAGCACAAAGGGCGAAGGGCAGGTGGGTCTCAAGCGCTCAGTCATGCAGTGAGGGATCAGAAAGTACAAAGCAAACATTTATAAACTAAGGAGCTATGCCTCAAGGAACCAAGAATGAGAAAACCATAAGAAAAAGTGACTGGAAGGAAGCTTTCAACCCAGCAGTAAAAGATTCCAACTGTTTGGGAAAAATGATAAAGATGGAGTGCAACTAAAAGCTGGAAAGGTGAAGCAAAGGGCCAAATAGCTAAGATCAGCAACTTGAGCGGATCTTGAAATAGAAAATCAGCTAGGGGCTTTCAGCTTGGTTGCACCAAAAGGAAGAAATTATGAGAAAGAAGGAAACGACCAGCCCCTAAGTAAGCTAACACAGCACGAGCTCTGAGGGGTAAAAGAGGGAAATCGCTGGTACCCCGGAGCCCTAGAGTCGCACTATAAAAGGAAGGAGAAACCCATGCTGAAGGACATTCATTCATCACCATTTTTCTGGATTCTTAGAAAAGATAGCATAATAGAGCTTTAGAAAGAAACTCTATAAAGTTCAAGGAAAAACAGAGGAATTTTCTCCCGGTATCCTAGAGACAACCACTATAGCACAACCACTATAGCACATACTCGGATTCAAAAGGATTCAAATTTTACAAGTCTTGGAGGCTTGAATAGCCATCAAAGTCTGTATTTTTTGAACTTAGTTGAACTTTGTATCACGTCTTAGTGAGCACACTATAATCATAACCAAAGAAAATTAATAAAATGCCTCTCATTAATTCGAGAATCCCTAACCCATGTTTTACTGGATTTTTTATTGATGTGCATTTCTTTGCTGTTTGAGTTGTCATTCAATATATATATTTTCGCTTGTTAGTTTATTTGTGTTGTAAGAAGCTTGCTTTGTGCACCACTTGGTTCTTAAACAACCTTTTAGCTGTGGTGAACCAAGCCCAGTCCACAAGAACAATTATTTGGCCCAAGATCCTTGGGTCGCAGTGCTGAAAAAAAAAGGCACTCTTTTTGTGCTACATTATTCATCGAAGGCAATGATTGAAAAGACGTGTTCCCCACATTCCTACACAATCAACCATAGAAAGACAATTAGTTCGTGATGAAATAATCCATCGACTTAGATCTAGTATAAAATGTTATGATGTAATACGTATGGGTCTACAAGCTTTTCAAGGTTTGTGTGACATTTTGCGAAGAGGCGGTGATCTTTAAGACACACAACGTGCCATGGTTGAAGAGCAAGTTGCCAAGTTTCTTCACACTCTATCACATAATGTGAAGACCCGTACACTTTTCATCTTTTTTTGTCGTTTCGTTGAGACAATTAGTCGCCATTTTCATAATATGTCAAGATCAATAATTATGTTAGAGGATCAGTTCCTTCGACAACCTGATGGAACCCAAGTGCCAGTTGAAATACTACAAAGTAGTAGGTTTAATCCATATTTTAAGGTAAATATATCATGTATATATTATATATTTGATAGTAGTTTAGTATAAGTATATTTTTAATTTCAGGATTGTATTGGGGCACTTGATGGAACACATATTCGTGTCAAAGTGTCTAATGAGGATGCACTAAGATATCGGAGTAGGAAGGGTTTCCTAGCACAAAATGTGTTGGCAGTATGCTCATTTGATTTGAAATTCATGTACGTATTACCAGGTTAGGAAGGAATTGTTTTAGATTTGAGAATAATAAAGAGTGCTTTAACTAGAAACGATAATTTGAAAATCTCACAAGGTAAATTGAATTCAAATACATATTAGGATGTATTCTTTATAATTAAAAAATTTATAGTATATAATTAACAATTGTTATTGTTTATTAGGTAAATATTATCTTATTGATGCGGGAAACATGAATAGAAGTCGTCTGATTGCACCTTATAGGCGAGTGCGTTATCATTTAAAAGAATACTCTGTTCGTTCCCCTGAAAATGCTAAATAATTGTTTAATTTGCGACATGCGTCATTGTGCAATGCTATTAAAAGAGCATTTGGTGTACTTAAAAAGAGATTTCCTATCATAGCAAATACTACAGAGCCTAGTTATTGTGTTGACACAAAAAATGAAATCATTTTATCATGTTGCATACTTCATAATTATTTAATGGGTGTCGATCCTGATGAAAGTCTTATTGCTGAAGTTGATGAAGAGGTTTTACATTCTCATCGTGAATATGCGGCCTCTACTCCAAGAGAAGATGGTGAGGATGCTAGGCAATGAGATATTATAAGAGATTCTATAGCATTAGCCATGTGGCAAAACTATGTCCAAATGTGATAGCTTTTGGGTTTATTATTGTCATGTCGTTTAAGACTATGTTATGTTTCAATTAATTAGACCTAAATGTTATGCAAATTTCCCTTTTCATTTTGATATTGCTCTCTATCTTTTGATAATTAATATTAATATTTACGCAATATTTGATATGTGTTTTTTGTCCTATTAATTATAGCATGGGTAAGATATCAAAGAAGAATGGTGGAGATCTAAATAAAGAAGTACAATGAAGTAGTGTTATGGATGATACTTTAGTGAATGCTTTTTTACATCAGGTGATCATAGGTGGTAGAGTTAATGGAATTTTTACCTCTAAGGCATATGATGACATAGTGAAAGAGTTGGTTGAAAAATTTCACATGGAGATTAACAAGGATAAGGTGAAAAATCGACAAAAGACACTGAAGAAGAATTTTCATGAATGCTATGACATATTTAAAGATGGATTGAGTGGTTTTGGATGGAATGATTCTTTAAATATATGGATAGCTGAACTAGAAGTTTGGGAGCCACTCATAGCGGTAAATTACCATTTTTTGTGAATTTAATTTTGTATTACATAATTATATCTGTTGTATAATCATTTTTTTGATTTGTAACAGTCTAAACCTGCGGCCAAGAAGTGGATGACAGCACCTATGCCCAACTACTCTAAGATGGCACAACTTTGGGCTAAAGATAGATCAAAAGGTGATTATGCTGAAATTGCAAAGGAGAAATGTGCTAGGTACGCTGCATCGACCACTATTGATGAGACTGATAATTTGATATCTTAAAATGAAGTTTCTTTGGAAAACTTTGAAGTGGAAGATGATCAGAGGTCACCAGAAATTAATGTTGCACGTTCTCTAGTGTCATCACAAGATGCAATATCTTCTAAAAGCAAGAAAAGATGACTAGCAAAAGATGATGAACTTGGGAATGTAATTTCCGAGTAATTTGATAATGTATCAATGGCAATTGATAGGGAGAATGAGGTTATGGCAAAGTGCTTTTCAGAGTCATATGGAGTAGAAGTTCATGCAGCTTTGGGCGTATTGGCCTTGGATCCAATATCAAAGACTGAGACCGACATATTTTTGATGGAAAATCCAACATATAAGGAGATATTCTTTGGTTGCCTAGATCATGAGCGCAAATGTGTCCTATTGACACTGATGTCTAGGCCTAAAAATTAAAAAAAGTGTGGGATTTTTTGGCCAACTTTAGTTTTAGAATGGATTATGTTATTTTGTTTTGTTTTGGCAAGACTCATTACAGGAGTATTTTTAAAAAGATATTTGTTTGCATTTTTAGACAATAATTATTTTGTTGAGTATAAATATGTGATGCGTGAATTGCTTTACAACATAGAAATATACATAACTTGTTTTTTAGCTACAATAAATTTTTCTTTTTCCATAAACTGTAATTATTTTAGTTTTATTTCAAGAAATTGAAATAAAGAAATTGCGCTATTGTCAATTTGTCATGCCATTATCTTCATTTGTTAAATTATTGATTAGCGTGATGCAATCTATTCACCTTGACAAAATCATATTGTAATTCAATAATCTAACACAAACCCAATTGTAGCTAACTAGTTTTACATCATCCATTAAATACTAAAAATTTCAAAGCAATTATAAGTTCTCATTGATTATTTTTTATGTTCTTTAAAATGAGGGGTATAATAGTAATGTTATTATAAAATAGTTCCATTACATTCCTTCAAATGTCACTTCTAAACAATGTTACTTACATTCCATTCCATTCCATTCCATTCATTTAATGATCATTCCATTTCATTCCCTTATAAAATTCCAAACGGACCTTTAGGGCTAGCCATTTATCTTGGTTATGCGTCCCCCAAGTACAAACATCAAGGTACAGTTCATTTGATTCTGTGTCAGGTACTCCTCGATGCCAAGTACAATGTTACACTGACTTGATCCACAATAGTATATCTTTTCGTTTGAAATTCAATTTCTTTCTAAAAACATTCTTTTCTTAAAAGTATTTAGTTTCCTTAATAATCATTTCCTTGAAAAATCCATTAGTCACAAACGGAGGTTATAAACATCTTGCATATCCACATGATTTACTCTCCACATCTCACTATAAAACATATGTATAGTTTGACAAAAAACGTGCATAATTTCAAAGAAACATAAGCATAATCATGTTTATCAAAAAGCTTTGTTTTGAAACACATGCTTACAAAAATATGGGCTGCTAGACCCTCATATCACAATCCCTTACCACAAGGCAACGCTTTTGCTCCTAGTCGAGTCCCCTAATGGTCTTGTCCTGCTCCAAAATAAAAAAACGGCCAATTTCATTATTAAGCACACTATTCAACTCGTGGAGTGTTCTAATCCATAATTTCGTTACTTACACCCTCAAATCCCTATACCTATTAATTCTTCACCCTAACTAGGCCCCTAGGAATTCCTACAACCATCCCAAATGCAACCAAACACTCAAACATGCAGTTACCAGATTAAACATCAAAACACACAAAACTGTGCACTAATCATTGAAAACTATAGTTGCAGGGCTTATAATTTTTCCTTTGTGTACTAAACAGTAGAACCAAGGTTCATTAACATTCATCCATACTCTATACATACTAAATAGAGCTCCCACAAATTTACAACTCAATCCATTCACCCTAACTTGAGAAATAAATCCCCAAAGTTAGGTGGTACAATTCATTCTTACTGCTTTATCCAGCAATGTGCAACTTACTTCCAAACTTCAATTGAGTACTAAAACACATCAACATGTCATGCCAATTTACAAGGATGCTACCCTATATGTCTAACACATGCCATAAAATTCTGAAAGCCAGATTCTAAAGCTACAATTTTACAAAAATCATACAAGCTAGTACACTCAAATCTGCCCCAACAGATTTGAGGTCTAGATAGAAATTCCACTGTAAATTTTATACTCATCCAATTGGCTTGGGACCAATATCAAGTTCTATAGAATTGCAATTTAGTGTATCATCAATGTCACTTAGTGCTAATAAAAGCACAAATTTTACTAACCCTTTGTTGGCCTGATCTCGATCCCTTCAACAATGAGGCCAGTCTTCACGTTACCAGCTTCTACCTCCGTAAGTCTAATCTGCAGTTCATCATTTTCTCCTCCCTCATTGAAAAACTGACCCAACTCAATCTCTAACCATCCATCTTCTCTCTGCTTGGGACGGGGAGCATGCTGCTGTGGCGGAGGTTCAATGTGGTCTTGCTGTTTTGGCTCCATGACAGACAGGCCCAATCCAACAGTTTGTTGATGAACTTCACCACCTCCAGTAGTTCCAACTGAAGCCCTTGGAGGAGGGTCATCAAATCCATAGGCTCTACCCGTCCTTTTGAACACAAGGTAAGCAGCATAGTTTGTTTTCGGAGATGGCATGGAAGTACTCATCCTGCCACTGATGTCAAACCACCACACAAAACGAAGTTCCGCTACCTCTGGGAACCTGTTTGATTTTTACATGTACACAATTAAGAACTAGATGAAAAAAACCTAAAATTAAAAATAAAATAAAATAAAGGAGTACTAAAACAGAATAGATACAGACCTGGATTCTTCTGGTAGAGAAATCCAATTCCAATACTGAGGAGTGTCACCATTACCCCATATAATGCTCAGCTCCCTGGCAGAGAGAAGGTAACATTTCTTGCCACTCAATTTGTCCAAGAAAAAGCTCTGCTAGAAAGAAAGAAAGAAGATTAGCATAGATATATATGGTTCTATTCAGCATGGTGCTGCTTTCACTGGCCAAAAGCATACATTCAACAAAATGTTTCATAATTTGATCTCAGAGGTAACAACTCCTATTTGTGTTTTATTAGTTTTTGATTCTGTTCATCTATAACTAAATTCATGCATGATCACACATAACAAATTCAAACCAAACACAATTTCGAGAGTCCATAATGAAACCAACCCACCCAAAGATTCAAACCGGCAGATCAAAACATTGGGATGTAAATATCAAAACCCACAAACCAAACCCAACAAAAAAGATTGTATCTTGGAAGCAAATAACATAAGATATCATTAACAGCTGAAACGTATGTTCTTCTGTAGCTCCATCAATGAGGATTGGATTATCGGAGAGAGATGGGTAGAGGTGTTTCAGAGAAGGGAAATTCAAGGGAGTCACAGATCGGGCAATGATGGCTTGCCAATCAGACGGCAACATTCTCTTCCAGACAGTGTCTGACTCGGCAGCAGCACGGAACAGAGGACAAACCGCACAGGCTCTGCCGGCGTCCTTAGGAGTCGTCCATGATAGAATGTTGGCTATGCATCCCTCTGGTAACTCTGCAAACCCAATCCTCTGGGAAAGAGAAACCATGATCGCTCACTACTCTCTTTCTGTGGCTCACTCTCACACTCAAGGCAATGAGAACAAGAAGCAAAGTGACTCAACTTTCTGTCGACGTGTGTGGAGTGAGGACAAGATGATTAAAAAAATACAGTCAACAGACAGACGGAGACTTTTCAAGATACTTTTTAAAACCGACTCTGCCTCTTACAAGCAGTGGCCCCACACTGGCGTATTTTTCCACTGTAATAGAACGCTGTAAGTGCATTCACAACTGCCCTCTTAGAACTATTTTATTTTATCATTTTAAATTATATTTTATTATTTATATCATACTATTTTACAATATGAGATAATTATAGTAAATTCACTTGAAATTTGGTCTATTTGCACTTTACCTACCTGTGGTTCAAAACTTATTACTATGCCCACCCGAACTTCAATCTGTTACCCCTCTGTTACCCACCTCGCCCTTAGACGTTAGAAAAACATATTTTTAAGGAAAAACAAACATAACAAAGATAAAAAAATTAGGGTTTTTATTTCTTAAGAACTATGAGAACAAAAAATACAATTTCTTACGAACGCTTGGGGATCCATTTTTCTAACTTGGCCTGAAATCCCACCACAAATGATCAACCTTGGCTTGAAATCCAAGGCCTTCTCCTCTAACTTATCATAATCGATATACCCAGTTGTGGAATACCCATGTGTCAAATGACCCCTAGATGGAAGATCCAAACCCATGATACGATCATGTGCTTGAAGCACAGCGGTGTAGGCAGCGAAGTTAGTTGGTGAACCTGAATATGGCTGTGCATTGACACCCCATTAGGTTGGGTTGAGACGGTATGTTTGGAGGGCTCGAGATCGGCAGAGATTCTCGATCTCGTCGATGAATTCGTTACCTCCATAGTATCGGTTACTGGGCATGCCTTCTGAGTATTTGTTGGTCAGGGCATTGCCTAAGGCTTCAATCACAGTAGCGGAGGTGAAGTTCTCAGAAGCGATCAGCTCGATGCCACGGCATTGACGACACTTCTCCTTCTTGATTAGATCGTGGATATCTTGGTCCATTGCTTCCAGAGGTGTGTTTCCCCAAGCGTTCACGGGATCCATTTTTATGTACTGAGGACAAATAGAAATCATAGAAGTTCTTAAGAAATCATAATGGGATCCATTTTTATTTCACGGGATCCTTTTCTTAAGAGCTTCTACGAGCAAATCTCAGAAAAGAATAACCTTAGAACCCGAAAGCAAAAAATACCCAGAAAAATCTTCAAACAAATTGGGGAAGAAACCAGGGAAGGCCAGTTTTGACAATGTTGTCCTTGTCTTCGCTGTTTTTGTTGTTATTTGCTTCGATATATCTTTTGTTTAACATGGGGCTTGGTTAAAAATTCATTTTGCATTGAGAAAATTTGTTCTCATAGAAGTTCTTAAGAAATAAAAGCTCTAACTTTTTGATCTTTGTTATGTTTGTTTTTTCTTAAAAATATGTTTTTCTAACGTCTGAGGGTGAGGTGGGTAATAGGGGGGGTAACGGATTGAAGTTCGGGTGGGCAAAGTGATAAGTTTTGAACCACGGGTAGGCAAAGCGCAATCAGGCCAAACCTCAGGTGGGTTTACTGTAATTATCTCTTACAATATTCTCAATATTTCAACTTTTATTTTCCTATTTCACTCATTAAAATAATATAACTTCCCAAGTAAATAATATTAATCCAATCTCTCTTCCATCCTTCTCCTCCAACAGTGATCATCTCTTTCTTACTGTCTCTCTCTTTCAGCCACCATCACCACCACCTTTGCCACAAGAATCCCTCCACCGATACAAATGCACCGATATATATTCATGTTTCTGAGCAGATTATATATAACTGTTGGACTTACCCAAAAAAAAAAAAAAAAAAAAAAACCCACCAATACAAAACCATTTGATACAAATCCATCAGATTAACCCATCACAGACCACCCTAAACCCACCGACCTAGACCCACGCTGCCACCATCGAGACCATGGGTTTGAAGAAAATGGGTTTAGTGTTGGTGGTGGCCACTGTTACCCATCATTGACCTCCAGAATTGATCTTTGCTTTATCTGTGTTCTCAGATGTTCTCTCCAGAATGGACCTCTTTTTGGCTTTTCAAAGCTGCATAGTTCACTACCCTCCTCATCATTTCATTACGGGTAAAAATATGGTATTACAAGTAAACTTCTAATGTTCAAAATTTTGCCAATAAAGCAAAATATTAACACAATATAAGTATGATAGTACATCAATGCCACTTAATGTTGATAAAACACAAATTTCATTAATGCTACTTAGTGTGCGTTTGGGCGTGAATTAAAATTATAAATTATTTTAGTATTTAGTTTATTTTTACTATTATTTATGAGCTCCATTGCACTTTTTTGCACTATTCATAATCACACTATTATTTCAATTAACTTTTACATTTATTTATAATACTTTCAGCAATAAATTTTTAGTTTTAATAAGATAAACGGTATCCAAAATAGACCTTCAGTAATGATAATACACAAATTTTATTAACCCTTTGTTGGCCTGATCTCGATCCCTTCAACAATGAGGCCCCTCTTCCACTGACGAGATTCTCCCTCCAAAAGTCTAATCTGCAGTTCATAATCTGTTCCTTCCTCATTGAAATACTCACCCAACTTAATCTCTAACCATCCATCTTTTCTCTGACTTGGATGCGAAGTGTGCTGCTGCTGCTGTGGCGGTTCAATCTGGTCTTGCTGGTTTGGCTCCACGGCAGGCTGACCCAAAAAAACAGTTTGCCTACAAACTTCACCTCCTTCAGTAGTTCCAACTGAAACCGTTGGAGGAAGGTGATCAAATCCATAGGCTTCCTCCGTCAACTTGTACACAAGGTAAGCAGCATAGTTTGTTTTCGGAGACAGCATGGAAGTACTCATCTTGCCACAAATATCAAGCCAACACACATTTAAAAGTTCAGCTACCTCTGGGAACCTGTTTGATTTTTGCATGCACATAATTAAAAACTGAATGAAAAGCCTAAAATGAAAAAAGAAGTACCAAAATAGAGTAGGGACAAACCTGGATTCTTCAGGTAGAGAAATCCATCTCCAATACTGAGGAGAGCCACTCCATATAATGCACAGCTCCCTTGCAGGAAGAAGGTAACATTTCTTACCACTCGATTTGTCCAAGAAAAAGCTCTGCTAGAAAGAAAAAAGATCAGTACAGATATGGTTCTATTGGTTCCATTCAGCATGCTGCTGCTTGCACTGGCCACAAGCATACGTACAACCAAATCGTTCACAATTTGAACACAGAGATAGAAGCTCCTTCTGTGTGTGTGTTTATTCTGTTTTTCTATTCGAAGATGGCGCTATAACTAAATTCATGCATGATCATAATCATATAACTAATTAAAACCAAAAAGCAATTTCAAGAGTCCGTAGTGAAACCAATCCACCCAATGTTGCTGCTTCCATGTAAATCAGAGCTACCAGGTTATTATTTTCAAAGCTGTTAACCATACGAAGATTAACTACTGAATTTCAGGGGGGCTAGCATAGATACAATATGTGAAGCAAAGCCTCACAAAAAGTAGGATAATGATATAGAAAGCTCAAAAGCTAACACACTAAAAAATTAATTTGTTGTAGTTTTAGCATTACACTTGTGATTTGATAAAGAACTAACCATATCATATGTTCAATATTAGTGCGTGGTTTTGACGGGTGATCACACCATAATAAGGTTATAACATGTGATGGACAGGTTGTGTCTATTCTCATGACAGTTTATAACATAATACTTAATTATGAAGGGATCGATAGTAGCACCTTTTTACAGTCGTCAATTAGGATGGGGTTATCGGAGAGACTCAGGTAGATCTGTTTCTTAGAAGTCAAATTCAAGGAATCCGATGATGATGATGATCGAGCAACGATGGCTTGATAATCGGACGGCAAGAACTTCTCCCAGACAGCGTTGGACTCTGCCGCCGCACGGAATATATGAGAAACCGCACAAGCTCTGCAAGCATCCTTAGGACTCGTCAATGAAACTATGTCCGATATGCATCCCTCTGCTAATTCTGATAGCTCTGCAACCAAGGGTGGACCATTTCTTTCTCCTCCCTCTTTTTCCATCATTTTCTTCTCTCCTGTGTTTCTCTCTCTCTCTCTCAAACTCCCACTTTCTTTTCTTTCTTTGGCTTAAATAATTTGCTTATTGCTTAATGGTTAAGTTTCTGTTCATTTTTTTTTTCAGTTACCAGTCGTTGACCCGTGCTTCTCATAGTTTATTTATTTATTTATTATTTATATAAATTTTGTAAAAAGCACGCACGTTAAAAAATAATATTAATTCTGATATAGAGGTCCTGTATTTATCATGATTTCAAATAATCCATGATTTTTTTACCCCTTGTTAATATAACTTGTACATGTCACCACTGAGAGGGGTGGCCTGGTGGTTTGGGTGTGTGATTGCTGCCATGAGGTTCCGAGTTCGAGCCTGTGCGGGTACCTGGGGAGGAATGTGGGAATCCTCTTGTTCTAAGTAGTCTTTTTACTCAATGGTATAATGCAAAATAGTTAATACCCACTGGAGGCCATTACAGTTAATAATTTGGTATTCATGTATGCTGCTGGTATATCATTTTGTTTTTTAGATAAATATCTAATTAATTTATTATAGTCAATTTTTTCGTCATTTGAGCATTGGACTTATTTCTGTTTTTTAAATTAGATATATAATTAGTAATATAATAAAATTTACTTTTATTTTTTCTTATGCTATGGATATATAATTTTGATCATTATTGGTTCCATAATAGTTGGGTTTGTTTAGTACAACACCATGCTACAAGCAAAGAAAGTTGGCTCTTTTCACCTATCATCTTCTTTTGCTCAGAATCATCATGCTCAATAACATAATATATATATATATAAATAAATAAATGAAAGATCTCAAATCCAAATCCAAATCAACCTCAATTCCTTTGTATTTAAAATTATCAAATTTTGATCAAATTGTATTATTATATATTTAAAAACTGGAAGCAAGATAGAAAATTTATAGAGAGAATACCTTCCATGGCTTTAAATACAAAGCAAAACTTACAAATTTTAGGAAGAGAGAGATTAAAGAAGAAACTATATGCTTTGATTGAATTTTCCTAGAACATGCCTTACTTCCTTTGGTTAGAATCATCATGATCACACGTGTGTGTGCGTGCACACACACACACATGTTTATATAGAGAGAGAGAGACGAAAAATCCCAAATTTAAACTTTGTCATTCATAAACTTTGTCCTTCATAAATTTATGAATTTTTACTATAAATGGATGGTTTACATTATCAATACAACAAATAATAATTTAATATCATATGGACCTATTTACAAACGAACAAAATCAAATCTTAAGTCTATATAAGTATATTTTTAGTATATTAATGTAATAATAAATACTGTTAAGCTTTGTCTTGAGTCGAAGTCAAGCTGTTCATAATTAGTTGGTTCATTTACAGTTAGATTCCAATGAGTTAACCAACAACTCATCCAATGCACAATCTAGAAACTTTGAGGAAGTAAATGTGGATACAATCCTTTGCATCAAGCTTCTCATAAATTACGATTGTCTTGCTAAGGTAAAAACATACTAATATCACTTTGTCATCTACTATTCACAACTTGTAACTTAGACAATTGAGAAATATTTCGTAATGCATTGTTGCTAGTCTAATGCATTGTTTTTACCATTGTACTGCTAGATTAGGACTTATGGATGGTTCTATCAATTAACAGAAGAGCATAATTATCTAGTCCAATATCTTTAACAAACAACTTATTTTATGAACAAGTTAGAATATTTGAGGGAGCATATGCGGTTGTACCATTATATGATTGTTGATCCACTGTCCTATTTACTATTGTACTATATAGTATATAGTACTGCTAGAGTTGTAGAAAATTGGACTAATGGTTTCAACAATCAACATAACAGCTTGTCAAGAACTGTGTAGCTTGTAGCTCATGGGCATTCCCGATTTCACCCACAGAATTGAACTTTGATTTAAATCCTTCTCCGCTGATTTGAGGGAAAAAAAAAAAAAAAACGACAACAACACAGAAGAGCACTAATATCTAATTTACAGTTTGGCCGAGGGTTTTGAGGCTCAATTATAGCTCCAAAGATCAAAATTAAGAACAATGAAAAAGATTGGCTTTACTGGTAGTAAGCTTGTAGTTTAGATGTTCAAAATTCTGTCCATAAAGCAGAATATTAACACAATATAAGTTTGACAGTACATCAATGCCACGATATTGACACAATATAGTGATGGTAACAAAATTTTATTAATGCTACATAGTGACGATGAAGCATAAATTTTTATTAACCCCTTGTTGGCCTGATCTCGATCCCTTCAACAATAAGGCCAGACTTCCTCAACACAATATAAGTTTTACCTCCTTAAGTCCAAACTGCAGTTCATCAGCTTCTCCTCCCTCATTGAAAAACTGACCCAACTCAATCTCTAACCATCCATCATTTCTTTGCTTGGGACGTGAAGTATGGTGCTGCTGCTGCTGCGGCAGTACAACCTGGTCTTGCTGCCGTGGCTCCACGGCAGGCAGGCCCAAACCAACAGTCTGTTCATAAACTTTGAGAATGTTAAGGAAAACCACCGCACCTTTGAGTGGTGAGAGTTTTGCATATATATAATCATTTACAGATTGTATAACATAATTACACATAAATGCTGATTACAAAATGAGAGGAAAGAATTAGCTAAACAAACTCCTATAATTGAGGGTCAGAGTTAGCACATATGGAAAGCCTTAGATTAGGGCAGAGGATCCTCAACACCCCCCCGCAAGCTAAGCGTCGGATTGGGACAGACGTGGAGCTTGGATCGGAAAAATTGAAAGAGAGGCCTAGGCACACTTTTGGTGAAGATTTCAGCAACCTGTAAGTGAGAGGGCACATACTGTGTGCGAAGTTTGCCAGTGACAACAAGTTCGCGAAGGAAGTGGTAGTCTAACTCAACATGCTTGGCCCGCTTGTGAGAAACGGGGTTGGAGCTCAAAAAAATGGTGCTTTTGTTGTCGCATAATAGAAGAGGTCGTCGTGGGAGAGAAACTTTGAGGTCACGAAGGAGATGCATGAGCCAAAGAAGTTCGGCAGCAGTGAGAGCAAGGGCATGATACTCAGATTCACAGCTAGAACGAGAAACAGTAGGTTGCTTCTTGGCACTCCAGGAAACCAAATTGTTGCCAAGGTAAATGGAATAACCAGAGGTAGAGCGACGAGTGTCAAAACATCCTGCCCAATCGGCATCAGAGTAAGCAACTAACATACCAGGAGCAGCAGATGGACGGAAAGTGGGGCCAAATTGCAGTGTACCCTTGACATAGCGAAGAATGCGCTTGACAGTAAGAAACTGGTCTTCAGTCGGAGAGTGTAGAAACTGACTAACAGAGTTGACGGCATGAGCAATATCGGGACGCGTGATGGTCAAATATTGAAGAGCACCCACAAGAGATCGATAAAGAGTGGGATCCGAAAATAGAGGACCATCAGAAGACAGGTGTTGAGAAACAACCATAGGAGTGTGAACAGGCTTACTGTCAAGTAATTGAGCGTGAGTGAGAATATCACGCGCATATTTCAGCTGACTAATAAAAAGACCATCAGTGGTTGGTGTAGCTTCGAGACCAAGGAAGTAACTAAGAGAACCCAAATCCTTAGTAGCAAACTCAGAATGAAGCTTACAAGTAAAGCGGGCCAGAAGAGAGGAGTTGTTTCCTGTAAGAATGATGTCGTCAACATAAAGAAGCAAATAAATAATGTCAGACTGCCTATGAAAGACAAAGAGTGAAGTGTCTGCACGACTGCAATAAAAACCAAGGTGAATGAGGAAAGAGCTGAACCGCTGAAACCAGGCACGAGGTGCTTGTTTGAGGCCATAAAGAGCTTTCTTCAACAGACAAACATGATTAGGGAAGCGAGGATCAATGTACCCAAGAGGCTGTTCCATATAGACTTGTTCAGTAAGATGACCATTGAGAAATGCATTTTTGATATCAAGTTGGCGGAGAGGCCAGTGGTTGGTCACAGCAAGAGAAAGGACAACACGAACAGTGGTAGCCTTGATGACAGGGCTAAAAGTGTCAGTGTAGTCAAGACCAGGTACCTATGTATAGCCCTTGGCAACAAGGAGGGCTTTGAGACGCTCGATAGATCCATCGGGCAAATACTTGGTCTGAAACACCCATTTGGAACCCACAATATTGGTGTTGGCAGGTCGAGGGACCAAAATCCAGGTACGATTGTTTTGCAAGGCTTGAACTTCTTCATCCATGGCAGCAAGCCAAGCAGGATTCTTAGCAGCAGATTTGAACCCTTTTGGCTCAGTGAATGCCAAGAGAGCAAAGAGAATACCAAAGGATCCCAAGAAAGCAAGATTCGCTGGGTGGCGAGTTTTGAAAATACCAGCCTTGGCTCGTGTGAGCATATGATGAGAACCCGTCGGAATGGCAGCAACAGGAGCAGCAGGGGGCAGCTCAGTGGTTGCAAGAGAAGCTGGACTAGGATCTGATTGCTGCAAAGGAGGACCTGTAAGAGAATCACCAGCCTGCAAAGACTCATCCATGGGATCAGTACAAAGAACACATGGGCTAGATCCGGATTGAGCAATGTGTGGGGAATGGGGCGCAGGGAAGGATGGGGGCATGTCTATATGGGGAAGACTTGGTTCTAGAAAATTAGAAAATTGGAGGGAGGATATGGGTTGAGCCTGGGAGGTATCTAGGGAGGGAAAATAATTCTCATCAAATTGAGCGTGTCGGGTGATATATAGTCTAGAGGTAGTGGGATCAAGACAACAGAACCCTTTATGGGAGGAGCTGTATCCCATAAAAATGCAAGGAATACTACGGGGGGAAAATTTAGTAGGCATATAATCACGTAAACAGGGATAAACACGACAACCAAAGGGATGAAAATTTTCATAATTTGGTGGGGAACCATATAGAAGCTCAAAAGGGGACTTACCTCCGAGAAGTGGTGTTGGCAAACGGTTGATGATGTAAGCCGCAGTATTAAAGGCATCAACCCAGAAGCGAGGAGAAGTGTGGGAATGGAAAAGTAGGGCCAAACTGGTCTCGGTCACATGACGGTGCTTTCTTTCAGCACGACCGTTTTGGGTAGGAGTATATGGACAAGATAGTTGATGATGAATGCCAGAGGTACGAAGGTGAGCTTTAAAGCAGTTGCTAGTAAATTCTGCACCACCATCACTTTGAAAAATTTTGATACGAGTAGAATATTGATTTTCCATAAATTTTTGAAATTGAATAAAGGTATCATAGAAGTCAGATTTTAATTTCAAGGGATAAAGCCAAGTGAAGCGAGAATAATCATCAATAAACAAAACATAGTATACAAAACCCAAATTTGATTTTACGGGTGAGGGACCCCATATATCACAATGAATAAGATCTAACACATTAGACGACCTGTGTTCATTACGAGAATAAGGCAAACGATGACTTTTTGCAAGTTGGCATGTATCACATAACTTAGGAGATGGCAATAAGGAGGTAAGATAAAGCTGTCCTTTTTTATTTAATAAAGAAATAACAGAATGATTTACATGGCCAAGGCGAGCATGCCATAAATCATACGAAGCATGAAGAGATTTATTTTTAAGGACAAAAATAAAAGCAGAATTGCCGCGCTCTAGCACATATAAGCCTCCATCACGTTTACCGGTTGCCACCACCTTTCCCGTTTGGCAATTCTGAACAGTGAGAAGATTATTAGTAAATGTAATGGATAAAGGAAAATCATTCGTTAATTTACTAATGGACAAAAGATTTTTAGTGAGGTGGGGAACAACCAAAACATCTAATAAATGAAGATCAGGGGAAGGGGAAAGTTTACCAGTGTGGGTAATAGGTAGGGACGCACCATTCCCTACAATCACACAATCCTTACCCGTGTAGGTGGTGGAGTGATCCAAAGTTGAGTGGGCTAGAGTCATGTGGGCCGAAGCCCCTGTGTCCAAGAACCAGTCAGATGCTTCATTTTCAGACAAAGAGCATGAAGAGGTGAAAGCTTCTGTAAGTTACGCCGTGGGTTCATGTCGTTCAAAACGCTGCCTGCACCGATCTGCATAGTATCCTTCCAAGCGGCAAATCTGGCAGCGTGGTGGACGGCGACCTTGGGTGAAGTTGGCGCGGCCTTGTTCGTGACTGGGAGAGCCATTTCCGCGGCCTCGTTTGTGGCGAGAAGAGCCACCCTCGCGATGAGAAGAGGCGCGATGAGCGGTGAACACTGCAGCTAAGGGCGCTGGAGTCTCTAGAGATTTTTGAAAAAGTTCAAAACTCTCAGCTTTAGACACAAGGTCAGAGAAGCAGGGGAGGGGGGGTTTGTGCCATTTGGGCAGTAGAGAAACTGGAGAAATCGGACCCGAGAACAAAGAGACCAGTGGACTTTGTCGGTTCCATCAACTGGGCGACCGATTGAGTGAAGTTGATCACACAAGGCCTTGAAGGCACGGGCATAGGCAGTGACTGGACGGGTGCCGCGCTTCATCAATTGGAGGTCATCTTTGAGGCGAATTTCACGGGCCTTGGAGCGGTGGCTGAAAGTGTTTTCCAAGGCGGTCCATACCTCACGAGATGTGGAGAGGCCAACGCTTCAGCCATTGCTTCCTCTGTAAGGGAGGAGAGAATGAGGCTAAGGAGGCGTTGGTCAGCTGCCTTCCATGCCAGATGTTTGTTGCTTGGCATCTGAGAGGTGGGGGGGGGGGGGGTCGAATAGAGGTGGCGGCACAAGAGTGCCATCCACATGACCCAGCAAACCTTGACTCTCAAGGAGGGGAAGAAGTTGACTCTTCCATAGAAGATAGTTGGAGGAGGAGAGCTTGATGGTAACCATGTGAATCATGGTGTTGAAGGGAAGAAGGGTGGTAGAGGAATCAGAGGCCATGAAGGATCGTGGGATGCTAATCCAGGTATAGCTCTGATACCATGAGAATGTTAAGGAAAACCACCACACCTTTGAGTGGTGAGAGTTTTGCATATATATAATCATTTACAGATTGTATAACATAATTACACATAAATGCTGATTACAAAATGAGAGGAAAGAATTAGCTAAACAAGCTCCTATAATTGAGGGTCAGAGGAAGCACATATGGAAAGCCTTAGATTAAGGCAGAGGATCCTCAACAAACTTCACCTCCTCTAGTTGTTCCAATTGAAGCCGTTGGAAGATGGTGTTTAAATCCCTGGGCTCTGCTCCTCAACTTGTACACAAGGTAAGCAGCATAGTTTGTTTTTGGAGACAGCATGGAAGTACTCATCTTGCCATTGATGTCAAACCACCACACAAAACTAAGTTCAGCTACCTCTGAGAACCTATTTGGTTTTTACAATGTACAGAATTAAAAACTAAATGAAAAGCATAAAATTAAAAAAAGGAGTGCTAAAATAGAGCAGGAACAAATCTGGAATTATGTAGAGACCTGGATTCAGGTAGAGAAACCCATCTCCGATACTGAGAATCGTCACCCCATGCAATGGTTAGCTCCCTTGCAGAAAGAAGGTAACATTTCTTACCACTCAATTTGTCCAAGAAAAAGCTCTGCTAAAAAGCAAGAAAGAAAGAAGATGAGCAGAGCTATGGTTACATTCGCTGATTGTGCTATAACTTAATTCATGCGTGATCAGTGATCACATAACAAATTTAATCCATACAGAATTTCGAGTCCATAGTGAAACCAACCCACCCAATCTTGCTGCTTCCATGTGGAACAGACTTACCAGGGTATTAATTTTCGAAGTTGTTAGCCATATATGAAGATTAACTACTGAGTTTCCGGGGGGGGGGGGGGGGGGGGGGGGGTATTGTGTTGGGGTAGCATAGCATAAAATAAGTATGTGAACCAAAGCCTCACACAAAATCGGAGAAAAAGAAAATGTTTAAATAGTTATAGCATACAATAAGGACCAACATTAAAGAACTGATCCCTTATTTTTTTTTTTAAAAAAAAAAAAAAAAAAAAAGGCATAGCATAGCATAAAATAAGTATGTGAACCAAAGCCTCACACAATATCGGAAAAAAAGAAAATGTTTAAATAGTTATAGCATACAATAAGGACCAACATTAAAGAACTGACCCCTTATTTAAAAAAAAAGAAAAAAAAGCATAGCATGGCATAAAATAAGTATGTGAACCAAAGCCTCACACAAAATCGGAGAAAAAGAAAATGTTTAAATAGTTACAGCATACAATAAGGACCAACATTAAAGAACTGACCCCTTATTTCTTACTACGCTTATTTTCATTCAACGAATTCAGAAAGAGCGTTCAGAGTTTTAGAATTGGAAAACTGTCCCTTTTAAAATGTTTGAAACTGGAATTGACCCTACGTATATAACTTACTGAAGCAAATCAAACATTTAAATAGTTATTTAACTCCATATAATTATGGGATTGTTTGCTTTGCTAATACTACTTTTTAGCGTCATCGATTAGGATGGGGTTATCGGAGAGACTGAGGTAGAGCTGTTTCTTAGAAGAGAAACTCAAGGAATCCGATGATGATCGAGCAATGATGGCTTGATAATCAGACGGCAAAAAGCTCTCCCAGACAGCGTTGGATTCAGCAGCCGCACGGAATAAAGAAGAAACCGCACAAGCTCTGCAGGCATCCTTTGGAGTGGTCAATGCTACTGTGTTCGATATACATCCCTCTGGTAACACTGAAATGTCTGCACTGCAGGCGCAGGGAGGACCATTCCTTTCTCCTTCTTTCTTGTTTCCATCATTTTCTTTGCTCCTCTGTTTCTCTGTCTCGCTCTTTCTCACGTACAATCCACATTTTTTTTGTGTGGCTTTAATTGCTTATTGCTTAATGGTTAAGTTTTTGTTCTCCCAATGGTCATAGGTAGGTTTAACCTTTTTTTTTTTTTTTTTTTGGGAAACAGGTAGTTTTGATTTTAAATGTTCTGGGCCCTTCGAATTTATTAAGAAATGTTTTAAAATTTATTAAATGTTATGGAACTCTCTGAGTATTCAATAATTTTCCATACTACATTTACAAACTATTTTACAAATTTTTGTTGTGATCAACTTTGACTAGCTCTCATTTGGGTTTATCACAAACATTACTTTTGCAATTACCAATAACCATTTATTATATCAACAGTTTGTTAAAAAAAAAAAATTATTACAAAATTTGTATCTCTATCATTTTCCTTATTTCAATATAAAGATGTTCATTGGTAGGGTTTGGTTATATTGCCCACCAATTTGTCACTTGACTCAACTAGTCCAACTCTATTAAGTCTTATAAACCCAAAGATGTTATTGATTGGTGGGATACAAGTTGTCTACAGGCAAGCCTTCATATTTCAATGGCAAAATGAGTCCACATTACCGTCCTCCTTATTGATGGTGGCACGTCGTAGAGATATTGATAGATTTGGTAGAAATTTCCCTAGATTCGATGAAGATCTCATCAATTCGGTGAAGATATCGTCAAATTTAGTGAGATCTTTGTTCCATTTGGCAAGATTTGAATTGTAAAAAATGGTGTCAAGGCATACAAGGATGAACAACGAAAAGAAATGGTGGGTTGGTTGGAGTTTTTTTCTTTTTCTTTTTTTAAATTTTATTTAGAATCAAGATGGAGTTGTTTTATTAAAATAAAGCTAAGAAGCATCACAAATTACAAAAAGTAAAACCTCACGAGGGTGAGCAACAATATTTCCACTTCGCTTGACATGATGACCAAATGTTACCTATCTAGAAAGGGAAAACCACCACTCAAATGTTAGTCGATTGAACACACTATACCCACCATTTACGACCACATTGTGGCTCTCAATTTAGATGACTCCAGAACATGCGATTTTGTTAGATTCGAGCCTCAATTTTTTTGATAATTTGATAGCTAATGGTGGAGGGATTTAAATCTTGGATGTCTCTCTTGAAAGTACCATGAGATATTAATTAGTTTAGGCACAAGGCTTTTGGTAAACCTAAGTTGGACAACCCTACATTTAATACATGATTTTTTTTCTTTTCAAAAGAAGTTTAATACACTCAAAGCATCTGTAATTTATTTTGGTAATTTTATATATGATTTATTTGGTTTTTATCCAACTCATTCCAATTGTGTTTTCAAAACTTTTCTAATTTATTTGGTTTTTATCTAACTCATTCCAATTGTGTTTTCAATGTTTTTAATTATTTCTAATACATGTAAGTATAAAATGTTTGTATTAACTATTTTTCCTTTATTTTATTTTATTTTATTTATGTAAAATTCTTAAAATACTAACTCTTTTTAGATATAAGTGTACTTTCGAGAGGAAAAAAAAAAACCACGGCTTTTGCTTAGTTCGTCTACTTTTTTAATATTTAATTTCAAATATTCATTTGATTTTAGTACCTTAAAAAAGAGTAAAGCTAGTCATACAATAAAGTATATTCCAAATTTTTTTTTTCATTCTCTTTTAGGAGCCATTTATTTTTTTAGCAAATGTTAGGAACTATTTAAGTCCTACATAAAAAAAGAAAAAAAAAAAGAAATTATTTAATTCTTATAGTACACGTGTGATAGTACAATATTTAGCAGGTATCTATCTATCTATAATCTATAATCAATCAATCAATTAATTAATATATATATATATATATATATATATATAAATAGACCTCATGTGAGAAAGCATGAGATTCTGCCAAGTGGGGCATTATATACAAAAAGAATTAAAATATTCTTAAGTGCCACATCAAATATAAGAACAAATTAAATATTGACTTTTTGTTTAATTTGGTTCAATGTTTTAAGTCATTTCTAATTAAAAATTAAATAGTATTTGTATCATTTAGTTCAATGTTTCAAGACTTTTCATCCCTCTACTTATCCATAGCCCTTCATGCCATTCTATGTCAAATATTCACAAACCAAAAACGATGTCATTTACTTTTAATTTTTCGACAATACCTACCTATCTCTAATATTGTTATTTCATCTAATCCTAATCGTATGAGTTGGCTACAACCAAGGGGAGCTTGCATTCAATTACGATTTTGATATTAAGGTCAGACTTTGTGAATTTGTGGGTTTTGTAAATGATGTGATTGGTTGTGGGTGTTTGAGATGTGTATTTTGTTTTAGGATTAAGGAGAAAGAGAAAAACACATTCTATATCAACTTCTATTCTATAATATTCCTTCAAATTGTTTTTTTTTTTTTTTTTTTTTTTTTTTTTTTTTTTTTTTTTTTTTTCATTCCTTCAATTGAATAATTATAATAGATATGTGTGTACAATTTATAATGGGCCATTCTATGGTATCCCCATAAAAAAAATTAGGGGGGGGGGGTGTTAGGGTACCCACCTAAATCTAAACTATGCATTCTAATGCTTTTAATTTTGACCATTTAAATAATTTAAGTGGGTTACCATTTACCGATAGAATAGTTAGGGTATAAGTTAAAAATAAATAAAAAATCTTTCTTTCTCTCTCGTTCTTTCAACTCTGCTTCTCTTCGCTGATCTTCACCACGTCTGCTCCCAAATCTCATGTAACCATTTTTCATCCATTTTCTTGAATTTTGTACTCTAGGTTTGTGCTTTTGAATGGTGGGTTTAACCATTTTTTTCTCTATTATTTATGTTGGGCCTATTTGAGAGATTTTCTTTCATATTGTAATTTTGGAGCACTAACATTGGGAAGGTTGTGAAATCTGAACTGAAATTTCCTATTCGGCAGATTCAAATCGAAAATGCAGCCATTTTCTTCGATTTTCTCCCAATTGTAACCCATGTGAAATTTCCCCCCTAAAATATCCTTTAGCAAATGTATAATGTGAAACTTATAGAGATTTTGATTTTGGTTTTAGTTCTAGGCAATGGACATCTCTGATTCCTAGCCTTTCAACTACCGTATCCAAACATAAATGGGGAATTTGAATATGAAATCAAGAATTTAAATAATATTTTATGAAATCTAAATAAAGAAAATTTTATTTTAATCTCAAGAGGACAAAGAATTTAGACTATAGCATAATAGTCATAGAAATTAGTTGAAAGTAATGAATTCATCGTTGAAAAGTGAAAAATTTTAAATTGTACACATATGTCCATTACATTTTTTTCAGTTAAAGTAAAGAATTATTAAAGTATAAAAGAACAACGTAGGAATATTGTATTTTAAATAATGATAAAAGCATCTATTCAATATATTGATATTTATTATGTGGTGTAATAAGTTATTTGTTCATTTAATCATAGTTTTTGTTTCTTTAATACATTAGAGTTTAGCATAAGATATTTATGATATCATATTAATGTAGAGTTGGCCTATGGAAATATCATAGAATTTTTATGATATCATGTTTATGTTAAGAGTATGATGATGGTAGGTTAAATGAAGGACAAAGTTTAGCAACAAAATTGATTGTAGCTAGCCTTAAACTATAGCCTTACTCAAAAAAATTTTTTGGAGGTGAATTTTGACAAATCCACTATTGGATAACATCTTCTTCTAATATCCTCCATTCTTGCAAAATTTCGAGAAAATTAAATATCAATAGCTATGTTATCAATTAATTGTTTAAATTGCAAATTTTTGTAGTTTAAAATTATGTATAAAATATTAGCTTATAGATTATTTAGTAAATAATATCTGATTGACACAAAATTTGACATGTGTATTAAGAGAATAACAAACATGCAATTCAACAGTTAGATTTTCAAAATATGTAGTAATGTTTTATTGAGTAAGGTTGTAACCTAAGGTTACAATAAATTTTGTAGCTAAACTTTGTTCTTAAATGAATCATCATTCTAATATGCATATTTTATTGCTCATTTATATTTTGAAAAAGAAAAAAATAACCGTTATAAATGAGAATTGGGAAAAGTAAAAAAAGAATTAAATTACAAAAAAAAAAAAATTTGTATAACAAACTAAAAAAGGAAACAGGTGGCATGGGTTAATGGGATAAGTTTTATAAAATAATATGATGTGTAATTAAGAGATAGGTCATAGGTGGGTCCAGTTAGCTCAACTAGTAAAATCTCTGATGGTTGTATAAGAGATTTGGGGTTCAATCATTGCCTACACCAAAAACTAATTGGTGTCTTGGTTTGATGATAAAGAGCTATTATCAGAAGCAGATGCCATAAGTTGAAACTCTCTAAAAAAAAAAAAAAAAAATAGAAATAGGTCATAGGAGTTTATGCAAACGAGTAGACATGGAGAAAAAAAATAGTAATAAAAAAAGTGGAAATAAAGAGATAAATTTAAGTGTGTTAATCATTCTCAAAAAAAAAAAAAAAAAAAAAAATGGAGTCAAGTGTGTTGATATGTTAAAATGACGTGTTAAATGCATATTGATTAATAGAGAGGGCCTCAAATTTTTTTGGGTGAAATAGTCTTAAATAAAATAGGCTTTTACTAACTTATGCCTAGAGACAGACTAAAATTTAAGCTAGGGAGAGTTAGGACACGTTTAGTAAATTGTAATAGACAATGTAATGTAATAAATATTCTTCTGGCATAACTATTTAGCTGTTTGGTTACGTTTTTATTATAATGAATAGTTATTCCTTATGAATAGCTATTCTTCAAAATGAGAAATAACTATTCCTTATTTAAAGTACTGAATATCTATTCCTTCACCTTATGTAATAACTTTTTTTTAAAATTTCCTAAAAAGCTATTAGTTGCCACATCTTCAAAAGGAAAGAAAATAAAGTTTCCTTATTGTTAATTATTAGCTCTATTTTGAACATCCTAAAATAAGTGTATTTTAGGAAATTTAACTTAAAAATGATTTAATTACACCTTTTTTTTTAATACTCTACTAAATTGTGGATGCATATTCAAGATTCTATTCCTAAATGGTCATCAAACTAATGAATAGTAATACTTATTACATTCCAACTTAATGTATTCTTGTAATACTTATTCCTATTTCCATGTAATAATCATTACAGTATACCAAACACGCTCTTAGTGTACGGGAAAATAAATAATAATAAAACTCCAAATAAGTATTGATATAGTATTAACAAACTATCAACTAAGACAAATATACAAAATCATCATTTCTTAATACATTTAGATGCAATCATTTACCAACAAAAAAAACAGACATAAAACACCATTATTTTTTAATATATTATTGAGCAATCATCTATGCAATCTCAATTTATAGATTTACTATTTTTCAATTTATAAATTTATCTAATTTAAAAATATTAGTTATAGTATTATGATTTAGCAATATGGGCTAGTGGACTAATAATCTTGGAGGGGAGGAGGGCCTAACTATATAAATGAAAAGATTACAAATAGTAAAAAATATTTTCTTTGAGAGAGAGGGGGGGGGGGGGGGTGGGGAAGCCCATTTGGCCCCCCTAGTTCCGTCCCTACTTATATGTCCTAAGGACATACATTAATAAATTTTTTTATAAAACTTGTTATGGGAAAATGAAAAAGTAATTATCTTTTATGACAACCTTTTCAATTTTCCATAAAAAGTTTCAGAAAATAGATGATTAACTTATTAAGACAAATAAATTCATATTATATTAATTAGCAAAGGGGGTCTTAGGCCATTGCTTACATTACCTATATGGTTGGCGAGGAAAAATCTTGTATGTGCTAGTCTCATGAGACCTATGTCACATTGACATGTGGGTCCCATGTGCGTAGGACCCACATGTCAATAAAACATAGGTCTCATGAGACCAATGTATGAGATAATTTCTCGTCGGCCTGACTTCTACGAGCCAACCTCGAAACTCCTCATATTTCTTAGCATTTCATGCTAAAGCATGAGCAACATTATTACCTATTTTTCATACAAGGAAAAAACTAAAGCTATTGAAATCTCTTACATGATAGCATGCCCATTAGGAACCACGAATGTAGTAGAGGATTATATATATAACCAAAGCTGAGAGAACATCCAATTAGATTTTAAATTGGAATTTAATTAGAGTATAATTTTGTACCACGTCTCATCTACTCTAAATTTTAAAATTTTTGTGTCAAGTGAGTTAATTTAGTGTAAAAATTGGATTTTAATTAAGGTTTAATTTTGCACCATGTGTCCTATCTACTAAATTTTTTTAATTTTTGTGTCAAATGAGTTAATTCAGTGTAGAAAATGAGGAGCTTAATATAAATAAACCATAAAAACCTATTTATATATCTAACTTTATATATAAAATTAGAGGAAGAGAGAGCTTGAATGATTTTATATTTATGATACATTTTTTTTGTGTAACTAAAAATAATTCAAATTTAGCACCCCAAAATCACAAAAATAATTCAAATTTATAAGTCATTTATGTAATATATTATGACCATGTATGGTCTGTTACTAACTAGGTAATAATAATAATAATAATAATAATAATAATAATAATAATAATAATAATAGGTGAAACTGAGAAAAATTCAAATTAGAATTCCAAATTAGAGTTCTAATTTTATGCCATGGGTCTTAAATTATTTATTCTTATAGAGTTTTATTTCTTAATTTTAAAATCAAATGTGGGACCACATCATAAATATTCATCCAAGTGAGTTATTAAGTGATCCTAAAAAAGAAGTGAGTTATTAAGTACAAAAACCAAAGAGTCTAGAATAAATCAATCGTAAAAAAAAAAAAAAAAAAGTGCTTCACAATAATTTAAAAAAAGAAAAGAAAAAGAACATAGACAAAATACATTTTATACTTGATAATATCCTTACAAATTTTTTTAAAGAGTTAACAAAATATAAAAATGGCTGTCAATTGTATTTAAATTGTATATATAGGAATTATATTATGCATCTTATTCTATATCTTAAAGTGTTTCTATGCATATGCATGGAGTTATAAGCTAGTATATATATATATATATATATATATATATAACCAAAACTTAGAGAAAATTCAATTAGAATAAAAATTGAATTTTGCTTTTGTTTGTTTTCCATACAAATTAAATTGCTTAGATTTTTGCTATAGCCTGCCCTTCTTATGAAGTGGCTATAGAGATTTCCAAAGGAAAAGAAAAGGCCATGGTGCTCATATTTGGCTGCTAAGAACCTCTCTTGTGGCAAAAATAAATTGACCAACCCATTTCTAAAATATCCTGCATCTAGAAAGATATTATTTGGTACAGAAAGACTTTCAAGCAAACCTTGAGTTAGACTTTGGTTAGGTACTGGTAAGCGGGTTCACTTCTACAATGATGTTTCTTATTTTTTTTTTCTCTGAACTAATGAATATATTTTTTAAACTGTCTCTATTCAAATATTTTGCATGCAAAGATTTTGAACGTAACAAACTATAATTGAGCTAAACAATCCCATACATCTATCCCTATTCAATTTAGGAGATACTATTGGATCAATTTATTCTTTTATTTTTTGTTGCATTTAGTAGAATTTCAAGGACAATAATTGTGAACTAATATTGTATATATAGTATCCAATAGTGACGTTTTAAAATAAGATATGTAATAGCAGTGTAATGAGAAATTTGATGTAACTAATATTATGAAAATTGCAAGAAAAAACCATTTTAGTATCTCTAAATATCCTAGTCGAACTAATGTCTTATATATTTAATAACTCAAACTAATATTAATAGCACTATTACATATTATCATTCCCGTGTGTTAGTACTGATGATGTACTAGTTTATGTTGGGTCCCAAATCATATTATCAATAACATTAGCAGTCCAAAACAACAATCATACACAAGAATACAAATATTTATGTGGAAAACCCTTTCTCTTGAAGGGAAAAAATCACGGGACAAACTTCAGGTAATTTCACTATTATTAAATCAATTACAATCATTCTTATGTATGTCTCATGGCTAAAGAAAAAATCTCTCTTATTTTTTCTTTGCTCTCACACACAAACTAATTATCTCTTTCAAAAGCAGCAACACTTTGCTCTCTCCTTTTCGGCTATCTTCTCAAAGGCGGCATCCCTTTGCTCTCCTCTCCTTTGCTATCTTCTTGAAAGCGATAATACATTACACTCTCCTTCCTCTTGCATTCCTCCCAAGCGAAAAATCCCTTTGTAGCATTGTTTATTTATAAGACTCTTTTGCTATTTCCTTTTGGATTAGGAATACATTACCTCTTTAACAAGGAGTTTATTCTCTCTTGTACTAGGAATACATTACCTCTTTAATAAGGAATCGACTTCATTCCATATCAAGGAATAGTCTTTCCTTTTATAATAAGGAAATCCAAATTAATTTTTCCTTCTTCAACTAGGAAACCTAATTGACTTTCCAAGTCACATTTGGAATTTGAGGCAATTTCCCAGCAGTTTATTATAGTGGAAGAATCTCCCTCAAAAGCAACTTGAGTAAGATCAATTTCTTTAGTAAAATGAATGGCTCTCCGGCAAGCTTAGGCCTCTACTTCATCAACTATTGAATGAAAGGTTCAGCTGTTGAGACAAGACATCAGTAAGGGATAATCTGCCCCAAACGATCCCGAATCACCACTCCAATAACAGCAGCACCAATATCCCGGAAAATAGCTAACCCCAGTATAAGATAACTCCATAAAGCATGAACCCCATCTTCCAATTCCATCTTACACAAATCATAACTGCCACCTGTAATAACTCCCCTCCTGCATAAATTCTCCTTTGTTGGCAAAGAGCCAAAGACTCATGACAAGCTTGCCAAAGGAAGTGCTTGAATTTTCTAGGAATATTTAGGCTGTGTTGCTTTCCATATCAGTACATTGATTAGATTGACCATTTGAATTCAAACACTTGGTGTATTGAATTTTATTGTCCTTGTAAAATATCCCTTTTTTTTCTTGGTTAATACAACCGAATATTTGAATTCAATTAGGAAATTTAAATAGATAATCAAAAAAAAAAAAAAAAAAAAAAACATTAATATACTACGTCTAGAAGTATTATACCTAAATTTTACAAATATTGTTAGTTAAAAATTTTATATAAAAATATTATCAAAACTTTAATGAGTCACTTGAAGCTCTCATAAAATTTAATTTAGATTAAATTATTGAAAGGCTAAAGTGTAAATTATACCCTTAAAGTTTGGAGATCTTTGAATTTTATACCTTGAAATTACAAAATTTGAATTTTACATCCTAAAATTGTATTTTGATTACATTTGAACAGCCCCTATGTTAACTTTTAGCTAATGTGTCTATTAAGTGACACGTAAATTTATGATGTATACTGATTAATACAATTAAATTGTGAAGCATGGATTTAACTATTCCATGTCATATAAATAACTTAAAAAGTTTTCAGTTAGCTCAACTAGTAAAAATTTTTATAGTTGAATAAGAGATCTTGGGTTCAATCTCTATTTACACCAAAAACCGACTGGTATCTTGATCTGATGATAAAGAGTTATCATTAAGAGCGGACGCCATAGATTGAAACTATCTCAAAAAAGAAAAAAAAAAACTTTAAAAACTTTAAATAATTAGAATAAAACTTAAAAACAAAAAAGAATATAATATAATTTTTTTAAAAACATTTTCTAGGTAACCAAAGTTACCAAACAAAATATATATATATATATATATATATTATTTATTTATTTTCTTCTAAATTTATTTTAGATCTCAACAGTCCATTAAACCAAAATAAAAGCGTGAAAACTTGAGTACCAAATTGAAAATAAGGCCTAAATATGAAGACCAAAAAAGAATTTATATCTTTAATGTAGTCTAGTTGAATATTGAAATAAGAACACTAGTTTAGAAATTGGTTAAGATTATTAGCATAACCTCACGGCAAACTCGTGCATGAAAACAACAAAAAGAATGATGGTTTTTCTTATATTTTTGTATAAATCATTCATGAAAAAATGATATTCTTTTAAAATATTTTCCACTTGTTTTTTTAAATACTTGTTTCAATAGAAATATCAAGACATCTAAAAGCAAATGAATAAAAGAGAACCATTTAATGGTTAAACAACACACAATAAATTAAATATGTGGAAGAGAAGTAAATACAATTCAATTAATACACGACTACATTAAAGTATCTGATGGTTGAATAAGAGATTTGAAGTTCAATTTCCATTTACACCAAAAACCGATTAGTGTCTTGGTCTGATGATAAAGAACTATCATCAAGATCGGACGTCATAGGTTGAAACTCTCTTAAAAAAAAAAAAAATCAATTAATACATATGTAGTACATGTAAACACAAAATTAAATGAATTTTACAATGTTTAATTTATAAGATATGAAGAATCATTCCCATTTGCTTTGAATCTTGTTAATGAGGTTGAATTCATAAGTTAATTAATACCAGGCTCCCATCCATTCACTTTAGCATAAATCTCTCTGCCAAAATATAACAACCAAATTTCCTCCACCCACCAGTCCCTCCAAATTCCTCTACTCTTTTCAAGCTCAATTGCCTATCATTCCCCCCAACCCATCCAACCCTTTCTTGCTCCCACTTCATTCTCTCAAAGACTTCCAAGCTCAATCCCACACTTCTTTCTTGTCCCTCTATACCACAACTTTTGAACCACATTACTCCACTGACCACATTTACATCCAAAACTTCTCTCCCAAAAACTAAAACCATTTCTCTTGGAAGAACATCCACAACAACAACATTGCCTTGTCTCTCATTATGTTCACATGCAAATATTTGTTCCCACTTTTGCTCAAGTGTCACCTCGTAATACGTTGATGTACTCATTTGGTCTTTCAATGTTCCTTCCTTAATAAACATAAAAGGAGAATACCACTTTCCTACAATCACTGGTTGAGAACTCGTACATGATAGCAGGAAGTTGAATTTTGGCAGGCAAGCACGAAGGGAAGTATTTAGGCCTGATGCATAACCTAATTGGAAATCAGTACGAGTTGAGGTTTGTACTGTCCAACCATTTGATCTGAGGAACTTTGGAGGGATCCCATCTGATGTTATAGATTTGGCAACAAAACCTCCCCTTCCATCACATCCCATTTCACTCGGATGAATCTCAAATTGCTAGTATATGCTGTTGGGATCCAAAGGTTTTGGTGCTACATCACTAGCATACTTGAATCAAAAGCAACTTTCCATGTCCTCCTCCTTAGAATTTTCATATGCTTCCCTGCAGATAAATGCCATTTGAAGTTAATATATTAACATTAATATTTTGATGGCCATTAAAAAAAAAAAACATTAATATTTTGACAAATTTAAGTTATATTTTCTTCTCAAAAACAAAATTTAACTTATATTTCCATTAACTGAAGATGTTTGACTTTTAGTTGACCTCATAATATTTTGTCATATAAATTTTTGAAACCTCATAATTTTACATTTTATTATTCTAAAATATATATTTTTTAATTGGGTTTAAATTTTATTATATATTTAAACCCTTCATTAGAATCTTTTTGCATCATGTATATATATTTTCTTAAAAAATTATAGAATATATAACTTTATATACAAATGCAATCATAATAAATTCATATTAATAACTGCCATAATTATTATTATTTTTTTTTTTGAGAATCAAACCAACACTTTTATTAATTAGCAGGAAAATCTGAAATGACAAATTAGTAAATGTCAGATGGAACATGGTCCATCCAAACTAATAAAGGAAACGAAACTATTGCTCTCTTAGCCAATGCATGGGCCACAAAATTACCCTGCCGCCTAGTATGAGAGAAAGAGAAAGTTCTAAGCGAACCAATAATAGACATGATGTCTTTGACAATCTGACCGATGGATGAGTGACCGCAATCCGCTGACCTTAACGCTCTGCACACTATCTCCAAGTCACCCTCAAATTCAGAATCCGTAATACCCAACTCTGCAATGAATTTAATAGCCCTTCTTGCAGCTAAAGCTTCCAGCAATTCCACCGAGCCCGGGTGCGAAATTTTTTCGGCAAGAGTAGCTATTACCTCTCCCTTTGCATTCCGAACCACCACCCCAATACTTGCCTCTCCTGATTCAGTAAAAACCGCCCCATCATAGTTAGTTTTATACAGCTCACCTGGAGGAGGACACCACTGAATGTGTCCTCTGGGTGGTTTTGTAGCTGCCTTAGGAATCTTCGCCTAAAACTCCGAGAGATACGACTTCGCTGCTTGTAAGATTCTGTCCGTAGCTATTCCCTTCTCATTCAAGTGCAACTTGTTCTTGTGATTCCAAATAAACCAACCCACAACAGCAAATAGTTCGAGACTATCATTCCGCTGCCAGACCATAATTAGTTACACCTACTGTAATTCTTTCTTAATATTATATAACAATAACTTCTTATTGAATTAATATTTTAAAGATTCTACCATTGAATTATATGTTCTTGTTCTTATTAACATGTACACCAAATTTCGTATTAATTAAATATTATTTACTAGTTTATCTATAAACTCATGTTTTATGTATAATTCTAAAATATTAAAAACCTAAAATTTAAATAATTTATAGATGCTATTGGATTATATGTTGTCATTCTTCTTAACATGCACACCAAATCTTGTGTTAATTGGATGTTATTTACTAGTTGATCCATAAACTCATACTTTATGTATAATTTTAAATTATGAAAACTTAAAATTTAAATATTTTGTAGATGAGAAAACTATCGATTTCTGATAATCTTGAAATTTTATAAGCGTGCGCGCGCGCGCGCGCGCGCGCACACACACACACACACACATATATATGCCCATACCCTTTATGGCTTCTACTTCTCTTTATGGCATAGTACCGATTGGAAGACAATGGCTGATTAAGAACTGGGATCAAGTTTGCGTAAAAAAATTGGGCATCCTCGCCTGTGTTAATGGCAAGCGTTAGGTTCATGTTTTCAGGGAAAGGCAAGTCCTCGAGCTAATTGTTAATACACAATCCGAAACAGCTATAATTCTCCTCGGCTTCTTCATCGATCTTTAATGACCAAAATACCAGAATTTGGGCCTTCAGGAGGTGGCAATGCCAGTGCCGAAGGATCCTTTTGGAACATAGAAAGAGGTCTTCTCACATACATTTAATTTCTCCAAAGATTTCTTGGCCCCACAATTTCTTATCTGCCTTTTAACTCTTGTACCATACCAATTATCAAGTTAAACATAAATTTTCATGCATTTATACAAGGGAAACAACCTCTCATATGATACAAGTCATGGCATGGGTTTTATCGGAGACTAATTCCATTTTTAATTGCGAAGGGTTGAATGTTGCCAGCTATATTCTTTGTGAAAGCCGTCTTTAAGTACATTTGATGTTTCCTCCCATCGGTGGTTCCTATGTGGAATCGTCCACAATTGATAAGCTAAAACTTTTTTTTTTTTAGGTCAATCACCGTGTAACCTAAATTATAGATTCTTTTTTTTTTTTTTTTTTTTTTTTGGGAGAATCAATACAACAGCCCTTTCCAACATAATCTAAATTTTATGATTCGATCCTGACGGTATGAATGCTTTATTCTTCCTACACTATTGGCACATAATTGATCATGATGTCTCTAGAGCTGTTACTGACTCCATCTCTTCTGGTAGAATTTTACAAAGCATTAATTTTACCCATACTGTTCTTGTTCCTAAAAAATCAAATCCTGAATCAATGTCTCACTTCCGTCTAATAAGCTTATGTAACGTGATTTTTAAGCTTGTCTCTAAGGTCCTTGCCAACATAATGTCATCTCTGGTTGCCAAAGTTCTTTCTTATCTAATAGAGTCATCACATACAACATCTTAGTTGCCTTTGAAACTTTTACACTACATGAAGACAAAGAGAAGAGGAAACACAATTCATTGGGTTAGTTAAGTATTCTCTAATATATAAACCCTACATTGAATTCATTATAACATAGCTGCTTAATATAATATGTAGTTGTCAAGGGCTTTCTCACTGTGGATATAGGCCATTAGGCCGAACCATGTAAACCTATGTGTGTACTCTTTCTTTTATGCTTCCACTCATCATTCAATCATCAGACACAATCACACAACAACTTTAACAAGATAAAGTAAAAGATATAGGTACGAGTTTCAAGTTGTGATTATATGTAATCATTACCTTCTCCATAACCATCAAGATGGACCATCATCAATATCTAGCAAGAGACAAGGATGTTAAATGGGGATGATATCTGAGAATTAAAGTCAAAATTGATGTCAATAAACCAAGTGTGAATGGACTCAACTTTTGTGTACAACTCTTTCCACAATATAACTTATGCGATTATGAATGGCGAATAAAAAGTAGTGAGTTGATATGAAAATAATAGTTCACCAATAACATGGTTACACATATCATCAAACTATCATAAAAATTGCAAGAAACACGTGGGATTTTAAATGAGAAGTAGAGTGAAGGAGACAATAATCGAATTTAAGACCTCTTACTTTGATACCATATTAAATTACTGATTATCCCAAAAACTTTGGAGTATAGTAAATTTAATCATTTAACCACATATTTCTAACAAAAAATAAATCAATCACCAATATTGTATTGAAGTCAAGAATGGAGCCAATTGTCAATGTGTCCCACTTTATCGAAAAAATAAATGATATTTCCTTTTATAAAAATAAATAAAAAGACATGGATTGTGATTGGTTATTGGGCATTAGTACACTAGATACGTTGGGATGCGAACATGTGTCCAGTTTTGAGTAAACTATAACACATTTTTTATTTTGACCAAAATTTATTTCAGACATATAACTTCATTTGAGTCGTTAAAATTTTTAAAATTTTCAATTCAAGCTAATTGTTATACTCAATTAAAAAAATAAAAAATTTGTTGATTTCACATTTAAACAAGAACAAAGTTTGGCAACAAACTTGGTTGTAGTCTAATACTACAACTCTACTCAATATCTTTTATTGGATGTGAATTTTGACAAATTCACTATTAGATTACATTTTTTTTTCTTATATTCTTTCATTGCTTACAAAATTTTCACAAGATCAAAGACCAATAGCTATGTAATCTATCGTTTAAATTTCAAGTTTTTGTAATATGAAATTATACATAAAAAATAAGTATAGATCAAATAGTAGATGATATCCGATTGACCCAAAATTTGAAATGTGTATTAAGAGCATTAAAAAACATGCAATTCAATGTAGAATTTCAAAATATGTAGTCATGCTATTTTTTTTTTAATTAGAGATGCAGCCTTAGGCTACAACTAAATTTATAACCAAACTTTAATTGTCCTTTTAACAATGCCCGTTTTGCATATTGGATGAATTTTATTTTATATTTAATCACCATAATTATTTGAGAATAAGAAAAAAAAAAAACTAAAACATAAAACAAAATGAATTACAAAAATTAGGCATATTTAAGTATTGAACACATTGTTAGGACATATGTGTTTCACATACTAAGAACATATGTCTTACTTATTTATGTAAATTGGCTAATCCTTTGACAAAACGCACTCTACTTGTAATTGGGTAGATCTAGGTGTTTTTAATACTTTAAGAAACAATGTTTCAAGGTCAAGTATTGAAGTCATCAAGTCTGTCCAAGAGAAAGCAAGTTGAAGTGCAGAATTTTTAAAGCTCGACACCTCTCGATAGCTACCTCGACACCTGCTATCTGTCGAGATTTAAAAAGTCAGAATTCCAAATCTGATTTTCTTGGGATCCGTGAATATGTTTTTGGGACTTCTTTTCTTCTAACCCTAAACATATAAAAGGATTATTTTAAGAGCCGTTTTGGGTGACACAAGTTGTTTTATCATTGAGCAATCTCTGTTTATGCAAATTGTGCGCAACAGACGAAGTTCTTGACCTAGTTCATCTTCCATCAAGAAGTTGCTGTGTCTTTGCACCATAGGGTTTTGTAACCAAGCATCTTCCTGCTATTCATCACGTGGATGAACTGAAGAACTTTGCAGCCAACCTTTCTTCCTCAAGTTGGTGTTTCTGAAGTCGCGTACTGGGATCCGCGCATTGGTTAGTCACGTACTTGGGAGCCGTGCATCAAAGGTGAAAATTGTCACTACAGATCAAGTCCAATTGGGTATTGGGGTAAGGGTTCAACTGTAGGTTGGTAAGGTACTTGGGATTCCTTTCTTGTAACCGCTTGATTTGATAATAGTGGAGTTTCGGGAGTGGTGACCTGAAAATCACCTGGTGGGGTTTTTGCCGTTAGGGTTTTCCCCATTCGTAAACAAATCACCGTGTTATTTATTTTCCGCTGCATATTTAGTATTTGGTGATTTGTTTGTGCTTCCACAAAATTGCATGCTTAATTGGTTAATTAACAACTTGGCTAATTAATTAATTAATTAGGGTTTATCACAAGGGGTCATTCAGATTGTGACCTATCAAGTGGTATCAAAGCAGGCACACTCTGATTAGGTCTTAATCTTAGCTGTGTTGATCCATTGACCCCTGTTTGTCATGGATAGAGGACAATCCTTAATCATACCTCCTTTATTTGATGGCACTAACTATGCATACTGGAAAGTACGCATGAGAGCTTTCTTGCAGTCTTTAGATGAGAAGGTGTGGCAAGCTGTAGAGATTGGCTGGACTAAGCCAAAAGAAGAACCGGCCGATTGGGACGATGCTAAGATCAAGGCGGCCAACTTCAACAGCAGAGCGCTGAATGCTCTTTTTAGCGCAGTCACCAATGAGGAGTTCAAGAAGATATCCTCAACTGAAACTGCTAAGGAGGCTTGGACCATCCTCCAGACAACCTATGAAGGGACAAAGGCTGTCAAAGACTCAAAGCTTCAGAGGCTTACTACAAGCTTTGAAGAAATTAAAATGGAGGAGGATGAGTCGTTTGATGAGTTCTATGCCAAGCTCAAGGACATAGTGAACTCAGCCTTCAATCTTGGGGAAACCATCCCTGAACCCAAGATTGTAAGAAAAGTGCTCAGATCTCTACCTGAGAGATTTCATGCCAAGATTACGGCAATTGAGGAATCAAAGGATATAGACAAGATTCCTTTGACTGAGCTGGTTGGAAACTTGCAGACCTATGAGATAGGTTTATCTAGGATTGGCAAGACCAATAAAGGCAAAAGCATGGCCTTGAAGGCGAAGAGCAGTGATACAGATGAATCTTCCGATGATGAAGATTCTAAGATGAAGTCCTACATTACTCGGCAATTCAAAAAGTTCATGGAGAATGCCAATGGAAGGAGTTTCGACAAGGACCGCAGGCAGTTCAGTTCTTCTCAGTTCAAAAGCCAAGACAAAGGGAAGAAGGATGCTAGGGAGGCCGGTCAGTATACTGTTCCCGCAGGACCAAAGTGCTTTGGTTGTCATGGGTTCGGCCACATGAAACATGAGTGTCCTACATATCTGAAAAGCATTGGGAAAAGCAAGGCCCTTGCTATGACCCTAAGTGACACTGAGCCTGAAGACGATTCCGACAATGAGGATGACGGAATCCTAAATGCCTTCACTGCCACAGTCAATCCTACTGAAGGGATTGTTGAAGAAGTGGATGAAGAAGAAGAGTTGGTGGAGTCCAAATTTGAGAAGATGGATGATCAAGATGATATCCATTCAGCCTATGAGAAGCTTTACAAGCTCTCTGAAAAGCATGAGAAATTATATAGGCTGGCCACCAAGAAGCTCAGTGAAGTGGAACTCGATCGTGAAGAGCTGTCCACAAAGTTTGATGAGGCGAATCAAACTATTGGAGCACTGAGATTTGAGAACAATTTTTTGGCTGAGAAGACCAAGAAGCTTGAAGTGGAGCTGTTTCAAGTCAGAGCTCAACTAGAGAGGACCTCAAGTGCAAAGCTTGATGAGATGCTTAGCAATCAAAAACCTGTTTCGGATCAAACTGGTTTGGGGTATGGTATTTCTTTCTCTAATACTGCTTCTACTAGCAATACTGTTTTTGTTCCTGCTGCTAATAACATTGAAATTGAGAACCCTAATGTTAAAACTGAATTAGCTAGTGAGAACTTAGACAAAGGAAAATCTATCTTAGGAGCACCCCCTAAGCTAGACAAGAAAGATGCCAAGAACCCTAGGGCTAAGAAGGCTAACTCTCAAAAGCCTAAACAAAAGAAGCAGCATCTCTGTCATTATTGTGGAGCTGCCGGTCACACTCGACCAAATTGCTATAAGTGGTTAGCCACTCAACAGAGCAATGGCATGATAGCATCTGGAAGCCAATCTCAGCTTCAATCCTCTCTTGCTCCTCTTGGAGATCTTCTGAAAGCCCTCATGTTCCTTTCGAACTTGAACGGTTTAAATTCTTCCCCCTCACCACCTGTTCAAGGATTCTATCAAAGGAAAGGTTCTTCCAAGGAGTGGAAGAAAAAGGACTCTAAGTGATTTTATCACTTTCTTCTCCCTTCTTGTTTTTCTTTTGTGTGTTGCATTGCTTATGTGTTTTACTTTTCTGCTGAGTCAGTCTAGTTTTTGCTTTACTTTGTTTAACATGTTTTTGTTTGTTTATTTTTCAGTTTTGTTCATTTTGTTTTTAATATAAAAATTAAAAAAAAAAAAAATATGCAAAGAAAATATAAAGCAAAAAGATTAAAGATGCTTTAAATATGATTGCAAGCGTGTTTTCTAGGAGATGTGGGAGTTATAGGATGTACCTCGAAGGTGATAGTCCCCATCAAACAGTTATGATTGTGTGTGAGTTAAAAGTTATTTACTCATATCTCAGATCGTCATAACATGTATACACATATGCAATCTTGCGATGTTTTTCACACACAACACGCAATATTCTTTGCTACTTTTGATACATGTGCAGGTACAATGTGATTTGGCCATCACAAGTGTTTACATATGCTAATGTATGCTCACTAAACTGTCATAACTTGTTTTTGAAATATAAAATTGGTTAGACTTGTTTAGTGTGTGTGTGTGTTTTGCATGATCTTTGTGCTTAATTTCTTGTTGAGAGATGTTTTGAGAGGTTTATATGTTGAGTGGATTTGTTGGTAGAGATGTGTGTTGGATTGCATTCATGTCTATGTTTTTCAATTCTCGAAAAACTCCTTTTACTGTGTCTCGACACCTTCCTCGACACCTCCTCGATACCTGGTCATCTGTCGAGCTTCTCAAGATTTTCTTATCGCAGTCTCGACACATCCTCGACACTTTGTGGATCGATCGAGAAAGTCTCTGTCCTCTCGATAGATTCTCGACACCTGTTGGATCGATCGAGATTCAATTGTGTTGTTTGTGTCTTCTTTCTCGACACCTGTCTCGATACCTTGTGGATCGATCGAGATTTCTTCTGTGTTCTCGATACCTTCTCGACACCTTCGCGATCGATCGAGCTTCGCGTATCTGAAATTCTCCTTGCATCTCGATACCTCTCGATACCTGCATCTGTCGAAGGCTTTTTCCTCGATACCTTCCTCGACAGCTTCCTCGATACCTCTCGACACCTCAGCTGTCGAGATTTACTGAAGGGTCTATATAAGGTTTGATCGCGATTCTGAATCATTTCACTCGATCTCTCTCGAACTCTCCGTGGCTGTTCATCTCCCTTTCACTCTCCTTTCACTCTAATCCTTCAACCCACTTGGATCTTGCTTATTTCTTGCTCAAATCACTTGGTAAGATCCCTTTTCTCTTCCTTTTTCATGCATTTCATGTTATGAAAACCTAGTTTTTGGGATTTTTCATAAAAATTTGGGGTTTTTCAAAATTATTGAGTTTTTACTGAAATTTTGGGTTGGGTTTGGACTTAAATGATTTCAAAATGTCATACATTGCATTTCATGTGCATTATAATGATATTTTCATGCATTTAGATGTGAGTACTTTGTTAGGAATGGATTGGGCTGAGCCCATGATGATATTTCTGTTTTGCATGTCACATGTTCATGCATTCCCATGCATACGTACTCTTTTTTCATATATCTGTCATATTTGAACTGATTTGGGACTTTTCTGTTTGTCTCCCTCTCTATCTCTTTCCCATTCTTTTACGTGAGTAGTGTCTATGGCACCCAAACGTAAATCTACTCCTGCTCGGAACCCTCTGCGTTCTGGAGCTTCTACTTCTTCTAATTCTGCTCCTTTTAACATTCGGTTCCGTGATGGAGATGCCCAAAAAGCATTTACTGAGAACTTTTCTAGACGAGGTGTTCATTCGGAACGCCAAGTCATTCTGGCGGACTTCGCCGACACTGACCTTCCTTCTGTCATTCACAGTAGGGGATGGGGGTCACTGTGTGACATCCCGGTCACTTGCCCTCTTGTGCTGATACAGGAGTTCTACTCCAACATCCACGGGATTGATCTTTCAGTACCTCATTTTTCCACTCGCGTTCGAGGTATGCGCATTCCTGTCACACCGCAACTTGTTGCGGATGTGCTTAGGGTACCTAGGATAGAGTTTCCAAATTACCCCTCTTGTGAGCGTCTGAGGACTGTGTCCAAAGAAGAGCTCATTTCTGCTTTTTGTGAGCGCCCTGCTGATTAGGGTGAGCATCAGTTTACATCATGTAGGCCTTTTGCTAAAGGACCTAGATTCATGAACATGGTGATGACTTTTGTTCTCCATCCTTTGTCTCACTATAACTCTATCACAGAGCCTCGTGCTCGATTTTTGCTTTCTCTTCTTGAGCACTTGACCATAGACTTCCCTTCTCACTTCATCCGGTCTATCTTCGAGGTTTATCTTGATTCGGCGTCCCGTGATAAGCTCATCTTTCCTTCTGCTATCACGCGGATTCTACGCCATTTTTCCGTTCCCTTTCCTGTGTCCGACCACTTCACACACATATCTGCCATAGATGCCGCTACCGTAAAACGTAGTGAGGCACAGTTTAGGTCGAGACAGCCTGGTGCCACTCCTCCCTCCCGTTCAGCACCATCCAGATCAGCTCCATCTACATCTGCTCCTTCTTCCTCTTCGAGCGATGTATCCCTTGGTGATATCATGGCGTAGCTGCAGCGCATGGACACTCGTCTTGATACACTCTCTGCTGAGTTGTATCAAGTGAATGTTCGTGTGGGTCGTATTGCACGACGGCAGGCGACCATGGGTGGTTTTGCTCCAGAGGCTACTCCTTCACCACCTACTCCAGTAGCTTCAGATTCTGAGGATGATGATGATGATGATGTTGATGATGATGATGATGGAGATGCTAGCTCTGCCGATGAGATGTCTACATGACACTCTACCCTTTGTCACTCGTGACAAAAAGGGGGAGTAGTTTTGGGTTATGAGAGTAGTCATCTTAGGGGGAGAGTTAGTATAGGACATTTTTGGGACATTTTTGATAGGGGTAGTGTTGATACTTTTGAGGGATGTAGTGAGGTTTGATGTATCTTTTCTTTTCTTATCTTTTTAGATACATTGTTCTTGTATATGAGGTCTTGTGACCAGTTTTACATACATGGTACTTATTCTTTATTTATGTGGATGTATGTTTCTTTCACCTCTCTCTTCATGTGTTGTTTCTTTTCTATCTTTATACACATGTTCTTTATTTGTATGCAATCTATTTATTTCTGTTTCACACAAGATGCCTTGATAAGTTTTGTTTAAAGTGTTTCAGAAATACAGGTTGGCAAAGTCTACTTATCATAAGCTCTCTTCTTGCAAAGTTTTTCAAGAGTTTGTGTTAGGATAGATTTTATTGTATTCAACAAGTGAATATGAGTTGAGTGATTTATGACTTCTCTCATATGCTCATTTGTTTGTTGTGGTTTTGTCACGGATTGCCAAAGGGGGAGATTGTTAGGACATATGTGTTTCACATACTAAGAACATATGTCTTACTTATTTATGTAAATTGGCTAATCCTTTGACAAAACGCACTCTACTTGTAATTGGGTAGATCTAGGTGTTTTTAATACTTTAAGAAACAATGTTTCAAGGTCAAGTATTGAAGTCATCAAGTCTGTCCAAGAGAAAGCAAGTTGAAGTGCAGAATTTTTAAAGCTCGACACCTCTCGATAGCTACCTCGACACCTGCTATCTGTCGAGATTTAAAAAGTCAGAATTCCAAATCTGATTTTCTTGGGATCCGTGAATATGTTTTTGGGACTTCTTTTCTTCTAACCCTAAACATATAAAAGGATTATTTTAAGAGCCGTTTTGGGTGACACAAGTTGTTTTATCATTGAGCAATCTCTGTTTATGCAAATTGTGCTCAACAGACGAAGTTCTTGACTTAGTTCATCTTCCATCAAGAAGTTGCTGTGTCTTTGCACCATAGGGTTTTGTAACCAAGCATCTTCCTGCTATTCATCACGTGGATGAACTGAAGAACTTTGCAGCCAACCTTTCTTCCTCAAGTTGGTGTTTCTGAAGTCGCGTACTGGGATCCGCGCATTCGTTAGTCACGTACTTGGGAGCCGTGCATCAAAGGTGGAAATTGTCACTACAGATCAAGTCCAATTGGGTATTGGGGTAAGGGTTCAACTGTAGGTTGGTAAGGTACTTGGGATTCCTTTCTTGTAACCGCTTGATTTGATAATAGTGGAGTTTCGGGAGTGGTGACCTGAAAATCACCCGGTGGGGTTTTTGCCGTTAGGGTTTTCCTCATTCGTAAACAAATCACCGTGTTATTTATTTTCCGCTGCATATTTAGTATTTGGTGATTTGTTTGTGCTTCCACAAAATTGCATGCTTAATTGGTTAATTAACAACTTGGCTAATTAATTAATTAATTAGGGTTTATCACAAGGGGTCATTCAGATTGTGACCTATCACACATTGTATAAAAAATGTATTGCAACTAGGTTGATAAAATCTTAAATTCCTTAGAAAATATCTTATTACTAATACCGGTATTTTATTTAAGGTTTAAGAATCAATTTTCTTTAACCAAAACCCTTAAATATAAATGATAAGAGGAAAAATAATGTACTCAAGTTAGGATGAAAGCTGACGGTATAGGCGAAGCCGACGGCCTCAAGACTGACGGCTGTGGATATAGCGTTAGCTTCCACTAGTCTATTGGCGGAGATTTGATTAACGTGCAAAAAAGACATGAAGGTTGACGCCACAAATAAGCTGACGACGATGATGCTGAAGGGAATGGGATAAAGCCGACAACTCTGATATGAGCTTGCCTTGGCCTCCACGCCTAGATACATAAGGAAATGCCTTGCATCCCACGATTTGTGTTAGTCTCTTACAAGGAAAAGGATTCTGTAATATATGCTCATAGAGATTCCTATAAGGAAAAGACTTCTAATCCAAGAAAGAGAGGCCAACCTTCTACTACTATAAAAGCCCCAATACCCTTACAAATCAAAGTACGCATAATTAACCCCTCTCTAGCACTCTAGAGTTGTAAGAAGTTCTAACTTGACCTTCAGAGGGTATTTGGCCGGCACCACACCGGTGCCCTTTGTTAGGTCTTTTCCTTTTCGTTGTGTAGGTGCTGTTTAGAGGGTGTGAGTATCGCGTGGCTCACTGGTGGTTTTTTTTTCGGTGTGGGAAATGCTCGAATTAGCCATACTATAGTTTCCCAAACAAAAGAGTTGCATGGTGCTCACCCACTCGATGGCATCCACAAATGACGTTCAAGAAGAGGAACCACCCACGACCGCCCTCGAGAGACAATTTCAAACTCTCGCCGCTGCCGTGGAACGCCTCACCAAACAAAACCATGACCTGGAAGAATAGCTGCGCTAGAAGAACGCGACACCGAATAACCAGAGAGACGATCAAGAAGGGACTAGTGCCGACAGAAGGAACCAAGAGGGACCCGAAGGCAGTAATGTTTCGAACCAATAAGAACGACATGAGACCAGTCGTCCCTTCGGTTTTGACACGGCCCCCCCTTTATATGGTCGCGAAGATGCAATTGATGAAAGAGAGGATGGATCTTATGTTGAACGCCTTTAAAGGACGGGTGTCTAGCGACCTCGACAATTTGGTTCACTGAACCGATTCGCCGTTCACTACCTTTGTCAACTCCTTCCCCCTGCCACAAAAGTTTCGAATGCCGTAGATTGAGAGCTACGATGGAGACAAGGACCCGCTTGATCACCTGGAGACCTTTAAGACCTTGATGCATCTTCAAAGAGTAGCAGATGAGATCATGTATAGGGCCTTCCCTACGACGTTGAAGGGCCCTGCGAGAATTTGGTTCAGCTGGCTGACACCTAACTCCATCAGCACCTTTAAAGATCTGAGCACCCAATTCACTTCGCACTTTATTGGAGGGCATCGGTACAAGAAGTCTACTGCATGCCTGATGAGTATCAAGCAACGGGAGGATGAAACGTTGACATCCTACATAGTCCGCTTTAATAAGGAAGCGCTCTCGATTGATGAGGTCGATGACAAAATACTCGTGGCAGCTTTTACGAATGGACTGAGGAAGAGTAGGATCTTATTTTCACTATATAAGAACGACCCCAAAACTATGTCAGACATGCTTTACCGGGTCACCAAGTACATGAATGTCGAAGACGCTTTACTAGCTCGCAAAGAAAAACCCAAGAAGAGAGAAAGGCAGGAAGATACTCGACAGGAAAGAGGGCGGAAGATGGCGAGAACCGGAGAACAAAGGGATGATAGGCGCTCTAAGCCCCCTGCGGGGAGGTTCACAACCATCACCCCACTAACCACACCAATCGACCACATGTTAATGCAAATCAAGGACGAGGGGGCATTGACTTTCCCTGGAAAGCTGAAGGGAGATCCCAACAAGTGGTCCCGAGACAAATACTGTCGCTTCCACCGCAACCACGGACATGACACAACTGATTATTATGACTTGAAGCAACAAATTGAAGCCCTCATTAGGCAAGGGAAGTTGCAGAAGTTCATTAGCAAGGAAAGGGCAGACTCGCACCCTCAAGAGCAAGCCCCCCGACGAGACAACGAGCGTCCGAGGCTGCCCTTAGGAGACATAAGGATGATTATAGGAGGTGCAGCCGCCAACGGCTTATCAAAAAGGGCTCGAAAGACTTAGCTTAGAATGGTACAAAACGTTCAGCTTGCTGGCGTCACCCCGAAGAAGCCGCGAGTCAACAATCCCTTCATCGGCTTCTCGGAAGAAGATGCCTGACGCCTCCACCATCTGCATGACGATGCGCTCATTGTTAGCATCCAGGTAGGGGACTATAACATGTATCGGGTCTTAGTCGACAACGGGAGCTCCGCGGATATTCTCTACTACCCAGCATTCCAACAGATGCGGATCAGCAGAGAGCGGCTAACCCCAGCCAACGCTCCACTCGTCGGGTTCGGAGGAACTAAAGTGTACCCCTTAGGAGCGGTCACCTTACCCGTTACCATTGGAGATTACCCCCAACAAATCACTAGGGATGTTACGTTCCTTGTGGTCGATTGCTCCTCTACCTACAATGCCATTATAGGGCGACCTACCCTTAACTCCTGGAAGGTCGTAGCTTCGACTTATCACCTGATGATCAAATTCCCTACTGAGTACGGAGTAGGAGAATTACGAGGGAACCAAATAGCCGCGCGCGAATGCTATATTGCAATGTTGGAGATGGACGACCATTTGCAAACCATGAGCATAGAAGAACAACGAACGAGGGCAGAACCGGTAGAGAGGCTCGAGGAGATACCTCTCGACAGCTCCAAGACAGACAAGACCACCAGGCTCAATACTCTCGCCAGCCCGGCAATTCGCTCAGCACTCGTAACTTTCCTTAAGGAAAATCAAGACGTGTTCTCTTGGAGCCATGAGGACATGCCAGGAATTGACCCTTCAGTTATGGTGCATAGGCTGAATGTGTCGCCATCCTATCCACCCGTCCGACAGAAGAAGCGAGTCTTCGCCTAAGAGGGAGACCGAGCGATAGCAAAAGAAGTCGGTAAGCTACAAGAGGCAGGCTTCATTAGGGAGGTGTACTATCCCGACTGGTTAGCAAACGTGGTAATGGTCAAGAAAGCTAACGGGAAGTGGAGGATGTGCGTGGACTTCACCGACCTAAACAAAGCTTGCCCCAAAGACAGCTATCCCCTCCCACAGGTCGACGTTCTGATAGACTCTACGGCTTAGCACAAGCTATTAAACTTTATGGACGCTTTCTCTGATTACAATCAAATTCGAATGCATGAAGCTGATTAGGAGAAAACTTCTTTTGTAACTAGTCAAGGACTCTTCTGCTATAAAGTGATGCCATTCGGCTTAAAAAATGCGAGCGCAACATACCAGAGGCTTATGAAATGTCCAAGTCTACGTTGACGATACTGGTGAAGAGGCAAAGGGAGGAGGACCACTAAGAAGACCTTAAGGAAACATTCGACACTCTTCGCTCTTACAACAAATCTAGGAAAGTGCGCCTTCGGAGTGACGATAGAAAATTCCTAGGATTTATGGTGTCGCAGAGAGGCATCGAGGCCAACCCGGACAAGATCCGGGCCATAATTGATATGGCACCCCCAAAGAATGTGAAGGAAGTACAAAGCCTCAACGACAAAATAGCTACACTGAATAGATTTGTGTCAAGGGCAACGGACAAATGCATGCCCTTCTTCCGCACATTAAAGAAATCTTTCGAGTGGACTGCCGAGTGTCAGCAAGCATTTGAGGAGTTAAAGGCTTATCTCTCTTCCCCGCCATTGCTAAGTCCCTCGAAGCCAGGTGAAGAACTTTTTCTCTATCTTGCCGTCTCCCCAATCGTCGTCAGCGCCGCCTTGATCAGAGAAGAAGAAAGAGTGCAGAAGCCCGTGTACTACACCAGCTGGGCACTTCGCGGAGCCGAAGAAAGATATCCGCCCATGGAGATACTCGCCTTCGCACTAGTGACGGCAGCATGCAAACTCAAACCGTACTTTCAAGCCCACACGGTGATCGTCCTAACCGACAAGCCTTTGCGACGGGCAATGAGCAGCCTTGAAGTCGCAGGACGATTGGCACAATGGGCCATAGAATTGAGCGAGTTTGACATTCAGTACCGCCCACAAACTGCCATTAAAGGACAGGTCGTTGTAGATTTCATAGCTGAGTTCATAAATGGTGAGGACTAGGGGGCAGAGAAGTTTCCTCAGTGGAGCATACATGTCGACGGGTCATCCAACAAGCAGGCTGGAGGAGTCGGCATCATACTACTGACACCTGAAGGGGACACGGTCGAGTGCATGGTCCGCCTTGATTTCCCTACCACCAACAATGAAGCGAAGTACAAGGCTTTAATAATGGGGCTTGATATCACTAAAACTGCAGGAGCCGCGAATATGGTCATTTACTACGACTCTCAGGTTGTCACCAACCAGATAAATGGGGACTACGAATGTCGAGGCAAAAGAATGAAGAGGTATCTTGACCAAGCAAAAAAGAGGGTAGATGAGCTGAAGGCCAAAATCATACAGATCCCTAGGGGAGAGAACGAGCAAGCCGACCGCTTAGCCAAAGCCGCCTTACCCGAACATATGACCACCCTGAATAGTGTACTTTCCTTTGTTCAGCTTTCTCCACTAATAGATTCCATCGATGTACAGGAGATAGGCTCCAAAACCAATTGGACCGCACCGATAGTCTCTTACTTAAAGAATGGTGCATTACCAAATGGAAAGGAGGCCGCAAGAAAGTTGAAGGTCCAAGCAACGAGATTTGTCTTAATAAGAGACGTATTGTACAAAAGAGGTTTCTCCTGGCCATTCCTGAGATGCTTAGGTCTTGAAGAAGCAGACTACGTCATGAGAGAGGTACATGAAGGAATCTGCGAAAACCATTCAGGATCAAGATCACTAATGCATAAGCTAGTACGAGCAGGGTACTTTTGGCCAACCATGCAGAAGGATGCCGAGGCTTATGTGAAAACCTGCGATAAATGCCAAAGGTTCAGCAATATTGTTAGACAACCACCCGAAAAACTAACCTCGATGACGACTCCGTGGCCGTTCGCTTAATGGGGGCTATACATCATGGGGCCATTCCATACGGCAATACGACAACTGAAGTTTCTGGTAGTGGGCATCGACTACTTCACAAAGTGGGTGGAAGCCAAAGCCGAAGCCTTGGCCACCATTACAGAGAAGAACGTACGGAATTTTGTCTGGAGATGCGTCATATGCAGGTTTGGCATCCCAAGAGTCTTAGTCTCGGACAACGGGAAGCAATTCGACAACGACTCCTTTTGGGACTTTTGCTCACAGTTGGGGATATGGAACCACTACTCCTCCCCCGCCCACCCTCAAGCTAACGGACAGGTCGAAGTCACGAACCGATCCTTGCTCAAGATTATTAAGACTCAGCTCGAGGGGACAAAAGGTATATAGCCTGAAGAGCTGCCAAGCATACTTTGGGCATACAGGACAACAGCGAGGACGCCCACAGGAGAGACACCATTCCGACTAACATACAGGAACGAAGTGGTCATCCCAGCCGAAATTAGACTCACAAGCTACAGGGTGCACAACCATGACGAGAGCAAGAACGAAGAAGCTATACGTCTACAACTCGATCTAATAGACAAAGTCAGGGCGACAACAGAACAAAGGCTTGCAAGGTACCAGGACCGTATGGCCAAGCATTACAATTCTCGGGTCCAACACAGAAACTTCCAGGTTGGGGATCTCGTTCTAAGGAAAGTCATGGGCACTGCAAAAGACCCGACCCAAGGAAAACTCGGCCCAAATTGGGAAGGACCTTACCTAGTCACGGCGTGGCAGAGGAAGGGCACCTATCACCTGGAGACGCTAGACGGACGAAGGCTGCCACATCCTTGGAATGCTGAACTTACGAAAATACTACCAGTAGAGACAACGACGTCAAGATCAACACCCCCCTCCATTTATAGTTTACCGCATCGAATTTTAGTTATACTCCTCAAATTTATCATTTTAGTTTTTGCTACAATAAGCGCAAAGGGCAGATTTTTATTTTAGTTTTTGCTACAATAAGCCCAAAGGGCAAATTTTTACTTTGGTTTTTGTTACAATAAGCCCAAAGGGCGAACTTTCTTTTTTAGAACTACTTTTTTCTTTAATGAATGGCAATAAGAGGAGTTTATTTAGAACTACTGACGTTTTTTAAATTCACAAAAAGTAAACAACCTCACATCCATAAGAAGTGAAAAGATTCTAAGTCTCTAAAAGTGGACGACCTTAAAAGTATGCGACTGAGCCTGTAAAGCAGACGGATCCATCCCAAGAGAACGAACCATGGTTGAAGTCCTTAAAACGGGCAAAAGTTGACGAGTTCTATAAAAATCCCAAAGGGATGAAAGTGTCAGCAATCAAAAGCTGACGGGTTCTATAAAGATCCTAAAGGGATGAAAGTGTCAGTAATCAAAAGCTGACAGGTTCTAAAAGTGTCAGAAATCAAAAGCTGACGGGTTTTATAAAAATCCCAAAGGGATGAAAGTGACAGCAATCAAAAGCTGACGGCTTCTATAAATATCCCAAAGGGCTGAAGTCAGCTTTCAAAGCTGACGGGCTCATCAAAGGAATAAAATCATAAAAAGACTAGGTCATCAAGTCCATAACAAGGACAAAGCCATGAAACCAACGATTTTATAAAAATTTCATAAAGCTGACGAGCTCAAATAGAACGGCAAGCTCATCAAATTTCGTCAAATAAATGAGATCGCAAGGCTAGTAAAATAACTAATAAAATCAATAAACAAGCCCACCATTAATGAAGTGGACGAGGTCGTCAAAACAAACGAGACTACAGGCTGACGAACTTATTCTAGGGGGCCAAACATACAATATATAAAAGACAGAAAACGACGAAATTAACGTGCCTTACAATAAGATAAACTGTTTACAAATAGAAACCCGAAACTAAAGGCTACTTAATATTGTTTGCAAAATAAATAGAAAATACAAGGTAGAGTCAGGCAGCAGGGGGATCGGTAGTGGTTCCGTCATCTTTCTAAGGAGGAGAACTATCAACATTTATAGTCATGACTAGAGGGAGATTAGCAGCAGGCTGGGCCAAAATGATGGCTCCTTCATTTGTGAGGGAAGGATTGACTTCAGGAGAGCCGTCGCCTTCACCAATAACAACGTCATTAGCCGGCGTCATTGGCTCCAGATCGTTCATTGTAATTCCAAACAGGTCCAGCTCTGGGAAGGCTGATGCGGCTTATTTAAAGCAGTCTTCAAACCCAGTAACATAGAAATCAGCACAAGAATCAACAAATGACTGCGATGTCTTAAATGCTTGGACAGCGTCAGTCCTAACCGTCTCCACCAGTTAGCGCAAAGCTGTCACCTCTTCCTGAAGTTTTTCCTTCTGATGAGTCGCCTCTTCCAGCTTCTCCCTCGTCGTCTTTAGTTCACGGTTCAAATCTCGAAGGCCTTCCTTATATTGAGCCTGTGCATCCATCAAATTAGTGTTATGCTTCCTAACCCGAGTAAGGACGTCCTCCTTAGCGACACATCGGTCTTGAAATGCTTTTACGTGCACCAAAGCCTGAAGAAGTGATAGCTATCAGAAAAAATGAATCAGAGTCAGACAAAATAGACTTAACCAAAGGAAGAAAGAAACATACCCTACTAAGGTCAAAAAGAGCTGACGCCCTTAAGTCCTCCGTCCCTAGCTGGTCGCAAGGCGCTATATCCGTCGGCTTTATAAAGGACTCCACTTCCTCGACGGCATAGTCCTTATGAGTCAAAAGGCAACGGGGTCCCTCAACAACGGGACTAGTGGAAGTCATCACTCATTTGCCTGCACCCTGTTTTGGCTTGAGGGGTGACTTCTTCTTAGGGGGCACGTTCCCTAAACTGACGGTAACCTTTTTAGAAGGACGATCGTCCTTCCTGTCAGGTTTCCTTTTAGTGACCTTAGCAACGATCTTGGGGGCCGACGAGGATGGCCCCTCCTTCTCCTTCGCTTCTCTCTCCTTCTTCTTATGGGCCGCGACAGCCTTCACCCTCTACCTAACAGTTTCCATCTCTGCACCAAGTGACAAGTGTGTATTAGCAAAGCAGACGAAATCAGTAAACTGACGGAATAAGTAAAGAATCTACCCACGTTGACGAGAAAATTCGTCCAACCTATAAGCTTCAACCATTGGCTCTAGACCACCGCAATACAAATGAAGAGTGTCAAGGGTAATCAGATCCTTGCACTTTCGTTGCTCAAGTGGGATTTCAAGAACTCAACGGATGAACGCCTCCTGCTCATCAGTTATAGGTGGACGGTTATATGCTAGAAAAGAAATAAAAAGTGATGACGTTAAAACAACAACAAAAAGCTAAAAGCTGACGGGGCTAAAAAATAAGAAACCGCCGGCAGTAAACCTAAATCCCTAACTATTCCCTAGGTATTATCGAAGCCCCGTGGCATGGTATCCCACTCTTCCGGACGGTATACCCAATCTAACCCTTCAATAAAAAAGTATCTACTCTTCCAACTTCTGTTGGAATCTGGCATGTCAGATACAAGTCTCAAATCCTTATCCCTGACGAAAAAATGATAAGTCCCTTTAGATGAAGCAATGTGATGAGGTCTTAACAATAAAAGAACTCGTCGAGGGAAAGCTGACGGTTCCCATCAGTCAAGTGACCCCATAAAATTTCTGCTCCGATAAAAGTCCTCCAAGCATTGAGGGCAATCTGGCTGACAGATAATCCCATGAAATCAACAAGCTGACAGTGCAGAGCTGTCAATGGGAGCCTCAATCCGGCAGTAAGGATGGCGTCATACATACCGACGTCTGCAGTCAAACCTGTATAACACTTTTCCTTTTTCCTAGGGAGACGGATTGAAATATGGTCCGGAATCTGGTAACGGGTACGTAAATCCCTAAAAATCCTTTCACCCAATTTTGGTAAAAATTTGTTGACGGCCCAATCCTCGGGAAGGATGAAGGGACAGTTACCTCCGGGACTTACTGAAGCCTTTTCATAGGATTCCACGTCACCTTCATCCTCATCCTCTTCTTCGTTACCTTCCCCTCCATCATTTATCACTTCCTCCTCAACTCCCTCAACATAATTTTCCAGGTCATCGTTAGGAGACCGGGCTAACGTTTCCCTTTCAGATGATCCCGAAAAATAGACGGACTCCTGACCTGAACCAAAAACCTCGTCGTAGCCCGCTCCTTCGCGGACTGATGACTATTCACTCGATGCGTCACTTGACATCTGTCTACCTACAAGTGACAGATCCATTCTAAGTACCTAAATTGACGTCCTCAGTAGGAACTTGTTTAGTTAATACAAAGGTACAAAGAAGGGAAGAAAAGAACTTACAGGTGAAGCCTTTGAGGAATGAAGGACCTTAAAAGTGACAGCGTGAGCAGTTCAACAAGCCAGCAAGAGGATAGAAGCAAAAGCGACGAGTTCTCTCTCCCAGATAATCAGCAAGGTTGAAATAGAGGAATGGGAAGAAGAATGCAGGATATATATAGGAGGAAAATGCGCAGAAAATGAGGCGACGCCCTTGTCCAGAAGCGGAGCCAGTAAGAAAGAACCACGTGTCCGAGCATTAAATGAAGGGTGGCTCGAGAAAAAAGTATAAATGATTTTCCCGCTCCCTATGACCAAAAGATAGTGAACCAATGAAAAACTTCAACTCCATAACCCGTCAGTTTAAAAACGACGGGAATATGGAGTAGGGGGCAGTAGATAAGAGGAAAAATAGTGTACTTAAGTTAAGACGAAAGCTTATGGTATAGGCGAAGCCGACGGCCTCAAGAATGACGGCTGTGGATATAGCTGTCAACTTCCATTAGTCTATTGGCGGAGATTTGATTAACGTGCAAAACAGACATGAAGGTTGACGCCACAAATAAGCTGGTGACGATGATGCTGAAGGGAATGGGATAAAGCCAACGACTCTGATATGAACTTGCCTTGGCCTCCACGCCTGGATATATAAGGAAATGCCTTGCATCCCACGATTTGTGTTAGTCTCTTACAAGGAAAAGGATTCTGTAATATACGTTCACAGAGATTCCTATAAGGAAAAGACTTCTAATCCAAGAAAGAGAGGTCAACCCTCTACTACTATAAAAACCCCAATACCCTTACAAATCAAGGTACGTGTAATTAACCCCTCTCTAGCACTCTAGAGTTGTAAGAAGTTCTAACTTGACCTTCGGAGGGTATTTGGCCGGCACCACGCCGGTGCCCTTTGTTAGGTCTTCTCCTTTTTGTTGTGTAGGTGCTATTTAGAGGGTGTGAGTATCGTGTGGCTCACTGGTGGTTTTTCTTTCGGCATCATCAATAAATGTAAACACAAAAATTCACAAAGTTTGAAAATCAAACAATTGAAAAAGTGTCACAAATATATTTTTGTATTAATTAAGTAATGAGTACAATTCTCTCTTTTGACTCTTTTACCCAAAAAAAAATGTTGCTTTGATTTTATCTTCTTTGTGATCTTGACTTGAATGCAAAATTTTCTTCACTTTGGATGGAAGATGGATCAAACAGTATTAACAACGAATCTTTGGCTTTGAGCTTGTTAGAGATTTGTCGCCGTTCTAGTTCTTGAGGTCCTTCGAATATTCTTCATTCTTTCGAATGTTATTCAAGTTCTTTGAAGATTCTTGGATTTTAGGTTGAAATTCTTCAGTGCTTTAGAGGTAGAATTTCTCCAGAGTTTTGGCTTCTTGAAAACTTGGTCTTCAAAATGAGAAGGGATGTCCATAGTAGTTTCAGAGGATAAGCTCCATTTTGAATTGATATACTTGAAAATATGTAGTAGACTCTGATTGGCATAAATTTTGATTAGAGATAATTTCAAACCACAGGTAGGCAACTTAAATTTCGATCAAATCACATGTGGGTAAATTGTAATTAGCCCTTAAGTTTTAATATGAAATTATTTTCATTATTGCCTACAGAGTCACATTACATCAATGTGATTCTCCTATTTTGTATCATTATATGATTGTAAATCCACTCTCCTATTTACGATTGTACCATATTGTACTACAAGATTTGTCAAAAAATTGGACTAATAGTTTCTTCAATCAACATAACATCTTGTCTTGAACTTCATAACTTGTAGCTCATGGGAATTCCCGATTTCTCCCATAGAATTAAACTTTGATTTAAATCCCCTCTCCGCTTAAAGTCAGCAAATAAAAAAAAACACTACCCCCACCAATAACATAGCGTGCGTTCCAAACGCACGCTGCGTTTTACTGAAAAACAGTGGATCTCATGCATTGTTCATGGGACCTGCAACTAGTTTTTTCAACTAAAAAAAACTTTAAAATTAGGTCTTATGGCACTATTCACACATTTAAAAATTATTTTGCTACAGTAGTTTCAGTTTTCGATTAGCAATAAGCGGTATCCAAATAGATCCATAGAAGAGCACTAATAAGTAATATCTAATTTACAGTTTGCCCAAGGGTTTTATTAACCTCTGGTTGGCCTGACCTCGATCCCTTCAACAATGAGGCCAGACTTCCCCCAAAGATCTTTTACCTCCTTAAGTCCAAACTGCAGTTCATCTTCTCCTCCCTCATTAAAAAACTGACCCAACTCAATCTCTAACCACCCATCATTTCTCAGTTTGGGACGTGAAGTGTGCTGCTGCTGCTGCTGCGGTAGTACAACCTGGTCTTCCTGGCCTGGTTCCACGATAGGCAGGTCCAGACTAACAGTCTGTTCATAAACTTCACCCGCTCCAGAAGTTCCAATTGAAGCCGTTGGAGGAGGGTCATCAAACCCATAGGCTTCCTCCGTCAACTTGTACACAAGGTAAGCAGCATAGTTTGTTTTCAGAGATAGCATAGAAACACTCATCTTGCCATTGATGTCAAACCAAAACACTAAATGAAGTTCAGCTACCTCTGGGAACCTGGTTGTTACATCTACATAATTAACAAAAATGAAAAGCCTAAAATTAAAAAAGGAGTACTAAAATAGAGTAGGAACAGACATGGAATTATGTAGAGACCTGGATTCAGGTAGAGAAACCCATCTCCAATAGTGAGGATCGTCACCCCATGCAATGGTCAGCTCCCTTGTAGGAAGAAGGTAACATTTCTTACCACTCAATTTGTCCAAGAAAAAGCTCTACTAGAAAGAAGCACATATATAGTTATATTCAGCATCGTGCTACTATCAATGAAATCTTTCATAATTTGATCTCAGAAATAGCAGGTCCTTTTTCTGTGTTTTTTGTTATTGATTCTGCTATTCTATTCGCTGATGGTGCTACAACTTAATTCATTCACGATCACATAACTAATTTAAACCAAACACAATTTCAAGAGTCCATAGTGAAACCAACCCACCCAATCTTGCTCCTTGCTTCCATGTGGATCAGACTTACCAGGTTATTAATTTTCAAAAACTGTTGGTCATGTGAAGATTAACTATTGAGTTTCACGGAGGCTAGCATAGCATACAATAAGTATGTGAACCAAAGCCTCACACAAAATTGGAGAAAAATATAGAGAGCTCAAAAGCTAACTTGATAGTCTGTAAACATTTTGTAATGAAATTTGTTGTAGTTTTAGCATTACCCTTATGATTTGATCAAGAACTAACCATATCACATGTTCAATGTTAGTGTGGGGTTGTTAGGGATCGTATTGCAATTGTATTCTACTGTGAAGGAGGGAAATCAGTTAGTGACAGTTAGTGGCAGTTATTGACAGCTGTGAGTTGGATGTATAAAGAGAGCATTAAGCAATAAGAATGTTCTAAATTCAGTTCCATTTCTTTTCTTCTCTCTCTCTCTCTCTCTCTCTCTCTCTCTCTCTCTCTCTCTCTCTCTCTCTCTCTCTCTCTCTCTCTCTCTCGGAGGACCAGCTGACCTTGAATACAGCTAGATACATACATATCTTGATTTCCACACATAACAGTGGTTGTGATGGGTATAAGGTTATAACTCTTGGTGTTGATACGTATAATTATACAAATTTTGTCTATTCCAAAGGAGTGCAGCTTTTCCATAAGTATCACAAGATTCACAAACACATTAATGCACAAGATGGACGATTGTGATCTCTGCCATCCACAATTAGGACCAGCATTCAAGAACTGACCCCTTATTTCTTACTATGCTTATTTTCATTCAACAAATTCAGAAACAGAATTAAGAGTTCTAGAAGTGGAAATTTGTCCCTTAAAAATTTTTGAAATTTTAATTGACTTGTATATAACTTACTGAAGCAAATAAAATAGTTATAGCAAATCAAAAAACGATCAGTTATTAACTTAGTATTATTTATGGGATTGTTTGCTAATACCTTTTTATTGTCGTCGATTAAGATGGGATTATCGGAGAGACTGAGGTAGAGCTGTTTCTTAGAAGAGAAATTCAAGGAATCCGATGATGATGATTGAGCAATGATGGCCTGATAATTGGACGGCAAGAACCTCTCCCAGACAGCGTTGGACTCTGCAGCCGCACGGAATATATGAGAAACCGCACACACTCTGCAAGCATCCTTAGGACTCGTCAATGAAACTATGTCCGATATGCATCCCTCTGCTAATACTGATATGTCTGCAACGAAGGGTGGACCATTTCTTTCTCCTTCTCTCTCTTTTTCCATAATTTTCTTCTTCTTAGATAGCCAGTTATTATCATCCTAGCATCTCAATCTCTTGAAATGCCCACACCGCAGGCGCAGGGAGGACCATTCCTTTCTCCTTCTTTCTCTTCTTCCATCATTTTCTTTTCTGCTCTGTCTCTCTCTCTCTCTGTCTCGCATGCAAATACAAATTTTTTTTTTTCGTCTGTGGCTTTAATTGCTTATTTCTTAATGGTTAAGTTTTTGTTCTCTCTATGGTCATAGATAGGTTTTATTTTTTATTTTATTTTATATTTTGTGAATCAGGTAGGTTTGATTTTAAATGTTCTAGGGCCCTTTGAATTTATCAAGTTATGTTTTAAAATTTATTTCAAGAGTAATGCTACACTCATAAATTATTTTACAAACTGCTACTGGGTAGGTTTGATTTTAAATGTTCTAGGGATCTTTGAATTTGTCAAGTTATGTTTTAAAATTTATTTCAAGAGTAATGCTACACCCATAAATTATTTTACAAACTGCCACCGGGTAGGTTTCTTTTTAAATGTTATAGGGTCCTTTGAATTTGTTGAGGTATATTATAAAATTTTGGGATAATAACACTCCCCTTTGCTCCCGTGAGGTTAGGGAAAATGACACTCCACCTCAAACTTAAAGAGAAAAAATATTTTTTCCTCATTGACATTCAATTAACCAAACTTTGTTATAATATAAATAATATTGTGTACTATCTATCCTTGCCCCTTATTGACGGTGGCACATAGAAGAGATATTGACATATTTGGTAGAAATTTCTCTAGATTCGATAAATCTCATTAGATTGGTGAAGATCTCGTCAAATATAGGGAGTTCTTTGTCAGATTTAGCAAGATTTGAACTTTGAAAAAATGGTGGCAAGGCGTACAAGGATGAACAACAACAAGAAATGGTGGGTTGGTCAGAGTCTTTTATTTATGTGAAATGTTAACCAATGCATTTGGGAACTATTTTTAGAAACATTTTATTGAGAAAATGATAAAACAATAAATATTGTTTATAGTTTTTTTATATTTCCAATGAAAATTGTCTCAAAACTTTTCTATTATGGTTTATTAACAATTTTCCTAAAGACATCTGTTAACATGACCCATTATTTATTTATTTATTTTATATAAAATCAACATGAAGTTGTTTTATTGAAATAAAGCTAAGAAGCATCTCGAATTATAGAAGGTAAAACCTCAGGAACATCTTCAAGCCAGACCTAAAGGTCCTCTACATCTTTGGCCTTTCTTGCCAAGGCATGTGTGCAACAATATTTCCACTTCGCTTAACGTGACAACACAGTTTACCTTTCTAGAAGGGTGATGTCATCCAATTTTGTAATGGAAATTGTAGTGTAGATAAGCTTGTCCTTCCACCGAGAAAATGAAAACAAGAACACGTCAAAAGCACCAATAATATATAGAAAAATATGATTGAAATTTAGGAAAAATAAAGTTTAGTAAAATTCAATAATTAAAATCATTAGGGTATTAGGGTTTGTCCACTAATAATGTAAAGCATCCACTACCAATCCAATTTAGTACACAATTGGGTAAGTAAGCACATAAACTATCCGATTGGAAGAATTAGAAATAAGTTTTATTAGTAGAACTCTCTTTTTTGTTGATTATATTCATCAATTGTTCTAACAATTTAGTCTAGAAAATAATAACTTTTCTCTATGGCAAAAATAATATCTAACAAGATTACCTCATTTTACTAGAGTGATTATAAAATCTTATTCTAACAATAAGAAGATTCAAGAATGGACTTATGAAAGAATTAGAAATTAAATATCAATCTAGCAAAACAATTACGAAAAGAGAACAATTGATTTCAATAATCAAAATGTAAAAAACATGCTTGGATTGAATAGTGGACAACTTACAATATTAGGGATTCACCCCTAACCCTAACTTAGGTTCTTAAGTTTCCATATAAAATCAAAACTCTCAAAAATTGATGAAAAATAAGGTTTCCCAACAGACAAAAACGTGGCTGCCCTTGTATCCCTTTAATCTATATCTATATATAATACTATATATAATAGCAGAAGCTTTTAAGGAGGGGCTGCCACATTAAGAAAAAAGACTCCTTAAAAAACTGACATGTATAGAGCTTTAAGTTAAAAACCCACACAATATATCGTTTCAATAATCTTAAAATTTTTTCTTTAACTTCTATAGCACAGTTTGAAAGCCTCTGACTATAAATAAAAAAATTAAAAGCCTCAACCAAACGTTAGACAAAAGCATCTGCTGTTTCCATTCTTAAACACAAACGGCCAAAAGAAAAACCCTCCCTTGCCGATCGCTTTGCAGTTTGCACTATGTTCTGTTTCTTCTTTGCAACAGAGTGCAAATTTGCTCACTTAGATTTCTGCCACCAAGTCAGTTTATAGTCACAAAAGAAAGATTGTTACATCGTTTGAAGATTCTTTTAATAACCGTTTGGAATAAGCCGATACAGAAGGAGAGAGGACAATAGAGAGACGGTAAGTCTGAATAACTAGTTCTGTCATCACCGTTAGGGCCTCCACCCATAAGTTCTGTTTATAATTTTACAAATTGGGGTTTTTGTTTTGGGAAAGTCATTTGGGCGTTATTTACAATTTGGGTATTTTGGTTTGATCGGTTATGATTTAGGTTTTTAGGTTGGGAGTAGTTTTGTTTAATATATGTAAATAGATGGGTTAGATTTGGTTTTGATTAAGAGATTTTGGTTGGAAAAAAAGTCTTTTACCAAGAACTTTCAATATCAGACCATTCTTTCTTGGTAATTTTCAACTAATCTCTTACCCTATTGTCTTCAATTAGGTTTGCTGTCAATTAGAGATTTGAAATTAGGGAAACAACCTAGAAGATCTAATTCTATATGAATTGTTATTAGGAATTTTTAGTTCCTGGGTTTTGTATCAAATTCTAATTGAATTGTTATTAGGAATTTTCAGTTTCTGAATTGTTACAAAAACACCACACAAATAATACTTATATATATATATACATACACACACACAGAGAAATCCCAAAAAAAAAAAAAAAAAAAAAAAACACAATTGCATGATGATTCTTTCTTCAACCCATCCAATTATGATTCTGAAATCATAACATGATTGAGTACTAACTGGATATATAGCAATACTACTACATGCTTTTTTGGTAGGGATATTCAGTTGAGAATAATTTAAGAATCAGGGTAGTATACACATAATGTCGTGGACAATGTTTCTTAATAATTACAATCAACAGATTAAATGAAAATGGTTCAATCAATCATAGTAAATATAAATTGTATCAATCTTCTCTACAATAAGCTAGGAATCTATATCTATACATCAGATATATTTGCCCATGCAACTTGGATAGACTTGGATCCAGAATTACATCTTTTTTTCTAATTTGTTTCTCTCTTCAATTTTGAAACGGTTAAAAAATCACAAAGCATCGGTTGTTACTATAACCTTAAATAGCAAACAAAATGTAAAACTTAAAGCAATGGAAACAAACTATTTTTCTCAAGTAGATTTCTTGCATCATATTGAAAGTTCAAAATAACATTTATAATACTCAACGAATGCATTATAGTATACAGTTTATAAAGAAATCAGTAAGTGTGTTTTGTTGTTAGTTTAAATAATACAAAACGCATAATACAACAGTACATATAAGTAATAGAAATAAAGAAATGCACTTATCCAAAAATAATAATTAATGAACTCTAATCACATAGCATTCAATTTAACACCCATTTGGGCCATGTGCAATTGTTAACCACTCTGGCAGCAAGAAATAAGATTTATCCAGTTGTTGCTATTAAAGTGAGATTATGGAAATAACTTGAAAAAAAATTCTCGACCACTCTGACAAACCTTACACTTAAGTACCACCAAAGAGCATGTTGTTAGGAAGGACCTGGACCTCTTCTTTTTTTCTCTACTGCTCATAATCAGTCATGTGGAAGAACTATGGCAAAAGTTATAAATTTATTTGTAGTATTGAATTTTGCTATGTAGAAACTAAGAAGTGGTTTGTATTAATGAATGTGGGGCCACGTGTGAAGTCTAATGAGTTTGAATTTTATTAGGGTTGTAAAGAATAGACTTGTATATAAAATTTTATTTTGAACATAAGTTGAGCTCAAGTTTATTGATTACATATTCAAACTTGATTCATTTTTTTGTTGAACAAGTTTGAGCTTGTTTACAACCTACTTAATTAACTTATTCTTTCTATTATGTAGTAAAACCATGACTAATTTTTTTTTTTTACCCCTTCACAAATCTATGAATTTTTATTATAAATGGATTGTTTACATTATGAATATACTACAAATAATGATATGAAATCATATAGACCATATAGGCGGGGGATTAAACCCCAGATTTCTTATACAATTTTTAGAGACTTTACTAGTTGAGTTAACTAAAACCCACAAAAAATCAAATCTTAGGTATATATAAATATATTTTTAGTATATTAATATAATATTAAATATTGTTAAATTGAGTCTTATGTATTGCATCTTTCTCATACATCCAAAAAGGTAAATAAAAGAACAATCAAATATTAACATAAATACAATGGAACAAATAAAATGTAAAATCAATGAATTTGTAGAGAACACCAAACGTAATGTAATTAGTATTTGTTTTAAAGAAGATCAGACATAACTCAGACAGAATTTTTAATCAAAACATGGTTAGTATTGTGTATTGAATTATCTTAACCTAATATCATAATTGATTTTTCCCATAAAAAAAAAATTAATAATAATAATAATAATATCATAATTGATTTCAAGTTTCAACTACTTTTTATGTGTATATTATGAAACAGCCTTATAAGATACATTTTCCTTAATAAGATAGATGTTGATGTGGAAATACTTTTTGTGGCTCTCAATACCAAGGGCTCTTAATATTTAGATGATGTTGCTGATAATGAGATTAATAGATGGTGTAGTCTAATGCTTTGTTTTTATTATTATACTCTACTAGATTTGAAGGAAAATTGGACTAAAAGTTGTGCCAATCACCAGAAGAGCATGTCACGACTCGAGCATTCCCCTATTCTCCTATAACTTGTAGCTCATGGGCATTCCATTATTCTCTCCCCTAGAGACTTTGGTTCAAATCCACCCTCTTCACTTAATGTCAGCCAAGGCAAAAAAAAAAAAAAAAAAAAAAACCACAACAACAACAACAGAACTGCACTAAGGGTTTTTAGGCTCAATTATAGATCCAAAATCAAGAACAATGACAAACAACACAATTGGAAGGGCATAAATATTGTTTTACCGATAAGCTTGTAATTTTAGATGTTCCAAATTTTGTCAATAAAGGAAAATATTAACACAATATAAGTTTGATAGTACATTAATGCCACTTAGTGATGATAAAGCACAAATTTAGTTAACCTATTGTTGGCCTGATCTCGATCCCTTCAACAATGAGGCCAGACTTCCACCTACCATCTTCTACCTCCATAAGTCTAATCTGCAGTTCATCATCTTGTCCTCCCTCATTGAAAAACTCACCCAACTCAATCTCTAACCACCCATCTTTTCTCTCTTTGGGACGTGAAATGTGTGGTTGCTCCAGAAGTAGAATCTGGCCGTCCAGGCTTGGCTCCCCCAGGTCCAAACAAACAGATCGTTCATAAACTTCACCTCCTCCAATAGTTCCAACTGAAGCCTTGAAAGGAGGGTTATCAAATCCATAGGCTCTGCTCCTCAACTTAAACACAAGGTAAGCAGCAGAGTTTGTTTTCGGAGACAGCATGGAAGTACTCATCATGCCACAGATTTCAAACCAACAAACATCGAGAAGTTCAGCAACCTCAGGGATCCTGTTTGATTTTTACATGTACATAATTAGAACTAAATGAAAAGCCTCAAAATTAAAAAAAGGAGTACTAAACGTGAGGGAGTAAGAGAGGACCATACCTGGATTCAGGTAGAGAAACCCAACTCCAATACTCAGGAGTGCTACCCCATACGATGGAAAGGTCCCTTGCAGCAAGAAGGTAACATTTCTTACCACTCAATTTGTCCAAGAAAAAGCTCTGTAAAAAGACAGAAAGTAAATGAGCATGGATATGGTTCTATTCAGCATGGTGCTGCTTTCACTGGCCACAAGCATACATTTAATGAAAGTTTTCATTTGATCTGAGAGTTAGAAGCTCCTTTTTCGTGTATTTTGTTTTTGATTCCGTTCTTCTATTCACTGTTTGTCCTATAACTCGATTAATGCAGGATCACATAACTAATTCCAATCAAACACAATTTCGAGTCCACAGAGAAACCAACCCACCCAATATTGCAGCTTCCATGTGGATCAGACTTTCCAGGTTAAAAAATTTCAAAGCTGTTAGATTAACTTTTGAGTTTCAAGGAGGCTAGCATAGCATACAATAAGTATGTCTGATATATGTGAACCAGAGCCTCACACAAAATTGGAGAAAGATGCAGAAAGCTCAATAGCTAACTCACTAACGTTAGTTGTAGCACCATGCTGACTAGAACTAATCAGTAACATTAGATCAAGAACTAATCATATCATATGTTCAATATCAGTGAGCGATTGTGATGGGTGATCACACCCTAATATGTTTCACACTCACATTCGCAAGAACCCCACTTAGTGGATGGTGTTGCTTCACACAGTTAATCTTGGTGTTCATATGTATGTTTGTACAGGTTGTATCTATATTCCCAAGGAGTGCAAGCTTGCCTATAAATATCACATAAACATTACTGTGATCACTGCCATCCACAATTAGGACCAACAATCAATAACTGACCCCTTATTCCTCTCTCTCTATTCTCCAGGGGGAAAAAAAATGTGGAGCTTACTTTGCTTCTATTCAATCACCGGGTTCAGAAACAGAATTAAGTTTTCTAGAATTCAATCCCAAAAAAAAAAAAAAAAAAAAAGCTGTCCCTTTTTTTTTAATTTTATATATTAAAGGTCACTGCTTGAACCTAAAAAATTAAAATGAAGCAACTTTAAAATGTTTGAAATTGAATTGACCCATATATAAATTACAGAAGCAAATAAAATAAGAGTAACAAATCAAACAAATCAAACAATTTAACATATTAATATTATGGGATTGTTTGGTAAAGGAGTACCTTTTTATTGTCATCGATCAAGATGGGGTTATCAGAGAGACTGAGGTAGATCTTTTTCTTAGAAGACAAATTCAAGGAATCCGATGATGATGATGATGATCGAGCAATGATGGCTTGATAATCGGACGGCAAGAACCTCTCCCAGACAGCGTTGGACTCTGCAGCCGCACGGAATATATGAGAAACCGCACACACTCTGCAAGCATCCTTAGGAGTGGTGAATGATACTATGTTCGCTATGCATCCCTCTGGTAATGCCGATATCTCTGCACCGCTGGATTGTTCCATTTCCCTCCTTCTCTTTTTCTATCTTCTTCTTTTATCTCTCTCTCTCTCTCTGGCTCCGCTTGGGAGTTTATAAAGGAATGGAATTGAATGGAATGGAATGGATTTAGTAGGGAAATGAATAGAATGGAATGGAATGGAATGGAATGAAATGAAATTTAAAAATCTTGTTTGGATGTTATAAAATAAATGAATGGAAAGGAATGGAATGGAATGGAAAGTAAGTAACACTGTTTGGAAGTGAGATTGGAAGGAATGGAATGGAATCATTTTATAATAACATTACTATTATACCCCTCAATTTAAAGAACATAAAAAAAATCAATGACAACTTATAATTGCTTTGAAATATTTAGTATTTAGTGGATAATGTGAAACTAGTTAGCCACAATTGGGTCTATGTTAGATTATTGAATTACAATATAGTTTTTCAAGGTGAATAGATTGCATCATGCTAAGACCAGAGGTGATAGAACTATTAACATATCAATTTCTTGATATAAAACTAAAATAATTCTAGTTTAAGGAAAAAAGAAAAATTTATTGTAGCTAAAAAACAAGTTATATATATATTTCTATGTTGTAAAGCAATTCACGCATCACATATTTATTCTCAACAAAATAAATAGTCCAAAAATGCAAACAAATATCTTTAAAAAAAAAAAAAAAAAACTCCGGTAATGAGTCTTGTCAAAACAAAACAAAACAACATAATCCATTCCAAAACTAAGGATGGTAAAAAAATCCTCACTTTTTTTAATTTTTAGGCCTAGACATCAGTGTCAATAAGACACATTTGCGCTCATGATCTGGGCAACCAAAGAACATCTCCTTATATGTTGGATTTTCCATCAAAAATATGTAGGCCTCAGTCTTTGATATTGGATCTAAGTCCAATACGCCCAAAGCTGCGTGAACTTCTGCTCCATATGACTTTGAAAAACACTCTGCCATAACCTCAGTCGCCCTATCAATTGCCTTTGATACATTATCGAATGACTGGGAAATTACATTCCCGAGTTCATCATCTTCTGCCAGTCGTCTTTTCTTGCTTTTAGAAGACATTGCATCCTGTGATGACACTCGAGAACGTGTAACATTAATTTCTGGTGACCTCTGATCATCTTCCACTTCAAAGTTCTCCAAAGAAACTTCATTTTGAGATATCAAATTATCAATCTCATCAATAGTGGTCGATGCAGCATACCTAGCACGTTTCTCCTTTGCAGTTTCAGCATGATCACCTTTTGCTCTATCTTTAGCCCAAAGTTGTGCCATCTTAGAGTAGTTGGGTATAGGTGTTGTCATCCACTTCTTGGCTACAGGTTTAGACTGTTACAAACCAAGACAAATGGTTAAACAACAGATATAATTATGTAATACAAAATTAAACTAAAAAAAAAATGGTAATTTACCGCTATGAGTGGCTCCCAAACTTCTGGTTCAACTGTCCACATATTTAAAGAATCATTCCATCCAAAACCACTCAATCCATCTTTAAATATGTCATAGCATTCATGAAAATTCTTCTTCAGTGTTTTCTGTCGATTTTTCACCTTATCCTTGTTAATCTCCATGTTAAATTTTTCAACCAACTCTTTCACTATGTCATCATATGCCTTAGAGGTAAAAGTTCCATTAACTCTACCACCTATGATCACCTGATGTAAAAAAGCATCCACTAAAGCATCATCCATAACACTACTCCATTGTACTTCTTTGCTTGGATCTCCACCATTCTTCTTTGATATCTTACCCATGCTATAATTAATAGGACAAAAAACACATATAAAATATTGTGTAAATATTAATATTAATTATCAAAAGATAGAGAGCAATATCAAAATGAAAAGAGAAATTTGCATAACATTTAGGTCTAAGTAATTGAAACATAGCATAGTCTTAAACGACATGACAACAATAAACCTAAAAACTATCACATTTGGACATAATTTTGCCACATGGCTGATGCTATAGAATCTCTTATAATATCTCCTTGCCTAGCATCCTCATCATCTTCTCTTGGAGTAGGGGCCACACGTTCACGATGAGAATGCAAAACCTCTTCATCAACTTCAGCAATAATACTTTCATCAGGATCGACACCCATTAAATAATTGTGAAGTATGCAACATGCTAAAATGATTTCGTTTTGTGTGTCAACACAATAATTAGGCTCTGTAGTACTTGCTATGATAGGAAATCTCTTTTTAAGTACACCAAATGCTCTTTCAATAGCAGTGCGCAATGACGCATGTCGCAAATTAAACAATTCTTTAGCATTTTCAGGGGGACGAACAGAGTACTCTTTTAAATGATAACGCACTCCCCTATAAGGTGCAATCAGACGACTTCTATTCATGTATCCCGCATCAACAAGATAATATTTACCCAATCAACAATAACAACCATTAATTATATACTACAAATTTTTTAATTATAAAGAATACACCCTAATACGTATTTGAATTAAATATACCTTGTGGAATTTTCAAGTTATCGTTTCTAGTTAAAGCACTCTTTATTATTCTTGAATCTGAAGCAGTTCCTTCCCAACCCGGTAATACATATGTGAATTTTAAATCAAATGAGCATGCCGCCAACACATTTTGTGTTGTGTAACCTTTCCTACCCCAATATCTTGGTGCATCCTCATTAGACACTTTGACACGAACATGTGTTCCATCAAGTGCCCCAATACAATCCTGAGATTAACATTATCTCTCAAAAACATTTACCTTAAAATATATTTGTACTAAACTACTATCAAATATAAATTATATGCATGATACATTTACCTTAAAATATGGGTTGAACCTACTACTTTGTAGTATTTCAAGTGGCACTTGGGTTCCGTCAGGTTGTCGAAGGAATTGATCCTCTAACATAATTATTGATCTTAACACCTTATGAAAATGGCGACTAATGGTCTCACGGGAACGACAAAAAAAGAAGGACATTGTACGATGCGTTTGATTATGTGCTAGCATGTGAAGAAACTTGCCAACTTGCTCTTCAACCGTGGCACGCTGTGTGTCTTGAAGATCACCATCTCTCCGTAAAATGTCACACAAACCTTGAAAAGCTTGTGGACCCATGCGTATAACATCATAACATTTTTCACTATTCCTAAGTCGAGACATTATTTCATCACGAACTTTCTGTCTTTCTATGGTTGACTGTGTAGGAATGTGGGGAACACGCCTCCTTTTTAGTCGTTGCCTTTGATGGATAATGTAACACAAATAACGACATGCAGCATGAACCAAGGCTAGTTTTCGCATAAAGTCCGAAAAAATTATGGTCTTAAGTACCTCATCATTCAAATCCATCTATGTAAAAAAAATAGTTATGTTATCAGTCCAACTTAAAAAATTATGGGCACATGTTCTAAAAAAATAGTTACGTTATTAGTCTAACTAATTATGAGTTAGGATTTTAGTTCAGTGGGGCAAGGTTACAAGATAATAAATAAATAAATAAATACATAATATACATGTATTTTAGTACATTATTAATACAAAATTTGGCGGACTAGACATGATCTGCAGAAGGCCAATGCCAACAAGCATTTGTATTCTTACAACGTAGAACAATCACTTATATATATATATATATATATATATATATATATATAAGTGATTGTTCTACGTTGTAAGAATACAAATGCTTGTTGGCATTGGCCTTCTGCTAATCATGAGTTAGCATTTGTATTCTTACATTATTAATCTTCGGGGAATTCCCTCATACATCTGTACCAGTATAGTCCACATCCTTTATTTCCTCAACTACGATGCTATAGCTGACCCAACCTTTCCTGAAGCATCTGAATTATATTAGCTTAAACTAATATAATATATTAGTTTAAACTAAATTCATTAACCTGAGAGGAATATCATCTAACAAAAACCCTCTCTGTAGCCCTCACCCTCGCCTAATGAAAAGATGGCTGACTTAAAAAATACTCTGTTTCTTGACCGAAAAACAGAGCATATCTCCTAACATGAAAGGCAAATAGCACTATTTGGATAGCCCCCAACGAGTGTAAAATTTGTAAACCAACTAAAACCCTTCCTCTCTTACTCACTAACATGTTATGCTTATATCTTTATAGGAAGACAAACTAACAAGTGTACAGGCAATAAAACAGTCAAGCCACCATTTGCTTTTCATTACATACTACTAAAACTTACTAGCCTAACTATATATAAGGTGATGCTAGATTTACCAAAGGCTGTGACTTAATTACAAGACTAGTCATTACCATTTTACTCTTTTTAAGTAATGTATCAGTATCACCCTACACAACGAAGAGTACTATAAAAAAAATGTTTCAAACTTCTGGGAGAGCAAGATCAAGTTGAGGAGAAAGAGGGTTCTTTTCAAAATCAAGCAGTTTGTGATCAAATCCAGAAAACAAGTCAACTAATCAACTAATCAACTAATCAATCCAGCATACCAAATACAGGGGAATGAAAGGAAAAAAAACAAAACAAAACAATTGAAACAATGAAAGCAAAACAATTGAAACAATTGAAAAACTTTTTAATAGTAAATAAATCAATGAAATCAAAACAGTTGAAAAACTCACAGTTGGGATTAGCAGCAACGTGAGAAAGGAGCGGCAAAGAGAGAGCAAAAATATTGGTACGGCTGGTTGTGATTAGCAGCAGCGTGAGAAAGGAGCGGCAAAGAGAGAGCAAAAATATTGGTACGGCTGGCTGAGAATAAAGAGGGCTAAGATTCAAGGGGTAGTTTAGGGATTTCAATAAAAATTTCATTAAACTTAAATTCATTCCCTCCTATTCCTCCCAATTTGGGGGGAACAAAAATTTGAGAATTTGAGGGCTTAGGAGGGAATGAGTATTCCCTCTTAACCATTCCATTCACTTCCACCTAAACTCGCAAACAAGGGAATGGACTTTCCATTCCCTCCGTTAAAACTCCCAAGCAAGAGGAAAGGAAGAATATTCTAAAAATATTCTTTTCTTTCCATTCCATTCCATTCTATTCCCTCCTCCCAAACGGAGCCTCTGTGACATCACAGGTAGGGTCTTCGATGGAAACAGCTTGATATTTACAAACTCGCTTGAAATTATCTTGGTTTTTCTCGTGATACGACTTACGAGTACTGTAATTTTAGTTACATTAATTTTTTTTTTTATTAAAATGCAAAACCCACAAATTAAAAAAAAAAAAAAAAATCATTTCAATTCATTAACTTTTCATTCGATCGTTTCAGTTAGTTTATTTAATTAAGCCCTCTCTTTCAGCTGTTGTTCAATGTTGAGAAAAATTATACTTTACTATTTTAAACTATGCACTAAATTACACTTTATACCATAAACTATTTGAATGCATACTTTACATCCGGAAAAATTACACTCTACTACCTTAAACTATGTACTAAATTACACTTTGTACCATAAACTATCCGAATGCATAATTTACACCCTAAACTATCATACTTATCACACTTTGCACCCTGATATTACTTTTGTTGTTATATTTGACGGAATCCTAAAACATGTGACAAACTCATGCTTCTTAATTAGATAGAACAAATGTAAAAAACTGAAAACATCCTTCTTCAAAATCAATTAAAACAAAAACCAATTTTTTTCTGCTCTCTAATGTGCGTGCCTCTCCCCAAATTCAAATTCTTCTCAAAACCTCAAGTCCCATCCACCTCACTCATCGTCCAAAGAGAAAGAAAAAAAACTCAAATTTTCTTCTTTTTTGTTCTTTATTTGGCCAGAAAGATCCATGAATGAAAAACAAAGATAGAAAATGACCAAAATGAAGCCAAAATTACAAAAAGAGGAACTCTAAACTGACGGTAGGGAAAGTATTGCTAGTATAGGAAATCAACATATAAGTTTTGCCCAGCACCGTCGCTGATAGTAATGTACTTGATGAACCTGGACACACTCATTTTCCAGCAACGAAGCACTAGATCTCTCCTCCACCCTTAAAAGCTAATTCCAATCCAACAATAATAATAATGCCTTTTTTCACTTCTCCTTAGTCTTATTTTCTTTCTTTCTTCAGAGAGAGATCACCTACTAGACTCCATTTCTTAGGAAGAGCTTCAAGAGAGAGAATAGGAATTCTTTAAAGGGAAATGCTAATGAGTGCTTTTAGGGCACTGGTTAATAATCCATTTAAAGAAAGTTTTTATGGGAAATGAAAAAAAAAAAGTAATTAATATTTTGATAGTTTTTTTTATTTTTCATAAAAGTGGTATCAAAATTTTTTTAAAATAGATTATTAACCAGTGCCATAAAGGCACTCATTAACATTTCCTTTCTTTAAAAGTAGCTCCAGCTTTTGTTTTTTTAACTCTAATTGCTCGGAAAAGGAATTGGAATTGAAACGAGAGAGAGAGAGAGAGAGAGAGAGAGAGAGAGAGAGAGAGAGAGAGAGAGAGAGAGAGAGAGAGGACAATGGGTGAGGTGGGTGGGACATAAGTTTTTGAAAAGAATCTGAATTTGGGGAGAGGCACGCTAGAGAGAGAGATGTGAAAAAAAAAATTTGTTTTAATTTATTTTGAAGAAGAATGTTTCAGTCTTTTAAGTTTATTACACCTAAGCAAAAAACATGTGCTTGTCACATGCAGTAGAATTCTATTAAACATAACAACAAAAGTAACACCGGGGAGCAAAGTGTGATAAGTGTGATAGTTTAGGGTGTAAAGAGTGCATTCAGATAGTTTAAGATGCAAAGTGTAATCTGGTGTATAGTTTAGGGTAGTAAAATGTAATTTTCCCTGAATGTTGTGATTAATTATCTAAATTTTTAATACTTTTCTTTAAATTTTTTAATTAAAAAAATCCAATTAGTGATTGAAAAATATTTTCCAGATTTTTTTTTATATTCAAAACTGAACAGGATTTGCTAAAGAGGCCTTAATTAATTAGACTTTTTTTTTATGAGTTAATTAAGTAGACTTGAAACTTTTTTTTTTTTTTTTTTTGAGAAGAAAATAGACTTGAAACTTAGAGAACTAAAATGAAAGAAAGCAAAATTAGATGACTAAAATAAATTCTAGTGAAACTTAAAGGGGGAGTTTTACATTTTAGCATCTAAAATGAAAGAAAGCAAAATTAGATGACTAAAACAAATTCTAGTGAAACTTAAAGGGGAAGTTTTACATTTTAGTTTTTTTTTTTTTTTTAAATTTTTTTTTAAAGAGAGTTTTAACCTATGGTGTCTACTCCTAATAATAGCTTTTTATTATCAGACCATGACATCAATTGATTTTTGGTGTAGACAGAGATTGAATCCCAAATCTCTTATTCAACTATTAGAGATTTTACTAATTGAGTTAACTGGAACCCACATTTTTAGCATTTTTTTATAATGAATTATATGGCTTATTTAAATAATATACATTGATAACCTTGTAAATCAGCCACATAATCGATTATAAAAGATAGTACCAAACAAGTTGGAGACAAACTTTGTCGGCCTTGATCTTGTTAAAGTATGTTCTTAAATTTATTTCAATAGGGGTGTCCACAAGTTGTTAAGTTTTTGGCTAATTACAACTTACCCACTTATAGTTTGGTCGAAATTTAAGTTACTTACCCGTTGTTTGAAATTTGACACTTTGCACACTTGAGGTTAGCTTGGTTAGGGTTCTGGAACCCACTTCTGTTAAAAAATTGGCTATATATATATATTTTTTCTCCCTGTTTATATCTCTCTCCTCCTAAAAATAAAAAATAAAAAATAAAACGGAAAACAAGATAAAAAAGTGAGAGTTTTGTATAGTACACCAACCAAGGCATGGGGAATGCTGACGTGGTTGGATCTGGACTCTACACATGGAATGGCCGTGAGCAAGGAAAATGAACGTTAGCTAAGAGAAGGGATCTTTGGTCCGTGTCGACGGCGTGACCATCTTTGGGAAGAGTGAGGTTTGCACCTAATATGGATGTCCAATATTCACAAAAGGGAGATAGTGACTCTCTTTGGTCAGAGGTTATGAAATCCTTCCTTCCCATTGGCTGTGCTTGTGTTGGGCTATTGTTGGGGACGTGTGCATTACTCTTAATGCCCCTAATGTCCCTTTCCTTGTCCAAGGATTGCTCCCCACGTACTAGCAGGGTCACCTTTCACGCCGCTATACTGACCTCGGCATGCTTACTCTCTCTCCTCCAACCACTACATAGTACAATAGTTGTATTAGGGTTTAAATGGGTGAATCACAGTGTGACATTTGTCTTGTGTACCTAGCAACATATCTCGAACTATAACAGGAACATGTTGTTGGACTATTAGGGCAAGAACCAAGATAGAACAATAGAGAAAATGGTAGAAAGTTTGTAAGGAAGTGAGGTAGAGAAAATGCCTCTTCTTTAGTAAGAACACTACTACAGGGCAAGAGACATTCGCCCTTGCTCACCCGTGGTTTTTCATTCATTTCAAAGGGTTTTCCACGTACATCCTATTGTCATCTTTACTTTCCTTGCACTACTTTCTTTTTTGCTCGACGTTATGATATTAAAACTTCCATTTTTATCGTTTTTAAGCTTTTCATCAAAATGTACTATTAGATATCTCATACACTTTTCATATGAGTTTTACAAATCTAACTTGCACGTACAAGATTTGTAAAAATAAGGAACAAACATTAGCCCCACTTGTATTTTTACAAAACTCTCACATTTTGATCTTGTTTTTCTTTTTCTTTTATGTTTTGGGGAGAGAGTGACATAAAAGAGAAGTAAAATTGCATATTTAACCTCATTTTAATAAAAGTGGGTTACGAAACCCTAATTGAGTTAACTTCAGGTAGATAAAATGCCAAATTTTAAACAATGGGTAAGTAACTTAAATTACTTAAATTTCAGCCAAATAACAAGTCGGTAAGTTGCAATTAGCTCTATATATATATATATATATATTTTTTTTTTTTTTTTATTTTGAGTTGTCCATTGGTCAAGTTTGTTTGAATTGCCCACCAACTCGCCACTATACCCAACTTTATCAAGATTTTAGAAACCCAAACCTACTATTGATCTAGAAGACACAGATAGTCAATTGACAAGCTTACAGATTTTTAATGGTTAGATTGGTCGAAATCACCATCCACCTCGTTGATGGTGGCTTATTGCAGAGATCTTGAGATTTTAGCGTGATCTTCACTTGAACTGTGAAAAGCGGCGGTGTGTACAAGGACGAATAACAAGAAGGAATGGTGGTTCGATTGGAATGTATTTTCTGGAATGGAAAAACACCACTCGAATTTATGTTGATTTGTTTAGATGCTCTGCACCCACCATTGACCACCGCACAACTCAAATTTAGTGATTCTCAATTTTGATGACATAGAATTGGAAAATTTTGTCCGATCCAAGCCTAGGTTGAACGACCCTACATTTGATACATGCATTTTTGCCCCTAAAGAAAGGTGTTGAGAGCTTTTAAAGCTCTCAAAGCATCTGTCATTCAGTCATTTATTTCTTTCTCAAAAAAAAAAAAAAATCTGTCATTTACTTTTACTTTTGCTTTGGTAACTAAATATACAATTGAATTGGTTTTTATTTAATTCATTCCAATTGTGTATTCAAAATTTTTTGTCCATTCAACCCTATTTCAACTATCTTCTCCAAAAAAAAAAAAAAAAAAAAAAAGAACCCTATTTCAACCAACAGCAATTTAATTGATGCTTCTCCTCTGCTTTGTTTTCTCTTTGTCCTCTTCTCTATTTAAATCAACACGACCAAAAAAAAAGTAGTACAATATATATATATATATATATATATATATTCAGCCGTAATGACTCTCCTATTTTGTACCATTATATCAAAATTTTTTTTTTTGAAAAGAACCATTATATCATTGCCTATATATAAAAAAAAGCTAATGGTTCTACCTACGGTCATTTTTTGGTTTAGTCAAGTTTTGGAAACTAGCTACTAAAAATGCACCGTTTTAACACTTTCTATAGACACTTCAGTTTTGTTAAATGTCAATGGAAAAACGCCCCACTTCAATTTGGTGAGCTGACATATTTCTTTTTATTTTTTTTATTAGTACACCAGCTTGGTTTGAGCTACATGTTTTTGTTTCTTATATGTATTGTAGGGATGAAAAGCTTAGGAATGTATATTGGACCGTGAGTCCTATCTGAGGACATTTAGTAGTTTGAGAAAAGTAGACGTTGGCGAAAAAGTACAAATCAATGAGTTATGATAGGATTTTGGTTGTGAGGGTTTGGGAAGGTAGTCTGAGGAGAAATGCCTCCTCGACTTAACAGAGTAGAGGTTAGAAGTGTTGACCTGCCATCAAGAGCAACCCTTAGGGCAATTCTACTAGTAAGGGTAAACGTCAGGAGAGAATAGGACAAAGGGAAGCTAAGAAATATCTAAGGAAAAGCTACTACCACCGCATTAAATGTTTTGTAGCTAACTCTTTGGCCGCATTAATGTGGAGGTGATATCTGAACAGTGATATTCAGACTTACAACTACCCCCAAAGACTTTAAGAACGTGCTAATGAGACAAGGATCAAGACAAACAACTTGACTTGCACGTGGAGGGTTGAGATGAAGCATGACAGATTAATATAAAGGAGAAAAACCTCATTACAAGGGATAGGCTGAGAATCTGTAAAAAAAAAAAAAACATTGTTGCATTAAGAATTATAATTGTAATCAAGTCTAAGAGAAATATATTCAAGAACTACTCTCCTTGGACTTTGCCGAGGAAGAATTTCTTTGCATAAAACATGTTTGTCTTTGTTTTCTTATCATCTTTAATCCATTGTGAGTGTTGTCCAATTCATTGAAGTCTAGTTTTTAGCCCACTCTCTACAAATTCTTTGTATTGGGCTCTTTCGGCCTTAATCCTTTTACCTTTTGGGCTTAGGATCCAAACCCTGCCCTTACAATTGGCGCTGTCTGTGGGAATAACTTAAAATTTAGTGAGATCAATGTTCAGCTATGGTAGGCTCGAGGCCAAACCGGGAAGAGTCTGTTGGTTCCCAACGTCAAGACTAGTTTCTCAATCTTGAACGAATGAGGGACCGGGAGGTTAGTGTGCATACCATGCATACTAGTAGGAGCCAATCTCAAAGTGGGAGTCACCTCTCTTATGAAGAGAATACCAGAAGCATGCAATTGGAGATTGACTGTTTGCGAAGGAGGTTATGCCATGAGCGATATAAAGGAACTCCTTCAAGTTCTGACCCTTCTTCTAATGATGATAGGGATAATAGCTACCGGCCCAAGTTAAGGACTCCTCCTAGCGAATCTTTTTCGTGCGATGAGGATCACCATTATAGGCAAAGAAGGAAGAATCTGTCTCGCAAAGGTTTAGGCAACGATGCTATGAGTAAGGTACTGAACTAGATTTCTAAGTCACCTTTTACACGTAGGATTGAAGGGGGGAAATTTCATCGGTGGTTTACTCAGCCAACGTTCACCATGTATAATGGCAGAACAGACCCTGTGGAGCATGTTAGCCACTTCAACCAGAGAATGACTATTCACTCAAAGAATGAGACTTTGATGTGCAAGATGTTCCCATCTAGTTTGGGGCCCATGGTGATGAGATGGTTTGATGGTCTGAAGGCAGGTTCTATTAACTCCTTTAAGGAGCTTACTAAAGCGTTTGGGGCTTGTTTTGTTACTTGCAGTATTGTTCCTCGGCCCTTAGACTCCCTGTTGTCTATTACTATGCGAGAAGGGGAAACCCTGAAAACGTATTTTAACAGATATTGGGAAATGTTTAATGAGATAGATGAGAACTTTAATGATGTAGCTATAAGGACTTTCAAGGTCGGCTTACCTGTTGAGCATGATTTAAGAAAGCCTATTAGGAGTGCGCGTAAGCTCATGGACCGTATTGACGAGTATAAACGGGTCGAGGAGGACCAAAAACAAGGGAAAGGGAAAGTTAAGGTGGTCCCTTAGGATAGAAGGGATTTTAGGTCAGATAGATACAACAATAATTGACATCGAAGAGATTTTGCTGGGCAATTTGGATCTACTACTACTTAGGTGGTTAGAACTGTGTTCTGAGAGCCTGTGCACCAAATCTTGGAAAAAATTAAGAGTGAGCCATACTTTAAATGGCCAAATAAGATGGGGGGAGATCCCACGAAGCGCAACCAAAGCCTTCATTGCCAATACCACCAAGAGCAGGGGCATACTACAGAAGATTGCAAGACGTTATGAAGTCATTTGGAGTAATTGGTTAAGATCGGGAAGTTAAAGCAATTCTTGTATCAACCCAATGGATAGGGTAGTAAGGCAAGGTCGGCAGCTTAGAGAGATGCTTCTACAAGACCACCTTTAGGTACAATTAGTGTCATTCTTGCCGCTCTAGAAAGAACTGGTTCTTAGCCATCCAGGGTGATGTCTATAGCTCAGCCACTTGCAGAAGACTTGTCCCCTGATCTGAAGAGGGGTAGAGTGGAGGTCTAACCAGCTTTGAGCTTTTCTGATGAGGATAAAGTTGGAACCTTGCAGCCACATGATGATGCCCTTGTAGTTACTCTCAAGATGGGAGGGTATGATGTGAAGAGGATGTTGGTAGATCAGGGCAGCGGTGTAAAGATCATGTACCTTGATTTATATAAGGGGCTTAAATTGAGACCTGGTGACTGACCTGCTATGATTCCCCTTTGGTAGGTTTTGATGGGAAAACTGTTATCCCAAAGGGCCAGATTAGATTACCTGTGCAAGCAGGATCAAAAGTGGTAGAAGTAAACTTCATTGTGGTGGATGCCTACTCCCTCTACACTACTATTGTGGCAAGACCCTGGCTTCATGCCATGGGGGCCGTTTCTTCCACCCTACACTTGAAGGTAAAATATCCATCTTGGGACTAGGTTGAGGAGTTGGTTGGGAGCCAGTTTATGGCTAGGTAGTACTTGATGGCTGCAATTAGACATCAGACTAGAGAGCAGTCCTCGACCTCTACCGAGTAGGGATTATAGCAATCAATGATGCTAGTTTTGTCCACAGAGGTAGTGGGAGAAGGGGCAAAATGTGAGGAATAAGAAAAAATTGTTATTAGTAATGATGAGGAGAAGTTTTTCCAAGTTAGAGTTCAGTTGCCTCCTCAGAAGAAGGAAAAGCTGATAGTATTTCTCAAGAAGAATTTTAATGTGTTTGCGTGGAGTGCTTACAAAGCTCCAGGAGTAGATCTAGATTTTATCTACCATCATTTAAATGTCAATCCATCTATCATTCCCATAAAGCAACCACCTCGGCGCTCATTTAAGGAGCATCTTGATGCTGTCAAGGAGGAGGTGGTCAAGCTTAAGAAGGCAGGAGGTATAAAAGATGTGTTTTACTCGGAGTGGTTAGCCAATACGATAGTGGTGAAGAAGAAAAATGGGAAGTGGCAAGTATGCGTAGACTTCATCAATTTAAATAAAGCTTGCCTAAAGGACCCCTTCCCTATGCTTCAAATAGATCAGTTAGTGGATGCAACTGTAGGCCATCCTCAGATAAAATTTCTAGATACCTTTCAAAGGTACTATCAAATACCATTAGCTTTGGACGATTAGGAGAAGACAAATTTTGTTACGCCCAATGGAAACTATCATTATAGAATGATGCCCTTTGGGTTGAAAAATGTAGGGTCTATCTATCAGAGGATGATGACCAGGATGCTTGAACCTCAACTGGGCAAAAATATTGAGGTTTACATAGATGATATGGTGGTGAAGAGTAAGTTAGAGTCTGAGCACGCGAATGATCTCGAGAACATTTTTGAAATAATGAGGAAACACAAATTGTGCCTTAATGCTTCTAAGTATTCTTTTGGTGTTAGCTCAAGCAATTTTCTAGGTTATATGGTCACCCATTGTAGAATTGAAGTTGACCCTGATCAGATTTGAGCAATTAACAATTTGTAGCCTCCTCGAAATCCCAAAGAAGTCCAGAAGTTGACAGGAATGACTGCTACTCTGAATTGATTCATCTCTCGGTCCGCAGACCAGTGTTGGCCTTTCTTCCAATTGTTGCATAAATGGAAGGGATTTGAGTGGACCGAAGAGTGTGCCTTGGCCTTCCAGCAGTTGAAGGAATATCTTTCTCGACCACCCATTATGTCTAAGCCTGAGGAAGAGGAGGTTTTTTTTTTTTGCTTACATTGTTGTAGCCTCTCATGCTGTAAGCTTAGTACTGATACGAGTTGATAATAGGGTGCATAAACTAGTTTATTATATGAGTAAATCGTTGCATGAAGCAGAAATTCATTATTTACCATTAGAGAAGCCCATCCTGGCAGTTGTGCGTGCTACACGGAAGCTCACTCATTACTTCCAGGCTCACACAATAGTGGTTTTAACCTAACTTCATTTTCAATCATTACTTCAGAAAGTTGATTACACAAGAAGAGTTGCCAAGTGGGGTACAATCCTAGGGGCTTTTGACATCAAGTATATGCCTCGTACCTCAATTAAGGGCCATGTCCTTGCAGATTTGATGGCTGAGTTTACTGAGTCTACATTGGAAGAGGACAGAGAGAAGCAGGATATGGATAGAAAATCAGTTGGAATGATTTCCTCACAAGGACTTCTATCTTGGAAGGTATACATTGATGGTGCAGCAAATCAAAGAGGATCTGGAGTAGGGCTAGTTGTAGTATCTCCTTAAAAGATTATTATTGAGAAGTCCTTAAAGTTGGGCTTCTCGGCCATGAACAATGAGGCTGAGTATGAGGCTTTGTTGGTAGGAATGGCTATGATTCAGAAAATGGGAGGAAAAATAATGGAGGTATTTTCAGATTCAAGGTTGGTTGTAGGCTAGGTAAATGGAGAATTGGAGGCTAGAGATTTGAGAATGTAAAAGTATTTGAATCAAGTTAGGCACTTGCAATCTGGGTTTGAGTCTTTCACCTTACAGTAAATCCCTAGAAGCAGAAATATGCATGCTGAATCTCTTACCACTTTTGCAACCTCCTCGATGCAAGGTTTACTTTAGATTATCCTAGTTAAGGATTTATGTAAGCCTACTGGGATGAAGAGGGGGAAGGTCAAGGTTCATCAAATTAGGGTAGGTTCTAGTTGGATGGATCCTATTGTGCTGTTCCTTAAGGATGACATCTTACTCGAGAAGAAGGGGGAGGTTCATAAAGTACGAAGAAAAGCTCCTCGTTTTTTGGTTGTCCGAAGATCAAAAGTTATACAAGCGTTGTTTTTTTTTAGGGATGGCAATAAAAGTCCGGCCTGCGGGTACCCGGCCTGGCCCGACCCTAATGGGCCGAATTTTACCCGATCCGATACATAATAGGGTCGGATATGGATTTTTTTAAAAAAACCACGGAGCGGGTCCGGGTCGGGTCCTGGATTATGCATACCTGGCCCGAACCCGACCCGTATACATATATAATATTAAAAAAAAAACCTAGATATAATACTCTCTTTCTCTTCTCAGATTTTATTTTCCAAACCCTAACCCTCACCCTCACCTCTCAGCCGCCCCTCTCTCTCTCTCTCTCTCTCTCACTCTCTCACAGATGCTCTCACACACTGTCGCCGGCCACCTACAAACCCTAACCCTCACCTCTCAGCCACCCCTCTCTCTCTCTCTCACAGAGGCTCTCACACACTGCCGCCGGCCACCTACTTTTGCTGATCTTCGAACAAACTACAATACAAATCCAAATCCTTGCTGCCATCGTCATCTCTCATCGCCGTCGTTGTGGTCGTCATCTTCGATTCATTACTGGCGTTGCACCATCATCTTCATCGCAAATCTCACAGCGATACTGAAACGGCACCGTCGCAGCATAGAGCCTCTCAACAATCCCATCACTTCATTGCTTCAACACCTGAAGTCTCTTGAACCATTCTTGAAATCATCTATATCCATTATTTTGTCCTTTTTTTTTTTTTTTTTTTTTTTAAATTATAAATTGTATCTGAAATGTAACAATATCATATTGAAGATTGAAAATAGTTTCTATTTGTGATTTTTATTTTATTTTTTTTATGGGTGTGATTTGTATTTCTGTTTATGTTTGTGATCGAAACAGTTTGTGGTAGTGATTTCTATGGTTGTAATTTTTTTTTTAATATTGGATCGGATTGGGCTTCTGAATAAAAGGCAGAAGTGGCTTAACGGGGCTCGCGGGAATGGTCTAGGCCCCGCAAAAAAAATTCGATTAATAATCAGGCTGGGTCTGGGTCGCGGGTCCAGGCCCGCGGGTCAGGTCCGGGTATCAAAAAATCCAGCCCGAACCCGACCCGTTGCCATTCCTAGTTTTTTTGGGCCATATATGCTATGCGTCCATCCTGAAGTAGTAGAGCCACTTCTAGAAGAGTTACACGAAGGGATTTGTGGAAGTCATACAAGAGGCAGATCATTGTTTCACAGGGCCCTCACTCAATGGTATTGGTGGCCAAATATGCAAAAGGTAGCATAAGAATACATGAAGAAGTGTGACCAATGTTAGAGGTTTGCTTTAAACATTCATCAGCTAGGAGGTGTCCTTAATCCTCTGTCTAGTCCCTAGCTTTTTGCTCAATGGGGCTTGGATATTATAGGGCCCTTCCCTAGAGTAGTAGGAAATGGGAGATGAATTTTGGTCGGCACTGATTACTTCACTAAGTGGGTAGAAATTGAGCCACTGGCAAATATTAGGGATGTGGATGCTAAGAGGTTTGTGTGGAAGAATATTGTCACTCGATTTGGAATTCCTCTTACCCTCATCTCAGATAATGGGCTTTAGTTTGATAGTAAAGTTTTCAAGAGGTACTGTTGTGAATTGAGAATCAAGAATAGGTATTTAACTTTGGCTTATCCACAAGGGAATGGACAGGCCAAGGCTGTCAATAAGGTCATAGTGAATGGACTCAAAAAGAGGTTAGATGATACAAAGGGTAAATGGGTGGAAGAGCTACCACATGTTCTCTGGACATATCGGACTACCCATCGTAGGTTAACAGGGGAAACATACTTTTCAATGACTTATGGGGCCAAGGCTATGATTCCTCTGGAGATTGGATTTCCAATGCTAAGGACAAGCTTGTTCATTCCAAAAAGCAATGACAGCTTTTAGAGAAAATCTTGGATTTGATTGAAGAGCGGAGAGAAAATGCCATGGTTTAGCTAGCATATTATCAACAGAAGCTCAAACAGGGGTATAACTCAAGTGTGAGATTAAGACCATTAATGCTTGGAAACTTAGTTTTAAGAAAGGTTGTTGGTACTGCAAAAACTCAGCATGGGAAAAATTGGGGCCCAATTGAGAAGGGTCATATTGTATCACCTCGGTAGCTGGTATAGGAGCTTATTTCTTAGAAGATTTAGATGAAAATGTCATACAATGTCCTTAGAATATAAATAACCTACAAAGGTATTATTATTAATGAAAGGTGACTCTGCAATGTTTTTATTTCTGACATTGTGCGTTGTGTTTATTACTTGTTGAATATTAAACAGAACCTTGGTTATGTTTGGTTCCTCGGACCACATACTTTGGGTAAATTAGTATACTTGATTATTTATGGAAGAACTAAACAAAACGTTAGTCATTTCTGGTTCCTTAGACCACGTACCTTGGGTAAATTAGTGTTTCTCATTATTGGTCTAGGTATCAAATAGAATCTTGGTCATGCCTAGTTCCTCGGACCACATACCTTAGGTAAATTGATATTTCTTATTATTTGTTTAAGTATTAAAGAGAATCATGGTTATGTCTGGTTCCTCGGACCACATACTTTAGGTAAATTAATACTTCCTAAGCAAATATTCAAGCGTTAAACAGAACCTTGGTCATACTGGGCTCCTCAGACCATATACCTTGGACAAATTAACAATATTTGGTATCTTCCTAGGTGTTAAACAGAACCTTAGTCATGTTTGGTACCTCGGACCATATGCTATGGGTAAATTAACACCTATCACTGTTTTGATATGCTGTCAAGTGGATGAGCAGGTGAAACTGTAAGTAAGTACCTGGTTTACCATTATTTAAGGTTGAAAAGAAAAGCCTAAAACACATATACTCAAGCGAATTACTTGTTTCAGACGTATAAGGTACATTTTCGAAGTCAAGAGTACATTCTCTTAAAGGTTGTAGGCCTGAAAGACTTAACTTATTATGTTATTGATTGCATAGATTGTGGTAGTTATATTATTACTTGAGTAAGCAATTGTTAAAGTCCAGAATGAGAATATATCATGAATTGAAAGGGATTATAGATCATACTTATATTGATTAAGTTCAAAGTAAGACATAAATTAGGTTTGGCATTGCATAATTATAATGAAGCATAAAAGAAAGTTAACACTTATCATTAGATAAAGCCTTGAAAAAGGGAAAAAGAAGTACAACTTTAAAGATATAAATTACAGTTACATGAAAACAAAAAAGTCTATAGACTTTAGCCTAAGCCCTATTTGATCTTTAATGGAGGGTTGTCTTTTCCTGTAGCCTTGGTGGACTTAGCAGTTTCAGCAGCTGTGGAGGCTGGACCTTTGCCCTTGGGGTCCTCCTTGGCAGGCATGGAAAGGGTAGCTAGGACAATCTCCAGGCTCTGAGATGTTTCCTTACCCTTAGAGGAGTCCTTGGGCATAGCTAGAGGCTTGGTGGCATTAAGGACCACCCCTTTAGTTGTATCTTTCTCCCTTTCAGCTATCTTAGTCAGTCCTGCATCTTTTGAAGGACTATTGGAAGAAGGGAGGGCCTTGGTAGGACTGCCCTGGTTAGGATCTGTCTCCTTGGAAGCAACTTCAACTCTGGGGCTTGGAGGGCTTGATGCTTGGATTGCAGGGGGATAGTAGACATTGTCTGCTCTCCTAAGGGTAGAGGACCAGCCTGGTTAAGGGCTCCATTCCATACTTGGAGGCAGTATGTTCTACACACCCTCGAGACTTTAGCCTTGAGTGCCTTTTCGGTCTCTGTTACCCCCACTTTGTAGCCATCCTGTTCAGCATTGTTTATGGCCTTCTTAGCCTCTTCCAGCTTTTTCTTCAAGACCCCAATCTGCACTTTGGCTACAGTTAGCTGGTCTTCAGTCTAGCAAAGTTGTTTGCATTGACTCTTCGCCTGCCTCTCTGCTCTTTGCAGGGCAGCCTCAACACTTTTCTTATCTTTGTCAGCCTCGGTTAGTTTGTTGTTTAGCTCTTGAATCCTTTTCTTGGCTACATTAAAGGCGTCCACAGCTGCAATGCGCCTCCCCTCCTTAACCTTCACCTGCTTATGGGAGCTGTTCACCAACTCCTCGGCCCTATATGCATCTTGAACAGCATTTCAAGGAAAAAACATAATGGTTAGATAAAAGCAATCATAACCTTAGGTAAAAAAAATAAAAATAAAATCATTTAAAAGGCTTACTATGGTAAGGTCCCTCTTCAGACTGAGGAACACTTCATGCCTTTTCATGGACTTGAGATCGACCATGTCCCCGGGCAGCAAAAGGGCCTACTCCACGGCGTTGGCCACATACTCGGCCTTCTTGTGTTGGAAGTCCCTTATAGAGGCATTAGTTGGAAGCAGAGCTTCGTCTAACACCAAGGCGGGGTTTCAGGCTGGTATCTTAACTTGGCAGTCATTCCCCCTCTCCATCACGGATCCTTCACTTGAGGTCCTTGTGTGAGTGGTCTTGGCTGATTTGGCTCCCTTTTGGCGCTCACCTTATTTGGAAGGAAGGCCCTTCCTTTCCTTCACCACCCCTTTCCCCTTCTAGTCTCTCTTCCTCTTCTTGTCGACAGGGTCAGGTTAGGAAGCCTGAGTAGAGGGAGGGGTGAAAGGCTTGGTCTGGATTGACTTTTTGGGCACGTTACCTCCAGCGTGAGACTCCAATAGATCCAGGAGACTTGATTTGGTTTTGCATTGTAGCACTATAGCATCAGGGATAATGGAAGCTTCTTAGGTGTGGCTTACTTGGGCTGGGGGAAGATGGTTGAAGTCACCAGCTGGAACTTCTAGGGATTGGGGTTGGTTAAAGACCTTGAAGTCATCCTCGGAGTTCGAGACTTCAACCACTTCTTCTTCTTCTTCTTCTTTGATAGCTGGCTGGGAAGGAGTCGCTTTTTCCTCAGCTATGTATTGGGAAGGTAATTCTATTTGCTGTACGCATTCTAGAGCAGGGCTCAAGTTAAGGAAGCCTGGTACGATGATATTGATCAAGTGAAGGCAGTGGTCTTTTGCTTTGATCACGTACTTGAGCGCCTGAAAGCTGGACAAGATGGGGTTGTAGCCAAGGATGAGGTGGGCTGCTCTAAGTTGGCCATCTTTATAGACAAAGATCTTGGCCTGGAGTATGTTGGTCAGTTTTGGATCGTTGACAAGGCTAAAGTTTGGGATAACAGAGTACTTATTTGCAGGTTCATTAGAAGCAAAAATGTTGTTAGAAAATAGCATATATAAAAGAAAAAGTAAATTACAAGTACAAATAGAAAGATTAAGCAAAGAAAATGTTAGTAAGAAAAAAGGGTATTGTTAGAATCATAAACCTAGACCTAAAGTACCCCACCTGGTGTCCCTTCTCTGGTCAGCTAGTGAAGCCTATCGTGCCACTCCCCTAAGACGATTAGAAAATCCTTATTCATACCTTTGTTAGACTCAGGGAGACATGATATGAGCCTAACAGCGGGAACTCTAGTTTTTAGGTAATACCACTGCCCTGTTAGTTTATGACGATTGTAAATCCAATTAACGTCATGATGGGTGAGGTTCACACCCATCTTCTCATTGAGGGTATCTATGCTACCTAGAATCCTAAACATATTGGGGGCGCATTGGGTGGGGGTGAGTCTTTGGCAATCAAGTAATCCCTGGTTACTTTACCCATAGGGATTCTCATCCCACCCTCTATGAAGGCGATCATCAGGATTCGATATAGAAAGGTTAAAAGTGGTAGGGAGGCGAGCTGAAGTTAGGGGGGCCGAGGAAGAAAAGCCTCTAAATAAAGAAAAATAGATGAAAATATGAGAAGAAAAAAGAAATATACTAAAAACGACTTACGGAAGGGAAGAATTGAAGAAGGACTCCTCGGACTAGTTCTTGAGATTTGAGAGTGCAAAAAGTGAAGCAAATAAAGTCTTCAGGCAATATATGTATGAGAGGGAAAAGCAAGCAGGAGTATTCCTGCCCAAGTCCCCATAAAATCTCCCATCGTTGGATCTCCATTGTACCGTAGAGTGTGGGGAACATGGAGCCACAAAAATTAAATGTAGACGCGCCCCGGATGCCGAAACGTTAGGAGCGTGCTTTTGGGCAGTTGAAAAGACACTTGCAGAGACAGAGATGACGTGTGAGAAGAACATGGTAATTGTTATAATATCGAAATCCTTTTTTTTTTTCCCGAGGAGCAAAAGAGGAGAATTTTGAGGGGCTATTGTATGGATGAAAAGTCCAGGAATGTATATTGGGTCGTGGGCCCTGTCCGAGAACATTTAGTAGTCTGAGGACAAGTAGACGTTGGCAAAGAAGTACATATCAATGAGTTATGATAGGATTTTGGTCGTGAGGGTTTGAGAAGGTAGTCCGAGGAGAAATGCCTCCTTGGCTTAACAAAGTAGAAGTCCAAAGGGTTGACCTGCCATCAAGAGCGACCCTCAGGGCAATTCTACTGGTAAGGGTAAACGTCGGGAGGGAATAGGATAAAGGGAAGTTAAGAAATATCTAAGGGAAAAGACACCTGCAGAGACAGAGATGACGTGTGAGAAAAACAGGGTAATTGTTATAATATTGAAATCCTCCTTTTTTTTCCCAATAAGCAAAAGAGGAGAATTTCGAGGGTCTATTGTATGGATGAAAAGCCCAAGAATGTATATTGGGCCGTGAGCCTTGTCCGAGGACATTTAGTAGGCTGAGAACAAGTAGACGTTGGCGAAGAAGTACAAATCAATGAGTTATGATAGGGTTTTGGTTGTGAGGGTTTGAGAAGGTAGTCTGACGAGAAATGCCTCCTCGGCTTAACAAAGTAGAAGTCAGAAGGGTTGACCTGCCATTAAGAGCAACCCTCAGGGCAATTCTACTGGTAAGGGTAAACGTCAAGAGGGAATAGGATAAAGGGAAGCTAAGAAATATCACAGGGAAAGTTGCTACCACCGCATTAAATTTTTTGTAGCTAACTATCTGGCCGCATTAATGTGGAGGTGATACCTGAACAGTGATATTTAGTCTTACAACTACCCCCAAAAACTTCAAGAAGGTGCTAATGGGATAAGGATCAAGACAGGCAACTTGACCTACACGTGGAGGTTTGAGATGAAGCAAGATAGATTAATATAAAGGAGAAAAACCTCATTACAAGGGATTAGTTGAGAATTTGTCTAATAAAAAAAAAAAAAAAAAACATTGTAGTATTAACAACTATAATTGTAATCAAGTCTAAGAGAAATATATTCAAGAACTACTCTCCTAAAACTTTACTGAGGAAGAATTTCTTTGCATAAAACTTGTTTGTCTTTGTTTTTTTATCATCTTTAATCCATTGTGAGTGTTGTCCAACTCATTGAAGCCTAGCTTTCAGTCCACTCTCTACAAATTCTTTTGTATTGGGCTTTTTTGGGCTTTAATCCTTTTACCTTTTGGGCTTAGTATCCAAACCCTGCCCTTACATATATATATATATATATATATATATCAATTCTGGGGTGGTAAATTATTATTCTAATTTAAACTTACCAATGAAATCTTTTTTGTCCACCAATAACAACACGTAATAACCTACTGCTTATGAATTGTGATGAAAATGTTGTAGAAATAACATTTCTCTTGATAAAATGTTAAGATATTTTATTATCGTCACAATATTTTCACAAGTCGAAGCAAAATATAAGAAAGTTATTAAGGTATTATGAAAATGTTGTGCCATTTTTGTGTTTCTAGAATTTTTTTTTATTAATCAATTTTTGTTGAGCCAAAATTCACTGTTTCATGTACAGTTTTCTTGGATTGAATTTTGTATTTTGTTTTGTATTTTTTTTCTTTGTGCTCAATTTTAAGTAAAAACACAGTTTTACATACCAAAAAAAAAAAAACCTTAGGATTAAATCACTTTTCATCTTTTATGTTTAGAGTAGTTCACAATTCCTCTTTAAACTTTAAAATCAGGCAATTTCTCCCTTAATATTTTGGAAAAGAGCAAATATGTCATATTGTTATTCTCTCAATTAAACCCTAATGAAAACTTATGATTTTTAAAATATTCCATTGTGTAATGTCTGTTCAGGGGAAAAATTTGATGTTCCCAAATAAAATATGGGGTAGCCAAGCCAAAACTCGACAATGGGCCCTTGAAATAAAACCCAAAGGCTTTCGGTGTTGTGTAAGTCCGCCCAAGCAAGAGATGGAGGCTGCACCCTAACAAGAAAATAACAATAAAGCACAATAAACACTTTACCGTTGTTAGTTTGTTATATTATTAGTCCTTTTATAGCATTATAGTTCAAATCAGTCTTCTAGCGGTGCGGTATTATCTCTAGCGGTAGGGTAATTCCAGGTTAATAAGTGTGTTTACATGGTAAAAATCATGTGTTTTCCTTATTATTGTTAAGTCAACACAAGGGAAAACTTCCATAGTATCCAAAACATTATGGCCTTCATAATAATAATAATAAACAACGATTAAAGGCTCCATAGTTACATATAAAAGAGGAAAAATAGTATGGAATGAAGGGAGAGAAAGATCCCCAGCTCAGTGCAGCAAGTATTAAGCTAAGATTTTGGTGAGTGTGTATTTATAAGGCATGAATGAGATGAATGTGAGCTTTTTTTGAGTGAGATGGAGCCTTTAATGGGCTGTGATTGTGTGAAGGGGAAAAAAGGGTATCTGATGTTTTGGATGAGTGTGGCCTCAAGATGATTAGTGGTGAGCTTAAGGGAAGCTAAACCACGAGCAAAATAGCAAATAAACCCAGAGTTTCAGAAAGGGTAGCTGTCCCCTAGTGGGCTGAGGTGTTCATCTTTTTATAATGGTGCTTTAGAGAAGCGTTAATTAAAAAGAATCCAAAAACATAGGACTACTCAGAGGTAGTGAATCAAGGTTAATCTTCCTTGGATTTTTGGTCAGAAGTAGGAGATTTACTTTAGGAACTGCCTTGCCTCTTTGGGTAATGATGGGATTTTAGAGTGCTTTGTGTTAAATGCCAGGATTTCTGGGACTGAGCCTAATCAATGGGATCAAGGCATGTATTAGGAACGAATCCTAATGTTGCAATTGAGATTTGGTCCCCCAAGAAGTAAGATTCAACACCCCAAGCCAGGTGTTAAACTCTGAGTCCACTTTAGGGGGTTCCGTTGGAGACCTCCAAACCACATGTTCCCAAATTTTCTCCTTTAGGATTCATGGGCTTGGCACATGAATCATGTCTTGAACGTTTTTAATATTTATAGCATCAATTTGTTGAGGTTTGGATAACTTGGTTTCAGCTCTCCTTCCACTGAAGGTACAGTCTTGAGGAAGATGATGGAGTTCCATCATTCTTCAGACTTCAGCTAATGTAACAGCCCTCAAGCACTGTTCACGTCAAGTAGAGGGTGTCAGAAAACTGATTTTTGGTTTTCAATTTTGGGTTTGTGTTTGTGTTTCTGGGTTTGTGTTTGTATTTTTGGGTTGGTATTCTTGGTGTTCTTGTTGAAGATACTTTTAGATCTTAATTCATGTGAATTTTGATTTTTATTTCTGTTTTGATTTTTTTTTTATTTAGTTAAAATTAATAAATTAATTTTTTAAATTTAGATGCTGACGTGGCATTTTTAATGCCAAATAATATTTTTTATTATTATTTTAATGGCCACGTCAGCTTTTAGTGTGCCAAGAGTGCACTCCGTTTGCCACGTGTGCATTTTCCGTTTCTAATGTAACGGCAAGGACCAAAACGAGAGGAGTTTTTCAGGATAGGGACTAAAAGCGGTGGAAATAAAAGTTAGGAACCAAAGTGGGAATCTTGTGAAAATGTAAGGATGAAAATGTGGTTTTCGCCAAAAAAAAAAATTGTTAAGTCAAAGAATTTGTGGAGACAGGGTAACGGTTAGAGAAGATGAAACATAATTCTACTAGCTTTTAATGGGAACATGTATAGTATCAGATTAATTTAACCTAATATTATAATTGATTCAACCATTTTTTGTGGCTCTTAATAATATGAGATGTGGAACTACTTTTTTGGCTCTCAATATTAACATGCTTAAGCTGATGTAGTAGGTGAGTTTCATGAGAGCAATGCTACAACAATAATTGAGTTGACAAGTTTGGAGGATAGGTTTTAATTTAGACTATTGACATCACTTGTTCATTTATCATTAACAATTTGTCATCTTGATAGTTGAGAAATATTTTCTAAAATTTTTTGTGGCACTAGAGTCATTGGTTATAGTTTAATGCTTTGTTTTTTTTTTCCCCCCGTTATACTACTAGATTTGTAGAAATTTTGGACTAATGGTTCTATCAATAAACAAAAGAGAGCATAAATATCTAGTTTACAATGAGACAAACGGTTTTGGGCTCAATGATAGATCGAACAATAACCAAAACTCAAAAGAACAATGACAAAGCAGAGTCGAGGGGTTTAAATAAAAAAGAAGCGTAGGCCAAATTAGGAAAATCATGAGTCTAAATAACACTCAGATGGTTTTTACCAGTAAGCTTGAAGCTTTTTAAGTGCAAAATTTTGTCAATAAAGAAAAAAATTAACACAATATAAGTTTGACAGTATTGCAATATCAATGCCACTTAGGGTGTGTTTGGTTGGGGTGAAAATAGAAATGATGGAAAATAGGGAGAGGAAAATATGGTGGAAAATGTTGTTTTCCACTGTTTGGTTAGAGAAGGAAAATAGGAGAGACTGAAAACAGGGGAGAAAGTTTTCTCCACTGGACCCATTTTTATAATCCTCCCAAATGGGGGGAAAATGTGGAGAGAAAAGTGTTGTGAAAGCACTTTTACACAAATACCCTCACCTACCCCTTATTCATGACCTAATGACTTTCTCTTCTCATCTTTATCACTTTTGCCTCTTCACAACACACCAACATCCAGGTTTTCTTCTCTTTTTTTTTTTTTTTTTCAACGTGACCTGATCAAGTTGATACAAAATTTTTTGCCCAATTAAATTTATATGTACATTATTATAATTTTTACATTATAATAATAATAAAAATAATAATAATTGTGGGGGATGAAAGCCCAAAACTTCTTAGTGGGCCTGGGGTATCATGTCGAGGGGTATTTTATTTCTAAATAGCAATAGCTGGATGGGAGGGCCCATCTGAGGACAGGGAAGCCTGAAACGAATGAGGGTTGTGGTCCGAAGAGGTTACGATCATTCCAAGGAGCATATTATTGGTCCGAAGAGGTCTTCTCCCTCGGATACAAGTAGTCTTCGCCAATCAGACGTGTGGATGGTCCGAATGATTCTCCTAGCAAGCCCGGTGATAAGGATAAGCCCTAGGTATGCTTGGAGATGATAAGAATGAAGAAATATCTAAAGGAAAAGCTGCTACCACCATATTTAATGCACTGCAACAGCTTTTCTGGCCGCATTTATGTGGAGAAGACCCCTGAACAGTGAAACCTCAGCTACCGCCACTCACAAAGAACTAAAGTAGGCGCATGACGTGACATGCACTCAAGTGGATATCCAGATGAGGAACAGGTGGACGATGGAGATGATGGAGAAGGGTGCTATATAAAGAAGGTCGATCCCTGATAAAAAGGGGAGGAAAAAGAGGGAAAAAGAAAGGAGAAAAGCTTTACTGTAGTTCTGAATGTTGTAATTACTGTTCATTCAATAAAACGTCTCTTCGAACATTCACCTAAGAAGCCTCTGTGTCATTATTTTATGTTATTTCCGCCTCACGTAACCTAGCCAACCATTGTTTAATTCAGATCCAGCCCAGCTTTTTCACCCACTCTCTACAAATTCATTGTGCTGGGTTCGTTGGGCCTCTAACCCACCCTTTTTGGGCTTGGGCTACAAAAACTGACCCTACAATTGGCGCCGTCTGTGGGAAGAGCTGGTGCAGGGGAGAAAACAACAGTAGGTGATGGCTGAACCAAGTCAGCAAGAAGCAGAATCTAGGGCATCTCAGCACGTGGACCCTTTTTTCAACTTGGAGAGAAGACAAGACCGCGAAGGTAGTGTACACACCGTGCCCCTTGACCAGAGCCAATCACACAGTGGGAGTCACATATCCCATGCGGAAAAGAATCGAGATTTGCAGCGAGAGGTTGAAAAGCTAAAAAGGGAGTTGCGCCATGCAAAGAGGAAACGGGCTTCCTCGTATTTCGATGAGGACCCTGATGACGAGCAAGACGTTACTTATCAACATAAATCCAGGACACCAGCCAGTGAGTCCTATTCTTATGAAGAAGAATCCCATCGTAAGGGGCAACGTAGAAGTCCATCACATGAAGACGTGGGAAATGACGCCATAAGCAGGGCTCTAAATCAGATTTCTAGGTCACCCTTCACGCACAGGATTGAGGAGGCGAGACTTCCTCGGCGCTTTAACCAACCAACGTTCACCGTCTACAATGGTAAGATGGACCCCGTGGAACACGTGAGTCATTTTAACCAGAAGATGGCTGTCTACTCCAGGGACGAGGCACTGATGTGCAAGGTTTTCCCCTCCAGTCTTGGACCAGTCGCGATGAGGTGGTTCGATGGACTAATCCTAAATTCCATCAGCTCTTTTAAAGAGCTCACCTAAGCCTTTGGTTCACGTTTTGTCACCTGCCGAAGAGTGGCCCGACCTTTGTCGTCATTGCTGTCTTTAAGCATGCAGGAAGGAGAAACCCTGAAGGTGTATTCGGATAGATATTGGGAGATGTTTAACGACATGGAGGGCAATTTTGATGCAATGGCCCTAGAAACATTTAAGCTCAGTCTTCCTACCGACCATGGTTTAAGGACATCTTTGTCTGGCAAACCTGTTACTAGCATGCGTCAGCTAATGGATCGCATTGAGAAGTATAAGAGAGTCGAAGAAGATCAGCAACAAGGAAAAGGCAAGGACAAGGTTATCCCCCAGGAGAGGAGGGACTTCAGGTCGGATCGATACCACAATAACAAACCGAGGAGGGATTTTCCTGCGCAGTCAGGATCAGCCAATCCCCAGGCAGTCAACACCGTATTCAGAGATCCAGTCCACCAAGTTTTGGAAAAGGTTAGGAACGAGCCATTCTTCAAGTGGCCGAATAAAATGGTAGGGAATCCTGATAGGCGCAATCGCAATCTCTATTGCCAGTACCACCAGGATCATGGACACATGACCGAGGACTGCAGAAGTTTGTGGGATCATTTGGATCAGCTGGTCGGTGAAGGGAAATTGAGGCATCTCTTGCATCACTCCAGTGGTCGAGGGGGCCAGATGAACTCAGAGTCCAGAAGGGACGATCCTTTAAAACCCCCTCTGGGAACTATCAACGTTATCTTTGCAGCCCCAGGAAGAACAGGATCCTGGCCATCTAAGGTCATGTCAGTAGATCGGTTGCCTGCGAGGGACTTTGGCCAGGGTCCAAAGAGATGCAAATTGGATGGTCATCCAGTTTTAGGGTTCTCGGATGCTGACAAGGTGGGGACTGTCCAGCCTCATGATGATGCGTTGGTCATAACCCTCAGAATCGGAGGGTACGATGTGAAGCGGGTGATGGTTGACCAAGGCAATGCTGCAGAAATTATGTACCCTGATCTCTACAGGGGGCTGAACCTCAAACTCAGTGACTTAACGCCGTATAGTTCTCCATTGATTAGTTTCGAAGGAAGGGCCGTGACCCCTAAGGGCCAAATATGATTGCCTGTGCAGACTGGCTCAGAGGTGGTGGAGGTGGATTTCATAGTTGTAGACGTCTTTTCGCCCTATACGGAAATTGTAGACAGACCTTGGCTTCATGCTTTGGGGGCAGTTTCTTCCACCTTACATCAGAAAATCAAATACCCATCCGAAGGCCAGGTTGGCGAAATCCGCGGGGACCAATCCGTGGCTAGACAATGCTTGGTGGTTGCCATTCAACATGAGCCAGAAGCCGAGTCACCGGCAAAAGCCGAAGAGGGCTTATAGCAATGAAAGCATCAGTTATCGCCCACTAAAGATCCGGATAAGGGCGCAGGGTGCGAAGATTTAACAAAAGTCATCATTGGGGATGATCCTGAAAAATTCTTTCGGGTCGGATCCTAGTTACCTTTACAGGAAAAGGAGAAGTTAGTGCAACTCCTTAAGGAAAACCTCGACGTATTCGCCTGGAACGCTTATGAAGCCCCTGGGGTGGATCCGGAATTCATATGCCACTATTTGAAAGTAAATCCTATGGTTACCCCTAAGAAGCAGCCTCCTCGGCGTCCATCTAAAGAACATGCCGAAGCAGTTAGAGAAGAAGTAGCAAAGCTCAAGCAGGCTGGAGCTATTAAAGAGATTTTCTACCCAGAGTGGTTGGCAAATACTGTGGTGGTAAAGAAGAAGAACGGGAAATGACGAGTATGTGTGGACTTCACTGACTTAAATAGGGCGTGCCCTAAAGATCCATTTCCTATGCCAAAAATCGATCAGCTTGTAGATGCCACTGTCGGACACCCCTGGATGAGCTTCTTGGACGCATTTCAAGGCTATCACCAGATACCCTTAGCCTTGGATGACCAGGAGAAGACTGCTTTTGTAACTCCCATTGGTAATTACCATTATAAAGTGATGTCATTCGGCTTGAAAAATGCGGGTTCCACTTACCAAAGGATGATGACGAGGATGTTTGAACCACAGCTAGGCAAAAATATCGAGATTTACATAGACGACATGGTGGTGAAGAGCAAAGTGGTGGCCGAGCATGTGAAGGATCTAGAAAGTACTTTTAGAGTTCTCAGGAAATACAAGCTGCGCTTGAATGCTTCTAAGTGCTCATTTGGTGTGGGATCAGGCAAGTTCCTAGGATATATGGTGACTCACAGAGGAATTGAGGTCAACCCCGATCAGATAAAGGCTATCAATGAGCTACAAGCTCCTCGGAATCCCAAGGAAGTTCAGAAACTGACTGGGATGACCGCAGCCCTAAATCGATTTATCTCACGATCAGCAGATAGGTGTCGGCCTTTCTTTTCCTTGATTAATAAGTGGAAAGGGTTCAATTGGACAGAAGAGTGTGCTATGGCTTTCCAGCAATTAAAGGATTATTTACCTCGACCGCCAATTATGTCCAGCCCTGAGCCAGACGAAGTCTTGTTTGCGTACATCGCTGTAGCTCCCCATGCTGTAAGCTTGGTGCTGATCCGAGCAGATGGCGGTGTACAAAAACCAGTTTACTGTGTAAGCAAATCGCTGCATGAAGCCGAGATCCGTTATTTACCATTAGAAAAGGCTATTCTAGCAGTGGTGCTTGGTACGCGAAAGCTCCCACATTATTTCCAAGCCCATACAGTCATTGTTCTCACCCAGCTTCCGCTCAGGGCCATACTCCGAAGTGCGGATTATACTGGAAGAATTGCTAAATGGGGGACGATCTTAGGGGCTTTTGATATCAAGTACATGCCACACACCTCGATCAAGGGTCAGGTGATTGCTAATTTGGTAGTTGAGTTCACGGAGCCCCAATTAGAAGATGTGAAGCCGACGTCAGACATGGATGAAAAATCAGTTGGCATGATTTCTCAACAAGGCCCTTCCTTTTGGGAGGCGTATGTGGATGGTGCTGCGAACCAAAAAGGTTCTGGAGTGGGGCTAGTATTGATATCCCCCGAGGGAATCATTATTGAAAAAGCACTAAGGCTGGGCTTTTTGGCAACAAATAATGAGGCGGAATACGAAACCCTACTGATGGGGATGAGTATGGTCCAGAAGATGGGAGGAAGGGCAGTAAAGCTATTCTCGGATTCAAGGTTGATTGTGGGTCAAGTACATGGGGAGTTTGAGGCAAAAGATGAAAGAATGCAGGGGTACTTGAGCTGAGTTAAACATCTGCAAACGAGGTTCGAATCTTTCACCCTGGTGCATGTACCCAGGAGTGGTAACACACACGCTGACTCCTTAGCCACTCTAGCCACCTCTTCGGCACAAGATTTGCCGAGAGTTATCCTCGTCGAAGACTTGCATAAGCCTATCGACGTAAGAGGAGAAGTAATCCAAGTACATCAAGTCAGGGCTGGACTCAGTTGGATGGACCCTTTAGTTAAATTTCTAAAGGAAGATGTCTTGCCTGAAGAAAAAGGGGAGGCCGACAAAATTCGGAGGAAAGCAACCAGGTTCTAGTTATCCGAAGATCAGAAGCTATATAAACGTTCCTATTCAGGACCTCACTTGTTGTGCATGCATCCTGAAGCGGCTGAGCTATTATTAGAAGAACTGCATGAAGGAATCTGTAGAAGCCACACTGGGGGTAGGTCTTTGGCTCACCGAGCTCTTACTTAGGGTTATTGGTGGCCCAACATGCAAAAAGAAGCCCTAGATTATGTTAAAAAATGTGATCAATGCCAGCGATTTGCCCCACGCATTTATCAGCCCAGAGGAACTCTTAACCCGCTAACCAACCCATGGCCTTTTGCCCAGTGGGGCTTGGACATCGTGGGGCCATTCCCCTAGGCTGCAGGAAACAAGAGATATCTGCTGGTCGGCACAGACGACTTCACCAAGTGGGTTGAAGCAGAACCTCTGGCCAACATCCGAGACGTAGATGTGCAGAAGTTTGTGTGGAAGAGTATAGTTACTCGATTTGGAGTTCCACATAGTCTTATCTCGGACAATGGCCTTCAGTTTGATAGCAAAGCATTTAGGAGTTATTGTAGCAAACTGGGAATCATGAACAGATATTCCACCTCAACATATCCTCAGGGTAATGGCCAAGCAGAAGCTGTCAACAAGGTCATTGTGAGTGGCCTGAAAAAGAGACTTGACGACGCAAAGGGCAAATGGGTGGAAGAATTGCCACATTTTCTTTGGGCTTACAGAACTACTCCACGCAGGTCTACTGGAGAGACTCATTTCTCGATGACCTATGGGGCTGAAGCTGTCATACCCCTGGAAACTGGATTCCCAACATTGAAAACTAGCTCGTTCAACCTGACGGGCAACAATGAGCAGCTAGAGAGGAGTTTGGACCTAATTGATGAAAGGAGGGAAAATGCAATGGTCCGATTGGTGCATTACCAGCAAAAGCTCAGACAGGGTTACGACGTCAACGTAAGGCTCAGACCTCTGGAACCTGGTGATCTGGTGTTAAGAAAAGTGGTCGGCACTGCGAAGAACCCAGCTTGGGGAAAATTAGGGCCTAATTGGGAAGGGCCATATCGTATTACTTTAGGGGCTGGCATTGGGGCGTATTTCCTTGAAGACTTGGATAGTCATGTGATACCGCGCCCTTGGAATGTAAATAACCTCAAATGGTATTATTATTAATCGAATTTTCCTTATAATCAACATAACAACATGTCATATAAAACTTAAATCCAATCATGCCTGTAGTCCTCGGACCAGATGATTTGGGTTAGTTAACACTCCATTACAGTTCTTTGAGTGTTAAAACTTAAATCCAATCATGCCTGTAGTCCTCGGACCAGATGATTTGGGTTAGTTAACACTCCATTACAGTTCTTTGAGTGTTTAAACTTAAATCCAATCATGCCTGTAGTCCCCGGACCAGATGATTTGGGTTAGTTAACACTCTATTACAGTTCTTTGAGTGTTTAAACTTAAATCCAATCATGCCTGTAGTCCTCGGACCATATGATTTGGGTTAGTTAACACTCCATTACAGTTCTTTGAGTGTTTAAACTTAAATCCAATCATGCCTATAGTCCTCGGACCAGATGATTTGGGTTAGTTAACACTCCATTACAGTTCTTTGAGTGTTTAAACTTAAATCCAATCATGCCTGTAGTCCTAGATGATTTGGGTTAGTTAACACTCCATTACAGTTCTTTAAGTGTTTAAACTTAAATCCAATCATGCCTGTAGTCCTCGGACCAGATGATTTGGGTTAGTTAACATTCCATTACAGTTCTTTGAGTGTTTAAACTTAAATCCAATCATGCCTGTAGTCCTCGGACTAGATGATTTGGGTTAGTTTACACTTCATTATAGCCCTTTGAGTGTTTAAACTTAAATCCAATCATGCCTGTAGTCCTCGGACCAGATGATTTGGGTTAGTTAACACTCCATTATAGTTCTTTGAGTGTTTAAACTTAAATCCAATCATGCCTGTAGTCCTCGGACCAGATGATTTGGGTTAGTTAACACTCCATTACAGTTCTTTTAGTGTATAAACTTAAATCCAATCATGCCTGTAGTCCTCGGACCAGATGATTTGGGTTAGTTAACACTCCATTACAGTTCTTTGAGAGTTTAAACGTAAATCCAATCATGCCTGTAGTCCTCGGACCAGATGATTTGGGTTAGTTAACACTCCATTACAGCCCTCTGAGTGTTTAAACTTAAATCTAATTATGCCTGTAGTCCTCGGACCAGATGATTTGGGTTAGTTAACACTCCATTAAAGTTCTTTAAGTGTTTAAACTTAAATCCAATCATGCTTGTAGTCCTCGGACCAGATGATTTGGGTTAGTTAACACTCCATTACAGTTCTTTAAGTGTTTAAACTTAAATCCAATCATGCCTGTAGTCCTCGGACCAGATGATTTGGGTTAGTTTACACTTCATTATAGCTCTTTGAGTGTTTAAATCTAAATCTAATGCAACTGCTATTGCTGAAATATCGTTCTCTGATAAGCCATGATTGAAACTCCTAAATGTGTTTAAACTATCCCTGGCTCATGTTGCCTCTTATTAATAGTTCCTATACATTCTGCTCATTTTTAGTAACAATCATAGTCATGCACGTTGTTAACATAATATTAGGATCACGATTACCTATATTCCCATAATATTAAAGTACAAGACCTTATAACAAAAGTAAAAGAAAAACTACTTCATTAATTAAAAAAGAGTAACTTACAATCTCTTTCATAAAAAAAAAAAAAAGAAAAAAAATCCTATCAATCTATTCTTTTGCTGGAGGGATCACATTGTCAGCAGCCTGGCCCATCCGAGCAGCAGCTTCTGGGGCTTGACCCTCGGGCTCAGCAGAAGTCTTCTCTCCCTCTAACCCTTTGCCTTTGTCTTTTCCTGGTTCGGCTGGTTTACCCTTATCACCTGGTTGAACAATCTCTTTGGGGGCATCAAGGCTGGAGGGGGGAGCTTGACTGACCAAGCTTTGCTCTGAAACCTCTGGAAGCTGTGGAGCAGTAGGAGGGTCAGGACTTGGGAGCTCTCGGATTTCGGGATCATAGTACGTACTCCCAGGTAACCTCAGGGGAGAGTCTGAGGAGACCCCAACAGCGTCCAGTGCCTTTTGCCAGGTTATGTCGCAATAATCACGACTAACCGAGGCAAATTGCTCAGTAAGCTGCTGCCCGGTCTCATCTACCCCCAACTGATACGCCGCCTTCCTCTCAGCTTCAACTGATTCCTTGGCTAGTTGAGCCTTCTGCTCAGCTGCCTTGGCGCTCTCTTTGGCCTTTTGGAGCTCAGCTCTGAGACCCTTCACTAGCTCCCTTTCGGTCGCCAGGTTGATCTCTGACATATTCAGCTGTTTGCGCTGCTCCTCGGCTTGAGTCTCGGCGTTCTTTAGGCCGGCTCTGAGGCTGTTCCTCTGATTGGTCATGTCTTTGAGTTGCTCTGACATGTGAGCATAGTCCTCCTTCAGCTGACCCAGAGATCTCTCCGTCTCGGATTGAGACTGAGCTGCTGCTTGAGCCTCTAGGTAGGACTTCTTATTCCATTCCTCGGCTACGTAAATTTGCTGAGTAATCTGCATGACAACATTTTCAACATTGGGTGAAGAAGGGAAGCAAAGCCAATTAAGGATAAAACCTGAATTAAGAAAGAGGTTATTTACCATGGCCACGTCCCTCTTAAGGGACAAGAAGAGCTCCTTCTGGTTGAAGCGCTTGTAGGAGTCCATGTCATGAGGGAGAAGGAGTGGCTGCTGCAGGGCCTCAGCAACGTACCCTGCCCTTCCCCCATCATAGTTCCGGAGGGAGGTGTCCCAAGGAAAGGGAGCGCCATCCAGCTCTAGCCTTGGGGACCAAATGCGAGTTCCCCCTCCTTGGCGGACGTCAGCCACAACCACGTCGTCTCGGCTCTAGGTGGAGGAGGCCCTCCTGCTTCGGTGGTCTCGTACCACCTTTTGTTGTTTATTCGTCTTGGGTGGCACAACCACCTCCCTCTCTTCAGGCTCGTGGGGCCTCTTCTTCTGCAGGTTTGGTACGGGCTTCAAACCTGGGTCAGGGACCTGGGTAGGCACTGGGGGCAGGGTCACCACTGGTTTAGACGTCCCAGCATCTTTGTGCTCGGTCTTTTGGCCCCTCTTCTTCATTAGACTCTTTAAGTCCATATCTTCGTCCGACGAGTCTTCAAGACTGGCAACGATCAGAACAGGGTGAATGCTTGAATGCCTGTCGATCTCTTCCTCGGCGTCCGAGACCTCTACTACTTGTTTTCCCCCTGGAGCTTCCCCCTCGAAATGAAACTTGTCTATTTGCTCCTCAAGCGAAGAGGTAGAGGAGCCAACTCTTTCACCCTCAACCTCTTGTCCGAGGGGAACTTGTTGGAGCGGTTGGACGAGAGGAGGTATATTCTGAGGGTTTGGATGTGGGACGGGTGGAAGTTTGTGCGGTGCCAAAAAACCCTTCCAAGATACGTCAATACGGTTGAGGCGGCGATCTCCCTGGGTTATCGCGTTGCCCACCGGTTGGAAGTCTTTTGGTTTCGCTGTGTACCCTAGGATGAGGGGAGCCAATCGGAGTTGTCCGTCCTCGCTAACGAAGATCTCCGACCGTAATAAAAAGTTCAGCGCAGCGACGTTGGTGAGGCTGAGCCGAGGAGAAATGCGTTCTTTATCTGTTACAAGTCACAGCAGAGTTTGGTTAGAAAATCGAAAGCAGCAACACAGAGAATCAGAAACTATTAAAAAACACGGATCCTAAGCCTACGGTCAGAGTGCCTAAATCTAATGTCCCACCTGGCTCTCCTGGCTTGGTCGGACAGTGAGGGTCGTTATACCACGCACCCGAGACGATCACATAGTCGTCCTTCAGCCCTTTGTTAGACTTGGGGAGGCAGGAAATCAGCCGAACAATGTCGGACCGGGATTTTAAATAATATCCTGCCCCTTGTTGGCTGTGGAACTCGTACATGTGCACCACGTCGAGCCAAGTGAGTCCCAATCCTAGGTGATGATTAAGGTCTTCAATTGCTCCTAGGATCCTAAACATGTTAGGCGCGCATTGCCAAGGGGTAATCCTATGGTTTCGGAGGTAACTAGTGGTGATGGGACCCATAGGAATTGTCATTCCTCCCTCCAAGAAAGCGATGAGAGGGATCATAACTTCCCCGGTTTTCCGATCAGTCAGTATTTTCTCTGGAGGACAATACCTCACCCCCACGTTTGGGGGTATACGGTATGTAGCCCTAAACTTCTCCAATTGGGCAGGACTGTCTACCCTGTACTCGAGTTTGCCCATCTTTCTTAAACGGAAAAATGAAAACACGATGTAGAAGACAGCCGAAGAGAAAACAGAAGGCTTGGGGCGATGAAAACTTACAGAAACGGAACTAGGGATCGATCTTTGAACTCGCAGGAAGATTCTTGAAGGCTCTAGGAAGGATTGGGGTCAGCGATTGAGAGAGCTCGGAGCGTTTGGATGCTTGTTCTTGTTGGATAGTCTGAGAATTGCAAGGTAAAGAGGAAATGCTAATCTTTGAGATTTTATACGAGGTCGAACAAAGGGGCAGAAGTTATTTCGCCTAAATCTCAAGAAAGAACCCTGTCCGTTGGATCAACAGTCCGTCGTTGGATGCAAAGGACAAGACGCCGCCTGGAGTAATTAATATAGCGCTTTGGGAATACGGAAAACAACTGCAGCAATGATGGAACGCGCACATCCATATCTACACACGTGCCAGTTTGAATTTTTGTCTGTTCTCAAGCTTTTGCTCCGTGGCAAGTCAAAATCCCACTTTTTCTCTTCGGATGTGAAGGAAAAATTAAGATTTTGAGGGGCTATTGTGGGGGATGAAAGCCCAAAACTTCTTAGTGGGCTTGGGGTACCATGTCGAGGGGTATTTTATTTCTAAATAGCAATAGCTGGATGGGAGGGCCCATCTGAGGACAGGGAAGCCTGAAACGAATGAGGGTTGTGGTCCGAAGAGGTTACGATCATTCCGAGGAGCATATTATTGGTCCGAAGAGGTCTTCTCCCTCGGATACAAGTAGCCTTCGCCAATCAGACGTGTGGACGGTCCGAATGATTCTCCTAGCAAGCCTGGTGATAAGGATAAGCCCTAGGTATGCTTGGAGATGATAAGAATGAAGAAATATCTAAAGGAAAAGCTGCTACCACCGTATTTAATGCACTGCAACAGCTTTTCTGGCCGCATTTATGTGGAGAAGACCCCTAAATAGTGAAACCTCAGCTACCGCCACTCATAAAGAACTAAAGTAGGCGCATGACGTGACATGTACTCAAGTGGATACCCAGATGAGGAACAGGTGGACGATGGAGATGATGGAGAAAGGTGCTATATAAAGAAGGTCGATCCCTGATAAAAAGGGGAGGAAAAAGAGGGAAAAAGAAAGGAGGAAAGCTTTACTGTAGTTCTGAATGTTGTAATTACTGTTCATTCAATAAAACGTCTCTTCGGACATTCACCTAAGAAGCCTCTGTGTCATTATTTTATGTTATTTCCGCCTCACGTAACCTAGCCAACCATTGTTTAATTCAGATCCAGCCCAGCTTTTTCACCCACTCTCTACAAATTCATTGTGCTGGGTTCGTTGGGCCTCTAACCCACCCTTTTTGGGCTTGGACTACAAAAACTGACCCTACAATAATAATAGTCAATTTATATAAATTACATTTTACATTCTTCTCTTTTTCTCTCCAACCAAACAAAAGAGTTTTCCACCCTCTCACTTTTCCATCCCTCCAACCAAACACACAAGAGGGAAAACCAAATATTTTCTATCCACCCACTTTTCCATTCTCCCACAATTTTTCATCCTCCCACTTTTCCACTCCTCCAACCAAACAGACTCTTAATGATAAAGAAGACCGGTTTTTATCACCCCTTTGTTGGTCTGATCTCGATCCCTTCAACAATGAGACCAGTCTTTTGGGTACCAGCTTCTACCTCCATAAGTCTAATCTGCAGTTCATCTTCTCCTCCCTTACTGAAAAACTCACCCAATTCAATCTCTAACCACCCATCTTTTCTCAGTTTCGGATGTGAAGTGTGCTGCTGCGGCATTACAACCTGGTCTTGCTGGCTTGGCTCCACAGCAGGCATGCACAAACAAACAGTTTGTTTATAGTCTTCACCTTCTCCACTTTTTCCAACTGAAGCCTTTGGAGGAGGGTTAGTAAATCCATAGGCTCTTCTCGCCAATTTGTACACAAGGTAAGCGGCGTAGTTTGTATTCGGAGACAGCATGGAAGTATGCATCTTGCCACGGATGTCAAACCACCACTCATCTAAAAGTTTAGCTACCTCTGGGAACCTGTTTGATATTTACATTTACATAATTAAAAACTATATGAAAAGCCAAAAATTATAAAAAGGAGTACTAAAATAGAGTATGGATAGACCTAGATTCAGGTAGAGAAATCCATCTCCAATACTGAGGAGTGCCACCCCATATAATGCAAAGGTCCCTTGCAGCAAGAAGGTAACATTTCTTACCACTCGATTTGTCCAAGAAAAAGCTCTGTAGAAAGAAAGAAGATCAGCACAGATATGGTTCTATTCAGCATGGTACTGCTTTCACTGGCCACAAGCATACATACAATCAAATCTTTCATAATTTGAACACAGAGATAGAAGCTCCTTTTGTGTGTGTGTGTGTGTGTGTGTGTTTATTCTGTTTTTCTATTCGCATATGGCGCTATAACTAAATTCGTGCATGCTCACATAACTAATTTAAACCAAAAGCAAAATCAAGAGTCCATAGTGAAACCAATCCACCCAATGTTGCTGCTTCCATTTGGATCAGAGTTACCAGGTTATTAATTTTCAAAGCTGTTAGCCATATATATGAAGATTAAAAATTGAGTTTCAGTGAGACTAGCATAGACTACAATATGTAAACCAGAGCCTCACACAAAGTTTGAGAAAGATAGAGACCTCAAAAGGTAACTCAGTAAAATTTGTTTTAGTTTGAGCATTATCCTTTTGATTTGATAAAGAACTAACAAATATCATATGTTCAATGTTAGTGCGTGGTTATGATTGAGGATCCCACCATAATATGGGATTGTTTGTCAATAGTACCTTTTTATTGTCGTCGATCAAGATGGGATTATCGGAGAGACTGAGGTAGAGCTGTTTCTTTGAAGAGAAGTTCAAGGAATCCAATGAAGTTGATGATGATCGAAAAATGATGGCTTGATAATCGGACGGCAAGAACCTCTCCCAGACAGCGTTGGACTCGGCAGCCGCACGGAATATAGGAGAAACCGCACAAGCTGTGCAAGCATCCTTAGGACTCGTCAATGATACTATGTTCGATATGCATCCCTCTGGTAATACTGATATGTCCACACCATTCCTTTCTCCTTCTCTCTCTCTTTCCATTATTTTCTTCTCTCCTATATTTCTCTCTCTCTCACATACATTCCACTTTCTTTTCGTTGGCTTTAATAATTGCTTATTCCTTAATGCTGAAGAAAAATGGAATATAGAAAGAAAAATGGCGCTTTCACATTTCTGTTTGATTGGAACCTGTTATGAATAGACTTCAAGGAACCTGTTATGAATACATAATATATACACCCTTATCTTTCATTTAAAAAAAAAAAAAAAAATACTCCCTTGTCTGGTTTGACACTTGTGTTAGGTTGTTAGAGTTTCCAATAGACTCTCAGGTCCATTTGGTTGGAAGAGTGAAAAAGCGAGAAGATAGAAAATGGTAAGAGGATGAAAAAGTGAGAGGATAGAAAAGATTTAAATTTCTCTCATTTTTGTTTGGTTAGGAGATTTACAGAAATGGGTTTGGCATAAGTTTCCAGGAGAATGCTTACTTGGGCTATAGGAGTTGGATTGGTTAAGGGAGCTATAATGGGGTGTTCTATCTTTGGATACTTTGCCCATTCACCATCATGAGCATCATTTTTTAAAATCTCAAAGGATAACGTTGCAGCAAGCCTCTTTGGGAGAAATCTATCAGCATGTGCTCATTGCCCTAGAAAAACTCTGCAACCAGAGGAAATTTCTTTCAGAAATCAATAAGATTCATGGCAAACTCAAAGATAATTGTAAAAAGAAAGACTTGCAGATCAAGTGCTACGACAAGAATTGCACCTGCTCAACAAAAAGGAAAGATCATTTTAAGAAATATTCCTGGAAGAAAAAGCACTATAAGACTCAAAAGAAGCAATCCTTTCAAAGGAAGAGATGGAGATTTCTTAAAAGAAAGCAGTTCAGAGGGAAAACTTCAAGAGTATGTTTTGTATGCAGAAGACCGGGACATTTTGCAAAAAATTGTCCAAAGAAGGAGAAAGCAGCAAAACTCCTGGAGCAAGCACAGATTCATGCGGAAGATACTCCCTTTTCAGATGTAGAGTCTCTCTTTTCACTAGATGAGGAGTACTCCCCTCAAGCCTTGGCTGTCTTGGCTTATTCCACTTCAGAAGAAGACTCGGAGCTAGACAATGAAGAAGATTCAGACCCAGAGATCCAAACTATCTTCACATCACAGCCCATTATAGCTCCCTTAACCAATCCAACTCCTATAGCCCAAGTAAGCATTCTCCTGGAAACTTATGCCAAACCCATTTCTGTAATAGCCTTATTTGATACAGGAGCTGCAGCAACAATCCTTCATCCCAAAATACTCCCCAAAGAATGTTGGTTACCCCATCACCAGATGTTCAGAGCAGCAAATGGAGAAACGTTCTTGATCACCCTGAAGAGCAAACCCATTCTCATCAGAATATTCCCAACTCTCACCATTAAACACCAAGTCCTTGGCTCCCCTCTCACAGGAAGAGACCTTCTTATAGGATTTGATCTCCTTCATCAAATACCCAGTCTTAGATGGTCTTCAAAAGGACTCATGCATAAACAACACCTTCTCACCTGGACCCAAGTTCCTCATTTATTCTCAATAGATCCTTTTGAGTCTCTAAGATTCCAGATCATCAATGATTGTTGTGCAAACAGCCACTCTGAATTCCTCCTTAAAAATCCAAACCCTTTGTGGAAAAATCCAAGTTTCTTCATCCATTTACCCTTCAAAAAGAATGAAGACGTTAATCCCACAAAAGCCAGTCACAGAGGAATGAATCCAGAACACTTAACTTTGGCCAAACAGGAGCTATCCATCCTCCTTTCTGAAGGACTCATTGAACCCACAACCTCGCCTTGGGCATGTGAAGCTTTTTATGTCAACAAACACGCAGAGCAAATACGAGGAAAACTCAGATTGGTAATCAATTACCAAGATCTCAACCATTTCCTTGCAGATGACAAATTTCCTCTGCCGAATAAAAGTGCTCTCTTTCAGCATCTTTCAAATGCCAGAATATTCTCAAAGTTTGATCTCAAAGCAGGGTTTTGGCAACTTGGAATCCACCCAGAAGATAGATACAAAACGGCATTTTGCATTCCAGACCATCATTACCAATGGACTGTCATGCCTTTTGGTCTTAAAAATGCTCCATCCCAGTTTCAAAAAGCAATGGTAACGCTGTTCCAGCCACTCTTGACAAATGCATTAATCTATGTGGATGATATCCTCTTGTTTTCAAAAGACGAAGAATCCCATGAAAAGTTACTCACTGAATTCTACCAGTTGGTGAGATCTCAAGGGATAATGCTTTCGGAAAAGAAGATGGTTATCGGACAGTCTTCCATAGACTTTTTGGGAGTAAATATTTCAGATGGGAGGTATACTTTGCAGCCTCATATAGCTGTCTCTCTTGGTGAATTTCCAGACAAGCTCACAAGTGCCAAGCAAATACAACAGTTCCTTGGAATTGTCAATTACATGTCGGATTTTATTCCGAAGATATCTAAGTATAGGAATTGTTTGACTCAATTACTGAAGAAGTCACCTCCAGAATGGAACTCTGTTCATACAGAAGCAGTCCAACAGCTAAAGAAATTGGCAGAAAAGCTTCCCCCTTTGCAGATTCCAGGACCAGGCAAACGAATACTGCAGACCGATGCTAGTGACGAATATTGGGCAGCAGCTCTTTTTGAAGAGATTAATGGCAAAAGAAGTATTTGTGGATACAAAAGCGGTGCATTCAAGCCCTCAGAGCTTCATTATCACTCCACTTTCAAAGAAATCCTTGCAGTCAAGCATGGGATTGAAAAATTCCAGTTCCACCTCCTTGGCCATAACTTCTTAGTAGAAATGGATATGTCTTCCTTTCCCAAAATGCTTCAGTTCAAAAGGAAAATGCTTCCACATCCCCAGTTACTCAGGTGGTCAAATTGGTTTTCACAATGGTCTTTTCAAGTCAAACATATTAAAGGTAAAGAAAACCTCATCACCGATTATCTTTCCAGAAAGCCTCCAATCCTTAATACCACTATTATTCCTCCACCCCTGTGTGTATACCCTATTACTGATCCATCCTCATCCTCAAACCCTCCTTTGGCAGATCCTGATGACATCCTCACTATGATAGACATCCTCCCTCCAGAACTAAAAACCCAAATCAAAACTTTGACCCTCCAAGCTAGATCCAAAAGAATCATTAAAACCCTCCATGAGTACCTCAAAAAACACCAGTCTCACTTCCTAGCAGTTTTTCCTGACATAGACCAGCCTTGGAAAACCCCCTTTGCTTTTTGGATAACCAATTGGAATGTGGCGCATTATCTCTACATGTGGTACTTACTCAACGAGTATTACTTGTGTCTTCACTTTGAACCAGAATTCTACAGGTATCTCTTTCCGCATGGCAATAAGTATTTTCACAAATTCTGGTTTGAGATTTTAAAAAATGATGCTCATGATGGTGAATGGGCAAAGTATCCAAAGATAGAACACCCTAGATTTGGGCATAAAGTCAAGTCAGCATGCCTAGTAGCTAAGCTCAATTCTAAAAATGACATCCGGGCAGACGGAGTTTTTCACCCTTCAGAGATGCATTGGATTGTTAATCCAGATGGCACACTCCATATGCATTCTGACGTACATTGGGTATCCTGTTATCATGCACTCAAAATGGCTGAATCTCTTAACAGAGGAATACTCCCTGAAATAGTGCCAACTGATCCAGATGTTTGCAGACAACAATGGCCACATGAAGATCACTGGGAAATGCCTAATCCCCTCATAGGATATGATGACCCTTACTATCACAACCATGATCCAGATGAAGTTGATGAAGAATGGTTCCAAGGAAGAGACGATTAAAATAGTATTATTGTATAATATCGTTTGCTTTATTGTAAAAAAAAAAAAAAAAAAAAAAAAAAAAAAAAAAAAAAAGCAATCCAAAGTCCTAGAAACGTCTTCAGACGTAATCTTTCACCAGTTACTGTTCATTATCTACTTGTCAGAAACATATCTCTGAAGAAATCCAATCTTGTACACAGACCCCTATGCAGCATGACACTTGTTGCCAAGCTTCACTCTTTCAGACTCATATGAAGACAAAATGTCGGCAGATCCAAGTGGAATTTTTCCTGTTATAACCTACAATACTTCAATCCAACCAGACCCCCAAAATAAGCCCTTTCCTCTCAAAAAAGACAAAGAACCGTTGTATCAATCTCCTGATCCAACTGTTGGAGCTTCCTCAAAGCCTCCTGACATGAACATGTTAGCCATAGACCCTGACCCTCCAAACCCAATCTCATCATTCCTCAAAACCCTCACCCTTGCAGATTCAAGAGAAACTTTTGTGCTCCCTGTAATTGAAGACTCTGAATTAGACCTGTCAGATCTTGGTTTAGAGCAAGTATTTATGACTGAAGCAGAACCAAAGGAAGAAGAAGAAGATGATGTTCTCCGACCCAGACAACCTCCACCAATATTTCCTCCACCGCCTATTATCCCAGAAAACCAAACAAGATTAACTTATTCACCAACCATTGACTCCAAACACTTGTTCACCCTTGATAATATTCCTCCTTCAAAATGGCATGAAGAGTTTTTCAATATGTATTCCTGGTGTATAGCAGAACTCCAAGCCCCAAATACCACAGTTCCCCAGATTATTGCTAAATTTGTAGCAAGAATCACAGGAAGATTGCGAGAATGGTGGATTAATCTAGGGGAATACAGGCAAAGACAGGCAGCTCAATGTAATACCTTGGAGGATTTCTTCACAATAATCCATAATGAGTTTCTTGGCTCTGTAACTCACTATACTGAAGTAGCACGAGAAGAATTTCTATTGATGAAGTGCTGCTCATTTGAGAGAAGAGATTTGGAGAAACATTTTGACAGAATGTCAAGGAGATACTACTCTTTTAATGGCATGGATGATGTTAATTCGAAGCACACTTTCCTCAATTCCCTTCCACAACCATTAGGAGACGAAACTCTTCGCATGATGAATCTTCAAAGGATAACGTTGCAGCAAGCCTCTTTGGGAGAAATCTATCAGCATGTGCTCATTGCCCTAGAAAAACTCTGCAACCAGAGGAAATTTCTTTCAGAAATCAATAAGATTCATGGCAAACTCAAAGATAATTGTAAAAAGAAAGACTTGCAGATCAAGTGCTACGACAAGAATTGCACCTGCTCAACAAAAAGGAAAGATCATTTTAAGAAATATTCCTGGAAGAAAAAGCACTATAAGACTCAAAAGAAGCAATCCTTTCAAAGGAAGAGATGGAGATTTCTTAAAAGAAAGCAGTTCAGAGGGAAAACTTCAAGAGTATGTTTTGTATGCAGAAGACCGGGACATTTTGCAAAAAATTGTCCAAAGAAGGAGAAAGCAGCAAAACTCCTGGAGCAAGCACAGATTCATGCGGAAGATACTCCCTTTTCAGATGTAGAGTCTCTCTTTTCACTAGATGAGGAGTACTCCCCTCAAGCCTTGGCTGTCTTGGCTTATTCCACTTCAGAAGAAGACTCGGAGCTAGACAATGAAGAAGATTCAGACCCAGAGATCCAAACTATCTTCACATCACAGCCCATTATAGCTCCCTTAACCAATCCAACTCCTATAGCCCAAGTAAGCATTCTCCTGGAAACTTATGCCAAACCCATTTCTGTAATAGCCTTATTTGATACAGGAGCTGCAGCAACAATCCTTCATCCCAAAATACTCCCCAAAGAATGTTGGTTACCCCATCACCAGATGTTCAGAGCAGCAAATGGAGAAACGTTCTTGATCACCCTGAAGAGCAAACCCATTCTCATCAGAATATTCCCAACTCTCACCATTAAACACCAAGTCCTTGGCTCCCCTCTCACAGGAAGAGACCTTCTTATAGGATTTGATCTCCTTCATCAAATACCCAGTCTTAGATGGTCTTCAAAAGGACTCATGCATAAACAACACCTTCTCACCTGGACCCAAGTTCCTCATTTATTCTCAATAGATCCTTTTGAGTCTCTAAGATTCCAGATCATCAATGATTGTTGTGCAAACAGCCACTCTGAATTCCTCCTTAAAAATCCAAACCCTTTGTGGAAAAATCCAAGTTTCTTCATCCATTTACCCTTCAAAAAGAATGAAGACGTTAATCCCACAAAAGCCAGTCACAGAGGAATGAATCCAGAACACTTAACTTTGGCCAAACAGGAGCTATCCATCCTCCTTTCTGAAGGACTCATTGAACCCACAACCTCGCCTTGGGCATGTAAAATGATCTTTCCTTTTTGTTGAGCAGGTGCAATTCTTGTCGTAGCACTTGATCTGCAAGTCCCACAAAAGCCAGTCACAGAGGAATGAATCCAGAACACTTAACTTTGGCCAAATTGAGCTTAGCTACTAGGCATGCTGACTTGACTTTATGCCCAAATCTAAGAAAACCTCATCACCGATTATCTTTCCAGAAAGCCTCCAATCCTATCTTCTGGGTGGATTCCAAGTTGCCAAAACCAAATGGATATGTCTTCCTTTCCCAAAATGCTTCAGGTTTTGTATCTATCTTCTGGGTGGATTCCAAGTTGCCAAAACCCTGCTTTGAGACCATCATTACCAATGGACTGATTTCCCTATTGTAAATCCTTACACTGTATTTGATAAACCCCAAACTTCCTTCAAGCAATCTATAAAAAGGCTTTTAGGTCCTTCTCGACCTTCCACTGTCAAAGAATATGTCCAAGCCTCTAAGTTTGACCAGTTTAATATTCCAGCAAGCGAAACAGAAAATTTCATTACTCTTGCCCTTCCCAGAGAATTTGTGATTCCATGGCAAAAACAAGGGTACACCCATCTTCATTTTGGTGCAGTAAGATTGGCACTAACCTTCCACGGAAGAAAGGGACTTCCTATAGCCTCTAGAATTTCACTCCTTGATTCTAGATTTCTAGAATACCAAAATGCGGTCATAGGAACTGTCCAAACTACTCTCAATGCAGGAACAGTCTTTGTTACCCTTTTTCCCAACTTCAATATGTCCCTCAGAGACCCTCACCTTTGTGATGCTCTTAAAGTACAAGTCCAGATTACTGGTGCTTCTCAGGTGCAAGATACATTTGCTGCCACACTTCATTATCAGCTAGCCTATAGACTCCAGAATCATGCTTTTGATATGGCTGTCCCAGATCTAGCCCAGTCCAATGATGCTTTACTGATCCAGGTTGATCCAGGAATGACACCAATGTGTACATTTGTTCCTAGACAACTAAATAAGGAACAAATGACATCTATTTTCCCAGAGTCTTGGATCATAAGGTATGAGATGCTCCATCAAACAACTAAGCCGATCCAGTCAAATGATCCCTTCTTTATCAGAAAAGCCAATGGTGAAGTGGAGACAAGATTCCTGACGGCTCCCCCAGAAAAGAAAGATGTAACAGTTTTCCCGACCCAGATGGCAATGATCCAGCCGGTTTCATATGTTGGTGAAAATGGTCTTAAAATTGTGGCATTCAGTAAAGATGGAAAGCCTTGTTATGAAGGAAAATCACTTTCTGGCCACATATGGTGGGATGTTTGCAATTGTCCTGATTGTCAAGAAGAGGAGGACTTTGAAGAAGACAGTTCAAGAAAGAAGAAGAAATCCTCTCAGCAAAAATTCAAAGAAAAATATGAAGCAGGAGATCCAGAAGTTGACCTCCTTGGAGAATCCTCTGGTAAGTTTGATTACTATGTCCTTTATCCCAGATCCAAGAAGAAAAGCCTTCCTTCTCCCCTCCCATGCAAAGAAGAATACAATCCAAACCAGAAACCTCCATTAATTCCATACTATCAAAAGATCCTTCCCCAAATATCAAAATGTCAACCCCTCCCTGTTGGCCAAAACCATGAACAAAACCCTTTACCATGCTATATGCTCGATCAAGCTTCAGCTTCTTACTCACAGAATTTCCCTCCATTAGAAAGCTTTGATCATCCCCAAACCAACACCAGACATGTATGGAAGATCAAAAATCCTGTTGGAGTTAATCCAGACGGAACCAAGAAGCAAGTCTCTTCAGCAGAAGCAGCTCTAAACTGGCAAGCAGAAAATGCTGTAGCACAAAACCATGCTTTGTCAAGGATTCTGGATAACCAACAAAAGATGGCTGAGGTAGTCACTCATACTTTTTCCTCTTCACACTCTCTTATTGAGGATTTGAAGAAAAAAATCAAGGAAGTTGAGGAAGAATTGGCAATTATTACATCTACAGTCAGAGACTTGTCTGTCTCTTTTCCCCTCATTGGGCAAAAAGAAAAAGAAAGAAGACAGTTGTTGTTACAACTCCAATCCATGGAAGGACCTCAGAAAGAGATTCCTCAGACTCCACCAATACATGTCCATATGCCCCTCCAACCTCGCCAATCTTTGTACAAAGATCTGTTCATCCCATTAACTTCTCCTTTCTCCCCAGCCTCTCCCTACCAGAATCTTCAACCATTAGCCATGACACATCCTGACCATAATCCTTTTAAACCAAGTGGAATTTTTCCTGTTATAACCTACAATACTTCAATCCAACCAGACCCCCAAAATAAGCCCTTTCCTCTCAAAAAAGACAAAGAACCGTTGTATCAATCTCCTGATCCAACTGTTGGAGCTTCCTCAAAGCCTCCTGACATGAACATGTTAGCCATAGACCCTGACCCTCCAAACCCAATCTCATCATTCCTCAAAACCCTCACCCTTGCAGATTCAAGAGAAACTTTTGTGCTCCCTGTAATTGAAGACTCTGAATTAGACCTGTCAGATCTTGGTTTAGAGCAAGTATTTATGACTGAAGCAGAACCAAAGGAAGAAGAAGAAGATGATGTTCTCCGACCCAGACAACCTCCACCAATATTTCCTCCACCGCCTATTATCCCAGAAAACCAAACAAGATTAACTTATTCACCAACCATTGACTCCAAACACTTGTTCACCCTTGATAATATTCCTCCTTCAAAATGGCATGAAGAGTTTTTCAATATGTATTCCTGGTGTATAGCAGAACTCCAAGCCCCAAATACCACAGTTCCCCAGATTATTGCTAAATTTGTAGCAAGAATCACAGGAAGATTGCGAGAATGGTGGATTAATCTAGGGGAATACAGGCAAAGACAGGCAGCTCAATGTAATACCTTGGAGGATTTCTTCACAATAATCCATAATGAGTTTCTTGGCTCTGTAACTCACTATACTGAAGTAGCACGAGAAGAATTTCTATTGATGAAGTGCTGCTCATTTGAGAGAAGAGAGAGGAAGGAGAAGCCTCCATAGCCAACCTGAGTCCTAGATGCCTGATGTAAAAAAGCTCCTAAATCTAATAATATCGTTTGCTTTATTGTACCTAGTTCTGTGTTTTAATCCTTATATCCATACTATTTGTTATGCTTTCTTAGTAGCCTACGTGATTTATCAGTTTCTATAATCCTATTTATACATAATCTTCTTACACCCCCTTTTGTTCTCTAGGTCTCTGGAAATTCACCAAGAGAGACAGCTATATGAGGCTGCAAAGTATACCTCCCATCTGAAAGAAGTAGACCTAGAGAACAAAAGGGGGTGTAAGAAGATTATGTATAAATAGGATTATAGAAACTGATAAATCACGTAGGCTACTAAGAAAGCATAACAAATAGTATGGATATAAGGATTAAAACACAGAACTAGGTACAATAAAGCAAACGATATTATTAGATTTAGGAGCTTTTTTACATCAGGCATCTAGGACTCAGGTTGGCTATGGAGGCTTCTCCTTCCTCTCTCTTGCCTCCTTAAGACTACAAGCACTCTATTTATAGACAAAACTAAATACATTCTACAATACAGAAAAGGAGGGGCCATTTTTATGGAGCTACATGTGTCCATCACAGGGGCAGAAACCAGCTTTGAGGAATCTTCTAGGAGATAAGGATCTGCCGACATTTTGTCTTCATATGAGTCTGAAAGAGTGAAGCTTGGCAACAAGTGTCATGCTGCATAGGGGTCTGTGTACAAGATTGGATTTCTTCAGAGATATGTTTCTGACAAGTAGATAATGAACAGTAACTGGTGAAAGATTACGTCTGAAGACGTTTCTAGGACTTTGGATTGCTTTTTTTTTTTTTTTTTTTTTTTTTTTTTTTTTTTTTTTTTTTTTTTTTTTTTTTTTTTTTTTTTTTTTTTTTTTTTTTACAATAAAGCAAACGATATTATACAATAATACTATTTTAATCGTCTCTTCCTTGGAACCATTCTTCATCAACTTCATCTGGATCATGGTTGTGATAGTAAGGGTCATCATATCCTATGAGGGGATTAGGCATTTCCCAGTGATCTTCATGTGGCCATTGTTGTCTGCAAACATCTGGATCAGTTGGCACTATTTCAGGGAGTATTCCTCTGTTAAGAGATTCAGCCATTTTGAGTGCATGATAACAGGATACCCAATGTACGTCAGAATGCATATGGAGTGTGCCATCTGGATTAACAATCCAATGCATCTCTGAAGGGTGAAAAACTCCGTCTGCCCGGATGTCATTTTTAGAATTGAGCTTAGCTACTAGGCATGCTGACTTGACTTTATGCTCAAATCTAGGGTGTTCTATCTTTGGATACTTTGCCCATTCACCATCATGAGCATCATTTTTTAAAATCTCAAACCAGAATTTGTGAAAATACTTATTGCCATGCGGAAAGAGATACCTGTAGAATTCTGGTTCAAAGTGAAGACACAAGTAATACTCGTTGAGTAAGTACCACATGTAGAGATAATGCGCCACATTCCAATTGGTTATCCAAAAAGCAAAGGGGGTTTTCCAAGGCTGGTCTATGTCAGGAAAAACTGCTAGGAAGTGAGACTGGTGTTTTTTGAGGTACTCATGGAGGGTTTTAATGATTCTTTTGGATCTAGCTTGGAGGGTCAAAGTTTTGATTTGGGTTTTTAGTTCTGGAGGGAGGATGTCTATCATAGTGTGATGCTCTTAAAGTACAAGTCCAGATTACTGGTGCTTCTCAGGTGCAAGATACATTTGCTGCCACACTTCATTATCAGCTAGCCTATAGACTCCAGAATCATGCTTTTGATATGGCTGTCCCAGATCTAGCCCAGTCCAATGATGCTTTACTGATCCAGGTTGATCCAGGAATGACACCAATGTGTACATTTGTTCCTAGACAACTAAATAAGGAACAAATGACATCTATTTTCCCAGAGTCTTGGATCACAAGGTATGAGATGCTCCATCAAACAACTAAGCCGATCCAGTCAAATGATCCCTTCTTTATCAGAAAAGCCAATGGTGAAGTGGAGACAAGATTCCTGACGGCTCCCCCAGAAAAGAAAGATGTAACAGTTTTCCCGACCCAGATGGCAATGATCCAGCCGGTTTCATATGTTGGTGAAAATGGTCTTAAAATTGTGGCATTCAGTAAAGATGGAAAGCCTTGTTATGAAGGAAAATCACTTTCTGGCCACATATGGTGGGATGTTTGCAATTGTCCTGATTGTCAAGAAGAGGAGGACTTTGAAGAAGACAGTTCAAGAAAGAAGAAGAAATCCTCTCAGCAAAAATTCAAAGAAAAATATGAAGCAGGAGATCCAGAAGTTGACCTCCTTGGAGAATCCTCTGGTAAGTTTGATTACTATGTCCTTTATCCCAGATCCAAGAAGAAAAGCCTTCCTTCTCCCCTCCCATGCAAAGAAGAATACAATCCAAACCAGAAACCTCCATTAATTCCATACTATCAAAAGATCCTTCCCCAAATATCAAAATGTCAACCCCTCCCTGTTGGCCAAAACCATGAACAAAACCCTTTACCATGCTATATGCTCGATCAAGCTTCAGCTTCTTACTCACAGAATTTCCCTCCATTAGAAAGCTTTGATCATCCCCAAACCAACACCAGACATGTATGGAAGATCAAAAATCCTGTTGGAGTTAATCCAGACGGAACCAAGAAGCAAGTCTCTTCAGCAGAAGCAGCTCTAAACTGGCAAGCAGAAAATGCTGTAGCACAAAACCATGCTTTGTCAAGGATTCTGGATAACCAACAAAAGATGGCTGAGGTAGTCACTCATACTTTTTCCTCTTCACACTCTCTTATTGAGGATTTGAAGAAAAAAATCAAGGAAGTTGAGGAAGAATTGGCAATTATTACATCTACAGTCAGAGACTTGTCTGTCTCTTTTCCCCTCATTGGGCAAAAAGAAAAAGAAAGAAGACAGTTGTTGTTACAACTCCAATCCATGGAAGGACCTCAGAAAGAGATTCCTCAGACTCCACCAATACATGTCCATATGCCCCTCCAACCTCGCCAATCTTTGTACAAAGATCTGTTCATCCCATTAACTTCTCCTTTCTCCCCAGCCTCTCCCTACCAGAATCTTCAACCATTAGCCATGACACATCCTGACCATAATCCTTTTAAACCAAGTGGAATTTTTCCTGTTATAACCTACAATACTTCAATCCAACCAGACCCCCAAAATAAGCCCTTTCCTCTCAAAAAAGACAAAGAACCGTTGTATCAATCTCCTGATCCAACTGTTGGAGCTTCCTCAAAGCCTCCTGACATGAACATGTTAGCCATAGACCCTGACCCTCCAAACCCAATCTCATCATTCCTCAAAACCCTCACCCTTGCAGATTCAAGAGAAACTTTTGTGCTCCCTGTAATTGAAGACTCTGAATTAGACCTGTCAGATCTTGGTTTAGAGCAAGTATTTATGACTGAAGCAGAACCAAAGGAAGAAGAAGAAGATGATGTTCTCCGACCCAGACAACCTCCACCAATATTTCCTCCACCGCCTATTATCCCAGAAAACCAAACAAGATTAACTTATTCACCAACCATTGACTCCAAACACTTGTTCACCCTTGATAATATTCCTCCTTCAAAATGGCATGAAGAGTTTTTCAATATGTATTCCTGGTGTATAGCAAAACTCCAAGCCCCAAATACCACAGTTCCCCAGATTATTGCTAAATTTGTAGCAAGAATCACAGGAAGATTGCGAGAATGGTGGATTAATCTAGGGGAATACAGGCAAAGACAGGCAGCTCAATGTAATACCTTGGAGGATTTCTTCACAATAATCCATAATGAGTTTCTTGGCTCTGTAACTCACTATACTGAAGTAGCACGAGAAGAATTTCTATTGATGAAGTGCTGCTCATTTGAGAGAAGAGATTTGGAGAAACATTTTGACAGAATGTCAAGGAGATACTACTCTTTTAATGGCATGGATGATGTTAATTCGAAGCACACTTTCCTCAATTCCCTTCCACAACCATTAGGAGACGAAACTCTTCGCATGATGAATCTTCAAAGGATAACGTTGCAGCAAGCCTCTTTGGGAGAAATCTATCAGCATGTGCTCATTGCCCTAGAAAAACTCTGCAACCAGAGGAAATTTCTTTCAGAAATCAATAAGATTCATGGCAAACTCAAAGATAATTGTAAAAAGAAAGACTTGCAGATCAAGTGCTACGACAAGAATTGCACCTGCTCAACAAAAAGGAAAGATCATTTTAAGAAATATTCCTGGAAGAAAAAGCACTATAAGACTCAAAAGAAGCAATCCTTTCAAAGGAAGAGATGGAGATTTCTTAAAAGAAAGCAGTTCAGAGGGAAAACTTCAAGAGTATGTTTTGTATGCAGAAGACCGGGACATTTTGCAAAAAATTGTCCAAAGAAGGAGAAAGCAGCAAAATTCCTGGAGCAAGCACAGATTCATGCGGAAGATACTCCCTTTTCAGATGTAGAGTCTCTCTTTTCACTAGATGAGGAGTACTCCCCTCAAGCCTTGGCTGTCTTGGCTTATTCCACTTCAGAAGAAGACTCGGAGCTAGACAATGAAGAAGATTCAGACCCAGAGATCCAAACTATCTTCACATCACAGCCCATTATAGCTCCCTTAACCAATCCAACTCCTATAGCCCAAGTAAGCATTCTCCTGGAAACTTATGCCAAACCCATTTCTGTAATAGCCTTATTTGATACAGGAGCTGCAGCAACAATCCTTCATCCCAAAATACTCCCCAAAGAATGTTGGTTACCCCATCACCAGATGTTCAGAGCAGCAAATGGAGAAACGTTCTTGATCACCCTGAAGAGCAAACCCATTCTCATCAGAATATTCCCAACTCTCACCATTAAACACCAAGTCCTTGGCTCCCCTCTCACAGGAAGAGACCTTCTTATAGGATTTGATCTCCTTCATCAAATACCCAGTCTTAGATGGTCTTCAAAAGGACTCATGCATAAACAACACCTTCTCACCTGGACCCAAGTTCCTCATTTATTCTCAATAGATCCTTTTGAGTCTCTAAGATTCCAGATCATCAATGATTGTTGTGCAAACAGCCACTCTGAATTCCTCCTTAAAAATCCAAACCCTTTGTGGAAAAATCCAAGTTTCTTCATCCATTTACCCTTCAAAAAGAATGAAGACGTTAATCCCACAAAAGCCAGTCACAGAGGAATGAATCCAGAACACTTAACTTTGGCCAAACAGGAGCTATCCATCCTCCTTTCTGAAGGACTCATTGAACCCACAACCTCGCCTTGGGCATGTGAAGCTTTTTATGTCAACAAACACGCAGAGCAAATACGAGGAAAACTCAGATTGGTAATCAATTACCAAGATCTCAACCATTTCCTTGCAGATGACAAATTTCCTCTGCCGAATAAAAGTGCTCTCTTTCAGCATCTTTCAAATGCCAGAATATTCTCAAAGTTTGATCTCAAAGCAGGGTTTTGGCAACTTGGAATCCACCCAGAAGATAGATACAAAACGGCATTTTGCATTCCAGACCATCATTACCAATGGACTGTCATGCCTTTTGGTCTTAAAAATGCTCCATCCCAGTTTCAAAAAGCAATGGTAACGCTGTTCCAGCCACTCTTGACAAATGCATTAATCTATGTGGATGATATCCTCTTGTTCTCAAAAGACGAAGAATCCCATGAAAAGTTACTCACTGAATTCTACCAGTTGGTGAGATCTCAAGGGATAATGCTTTCGGAAAAGAAGATGGTTATCGGACAGTCTTCCATAGACTTTTTGGGAGTAAATATTTCAGATGGGAGGTATACTTTGCAGCCTCATATAGCTGTCTCTCTTGGTGAATTTCCAGACAAGCTCACAAGTGCCAAGCAAATACAACAGTTCCTTGGAATTGTCAATTACATGTCGGATTTTATTCCGAAGATATCTAAGTATAGGAATTGTTTGACTCAATTACTGAAGAAGTCACCTCCAGAATGGAACTCTGTTCATACAGAAGCAGTCCAACAGCTAAAGAAATTGGCAGAAAAGCTTCCCCCTTTGCAGATTCCAGGACCAGGCAAACGAATACTGCAGACCGATGCTAGTGACGAATATTGGGCAGCAGCTCTTTTTGAAGAGATTAATGGCAAAAGAAGTATTTGTGGATACAAAAGCGGTGCATTCAAGCCCTCAGAGCTTCATTATCACTCCACTTTCAAAGAAATCCTTGCAGTCAAGCATGGGATTGAAAAATTCCAGTTCCACCTCCTTGGCCATAACTTCTTAGTAGAAATGGATATGTCTTCCTTTCCCAAAATGCTTCAGTTCAAAAGGAAAATGCTTCCACATCCCCAGTTACTCAGGTGGTCAAATTGGTTTTCACAATGGTCTTTTCAAGTCAAACATATTAAAGGTAAAGAAAACCTCATCACCGATTATCTTTCCAGAAAGCCTCCAATCCTTAATACCACTATTATTCCTCCACCCCTGTGTGTATACCCTATTACTGATCCATCCTCATCCTCAAACCCTCCTTTGGCAGATCCTGATGACATCCTCACTATGATAGACATCCTCCCTCCAGAACTAAAAACCCAAATCAAAACTTTGACCCTCCAAGCTAGATCCAAAAGAATCATTAAAACCCTCCATGAGTACCTCAAAAAACACCAGTCTCACTTCCTAGCAGTTTTTCCTGACATAGACCAGCCTTGGAAAACCCCCTTTGCTTTTTGGATAACCAATTGGAATGTGGCGCATTATCTCTACATGTGGTACTTACTCAACGAGTATTACTTGTGTCTTCACTTTGAACCAGAATTCTACAGGTATCTCTTTCCGCATGGCAATAAGTATTTTCACAAATTCTGGTTTGAGATTTTAAAAAATGATGCTCATGATGGTGAATGGGCAAAGTATCCAAAGATAGAACACCCTAGATTTGGGCATAAAGTCAAGTCAGCATGCCTAGTAGCTAAGCTCAATTCTAAAAATGACATCCGGGCAGACGGAGTTTTTCACCCTTCAGAGATGCATTGGATTGTTAATCCAGATGGCACACTCCATATGCATTCTGACGTACATTGGGTATCCTGTTATCATGCACTCAAAATGGCTGAATCTCTTAACAGAGGAATACTCCCTGAAATAGTGCCAACTGATCCAGATGTTTGCAGACAACAATGGCCACATGAAGATCACTGGGAAATGCCTAATCCCCTCATAGGATATGATGACCCTTACTATCACAACCATGATCCAGATGAAGTTGATGAAGAATGGTTCCAAGGAAGAGACGATTAAAATAGTATTATTGTATAATATCGTTTGCTTTATTGTAAAAAAAAAAAAAAAAAAAAAAAAAAAAAAAAAAAAAAAAAAAAAAAAAAAAAAAAAAAAAAAAAAAAAAAAAAAAAAAAAAAAAAGCAATCCAAAGTCCTAGAAACGTCTTCAGACGTAATCCTCTTCAAATAAACTTTTATGACTAAAATATTCGGTCTCATCTCTTCGCTAATTAAGTAGCATTGTATCATTGTGAGTTGCGACTACTATTTTGTACATTATATGACTGTTAATCCAAAATAAGTAGAGGACTAAAAAATAAAACCCCTAAACTTTTTTGGTTTGGTGGCCTTCCACCATTAAGTATAGATACATAACTATGAGCTAACTCTTGCTGTACATGGAAGTTTATAATTAGTGTTAGGGTCATATTTTGTGTAGTTGGCTAATCTTTTGACAAAATGCACATTACTTGTATTTGGATAGATCTAAGATGGGTTTAGTATGATAGACCACAAACTGAATGACCCCTTGTGATTAAACCAATTAATTAATTAGCCAAGTTATTAATTAATTAATTTAACATGCAAACGCGTGATAGCACAAACAAATCACCAATAAACTAATTATGTAGCGAAAATTAAATGACATGGTGATTTGTTTACGAATGGGGAAAACCCTTACGGCAAAAACCCCATTGGGTGATTTTTAGGTCACTACTCCCGAAACTCCACTATTATCACAACAAGCGGTTACAAGTAAAGGAATCCCAAGTACCTTACCAACCTACAGTTGAACCCTTACCCCAATACCCAATTGGACTTGTTCTGTAGTGATAGTTCCCCCTTTTTGTTGCACGGCTCCCAAGTACGTGACTAACCAATGCGCAGATCCCAGTACGCGACTTCAACACCAACTGAAAGAGAGGTTGGCTGCAAAGTTCTTCAGTTCATCCTACACGATGAAGATCAAGAAGATGCTTGGTCACAAAACTCGAAGGTGCAAATACACAGAAGATTCTTCAGAAGAGATGAACTAGGGCAAGAACTTCGTCTCTAGTCACAATTTGCTTCAACAGAGTTTTTTTAATGCTTGTGCAACTTGTGAACTGTTTGACGGCCCTAAAAACAATCCTTTTATATGTCTAGGGTTAGGAGAAAAGAAGGCCTAAAGACACATTCACGGATCCCAAGAAATCATATCAGAATTCTGAATTTCTTAAATCTCGACAGATAGGAGGTGTCGAGAAGCTGTCGAGTAGGTGTTGAGCTTACGGGCTTGAACAGCTTTCTTAAGCTCGATAGATGTAGCTGTTGAGCCAGCTGCCGAGTTTTAATGAATTTGCACTATCAGCTTGTTTTCTTGGACAAACTTAATGACTTCAACACTTGATCTTGAAACCTTGTTTCTTGAAGTACTAAAAACACCTAGAACTACCCAATTACAAGTAAAGTGGGTTTTGTCAAAAGATTAGCCAATTACATAAAAGAATGACATATGTTCTTTAACAAGAGAAACACATATGTCCTAACAATCTCTCCCTTTGGCAATCTGTGACAAAACCACAACAAACAAATGAACATATGAGAGAAGTCATAAATCACTCAACTCATATTCACTTGTTGAATACAATAAAATCTATCATAACACAAACCCTTGAAAAACTTTGCAAGAAAAGAGTTTATGGCAAGTAGACTTTGACAACTTGTATTTCTGAAACACTTTAAACAAAACTCATCAAGGCATCTTGTGTGAAACAGAAATAATAGATTGCATACAAATATAAGAAACATGTGTATAAAGATAGAAAAGAAACAACACATGTAGAGATAGGTGAAAGAAACATACATCAACATATAGAGAGAATAAGTACAATGTATGTAAAAACTGGTCACAAGACCTCATATACAAGAACAATGTATCTAAAATGTAAGAAAAGAAAAGATACATCATACATCATATTCTCACTACATCCCTCAAGTATCAACAGTATCAACACTCCCCCTAACAAAAATGTCCTAGACAATCTCTCCCTAAGATGACTACTCTCATATCCCAAAACTACTCCCCCTTTTTGTCACGAGTGACAAAGGGTAGAGTGTCAAGTAGACATCTCATCAATAGAGCTAGCATCTCCATCATCATTATCTGAAGCATCATCGTCCTTGTCATCATCATCCTTAGAATTAGAAGTCGCTAGAGGAGGTGGTGAAGGAGTAGCCTCAGGAGCAAAACCATTCATGGTCGCCTGTCATCGTGCAATACGACCAACATGAATATTCACTTGATACAACTCAGTGGAGAGTGTATCAAGGCGAGCATCCATGCGCTGTAGTTGCGCTATAATGTCTCCAAGTGAAACATCACTCAAAGAGGAAGAAGGAGCTGATGTAGATGGAGTAGATTGGGATGGAGCTGAACGGGAAGGAGGAGTGGAATCTTGCTGTCTCAACCTAAACTGAGCCTCACTACGTTTTATGGTAGTGGCATCTATGGCACACATGAAGGTGAAATGGTCATACACGAGAAAAGGAATAGAAAAATGGTGTAGAATCCTCGTGATAGCAGAAGGAAAGATGAGCTTATCACGGGTCGTCACATCCAAATGAACATCTATAATAGACAATATGAAATGAGAAGGAAAATCTATAGTAAGATGCTCAAGGAGGGATAACAAAAATCGAGCATGAGGCTCTGTGATGGAGTTGTAGTGAGAAAGCGGATGGAGTACAAAAGTCATCACCATGTTTAAGAGTCTAGGACCTTTAGCAAAAGGTCGACATGATGTGTACTAACGCTCACCCCACTCCGAAAGGCACTCACAGAAAGCAGATATGAGCTCATCCTTGGACACAATCCTCAGACGCTTACAAGAAGGATAGTTAGGAAACTCTATCCTAGGAACCCTAAGCACATCCGCAACAAGCTGCGGTGTGACAGGGATGGGCGTACCTCGAACGAGAGTGAAAAAGAGAGGTACTGAATGATCAATCCCGTGCATGTTGGATAAAACTCCTGAATGAGCACGAGAGGACATGTGACTGGGACGTCACACAGTGACTCCCATCCCCTACTGTGAATGACAGAGGGAAGGTCAGTGTCGGCGAAGTCCGCCAAAATGACTTGGCGTTCAGAATGAACACCTCATCTAGAAAGGTTCTCCAAAAATGCCTTGTGGGCATCATCATCATGGAATCGAAGATTACGAGGAGCAGAATCAGAAGATGAAGAAGCTCCAGAACGCAGAGGGTTCCGAGCTGGAGTAGATTTACGCTTAGGTACTATAGACACTACTAACATAAACAGAATGAGAGAGAGAGAGAGAGAAAGAGACAATCAGAAAAGTCCCAAAGCAATTCAAATATATCAAATATATTGAATAGAGAGTACATATGCATGGGGATGCATGAACATGTGACATGCAAAAGAAATTTCATCATGGGCTCAGCCCAATCCAAACCTACCAGCACACAAACATAGTACACACATCTAAATGCATGAAAATACCATTCTAATGCAAATGTGATGCAATGCATGAGACTTTGAACACATTTAAATGAAAATCCATCCCAAAATTTCAAGAAAAACTCATCAATTTTGAAAAACCCCAAAATTTTTCAAAAACCCCAAAACCTAAGATTCAAAACATGAAATGCATGAAGAATGAAGGAAAGAGAGATCATACCAAGTGATTTGAAGCAAGGAAGGACCAAAAATCACGTGGGTTGAAGGTTTTGAGTGAGAAAACTGAGTTTGGAAGATGAACAGACGCGGACAATTCGAGAGAGATCGAGAAAAATGAGAACCAGATCGCGAACAGAGCTTATATAGGAACCTCAGTAAATCTCGACAGATGAGGTATCGAGAGGTGTTGAGCCATCTGTCGAGGAAGGTGTCAAGAAAATGCACTTCGACAGCTGCAGGTGTCAAGGAGGTGTTGAGGAATGAACACCAGAATCAAGAACAAAAGCTCGATCGATCCACCAGGTGTCGAGAAGGTGTCGAGGAGACAGAAACTTTCTCGATCGATCCACCAGGTGTCTAGGAGGTATCGAGATTGCGATAAAGATAAGGTTGAGAAGCTCGACAGATAGCTTGGTATCGAGGAGGTATTGAGGAGGTGTCGAGCTTGCTTTTTAAAATAGTTTTTTGAGAAGTGAAAAACACAGACATGAATGCAATCCAACATGTACCTCAATCAATGATCCAACCAACATATTAAGCTCTCAAAATCATCTCTCATCAAACATTTTAAGCACATGGATCCTCAAAAACACACACACACACACTAAACAAGTCTAACCAATTTTATTTTTCAAAAACAAGTTAAGATAGTTTAGTGAGCATACATTAGCACATGTAAAACACTTGTGATGGCTAAATCACATTGTACCTGCACATGTAACAAGAATAGAAAATAATATTGCGTGTTGTGTGTGAGAAACATCGCAAGATTGCATATGTGTATATATGTTATGACGATCTGAGATATGAGAAAATAACTTTAACTCACACATAATCATAACTGTTTGATGGGGACTATCACCTTTGAGGTACATCTTATAACTCCCACATCTCCTAGAAAACATGCTTGCAATCATATTTAAAGCATTTTCGATCTTTTTGCTTTTTATATTCTTTGCATATTTTCTTTTAAGCATTTCATGCATGGGCATATAAGAGAGAGAAAAGAAATGCCCAACATGTTAAGCATAGACATTGCACTTTTGTTATGCCGAAGCATACGGATGTCTTTGACACTGCACTTTTGTTATGCCGAAACATATAGGTGTCATATTATGATTGGCGGGCAACAGTGGTGAGATGGTTATTTATGCTTTTCTCTTAAGATTTTCTAGTCCTACCGGTCAAAAAGAGTGATATGAGTGTTAAGTTCAAGAGATGACTTAATCTTACTCATCACAAATAAGAGCCACAAAACTCACTTACTTAGTTGTGTATAGAGATGCTCATCTAAGCTACAAATGATACAAAGTTTAGAAGACTTTGTTTCAATGGCCATCCAAGGTACACAAGTACCAATGTACACAAAACACGCACTGTTTTTGTATTTTTCAATTTTTTTATTTATTTTTATATCAAAAATGAAATAAACAAAACTTGAAAATAAACAAATAAAAACATGTTATCAAAGCAAAGCATAAAACTAGACTGACTAAAAAAAAAAAAAATGCAAAACACACAAGTAATGCAACAAACAAAAACAAGAAGATAGAAGAAAGTGATAAAATCACTTGGAGTCATTTTTTTTCCACACCTTGGAAGAACATTTCCTTTGATTGAACCCTTGAACCGACGGTGAGGGGGAAGAATTGAAACCGTTCAAGTTCGAAAGGAACATGAGGGCTTTCAGAAGATTTCCAAGAGGAGCAAGAGAGGATTGAAGCTGATTTTGGCTTCCAGATGCTATCATGTCGTTGCTCTGTTGAGTGGCTAGCCACTTGTAGCAATTTGGTCAGTATGACCGGCAGCTCCACAATGATAACAGAGATGCTGCTTCTTCTGCTTTGGCTTTTTAAAGTTAGCCTTCTTAGCCCTAGGGTTTTTAATATCTTTCTTATCCTGTTTAGGGGGTGCTCCTAAGATAGATTTACCCTTGTCTAGGTTCTCACTAGCTAATTCAGTTTTAACATTAGTGTTTTCAATTTCAGTATTATTAGCAGGAGAAACAAAAACAGTAGCACTAGTAGAAGCAGTATTAGAGGAAGAAAGACCATACCCTAAACCTGTTCGATCTGAAGTAGATTTCTGATTGCTGAGCATCTCATCAAGCTTTGCACTTAAAGTCCTCTCCAATTGAGCTCTGACTTGAAACAGCTCCGCTTCAAGCTTCTTGGTCTTTTTAGCCAAGAAATTGTTCTCAAACCTCAGTGCACCAATTGTTTGATTTGCTTCATCAAACTTTGTGGAAAGCTCTTCATGATCAAGTTCCACATCACTGAGCTTCTTGGTGGCCAGCCTATACAGTTTCTCATGCTTCTCAAAGAGCTTGTATAGTTTCTCATAGGTTGAATGGATTTCATCTTGATCATCCATCTTCTCACATTTAGAATCCACCAATTCTTCTTCTTTTTCCACTTCATCAACAATCCCTTCAGTAGGATTGACTATGGCAGTGAAGGCATTTAAGATTCCGTCATCCTCATTATCGGAATCATCTTCAAACTCAGTGTCACTCAAGGTTGTAGCAAGTGCCTTACTCTTCCCAATGCTCTTGAGATATGTGGGGCATTCATGCTTCATATGACCAAATCCATGACATCCAAAGCACTTTGGTCCTGTAGGAACAGTGTACTGACCGCCATCCTTTTTCCCTTTGTCTTGCCCCTTAGACTGAAAGGAACTGGATTGTTTGCGGTCCTTATCGAAGCTCCTTCCATTGGCATTCTTCAACTGCCTTGTAATGTAGGACTTCATCTTGGAATCTTCATCATCGGAAGAGTCATCTGTGTCACTGCTCTTTGCCTTCAAGGCCATACTCTTACCTTTACCAGTCTTACCAATTCTAGTCAACCCTAGCTCATAGGTCTGCAAGTTTCCAACCAGCTTAGTCAAAGGAATCTTATCAATATCGTTTGATTCTTCTATTGCCGTAATCTTGACATGGAATCTCTCGGGTAGATATCTGAGCACTTTTCTTACAATCTTGGGTTCAGGAATGGTTTCCCCAAGATTAAAAGTAGAGTTCACTATGTCCTTGAGCTTGGCATAGAACTCATCGAACGACTCATCCTCCTCCATCTTTATTTCTTCAAAGCTTGTAGTGAGCCTCTGAAGCTTTGAATCCTTGACAGCCTTAGTACCCTCATAGGTTGTCTGGAGGATGGCCCATGCTTCCTTTGCAGTTTCAGTAGAGGATATCTTCTTGAATTCCTCATTGGTAACTGCGCTAAATAGGGCATTCAACGCTCTGCTATTGAAGTTTACCGCCTTGATCTTGGCTTCATCCCAATCGGCCGGCGCTTCCTTTGGCTTGGTCCAGCCAATTTCTACAGCTTGCCACACCTTCTCATCTAAAGACTGCAAGAAAGCTCTCATGCATACTTTCCAGTATGCATAGTTAGTGCCATCAAATAAAGGAGGTATGATTAATGACTGTCCTCTATCCATGACAAACAGGGGTCAATGGATCAACACAACAAAGATTAAACCTAATCATAGTGTGCCTACTCTAATACCACTTGATAGGCCACAAACTGAATGACCTATTGTGATTAAACCAATTAATTAATTAGCCAAGTTATTAATTAATTAATTTAACATGCAAACGCATAGTAGCACAAACAAATCACCAATAAACTAATTATGCAGTGGAAATTAAATGACACGTTAATTTGTTTACAAATGGGGAAAACCCTTACGAAAAAAACACCACCGGGTGATTTTCAGGTCACCACTCCCGAAACTCCACTATTATCACAACAAGCGATTATAAGTAAAGGAATCCTAAGTACCTTACCAACCTACAGTTGAACCCTTACCCCAATATCCAATTGGAATTGTTCTGTAGTGATAGTTCCCCTTTTTTGTTGCACGGCTCCCAAGTACGTGACTAACCAATGCGCGGATCCCAGTATGTGACTTCAACACCAACTGAAAGAGAGGTTAGCTGCAAAGTTCTTCAGTTCATCCTACACGATGAAGATCAAGAAGATGCTTGATCACAAAACTCGAAGGTGCAAATACATAGTAAATTCTTCAGAAGAGATGAACTAGGGCAAGAACTTCGTCTCTGGTCATAATTTGCTTCAACAGAGTTTTTTCAATGCTTGTGTAACTTGTGAACTGTTTGATGGCCCTAAAAACAATCCTTTTATATGTCTAGGGTTAGGAGAAAAGAAGGCCTAAAGACACATTCACGAATCCCAAGAAATCAGATCAGAATTCTAAATTTCTTAAATCTCGACAGATAGGAGGTGTCGAGAAGCTGTCGAGCTTATGGGCTTGAATAGCTTTCTTAAGCTCGATAGATGCAGCTGTCGAGCTTTAATGAATTTGCACTATCAACTTGTTTTCTTGGACAGACTTGACGACTTCAACACTTGATCTTGAAACCTTGTTTCTTGAAGTATTAAAAACACCTAGAACTACCTAATTACAAGTAAAGTGCGTTTTGTCAAAGGATTAGCCAATTACATAAAAGAATGATATATGTTCTTTAGCAAGTGAAACACATATGTCCTAACATAGTACTTTAAAAAACATATTGTTCAAGTCAAGTTTTAAAGACATGAAGATTGGTCCAAGAAATAAATGAAGAAAAACTATTCATTAAGTCTCGACAGATAGCTCGACAACAGCTCGATCTATCGAGAATTACGATTTTAGAATTTCCAGATCTGAAATTTGGCCCAGTCTTGCATATTTGTTTGGGGTTTCTTTTCTCATAATCCTAGACATATATAAGGCTTATTTTAAAAGCTGTCATACATGGATACAAAGACCAAGAGACTTATATTCTCTGTGTGAAGCTACTGCATTTGTACACATAGGGTTTTGTAACCAAGTGCTTTCAGATCTTCATTATTGATGAAGTGAAGAACTTTGCAGCCAACAACATCTGTTCAAGTTGCTAGAGTTAGTCACGTACTTAGGATTCGTGCAAAGGGTTAGTCACAAATTGGAGGTTTGTGCATCAAGGGAAAGAAGGCTACTATAAGATTAAGTCTAGTTGGGTATTGGACCAAAATTTCAACTGTAAGTTGGTATTTCAGGATAGGCCAAGGGTAGTTGGTAAGATTCCTTATACTTGTAACCGCATGATTGTTGATGTGGGTGAGTTGGGCTTGGGTGACCATGTCGGCCCACTTAATCAAAACCCAACACAGAGCCCAAGACCCATCAGATGAATTAGACTTGGTGCGCAGGGAGACAGTTAGCCTTCGGCCTTATCACAATGGCCTAGTCCCAAGTTCGAGACTGTGGCCGAGGGGACGACAACTTGAAGGACTCCTGAGTGGTCAGCTAAACGCTGACCAATAACGAAGGTAATTAGGGTGAAACGTGAACCAAGCGAGATAGGTAGCTGAGGACTAATAGTGCCATTGGGGAACCACCCTCGAACACAATTCGGTGTCTAGAACAAGTTCCAAAGGAATCATCTAAAGTTGTGAGGATCCCTTGGGATTCTTAGGAACATAGGAATATGTGTGTGAAGTAGGGAGATAATGATGAAGACCCCACTAATGAAAGGCTATAAAAAGAGGAAGAAGGTGGAGGCTTAAGGGTTGGAAAATCTGAGGAGCGAAAGAGGAAGAGAGAGGGAAAACACAAGGAAACACTAGGAAATATAGAGGAACCAAGGCAAGTTTGAGGCCTTACCCATAGGATTGAGTATTAACCCATGTATAAATAAATTGTGTCCGAAATACTATCGCTAAAATTGGTATTGGGTGACCACGGTTGATTAGTAGATTCTTGGGAGTGGTGACCTTAAAATCACCCGGTGGAGTTTTTGCCTTGCAATGTTTTCCCCATTTATCAACAAATCACCGTGTCAATTTATTTTCCATTGCATTTAGTTTAATTGGTGATTTGTTGGTGCCTCCACGATTTATATGCAATTGAACCTAATTAATCAACTTGGGTAATTGAATTAATTAACTGGGGTCAAGCTATCTTAACCCAACAAGTGGTATTAGAGCAGGCACACTCTGATTATGTTTTAATCTTTGTTGTGGGATCCATTGACCCCTGTTGTCATGGAATCAAATTGCATGAAAAAATCCTTTTCTTGTAATATCTCTTGTGTTTCTAACCTTTACATGCTTAAGTTTCTCAAAAATTACAAGTCTAAAGGTTATTTGAAAGATCTTTTGATGATTCTTGAAAAAGGCCTCTTTGTGAGTAGAAGAAGACTAAATTGTCTTAAATTGTTTAGCTACAAGGGTATATGCCTTAGAAAGATAAAGGCAAAGGTAAAGTCATGTGGCTATAAAATCAAGAAAAAGACCATCCCTAATGACTTGACAAATAAGCACGAAGTATGCTTCATGACGCACTCAGCCTTCAAAGTCATGAACACCTGTCTATGGTATCTTGATAGTGGTTTCTCAAGACAGGTGGAAATGTTACCTTTGGAGATGGAAGCAAATCCTAGATAAAAGGGAAGGGGATCATTGCTTTACCAGGGTTACTGGATATTGCAAATGTGCTGTATGTGAAAGGGCTAAAAGTGAATCTATTAAGCATTAGTCAAATTTGTGATCAAGACTTCATAATGTTGTTTTCAAAAGGGAAGTGTCTGGTGCTAAATGAGTCAGGCAAGCAACTTATAAGTGGAATTCGCACACTAGACAATTGCTATGGTCTAGTTCATGATACTGAGATTGTATGTAATAACATCCGAATACCAAATGAGGACTTATGGCATCAAATGATGGGGCATGCTAGCTGTGGGGCTAGCAAGTCTTACGGCCCAGACCACTTCGTTCCAGGGCTGAAGGCCCGAGCCGAGGAGGCACCCAAGGTCCGAGGATGAAAACGAGAAGCCCAGGAGCCCAACAGGCCACGCCGAGGACGACCCTGTCCTCGGACATCCGACACCTTAAGGCAACCGGCAACACATTCAAGGGAGCCTTCCTGACTACTCAAAGAGCCGAGAGGAAGTACCACGCGCCAGCAATGGGAACCTGGTGGAGGAGCAAGTTCATGACAAACTGTCACCTCCACATTAAATGCACCTGACTACCGCCCTGGCCGCATTAATGAGGAAAGGACTCCACAACAGTGCCACCTTGGTTGCCGCGACCCATAAAGAGAATGGGAAGGCGGCTGATGGGACAGGCACTCGAGTAATGGCCTGATTGCTCAACAAATGTAGTGCTAGGATCGGTTGGGGGAAGGGTATATAATGTAAGGGACCCCTCCTGAGGGGGGGGGGGAAAGGGGCCAAGCTCCTCGGACAAATGCCGAGGAGCAGCTCTAATGAGGAATCCTGGCATACAGCCTTCAATGGCGATGGGTCCACGATTAAGCTCCGTTTGCCTGTAAGGGCCAATTTCTTCAACCCACTCTCTAGAAATTTATTTTTTGGGGCCTACAGGATCACTTTCCCTCTAAATTCAAAGGGTCCTTCCAAATTGAGTCCCTACAATTGGCGCCTTCCGTGGGAAGAATTTGTGCACTAACGGCGAAACGGACAATCGTCCCCAAGCAGTCGGTTGACGGAAAACTCACAAGAACGCGTTTAAAAAAAAAAGAAAAGAAAAACACCATTGCAGAAAAGTAAAAGATTCAAGGGAAAAGAGAAGACAAATATCGGTATTTTATTAGATGAAGAAGAGTTACAATATACAAACAAAGGCTCAGACAGGCTTGTTTTAAAGCCAACTCTACAAACAAAGGCCCAAACGGGCCTGTTTTAAAGCTAACCAAAGGAAAGGGGGCTGAGGCGGGCCTGTTTTAAGGCTACCAACAACGCCCAAGCCGGTGCGGTGGCGCTGGCGCGAAGAGAGGAGCAGATGCAAAGGCGCCGGATGGCCTTTCCTCATGTTGTTCCCTTGATTCTCTTCCAGCCCCACGGTGGTTGGCCATTGGAGACGGCAACACTCGGGCACCAAATATGAAGTATCCTTACACGCTTCCACCGGCGTGGCAACGCCACGGGGAAGAGCGTTATGTACTTCAAAGACCTCCCTCTTGACCGTTGTGCGGGACACCATCAGGATGACGCACGGATTCGACCGCACCGGAGATATGATGCAAGCCATTGCTACAACGGCACTCCGTCGAGGAAGGGGGACTTTGGGACTATGCACCCTCACTCCCATCCAGAGCCGTTCCATTTCTCCAAAGTCTTATCACAATTTTCGCAGGGTCATTGAGAGGGCTCTGAAAGTTGGGAGGACATGTTTCCTGGTATATTGGAGGGTTCGTGAAGAGTAGAAGGTCATTTCCCCTACGTGGCCTTAAATAGGGGGTGAAGATTGATAGGAATGGAACAACGTAGAATTCAAAAAGTGGATTATTGGTGACATTAATCCTGACCGAATTCCAAAGCGCCTATCAGCCATTCGATCCGCATCAGTCTAAGAGAATATTAATGAGAGCGCGCCTCGTGTGTTGAAACGTCAGGCACGGAACGCGAACCGTCAGGGGGCGCCCCGTAACTGATAACTGAGGAAACTTGAACTGAAGGCATTGTCACTGCCACGTGTAAGGTTAAGAGTCACAAACCAGCATCGCCCGGGGCACTGCGGGGTCAATAGTCCGGTACGCACGATGCCCCACCTCCGACAATGTAGGGCGCAAGATATCATCACGCCAAAACTAGTATGGCCAATACTGAGGATGAGCTCCTTCGCCACATACCTAAGTGTTAGACAGAACCAAGACACTACATGGTCCTCGGACTCAGGCCTATGGGGAAACTAACTACTTCAGAAAGACAAAGTGTTAGACAGAACCAAGGCACTGCATGGTCCTCGGACTCCGGCCTATGGGGAAACTAACTACTTCAAAAAGACAAAGTGTTAGACAGAACCAAGGCACTGCATGGTCCTCGGACTCAGGCCTATGGGGAAACTAACTACTTCAAAAAGACAAAGTGTTAGACAGAACCATGGCCCCCGGACTCAGGCCAATGGGGAAACCAACTACTTCAAAAAGACAAAGTGTTAGACAGAACCAAGGCACAGCACGGAGCTCGGACTCAGGCCTATGGGGAAACTAACTACTTCAGAAAGAAAAACTGTTAGACAGAACCAAGGCACTGCATGGTCCTCGGACTCAGGCCCATGGGGAAACTAACTACTTCAAAAAGACAAAGTGTTAGACAGAACCAAGGCACTGCATGGTCCTCCGACTCACGCTTATGGGTAAACTAACTACTTCAAAAAGACAGAGTGTTAGACAGAACCAAGGCACAGCATGGTCCTCGGACTCAGGCCTATGGGGAAACTAACTACTTCAAAAAGACAGAGTGTTAGACAGAACCAAGGCACAGCATGGTCCTCGGACTCAGGCCTATGGGGAAACTAACTACTTCAAAAAGACTAACTGTTAGACAGAATCAAGGCACTGCATGGTCCTTGGACTCAGGCCTATGGGGAAACTAACTATTTCAAAAAGACTAAAGTGTTAGACAGAACCAAGGCACTGCATGGTCCTCGGACTCAGGCCTATGGGGAAACTAACTACTTCAAAAAGACTAAGTGTTAAACAGAACCAAGGCACTGCATGGTCCTCAGACTCAGGCCTATGGGGAAACTAACTACTTCAAAAAGACAAAGTGTTAGACAGAACCGAGGCACAGCATGGTCCTCGGACTCAGGCCTATAGGGAAACTAACTACTTCAAAAAGATAAAGTGTTGCACAGAACCCAGGCACTGCATGGTCCTCGGACTTAGGCCTATGGGAAAACTAGATACTTTAAAAAAAGACAGAGTGCTAGACAGAACCAATACACTGCATGGCCCTCCGACTCAGGCCTATGGGAAACTAACTACTTGAAAAAGACAGAGTGTTAGACAGAACCAAGGCACTGCATGGTCCTCGTACTCAGGCCTATAGGGAAACTAACTACTTCAAAAGGACAAAGTGTTAGACAGAACCAAGGCACTGCATGGTCCTCAGACTCAGGCCTACGGGGAAACTAACTACTTCAAAAAGACAAAGTGTTAGACAGAACCAAGGCACTGCACAGTCCTCGGACTCAGACCTATGGGGAAACTAACTACTTCAAAAAGACAAAGTGTTAGACAGAACCACGGCACTGCATGGTCCTCGGACTCAGGCCCATGGGGAAACTAACTACTTCAAAAAGACAAAGTGTTAGACAGAACCAAGGCACTGCACAGTCCTCGGACTCAGGCCTATGGTGAAACTAACTATTTCGTAAAAACAAAGTGTTAGACAAAACCAAGGCACTCCACGGTCCTCGGACTCAGGCCTATGGGGAAACTAACTACTTCAAAAAGACAAAGTGTTAGACAGAACCAAGGCACTGCATGGTCCTCGGACTCAGGCCTATGGGGAAACTAACTACTTCAAAACGACAAAGTGTTAGACAGAATCGAGGCACTGCATGGTCCTCGGACTCAGGCCTATGGGGAAACTAACTACTTCAAAAAGACAAAGTGTTAGACAGAACCAAGGCACTGCATGGTCCTCGGACTTAGGCCTATGGGAAAACTAGATACTTCAAAAAAAGACAGAGTGCTAGACAGAACCAAGACACTGCATAGCCCTCCGACTCAGGCCTATTGGGAAACTAACTACTTCAAAAAGACAAAGTGTTAGACAGAACCAAGGCACTGCATGGTCCTCGGACTTAGACCTATGGGAAAACCAGATACTTCAAAAAAAGACAGAGTGCTAGACAGAACCAAGACACTGCATGGCCCTTCGACTCAGACCTATGGGGAAACTAACTACTTCAGAAAAACAAAGTGTTAGACAGAACCAAGGCATTGCTTGGTCCTCTGACTCAAGCCTACGGGGAAACTAACTACTTCAAAAAGACAAAGTGTTAGACAGAACCAAGGCACTGCACAGTCCTCGGACTTAGGCCTATGGGGAAACTAACTACTTCAAAAAGACAAAGTGTTAGACAGAACCATGGCACTGCGTGGTCCTCGGACTCAGGCCCATGAGGAAATTAACTACTTCAAAAAGTCAAAGTGTTAGACAGAACCAAGGCACTGCACTGTCCTCGAACTCAGGCCTATGGGGAAACTAACTATTTCAAAAACACAAAGTGTTAGACAAAACCAAGGCACTGCATGGTCCTCGGACTCTGGCCTATGTGGAAACTAACTACTTCAAAAAGACAAAGTGTTAGGCAGAATCAAGGCACTGCGTGGTCCTCGGACTCAAGCCTATGGGGAAACTAACTACTTCAAAAAGACAAAGTGTTAGACAGAACCAAGGCACTGCATGGTCCTCGGACTCAGGCCTATGGGGAAACTAACTACTTCAAAAAGACAAAGTGTTAGACAGAACCGAGGCACTGCACGGTCCTCGGACTCAGGCCTATAGGGAAACTAACTACTTCAAAAAGACAAAGTGTTAGACAGAACCAAGGCACTGCATGGTCCTCGGACTTAGACCTATGGGAAAACTAGATACTTCAAAAAAAGACAGAGTGCTAGACAGAACCAAGACACTGCATGGCGCACCGACACAGGCCTATGGGGAAACTAACTATTTCAAAAAGACAAAGAGTTAGACAGAACCAAGGCACTGCATGGTCCTCGGACTCAGGCCTATGGGGAAACTAACTACTTCAAAAAGACAAAGTCTTAGACAGAACCGAGGCACTGCATGGTCCTCGGACTCAGGCATATAGGGAAACTAACTACTTCAAAAAGACAAAGTGTTAGACAGAACCCAGGCACTGCATGGTCCTCGGACTTAGGCCAATGGGAAAGCTAGATACTTCAAAAAAAGACAGAGTGCTAGACAGAACCAAGACACTGCATGGCCCTCCGACTCAGGCCTTAGGGGAAACTAACTACTTCAAAAAGACAAAGTGTTAGACAGAACCAAGGCACTGCATGGTCCTCGGACTCAGGCCTATGGGGAAACTAACTACTTCAAAAAGACAAAGTGTTAGACAGAACCAAGGCACTGGTTGGTCCTCGGACTCAGGCCCACGGGGAAACTAACTACTTCAAAACGACTAAGTGTTAGACAGAACCAAGGCACTGCGCAGTCCTCGGACTCAGGCCTATGGGGAAACTAACTACTTCAAAAAGACAAAGTGTTAGACAGAACCATGGCACTGCATGGTTCTCGGACTCAGGCCCATGGGGAAACTAACAACTTCAAAAAGACAAAGTGTTAGACAGAACCAAGCCACTGCACAGTCCTCGGACTCAGGCCTATGGGGAAACTAACTATTTCGAAAGGACAAAGTGTTAGACAAAACCAAGGCACTGCATGGTCCTCGGACTCTAGCCTATGGGAAAACTAACTACTTCAAAAAGACAAAGTGTTAGGCAGAACCAAGGCACTGCATAGTCCTCGGACTCAGGCCTATGGGGAAACTAACTACTTCAAAAAGACAAAGTGTTAGACAGAACCAAGGCACTGCACAGTACTCGGACTCAGGCCTATGGGGAAACTAACTACTTCAAAAAGACAAAGTGTTAGACAGAACCATGGCACTGCATGGTCCTCGGTCTCAGGCTCATGGGGAAATTAACTACTTCAAAAAGTCAAAGTGTTAGACAGAACCATGGCACTGCACAGTCCTTGGACTCAGGCCTATGGGGAAACTAACTATTTCAAAAAGACAAAGTGTTAGACAAAACCAAGGCACTGCATGGTCCTCGGACTCTGGCCTATGGGGAAACTAACTACTTCAAAAAGACAAAGTGTTAAGCAGAACCAAGGCACTGCATAGTCCTCGGACTAAGGCCTATGGGGAAACTAACTACTTCAAAAAGACAAAGTGTTAGACATAACCAAGGCACTGCATGGTCCTCGGACTCAGGCCTATAGGGAAACTAACTACTTCAAAAAGACAAAGTGTTAGACAGTACCCAGGCACTACATAGTCCTCGGACTTAGGCCTATGGGAAAACTAGATACTTTAAAAAAAGACAGAGTGCTAGACAGAAACAAGACACTGCATGGCCCTCCGACTCAGGCCTATGGGGAAACTAACTACTTCAAAAAGACAAAGTGTTAGACAGAACAAAGGCACTGCATGGTCCTCGGACTCAGGCCTACAGGGAAACTAACTACTTCAAAAGGACAAAGTGTTAGACAGAACCAAGGCACTGCATGGTCCTCGGACTCAGGCCTACGGGGAAACTAACTACTTCAAAAAGACAAAGTGTTAGACAGAACCAAGGCACTGCACAGTCCTTGGACTCAGGCCTATGGGGAAACTAACTACTTCAAAAAGACAAAGTGTTAGACAGAACCATGGCACTGCATGGTCCTCGGACTCAGGCTCATGGGGAAATTAACTACTTCAAAAAGTCAAAGTGTTAGACAGAACCAAGGCACTGCACAGTCCTCGGACTCAGGCCTATGGGGAAACTAACTATTTCAAAAAGACAAAGTGTTAGACAAAACCAAGTCACTGCATGGTCCCCGGACTCTGGCCTATGGGGAAACTAACTACTTCAAAAAGACAAAGTGTTAGGCAGAATCAAGGCACTGCATGGTCCTCGGACTCAAGCCTATGGGGAAACTAACTACTTTAAGAAGACAAAGTGTTAGACAGAACCAAGGCACTGCATGGTCCTCGGACTCAGGCCTGTGGGGAAACTAACCACTTCAAAAAGACAAAGTGTTAGACAGAACCGTGGCACTGCATGGTCCTCGGACTCAGGCCTATAGGGAAACTAACTACTTCAAAAAGACAAAGTGTTAGACAGAACCAAGGCACTGCATGGTCCTCGGACTTAGACCTATGGGAAAACTAGATACTTCAAAAAAAGGCAGAGTGCTAGACAGAACCAAGACAGTGCATGGCCCTCCGACACAGGCCTATGGGGAAACTAACTACTTCAAAAAGACAAAGTGTTAGACAGAACCAAGGCACTGCATGGTCCTCGGACTCAGGCCTATGGGGAAACTAACCACTTCAAAAAGACAAAGTGTTAGACAGAACCGAGGCACTGCATGGTCCTCGGACTCAGGCCTATAGGGAAACTAACTACTTCAAAAAGACAAAGTGTTAGACAGAACCTAGGCACTGCATGGTCCTCGGACTTAGGCCTATGGGAAAATTAGAAACTTCAAAAAAAGGCAGAGTGCTAGACAGAACCAGGACACTGCATGGCCCTCCGACTCAGGCCTATGGGGAAACTAACTACTTCAAAAAGATAAAGTGTTAGACAGAACCAAGGCACTGCGTGGTCCTCGGACTCAAGCCTAGGGGGAAACTAACTACTTCAAAAAGACAAAGTGTTAGACAGAACCACGTCACTGCTTGGTCCTCGGACTCAGGCCTACGGGGAAACTAACTACTTCAAAAAGACTAAGTGTTAGACAGAACCCAGGCACTGCACAGTCCTCGGACTCAGGCCTATGGGGAAACTAACTACTTCAAAAAGACAAAGTGTTAGACAGAACCATGGCACTGCATGGTCCTCGGACTCAGGCCCATGGGGAAACTAACTACTTCAAAAAGACAAAGTGTTAGACAGAACCAAGGCACTGCACAGTCCTCGGACTCAGGCCTATGGGGAAACTAACTATTTCGAAAGGACAAAGTGTTAGACAAAACCAAGGCACTGCACGGTCCTCGGACTCTAGCCTATGGGGAAACTAACTACTTCAAAAAGACAAAGTGTTAGGCAGAACCAAGGCACTGCATAGTCCTCGGACTCAGGCCTATGGGGAAACTAACTACTTCAAAAAGACAAAGTGTTAGACAGAACCAAGGCACTGCATGGTCCTCGGACTCAGGCCTATGGGGAAACTAACTACTTCAAAAAGACAAAGTGTTAGACAGAACCGAGGCACTGCATGGTCCTCGGACTCAGGCCTATAGGGAAACTAACTACTTCAAAAAGACAAAGTGTTAGACAGAACGAAGGCACTGCATGGTCCTCCGACTTAGGCCTGTGGGAAAACTAGATACTTCAAAAAAAGACAGAGTGCTAGACAGAACCGAGACACTGCATGGCCCTTTGACTCAGGCCTATGGGGAAACTAACTACTTCAAAAAGACAAAGTGTTAGACAGAACCAAGGCACTGCGTGGTCCTCGGACTCAGGCCTAGGGGGAAACTAACTACTTCAAAAAGACAAAGTGTTAGACAGAACCAAGGCACTGCTTGGTCCTCGGACTCAGGCCTACGGGGAAACTAATTACTTCAAAAAGACAAAGTGTTAGACAGAACCAAGGCACTGCACAGTCCTCGGACTCAGGCCTATGGGGAAACTAACTACTTCAAAAAGACAAAGTGTTAGACAGAATCATGGCACTGCGTGGTCCTCGGACTTAGGCCCATGGGGAAATTAACTACTTCAAAAAGACAAAGTGTTAGACAGAACCAAGGCACTGCACAGTCCTCGGACTCAGGCCTCTGGGGAAACTATCTATTTCAAAAGGACAAAGTGTTAGACAAAACCAAGGCACTGCATGGTCCTCGGACTCTGGCCTATGGGGAAACTAACTACTTTAAAAAGACAAAGTGTTAGGCAGAATCAAGGCACTGCATGGTCCTCGGACTCAGGCCTATGGGGAAACTAACTACTTCAAAAAGACAAAGTGTTAGACAGAACCAAGGCACTGCATGGTCCTCGGACTCAGGCCTATGGGGAAACTAACTACCTCAAAAAGTCAAAGTGTTAGACAGAACCGAGGCACTGCATGGTCCTCGAACTCAAGCCTATAGGGAAACTAACTACTTCAAAAAGACAAAGTGTTGGATAGAACCCAGGCACTGCGTGGTCCTCGGACTCAGGCCAATGGGAAAACTAGCTACTTCAAAAAAAGACAAAGTGTTAGACAGAACCAAGGTACTGCATGGTAATCGGACTCAGGCCTATGGGGAAACTAACTACTTCAAAAAGACAAAGTGTTAGACAGAACCAAGGCACAGCATGGTCCTCGGACTCAGGCCTATGGGTAAACTAACTATTTCAAAAAGACAAAGTGTTACACAGAACCAAGGCATTGCATGGTCCTCAGACTCAGGCCTATGGGGAAACTAACTACTTCAAAAAGAGAAAGTGTTAGACAAAACCGAGGCACTGCATGGTCCTCGGACTCTGGCCTATGGGGAAACTAACTACTTCAAAAAGATAAACTGTTAGACAGAACCAAGGCATTGCATGGCCCTCGGACTCAGGCCTATGGGGAAACCAACTACTTCAAAAAGACAAAGTGTTAGACTGAACCAAGGCACTGTATGGTCCTCGGACTCAGGCCTATGGGGAAACTAACTACTTCAGAAAGACAAAGTGTTAGACAGAGCCAAGGCACTGCATGGTCCTCGGACTCAGGCCCATGGGGAAACTAACTACTTCAAAAAGACAATGTGTTAGACAGAACCAAGGCACTGCATGGTCCTCGGACTCAGGCCCATGGGTAAACTATCTACTTCAAAAAGACAGAGTGTTAGATAGAACCAAGGCACTGCATGGTCCTCGGATTCAGCCTATGGGGAAACTAACTACTTCAAAAAGACAAATTGTTAGACAAAACCAAGGCACTGCCTGGTCCTCGGACTCAGGCCTATGGGGAAACTAGCTACTTCAAAAAAAGACAAAGTGTTAGACAGAACCAAGGCACTGCATGGTCCTCGGACTCAGGCCTATGGGGAAACTAACTACTTCAAAAAGATTCTAAGTGTTAGAGCATTGGGGAAGCAAGAGCCCTGCCTAGTCCTTGGGACATAAAAGGTCTGCCTATGCGTACGTGCCTACACGTTATTGCAATCTTTGCCGTGACTGGCCGAGGTCCAATTGATGTTAAGATTATACAAATAACAAAAAGAAGAAGGGAGATGGGAGAAAACGGATAGCGCGTAAATGTGCAAACAGCCAAAACAAACAGAGAGAGAAATAAGAGCCACATTGCATTAAATTCATAGAAGTTACATCTTAAGTGTCCCATTACAACGTAAAAAAAAAAAAACAAAAGAAATGACCAAACAAAGCAAACATGGGCGTCGAGGGGCCTGCCCCTTCCACTTTATCTTTCCCCCCAATAGGTAGCGGGACAATGGCAACCTCAGGCTTCTCTAAGCTTTGGCTAAGAGGAATGGCCTGCAGAGGCGCGGCAGGAATGGTTGCCTCTTCAGCGGTAGGAACCTGGGCTTCAGAGGAGGACTTCGCAACCTCTTGCGGCGCTTCCTCGTTGGGGCCCTCACCTAATTCAGCTACCCCGGGAGGGTCACTCCCTTGGACAAGCTCACCAGCAGGTTCAGCAACTGAGGCGTCCTCACCCGTAGTAGCACCGGCTTCCTCTGCAGCCTCTCTGGCCTCAGTGCCACCTGGAGCAGCCTCGCGGATGGTAGGGGGTAGTACACACTCTCCTCCTTCCACAAGTCGGACGAGGCCTCAACCCCAGCCCATCTGAGAGCCTCCTTCCAAACCTCAGCAGAGTAACGCCTGCACAACCCGGGGACTTGAGCCTTAAAGGCAGCTTCTGTCTCGGCCATCCCCGCAGCATAAGCTGTCTCCTCGGCTTCCTCTTTAGTGGCCCAGGCCTCCTCCCTGCCTTGGTCAGCCTCAAACTTGGCCCTCACAGCCTCATCCTTCGCCCATTTTGCCACTTTCTTGGCTTCCTCGGCAGCAGCCACCTTCTTCGTCAGATCGGCAAGCAGCTCCTTTGCGATTTTCAGCTGCTCCTCTGCCTCACCCAGACGCCTCGTCTGATCTTCGGCCTGCTTCTGGAAACCAGCGAGGCCTGACATGGCGTTGTCCTGAGCACTGGTCATCGCCCTCAGCTCCTCCCGGGCCGTGGCAAGATCAGCCTCGGAGTTTTTGAGGGTCTGAGTGGCCTCCAAGCATTTCTCACGCTCCACGTCCATGGCTTTTCCTTGATCACGGGCCGCCTCCTCCAACCTATAAGTGGCCTGAACGGCCTGCCAAATAAAACGAGTACACAATGAGCCGAGCTCAGAAAAGGGGAAGAAAAACTGAAACTAGAAAAAATCATAAGTGTTGAGGGTCTTACCATTCCCAAGTACCGCTTGAGGCAGAGGAAGACCTCCCTACTCCTCATAGTCCCCAGCGCGTCGGCCACATACGCGCCTTCGCCCTTTTTGAAATCCTTGAGGGAGGAGTCGTCCCTCAGAGGCCCCCCATGGAGCATTGGGGCAGGAAGCCAGGCCTGAGCCTCGGGCTAGGTATCAACCTGTTTATCTTGGCCTCGGGAGCCTATTTTCAACTGTTTGGACGGCCGCCGAGTATCGCCCTCCTCCTGGGGGGACCCAGACTTTTCCTCAACTGGCCTTTTGCCCTTATCCTTTTTCTGCTTAGGATCAGAGGGCTCATGCCTAGAAGGCAGACTCGTCTGAGGCGGAGAGGGAGGAGGCCTTGACTGGGTCGGGGCCGACCTGCTCTCGGCAGAGTGAGTCTTGGGAGGAGGAGGAGGAAGCTTTGGCTTAGACTTCCCCGGTTGGCCCTCAATCAGATCCAACAGGCTAGACTGAGGCCTCTTCTTGTAACCCATCTCAAGTCGAGGAGAGGACACGGTCGCTCGGAAGTCCGCTTCGGTCAGACGAGGGTCACCTAGGTCTCCTGGAGGGTCCTCGAACTGATGGACTTGTTCAAACACAGCAAACTCGTCCTCGGCGGGGCCAAAATCATCAATTTTCTCTTCCCTCTCTAGGCCTTCTTCTGCAGCCTCTGAGAATCTATGGGGGGAGGAGGGGCCTGCTAATGCTACGCCTTCCGACGTTGAGGGTTCTTCGAGGAACTGGAACTCATCCTCGGTCACGGTTATTCTCCGCAGCCGAGGGTCTTTTGCTCTGATCACGTACTTCGGTGCCACAAACGATTTCTGAATCGGGTCGTATCTCAAGATCTTATGGGCGGCCCTAACTTGATTGTCGGCTTTGTTCACGAAAACCTCCGCCCTTAGTGCTTTCTACAAGTCCTCCCGGTTGATTAGGTTGAAGTGACGCGTGAAGGCGTGCGGATCTGCAAAAGAAAACACATTCACGTTAGTAACCAAACGGTGCAAAAAAAAAATGGACGAAGTAAAGAATGAAACTGACTAAGGTCCTAAAGCCCTCCCCCCATTTTCCCACTGCCCCACCTAGGGTCCCCTCCGTCGTGGGGCAGTGAAGGCCATCGTGCCACTCCCCGGACACGATGAGAAAGTCCTTGTTCAGCCCTTTGCTGGACTCAGGGAGGCACTGGATAAGCCGGACCCTGTCGTCCCTGGTCTTCATATAGTACGACTTGCCCTTCAGGCACTAGAGGTTGTAACACCAGTTTACATCATGGTGGGTCAACCTTAGCCCCATCTTCTCGTTCAGGGCATCCACGCAACCCAGAATTTTGAAGACGTTGATGGCGCACTGGGTGGGGGCTAGCCGGAAGTACGTCAGGTAGCCCCTCATCACCGGTCCCATGGGAATTCTCATGCCACCTTTAAGAAAGGCAACAATGGGAATCACCACCTCGCCCTCTTGCCTCCGAAGGTGCCACTCCCCCTCCTCACAATACCTCAAGCCCACGTTGCTGGGTATCTTATAATCGGCGATGAATTTCTCCATCGCCTCCTCAGTATAGACATATTTCTTAAATCTACCCATCCCAAATGATGCCTAAAAGAGCAAATGAAAGAGAATGAAGAATAGAGAAGAAGAAAGCTCGAAAAGAGATAGAGTGACTTACAGAAATGAGGAGAAGCTCCTCGGACAGGCTTTTTATGCTGGGGATGTAGGTGGAAAGTTGGCTGGACTCAGGATGTACACGCAAGAGCTCTTGGTTACGAGTAAGTAGAGGGACCGGCTTTTCGAGAGGGTATTTATACCCCAAATCAAGGAGCTGTGCGGGTTTTCCCGCCCATAAATGTTAGGCGAATCCCCACCGTTGGATTGCCATCCTCCCGTTGAACGTGGGGAGCATAGAGCCGTCTGGATTTAACGGAGGGCGCATTGCGCGCTTCGAGGCGTCAGTAACGCATCTGGGGTAGATGAAAAGACTCCAGTATTGACAGAGGGCCAGGCTCGATGAGACGCGTCGCGGGCTCGAGGACGTCAAAATCCTCCTCTCAGCCCAAGGATGCGGACAGCAAGATTTTGAGGGGCTATTGTGGGGCCAGCAAGTCTTACGGCCCAGCCCACTTCGTTCCAGGGCCGAAGGCCTGAGCCGAGGAGGCACCCAAAGTCCGAGGATGAAAACGAGAAGCCCAGGAGCCCAACAGGCCACGCCGAGGACGACCCTGTCCTCGGACATCCGACACCTTAAGGCAATCGGCAACACATTCAAGGGAGCCTTCCTGACTACTCAAAGAGCAGAGAGGAAGTACCACGCGCCAACAATGGGAACCTGGTGGAGGAGCAAGTTCATGACAAACTGTCACCTCCGCATTAAATGCACCTGACTACCGCCCTGGCCGCATTAATGAGGAAAGGACTCCACAACAGTGCCACATTGGTTACCGCGACCCACAAAGAGAATGGGAATGCAGCTGATGGGACAGGCACTCGAGTAATGGCCTGAATGCTCAACAAATGTAGTGCTAGGATCAGTTGGGGGAAGGGTATATAATGTAAGGGACCCCTCCTGAGGGGGGGGAAAGGGGCCAAGCTCCTCGGACAAATGCCAAGGAGCAGCTCTAATGAGGAATCCTGGCGTACAGCCTTCAATGGTGATGGGTCCACGATTAAGCTCCGTTTGCCTGTAAGGGCCAATTTCTTCAACCCACTCTCTAGAAATTTATTTTTTGGGGTCTACAGGATCACTTTCCCTCTAAATTCAAAGGGTCCTTCCAAATTGAGTCCCTACACTAGCTATAAGCAATTATCACTTGTGTCAAAAAATGATGCAGTTTTGGGAATGCCTAAACTCAATAAGGTGAAAAATGTTGTATGTGGACCATGTCAACTTAGGAAGCAAACAAAAGTTCAACATCATGCCACATTGACCACAGCCACGACTAGACCTCTTGAGCTTCTTCATGTTGATTTGATGGGTCCAACAAGAACAAAATCTCTTGGAGGGAAGAAATATATTATGGTAGTAGTCGATGACTTTACCAGATTCACTTAGGTCATCTTGCCACGATCTAAGTCTGAAGCTCCTCATCACATCGAGTCACCATACAAAAGGGTGCAGAATGAGAAAGGATTGAAAGTTGATTGAATTAAAAGTGATCATGACAAAGAATTCGAAAACTCTCAATTAGAGTCCTTCTACACAAGTGCTAGCATAGCTTAAGAGTTTTCTACTCCAATCACCCCTCAATAGAATGGTGTTGTACAAAGAAAGAATAGAGTCATTCAAGAGATAGCTAGAGCTATGTTGTATAACAAGGACATAGCAAAAGATTTGTGGGGAGAAACGGTTAACACTACATGTCATATTGTGAATCAAGTGTACTTTAGGCCAAGTATAAAGAAAAACAATGTGAAATACTTTAGGATATTTGGTAGCACTTGTTTCATTCTAAAGGACAGAGAAAATATGGGAAAGTTTGACACCCAGAGTGATGAAGGAATCTTTCTTGGGTACTCCTCCACAAGGAAAGCCTTTAGGGTGCTGAACAAGAGGAATAGAAAGGTCATGGAAACTGTCAATATTGTGATTGATGAAGCATCATCTCCAAGGTCCTCAAAAGTTATAGAGCACATGCCTAAATCAGTTCTCCCTCTACCTTTAGAGACTGAACAAGAAGTAGGTGATCAAGATCCTTTTCCTCCTGCCTCAACTAGTGCTATACAAGCCCTAGAAGCCTTCTCCATATCTCCTCAACTTGAAGATTAAGTAGAGAAGGAGCCTTCATCTAGAATTAAACTGAATCATCCTTCAGATATGATCATGGGAAACATGAATGAGCTAACTTTGAGAAAGCGAACAGTTGATATATATGTGGCTAACTTTATTTCTTATTCATGTTATTTATCTCAGGTAAAACCTATCAAGGTTGAAGATGCTCTTTAAGATGAATGTTGGGTTGAAGCCATGCATGATGAACTTCATCAATTTCAAAGGAATGATGTTTGGATATTGGTACCTAGGCCAATGGGGGTGAACATCATTGGTACAAAATGGATCTTCCGTAACAAGACTGATGAAGAAGGCAATGTGATTTGCAACAAGGCTAGACTTGTGGCCCAGGGGTACACTCAAGTAGAAGGAGTGGACTTTGACGAAACCTTTGCTCCTGTTGCTCGCATTGAATCCATAAGAGTTCTACTTGCATTAGCATGCCACTTGAAGTTTAAGTTATATCAAATGGATGTGAAAAGTGCATTTTTGAATGGTTTTCTCAAAGAGGAGGTTTACGTAGCTCAACCTAAAGGGTTCATTGACCCACACTTTCCAGATCATGTGATCTATCTTAACAAGTCACTATATGGATTGAAACAAGCACCTAAAGCATGGTATGATCGTCTCACCGAATATTTAGTGTTAAATGGCTTCATAAGAGGACAAGAAAATCGAACATTGTTCATCAAGAAAGTGGATTAAGAACTAGTTGTAGCTCAAGTTTATGTAGATGACATTATCTTTAGATCTACAAAAGATGAGTTGGCTCAATCATTCTTAGGCATGATGCAGACTGAATTTGAGATAAGCATGATTGGAGAATTGAACTACTACCTTGGACAGCAGATTCGTCAAAGTGACTTAAGTATTTTCATCTCTCAATCTAAAAATGCTAAAAATCTTGTGAACAAATTTGATTTAGAGTCTACTAGTTCTATCAGAACACCTATGAGTCCAAATGTTAAACTCAATGTTGACTTGTTAGGAAAGAGTGTTGATCCTTCTTTATATAGAAGTATGATAGGTAGTCTCCTTTACCTTACGGCCAGTAGACCTAACATTAGCTACAGTATTGGAGTGTGTGCTAGATATCAGGCTAATCCCAAAGAATCACATCTTATTGTAGTAAAACGAATCATTAAATATGTTAAAACCACTAGTAACTTTGGGGTATGGTATGACAAAGATGCTAATGATGTTTTAGCTGGATATTTTGATGTGGATTGGGCTAGGAATGCTAATGACCAGAAAAGTACTTTTGGTGGGTGTTTTTACTTAAGGAATAACATTGTCTCATGGATGAGCAATAAGCAAAATTCTATCTCTCTCACCATTGCTGAGGTTGAATACATTGCTATTGATAGCGGTTGCACCCAACTTCTTTGGATGCAAAAACTTCTTCTTGATTATGGTATTTGTCAAAAACATCTTACTATCTATTATGACAATACCAGTGCCTTCAATATCTCTAAAAATCCTATTCAACACTCTTGGACTAAACACATTGAGATCCTACATCACTTCATTCGTGAGTTGGTCGGAAATGGTACTCACTCTTGAGTTCATTCATACTGACGATCAAAAGGCTGATTTATTCACTAAGCCTCTAGATGGTCGACAACTTGAATTCTTGAGCTAGAACATTAGTGTTATATCCATGGACTGATCTCTCTCTCCTCTTCTTCATGCATATGCATCTAGTTTTGTTGCTTTGTTTGTTTGTTTGTTTGTTTTTTCTTTAAGTTTTTTTAATAAAAAAGAAGAAGGAGAAATCAGAAAAATACAAAAACAGTGTGTTTGTGTATATTGGTACTTGTGTACCTTTGATGGCCTTTGATATGAAGTTTCCCAACTTTATATCACTTGTAGCTTAGATGAGCTTCTTCATGCACAACTAAGCAATGTGAGCTTTATGGCTCTTTAATGTGGTTTGTATGATTTAGTTGATCTTTTATCTTTCATATCTTAAATCACTCTTTTTTATGGCAAGGACTAGAAAATGGTAAGAGAAAAACATAAATAACCATCTCACCACTAAAACTCGTCAATCATAAAACATCTATGTGCAATTCATAAAAGTCATGCTCAGCAAGGTGTAGCACTTGCACAGCAAAACAAGGATGTTCAAACTTACATAATTGGGTTTTTTTTTTTTTTTCCTCTCTTTTATATGGCCATGCATGACATGCTTAAAAGAAAAATAAGCAAAGAACATGAAAAGCTAAAAGAATCAAAATACTTTTAATATGATTGCAAGCGTGTTTCTAAGAGATGTGAGAGTTATATGATATACCTCAAGGGTGATAGTCCCCATCAAACAGTTATGATTGTGTGTGAATGAACTTGATCTTCTTATATCATTACTTTTCACATAATGATGCACTTGCTCTCTTGCAACAAGTTTCACACATAACACAAATAATCTTTAATACCTTTGATACTTTTGTACAAGTACAATGTGATTTGGTCATCAAAAGGAATACATGTGTTGGTACATGCTCTCTAAACCGTCCAAACTTGTTTTGAAATAAAATTTGGTTAGACATGTTTAATTTGTTTTGATCTAGGAATGCTTTGTATCTAGAATTGAGGATGTGTATCTATGCTTAAACATGCTCTTTGAATGCTTGCTTTGATGGTTATCTTATTTGTATTCATCTTGTGTTGTTTCTCCTTATTAAATTCTCTTCTTTTGGGCTTTCAACAGATACCTTGATAAAAGTCTCGATACCTACTTGAAACCTCCTCGATACAAGATCTTCTATCAAGATTTCTGGGTTTCTGCTCGATACCTCTCAATAGATAGCCCGATCCATCGAGCCAAATTCCTTGGAGTCTCTGTATGCTCGATAGCACCTCGATACCTTCCTCAATCTATCGAGACTTTTTGACTTCGATACCTCTCTATCTATCGAGCTTTTGTTCTCGATAAAAGCTCGATACCTCCTCGATCTATCGAGATGCATTTTCTATATATAGTTTGAGGTCTGACCTGTTTTTGTCTTTTCCGATATATTTCGTTCTCTCTCTCTCTCCTCTCATGACCTAAACTTCTATCTCTCTCTCTCTCTCTCTCTCTCCAAAATCACTCCTCCCATCACATTTTCTACCTAATCCAAGCCTCCCTCACTTGGCAAGTGTTCTCAATCTCTTCTTTTCCCTTTTCTTCATGCATTCATGCATTTTTTTTAACCTAAGTTTTCAAATTTTTTTGGAAATTTTTGGGCTTTTTGTGATTTTGTCAAAAATTTTGGGTTGGTTTTTGTTGAAATGATATCCTATGCTAATGCATTGCATTCTATGCTCATTTTAACCTTATTTCATGCATTCTAGGATTGTGTGCTTGATTAAACAATGTGAGTGCTGTTAAGTTGGATTGGGTTTCTACCCATGATGCTTTTTATTTTTGCACGTCACATGTTCATGCATTGCCCGTTCTTGTTCCTTCTTTCCTATACCTAAACGTTTCTGTTGTGTTTCTGTTTTTCTCTTTGTCTCTCTCGTTTAGTCTCCTCGTCATGGCACCCAAAAAGTCTATCCCTTCTAAAAACCCGGTTCATCGTGGTTCTCATCTTCTTCTTTTCCTTCTAATTCTATCTGGTTCCATGATGAGAAGGCACGAGCTGACTTCTTAGAGAACTTTTCTGATTAGGCGATTCATTCGGAATGCCAGGTCATTTTGTCTGACTTTTTAGACACTCCTCTACCCGGTCCTATTAGCTTTCAAGGATGGGCTTCTCTTTGTGAGAAACCCTCGAGGTGTCCTGACATGTTCATAAAGGAGTTTCACTCTAATATGCATGCCATCGATACCTTTGTGCCTTGGTTTACTACAATATTATGTGGTACATATATCGTAGTTACCCCGAAATTTGTTTCTGAGGTACTACAAGTCCCTAGGGTGGATATTCGGATTACACTAGTCATCCTCGTCTCACTTCTATCTTTGAAGATGAGTTAGCCTCACTCTTCTATGAGAAGGCCATGTTGTGGGGAGGTACACTTAATTTCTCCACAACTGAGTTCACTAAGGGACCACGATTCCTTAATATGGTGATGACCTTTGTTCTCACTTCATGGTCACACTATAACACCATCATTGAGCCTCATGCTTGTTTTCTTCTTTCTCTTTTGGAAGGTCTTTCTATAGACTTTCCTTTACACATGATAAAGTCTATCATCGACTGCTATCATGACACGACTACACATGATAAGTTCATCTTTCTTTTGGCTATCACACGTATCCTCACCCACATGCACATCACCATCCCTCCCTTTCCTCATTTCTATGTCATGAATGCCATTAGCAAAGAGTCTATTCGACGGAGTGCAGCGTAGTTGCTACAAAGCGACCATGGGTAGAGCCTTCCGATGCAGCCCCAGCTGATCCTACAACCCCCTCCTCTCGAGCCTCTTCCTCCTCTGCTCCTTCCTCATCTCGAGCTGCTGTCTCCCTTGCTGATATCATGGAGTAGCTCTAGCACATGCGTGCTGATTTTGGTAGTCGTCTGGACCATCTATCCCATAAGATGTGTTAGATGAACACGAGAATCAGTCGCATTGCTTGCCGCCAGTCTCAGCTTGGTGGCTTTGCACCCTCACCTTCACCGGAGCATGCTAAGGATTCCTCTTCTTTTGGTGGTGGAGATGATGATGTTGATCTTCTGGCTCAGAGTATGATGATGAGATGACGACCTCTCAGTGATACACCCTTTGTCATTCGTGAAAAAAAAGGGGAGTTGTTTTGTAAATGATAGTAGTATAGGTGCTACGGGGAAAGCTAGCATAGGACATACTAGATAGGGGGAGAGTAGCTCCGAGTGTTTTTGAGGGATGTAGTGAAGTTTTGATGTATTTCTCATTACATGTACCTTGGTCTTGTGACCACTTTTTACATACATTGTATTCTTTGATATATATATATATATATATATATATATACACGAGATGATGTATGTTTTTATTCACCTTTATCTCACAAATGTTGTTTCTTTTCTATCTTTATACACATGTTTCTTCTTGTATACAACTTGTCTATGTTTCACACTTGATGCCTTGATGAATCTTGTTTAAGTGTTTCAGTTAAGATAGGTTGCAAGGCTACCATGCTGTGATCTCTTTTCTTGCAAAGTTTTTCAAGAGTTCGTGTTAGGGTTAGACTTATGTACTTTTTTATATTACGAGATAGTTGTGTTAGACTTCTCTCATAATTGGTTTTTGTGGTTTTGTCATGGATTGCCAAAAGGGGAGATTGTTAGGGTCATATTTTGTGTAATTGGCTAATCCTTTGACAAAATGTATTTTACTTATATTTGGGTAGATCTAAGATGGGTTTAGTACTTCAAGAAACATGTTGTTCAAGTCAAGTATTAAAGACATGAAGATTGGTCCAAGAAACAAGTGAAGAAGAGCTGTTCATTAAGTCTCGACAGATAGCTTGACAAAAGCTTACTATCGAGACTTAATGTGAAGCTCGATAGATAGCTCGATAGTAGCTCGATCTATCGAGAATTACGATTTTAGAATTTCCATATCTGAATATCAGCCTAGCCTTGCATATTTGTTTGGGGTTTCTTTTCTCACAATCCTGGACATATATAAGACTTATTTTAAAGGCCGTCACACACAGATACAGAGACCTAGAGACTTATATTCTCTGTGTGAAGCTACTGCATTTGTATGCCGGAGGGTTTTGTTACTGAGTGCTTCTAGATCTTCATTGTTGATGAAGTGAAGAACTTTGCAGCCAACAACATCTGTTCAAGTTGCTGGAGTTAGTCACGTACATGGGATTCGTGCAAAGGGTTAGTCACAAATTAGAGGTTTGTGCATCAAGGGAAAGAATGCTACTACAAGATCAAGTCCAGTTGGGTATTAGAGCAAAAGTTCAACTGTAGGTTGGTATTTCAAGATAGGCCAAAGGTTGTTGGTACCATATTTCTAATAACATTTTCTTTATAAATGAAATAACATAATTGTGTGTTTAGTATGTGTAGATATTTTTTAGAAAAAAGTGTAATTTTTCTGACATGAACAGTCAAATTTAATTATTTATTTATTCTCCCTCTTCACCCCATCTCTCTCTTCTACAAGTCCAAGTTTGAACATTTCACTGAATCAATGCAAACCCAAACCCAACTGAAGCAAAGCCAAATTACAATTTTTTTTTTATTTTAGACAAAAATTGTATTAATGAATCAAAGAATAAAGAAGCAAAAGAAAAGAAAGAAGCAAGCCCGTTCTCCAGGCAAGAAAGAAGCAAAAGAAAAAAAAAATACAAGGAGAAAATTGGTCATCTAAACCCAAAAAAAATAAAATAAGAGAAGATCAAAAAACAAAAACCCATCAACTAGGGTATTAAAAAAAAAAAAAAAAAAAGGAAGAAAGAAAGAAAGAAAGAAAGAAGAAGATCGAAACATAAATCCATCAACTAGGATATTAAAAAAATAATAAAAAATAAAAAATAAAAACTAAAAAAAGAAAGAAAGGAGAAGATAGCATACGAGAGAGAGAGAGAGAGAGAGAGAGAGAGAGAGAGAGAGAGAGTGAAAAAAAGAAAGAGAATAAGAAGAGAGAGTGGCAGCGTGCAAGAGAAAGAGGGGGAAAAAAAAAAGAACAAATCTGTGGGTATTGTCCAATCTGAGAAAAAGAAAAAAGAAAAGTTTGGAGAGAGAAAGAAAATTTGGGTATTGTCAAATCCATGGGTCCCACTTTTTAAAGATATTTACGATTGTGCCATTGAGCAACGTTGATATTTGAAAACTGGTATAAGGAGCTTTATAAATTCAGTGTTTAAACACCCTAAAATGAGCAACATAACTCAAACACTCTTAAAAAAATTACTATTAAGATGGAAAAAGTGCAATAATAGAGGGAAATAAATTATTGGTGTGGGTACTAGGAAAAGATCAGAAAATGACTACTCTAGTTTATACTCAAATGCCTTTTCAGGATCGTCTATCATCAAGAAAATCACAAATTTAACAATTAAATTTCGGATTTTTCATAAAAATTAACAATTAAATTTCCAAATTTCTTGACAATATGAGGTGAAAATTTTAAGATTTATAACTAATTTTATAATTATAAATGATGCGGCGTGGAAGCCACAAAAAGGAAAAAAGGTCAAACATATCTACTTCAAGAGGATAGTCTCAAATCCATGAGGAGTTCTTTAAATCCACAAGGTGACACATTCTAGAATCCATAAGAAAAGAAAAACAAAACATCTATATTTTTTAAAATGGAATCTAAATTGTCTTGAAATCTACCATGCTTTTAAATAGTAAAAGAAATTCTAAGGCAGCTAACAAAACGTCCTAAAAATGAGTAAAATTAAGATAATTGCAAAATTAAAACTAATGTCTCTAAGAGACACCTTAGAACAGACAAGACTGTATTCAAACTTCTAAATTAAAAGTTATAAAGGAAACAAAAATTACTATAATAAAAAATAAAAAGGCAAAAAGGAGAATTTTGGGGCCTAAATGAGGGAATTTGGCCCAAAAGTGGCGTTGGTCATCACTAGAAGGCATGAGCTGTTCCCAATGACATCATTTCCCTTTTTTTCACCAATTTCACGCAATTATGTCATTGTCACTCTGATGATTACTCTAATTTCTCTCACAATTTTTTTTACTTATTCACTTTTTTAAAACTTTTTCTTTAGGGTTGGGATTGAATTTTTTTTTTTTCCAATCTCAATCATTGATAGCAATAGCAAATAGGGTATGACGTCTGATCTTAATCCAAAACTAAATTATTGGTGTGTATATATAAGAAAATGACTACTCCATGGTAAAATGATTTTTCAAGAGCCTCTATCATCAAGAAAACTATGAATTTAACAATTACATTTCTATCTTTTTTGTCAATATGAGGTAGTAGATTTAAGATTCATTGAATTTATGTAATTTTATCATTTTAATGTTAAAATTAATATTCTACATATTGAAATATTACATGACATGCTTAAATACAATATGTATAACTTTTCCCTATAGAAAAAACAATATGTATAACTTTTCCATATACGAATCAATTAAATTTTATATATAAAACATGAGGAAATTTTCATGAATATATTCAAAGTTGAATAATAAAGTAATGAATATAAATAAAAGAAAATTACAATAAGTTATACAATAGAAACTGTGGTTCCCAAACCTCCTTAGGCTGTAACACTACATGAAGTGTTTGGGCCCCAATTTATTTATTTGTGGGCTTTCTTGCAATCCTACAAGTAGAGCTCCAAGCTTCACCTAGATAGTCCAAGCTGTATCTTTCTCCCTCCTTTCTCACTTACCCTCCCTCTCCCTCTGCCTGTAATTCCCCCTTTCCTGGTATCTACCCCTTTTTCCCGGTGTTTCCCTCTGTTTCCTAGCATTTTTCTTAATGTTTTTCAACTAGCCTCTCTTGTTTACCTAACTATTCCTTTTATAGTATCCTGTTAGTGAAGTACTCATTACCATTTCACCACTTCACACAAATTTCCACTTTTGCCAGAATCCCAAGAGAATCATCACACCTTTTGAGAATTCTTTTGGAACTTGTTCTAGATGCCAAATAGTGTTTGGTAGCGAGTTTCCCAAAGGCATTGACAGTGTTCGATTGCCGACCTGAATTTGACAATCCCCTCGCCAGCTTCCCTCTAGCTTATTAATTAGTATTGGGCCCAACCTGACCCGAACACAATATGGTTCACCCAAACACTAATCCTCAGACTCCTGCACACTTTTCAGTGGATTGATCCTGTCCCCTCAGTGTTGGGACTTGGCCACATAGGCTGTTCTTGGTCACTTGGGCCCAAGCTCCTACAGAAACCTATCGTGTAAAACAATTTTTTATTATTATTTAAAACTAAATATTATGGTAAATATAAATTAAAATAATTTAGAAAAAATAATAACAAATTTTAAAATTATTTCAAGCATTATTAATAGAATTTTAATCAAAATAGTAATTTAAACTTCTTGTAATTTAGTAAGAGAGTTACACCTAGAGTTAAATTAACTTAGGAAAATAAAAAAAGAGTCCGTGGTCGTCGGATTATACAGTATATGTTATTGATTATAGATTGATTGATTTGGGCTGAGGCTAATTATATTAGCATGGTCGTCGGATTATATAATTGAACAATCATAGATGCTACTCAAAAATGAAAGTGAAAAAAAAAAAATTATGAAAAAATTGCGATCGGTAAAGCCTGAAGTTATCATAATTGGTGATAGCAACCTATCACCCTGAAGGACTTATGATCTCTACTACATTCCAAAAATCCAAATAGTAAGATTTACACGAATATTAGGAAATATTAAAAAAACGCTGTGCCAAAGTATACACATAACACATAGCTCCACCCCCATTCTGCACCGCCATAGATCTTGATAGACTTTTTAAATAATTTAATAGTGGAATCCCACGTTGAGCAAAGATGAAAAGAATTAGTAATTTATATAACATAATTGAGCAAATACCTATTGAGTTTAGGCTTTTTGGGTTAAAATGTGCACCCTCAAAATGTCTAAGCCTTTTGGGCTTAGGCATGTTATATTAATTATTCAAAAATCTCCAATGTGTTTATCTCCCCAACATGCTCTACAGAACTTAACTTAATTATCCAAAACTTTTTTTTTTCCCCATATATATGCATCCTGGTTGGACAATGTTGTTAGGGTTTGTGTCCTAAAATCCAATTTATTGGCATGTCATGAATAATTAAGTTGTTTAATTATATGAGACCATTTATGAACTAATAGGACATTATCTTAGTCCATGAGATGCATAGTATGTGATTTATGTGAAAAGTCACAGAAAGATATAAATCACAAGTTCTTTGTAAACTCAGAATTTTAGTTCGTAGTCGGTGATGAAATTGGGCATTTTATCTGCGAAGACTATAACATATCAACTAAGATGATTTGTCTTGATCATGGAAGTGGAGACTTGTAGTTGGTATGTTGATATGTTTTAAGAGTTAAGACATATTGAACTGGACCGCTGTGAGATTTATTATTCTCCTAAAGACTGTCAAATGAATAATAAAGCTCACGACTTCTATTTACATCAACTCTAAATCCTGAGAGAATAATGGACCTAATCATGAGATGTAGGTTGCTTTGATATATCAGGAGTGAGATCTATAAGTTATGGTCAAAACCTCAGTATGTTAGGCAGCCGCATTTAGTGTTGATGGAACATTTATTCTCAAGATGGAATTCATAATCTCTTAATGGAGATATAAAATATTCCCTTGAGATAAGTTTAATGGGTTTGGTTATTCAGAGTGTTGGGCCCAACCACTTTAGTAAAGAGTTACTAAAGTATATATTTATGGAATTGGATTTCATAAATATATTATGAATAACATAAAGGATTAAACCGGGTACTCAAGGATTAAGATGTAGTAATTTTCAAAGTGGCAGTCAATATTAATGACTTTGTATTACTACGAATATTTTAATGAAGGGGTTGAATGTATAATAAAGTCTTGGGATATAATTTATAGATAAGGCCTAGAGTGCAATTATATTCTTATAGTGGTATTGAATATAATTAATGGTAACTTTGGACTTGTCAAGAGTTGACGGAAAAGCCCAAGGCCCATTGGAGCTAGTGTCTTATTGGTCCCTTTGGTCCCATCTCAAGCCACAAACTAAAGCCCAATTGGGTAGGCCCAAAAGGCTAACCTAATTAGAAATCAGTCATTATTTAATAAGTGTTATTAAATAAAGAAACTATGAGAATGGTTTTAACGTACGTAAGATAAAAAGAAAAAAAAAAAATCAGTTTTTCTTCACAAGGAGAAGAAGAGGGATTTTTCTTTGAGAGTTTATGTACAAAAGGACTGATTGAGAGACCACACATCTTGGGCTCCATGTGGAATTGAGATGAAGATAAAAGGTATTCTCAAGTCAAGGTTTTGAAATTTACTGCATCAAGGTACGCTTCCTATTCTTTGATTCTAGAATTCATGGTTATATGTTTATCTTTCATGATTGAAGTAGATCCGTTTCTTTTTGTTGCTTCCGCTGCGTGTGTTCTTGTATGAGATACGAGAACCAGATTATTTTCCCAACAATGGTATCAGAGCGGTCTTCAATATCATGATTGTATAGCATGTGATTGGATTTTAGAATAAAAGAAAAATCGTTCTCTTGGTGATTTATTTTTCTGCAGTAAAGTTTCTGCATATTTTTGTTTCAGAACCACTGTTTGTTAAAACCGAATGCCATGTTTAATATATATGATATATTGATTGTTGATTGTTGATTCGGAAACCATTGACATGATTCATGGCATTAGTTTTAAATGGAACTGGTATATCGGTCAAGAGTGTGAGCATTACGGTCTTGCACCGCTTGGACGTTTTGCTTCTCTTGGATATAGTAGGCAATTTCGTATAGTTGTTGCATTTGATTCCATAACCTTTGTTGATGCTTTTGACGTGTTAACGTTTATTGTGGATAATGATAATAAGACAATTGCATCATGTCCAAGGTGTGAAATTTTGTTTTGCACAGGTTGGATATAGTTAACAATTGAATTCTTTTTGATAACCGTAGCCGATGCCATGTTTTTGTATATGAGATATACATATGGGTTCATATGCATTTAAGGCTTCATCATGAATTGATTAATATATATATTAATATCTGAATGATGAACGTAGCTTTGTTGCTTGCCTTGCATTCTATTATTTTATGATCAAACAGTATTTTAAATGCTAAGATTATGAAATTTATTCCTAATGAGATTAGGATTATGTTTTCAAGGGTTTCTAGCATTGTTGTGGTTCTTGATTTTGATCTTGGAAACCCTAATGTTTGATCTGAAAATCTTCATTGATAAAATCAAAAGGTGTTTTGATGGAAGAAAAATGAAGATGTCAAAAACGTTAGTTGTTTGTTCAAGAAAACCCTAGAAAATTGCCTTAGAAAATTTCTGGAAATTCGAGTTTCACGAGTTTCGATCGATCGAAAATCACTTTCGATCAATCGAGTGAAACAGTGATCAGACTTCTTAGAACGATAGATTTTCGATTGTTAGTCGATCGATCGAATTTGTTTTTGATCGATCGAGAGTCGATCGAGTATCAATCGAAGGAGTCAGAGGATCAAGTTCGAATTTTTTAATTTTTTCGATCAATCGAGAGTCACATTCGATCGATCGAAAGAAAGAAAATCAGAATTTTTTCCAAGTGTTTTCAAGTTTTTTAAGAGCAAGGTTATGTGTGATTAGATTACACATGATTCTAACTAAAAGACCTAATGAGATCAAAGATGTTAGTTAAATAGAACTCTTGGTACTAAATCATTTCATGATTAAAAGTCCTTAATTTATTTTAATTAGAGGTTTTTAATGAGATTAAAATTCTAATTAAAGTTATATAGTTTCTAATGAGATTAGAGTACTTTGCCTAGTAAATTAAGGATAGAGTTCTATATAACTAATTTTTGATTCATTAGTGTTTAAGGAATCCTAAATAGTTTAGGACTTCCATTTTAGTTAGTGATTCTAATAAGATTAGAGTCTTTAATTAAGTGCAAGGTTATTAGTTGTGATGGGATCACAATTATTTAAGAAAAACCCAAATAACGAGTGGGAGTGTTGAAATAACCCTTTTGTTAAGTTTATTGTAATGTGAATAGATACCTTGTCTTGACTTCGAGTCTTGCATTCCATGCGGAGGGTATTTACTTCACGGATTACAAGGTTAAACTTCTTTGTGATTGCACGATTGTTCGTTACGCTATTGTGACGTGACTTAGTTACATCACATTGATTTCAAACAATTAAACACATTTATTGTGTAGGGTTAAAATTGTGATTAGATTACAATGATTTCAAGACACTTCACTTGTTTTAAAATTTCTAGTGGGAGAGAGATTCAAGGGTTGATTCTCACGGCCTCCATTGCTGGTTTATAGTAGTGTGATTAGGCACCTCGCCTTGGCGTATATGCCTTGCTCCCTTCGGAGGGTGTTTAATTTTTGGTACTACAGATTAAACTTCTTAATGATAGATGAAGTGTGTTTTTACATTGAGAACGACCACGCTTCCGTGGAGTTACTTGGTGACTCACATTGATTCTAGGCAATGGTGTACATTAGACTAAGTGTAATGTTAACCTCCCTTCGGAGCTATGTCATTATTACTTAGAGGCTAAAGGAAAAGCGGCAAATTATTTTTGTTTGGTAAGAGTTACCATGATAGCATTAATAATGAGAATAATTCTCGCCTGATCATAGTGATTGATATGACCTCGCTTCCGAGGAATATTAATTGCGGGATTAGGTTGTCGTTGCATCTAGTATAGTATGGTTTTCGGGTTCCATATTATGTGGTTATGGATGCAAAATGATAATGTCCTGTATTTAAGTTCATGGTCTCAAAATAGAGTTGTCATAAATTTTGTCATCTAGCTACTATTTTAGTTGAATCACATTAACTAAGAAATAAATTTGGACATGGTGCTTAAAGGAGCTGAAGTAAATATTCATGTTTTGATTCAGCATTGTCATAATTTCCTATACATGATGCATTTATGGAAGATAGCTTATGATATGATCATAGTCTCCATTGAAATGCTAATATGTTATATTGGCTTCTATCTCAATTGTGCTACTGCATGAGATGCAAGAGTTAGTACTAGACTTAGACTTTATATTAAGTCTAAATGAGATGCTTGGTATAAATCATATTGAGTGCTAAGAAAAGCTTAAGAAGTTCCAATTCTATATCATTTTATGAAAATATTTTATTTTTAAAATGAATTGGAATTCTTGGATGTAGAGATTAAATGTTAATCTCATTAGGATATGATCCACAAGTCCTTGTTAGAATCATTTGATCAATTCAAATTGTTTTGAAAATAAATTTTTTTTATATTATCTGAATTGATGAGTGAGTTCTACACAACGGAAGACATCCTAAAAGCTAAGGCTAGGATCAATATGATTTAATTCAAATTCTTAGCCTAAACCGAAAGGTAAGGGTGATAAGAAGAGGAATTATAATACCAAATGGTTGGGTAAGCAAGTTGCCCTAGTAGTTGCCAAAAGGAAATTATACTCATAAGCATGACCAAAAGGAAAGTGTTTCTGATTTTGGTAAAGCTAAGCATTGTCCATGATTGTCTTCTAGATGGACATTTACATGCTTTACTTTTTAAAGAGAAAGTTTCCATCCTTTGTAATTGTATGTTTTGGAACTTATGTCTAGATCTTATTAATCTAAGTGTTATTCAAGATTGGTGAAAGATGGGCTTTTAGAACCATTATTTTGTTATATTCACAATCTATGAATTCTATTTAGAGGATAATATAATCTAGGGCTCCTTTTTGTAAAGGAATAAAGTTCCAATGACTTCTTTAAGTTAGTACATACATAAAGGAGGAATAGGGCTCTTTTAAAGGTAGAATTAAAGATAGATTGTTCTAGAAGAAAAATGTCATAATTTGTTGTAGGACAACTATAAAATACATTTAGAAATGAGATGGTTGTATTAGATACATCACAAGACATTATTCTAGATATATAGCTAATACACGGGTACAATATCGTAGTGGGAGGATTACCAAATAAATTCATACTTTTGGGATAAACTTTTGAAGTCATTCCATAAGGATATGAATTTGATCCTCGGTCCTACGTAAAGGCTATAGATGATATGAATATGAATTACTGATTCAAGGTTATGTGAATAGAATTAAATTCTATTTAAAGTCTAGAACTTGTAGAGGTGCTTAATTGCATTAAGCCTATTGTTTTTCAAATAGGTCTACAAGTAAATGAGATTGATAGATTTGAAGGTGCAAACCTTCAAAGTCAAGACTAGTGGCGAAAAGATTTATTCAAAAAGAAATGGTTCGATTATGAAAAGATTTTTTCACTAATAGTCAAGTTTGACTATATCTAGATTCTCTCATCCATTATATTTCATTTGGATGAAATATGGTAATGGATATCAAGAAAGTTTCTTTTAGTAGCAATCTTGAGGAAGACATCTATATGATGTAACTAGACTTGCCATAGCAAAGAACCAGTAGTGTTTAGTATGCTAGTTGCTTAAAATCCATTTATGGACTAAAGCAAGCATCTAAATCATAAAATATCATTTTTGATCAAGCAATCAAATGGTTTGATTTTGATCAAGTATTTAAAATGCCTTATGTGTGTAAAGGCTATATAGAATAATAAATTTTCTTAATGTATGTTGATGACATTCTAATCATTTAGAATGATATAGAGTTATTGTCATCAAAGGAGTTTTTGGTTGTCTAGTCCAGTTTGATATAAAGTACTTGAGAAAGACTAGTCACATCCTAAGAATTATAACTTTGTTAAAATTCAGAAATTAGGATATTGGGTCTATCTTAAACTGCTTAAATAGATTAGATTCTAGCCAAGTATAGCATGTAATACTTCAAGAAAGGATTCTTTCCTTTTAAGTTTGAAGTTGCTTTATATAGGACTGTGGTCCTAAGACATATAAAAGGAAGAGCATATAAGACGGTTCCTTATATCAAAATGATAGGAAGTCTTTATGCTATGCTAAATACTAGGCTAAATGTCTATTTTGCGGTGGGCATAGTAAGCAAATATCAAGTGAATCAAAGATCACTTATTTTAGTGGGAGTAAAGCATATACTCAAATATCTTAGGAGAATGAGAGATTATATGCTTATCCACAAAAGTGAAGTTTTGATGTTTACTGGAGGTACAAAAACTGACTTGTAGTTTGATTGTGATTCATGAAGTTGGACTTCAAGATATGTGTTCATCCTAGGTGGTGAAGATACACATCAAGCGTAAGTATCATCTCATTTGAGAAGATATGAATACGTGAGTAGTAGTAGTAGAAAAGATGATTTATGCATTAAATCTGGCTGAAACTTGTTTCCAAGCCTTGCCTTAGAGTGACTGTGAATTACTCTATAGGAAGATAAGTGTTGGATATGTGGTAAATTGTCTTTGAGGGCAAGTGGGAGATTGTTAGGGTTTGTGCCCTAAAATCCAATTTATTGGCATGTCATGAATAATTAAGTTGTTTAATTATATGAGACCATTTATGAACTAATAGGACATTATCTTAGTCCATGAGATGCATAGTATGTGATTTATGTGAAAAGTCACAGAAAGATATAAATCACAAGTTCTTTGTAAACTCAGAATTTTAGTTCGTAGTCGGTGATGAAATTGGGCATTTCATCTGCGAAGACTATAATATATCAACTAAGATGATTTGTCTTGATCATGGAAGTGGAGACTTGTAGTTGGTATGTTGATATGTTTTAAGAGTTAAGACATATTGAACTGGACCGCTGTGAGATTTATTATTCTCCTAAAGACTGTCAAATGAATAATAAAGCTCACGACTTCTATTTACATCAACTCTAAATCCTGAGAGAATAATGGATCTAATCATGAGATGTAGGTTGCTTTGATATATCAGGAGTGAGATCTATAAGTTATGGTCAAAACCTCAGTATGTTAGGCAGCCGCATTTAGTGTTGATGGAACATTTATTCTCAAGATGGAATTCATAATCTCTTAATGGAGATATAAAATATTCCTTTGAGATAAGTTTAATGAGTTTGGTTATTCAGAGTGTTGGGCCCAACCACTTTAGTAAAGAGTTACTAAAGTATATATTTATGGAATTGGATTTCATAAATATATTATGAATAACATAAAGGATTAAACCGGGTACTCAAGGATTAAGATGTAGTAATTTTCAAAGTGGCAGTCAATATTAATGACTTTGTATTACTACGAATATTTTAATGAAGGGGTTGAATGTATAATAAAGTCTTGGGATATAATTTATAGATAAGGCCTAGAGTGCAATTATATTCTTATAGTGGTATTGAATATAATTAATGGTAACTTTGGACTTGTCAAGAGTTGACGGAAAAGCCCAAGGCCCATTGGAGCTAGTGTCTTATTGGTCCCTTTAGTCCCATCTCAAGCCACAAACTAAAGCCCAATTGGGTAGGCCCAAAAGGCTAACCTAATTAGAAATCAGTCATTATTTAATAAGTGTTATTAAATAAAGAAACTATGAGAATGGTTTTAACGTACGTAAGATGAAAAGAAAAAAAAATCAGTTTTTCTCCACAAGGAGAAGAAGAGGGATTTTTCTTTGAGAGTTTATGTACAAAAGGACTGATTGAGAGACCACACATCTTGGGCTCCATGTGGAATTGAGATGAAGATAAAAGGTATTCTCAAGTCAAGGTTTTGAAATTTACTGCATCAAGGTACGCTTCCTATTCTTTGATTCTAGAATTCATGGTTATATGTTTATCTTTCATGATTGAAGTAGATCCGTTTCTTTTTGTTGCTTCCGCTGCGTGTGTTCTTGTATGAGATACGAGAACCAGATTATTTTCCCAACAAATGTATTATTGAGTCAAGATGGATTTAGTGAAATTCAAGCTTTACTAGAGCTGCAAATAAAATAAATCAATGATTGTTATTTCTTCAGGTAATTAACAAAATCATTTTGAAGAAGACAGGTTCCTAAATTCTAGGCTGTGGCCACCAATTTTTCAACTTCTTTACTTCTTTACTTTTTTCCCCCAATAAGTGCCTTGAAAACTGTTGTTTAAAATGTAATACCAAATGCAAAGATCTACTAATACTATACTCTAGATGTTCAAATTTTTTGACAATAAGCATAATACTGATACGATACAAATTTGACAGAATTGAAATTTTTGTCTCATAATGCCACCCTTCAACAACTAGGCCAGCCTTCCACCTTCCAGGTTTTGTCTCCTTAAGACTAATACGCAGTCCATTATCTTCTCTTCCCTCGTTGAAAAATTCACCCAACTCAATCTCCAACCATTCATATCTTTTCTCTGTTTGGGAAGAGGAGTGTGATGCTGCAGCGGTACAATCAAGTCTTGCTGGCTTGGCTCCATGGTAGGTCCTATTTAAGGACAAACTTTAAGTACAACAATCTTACTCAATATCTTTTTATTAGAGGTAAATTTTGACAAATCCATCATTGAATTACATTTTCTTCTTCTATTCTTCATACTTGCAAAATTTTTAGAAAATTAAAAATTAATAACTATGTTATCAATAAATTGTTTAAATTGAAAGTTTTTGTAGTTTAAAATTATGCATAAAATATAATCTTATAAGTCTTATAGTAAATAATATCTGATTGACACAAAATTTAACATAAGTATTAAGAGCGTAAAAAACATGCAATTCAACGATTAGATTTTTGCAATATATAGTAATGTTAATGATATTGGGTAAAGTTATAACCTTAAATTACAATCAATTTTGTAAATAAACTTTATCTCATTTTCAAAAAATTACAACTAAACCCAATCCATTCAAGCACATTTAATTACTAGCCAATACGTACCGTTTTAATATCATTGCTGACCTCCAAAACTCATCGTTTTAATATCAATGATGAAATTTAGAATTTAGACCTCTGGTGATCAAGACAAAGTTGACAACCTTCCAAGGCAGAAGTGTTACTACTGAGACACACCACAGCAACTCCAAATGCTCGAACTATCGAAGCCTATGATTTTTCGACTTTTTCTTTAAAAAAAAAAAAAAGATTTAAATTAACTAGTGTGTCTCATTAAAATTAAATTAATGGTTAGGATTAAAACAAAGTGAAATAAACGGTTAAGATGTAAGTGGGTACCATGCCCACTAAAAATATGAAGGTACTGTGGGTGGGTATGACGGGGACTGTCAAACTGGGGGCCCATAAAACTTTTTTTTCTTTTCACAAACAGATAGGCCAAGTAAAAAAAAAAAAAAAGTAAAAAAGTAAAATTCAAAAGCATTAATCTAAACTGCAGCTTACGAAACTTGCAACCAACTTATGTCAAACTTATAATTTTTGATAGGGCAGCTAAATCTAATTTTCGCATTTCTTTTTGCATTTGTTGTTGATATTCTTTCTTGATTTTGGAACTTTAATGGGTATTAAGCAACTTTATTTTAGATTTTTCCTCATTAATGTATTCATAAATGCATATAGATCCAAGTCTTTGACAAAATGAGAATAATGGAAGGAAAACAAATTGGAATCATCCACAATTTTCAATTTATGATAAATTATGTGTGAACGGCATGATAACAACAAAAGAAAGTTTAAAAAACTGGCTAGGTCACATGTTATGCAGGTTGACTTGATTCGACGGTCAGGTCATGGGTCAACCAGTTTTTACTCTGAGTCAAAAGCTTGGATTAAAAAAAAAAAAAGAAAAAAAAAGAAAAAAGAAAAAGAGAGCAGCTTGGATTTGGGTGAAGAATTTTCCTTCAGGTTTATGAACTAGTCCAATTTTCACAGGTCTAGAATTATCTGCTGGAATGATTGAATGAAAGGTCACAGATTTTTCGCTTGTGGCCCAGGGGCCACACCAAAAAGGAATGCAAGTTTGGTCGAACATGCTTTTTTTTTTTTTTTTTTTAGCAAAAGTTTGGTCGAACATTGAAGCAGTGTGAATCGCAAGTTGACATGTCGTGGATGAAACAACTCCTGACAGAGAGCTAGCTGCAAAAATTTCTATGGGACAGAGGAAAAGATAAGTTTGACAATGAAGACGTGCAACAATGAAACAAATCACTAAGAAGCCAATGTGTAATGACATGCAAAAAGTGAGAGATTGTATGTCTCTCAAGAAGTGCTGTCTAATTAGAAGATTTGAGGAAGTAAATGTGGGTTGGTCACAATCCTTTCCATCAAGCCACTAATAAATTGCAGCTTGTCCTGTTAAGGTAGAGATATAGTTTGAACCCAAGACTTCTTGCTCTATTACAATAATAAATTGTCAGTTGTTCTAAAAACTTATGTTAAGATGTGATAAATTTAGCAACCTTTTACCATTGAGTAAAGATACATAACTAGTTGTTAACCTTTGCAATACATGGAAATTTATAATTAAGTTCTAAAATTATATGATTATCAAAAAGTTCTAAAATTATATGGTTTCAAATGTTTAAATCACACAAAATTAGTTTCGTTATTGTCTACAGAGTAGCATGTCATCTTTCCTCTTACATCCCAAAATGTAAACAAATAAAAATCCAATGTTAACACAAATAAAATGTTAAATCAAAGAATTGCAGAGAAAGAGAAATGTTTTCAGAAGAAAAACATAATTCAACTAGCTTTTAATAGGAACATGTTTAGTATCGAATTAATTTAACCTAATATTATAGCTGATTTCAACTATTTTTGTGGCTATTAATATTAAGATGCAGCTGATGTGGAGCCACAATTTCTGGCTTTTTTTTGGTAGATAGTTACTAATTGCTCTTAATATTAATATGCTGATGTGCAATTACTTTTTGTGTCTCTGAATACTTAGATGATTATGTTGATGCTGATGTGGAGATTAGCAGGGGAGGTACAGTGGAGTAATGCTATAATAACAATTTTTCGCTGATAAGTTTTGATCTGGACCCTCTTCTAGCAATGACAATACTTTGTCATCTATCATTATCAACTTGCCACTTCAACTGCTGGGAAATATTTAGTAAAAAATTTTTGTGGCTTTAGATTCATTGGCTGTAGTCTAATGCTTTGTTTTTACCATTATACTACTAGATTGGTAGAAATTTGGGACTAATGGTTCTACCAATAAACAGAAGAGCATAAATAATTAAATATCTAGTTCACTATGAGGCAAACGGTTTTGAGGCTTAATGATAACTCGAATAGTAACCAAAACTCAAGAACAATGGCTAAGAAGAGTTTGAGGAAATAAAATAGAAAAGTAGTGCAGGCCCGAATTAGGAGAATTATATGGCTACTGGCGTCTATAAAGCACAAAATTAAGACACTAAAATGGTTTTAATAGTAAGGTTGAAGTTTAGCACAAAATTAAGACACAATAAAAGTTAGAAAGTATTGCAATTTAGTGTATCGCTGCCACTAAAAGTGATAAAAAAGAACAATTTTTATCAACCCTTTTTAGGCCTAATCTCGATCCCTTCAACAATGAGGCCAGACTTAACGGTACCAGCTTCTACCTCCATAAGTCTAATCTGCAGTTCATCATTTTCTCCTCCCTCATTGAAATATTCACCCAACTTACTCTCAAACCATCCATCTTTTCTCCACTTCGGAAGCAGAGGGTGCTGCTTCCTTGGCTCCCTTTTAGGCCTGCTCAAACAAACAGTTTGTTTACAATCTTCAACTCCTCCAGTAGTTCCAACTGAAGCCATTGGAGGAAATCGATGAAACCCATGAGTTTTCCTCCTCAACTTGTACACAAGGTAAGCGACATAGTTTGTTTTCGGAGACAGCATTGAAGTATTCATCTTGCCACAGATATCAAACAACCGCACATGATGAAGTTCAGCTACCTTTCGAAACCTGTTTGATTTTTACATGTACATAATAAGAATTAATTAAAAAGCCTTAAATAAAAAAAATTAAAAAAAAAGTATAACATACATAGGGGACAGGCTTGGGTTTAGGTAGAGACCTGGATTCAGCTAGAGAAAACCATAGCCAATGCATATTATTGTGACCCGATGCAATGGACAGGTCCCTTGCAGAGAGAAGGTAACATTTCTTTCCACTCAATTTGTCCAAGAAAAAGCTCTGCTAGAAAGAAAGAAAGAAAGAAGACGAGCACAGAAGGTTGAAATTAATATTAAATTCATCATTTCTTAAGAATTCAAACTATTGAAACAATGAGTAATTTATCAAGCAATTGAATCCTGTCCCCACTCAATCTCCCCTTTAAAATGTTAAAAATCTCACGTGTTAAACCCAATTTAATAAGTCAAAGTCTAGGCTCACACGTGAGATAGGTGTTGGAACTATGGCTAAACAATTAAATTTATCATTTATAACTTACACTTTTGGGACAATCGTTAATTTATGAAAAATATATTTGTATCTATTCAACATGGTGTTGCTTTCACTGGCACTAGTATACATTCAATGGAATCTTTCAAAATTTGATCTCAAGAGTTAGCAGCTCCTTTTGTTCTTTGTTTTTGGTTCCTTTCTTATGTTCGCTTATTTAACTAAATTAAAGCTCCTCACGTAACAAATTCAAACCAAACACAATTTTGAGAGTCCATAGTGAAACCAACCTACCCAATCTCATTCCGTCCACTTGGATCAAGCTTACCTGGTTATTAATCTTCTTTATAGCTATTGAAATGAAGCAACTCCAACATGTTTGAATTTTCTTTTTCTTTTTTCTTTTTTATTACTAAAGAGGGTGCTCATTGCTTTTTTGGGGCTAACTATTTCCTAAGTGTGTGCAGGGATAGAGCCAAAGTTCTACGAGGGAGCCAAAATATGAACCAAAAATTCTTAAAAATCCAAACTAACATCCATTTAGAATAACAAATGGTTTGCCATTTTAATTTTATAAAACATTGTCAACAAATGGAAAGACACAAATAACTATTTTTTGATACACTACGAAACAATCATCTAACAAAAAGGAAGTTAGCATTCTTCTAAATCTTGAAAATCATCATAACTAAAAGCTGCAGCAAATAGACACTTTACAAAATAAAAATAGTAAGATCAGGCCACTCAATAAAACAAATAGATAAAAGAATCAAAGCTTTAAGCTATTCAGTTAAAGGGTCTCGTTAATGGTGCTTTTAGGACATTTGTTAATGGATCATTTTAGAAAAATTCTGGTATCACTTTATAATAGTTTGGGCAAAGGTTTTGACACCACTTCCTTATAAATAGAAAATCTCACTATGACATTAACCAAATAGTGTCTATGCGTATCATCCATTCAACAATGTGTAGTGTGTCATGACTCCCGTGGGGGTGACATTTTTAATCTTATTATCTTTTTTTTTTTTTTAATTATCTACTTGTTAAGCATACCAGTAGCCATTCCATTAAGTAACTCTGACGGACCGTTTTGTTAGATAGATGAAAAAATGGGAGGATAGAAAATTAATGATGTAAAAGTGAAGAGATTTTAGTTTCCTATATTTGTGTTTGATTGTGGGTGAAAATGTGAAGAAATGAAAAACTTTTTTGTTTGGTTGAGATTTGAGAAGAAAGGTGAAAGGATAGAAAAATAAGTTCGTACAAATTTACTCTAATACTGTTACATAAAACATTATAATCCTTTTTTATTATATTACTCATTAACATAATTTTTTACTTAATCAAATTATTATTAAAAACCCATGTAGCAAGACTAAGTGGTGGCAATTTTTGGGTGGACTGGTATTAAGGTCCTGTTTGGTACGTAAGTTTAAATACATGTTTTCACTTTTTAAACAACATTACACGTATTTTCACACACTTTTTCACTCATACGTATTTTCAAAAAAACTGAAAACTGTTGTTTAAATATACGTACCAAATGGACCCAAATGTTAATAAAAATAAATTATACTGTATTCACACTGAACCATATCATTTATCCACAATTCTACTATAAGCCTCTCCCTTGTTTAAAATTGTTGAGTTAACTTATAATTAAAAAAAAAAAAAAAAAAGTTGTTCAACTAACTCGGTGAGAGAGTATTTTAGTGAAACAGTGAACAAGTGATGCGCCAAATCATGAAGGGCATATAATTTCTCGTTTACGAGGGGAAAAAGAATTGATTCATGGTAAGTTTTTTTTTTTTTTTTTTGGAAAAGAAAGGTTCTTGGTAAGCTACTAACTAATCTGGTACTCTAGTGTTAAGGGAAAAAAAAATCATGCGATGCTTACTGTGAGAGTGAAATTTTGGGAAAAACAGACTTTATAAAGTATGAACAAGAACAAGAAGCAATTATGGGTGAACTGTCTTTTGTGGCCCCTGGTGGAAAACAGCCCCTCTATTTCTCTTCTTACCAAACACACCAAATAATGTATTATTATAGAGTTTGATATTTTAAACAAAAAGACAAAACATCTCAGCTGGATTAATTGGTCAGTAAGACAGTAATTAAGTAACTCCCAAAAAGAGACACATTATACACAACTTTACTCATTTGAAAGTCTTAATAAAGTATGATAAAGTGAAGCAGTAATAAATAATAATAAATGCGCTATTACCTATCACACAAAGTTATTAATATTAATATAATGGGATTGTTCGTCAACAGAGTACCTTTTTATTGTCGTCGATCAAGATGGGGTAATCGGAGAGGCTGAGGTAGAGCTGTTTCTTAGAAGAGAAGTTCAAGGAATCCAATGATGTTGATGATCGAGCAATGATGGCTTGATAATCGGACGGCAAGAACCTATTCCAGACGACGTTGGACTCGGCAGCCGCACGGAATATAGGAGAAATCGCACAAGCTGTGCAAGCATCCTTAGGACTCGTCAATGATACTATGTTCGATATGCATTCCTCTGGTAATACTGAAATGTCCGCATCGCAGGAGGTAGGACCATTCCTTTCTCCTTCTTTCTCTTTTTCCATCATCTTCTTTTCTCTCTCTTTTATCTCTCTCTCTCACTGTGTCAGTCTTACGTATATTCTCCAATTTTTTATATGAAGAAGCGCTTCTTAAGTTTTTGTTTTTTTTCTTTTTCTTTTTGATGGACTTGAACTTAATGGAATGGTTTTTTTTTTTTTTTAAACACTAGAAACAGGCTATGAGAGAAGGATAGCTTATCTAACCTTTTACTCATTTTGTATATTTTTTTAAGCTAAATTCTATTATACGAGATTTAGGTAAATACCAATCAGATTCAGAACTTTTCAAAACTAATTAATTTGGTCCCTAAAGTCAATTTAGTTCCTAAAACAGTTAAAAAAAAAAAAAAAAAAAAAACTAAGGCCCTGTTTGGATGGTGGAAACACTATTATTTATCACTCAAAAACCATCACTCACCACTCAATAACTCATCACTTATCACTTAAAAATCCCCAAGTTATAGCTCTAGTATGTTTAGCACTACAACTTGGTATAGTTTTTGATACTGCAGAGGATCAGTAGGCTGAATGCTCCGGGTTCAATGGACCAACAGTGGTTGTGAAAGACTGCTAAGATGAACAAGCTATCAAAAGGGGACCCGGGTGGACCGGGGTGGACCGGCCAAACACCCTCCGATGGCTAAGTTAAAATCTCATATTGCACTTACCTTTGTTTGATTCAGATTGGTCCTTATATAGAGAACATTGGAGCGGTTATTGGTTTAGTAACTTCCCCAAGATTAGTGGAAACCAGGGATTCCGGACATAACTTCCTCAATGGCTATAGCAGTTGCAATCGCTAGCGAAAGTTAAGTACTTAGGAGAAATTGGTGGTGATGGACATGAGTTGATTAACCGCTCCAAGACTTTGTAGTTCGAATCCTCCACACACGTGAGGTAATTTATACTTGAGGATTTCCCAAGTGTTATGTGGTCGTCCGTGTGCTTTGCCCATGGACGACTCTTTGTTCATAGACTGTTGTGTGGTTGTCCATGTGCTTTGCATATGGACGACTCTTTTGTCCAGACGGTCTGGTCATTTGGCTAACTGATGCTCATGGATGATTCCTCTGGACGAACCAGAGATGATAATTTTTGCTATCCCATCAATTTTCATTCCCAAAACTCAAATATTTTCACTTTATGTGGGACCCATGGGCTGACTAAGTTCAATCTTCTTCTCCTTTCACTTCTTTTTCTCTAATCTTCAAACTCTCTCACTAGTTGGACTGGTTCTTCTCATTTCTCTGCTCTTTCTCTAATCTCAGGCTCTTTCTCTCTAGCCAAACCCAAATCAAAATTTCATTTTCCACAGCCATACCATAGATCTGAACCTCACCCCCACACCCACATCTCAAAAATCCAAACCCCACACCCACATCTCAAATCCGAACTCCACACCCACAAGATAGAAAGAGAAAAAAAAAATTGATATTTCCAAGGAGATGAAGAGAGAGCTTGGCAAATTCCACCTTCTGTGCCAATGAGATGACGACCCATAACCCAAAATCACGAGACCCACTACCAAGATGGAGACGAAAACGGAGAAGAAGGAAGACTTAAGCTTTAGTTAGAGTGGCAGATCGGGACGGAGAGTTAATGAGTTCTGTTAATGGCAGATGGGTATGGAAAGAAGAGAGTAGCGTGGGAAGAAAAGAGGAAGAGGAGAGAAAAAAAAAAGAAAAAAGAAAAGAAAAGAGCTGGTCTGGCAAGGAAAAGACAAGACACAGACATGGACCCCACAATATGAATATATTTACAAAAATGCCATTGTAACTCTGTTTTCATAACTCAAAAACACCAAAATTTTGTTTTCATTTTCACTAACTCATAACTCAATTTGGTGAAATATGAGTGATGAAAACAAAAAATGGAAACTCATCCAAACAAGCCATGCATGTGTCGGACTTACAGATTTTGAGTGATGAGTGATTGAAAACACAAAATCCAAGCATCCCCTAACTATTTAAGAACTATATTGGTTTTAGGAGCCAAATTGGCTAGTTTTGAAAAGTTTTGGACCTGATTTGCATTAGATCAAACCTCAGGAGATGTTAGTGGAATATATATATATATATATATATATTGCTGAAAGTTGATTTTTTTCTTAAAGTACTGCAACAAAAAATTAGAATGAGATCCATAATAACAATAAAGAAAACTTAATATTTTCATGCAAAAAAACTCACAAAAGTTAATCTTATACTACTCTTTTTTTAGAAATATTACCCCTACAATATTTACACAACAAGTAATGCCACAACTACAAACTATTTTACATAATTTTTACAAAATGTTGATGTGGTCAATCTCTTATTGGTTTTCTTCTAGGACAACTATTAATATCACTTTTTCATTTACTAATAATCATTCACCACATTAGCATTTTGTAAAAAATTTTATAAAATAATTTGTATCTCTAGTATTATTCTTTTACAACAAATAATAGGTAGTAAGTTATTATTAGTTTTAATTTACACATACTATTGAAAACACATTTTACTTACAAATAACAATCCATAATAACTTGTCACAACTAATTTATTATGAAAGTATTATAAAAATATTCTCGATGTATTATTCTCCTAATATTTTTTTTCCCCTTTTTTAACTAAAAAGTTGTAGTGGAACACCCAAAAGTCAAAACTTGTTGAGCAAATTGAGCAATTAAGCTAACTTAAGCCCAAAAAAGGCTTCTACTTGGTGGACCCACAAACAATAGAATTAATAATCAATAAAATAGCTTTTAATTTTATCCCAAGCTAGTGTGTTATGGAATTGACAAATATTTATTCCCAAAAAAGTTATAAATAAGACTATTCAAAAATAAAAGAGATTTCCATAATCTTGAAAATCCTTAGATAAATCATATTATATATAATAAAAGTTAGGCTTAGATGTCATGGTTGTGCCATGTGACTTCAGCAAATTGCAGAAATTTTAATAAATTTTTAGATTTTAAGAATAAATATATACATATTTTTTGGATAAATATGACAAATCAAGTAATGAAAGAAAGTAGTATTTGATTTACAACTATAACAGTTGTGTCTATCTAAAATGTTATCAACAAAGCCTAAAATCAATAGAATAGAAGTACCTAAGGATAGAATTGTCCTCTGCAGGTTTTTCTCTAACTTTTTCTAGAATTGCCTTACGTGTCTCCTTTCATGATTAATTCATGATCAAACCGCCTCTCCATGATTAATTCTTCATGAGCATCATCTAAGGAGTTTGCAATTGTCATGGCTATTTTAGGCCGATAACAGCGAATATATAATTTCTCCAGAAACTAGAGCACTCCCACAATTGTCACAACTGTTTTAGGCAAAGAACAACTCCACTCTCACAGAGGCAACTCAACTACATTATTTTTGCCTCTGATGCTGGAAACTCTTATGTTTTATTTATGGGCCTGCTGTTAGAACTTGCATTTTTTTTCCTACTTTTTTTTTTTTTTTTTTTTTGAGGATAAATTTGCATCTTATGTCATCTTTTTCCTAATAATAAAGTAAATAAAAAAAATTTATTTGAGTTTCACTTAAACTACTTCTTTTTATTCATATCATCTTCTTCACAACCTAAAATTCTCACTATATATACACACAGTTTTTTGGTGTTTCATTATCTTTACTACATACTTTACAATTATTTTCTATATTCTTCATTTCTCTTCTCTGCCTTACCTACAATCTTGCAGGTAATTTTTTTTTTTCTTTCATCAAATTGAATAAATTTTGTGTATTTGTTGTCTTTTTATTATATACAATATGATTTTTATGAACAGGTTTTATAGATAGTCTAAAATTCCATGTTTGATCACACCTTTTAGTGTTTTTTTTAGAAGTCAATATAGCAAGCAATATATTTGTATTTTTTTAATTTCTTATTACATGATTATTTGTTGTTGACATCAATATTTTATAATGGATTTAATTTATTATGGTTTTCATTTGGTGTTTTGTTCCATGTAATCTATATTCTTTAATTAAAGCAAAATTTGCTATCTATCTTTACTTAACTTTTTTTTTTTTTTCAAGTTCAAAATTTTGGATATTTTTTCATTAATGAATTGAGGTTTTGGCTTAATTTTGTTTTCAACCGTTTCAATTATTGAATTCATTATTTTTTCATGTGTAATATTAATATCTGTGTTTTTTTTATGATAAAAAAATTAATATATGTGTTCTTAAAGGCTAAAACACAATACAATTACAAACATTAATTTAAGTTGTGGTGTTATATTTATTTATTAGTAAGTTATAATGTTATATTAAGTTAGAGTATTATATTTTTATTTATTATTAATTTAGAATGTTACACATGGATACAATGCTGGTCTAGGGTTGATATAACTTATAACCATTTGAATGATAAAAAATTAATTTCTTTTAAGTGTACAAGTACAATTTATTTTTTAATCTTAAATTTTGAATTAATTTTTTTTTCATTTTATTTGTTATTAAATTTAATTATATTATCAAAATATTTTTTTATTAAGCCGTGCATCACACGGGCATAATACTAGTTTATAATAAACTCAATAATGATAGAAAATCTCAAATCTTTAAAAAAAACCAAAAAAATTCGAGTAACATATATGTTTTTTTGACAGATATGATAGCTAAGCAAACGGCTAAACTAAATTAAAAAATTAAATTAAAAAAAAAGCTTATTACGTTGTTATCAATCAAAAAATTTAGAATTATACAAATAAAATTCTCAATATTTTTTTATTAACTAGAAAAATGAATTTTTAAATACAGAGTTTGAAAAAAAAAAGTTGTTTCAATGAGAAAAGCAAAACACCTGCTTCCTCAAGATTTGTTTAGAATTAGCCCTTGGCCAGCAAGCAAAGTTCCTTTTATTTAAAACCACTTATATACCTTGCAAAACAAATAAAGTAGGCCTTCTTTCTTTTTTGGGAATCCAAGTAAGCTAGATTGACGACCCAGTGGAAATCCTAATTTCATTTCCTTTAATTTCAGATAAGAAAATTTGGTCCAAATTGCAAAGGCAGCCCACCCTATCACTGGTCGATTTGATTTTTTTTTTTTTTTGGGAGAAGAACAGTCGGTTTGATTAAATGTTCTAGGGCCTTCAATCTTGTTGTGGTATGTTTTTAAATTAATTTAAATAAGATAAAAAGACTTCAAGGAACTGATAAACTTTTCAAAGTAACTCTAGCCTAAGGATTTAGGATCGGGTGCAATACTCCTGGTTCAATTACCACCTTACTCACAATTTTATTTTTTTACCACTTTCACTTTTATTTATTCTATAGTTGAAATTAATTTTTTTTTTCAATTCTCAATCTTAGCGATTAAGAGCTACTAGCTTGTAACCAATGCATATGCATGGAGATAATGCAAAAAATCACCAAGTTGAGGACCTCGTCTCACCGGATGGACGATCCCGTGGTGTGTCGTGTCTATGGTCCAAGCCTGCAATAAAACTTGAGTAAGAAGTGTAATACCCCGGTGTGGTGTTTGCCAAAAACACTCCGATACTTAAGTCAGAAAGTGAGAAAAATGGTTCAGAGAGGAAAATGACTCAAAGTGGTTTTTGGGTGAGTATTTGTGTGTACCTTGGATTGTGTTGTCCCCTTCTTTTATAGTTGTTTTCCCGTCTTTATGGATAATGAATTCTAGCAATTATGTTCAACAACTAGTGTATAATGAATGGGAGCTCTGAGGTACACAACTCACTCATTACTGTTGCTCTGTCCATTACTTTTTATCATTAATGTACGCAATAAATGCGGAATGCTTGTTTGGACCATCATAGACACGGAATGACGATCCCGTGTTATTTTCGACTCATCAGCTACCCCCCTGTTCGTGTCCTCGTCTTTAGGACGAGATGAGAACATATTCGTCCATCGCTTCATGTTTCGTGTTCAGCATATTTATTGCGAAATGATGTGTTGTCTACTGCGCGCCACGTGTACGGTCAGGATGTCCTTGTTGTGTCAGTTTTCCTCATTTTTCCAGCACACGATCCCCACTCATTTCATGTCTTTTCCCTCCATTTATTTTCATTTTTGGTTTAGTTTTCTTTTTCTCTTCTTTGGCACTTCACTTGCTTTGGAGCTCTTTTGAATTTTCCTCATTTCCTCTCCATTTTTTTGGTAAGTTTTTCGTGCTCCTCCCCCTGCTTTTGTTCTTTCATGGTAGATTATTCTTCAGTTAGGTTGGATTCCCCTTCAGTTTCTTTTTTCTTTGCTCGTTTGTGTAGTCTGCTTGGGGTTATAGGTAGGAAACATCCTAGGGTTGGGCTTTTTATATAAAGAAGTTGTCCTTATAGGTCTATTATGCTTTTCCTATTTCCCTTAATTTATCGTTCAATAGGAATAGCTCAATCTTTTACAATGTCAGAGGGAGGTGAGGTTAGGTCTAGCGAGCTCAAGACGGGATTGTCTTCGTCCGAGGATCGTGGTGTCCTCGAAGTTATTTCTCCTTCTACTCCACATAAGGCTTGGGGTATACATTGTTCTTTCAAGGAGAAGGACGAGAAAAGGATTAGAAATAGGTTCCAATTCCTTTCCATTGTAAAAATTAGGATATTAGATAATGACGATAGGGCTTATCACTTTTATGCTGATGAAGTGTGTTTCTACGAAGCTAGCTTCCTCAGTGGGCTTTGTCTTCTAGTTCATCCATTCATCAAGGAGCTTTTCTTCCTTTTACAACTTGCCACAGCCTAGTTAGTACCAAATTTGTGGAGGATAGTGATATGTTGCATGGTGATATGGATGTCTGCTAATGAAGGAGACATCATTAGGATAGACGAGTTTTTACACTTTCATCATCTTCAAAAATCCAAGGACCCAGGCTATTGGGAGTTTAAGCCATGGGGCAATAGCTCAAGGTTGGTTCTTGACTCCTCTTCTTCTCTTCGAAATTGGAAAACCAATTTCTTCTTCGTCTCTAGTGATGGTTGGGAGTTTATTTCGGGTGAAGGATTAGACGATGCCCCCAAGTTGCTTCATAGTTGGGGAACTCTTGTGTCTGGTGCATCCTTTAGTTTATTTTATTCGTAGGCACTTAATTCTCTAGATGTTCGTGATGCTAATGTAAATATTTTCTTTTTTTGCAGCTTCCACTTGCCCTCATCTAAAAAGGAGGTATTGCGCTTGTGTTGAGAAAGTTAGAGAGTATCTTGAGACTGTCAGGGATTTTAAAGAGCTCATTTCTCCTTAGTCTCTTTTTTTGCATTTCCTTGGGCCAGAACCTTCCCAGCACGTCTGAAGGAATGTTGAGATCGTTAAGAAGACTTCACATACTTGTACTTATTTCTCTTCACCCTTCTCCTTTATATATATATATATATATAGAGAGAGAGAGAGAGAGAGAGAGAGAGAGAGAGAGAGGGATGGCGATTGGATTTAGCAAGGCAAAGTTGACTGAGATCCGAGAGAAGAAGGCAAAGGTTGGTTCCACAGGTGGCCTTTTGACAAGGAAACGTCAACGGGACAATGAGCCACCTAAGGATGACCCTATGGTGACTTCGCTTATTGCAAAGGTTGTCCTTCAGCGTTCATCCTCACCTACTTCCTCTTTGGAGTTAATCACTGACGATGCCCCCAAGCTCAAAGGAAAGGATAATGGTTCTTTTTGGGATGAGGCAAGGGCTGCGGTGTTAAAAAGCCCATGAAGTGATATCAGTTGACGATCTTACACCTTTGGGGATGAGGCCATCTCATGAGTTTATGTCTTCTTATGTGCATAAAGTTATGCAGGTATGAATTTCGAATGGGGCTTTTCCACTTCTTTCAGTGTATTCCCTGTTTTAACATCTCTCTTCGTCCTTTGCAGGTGTTGGGAAAGTCTTTATACATTTCTAGGAAGTACTTAGATTATGAGGAGAAGTATGTGGTGGCAAAGTCCAAGGTGGAGTCCCTTTCTATGGAGAATGAATCACTCAAGAGCCAAATTTCTGCCCTTGCTGAGGAGTCTAGGAAGGACGAAGAGCGTCTGAAAACTCTAGAGAAGAGCCTTGACACTAAAAAGGCCTTTTCGAGGTTAAAGGACAAGCAGATTGACGAGGCCCTTCTAAAGGCTGAGAAGGCTAGCTTAGAGGCAATGGAGAAGTTCAAAGCTTTGGACGAGTACTCGAATAAGCTTTGTGACTATTACATAGAAGGCTTCGATCTTTTTCATAAGTACTTGGCAAAACACCATCCAGAGTTGGACTTCTCCAAGCTAGACATGGAAGAGGTGGAAAGGGAGATCTTGGAAGATCGTCATTCTAAAGTTGCAGCAGAAATAGCTGACAGCATCCCAACAGATCCGTCTCCCTCTAACCTTCCTTGAAAATTCCCTTTTTTTTTTCTTTTTTTTCTTTTTTTTGTAAGGAAAAAACATTATTACTTTGGGGCTTGTTATTTTGAGCGTATCTATTTTACCTTTCTTCTTTGAATGATTTAAAAAAAAAAATTTTAATAATCTTTTGGCCTCTTCTGTTTTGAGCATACTTTATGAATATCTTTATCCTTGAATCCGTCTGGCAACTGTCTTTATGAATGACGGCACGGCTACGTGCTAAATAATTTCCTAACAAAGTTGGATGTATTATTAGGTCATGTGTAAATGACGAACTTGTTTCATATTAACAACTTTATTTTGAATCATGTATGAATGACGAATTTGTTATATGCTAATAACTTTGTTAGATGACAGTGTTGTCATACGTAAATAGTTTTATTAAGTCGTGTATGAATGACGATCTTATGATGTTTTAATAACATTATTTTAATTCATGCATGAATGACAATATTGTCATGTATTAATAACTTTATTTTAAGTCATGTATGAATGACGATTTTGTTATGTATTAATAATTTTATATTAAGTCATGTATGAATGACAATCTTGTTATGTATTAATAACTTTATTTAAGTCATGTATAAATGACGATTTTGTTATGTATTAATAACATTATTTTAAATCATGTATGAATGACGATCTTGTCATGTATTAATAACTTTATTTGAAGTCATGTATGAATGACAATTTTGTTATGTATTAATAACATTATTTTAAGTCATGTATGAATGATGATATTGTTATGTATTAATAACTTTATTTCATGCATGAGTAGTGTTTGTTAATACATATTAATATTTTTCAATGTCATGTATTAATGACGATTTGGCCAATAGTTCGTGATGGAAGAATCTACTATGTATAATTCTTGAATAGTACTCCTGCGTATGTTCCATTGATAGAGAGACAAAACATTCCTTCATCTATGTAAAGCAGATAACAACAAAGAGAAGAAAAATAAAAGTAAACACTGTAAACATTTTAGAATACTTGGGGACTGTTCTTATTGATAGTATCTCTTTAAGTGTTCTATGTTCCATGGACGAGGTAGTACTTGACCATCCTGTGTCTTCAAGTAGTATGATCCTTCTCTGGAGTGACGAATGACTAGGTAGAGTCCTTCCCATGCTAGGCCTAGCTTCCTTTGAGACGAGTCCTTTGTTGCTTGCGAGACTTTCCTAAGGACGAGATCGCCTACGTTGAATCTTCTCACCTTCACCTTCTTGTTGTAGTAACTGGCCATTGCTCCCTTGTACTTTTCCATCTATTTCAAAGCTTCATCTTCCACCTTGTCGATCAAATCCAAATTATTGTTGAGTTCTTGGTAGTTCCTCTGCTCTTCGTATGCTTTGACTTGGATGTTCGTCAGTCTTATTTCCACAGGCATGTCGGCTTCAATTCTAAATGTCAGTTTGAATGGTGTTTCTCCTATTGGCACTCTTGTGGTCGTTCTGTATGCCTATAGAACGTTAGGCAACTCTTCTGGCCATGCCCCCTTTGCCCCCTTAAGCTGAGTTTTGATAATTTTAAGCAGACTTCTGTTCGTTACTTCTATCTGGCCATTAGCTTACGGGTGTCTTGGAGAAGAGTAGTGGTTTTTTATGCCTAAATCTTATCAAAATTTTTGAAACTTGGGATATTCAAACTGCTTCCCATTGTCTAATATGATTACGTTTGGAATGCCAAACCTGCAGACTACATTCTTTCATACAAAGCTGGTAATCTTGGCTTCTGTGATCATCACTATTGGCTCCGCTTCGACCCACTTCATGAAGTAGTTGATTGCAACAATGAGGAACTTTTACTGCTTTCTTCCTATGAGGAGTGGTCCCATTATGTCAATCTCCTATTGGGCAAATGGCCATGGAACGGTTATCAACGTCATTAGCTCACCTGGTCTTGTTCGGACGTTCACGAAGCGTTGGCATTGGTCACATGCTTTGACAAGGTCATATGCATCTTTTTGTAGCATTGGCCAGTAATATCCTGCTCTAAGTGCTTTTCCCACTAAAGATCTTGCTCCTACGTGGTTACCACATACCTCTTTGTGTATCTCTCGAAGTACATAGTTGGTTTCTTCTTTGTTGACACACACAACGAAGATAAGGGAGAGAGTATCCTTGTTTGTAGAGGGTGCCGTCAATAAGGACGAAACGAGCAGCTCTAATCTGTACCTTTCGTGCTTCTTTCCTGTCTTCTGGGAGTTGGCCTTCTTTCAAGTAATGAATGATGAGAGTCATCCATTCGTCGTATTCTTATATCTTCATCACCTACTTTCCCTCTGTGCTGGGTTGCCCCCTTGTTTCCATGCACAACTCTGGAGATATGCCATGTTCGTCTGATGAGGCTAGACGTGCTAAGAAATTAGCTTTAGTATTCTCTGTGAATGTTCAATATGTGTGTAAAACACCCTTGGATGTTTAGACCCCAAATTACAAATTATCAATTCAAGCTTATAATCAAACAATTAATGTGCAGAACATGAACATAAGCCAAACACAGAATTGATAAACAATCTAAACCAATTATAATCACATCCACAGCAGAAAATAAAAGGCAAAGATAAAGGAAGAGAGATGCAAACACAAGGACAACACACGATGTGTTATCGAAGAGGAAACCGAAGCCCTTGGTGTAAAACCTCTCCGCCGCCCTCCAAGCGGTTAATAATCCACTAGAAAATGTAGTTGGGATACATGAACAGCAATAGACCCTCCAAGCCTAATCTACCCAAGTACCTAAGCCCTCCAAGCTTCCTGCTCCAATGAGGTTACGCCGACCTTTTTCTTTTCTAGCTTATCGGATTCCGCTATAACCCATAGCATCAACCAATAGCCATTGGTCCCTTCCAAACTACTTCCCTTAGCACCAAAATACCTTCTCACAAACGTGGGTGTGATGAGAAAAGGATTTGGTCAAGAACCTCTCAAGGATGTATCAATGGAGAGGAAGAGAGTAGAGGAATTTGAAGAGTTTCTTAGTGAAGATTGGGGATGAGGCAATCTTGTTTTTCTCTAGGGTTTCTCTCTCAAAATTCTCTCTGGAAGCTCTTTACATTTCGTGGGTATAAGGGTCTATATATAGTGGTGTATGTTTGGAATACGAAGAGTCAGTTTTTCCCAAACAGGGCTGGTTGGCGGCTTGGCCTCGCGACTGGTCTAAGTCGCGAGTTCAAGTTGCGAGATAACGGCCTGGCCAGCCTAGGACTTTTGTCCTGTAGTGCGACAGCTGGCATGACCCTTCACCTCCCTGCATGCTTCTCACATGTGCAGTAGTTGGCGGCTTGCAAGTCGCAAGTCAGTCGTGAGTCCTAGCCGCGAGTCCCTGCTTCTTTGCACAAAGTTGAGCAATTCGTTACACTCTCTTCACACACTACCCTTACATGAATCTCACCTAAATACAGGATTACTAAGTGCTAAATTACAAGTAAATTGGCATGGAATAAAGCCAACAAGATGGTTGATAAATTTCAACCTTACACTTTGCATGAGGGATTTGCTAGAAATTGACATTGTCGAAGTGTTGTAGGAGTTCTTTGGCAATCTTCAAATACTTTTGCATTCTTTCCTCCTTCGCTTTATAATCTCCTTTTACTTGGCTAACTACAAGTTGAGAATCAGCTTGGACGATGAGCATATTGGCTTCGAGGACTCTTGCAAGACTCAATCCTGTTAAAAGTGCTTCATACTCGGCTTCATTGTTGGTTGCTGGGAATTGCAATCTGAATGTGTACTTCAGAATTTCTCCTTTAGGTGTTATGAGGACCACACTTGCTCCTCTGGCCTTCTTGGTGTGGACCCATCTGTCTGGACTATCCATGTCTTCTTTTGAGGCTATTCTTCTTCTTGAGGATGAGTGAATTATGCAATAAAATCAGCGAGGACTTGGGCTTTAATTGCTACTCGAGGTCAATATTCTATGTCAAACTGGCCAAGTTCTATAGCCCATTGGACGAGGTGCCCTACTGCATCTATCTTGTTCATCGTCTTCCTTATTGGTTGGTCTGTCATGACGACGATAGGATGTGCTTGAAAGTAGTGGCGCAATTTTCCGGAAGTGACTACTAAGGTGAAAGTGATTTTTTCTAACCTTGGGTAATTTGCTTCAGCTCCCTGAAATGCTTGGCTGGTGTAGTGTACTGGTCTTTGTATGTCTTCCTCTTCTTTGATCAGTGCCGAGCTTACTACTGTGTTGGATACTGCCAAATAGAGCTGCAGCTTTTCTCTTATTACTGAAGGGCTTAACAATGGTGGCTGCGTTAGGTACTCTTTTAGCTTCATCAAGACTTCCTCACATTTGTCTATCCACTGAAAGGCCTTTTTCAAGACCTTGAAAAGGGTAGGCACTTGTCTGTCGCTCGAGAGACGAATCTGTTTAACGCCACACCTTTTCCTATTAAGTTATGTACTTCCTTTACTGTTTTAGGGCACTTTACCTTCATTATTGCCTTTATCTTGTCTGGATTAACCTCTATGCCCCGTTAAGATACCATGAATCCCAAGAATTTCCCTAATGAGATAGCAAAGACACACTTTGAAGGGTTTAGTTTCATCTTGTACTTACGTAGTGTGTCGAAGGTTTCCTTTAGGTCATCCAAGTGGCCTGCTTCATCATTACTTTTCACTAACATATCATCTACATACACTTCGACCGTTCTTCCTATCTAATAAGAGAACATGCAGTTCACCAACCTCTAGTATGTGGCCCCCATATTCTTCAGTCTGAAAGGCATCACCTTGTAGCAGTATAACCCTTGGCTAGTGATGAATGAGGTCTTTTCTTAATCTTCCTCGTCCATCATGATTTGATTATTGCCGAAAAAGACGTCTAGCAGTTGAATCCGCTAGTTGGTCGATCCTGGGTAGGGGAAAGCTATCCTTCGGGCATGCCTTGTTGAGATCTATGAAGTCAACACACATTCTTCACTTGCCGTTGTTCTTCTTTACCATCACTACGTTGGCTAGCCAATCAGGGTATAACACTTCCCTTATGAAGCCTGCCTCTAAAAGTTTCTCAACCTCCTCTGCTACTGCCTTATTGCATTCAGGCGCAAATATTCTTCGTCTCTACTACACTAGTCTGCACTTCTAATCAACATTGAGACGATGCTGGATGACTCCTCTGTCTATTCCTAACATATCCTCTTGCTTTTAAGCAAAAACATCTTGGTTCTCTCTTAGGAAGTTTGTTATCTTTATCTTTTCTGAGGCTGAAAGTGTTGATCCTATCTTCAAGACATTGGATTAATCTCCAGGGACAACTTTAACCTCTTGTGGCACTTCTATTGGCTCAAGGACTGGTTCAGACTCGTCTATCATCCAAGTGTGGTTTTCCCCTAATGCTAGGGCGGCTTGATAGCACTCTCTTGCAAGGACTTGGTCTCCCTTGATTTCCCCTATGTCGTGATCTATAGGGAATTTAACCTTTAGATAATAGGTCGACGTTGCTGCTTTCAACTTGTTGAGCGTTGGTCATCCAAGGATGATGTTGTATGTTAATGAGCAATCTACCACAAGGAAATCAATCTCCTTGGAGACTTATGCTGGATAAGTTCTTGCAATTATTGTTTGCTTAACAATGCCTTTGGGAATAACCCAGACCCCGGTGAAACTTACCAACAGGGAAGTGAATGGTTGTAACCTTTCCTTGTTCAGCTTCATTTGTTGGAAAGCTGGCAGATAGATGATGTCTACTAAGCTTCCATTATCTATCAGTACTTGATGCATGTTGAACTCTTCCATCCTGAGCATTATAACTAGCGGATCATCATAGGGCTGTCTAATGCCACCAGCGTCCTTCTTAGAAAAGACGATGTCTGGTTCGCTATATCTAAGCGTTTTTGAAGGTGGGAATCGTGAGTGTATGCTGTTTACCTCTTTGGCATACGCCTTCATCAGTGATTTAGAGGATCCTCTTGCTACCAATCCTCTTGAGATCATCCTTATTTCTCCTATGGGGGCTTTATTGCCCCCCCGTCTCTAGCTCCTTTTCATTCTCATCCCTCTATAGTCTTCTATACGGCTCCGTTCTTTTTACAAACTTCTGCAACTTTCCCTGATGGATTAATGTTTCTACTTGGTCCTTTAGATGTCTAAATTCGTTAGTGCGATGCCCGTGGTCTTGGTGGAATCTGCAATACTTACTTTTGTCTCTTACTTCTGCTAGAGCATGAATGGTTTTGGGCCATTGTAGAGAGGGTTCGTCCTTTATTTGCATCAATACTTGCTCGATAGGCATCACTAAAAGAGTGAAACTTGTAAACTTGGGTCTTCGATCCAGAAGGTTCTTCCTTTTATCCAATGCATGCCCAGCACCCTGTGTTTCCCTCTTCCTATTAGGGTTGTGACTAATTCCTTCATCTCTTTTCCTTCTAGTCGTCACTCCTTTAGCTATTACCACATCCTCTGCATTCATATACTTTTGGGCCTTGTGAAGTAATTCTGCTACTGTTTTCGGCAGACTCTTGGTGATTGAGAAGAAGAGATCTCTTGGTAGCAGTCCTACTTGGAAGGTCATCAGGATCACTTGGTCTTCCGCTTCGTCCACCTGTAACAACTCTTTATTGAAGCGCGTCACGTACTGTCTTAGTAATTCTCCCTCTGCCTGGCGTATGTTGAGAAGATGCCCAGTTGGCTTCTTGTGTCGTTGTCCACCAATGAAGTGATGAACAAAAATCTTGCTGAGCGGATTAAAGTTCGCAATGGTGCCTAAAGGCAGTTTTCCAAACCACACACTAACTGCGCCCTTCAGCGTTGCTAGGAAGGCCCTATACATCACTTCGTCTGGGGTCATCTATAAGATAATCAAAGTCTTGAACGACTCAGTGTAATCCAAGGGATCTCTTGAGCCGTCAAAGGACTCCAATTAGGGAAGATGAAATTTTGGTAGGAGTGGACGGTTCAACACTTCCGTGGTGAATGGTGAGTCCGTCCTTTAAATCATTCTATCCAAGTTCTCCACGACTCTGTCTTTTATCGCATTCCTGAGTTTGTCCACCTCCCTCCTTATGTTGCGAAGCTCGCTCTCCATCTTAGACAAGTTTTCTTTTGGCGTTCTTGTCCTTCTGTTCGCCTCTATCCGATCCTTCCTCATTGTGGTTTCCTTCGATCTTCTGACGCTCTTCTTCATTCTGGTTCTCTAGGATCCGCTGTCATTCCTCGTTCTAGGATTCAACGGCTTTCCTCAGTTCTTCATTTTGGCTAGTCACTTCTTCCAAGGTGGCTGTCAGGGCTTGGATTTGTTGTGCAGCTTGTTCAGCATCCATCTCATGCTAGGAGGTTCTCTTTTGTCACTTAGGGGAGATGGCTTTGAATGATCAACGTTTCCCACAGACGATGCCAAATTGATGATGCAAAAAATCACCAAGTTGAGGACCCTCATTTCACCGGATGGACGATCTCGCGGTGTGTCGTGTCTATGGTCCAAGCTTGCAAGAAAACTCGAGAAAGAATTTTAATACATCAGTGTGGTATTTTCCAAAAACACTCTGATGCTTAAGTCAGAAAGGGAGAAAAATGGTTCAGAGAGAAAAATGACTCTGAGCGGTTTTTGGGTGAGTATTTGTGTGTACCTTTGGATTGTGTTGTCTCCTTCTTTTATAGTTGTTTTCCCATCTTTATGGATAATGAATTTTGGCATTTATGGACAACTACTAGTGTGTAATGAATGCGAGCTCTAAGGTACACTGCTCACTCGTTATCGTTACTTCGTCCATTACTTTTTATCATCAACGCACACAATAAATGTGTAATGCTTGTTTGGATTGTTATAGATACGGAATGACGATCCCGTGTTATTTTCAACTCATCACATGGATATAATTAAAAGATATACATTAAGATGTATAGTATAATTCTTACATATATAATTTAAATATTATTGATAGTCATTCTTATATTTTATTTTAACTCTTTAAAAAGTCTTGTAAAAATATTATTAGGTAGAAAATGTAAATTGTTCATTTTTATTTATTTATTTATTATGTTCATTAATTCTAGACTCTTTGGTTTTTGTATGCAATAACTCATTTGGATGGATATTTATGATTTCGTCTCACATTTGACTCCAAAATTAAGAAATAAAACTCTTTCTAAAAGTAAATAATTTAGGACACGTGACACAAAATTGGACTTCAATTATAGAATTTAATTGAATTTTCTCTAAACTTTACCTCTCTCTCTCTCTCTATATATACATATACATATATATATATATATTACATCAGTTGCAATATCCTATAGTAGATATAAATTATTTGGTTTTTATCTAACTTGTTCCAATTGTGTTTAAAAATTACTGAGCCTTATGATCCACGTGTAATAGAACGATATTTGGCAGTTGGCACGTACTTTTTTATTTTTATACGAACTGCAGTTTTTTTATTTATTTATTTATTATTATTTTTTTTTGTGCGCGCGCGCGCTGAATTGAACCACAGTTGGCACATACGAATGGAATGTTTTACTTGTCATTCGGCCCACAAAAAAAAAAAAAAAAAAAAAAAGGAATGTTTTACTTGTCAAATTATGAATAGAATCCGAATGATATGTACGTATAGCAATTAAGTTAGTTTGACATGTTGAAATCATCGAAGAGAATTCGGTGTATATTTTTATATTGCATCGCACGTATAATGCGAATCTTGCCACCATAGTTGCACAAAAACATCAATTAAACATCGAGATGGCAACTAAGGTTGTTGTTTCCATTATTATATAATTTTAAGACCACAATGGATCTATGCTAAGATCATTCATATAAAAAAAAAATCAATTAAACATCAAGCGGGTTTGGAGTGAGCAGTCCATGAGGCCCAATAAAGATGTGTCTTGATCTCTGTCTCCATCCAGTTGGATTAAACTAAACATTGCTGAAGCAATAAGGGAGGAAAAAACCATAGTAGCAGTTGTAAGTAGAGATTCAATGAGCAATACCTTGCAAGCATGGTTTGACCAGTTTGTTCCCAGCAATCCTTTGGTGGGGGAAGCTAGAGCAGAATGGAGTGCCATTTAACTTGTTACCAGTAAAGGCTATGAGAATATTATACTAGAGGTAGATGTTTGGAATGTTATTGAGCCATTTCGTAATGAAGATGTTGATCTCCATTGAAGTATTAAAGCTTTATGTGATGACATTTTGTATTTTGTAAATTTTTTTACCAATGTAAAATTTTCTTTTTTTTGTAAGAAGGGCAATGTCTTTGTCTATCTTTTGGCCTAATGGGCAGCTCTTGTAAGCTAGACTAGACCAGTTCACATCTCAAATTTTCCTTCTTCTACTTGCAGGCTTTGGATAGAGATGAAATTTGGCCCAGTTCTATTGTATCTCTCCTATTTCGGGTTGAGTAATAATGTATTTATTCAAAAAAAAAAAAAAATCAATTAAGGGCATATTAGGGGTTATATTTTAAAAATAAACTTATACTATTTAAATCCATTAGGTCTCCATGGTTATTTTTTAGACTAAATTGTAATCTACACCCTTAAAGTTTGGTGTAAATTTGATTGTGCCCTAGAAAGTTTAAATTTTTTATTCATACCTCTAATCTTATTTATTGTTTGAATTTGTCATTTTGTCAATGTGTCATGATGAAGTGTTTGTCAAATGTCAAATAAGCTTAAGACAACATTGTTTTTCATTCAAAACTATGTTGTTTTGAATCCTATTGAAGTTCTTTCCTATATTATTTAGTCTATATTGTGATTTACACCCTTAAAGTTTATGATAATTTTAATTTTATTCCCCTAAAGTTTTAAAATTTGGATCCATAAACTTAGGTTGTTTTGAGTTGAGATGGTACTTAAGGAATACCTCATTATCACACATGGACAGAAGAGCTTTAATTCAAATGATATATAACTCCAAAAGACTTAAGGTAAGGATCCAAAATTTGAAACTTTGAAAGATGGGTGTAATTTGCAATTTTTTTATTATTTTATATGACCATAGGACCCAATCACGTGTGAGATAAAAATAATATATCCGGTTACATCAAATACACTTCCTCTATAACAAAGAATCATCTTCTTCTTATCAAAAAAAGAAAAAAAGAAAAAGAATCATCTTCTAAAATAATTGTATGCAATCACCACCTCTTCCATAACAATTAAGGTATCTTATCAAAAAATAATAAAAAATAAAACAATTAAGGTAGATGGACCGTCATCAAAATCTATTTAAGAAGTTGGTAAATTTTTTTTTTTTTTTTTTAAATGGCCTTAGCACGCATAGGGGTCACTCTTCCTATCAAAAAAAAAAAAAAAAAAATTGATTTCAACTATTTCTATGGCTCTTAATATTAAGATGCATGTGGAGCCACAATTTATGGCTATTTGTTTTTTTTTTTTTTTGGTAGATAGTTTACTAATGGCTCTAAATATTAAGATGCTCATGCTGGCGTTGATGTGGAGATTAGATTGATTAGTAGGTGAGTTACAGTTGAGTAATGCTACAATAATAATTTTCACAACAATTGAGTTGGCAAGTATTAATAAGTTTCATTTTGATTTTTATGAGATTTTTTTTTTTATTAATATCATTTTGATTAATTATTAATATCATTATATTATCTACCATTAATAATATTGCCATCTTGACAGCTGAGTAATAATTCCTAAAAATTTTTGTGCCTTTAGAGTCATTGGTTATAGTCTAATGCTTTTGTTTTTACCATTATTGATTATACCAGTAGATTTGTTGAAATTTGTGACTGATGGTTCTATCAATAAACAGAGAGCATAAATATCTAGTTTATAGTGAGACAAACAGTTTTGAGGCTTAATAATAGCTCAAACAGTAACCAATAGTCAAGAACAATGACTAAGAAATGTTGTTGGGGGGGGGGGGGGGGGGGGGGGGGGGTGGGTGTTAATATAGAAAAATAGGGTAGCCAGAATTAGGAGAACCATATGACTACTTGTTTGAAGTAAGCTTGACGTTTTTTATGTTCAAAATTGTGTCAATAAAGCAAAAAATTGAGACAATATAAGTTTAACAATATTGCAATTTAGGGTATGTTTCGATACCGCTTATTGCTGAAAACTGAAAACTTATTGCTGAAAACTCTGTAACAAAATCATTTTTAAATTATGAATAGTGCCTGTGGGACCCAGTTTTAAAGTTATTGCGGTAGGCGTGCATGTTTTGCCTTTTTTTTATAGGTGCCGCGCACTATTCACGAACCAACAAGTACGGAAAAACGCATATTGAAAGTGGGTGTAAGAAGATTATGGGAGTTGGTTGAGAATGTAAGTAGCTAGCAATACATAGAATATTACTGGAAGATGTGGAATAGAACAAGAAACTATTTACAACAAACTTACTGATATTATTAGATTGAAAAGGGTTGTTACATATAGGAATTTTACATAAGGAGGAAGGGAGGAGTTCAGAACTCTAAGGCTCTATATACTTCCTTCATACACTGATCTTCTATTTATAGAACCTGGAATTCAAACTAAAATTTAACATATTTTACAAACAATTCTTTTGTCAGCAATACAGTAGAATGCATGGGCTTGGTAATGGACGAATCTCCTTCAAAGTACCATAATGTCTTCTGGTAGGATTTGTTGGTAATGATAAAAGCTGCTGCCATATGTAGGAATAAATGTTGCCAATTGATAAGGATGAAATCTTTCTTTTTTTTTTTTTTTTTTTTTTTTAATTAATTAATTTATTATTTATTTATTAATTTTTTTTAAGTGTTGAACACTATTAGTCTCATCCATCTCTTCCTTGGAACTAATCATCATCAATATCCAGATCTGGGTCATGATTGTCATAATAAGGGTCGCTGTTTATAAAATGGTGGCTGCTAGAAAGGGATTGGGTAGCTCCCAAGCATCAACATGTGGCAATTGCTAGTGATAGACTTCTGGAGTACTTGGGCCTGATTCATTTGGATTTTCAATTCCTGTACTGAGAGTTTCTGTCATGTCCCAAACCTGATACCCGGATTTGTGACCATAACCGACATGTTAATATCAAGGTTAAACTTGATATTAACAAGAACCAACTTAACTTTTACAAAAGCTTACCTCTTTCACTTGACATTTAGAGCATCTACACTGCACTCAAAGAATAACATAATCCACCAGTTACTCAAATTCTAAATTTCACATAATATATCTCTTAATACTTTAAGGTACACAACTTCTCCTAAAATACACAATACTACAAAGTTAAACATCGAATTGCTAATTTGGGATCTATACTTTTAAAGCTAAAACCAGCTCCCTCCAAAACTCGATTAAGGTTCCCTCTGCTCCAAAATAAAACCTGTTGACTGAAAGAGTGGAAAGGGTGAGCTACACAGCTCAGTAAAGGTAAGATACACAAGAATTTAATAAGAATGCATGTAAATCAAATCATTTCATTTTATAAATATTCAAATAGGAGAACATCTTTTCATGCATAGTATTTTATACTATTCCTAATAATAACTTATACGCTCTTCATATGAAAATAATTGTTCTCCTTTTTCTTATCAGAATAATATTACCAAAACCTTTCGGATTGAATTTCTTTCATTTCTTACAAAGTCACCAAATATAATATTGATTGTTTAAAATCAATATATATGTATTCTCATTACAAAATAATCATTTAAACTTAAATCAAATAATTGGTAACTTTGTCTTAAACTAGAAACACTTGCCAAATAAGAAAACTTTTCTTTATAAACTTTTTCTTATAAAATATTATAACTTTCATGGTCACAAAACTTAACGTTTCATAAAAACAGATATTTGATAATTTTTTAACATAAACTTGTACTTTCATCAGAAACTTTATCTTTATAGAACACTAAAACCTTTTCATCAGATTCTTTATCATTAAAGTACAACAGAACTTCAGAAACTTTTATTTTTAAAGAACAAAAAAAAAAATTTTATCAGAAACTTCTTCTTTCCATGAAAGCTTTTAACTTTTCACAATGCATTTAAACAAAATCATTCTCTCACGATTAATTACATAATATAGCTGTTCATAAATAACATATTAGTTAGTCCATATTTGAAAAATCTATACTTATTTGGGAGGCTTCTAACACCACTGTGCTAGGCATCCAGCACCACTATGCTAGGCATTTAGCATTCCCCACAATGCCAGGTATTCCTGGGATCACATTATAATACATATCTTCAACTATGGGGGTAAGTTGGTATTCCATGGAAAGTTAGTAATTTAACCCCTATTGGCCGAGTTCAAATAACTAGACGACATAACCCGAAAACACTTCATACTTATACATCATACTAAAATTCATAGTTTGCATTACATTTCACAATAATAGCATTTCCATTGTTTTCTTTAAACATCATGTTCGTGGAATTAGTAATAGCATCAATATGCTCAAATCATATACATAAGGTTTCGAAAGCTCACGAACATATCATTGTCTGAAACATGATTATATGTCATATCTCTAATAAAAAACCTTTTAATGCATAATACATTTTAAAATAACCTCATGACTTACCAAATGATCATATAACTTATCCCTTACTTGAAAGCAGAGGAACCGAAAACTTACAGTCAAAGGAGCTTAGACTTGGGTACTGGTAACACCTAAACCAAATATCAAAGCTTATCATTATCAATTATTCTTTATCATAAACTTACACATTCATCTCAAAGCCTATCTCTTAGAATCAAAGAAATCCTAATTCCACCTCAACAAGGTTCCCCAAACACAAAATACATTCATCAAACAACATGATGTACAAAATCATAGAGAAACCATTATTTTAATGTTCATATTCAGATCATGTCAATCAACTTTAAAATCAATTCATAATGTGTTTGAGAATGAAAACAAGGGTGCATGCATAAACTTACACAAGGCAACATACAACATGAACAAAACAGCTTCATAAAAACAATTGTTGAATGGTTTAGAACCCCCTCCCTTAAGTACTAAACCTTGAACCAAGTTAAAAAAAAATTATCTATGATCCAGACATACCAAAAGATAAGCATATTAAATTATAGCTCAAAACATTCATCTTAATTTTAGAATTAAATCCTCAACTTCAGAGTTATCATTTATTGTTTACTGCTCATTTCAGCAGCATATACTTCATTTGTAAAATACAAATAGGCTATCTAAACACATCAAATCTTCATGCAATTTTACAAATAGGCTATCTAGCCACTCCTCTAGATGTCTAGTAAATACCATATCAATTTCAGAGTCAAGTAGTAGAGCCATGATTTATTAAAAATCATAAAATATAACATGCTCAAATTTGTCCTAACAGAATTTCATGCAACTTAGAAATTAAACCATTATTTTTATATTAATCCAAATGCTGTGAGACCACTTCCATTACAACCATATGTGTCTTATATTTCATAGGAAATATCCCTAGCATCAAATTCACTATATACAATTTAATACATAATTTACCATGCGTAAACACAGAATCTGTCACAGTGACAGTTTTGCAACATTTTCTTGTAAATTCACAAACAATTATCAAATGATGGTATTTTCATATGAAATTTAATACAAACATACTGGTCATATTATATAATAATCTTCAACAAACCGTTTACCCATAGCTATCGTAGAAAAATTACAGGATTTATGATGACCAAACAGGTTAACCAATAAGTGCAACTCTTAACAAGTTCATGAAGTGCCTATTAACTAACTCTCATCAAGCTTCAAATACTGAATCAACAACACATTCAGCACCTCAATTAACAATACAATAAAGTTTATCTAGCTATTTTACTCATTTTAACACTTACCCATCATAGATTTTATCTTAATCTATCATCTAGGAGCAATTCAAGCATAACAATAATTCAATTCATATTTGGGCAATCAACAATCTCTAAAATCCAACACACCCATAGACAAAATCATATAACCATCACTTAAGTTTAAAATGGACAATAGATGAAAAGAATTATATTTTCCTCTTACCCTAGACACAGGTTCTTGGAGTGATAGAGCTAGAATCACTTTAGCTTCAAGTTGGGAAAAAAAGCTTGAGAAGATTTGAAAGAAACTCTTGTTGCTACTGGACCAGTAGGTGTGAGAGGGAGAAGAGAGTTGAGAGTTTTTCTTTCTTTTGGTGTTGGACCCGTGGGTATGAGAAAGGGGACTCAAGAGAGCTTTTAGCTCTTTCCTTAAGAGAAAAGAGAGCAAAGTCAGGTGAGAATTTTTTATTTGTGTGGACCCGTGGGAATAGAGAGGCTTTTTGGATGTTCTAGATATTTTGAGAAAGTAAAAGAAGTATGAGGTGGAGTTTGTTTATTGCATGGCTAGCCAAGTGTTGGTCTTTGGGTTTGTCAACATGCATGGTACTTTGGCATTATGTGTGTTGAATTTCCATTGGTTGCATGTATGGGTGGAATTCTACTATAACATCTCATGCATCATACTTAATTAAAACACCAACTATGTATCTAATAACTTAAACCACTTAATATAATTTTGTACATACTTAGTATATATACATAATACAATTAGCCATTCAAGTATTTATAATTTTTACAATTCTTATCCAAAAGCATTATAAAATAATATATTTATTAAATACTCTTCTATTAATTATAAAAAGTGTTAGGACATATGTGGTTCACTTGTTAAGAACATATGTCATTCTTTTATGTAATTGGCTAATCCTTTGACAAAACGCACTTTACTTGTAATTGGGTAGCTCTAGGTGTTTTTAATATTTCAAGAAACTGTGTTTCAATATCAAGTGATGAAGTCATCAAGTCTGTCCAAGAAACAAGCTGAAGAAGTGCAAGTTTATTAAAACTTGATAGCTAGCATGTGTCGAGGTCTAGAAAGCTACTTAAGCCCGTGTGCTCGACACCTGCTCGACAGCTGCTCTACACCTTCTATTTGTCGAGGTTTAAGAAAAATAGATTTTTCTGTTCTGTTTTATTGGGATCCGTGTTTATGTGTTTAAGCCTTCTTTTCTCCTAACCCTAGACATATAAAAGGATTGTTTTAAGAGCCGTCAAAGAGTACACAAGTTGCACAAGCATTGAGCAAAGTCTGTTCAAGCAATTTGTGATCGGAGACAAAGTTTCGCCCTAGTTCATCTCTTCTGAAGAAGTTCCTGTGTATTTGCACTTTTGGGTTTTGTGACCAAGCATCTTCTTGATCTTTATCGTGGATGAACTGAAGAACTTTGCAGCTAACAACTCTTTCTAGTTGGTGATTGAAGTCGCGTACTGGGATCCGCGCATTGATTAGTCATGTAATTGGGAGCCGTGCATCAAAAGGGAAAATTGTCACTACAGAACAAGTCCAATTGGGTATTGGGGTAAGGGTTCAACTGTAGGTTGGTATAAGGTACTGAGATTCCTTTACTTGTAACCGCTTGTTATGATAATAGTGGAATTTTGGGAGTGGTGACCTGAAAATCACTCGATGGGGTTTTTGCCATCAGGTTTTCCCTATTTGTAAATAAATCACCGTGTTATTTATTTTCTGCTACATAATTAGTTTATTGGTAATTTGTTTGTGCTACCATGTGTTTGCATATTAATTTGATTAATTAATAACTTGGCTAATTAATCAATTAATTTAATCACAAGGGTCAATACGTTTTTGGCCTATCAAGTGGTATCAGAGCAGGCACACTCTGATTAGGTTTTAATCTTTGCTGTGTTGATCCATTGACCCCTTTTTGTCATGGATAGAGGACAGTCATTAATTATACCTCCTTTATTTGATGGCACTAACTATGCATACTGGAAAGTACGCATGAGAGCTTTCTTGCAGTCTTTAGATGAGAAGGTATGGCAAGCTGTAGAGATTGGCTGGACCAAGCCAAAGGAAGTGCCGGCCAATTGGGATGAAGCCAAGATCAAGGCAGCAAACTTCAACAGCAGAGCGTTGAATGCCTTATTTAGCGCAGTTACTAATGAGGAGTTTAAGAAGATATCCTCAACTGAAACTACTAAGGAAGCATGAACCATCCTCTGGACAACCTATGAGGGTACAAAGGCTGTCAAAGAGTCAAAGGTTCAGAGGCTCACTACAAGCTTTGAAGAGATAAAGACGGAGGAGGATAAGTTGTTCGATGAGTTCTATGCCAAGCTCAAGGATATAGTGAACTCAGCCTTCAATCTTGGGGAAACCATTCCTAAACCCAAGATTATGAGGAAAGTGCTCAGATCTCTACCTGAGAGATTCCATGCCAAGATTACGGCGATCAAGGAATCAAAGGATATTGACAAGATTCCTTTAGCTGAGCTAGTTGGAAACTTGCAGACCTACGAGCTAGGGTTATCAAGGATCGGCAAGTCGGGTAAAGGCAAGAGCATGGCTTTGAAGGCAAAGAGCAGTGACACAGATGAGTCTTCAGATGATGAAGATTCCAAGATGAAGTACTACATTACTAGACAGTTCAAGAAATTTATGAAGAATGCCAATGGAAGGAGCTTCGACAAGGACCGTAGGCAATCCAGTTCTTCTCAGTTTAAGAGCCAAGACAAAGGGAAGAAGGATGCAAAGGATGGTGGTCAGTACACTGTTCCTGCAGGACCTAAGTGCTTTAGGTGTCATGGCTTTGGTCACATGAAGCAAGAAGGTTTCTCATATCTCAAGAGCATTGGGAAGAGTAAGGCACTTGCTGCAACCTTAAGTGACACTGAGCCCAAGGATGATTCTGACAATGAGGATGACGGAATCTTGAATGCCTTCACTGCCACAGTCAATCCTACTGAAGGGATTGTTGAAGACGTGGACGAAGAAGAAGAATTGGTGGATTCTAAGTGTGAGAAGATGGATGATCAAGATGATATCTATATAGCCTATGAGAAACTGTACAAGCTTTCTGAGAAGCATGAGAAACTGTATAGGCTGGCCACCAAGAAACTCAGTGATGTGGAACTTGATTGTGAAGAGCTGTCCACAAAGTTTGATGAGGCTAATCAGACTATTAGAGCACTGAGGTTTGAGAACAATTTCTTGGCCTAGAAGACCAAGAAGCTTGAAGCAGAGATACTTCAAGTTAGAGCTCAATTGTAGAAAACTTCAAGTGCAAAGCTTAATGAGACGCTTAGCATTCAAAAATCTGCTTTGGATCGAACAGGTTTAGGGTATGGTCTTTCCTCCTCTAATAATGCTTCTACTAGTGCTACTGTTTTTGTTCCTCCTGCTAATAATACTGAAATTGAGAACAATGATGTTAAAACTGAATTAGCTAGTGAAAACTTAGACAAGGGTAAATCTATCTTAGGAGCACCCCCTAAGCAGGATAAGAAAGATGTTAAAAACCCTAGGGCTAAGAATGCTAACTCTTAAAAGCCTAAACAGAAGAAGCAGTATCTTTGTCATCATTGTGGAGCTACCGGTTATACTCGGTCAAATTGCTATAAGTGGTTGGCCACTCAACAGAGCAACGGCATGATAGCATCTAGAAGCCAAAATCAGCTTCAATTTTCTCTTGTTCCTCTTGGAGATCTTCTCAAAGCCCTCATGTTTCTTTCGAACTTGAACAGTTTCAATTCTTCCCCCTTACCATCGGTTCAGGGGTTTAATCAAAGGAAAGGTTCTTCCAAGGTATGGAAGAAAAAAGACTCTAAGTGATTATATCACTTTCTTCTATCTTCTTGTTTTTGTTTGTTGCATTACTTGTGTGTTTTGCATTTTTTTTTAGTCAGTCTAGTTTTATGCTTTGCTTTGTTTAACATGTTTTTGTTTGTTTGTTTGTTTTTTTTTTTTTTTTTTTTTTTTTTTTTTTTTTTCAGTTTTGTTTATTTTGTTTTTGATATAAAAATAAAAAATAAAAAATAAAATTGAAAAATCAGAAAAATACAAAAACAGTGTGTTTTGTGTACATTGGTACTTGTGTACCTTGGATGGCCATTGAAACAAATTTTTCTAAACTTTGTATCTCTTGTAACTTAGATGAGCATCTCTATGCACAACTAAGCAAGTGAGCTTTGTGGCTCTTATTTGTGATGAGTAAGATTAAGTTATATCTTGTACTTAACACTCGTATCACTCTTTTTGACGGGTAGGACTAGAAAATCCTAAGAGAACGGCATAACTAACCATCTCAGCACTGTTGCCCGCCAATCATAATAAGACACCTGTATGCTTTAGCATAGTAAAAGTGCAATGTCAATGACATTTGTGTGCTTCAGCATAGCAAAATTGGAATGTCAAATATCAATGGGTATTTCTTTTCTCTCTCTTATATGCCCATGCATGATATGCTAAATAAAAAGAAAAATATGCAAAGAAAATAAAAAGCAAAAAGATCAAAAATACTTTTAAATATGATTGCAAGCATGTATTCTAGGAGATGTGGGAGTTATAGGATGTACCTCGAAGGTGATAGTCCCCATTAAATAGTTATGATTGTGTATGAGTTAAAGTGATTTTCTCATATCTTAAATCGTCATAACTAGTTGACACTTATGCAATCTTGTGATGTTTTTCACACACAACACGCAATATTCTTTGCTACTCTTAATACATGTGCAGGTACAATGTGATTTGGCCATCACAAGGTTTTACATGTGCTAATGCATGCTCACTAAGCTGTCTTGACTTGTTTTTGAAATATTAAATTAGTTAGACTTGTTTAGTATATGTGTGTGTGTTTTTGGGATCCATGTGCTTAAAATTCTTGATGAGAGATGATTTTGAGAGCTTAATATGTTGATTGGATTATTGGTTGAGTTGCATGTTTGATTGCATTCATGTCTGTGTTTTTCACTTCTCGAAAAACTATTTTTAAAAGCTAGCTCGACACCTCCTCGATACCTAGCTATCTGTCGAGCTTCTCAAGCTTTTTCTTATCGCAATCTCGACAGCTTCTTAACACCTGGTGGATCGATCGAGAAAGCTCTTGCCTCCTCGATAGCTTCTCGATACCTGGCTGATCGATCGAGCTTCAGTTTCGTATCTGGTGTTCTGTTCCTCGATACCTCCTCGATACCTGAATCTGTCGACGACCATTTTCCTCGACATCTCCCTCAACAGATGGCTCGACACCTCTTGATACCTTCATCTATCGAGCTTTACTGAGGTTCTATTTAAGCTTCCTCATGCGATCCGGCTATCATTTTCTCAATCTCTCTCGATCTATCCACACCTGTTCACCTCCTAAACTCTCTTTTCTCACTCAAAACCTTCAATCCACGTGATTTTCGGCCTTTCTTTGCTTCAGATCACTTGGTATGCTCTCTTATCTCTTTATTCTTCATGCATTTCATGATTTGAAACCTAGGTTTTGGGGTTTTTCAAAATTGATGAGTGTTTATTGTAATTTTGGGATGCGTTTTCTTTTAAATGTGTTTAAAATCTCATACATTGCATTACATTTGCATTATAATGGTATTTTCATGCGTTTAGATGTGTGCAATATGCTTGTGTGTTGGTAGGTTTGGATTGGGCTGAGCCCATGATGAAATTTCTTTTGCATGTCACATGTTCATGCATTCCTCATACATATGTACTATCTATTCAATATACTTGTTATATTTGAATTGCTTTGGGACTTTTCTGATTGTTTCTCTCCCTCTCCCTCTCTTTCTGTTTACGTTAGTTGTGTCTATGGCACCTAAGCGTAAATCTACTCCGGCTTGGAACCCTCTTCGTTCCGAAGCTTCTTCATCTTCTGATTCTGCTCCTCTCTCTCTTCAGTTCCATGATGATGATGCCCACAAGGAATTCTCGGTGAACTTTTCTAGACGAGGTGTTCATTTAGAATGCCAAGTCATTTTGGCAGACTTCGCCGACACTGACCTTCCCGATGTCATTCACAGTCGAGGATGGGAGTCACTGTGTGACGTCCCGATCACTTGTCCTCTCGTGCTTATCCAGGAGTTTTACTCCAACATGCACGGGATTGATCGTTCAGTACGTCTTTTCTTCACTCACGATCAAGGTACGTGCATTTCTATCACACCGCAACTTGTTACAGATGTGCTTCGGGTTCCTAGGATAGAGTTTCCTGACTATCCTCATTGTGAGCGTCTGAGAACTGTGTCCAAGGATGAGCTCATATCTGCTTTCTGTGAGAGCCCTTCTAAGTAGGGTGAGCGTCAGTTTACACCATGTCGGCCTTTTGCTAAAGGTCTTAGATTCATGAACATGGTGATGGCTTTTGTACTCCATCCTCTCTCTCACTAGAACTCCATTACAAAGCCTCATGCTCGATTTTTGTTGTCCCTACTTGAGCATCTTACTATAGATTTCCTTTCTCACTTCATTCTCTCTATTATAGATGTTCATCTAGATTTGGCGTCTCGTGATAAGCTCATTTTTTCTTCTGCTATCACGAGGATCTTACGCCATTTTTCCGTCCCTTTTCTTCTATCCGACCATTTCACCTTCATGTGTGCCACAGACGCTGCTACCGTAAAACGTAGTGAGGCACAGTTTTGGTCGTGATAGGAGTCAGTAGCACCTCCCTTTGGTTCGACACCATCTCGTTTGGCACCATCACGATCTACTCCATCTACATCCGCTCATTCTTCTTCCATAGGCGATGTGTCACTTGGAGACATCATGGCGTAACTGCAACACATGGATGCTCACCTTGATACATTCTCTATTGAGTTGTATCAGGTGAACGTTCGTGTTGGTCGTATTGCACGACGGCAGACGGCTATGGGTGGTTTTGCTCTTGAGCCTTCTCCTTCACCACCTCTTCCAGTGGCTTCTGATTCTGATGCTGAGGATGGTGATGATGATGGCGATGACGATGATGCTTCGGATGATGATGATAGAGATGCTAGCTCTACCGATGAGATGTCTACTTGACACTCTTACCCTTTGTCACTCATGACAAAAATGGGGAGTAGTTTTAGGATATGAGAGTAGTCATTCATAGGGGGAGAGTTAGTATAGGACATTTTTGTTAGGGGGAGTGTTGATATGAGGGATGTAGTGAGGATATTATGTATCTTTTCTTTTCTTTCTTTTTAGATACATTGTTCTTGTACATTGGGTCTTGTGACCATTTTTGACATACGTTGTACTTATTCTTCTCTTTATGTGGATGTATGTTTTCTTTCACCTAACCCTTACATGTGTTGTTTCTTTTCTCTCTTTATACACATATTTCTTATAAATTGTATACAATCTATTATTTCTGTTTCACACTAAGATGCCTTGATGAGTTTTGTTTAAAGTGTTTCAGAAATACAGGTTGTCAAAGTCTATTTGCCATAAACTCTCTTCTTGCAAAGTTTTTCAAGAGTTTGTGCTAGGATAGATTTTATTGTACTCAACAAGTGAATATGAGTTAAGTGATTTATGACTTCTTTCATATGTTCATTTGTTTGTTGTGGTTTTGTCACGGATTGCCAAATGGGGAGATTGTTAGGACATATGTGGTTCACTTATTAAAAACATATGTCATTCTTTTATGTAATTGGCTAATCCTTTGACAAAACGCACTTTACTTGTAATTGGATAGTTCTAGGTATTTTTAATACTTCAAGAAACAGTGTTTCAAGATCAAGTGTTGAAGTCATCAAGTCTATACAAGAAACAAGCTGAAGAAGTGCAAGTTTATTAAAGCTTGACAGCTAGCATGTGTTAAGGTTTAGAAAGCTGCTCAAGCTCGTGTGCTCGACACCCGCTCGACACCTCCTATCTATCGAGGTTTAAGAAAAACTGATTTTTTTTGTTCTGTTTTCTTGGGATCCGTGTTTATGTGTTTGGGCCTTCTTTTCTCCTAACCCTAGACATATAAAAGGATTGTTTTAAGGGCTGTCAAAGAGTACATAAGTTGCACAAGCATTAAGCAAAGTTTGTTCAAGCAATTTGTGACCGGAGACAAAGTTTCGCCCTAGTTCATCTCTTCTAAAGAAGTTGCTGTGTATGTGCACCTTTGGGTTTTATGACCAAGCATCTTCTTGATCTTCATTGTGGATGAACTGAAGAACTTTGCAGCCAACAACTCTTTCTAATTGGTGGTTGAAGTCGCGTACTGGGATCTGTGCATTGGTTAGTCACATACTTGGGAGCCATTCATCAAAAGGGGAAATTGTCACTACAAAACAAGTCCAATTGGGTATTGGGGTAAGGGTTTAACTGTAGGTTGGTATAAGGTACTGGAATTCCTTTACTTGTAACCGCTTGTTGTGATAATAGTGAAATTTCAGAGTGGTGACCTGAAAATCACCTGGTGGGGTTTTTGTTGTCAGGTTTTCTCCATTCTTAAACAAATCACCGTATTATTTATTTTCCACTGCATAATTAGTTTATTGGTAATTTGTTTGTGCTACCACGTGTTTGCATGTTAATTTGATTAATTAATAACTTGGCTAATTAATCAATTAATTTAATCACAAGGGGTCAATACTTTTTTTGCCTATCAAAAAGAAAGTGGCTTAAAATAATAATTAACCATTCAAGCACATAGTTTAACCATAAAGTTGGGTCAGGGTGTTACAGTTTCTGTCCACCTGAGTGCTTTCTGGCAACATGACCAAGAGGGGTCCATATGCACATGGAGAGAATTATTTGGATTGGTGAGCTAATGGACTTTTGGTGGGTGGAAAATTCCTTCTGCTTGAACATCATTTTTTGAATTAAACTTGACAATCATGGATCCTGCAATAATTCTGTGTCCAAATCTTGGATGAACTGCAATGGTATATTGTTTCCAATCTCCATTATGAGCATCATTTTTTAGGATTTCAAACCAGAAATTTTCAAAATATCTATTGTTTGAAAAAAGGAGCTTGTAAAATCCTGGTTCAAAATGAATGCACAAATAATACTCATTGAGTAGATACCACATGTAAAGATAATGGAAAACAGTCTAATTAGATATCCAAAAGGCAAAAGGTGTTTTCCATGGCTAGTCAGGGTCAAGATAGATGGCAAGAAAATGGTTGTAATGTTGTTTAAGGTAATCATGGAGAATTTTGATGATTCTTTTGGATATGGCTTCATGGGTCAGGTTTTTTATGTGGTCTTTTATATCTGAGGGAACGCTTTATATCATATCAGTTATGGAATATGAATGTGAGGATGAGGATGGGTCTGTGATAGGGTATACACACAAAGGTGAAGAAATGACTGTGGTATTAATAGTTGGGGATTTTCTAGAAAGAAAGTCAGTGATCATATTATCTTTTCCTTTGATATGCTTGGCTTGGAAAGACCACTATGAAAACCAATTTGACCATTTGAGCAGCTGGGGATGAGGGAGCATCTTTCTTTTGAACTGAAGCATTTTTGGAAAGGAAGACATGTCCATTTTGACTAGAAAATTATGCCCAAGGAGATGAAATTGGAACTTTCAATTCCATTCTTTACTGCAAGTATTTCCTTAAACGTGGAATGGTAATGGAGTTTTGAGGTCTTGAATGCACCACATTTATATCCACAAATATTCCTCTTTCCATCAGTTTCTTCAAAAAGAATTGTTGCCCAGTATTCATCACTAGCTTTTGTCTACAGTACTCGATTGCTTGGTCCTGGAATTTGCAACGGAGGAAGCCTTTCTGCCAATTTCTTCAATTGCTAGACTGTTTTTATGTGATTTGAATCCCATTCTGGGGGGTTCTTCTTCAAGAGTTGAGCTAGACAATTTCTGTACTTGGAAATCTTTGGTATAAAATCAAACATATAATTAACAATTCCAAGAAACTATTGTATCTGTTTGGCAGTAGAAAGCTTGTCTGGAAACTCTTTGAGAGATGTAGCAATATGTGACTGTAGAGTATACTTTCCATCTGAGATAGTCATTCCCAAAAACTATATTGATGTTTGCCCAATGACCATTTTTTTTCTCTGAGAGCATAATCCCTTGAGATTTCACTAAATTATAAAATTCAATGAGCAATTTTTCATGGGAATCTGCATCTTTTGAGAAGAGGAGAATATCATCTACATAGATTAAAACATTTGCTAAGAGAGGTTGAAACAAGGTCACCATTGCCTTTTGGAACTGAGATGGAGCATTTTTTAGTCTAAAGGGCCTAACCGTCCACTGGTAATGATGATTTGGGATACAAAAAATTGTTTTGTATCTGTCTTCTGGATGAATTCCTAGCTACCAAAACCTAGCTTTAAGATCAAACTTTGAGAACAATTTTACATTTGAAAGATGTTGAAAGAAAGCACTTTTGTTTGGAAAAGGAAACTTATCATCTGCTAAAAATGATTGAGATCTTGGTAGTTGATTACCAATCTGAGTTTTCGTTGGATTTGCTCAGCATGCTTGTTAACATAAAAGGTTTCACAAGCCCACGGGGAAGAAGTGGGTTCAATGAGTCCTTCAGTGAGGAGTGTGGAAATCTCTTGTTTGGCTAGAGCTAAATGTTCTGGATTCATTCCTCTGTGGCTGGCTTTTGTAGGATTGGCAACTTCATTCTTTTTAAAGGGAAAGTCTATGAAAAAATTTGGGTTCATCCACAAAGGATTTGGATTTTTCAGTAAGAACTCAGAATGATTATTTGCACAACAATCATTAATGATCTGGAATCTTAGGGAGTCATAAGGATCAATAACAAACAAGTGAGGGACTTGGGTCCAAGTAAGGAGGTGTTGATTATGTGAAAGTCCTTTTGATGACCATCTAAGGCTAGGTATCTGGTGAAGGATGTCAAAGCCTATGAGAAGGTCTCTACCAATGAGAGGCGATCCAAGGACTTGGTGTTTTATGGTGAGGGTTGGGAATATTCTAATGAATATGGGTTTGCTTTTTTTTTTTTTTTTTTGGTGATTAGGAATGTTTCTTGATTTGCTGCACGGAACATTTGGTAATAAGGTAACAAGAATTCCTCAGGTAATATTTTGGGATGAATGATTGTTGCTGCTGCTCCAATATCAAAAAAGGCAATGACAGGGGTAGGTCTGGAATATGAGTCAAAGAGAATGTGAACTTGGACAATAGGAATGGGGCTTGCCAAAGAGACCAAAGTAGGCTGGGAGGTATAGATGTCTTGAATTTCTAGGTCTAAGGCCACTGATTCAGAATCTGAGTCTTCTTCTGTTATAGAGTATCCCATGACAACTTGTACTTGAGGAGAATATTCATCATCTAACGAATAGAGTGATTCCACATCAAAAAAGGGAGTGTCTTTTGCATGAATCTGGGCTTGCTCAAGGGAGTGATTCCACATCAAAATGTCCTGGTTTTCTACGTACAAAGCAGACTTTGGAGGTCTTTCCTCTAAATTGCTTCTTCTTGAGGAATCTCCATTTCTTTTTCCTGAAAAACTTTTTCTTTGGTTCTGCATGGTATCTCTTTTTAAAAAAATACTTCTTGAAGTGGCTTTTATTTTTTATCAAACAATCACAACTTTTTTCATGATATCTTATCTGTAGATCTTTCCTCTTACAGCTGTCCTTGAGTTTGTTGTGAATCTTCTCCATTTTTGAAAGGAATTTCCTTTGGTTGCAGAGCTTTTCAAGGGCAATACGCATATGTTGATAAATTTCTCGCAATGAGGTTTGGTTCAAAGTTATTCTTTGGATATTCATCATTCGAAGGGTCTTATCTCCCAATGGTTCTGAAAGAGAATTGAGGAAAGTCTGCTTGATATTCACATCATCCATGCCATTGATAGTATAAAATCGCCTTGACATCCTATCAAAGTGTCTTTCTAAATCTCTCCTTTCAAATGAACAACATTTCATGGCACAAAATTCTTCTTGCACAACTTTTATATAGTGTGTTGGTGCCCCAAGGAATTCATTATGAATAGTTGTAAAGAGATCTTCCAATGTTTGAGATTGGGCTGCATGCCTTTGCCGAAATTCTCCTAAGGAAATCCACCATTCTCTTATTCTTCCTATCAGTCTTGCAATGAATTTAGCAATTACTTGGGCAACTGTGGAGTTCAGAACATGGAGTTTAGCAATACACCATGAGTGCATGTCAAAAAACTTTTCATGCCACTTGGAAGGAGGAGCATCATTAATGGTGAATAAATGCTTCAAATTTGTCATTAATGAATAGGTGAGAGGAGTCTAGTTGTCAAGGACAAAAGGTGGAGGTGGAAAAATGGGTGGTGGAGGTGGAGGATGAAGAACATCATCTTCTTCTACTATTGGTTGGTCATCATGTTGATACATAAATATACCTTCAAGACCTAGATTAGAAAGATCCAAATTAGTATCAACAATGATTGGGAGCACAAGTGAGTTATTTGAATCTTCTAAAGTGATGGCTTTTAGGAAAGATGAAATTGGGTTTGGAGGATCAAGATCTATGGTTAACATGTTCATATCTGGAGGTTTTGAGGATGCACCAACAATTGGATCTAAGGGTTGGGATAATAGGTATTTATCTAGGGAGGGTTTATTTTGTGATTGGCTTTGAGACTCTGTTTTGGATTGTATTGGATATGTTATGGCTAGAAGGATTCCACTGCTCTTGAGAGGGTTATGATCAGGGTGTATTGTGGTCAAGGGCTGGAAGTTTTGACTTGTGGAGTTGGATAAAAATGGAGAGGTTAAGGGTATAGACAGATCTTCGTACAATGATTGTCTAGATTGGTGAGGGGTATAGACAAACATTGGGCAAGCCCGTGTTTTTGTCTTCTAGGATTTTTCTATAAACTGGAGTTGTGTCAACATATGTTTTCTTTCTTTTTCTTTCTATCCTAAAAGGGGGAAGGAAACTAACATATCCTTGACTGTGGATGCAATTTTTGCAAGCTCTTGTTCCACTTTCTTGATTTTCTTCTTCAAATCATTGGTAAGAGATTCAGATGATGAAAATGTCTGTGTGACTGCTTCTGCCAATTTTTGTTGGTTGTCAAGAATATTGAAAAGAGCTTGGTTTTAGGCCACAACATTTTCTGTTTGCCAATTTAAAGTTGCCTCTACTGACGAAACTTGTTTTTGTGTTCCATTTGAATTAATTCCAATAGGAGTTTTGATTTTCCAAACGTGTCTTGTGTTGGCCTGAGGGTGGTCAAAATTTTCTAGTGGAGGAAAATCGTGATCATAAAAGGATGAGGGTCTGTCAAACGTGTAACAGGGTAAAAGTTTTTGTGCTTAGGTTTGTGTGAAAGGAGTAGGATGATATCTACGTAATTGGGGAAGGATATTTTGGTAGTATGGAATAAATGGAGGTTTAGGGTCATGGTTAGTATCTTGTTTAGGCTTGGGTTCTTTGCATGGAGGTGGAGAAGACTAAGGTTTCTGTTTTTTCATTCTGGGATAAAAGACATAATAGTCAAATTTTCCAGATGGTTCTCCCAGGAGATCTACTTTAAGATCACCATCTTCATAACTCTCTTTCAAGTTTTGTTGGAGTGATTTTTTCTTTCTTCTTCTTGGTTGATCATCATCATCAAATGATTCTTCTTTGCATTCATCACAATCACAAATATCCCACCATATATGGCCAAAGGATGATTTTCCTTCATAACAAGGTTTTCCATCTTCACAAATTGTTTTAATTACAAGACCTTTTTTAGCAATGTATGGTACGGGCTGCAACATTGTCATATGGGTTGGAAAGACCGTTACGTCCTTCTTTTCTTGTGGAGCCTTTAGAAATCTTGTCTCTACTTCTCCATTTTCTTTCCTAATAAAGAAAGGATTTTTGGACTAGATCAATTGGACTACTTGGTGAAGTGACTCATACTTCGTGATCCATGATTCTGGGAAAGGGAAATCATCTGGTCCCTTGTAAGCTATCTAGTGACAAATGCACACATCAGAGTTAATCCTGGGTCAACTTGAATAAGCAATGCATCATTATTTTGAGCCATTTCTGGAACCACCACATCAAAGGTGTTAGGACATATGTGGATAGTGTTAGAGACATATGTTATGTAAATTTGCTAATCCTTTGACAAAACACACTTGTAATTGGGTAGATCTAGGATGGGTTTATTACTTCAAGGAACAAGAGTTCAAGTTTAGTATTAAAGCCATGCAAATCTGTCCAAGAAACAAGTGAAGAAGTACTATTCATTAAAGCTCGACAGATATCTCAAAAGATCCATATCCATCGAGGTTTAATGTTGATGCTCGACAACAACTCGACAGAAGCTGTATCTGTTGAGAATTACGAAATTCAGATTTCTAGATCTAATTTCATGCATATCCATGTGTATGTGTGTAGGGTTTCTTTTCTCACAACCCTAGACATATATAAGGATTATTTTAAGGGCCGTCAAAGGTAATGCAAAGTGATGCAACTCAATGCAAATTGATTATGCATGCAAATTGTGAACAGAGACAGAATTTGCCATAGTTCATTATATTCCTTGTAGAAGCTGCTGTGTCTTTGCGCTAAGGGTTTTGTAACCAAAAAGCTTCTTGATCTTCATCATTGGATGAACTGAAGAACTTTGCAGCTAACATCTTCTTCAAGTTGGTGTGTTAGTCACGTACTTGGATCCGTACATCAATTGGTTAGTCACGTATTGGGAGCCGTGCATTGAAATGAGAGATTGCCACTACATTACAAGTCCAATTGGGTATTGGGGTAAGGGTTTAACTGTAGGTTGGTATTAGGCACTGGGATTCCTTTTACTTGTAACCGCTTGTTTTAAAAATAGTGGATTATCGAGAGTGGTGACCTTAAATTCACCCAGTAGGGTTTTTCCTTGGTGGTTTTCCCCATTCATAAACAAATCACCTGTGTCAAATTTATTTTCCGCAAAACTTAGTTGGTGATTTGTTTGTACTACCACGCTTATTGTATGTAATTGAATTTAATTAATTTCACTTGGCTAAATTAATTGATTAAGTTACCAAAGAGATCAATACGTTCTTGGCCTATCAAGTGGTATTAGAGCGGACACACTCTGATTAAGGTTAATCTTTGTTGTGTGATCCATTGACCCATGTTTGTCATGAATAGGGGCCAGTCTCTAATTACACCTTCTTTATTTGATGTCACTAACTATGCATATTGGAAAGTACGCATGAGAGCTCTCTTGTAGTCTTTAGATGAGAAAGTGTGGCAAGCTGTGGGGATTGGCTGGACTAAGCTAAAGGAAGCATCGACTGATTGGGATGATGCCTAGATCAGAGCGGCAAACTTCAACAGCAGAGCATTGAATGCTTTATTCAGTGCGGTCACAACTGAGGAGTTCAAGAAGATATCCTCTACCAAAACTACTAAGAAAGCATGAATTATCCTCCAGGCAACCTATGAAGGGACTAAGGTTTTCAAGGATTCAAAACTTTAAAGGCTTACTATGAGCTTTGAAGAGATTAAGATGGAGGAGGATGAGTTATTTGACGAGTTTTATGCCAAGCTAAAGGACATAGTTAACTCTGCCTTTAATCTTGGAGAAACCATTCCTGAACCCAAGGTTATAAGAAAGGTACTCAGGTCTCTACCTAAGAGATTCCATGCCAAGATCACTGCTATTGAAGAATCAAAGGATATTGACAAAATTCCTTTGATAGAGCTGGTTGGCAACTTGCAAACCTATGAATTGGGTTTGACTAGAATCGAAAAATCGAGCAAGAGTAAGAGCATGGCACTGAAGGCCAAAAGCATGATACCAATGAGTCTTCTGATGATGAAGATTCCAAGATGAAATCTTACATCGCTAAGCAGTTCAAGAAGTTCATGAAGAATGCCAATGCAAAAGGGATTTGATAAGGACCATAAGCAATCCAGTTCGTCTCAGTTCAAAAGCCAAGACAGAGGAAAGAAGGATGCTAAGGATGGCAGTCAGTACACTATTCCCTTTGGACCAAAGTGTTTCAGATGTCAAGGTTTTGGACATATGAAACAAGAATGTCTAACATATCTCATGACAATTGGAAAAAGCAAGGCCCTTGCTGCTACCTTGAGTGACACCGAGTCTGAGGATGATTCAAATGACAATAATGATGAAGGAATCTTGTATGCTTTCACTGCCATAGTGAATCCAATTGAGGAGATTGTTGAAGAGGTAGAGGAAGAAAAGGACTTGGTGGAGTCTAAGTTTGAGAAAATGGATGAACAAGATGACATCCATACAACCTACGCTAAGTTGTACAAGGTTTCTGAGAAGCATGAGAAATTTTATAGGCTGGCCACTAAGAAGCTAAGTGATGTAGAGCTAGATTGAGAGGAGTTTTCTACCAAGGTTGATGACGCCAATCAAACAATTGGAGCCTTGCGGTTCGAGAACAACTTCCTTGTTGAAAAGACAAAGAAGCTTGAAGCAGAACTATTATAGGTTAGAGCTTAATTGGAAAGGACTTCCAGTACAAAACTCGATAAGATGCTTAGCTTTTAGAAATCTGCTTCTAATAGAATCAATTTGGGGTATGATTTCTCTTCTCCTAATATTGCTTATTCTAGTACTACTGTGTTTGTCTCACCTACTAATAATGTTAATTCTGAGAACAATGAATGTAAAACTAATATAGCTAGTGAGAACGTGGACAAGGGCAAATCTATTTTAGGTGCAAACCCTAAGCTTGAAAAGAAAGAGACTAGAAACCTAGGACTAAGAAGGTTAATAACAAACAGTCTCAACCGAAGAAGCTATATCTCTGTCATCACTGTGGAGCTTCGGGGCATACTTGTCCAAATTGCTACAAGTGGTTAACCACTCAACAAAGCAATGGTATGATCTCGTTCAGAAACCAAAATCAGTTTCCATCCTCTTTTGCTCCTCTTGGAGATCTTCTTAAGGCCCTTATGTTCCTTTCGAACTTGAACAGTTTCAACTTTTCTCTCTCACCACCAGATCAAAGGTTCACTCAAAGGAAAGGTTCTTCCAAGGTTTGGAAGGAAAAAGGCTCAAAGTGATTTAGTCACTTTTTCTTCCCCACCCCTTTCTGTTGGTTTATGCATTACTTGTGTGTCTTGCTTTCTTGTTTTTGAGTCAGTCTAGTTTTATGCTATGCTTTGTTTAACATGTTTTTTTTTTTTTTTTTTTTTTTGCTTGTTTTTAGTTTTGCTTTATTTTATTTTTTCATAATTTTTTTTTGAAAATTTCAGAAAAATACAAAAAACAATGTGTTTTATGTGTACTTTGGTACTTATGTACCTTAAATGGCCATTGAAAAAGTTATCTAAACTTTGTATCTTTTGTAGCTTAGATGAGCATCTCAATGTACAACTAAGAAAGTGAGCTTTGTGGCTCGTGTTTGTGATGAGTACGATTAAGTAATCTCTTGTACTTAACACTTATATCACTCTTTTTGACGAGAATGACTAAAAAATCCTAAGAGAAAGGCATAAATAATCATCTCACCACTAAAGCCCGCTAATCATGTATAACATCTGTGTGCTTCGGCATAGCAAAATTGTGATGTTGTGGCTTAACATAATTGAGTATTTCTTTTCTCTCTTGTTTATGCCCATGCATGATATGCTCAAAAAAGAAAAAATATGCCAAGAAAAATCAAAAGCAAAAAAAATCAAAATGCTTTTAAATATGGTTGCAAGCATGTTTCTAGGAGATGTGGGAATTATAGGATGTACCTTGAAAGTGATAGTCCCCATCAAGCTGTTATGATTGTGTGTGTGTTAATTTGATTTTCTCATATCTCAAATCGTTATAACATGAGACACTTATGTACTCTTGCTATGTTTCACACACAATGCGCAAAATTCTTTGCTACTTTTGATACATGTGCAGATACAATGTGATTTGGCCATCACAAGGAATACATGTGTTAATGTATACTCACTAACTGTCTTAACTTTTTTTGAAATATAAAATTGGTTAGAATTGTTTAGTGTGTGTGTGTGTGTGTTTTGGATCTTGAATGCTTTGCATTGTTTTTGTTGAGAGATGTTTTTGAAAGCTTAACATGTTGATTGGATCTATGTTTAAGTAGCTTGCTTGTTTGCGTTCATCTCTTTGTGTTTTTCCTCTCTTTGAAAAACTCTTTTTTATCAAGCTTGATAGCTTCTCGACAGATTCTCAACAGATTCCTATCTATCGAGCCCCTTGGACTTCTTTTCTTGACAGATCTTATCGCATATTCGATCCATCGAGCTTTCTAGAGTTTGTCTCGATAACTTCTCGATCCATCGAGAAACTTTCTGTCTGGCCGATAGATTCTCGATAGAATCTCGATCCATCAAGGAACTTTTGCCTTCGATAGATTCTCGATAGCACCTCGACAGATTCATATCTGTCGAGATTTAGTGCTTGACAGATCTTGACAGATCCTTGATCCATTGAGCTGCAATTTCTTTAAATATCTTCAGCGCAAAATCAGATTTTACTTTTTCAGTTCTCTCTCAACAAAAAAACATCTCTCTCCCTCCACACACTCTTCTCTCTCTAAAATCTCCATTCCCTTCAAGATTTTGGACTAATCAAGCTTCAATCTTAAGGTATGGACTTGTAAACCCTCTTTTCTCATGCATTTCACACATTAGATCTAGGTTTTTGGGTTTTCTTTGAAATTTTTTTGGGGTTTTTGAGAATTTTGAGATTTTTGTGAAAGTTTTGGGTTGGATGTTGTTTATTTGATGCTATATGATCATGCATTGCATTCCATTAGCATTTTCACAATGTTTCATTCATTTAGATGTGTGTTTGTTTCTTGAAATTTGTGTGCTGCTAAGTTTGGATTGGGTTGAACCCATGATGTAATTTCTTTTAGCACGTCACATGTTCATGCATATTTCATGCATACGTACCCTTTCTTTCTTTCTTTCTTTCTTCTTCTTTTTTTTTTTTTTTTTTTTGGTTCTAGGTTGTGATTGTGTTTCCTTTCTCTCTCTCTCTCTAGGATAGACTACGCATGGCACCTAAGCGCAAATCTACTTTAACTTGGAACCCTTTTCATTTTGGGCATCTTCTTCTTTTGATCCTCCTGTTCCTCCTCCTCACATTCAGTTCCGTGATGAGAAGGCCTATTAGGACTTCTCGGAGAATTTTTCTAAACGTGGCGTTCATTCGAAGCGCCATGTGATTCTATCGGATTTTTCCGATACTCCTCTTCCTGATGTCATTCACACTCAAGGATGGGAATCTCTTTGTGAGATACCCTTGAGGTGTCCTACCGTGTTCATACAGGAGTTTTACTCCAACATGCACGATATCAATACCTTTGTGCCTCAGTTTGTCATGACATTTAGAGGTACACGTATTGTAGTCACTTCGAATCTTATATTTGAAATACTACACGTCCTAAGGGTATCGCATCCTGATTACCCCAGCTGTTAGCGTCTGAGGACTGTGTCTAAAGACGAGCTTCTATCTCACCTCTGTGAGACATCCTTCATATGGGGTGAGCGTTAAAACACCCCATGCTCGGGCTTTGCAAAAGGTCAGAGATTCTTTAACATGATGATGACATTTGTTCTTACTCCACTGTCTCATTATAACTCCATCACTGAGCCTCATGCTCGATTTTTGTTATCCCTTTTAGAGGACCTCTCTATTGACTTCCCCACTCATTTCATTATCTCTATCATAGATGTTTATAGGGATACGGCACCTGTGATAAGCTCATTTTTCCTTTGGCTATCATGCGAATCCTTCGCCATATTTCTATCCCTATTCCTGATTCTCCTCTCTACACTATCATGGGTGCCATCAGCATAGCTTTTGTTCGGCGGAGCGAGGCCCAACTTCGATCGAAGTGGCCACAGACCAAGATGACGGATCCTCCAGCCCCTATGATTCCTTCCACCTCCGCTTCTTCTTCTTTGGCGGGTGGTGTGACTCTCAAGGCCATTATGGCGCAGCTTCAGCGCATGGATGCTTGCCTTGACACTCTCAATTAAGGCTATCCAAAACCATTCGGTGACCTAATCCACCTGGAGGACCCAATCCACCTGGAAAACCCAACCGAAAATGATCCGACATTGGCCAACCCAACCACTCTGACAGTCGGTGGTGGATCTTCTCCCCTAGAAACCGACTTCGGTGGGTTGGTTTTAGTTTCTCTTCCCCCAAAACTCGAAAAACCTAAACCGACAAGTGAAAACCCATAATCCGGTGAAAAACCCAGATTCCAGTGAGAAACCCAAATTCCAGCAAAAAATTCTAGATTCTAGCCAAAAAAAAGCCCAAATTCTGACGATAAATTTCCAGATCTCACTGAAAAAACCCAGATTCAGGCGATATTTCAAGTAGATCTAACGAGATTTTGACTGGATCTAGTGAAATCTCATTGAATCTAATGAGATTACCACCGAATTTGGCGAAATCTCATAGACTCCGACGAGATTTTCATTGGATCTGGGTTTTTCTCAAAGTTTTCTCGCCGTTTTCTCAGATCTATGATGCCGACCGATCCATCCACCACCCGTTGAAGTCTGACCCTGATCGATCGGTTTACTCTGGTGGTTGGCAGCAGGTGAGTTTTTCCAAAACCTGATTCCATCGAATCGGTTCTGGGTTGGGTACAAACCCGACCTGGACCAACCCATAGACAACCCTACTTTCAATGATGAGTTGTGTCAGGTGAACACATGTGTTGGTCATAGTGCACAATGGCAGGCTTAACTAGGTGGTTTCGCTGCTTGATGATGATGAGGATGATGAGGATGAGGAGATGACGACCTCTCAATGACTTACCCTTTGTCATTCTTGACAAAAAGGGGGACTAGTTTTGGGAGTTTTGGGATGATGAGAGTACTCATGTATTTAGGAGGAGAGTTAGCATAGGACATTTTTATTAGGGGGAGTGTCTACATTTTTTTAAGGGATGTAGTGAGGATTATTTGTACTTTTCTTTTCTTTTCTCTTTAGTTACTTTATCCTCTTATACACCGGTCTTGTATTTATTTCTTATTTATATATATGATGATGTATGTTGTTTCTCACCTATCTCTATATGTGTTGTTTCTTTTCTCTCTTTATACACATGTTTCTTTATGTATGCAATCCTTTATTTCTGTTTCACACTAAGATACCTTGATGAGTTTTGTTTAAAGTGTTTCAGAAAGATAGGTTATCAAAATCTATCATGCCATGAACTCTCTTCTTGCAAAGTTTTTCAGGAGTTTGTGTTAGGATTAGATTTTATTGTATTTAACAAGTGATTATGAGTTTAATGATTTAAGACTTTTCTCATACTTCATTTGTTTGTTGTGGCTTTGTCACAGATTACCAAAAGGGGAGATTATTAGGACATATGTGGATATTGTTAGAGACACATGTTATGTAAATTGGCTAATCCTTTGACAAAATACACTTTACTTGTAATTGGGTAGATCTAAGATGAGTTTATTACTTCATTGAACAAGAATTCAAGTTTAGTATCTAATAGGCCACAAATTGAATGAACCCTTGTGATTAAACCAATTAATTAATTAGCCAAGTTATTAATTAATCAATTTAACATGCAAACGCGTGTTAGCACAAACAAATCACCAATAAACTAATTATGCAGCGGAAAATAAATGACACGGTGATTTGTTTACGAATGAGGAAAAACCTTACGACAAAAACCCCACCGGGTGATTTTCAGGTCACCACTCCCGAAACTCCACTATTATCACAACAAGCGGTTACAAGTAAAGGAATCTCAAGTAACTTACCAACCTACAGTTGAACCCTTACCCCAATACCCAATTGGACTTGTTCTGTAGTGACAGTTCCCCCTTTTGATGCACGGCTCCCAAGTACGTGACTAACCAATTGAGTGGATCCCAATACGCGACTTCAATCACCAACTAGAAAGAGTTGTTGGATGTAAAGTTCTTTAGTTCATCCACGATGAAGATCAAGAAGATGCTTGATCACAAAACCCAAAGGTGCACATACACAGCAACTTCTTCAAGAATGATGAACTAGGGCAAGAACTTCGTCTCCGGTCATGATTTGCTTCAACAGTGTTTGCTCAATGCTTATGCAACTTGTGAACACTTTGACGGCCCTTAAAACAATCATTTTATATGTTTAGGGTTAGAAGAAAGGGAGGCCCAAAAACATATTCACGGATCCCAAGAAATCAAATCAGAAAATCTGAGTTTATAAATCTCGACAGATAGCAAGGTTTCGAGGAGCTATCGAGAAGGTGTCGAGCTTTAATGATTCAGCACTTCTTCAGCTTGTTTCTTGGATAGACTTGATGACTTCAACACTTAATCTTGAAACCTTGTTTCTTGAAATATTAAAAACATCTAGAACTACCCAATTACAAGTTGAATGCATTTTGTGAAAAGATTAGCCAATTACATAAAAGAATGACATATGTTCTTAACAAGTGAACCACATATGTCCTAACAATCTCCTCGTTTGGCAATCCGTGACAAAACCACAACAAACAAATGAACATATGAGAGAAGTCATAAATCACTCAACTCATATTCACTTGTTGAATACAATAAGATCTATCCTAACACAAACTCTTGAAAAACTTTGCAAGAAGAGAGTTTATGGCAAGTAGACTTTGACAACCTATATTTTTGAAAAACTTTAAACAAAACTCATCAAGGCATCTTAGTGTGAAACAAAAATAATAGATTGCATATAAGTATAAGAAACATGTGTATAAAGATAGAAAAAAAAAACAACACATGAAGAGGTAGGTGAAAGAAACATACATCCACATATAAAGAATATATGTACAATGTATGTAAAAACTGATCACAAGACCCAATGTACAAGAACAATGTATCTATAAAGTAGAAAAGAAAAAGATACATCATATTCTCACTACATCCCTCATATCAGCACTCTCCCCCTAACAAAAATGTCCTACACTAACTCCCCCCTAAGTATGACTACTCTCAATATCCAAAACTACTTCCCCTTTTTGTCACGAGTGACAAAGAGTAAGAGTGTCAAGTAGACATCTCATCGGTAGAGCTAGCATCTCCATCATCATCTGAAGCGTCATCGTCATCACCATCATCATCATCATCCTCAGCATCAGAATCAGAAGCCACTAGAGGAGGTGGTGAAGGAGAAGCCTGAAGAGCAAAGCTACCCATAGTCGCCTGCCGTCATGCAATACGACCGACATGAACGTTCACTTAATACAACTCAGTGGAGAGTGTATCCAGGCGAGCATCCATGCGCTACAGCTGCGCCATGATGTCTCCAAGTGAAACATCGCCCATGGAAGTGGATGAAGCGGATGTGGATGGAGCTGAACGAGATGGAGCCGGACGGGAGGGAGGAGTGGAATCCGACTGTCACGATCTAAACTGCACCTCACTACGTTTTACAGTAGCAGCGTCTATGGCACAAATGTGTGTGAAGTGGTCGAACACAGGAAAATGGACAGAAAAATGGCGTAAGATCCTCATGATAGCGGAAGGAAAGATGAGCTTATCACGGGACATCGAATCTAAATGAACATCTATGATAGAGAGAATGAAATGAGAAGGAAAGTCTATGGTAAGATGCTCAAGAAGAGACAATAAAAACCGAGTACGAGGCTCTGTGATGAAGTTGTAGTGAGAAAGAGGATGGAGTACAAAACTGACGCTCACCCCAGTCAGCAGGGCGCTCACAAAAAATAGCCATAAGCTCATCTTTGGACACAGTCCGCAGACGCTCACAACTAGGATAGTCAGGATGCTCTATCCTAGGAACTCGAAGCACATCCACAACAAGTTGCGGTGTGACAGGAATGCGCGTACCTCGAACGCGAGTGAAGAAGAGAGGTACTGAACGATCAATCCCGTGCATGTTGGAGTAAAACTCCTGAATGAGCACAAGAGGACATGTGACTAGGACATCACACAGTGACTCCCATTCTCGACTGTGAATGATAGAGGGAAGGTCAGTGTCAGCGAAATCCGCCAAAATGACTTGGCGTTCTGAATGAACACCTCGTCTAGAGAAGTTCTCCGAGAAAGCCTTACGAGCATCCTCATCACGGAACCGAATGTTAGAAGGAGTAGGATCAAAAGATGAAGATGTCCTAGAACGCAGAGGGTTCTGGGACGGAGCAGACTTATGTTTAGGTGCCATAGACACGACTAACGTAAACAGAAAGAGAGGGAGAGAAAGAAGACAATCAGAAAAGTCCCAAACAATTCAAATATATCAAATATATTGAAAAGAGAGTACATATGCATGGGAAATGCATGAACATGTGACATGCAAAAGAAAATTCATCATGGGCTCAGCCCAATCCAATCCTACTAACACACAAACATATTACACATATCTAAATGCATGAAAATATAGTTATAATGCATATGTGATCCAATGTATGATTTTTTAAAAGCATTTAAATGAAAACCCAACCCAAAATATCAATAAACACTCATCAATTTTGAAAAACCCCAAAATTTTTCAAAAACCCCAAAACCTAGGTTTCAATACATGGAATGCATGAAGAATGAAGAAATAAGAGAGCATACCAAGTTATTTGAAGTAAGGATAGGCCGAAAAACACGTGGATTGAAGGTTTTGAGTGAGAAAAGAGTGTTTGAGAGTGAAAAGAGAGATTCTGTCGAGAGAGAGATCGAGAAAAGTGAGAACTGGATCGCAGAAGGAGCTTATATAAGAACCTCAGTAAATCTCAACAGCTAAGGTGTCGAGACAACTATCGAGGTAGGTGTCGAGAAAATGAACGTCGACAGCTGAAGGTGTCGAGGAGGCATCGAGGAATAAAACACCAGAACCAAGAACAGAAGCTCGATCGATCGATTAGGTATCGAGAAGGTATTGAGGAGGCAGGAGATTTCTCGATCGATCCACCAGGTGTCGAGGAAGTGTCGAGATTGCGATAAGAAAAAGCTTGAGAAGCTCGACAGATAACTAGGTATCGAAGAGGTGTCGAGGAGGTGTCGAGACAACTTTTCAAAACAGTTTGTTGAGAAGAGAAAAACATAGACATGAATGCAATCCAACATACAGCTCAACTAATGATCCAATCAACATATTAAGCTCTCAAAAACATCTCTCAACAAGAATTTTAAGCACATGGATCCTCAAAAACACACACACACACTAAACAAGTCTAACCAATTTTATTTTTCAAAATTAAGTCAAGACAGTTTAGTGAGCATACATAAGCACATGTAAAACTTAGTGATGGCCAAATCACATTGTACCTGCATATGTATCAAGAGTAGCAAAGAATATTGCGTGTTGTGTGTGAAAAACATCGCAAGATTGCATATGTGTATACATGTTATGACGATCTGAGATATGAGAAAATTACTTTAACTCACATACAATCATAACTGTTTGATGGGGACTATCACCTTTAAGCTATATCCTATAACTCTCACATCTCCTAGAAAACACGTTTGCAATCATATCTAAAGCATTTTAATCTTTTTTCTTTTTATTTTCTTTGCATATTTTCTTTTATTTAGCATATCATGCATGGGCATATAGAAGAGAGAAAAGAAATACCCAACATGTTGAGCATAGACATTGCACTTTTGCTATGCCAAAGCATACAGATATCTTTGACACTGCACTTTTGCTATCCGAAGCATACAGGTGTCTATGACACTGCACTTTTGCTATGCCGAAGCATACATGTGTCATATTATGATTGGCGGGCAATAGTGGTGAGATGGTCATTTATGCCTTTCTTTTAGGATTTTCTAGTCCTACCCATCAAAAAGAGTGATATGAGTGTTAAGTTCAAGAGATAACTTAATCTTACTCATCACAAACAAGAACCACAAAGCTCACTTGCTTAGTTGTGCATAGAGATACTCATCTAAGCTACAAAAGATAAAAAGTTTAGAAAACTTTGTTTCAATGGCCATCCAAGGTACACAAATACCAATGTACACAAAACACACACTATTTTTGTATTTTTCAATTTTTTCAATTTTTTTTATTTTTATATCAAAAACAAAATAAACAAAACTGAAAATAAACAAACAAAAACATGTTATCAAAGCATAAAACTAGACCGACTCAAAAAAAAAATGCAAAACACACAAGTAATGCAACAAACAAAAAACAAGAAGATAGAAGAAAATGATAAAATCACTTAGAGTCCTTTTTCTTCCACACTTTGGAAGAACCTTTCTTTTGATTGAACCTTGAACCGACGATAAGGGGGAAGAATTGAAACCGTTCAAGTTCAAAAGGAACATGAGGGCTTTGAGAAGATCACCAAGAGGAGCAAGAGAGGATTGAAGCTGATTCTGGCTTCCAGATGCGATCATACCGTTGCTCTATTGAGTGGCTAGCCAATTGTAGCAATTTGGTCGAGTATGACCGGCAGCTCCACAATGATGACAAAGATGCTGCTTCTTCTGTTTAGGCTTTTGAGAGTTAGCCTTCTTAGCCCTAGGGTTATTAACATCTTTCTTATCCTGCTTAGGAGGTGCTCCTAAGATAGATTTACCTTTGTCTAGGTTCTCACTAACTAATTCAGTTTTAACATCAGTGTTCTCAATTTTAGTATTATTAGCAGAAGAAACAAAAACAGTAGTACTAGTAGAAGCAGTATTAGAGGAAGAAAGACCATACCCTAAACCTATTCGATTCGAAGCAGATTTCTGATTGCTGAGCATCTGATCAAGCTTTGCACTTGAAGTCCTCTCCAATTGAGCTCTGACTTGAAACAGCTCCGCTTCAAGCTTCTTGGTCTTCTCAGCCAAGAAATTGTTCTCAAACCTCAGTGCACCAATTGTTTGATTAGCTTCATCAAACTTTGTGGAAAGTTATTCACGATCAAGTTCCACATCACTAAGCTTCTTGGTGGCCAGCCTATACAGTTTCTCATGCTTCTCAGAGAACTTGTATAGTTTCTCATAGGCTGAATGGATATCATTGTTAGGACATATGTGTGTTTACTTGTTAAGAACATATGTCACTTATTTATGTAAATTGGCTAATCCTTTTGACAAAACGCACTCTACTTGTAATTGGGTAGTTCTAGGGTGTTTTTAATACTTCAAGAAACAAGGTTTCAAGATCAAGTGTTGAAGTCATCAAGTCTGTCCAAGAAAAAGCAAGCTGAAGTGCAATTTCATTAAATCTCGACACCTGCTCGATAGCTACCTCGACACCTGCTATCTATCGAGAATTACAAAATCAGATTTTCTGATCTGATTTCCTTGGGATCCGTGAATATGCTTTTGGGCCTTCTTTTCTTCTAACCCTAAACATATAAAAGGATTGTTTTAAGAGCCGTAAAATTGTACACAAGTTGCAAAAGCATTGAGCAATCTCTGTTCAAGCAAATTGTGATCAAAAGACGAAGTTCTTGACCTAGTTCATCTTCTCTCAAGAAGTTGCTGTGTATTTACACCATAAGGTTTTGTAACCAAGCATCTTCCTGATCTTCATCGTATAGGATGAACTGAAGAACTTTGCAGCCAACCTCTCCTTTTTAGTTGGTGTTTGAAGTCGCGTACTAGGATCCGCGCATTGGTTAGTCACGTACTTGGGAGCCGTGCATCAAAGGTGGAAATTGTCACTACAGATCAAGTCCAATTGGGTATTGGGGTAAGGGTTCAACTGTAGGTTGGTAAGGTACTTGGGATTCCTTTACTTGTAACTGCTTGATTTGATAATAGTGGAGTTTCGGAAGTGGTGACCTGAAAATCACCCGGTGGGGTTTTTGCCGTTAGGGTTTTCCCCATTCGTAAACAAATCACCGCGTTATTTAATTTCCGCTGCATATTTAGTTTTTGGTGATTTGTTTGTGCTTCCACAAAATTGCATGATAAATTGATTAATTAATAACTTGGCTAATTAATTAATTGGTTTAATCACAAGGGGTCATTCAGTTTGTGGTCTATCAAGTGGTATCAGAGCAGGCACACTTTGATTAGGTTTAATCTTTGCTGTGTTGATCCATTGACCCCTGTTTGTCATGGATAGAGGACAATCTTTAATCATACCTCCTTTATTTGATGGAACTAACTATGCATACTGGAAAGTACGCATGAGAGCTTTCTTGCAGTCTTTAGATAAGAAGGTGTGGCGAGCTGTAGAGATTGGCTGGACTAAGCCAAAAGAAGAACCGGCCGATTGGGATGACGCAAAGATCAAGGCGGCTAACTTCAACAGCAGAGCGTTAAATGCCCTATTTAGCGCAGTCACCAATGAGGAGTTCAAGAAGATATCCTCAACTGAAACTGCTAACGAGGCTTGGACCATCCTCCAGACAACCTATGAAGGAACAAAGGCTGTCAAAGATTCAAAGCTTCAGAGGCTCACTACAAGCTTTGAAGAAATTAAGATGGAGGAGGATGAGTCGTTTAATGAGTTCTATGCCAAGCTCAAGGACATAGTGAACTCATCCTTCAATCTTGGGGAAACCATCCCTGAACCCAAGATTGTAAGGAAGGTGCTCAGATCTCTACCTGAGAGATTCCATGCCAAGATTACGGCAATAGAGGAATCAAAAGATATAGACAAGATTCCTTTGACTGAGCTGGTTGGAAACTTGCAAACCTATAAGATAGGGTTATCTAGGATTGGCAAGTCAAGTAAAGGCAAAAGCATGGCCTTGAAGGTAAAGAGCAGTGACACAGATGAGTCTTCCGATGATGAAGATTCCAAGATGAAGTCCTACATTACCCAGCAATTCAAGAAGTTTATGAAGAATGCCAATGGAAGGAGCTTCGACAAGGACCGCAGGCAGTCCAGTTCTTCTCAGTTTAAAAGCCAAGACAAAGGGAAGAAGGATGCTAAGGAGGGCGGTCAGTACACTGTTCCCGTAGGACCAAAGTGCTTTGGGTGTCATTGGTTCGGACACATGAAACATGAGTGTCCTACATATCTCAAGAGCATTAGGAAAAGCAAGGCACTTGTTGTAACCCTAAGTGACACTAAGCCTGAACATGATTCCGACAATGAGGCTGATGGAATCTTAAATGCCTTCACTGCCACAGTCAATCCTACTGAAGGGATTGTTGAAGAAGTGGATGAAGAAGAAGAACTGGTGGAGTCCAAATTTGAGAAAATGGATGATCAAGATGATATCCATTCAACCTATGAGAAGCTTTACAAGATCTCTGAAAAGCATGAGAAATTATATAGGCTGGCCACCAAGAAGCTCAGTGATGTGGAACTTGATCGTGAAGAGTTGTCCACAAAGTTTGATGAGGCAAATCAAACTATTGGAGCACTGAGATTTGAGAACAACTTTCTGGCTGAGAAGACCAAGAAGCTTGAAGCGGAGCTGTTTCAAGTCAGAGCTCAACTGGAGAGGACTTCAACTGCAAAGCTTGATGAGATGCTTAGCCATCAGAAATCTGCTTTGGATCGAACTGGTTTGGGGTATGGTCTTTCTTTCTCTAATACTGCTTCTACTAGTAATACTATTTTTGTTTCTCCTGCTAATAACACTGAAATTGAGAACATTGATATTAAAACTGAATTAGCTAGTGAGAACTTAGACAAGAGTAAATCTATCTTAGGAGCACCCCCTAAGCAAGATAAGAAATATGCTAAAAACCCTAGGGCTAAGAAGGCTAACTCTCAAAAGCCTAAACAAAAGAAGCAGCATCTCTGTCATCATTGTGGAGCTACTGGTCATACTCGACCAAATTGCTATAAGTGGTTAGCCACTCAACAGAGCAATGGCATGATAGCATTTGGAAGCCAAAATCAGCTTCAATCCTCTCTTGCTCCCCTTGGAGATCTTCTGAAAGCCCTCATGTTCCTTTCGAACTTGAACGGTTTAAATTCTTCCCCCTCACCGCCGGTTCAAGGGTTTAATCAAAGGAAAGGTTGTTCCAAGGTGTGGAAGAAAAATGACTCTAAGGCTGCGTTTGGTTTGGCTTCAAACCACTTCCGGAAAAGCATTTCCGGAAAATTTGTGTGTTTGGTTGGTTTGTAAAATTCGGTCAACGGTAATGCATTTCCCCTTTGACCGTAAAATAGAGGTGTAAAGGTGGAAAATGAATTCAGTTCTCATTTTCACTTCAAACAAATTCCGGAAAACAGCTCTCTCATCTCTCACACGCGAAGAGACCAACTGCTCTCCAAGCTCCAAGCTCACACAGACGATCCACACACCGACGAGCTCCAAGCTCCAACCTCCGATCCACACCAAGCACCGCGTCGTAGTCGCTCGAGCTCCTTCGCTCGATCTCGCCTTCGATCTCCGGCGATCGCCTTCGATCCGAGCTCCGATCCACACCAAGCACCTCGTCGCCTGCGCTCGAGCTCGTCGCCTTCGCTCGATCTCGCCTTCGATCGCCAGCGATCGCCTTCGATTTGAGCTCCGATCCACACCAAGCACCGCGTCGCCTGCGCTCGAGCTCGTCGCCTTCGCTCGATCTCGCCTTCGAACGCCAGCGATCGCCTTCGATCCGAGCTCCGATCCACACCAAGCACCGCATCGCCTTCGCTCGAGCTCGTCGCCTTCGCTCGATCTCGCCTTCGATCGCCGGCGATTGCCTTCGATCCGAGCTCCGATCCACACCAAGCACCGCATCGCCTTCGCTCGAGCTTGTCGCCTTCGATCGCCGGCGATCGCCTTCGATCGCCTCCGCTTGAGCTCGCCTCTGCCAGCGACCCACGAACCCAAAGCCCAAAGTGTTCAACCCAGACCCAGACCCAGACCCATCTTAGTTTTGTTTGTTTAAAGTTTGATTGTTGTTGTTGTCGCCGGAATCAATTTGTTATTGTTGTTGTCGCGTTGTTGTCGCCGGAATCAATTTGTTGTTGTTGTTGTGTTGTTGTCGCTGGAATCAATGTGAAAAAATGATAGGAAAATAGCATTTTCCTAATAAAACCAAACACATGAACTCAATTTTCCACAACAATTTTCATAATTCAACCAAACACTTAAAAATATTTTCCTTTTCCGGAAAATAACATTTCCGGAAAATATGTATTTTCCGGAAAACATTTTACACGAAACAAACACAGCCTAAGTGATTTCATCACTTTCTTTTCCCTTCTTGTTTTTCTTGTTTGTTGCATTACTTGTGTGTTTTGCATTTTTGCTGAGTCAGTCTAGTTTTTGCTTTGTTTTGATAACATGTTTTTGTTTGTTTATTTTCAGTTTTGTTTATTTTGTTTTTGATATAAAAATAAAAAAAAAATTGAAAAATACAAAAACACTGTGTGTTTTGTGTACTTTGGTACTTGTGTACCTTGGATGGCCAATGAAACAAAGTTTTCTAAACTTTGTATCTCTTGTAGCTTAGATAAGCATCTCTATGCACAACTAAGCAAGTGAGCTTTGTGGCTCTTGTTTGTGATGAGTAAGATTAAGTTATCCCTTAAACTTAACACTCATATCACTCTTTTTGACGGGTAGGACTAGAAAATCCTAAGAGAAAGGCATAAATGACCATCTCACCACTGTTGCCCGCCAATCATAGTATGACACCTGTATGCTTCGGCATAGCAAAAGTGCAGTGTCATAGACACCTGTATGCTTCGACATAGCAAAAGTGCAGTGTCAAAGACATCCGTATGCTTCGGCATAGCAAAAGTGCAATGTCTATGCTTAACATGTTGGGTATTTCTTTTCCCTCTTTATATGCCCATGCATGATATGCTTAAAAGAAAATATGCAAAGAAAATATAAAGCTAAAAGATTAAAATGCTTTAAATATGATTGCAAGCGTGTTTTCTAGGAGATGTGGGAGTCATAGGATGTACCTCAAAGGTGATAGTCCCCATCAAACAGTTATGATTGTGTGTGAGTTAAAGTTATTTTCTCATATCTCAGATCGCCATAACATGTATACACATATGCAATCTTGCGATGTTTTTCATACACAACACGCAATATTCTTTGCTACTTTTGATACATGAGTAAGTACAATGTGATTTGGCCATCACAAGTGTTTACATGTGCTAATGTATGCTCACTAAATTGTCTTGACTTGTTTTTGAAATATAAAATTGGTTAGACTTGTTTAGTGTGTGTGTGTGTTTTTGAAGATCCATGTGCTAAATTTCTTGTTGAGAGATGATTTTGAGAGCTTTTTATGTTGAGTGGATCATTGGTTGAGGTGCTTGTTGGATTGCATTCATGTCTGTGTTTTTCACTTCTCGAAAAACTGCTTTTCATTGATGGCTCGACACCTCCTCGACACCTCCTCGATACCTGGTCATCTGTCGAGCTTCTCAAGCCTTTTCTAATCGCAATCTCGACACCTGATGGATCGATCGAGAAATCTTCTGTCTTCTCGATACCTTGTCGATCGATCGAGCTTCTTATCTCTGAAATTGGTCTTGTACCTCGACACCTGAAGCTATCGAAGGCAAAATTCTCGACACCTTCCTCGATACCTCTCGACACCTCAGCTGTCGAGAATTACTGAGGAGTCTATAAAAGGGCCTGTCGCGATTTTTCACTCATTTCCTCGATCTCTCTCGATCTGTCCGACGGCTTTTCACCTCCCAACCAAGTTTCTCTCACTCAAATCTTCAAATCCTTTTCAATTTCGGTCTTCCCTTGCTTCAATCACTTGGTAAGGTCATTTTTCCCTTCCTTTTTCATGCATTGCATGTTTTGAAACCTAGTTTTTGGGATTTTTGGAAATTTTTTGGGTTTTTCAAAATTGATGAGTTTTTCTTCAAATTTTGGGTTGGGTTTGCACTTAAATGTTTTCAAAATGTCATACATTGCATTTCATGTGCATTAGAATGGTATTTACATGCATTTAGATGTGTGCCTATGTTTGTGTGCTGCTAGGATTGGATTGGGCTGAGCCCATGATGTTTTTTTTCCTTTGCATGTCACATGTTCATGCATTCCCATGCATACGTACTTGTTGTTCAATATATCTGATATATATGAACTGTTTTGGGACTTTTCTGATTGTCTCCCTCTCTATCTCTTTCTCATTCTTTTACATTAGTAGTGTCTATGGCACCCAAACGTAAATCCACTCCTGCTCGGAACCCTCTGCGTTCTGGAGCTTCCTCTTCCTCTGATTTTGCTTCTCTTAACCTTCGGTTCCGTGATGGAGATGCCCACAAGGCATTTTCTAAGAACTTTTCTCGACGAGGTGTTCATTCGGATCGCCAAGTCATTCTGGCGGACTTCGCCGACACTGACCTTCCCTTTGTCATTCACAGTAGGGGATGGGAGTCACTGTGTGACGTCCCGGTCACTTGCCCTCTCATGCTGATATAGGAGTTTTACTCCAACATGCACGGGATAGATCGTTTAGTACCTCTCTTTTTCACTCGCGTTCGAGGTATGCGCATTCCTATCACACCGCAGCTAGTTGCAGATGTGCTTAGGGTACCTAGGATAGATTTTCCTGATTACCCTTCCTGTGAGCGTCTGAGGACTGTGTCCAAAGATGAGCTCATCTCTGCCTTCTGTCAGCGTCCTGCTGATTGGGGTGAGCATCAGTACACATCATGTAGGCCTTTTGCTAAAGGTCTTAGATTTCTTAACATGGTGATGACCTTTGTACTCTATCCACTCTCTCACTACAACTCTATCACAGAGCCTCGTGCTCGATTTTTGCTATCACTTCTAGAGCATCTTACTATAGACTTTCCTTCTCACTTCATCCTGTCTATCATAGATGTCCATCTAGATTCGGCGTCCCGTGATAAGCTCATCTTTCCTTCTGCTATTATGAGGATCTTACGTCATTTTTCTATCCCTTTTCCAGTGTCCGACCACTTCACTCACATCTGTGCCATAGATGCCGCTACCATAAAACGTAGTGAGGCTCAGTTTAGGTCGCAACAGACGGATTCCACTCCTCCCTCCCGTTCGGCTCCGTCCAAATCAGCTCCATCCAGATCCGCTCCATCTACATCTGCTCCTTCTTCCTCTACGGGCGATGTATCTCTAGGAGACATTATGGCGCAGCTGCAGCGCATGGATACTCGCCTTGATACACTATCTGCTGAGTTGTATCAGGTGAATGTTCGTGTTGGTCGTATTGCATGACGGCAGGCGACCATGGGTGGTTTTGCTCTAGAGGCTACTCCTTCACCACCTACTCCAGCAACTTCAGATTCTGAGGATGAGGATGATGATGATGATGATGATGATGATGATGATAGGGATGCTAGCTCTACTGATGAGATGTCCACATGACACTCTACCCTTTGTCACTCGTGACAAAAATGGGGAGTAGTTTTGGGTTATGAGAGTAGTCATCTTAGGGAGAGAGTTAGTATAGGACATTTTGATAGGGGGAGTGTTGATATTTTTTAGGGATGTAGTGAGGTTTTGATGTATCTTTTCTTTTCTATTCTTTATAGATACATTGATCTTGTATATGAGGTCTTTTGACCAGTTTTACATACATTGTACTTATTTTCTATATATGTGGATTGTTTCTTTCACCTCTCTCTTCATGTGTTGTTTCTTCTCTATCTTTATACACATGTTCTTTATACTTGTATGCAATCTATTTATTTCTGTTTCACACAAGATGCCTTGATGAGTTTTGTTTAAAGTGTTTCAGAAATATAGGTTGTCAAAGTCTACTTGCCATAAACTCTCTTCTTGCAAAGTTTTTCAAGAGTTTGTGTTAGGATAGATTTTATTGTATTCAACAAGTGAATATGAGTTGAGTGATTTATGACTTCTCTCATATGTTCATTTGTTTGTTGTGGTTTTGTCACGGATTGCCAAAGGAGGAGATTGTTAGGACATATGTGTGTTCACTTGTTAAGAACATATGTCACTTATTTATGTAAATTGGCTAATCCTTTTGACAAAACGCACTCTACTTGTAATTGGGTAGTTCTAAGTGTTTTTAATACTTCAAGAAACAAGGTTTCAAGATCAAGTGTTGAAGTCATCAAGTCTGTCCAAGAAAAAGTAAGCTGAAGTGCAATTTCATTAAATCTCGACACCTGCTCGATAGCTACCTCGACACCTGCTATCTGTCGAGAATTACAAAATCAGATTTTCTGATCTGATTTCCTTGGGATTCGTGAATATGCTTTTGGGCCTTCTTTTCTTCTAACCCTAAACATATAAAAGTATTGTTTTAAGAGCCGTAAAATTGTACACAAGTTGCAAAAGCATTGAGCAATCTCTGTTCAAGCAAATTGTGATTAAAAGACGAAGTTCTTGACCTAGTTCATCTTCTCTCAAGAAGTTGCTGTGTATTTGCACCATATGGTTTTGTAACCAAGCATCTTCCTGATCTTCATTGTATAGGATGAACTGAAGAACTTTGCAGCCAACCTCTCCTTTTTAGTTGGTGTTTGAAGTCGCGTACTAGGATCCGTGCATTGGTTAGTCACGTACTTGGGAATCGTGCATCAAAGGTGGAAATTGTCACTACAGATTAAGTCCAATTGAGTATTGGGGTAAGGGTTCAACTGTAGGTTGGTAAGGTACTTGGGATTCCTTTACTTGTAACTGCTTGATTTGATAATAGTGGAGTTTCGGGAGTGGTGACTTGAAAATCACCCGGTGGGGTTTTTGCCGTTAGGGTTTTCCCCATTCGTAAACAAATCATCGCGTTATTTAATTTTCGCTGCATATTTAGTTTTTGGTGATTTGTTTGTGCTTCCACAAAATTGCATGATAAATTGATTAATTAATAACTTGGCTAATTAATTAATTGGTTAAATCACAAGGGGTCATTCAGTTTGTGGCCTATCAATCATCTTAATCATCCATCTTCTCACACTTAGAATCCACCAATTCTTCTTCTTCTTCCACTTCATCAACAATCCCTTCAGTAGGATTGACTGTGGCAGTGAAGGCATTTAAGATTCCGTTATCCTCATTATCGGAATCATCTTCAGACTCAGTGTCACTCAAGGTTGCAGTAAGTGCCTTACTCTTCCCAATGCTTTTGAGATATGTGGGGCATTCATGCTTCATATGATCGAATCCATGACATCCAAAGCACTTTGGTCCTACAGGAACAATGTACTGACCGCCATCCTTAGCATCCTTTTTTCCTTTGTCTTGCTCCTTAGACTAAAAGGAACTGGATTGTCTGCGGTCCTTATCGAAGCTCCTTCCATTGGCATTCTTCATAAACTTCTTAAACTGCCTTGTACTGTAGGACTTCATCTTGGAATCTTCATTATCTGAAGACTCATCTGTCTCACTGCTCTTGGCCTTTAATGCCGTGCTCTTTCCTTTATCGGTCTCACTAATTCTGGTCAACCCTAGCTCATAGGTCTGCAAGTTTCCAACCAGCTCAGTCAAAGGAATCTTATCAATATCCTTTGATTCTTCTATTGTCGTAATCTTGGCATGGAATCTCTCAGGTAGAGATCTGAGCACTTTTCTCACAATCTTGGGTTTAGGAAAGGTTTCCCCAAGATTGGAAGCAGAGTTCACTATGTCCTTCATCTTGGCATAGAACTCATCAAAAGACTCATCCTCCTCCATTTTAATCTCTTCAAAGCTTGTAGTGAGCCTCTGAAGTTTTGAATCCTTGACAGCCTTTGTACCCTCATAGGTTGTTTGGAGGATGGTCCATACTTCCTTTGCAGTTTCAGTAGAGGATATCTTCTTGAATTCCTCATTGGTGACTACGCTAAATAAGGCATTCAACGCTCTGCTGTTGAAGTTTGCCGCTTTGATCTTGGCTTCATCCCAATCAGTCGACACTTCCTTTGGCTTAGTCCAGCCAATCTCTACAGTTTGCCACACTTTTTCATCTAAAGACTGCAAGAAAGTTTTCATGCGTACTTTCCAGTATGCATAGTTAATGCCATCAAATAAAGGAGGTATGATTAATGACTGTCATCTATCCATGACAAACAGGGGTCAATGGATCAACACAGCAAAGATTAAACCTAATCAGAGTGTGCCCGCTCTAATACCACTTGATAGGCCACAAACTAAATGACCCCTTGTGATTAAACCAATTAATTAATTAGCCAAGTTATTAATTAATCAATTTAACATGCAAACGCGTGGTAGCACAAACAAATTACCAATAAACTAATTATGCAGCAAAAAATAAATGACACGGTGATTTGTTTACGAATGGGGAAAAACCTTACAGCAAAAACCCCACCAGGTGATTTTCAAGTCACCACTCCCAAAACTCCACTATTATCACAACAAGCGGTTACAAGTAAAGGAATTCCAAGTACATTACCAACCTACAGTTGAACCCTTACCCCAATACCCAATTGGACTTGTTCTGTAGTGACAGTTCCCCCGTTTGATGCACGGCTCCCAAGTACGTGACTAACCAATTGTGTGGATCCCAGTACACGACTTCAATCACCAACTAGAAAGAGTTGTTGGCTGCAAAGTTTTTCAGTTCATCCACGATGAAGATCAAGAAGATGCTTGGTCACAAAACCCAAAGGTGCACATACACAGCAACTTCTTCAAGAATGATGAACTAAGGCAAGAACTTCGTCTCCGATCACAATTTGCTTCAACAGTTTTTGCTTAATGCTTATGCAACTTGTGAACACTTTAACGGCCCTTAAAACAATCCTTTTATATGTTTAGGGTTAGAAGAAAGGGAGGCCCAAAAACATATTCACGGATCCCAAGAAATCAGATCAGAAAATCTGAGTTTATAAATCTTGACAGATAGCAAGGTGTCGAGGAGCTATCGAGAAAGTGTCAAGCTTTAATGATTCAGCACTTCTTCAGCTTGTTTCTTGGACAGACTTGATGACTTCAACACTTGATCTTGAAACCTTGTTTCTTGAAGTATTAAAAACATCTAGAACTACCCAATTACAAGTTGAGTGCATTTTGTCAAAAGATTAGCCAATTACATAAAAGAATGACATATGTTCTTAACAAGTGAACCACATATGTCCTAACAGTATCAAAAAGACATGCAAATATATTCAAGAAACAAGTGAAAAAGTGTTGTTCATTAAAACTCAACAGATTCATATCCATTGAGGTTTAATGCTGATGCTTGACAGCAGCTCGACAGAAGCTGTATCTGTCGAGAATTATGAAATTCAAATTTTCAGATCTAATTTCATGCATATCCATGTATATGTGTGTAGGGTTTCTTTTCTCACAACCCTAGACATATATAAAGATTATTTTAAGGACCGTCAAAGGTGATGCAAAGTGATGCAACTCAATGCAAATTGATTATGCATGCAAATTGTGACCGGAGACAGAATTTGCCCTAGTTCATCATATTCCTTGTAGAAGCTGTTGCGTCTTTATGCCAAGCGTTTTGTAACCAAGGAGCTTCTTGATCTTCATCGTTAGATGAACTGAAGAACTTTGCAGCCAACATCTTTCTCAAGTTGGTGTGTTAGTCACATACTTGGATCTGTGCATCAATTGGTTAGTCACGTACTAGGAGCCGTGCATTGAAAGGAGAGATTTCCACTACATTACAAGTCCAATTGGGTATTGGGGTAAAGGTTCAACTGTAAGTTGGTATTAGGTATTGAGATTCCTTTTACTTGTAACCGCTTGTTTTGAAAATAGTGGATTCTCAGGAGTGGTGATCTTAAATTCACCCGGTGGGGTTTTGCCTCAGTGGTTTTCCCCATTCGTAAACAAATCACCTGTGTCAAATTTATTTTTCGCTGCATTTAACTTAGTTGGTGATTTGTTTGTGCTACCACGCTTATTGCATGTAATTGAATCTAATTAATTTCACTTGGCTAAATTAATTGATTAAGTTACCAAAGGGGTCAATACATTCTCGGCCTATCAAAAGGCATGATTTTTGAGCCTATAAGTGATCTGGTAATGGAGTGTGGCTACATAAGTATCTTGTACTTAGAAGCTCCAGTAATTTGGACTTGAACTTTGAGAGCATCACAAAGATGGGGATCATTTAAAGGCATATTGAAATTTAGAAGGGTGTGACAAAAACAGTTCCAGCATTCAAAATTGTTTGGATAGTTCCTATGACTGCATGTTGATACTCCAAAAATCTGGAGTCAAGGAGTGCCATTCTGGAGACTGCAGGGAATCCTTTTCTTCCATGGAAGGTTAATGCCAACCTTACAGCACCAAAGTGGAGATGAATGTACCCTTGCCTTTGCCATGGGTTGACAAATTCCCTAGGAAGGGAAAGAGTAATGAAGTTTTCTCCATCATTTGCTGGAATATTGAACTTGTAAGGTTGAATTTAATCAACCATCTAATTGGCTTTATTCCGTGACCAATTTGCTTGTAATTTAGCACTTAGTAACCCTGTATTTAGGTGGGAAAATTGTAAAGGTAGTGTGTGAGAAGATGTGAAGAAAAGCTCAAGAGTGTGCAAGAAAAACAGAGTCTCGCGGCTAGGGCTCGCGGGTGGATCGCGACTGGCAAGCCGCGAAAGGCAGGCACGTGAGAGGCACACTGGGAAGCTGAAGGGTCGCGCCAGTTGTCACGCTACAGGACAAAAGTTCCAGGCTGGCCAGGCCGTTACGTCGCGACTGGAACTCGTGACTTGGACAAGCCGCGAGTTAACCCTGTTTGGTAAAAACTGACGTTTTGCATTCCCTTCTCACCCTACTATATATACACCCTTATACCCTCTAAATTGTGAGAGCTTCCAGAGAGAATTTTGTGAGAGAAACCCTAGAGAAAAACAAGATTGCCTCATCCCCAATCTTTACCTTAGAGACTCTTCAAATTCCTCTACTATCTTCCTCTCCATTGTCATACCCTTGAGAGGTCTTTTACCAAATCCTTATCTCACCACACCCACGTTTGTGAGAAGGTTCATTTGGTGCTTAGGGAAGCAGTTTGGGAAGGAACCAATATACATTGGTTGATGCTATGGTCAAGTAGCGGAATCCGGGAAGCTAAAGAAGAAATAGGTTCGGCGTAACCTCGTTGGAGCAAGAAGCTTGGAGGGCTTAGGTACTTGGGCAGATTAGGCTTGGAGGGTCTTCTGCTGTTCATGTATCCCAACTATATTCTTTAGTGGATTTTATCACCGCTTGGAGGGCGGCGGAGAGGTTTTACGCCGAGGACTTTGGTTTCCTCTTCGTTAACACATCGTGTGTTGTCCGTGTGTTTGCATCTTCTTTCCCGTTATCTTTGCCTTATATTTACTGTTGTGGATGTGTTTATATTTGGCTTAGATTGTTTATCAGTAATGTTATAAGCTTGTTATCATGTTCCGCACATTAGTTGTTTGATATAAAGCTTGAATTGGTAATTTTATTATTTGGGGTCTAAACGTTCAAGGGTGTTCCATACCCATTTTGAACTTTCAGAACTGTTCAAACTTAGAGGCTTGAACATATTCTTTTACAATAGAAGGATGAGAAGGGCCAATATATTTTTTTATTGTTTTTTTTAGAGAATATTAGGGTTTATTAAATATAGTGTAGGGATTTACAAAAGGGAAATCAGTAATAGGGATTTTACTGTCTTCTAGTACATGGTGGATTTCATATAAATAGTCTAGTCTATTTGCTGTGGATCTACGAAGGGAAGGATTAAAAGGGAATTTGGAGGTATCAATCTCTGCAGAAGATGCGTTAGCCATAATGGTTTTTGATAGAAAGAGTTGTTTTCCACAAACGTAACAGGACAACACTACCAACTTTGGCTAAAGGGTCCACAAGGTGACTATGGAAAACTAGCTTCTTTGGTTCACTAGAAACAGACTCCTTAGTGTTCTACTTGATTATATAGTCTAGCGTTCTGATGTGATTAGTATAGAGGGTCCACGTATTGTGGCAACTATAAATCACAGAGCATACTAATCAAGACAATAATCTAAGTATACTAATCAAATGAGATGAAAACGTTATATGGCTTTGATACCAAATATAGAGGACATACGGGGACATACAGGAAGACACACAGATTGAAAGGGGGTGTAAGAAGATTATGGGAGTTGGTTGAGAATGTAAGCAGCTAACAATACATAGAATATTACTAGAAGATGTGGAATAGAACAGGAAACTATATACAACAAACTTACTGATATTATTAGATTGAAAAAGGTTATTACATATGACAGGAATTTTACATAAGGAGGAAGGGAGGAGTTCAGAAACTCTAAGTGTGTGTTTGCATAGTGACAGGCATGCGCGTTTGCTTTTTTTCTGGGTCTCGCACACTATTCATGGACCAAGTACGGAAAAAAGCAGCAATAACTTTAAAACTGGATCCCATGGGCACTATTCATAGTTTAAAATTTATTTTGCTACAGTGTTTTCAGCAATAAGTGGCATCTAAACAGACCCTTAGTGTATCAATGCCACTTTTTTTTTTAAAGAAAACTATTTTGATCATCCCTTTGTTGGCCTGATCTCGATCCCTTCAACAATAAGGCCAGACTTCACGCTACCAGCTTCTACCTCCATAAGTCTAATCTTCAGTTGATCATCTTCTCCTCCCTCGTTGAAAAACTCACCCAACTTAATTTCTAACCATCCATCTTTTCTTTGCTTTGGATGCGAATTGTGCTGCTGTGGCGGCGACGATACAATCTGGTGTTGCTGCCTTTGCTCCCTGGCAGGCAGGCCCAAACAAACAGTTTGTTTGTAATCTTCAGCTCCTCCAGTAGTACCAACTGAAGCCTTTGGAGGAGGGTTGAATCCAGAGGCTCTCCTCCTCAACTTGAACACAAGGTAAGCAGCATAGTTTGTTTTTGGAGACAGCATGGAAGTACTCATCTTGCCACGGATGTCAAACCACCACACATAATTAAGTTCAGCTGCCTCCGGGAACCTGATTGGTTTTAACATGTACATAATTAAGAATTAAATAAAAAAAAACCCATTTTTTTTCTTAAAAGAAAAAGGAGTATAAAGTAGAATAGGTAGAGACCTGGATTCAGATTGAGAAACCCATCTCCAATACTGAGGAGTGTCACCCCATATAATGCACAAGTCCCTTGCTGAAAGAAGGTAACATTTCTTACCACTCAATTTGTCCAAGAAAAAGCACTGCTAGAAAAAAAATAAAAAATAAAATAAAGATGAGCACAAAAGGTTGGAATTATGGTGGTTGAAAGATGAAATTTATCATTTCTTAATCGTTCAAACTTTTTAGACAATGAGTAATTTATCAAACATGTATCCACTCTATTTCCCTTTTAAAATATTAAAAAGTTCACTAAGTGGGAGTTAATTTATCAAAAATATGGTTTTAGTTATTGAGGATATATATTGTGCATCTTTCACTGGCCACAAGCACACATTAAACGACCTTGGAATTGGATATCTCATGGTTAGCAGCTCCTTTTGTTCTTTGTTTTTATTTATTCCTTTCTTCTCTTCCCGTATTTGACTAAATTCAAGCATGCTCATATAACTAATTCAGACCAATTTAACCAAAAACACGATTTTGTGAGCCCATAGTGAAATCAACCCACGTACCCAATCTTGTACATGTTTAAATTATTTTTATTTTTATTTTTTCTAAAAAATGTGTTGAGAGCTTTTCTAGAGCCCAACTATTCTGAGTGCGTGTGATCTCCATATCAGGTAATTATAAAGAGCCATTGGTCCAACATATTGATTAGAGATTTCAAACACAGAACCTCATAAATCTCACGAACTTAAAATTGGAAACCACCAGCCCCAAGTGCCCAACCCCCAAGGTTATAAACATGTATGAATTTGAAACGACCCATATTACTTATTAATATTGTGGGAATCGTTTGTTAAAACATAGTACCTTTTTATTGTCGTCGATTAAGATGGGGTTATCGGAGAGACTGAGGTAGAGATGTTTCTTTGAAGAGAAGTTCAAGGAATCCAATGACGATGATGATCGAGCAATGATGGCTTGATAATCGGACGGCAAGAACCTCTCCCAGACAGCGTTGGACTCGGCAGCCGCACCGAATATAGGAGAAACCGCACATGCTGTGCACGCATCCTTAGGAGTTGTCAGTGAAACTATGTCCGATATGCATCCCTCTGGTAATACTGATATGTCTGCAACGCAGGGTAGACCATTTCTTTCGTTTTCTTTTTCCATCATCTTCTGTTCTCTCGGTTTATCTTACGGTATCTCTCTCGTACGTTACATTTATATACTCCTATTAAGGAACGTTTCTTTAACAATACACTACTATAAAGGAACGTTTCTTTAATTGCTTAATGGTTAAGTATGGGTTTTTTTTTTTTTTTTTGGAGAAAAGGTCGGTTTGATTTTTCCTAGGCTCATTAAATTTTTTATGGTATGTTTTTAAATTCACTTAAATAATTAGAAGGTGTCACGGAACTCTTATTCTCAAATCTGTGTTTACCACAACAAAAAGAAAGTTCTCAAACCTATCATTTTCTTGGGTAATTTTAGATAAGATTTTTTTGGTTTTTTATCCAACTAATTCCAATTGTGTTTTAAATTATTTTTTTTTTTGGCTGATTTATTTCTAATACATTGAATGCATAATATGTTTGGATTGACTTTTTTCCCCCTTAATTTTGGTATAAATTTGATTTTGCCCCCTAAAGGTTCAAAATTTTGATTTATACCCCTAATGTTACATGTTTTTGATATTTAAGTTGGTCTATCAATCCGTTGTGATGAAGTGTTCGTCAAGTGCCAACTAAGCTTGAAACGACATCGTTTTTTTATTCAAAACTATGTCATTTTGAATCTTATTAAAGCCATGTCATATATTACTTGGAATTTATTGTGATTTACACCCTTAAAGTATAGGGTAATTTTGATTCTATCCCCTAAATTTTCAAATTTTGGATTCATAAAACTATGTTGTTTTGAGTTGAGATGGCATTTAATGAACACCTTATTATAGCACATGGTCGGAAGGGCTTAAATTCAAACAATATGTAACATTAAAGGTACATTTCCAAAATTTGAAACTTTGAGGGGTAAAATTAAAACTACCCCACACTTTATGTTTGTAAATTGCAACTTGATTGAAATTTTATTTTAAATAATGGTTATATACAACATCTCTCTCACATGGAAGATAGACCCCACAAGTATGAAACTCAACCCCATGTAAGGTAGATGTTATATATTCTTGTTACACCAAATGACAACTCCTTTTTAGTAGGGAATATTCTTCTAAAATGATTGTACGAGATTACCACCACTTCCATAATAATTATTGAAGATCGACCGTTATCAATATCTATTAAAAAGTTGGTATAGAGAAAAAATAGTCATAGTACTTTTTTTTTAAATGAGTAAATAAAAATAAAAATAAATTTTAGACTGTCAAGAGTTTTTTTTATTTTATTGTTTCAGATAGGATAATATTTCAACTTATGAGGTCTACTCATATGATTCCTATCTATCATCAAGTCAAAACACCAATTAGTTTTTGGTGTGAGCAGAATGATTTGCCATAACACTCAAATGGTTAAAAGAGAAAATAAAATTAGGCTGAATTAGGAGAATCATGACAACTTGAGTCTAAATAATCCTCAAATTGTTTTACCGTAGTAAGCTTGAAGTTATTTATGTTCAAAATTTTGTTAATAAAGCAAAAAATTTGAGACAATATAAGTTGGACAGTATTGCAATTTAGTGTATCAATGCCACTTAGTGATAACAAAGAATGATTGTTATCAACCCTTTGGCCTGATCTGGATCCCTTCAACAATAAGGCCATACTTCTTGGTACCAGCTTCTACCTCCATAAGTATAACCTGCAGTTCACCCTCTTCTCCTCCCTCATTGTAAAACTCACCCTCTTCTACCTCCATAAGTCTAACCATCCATCGTTTCTGCACTTTGGACACAAAACACACTGCGGTGGTGGCCAAATTAAAACAAATATTTTATATACTCATTGAAATTTAAAAAATGATAAATTCTCCTAAAAAAATTATCTCGATCTTGAATATACATGTCAAAGTTGATATTTTTGTATATAATATATTTATAAACTATGACCTACTGCCATATTAAAATATTAATGTTTATATATGTGTGTTTATGCATGTATGTGATTGTCTCTCTTGACTATTGTCTAATATTTGGGTACCACAATTTGGCCCCCCAAAACAAAAAAATCCTGGCTCTACCATGCACTAATTGAATGTTTTACGTGTCAAGTCAAATTCATAAATAGTATCCCAATGGTATGTATGATACGAAGATAGTGAAGATAGTTTTACGTGTTTTCAAGAATAAAAAAATTAGTCAATGGGAAACTCAATATATATTTTTAAAGGTTGTTTTCCTCTAAATTTGTTTTTTTTTAACAACTTTATCTCATACATCCTGAATCAAAGGATTAAAGATTCAACATTTTTAAACTCATTTTCAAGGTCGCTACCAAACACACAAAAAATCAGATAATTTTTTAGAAAATACCTTTTAAAAATAACTCATTTTAAAATTAAAAAAATAATAATAAAAAACTGAGAATAGAAAATAATTTTAAACAATATAAACAATTTCACTATAACTATAAATAAGTCATTAAAATTATAGTGAAAACAAATGGGAATAAACTCATCTAAGTGAGTTTTAGTTAGTTTAATTGGTAAAATTTCTTGTAATAACAATCATCATACACAAATACCATAAGTTAAAACTCTTTGGAGAAAAAATCGATATTGTCAAAAGACATCATAGGACGGGACAAGTCCAAAGAATGGAAGGGCTAGTCGGTTAAAAAATGTGTAATTCTAAAGTCCACCAAACCTGATGGATGTGTGATGTGTCCCACGACCACAATTGTGGGACTACAGTGGGAGTGGCTGGAAGGCCTCTGTCTCTAGCTTCCTTTCAAATTTCAATGGACCGGCCAATTCCCCTTCATGTCAATTTGTATTTGATGGTTGAAAATGTAAAATTTAACCGCAATTATTGCACTTCAAAATCAAAACAAAAATCCTTTGGGCCTCATTGAAATCCATAGCACTTGTAGGCTTGTTGTTTGTGAGAAGAAAACAAAGTGTTAAGACAAGTCCGTGATCTTGGTGGTACTACTTCAAAGCTCTTGGAATATTTTTATAAAATGCAATATTTTTTAGGGTAAACTATATATTTAGTCTCTAACATTTATACCAAATTTTAATTTGATCTCTAACCATTTATATGTGTCAATTTGGTCATTAACCTTTTGATTTTGTGTTAAAATGGTCTCTGCTGTAAAGTGATAGATATAAAATACTGACGTGACTAACAGACAAAATAAAATATAAATTTATTGCCACTTGGACTACCACGTGTCCTAAACTAAATAATACTAATAAATAAATATATAAAACTTTAATCTCATTAATTTTTTCCTTTTTGCACTTTCTCATCTTCTCGGTTAACTTTTCTTGGAAAGAAACATATAAAAAAAAAAATTCAAAACTCAAACCTAAACCCAAACCTCGACTCTCAAGCCTTTGCACCCTCAAATCCCAAACCCATACTCTCTACTCCCCATAATTGCACCCATAGACCCACACTCCTTCACGAACTCAACCCAACCCACCCACATCTCCCTCTCTCTCTACCTAGAATTCCCATCCCGCAACATCTACCATCCACATTGGCCCCCTTTCTCACCATCCACAACCGTCAATCCTGTACACCTATCCCCTTCACTCTCTCCCCCAAAAAAGGCACAATCAAAGGCCACCACATCACCCTCTCTCTCCAACCACTCCTTCCCCATCACCTTCTGAAAAGAGATTTTATTGAGACTAAAATCAAGGAAGAAACATTTTTTACCAACACCGAGGCAAAATGAATGGATTTTGAAAGATTTATAGCTTGCCCCAACCAATTGGTATACTTTTCAAGGCTAGTAATGATGGATTCAACATTTATTTAGTGGTTTTACAGAAGATGAAAGATCAACTTGCATGTGAGAGTGAGACACAATTGGGATTAGGACCTCCTCCGCCTACTTGATACTTTAAGGTTGCATCTATGACTATTATTATGAGAGTTTTTTGTTTGGATGCCAATAAAATGAGATTTTCTCTTAGTGGTTGGGGTTTATTCTTTGGTTCTAAGTTTTTATAGTATGTGTTTGTTTCCAAGGAAAGTTTACAAAAAAAATTGATATTTAAGATGTGTTTACACATGCACTTGCTCTCTTTCTTCTTCTTCTTCTTCTTCTTCTTTTAGATCACATGTCAATCCAAGTGGCAATTTATGTGTTAATAAATTTATATTTTATTTTAGTCATTAGTCATGTCAGCTCTTTTCATCCATCACTTAACGACAGAGACCATTATAAATTTATAACACAAGATTAAAATGTTAGGGACTAAATTGACACATTTAAAAGGTTAGGGATCAAATTGACATTCAGCGTAAAGGTTAGGGACCAAATAAATTAGTTTCTTTCTCAAATGCTATAAATTATATGTTGGTCTTTCCTTATTAAACATTTTGTATTTATGTTTTTGTAAAGGAAAAGATTTTGGTTGTAAAACACAACTGGCATATGAAAGGGTATATGACCGTTGGTTTCATTTTAATGAAGCTTTATATGTAAGTTACTAGCATAGAATAATTTCTATAACTAATTTGCAATAATAGGCAAAGTAAATTAGTCTTTTATGCACTACCGCGCACCCTTAGTGCGATGGTCACTCCACAAGTATAAATGCTTGTGGGGTGTGGGGGGCAAAGGCCAGGGTTCAAGTCTCTAGGAGGGAGCTTCACACACATATACATTTAGATTAAGCTAGAGTAGAGATTCTATCTTGTATAAAAAAAATAAAAAATTAACCTTTTATGCTAATAGTTAATTTTTATCAAAATAATTTAAAGGTTGTTTTTACCATAAGTGCTATAGATATAGACCACCATTTATCTATAATCTAATCTAATACAATATATAAAAGTAGGTGCCTTTCCCTACAATTAAGGAGGTCTTGCGATTTTAGGAATAAAGACCACTTTAAAAACAACCACGTATAGAGTTTAAACTTTAAAAAAACGGTACAATGCACTATTTCGAAAGTCTTCTTTTCATCAAATGTATTTATAAAAACACAAACCCACTTAAAAAAAAAAATTAAAATAAAAAAAAAAACTGAAAACCCAAACGCCGTATTACCAATCAAAAGTTCAAACTCACTCTAACTACTATTTCTTCTCTGCAACTCCATATTCACACAGGTCATAATAGCGTGTTCCAAACCCAAAAAAAAAAAAAAAAAAAAAAAAAAAAAAAAAACACGACAAAAGAAAATCCCAAAAAAAAAAAAAAAAACTGTGAAAACTGAAAAATTTTGTTCGTTTTCTGCAACAATAGACGATTTAGAAAGTAGGCATGGTTTTTTTTTCCCCCCTTTTTTTTCCTATTCAATTACTATTTCAAACTATGTATAATTATTCATAGATCCTTTTTCCCTCTGCTGAATATAATTTTCTAGGGTTCTTCTTTTATCCCTATTGAAAAATATATGGGTTTAGTAGTTTATATAGCCATATTCCATCTTCTCAACTAGTTCCCTCTTTCTCTTCCACCTTTTTCTCTAATTGTATATTACTGATTCCCTACCCATTGGGTCTTCCACAAAAAGAATCTCTCAATCAAGGTTTAAGGTTTGGCTACCTGTTATCCTAATTTCCCATTTATTTTGCTTAGTTTATTAAGTCCTGCTTTCTTCGATTGTTGTATTGGTTAGATTTTAGTTTTGTTTGGCAAATTTTTGTTAGGTTTGCATTTTTTTTCGTTTGCCTTCATGTTTTGTCAATTATTGTAGAGTGTAGATTTATTGATGATTTCTCTCAAAGTGAAATTATGGTTTTCCTGAAATTATTTATTGCATTTTTTTCATAGAAACAAACAGATAGATAACAAAGATTTTGTTAAATACTGTTTTGCTGCATTACTCAATCAAGGTTTAAGGTTTGGCTACCTTTTCCCCTAATCTCCCATTTATTTTTACAATTTCTTGAATTCAGTTTTGTTCAATTGTTGTATTGATTAAATTTTGTTTTTGTTTGGCAGATTTTTGTTAGGTTCATGCTTTTTTTGGTTTGCCCCTAAAATTTGAATTGATTTATGGTTTTGTGCATGTCTATGTTTTGTTGAATTGTTCTCAAAAGAAAAAAAAATTGAACTATTAATTACCTTTCAAATGGAAACAACCCTTGATTTTAATATTCATATTTGTAACATGGATGGTTTAAAATCTGAATGTTCAGAGAGTACAATCGTCTTTGTTGTTTTTCTTCTTGATATTTAATTTTATTATTATTTCTCTATTGATATATGTCTCTATTGATATATATTTTCATCGTTTTGCACCTTCTGGCTTAATTTATGTTGTATCATTTTACACACACACACACACAACATTTTCTGTTTTTTTTTTTTTATAAATATTTTGTAGAAGGCACTCATCATCTGTGGTATTTTGCATATAAACAGTTTGTGTAAATATCACATACAAAATGATTTCAAAAGAAACTTTCTTTCTATGTGCTTTCCTTTCTTATGATTCCTTGGATCTTTGGATTGTGCAACTGCTCCACTATTGTCACAAAACAAAGTGATTGGAACTTACTCCATTCTCATGACACCAAGATCAAAAAGGAATTTCTTGAGCCAAATAGCTTATTTTGCTGCTTCACAAGCATCAACATATTTAGCTTCCATGGTAGAGTCGGCAATACAAGATTTCTTAACACTCCTCCAACTTATGGCTCCACCTCCGAAGGTGAACACACAAACTGAAGTGGACTTTCTGAAATCACGATCTAACTAAAAATCAAAACTTGTGTAACCAATAAGTATCAAATCCTCACATCGATAAACTAGCATAAAGTCCCTCGTTCTCCTTAGATACTTGAGAATATGCTTTACAGCCTCCCAATGTTTTGGTCTTGGATTTGATTGATATCGGATGACTATGCCAACTGAATAGCAAATATCTGGCCTAGTACATAGCATGGTATACATGAGACTTCCCACTATTGAAGCATAAGGAACTTGTCTCATTGTCTTTTCCTCTTCAAAAGTCTTAGGCCTTTGGTCATCAGACAGAGGAAATCCATGTCTGAAAGGAAGCAATCCTTTCTTGGAGTTTTGCATACTAAACCTTGCTAGAATCTTATCTATATATCCAACTTGTGACAAGCCTAACATTCTATTCTTTTGATCTCGCCAAAGCTTGATCCTTAGAATATAGTTAGCTTCTCCTAAGTCCTTCATATCAAATTGGCTTGACAACCAAATCTTTACTGATGACATTACCCCTACATCACTTCCAATAAGTAGAATATCATCAACATAAAGTACTAGGAACATTACTACTTTATCTTAATGTCTTTTGTACACACATGGTTCATCTAGATTTTGTTCAAAATCAAATGACTTGATTGCTTAATTAATTCTAATGTTCCATGATCTAGATGCTAGCTTAAGTCCATAAATGGACCTTTTCAACTTGCATACCATATGCTCTTGGTTCTTTGCTATGAAACCTTCTGGTTGCATCATATAGATTTCTTCATCAAGATTGCCATTTAGAAATGCAGTCTTGACATCCTTTTGCCAAATCTCATAATCATAATGAGTAGCAATGGATAAAAGAATTCTGATAGATTTAAGCATGGCTACTGGCAAAAACATTTCCTCATGGTCAACACCTTCTTTTTGTGTAAACCCTTTCACCACTAGTCTTGCCTTAAAGGTTTCAACCTTTCCATCTATCCCTCTATTCCTCTTGTAAACCCATTTGCAACCAACAGATTTAATACCATTAGGTACCTTTACAAGATCCCAAACTTGATTGGAATACATAGAATCCAATTCGGATTTCATAGCTTTGACCTAATGATGTGCAGCTATATCTTTCATTGCCTCTTCATAAGTGTAAGGATCAGATTCAGTTTCTTCTAAGATAGCTTCATAAGTTTCTCCCAGACCTATAAATCTTACAGGTGGCCTTATAATCCTCCCACTATGACGAGGCTCTTGTGTACTAGTCATCTTGTGAGTAATATGTTGTGGTGTATCCGATACAACCACATCATTCCTAGTTTCATCCATTGATTGTTTAATTATAGGTTCATTCATTTTAGCTAGGACAACTCTACTCTTAGGAGTATAATTATTCATATAGTAATTTTCCAAAAATTTGGCATTTGTACTAACAAACACGTTGTTATCATTATGACTATAGAATAAATGACCCCTAGTTTCTTTTTGATAACCCACAAGCAAACATACTTCTAACTTTGGTTCCAATTTATCAAACTTCCCTTTTAGCACATGTGCTAGACAACCCCAAATGTGGAGGTATCTCATACTTGCGCCCACTCCACAATTCCATGAGTGTTTTGGGAACAGATTTTAATGGAACTAGATTCAAAAGATGCATTGCTGTACCTAAGGCATACCCCCAAAAAGAAATTGGTAGAGTTGAATAACTCAACATGGATCTAAGCATATCTAAAAGAGTCCTATTCCTTCTTTCTGCTACACCATTTTGTTGTGGTGTTCTAGGTGCAGTCAACTGGGATATAATCCCATTTTCAGTTAAGTAATCCTTGAAATCCCCAAGAAGGTATTCGCCACCACAATCAGATCGAATGGCCTTTATGCGTTTACCTAATTGATTCTCAACTTCAGCCCTAAACTCTTTGAACTTTTCAAAAGCTTCAAACTTCCGTTTCATTAGATACATATAACCAAATATAGAGTAATCATCAATGAAAGTAATGAAATACTCATAGCCTCCTCTTGCTTGGATAGACATAGGACCACATACATCTGAATGTACTAGTTCTAGCAAGTCTTTGGCTCTATATCCTTTTGCATTAAAAGGTCTTTTCGTCATTTTACCTTCCAAGTAGGATTTGCAAACTGGGAATTCATTAAAATCTAATGGTTCTAAAAGCCCATCTTTCACCAGTCTTTGGATCCTATTTGAATTAATATGACCCAAACGTAAATGCCAAAGATGTGTATCACTAGTAGAAGGAAACTTTCTCTTTAATGATCTTACATGTGAATTATTATCTAATTCAGAATTGTATAATTCATGCTTATCAGGATTTATAATATAAAGACCATCAATAATATTGCCAGAACAGATAAATATTTTATCCTTCTTTATTACAACATTGTCTTTCAAGATAACACAATATCCATGTTTACCTAAATAAGTTGCAGAAATTAAAATCCTACAAAGATTAGGTACATATAAATAGTCTTCCAATATTAAAATCCTAGAATCAAAGCATAAGTTAAACACTCCAACAGTTACAACTGGAATTTTGCTCCCATCAGCCAAAGTAAGAAACAGTTCCCCTTCATTCATTAATTCAGACAAGGTATAAATCTTTTTGTTCATATTATAATTAAGTCTAAATTCTTTGAATGATTCTGGAAAGGATTGGAGTATCATATCCGCTTGGGATTCTCTATCAATGTCGGCACCTAAAACCTCCAGTGTATTCAGATAAGAGATCATTTTAAGACAATGCTCTCTTACTGAAGTTCCTTGAGCCATTTTGGTATTCAGGATAAGCCTCATGGTATCTTGGCTAGCTGAACGGCCTTGCTCACCAAACATCTCCTTCAAACTTAACATAATGTCTGAAGCTAGTTCCACATTCTGCATTTGATGTTGTAGAACATTTGAAATAGATGCTAGGATATAGCACTTAGCCATCTCATTAGATTTCTGCCAACGATCATATCGCTATTTTTCCTCGGAAGGAGCATCTAATGAAGGAAAGTTTGGACATGGTTGACTAAGCACAAATTTGTGCTCTTCGGCAGTAAGAACAATGTCTAAGTTTCTTTTCTAGTCAACATAGTTGGATCCAGTCAGTTTGTTTTGATTAAGAATAGTAACAAGTGGGCTAAAAGATGCCATAATTAAATCTGAAAACAATAAACATGAATATAATAAGTAAACTAGACATTAACAATTTAGCATATAAACATAGAGTATGGAACCTTAGTAAAACCATAATATAAAATATGCAATGACAACCAAATCCCATGTTTAAAATTCCTTGGCAGCAAGTAAATTATAAACACTAGGATTGATTGAGAACTATTCTCATTATTAGTACTGTCATGATAACTCTTATCAAACACTAATAATATGTCATTTTCCCTTTAGCCTTTAAGTATTATTGACATAGCTCCGTAGGGAGGTTAGCATTAAACTCAGTTTAGTGTACACCATTGCCTGAAATCTATGTGAGTCATCAAGTAACTCCACGGTAGCATGGTGGTTCTTAATGTAAAAACACATATCATCCATCATTAAGAGGTTTACTTGTAGTACCATGAATTAAACACCCTCTGTTGAGAGCATGGAAATACACCAAGGTGAGGTGCTTAATCACACTACTATAAACCGACAATAGAGGCTATGAGATTCAACCTTTGAATCTCTCTCCCAATAGAAATTTTAAAAGAAATGTTTTTATTTGGAAAACATGTGTAATCTCATCACACACAGCTTTGCACTTTATCTATGCTTCAACACTTAGTGAAATTTCAAAAAACAATTCACTCGATCGGTCAAAGGTAGTTCTTGATCGATTGAAACATTCAATAAATCCATTTCAAAGTTTCTAGATGACTGGATTGACTCTCGATTCCTGTTCAATTGATTAAAAGGCAAATCCGATCAGTCGAAAGGAATTCTCGATCAATCAAAAAACTGAAGAAATTCATCATAAAGTTTCTGGATGACTCAATCGATTCTCGATTCCTATTCGATCGATCGAAAAGCAAATTTGATCGGTCGAAAGGAATTCTCGATTGGTTAAAAATCGTGAAACTAAATTTCTTTCAGCTTTTTTGGTAACTTTTTATTTATTTATATATATATATATATATATTTACGTTTCACTTGAACAAAACATAGTTTCTTGATCATATCAGAATGAGATTGAGATTAAAATTGAATTTCATTGATGCTATAGTCTTAAAGTTCAATATGGCATGGTTAAAATCAAACTTAAACAACATCATAACATCAATATCAGTTTTATCAAACCATAGTTATAAAACTAGAATGTAGAAAAATCTACTACAGAGTTTTCAAAATCATGAAACCAGTTTTCTTTTATTCTAAAACTCACTCAACATGTTATGCAAACATGAGACCGCACTAAACCCATTTGATGGAAAAACACATGGAAAATACAGTTTTGTATCTCATACAAAAACACGCAGCAGAATATGAACATATCTACTTCATTCATGTGAGATAGCATGTAACATCTGAGTTTTGGATACAAAGAATGAGAGAGCGTAACTTGATGCAGTGAAATTCAAAACAAATGAAGATTAATCTTGAGATGCATGTCAATCTTTACTCCAATGCCATAGTGTGTCCAAGATGTGTGGTCTCTCAATCAGTTTTATATGTGATCTTTCAAGAGAATAATCAAGTGTCTCCTTTGAGAAGAACTCTTATTCTTTCTTCTTTTTAATCACACATATATTTCTGCACTTAGACTGTTACATTTATTTAATAACTCTTATTAAATAAATAACTAATTATCTAATTGGATTAGCCTTTTGGGCTATCCCAATTGGGCTTTAGTGTGTTTCTTGGAGTGGGACCAAAAGAGATAAATAATGCTCTAGGTCCAATGGGCTTTGGACTTATCTGTCAACTCTTAACAAGCCCAAAGTTACCATTAATTATATTTAATACCACTATATAAATATTGTGCGCACCGAATATGAGGCTAATGGGCTGGGCCTCGCTCAAACTCACAATTTATTTGTATGGTGGGCTTGGATTTCCTACTTTGGGTCGTTCTTGACACAGAGACTCAATGAGATCACTTTTTTTTCTCTCTACGTTGCTACCTTTTTTCTTCAGCCCCCCTCGACTCTCAGGTTCTTTCTCTTTTCTTTCCTCAGATCTCCCCCCCCCCCCCAATCTTCCTCCAACTCCTCATATTTATAGCTCTAAGCTAGTGGAGAGGCCATGATTACATTCCTGGTTAGTGTAATTAGAGGTCCAATGCTGTTTTCTTTAGGTGGATGTTTGGTGGGAGTGGCTTTGGAACTAGTTCCCATTAGAGGTGGTTGCTCGGGGCGATGTTCCTCAGAGTCTTACCGGGCATCTGAAGCATAGTTTACCCACGCGGTTGTTCTTCGGTGGCGATGAGATTTGCCGGTCACATTCCATTGTCGCAGAGCCACGAGCCAGTTTTTCAGCAGCCGACTAACAGGTCTTGGGTTAACCACAAGATCACGGGGCACGCATTAGTAACAACGGGCCATCCTCTGGAGCTCAGGCCCAAGGCCCAAACAATTTTGGGGTCAGGTGCCATACAACTGTCATCATCACCTGACGGTTCGTGAACCGAGGTGACACGCGTGTGTGGCGATTGTGATGGGACTCATAGCATTTCCCGCACCCCATTTATTAGGTGGCATTTACTCTCCCTTTTCTGGCCTCTATAAAAACTCCATTCTGAATCACTTCTCCACTTTTTCATTCCTCACGTTCTAAGTTTTCTCCTCTGCCGTGCATTTGTCTGCGCCTTTATTCATCAACCCAGAGCCTCTCCTTTCCCATTAGCCCTAAAGTAAGTTCTCTACCCCCTTCTGTTTCTTCAATTTCTTTCTTCCAATTTCTTCTTTCTCATTTAGAGTTTTAGGATGGGTTACGCTCACCTTTTGAACACTGAGGCATCTTTAGCCACTTTTAGGCAGAGGTTCAGCATCCCTGATGATGTAGAGGTGGCATACTGCCACGAGAGTGAGTTCAGTCTCCACAGAGGGGCCAATACTGCTTTCTTCCCATTAATGTCAATCCTGGAGGGCAGGGTTAGGTTTCTCGTGGACTTGCTCCTTCTCAACACCCTTAGATACTATGGGTTGTGCCCTGACCAACTCCATCCCAATTTTTACCGGGTAGTTAGTTGCGTCAGTAGATTAAATCAGCTATATGGTTTGTAATTAGACCACCACGACATAAACCAAATGTACAGTTTGTGCGGGAATAAGAATTCTAACTACTACTTAAAGGTTAGAGATATGAGGGTACAGCTCATCTCGTGCCTACCCTAACTCTAATAGGAATTCCGCCTGGGAGTTCATCCGGGTCTGCGGCAATTGGTTTACCGGCGAAATTCCCTGCCCCCTTTCACAACACGAAGTGGGTTCGTACCACTCTCTAACTTATTCATAATCTTTTCTTATGGTTATTATACTTACCCAAATACTAACTTGTCGTAGTTCTGCTGCAGAAGGTAAACTTTTTACCCTGGACATAAGGGTTGTGCATGTCAAGGACCTGAACTTCATACTTAGGATCGAAATTTTTGTTCTTACGGACAGGAAGCTCCGAGCGTCACATCTCATCCTCGGTTGCACCCCTGTGTACAAGACTTGGCAACCTTTTAGTCAAGCCCTCACGGTTGACAGCCCATTGCTGTCTTACATTGATGTCCGAAACGCCAATTTTCTCCCCCCTAAGTTGACTACCGATGAAGCCCAAGATCGTGGTCCTAACTACCTAACTGTAGAAGATCTTGCCCTAGTCAGGGACGAGTCAGCTAAACGCGTTTCCCGAGCTTTGCGTGAATAGGCACATGCTCCCGTTAAAGGCCAGGCGGAAGAGGCCGAGGAATGAGAGGCCGAGCAAGGATTAGTCGAAGAAGAAGAAGCCATGGTAACTTGAAAGAAGCTAACTACCGATCGGTTCCTGTCAGGCTCATGGCCTTCGGCCCAACTACGGCAAGCTCGCCCGACAAACTGTACTCCTCCTACTCCTCCTTTTGGCCGACAGAAAAAGAAACAGCGTTTGGACGATCATCCGACCAAAATTACAAGTGAGGCACCCACCAAGGCCCCTCCCCGCTCCTCCAGAAGGATTGTAATTAGGGAGCCAGTAAGCGGCACCCAACCCGTAGCTCCCGGCGGTACTGAAGTCGCCTCCTCTTCATGGGCCGTGCCTAACTGGTAGCCATCTTTCATGCTTGGTGGTGCGCCTTTGCCGGCCAGTGTGAGTGTGAAAATGTAGGCTCAAGGTGAGGGGGGAAACGTGGCAAAAAGCTTGGTGAGCAGGTTGTTGTTGCCCAAGAATGTGCATTTTTGGTCTGAAGGCTTTAAGGACTCCATTATACGACGATTACAGTGGCATTCCATCGCGGTAAGAACTTCTACTTCGCTTTTCATTTATCTCGTTGTATGATAAGTTCCCCTCTTTCTTCTCCGCACATTTTCCTAACTCGGACTTGGTGATGTCAGGCCGCGCAACTTACCCATATACTCGGCGAGAGGGCTAGCGAGCTTGCTGAAGATGCCAAGCGGGAGAGGACGCTTAAGGAAGTCGCTATTGACATAGGCCGGGATAAGGTTAAGGAGGATGAGGTGGCCGAACAGAAGGCACAATCTTCGGAGGCCACGCAGCAACTTGCTAAAGAAAGGCTAGCCGAGATGGAGGGGAGATTGGGGGAGGCCGAGCTGAAATTGGCGACGACCGAGAGTCTAAACTCGGTTCGTGACAAAGAAGTCGCTGAACTTAAGACTGCCTTGGACGCCTATGAGACCAAGTGGTATGACGAAGGGTTTGCGGACGCTGAGAACTCCGTGGATCCCGTCGTTCCTCAAGCTTGGGCTCAGGGGTTCGAGGAGGGCTAGTTAGCTGCTCTTCAAGCAACGGGGGTTCCCGAGGATTCGCAATTGTGGAATCCGGAAAAGATCCCCCGCCCCGCTGTTGCTCCCCCAGTCTAGAGTCAAGCTGAGGTTGCCAATGACGAGGATACACCCAGTATAAGGGCATTGGTAGAAGCTATTGATACTCACATAGAGAATCCTGATATGGAGGCTATGAGTAACCTTAATGCCCCAGGCCATGCTGAAAACCAAAGGCCAACCACCGAGGATGCCGCGGGGCAAACCTCAGATGACATAGTCCAGCTTTTCCAGACCAACCTGGCTGTTTAATACTTTTTAACCTTAGTTTTTCTTCTACACTCATCTTTTATTTTCTCAGTATTGCCTAGTCACCGGGTTGTGGTGACCGAACATCTTTTATTTTCTATCTTTTATCTTTTCGATGTTGCTTTGTCACCGGGTTATGGTGACTAAACAATTTACTTTTGTTTCATGACTTTGATGTTAAGTTTATCTTCCTCGAGGTTACTGGGTTATGTTAACGAGGACAAATGTTTTATTATTTGGTTATCCGCCCTTTATTTGCTTTAAATGTCTTATTATTTGGCTATGAAGGCCAACCAGCTCATGACTTACTATTTTATTGGTATGATCGTTTTTGCTTGCCCCTTACTCATTATTAAAGCCAACTGGCTATTCCTAGCGGCCATGATTTTCATCTAATGCGGTGGTTGGTAAGGGCCCGAGGAAATTTATTGAATGTGAAAGAAATTCCTTACCTGTCACAAAGTTGTGCGGCCTCGGCAGCCTCTCCCGCCGGGAGTTCTGTTGGAATGCTATTAAGAACACTCAACGAAGGAGATTAAGCCTGGAGCACATTCTTGATTCACTCCAGACTGGGGTTTCCACTTGTCCGGTCGTAGAACCAGTGAAGGTCTTCAGTCCTTGGGGGAATTTAGAGTAAGGTTGCTACCTGCCCGGCGATGAAGATCGGACCGGGGACAGGTTTTCGCTCTTAGGGCGTTTTAGGCTAAGGTTGCTACCTGCCTGGCAATGAAGATCAAACCGGGGACAGGTTTCTGCCCTTAGGGCATTTTAGGCTAAGGTTTCTACCTGCCCGGCGATGAAGATCGAACCGGGGACAGGTTTCCGTCCTTAGGGCGTTTTAGGCTAAGCTTTCTACCTGCCCGGCGATGAAGATCGAACCGGGGACAGGTTTCTATCCTTAGGGCGTTTTGGGCTAAGGCTTCTACCTGCCAAGCCGTGAAGATCGAACCGGGGACAAGTTTCTGTCCTTAGGGCGTTTTAGGCTAAGGTTTCTACCTGCCCGGAGGTGACGATCGAACCGGGGACAGGTTTCTATCCTTAGGGCATTTCAAGCTAAGGTTTCTACCTGCCTGGCAGTGAAGATTGAACCGAGGACGGGTTTCTATCCTTAGGTGATCACAAGACCTTTTCTCCTTTATGGTTCTCTGTGTATGCGTTGTCGATAACAGAAGTGGGATTAAATAGACCTGCGTGAACAGTTACCGTCATACTGATCAGTGAAATGTGCATATATAATTACATCGAAATGGCATCCCGGCATACATTCAGTCAATGATAGAACTTCCTTAAGTTTTGAACGTTCCATGGTCGAGGGAGTGGTCTCTCGTCCAAATCTTCCCAGTAATACGCCCCTGCTCCCGCGATCGCGGTTACCCTATAAGGGCCCTCCCAAGTCTGAGCCAATTTTCTGGCATTGGTGTCCCGCGTACTCCCTACCGCTTTCCTCAGCACCAAATACCCAGCGCTAAACTGCCTCATCTTTACACCTCGGTTATATCGCCGAGCAAGTTTATGCTGATATTCTGCCAGCCGTACAGTTGTCGATTCCCGATACTCTTCTAACTGGTCCAAACGTTCCGCCATAAACTTATCATTTTGGGCAGGGTCGAATCCTACAACCCGCGCATTGCAAAGGTTTATCTCGGCTGGTATCACAGCTTCAGCCTCGTACATCATTGAAAACGAGGTCTCACCCGTGGACCTTCTCGGGGTGGTTCAGTATGCCCACAAAACATTAGGTAGCTCCTCAACCCACCTTCCTTTTGCGCCCTTCAATCTTTTCTTCAGCCCGTTCAGGATAGCCTTGTTGGTAGCCTCGGATTGACCGTTGCTTTACAGATAGGTTGGCGTGGAATACCTGTTTTTGATGCCGAGATCACTACAAAATGAACGGAAAGCCTTGCTGTCAAATTGTAGTCCATTATCAGATATTAGTGAGTTTGGTGCCCTAAACCAGGTGACTATGTTCCTCCATATAAACTTTTTGACATCCACGTCCCGAATGTTAGCAAGAGCCTCTGCCTCGACCCATTTGGTGAAGTAATCCACGGCTACCAGTACAAACCTTCTGTTACCGGTTGCTCAGGGAAACGGGCCCAGAATATCCAACCTCCATTGCCCAAAGGGCCAGGGACTGCTGATCGGATTCAGGTGACCTACTGGCTGATGGATCAGTAGTGCATGCTTTTGACATTGTTCGCACTTTTGCAAATATTCGGCGACGTCCTTCTGCATTCGTGGCCACCAAAATTCCTGGGTCGTTGCTCGATGTGCCAACGTTCGCCCTCCTACGTGACTGAACACACTTCGCCGTGAAGCTCGGCCAGGAGCTCAACCACTTTATCCTAGCATAGACATAAAAGGTACGGCCCCCCAAATGATCTTTGATACAGTTGGCAATCTGCCGATAGCCAGTACCGAGATTCTACTCGGCGAACCCTGCGGGCTTCCTTCTCATCATCCGGGACCCGATCCTCAGCCAGGAATTCAATGATTGGGTCCATCCAGCTAGGCTCGGCTGTTATGACCATGGCTACGTTCACCCCCTCAACACCTACGCCATAGGTCAAGTCAATGCTCGGCTCCTTTATTAGTTCTACCTTGATCAACCGAGGAACTTCCTTCGTGATCGACGATGCTAGCGTGGCTAAGGAATCAACATGTCTGTTCTGCGCCCGGCCAACTTGGAACACCTTCGCCGTGCGAAACTTGCTTATAATCTGCTTGGCCAACTGCAAGTACGCCTTCATTTGGGGGTCTCAGGCCTCAAAGCTCTCTTGGACTTGGTTAACAACTAGCCGAGAATCTGAGAATACCTCTACATCTCGAGCTCCCATTCCCGAAACAGCTCTCAACCTGACGAGAAGGGCCTCGTACTCAGCCTCGTTGTTAAAGGCCCTAAACCCAAGCCTGAAAGAATGTTCTAACCGTATTCCTTCGAGGGTGATGATAACAATCCCCACGCCAAACCCCAAGGCATTTGATGCCCCATCAACGAATACCTTCCACAGGCGATTCTCCACATGACAAACCTTCTCCCCGCTCTTAGGGGAAAACTCTGCAACAAAATCGGCGAGGACTTACCCCTTTACTGCACTTCGTGGTCTGTACCATATGTCAAAAGAACCTAGTCGTGTCCCACACTTAGCTATCCAACCCGTGAAGTCTAACCTCTTCAGCAACGACTGTAAGGGATACTCAGTCAGGACATAGACTGTATGGGATTTGAAGTAATGCGACAACTTTCTCATAGCATGTGTTAAGGCTAGCACCAACTTTTCCAGAGGCAAGTACCTTGTCTCGACGTCAACCAAAGTCTTACTGATATAATACATAGGTTGCTGCACTCCCCGGTCACTGAGAAGCACGACGCTTACTGCATGATCGGACACTAACAAGTACATGAGCAGGTCCTCCCCGGGCTCTGGGGCCGTCAGCATGGGCGCTTGCACCAAATACTCCTTCAAATCCAGAAAAGCTAGGTCACACTCCTTATCCCATTGAAATCCTTTCCACTTCTTCAAGAGTTGATAGAATGGTCGGCAACGGTCGGCGAATTTGGATATGAAGCGATTTAGGGCAGCCAGCATTCCTGTCAACACTTGCACCTCTTTCGGTTTGCTCGGAGGCTTCAAGTGTTTCACAGCTTCTATTTGATCTGGGTTTACCTCTATTCTCCGACTAGTGATCAGGTATCCTAGGAATTTACCAGCTCCCACACCAAAGGCACATTTCTTGGCATTAAGGCGTAGCTTATGTTGCCGAAGAACCTCAAACACTTCTTGGAGGTCCTCTATGTGCCGAGCGTCCTACTTGCTTTTCAGCACCATGTCGTTGATGTAAACTTCGACCATCTGTCCTATTTTATCTCGGAACATCCTCGTCATCATTTGCTGGTAGGTGACTCTAGCATTCTTCAGCCCAAAAGGCATCATAACATAATGGTAGTTGGCATCTGGGGAGATGAAAGTCGTCTTCTCTTGATCCTTGAGGGCCAGGGCAATCTAGTGGTACCCCTGAAAGGCGTCCAAGAAGCTCATCCTCGGGTGTCCGTATATGGTGTCTACCAGTTCGTCAATCTTCAGCACGGGAAACAGGTATTTTGGACATGCTCGATTCAGATCCATGAAATCTAAGCACACCCTCCACTTGCCGCTCTTCTTCTTCACCACCACAGTATTTGCCAGTCATTCCAAGAAGTAGATTTCCCTTATTACCCCAACTTCCTTCAGCCTTTGAACCTCCGCCTTTACCGCCTCAATGTGCTCTTTGGCTGGCCTCCTCGACGTTTGCTTCTTAGGAGGGAACGAGGAGTCTACGTTAAGTTTATAAACAATAAAATCAGGATCTACTCCGGGCACTTCAGATGGACTCCATGCAAACACATCCACATTCTATATAAGGAATAGAAACATCTCTACCTTATCTTGACCCTCAAGTCTTTTCCCCACTTGAAAATACCTACCTACATCCTGCAGTATTCTTACCTTCACCAATTCTTTGGCAGCTCCACCCCCCTCTTCTTTTGCGAATCCTGTAATTGCTATAAAGTGGCCCCCTGTGATAGGTCCTCTTGCTCAGCCTAATCCCCCTGGCTTGTTTGCCCTTTTTTCCAGTTGACTATGGTGACTAAGCATTGTCTAGCCGTTTGCTGGCTTCCCCGCACCACAACAATACCATGCTCAGTTGGAAATTTGACTTTCACGTGCAGGGTGGATGAAACAGCCCCCATTGCGTGAATCCACGGCCTTCCAAGTGTCGCCGTGTATGGGGAGAACGAAGTAACCACTATAAACGTTACCACCACCTCCTTGCCCTCCATATTCACGGGCAAGGAAATTTGCCCCTCAGTAACCACCAATCTGCCATCAAACCCAACCAAAGGTGTAGTATACTTGGAAAGATCTTTGCTTTTCAAACCAAGCCCCCTAAATAGAACCGGATACATCACAGCGGCCCTGCTTCCTTAGTCTATCATCACTCTCTTCACCAGGAAGCCACTTATCCGGACGGCAACTATTAACGCGTTGTCGTGTGGTTGGATCGTTCCCTCCAAATCGTTATCACCGAAAGCGATAGGTTCCCAAGCGAGTTTTATCCTCTTTTCAGATGGCTGCGTATCCAAGTTGCCTTCAACTAGCACTACAGTTAACACCCCTTTCTTTCTTGCCGCAGCGAGGCTCCTCGGAGGAGCATGGATAACTTCAATTATCCCAAGAGGGGGTGGAAGAGGGTTATCCCTTTGTGGAGTGCCTTGCCCTGTTCCTCGGTCCCCGGTGTCTACCACAAATTTCTTTAAGTACCCGGCCTTGGCCAGCTGTCTGAGATGGTCTCTCAAAACTTAGCACTGCTCGGTAGTATGGCCCTTATCTTTATGGTAAGTGCAGTATAAGTTATGATTCCTCCTAGAGGGGTCTCCGCCCATCCTGTTTGGCCACCTAAAGTATGGCTCGTGTTTAATCTTATCTACAATCCTATGCACTGGCTCTTTAAACGTCAAATTTACCTCCCTTGCTGGTGCATCTGGCTCTTGAATCCTCAAATCCCCTCGGGTCCTTGGGTGAAAGCCACCTTGCTGAGGACAATTCGTCATTAGCGCTTTGCCTTTGCTTTGCAGCCGGTCATCTTCTAGCCGTTTATATTCTTCAATGCGCCTCATCAGTTGCCTCATATCCTTGGAAGGCTTCTTAGTTAGTGATTTCCTCAACCTAGAATCCTCTGGTAGTCCCATTCTAAAGGTGCTTGCAGCAATCTTCTCGTTCCCTCTGCCGATCTCATTGTAAAGCTCCCAGTACTGGCTAGCATAACTACGGAGGGTTTCTCTTACCCTCATTTTCATGGACAGCAATGCGCCTACCGATTGTGGTACCCGGCTACATGTCACAAACCAGATTCTAAACTCCTGTATCAGCTCAGTAAAATTGTGAATGAAGCCTTTCCGTAACCCGTTAAACCATCTCAAAGCGGTAGAGCCAAGGCTTGAGGGAAAAACCTTACACATCAGCGCATCATTGTGGGTATGTAGAGACATCATCTGGATATAGTGACTGAGATGCTCTACCGGGTCCATTTTCCCATCGTAGGAGTTGAACGGAGGGCACGTGAATCTGTTCGGCATAGGGCCCGCTCAATGTCAGTTGAGAATGGAGACCAATCAGCTCTGCGTAATGCACGGCTCATTGCATCCATGGCCGTATTATGGGGCCATTATTCTTCAGGGGAATCCGAACCTCGGTCTGCATATTCCCGTGATCATGAACGGTCTCGGTGCTAACGAGATTCTTGCAAATGCGTGCGTTCCCTTCGTCGACGTGATTCTCATGAATGGGAACGTTCTCGAGGGTGATAGGATCTAGATTGATTGGATCTCGTTTCATGATGGTCCTCCCCGGTACCGGGTCTTCTTTCTCGGTTGTCTCTGTCCCTTCTACGGTTCCTGTTCTCTCCCTCTAACTCTAGGTTCCTCACCAGCTTACACGACTGTTCAAGCTCTTCATCCCTCTCGTCAAACCGCCTGTGCCCCGAAGCACCAGATACTATTCGTTGTGTTTGGTACAACCCCTCTCCAAAGCCAGACCGTTCTTGCTCTAGATCACAGTCCCTATCCTCGCACCTCTTCTGCCTCCTTTCACGCCAGGAGGATCCTCGAAAAGATCCCATTGAGCCGCTTTCAGCGTCACTCCCCGAACGTCTCCCAAACATCCTTCCGGGCCTGAGTCTTAGCAGAACCACGGCATTGTAGGAGATTCCCACAGACGGCGCCAATTATGCACACCGAATATGAGGCTAATGGGCTGGGCCTCGCTCGAACTCAATATTTATTTGTATGGCGGGTTTGAATTTCCTACTTTGGGTCGTTCTTGACACAGAGACTCAATGAGATCACTTTTCTCTCTCTCTATGTTGCTACCCGTTTTCTTCACCCCCCCCCTCTACTCTTAGTTTCTTTCTCTTTTCTTTCCTCAGATCTTCCCCCCCCCCCCCCAAATCTTCCTTCAACTCCTCATATTTATAGCTCTAAGCTAGTGGAGAGGCCATGATTACATTCCTGGTTAGTGTAATTGGAGGTCCAATGCTGTTTTCTTTAGGTGGATGTTTAATGGGAGTGGCTTTGGAACTAGTTCCCGTTGGAGGTGGATGCTCAGGGCGGTGTTTCTCAGAGTCTTACCGGGCATCCGAGGCATAGTTTTCCCGTGCGGTTGTTCTTCGGCAACGATGAGATTTGCCGGTCACGTTCCATTGTCGCAGAGCCATGAGCCAGTTTTTCAGCAACCGGCTAACAGGTCTTGGGTTAACTACAAGATCACGGGGCATGCATTAGTAACCACAGGCCATCCTCTGGAGCTCAGGCCCAAGGCCCAGACGGTTTTGGGGCCAGGTGCCGTACAAATATAATTACATTCTAGGCCTTATTAATAAATTATATCCCAAGACTTTATTAAACATTTAACCCCTTCATGAAAATATTCATAGTAATACAAAGTCATAATGTTTAATTGTCACTTTGTAAATTACTACCTCTTGATTCTTGGGTACTCAGTTTAATCCTTTAAGTTATTCGTGTATATTTTATGAAATCTAATTTCATAAAATATAAACTTTAGTAACTCTTTACTAAAGTGGTTAAGCCTAACACTCTGAATAACGAATCCCATTAAACTTATCTCAAGGGAATATTTTATATCTCTATAAAAAGACTATGAATTCTATCTTGAGAATATGTGCTCCTTCAACATTATGTGTGGTTGCGCAACATACTAAGGTTTTGACTGTTTGTCTAGATCTCACTCCTGATACATTAAAGCAACCTACATTTTATGATCGGGTTCATTATTCCCTTAGAATTGGGAGTTTATGTAAATGAAAAGTCGTGAGAATTATTATTCGTTTGACAATTGTTGATAGAATAATAAATCTCACAGCGGTCTAGTTTAATATTTTTTCTACACTTAAAACATATTAACATATCAACTAGAAGTTTCCACTTCCATGATCAAGACAAATCATCTTAATTGATATGTTATAGTCTTCACAAATGAAATGCTCAATTTCATCACCGACTACGAACTAAGATTTTGAGTTTACAAAGAACTTGTGATTTATATCTTCTATGACTAAATCACATACTATGCATCTCAAGAACTATATGATAATGTCCAAACATTCATGCTACCATTATTTTAGATAATAATAAAACAAGTTTATTACTTAGAACATAATGTCATACATGATGTCATACATGATGTCGTACACAATGTCATACATGGCATACAATAGGATTTTAGAGCACTAATCCTAACAACAGTTCTCAAAAAAAAAAAAAAAAAACACATTGAATTGTTGAATTACCTTTCAAATGGAAACAACCCTTGATTTTAATAGTCATATTTGGAACATAGATTTATGTTGTATCATTTTATTTTTATAGATTAATCAATAAAATTGTTGGAAATTTGGAATTGCTTTAATTTTTTTTTACCCTATTTCCAGCAGCCTTATGGATGGTTGGTATTCTCCTCAAATTTTTGTTCACTATGCTTCATAATCAATTTGACTTATTTGTGTTTGTGAGGTTTTACTATTCAGACTATCTCAATAAGAACATTTTGTTGGTGTTTGAGATGAGTAATGGAATTCTTAGAGATGTGCTTTACCAATACAACATTTTGAATCAAAAGGAGGGGTCATATAGCCTTGGCCTTGGCTGCCTGCCCATGGGGGCAGCCTTGGCTGTTGCATGCCTTGGCCTTGGCTGCCTGCCCATGGGGGTAGCCGTGGCTGCTGCATGCCTTGGCCTTGGAATCATGTCCATGAGGGGCTGCCTCGGCCTTGGCTACTGCATGCTTTGGCCTTGGCAGCATGCTCACGGGGGGCTTGCTTTGTTAAGTCTAGCTAATTAATTCTTGCAATATTTAGAATACCTTAAACTGCTCAAAGGTATTTTTTGATTGAGATCCATGGAGGAGTGTACCAATTATAGGTTTTACAATATTAATATCAATAGTACAACAACTCAAATAACATTACTATGCATTATAAAGAGGAATTTCAATTTTGAGTTAAAAATAAAAATAAAAATAATTGCACAGGACATGATGCATGCATGTATATATATTTTTGTATGACTCTTTGTTTATACAGAATTTGAAATTGGATGACAATGTCCTACCAAGGCAAATTTAAAGGATAATTGGCAATGAATATTTCTTCCAACTGCATCTTGATGAATATAATTTGAAATATGGAAGAGAAAATTACACCGTTTTGAAGATTTTAGAAACATAAATCTCACATAAAGTTGAAAGACATCAGGTAATAATAAAGTTAAAATCTATTTCCAGTATATTTATCACACAAAAGTACCATAGGATTCATAACTACTCTTTACATGGTATTTCCAATAAGGTTTATATATTGCTCATTGAAATTGAAGCATACACAATCCACCTTGCTTATTATATGATTTTATATTTTGTATGACACCATCAAAGTCAGTATAATACAATGAAGGCACTTTATATTTTAAGCAACATGAACATATTTTTTTCATTATTTCAAATAGCATTTAATAAAAGTGCAAATTATTGAAGGGCACAATAGAGGAAATTGTAAGGAAATCAAGGAAGGGCAAGTCCTCGCCAGTAAAAAAAAAGAAATAGGACAAACGTCTATTGAAAGATCTCAGTTAACTGCTGCTTTAACTACAAAAGTTGAAGAAACTGATGATAAAAGTATGCTGCTCCAAATGCTTCAAAACTGTCAAAAGGGTACTAAGCAAATTGCATCAAAGAAGAAAAAAATTTGAAGTCTAATGCATCTCAATGTATTTTATAAATAACATACTCTTACAAGCAAGATAAACAAATGGATGTACTAGATTACCCTATGAATTTTAATGTATTTCATTGTATTGTTATTTTTCTTTCGAAGAGTAAACTAAATATATTGTTAAGTTATTGTATGTCATTTTCTTTGTACATATTGCCATGAATTTTAGTGAAGGGTTATGAATTGGTTTAGTTGTAGAATTTGAGCTTCCCATCTACTATTGATAATGCATTTTATATGTGACAGGTGGAATTCAATATTGATTATATATTGTGGGTTAAGGGTTGTTGTTTTGTTTTTAGATTTATATGTATGATTGCAGCTTTTTTAGAATTGTGGATTCGAGATGCATTACAACTTTTTCTTTTTTCTTTTACGATTAAAAAGTTGGATTCAATGTCCCTTTTAAGGGTTATGTATTGTTTTGGCTTAAGAATTTGAAATTTCCAAGTACTATTTGATAAGTTCTAAGGGATCAGTGGGCTGAAAAGTCTTCGGGTGCTGCTGATATTGAAGGCCAAGTCCTGAAAACACCAAATTCAATCAGAGAAAGACCGGTGGAGGCCGGTCTAAGGTCCTCCGATGGTAAAGTCAGTGATTTGAAGTAGAAAGAAGAGACTTCAAAGACTTCAATAATTTTTTATCTAGAATTCTAAAAGAGAGAAAAAGTCCCCTTTACCTCTGCGTAGAAGGGTCTTTATATAGTGTTAGAAATCAGTTATTTCTCCAATCGTCGTAGAGTTTGGAGGATTCAGAGGGTAACTTCCATAATTGCCATGGGAGTCACCTCATCGGGACCTGTGTTGAGATTCAAACAGTATGACTCTTCAACATGACTCTTGATTGGAAGTGTGTTGAAGCACAACTCTTGGTGAACCTTGCTCGTCCCTCTTCAATGACGGATAAGGTTCACTGCTTGCTCGTCCTCCCATGGACGAGCGAATGGAGGATGAAAGTAGACGGTTAAGGACGAGTGTACCAACCACTCATTCTCTGTTTTGTACATGCTATGGACGGCACTATGGACGAGTAATTGACTTGGTGTTTTTCTTGCACCATCAGTTGCCCCCTTGTCCATGTGTCGTCCAAGGGAATATAGTAATTTACTCCTCTGGATGGACGAGCTTTTCTAACGATCAAAGATGCCACGTGTCGGTATCTCATTGGCGACAAGTCTCGTCGATTCAGTTTTTCGAGGTAGGTGCCACGTGTCAGCCTCTGATTGGTTCTGTCGCTTCAGATGCTGAGGTTTATTCCCTATAAATAGTGGAATTCCTCCGTTACCCTCCCTCATTTTCAAAATTTCTTTCCTTGTCCTTCCTCGTCCTAGATCTTCGTCTAGAAGCTTCTCGCGTCCATAGCTTTCATTCGTCCTAGATCTAGGTATTCTTCTTCCTCTCGTCCTTAGTTTTTCTATTGAGATGGCTGATGTTGTACTTTCCTCATCTAGCGATAGTGTAGATAAGGCCATAGACGAGTACAATGACGAGAGTAGCTACAGTTCTAGTAGCAGTAGTGATAGTAGTGGGGGGAACACCACGAACGAGGAGTATGTTTCTGGCGTCCCTGGGCTTCCTATAGAGGTTGTACAGGAGCAGCTTAGGAAGGCCTTAGGGTCTCAAGCTGGTACCTCGTCCACTGCCCCTCCTTCTGGTCCTTTGGACGAGGAGGAGGTAACTGTTTATAGTTGTGCCATAGATATCCCTTCTAGGACGGACGAGCAAAGATTAAAAAATCCTAGGGAGTGGTACCAAATTCCAGACGAGTTTAACCCTAGGTTGCCGTCCGAGGAGAATGGTGTTGCAACCCTCACTTTGGGATAGGTGTCTATGACGCTTATCTTTTAGGGGGTTTAAGGTTTCCTTTAAACGCCTTTACTAGAGAGTTGTTGATTAAGTTAGGTTTAGGGATATGCCAATTCAACCCAAATGCATGGAGATTAATCATCTCAATGCAAATTTTGTGGGGTGAAGTATTTGGAAAGGACCGTCCTCTCACTGTGGACGAGTTCCTCTATTGTTACAAACCTTCAGAGATACATCAATCCCCTGGCTTTCATCAATTCACAGCCAGGGGTAGAGATTGTAGATTGATCAAGTCCCTGGCCTCGTCTGACAGAAGATGGAAGACGGAATTCTTCTTCGTCTCCGGCTTCTGGGCTGGAAATCCTGTAGACGTTGGCCGGGACACGTTTGGTCGTTATACCGGGGACCTAGGAAACCTTCGTCCTGAGGGGAAGTTGCTCCCCTTTTTCTTTTGATTTTCCTTTCTTCTTTTTTTAGCATTAATGATTAATTAATTAAAAAAATTTTAACTTGTTTCGTTTCAGCTGTTAAACGACCATCTTTGAGTAAATTCCACCGTGACCGCGTCCACAGGGCTCGTCTACACGCGGATAGGGACTTCCATTCTTTGGTCTCGCTTAGACGACTTGCCAAGTGGAGTTTGGGCCCTAACCCATCTGACGTTGCAATTGCACACGAAGTCACAGTAAGAAGAAGTAAGTCCTAGGTTCTAAGCGTCCTTGCACATTGTTTACTTCGTTTCAACTCAAGTATTTTTACCCTTCTTTTCTTCTCCCTTTTTTTTTTTTTTTTTTTAAGGAATGGCAACAATGAAAGGGAACAAGGGAAAAGAGGTGGTTGCTGAGGGGGACCGTCCTGAGGTTGAAACTCAAGCTCGTCCTGCGACTGGGGAAAAAAGGAAGACACTGTCAAAGGGCTTGGACTTGGGAAATCTCCCCAGTCGAAGAGGCAAAAAGGCCAAGTCCAGCTCGTCCCAGGTAGTTAAGCCTACCCTTCCTTCGTCCCAGCAGCCTGTTCATATATTTGACGTGGACTCGTCCATTCCAACTGAGAGCACTCCATCCCAGACCACTCCGTCCAAGTCTACTCCGTCCAAGACTGTGTCAACCCCGTCTCAGCCTTCTAAAACGGTCCCTTCAAACATTATTGAAAATGAGGACCTGGCTTGGGAACGTTTCAAGAAGGCTGTGACCGACGAAGATATAAACGTCTGCTATGATATGTCCCTTAAGGAATTTGAACACTCTGGTGTTCACGACCTTTTCAAGGTAACACTCATACCTCGTCTTGACCAAGTATTTTCATTTTCCTTCTTCGTCTCTCTTTTTTTTTTAACTTTTATTTGTGGTTGTGTTTTCCCCCTTTTTTGTAGGGCATGTCAAAGTTTATAGCGGCGTCTAGGCAGGCCACAGGGTTGGACAAGACGAGGATTCAGTTGGAGACGAGGATTCAAGAGTTGAAAGCCGAAGCGAAGCAATGGGCTGAAGTGGCTGTCAAAACCACGGACGAGGTGAAGGAGTTGAAGACTTTGGTTGAGGAGCTGAAGACCAGTGCTGCAGAGAAGGACGCTCGTCTTGAGGTCCTGAAGAAAAAGAATGATGAATATGGGATTCTCCTCTCCAAAGCGAAGGAAGATGCAGTGGTTGAGTTTAAAGCATCTAAGCAATACACAGATGCCATGGACACCAACTATGCAGCAGGGTTTGAAGACTTCAGGATGGACGCTACTGAGAAGTTTCCTGATGTGGACTTCAGCTCCATCGTGCTCAATTTGAACCCTGCCACCACTAGCTCTCTCCTTGGTCATGACTCTGAGGACGCCAATATAGAGGACGATGCCACGACTCAGCCTCAGGACGCCCCCAATGTCGCTCCCTCTACTTAAGATTTTTTTATTGTATTTTTGTCTGGTTCGTTTTGTGACCTCTATGTAATTTCAGTACATTTACTTCGTCCAAGGTTTTAGGACGAGGTTTTAAACAATTATTTCAGTTTATTTAGCAAGGGTTTTTGGATGTAAGATATCCACCCTTGGCTTAATGAATGTCACTTTCGTTTCGTACATGTATGGACGAGTTTTATCTTTTTCTCTCCTTTTGACTTCGTCCATATTTTACAAATATTTGTTTACCATTTTCATTGGAATTTGTAATTCGTCTGCGAAATGGTAATAATCAACATTACTTGTCCAAGGACCTGTTGAGAAATGATAAAGATTAGCATTACTCGTCCATGGACTTGAGAAATGATAAAGATTAGCATTACTCGTCCATGGACTTGGCTAATCTTTATGCTTATGAAGTCAAGGCCTTACATTTTGCTCGTCCATGGACTAGATTGTTTTAATAAAGGCCTTAAAAGATTGAAATACAGCCATACATTTCTTCGTCCATGGCTTAACATGCACTCGTCTATGCACTTTCTCGTCCATGGTATGATTAGGTATAATGTTTTACCTTGCCCATCCTATGGACGAGAATGCCTTGGACTTAGCAACTTGCTCTTAGGCATTAGCTTTACCCCGTCCTTCGATTTGGACGAGTGTGCCTTGATTTCGCTTTCTAGGAAAGCTTGAGATTACATCTCCGCGTCCAGAGAATTTTCTCGTCTCGAGCTTTTAAGCTTTTTTAAGAGTCAATATGAACAAAAATCGATGGAAAACATAAATTTACACAACATTATGTACATTCCACAAACATAGTTCATAACATAGATATTGTTCATAGACGAGGCATGCACTTTAGAGGCTAATGCCTTTATTAGAACAAATACAAACCAAACCATAATTTCGTCCATACGTTTAATCATAACAAAACCACACTGAAAACATATAAATAAACAAGTTTTTATGTAATCCCTGGGCTCGTCCAGAGTCATGCTCCCCTAGGCTGGCAATTTACTGATAGTATCTCCTCAAGTGCTCCACATTCCAAGGATGCTCCAGCTTCCTCCCATCAAGGGCTTCCAAGTAATAGGATCCCTGTCTCTTGAAGTTTATAACTCTGTAGGAGCCTTCCCAGTTAGGTCCCAACTTCCCATGAGTTGGGTTCTTTGTTGCTAAGGAAACCCTTTTCAGGACGAGGTCCCCTATGTTGAATCGCCTTGGCTTTACCATTGCGTCATATTGCCTAGCCATCAGGTTTTTATACCTTGCCATCCTTTGTTCAGCATCCGTCCTTACCTCGTCTATTAAATCGAGGTTCACACGGAGTTGCTCCTCATTAGCTTCATCCTGATAGGTTGCCACCCTGTGACTGGCCATGTGCACTTCCGCAGGTATAACTGCTTCAGTTCCATAGGCTAGTTTAAAAGGAGTCTCTCCTGTGGGGGTTCTCGCTATGGTCCTATATGCCCACAGAACACCTGGTAGCTCATCTAGCCATACTCCCTTTGCCCCCTCAAGCCGAGTCTTGATTATCTTTAACAAGGATCGGTTTGCAACTTCAGCCTATCCATTAGCTTGTGGGTGGGCTGGCGAGGAGTAATGATTTTGAATCCCAAAGTGTAGGCAAAAATCTTTGAACAACGCATTGTCAAATTGTCGTCCGTTGTCAGATATCAGCACCCTGGGCACCCCAAACCTGCACACAATATTCTTCCATACGAAGTTTTTGATGTTTTGTTGTGTGATGTTAGCTAAGGGTTCTGCTTCTACCCACTTGGTAAAATAATCAATTCCAACGACGAGGAACTTCATTTGCCTTACACCTAGTGGAAAAGGACCCAGAATGTCTAGCCCCCACTGTGCAAAAGGCCAGGGTGCCGTCATTGGAGTCAAGTACTCTGATGGCTGCCTGGGGACGTTGCTAAATCTTTGGCATTGGTCGCAGACCTTGACGTAGGCCTTAGCGTCAGCTTGCATGCTTGGCCAATAATATCCTGCACGGACGATTTTGTGGACGAGCGACCTGGCTCCTGAGTGATTGCCACACGCTCCTTCATGAATTTCCCTTATTATGTAGTTTGCTTCGTCCGGGGCCAAACACCTGAGATAAGGCTGGGAAAAACCTCTTTTATAAAGAATCTCGTTCATAAGAACGTACCTGGCCGCCCTTACCCTTAGCTTTCTTGCTTCGTCCTTCTCTTCTGGGAGTCGTCCGTCTTTTAGGTACGACACAATTGGAGTCATCCAATTTGCTCTATCCTCCACCTGTTGTACTTCTGGGATGTCTATACTTGGCATATACTGAATTTCATCAAGTTCATCTACGGCTTCACTCGTTGAGGCTTCTTTCGCCAAGGCATCAGCTTCCATGTTCTCCTCCCTTGGGATTTGAACAAAGTTAACTTCTTCAAACTTTTTTATAAGGCGCATCACTCTGTTTAGATACTTCCTCATTCGCTCTTCTTTGGCTTCAAACATGCCATTCACTTGGCCTATGATTAACTGAGAATCTCCCAAGACGAGGAGCGACTCCGCTTCTACGGACTTGGCCAATTCCATCCCTTTGAGAAGAGCTTCATACTCAGCTTCATTTTTAGTTGTCTGGTACTGCAAACGAACTTTGTGTTTTAGCTTATCCCCCTCTGGAGATTGTAAAACCACACCTACTCCTCCTGCGTACTGTGTAGATGAACCATCCACATAGACGACCCATTTAACATTTTCCTTCTCACCCACCTTGTCACAATTTAAGGTAAACTCTGCAATGAAATCTGCCAGAGCTTGAGCTTTTATGGCATGCCTCGGTTGATACCTTATGTCAAACTCACTGAGCTCGACGGCCCATTGGATCAAACGTCCCGCAGCCTCTAGTTTGTTCATTGCCTTCTTGAGTGGGTGATCTGTCATGACGTTAATGATGTGAGCCTGAAAATAATGTCTTAGTTTTCTGGAGGCTATTATCAATGCAAAAGCCAATTTCTCCATTAACGGGTATCGTCCCTCTGCTCCCCTTAATGCTTTGCTGGTATAGTACACAGGTCTTTGTACCTTGCCCTCTTCCCTCACTAGTGCTGAACTCACTGCGTGTGGGGTGACTGCCAAATATAAGTACAACTCTTCTCCTTGCACGGACGGGCTCAATAATGGGGCTTTGGTAAGATATATCTTCAAATCTTCGAAAGCTTTCTGACACTCGTCGGTCCATTCAAATGCTTTTTTAAGAACCTTAAAAAATGGCAAACATTTGTCAGTAGCCTTAGAAACAAACCTGTTGAGGGCGGCAACTCGTCCGGTGAGGGACTAGACTTCTTTAACATTGCTCGGAGGCTTCATATCCAATATTGCTTGAATTTTATCAGGGTTTGCTTCGATTCCTCTGTAGGAGACCATAAATCCGAGGAATTTCCCTGATGACACCCCAAAAGCACATTTGTTAGGGTTCAACTTCATATGATACTGCCTCAGTGTGTCGAATGTTTCCTGCAAGTCGTCCAAATGCCTCTCCTCGTCTTGGGTTTTCACCAACATATCATCTATGTAGACTTCCATATTCCGCCCGATCTGTGGACGAAACATGTGGTTGACCAGTCGTTGGTATGTTGCTCCAGCATTTTTCAAACCGAAAGGCATCACTTCATAACAAAATAGCCCCTGGCTGGTGATGAAGGACGTCTTCTCTTGGTCTGCTTCATCCATCCTAATCTGATTATAACCAGAGAAAGCATCGAGAAAACTTAGCAACTTGTGGCCTGCAGTAGAATCTACCAACTGATCAATGCGCGGCAACGGGTAACTGTCCTTGGGGCAAGCTTTATTTAAGTCAGTGAAATCAACACACATTCTCCATTTGCCGTTCGCCTTCTTGACCATGACCACATTGGCTAGCCAGTCAGGATAGTATACCTCTCGAATGAACTTCGCCAAAATTAACTTCTGAACTTCCTCCTTAACAGCATTATCCCTTTCAGGGGCGAACACCCTCTTCTTTTGTCGCACTGGCTTGGAGGAAGGGCATACACTCAGACGGTGGGTAATGACGCTAGGATCTATACCCGGCATGTCTTCGTGACTCCAAGCAAACACATCTCTGTTTCTTTTTAAAAAATAAGTGAGGTTCTTCTTAATCTTTGCTTCCAGATCTGCTCCAACCCTGGTACACCTCTCAGGGTTATTTTCATCTAAGGAAATATCTTCCAATGCTTCTATGGGCTCTGCCACAGCTCTCCCTTCTTCAATATTCATTGCTTGAACTTGCTCGTCTGTAGCCAACATGGCTAGATAACACTCTCTTGCTGCTAGTTGGTCTCCCTGTACTTGCCCTACCCCATGCTCCGTCGGGAACTTCACTGACAGGTGGTATGTAGACGTAACTGCCTTCCACCTGTTTAGGGTCGGCCTTCCAATTATGGCATTGTAAGAGGACGAGCAATCTACTACTAGGAAATTCACACTGGTAGTCAACTGTCGTGGGTATGCTCCCACCACCACTGGCAATGTAACAGTACCTACAGGTTGTACCTTCATTCCTCCGAAACCTATTAAAGGCGAGTGTACTGGACGAAGTTGGTTCCGTCTAACCCTCATCTGCTGAAAGGCAGGGTAGTAAAGGATGTCCGCTGAACTTCCGTTGTCTACCAACACTCTTCTGGTTGTGTAATCAGCAATAAGCAGGGCGATAACAATAGCGTCATCGTGAGGATGGTGGATTCTCTCAGCTTCCTCGTCCGTGAAGGTAATTGCTTGCTCGTCCATGGACTTTGCCCTTGGTGATCGTCCAGAAAGTTGGACGCTCTGCACTTCCTTCAGGTACGCTTTCTTCGTTTTGGACGATTGTCCAGCTGAACTTCCGCCTATAATGACTCTTATTTCTCTGAGCGGTGGTCGTGACGATTCCTCTACCTTCCCTTTCAATTTCTCGTCCTTATGGTCCCGTCCAAGGAAATTTCTCACCTTCCCCTGCCTGATAAGATTCTCAATCTGCTGTTTCAAGTCAAAGCATTCGTCTGTGTCGTGCCCATGATCTCTGTGAAAGCGACAATACTTATTCCGATTGCGCTTGTTGGGATCTCCCTTCATTTTCTCCGGCCACTTCAAGGAAGGCTCGTCCTTGATTTGCATAAGGACTTGCTCAAGTGGCACATTCAAAGGGGTGTATTGTTGATTCCGCGCTGAAGGGCCTGCCTTCTTTTCTCGGTCTTTCCTATCTTCTGTTCGACCCTTCTTAGGACGAGGACCTTGTTCCGACTGACGCATTGGGTTGGCTTCCACTCTCTCAGCTCTCTTCCTCTTCTTGGCTATGATGGCATCCTCCGCATTCATAAAGTTCTGGGCTGAATGGACTAGTTCAGCCATGGTCTGAGGCGCCTGTTCATATAACTTGTGGATAAATAAATCAGAGTGAACCCCATTATGGAATGCTGCGAGAAGGAGCTTATCATCCACCTCGTCCACTGCCAAGGCGTCCCTGTTGAAGCGCGTGATAAATGACCGCAAACTTTCATTCTCTCCTTGCTCTATGGTCAGCAAGCTAGACGAAGAACGTTTGTGCCTCTGCCCTCCGATAAAATTATTAACGAACAACTTGCTTAGCTCCTCGAAGGACGTCACTGTGTTGGGGGGTATTTTGCTAAACCACACTCGTGCGGGCCCTTTGAGGGTAGTGGGGAAGGCTCTACACATTATCTCATCAGGAACTCCTTGAAGGTGCATGGTAGTCTTGAAAGTGGCAATGTGGTCAAAAGGGTCTCGTGTTCCATCATACGAGTCCAAGGAAGGCATCCTGAATTTCGGAGGCAAGGGATGGCCATTGATAGAGGCTGTAAAGGGAGAGTCTGTTCGGTGAACTAGGTCTTCCACGGGGTTAGTCCTCCTCATGTTCTCCCTCATCTCGTCCATAACTTTCCTTATCTGATCCACTTCTTTTTCCAAGTGTGGTACCCTTCTAGGAATGGTACCCCTTGATTGGCTCTCCAGTTCTGCATGTCTTCCATCCCCTTGACTCTGTCCGGGGTCCTCTCCATAGGCCTCATGCCGTTGGCTCTTAAGGGTAATTTCCCTTCTCAATTCTTGGTTCTGGCGAGTCAACTCCGCCATAGCGGCAGCCATTGCTTGCACGTGATGGCCAGGAGGGGGTTGCATGGCTGGTGCAGATTGTTGGGCACGATGGGGGTTGCTGGAAGCGTCTCTACTCTCTTGGGGGCCGGGACTGGTAGCCCTTGATCTGGTCCGGACCATTTCAACCCTTTGTCGGAGAAAGAAATCACGGAACTCAACAAATGAAGTTTAAACGTGACAAACAATTCCTTTCCCACAGACGGCGCCAACTGATAAGTTCTAAAGGATCAGTGGGCTGAAAAGTCTTCGGATGCTTTTGATCTTGAAGGCCAAGTCCTGGAAAATCAAATTCAATCAGAGAAAGACCGGTGGAGGCCGGTCTAGGGTCCTCCGATGGTAAAGTCAGTGATTTGAAGTAGAAAGAAGAGACTTCAAAGACTTCAATAATTTTTTATCTAGAATTCTAAAAGAGAGAAAAAGTCCCCTTTACCTCTGCGTAGAAGGGTCTTTATATAGTGTTAGAAATCAGTTATTTCTCCAATCGTCATAGAGTTTGGAGGATTCAGAGGGTAACTTCCACAACTGCCATAGGAGTCACCTCATCGGGACCTGTGTTGAGATTCAAACAGTATGACTCTTCAACATGACTCTTGGTTGGAAGTGTGTTGAAGTACAACTCTTGGTGAACCTTGCTCGTCCCTCTTCAATGACGGACGAGGTTCACTGCTTGCTCGTCCTCCCATGGACGAGCGAATGGAGGATGAAAGTAGACGGTTAAGGACGAGTGTACCAACCACTCGTTCTCCGTTTTGTACATGCTATGGACGGCACTATGGACGAGTAATTGACTTGGTGTTTTTCTTGCACCATCACTATTAATTATGCATAATTATTTGACTAATATTTTTCTGAGTTGCTATTTGAAATTGTCATGTAAGTTTTAGTTGGTTAAAGTCAAATTCTTTTTTTTAGTCTCTCATAGCAAGGTAGTACACACAAGAAGTGATTTGACTTCAATAAATTTGTCAATGGTTTCATGTCTCGCTGCAATTGGCATAGCGCTAAGTTAGACACCTTTATTCTCCATTGGTGCTTCGAACTACTCCTTGCAGAAAAGGCAAACAGAGTCGACACATGGTTGTCCCATACAGTAAATTCAAGCATACAAAGAATTCAACCTGAACTCTCTAGAGCTAAACACTTTGCCTTGCCACAATTTATTCTTAGTTGAAAATCTATGAGTTTTCTCTCAGTCAAGACCAACAACAGCATTCTCAAATTACCCTCTATGTCATTAGCTAGCTGTGGCATCAATACTACTCTACACAATTGAATGTTACAAGAATAGGCAAAATAAAGAGAATATCATTAGTTGGTTATGATATTGAAACTTCACTCCAAACATTAGTTTTGGAGAATGACTTTCATAAACTTGTAGACATTACTTTCTTTTAAATATTTTGGTTGTAAAATTGAAATTTTCTGGCAAGTTTTAGTTTAGTGTGATTCATTGTGGTTCCTAGGAATAACAGATTTGCTATTTGAAATTGTCATGTAAGTTTTAATTGCTTAAAGTCAGTTTTTTTTTTTTTTTTAGTCTCTCATAGCAGGAAAGTACACACAAGAAGTGATTTGAAGAAACAAATTTTTAAAATTTTTAGGGGATATTGGACACTATATGCTTAAATATACTGCATTATTAAATTTTGAATATATGTAGTAGAAGTATGATAACTAAGTTAATATTAGGTGCAAAGTTCATTAATATGTAAAACGACCCCGCATTGCGCGGGTTAAACACTAGAATATTATAAAAGTTAGATCCCACAATTGGTGGATACACACAATTATGACAAGTGCCACAATATTCTATATATTTAGAGTGATAATGACAAATAGTGTCACATGACAAATAGCAATTTGTTCATAACTTACACATTCGACATTTGTCAATACATATGGCAATGACATGGCTAAAGAAATTACAACATAAAGAAATAAATGCATTGATTTAAATTATTATTTGTGAGCGTTAATGCATTATTAATATGATACAAAATTTAATGGCATATGAAATTTCCTAACTTTTAACTTTTGAGCTTCTGCAGCACATGGCTTTACCTCTCAAAAAAGAATTACAATTTTTTAAAAAATGGTGATCATCCCCCTTTTTTAATATAAAAAATAATTAAAATAATAATAACCTTAGCATTTGGTATTAACATTAGCATATTCTTTTAAAAAAATTAAATAATAAGCAGTTAGCATAATTAATGGAGCTTTTATGATATATATTCGAGTCCGTTTGGGAACAACTTATTTAACTGAAATTGAAATTTTTTTTGGTGAAATTGTAGAAAAAAAGTTAAAAGCTAACTTGATAGTTCAATGGGATCCATGAATAGTAACAAAAAGTGTAATGAGACCTATAAATGGTACCAAAAAGAAATTAACAACTCAAATAAGCTAAAGCTTGCTTCACATCCCAAATGGGCTCAAAAGGTTAATGAAATAGGAATGAAACTTTTCAGCTTTTAACATATAAATTAAAGGAAAATTAGTGGCATTATAATACGTTAGAATTAATTTCCTACAATAATACCATTCAATTACTAACATTAAATGCATAATAACTAAGAATTACAAACCAAAAAATAAATACTAAAATGTTCCTTTGACAATGGCCTACCCAATAATTACCAAAAAAAAAACAAAAACTTCCAGAAAAAAAAAAAAGATGGCAAATTAAACCAATAATTTAAAAAAAAAACTATAAAAACTATTTAGTGGCATCACAACACTTTTGCATTACTTTCTTTAAATAATCCAACACTATAATTATTATTAAATTCAAAATGGCTAATAATGGACACAACGAAGGAGTCGCCACCTAGTTTTTGCAATGGTCTAGGAACCATATATATAGCGTCCTTTCAAAGAAGGACTTTTTGATCTTACTACTAGAGATATGGATTCAAAGTTTAGGTACGTTCTTGGGAAGATGTTAGGCACCCAAGATCGCCCAACCCTAAGATTGGCCTCCCATCATTGTGTCTTACGTCTTAACCTCATTAAAAACATGTTCAACACTTGTATCTATACTCACACACACACACTAGCATACATCTAAACATACAATCATAGCATCATTCATCCCAAAACACATACATATCTACCCTTAAACAAAAGAGAGCCAAGCCCATATGCACATAAGAACCCTAGCATGTGAAACCCTATCATACCATTCATCTCAAACAAGGCAACAACAAATCATAGCAACAAAACATAAGCATCAACATGGCAACAAACAAATCATAACATGGATCAAAAACGTGGCATCAACTTTATGCATGTATATCCAAGAAGGGTTAACAAACAACATGCATGTTCATGTGAATGCATGACTTACCTTACTCACCTTGTAGTGTCTCAGCACTTATGGCATCAATGCATGGACATGCGAATGAATGGCATGACATGAAAACTAAGAAACAAAAAGATAAACCCTAATCTAAACATGTTTAGGACGAACAAGCGTGTGAACAAAGCAAATAGAAACTTATAAAGTATAAAACATGTGAAAAAAAATCCAAAACAGAAGCATGTTATATGAAGCAAAGAATGAAATAGAAAAATTAGGGTTTCCAGGGCAACGGCCTACGTACGCAAATAAAGGCCTACTTACGTAGGCCAAATCCCACGTCCGCAGGATTTGATTTGCGCACACATGCTCATGGCACATGCACGTAAGGTCGTTCAAAACCCTAACCCAGAAACAAACTAAGCAAAAAATAGAGCATGAACTAAAACCCTAATTCTAACAACCAAACATGTTTACAAACATAAAGAGAGCATAAAACTAAACTACACAAACATATATAAGCACAAACAAAGTAAGGAAACAAGATTAAATAGTAAAAGAAAGGTTAAATCTTGATACCCCAAAAAGGAGTTCCCAATCTTTGACTTTGCCCGTTCCCCTCAATCAAATCTATCACAAGTCAATAAAAATGTGATTAACAACTTTAAACTAAAAGAATTGGGGCCAAAAAATGTCTCAATTAGATAAAAAAAAATGTTTTGAGGGTGTTTTGTGAATAACTCCCTTTTGATTCACTATTTTCTAGCGAATCTTAGGTTTTCCCTTAGGATTTTCTGTGTCTTTTGAAAATGTACCGTGTAAGGCTTTATACAGTGGAAAAAATGGAGTTTGGAACGGCTCCTAGACGATGTGGGATTCATTCCAAACCCCAGTCATTATTGCATAAAACTTGCCTATATTATGTTTCTGAAACCCTAGCTGCGTACACAAGAGTGTGCCTACGTACGCATGCTTCGGCCCGCGTACACAGGCTGCTGCCCACGTATATGGGCCAAAGCCCCTTTGGTCATTTTATTTCAAAAAATAGATTTTTGATCAGTTAAAAAGTTATATTTTCCATTTTAACACTCTTCAAGTTAGATTGATATTTGATTGGGCTCTAAACTGGCCTTGGGACTTAGAGTTCAGGCATCATTGGGGAATGGGGGCCTAAGTCATAAAGGGTACAAAATGTGGTGTCTACAATAGACACTTGATATGCTTGAACAACATATTTCTTGATGTATTAAACACATCTTAGATCTACCCAATTACAAGTAAAGTGCATTTTGTCAAAAGATTAGCTAATTACATAAAATATGACCCTAATTTTCTCCCCCTTTGTCAATCCGTGACAAAACCACAAATATAATTATGAGAGAAGTATAAAGCAACAACTCCATAATTATTAAAATAAAAAAAAAATAAAAAACAAAAGTACACAAGCCTAACAACTACGATGAGCTCTTGAAAAACTTTGCAAGAAAAAAGATCATAGCATGATAGACTTGCAACCTACCTTATCTAAACAGATTAAACATAGACAAGTTGTATAACAAAAGAAACATGTGTACAAAGAGAGAAAAGAACCAACACATGTAAGATAAAAGTGAAGAAACATTCATCATCATATATATATCAAAAGAATACAATGTATGTAAAAAAGGTCACAAGACCATGGTACATGTAATGAGAAAGATACATCAAAACCTCACTACATCTCTCAAAAGACTCTCCCCCTAACTAGTCTATCCCTATGCTAGCTCTCCCCCTAACAACAAGACTACTCTCATATACAAAACTACTCTCCCTTTTTGTCACGAGTGACAAAGGGTGAATCAATGAGTGGAAGCCTTCTCATCATCAATCTTAGAGCAAGAAGCATCATCATCATCACTATCATCACCATCTCCACCATCCAAAGAAGACTCCTCAGCAGGCTCGGGTGTGGGAGAAGGAGAAAAACCACCAAGGTGAGACTGCCAACGAGCGATGCGACCAATCTTGGAGTTCATCTAACACATCTCATCAAAAAGATGGTCAAGACAACTACCAAAATTAGCACTCATAAGCTGAAGCTGATCCATGATGGAGGCAAGAAAGACCTCGACTCCAGAAGAAGAAGAGGGAAAGGTAGATAAGGAAGAGGGTGTAGAGGCAAGAGTAGCATTCATTGAAATAGACTCCACACGAGGCCGTTTTGCAACCAGCTGTGTGTCACTCCTCTAAATAGATTCCTTGCTAATGGCACCCATGGCATAGAAAGGAGAAGAGAGAGGAATGGTGATGTGCACGTGTGATAGGATGTGTGTGATAGCCTAATGAAAGATGAGCTTATCATGCGTAGCAGCGTCTCGTTAGATATCTATCATAGATTCTATCATGTGTGAAGGAAAATCTATAAAAAGATCTTCCAAAAAAGAAAGAAGGAAATGAGCATAAGGCTCAGTGATAGTGTTATAGTGAGACCATGGTGTGAGAACAAATATCATCACCATATTAAGGATCCTTGAACCTTTAGCAAACTCAGTGGTGGAGAAATTTAGAGTTTCTTCCCACACCATGGCCTTCTCACAGAAGAGTGAGGTCATCTTGTCTCAAGAGACAAAACTGAGACAAGTATGACTAGGGTAATCATGACGATCAACCCCAGGAACATGTAGTACCTCACAAATGAACTCCAAGGTGACTACGATACGTGTTCTTTAGAATACCATAGTAAACCTAGTCACAAAGGTATCGACGGCATGCATGTTGAAGCAGAACTCCTGAATGAACACACCGGGACACCTCTTGGGTATCTCACATAGAAAAGCCCAACTCCGAAAGCTAAACGCACTAGGTAGAGGAGTGTTTAGGAAATCAGACAGAATGACTTGGCATTCCAAATGAATTAACTGGTTAGAGAAGTTCTCATAGAAGTCATCTCTGGCCTTCTCATCACGAAACCTCACAGTATCAGGAATAGAAAAAGAAGAAGAATTACGACGTCTAATCGAGTTCTTGGAAGGAACAAACTTTTTAGATGCCATAAGAAGGAAACTAAACTGAGAGAGAAGACAAGAAACAAAGAAACATAGCAAAAGATAAGGCACAGGAAAAAAGAAAAGAAAGAAGTGCAATGCATGAGCATGTTACGTGCAAAAGAAATTTGCATCATGGGCAAAAACCCAATCCAAACTACAGCATTCACATTGGTTAATCAAGCACACAACCTAGAATGCATGAAAACATGATTATAGCACTAGAGAATGCAATGCATGAGCATGTGAGAACAAATCAACAATACCCAACCCAAAAATTTTACAAATAACTGAAAAACCTAAAACTTTCCCAAAAACTTGAAAACCTAGGTCTTAATGCATGAAATGCATGAAGAAGGAGAGAGGAAAGATATTTAAAACACTTACCATGGGATTGAGGCTTGGATTAGGCCGAAATCTTAAGTGGGAAAAGGTTTTTGGTGAAAAGAAATGGTTTGGATCGAGAAAGAAAAGAGAGAGATTGAGATATTTGAGTTTGAGCAAAACCAGGTTGGACCTCAAACATACACACACACACACACACACATATATATATATAGAAAAACGTATCTTGATAGATCAAAAAGCTATCGAGAACAAACTCTCGATAGATCGAGAGGTATCATGGAGGTATCAACGGCAAAAAGATCTCAATAGATCGAGGAGGCATCGAGCATCTATCAAGCAGATAGAGACTCTAAAGAATTGGCTCGATGGATCGAGCTATCTATCAAGAGGTATCGAGAACAGGCCCAGAAATCTTGATAGAAGTGGCATGTGTTGAGAAGGTATCGAGCATCTATCGAGAAGCCTAAAACAAGGTTTTTCAAGGAGGAGAAACAACATATGATGAATGCAATCAAGATAAACACCAAAACAAGTAACCAAGAAGCATGTTAAGCACTCAAACACATCATCAACTCTAGATGCAAAGCATTCCTAGATAAAAAACACACTAAACAAGTCTGTCTAATTTTATTTAAAAAACAAGTTTAGACAGTTTAGAGAGCATATACTACCACATGTATTCCTTGTAATGGCCAAAACACATTGTACCTGTACAATAGTATCAAGAGTAGCAAAAAGTATGCGTGTTGTGTGTGAAACTTTTGCAAGAGAGCATAAGTAAATCATTATATGAAAAGTAAAAATATAGGAAGATCAAATACATCCACACACAATCATAACTATTTGATGGGGACCATCACCTTCGAGGTACATCATATAACTCCCACATCTCCTAAAAACACGCTTGCAACCATATTTGAAAGCATTTTGATTCTTTATGCTTTACATAATCTTTGCATATTTTTCTTTTTAAAAATAAAATGACATAACATGCATGGGTAAATTAGAGAGAAAAGAATCACCTAATTATGAAAGCCAAACATCTTGTTTTTGTTGTGCAAGTGTTACACCTTACCGAGAACGGCTTTTATGAATTGCACACAGATGTTGTGTGATTGACGAGTTTTAGTGATGAGATGGTTATTTATGTCTTTCTCTTAGAATTTTTTTAGTCCTTTCCGTCAAAAAGAGTGATTAAGATATGCATGATAAAAGATCAATCAAATCACATAAAAGAGCCACAAAGCTCACATTGTTTAGTTGTGCATGAAGATGCTCATCTAAGTTACAAGAGATACAAAGTTGAGAAATTTTGTTTCAAAGGCCACCCAAAGTACACAAGTACCAGTATACACAAACACGCACTGTTTTTATATTTTTCAATTTTTTCACTTTTTTTTTTAATTAAAAACATAAAAACAAAGTAAACAAACAAACAAACAAAGCAGCAAAAACTAGATTGACTCAAACCACAACACCAACCATGCATGAGATTAAAAAGGTGAAGGAATCATTTGGAATCTTTTTCCTTCCAGATGGGAGACCTGGATGGAGAGTATTTCTTTTGCATGAACCTTTGTTTAGATGGATAAGGAGGAGAGTTGAATCCATTTAAATTAGAGAGTAACATGACAGCCTTAAGAAGTTCTCCAAGAGGGGCTAAAGAGAGTTGGAGTTGATTTTGGCTCCCAAGAGATGACAGACTATTGCTTTGTTGAGTGGCTAGCCACTTATAGCAATTTGGACGAGTGTGCCTAAATGCTCCACAGTAATGGCAGAAGTGAGGCTTCTTTGGTTGAGACTTCTTGTTGCTGGAGCAATGATTATTCTACTTAGTCTCTTTCTTACCAACCTTAGGAGATGCTCCTAGAATGGATTTTCCCTTATCATTTTTATCCTCACTCACATTTTTAGTCTTTGGTTCAGTTACCTTATAGTTATCATTATTAGCAAGGGGAACAAAGCTGACTCTATTTAAAGCATTAGAAGATATACTATAAAAAGAGAAAGAATGATCATACCCAATACCTGTTTTGTCAGATGCAGACTTCTGGAAGTTTAGCATTTCATCCAACTTAGCACTTAAAGTCCTTTCCAATTGTGCTCTTACTTGAAATAGTTCAACATCTAGTTTCTTGGTCGTTTCGGCAAGAAAGTTGTTTTTAAACCTCAATGCTCCGATAGTTTGATTAGCCTCATCAACCTTGGTGGAGAGTTCCTCTCATTCCAACTCCACTTCACTAAGCTTTCTTGTAGCAACCCATGCTTCTTGGAGACCTTGTACAACATAGAGTAGGCAGTATGGATGTCATCTTGTTCATCCATCTTCTCAAACTTTGATTCCATCAGCTCTTCTTCCTCATCAATCAGTTCTACTACTTCTTCAGGGGATTCAACGATAGTTGTGAAAGCACTCGCATTCCCTTCTTGATCACTATCATCAGAATATGCTTCTGGTTCTGCATCACTCAATATGGCAACTAGGGCTTTGTTTTTGCCAATGGATTTGAGATATGTGGGACATTCTTGCTTCATGTGTCCAAATTCTTGACATCCATAGCACTCTGGCCCAGTAGGAACGTTGTTGCTTTGACTAGCATCCTTGATATCTCTCTTGCCTTTGTCTTGGGACTTGAACTGAGAGAATCCAAATTGCTTGTGATGCTTGTCACTTGCCTTGACATTTGCATTCTTGATGAACTTCTTGAATTTTCTGGTGATATATGATTTGAACTTGGTGTCCTCATCTTTAGAAGACTCATCGTTATCATCATTCTTAACCTTCAAAGCCATTTTCTTGATTTTGCTACCCTTGCCAACCTTTACTAAAAACATTTCATAGGTTTACAAATTCTCAATCAGTTCCGTCAAAGGAATAAAGTCAAGATCCTTTGATTCTTCTACGGCAGTGATCTTGGCATGGAATCTTTATAGAAGAGATCTAAGAATCTTTCTGACAATCTTAGGCTCTGGAATCTATTCTCCAAGATTGAAGGCTAAATTCACTGTGTCCTTAAGCTTGGCATAAAATTCATCAAATGACTCATCCTCATCCATCCTTATTTCCTCAAAGCTAGTAGTGATCGTTTGGAGTTTTTAATAGCTTTTGTGCCCTCGTAGGTATTCTAAAGAATAGTCCATGCTTCCTTTGCATTGTCAGTGGAAGAGAACTTCTTGAGTTCCTCATTGGTCACAGCGCTAAACAAGGCATTTAGTGCTCTACTGTTAAATTTGCAGCTTTGATCTTAGTATCATCCCATGATGTTGGTGGCTCCTCAGGTTTCTTTTAACCTACTTCAATTGCAAGCCATACTTTCTCATCTAAAGACTACAAAAAGGCTCTCATGCATACTTTCCAATATGCATAGTTAGTACCATCAAATAAAGGAGGAATAATCAGGGATTGCCCACGATCCATAACAACAGGGGTCAATGGATCACACAGCAACAATTAAAACCTAATTAGAGTGTGCCTCCTCTGATACCACTTGTTGGGTTAAGATAACTTGACTCTGGTTAATTAATTCAATTACTCAAGTTGATTAATTAGGTTCAATTGCATGCAAATCATGAAGGCACCAAACCAAATAAACTAAATGCAGTAGAAATTAAATTGACACGATGATTTGTTAACAAATGGGAAAAACCTCTCGCAAGGCAAAAACCCGATTAGATGATTTTAAGGTTACCACTTCCAAGAATCCACTAATCAACAACCAAGCAATTATAAGTATAAGGAATCTTACCACTACCTTGGCCTATCCCAAAATGCCAATCTACGGTTGAACCTTTGCTTTAATACCCAATTGAACTTGATCTTATAGTAGCCTTCCTTCCTTTGATGCACAAATCTCCAATCTATGACTAACCTTTTGCACAGATCTCAGTACGTGACTAACTCCAGCAACTTTGAATGATGTTGTTGGCTGCAAAGTTCTTCACTTCATCAACAATGAAGATTATGAAGCACTTGGTTACAAAACCTTATGGCATACAAACACCATAGCTTCTCACAAAGAAAATAAATCTCTTGGTCTCTGTATCCGTGTGTGATGGTTCTTAAAATAAGCCTTATATATGTCTAGGGTGGTGAGAAAAGAAACCCTAAACAAATACATAAGCCTAGATCGAATTTTAGATAAGGAAAAATGAAAATCGTAATTCTCAATAGATCAAGCTACTGTCGAGCCATCTATCGAGTTTCACATTAAGTCTCGATAACAGGCATCTGTCAAGACTTAATGAACAACTTTTTTTCACTTGTTTCTTGGACCAATCTTCATGTCTTTTACTATGGACACTTGATATGCTTGAACAACATATTTCTTGATGTATTAAACCCATCTTAGATCTACTCAATTACAAGTAAAGTAGATTTTGTTATAAAATTAGCCAATTACATAAAATATGACCCTAACGAGTACATCTCATGAGGGGGAAAAAACTTTGATAGCTCTGAAACATTGCTTCAAAACTACCTAAGAATTGCTCTCTCATGATATCACTCTCGCACAACATATGAGACCTCACCCCAATTGACTAAGGTCAAATATGGTAATAATGGGATTCGCCAAATTTATTATATCGACTTGATTTCTGCTAATACTTCTTTGTGTGAAGTTACTTTCATCACCCTATTTTATTTAATGTAGATTTCTAAAGCTTTTATTTATTTATTTTATGTGTAACTGTATTTTACACAATAAATAAAACAAATTGATAAAAATAAGCAATCGAAATAGAAACTTAATGACTTAACCTTTGATCTTGTGCTGTTTTTTTTCTTTTGTAAAGACGCTTGAATTTTATTTCCACGAAAGTTTAAATTACAAATTCTAGAGCAAACTTGGGTCTAATGTCCATTAACATTGGATTTGTCACGATGGTGACACATCTCAATTTTTTCTCATGTCATCATCCCAACGAGTTCAGTATCAAGGATGCACTAAACCCAAACAAAGTCTCAAATCCCTATACTTGCAAAGAAATAAATCCCATATCACCCTATTGAAAAACAAGGAAAAGTAACATGACTTGACTACGGGAATATTTGGTGTATGATTTCATCTGAATGCCTAACCCTCAATCTAACTTGCTTTTAATGAACCGGCCAATTGCTCTTCGTGTCAATTTATAAGGACCATTTGATGGTTGAAAAATCCTTTGGGCCTCATTGACAGCCATAGCCCTTGTAGGCTTGTTGTTTAATGTAAAAAGAAAACAAGTATTAACACAAGCCCGTGATCTTGGTGGACCTACGTCAAAGCAAATTCCAAAACTCAAGAAACCACAGATTTTAACCATAAATTAATAGTGACAATATAACAGCAAGAGACAAACTTATTTTGTAGTTACTCTAGCGTCTAGCCAGTTTATAGTACCCACTTTTTGTAATAGTCACACTCAAGCCAAATACTACTTAAATACACACTCTCTCACATGTAATATTACACATCTAATAGGAACATTACCACTATAAGTTCTATTAGTACTTGTCTCACATAACACATCACACTGCATTAATAGCAACCTTCATCCCGGACGCACAGTGCCCAGAAAAGTTGCAGATGAAGTAATTCTGTCCCTTCGCCAGCTTTATTTGGTCATTCCCAGATTTGTACACTTTCGCACCCGCCGGAGATGTGCAACTACTGTAACCGGCCCGGTCCACAGCTACAACATTGTGAGTTGTTGAATCATAATTGAATACTGCAACATACATGTACAAATTATTAATTATGTAGGATTGTTTTACCAAAAACAAAACAAAACAACGTGACAGCCATGGCTTTGTCTTAAAATTTTAGAATTGGTTATAGATAATCAATAGAGTAGTCACGGTTTGCCATATGTGTATTCCCCCCCCCCCCCCCCCCCCCCCACCCCCACCCATAGTTCTGTAGTAAGAATACATTAACAAAAAAAGGTTTTGGCTGTATATTCTTTATAATGAGTTGTGATTTCCTTGCATTTATAAAAATTGTAAGCGCATATGCTAAGAATTGCATTTGCATATATGTGGATTCCTCAATATTTGTTATTTTAGTTAATGTTCTATATTTACACAGACAGGTCGGGCCTAGTCCAATAACAAATGCCTTCCACAAAAGATGACAGGTAGCAAATTTGAGTTCGAGAATCAACCACTTCAAACAAAAATGAGAGTAAGATTGCATACTATGACATTTCCTAGACCCCGGAAAAAGTGTTAACTTTATGCATTGTATGACATTGGTTTTAGAGTTTCTTCATTCTGACATAAATGTTGTAGACAAACTAGATTTGAAAGTAGGGACAAAGCTAGTGACAAACTTACCGAGCACATCACCAGCTCTAAAACGCTTTCCCTTGGGCCAACTATCAGTGTTAAAGGTCCAACCACCAGAGTCTCCAACTGTGTAAGTTGCTGCATGAACGTGTTCAAAGTGAACAAGTAGGCACAAAAGCACAACCACCATGACCATGGCTTGATTTGCACTGCCTCTTCCCAGAGACATCTCGAAGCAGAGCTGTATAGTACTTTACTGAGGAAGGCTGAAGTTTAAAGTGTGAGAAAGCTACTTGAGAGTGAGAGTGAGAGTGCCTAGAACTGAGGCTCTGATAACCCTTTTTATTGTGTTAAGGAAACTATCAAAAATAAAAAATAAAAAGTAAGACGTGGGTCCAATTAGTTTGGAAAAAATGGGACAAAGCTAAAGACAAATTGGTGAACCTTTATTGATTAAAAAATTTGTCCCAACAACCCCACCATAACCACCAGGTTGAAAATTCTACTGTTAATTACATTATCACGGGGCCAAAAGAAAGGAAATTTAGGAAACGGATGAGATTGTTTAGTGGCTTTCAAAGGAATAGTGTTTTTTTTTTTTTTTGGGTAAACACTTTCAAAGGAATAGTTTTTGATGAAACTTTCAAAGGAATAGTTATTAGTTATTAAAGTGGGTAGCTATATAATTTATGCGGAGATTTTGGGGCAAAACATGGTAGTGCTATAAAAAAGAGAATTGATTGCACTACCACAAATATATTTTTGACTGCATCTTCACGCGTAGTTTATATAGCCGACCCGTGAACTCTTACTGGACCACAGGCCCTGCTTTTTCATTATGTCATTTTAATTTATGTGTACACAGTCACAGAAATGCCAAAGATGGGAGGCTAATATAGAAAAAGTTTCTAAACTTTTGAAATTAGAGGGGCTATAGGTCACATAGCATCATCGTTACGTTGCACTTCGGCATGGATGATGAACTCTAGAACATGGGTTCAACTTTTCATATTTTTATTTCTTTTTTTTTTAGTTAATTGGAGTTTGAGTTGTGTATGTGTCTAGTTGGACACATTTTGAGATACATACATACATACATATATATATATATATATATATTTATTTATTTACGTGACTAATAGTGTGGCACTGTTGGTTAAGTTGGGTTACTTGAGTTGAAAATTTTGCTTACCCAAATCTAACTTGGCTCAATCAACCAAAAAGAAATGCTAAAATGTAAAAACACATTTGGAACTTTGGGTCAAAATCAAACTAACCCTCTTGATTTTCTAATTTGAAATTTGAAACTCCTAAACTTTGAGAAATACATATATCGATCATTGTGTCTAAATTTCCATTTCAATCCATTGACAGAAACATTAGGGAAAAAAAACCTTAAATTAAATTTTAATTTAAACATTTTTTTATTAAAATATACTCTAAAATGATTTTTAATAAAAATGAAATTTTGGGAGGTGCAAATTTTGACAAAAGGATCAATTTGGGTATTCTCAAAGTGAAAGGTTTCGATTTTCAAATTAGAGGATCAGGGGTCAATTTAATTTTGACCCAAAGTTCAAAGGGTGTTTTTGTATTATACCAAAAAAAAAAAAAAAAAAAACAGCAACTAATAAAACATCTAGCAAAAGAAAAACTAAAAATAAAGAAAAAAAAGTTATCGGCTGATATAAAGGAACAAAAATAAAATAAGAGATAGGTTTAAATTACACCTGGTATAACTCTTGTAAAGTTACACATTTTTTACACCATAAATTTCTAAAAGATCTAACGGTTGAAAAGAACATCATTAAATGTTATTACTTTTTACCTTATTAATAGTATTACCTAATTAATACTAACATTCTCTCTCTCTTTTTATTTATTATTGCTTTCAAAATATCAATTTAATTTAGAATAATACATTAATACTATACATACATTGAAAATCATTGCATATTTTAATTTAAGAGACCAAATAAGCTAAAAAAATACACAAAGGACAAGATAATCCCACGTTCAGATTCCTTAGCCGACAAATTTTTTTCATATAAATTAGAATAATACTTTTTTTTTTTTTTGCTCAATAATATAAAACTACTCTTAATTAATTAATTAATTAACCCTGTTAGGTGGCACTTTCGTCACCATCACCATAACAATTTACTTTATATGGAGGAACAAAGCATGAGCAGCGATAATAATTCATTCCCTTGTCCACACTTCGTGATTTCTGTGACATTTTTTTTTTTATGGGATGATTTTTGTGACATTGCATTTTCAAATCCAATTATTCAATTTATAGTTTAGTTTAAACCTTACTAATACAAGAAGAGAGAGTTCAAAGGAGTTATTTGCGATTTATATGTTTTCTTAATTTACTTTCAGCTTCAACACATAATTTTGAAAAATTATTTTCTCTGCTCATGCTTTGTTCCTCCATATAAAGTAAATTGTTATGGTAATGGTGATGAAAGTGCCACATAACAGGGTTATTTAATTAATTAATTAACAGTAGTTTTATTTTATTGACCAAAAAAAAAGTATTATTCTAATTTATATGAAAAAATTTTGTTGGCTAAGGGATCTGAACGTGGGCCTATCTTGTCCTTTGTGTATTTTTTTAGCTTACTGGGTCTCTTAAATTAAAGTATGCAATGATTTGCAAGGGATGTATAGTATTATTCTAAATTAAATTGATATTTTGAAAGCAATAATAAATAAGGAGAGAGAGAGAATGTTAGTATCAATTAGATAAACTATTAATAAGGTAAAAAGTAATAAATTTTAATTATGTTCTTTTTAACTGTTAGATCTCTTAGAAATCTATGGTATAAAAAATGTGTAACTTTACAAGAGTTACACCAGATAAAACTTGAATCTATCTCATAAAAGAAAGAGGTAGCAAAATAACGTCACAAACTCACTGGATAGTAGGATGTAAACAAACAAAGACTAATAAAACAAAAAAAAACAAAAAACAAAGCCTGACAGTTTGATATAAAAAAAAAAAAAAAATTTAAAATCTAACCATTGGCACAATAAGGGGTAGATGAGTCATTTTTCCTTTCCTCCTTCCCATTCTAATTTTCTCTCCATAAATCTCTCCAAATTTGCGAGATTGATTTTTGGTGGGCTCACGGATAAAATTTCTAGGGCCTACCAATTTTCCTTTTTCTCATCTCTCCAACCAAACATTCATAAAAACCATTTTCACTCCCCTTTTCTTTCTTTTCTTTTTCTTCCCCCTAAAATTCTTCCACCCAAACGGACCCTTAGTCATGACGAAGAAGTGCTAGAGAAAATAATATTATAATACTAGAAGCCCTTATATTATATCTAGATGCACCTCATATCAATGGGGACAGATTAAGGGCATTGCTCAAATGTACATATTCTTTTAATATTCTCATTTAAATATTCTTTTAATCTTTGATTAGGGTGTGTTGAGTTTTATGCAATGGTTTCTAGGGTGAGTTTATCTAAAATTTGGATAAAAGGGATATAGATAGAGAGCCTACCGTGAATGCTGTAATACTAATGCTGTTACAGAGAAAAGTCAACAATAATGGCAAGTTTGCTTAAAATTAAATAAAAGGTAATAAAAATTTAATCCATGTAAGATCATCTAGAGATTAAGAAACTAATAATTCTATTCTAATTGCCTCCAGTTCTATAATCCAACTAAACTAGGAAACCATGGTTAATTGTCTCCCGTTTAATGTACAAAATAAAAATACTCTGAAAAATACACGTTTTCTATAATTAGACGTATTCTAAAAAAATAAAAACATATGATCACCCATGATGTGTACTAAAAAGAGTAGGAGACAATCAAAGCCTTATTGCAGGGTTTCGACCCAAATTGCCAAGAGCTACAGTAATTGGATCCGTGACAATGGTCATTGACCGCATGTTTAGTTTCAATTCAATAGGTTGGAGAGAGTGAGAGAGAATTTTTTTTTTTTTTTTTTAAGAAAGAAAATTGTAAGGTTGAATTTAATCAACCATTATGTTGGCTTTATTCCGTGTCAAATTTGCTTGTATTTTAGCATTTAGTAACCCTGTATTTAAGTGGGATTCATGTAAGGGTAGTGTGTGAGAGAGTGTAAAGAATTGCTCAAGAGTGTGTAGTGAAGTAGGAACTCGTGACTGGATCTCGCGAGTAGCTCGTGGCTTGCAAGCTGCTAGAAGATGCTCACGCACCAAACATGCGGAGAAGCTGAAGCGTCACGCTAGCTGGAGTACTACAGGACAAAAAATCGAGACTGACCATTCAGTTATCTCGCAACTTGAACTCGCGGCTCAGTCAAGTCGCAAGGCCAAGCCGCCAGCCAGCTCTGTTTTGGAAAAATGACTCTTCGCATTCCAAACACCCACCACTATATATAGATCTTTATACCCACAAAATGTAGAGAGCTTCCAAAGAGAATTTTGAGAAAGAAACCTTAGAAAAAATCAAGATTGATTCATCCACAATCTTTACATAGAGACTCTTCAAATTCCTCTACTCTCACCCTCTCCATTGTTACATCCTTGAGAGGTTCTTACCCAAATCATTTTTCTCACCATACCCACATATGTGAGAAGGCTATTTGGTGTTTGGGAAGCAGTTAGGAAAAGACCAATAGTTATTGGTTGATGCTATGGGTTATAGCAGAATCCGGTAAGCTAAAGAAAACAAAGGTTCGGCTCAACCTCGTTAGAGGAAGAAGCTTGGAGGGCTTAGGTACACTAGGTAGATTAGGCTTGGAGGGTCTTCTGCTGTTCATGTATCTCAACTTCATTCTTTAGTGGATTATTGACCGCTTGGAGGACGGGGGAGAGATTTTATGCCGAGGGCTTTGGTTTCCTCTTCGATAACACATCGTTGTGTTGTTCTTATGTTTGCATCTTTCTTCCCTTAATCTTTGCCATTTAATTTCTGCTGTGGATGTGATTTTATTTGGTTTAGATTGTTTATCAATTCTATTATAAGCTTATGTTCATTTTCCGCACGTATATTGTTTGATATTTAGCTTGAATCAATAATTTGTAATTTAGGGATCTAAACGTTCATAGTGTTTTTCATGCTATTTGAACATTCAAAAATGAAATAATTTGACCCACAAAGGATACATGCTTTCCATTTATATTATTATTATTATTGTTGTTGTTGTTGTTGTTGTTGTTATTTTTTTCCTTTAAAAAGTTAGAAACTGTCAGTTGTGGAAAATGGAAAACCTTACCTAAACATTAGCATATAATAATACATAGAAAAAATGCCTAAGTAGACTAGACAAGATAGAGATCACATAAATAAAATTCATTTGTTCTACTTTGAATATTTCACCTTATAATCTATTAAGTGTGTTTTTTGTGTTAGAACCTCATTTCCTCTCCTTTGTGTGTATGTCCCAAAAAAAAATTTGTATCCTAACAATCATAACTTACGGCACATCTTACTACATGCTAGGTTCAATTATGTTTAGTGTTGTCAAATCCACTCATATTCAAATCCATTTTTCAATGTAATTGAGTTGTAATAGTTTAGTGGTTAAAGTTCTACATTGAAGACAAGAAGAAACAGCTCAAAAAATTGCTCAGAATTGACAATTATTGCAACCTTGATTGCATCTCAACTGCAACCTTAACTTCGGTCAACCTATCAAGCTTTGGGATTTCTATTTTCTAGGGTTGCGGTCTATGATGACCAAGTGACCTAAGAATTTGTGCACTAGGGTTCTTAGACATACAAAAAGCTTCTTTAAGTTATCAAAAAATAAGAAAGAACACTGTGGAAGTTGAAGAAGTTTTTGCAATGATTATGCGTCAAGGGTTTTGAACCAAGCTGCATCTCTAGAGTTCATTGAAATCCAGAGTGTTCATGTGGAGATGATTGCACTAAGACTACATGAAAGAGATGCCGTGGTGAGTTAAACACGAATTAGATATCCATGCATTGAAAAGATTCATTGTAGAAGAGTCCAACCACGTTAGAGTTGTGGGTGATCACACGAGTAAGTTACTGCCGTAGGTAGCAATGCTAAAATTTAGGATATTTTGTATTGTAAATTTCCATTCTACGTAGTGAATTATTCAAGTTGCTAATAAGCTTCAAACCACTTGTTGGGTGGGTTTCCCATTGTGACCATATTGTCTGTGTGCAATTTTTTTTTTTTTCTACAGCATTTAGTTTTAGTTTTGGTAATATGGATGTGCTCATTGTAAACTGGATTGGACCATTTCATATATAATTTGACTAATTAACTAACTTGGGTAATTGATTAATTTAATTATTAAGTGAGAATGAAGTTAGTTAATTATTATTGCATGAGGTAAAATTATCACGATTGGGTAATTGGTTAATTTAATTAGGGTCATTTTTGTCCAAAAAGATGGTGAATTCTAATTTGAGTGTGTGTGCATGCACACACAATAAAAAATAAAAATAAAATAAAAAAGACTTTAACAAGTTGTATATAAACAATAAGTAATGCTACAAGCACAAACTATTTTACAACATTTTTATAAACTATTGATGTGGCAAATTCTTACTAGTTCTAATCTGGGCTATTATTAATATCACATTTTTATTTACCAATAATTATTTAGTAAATGCTAAGTCACATCAATAGTTTGTAAAAATATTGTAAAATAGTTTGTGTCTGTAGCATTACTCATAAACAATTAAGAAAAATAAACTTTCAAAAAAAAAAAAAATCTAAGCCAAGCAAATAGATATTTCATTTGAAATTTTTTTAATCCCAAAATTTAATCTCAATTACCAAATCAGTCAGAATTCAGAATATCAGTAAAGAGATCAAGCAAATAACACAACAATTTGGAAACCAAGTGGAATACCAATGAAGAGCTTCTTAACAAAAAATCCATACAGAGTAATGTACCAACAAGACAATTCACTATAACGGGAGTTTACAAACTACTCACAAAACCTTTGTGATTAGACCCCACTAACCCAACAGACAATTCCTTGATATCATCACAGCAACTTCAAGAAAGAAGCGCCTGCTTCACTATGAAACTCTAGTGACAAGGAGATTCGCTTGAGTGAGCTTGGTGTTTCACTCAAGTGAGAATAAGTTAGCTCGAGCAAGCACTCACAAATTTGCACTCCTTTTAGTAGTTTCCAATTTGAATTGGTCTTCAACACATGACAAACACTAAATTTACAACCCTTTCTTTTCCATTTTACATTGTCAATTTAATTCCTAACACTATTAATGACCACTCATTATATATCACTATTCAATTACATATTTACATGAATATTATCAATTTTTCTCTTCATAACTTTCAAAAATATATGTTAAGGTCAAAACCATCAACTTGTAAAGATGGGTGATGATTAATTTGAAGCCTAAATAATGTGTATTATGTGGTCATACGCACTCTTAGGGCATGATGCCTCCCATCAAAATTTGAAGAATTTAAAAAAAAAAATATATATATATATATATATAGAAAGACCAACTGTACATACATACTCTTAAAATTTAGGGACGTGTTCTTTTAATTGAAATTACGTAAAGATGATTGACATATAATGAGCAAATCAAGTCATGTATAAACTTTAACCCTTGCATGGATATATTTCTTCTGCACATGACATAAAAGGTACAAAATTAAATGTGATTCAGGGTTATGCCAAAGTTGAAAGTTGAAAATTGCCCCCCTTTTTTACAATTCATGGATCAAAACAAGTTATTTTTTCTTTAAACATCGATGACAATGAAAACGTTTTCATTTTTTTTTTGGTTACATAGATAAACTGTAAGTAAATGCTAGAGATATATTGACTCAATAGTATAAGCTCAAGCCTAATTTTATTTTATGTGCAAGCTTAGTCTCTTACTTGTACTAGAAGTCTATTAATCATAGTTAGTGTATGATTTTTTTTTTTTTTTTTTCGAGAAACAAACATACACACAAACACAAGAGAGAGGTAAAGGGGTTCTAACACAAAAACACACCACAACTCCATTCAAAAGTCATGGTAACTTTTAAGGGAGGGTGGAACAAGTTATACTACACACAATACACTCTCTTAAGCAATGTGGGACAATTACCCATTCCTTTTTCTTTTTTTCTTTTTTCTTTTTTTTTTTTGAGAAACAAACACACACACACACAAAAGAGAGGTAAAGGAGTTCTAACACAAAAGCATACCACAACTCCACTCAAAAGTCATGGTAACTTTTAAGGGAGAGTGGAGCAAGTTATACTATACACAACACACTCTCTTAAGCAATGTGAGACAATTACCCATTCTTTTTTTTCTTTTCTTTTTTTGAGAAACAAACACACACATACACACAAGAGAGGGGGAAAGGGGATCTAACACAAAAACACACCACGACTCCACTCAAAAGTCATGGTAACTTTTAAGGGAGGGTGGGTAGTTAATGTATGATTATTCTAGGATTTAGTATCCTATATATAACCATGTAGTACAAATATTGTATTACAATGATAGTATAATACAAGTATTGTGTTATATGAAAATATTGTATATCCTACATTATTAATTTATAATAAACCTAACATGAGTATATATAAAAAGCTAAACCCTAAAGTAACAATACACTAATTATGGTCAATAGACTTCTAGTACAAGTATGAAACTTGGCTTACACACAAATTAGGATTGGACTTGAATCTAAACTATTGAGCTAATATGTCTTTAACTGTAAAAAATTTTCAACAGGTTGGGTCTTTTCTTAGTGGCTTAGAGCTTAAGATTCTTCATTATTTCAACTAAAAAATTCCAAGGGAAACAAACTGTAAGTTACACAAGTTAATCAACTGTCTCTACAAACGTTTACTCTAGTTCTCTTTCTTGTGAATTCAAATATAGCGGCCATGCGTGTGATACAATGAATATGGCATTAACAGAAAGCCGCGAACATGAATATGCAAAAGCTCAATATTGCTTGTGTAAGTGTCCCTTTCTTTAATTTCTTCAAGTAATGCAATCCATGACGAAAGCCATTATAGTAGGAAAAAAAAACTTATAAAAAAAAAAAGAAAACAACTTGAACGATTGAACGCAATTCTAAACTAAGAAAAAAATACAGCAGCCATAGAATAGGTTTGCAGACTTCATATTTTGAATAGTCGCGCCATATTGTTTGCTTGATATTACCTATATCTTCTGAGTACATTAAAAGGGATTGTTTGAAACTTTATCTGGAAGTGGTAGTTTAACTATTATATTGGTTTATCATACTGTGATTTTGTACAAATGTTGCAGTGTCGATTTCAGAAAGTTTGACGCCACACGTCAAAGCAATATAGTTTTTTTTTTTTTTTTCCATGTCCGCATTAACCACTTAGAGTTGCTTTCTTGGTATAATTCTTATGGCATGCATGCATTGAAAGTTGAAACTTATAAAACACATGAGACAATAAAATACCTTACAGTTATAATGTCAATGTTTGCTACCTTGATTGTAATTGACCATTTTAATTTCTTTCTTCATTGGAATTCTTACAAATAAAAAAATAGGAGTAGTTGCAACTCTAGAATAACATGTCACCCATCTAATAATACTTTGGTAGAATACAAATGTTAAGCTTACGAAGAGAAGTTTCTTGTAATAGTTAGTTTGCCCAATTGACTGGACAGCTTAAACTGATCATTCCAGTATTCCACAACATATACTCAAACAGATAGTAACATATATAATTTGCTTTCCTATGGAAAACTTGTAAGGGAGGACAAATTAATCCTAGAAAAAATGAAACATATACAAATGAAAATTCCATGCAAAAGTATATGGAAAAATAGGTGGAAAGTGAAAAAAAAAATTGATTGGTTTAGTTGGGGGGAAAAAAAAACTATTTATTATTGTTCCACATCCAACAGTGTCCACGCACTTTTACATTATATTCATATTTTTCATATTATGTGCAAAATGGGGATATTTTGCAATGAAAGTGTAGATATTATGTGAAACATTGTACATTTGAAATTGTGAAAAAAACTAATTACACTTTTCTAAATCTACTTTTTATCACACCTTCAAGCAAATAAGCTTAACCGAACACATAGTAATCAGGCGAACGCTTAAGGGTGCAGATAAAAGAAACTTTAAAAAATAAAAAATAAAAAATTTTAAAAAAAGAATAAGTAATGGCTATTAACCTGACCTTAAATGGAATTATGCATAGATAAAAGAAGCTTCAAACAAAAGATGATATCTCTCAGCCAGACTTTGAAATGGACTTATGCATCAATTTCTCTCATGTAATTTTCTAGAAAATATTTATATATATATATATATATATATATATATATATGGAAGTTTAGAGAGAAAAAACATACCTGCCTATTGCACATCAAGTTGAAGAATTAAGTGAAAAGCTACTAATTAATTTTCATCAGCTTTCTATATTTCCTTCAAAACTTTCTGAATTAGACCACAAGAATCATAATTCATGTGTTAGCTTACTTGCACCAAGTTACTAAAATTGTATACTTATTTCTCCCACACTTTGATGCATTGATTAGAGTAGGAAAACAAAATGAAACCTAGAACTTCTGTGATGCCAAACCTCATGCATAATTAGAATAAGGAACCTGGTACCTAAATGAAACATATGAAATTGCCAAACCTCATGATGCCATCAATAATTAGTCCGGTAATTAAGATGAAGAAGTGAAACTAGAACTATAATTAATATATTAAGAAAAAGTTAAATAAAAAAGAAAAAAAAAAAAAAAAAAAAAGGTGTACTTTTGTGATCAAGAAGAGATTCCCACACCAAGGAAATCAATGAAGGGAATATCCTTGTGTTCAATGGATTCATCTCCTTGCTCATGCTCTGCGGTTGCCCTCAACTTCGTTAATGTGGGTGAGTTATTGCAAAAACTCACTAACTCTCTCCTATTCCTTCCGTTTGTTTCATAATCACTGCCAAGGTTGAAGCAGCCAAAGGGACTAGGAACAACCTTGGTGTAGTTTGGAACTAGTCCATATGTTGTGGAACCCTGATAGCTGCCATGATGAACTGAAGAATTTGGATGATATCTATGAAGATATTGATCAGACCGTTTCGAGCACTCCGAGTTAATGAAATTATTAGAACTAGAATTGAAGCAGGCTCTTCCTTGTCTTCTCATGAATAATTCCAACGAAGATGAGTTGCTTGATACTGTTGGCAACGAAGCAAAGTTCCAAGAAAGCGAAGAACTAGAGGGTGAATCTGCAAATATCCTTTCTTTGGTGGGGTTTCGGAACTCAAAGATTCTGCTGGTACTCTCGGACCCAGCTCTTGATGATGAGCTTAAATGATCACCTTGAGATATAGGTTTCCTTCCAAGAAAATTAGTACTAGAGGTTTTGGAGTAATTGTAATTAACTTCTTGATAAGTTCTCTTTCCACATAGCTTGGATTGTTCTCTTTGCTTCCTTGCCATAATAACATGCCAATGATTCTTCACAGCGTTATCAGTTCGACCGGGGAATAGCCTTGCTATGAGAGCCCACTTGTTCCCATGAATGCGATGAGCTGCAAGCAGTCTATCTTCTTCTTCCTCCGAAAATGGCCGCCTGTTGATTCTAGGGTCTAGTTGATTAAACCACCTCAATCTGCAACTCTTTCCTACACATTCATAATTTTTTTTAATTAAAAAAATTGTAAAAAACCCCATTTGTTAGATTCTCTAAGATTTAGTTTAATAATTTTCTTCTGTGTCATGATGTAACAAATATCAAGTCCTAAAATATTTTGATCAGATTAGTAGGTCAGAAAGATGGTCAAGCTAGTCCAAGTGAATATTCAATTTCAAGCTAAATACTCTAATCTATAGTAAGATCCAAGATTCCCACACAGAGAGAGAGAGGGGGTTAATTAATATTATTGATATAAATGATGATAAATATCTATACCTGATCTTCCTTGAAGCTTCTCAGCAATTGAGTTCCAATTTTGAGCACCATATTGTTCCACAAGTTGTCTGAGTTTTTCATCCTCAGCTGGCCTCCAGTGTCCACGGGGACAACTAGTACTCTTAGCATCATCACTAGACCCAGCAGCTCCAGCAGAATCTTCCATGGCAGGCCGAGCTATAGAATTGTTGGACATCAAATACACCAAAGAGAAGTCCACAAGAAGATATATAATAGAAGTAGAAGGAAATGACCACCAACAGAGAATAAGAAAAGTGGGGGAGGGTTGGTTTAGGGCTGTGGATGAGAAGTCACTTTTGTTGGTTTTACACGACACATTAAGCCTGCCTTGCCTATGTAATATATCTGTATTATGTATATATATGTGTCTTATGCGTACACCTATTCTCATTGGACCACGACCTTCTCTCTCTTATTTTCCCAACTGTTTTCGTTTCTTCTCTCTCTATCTTAAGCCATGGTACCACGTTAAATCAAACCTTGCCAATTAGGCACCTTATAATTTTTGTTAAAGGGACATTTCTCCTATAGTGCAAAATTAAATGGGTTTCCTAATTTCTTTCATTTAAAAGATGTGAATCTTATTTATCAAACAATGTGGCTTAATTAAGACTTAATCATTATGGGCTCTTAATCAAATTGATTAGTTTCTAGGAAATAGCAAAAATGATGAGGAGGAGGCCATGCATACCTCGAAGAGATCCTTGGTTGCTATGTGTGCCCCACTCTAAACATTGGCTCAGTGGTTGCACACTCCATGTATGTTAGTAAATAGAGAAATGAGATGAACTCACCTTAGTATACCACATAAAAGTTGGGGTATATTTAGTCAATGCTGAGTATTAATTTTTTTTGGGTATAAATAGAGGTATTTATCAGAACAAGTTAATCCATTAATTATACTTTGCTCTATTTAGTTCATCAAGTTCTCAGTGGAAGCAGTTTAATTATCTGCAGCTGGACCAAACAATCCTGCATCAATTAGATTAGAAGAACTTTGGTAATCTTAAAGGTTGTCTTACCTCAAGTTGTCAAGAACATATTGCTATAATTGCAAGTTATTGATATATTCAGAAGTGCCATGAAGTCAAGCTAAAAAAAAAGGTAGTGCTTAAATAAAGGAATTTGTTTCAAGATAATCAATTTGATTCCAAGAAGGATCGGACTTTTTTTCCTCTTTTTTGGCCACAAAAGGTAAGAATAACATGGTAAATGCACAATTTTGTTTTAGGTAATAGTAAATGAGTAAGGAACTAACTTTTGAAACCCACAACCCTAAATTCATAGGTTTGTGCTAAGTAGCAATTTTCTTCTATTAAAAAAAAATAGCTTTTGCGTGTGTGTGGGGGGGGGGGGGGGGGGGGGGGGGAGAGAGAGAGAGGTAGGGTTCGAATTAAAGACATGAATTATCATAAAAGATGTTATTACTACTAAGTTTTTACTTGAATATCTTAGTAGCCATTTTCATTAAGTTATAAAAGTATCCATCTCATGAATTTGTGCTTAAATCAAATAATAAATTGGGTAACTTGGACAATGACCTTTAGATCAAGTGATATTTTTTTGGTGTTTCTAGCATGATAGAGACGTCTATGGTTTGAATCTCTCTACTTAAAAATGAATTTAAAAACTTTAAAAATAAATATATAAAAACCTTATGTATCCTAATTGTCTCCTAATTAAAAATTGTATGATGTTTTGAGGGAAATCCAAAATTACATAAAATTAACTTGATAATAACAACAAATTAACATTGCACAAATCCAATTAGATCTCTTGTCCATCACCAATTACCTTCATTTCTTGAAGTTAAGAGGAGAAAGTATTCCATGCATCGATTGTACTTATAGATTTTCCATTTAACCGCGTGAAAGTCCAACAGAGTTATGAGATTCATACGCTATAAGAGAAATGATGTATATATTTGATATATGAGATGGTTGTTATTGTAAAAGCGACACAATCACAATGCAATAGATCCCAAAAAACAGAAAAATCCTTAATCTAAAAAACACTATAAAAGAAAAGAAATGCACAAATTAAAGGGCGAAAATTCAAAAGGTCAATAAATGCATGTTAGTTAATTTACAGTACATATTTGCTGGATTTCTCCATGGCTTGAAGGAAAATCTGTCAGGTTCGGGCCTCAGGTTTTAACCAAATGCCGTGCAATTACAGCATCAAGAAAAGTATGGGTAGACCGTCTGCCATTTTCCATACTTCCATGCAGATGGCAAGTCAAAAAAATTTGGAAAAACATTTATGTATATTAGTATTATATAAATATTTATATATATATATATATATATATATTTGTTTTTTTTTTTTAATAGTGTTTCTTAACTGATTGAGATTTGATACCCCACGAAATCAAAGACCTTTCTTCCCATCTACATATGCTTAAAATAGCTTATCTATTAACATCACCATGAACCAGTTTAACTATACATCACTGGCCTAGTTGGTATAAAATCAGTATCTAATTGTAACCGGTGGATGTGCCAATCCAACGGGTCCTTCCTATATCAAACGGAATTTTCCTTTTTTCCCTTTGTTTAATTCTTTCAGGAATTTGTAGTTGGGTCTTGGGTGAAACAATATAAGGTTGATCTGCACCTTGATTTGTCCGTCTAGATCATTTGATTTTGGATTACTACTGGCTCTTGATATTTTAGGTTTGATTTTTTGCGATCCCCTTTGACCCTCATTATTAACTAGTTGGTTTTGGGTTAGCCGCCTCCATCAGTCATGAGTTTTTTTTTTTTTTTTTTTTTTTTTTTTGAGAATCTCCATATATCAGTCATGAGTTTAGGGCACTATGTATATTATTTGAAATATTTTTAAACTAACTAGGATTGATTTCACATAATATATACTTTTTCTTTTTCTTTTTCTTTTTTTTTCTGTTGGGGGCTGTTGAAGTTTTATATATTAAGAAAGTAGCAATATTTTGGTGGGAAGCCACATTAGGAGAAGGTATAATGTAAATTTTTTTTTTAATAGAAACAGTGGAATTTGAACTTATTATGACTGTTTTATAATAATTACTTTTTATCAACATATTAAGATATACATACTATTTGACACACTTAATGCGGACCTTGACAGACTTGCACAGCACACACGCTCATATAATTTAATCACAAACAAACTATTACAGGGTATCACCATAGTTGTCAAAACGTGAATCGTATCGTAAATCGATTTTTAATTTTTCCGTATCGTGTATCATAAGATATACAAACACTAAATAAAATTTATAAAAAAAATTATAAATATACATATATAAAGGGTATATTCATTATAAATTTTGAATATATTCAACTAATGACTAATTTATTCATCACTTATGTAATAATATTTAACAAGCTAAATAAATAAATCAAACTAGCATGTGTATATAACATACACATTCAAATTACTTAAATTTGAAACTGATAATATATTACAAATGACCGATAAATAATAATTTATTTTCATCAAATTGCCTAATCAACCCCATCTAAGTCAATGTTATTATCATATTTATAATTTTGCAAATTTATATCTTCATTAAAAAAAATTCATCGTCATTTGTCATTAACATTTACTATCTCTTCTTGTTCTTTTTATTTTAATAATTTTTTTATAATTTATTTTTTGGAATTCTAGTTTGTTGGAATTATAACAATAGTGATAAAAATAAAAAATTTATAATTATGTTTATAATTTTGCAAACTTGTTTCTTCAATAAAATTTTCTTCATCATCATTCGTTATTAACATTTATTATCTCTTCTTATTCTTTTTATTTTATAAATTTTTTTTTGGCATTCTAGTTTGTTGGACTTATAACAATAATGATAAAAATAAAAAATTTATATTGTCAATTAATATTTTATTCATAGTGTATAAAATAAATTTGTAAATATTAAAGTGAAGGGTAAGTGTGTACTGTGTAGTCCAATTATAGGAGAGAGAAAAAAAAAACTTATGAATATGTTATTTTAGTAGGGTAAACTTAGTAAACTAATAATTTTATTTTAAAAACAAGTCTAACAACTTGTTAGATTTAAATAAAAGTACAAATTTTAATAAAAAAATCTCATTTTAAAGCATTTCTCCATGTATCGTACGATATATACGATTTTACGATACAATACGATTCATACGATATGCATACTGTATCATACAATTCACGAGCACTTACGATACGCCGATACGATATAAAACTTTTTACACACGATACGATACGTATCGCGTATCGTACGATACTGACAACTATGGGTATCACATCAAAAAGCAAAACCATAACATTTGATGTTTAGTTAATCTCATAATATTGTGTCACATAAGCTTTTGAGATTTCACAATTTTAAAACATCGTTATTCAATTTTTTTTTTTAATTGATTTTAAACTCTATTATATATTTAAACATTCCATTATATTCTTGCCTCATCATGATTTATTTAAATGGTTGAATAAATAGTTCCATTCAATATACAAATATAGTTAAAATAAATACCTATTAATAATTATCATAATTATCAAATTTTATATTTAGACAAAAATAAAAATTAAAAAAAAAAAAAAAAAAAAAACATAGTATTAAACTTTGTCGCGCAATACACGAGCTACTCTATATATATATATATATATATATATATATATATATATATATATATATATATATATATATATAATCAAAATATTTGACATTTGGTTAATCTCATAAGATTTTAGCATGTAAATTTTTGAGACTTAACAATTTTCATGTCATTATCTTAGTGTATATAATATATATTAATTGATTTTAATTTTTTTTTCTATAATTAAACACTCCATTAGAATATTGCCACACTATATTTTCTTTAAATAGTATAATATAATAGATATGTATATATACAAATAAAATCGTAATAAATGGCTATTAATAATTATCATAATCATATTTTCTTTAAATAGTATATAGATACTTTCATATACAAATATAATTATAATAAATTTGTTTTAATAAAATACTATAATTATCAATTTCATATTTAGATAATAAAAAATAAAGGAGAGAAAAAAATAATATATTTTTTTTTAACTTTGCATAGTGTATTGACTAGTTTATAATATATATATATATATATATATATATATATATATGTATATATGAAGATGTTTGACTTTTAGTTAATCTCATAATATTTTGTCATGTAAGTTTCTAAAGCCTCTTAATTTTATATATCATTATTCTATTTTATAATTTTTAATTTTTTTTAATTTTATTCTATATTTAAAATTTCATTAGAATTTTTCTACAATTAAAATAAAATACAATTAATAACTATCATAAGCATCAAATTTCATGTTTAGATTAAAAAAAAAACTAGCAAAAAAAAAAAAAACCATATTTTGTTAAACTTTCACTTGCATACATTGCACAATTTAACGACTAGTATATATATAAAATTGAAGATGTATGACTTTTGCTTCACCTCCTAAAATTTTGCATCTTAAGCTTTTGCAGCCTTACACTTCTACATGTCATTATTATTTTTTTTATTATTATTTGATTTTAACTTTTATTCTATATTTATACCATCCATTAGAATCTTGTCATATCGGTTGCAAAAAATAAATAATAAAATAAGAACCTTTTCATATCATATTTATTTTAAGAGGTACAATTAATAGATAGTTTCATATACAAATACAATTATAATAAATTCCTATTAATAATTCCTATAATGATCAAATTTCATCTTTTGAGAGAGAGAGAGAGAGAGAGTTTATATTTTGTTAAATTTTTCTGTTCATTACATAAGCTACTAGCTTCTTTTTTCACTTTTTCTTTTTTAAAGAGACATAAGTTACTAACTACTACTACTACTAGTAGTTGTGTGTGTGTCTATAATATATATAAATTTATATATATATATATATATATATAGACACACACAAATGCAATTATAATAAATTCTTATTAATAGTTACTATAATTATCAAATTTCATCTTTTGAGAGAGAGAGAGAATTTATATTTGTTAAATTTTCTTGTTCATTACATAAGCTACTAGCTTCTTTTTTCATTTCTTTTTTCTTTTTTAAAGAGACATAAGTTGCTAACTACAAGTACTTGTAGTAGTTGTTGTGTGTGTGTGTGTCTATATATATGTGTGTGTGTGTGTGTAACTCTTGTAAAGTTACACATTTTTCACACCATAAATTCATAAGAAATCTAACAACTAAAAAAATATCATTAAATGCTATTGGTTTTCACTTCATTTGTAATTAATACTAGCATTTTCTTTCTACTTATTTATTTTTTTCACTTGATTAAAGGGTACACTGCCATTTTTAACTACTTGCATTTCTATACTTGGAAAATATATATATATATATATACACACGAGACAAATATCTTGAGGCTCCTTTTCACATAATTAGGTCAGTGCCTCTATCTCTATTGTTGTGTTTTTGCCTTCATACTTTAGTGTGGAAGTTTTGTTAACCAAACAATTAAGTACTAATAATAGATGTCCATAGGGAAAAAAATAATATATTGTGTCAAAGCACAGCCTCACAAGTCTTATATGGATCTACATAAGGAAGCAATTATAATGGAGAATAAGCTCATACTTCTTACAAAGTTGCAACTGATTCGGATCATAACAATATTAATTGAAAATGAACTTGTTCTTCTCCATCAAATAAAAATGAACATGAACTACTATTTCTGAGCACTTAGCTGAAGTTACTACCATTCTATTTCTCACTAATTATCTATCTCAGATATTTTTCTTACAGTTTTTTTTTTTTTTTTTCTAAGTATAGAAATGAAAGTTGTTAAAAATGGTAGTATGCCCTTTAATCAAGTGAAAAAAATAAATGGAGAGAGAGAGAGAGAGAGAATGCTAGTATTAATTATGAATAAGATAGAAAGTAATAGCATTTAATGATTTTTTTTAGCTATTTGATCACTTATAAATCTACGGTGTAAAAAATGTGTAACTTTACTAGAATTACACCAGGTGTAACTTGAATTCATCTCATGATTCTCATATATATAGATGGGTTCAAGTTATACTAGTTGTTATTTTGAGAAATTTATTAGATACTCCATAAGTATATTCTCGAAGTACCCAATAATCAGCCATAACTTTGCAAGAGTTACATCATTTTTAAATCATTGATTCTTATTAAATCTAATGGTAGATAAAAAGTAGTGGCCATGTCATTAACTCCCTCTAATCAATTTATTAAATGTTTCATCCCCTTATAGAAAATTCATAACCTTTCCTTTCTTTACTATAATTATCTCACCACATTTTCGTATAATTGATTTTCTCTCTTTTTGCCAACATAAACATATATCTCCCCATTGTAAAATCCCGCCACTGAGTTTAACCAAAATATATATATATATATATATATAAATACAAATACAAATACAAACACAGGAGAGAGCTTAGGATGGATTTGGGATTTACCAAACAATTTAATTGTTAAAAAAATAAAAATCCCACTACTGTCCTTAATTTTTTAAGAATTTAGATTTTACATGGGACCTCACCAAGCAATTCAAAGATACAAACGCTGGAGAGAGCTTAGGATTTGGAAAAGTGCTATACCAGGATATATATTTTAGACTAATTTTTGGTGTTTGCTATTTGCTATGGAGATCAGGTGAAATGGGTGATATACGATTCTTTTGTGCAGAATGAATTTTAGGAAAATGAGGATATTGTGGTGTGAAAAATTAGACTAAAGATAATAAACTTCAACGTTCAACAGTAATAAGTTTTCTATAAGAGTACAAAACATTTATTGACATGGTTGGAGATAATTAATGCTATTAGATCACTTATTTGTAGAAGGTTGATGACATGGCTATTAGAGTATTTCTACCATTAGATTTATTACAAATCAATAGCTTATAAAATTTGTAACTCTTTCAAAGTTACACCAAGTGTAATTTGAACCCATTTCATATATATATATATATATATATATATATATATTTTTTTTTTTTTTTTTTTTTTTTTGATGAAGATATATATATATATATATAAGTTAATTAAAAAAAAGTTAATTAAAAATAAAATAAGATTAATATGTCTATTAAGTCAATTATGCATTAAAATGACATGACCTTCCCAAATCAAGCAAAGTCCATTGATGAATAGTATCTCAATAAGTGTATTGAGGTATTATTCATAAATTATTTTGAGCCTAATGGGAATGTTCTTATGCCAAAAGAACTCATATAGAAATATGTAAAATATGTTTTCCCTTAGACATATTATCGCTGTACATTTTTAGACTCCTTAAAACACAACCAGATTAACCTAGTTAATTAGTCAAGTGATTACTTAGTCCAATTATCATATCTAGATTAATACAAATATATTATTTCATTACAAAGTGCGGAAAATAAATAACACAACGATATGATAACCCAGGAAAACCAAATCAGTAAAAAACCTGGAGAGGATTTAACATACCTATCCTCAAGGTAAAACAGATCCACTATGAAAGAATTGAAGTTTACACAATAGTGACTTAAACCACTAACATCTTATTACTACATCGAATAAGAAACTTACTACCACGACCACGTGACAGTTCCGAGTCCACAGACTACTTCTTTCTTGAATTTACAGCAAGTACAAGCACTCTCGCTTGTATATCTTTAATCTCTTTATGCAACAACTGAATCGATCATCAAGCTCTTGACATAATCTTGATTCTTGATAACCCTAAGCATATATAAAGGCAAATACCTCTAGATCTCACAAGAGATTCACATACACAGCATAAACAACAACTGCAACAACCTCTTAAAACGTGGATAGGGTTTTCCCTTTTATACTTAAGGCAAAACATAAAACTCTACATGTCAAACAGGCTTGAGCTGAGTTGGAAAATTCTGCAGAAAAAAAATCTACACGAACTTCGATCGATTGAGCTAGGCAGAATTACACAATAAATCTTGCAATACACTTAATTCCAACTTTACACACAAATATACTTTGAGCAAGTCTAAAACAAGACTTAAACGTTTTGATCATAGTTTGCCAACATTACAAAATGAAGTTCTAATATATTTAAACTTAAAGTCTTAGAACCCAACAATCACGATCTATTTCAAGACTCTTTTTTTCTTTTTCTTTTTTTTTTTTCTTTTTTTTTTTTTTTTTTTGCAATTTCAGATTGGTAAGAAAAAGAAAAATGAAATATAAGAAATACAACAAATTTAGCTAGCTACGAAGGTTAGCAAATTGACTAATATCCCACTTCAATCAAATTAAGATCACCTATCTAAACTAATAGATGTAAGGAGAGGATTACTTGTTAAAGTAAACTATTTGAAGAAGTGGCCAAGATGAGAGGATGATATCTCTAACATGAAAATGACGGCAACAGAAATGAAATGAAGATATGTTATATGGAATTTACACTTTATTCTTTTGGCAAAACCAAACTGCACAATGAGAAAGACATATGGGACTTTTCAAACCCATAATATCGTATATGGAAGCAACATGCTTTTATTGACTTGTACATATACATGAATAATTCACATGCATATCGTATTTGAAACAACATAATAATTTCTTACTACTGTGAGTATAAACTTTAAACCACCAATTATTTCCTTTCTCACACTTGAGAATTTAGGGGTATGATATCAACTTATCACTGAACCAATGAGCCTCAGGCAGAGTAAACATTAACTTGATTACGTAATTAAAACTGTGTTTTCTAAAGCAACTTCAAGAAGTAATGACTAATGACAGCTATAATGACCCCTAAACCACAATATTGTCCTCTTGATTTTAATATTAAAGCCGTAAAGTAAAGTTTAGACTTAGAAGGATTGCTATGAAACTTGCATAAGTTACAATGTTGAATTAATTCTTTAAACAAAAAAACTTCGGAAAAAAAATACCAATAGAGTTATAGAAATTATTAATGTGACATTAGAAGTTCTTTGTTGGAATTGTTACATCGGTCAAGAAAAGTCATTTATGATGACATGCCTCGCTATTTTGAGCTGCATATATACCAATTTTTCTCTATCTCCCATTTGTCTCCAACACAGAAATGGAAGCCTTCTCTCTCCATGTATATATGTTAATGTGGGTGTGTGTGAAACAAGCTGCAGAAATAGTAGGGTTTGAAATAGCTTTCAAACAGTAATTGCAAAGCATTTCAGTTACTTGCAGAGCCAAACATCCATAATTCCTTTGAGATGTCCTTATATGAAAACCATAATATACCTTTTTCTCTCACCTTCCCAATAAGAAACACATACAAGTAACCATCTCTTCTCTTCTCTTCATAAGTCATAACCTCACCTTTTACATCAACAGGCACTGAAAATATGCAACAAACTACTTTGACTCTTCACGTCCCACCTTTCTCATACACGACTACACGAACGCACCCACTCAAAACAATACCTATTTCTGTACTCTATCTTTAATTTGCAAAACTTTTTCATGTTTGTTATTCTCTCAATAAATGAGTTTTGTTGCATGGTAGTTGGTAACGATGCTGGCTTCATAAATATCCACACAAAAATGCTCTCACAAACTCTAGCTGTAACCTGTTTGTCCGTACTTTCCCACAAACAAAGAAGGGAAAATTTTGAGTATTGAAATGACTTGGCAAATTTCATGTGAGAGAGAACATGAAATCTTTTTTTTTTTTTTTGGAACCAAGATAACTGAAATCTTAGGCGTATTTGATTTTCCTATTGAAAGACAAGTTAGATTGCATTTTCTTTATGTTATGTTTTCTTTATAACTCCAAGTTTTATCTTTTGTTTTCATGAAAATGTCTCATCATCATTTTTAATTTGTTGTCCTTTTACTGTCTTGCAATAATAAAAACAATTTTTATCTTCTTCTTTTTTCCTGGTAATAATACGTAAAATAAAGAAATTAAGTAATAATTATAGACCAGTTAACAAAGATAACATAAACATGAAAGTCCAACAACTCTTACCAATAAGCTTACAATCCGGTGACACCCTTCTCCCTGCCCTTCAAAGTAGCAAAACAAAAACAATTCAAAAAACTACTAACAAGTCTTTGAGGGTCTCAAGTATCATAGATGCTTACGTAAGAATATTTCTTTGGCTGTATCTTTTCCATGTCTAAAAGCATAATAATAATCTTAAGTGTCAAATATATGTACTTGTTCACAGAATGTGTGGAACTCATATATTTGAGAGATGGAGGATGTATATATTTATCTGATACATAAAATATCTTCTCTTAAAGTGGATTACACAATTTTTTGTTCATTCGTTTTAATTTGTTTTCTCTACAGTAAAGATTAAGGGAACTTCAACCCAACCGATACTTCTTTCCCGTTGGGATTGAGTGTCATCACTAGCAACTTACAAATAGCAATCATTGATGCAAAAAAAATTGTGAGAACCAGTGGTGTTAGTCAGCATCTGAATGAAGTCCTTGAGAAACTAAAACACTTCACATTTATCGTCCCTCTAAACCAAGTAAAGTATCTAATAACACAACTTTTTACACAACATTCTTCCAAACGAATAGTTTTCATTCAAGGACCAAAGCATATTTGATAGACTCACTCACAATATATATAACTAAACATAAAAAATCATAAATTTAACTACCTCAATTTTAACTGGGATTTATCTTCTCCCGCAATCAAGTTCTCAAAAAATCATTCATATTTACCCAAAAAGACAAATATAGACAAGGGTTTGGCCATCATATAAATCTCACACACACACAAACAAAAACCAAAAAAAAAAAACTCATATGATTTGCGGGGAGAACCTCACTAGAATAAATGCGGGTTAATCTTTAGGAATCAAATCCCAACAATCTTGAAAAGAATGAAGCAGAGGAAAAGGAAATCAATTAAGAAAACGAAGTTCATTGACCCGTTATTCCTTTTCTTTATTGTTGTTGACGGTAGTGGTGATGATGGTAGTCTTCCTATCCTCGAGTTTGTTCACGGGTTGCAGTTTTGCCACTACGGATGTTAATGCTATTGCAAACTAGGGCAAGGATATGAAGTTTGTACTTTGTCGGTAAAAAATATTTTGCATATCTAGCCCCCTTTTCAATTACATGTAATATTTTTACACTTAAATAGATTTTTCTTGTTATTTTCACTTTCTTTGAGAGGGATATGAGTTTTGTAGTTAAAACTTAAAAGAGATTTTGCATATCAACTATATGGTGACGGAAGAGATTATTTATGCGTAATTTTAGTCAAGTGAATTTTTCAATGATTCATGTGACTTGTTTAAATTATATATATGGAAAGTCATTGGTTTGGAATTAAACTTTATCCTTTCAATTATAAGTAATATTGCTGCACTTAAATAGTTTTTACTTTCTTAATTTGTTTCTTTTTCTTTTTCTTTCTTTTTTTCTTTTTTTGAGAAGAAAAGTGTGAATTTTATTATAACAAATCATCCCAATTTGCTAAAATTACAGCATTGAGGTGTGGTGGAATATTGGTTAAATAGTTCTTACTTTGTTATTCACTTTCTTTTGAAGAAAAACCAACACAACTAAAACATAGGGTTATTTAAGACCGTCTTCTAAGTAGACACCAAACCTCAGAATATGAATAATATTACAAATATGATTGGATTATCTTTATGTAATTGGTGATACATCAATTTGAAAGAATTGTGTAATAAAAATTTGTAAAATTTCTAGCATCACTCAAAATTTTCAAAATTATTTTTCACAACTGCTAAAATGGTAAGTTATTATTAGAGCCACATTACTACCACATAAACCCACCATTAATATCATTTTTATTAACACCAATCACAATATGTCATCTCAACTATTTATAACAAATATACTAATAGGGTGAACAAATTTGAGTCCTTAAATTTTTTTTTTTTTTTTTTTAACAAACAAATGTATCTAAACCTCTTCGAGTATCAGACTATTCTCTTGAGCATGTGTAGTCATAGCATCCCACACACACCTGGTTATTACAGGGAAGAATCCCTTAGAGTGGTCTCAAGATACTGGCAAGAAGTTTCAAACTTAAGATTTCATAGATATCATGAGACCTTAAGAATCATCAAGTCAATCCCTTAAGGTTAGTCCTTAGAGTTATTGCATGGAACAATAGATGACACAAAACTTATAAAACGTCATGAACTCAATGCAAATTATTATAAAATAAATCTAGTGATACAAAATTTTTCATAATTATTAACGTGATTTGTTAGGATTAGTACAAAATAAATATAAAAATAATAATAATTAATCTATATAAAAGAAATGTTTCAATCAAAACTCGTCCTTTGTTTATGAAAGAGACTGAAAATTTATATGTACCCTACATTGATTATTGTTATACAGTATCAACTGGTTTAGATGGAGAAGAATATATATTCTCAATTTCTTATACAAGCACTATGAAGGTTCTATAAATACTGTGACGTGTTATCCAACACAACGGTGAAGTAACCCATAAGGCTTTGTTTGTTGGACTTTTCTCGTTTATACATGTTTACAGAAACTAGCTCAAATTAAACATGACTAAAATATTGTCTTTTTAGTCGGATCAAGTACAGTTAGTTGTCTTTTCTTTGCTTGTCTAATCTCTCATTTCAGAAAACAAAGTCCCCATTCTCCATCGAGAGGTGTCTCTAACTATTGTTAGTGCTTTAAGATAATGACAGTTTAGCTACCTTGAAGGTACCTCATAAAACATTCCCTAAGCTTTATCTAATTTGTTTAATACCAACTACTCTTAATAACAAAGTCCTAAACAAGCTTAAAGGTGCCCAAGCTTTTTGAGATGGGTTCTAGTTGTAATTAAATTAGGTGCTAATTAATACAAATAAGAAATCCAAAAACCAATCTGAATCTACAAAACCTTGACATCAATTACATTCCATCCATGCTTAGACAAGCCAAAACACCAAGTTATTATCACTTTTATCATGCTTAAAGTGGCTTTATATATTCTGGGCTCACTTCGGATGCTCTATCAATTAAATAGTAAATCCTAATTCCTATCCCAAACCCAACTATGCATTTAATCCATTTCCATTAGCCATCTGTGCACTGTGATAGGATGTCAACATTAACATTTCAAATCAAAAGTAGGTAATATTGTTCAATTACATCACAGTGGAGCAATGGAAGACGTCTCTCAACTCTCACATATAGTTTCATTAATTTCTCACTATTTTTTACAAATAGTAAATTTTATTATTATTTGTCACGGTTGCTTGCTCCAATCTATATATATGTCACGTTTATTGGCAATATTATTTTGGTCATAATAATACAAAGGGAAGTCGGGACAGTTATCATTCGAGTGACATCCTACCTACCAGTTCCAGGAGCCAATTAACAATGCAATTATCGCATATTTGGACCCAAAATATCAATATAAACCATAACTTTGGACTTTCCTAATCATATTTAAAATAATAGCTAAGAATATTTCATAATGATCTTTACTTTTTCCTCCACCCGCTGCCTCTGTGGAGCCCACCCTCACTCTCTCTCTCTCTCTCTCTCTCTCTCTCTCTCTCTCTTATATGTGCGTCGGTCATAGATATACACTTTTTCTTTTGTTTTTTTTCTTCTTTTTTGGCACTATATAATAAGGGTCAAATGATTTATCGAGACTTTCCCCATTAATCTTATAGATTTGTTAAAAATTGCATTGACTAATATTTGAGGCTAGAAGATGAATAAGATACATAATGTATCAATATTGTCAAAACCAGTATTGTTGTTAAAACTGAAATAGATGATCCAAAATAAAACTTTCAACAGCTTAAAGGAAGGAACTAATGCAGATGTATAGTTGGACTATTATCTTTTGGGTACATGATGCTCTCGATATCCTGCAAATTAATTATTATCATTTTCTTTATAATTTTTTTCACTTAAATTTTTGTTTGGTTCACATTCAAAATACAAGAAAATGAACAAATAAAAAAATATTATATTGTTAGGGTTAATAAGTGAATTGGCAAATTCTAGTGTCAAAACATACCAAATTTGGATTGTATCAATTAAATTGTGTTAGGTTTGAGTCTATGTCAAAAGATCCTTAAAGATGATGAATTTATGAGCTACTCAAGTTGAGAGAGAGACCGCACTTCTTGAGAGGGTGTTCTCAAAAAAGAGATTTTGGTGCTTTTAAGGGCATCTTTTTGGGTAAGTGATGTAGAGTCGCCACTTTTTTTTTTAATGCAAAAAAAATAAGGAAAAACTAAATACAAAATACATATTCAGAAATGCTTTGATTGTTATTGATTGAATAAAGAATAGTACAACTTTGGTAAATTAAACCTTACAACGCTTTAGGTCCTAGATACAATCTATGTAAAAGAATACAAAACTTTTGGTCCTAGTTACAATCTACCAAAATTAAAGAAAGACAAAACACTAATCTTCCTATCCAAAAACCCTAAGCTCAGGGGTTAAGTTAAGGAATGGGAAGGTGTTAGGCACCCATTTCGCCCAGATAGAGTTTGGTCTTCTAGACTCTAATGACCAATAGACAATTTTTTGCATGATGTGAATGATATGTTGAACATACATGACAGACACTTGACTAAAATTAATTCAAATAAATTTACCTTATGAATGTGTCCTCTATTTTTAGAAAATTCAGATCTGTTTTGTGTATAAAAGAAAATTTGATTTGTAAAAAAAGATCAAATTTGTTTTTATGTAAAAGAAAGAATGAGATTTTTGTTAAAAAATATCAGATCTGTTTTTGTGTAAAATTAAACAAGTGTGATTTTATCAAGAAAAATCAGATCTTTTTTTTATGAATAAAAGGAATAAGATTTTGTAAAAAAGTGTCAAATCTGTTTCTCGGTAAAAGTAAAAAACAAGTGATTTTATCAAGAAAAATTAGATATGTTTTTTATGAATAAAAAAGCTTTTTGAAAGAGGATCCACATTTATACAATGAATTTATTACACATGCATCACATTCATAAAAAAGCTACCACCTAACTTTCAGTCCTTTCATTGAATTTCAAAATCTGCAATTTTGTAACAAAGAAAACTTTTTCTAAAAAAATCAAATCTGTATTTAATGAAAATACATATCAATTTTGAATTTAGAAAAAAAATCAAATCAGTATTTACTGAAAATACAAATCAGTTTTTGGTTTTTTTTTTTTTTTTAAATTAGATCTAAAAGATCAAATCAATTTTTAGTTTAGAAAAAAATCAGATTTGAAAGATCAAATCCGTTTTTGGTTTAGAAAAAAAAAATCAGATCTAAAAGATCAGATCAGTTTTTGATTTAGAAAAAAATCAGATCTGAAAGATCAAATCAGTTTTTGGTTTAGAAAAAAATCAGATATGAAAGATCGGATCAATTTTTTTTAGTTTTTAAAGAAATCTTTGATATACATTAGCAGACTTTGAAATTTAAGAAAGAAAACCACAATAAACAATCATCTAAGATCATGTTAAAGAAAAATTCAAGTAGAACATGGTAATTATACATTAAGAGCAAGAAATAATAAAACATGTTATACATATTCATGCATCATCAACAAAACTAATGGAGAAGAAAAGAAAAGAAAACCTCTTGCATGAGCGTGCTCTTCTAGTTGAAAGAATATTTTAGGATTCAAAGAAATTTATTCAACTCTTTGAAGCCTAAAATACTTTACTTACAAAAAAGAAATTTCTAAGGCCAGAGCCTCCAAAATGTCTTTAACGTAAGGGGACTTGAAAAATCAGAAGAGAAGAGCCAGAAAGAGGGGGGGGTCAAAAAGTGTGCTAAATTTTGAGAGGCACCCTCTATTTATAGAGGTTGGAATGCTTCGAAAAATTAGCTGAATGACTAGATACGAATCGGAACGCATCCTCATCTCTAAAAAATCGAAATGGGTAGGGCTTATCTCAATCCAGGAGTCCTCGAGTCGAGCCTCAAGTTTGTGCCTATCGACACTTGAGAAATGCCGAATGGCCCTCTTGGGTGCCGAACCCACGTTTGAATTTTGGTCCAATTTGGACTCCTTTTTTGAGGCTTTTTTAGTCGGGTTTTTGAGGGTCTTTTAAAGTGATAATTATCTTGTAGATAAACACTCCAAAAAAAAAAGTCTTGATTATCCACAATTTCTTTGTTATCAAATTATCCACTTTATTCCCATGTAAGCAATTCTATTTTTAACACTAACTAACAACCAATCACAAAATTATTTAATTAATTTTAATTGTCCAACCAATCAGAATTAATTTAAATTAATCATGTGTGGTTGGTTCCACCCAAACAAAATGCATGTAAACCGTGCAAACTTAATCATGCGATATCTTTCAATCCGGCTATCTGATTTGGAAATCGAACATACTGTCATACCATTAGAACCTCAAGATCATTTTTATGATATGACTTGAATGAATTAATGCATGTAATGCAAATCTAAATTTTGGGTATATGAATGGTCACTCTAGTCATCTTCCTATATTAAATTATGGGTGCAAAATCGAGTGTCTACAGAATGTCCCTCATTGACAGAGTTGCAAAGCGAATGTCAATGTAAAACAAAGGATTTTAGCAGCCATAATTTAATTGAGGTTGACTTTTCAAAGATTGCCTAGCTCTCAAACCTAAAACCTTGGAACATAGAACTAGTGTTTTGCTATTTTGACAAAATGAAAATTGGGAATACTTGACCTACTTGATAACTGATAAAAATGATGTGAATCTTGAAGTTTGGGGGTGACTAAGAGGCTTCTCTATCTCAGCTTGAATGTGGGGACAATCAAGGGGCTTCTCTACCTCGATCTGAAAGGCTTCTCTATCTCGGAACCTGGGACAATTGAGAGGCTTCTCTATCTGAACCTTGAATTGTGACAACCAAGGGGCTTCTCTACCTCGATCTGAATGGAAGTTGTCCAAGGGGCTTCTCTACCTCAGAACCTAGGGCGATTGAGAGGCTTCTAAATCTCAATCTTGAATTGTGACGATCAAGGGGCTTCTCTACCTCGATCTTGATGGAAGGTGTCCAAGGGGCTTCTCTACCTCGGAACCTTGGGATCTTGCCTGCAAAAGATTAAAATTTGGAATTAGACTTTAAATGATGAGTTCTTTGTTGTTCCATTGTTTTTTTTGAGATGTGAGATTTTCCTCTCTCTCTCTCTCTTTTTATTTGAATTTCTCCTTTTAGAAAGAAAACCTTGACTGATTTTTATGAAGTCCTTTGAAAATTTTCATCATTTATTTTTTTTTTTTTTTAATTTGTTCATGGAGATTAGTCCTTTGAAGATTTATTTAGGGGATTTATCCCTTGAATATTTGTTCATGGAGATTTGTCCATTGAAGATTTGTTCAAGAGATTTATCCCTTTGAAGTCACAATTTTTTTTTTTTTTTTTGAAATTAATGTCACCTGCCTTTGAAAATTTAAAATAGTTTTTTTTTTGGAGAGTTGACTAAATCAACTTAGTCAAACCTAAGTAGACACAGCAACTCAAGTGGTAAAAAGGGGTGTGGGGGAGCGAATTTTTTGGCCCCCATCTCTTTTGTTTCTTTTTTCCTTTTTTGCTCTTCCCTCTTCTTTCTTCTTTCTTCCTTCATTGTTACTATTCACACACTTCACCAACTTGCACTTTCTCCCTCATTACACAATTTCTTCTCTAAAAAATCACTTTCCTAAGCTTCTCAACTTTCTTTCATTCATCTCCCTCAATATCTTTTCAGATCTTTGTGTTCTTGACCATTTTTGCCACAAACCCATTTTTGAAACCCATCTCCAAACCTCCATTTTTCTTTGCATTGACAATGGCATCTTCCAATGGGCCTTCCTTTCTCATTTTTAATGAGAAAAAATATCACCTATCTCTTGAATGGATCTTCCAATGGACCCATCTCTTGAATGGAATGATGAAGAAGGTCTCCTTCAAGACCCCAAGACCCATGCACCACATTCCAAAATGGACTTCAAGGTAAGTTTTTATTTTTCTTGATTTCTTTGTTGGGAAATTTGTTGATTTCATATGTTATTGAAAGCTTGGCGTTGAGACATTGTCATTTGGTAGTTATTTGCTCTTGTTGAAATTTTGCATTGTATGATTGATCATGTTGTAATCTTGGCCTTGGGGCATTTTTGAATTGTTGAGCTATTTGGCATGGTGTAACTTGGACAATATTGATGACTCATGAAATTTGGCAATGTATGAATTTTGTGGCATTGTTGAATGTGTTTTGGCTTGAATTTTGTGGGCATTGAAGTCATGAAAATTTAATGTGTAAGCTTGGTTGAACAAATTCATTTTTGATGAATGCGGAAATTGTGTTGGAATGTGTAAGTCTTATTTCATGAGTATGGACATTTTTATGGACATGGGTATGAGGGAAAAAAAAAATTATGGTGGTATGGATTTTTTGAGTCGGACATGGACAAATTTTGGTTGGTCATTGGGAAAAAAAAAATTTGACATGGAATTTTTTATTAGTCATGAGATTTCAGTCGGAACAAAATTTTGGGACATGGTAAAATTTTTTGTTCGGCATGGGATTTTTTTGAAGTGAGTATTTTGGAATGAGTATTTTGTGAGCATCTTGATGATTGGCCAACTTCGTTTTGCAGAACCTCAAGAGTCGAAGTAGCCTCCAAATGTTGAAAGGCATATGGGAGATATTGTCTCCAGATATTAAGAACATCATTGATGAAGCAGGCTTCCAAACTTTTTTTCAAGCTTTATTGAATCAGGACACTCATGAGTACAAAGATCTCTAGTTACTCCTTGCTTTGTCAGAGCAGTTTTGGGACACTATGTGCACTTTCCATTTTCCAGGCATTGGTGAAGTGATGTTTACACCTTATGACTTCTCAGTCAATACTGGCTTAAGACTAATGACTTACTCACTTCAAAAGAGATTAAAAATCTTTTGGGTGTGATGCCTTCAAAACTGAAGAGCAAAAATGTCTCCTTGATGTGGCTGTGTGAGAATATCAAGAACTGTAAGACTGTAGCAACCGGCACATGTATATTCATACTTGTCTTCATTGGAACTTTCTTATGTCCAGACTTGGGTAGTACTGTGAGCTTGTGCTATTTGTGGAGCCTGCAGGATATTGGCCAAATCAAAAATTATGATTGGGGTGGCATGCTTACGCAACCATCTTGCATTTCATGACTCAACTTTCTAGGCGTAGTCTCTCAAGCTTAGGAGGTGCACCATTTGTTTGGCAGGTGAGGTTTGGAAGTTTTGGCTATGTATGGGTTTTGGAAAGTCATTTTGGCTATGTCATAATGATGTATGTCCCTTTTCTTTTCTTTTTTTTAGGTCTGGATGTATGAATATTTTGGTGTTGGTCCTCAAGTTTGGGAAGATGTTGATGGCATGTATCCAAGGTTTCTCTGTTGGTTGCCCAAATAACGTTTGCCAATGCCTTCCAAGCGTTCTTTGGAAGTTTGGCATATGGTGATTGATAACTTAACTGCTGCTGATGTGAGTTTTTTTTTTTTTTTTTTGGTGGAATTTTGTGTTTAGTTAAGGGTTTTTGCACTTGATTGTGGTTTGGTCTTCTTTTCATTCTGGGTTCTTCATGATTTTCAGATGTCTTTGGATCCTTGGCTTGGGTGTGAGAAGTATGCTGAGTGTGAATGGGCTCAGGAGCTAAATGGCTGTTAGGTATTGTTTGAGTGTGGCCATGGGAGGTAATAGTATCTTGGTGACCAAGTGTTGCCTCAGGTTCAGCATGTGTACCCTCTTGTGACAATTCTGGTTCCTCCTTATCCCTCCTTCCGGCTGGCTAACCTTCTAGCTAATGAAGAAATTGCTCGTGGGCCATGTTGTTTCAAGGACACCAGGGGATTATTTTGAATTGGTTCAAACTCAATTACAAGGTTGCCTAGTTGGCATTCCCATAACCTCAATATCTCTCTTTCCTCTTGAAGTCAAGTTGCATTTCATCTTGTATGCTCATTTCCCATATTTCAGCTTTGTGACAATATCTGTATGTTGCACTTTCAGGCTTCATCTTCTGAAGAAAAGGAAGAGGAAGAAGAGAATCCCCTTCCTCGCCATGCTAGCGGCTCTTCTAGCTCTTTCATGGAGACATGTCCTCATTTTCCCACATAGCAGTATGAAGTGATGAATCCGGATGGGTCATACAACTCCATGACTTTAGATAGGCCAGAGCATACCCCAGATATTCCTTGGAGTGACCCAATGTGTTCCTAAATCCTTTAGTTTCTTATCCTCAATTTTTTTTTTTTTTCTTTTTTTTTGGCTCACTGAACTGTTCATGAACTGGTGCATTTTTGTTTTAGGTCGGAACTGATCTTGTGGAGGAAAGCATACGGATGTTGGAGGTTTGCAACTAGTAATATGTGATCAATAAAGTGAACTGGGTATAAGATGATTTTTTTTTTCTTTTTTTGTGCTTAAGCTTGCATGATAATTGATTTAACAATGGTCTTTATTGATTTTTCAGAATACCCAGATGGCATTGGCCAATGCGAACACAAGATCTTTGGAGGAAAGGATCAAAAATCTTGAACTTCAAAACCGGTAACAAGAATCCCGGTTTTATGCAAGTCAAGAAGGAGACACTGAGGGTGGCTCCTTTAGAGGCGGGTCAAGGAGATCTTCCCGCAGGCAAACCAGGAGTCTGAATGATGCTTGACTTGTATTTCGATTTTCCTGCAAAAACAAGAAAGTACTCCTCAGACAATTTGTATTAATTTTAGCTTTTAGCTCTTCACCTTTAGACTGCTTTTGATCTTGTTGAAACTCAGATGAGACAAGTTTAGAATTTACCTATCAAACTCTTATAATGAACAATTTGAATTTATCTAACCATTTGCACTTACTTGAATGAGGCACAGTCGAATGCCCCTAGTTTGGAAACTTTTATGCTTGATAACCCTTCATTTTTTTGAAAAGAATTTTTTCTCTCTTTCTTTTTTTGAAAAGGAATGAGTGATTATTTTTTAGAAAGAGGGGATAAGGCATAGCCGAATGCCCCTAGTTTAAGAGAAGAATGCATGATTTTTTTTTAAAAAATTTCAATTTGATCAAATTTTTGAAAGCAAAGGAAAGTGACCCCCTTTTTTAAAAAACAAATGGATAAGGCATTCTTGAATGCCCTAGTTTGACACTTCAATCAAATTTTTGAAAACTTTTATTGCACAATCAATTTTTCTAAGTGAAAAACGGAGTCATAATAAACTCAAGAAGCGTCCAAAAACACTAAACAGAAATGATTAGGGCTCGGTTAAACTGGGTACCAATTGGCACTTGGAAAGTGCCATTTGGCACTTGGGGAGTGCCAACTGGTACTTTAAGGTGCCAACAGGCACAACCAATTTTGGGCTTACTCCTTGCGCTTTTCCAACACATTTCCTATGTTTTTGGGTTTTTTGAAAAATATTTTATCCGTTTGTGACCATTAAACACTTTCATAGTCAACTACAAACTCTTGAAACTTATTTAAACCTGATTAAGGACTGAGGTAGCTTATTTTAGCATCTTTCCTGCAAACAAATCTCCGCATCAAGGTTATCAAGACACAATAATCACAAGCAAGAGTTATCCATGGCTAACAAACAAAATTTTTCTCATTCAAACATTCATGATATCAACAGATGGGTTAGTAGCTTTGATTTTAGTACCAAGACCAATTTTACAGCCTACAAACTAGAGGGAATCAATGCCTTGAGGAATGTCAAGATTAAGTGGGATTTCCTCCGTGCTACTGTGAAGTTCTGGGATCCTGAAGATCACGTATTCCAGTTTAAAACTGCTAAACTTTACCCCACAATTGAAGAATTTTTAGCTATTCTGGGTTATGATCCTAACAAAAAATTCGTAGCAGTTTCTTGTGATAATAGACACAGGGATATTTTGTCCAATGTTCTAGGTCTTCCTACTTCAATTACCGGTCACACATGGTGAATTTCCGTGCAGTTCTTTCAAGGCTGATTAACAAACGCACTTATGGAGTGACTGACAACATGCAGAAAAATTTTAGCTTGGCTCTCTGCTTCATAGGGAAACTTTTTCTTTGCTCTAGAAGACCCAATTTTGCAGATGCTTGAGCCATAAGTGTTGTGAGTCAAATTAAGGGTGGCGATAATCCTGTTTCTCTAATCTTGACAGAAACTCTTTTAGGATTAGAATCTGTATTTCATGGTGGAGAGTCACAAAACTTTCTTGGGAGTCCCTTGACTTTTCAGATATGGTTGATGGAAAGACTGGACATGATTGCCAGGCCTACTTTTGCTAATTATGGTCCTAGCAGTTTCCTAAGTAGGACTATCTTCAAAACTGATTGTCAAACTGAAAGCAACTGGGTGAAATTTCTAAACAAGAAATCCAATGCCCCAATTCGATGGAATTGTTATTGGTGGAAGTGTCCACCCCCTCTGTTGCGGTCTCCAGGATCAGATCACATCTTCATAGTTGGATTAAGGAGAGCAACTTTCTATAAGGCGGATAGACTCTTAAGGTAATTCCAATATGAGCAAGGAATGCTCGGTGGGAGAGGGAGAAAACCTTTAACTCCTATGGACACAAATCCTACTTCTATAAAGAACATGTTATTGGGCTTGGAGATGGCTAACCAAGTGGATCAATCTTTTGTGAAGGTTCACTTCCATAGAATGACCACAGAATATTCTAACTGGTTGGTGCACAAACTTGCAGATGAGGAGGCTAACATGGTAGCTATGAGAAAACAATTTCTTAAAGACAATTGAGAAAGACATGAGGTTGAGAACTATGAGTTTAAAAGGAGGGACAAAGATGACAAAGTACCTAGCACAGATGGAATCAACGAACAACCATGGGAGAAAAGACTGAGGATAAAATGATCTTCTTATTTTTGGCTTTGAACATATTTATTTTAAAAGTTGATTTGAAACTCTTAAGCTTAGGAATTATTTAGGACTTTTAGGTTAAGGGTTCTGTTTATGGTTTAGGTCTTTAGGGTTTGGTGTTTTTTTTTTTTTTTTTTTTTTTTTTTTTTTTTTTTTTGTAATGGAATGTTTGAATTTTGAAAACAATATTTTTTTTTTTTTTTTTGGCTCAATGGGTAAATGGTGGGTTTGGGGAAGTTTTGACTAGACCAATATATGGTTGCCTACGTACCTCCTTGACAGAAGGATCAGGTCATCATGTAGTTCATTTTTATTTGCATTAATTTTTGCCTAGGCTGCCCTTTCGGGTTTTCAACCTAGCAGGCTTTCTCACTCTCTCTCTTTTTTTTTTTTTTTACTCTCCTTTTGCATAGATTTCCCTTTTGGGTTTTCAACCTACCTTCTTTTTTTTTCTTTTTTCTTTTTTTTTCTTTTTTTTTTTGACAAACCTAAGAAGGGAAATAACAAAATTTACAACCACTTGCAGATGTGGTGTTTTCAGACTACCACCTCAGACATGGTATTTCTTCAATTGATCCATGTTGGTTGGCTCAATGAAAGGGCTTGCATCTAAGTCCATCAACCTTACTACTCCCCCAGAGTATATTTGTTTAATAATATATGGACCTACCCAATTTTGCTTGAACTTCCCATTTGTATCTTGAACCGGGTCTCGGATCTCTTTTAGCACGAAATCTCCCAACTTCAAATCTCTAGCTCTTACTTTCATGTCAAAAGCTGTCCTAAGCCTCCTTTGATAACCTTGAATGTGATACATGGTCTTGAGTCTTTTCTCATCCATCATGCATAATTGAAGGACTGCTTCCATCCCATACACCAATGGATAAGGAGTGGGTCCTATAGAAGTCCGAATCAATGTCCTATACCCCCAAAGTGCATAAGGTAATTGTAGGTGCCAATCCTTGTAGTTATTCATACTCTTCTTCAAGATTTTTCCTATGTTCTTGTTAGCAGCCTCAACTGCACCATTAGTTTAAGGATGGTAGGGTGAGGATTTGTGGTGCTGAATATTGTACTATCGGAGTAGCTTCTCTATTTCTCCCTTGAAATGCAGCCCATTGTCTGAAATGCAACCAATCTACTTCAGAGATTTTACTCTCCAGTACTGTTCTCAATGATCGAACAACCATTTCAATGGGAAGGACTGCTTCCATTCCATACACCAATGGATAAGGAGTGGGTCCTGTAGAAGTTCAAATCAATGTCCTATACCCCCAAAGTGCATAGGGTAATTGTAGGTGCCAATCCTTGTAGTTATTCATACTCTTCTTCAAGATTCATCCTATGTTCTTGTTAGCAGCCTCAACTGCCCCATTAGTCTGAGGACGGTAGGGTGAGGATTTGTGGTGCTGAATATTGTACTATCGGAGTAGCATCTCTGTTTCTCCCTTGAAATGTAGCCCATTGTCTGAAATAATTTTGTGTGGTACTCCATATTTACAAATAATATTGGTTTGAATAAACTGAGCAACTTTCTTCGAGTTCAGAACCTTGTATAAGGTAGCCTCTATCCATTTAGTGGAATAATCAATAGCAACAAGTATGAATTCATGGCCATTAGATGTTGTTGGGTGAATCTTCCCAATAATATCTATTCCCCATGTAGAGAATGGCCAAGGTAAAGTCATGGTATGTAATGGCATAGGTGGCATGTGCTTTAGATCTCCATGTACTTGGCATTGATGGCACTTGCAAACATGAGCTACTTAATCTGCTTCCATAGTAGTCCAATAATATCCTTGCCTCATTATCTTTTGTGACAGAATATGTGCATTCATGTGTGGCCCATAACTTGACTCATGAACCTCTTCAATTATTTGATGTGCTTCCTTGGCAATCACACAAAGAAGATGAATTCCGTCATTTAATCTTTTGTAAAACCTCTCTCCACAAATAATATAATTAGTGGACAACCTTCTGACGGTCAATTGGTCATTCTTATCTGTAGACTTTGGGTATGTCCCATCCTTGAGGTACTATAGGATGTCTGAATACCATTCACCTTCCTCGTTCTTTCTCTCATCTTCTTCTATAGACATGCAATAGGCTAGCTCTTCTTTTTGTTCCAGTACTATTGGTCTAGCTTCATCTTCCTTAGGTCCATCCATCATGGAGGCCATTGTTGCTAAAGCATCTACAATTTGATTATGCATTCTTGGCACATATTGGTACTGGATCCTACTGAATTTTAAGGCCCACTTCTAGAGACATTCGTGATAAGGTATTAACTTTTCTTCTTTGATCTTCCATCTACTCTAAATCTAAGAAATTATCAAGGCTAAATCACCATATACTTCCAACTCTTTTACTCCAAGACCTAGGGCTACTCGCAACCCCATAATGCAAGCTTCATATTCAGTGGCATTATTAGTAGCAGGGAAGTTGAACCTACCCAAAAATGGGATGTGTGCCCCTTTTGGAGAAATTAAGAGAACTCCAAAGTCACTTCCATTTTGATTAGTTGCTCCATTAAAATACATCTTCCACGATTCTACCTCGATCCCCATGATATCCTCATCAGGAAAGTCCCCTTGGATTTTTTCAGTTTCCTCTGAAGAACAATGGGCTAAGTGATCAGCAATTGCCCTCCCCTTCACAGACTTCTGAGTCACATATTTAATATCAAATTCTTATAGAAGCAGAACTCATTTAGTTGTCTTCCCATCTTGCAGAGACTTTTCCATTAGATATTTCAAATGGTTCATTCTTGCAATCAACAATACTTTGAAAGCAAGCATATAATGTCTGAGTTTATGTGTTGCCCATACAAGTGCTACACGTGTCTTCTCAAGTGGTGAATACTTTTCTTCATAAGCCAACGTCTTCTTGCTAATGTAGTAGATCGCATTCTCTTTCCTAGACTCCTCTAGGTATTGAGCAAGTAAAGCCCCCATTACTGTATCCATAGTCGTGAGATACAACAATAATGGCTTTTCAGGTACCGATGGAACCAGTATTGGTGGCTTCAGTGGATAATTCTTAATCTTCTCAAAAGCTTCTTGGCACTGTTCATTCCATACTATGGGAACTTCCTTCTTGAGCAGTCGAAAAAGTGGCTCACATGTCATGGTGAGCTGGGCTATGAATCTACTGATGTACTGTATCCTTCCTAGAAACCCTCGAATATCCTTCTCAATCCTAGGTGGCTTCATCTCTATAATGGCCTTGATTTTGTCTAGATTGACTTCAATTCCCCTCTAACTTACCATAAATCTTAATAGCTTTCCAGATGTTATGCCGAAAGTGCACTTCTTGGGATTCAATCGCAGCTTATTGAATTGGATTCTTTCAAAGAATTTTCATAAGGCTGGTATGTGCCCCTCACGGTCTTTGGACTTCACTATCATGCCATCAACATAAACTTCTACTTCTTTATGGATTAAATCATGCAACAGAGTAGTGGCTGCATGTTGGTAGGTAGCACCAGCATTTTTAAGGCCAAATGGCATGACCTTGTAGCACTAAGTCCCCCATGGAGAAATGAAGGAGGTTTTCTCCATATCTTCTAGAGCCATCTTTATCTGATTATATCCTGAAAAACCATCCATAAATGATAGCAAGGCATGTCCTGCTATGTTATCAACCAAAATGTCAATGTGAGGTAAGGGAAAATCATCTTTTGGGCTAGCCTTGTTTAGATCTCAGAAATCTACACACATTCTCACTTTCCCATCCTTCTTTGGTACAGGAACCACATTAGCTAACCATTCTGGGTAGTTGAACACCCCTAGAAATCCTACATTGTATTGTTTCTCAACCTCTTCCTTAATCTTGAGAGTCCATTCTGGCTTCATTCTTCGCAACTTCTGCTTGATCGGCTTCATGATTGGATCTATTGGAATGTGATGCTATACTATATCTGTATAAATTCCAGGCATGTCTTCGTATGACCATCCAAATACCCCTTTCATTTCTGTCAGTAGTGCCACTAATGCATCTTTCTTAGAGGTGGTTAAGGTATTGCTCACTTGTATCATTTTAGGTTCATCATCAGTTCTTAGGCTAATAGGTTGGGTTTCTTCTTTTATAGGTTCTACATGCCCTTGTTTTAATTCCTTATTATTAAGAGTTTCTTTACCAATTTTAGAAATAAAAACATTCAAAGCCAGCAAATAAGCAAAATCAGAAATCATATTATAAGGAAAAAAGTTCTCAACAGACTCAGCAGACTCAACAAAAACAGACTCTATAGCACTACTATGACGAACAGACTCAACAAGAACAATAATACTAGCAGAAACAGACTCAATAGGAATAGAAACAATATTTTTGGCAAGAGTGACTGGCTCGATGGTCTTGATCTTCTTGATAGGAGTGATTGGCTCGACGGTCTTGATCTTCATGGCAGAGTCTTCCATAGGGTGGGCATCTCTCTCCCATGCCCAATTCTTCAGCTTTATTATGGCTTTGACAATGACGGGCCACTCCCAACGAGTTCCTTCTTCCCTCAGTATCAGTACCAAGGGGTCTTCATCCATATAATCTGTGCCTCCACCATCAATCTCCATATTTGTGGGTTTTTTATTCACATAAGCATCCATTCACCAAATAGATCTTACTTTCCTTTTCTGCTCGGATGGATGTATTGGGGGAGATATTTTGACTCATTCCCTTCCATCTTCTCATCTTCACCTTCAAAACTCTCCAGTGTTAAGTTTCTGAAACTGTGGATCATCAACATTCTATCTAGGGTGGCCAATCTAGCATCTATGTCATCCTCTTCTTCAGTGTATGGGGTCAGTGAGCCAAGTTCTAAATTGTGGAATGATCCTAACTCAGGAATTTCTCTGCCATGCTTGTCATATCGAGGGCCTGACTTTGAACTAGCATCAGTAATGCAGCTCCAATCTGAGGGATGCCTATTGGGGTAATCATCATAGCCTATATTATTGGCTTCTTCAACCTCCTCTCCTGCAACTTCCAGCACATTTTCTAGCCCATATTCTTCACACTCAAGTCCACTCTCTATGTCTATAAGTTCAACTTCAGCATCATCCTCTATATCTCCATCATAATAGTCTACAGCATCATCAAAGTGGTCATCATAAAAAGGCCCTTCATCTTCATCTTCTCTATCACTAGGGGTGCACCCCAATCATCACCACTATATTGGCCATCAAAGTCTTCACTATTGTTGCTTTCACTATCACTGTTACTATCATCCTTGCTATCTCCACCATCACTGCTACTGCTATCACTACTACTATCACTCTTGTTGTTGCTACCTTCATCATCATCACCAGGGGCTTCTCCTCCTTCTTCATCCTCATCACTTGTTCTTGCTTCATACGGGCTCTTCAGTGCATGTTGGCAAGCTTCCCAGTACTCTTCTTCTTCTATATTGCAAATGGCATCTCCTAGAAGTGTAGTCATTGCATCAAGGTCCATGTAATCAACCCAATTAGTAGGGGCCCAATTTGTGTCTTCCTTCTTCAGCTCTAGAAGCTCGTTGTTGCGATCAAATAATAGCTCAAATCCCGGCACCATTGTTCTTGTCTTAAGGTCAAATCTTAGTTCAAGGAATCCCCAATAGCATTAACTATCCCCAGCTTTGACAAACTTTCCGTTCAATGTGGGAGTATAGGGCTTTAGGGGTTCTTAGGGACAAGAGAGTCCATTTGCTTTGGCCTTGACTCAGGCCATTCTTCTCACCTCCATCTCTAACAATTCATCATCAGTGGGCTTATAGCCTAACCCAAAAGGTGGTGTGGCAGTAGGAATTATTGGGTCTTGAGTAGTTGGCTTCTTCATAGTCTTCCCCAAGTTCATTCCTAGAAGGTAATTAATTCTCCTTATCATTGCCACTACGTTGTTGCTGTAGGGAGCAAAGTCCATAGGGATCTTCTCCCTTCCTTCTTCTCTTCTTTCAAAACCAGGCTTCTTAATCTCAAAGCCATCCAAGGTCAATGGCTTCTTCTCAGAATCAATTCCAAAAATGGGCTTTGGCACGGTCAAAGTATTGCTATATATTGTAACTATGCTCCTTCATATGGAAACCGGACCTTTTGGTATAAGAATGAAGGTACAGCCTCCGTGTCATGGATCCATGGTCACCCAAGGAGCATATTGAATTATGATGCTATGTTAAGGACTTGAAACTCCACCTTCTTGATCATTGGCCCTATAGTGAGCTCTAGTGTCATGGTTCCTAAGACCTCCCTTCTATTATTGTCATTTGCCCTCACATGCTAATCAGCTAGTACAAAATCTTCAATACTTAAGCCCAAGCAACTTGCAGTCTTTAAAGGACACACATTTAAGGCACTTCCATCATCAATTAGAATCATCGGAATCCTCTTACCTTTAGCATCTATAGTAATGTGCAATGGGTAATTGTGGTGCTTCCCCTTTTTCGTCAAATCTTTGTCAAAGTAGGAAATAGTGAGTTCCCTACTTATGGACCCAATTATAGCATTCAGATCTTGAGAAGTAGTGGTTATAGGAACTTGGATTTGATTGAGAAGTTCTACCTGATTCTGACAGTGCTTGTATGAGGCCATAAGTAAACCCCATAAAGATATATTGGCTTGAGTCTTTTGTAGTTGCTTAAAGACCTCATCCTCTTCAGTAGGTGTTTGTTGGGTGGCTTTGTTCAAGGCTTCTATTAGGTTGTATGTCTCCAAATGTGGGGGTTTGAAGTGTCTCCCCCCATGTGTAGATGTTAGGCCATTTGATTGGGGTTCAAAGTGTCTCTCCCCATTTGTAGGTATTGGGTTGTTTGATCGGCGTTCGAAGTGTCTCCCCACATATGTTGGTGCTTGGTAATTTGATTGGGGTTTGAAGTGCCTCCCCCCATTTGTGGATGTTGGGTAATTTGTTTGGGGTTTGAAGTATCTCCCCCCATTTGTGGATGTTGGGTAATTTGTTTGGGGTTTGAAGTATCTCCCCCCATTTGTGGATGTCAAGTAATTTGTGGTTTCAGTTACATCTTCACTCCATATCTTATACCCTGCAGTGGATGTCATACCCATCAATTCTTCCCATGTCATCATAAAGCATTCAGGTAGGTCATAAATCAATTCAAACGGGTCCTCTTCACCTTCCTCTTCAGTCATCAAGCAATTAATATTGGTCCTCTCCCAAAATTGTGGTTGGGCAATGGATTATTAGTGATGCTAGGCCTTGTAGGCTGTGCAATCACATTATTGTCTATTAGGTCTTAAATTGCATAACAAAGGCCAAAACACTTGTCAATATCATGGCCAGGGCTTTGGTGGTAAGCACATCTCTTAGTCATATCAAATCTTGCGGGCAATGGGTTTAGGATTGGTCTTGGATCTAAGGGCTTTAGTAACCCCTTTGCTTTTAGTTTTTCAAACACTTGACTCATAGGCATATATAACTCATGAAATTCCTTCCTAGGCCTTGGAGGCGGCCCTTGTGATATTGGCATGGAGGCAATGGGAGCAATAAGTTGATAAGGATCATTTTTGTATATATTAGAAACTTCTGCAGTTTTAGGACTAGATCCTAAATTCTTTTTAAACCTTGGTGGGTCCTCATTCTTTATAGTGCCATTATTTATTGCATCCTCAATTTGGGTTCCAGCAGCAATTAAAGCTTTAAAATTAGGAAAATACTGGGCAAACAAATATTTTATGGTATACAGGCAATAATTTTTTTACAGTCATGGTCAATTGCTCTTCTTCACTTGGCCTATTCATCATTTGTGTTGCCTTGGACCTCCATTTGGTGATGAAGGTAGAGAAAGATTCTTTCGGCTCTTGCTTCGTGGTCTCCAAATCTCTCCTTGTTACATCCACTTCTATGTTGTATTTGTATTGATTGTGAAACTCACGGCAGATGTCCTCCCAACTCCTTGCTCTAGCATCATCTAGGTTAAGGAACCACCTAAGAGCGGCTTTAGTCAGGGTGTTTTGGAACATTTAAGCAAGTATTTCTTTAGTTGCTCCTAGGGGCTGCATGGCCCTCTTATACATCTTCAAATGGGACTTTGGGTAGCCAGTCCCGTCGAACTTGTCTAAATTTGGCATCTTGAACTTGGGAGGCAATCTTACATTGGGGAAAAGTGAGAGTGATTGGTATTCCATGAGGTCCTCCATCTTGCGAGCTCTTGATGACTTGAATAATTCAGTATAATTCATCACTTCTCAACTTTAAACTTTAGTCTAATTTTATTTATTTTTGTTAATTTTAGACTTCATTATTGTTATTTAAATTTTATTGCAGATTTGAAGGAAATGAAGATTTAACCAAATAAAAGAGACGTGAAGCAGCTAGAGAGAATATTGGGCTGAAAAGAGCAAGGTTTTTGGGCTGAACAGAGAGCAAGGTTTTGGGCTGAAGAGAGGAACGTGTTGGGCTGAAAAAGGGCAACACGTTTGGAGAAAAGGAGAGGCGCTAAAAACAGAAAAAGAAAAAGGGGGTGCTGAAACAAAAAAGAAAAGAAGCTGTGGAGGCTGAACTGAAGGAGAAGACGCTGAAACAAGAGAAAAACGCTGAAACAGAGGGGTTGAAATAGAGGAAAAACCCTGAAAGAGAGGGCTGATGTTGAAAGAGAGGCTGAAGCAGAAAAGGAGAGGCTAAAGCAGAATGAGAGGAGAAGAAGTTGCGGAGGCTGAAGGAGATTTTTTGCATTCATTTTTTCCTTCAAAACTTCTCAGAAACATTATGGTGAATTCGTTTCTGTTGAGTTTAATTTTCAGCATGAACTAAATTTTCTTTATTCTAGGAAAACGATGTAATCTAATTCCGAACTATGCTTGCTTTTCCATGTTAATTTGAATTAATTCTCTTCATGTTTGTCTGATTTATTCTGAGCCTATTACTTCTAGTTAACCAGCCATTAATTAGATGATTTTGATCTTGTGATTTGCTGTCGAAAGAGGGAATTATAGGATAGATCTTGAATATTTCAGCATAGGTAAATATAGAGATCGAAGGACTTGTATGAACCAGTGTAGTATTAAAATCATTGGTCTTAATGTTTTCTTGCTTTATTAAATTGCATACTCTTGTGTAAATTGATGAACAAGAATGTTTCCAATTGATTGTCAAAAGAGGCTTTTGGATGTTTTTTGGAGATTGCTAACAAACAGAGAGAATTAAATTCAATTAGCTAGATGAGTAAAGCATAGTGAGGGATTAGGTGAAATCGATTTCCTAGAAGTCTTCTTCCCATTAATTTGATTTTCGAGCATTATCATTCTTTTCCTCTGCGTATTTTCTTTAATTTGATTTTATTTTAAATTCCAATTACAACAACCTTAGTGACTTCTCTAGATAAAATCGAGATTAGCATAATTTTGGTATTTGTCAAAAGTAAGTTACCAATCCCTGAGGACGATACTCTTCTCATCACTTTACTATAAAACTACAATACTGTGCACTTGCAGTTTTGCACCGATCAGCTCTCTTGATCATCTCTTCCATCTTGTTTATCCTCTTATTGATCTTCTTCTCACTCTCCATTTTTTGAAGGATTATGGTCAACCTTGTTCTCCTCTTAGTTACTCTTCAGGTTTTGAAACTATTGCACCATTAGATTCATGTCCTCCCTCAACTGGATTTGACTAGCTACCATGGTGTTGAGTAGCTCTTGAGTGTTCATGGGTTCTTAAGTGTTCGGATGTTCTCCCTCTTCTGCCATAGTGTTTGTATCTTCAGACTTCTTGTGGCTTGAACTGTCTTGCAGGTCGAATATGGGATTGTGATGTTGCAGCAGTGGAGTGTCTTCTATGCTCATAGGCTTCAGTACCATGATGGAAGTGATGGGTTTGGAACTGGAACTGCTAGCTTGAGTGTTGGTCTTGGGTTCTCTTTGGAGTCTTCCCTCTAATCTTGACCAAATTCTTCCCTAAGAACAGGCTTGGTCGGGTTAATCTAAGCTAGGTCCCTATCTACATCAATTAACCAACCAAACAAACACACGCAACATGCAATGCAATTTTAACATGGACCGGCCTAAGGGTAGGTTCTAAGTCATTACATTGTAGGGTGGGGTTGTTGTTTTATTGTTTCTCATAGCTAGGATGTTACTCCTCCCAACTTGTAATGTAATGAACATTGTGTTGGTCTGAACGGCATGGTCTATCCTTTATAGTCAACAAGAATTGATCCAGTGACTTTGGGCTATAAGTTGGTGAGTTCACCACTGGGTACCCGAATCTGATGAAGACCAGTGATCCATGGTTACTACCACCATATTGTTGAGATGGGTGCATAAATAGTTGTTGTTTTGATGGCATACACTATGACAATTAGGGAAAACTTTCAACAATCAACATGGCAACACAAACAAAAATATCATACAAAAATCTCAAGACATAAATTAACAAACAAACAACAATATCATGCAAAAGACAAGGGTATATAATTGGTCACTCAAGTCTAACAGGAAACTTAGCCCTCGACATCCCCAATGGAGTCGCCACTGTGAGAGACCGCACTTCTTGAGAGGGTGCTCTCAAAAAAGAGATTTGGGTGCTTTTAAGGGCACCTCTCTTTTTGGGTAAATGGTGTTGAGTCGCCACTTTTTTTTTTTAATGCAAAAAAAAAAAAAAAAAAAAAAAAAAAAAAAAAACTAATACAAAATACATATTTAGAAATGCTTTGAATATTATTGATTGAATAAAGAATAGTACAACTTTGGTAAATTAAACCTTACAATGCTTTGGGTCTTAGTTACAATCTTTGTAAAAGAATACAAAGCTTTCGGTCCTAGTTACAATCTACCAAAATTAAAGAAAGACAAAACACTAATCTACCTATCCAAAAACCCTAAGCTCAGGGGCTAGGTTACGGAATGGAAAGGTGTTAGAAACCCATTCCGCCTAGACAGAGTCTGGTCTTCTAGAAGCTAATGACCAATATACCCTTTTTTGCATGATGTGAATGACATGTTGAACATACATGACAGACACTTGACTAAAATTAATTCAAATAAATTTACCTTATGAATGTGTCCTCTTTTTTTAGAAAATTCATATCTGTTTTGTGTATAAAAGAAAATTTGATTTGTAAAGAAAGATCAAATCTGTTTTTATGTTAAAAAAAATAATAAATAAAAAAAAGAATGAGATTTTTGTTAAAAAATATCAAATCTGTTTTTGTGTAAAATTAAACAAGGGTGATTTTATCAAGAAAAATCAGATTTTTTTTATGAATAAAAGGAATAAGATTATGTAAAAAATTATCAGATATGTTTTTGTGTCAAAGTAAAAAAAGTGATTTTATCAAGAAAAATCAAATCTGTTTTTTATGAATAAAAAATAATAAAAAAGCTTTTTGAAAGAGGATCCACATTCATACGATGAATTTATTACACATGCATCACATTCATAAAAAATAAAAAATAAAAAAAAAAGCTACAACCTAGCTTTCAGTCCTTTCATTGAATTTCAAAATCTACAATTTTGTAACTAAGAAAAAATTTTCTAAAAAAAATCAGTTCTGTATTTAATGAAAATACAGATCAGTTTTGAATTTAGAAAAAATCAGATCTGTATTTACTGAAAATACAGATTAGTTTTTGGTTTAGAAAAAAAAAATCAAATCTAAAAGATCAGATCAGTTTTTGGTTTAAAAAAAATCAGATCTGAAAGATCTTATCAATTTTTTGGTTCAGAAAAAAAAATCAGATCTGAAAGATCAGATCAGTTTTTTGGTTTAAAAAAAAATCAGATCTGAAAGATCAGATCAGTTTTTGGTTTAGAAAAAAAAAACCATATCTTAAAGATCAGGTCAGTTTTTTGGTTTTAAAAATCAAATCTGAAAAATCAGATTAGATTTTGGTTTTAAAAAAAATCAGATCTGAAAGATTAAATCAATTTTTGGTTTAGAAAAAAAAAAATCAGATCTGAAAGATCAGATCAGTTTTTTTATTTAGTAAAAAAATCAGATCTAAAAGATCAGATCAATTTTTTGATTTAGAAAAAAATCATATCTAAAAGATCAGATCAGATTTTGGTTTAAAAAAAATTAGATCTGAAAGATCATATCAGTTTTTGGTTTAGAAAAAAAATCAGATCTGAAAGATCAAATCAGTTTTTTGATTTAGAAAAAATTTAGATCTAAAAGATCAAATCAGTTTTTGGTTTAGAAAAAAATCAAATCTGAAATATCAGATCAGTTTTTTTTAGTTTTTAAAGAAATCTTTGATAGACATTAGCAAACTTTGAAATTTAAGAAAGAAAACCACAATAAACAATCATCTAAGAACATGCTAAAGAAAAATTCAAGCAGAACATGGTAATTATACATTAAGAGCAAGAAATAATAAAACATGTTAAACATATTCATGCATCATCAACAAAACTAATGGAGAAGAGAAGAAAAGAATACCTCTTGCATAAGCGTGCTGTGCTGTTCTAGTTGAAAGAATATTTTAGGATTCAAAGAAATTTATTCAACTCTTTGAAGCCTAAAATACTCTACTTACAAAAAAGAAATTCCAAAGGCTAGAGCCTCCAGAATGTCTTTAACGTAAGGGGATTTGAAAAATCAAAAGAGAAGAGCCAGAAAGAGGGGGGGTTAGAAAGTGTAAAAAAGTGTGCTGAATTTTGAGAGGCACCCTCTATTTATAGAGGTTGGAATGCTTTAAAAGATTAGCTGAATGATCAGATACGAATTGGGACGCATCCTTATCTCTAAAAAATTGAAAAGGGTAGGGCTTATCTCAATCCAAGAGTCCTTGAGTCGAGCCTCGAGTTTGTGCCAATCGGCACTTGAGAAGTGTCGATCAGCTCTTGGGAAATGCCGATAGGCACTTTTCTTGTGCCAATCAGCACTCCAAAAGTGCCGAATGGTCCTCTTGGCTACCGGACCCGCGTTTGAATTTTGATCCAATTTGGACTCCTTTTTTTAGGGTTTTTGAGCCAGGATATGCACTTAGACGCATTTTTAATCCTTATTCTAAAAATTAATCCCCTTTTCTGGATATTCAAGTCTTTAAAGTGATAATTATCTTGTAGATAAACACTCCAAAAAAAGTCTTGATTATCCACAATTTCTTTGTTATATGATTATCCACTTTATTCCCATGCAAACAAGTCTATTTTTAACACTAACTAACAACCAAACACAAAATTATTTAATTAATTTTAATTGTCCAACCAATTAGGATTAATTTAAATTAATCATGCGTGGTTGGTTCCACCTAAACAAAATGCATGCAGACCGTGCAAACTTGATCATGCGATATCTTCCAATCCGACGGTCCGATTTGGAAATCGGACATGCCGTCATGACCGTTAGAACCTCAAGATCATTTTTATGATATGACTTGAATGAATTAATGCATGTAATACAACTCTAAATTTTGGGTATATGAATGGTCACTCTAGTCATCTTCCTAGATTAAATTATGGTTGCGAAATCAAGTGTCTACACAAGGATAATGAATTGATGATCTTTTCTTATATTTTTTACACCATAATAAATTATTTAGTGAAAATTTTGTTCATTAGAAACTAGACGTTTAGGGATTCAAAACAAATATAAATTTCACCTAATTTGGATTTGAAATGAATGAGATATGTCCATTTGAAGTTCACACAACTGTGTTGTTACTACAAAATATTGGTTCTACAACAGGGTTTTTTTCCCGGCGGTTTTGAAAACCCCCAATATAGGAAACCTACAACAGCGTTTTTAGAAACTGCCATAATAAGTTGACCTATTACGGCAGTTTAAAGCCAGCACTTTTTAAACCATTGCTATAGATACCCTACATGTTATTGAGAGTTCTCTCAAGTCTCAACCCTTAGTCCCTTACTACATTCCCACTCAACCGAAACTACATCAAATAGCAAATCGACTTTGAAGGTTTTCTAAATTAACCTGATGAACCAACCCTCTTGTTGCACGCGTTTAGAGGAGAGGGGTTGTCATACTACTATCCTTTTGAGAGCAAACCTTCTTTACTTCTTAAGCCAAAATAGTCATAATTAACAAATTTTTTATATTAAAAAAAATCCTAAGTATTTTCCTTGTGAGTTCCTTCCAAAGTTTCTTTTAGTGGATTTCTCATTCAAACCACATAAGTTTTTAACCCTTACCAATGAATTCACTAGTGTGTCCTCCCAAATGTTTCTTTAGAGTATCAGACTTCTATTGGTTGTGGATGAGTGCGATTGTGGAGGAGAGTTTTGAAGAAGAATTTTAGAGTTCTGGGGCCACTGAAATGAGGGTTGAATGAGTTATTTGTTAAGGTTAAAAATTTTCTAAGACTATAAAGATTTTGTGAGTATAGACTAATTTTAATTTTTAATAAAATTTTAAAAAAATCATTTTAAAATTTATTAAAACTATTTTATAATAAACTTTAATTAAAATATCTTTTTTAAATTTAAATTTGGTAGGGGAAAAAACACTAACTCTAACTAATAAAATTGGTTAATAAAACAACTTTTCTTTGAAAATGGCGGTTTGGTTGAAGGCAATGAGGTTTTTAGTCTGTGTATGATTGAGGAAGGTGATGGCTATAAAGTGGTGTTGATGGTGGTTCAAAGTGGTTGCGATGTTTCTATTAGAATTATGGTTAAGTGATTAAATTTATCATTTCCTAATAGCTTAAACTTTTAGAACAATCGGTAATTTAACATAGTATCGAGCAAGAGGTCCTGAGTTCGATCATTTCTCCTCCACTCTACCTCCCATTAAGATTCTCACGTGTTGGGTCTTACCTATTAAAATGTAGTTTCAAGCCACATGTGAGGGGGAGTGTTAGAATTGTGTAGTTAAATGATTAAATTTACCATATCTCAATAACTTAAACTTTTGGAACAATCAATAATTTAACATGGTATCAAAGTAGAAGATCCTAAGTTCAATCCTTGTCTTCACTTTGCCTTCCATTTAAAATGTTAAATTCTCACTTGTTGGGCCTCCACTTATTAAAGGGAAGTTTAGGCCCACAAGTGAGGGGAAGTGTTAGAATTATGTTTAAGCGATTAAATTCATCATCTCTTAATAGTTTAAAGTTTTGGGAAAATCGGCAATTTAATAGTTTCTTGTGTTGAGAGAGAGGTTGTGTGGTAGGTTTATAGTGGTTTTTGGTTGCTAAAAAAATGAAGAAATAATAAACCAACAATTTTTTTTTTTTAAATCAATCTAGTTGGAGCACCTTTTTAGTTGCCTGTTTAAGAATAACTCTTTAAAAAAATAAAAACTAAAAACTAATCAAAAACCATACAGAGGAACACATTACCACATAGAAAATATAGGTGGATTCTCGAGGTGCTGAAAGTTTCTCTGCGGTGGCGAGGCCTAGTGCTCTAGCTCTACCTTCTCTCCCACTGTAGAATAGATTGTCCCTTCTTTTTTGAAGGTGTCCATAGTATCCTTGGGATAACACTTATTCCTCGGCTTGTTGGGTTTTTTTTTTTTCAAGGGTATAAGGAAACAGGTACCAGCTTTATCAGTCCAATTTCTGTCAATCCCATGGACGATCTAACGCAATCATGGAACCGTTTTCCTCTTTTAGAGAGAGAGGGTCCGGGTTGCTGCCTTACCAATGAGGATAGTACCATAGAATTCTCTATTGCAGCAAAACTCCTAACTAAAAGAGCTCTTAGTGTCGAAGTTCTTGCTCAAACTTTTAATCCACTATGGAGAGCTCAAAATGGCTTCAAGATTCAGAATATCGGTTACCATAGAATACTTTTCACTTTCGATAATAAGGATGATGTAGACAGAATCCTATCAAGTGAACCACTGAGCTTCGACAAACATTTGGTGGTTATGCAACGATACGATAGCGATATGTCCATCCAAGATCTCAAGTTTGAAAAGACAACTTTTTGGGTTCAAATTCATGGCATTCCGCTTAGGTACATGACTTTAGAGGCGGCAGTAAAAATTTGTGACGTTGTGGGAGATGTACTTCAGCCGAGTCCAAGTCTCAATGGACATATCATTGCCCCTATGCCATGGTCGCCTTATCTCCCTAAACAATAAGAAACAGGTTTGGGTTTCTTTTAAATATGAAAGGTTACCGAATATGTGTTACTAGTGTGGTCGGCTTACCCATGACTATAAAGATTGTGAGCTCTGGATTGAGAGTGAATGGACATTATGCACTGATCAAAAGGAGTTTAGGCCGGATGTTTGAGCACCTCCATTCATTCTCTCAAAGAAACATGTGCTGACTATTCTAGGATTTTTGAAAGTTTTTGAGCTTGGAGGTGTTTAACAATGGTGAAGAAATTAATACCAGAAAAGCAAAGAGAAAGAGAGAGAGAAAAGAGAATTTCTGAGAAAATGAATGAATTGATTATACCAAGCTTAAAGCTAATACATAACACAGAGCTCTTATTTGTAGAGCCCGAGAATACATATAAGACTAAAATTCTAGAAGCTTAATCATAACCGTTTTGTAACAACCCAAAATAACCATCTCTGATAATCAAGGAAGGCAATTATGATCAAGTCTGTAACTTCCCTCAGCCTTGAGTTCTGGGAACAATAGATTGAGTCTTGAACCTGGAGGCTTGAATTAGTGAAGAAGATGATGTCAAAACGGTGACGTTTGTGTTAATGAAAATGCATCGTTTCCACCAACATGTGTTCACTCCTTTTATTAAGCACACCGTTTTACTAACAGTCATTTAATCATACGACACCGTTTTGAGTCTATTCAATTTACCGTTGGAGAAGTAGCCATTAGACTTCTTCTTCTTCACTGTTCTCAGATTTCAAAGATTGCTTGTGCTCTGTCTTCAACGTTTGCACATTATCTCTAACATCCCCCCTCAAAACCATGGGGTCAACAAACACCATGATTTTGGATCGGAGATAAACAAATTGAGAAGTAGAGAGACTTTTAGTGAAAATGTCAGCTAATTGATCCCCAGTAGCAATATATTTCACTTGAAGGTCTTTGCGCAAAACCCTCTCTCGAACAAAATGATAATCAACCTCCAAATGTTTGGTGCGGGCATGGAAGACAAGATTAGAGGCAATTGCTAAGGCAAAGACATTATCACACCAAAGTTTGGGAGCAGTGGGAAGAAAAATGCCCAGATCCTTGAACACGTGTCGAAGCCAGCATAGTTCAGCAGCTGTAGAAGCCAAGGCACGGTACTCAGATTCTGTAGAAGATCTGGACACAGTATCTTGCTTCTTTGCACTCCAAGTAATAGGGTTGTACCCAAGATAGGCAATAAAGCCAGTAGTAGAACGTCTATCAAAAGGGTCACCTACCCAGTCTGAGTCAGAAAATGCAAAAAGAGAGATAGGACCAAGTTGAAGAAGAATTCCAAAATTGAGAGTGCCAGTGATGTATCTAATGTTGGGAAATTTAGACCCCGGTTAATAGAATTAACAAGTTTTAAACCCAGGTTGTTAATTAAATTTATTATGAATCAAACTTGTTAAAACAAACAAATATCAATATCAAGTCAAAATCATGCAGCAGAAAAAATAAATAAGACAAGATATGATGACCCAGGACAACCAATGAAACAAACTAGTTTCACAGTAAAAAACCTGGGAGGAAACCTTCCCGAAAAGCAATCCATTATAGTAAAGAGAAGTTTCAGATCTAGTACAAAACTTTTGTCCCTAGACTCTACAATCCCCGTAGATGAACTCACAGTAGAAACATTCTACCGCTTCAAAACCTCTGAACTCTTCAATATATGAACGCCACCCTTTGTGTTGCACGGATCCCAGTACGTGACTAACTCCTTTGCACGAATCCCAGTACGTGACTCACTCACCAACTTGAGGAAGAAGAATGTTGGCTGCAAAGTTATTCACTTCATCAACAATGAAGATCAAGAAGCACTTGGTTACAAAACCCTAAGGCGCAAAGACGCAGTAGCTTCTTTTTGAGAGAATAAGGCATCGGTCACCTTTTGCATATGTTCTCCTTGTATTCTCTTATGTGACGGCCTCTAAAATAAGCCTTATATAGGTCTAGGGTTGTGAGAAAAGAAACTCTACACAAATACAAAAGCTTGGCCCAAAAATCAGATCTGAAAATTCTGATTTCCGTAACCTCGATAGATAGCTAGGTGTCGAGGAGGTGTCGAGGGGACAGGAGCTTTCTCGATCGATCCACCAGCTGTCGAGAAGGTGTCGAGATTGCGATAAGAAAACACCTTAAGAGCTCGATAGATAGCCAACTGTCGAGAGGTGTCGAGAAGTTGTAGGGCTATCTGTCCACAGGTGTCGAGCTATCTGTCCAGCTTTAATGAACACCTTTTCTTCACTTGTTTCTTGGTCCAATCTTCATGGCTTTAATACTAGACTTGAACAACATGTTCCTTGAAGTATTAAACACATCTTAGATCTACCTAATTATAAGTAAAGTGCGTTTTGTCAAAGAATTAGCCAACTACATAAAATATGTCCTTAACATCTAAGAATGCGTTTTGCAGCAGTAAGGTGAACATCCGTAGGAAAGGACATAAACTGACAGACTTGATGTACAGCAAAACTCAAATCAGGTCTTGTGAAGGTCAAGTAATGAAGTGAACCAACCAGGCTGTGATATTCATGGGGATTAGAGAGTAGAGAACCTTCATTTGGCACCAACCTAAGATGAGGAGCACAAGGAGATCTAGCAGGTTTGGAAGACTGCATTTGGAGTTTGAGGAGCAAGTCTTGAGCATATTTGGTTTGAGTAAGCAATAAGCCCTTGGATAATCTGGTGATTTGGAGGCCAAGAAAATAGTGAAGAGGACCCAAATCTTTAAGTTCAAAAGCTTGACTAAGTTGAGCCACCAAGGTGTCCAAGAACTTAGGATTGTTGCCAGTGATGACAATGTCATCCACATAGACTAAGAGATAAACCACAAGCTTGCCATGCTGAAGAATGAACAGGGAGGAGTCAGCAAGAGAAGCTTGAAACCCCATGTGCAAGAGCTAGGTTGAAAACCTCTCAAACCAGGCCCTGGGTGCCTATTTAAGTCCATAAAGAGACTTCCAAAGTCTACAAACATAGTTGGGACAAGAAAGGTCAATATACCCAGGAGGCTGCACCATATATACCTCTTCCCTTAAATGACCATGAAGAAATGCATTTCTAACATCCAATTGTCTTAAAGGCCAGTCAAATTGAACAGCAAGGGAAAGAATGATTCTAACTGTAGGAGGTTTGATGACAGGACTGAAAGTTTCTTCAAAGTCCACACCATATTGTTGATGAAAACCCTTAGCAACCAATCTAGCCTTGTACCTATTGATACTGCCATCACTGTTGAGCTTGAGTTTGAAGACCCACTTGCAACCAACTACATTCTGAGAAGGAGAAGGAGGGACTAAAGACCAAGTCCCTTTTCTTTGTAAGGCAGCAAACTCCTCATCCATGGCAGCACACCACTGAGGATATTGGACAGCAACCTTATAGGAGGGAGATTTAGTCAAGGTATAATCTGGCTTAAAGGCCTTAGAAGGCTTGGAGGGCTTTGCAGGTTTGACCACTAACTGAGGTCCATCAGTACGTGCTTGAGCAACAAAAGCCTTTGGCTTAAAAGTGCCAACCTTAGACCTTGTAACCATTGAATGAGTATTAGTAACAGAAGGAACCTGAAACATGGAGGTCACTTGTGGAGCAATAGGACAGACAGGAGAGATGGGTGTAGGTATGGATAGGGTTAGATTAGGTTGTGATATAGAGGAAGTAGAGCCAGAAGTAGGGACAGTGGTGACTAATGGTGTAGTGACTGGTGTAGGAATAGGATTAGAAACTGATGCAGGAACCTATGCAGTAACATGGGTATTGGCTGGTGCAGTAGCAGATGCAGGTACAGGATCAGTAGGGATAGAAGTCATGGTAATAGATGCAGGAGTAGGAAAAATAGGTTGGGATGGGAAGGATGAGTGTGCAGTAGTGGTATCTGACACAGGAAACAAAAAAGAAGATGTGGAAGATTTTGCAAGATGTGGGGCAGTGGGATTAGAGGCTAAAGACAAGGAGGGAAGAAAGTCATGTTCATTGAATAAGACATGTCTAGAGATATAAATCCGAAAGGTAATAGGGTTTAAACAAATGTATCCTTTGGTATAAGGAGGGTAACCAAGGAAGATACAAGAGGTGGTGTGGGGTTGAAGTTTGTTGGAATTGTACGGTTTAAGCAAAGGAAAACACACACAGCCAAAGGTATTTAGATGGGAAATGTCAAGTTTAGTTTTAAATAACAATTCCCAAGGAGTTTGATTGTCAAGGGTGGGTGTAGGAAGTCTGTTAATAATATGGACTGCTGTGGATCTGGCATAGGACCAGTATGAGGGTGGTAGTTGGGAATATGATAACATAGTTAAAGCACATTCAACCAAGTGCCTGTGTTTTCTCTCAGCTACCCGATTTTGCTGAGGTGTATGAGGACAGGTAAGATGCTGGATAATACCATTTATGGAACAAAACCTTTTAAACACATTTGAAGTAAATTCACCACCTCTATCAGTTCTCAAAATTTTGATTCTAGAGTCAAGTTGATTTTCTATTGTAGCTTTAAAGTATTTAAAAACTTCAAACACATCAGACTTGAACTTTAAAAGAAAAAGCCAGGTAAATTTGGAGTAATCATCCACAAAAACAACATAATATTGAAAATCATTAATAGAGGTGGTGGGTGCTGGACCCCAAACATCAGAGTGAATCAGTTCAAGAGGTTTAGAAGCTGTAAAACTAGATTTATCAAAAGGTAATCAATGCATTTTACCATTGAGACAGTGTTTACAATGTGTAATAGAATCATTGATTGGTAAAATACAAGATGCATCAATTGAAGAAAGTACAGTGGTAAGCACTTTATTACTGGGGTGTCCTAGCCTATGATGCCACAGTAGCCACTTGTTAACCTTGTTTACATGAAAAGCAGTAGAAAAACAGGAAGATTGAGCAGACTGAGGAGATGGTGAGACTGAAGGATAGTGGAAAGCATTTGGCTTGAGGAAGTTCCTTGAGTAAATTGGATAGACTCCATTTTTACTCAAGCCCCTGTAGAGGAGTCTCCCCGTAGGTATATCCTCAATTTTCTATTCATTTGCATCAAAGTGACAAGAGCAATTATTGTGAAGGCAAAATTTGTGAACAGAAAGGAGATTCATGGCTATCCTAGGAACATGTAAAACATCTTTAAGAATGAAGTTGTGATATTTAGTAGGAAGGGTAGTGTTACCTATATGATTGATTGGTAGAGCTTGACCATTGCCCACAATGACTGTTCAGGTCCTTTATATTGAGATTGAGTTGCAAGGTTTACTAACAGTCATTTAATCATACGACACCGTTTTGAGTCTATTCAATTTATCGTTGGAGAAATAGCTGTTAGACTTCTTCTTCTTCACTGTTCTCAGATTTCAAAGATTGCTTGTGCTCTGTCTTCAACGTTTGCACATTATCTCTAACAATTTTATGCTGCCAAGAAAATCAATTGCGAGGCTTTAGCCCAGTCTCAGCCTGCTGGCAGTACCACTGTGCCAGAGCATTCAAAAAGTCCAATTGGGAGTCACACAACTCCTAACAGTCCCATATCGGTACGTTACGCTAGAGGAGTTAGCTTTCAAGCCGAGATAATGGATTTCACGCTATTAGTGAATCACACGATTGGTAACGCTAGCAATGAAAATATTCAAACAAAGGTAACGAGTGCAACGCAATCAGTAACTCCCGTGATTATGGGAGAATTAAATGCTGCTAATTCAATATTAACGGTGGAATAACTTCTCAAGCAGCATTTGAAACTCAACTGAAGGAAATTGATGAGGAGTTGATGAGGTTTAATGATTCGGGCCTGAATCAGTTAAAATTCTTTGGTCCACAGCCACGTGCTAAAGTAAGTGAGTCAATTAACCTGGCTGCTAAACCACTTAGTGAGCCACGTGACCAAAAAATTCCCACCAGGGTTTCCAAACATCCAACCCAGCTACGAGTTCTCCCTACCTAGACACGCAGACACAAGGAACCTAAGAAATCTAAGAAAGGCACAAGCAACTAAACCATTTAGGTGACCAACCAGAACAACTCAAACAAGAAACTAAACCTAGTTGCAATTGTTGAACAATCAGACCCACCTTTAAAACGTCATCATGTTCTTTAGACCGATGAGGGTGCATCTTCTATATTGGTGGAGGCTGATCATCAACCCCACCAACAACAATGAGTTACATAGCATGGAACTGTCGTGGACTTGGGAACCTATGTACAGGAAGAGAGCTTGTAGAGATCATACAGGCAAAAGATCCCTCTATCATGTTCTTGGCCAAAACACTGGTAGATGATGCTAGGCTGGAGATTGTACAAACTAATATTGGTTTTGATCTTCGTTGGGTGGTTCCGAGAGAAGGCAGAGGTGGTGGATTGGTTCTTTTTTGGAAGTCAACGATTAATCCGACCATCAAAGACTCCAACAAGACTTAAATTGATGCTTTCATTGACAAGAGTTCAAAGAACGAATGGAAATTAATGGGGTTTCTATAGGGAACCCAAGATAGCGAGGAGATTTGAAGCAGGGAATAAACTCAGGAATCTTAACACACATCTTGAAACACCATGGTTATGCATGGGTGATTTCAATGAGATTATCAGACTTAATGAGAAAGTTGGGGATGCAGTTAGACCCCACAATCAAATACAGCTATTTCGAGATGTAATCGATGAATGCAAGTTCATGGATTTGGGCTTTGTGGGACTGAAATTTACTTGGAGTAGGCACTTTGAAAATGGCAACTCAATTTAGGAAAGACTGGATAGGGGCTTGGCTATGAACAATTGGTTTCTGAAATTTCCTGGATCAAGGGTCCATCATATATGTTGCAACTCATCTAATCACTGCCCCCTTTATGTTACTTTTTTAGATTTAGTACCGCCAACTCATAAGAGATTGTTCTGTTTTGAGGAGATGTGGCTATTATATATTGGTTGTGAGGAGATTGTTTATTCGGCCTGGAATAGTACGAGTTGTTTAGAGGGGAATCCAAACATTCTAGCTAAGGTCGATATTGTTGGGTAAGGCCGAGGAGGCAATTTGTAGTGAAATAATAATTGGGTTAGGCAGCTGAAAGGTGAAATTAACGTGCTTTTAGATAGGGAAGCAACGATGTGGTCCCAACATTCTCGTTTGTTGTGGGCAAAGGAGGCTAACAAAAATACTAAATAATTCCATAGTAGAGCAATTAAAAGATACCAGAGAAATCTAATTGAAGGCATTAGAGATGATCAAGGTAGGTGGCATGCTCATCCGGAAGATATATCCTCAATCCTGGTTAAGTATTATTAGGACCTTTTCTCTTCTTCTAGGCAGCAAGTTTCAAACAATGTGTTGGAGTGTGTTCCACATGTTATTACTAAGAAGATGAATTCCTCCCTTTGTGCTGAATTCTTGGAGAGTGAAGTTGGGGCTGCCTTACAACAAATGGCTCCTCTCAAAGCACTCAGCCCGGATGGTATGCCTCCGCTTTACTACCAACACTTTTGGGGTACAGTCAACAACAATGTTACATCCTCCATTATGTCTTAGTTGAATTCAGGTACTTTACCATCACCTCTAAATCATACATTTATTACTCTTATTCCCAAGACGAATTCCCCTAAGAATGTTCACCAGTTTCGACCCATCTGTCTTTGTAATGTGCTGTATAAAATTTTCTTCAAAGTCCTTGCCAACCGTTTGAAAAACATCCTTCCTAAAATTATTACCGAGCATCAATCGGCCTTCCCCAAGGATAGATTGATCTTCGATAATATTTTGGTGGCTTTTGAGACCCTACATTAATTACAAAAATATAATTCCAGAACCCATGGTTTTGTGGCATTGAAATTAGACATGAGTAAGGCTTATGACCGAGTTGAATGGACTTTTCTTGAAGAGATAATATGAAATATGGGTTTTAATGATAGATGGATCAACTTAATTATGGTTTGTGTCAAGTCAGTGACTTACTCTATTTTGTTGAATGGTGAACTGTGTGGCTTGATCCAACCTACCAGAGAGATTAGGTAGGGAGACCCCCTTTCTCCCTTCCTTTTCTTGCTCTGTACTGAATGGTTGAATGGGCTGATAAAAAAAGGCTGATATGGAAGGTGATATTCATGGCTTTTCCTTGTGTAACCCATCTGCTCTTTGCAGATGATTACTTACTTTTTTGCAGGGCAACCATGGAGGAATATAGTAATGTTTTAGAGATCCTGAATATGTATGAAGGGTTCTCTGGGGAAAAAGTGAATAGGAGCAAAACAGTCCTTTTCTTCAGCAAATTCACATCGGCTGAAATGAGATCCACCATTAAAGGAGCATTGGGTGTGCAGGAGATAATGCAATATGAAAAATATCTGGGTCTTCCATCTCTAATTGGGAAAGGAAAAAAGGCAAGCTTCAGCTACATAAAAGAAAGGGTGTGGAGAAAGTTGCAAGGTTGGGAAGGAAAGTTACTCTCTCAAGCCAATAGAGAAGTTTTGATAAAATCTGTTATTCAAGCTATTCCTACATACACTATGGGGTGTTTCAAAATTCTCTTGGGACTATACCATGAAATTGAGGCATTGATTAAAAAAATTTGGTAGGGACAAAGGGATGACCGTAGAAAGGTTCATTGGCTAAAGTGGGAAGAGATGACTAAATCGAAGACGATTGGAGGAATGGGCTTTAGAGATCTTGCTCTATTTAATGATGCTCTCTTAGCAAAGCAAGCATGGCAACTATTGCACAATAAAACATCCCATTTCTACAACGTGTTCAAAGCTCGTTTTTTCCCAAACATTGCTATTATAGAGGTAGCTGTATCAAGGTTGGGGTCATATGCATGGAGAAGCATCCTAAAAGGTAGAGACATTCTACAAAGAGAAGCAAGATGGCGAGTGGGAAACAGTGAGAAAATAAGGATTTGGTAGCATCATTGGCTGCCAAGGAAACACCCTCCACAAGTAATCTCTACTCCCATTGAATCTTTTGCAAACTCAACTGTTGACACCCCATTTTGCAACTCGCATTTAACCTCACATGGAATGTAAAAAGGTAATTTCACCTTGGAAATATGTATCTTGATTCTGGTCACTAGATCCTTAATCTCATTTCACCAAAATGATCTTGATATTGTAACGATCAAATCGACTGGTCATAAGCCCTAATCAAACCATCAGAATGTAAGCTATCATCAAATCAAGTTTTAATGGCCGAGATGCACTATCACAAATTGAGTCCGACTATATGTGATTATGAACAATTGATTCCAATTTATTATAATTATTATCAATTTGAGATTAATGACGTGTCATAATTTGATTGGTTAAGACTACATTTTATGGTAAGGTTGCACACACCTAATTAATTAGATAGTTAAACATTAATTATTCAATGAGTAATTTGTGCAATTATCTCTTAATTAGGGTAAATTTGGAACTAATTAAATCTGAAATAGGAGTGATTGGAGTCATTTAATGTTAATTGGGAGCTAATTTGGGATCTATTAATGTTAATTGTGCTGAAATCATTTTCTAACAAATGACCTCTGCTCACCATTTCGTTGATATCTCTCTGAATATTTTGAATCTATAAATGAGGTTAATTTTTTCAGAAACTAGACATCTAGGGGTTCAATTTGAGCACAAAAACGAGACAATTCCAGTCAGAATTGAATAAGATATGATTTTTTGAATTTTGCTTTACAAACTGTTATAGTAGTTACGAGAAAACCGAATTTTGCTTGCTCCTCACTCCCACCAATATCTACATTTAATGCACCAAATTTCTCCAAAAGCTAAAATGAGGTCTAGATTCATGATTCCTTGTCAACCCTCATTAAATGACCTTCCATTCTTATTTCCTCAACCACTACTATACAAACCCCCCTCCCCCATTCCAAAACACACAAAAAACCCCTCTCTTCCCCTCTCTTGAGTTCTAGTGAAGTTTAGTAGTCTTGTTATATCTTGATCTTCCTGAGACTCAAGGTATTGAGTGAGACTCACTCTTCTTCTCCTAACTCTTCTTTTCCTCCACCCTTAAGAGTTCTACCAAGAGTCTCCTCCTCCACCATATGGATCTTGCATGAAGGTATAATCCTTTTTCCTAACTTATTTTTTGTGTTGCCATGATGAGTATTTAGGATTAAAGTATGATAATAACTATTTAAATTCTCTTGAATATGTTTAAATGTTCTTATGTGTTCTTCATATGTTCTTGGTTGCTCATCATATGTTCATGCATAACACTAATTTCGATCTTAAATCCACATCAAAAACATGAAAAAGATGTTTGTTTAATAATTCTTTTAAATTCTTGAATTTAGGATATCACCATCTATACACATTCACTAGAATTTATTTTTCAATCCAAATGAAATGCTTAATAAATTGAATTAGAGTTTATCACATGCACACAATTTAAATTCAACATGCAAACTGATTGATAACATATTGGATGATATGATATGAATGTTAACCATCATAGTCTAAAATACCGGTTTCACCGAGCAAGGTGGGTGTCTAACACCTTCCCACCTTGTAACATATCCTCCGAACTTAGATCAAAGGTTGATAGACTAATGTTTATCCTTGTAATTTTTAATTTCTAGATTGTAATTAGGAAACAAAGTTATGTACTTTATCTTAGATTGTATCTTGGACCAAAGCCGTGTAATTTTTCTATGATCAATGTAAATTCAATTGAAAATTAATAAAATGAGGAATTTTTCAATTTTGGTTTTCTTATTTATCCCAATAATTAAATAAGTGACGACTCCATTGTAAAACCCTTAATTTAAAGGGAAAAATATAACTAGTCAAACCTTCATTTTGAGAAGCAATAACACAACTCCACCCATTCACGTGGGTTTGGCCCAACATCATAAAAAGGGGCCGGGGGAGCTATCTCTCACATCAACCATGGATTTATTAATAGATCCAAACTCAAGGCAATGGATCACGGAGGTGGTGGATGGATTATTTGCACCGGAAGAGGCAGAGATAATCAAGAATATGCCGTTCGCACATGGGGCCTTTGAAGATGTCCTATTTTGGCCTTATTCAGGCGATGGTAATTACAATTACAAGTCTAGTTATAGATTCCTTAAGGAGGAACCAGACTTGGTGGTTTCGCAGGAATTTTCAAGCCAAGAAAAGCATTTTTGGAAAGCTCCGTAGGCACTGAATCCGCCACAAAAGTTAAAGAATTTGCTATGGTGAGCTTGTCGTAATGCCATGCCAACGAAAGAAAGTCTTGTTCGACGGACCATCATCAATGACCCACTGTGTGACATTATGGATATGTTCAGAGCTCGATATGGTTTGGGCAAATACGATTCTTTGGGGTTTTCATAGGTCTACAACATTCCAGGATTTTAGAAAGCTACTGTCTTGGATGATAACACATGGCAGAAAGGTCAACCTCTTCGCTTATATTGTTTGGGCGGTCTAGACTCAACAGAACCAGGTCTGACTTTATAAACCGACCCAAGCTCTTCATCAGTTGCCTCAACTATCCAAGGAATAGCTGTCAGTGTTTTTATACTGCCAAATATCCTCACATGCTCAACCACACCTTGCAACTCAATTCAGGTGCCACTGGAAACTGCCATCTTCACCAAAATTTGTGAAAATTAACTTCGGCTAGGTGGTTTCTTCCGAATAGAAATCACTCTGGCATTGGGGTAGTCATTAGGGATACACGTGGGCTTGTAATTGCATCTTACTTGAGAAAATTACTTTATGCCTATAGTGGTGTTGAAGTCGAATCTTTGGCAGTGACAATGGCACTCTCATTTGCTTCAGATATTGGTATTTCAAGAGCTGTTCTTATGGGTGATTCATGGGAACTTTTCAAAGTTTTGACAGATGATGAACCTGCTCTAACTCCATATGGCTTGCTGGTTAACAATGGTAAGGTGCTCTCCAGAAATTTTGATCAATTACTTTACTCTCATACAATGAGAGAATGTAACTCTGTTGCTCATAGTCTAGCTAGATATGCTATAAACATACCATATTACATAGTGTGGATGGAGGATGTTTCACCACAATTTTTTTCTATTGTTCAAGCTTATTTAGATGGCTTAAGTTAATAAAAATTCCTAATTTTCCTTCTTAAAAAAAAAAAAGGAACACATTACCACAAAAACAAGTTTATCATTACACAAGAATCAATTAGACTTTGCATCTTACATGCCATTCTCTTTTGTTTTTTTTTTTTTAGTTGAGATTAGGATTACCCTAGATCTATTTACATATGAGAAATATTGCAAATAATTTTCACTTAGTAATTCTTTTTTGTTGCCATCATTAAAAAAAAAAATCGCATTTGAATTGGTGCCAATAAAATTCCTAACTTGGAGCCAATAGAATCTGTATTTTAGAAGTATTAGGTGTTTAAGATTTGATTAAAAAGATAAACTAGAATTTGTATTTGAGGTAATCCAAAATGCTTGGAGCCAATAGTTTTTGTATTGTCGTAGTTGTAATATTTTCAAATTTGATTAAGAAGATAAGTTACAATTTGTACATGTAATTTAAAAAATGCTAACACTGGTAAGGAGCAAATTTTGTGCGTGTAATTTCAGATTTAATATTCCAATTTTTTGATAAATTTATTTAAGAGTAGTTTTGGAAATTTATACATTTTTATAAGGCAGACAAAACAATAAATGATGTTCCCATAAAAAGTTGGGTATTAGAAACAGGACAAACAAATTAGAACGAAATGAATACTTTTTTTCAATTATTTAATTCAACTTTAAGAAAATATTTTATTTTCAAATAATCGTATGAAAAATTATAATGATTTTTTATTGAATTTTATTTAAAAGTTATTTTTTATAATAAAATGATTGTGTGGAAACGTTGAATCTCTCTCTCTCTCTCTCTCTCTCCTCATTATGTAGCAATTCATAAAACTATTTACATATATTAAATCACATGACTTAATTGTTGCTAGAGAAATTTTCCTTTAAACTACTTTAGAGGTAAATTTTATCAATTTCAAACATCTCCATTACGTAGCGATCCATAAAAATTAAAACTATCTACATGTATTGAATCACATGACTTAGGCTATGTTTGGCTCTATGTAAAATATATTCGGAGTGTAAAATATTTTCAAGTGAAATTATTTTACATAAAGGAAAATATTTTCAATTTTTTTATTGCTTTCTAGAAAATACGCCAAAGAATAGTTTTCAATGTTTGGTCTTGCATGTAAAAACTTATTTCTAGAAAATGTAAGCACAAACTAGCCGCCACCACCAAAGACAAGCACAATCCACCACCAACCACCCAAAATCCAAATCAAGAAGTGGAAAAAAAACAACCACCACTGCTCCGTTGTCACCAAAATCCAGCAACTAAAACACCACCACCCACACGGCCACACCATCACAACAAAAACAAAATTAGAGATCAAATTTAAACCCACCCTTAATTAGCCACCATTAACATCGAAGGGAAGACAGATCGATGGAAAGAGAGGTTAGATTGATGAGTGAGGATGAGGGGGAAGGAAGGAGGCAGAGAGAGGAAGAAGGAGAACGAAGTAGGAAGAGAGAGGAAGAGGGAGGAGGAGTTTACCTTGATCGACAGTGATAGGCATGGTCACGGATGGTGGTGGAGTCAAGCTCAAGTTCAAGTGACCTCGGGGTTCAAGTAGAACTGAAAATGGTCTAAAAGCAAAATAGAAGTGTAATCTATTTTACACTTCAGGCCTTGATCTTTTACAATCAATGAAAATGATTTTTCATTTGACTGAGTTTTCCAGCATACCCAAACACTCGATATAAAATATTTTCCATATTCATTTTACACCCGAAACAAACACAGCCTTGATCATTGCTAGAGAAATTTTCCTTTAAGTTTGGAGGTAAATATTTCAAACATTAAATGGCATTGTTAGGAAAAAGTGATTTTTTTTTTTTTTTTTTTCACTGGCCTTTTGTTTTGATATTGTTTTTTCTTTGAAACCTCCGGGTTTAATCAATATAGTAGTGCGCAGTATTAAACAATTAGCCCAATTGGTCTTTCGAACTCTTTCTTGGGTCGCGGACCCGTCTGTTGCCTCTACACTTATCCAACATCAGTTTGATGGGCCCATTAATCTATAATATGCACCGGGGAGTACGGAAACCTTAGCTGGGGTCTGGACTAGAATTGTTTGGAGCCTTTGGCAAGCTCAAAACAAGGATTAACAAATTTGTGTACACACACAAAACAACTATGAATTGTTGATCCAATACCAGATACACTCGAACACCCAAACATTGAAAGCTTCCATTTCTTTATTTCACTAGGCATTTGGAAGGGTTACATTTAGAGAGAAAACACAATTTTTTTTAGATCCAATTAATGGATATTCTTAGAGCATTTGTTAATAGATTATTTTACTAAAGTTTTATTATAAAAAGTTGTCAAAAAATCTTTTTTTCTTTTCTTTTCTCATATAAAGTTACTAAAAATGTACATCATAAATCAATTCTCTTAAAACATTCGTTAATTTTTTCCTTTTTTGTTAAGATACAAGAATTTTCATTTGTACTCATTTGGTACTTCATATTTTTCGCCTTTTTAAAAATAAATTATTTGAAAAACTATACCTTAAAAAATGAGATTTAAAGTTTTTATTTTATAAAGGTATGGTTTTAGATACTTTTTTCCAATGGTTTTAAAAATGAGATTTAGGGACTGTGTGCTTAGGGTTCAATTTGGATTTGATTCAAGGAAAGAGAGATTTGGGTTTGATTTGGGGAAAGAGAAACCAATTGAAACAGGTTTGAATTGGCAGGTTAAAAAATTGGGTTGCTCCAGATTTGTATGGGGCTGATGTGTATTTTTTTTTAATATTAAAAGAGTTGCCATGTCACTTTAAAAATGACACATCATTGCTTCATCAAACACAGGTAAGGAAAATAACAAAAGTTGATAGAGAGACCAATAGTGCTCGCTTGAAATTTCTGAAACCAAACATGCTCGGTTGGTAAATTTCATAGATCAATAATGTATTTTAGCCTTCTATTTTTCTCTACCCCTCCTCTTGCTTTTTTAAAAACATACATTATTTTATAGGAAGTTAAGAGCATTTTTTTATTTTTAAAAGAAAGTTGAGGAAATGATCATATAGACAATAAATGAAAATTTTAAGACTGAAACAAACAAAACTAAAAAGTTTTAAAGATAAAAATGAAAATTGATACATGGTATTTTATATATATATATATATATATATATAATTTAATATTTATAACAATCGAAAAGAGGATTTGAACCCTACATGTTTCCGTTTGAAATATTATTTTTTTTAGAATAAAAAAATATTAGTAAGTATTAATTAAGTTACAAGACTTTTAACACCAAATAGTATAAATTGAATATTAATAAGTAATGATTGCAGAAGGGATTCCACTAGGCACACGTAAACAACATTACCCAAGAGATTCCACCCAAAAGAGAAACATTATCAAAGTGATGCTGCAATCTCCAAGCTATGGTTGGAAAAAGAAGCAGTATGCCTACGAATGCCATTTAGATTTGTTGGATTAGAATTAGGTGTTGGGATTTGTGGGTCCTAGTTGTGTTTGATTCGGTTGATGACCCGACTTGACCCAAAATAATGTTACGTGGTTTTTAATCGAAGATTTTCTTAGGCTTAGTCCATGGAGCGGAGCGCTCATGGACAAGCCTCCTGGGGGCCCGGGGGCAACGTAGTTTTGGGCCCATTTTGTAGTCCATTGTGTATCCTGTGCGCAGGATGTAGAAAATGCAGTTTTGGTGATTAGGGTTTTTGTTGTTGTTGTCGTTCTTGAGAGACTAAAACACTGTAGCTGCACTTTGTATTTTTCCCTGATAATAATGAAATCCCTGCAACTCCGTGGACATAGGCAAATTGCCGAACAACGTAAATATTGTCTTGTGCGTGTGATTGTTTTTTTTTACATGTGTTTTCTCTATTTTTTTTGTTTCTCACAGGTTGAGAATTTCGGGTTGAATTCCTTTCATTAGATAGCGCTTTTGATGGCTAAGAATGAAAGTTAAAAACTTACTTTTTAATCTTAATCTTTGGATCAAAACTTTTAACTTTTTTATCATTTTACCTTCTCAACATTTTCCTCTCACAATTGCATGGGGCTATTGTACCAAATCTCAGTCTAGATTGGTATATTATTCGACACCTTAACCCAGAATTCCCTAGCCCCTAGTCCTAGGGTTGGGTTGCCTAGTCACTGGATCATTGTCCCCCTGTCTATGATATGGGCACGGTGTGTACCAAAATCAAATGTCGAGTGGCCCATAATCTCATCTCATACAAACATTGTAAGTGACAGATTTCTTTTATATATAATTTTTGGATTATCAGATATGATTCAAGGTGGATGCACCTCTTCAAAAAGGCACACACCAAAAAGAAAAAGAAAAAGATCTAACTTCAATCAGATTCTGTTAGCTTGAAATTCGGACAAAAGTTAGGAATTGTGTGTCATTTGAGCACAAACCTTAAGAGAAAAGTTTTCTTTACATGAGTGTAAGGAAAGAGAAAAGGTAATGTAAATTTAAGTTATAACTTTATTGCATTACTTGGAAATTGGAAGACATCACAAGTTGTTATCAACACACCCCCCCCCCCCCCCCCCTCTTATATTGTCAATGACCAAGAAAGCTCTAATATTAAGTAATAGTTCTTTTTATGACCACTCTATTTGTCAATCTGTTGAAGTGGTCGACTGTGAATAGCGTAAAATTATTTCACATTGATCCATCACTTATTTTTTCCACCACTCATTGTCCACCGTTTCAGAATTTTGACAATAACTGTGACACAAAAATTTTCGTCCCTACAGTTTCTCATTAAAGAAAGTTCCCCCACCCCCACCTCCCCGGCTTCTTTTCTTCTTTTGTTAGGTGAAATTCAATACTTGCATACTACGAAGTATCGAAAGTTCTCTGTGGTCGCCTTAGTTATGTGAAGACAACCAAGGTTGACCCACAAACCTGATCAACACCAACTCTCTCTTTCCCTTTTCCCCTTTTTCTTCAGAGATAATAAGTTGATTGCCCAACAGATCTTAATGGCAAAGATTGGTTGCAAGGATTGTAAACTCGAATAATTAATTTATAAATTCACAGCTTGTTAGCACAAAAAGGGGTCGTGAAGATTGACCATTTCACAGGTGTAGACCAGCTACCATTTCGATTAGTCTAGTGTACCCAACATTAATTAACTTCTTTTTTATGAGTATGTAATCCATTTAATTTTATCCAAAATGGTTCATTTCACTACCTATTTTTATCTAAATGGAATCCAATGCCAGAAGACATGGGTTGTCTTGTCTAGTATTATGGAGAACAACTATCTATGAACTAACCAGCTTAATTGGTTAAGTTGTATGAATCTTGGATTTTCTAAATATCATGAAGACAACTTAGCATAAGCTGCTATCTATTAACTAACAAGCTTAATTGATTTGAGAGATGTTAAACTATGTGGGTTTTATGTGTGTTTGGAAACTATAAATTATACCTGTCAAAAATAGTATATATGTATACTCATGGAAAAAAAAAAACAAGGATTTCATCTCAGAGTGGCCAGAATATGAACAAAAAAAAATTACCTTTAAGAATGAGAGTTATATAAAAAATAAAGATCAAATTTGTATTGGAAGCAATAGATTGATCCAAAAATTATAATTTTTTAAAAATTAAATCTACAAAAAATTAATTTTGCACTGTGGACATGTGATAGCAAATAATTAGCCTTCAATCATCCAACACGTGATCCTCTCTCCTATTTATATAAAACTTCTATTTGACTCTCCTGTTTTTTTCATTTGTTTTTTAAATCTCAAAGCTTAAGTATGTTGTGGTTTAAAAACAAAATCATTAATAAGATTGCTAAAATTAAATGTAATTTTAAAATTAATTCTAGAAGAGGGAGAGAAACTAGATGGGTTGGGGTGAGAGCCCTAACTCCAGCCAGTGACATGGATAGCATTGAGAACCTTGAGATACTAGTGATCCATAGACAAAGTGGCAACACTTCTTAAAGTAGCCTTCAATATACTAGTACCACTTGAGATTAAGTATTTATTAACTAAACTACCAATGAGCAAGGTGGAGATTGACCAGTCCACTTGCTTTCCCTTCGAGCTCATAGGTTACTAGAGAGTCAAAATAGATTTTTGCATCCCCTCCATAATAATTCGTGCCCAGTTTTCTCAAGAGCAATTTGAAGAGCCCATACGATAAATGCAACCTCTGTTTGTAAGGGAGAGCACAGCTCACGAAGTTTTGTAGGTAGTCATAGGTGTAAAGCATGTGGTCTTGTTGATTTTTGGGGAGTTAGATAAAAAAAAAAAAAATTTAAAAAAATCTGAAGTCTAAACTTCTAATTTTAATTAAATATATATTAAAATGATTTACTAAATATTATAAAAATAAAACTCAAGGGGTCATGCTCTTCCAGGAGTGTGCATGGGTCAGATTGGGTCAGGTTGAAGAGTTTTTTAACCCAACCCATCATAGTGGGTTAAAAAAATCCAACCCAACCTAACTCATCACAAGGGTCCAACCCAACCCAACCCACATGGATCAGATTGGGTTGAGTTGGACCCATGGGTTGGACAGTTTTTTTTTTTTTAATTACTATTATTATTATTAAATTGAGTATTAGAATAACATCACCACAAATAAGAGTAAATATATAACCAGATAATCATGAGCATACCTATATGAGAAGAGCTTAGGGTTTGGGTTTTATTTAAGAAGATGGGCAAAAAAGTAAATAACAAAATTATATAATATATTTTTTAAATGTATTTTTTTAAATTTGAAAATATATTAAATATAGGTGGATCGGGTCAGGTAAAGTGGATTTGTAAATCTCATAACCCGAACCCAACCTGACCCACTGAGGAAAAAAAAAATTCATAACCCAACCCAACCCACCAACTCTTAAAAACCGACCCAACCTAGTGGGTTGGGTCGGGTCGGTTTTGACAGATTGGCTGCACACCCCTTCCCCCCTAGTAAGTGGTTCTGTCCCTGTGTGTACAGCATACTTTGTTTTTGTTGTTTTCAATTTGGTCTCTTTTGTTTTCTTTTTTTTGGTTAAAAAAATGTTTTCAAAATGATACTAATATTTTTCATATGAAAAATAGTTTGCTTTTTTAAATTTGGTTCCTTCAAATACACATTCCTCCCTGATCAAATTTTTAAATTTTGTTATTTTTACTTTAAAATTGACATTCACACATATATATTTTCACAAAATTATATTTAAAATATGACAAAACTTATGTGTAGTACCTTAGATATTATTCCTTAGGTTCTACTCTTAAGATTTTGCTATATGACCACTCAATTAAAAATAAACTTTCATATCATAAGAAAAAAATCACATGGTAGAATTTTAAGAGAGGAACCTAAAGAAATATTACCTAAGTACTGTACTTAAGTTTTATTCTTTAAAAAATGCCTACTTCGCCTGTTCGTAAAATCCAATTTCACATGAGACTAGCAATCATTTGCAAACAATGCATCGCAAGTTTGGCCTCAAAGTTAGCACGGACAATTGCAAATTAAAAGTGGAAAGGGGCTTTAGGCATTGGACATGACTTTTTTTTTTTTTTTTACCCATAAAGTTTTGTTCCCTTCAAAAAAAAAAAATTGAAATTCTTCAAAATATTTGCTACTGTATAAAGAAGCGTGGGCCATATTTACTATGTATCCCAACAGAACTTCTCAATTGCAATTAACATTCCACCTAGCGGATGTGGATTATATAGCTCAGTTTGACTTCCGCCTAATAAATACTTGATACGAGAGTCTCAGTATACGTTTGCACGACACAGACTTATTTAGCATGAATTAGGCATGAATTATTTTTGTTAACTTATTTTACTATTTAGTTTATTTTTAATATTATTTATTAGTTTTATTGTACTTTTTAGTACTATTTATGAGCCTCACTGCACTATTTTATCTAACTTTTACTTTTATATTTTCACAAAAAAAAATTCAGTTTGAACAAAATAAACGGATTCTAAAAGGACACTTAATCTGCTCCAATCCACAAATTCGAGGTATCACCACAAGGCTTACAAACTGATATTGTAATGGATGTGATTAGTGACACGAGGCTTACAACAATGCTAGAGATATTATAAAATTTACAACATGAGAATTACAAAAGTATATCACCAATCACAAAAATTCATTTAAAAATACATTTAATAGTTTGTTGAAGTCCACCTATCATATTTGTTGTCACATCAAATTATAAAAATTATGTAGTAAAATTTATAGTATTTTTAACATTTTACTATTTGAATTGTTGTTTTCGGAGAGTTGCACCTGGGGCAGAGGTTGTTAATGTGTGGGCGAGAAAAGGCTAAATACTGCCTCGTGGGAAGCCGCTTACGCATAACTTTCTAAAGGAAAAATTGGATCTTCTTGGGGCATTGTAATTTCCAGATCCAATTCCACAACTGTTTATCCCGAGATACATGTTTTTGTTGGTATAAAAATTTTGAAGCGAAACAAACCAAGCAAGTCCCATTATTATGGGGCCAAACAAAGGTATCGGATAGCCTAGCAACTCATGCCACAGGGATACCTTGAATAAGTTGCTCAAGTTGTGGTGGGAGAGGAACGTGGAGAGAGTGGAAGGTTCAATTATGATTAGCTCGTAATGAGCTAACTCTGTTATTTTTGTCATTTTGCATTGGTCCTTCAATGCGACTACAAAAGGTACCTCTAGGGAGCCAGTGATCATCCCAAACCCTAATAGTCCGCCCATCCCCTACTATACATTTCATACCATATCGTAACCATTGAATTCCGTCAAACAGGGATTTCCAAATATGTGACCCTCGAAGGGTTCTGTCACTCTCAAACAGGCTCATACATAAGAAATATTTGGCTTTTAAGACTTGGGCCCAGAGCGTATTGGGATTATGATACAAGCGCCAGGCCTGGTTCTTAAGGATTGCCCTATTTCTATGTCAGATTGATTGGATCCCCAACCCTCCTTCGTCCTTTGGTAAGGTTATCGTATCCCAGCTAATCGTATGACAACACCAGTGCTGGTTTTTATCCCCTATAAGAACTTGTAACTTAATTTGTCTAGTTGCCGACTAACTTTCTGAGGAATCAACGTCGTTTGCATAGCATAGATGGGAATGGAAGCCGTCGATGATTTAACTAGAGTGGCTCGGCCGGCCATAGTAAGATATTTGGCTTGCCATCCTTCTATTTTATATTGAATTTTGTCAACTAAATACTAGTAGGCATTGGGCGTTCGACGAGTGGTGAAAATAGGGGTCCCTAAGTAAGGGCCTGCATGCTCCGTGGTTGGGATGCCAAAAATTCCTATCACCTGATCTTTTGTTCGCCAAGGGGTGTTAGGAGAAAACTATATTCAGGATTTATAAGTACTCATGATTTGGCCCGAACAGTGACAGAATTTCTATATAATTCTACTTAGGTTCTGGTAGGCCATGACCTTGGCTTTGGTGAACAGAAAGATATCATCCACGAAAAATAAATGTGAGATTCAAACCTGTCCCCTAAACCCTATATGGTGGATAAGTTTGTCCCGAACGGCTTCTTCCAACATAAGGGAGAGGCGCTTCAAGCACATAATAAACAGATATGGGGATAATGGATCACCCTGACACACTCCCCTACTTGGAATCACTTCCAGAAGTGGGGCCCCATTCCATTGTATCTGATAACAGGTGGAAAATATCATGTTCATGATAAGCATGATAAGGTTTGGCGAGACTTGAAAAAATTCTAACGATTCCTTAATAAAAAGCCATTCTAAGTGATCGTAGGCTTTATCAAGGTCTAATTTTAATGCTACGTAACCTTGTCCACCTCTTTTGTGTGTTAGCATCTTAATAATCTCCTGGACCAGGATAATATTATCACTTATCCGATGCCCCAGCACAAATCTTGCCTGACAGGGATTTATAACATTTGCAATGTGGGGTTTAAGACAATGCAAGATAATACGAGATACCACTTTATAAAGAGTGTTACATAAACTAATCAGTCGAAACTGAGTAATCAGGTCTGGGTGGGCTACTTTTGGGATAAGGATAAGATTGGTTATTCCCCAATTAGGAGGAATAGATGACTTTTCAAAAATCTCTTGAATGACTTGAACCACACTTGGCCCAAGAATGTGCCAATTCTTTTGGAAAAAGAGAGCGTGGTAACCATCCAGCCCGGGGGCCTTTAAGGACAGTCCTAGAAATCTCTGTTGATGGGGGGATACTCAATAGTGACTGATAATGATCTAAAAAGGGTCTATTAGAGCTAACAGGCTGTCCTAAACTAGCCTTTGTCCTCAAATGAGCCGAGGTGGCCATAAACAAGTTTTTAAATGCATCAATAATGTGAGTGGTTGAAGCTTCCCTAGAGAGCTATAACCCTGTCCCATCTTTTAGAGTCACAATCCGAGAATGGCTACATTGCTGTAAAGTTTTCAAATGAAAGTATTTCGTATTGGCATCTCCATGATTAAGCCACATGATCCGAGATTTGAGTTGCCAATAGAGATATTCTTGGTGGAGGGTGGTATTATACTCTTGGATGAGCTGTTGCTCCAACAAGAATAGAAAAGCTAAGGGTTTTCTAGTTAACGCATTCTGGATACCTCGAAGTCTAGCTAAGAGACAGGTCTTTCAGTGGAATAAATTGCTGAAATGGTGTTTATTCCAGTTAATGATTTTATCCGTTAAAAAAACTAGGCTGTGTTGGAACCTAGAAAGGGAGGACGAGGATGATGGCACATTCTTCGATGCCTTCCAACTGTCCTCCACTAATTAGCCTTTTTATTATCTTTTATTGTTTACATTACGTTACAAGTACACATGCTAATTATAACTTTTAAAAATGTTACGCATTAAATGACTTTTTATTAAATTTCCAAGAGACTTGTAACTCAATCAACACTTCCTAGTATTTTCAATGAAGATGTCTAGGGTTCAAAGTTCAAACACTCTCTCTCCCAACTCTTGAATTACAACCCCAAAAAAAAATACTTTTTATTAGATTTTTCTTGAAAAATCCAACATTCGATTATATCGTCTTATTATACTCTTTTTGTTTGCAAAATATTAAGATAATCATAAATAAAAATAAATAAATAAATAAAAACTATCTTATCTATAAATGTTTAAATTATTTCAATTTTTTTTTTCTTATTATTGAACCAACAATCTCGCCTCTCTCTCGCCAATCTCTCGATCGAGTGAAATTAGCAGGACCTGGGAGAATTTTGTCACTTTTCTCTACAGTACCTATTCAATCAAAGAGCTAGCAAGAGCAAAGAGCTCAAACATATTGCCATTTACTAACTCGGAGGGTTTTTAAGTAAGGTGTATTGCAATCATTCTTTTTAGTGAAATTGGTTTTGATGCTATAGGCCACATGGAAGTTTTTTTTGCCCAATTTTGGGTTTTTCTTTTCAGAAACAATTCGCGGTGTTTGGGTGATTGTGTTGTTGATTGGGATTTTCTATTACAATTGCCTATCCATGCATGTGTTAATTGACTAATCAGATAACAATTCAACTTAATTTTATAATTAGCTTAAATTGACATAAGCTGCAAAATCAGGGTCTAAAGTGTGAACTCTCATTGTTTTTTTTTTTTTTTTTTTTTTTTTTTTTTTTTTTTTTTTTTTTTTTTTTTTTTTGTGATTGTTTATTACTTATTTATTGAAAGTTATTAAAATATAATTATACTTTTTTATAAAAAAAATTAAGAATTTAAAATCTATACATGATCTAATAAGTTAAAAAAGCTTAAAACATTACCTTAATGCCAAACTCACTTAGTTGTGCTGATCATCATGCAACCATCCAACATGACAAAAAGAAGTAGGCCAATGTATCTTTCAATCTTTCTTTCTACGCCTAAAATGCCATCGTGTCGGTTAAATAAATATTTTCCCCCTATTTTTCACCTCCAAATTCTCTTTTTACATAGTAATCATTTATGAATATACACTCCGACACACTCAATTTGGATAAGATAAGGGAAGGATGATTAGGACTTAACATTAGAATATTGGAGTTTTTGTCATGATATCGATCTCCTGGTCCTGGAAAAATTTTCCTAAGCTTAATAATTCTTCTACTTCCCTAACTTTGATTGTTGACACCTGAGATTCATTTCCCACTTAGATTTGCAAAATGGGTTTAAACAGTCTTCGTTTTCTACTGTTCTTGGTAAAACCATCACCCATCTCATGGTTTTTCCAGATTTCTTGGTTATGAATTCTGCAGTCCCACAATCCCATATATTTTTAGATAAATCTCTTGAAAGTGACCATTAAAAGAATTAGAGGGGAAATTACATGAAAGGCCTAGATTTTGTTTTATATTTAATTTAGATTAAGTTTCGGGTTTAAAATTTTGTCAATTAATATCCCAAATGTATGGAATCCTTCCATTTTTTTTTTTTTAGAGATAATTACAACACGCTGCTAACTCCACAGGTCAAACTCTTTCTCCCCTAAACCCCCAAGCACTTTATGCATAAAGAAGTGTCAATTCAGTTACAAGGCCTTTGGCAGAATCCATCCATTTTGAAGTCTTTGTAGTTTGTCCCTATCTGCATTCATTTCCATTATAGTAACGAATTAGAGAAAAATGAGAAACAATTAGGGGTGTCAATGTTCGACCCAACCCGCGAACACGACACAAATCCGACACAGGTTTTTGCGGGTTAGGGTTGGGCCTTAATGGGTTTGGGTCATAAACGGGTTGACCCGAAAGCGACACGATAAGAAACATGTCATAAGCGGGTCAACTCACATAACCCACAATAGACACATTTGACACGCCAATTTATTTGTGTCAATCAAAAACAACCTACTTAACACAACCCGTTTAACTCGTATAACAAATAAATATTCATTTTATTTTAGATTTGTCAAATATCTTGTATATCCAACATATATTTTAAATTTAAAAAGAAAAATAAGTAATTACAAAAACTTATAACGGATATAATTGAAAATTGAAACTTTACAAATCCTAGATCTCTAAACCCTACAAACTTTAAATCTCTAAACCTACTTTTAAATATCTAATTTTATTTTTTTATTTCAGTTGTACTACTTACTCTACTATCTTATAGACTCACGCCAAATTCTCATACTCAAAGTTTCAAACTGGTTATTGCTCTCTCTCTCTCTCTCTCTCTCTCTCTCTCTCTCTCTCTCGTGTGTTTAGTGAGTTTTAGAATTAAAGAAAACCGTTTTCTTGGTGTTTCAAAATTCTATAGTAATTTTTTCTGCATAATGTTTTTGTTCTATAAACTTTGAACCTATGTGTCGTTATTAATATATGCGGTATATTAATTGTTGATTAAGGCCACAGTTGTAGCTTTTGTCTTGTGTCGTGTGTGTGTGTGTGTGTGTTTTTTTTTTTTTTTTTTTTTTTTTTTTTGGTATTAGTGTTGGACACCGTCTGCATATCTTGCAAATGGGTTTATTGAGATAGTTTATAAACTAGATCTGATGGGTATTGCTTTTAAAACTATTGAGGCATGATTATATTTTGTAACTACTAATACTTATATATGGCATAGAACTTGCACAAATGAAATTGGATGAGCTTGTGGAAGATTTTATGAATTTGGACATCAACAAAGAATCTATGGATGATAATCGTAGTCATAGTTAGGATTAGTCTACTGTTTGCTCCAATTCTTTCAATATTGATACTTAGCATTTGGTGAGTTCCAAGGATATTATATTTTTGTTGAACTATGTTATTTCATTTTTGTTAAACTATGTTATTTTGAATTTGGGTTGAAGTGTATGCACTTCTTTTATAGTGTAAAGAACTTATTTTTAGATGAATATTATATTTTTGTTGAACTATATTATTTTGAATGTGGGTTGAAGACTTGAAGTGTATGCACTGCTTTTGGCTGTATAAAAAAAAATAATAATAATAATAATTTCTAGATAGATGTTATATTTAATATTATGTAGATTGAAATCTGTTGTGTTATATTCGTGTCAACCCAACATGACTCGTTTATTAAGCATGTCAAATGAGTTGGGTCAAGTCAACTCGCCTTATTAACAGGTCGGGTTAGGGTTGAAGGATCATGATACGATTATTAAATGGGTTGGGTTAGGGTTGAGTCATTTAGTTGAATACCCCTACCTCGACACGACGTTAACCCGACACGTTAACCCGAATTGACACCCCTAGAAACAATTAATTAAACATTAGGAAATTGATTTAACATTGTTTATAAATTTGTAGGTTCTAGTTAACTCAACTAGAAAAATTTCTGATAGTTAAATAAGAGATTTGGGGTTCAATCCCCACCTACACAAAAAACCGACTAATGTCTTGGTTTGATAATAAAGAGTTATCGTCACAAGCAGACATCATAGGTTAAAATTCTCTCTCAAAAAAGAAAAACCTTGTTTATAAATTTAATTTGGTATCCACATTTCAATTCAACCTTGTTTATAAAATAATTTGGTAGTTAATAAGCAAAATGGAAAGATAGAGAAAGTTTCACTTAGAGCAAGACATATTTTTAGGAAATTGACATTGGTTACCTATGTAAATTAGAAAAATTTTATTAAGGGCATGTTTGGTAGATTGTAACAGTAATTACATAGAAATAGGAATAAATATTACAAGGAATACAAAATGTTGTAATGTGACGTTTATTACTATTCATTTGTTTGATGACAACATAATAATAGAACTTTGAAGAAATGAAATGAAAGCATTTTAAATCAAACTTAAGATATATTTTAGGAAATATCTTACTCATATAATTATATTTCCTAAAAATAATTTTTTTTTAATTTGAAAAAGAAATTAGTTATTTTTTATGATTTTTTATTTTCATAATTGTTATATACATATGGAAAGTTTGTTTATTTAGAAATATATTAATTGTAGAAATTAATATACCTACTAAGGAATAGTTATTGCATCTTTTTTTTTATCAGCTATTACATCCATTTTAGAGATGAATAGTTATTCCTCATTTTAAAGAATAGTTGTTCATAAGGAATGGTTATTCCTTGTAATAAAAATATAACTAAACTACTGAATAGCTAAACCTAAGGAATAACCAAATAAGTCTATTACAGTCCACTAAACATACCCTAATAGTTTCTCGTTCTTCTGAGGGTGCGAGTAAGAGTGGATGTTACTCAACCTCTTTGTCGAGGTAGAATTGTGACGCTTGAGAATGGTGAACAATCATGGGTCATGTTTAAGTATGAGAGGCTGCCCAATCTGTGTTACTGGTGCGGTTGCCTAGATCATGCTGACAAGGACTGCGCAGCCTGGATTCACAGCAATGGTACCCTCAAAACGAAGGACAGGAGGTATGATTCTAGTATTAGAGCCCCTCCTTTTTACTCTTCCAACAAAAACATGGTATGTGTGCCAGGATATTTTGAATCACAGAAACAAAAGCTTAAGGAGAAAACTGCTTCCATGAAGAAGAACAACCAGAGAGGGATGGCGAATGCTTCAGACCGGTCGCCGGTGCAGACCAGTAAGGAAGGTGCAAAAGTCACGGCTGACATTAATGAGGATTTGAATTCAAATATGGCGGATTCTACGCCTATTTTTCAGAGTCAGAATTGGGATAATAAAGAAGGAACAAATAATCCAATAACTCAGGAGCATATATTCAGGGATTTGGATACGCATGAGAATTTGCAAACTGATGGGGTGGGCCATGAAGATACGGAGGAGCACGTGGGATATCATAACTCACAATTTGGGCCAGGAATAATAAGCCCAAAGACTGATGCACCTGGTGTGAAACCGGGCCTGGTAAGGGAGACTGCAGCTAAATGGTCTAGAGCCATTAGGCCTGTTAGCCCATCTGGTGATCTTGTTCACAAAACAAACCTGGGAAAACGTCATTTTGAGGCTACTGTCTGCGACTACTCAGAAGCAAACCGTCGTCCAAAAAAATCTGAGAATGCTCAGTCACAATCACATCCAGCGGTGGAGGCTGTCCAACAGCCCCGCCGAGAACAATGAGTTGGGTATGTTGGAACGTGCGGGGGCTTGGGAACCAACGCACAGTTCATGAGCTTGCGGAGTTAATGCGAGCACAAGATCCTTCTGTCATGTTCTTGGCCGAGACATGGGCAGACGAAGATAGGCTGACAAAGTTGTGTGATGATTTACATTTTGATGAGAAGTGGGTTGTTCCAAGAGTTACGAGGGCTGGCGGCCTAGCTTTGCTTTGGAAGAACTCGATACAGATTGATGTGGACTCATCTTCCCTTAACCATATCGACGTCGTCGTCAATAAAGGGAAGGATGATACATGGAGATTTACTGGTATTTATGGGAAGCTAGAAGCAGGGAGGAAGCATGAGACGTGGGAGTTACTACGAACTCTCCACCGAAAATTCAGCTTGCCATGGATAGTGGCTGGTGACTTCAATGAAATCCTATTATCGCATGAGAAGCTTAGAGGGGCACCAAGAAGTGAAACAGCAATGAGGGAATTTAGAGAGGCTGTGGATGATTGTGGTTTTTTGGACTTAGGATATGTGGGGAAAAAATTTACTTGGAGAGGCAAGCGTGGCGACGGCATGGTTCTGGAGAGGCTAGACCGTGCGCTAGCTACTCAATCATGGCTTGCTATGAACCCAGCCACACGGGTGCAGTGTCTTCGATCTAATGTATCTGATCACTACCCAATAATTATCAAACCTGAAGGAATTGTGGGAAGGCCGTGCAAACCATTTCGCTTCGAACACATGTGGTTGAAGGAGCGTGGATGTGGTGACACTATTAGAGCAGCGTGGATGACCTATACGCCACACTCACCCTGTCAGTTAGTGCTGGATAAAATTAAACTTTGTGGGGATAAGTTAATGGAATGGAGTCAGCGCTCCTTTGGTAGTGTGAAGAAATAGATTGGAGAGAAGTCTAAGCTCTTAGAGAAGGCTGAATATGCGGCGGCACAGGGAGCAGATTATGAGGCAGTCAAAATTCTCAGACTAGAGATGAATGAGTTGTTAGACAAGGAAAGTTTGATGTGGCAACAACGGGCGCGGGCTTTACACCTTAAATCTGGTGATAGCAATACCCGCTTCTTCCATAATAAAGCTTCTCAGCGGTTTCGACGTAATAGAATTGTGGGATTAATTGATGAAACCAACTCATGGTGCACAGACAGAACACAGATTGAAGATATCATTGTTGGCTTTTATTCTAGCTTGTTTACTTCTACTAGTTCAGGCGATGCTCATGCTGTTTTGGAGGTAATTCAGCCTTTGGTCACTGAAGACATGAATATCAGCTTGATAAGGGAGTTTACAAGACATGAGGTTGACCTTGCCTTAAAGGATATGGCCCCACTTAAGGCTCCAGGACCCGATGGTATGCCCCCTCTTTTCTTTCAATCTTTCTGGCATTTGATTGGTGATGATGTTTCAAAAGATGTCCTAGATTGTTTAAATAAATGTCATATTCCTAAAGAGTTCAATTATACTTATGTTACTCTCATTCCTAAAGTGAAGAATCCTGAAAGAATATCTGAATTCCGGCCTATAAGCCTTTGCAATGTAATATATAAATTGATTTCCAAGGTGTTAGCTAATCATTTGAAACCTTTGCTACCATCTATTGTTTCTGAGAATCAAAGTGCTTTCCAAGCTGGCAGGGTAATTACAGATAATATACTCATGGCCTTTGAAACTTTACATTACATGAAACACCACCAGAATGGCTCTACAGGTTTTATGGCTCTCAAGCTTGACATGAGCAAGGCGTATGATCGAGTTGAATGGTCTTTTTTGAAGTTTTTGTTGGAAAAAATGGGCTTCCACAGCAAATGGGTTGATCTCATGATGGAGTGTATCACTACTGTCTCGTACTCCATTCTGGTTAATAGGGAACCGTCAAGTACCATTCATCCTAGCAGAGGTTTGAGACAAGGGGATCCGCTATCTCCATATCTCTTCCTTCTCTGCACTGAGGGTCTACATGGATTACTCACTAAAGCAGCTTTGGCCGGTGATATTAGGGGCATATCTATTTGTAGGAATGGCCCCAGATTAACCCATTTATTTTTTGCAGATGATAGCTTACTTTTTTGCAGAGCTTCGGTTCAGGAATGTATGCATATCCAAAACCTTCTCTCTATTTATGAAGAAGCTTCAGGACAGAAGTTGAACAGAGACAAAACCACTCTTTTTTTCAGCAAGAATACAGATAGTGGGATCCAAGATTCCATTAAAGACATGCTAGGTGTACCTGAACTTAAGCACTATGAGAAGTATTTAGGCTTGCCATCCTTTGTGGGGAGGAACAGGAAAGCGAGTTTGGCCTTCATAAAGGACTGGGTTTGGAAGAAGCTTCAAGGTTGGAAGGAAAAACTACTATCCCAGGCTGGGAGGGAAGTGCTTCTAAAGGCGGTAGTGCAAGCCATTCCCACTTATTCTATGAGTTGCTTTAAGCTTCCTAGTACACTATGCCATGACATTGAGGCCATGATTAGGAAGTTTTGGTGGGGTCAACGAGGTACTAGAAGGCGCATTCATTGGGTTAAATGGAGTACAATGTGTAAGCCCAAGTCTCTTGGAGGCATGGGTTTTCGGGAGCTCCAAAAATTCAATGAGGCTATGCTTGGTAAGCAAGTCTGGCGCTTATTACAAAATCAAGATTCTTTGTTCTTCAAGTTCTTCAAATCAAAATTTTTCCCACATGGGACAATTTTTGATGCAAAAGCGAATAAAGGGTCTTTTGCGTGGAAAAGTATTTTGAAGGGTAGAGATGTTATTAAGCGAGGATTAAAATGGAGGATAGGGAATGGTTCAAAGGTTCGCATTTTTGGTGACAATTGGCTGCCTGGGTCTCAGCATGGCACAGTTATATCCCCTGTAGCAGATGGCCAAGCTGATGCTTTGGTTTTTAGTTTAATAAACCATAAGAACATATGCTGGAAAGAGGAAGAGATTGATAGGCTCTTTATACCTGAGGAGGCAGCAACCATCAAGACCATCCCTCTCAGTTTGTTCAACAGAGAAGACTTTCCTTTTTGGCCCCACACTCGTGATGGGATCTTCTCGGTCAGGTCTGGATATCGTCTACTGTTGGAGCAAGATGAAACTGAGGTAACAGGTAACTCAAATCAGGGGACGAACTTGAAGGTATGGAACTCTATCTGGGGCCTTAGAGTACCAAACCGGGTTAAGTCTCTTATATGGAGAGCAGGGACCAACTCTCTACCAACTCGGGCTAATCTGGTCAGGAGGCAAGTGTTGGATGATGAGTTATGCCAGGAATGCAAGCTGCACTCTGAGGATGTCATGCACGCACTTTGGTCTTGCCCGAACCTGAATGATGTATGGAGAGTTCATTTTGGGAAGTTGAAGGCTGACACGGTTCACAGATCCTCCTTCCTCGAAATAGTTGACAGCGCCTCACTGGAAAAGACTTCCTTCGATCTCTTTGCTATGACGGTCTCAGCAATATGGATGCGTCGCAACAAGGTCCGAGTAGGAGAAACTGCACTTCCATTGAGGCAGATTCCTCCCTCGGCCTATGATGCTCTCCAGGAGTATCACCAGCTGCGCCCTTCACATGAAGCGATCCCAAGGACAGCTCGTTCAGTTCGATGGAGACCACCCCCTGCTACTTGTGTTAAGGCAAATTTTGACGGAGCGGTTTTCTCATCTGAGGGACTAGCTGGCATCGGCATTATAATCCGAAATGAACAAGGATTAGTTATGGCTGCTCTTGCACAACAAATTCCACTACCGACTTCGGTGGAGATGGTGGAAGTGTTAGCGGCTCGCCGGGCTGTGGTTTTTGCTAAGGAACTCGGCTTTGATAGGATGATCCTGGAAGGAGATTTAGTGAACACTATTACCTCTATTAATGGAGGTCACATGGACTACTCAGCTTTGGGTCATGTACTGATGGACATCAAAAAATTATTCTCTAGTTTTTCTTACATTTCAGCTACACATATTAATAGAGAAGGGAACTGTGTGGCACATAAGCTTGCTAGGCGAGCTGCCAATTTTCCCTTTTTAGTTTGGATGGAGTCTGTTCCACCAGACATTTTAGAGGTGTACCAACTTGATTTGTTGAGAATGCAATAAAATAATCTCTACCCCGGAGGGGATTCTTCTCCAAAAAAAAAAAAAAAGTTTCTCGTTCTTCTATGTCTTTCTACTACCCAAAATAATGAAAATAAATAAATGAGACAGACAAGGACTTAAAAATTGGAATGGTTTCTTAAGTTTGGGACTTACAAAATTAAAAACCTTAAGACCTATTATGAAACATGATATAAATTTTTGACCTTTTATGTAATTTCCTCACGAATCACTGAAAATTCAAATTCACGCCAATAATTAATGAGAAATTTTGATCCCACTAGACAGTTACTAAACCAAACCCATGTATTTTCTTCTCTTGGTAATTATAGACATCTTGACTTTCACATTATTTTTTTTACTTTTCCTTTAGATCTCACACGTACTCCCTTTGTGCTACACCCACGAAAATTCTCAGAGACTTGTCTGTGTTTCCAGTTTTCACTCATACACGCTGTTGAACATTAGATTCTACACGCTAAAGAAAAGCGGTATCTCTAGAAAGATCGGTTTTTTTAAGGTAAAAAGTCTGGCGATACCAGCTTTGCCACGCATTTTGACACAATTTTCTCATATTAAACCAAGATTAAATTTATTTTGTCTATGTAATATCATGTGTAACTGATGTAATACAATAAAAAAAAAAAATTTGACAAACGAGTACACAAAATTTGTATTCTGAAATAACTGTCTTTAAGGCTACTAGAAAAGATGACCTGCAAAACCTTTGACTTTTTGTCACAAGTGCTAGGATTCTTCAGTCCCCATTCATTTAGGCAATTATGTTCACCCAAATGTCACAAAGCACCACCTTAACTTTTGAAACATTACCGTACAATTGTCACTGATGTTACCACCAGTCCAATAAGGCAATAACTTCATTCCCATGTCCCAAAACTAGAGAAAAAAATGCAAATCACACCATTCACAAATCACCAACGCGTCGATCAACTTTTTTAATGAATTGGTCAACAAATTGGGCGGCTAGGATTGACTGATGAAAATGATAAAACCCTCTATTACTGTTACTTCTAGTAGCACACCATATTTGCATGACATGTTAACATTGTACTGTCAGACAACCTTAGTCAGACAGGTTGGTATAAACATGCAGACACACATAAACACACAAAGGAAAAAGTAAAAGAAGTGAGCAGAGACTAATAAAAAAACAAAAAGCAAAAAACAAGAACCTGTGTTGAAGCTAACATGTATCTTTGAAGGAAATCTAAGGGTGAGTTTCTTAGTTCTTACTCCTTTTACTTGTCATGTTTTCCCAAATTCCAGAAGATTGGATGTTCATACCAAATAGGTTTATAAGTATTGGGTCTTGTCTTGTTCATCTCTTCAGCTTCTAAATAGGGTAGTTCACATCCCTTCCAACAAATATATAATTTTTTTTATAATAATTCATTTGTGTCATCTGGGGTTGTGTTGCTTTTTTTTATTTATTTGTTTATATTATTTGTCAAGTTTGTTTTTTTTGTTTTTGCTGCTTTGTTTGATTTTGTTATAGGTGAGTTGCTTCTAAGCCTACCTAACCTCAATTTCTACAATTGTTTAGTGTAGATATGCCAATAAATTTATATTTTGCCTCTTTGGTTTGTCCTTAAAACCATAACACATAGTCAACCAAAGCTTTTCTCTACCTTCAAAGCCAATTCTGGGTTTCATCTACATATGGGTGTAAACTTAATTCGCAGAATTTGACTTCTGATAAGATCTATCTTGCTTCCTCTTGACTCTTGAGGTCTTCCTCTTTCATCAGGTATATGCTTTTAGTTTCTTCTTCTTCAATTTTCCTTTTTTTTAATCTTTTGTTCCTGAATTTCTTCAACAGCGATTGAATTCCCTTGTATTTGCATGAATTCTTTCCGGATAGTTTATCTATGCTGCTAGCTGTGGCTCTCTTTCTGACAGCATACTTTTTTATGTTGTAATCTAGAAATTGATTGACAAAACATAGGCAATATGCTGTTTTTTGTCGTTAATTGAATATTCATAGAACTTGGAATCTTTCCCCTCTCCCTCATCAGAAATGTCAGCTGATGATGGATTTAGTTTATACTTATGTTCTGTTTTTGGTAAATAAATGTAATCTTATACTTGTGATCTTTGGTGGTTTGTATGTTGGAAAAAGTGCTTTCTGAGAGGATCTTTTATCTTATAATAGTATTGCATCTAGGTAGTCTCTGCTTCTAAATATAATATCCTTGAAATTGATCTACATATAATAAAAGGGAACCAAATCCTAGGCTGCAGTGTATAGTCCCTCAATTGTCTTTTATATGACATCTTTTTTTTTTCTTTTTTTCTTTTTTTAAATGTGTACTTTGTTACCTGAATCTGAATTTAACTATGGTAGATTGAAATCAACAAGAATTACATTCTCATGCATATTTACAATGTTTGATTGACTGAATTTTTTTACAATCTTGTGACATAAATCCAAAAAATGCAAAAGAGAAAATGTTTTGCATACATATTGTTTGGATGGAGGGACTTCCAAAGGGTTGGAATGCAAGGAAACTGTGGATCCCAAAGGATGGAGGGAACCGTTCCATTCCTTCCTCAGTTTTGCGTTCAGCCTACTTTTGTGTGAGTGCTGCACTCCCCTCATTAATTGAGAGGAAATAACATTTTCACTCCAATTCAATAAAAGCATGAATAAAAAGTAAGTGATATAACATGTTTCCCTCCTTTCCATTCCTTCTTATTTTCTTTAACATCTAAACAAAGGAATGGGAGCATCTCTTCCCTTTCTGCTCCTTTTCCATTATAAACTCTCAAACACACTGGAGGAATGTTTCAATCTAGCCACACTAATTTGGAATTCTTAAGTTCCGTTATAGGTTTTCTCGATTTGAAATGTCAGAAACACTTCATTGAAATTTAGTGGAGTTCCAAGCACCAACTAACTATTTACATGAAATTCTTTTAGGCTGAAGTGAAGCATACAAGTGTCTTAGTTCCTAATTCTTTAAAATCAGTTTCTTATGACCTCTGCTTTATGGCCTTTCCTGTAAAGAGACAAACTTTTGTAAAATATATCCATTTCTTGATTAAACTTCAAAACCAACATCATAATGGGAAAACAATGAATAATAGTTTATGATATGTTGTTACCAATTTAGGAATTATTATTCTTTAAAGTCTTTACTTCTACACAAAATTTCAGCAAATAACAATTGAGAACTAAATAAATAAAGAGCTCAAGAGTTCATTCCCCAACTCACTTTCTAAATTACTTCATTTACTATCTAATTAAATTTACAAAAGCACAATGTGTGGGCTTCCTGAGAATATTCCAAGTATTAAAACACTTTTCTTCTACTCATAAATGATGTCTTGTACAGCTAGGGACTGCATGTTGGAAATTTTTGAATTATCAGAACTTTTTTTTTTTTCCTTTTGTGTGGGAGGAGGAGACAAACCTGGTTGGGTTTAAAAGCTTGTTGTCTCATACCAGATATTCTCCTTTTCTTTCATCAGGAACTAAAGAAGGGACCCTTATCTAAGACACACTTCTCTAGGTAGCCCTTTTCATTGATTGATCAATGATGTGAAAATTTCAATTTAGGGACTATTACTTGCACTTGAGTGTAACCAGTTATGCTTCAAAGGGCAATCTTAAGTTTACATTTCGTGCAGCCAGCTGCTACATTGTGCCTTCAATTGCTAGTTCTTTACTATGGTGTTACCAAACTATCAAGCTCATAGACTCAATAGCCATGCTTCAGATTGTTGATTGCACAATGTTCTCTTTCTCTCTCTCTCTCTCTCTCTCTTCCATGTTTCCGTGTGTACACACTCATATTGACTGATTTGTACAGTTTCTGCTATCACTGCTAAACTATTCTTCTTTGCTCTGGCTGAATGCAGGCTTCCCAAAAGCATCAGAGTTTTAAACGGTGAGTAGCTAACCTTACCCAAATGCTTTATGTACTGTTTTTTTTACAAGAAAACAAAAAATTGCCAGTTTCAAAAGTTTAACAGTTGTATTAGAATTTCTCTCTCTAATTATGTGACAGTTCATGACACAGGGCTCGTTCTATGTAGAAGCAGCCTTCCTCTAACACTCAGCAAGTTAGAAGAAAGCCATGTCTTTAGTTAGGTCTGCAGGGCTATCTGCACCATCATATAGAAATTCCAAGCTCTATTCGCTAAAGGGGAGTGATGACAGCCCCAGCTTGTCCACCCAAATATTAGGTTCTGATAAGCATAAGACTATATATGTGACTGATTCTTACTCCAGTGAAAGTTATGAGAAGTATTTCCTTGACTCCCCAACAGAAGAACTTATACAGCCATCTAGTTCTGGCATCTCTGGAAATTCATTTCATCCAGATGGCATCTCCATGGGCACTCGAAACCCATTTGACATTTCTTTGATGTCCATGAGGCATCGTGATGCCTATCAATCCAATTTTGAATCGGATTACTTGGAAAGCCAAAGCCCGGATGCAATAGACTATGATGAAGATAAGATGAGACTGAAGCTTCAAGAATTGGAAAGAGCACTGCTTGAAGATAATGATGATGATGATGACGACGACGACGATGACATTTTTGGTACGGATCACAGCATGGAAATTGATGGTGAATGGGCTGACCCAGTTCACAACACATTGCTCCATGACTCTCCTAAGGAATCTTCATCTACAGATTCAAACCTCAGTAGCATCAGCAGCAACAAGGAAGTATCACAAGTATCTCCTCGTACTCCCAGACAAATGCTACTTGATTGTGCTGGTGCACTTGCAGATGGAAACTTCATGGAAGCATCAGCTATGATAAATAACCTTCGAAACATGGTCTCAATCCAGGGGGATCCTCCTCAGAGGATTGCAGCCTACATGGTGGAAGGTCTTGCAGCTCGCATGGCTTCCTCTGGCAAATGTCTTTATAAAGCTCTAAAATGCAAAGAGCCCCCCTCTTCTGACCGGCTTGCAGCCATGCAGATCCTCTTCGAGGTGTGCCCTTGTTTTAAGTTTGGATTTATGGCAGCAAATGGTGCAATGATAGAGGCATTTAAAGATGAGAAAAGAGTCCATATAGTAGATTTCGATATCAACCAAGGGACTCAATATATAGCACTGATACAAACAATTGCCAATAACCTAGGGAAGCCACCCCATGTGAGATTAACTGGGGTTGATGACCCTGAATCAGTTCAACGTTCCGTTGGAGGCCTAAAAATTATTGGACAAAGACTGGAGAAGCTAGCAGAAGCACTTAAGGTACCATTTGAGTTCCGAGCTGTGGCATCAAAAACTTCAATAATAACTCCATCAATGCTCAATTGTCGACCAGGAGAAGCACTTTTGGTGAACTTTGCCTTTCAACTTCACCACATGCCAGATGAGAGCGTGTCAACAGTAAACCAGCGAGACCAGCTCCTTCGGATGGTTAAGAGCCTAAATCCAAAACTTGTTACTGTTGTTGAACAAGATGTGAACACAAACACGGCTCCATTTTTGCCTAGATTCGTTGAAGCATACAATTACTATTCAGCTGTTTTTGAGTCTCTTGATGCAACTCTCCCAAGGGAGAGTCAAGATAGAATGAATGTTGAAAGGCAGTGCCTGGCACGGGACATTGTAAACATCGTTGCGTGTGAAGGAGAGGAGAGGATAGAGCGGTATGAGGTAGCAGGCAAATGGAGGGCAAGGATGACAATGGCTGGTTTCACTTCATGTCCCATGGGACCAAAAGTGATTGATACAATCCAAAATCTAATTAGGGAGTATTGTGACAGGTACAAGGTGAAGAAGGAAATGGGTGCACTTCATTTTGGGTGGGAAGACAAAAACTTGATTGTTGCTTCAGCATGGAGGTGATATGTATACATCATTTGAGTTACTAATAGCATGTTTGTTGCTTGTGGTATTTGTAATATTGTGTGAGATCAGGATGCAAGCTGATGTATTATCTTAGTTAGAAATAAGTATTTTGTTAATGTTATCAAGAAGTGAATTGTCCGAGGATGATTATGGGATTGCTGTTTATCTAACATTCATAAAGGAATTTCATCTTACGGCTTTGTAACTTTGTTTATCATCATTTTATTATTATCATTACTGTTTATTCCTTTTGAACCAAACTAAATGCTGACAAGCCTAATTATGGATCCGTGTTTGAACCATCTAGATAAGTCAAGACTATGACATTTAGGTAAATTTCCATATGGCTGCATTTTGAAAGACCCCGAATCCATAGCAATTGAAAAGAAAGATTAAGAAAAACAACACTTCAACTAACCACTCAAGTCCATAGAATTAATGGAATTCCTTGATGGACAAGGCAGGAAAGACTTAAAGTAAACATAGTGCTTAATCACCATTAATTTTCTGCTTGAACTTTGACTAATCTAAGTATCCTCCTCATTTCTCAATTTCTTAATCGAGTTCAACTTAATGGCTATGATTACAATTATTGTTTGTATCAGTGATGACAACTGGCCTTACAAATCAATGATTGCTGATTTTTTTATAGGGGAAAAAAAATCTTATTATGCTGCCAATTAAGATGAGAAATATCCACTAGCCAAACATTCATCAGCAAGTACAATAGCACAATTTCTTTTATTCACGAAACTTCTAACCATAGTTAGTAATATAATAATATACGAAACAAAATATAGATAACTGTAGTAAAATTTGGTTGACCCAGCTACTTGTTTGAAGAAACCCTCCACTTCAATTGGTATTTTTTTTTTTTCCCACCAAAAGCAAAAATAAGATAATTAATCCAATTTTTTACCAACTGTTGAGGTTCAAAATGTTACAAGATCCAAAGCAAATGGACCCTCAAAACCAAGGAAGGCTCAATCCATGAGCCAAGGTTTGGCCCATTAAGAATAGGCAAGAGGGAGCCCAAGCCCATGATAGGGTAAGCCTTGGGCCTTAGAGAGGAAAGAAAAAAGCAAAGGAAGTTTAGCCCAGTCCTATGTGAAAAGGGATCCCTAGGGGAGCCCAAGAGGAGAACAAGACTGGATCAGGATACCTTAGGACTACCAGGGCCAAGGGGATCCTCGAGAAGAGCTGAAGGAGGCCAATCAGGATGTGGATAGCACAAGGAGACATGCCATTGGACACTAAGAATAAAGGGGTCATGTCCCATCAGACACCCATAGCCGAGAAGAAGGCTATGCAGCAGATGGTGGCTAGGGACCAATACCTAATAGGAAGAACCAAAACCTCGGGCAGAGTAGGAAATGGTGGACCATGAAGGAAGGTGGCAGTGGATCTTTCAACATGACAATGAGACATCTACCTATTTGAAGGAAAATGACAAAAGGTGAGGCAGCCAAAAAGGGGCTCTAAAAGTCTCTTTAGAACCTTTGGAAAAAGGATTAGAAGCCTGCCCCATCAGGACCCCCCAAAAGAGGAAGGTCAACTGGGAACTTTTGGGAGGGAAACCTCAAAAGAAGAATGCAATAAGAAAATAAGGAAAGAACCAACCACCAATGTTGCTGGTACCCAAGGCAGCAAAAGGAGAGAATCAATGGCATGCCAAAAACCCTAAAAATGTACAATAGAAGGAGGATTAAGTCATCAGCAAAAGGCATTCAGCAACTATTAATCAGAGCATAAAAAGAGCATCAGAGAGACTCACTAAGCTTCAAAGAAATAGAAAGAAAAGAAAGGCATTGTGAAGGATCCTGTAGCAATTGCTTGAGGATACACTTGATTCAAGGGGATTCAAACCTCACAAGTCTTGGAAGCCTGGAAAGAGCTATCCAAGTCTGTGACTTTTGAACTTACTTAAACCTCGCGACACATCCCAGTGAGAAATAAGGTCCAATGTACCCAAAAACTTAACATAATGACCTAATGCTCTATTTTGTGAGAATCCCTGTGTTCCTGCTCGCATTTTCATTTTTCTTGATAATTCCTTTACTATTCCTCAGTCGCTTATTTTACAATATGTGTGTGTGTGTGTGTTGTAGGGCCCATGTTTTGTGCACAAATTGGCTCGTAATCAGCCAAACATAGCTACAGTGAACCAAACACAGTCCACCAACCATCAAACATTATTTCTTTGGAGGCCCAGGATTCTTATCATCATTTGGGCCTAGGTACTGTCCAAAACAGGAACCCACACCAACATTTCAAATAGATGTCTTGAATTCAAGTTGATTTTATATTTCTTCTTTTGCATAGAAAGACAATCAAACAATTCCCAATGATGGGTCTTGCGGATTGGATCATCAATATAATATACTAAAAGAAACCCCAAATATTCAATATTTTATAGAAAAAAGAAATTAAAAAAAAAAAGACACACAAAATAAATAAATAAATATAGGTATAGATATTTTAGAAATTTGAATAAATATATGTTAAGTTATTTCTTATATTATATTACAATTTAATAGTACATTTATGTTATCTTAATATAATTTTATAAGAGATCATAAAAAATAAAAATAAAAAACAACTAATTGAGCGTTAATGTATTTAGTATACTTATTTGTTCAATTTTTAGTTATGTTTTCAGGAAAAATATATAACCAGTTACTAAAGGAAACATTTATTCCTCCATTCACTTATTTAGCAAGAAAAAAAAAGTATTTATTGTCTTATATCATTATAATTTAAAAAAATTTATTTTAAATCTAATTAACATACGTACATATTATGATATTACCAAATCATTCAATTTAGAGAAATATCTTCATAAATTAAAATTCAAGGTTATAATAAAATTATGAAAATGTTGATTTTAATATAAATAGAAAAATATGGAACTAAAAATATTAATTTTGATAATTTGATTGTCATTATAATAACACACCTAAACAAAATAAACAATTATAATGTCAATAAAGTTTTTAAAAAAAATTTTGATAATTTAATTGTCATACAAGTATAATACAACATGCGTTTAATACATGTTTTATACTATAGAAAACATTTTTTTTTTTTTCTCAAAAAATAAAAAACATGTTTTTTTTTTTTTTTAAGATAAAATAAAGAAAAATATGTATGGACGCGTAAGCCAAGAATTGGACTTGGACATCAAGTTGGCTGTTTTGAAAGTAAGCCCAGAATTGATGAAAATAGGAATTGGGGGCAACTCTGCCACGAGGAACATTCGGAGCCTACAAAGCTTGACTATTTTGCTTTGCTCTCACACTAGTGTGAATGGAGGGCTAGTTGTGAAACCTCCGGCTAAATCCTAAAGTTGTGGAAGAAATTAATGCTAAGTGGAATTTGAATCTTTGTGGGGCAATTTCTAGAATACTCAATGCCATACGTCCTGATGAAGATGTCGGTAAAGGCCCTATGAATCCTATATGGTGTAGTCCAAGTATTCTCAAATGGACAAAAAGGTTTATTCCTATTCAAATTTGCTCATGTGAAAACTAGAGATGCTGTTTTGGGGGGCCAATGATGCTTCAACAAAGATTGTTGTTTCTAAGGGTGGTTAATGGAGGTAGATATTTTCAACTCAAAACTTTCCACAAGAAGTGGAAGTCGATATGGGTAAAATAACAGATAAGAGTGACAATTTGTATTGGTGGATCGCGATAGTGTCGTGTCAAGATAAGGATAATCAATTACATAGGTCTAACACGAATAGTTTATCAAAGAATCTAGAATGAAAAGTCAGTAAAATACCTGCTCTTTGAAGGCAAAAATGAGATTGGACACACTTTTTTATCACTTGCACTTTTGACACCGACAGAACATCAAATAGTCCTGTCACGACTAAATTTTACAATTTTTTCCAACAATTGTATTCATGCCCTATTTCTATCAAAATTTTGAAAGCCTCACTCCTAGGGTAAGTGCTAGCTAAAATACAAGATAATGAGAACAAATTTAAGATGTGCATATATTTTATGTTCAATTCTTCACACCTACAAAACACAAAGCCACCTCAGCTTGGGCTTGGAGCTCTTCCAATACCTTTACCAGCTTCTCACGGCAAAGACTGGTTTCACTCTTCTCTGCAAGCATTTTCCTCAATCTTCATCCATGGGAGAGAAAAGATGAACAAACATCAGACGGAGAGTAATTGCAATTAGTAGAAGGAAAATTGAAATATATTTACTATGAAATGCTATGCAACTATTCATCAATATCTACCCCTGTATTATCTGTGCACTTCGAATGAGCACGCTCCCTCTCTCATTGAAAGTGAAAAAACTTTTCTTATCATTATGCTACTACCATGGGCTATATACATGTATGCCCTTAAGTTTTTTGGTGGTTTCTTTTTAGTCAATGTGTAACTGATTTTTGCCATCAAATATATATAATACAATTCCTGATGGCAGTAAAATTCAGGTTACAGAATTTTCCTAGATGACAATGCTTTTATGATGTGCACAGACCATAGATGTAGCATTTATGGGAGGCGTGCATTACGGCATGGAAGCTCTCAATTTCAATATGCCACATTACTGCCATATCAACTGCATTGTCACAGTATTGCCGTATTAGCCTCCCATTATGCCATGCCAATTGATGAGCGACACACCATTAAAAAAAAGACCTAAAAAGAATTTCATAACCTCCATTACACTCCCTTCAGGAATTCGATTTCTTTTTTTACACATGCACCCGGTGAGTCTTGAACCCAAGACCTTACCCTCCACCTTGGTCTTACAAGGGGAGGCACCATTTAAGCTAGAGCTCATTGGCCTGTCAGGATTGGAGTCATTGGATAGTACATTGCAATGGCTTTTTTTTCCCCTCATTAGAAAAGTACTAAAGAACTACTCAGCAACACAAGTACCAAAATTGAAACCATAACAAACTAGAAGGACCATAAGTGTGCTCAACCCTATTATTACTGAAGTAATAGATACTATGAGCTGAATGGAGGTGCAAGACCAGCCAATCCATGGGGTAGTGGCCACTTGAAGACAAATAGAAACATCTTTCCTCAATATTTGAGATCTAATGACATCCTTCTTATCCGGACCTAATTTTATGCCTAAAATTAAGTCAATGCATGTTTAGGCCAATTTGATTTTCATAGTAAAAACAAATGCAGTTTTGATTTATCAAGGGTGTATGAATTTATCGGATTTCCCTGTAACAGTATATTTATAAGGGGAACTTATATTTAAACCTATCTTGGCTAGGCCCTAAAACAGTCACCCCTTGTAGTTCCAGTTTATGACTTGCACCCACCCACCCTCTGAAGTTGAGGAAATAGGGGTAAATAGCTCACAGCATTAACGTAACTTAGGCCACAAAAGTCACTCAACACGTTAAAAATCACATCATGCCAATCCAAGTCAAGTTTTACAAAATCAACTTTACATGATCTCCTTCCAACCTCCTTAAATTTAAATGAAGATAAAGTCTATTAAAAAAAGAAAGGGGGGAAGGGTAAACTTCATCTCTCAATTTGCTCGCCACTAAAACAGTAAATGAACTTTGGTGGTGAGGAAATAAGTGAAATTCACACAGACACTCTCCATTATACTCAATAACCCACCAAAGTTCGGCAGGTCACAGAGAGAGAGAGAGGTGACTGGCAAAAGCTGCAACCCAGATCCAATTCCACCACACTAGCAGAACCTATCACTAGATTCATCACCTAAAATACTCAATCATTGTCCAGGTCATGGATTGTCGATAATCTGACAGATCAAAATAAGATTTAAAAATAAAACTCATAGGTGGAGAAACACTGAAATAGAGCTCACAATAAGGTTAAAGAACACTAACATCTTTTATTCTGATTTCTCAACCACTTTTAGAAACAAAACCAAAGGTGGACAGAATTTCAGTTTGCCAAAGTTTGGTTTCTTGATGTGATGAATTGCATGATCTGATTTTGAAAGTATTGAAATTTGTGCAGTATTGTGGTTGTGGGCTGAGTTGTTTAGAATGGTAGATTGGGAGGTGGCATTGGCATACTTTCACAAAGCTTGGCTTTTAGGGGATGGTTGCAGGAATCAGGATTCAGAATTTTTTTTGTTTTAATACATGTTTATTTACTAATAAAGGAGGTTGAGGAAGATGACGTGAAGTTATAGTGTAGAACTTGTCATGAGTGCCATAATTTGATAACATGTCTAATGATATAGTGTAGTTAGATTTCATTATTGGCATAAACTATATTTCATTTTCTCAACTTCAGGACCTGCAAATGTAATTTTACCAATAAATAATAAAAAAACATCTGGCTGAGAATGAGCAAATTGTACCACTACCACTAACAAATGTGTTCATTACTTGAGAAAAGAAGCTAAACAATACAAAAGTGGTAGCATTTTATTGTGTTAGAGTTGATAATCATTCTTCTAAGCTGGTAGCAGTGGCACCAAATTAAACATGATAGTTGTGTGTGTGTGTGTGTGTTTTTTTTTAAAGCAAGAGAAGAATACAAGGCTGACTTCCTCTGGATAATGTATGGATTCCAAACATATCAAAAACCATCTGAATGTGGGTATAAGGAAATATTGGTCCAAATATGTTGTCAATTACTTAGCTATTGGCATTTAAATAAAAAGTTATATTTTTTTGGAGTGCAAAAAAAGGAAACATGGCATAGTAAATGCATAAAACAGATCCACCAAGCATTACCTATGGACAATTGCTGTGTCACCATGGCCAGTGCAAATTATAAGCATAGCATTAGCGGGTAACGTGGCATAGAGGCTGCGGATTCTAGCATCCAAGCGGGTTAGAATTTCCTTTAGTTCAGGCTTGATGCTGCATTTGACACCTTTTCTGTTAGCAGACTTCTTATGACATGTAAGCAATGACATCATCTCCGCAAGTCTTCCATTTAATTTCTCTGCATCCTCTGCTTGTTTTCTAAAATAGGAATTAAGTTCTGAGAACTGAGTCCAGACAAAGTGCACCCGTTCATTCTTCACCTGGAAGTAACAAGAGATGTAACAAGCTTGTTATGTAGATGGCTAACACATAAGGAGAAAGGGACATTTACAACCCGTTATAAAGATCTACCTCCTTTCTGGCCTTTGCTAGAGCTTCTTCATCAGAAGACACAGGAAATGCATGGGATAACTCAGAGGTGTATCGCTTCACTATGGAGATATCATCAATAAAAGAAGAGGATTTGCCAGACTGACTCAAAATTGTAAGGAGCTTTTCCCGCATGTAAGATGGAGGTGAACCAAATTCAGGTCCTAATTCCAAAAGAAAAGAAAATAAGAGCAAGTACAAGTGTAAACTATAACCTCTAAAGGGGTTACAAAAGAAAATTAAATATATTTTAACAGATAAATATTTTCCCTATGTTTCATAATAAGTTACTCAGAACACAGGTTGTTACAGACAAGATATGAGTATTATATAGCCACAATGACAATGACATCTACATTTATATCTCCACTAGTATCCTCCATGACACTGGAAACTTCTACATAGTGGCTCCATTCCCTGCCTCAATTAATAGGGAACCTCATGTAGTTGAATATGGCTCTTCACAAGGACTATGTTTGGTGTAATGAGCCCAATTTTGTTTTAAAGTAGCAAAAATCTTGCAAAGATGATAATTAATATCTTCCACCTGCTTTTCTTAATGAATGTATGTGTGTGTGTGTGTATACATACACATATATATATAAGCTATTTTTTTCTTAAAGATCTTCCAAGTTGGAACTATCAAATAATCAAACTATTAATTCTCCAAATCTCCACTATTGCCCAAATTTCCATTTGCTAATGGTTCAATGGAAAAGAAGCACTTGCCATATCGAATCTTTAAAAGTGCTAGTTCCATAGTAGCTTTTGCATCCTCAATACTATCATGACCATTGCCTGACTGCTGTATCTCCTGAGAAAGAAATTTCCTGGCAAGAACTCTTAGAGCAGTTTTGTAAGATGCACCACGGGGGTGCTTGTACAATACTGCAGTATCTATCACCAAACCATGAGAGATCTTTAATGCTAACAAGTCATTCTCCAAGGAATGCCCAACAAGGATGGTCTCTTTGTAAACCAGCTTTAGAAAATCTTCCTGAACATGGAAGCAACTGTAAATAAATAAATAAAGTAGTCTTAACATGCAATCGATCAGTGAAGCAACAGCATACAATCATGTTAATCAAGTAAGCATACACCCAAGTAACAAACCTGAATTTCCTTAAGAGTTGTAGTCACCCCATTTAGCAATTCACACGTGATTCCACTAAACCTGAATATCCATAATGAATTATTATCAATGGAAAATAGTCAAGTCAAATCACTTTTGACCCACTGATAATATATATGCTTTTTTTTTTAAATAGGAAATAAAAATTTTACTGAATAAAATGAACATGTGTTCATGATGATGAACACTCAGGACATGAAAACTGATAACATACATGCAGAGAGAGAGAGGACATCCAATTGGCAGAGTCACAGCGTGTAGGACTCAACTTTGATTATATAGTATATGATATATAAAATAAGAAAACAATCCTACTTTAAAAAATAAATAAATAAATAAAAAGACAGTATTGATGATACATACTGGGAACATCAATATGTATCATGGGAAGTTGCTAAAACTCCAACAAAGTTGCTTAGCATTACAGCTTGCTTTAATGATGAAAACACAAGATATCCAAAAACCCAAATATTTCTGTTGAGTTCATTTCTTAAAAATCAGCTCAAAAATATCCAAATAAATGTCTACCAAAAGCTCAAACAAAAGTGTATAAATGTCTACTAGAAGCTCAAACGAAAGTGTACCTGGTGTTGTAGTCAATGATAGTGTTTGATGGTTTAACCAATTTATCTAGCACAACCTGGAAAAAAAGAGTCATGGCTAATTAGACATCCAAGAAAAATAACATTGATTCCCATCCAAATGTTTAACACCAAGTGATACTGCTTTTTAATTATAAAATTAAAAAGAAAACAAAAATTAGGTATTTAGTATTTACACTAAAATTTAATGAAGAATGGACAGTCAAAATTTTGGACGAGCTGTATCTCAATGTATTTGAAATTTGAATACAATACTTTGACACACTGTGAACCCCATGTTGCGATATAAGTCATTGATGATGTCAGTGATGATGATATTTTTTATTAGTAATAATATAATAGTATTGAAAGGGTTACAAGATACAAGCATGCTTTATGTTAAAGACGAGAATAAAATAATATAGAGAAGCGGAAGCAAGAAAGAGAGAAGAACACAAGGGATTACATGGTTTGGCCAATAGCCAACATCCACGGGATAAAACCGTGGCGGCTATATCTTTATTGTATTCTCAAGTGTTGATTACAATGAACTCTAGTAGGGTATATATAAGCCCTACATGGGCTTACAATATATTGGGCCTCTTGGGCCATTTTACATTAACATAAATAACATAAACCCAATATCTTCAAAACTATATATCAATAACAAAATGCAGCTGCTATTTAGGGAGGATCATCAAGATACAAGGTACCTCAAAAAACCAGCTTTTTCCATTTTTACAAACTTCAGTACAAAACAATGAAACATAAATATATTAGTAAGGTGAGACTGAGAGAAGCCTAGTGTAAATTGAAAATGTGAAATATCAATGTCAGACCACATTGGGCAATGGAACATGATAAGGATGAATTTCATTCACACAAACTTACGCAAGCATATCACACAAGACAAATGAACATTTAGACAACTAAATGCAACTTTTTAGTGTAACAAAAATGAGACTGAAATCAACAGAAAGATAGTCTACATTCAAAACACATTTATGATAATCCAATTCCTTTTGCAAAATAGGCATAAAAATAAAATTAGATAGAGCATACCTCTCCTCTGATATCCACCAAGGTCACTCTTGTAAGCTCAAAACCCTCACTTGTGATACACTAAAAAAAAAATCAGGAAAATGTAAGTGCACAAATGACCTATCTGCTACGGAAGAAAAGGCTGAACTGTGACTATCAAGTGCCAACAAGTCATATGAAGAGAAGACACATTTAAAATAGCACAGTGACTCTTAACTAGAAAGTAGAAAAAAAAAATTATATTCAATTTTTAAGCAGGGCAGTAAAGAACATGCTTCCAAAAGACAACATTCAGCAGATAAACAACCTAAATTTGAATTTTGAAGTTCAAACATATGTTACTCTCTAGTAGGAAATTCCACAAAAGCAGACCAAATTGTGTTTTGCATGTCTTATGCAGTATAATTTTATAGAATGAATAAACCAGAAAAAAAAGTAAAGACATTAATGCACTGAGCCTATAAAATAAAAATAAATAAATAAATAAATAAATAATCAATTAGGCATTCTGAGAAATTATGATGCTAGAAGGAAAGTTGCTCGAGTTTTACATAATATAAATAAAAAAATAAAGACCAAAAAAAAAAAAAAGACAATTGCTCACATATATCATGCAAGAACCTAACTACGAAAGGTAATTACAAATTCAAAGGTCACTGAATTAAAAGGGAGGAAAAAGCAAAGCAAGTTCAAGCACAAATAAATAATGATGGAAAGAAATTCATGCGTCAAGAGGTTACCTCAAGTTTTCCCCTTTTTTGTAAATTAGGTTTTCATGTAGATAATGTTGAGGTTACTTCGACTTCTTAATACAAATACAACAGGATTTTAATATTAAATAACAAAAAACCTGACTCAGCTTAATGACCTATAAAGTGAGCCAAGTTTACTTACAGACAGATTGGAATTTGCCATTAAAGGAAAAACCAAATGAGAAGATAGGAAGGAAACTAAATAGGTGCTACAGGGAAAAATGCCATAACATGAGTTTATCAAATGATCAAAGCGCTTTCTAATATATATCAATATATGTCATTAAGGGTAAAAATTACCCTCAGGACACCTTAAAAAGAGTTTAACGTCAATGAGCACAAATTAGAAATGTGAAGGTAGAAAGTAATCTTCAATACCTCACTCAAAGCCAAAGAATCAGCAATGTAGCTGAAGGTTTTATAATATAAGACAGAGGGCATCTTACTTCTCACTTCAAGAGGGACAAAATGGCAAAAAGAAATCAACAAAAGCATCAAATATACACATAATGGCATCATGACGTCAACTTCTAAAATCTTGTTTTGCACTCAATAATGAATTTCCATCAAATTAAGCAATTATAGGTCATTATCCTCACTCAAAAAATTAACAATACTAACAAGATCACTTTTTCACCTGTTTGCTTTCATGCCAACAAGCAACGCTACTATTGACTCCCAAAGGAGACAATAAATGGAAACTCTACCAATCGAGGAGCCACTTACAAGTATTCTATGATATGAATAGAAGATTGTGCTAATTTTTCTGTCACTGAATTCTTTTAAGCTCAAATTTAACATTAGTTTACAATTATCTCAGTGCTAATTATTATATGATAAAGCATTTCCTCATTATTAACTCAAATTGACATCTATGGACTTACCATCTCACAATCAAGTGCCAACATATCATAGAAAGAACATCCTGAAGGAGCCGGAAGAGTAGAAAGAAAACCTGTGTTTAATCAAAGTAGAAGTTAAAGAACCATCTAACATATTTTGAAAAAAATAAAATAAAAAAATCACTAGCAAAATAAGTATAGTTAAAGATAAATCAGAGTTGTATATTTATTTCACCTGGCTGATTGAGACAATATCCATTGTCTTCTAGTTCTTTCTCTGTAAGTGTGTAATATGTAACAGGGAAAGGTAAATCTTTAATGAGTTCAAGACAGGATGGAACATCTGTACTGTTATCACATCGTTCTGCATAATGACAATGCCATTTCATCAAATGATTGTGTTGAGAAGAAGTTAATACATTTCTCTTTGGACAAAGTAATGAACACACATCTGTGCACTTTATTTAAAATCTAGTTTGGACCAGTTGGTCTGACTGGATGGGCTGTTACTATTGACTGGTCTCAGGACCAGCCGTCATTATTCTCTATGATCGTCTTCATAGTAAAACCACTTTTGACACATCGGAACTGGTGGTTGAACCAGAAACTGCTAAACCACTTGCAGTTTGCTTGACCAGGCAGGTGTAGAAACTATTCTTTCTAGATGAGGGTGAGAGTGGTTAATTAATAACGCAAATGGTTGACAGCGTGAAGAAAGCCACAAACACTTCTATTGAAGCAGCATACATTGTTTGATATATGATCATCACAATCTTGTACACATTTGTCTTTACACCAAGTTTGGTAGGAGAGATGCAAAGTAGTAAAGATGAAGAGCGGCAGAAGGGGAAGAAGGGAAGTGAGGGGAGTCCACCTCCCACTCTTGTTGTTTGGAAGGATGGAAAGAAAAGAGAAAGGAATAAGCAAATAAAAGACATAATTTTACCAGTTTAAAGTGAGGATGAAATCGAAAATTCACACACTTTTCTCAAAAGGCCATCTCTCCCTCCTTCAATCTGCCCATTTTGGAAGGATTTTGGTGGGCCAGGGGCGTGTACCTCCTGCTCCTTCCCCTTCTCCTTCCATTTTTTCCTTTTACCAAATGGAGGGATTTATTCTCCCTTCTCATTTCTCTCTAAACCCTTTCCAACCCTCCTCCGATACCTCCAAATAAAAATAGTGTTAAGGTTTTAATCCCTCCAAACATACATGGTATTAAGGTTTTAATGCAAGAGACACCCCCCCACCCGGGCAGGCTCAATTATCTACTTGCATGTTTCCTGCTAATTTAGCAATAACGAAACTGCCCAGCTACAAAGTGCAATTTTCAAACAGACCACTAGCCAACTGGAGCAAGTACTAAAGCAAACAATTACTTATCCAAAAAGTAGTAAAGCAAGCAATTGCACCACTGCCAATAACCATGCAACCCTTTTCATGCCTTCTTTATAGCTCATACAAATTACTGAAATACCATCTCATACTAGTTTGAATAGAAATTCCTCAGGTACAAAATTATTGAACACCTAATTTCATTATGCAAAATGATGATTTTAAGACAGAATAATGACTAAAGACCTTGTTCAGAAGCCAGATTAAGTTTTTTTGATACTGAATCAATTTCATCTCTCTTTCTTTTCCGCTTGCAAGTTAGGAGTGCATCTATTGTCTGCATTCCATCTGATACACAACTAGCCAAAAAAAAAAAACATAAACCATAAGGACTGTACAGAAGAGAAAGATACACAATAATATTTTGAAAGGGCAAAAGAAAAGACATTCATTACTAACCTAAGAGCCAACACTGCCCTCGGATTGCCACAGCATTCTTTAAAACTACGAAGTATTTTAGACTGTGATAAGTACAAAGCTGCATCCAGGCCCGGGACATAAAGCATAACCACTTTTGGAATAAGAGGCTTGTTCTGCAGTTCATAAGATTGTTGTATCAGTAACTACAGCTCTACCCTATGTTAGTTAGGATGCCAACCTCAATTAATAGGGGTTGTAGTTATTGACTTGTATGTTATTTTAAAAACCACGACCAAAAGAAGTTGGAAAAAAAATCTATGAGATGCAAAGCATTCAAATATTTAGAGAGCTGAAAAATCAAATTTCAAGAATATGTGCTTGTGATGAAGCAAAAGATATTAAAATTTTCAAGAGGGCTCCATAGGCAAGTGCCACATGATCTATCATTTAAAAGAAAAGCCACCTTCAGCATGAGTCCTCTTTTGATATTTAGCTCTTTAGTAGCACTCTCTCATATTTTCCACCAATACCAATGGTAATGAGACAACCACAAGCAAAAAAAAGCCAAGCTATAGGCCTCATATGAAGTAAAAGTGCACTATTATTTTGGTCACAAGCACAAGAAATATGAGAAAATCTTGCTAGAGAATAAACCTAAGCAATTAGTTGAATCACATATAGTTTTGAGCTCACTAGTAGTAAACAACAGGAGCATATGCTACTATGATAGTGTTGTATGGATATGTAAATTTTTTTCTTTAAAACAACAACATAGTCTAAGTTCCAAAAATTTTGGGTTAGCTATGGATCATCAACAAACTAATTGGGCTCAACTGTATTTTTTTTCTTTACCTTAATAAAAACCCATGATGGCAAGAATCCTTCAGCAAGCACCCAAGTTACAAGCCCTTGAACATCCTGTATCATAAATTAAACACTGATCAAATTTTTCTTTCTCCTTGGCAAAAATTGATTTCAATAAATTTGGTTGTTTGCAGAGACCTACTTGGAAATTTAAAGTTGAGTTAGCATCTGGCGTCTTGAAAATAATTTCTGCCTTACCCTGTAAAGGCACATCAAATTAGATTTATGATATTTGGACCAGACAAAAGTGTCATGTTTCCAGCTTGGACATGGCATGTCAAACATAGCAACTTGCAAAAATCCAGACCATATATATATATATATATATATATATATATATATATATATTAAAATTTGGCAAAACTATCAATAATGAAAAAATAATGATAGTGAAGGAATCTTTACAACAATTATTATGTAAGTTCTTGACATAGACAAAATGTGTAACATGCTTCAGTTTTGCATGCTTTTAAGATAATAAATTTGTCAGAACCAAGTGCATGAGTATTGTGTTGTCACACATTTGACAAGCTAATTTTGCAATAGGATGAGTCTTCTACAAATGAATATGATTCAATATATTCCAAGAGCCACCGCCCACCAGACCAGCATACTTGGTACAAAGAAAAGGCATGTCTTTTACATCAGACAAAGTTGTTTAAAGACAACAGCTTTTATCAAGTATTGTTGCAGATTATCAAAACACCATCCCAAAATTTTACATGATTACTTCTAAAGAGAAGATAGCTTTATAAGTAGTTTCCTCAAATCCACATATTCTCACCATAAGGGTCCCTTCACCTTCAGCAAGAAAATTAATGGACTGCAGTCAAGCGGTAAGATCTCCCTCTATCAAGTATGAAACTCTAGAACCCAAATTAGCAAACACTATGTCTGTTCCTATTAAACCTAGGATGTTTGGGCCTACAGTTCTTCCCAAGCCTCCAACCACTAGGCTGCACCATGACGGGTCGAGTAGCCCTTTCCCAATCCCAATGCACAAGGCGGAAAGGTAGTTGGCAGGCACTCTAAGATTCTCAAACTCGAACCCACAGCCTAGACAAATAGACATTTCATTTTGTTTTTTATTAGATAGAGTAAGAAAATGAACATTTCTCATGTGTCAAATTCGAAGTTTCATAATTTACAGCCAAAAAAAAAAAAGGGGTTTCAGCTTGATATGCAACGTATATCAGTTATTTGAATAAAACCCATTAGTAAATAAATCATTTCAATTCAAAAAAAAACCAATCATAAAATAAAAGAACATAATACTAAAGAAAGATTCAGCTAACGTAATAATGATAAACATGTACATTATCAATTAGAAAAGGTGAAAAAGTAAGGGAGAGAATTGTAGTACTTGAGGTCCATAGATATCGAGGAAATCGGAGCGCTGGTTATTGGTGGTGGGATTATCTTCTTCGGAAGCTGAAGAAGCTTTGAACTTTTGGTTTTGAGAGAGCATAGTTGGGACTTTGTGTCTCTCTCTCCGAGTCAATAGAATTACACTTTTAGATACACAGAGGGAAACAGAGAGCTTCGAAGCTACGGCGACATAAACCCTTTTATAGGATGATGAATTGCATGGGCCAGCCCAATGCCGATTATATGATAATTTCGGGGTTAGGGTTTTTTGGGTCAAGCTTCTGCTTTGGGATTCTAACATTAATTTTCTGGGCTTAAGTTTTATTGGTGGAAATGAGAATAAGGGTGAAATGCCAATAATAAATATACATACATATATATATATATATACACACACACACACAAACACACCTTTGCACCTTTGTGTGTAATAATTTATATCAACACTTTTTATTTTTCCTTCTCAAAAAAAAAAAAAAACACTTTTTATTTTTAATTTTCTCTCTAAGTACAAATAGCACTTACCATAATTTGAAAGTTCTTGCTCCATCAAGTCCTTATTTCTTTGGAACAGTTTGTATTAACTATACAAGTTTCACAACCAAAGACAGGGTCAGGATTTCTCTTTTAGGAGTCTAGAGTATGAATAAAAGATTCACCATTAATTAAGAAATATATAAAAAATAAAATAAAAACTCATGTCTATTAAGTGTTAACAAATATAAATACATTTTAAAAAGATAATTACTATTTCTTAATAAATTTCAAGTTTATTATCAATCGAAGTAGATTAAGTTTTATAGCAATTTTCATTATTCTAAAGCTAGAGGTTACAATTAATTTCCATATATAAATAAAACTATGTTGTTCATATCCTATTTGGCATCTAATTTCAAACACACACAAAAAGAGAAGAAGCTTTGAGAACAAATAACAAAAATCAATTTCAAGAACTATTAAAAAAATGATAAACTGATAAATATTGTATGGGTTAAAAACTAATTAACCCTCTCAGGTTGGGCCTTTATCTGAAACAATTAATTTGTAGAAGTGGACTTTAAAGCTAACTGTAGGGTCTGCCTTTGCGGCCCAGAGCCCAAAGGGTATGGGTCAAGGGCCCATCGAACCCACAACAATGAATTTGTAGAGAGTGGTTCGAAGGTCTAAGTGCTGGCCGGCGTTTCACGAGGCGTGAAACGCCGTTCTCTTTTTATTGAAGAAATACTTAGAGCATCTTTACAGTTGGGGGATGCTCCTCGGCCCCCGGCCGAGGAGGCTTTCTTCCCTTTTTGTTCTGCCTCCCCCATTTCAGGAGGGATTCCCTTACATTATATACTCTATCCCTAACCAATTCTAGCCCTACACGTGTTGGGCGATTTGGACAATACTTCAGATGCTCGTCCCATCAGCCGCCTTCTTAGTCTCTTTGAGAGTCGCGGCAACCAAGGTGACGTCGGTGCAGGGTCCTTTCATCATTAATGCGGCCAGGGCGGTAGTCAGGTACATTTAATGTGGAGGTGACTGCTTGTCACGAGCTTTGCCCTCGAGTTCTCGGACGTCCGACGATGGGGTCATCCTCGGACTTGGGGCGCCTCCTCGGCAAGTGGGCTGGGCCGCAGGATTCTTTGGCCCCACAATAGCCCCTCAAAATCTTTGCTGTTCGCATTCTCGGGCGGAGAGGAAGATTTTGATGTCCTCGGACCTGCCATGCGTCCCCTTGAGTCTGGTCCTCTGTCAGTACTGGAGCCTTTTCATCTACCCCAGACGTGTTAATGGCGCCTCGAAGCGCGCAATGCTCCTTTCATTAAATCATGACGGCTCCGTGCCCCCCACGTCCAACGGTGGGGATTCGCCTAGCAGTTAGGGACGGGAAAACCCGCCCGGTTCCTTGATTTGGGGTATAAATACCCATTCGAAAGCCCGGTTCCTCTGTTCACTCGCACTCAAGGGTCTACACCTCCAGCATAAAAAGCCTGTCCGAGGAGCTTCTACTCATTTCTGTAAGTCATTCCATCTCTCTTCGAACTTTTTCCCTTCTCCCTCTCTGCCTCTTTTTCGTTTGCTCTCACTTAACTTGCTTTAGACATCATTTGGGATGGGTGTATTTAAGAAGTATGTCTTCACTGAGGAGGCGATGGAGAAATTCATCGCCAATTATAAGATATTGGCCAATGTAGGCTTGAGGTATTGTGCGGAGGGCGAGTGGCGCTTCCTGAGGCAAGAGGGTGAGGTGGTGATTCCCGTCGTTGCCTTCGTTGAAGGTGGCATGAGGATACCCATGGGGCCGGTGATGATGGACTACCTGACGCACTTCCGGCTAGCCCCCACCCAGTGTGCCATCAACGTCTTTAGGATTCTGGGCTGTGTGGATGCCCTGAACGAGAAGATGGGACTGAGGTTGACCCACCATGACGTCAATTGGTGTTATAACCTCCAGTGCCTGAAGGGCGAAACTTACTATCTGAAGACCAGGGATGACAGGGTCCAGCTCATTCAGTGCCTCCCTGAGTCTAGCAAGGGGCTGAACAAGGACTTCCTCATTGTGTCTAGAGAGTGGCACGATGGCCTTCACTGCCCGACGACAGAGGGGACCCCAGGTGGGCAGTGGGAAAATGGGGGGAGAGTCCTAGGACCCTGATCAGTTCCATCCTTTACTTCATCCATTTCTTTTTGCACCGTCTGGTTTCTCACGTGAATGTGTTTCCTCTTGCAGATCCGCACGCCTTCACACGCCACTTCAGCCTGATCAACCTAGAAGACTTGCAAAAGGCGCTGAGGGCAGAGGTTTTCGTAAACGAGGCCGATAATCAGGTTAGGGCCGCTCACCAGATCTTGAAATACGACCCGGCTCACAAGTCATTTGCGGCACCGAAGTACGTGATCAGGGCAAAGGATCCTCGGCTTCGAAAAATAACCGTGACCGAGGACGGGTTCCAGTTCCCCGAGGTGCCTTCCACATCAGAGGGCGTAGTACTTGCCGGTCCCTCTTCCTCCCTTAGATCCTCAGAGGCTGCCGAAGAAGGCCTAGAGAGGGAAGTGGAAGTTGCTGACTTTGGTCCCGCCAAGGACGAATTTGACGCATTTGAACAAGTCTTTCAGTCCGAGGACCCTCCAGGAGACTTGGGTGACCCTCGTCTGTCTGAAGCAGACTTCTCAGTGTCCAAGTCCTCTTCCCGGCACGAGATGGGTTACAAGAAGAGGCCTCAACCTAGTCTGTCGGATCTGATTGAAGGCCAGCTGGGGAAATCGAAGCCAGAGCTTCCTCCTCCTCCTCCAAAAACTCGTTCTGCTCAGGGCAGGTCGGCCTCTACCCAGTCAAGGCTTCCTCCTTCTCCATCCAAGACGAGTCTGCCTTCTAGGCATGAGCCCTCCGATCCCAAGCAGAAAAAGGATAAGGGCAAAAGGCTGGCTGAGGAAAAGTCCGGGTCCCCACGGGAGGAGGATGATAATCGGCGGCCATCCAAACAGCTGAAGATAGGCTCCCGAGGCCAGGATAAACAGGTTGACGACCAGCCCGAGCCTCAGGCCTGGCTTCCTAGCCCAATGCTCCATGAGGGTTCGCTGAGGGAAAACTCCTCCCTTAGGGATTTCAAAGAGGGCGAAGGCGCGTACGTGGCCGACGCAGTGGGAAGGTGCCTACTACTCCCAGCTGACATGGCGAAGCTGGCGACTATGAGGAGCAGGGAGGTCTTCCTCTGCCTCAAGCGGTACTTGGGAATGGTAAGTCTCTCGTCATTTATGACTTATTCGAGTCGTAGCTTCTCTCTTCCCCTTTTCTGAGCTCGGCTAACCGCGTACTTGTTTTGCTTGCCAGGCCGTTCAGGCCACTTATAGGTTGGAGGACGCTGCCCGTGACCAGGGGAAAGCCATGGACGTGGAGCATGAGAAACGCTTAGAGGCCACTCGGGTCCTTAAAAACTCCGAGGATGATCTTGCCAAGGCTCGGGAAGAGCTGGGGGCAATGACTAGTGCTCGGGACAATGCCCTGTCCGGCCTCGCCAGCTTCCAGAAGCAGGCCGAAGATTACTCAAAGCGCCTGGCTGAGGCAGAGGGGCAGCTGAAGACCACAAAGGAACTGCTTGCGGATCTGCCAAAGAAGGTGGCTGCCGCCGAATCGGACAAGAGGGCAGCTGAGTAGGCGAGGGACGAGGCCGTGAGGGCCAAGTTTGAGGCTGACCAGGGCAGGGAGGAAGCCCTGGCCACTAAGCAGAAAGCCGAGGAGGAGGCTTATGCTACGGGGATGGCAGAGATAGAGGCAGCCTTTAAGGCTCAAGTCCCTGGGTTGTGCAGGCGCTACTCTGCCGAGGTTTGGAGGGAGGCTCTCAGACAGGCTGGGGTCGAGGCCTCGTCCGACTTGTGAAAGGAGGAGAATGTGTACTACCCTCCTGCTATCCGCGAGGCAACTCCAATGGGCGCTGAGGCCGAGGAGGCTGCAGAGGGAGCTGGTGCTGCTACGGGTGAGGACACCTCAATTGCTACGCCCGGGGGTGAGCTCGTCTAAGGAAGTGACCCTCCCAAGGTAGCAGAATTAGGTGAGGGCCCCGTTGAGGAGGCGCCTCAGGAGGTTATGAAGCCTACCTCTGAAGCTGAAGTTTCTGCTGCTGAGGAGGCAGCCGTTCCTGCCGCGCCTTCGCAGGCGGTCCCTTCTGGCCAAAGCTCAGAAGGCCCTGAAACTGCTGTGGTCCAGCCCCCTGCCGAGGGAGGAAAATAAGTGGGCAGGAGAGGCCCCTCAACGCCATCGCCTCTCGTCTTTTGTATCTTTCCTTTTCTTTTACTTTTTTACTTTTCTTTTTTTTTTGTAATGTGGTGTTCACCATGTAATCTTTATGGACTTAATGAAATACGAGTTTTATTTCTTTTCTTGCTGGTTGTGGTTCTAACAATTAGGTAATGGAAAGAGACTCAACAAGGAAAGACTTGAAGATTAAGATAAAGGACAAATGAACAATGTTTTACTGTTTATTAACTCTCCTTGGGCTGGCCAAGGAGCACTATGGTGTGATAGCAATACAAATACTCAAGTGTTTACAATAATCTCTCTTTCTTAGGTTTAATATTTTTCAAATCCCCTTGACATGTGGGGTATTTTCCTATTTATAGTTTCATTGCTGCCATCTTAGCCATCCATTTCTAGGGTGAAAGATCCTCTTGGTGAGATATTTGTCACATTCCCATTCCCCTCCTTTTGAGGCTGAGTTGAGTAGGTAACAAGTTGTTGGGACACTGTTCAGAAGGTCATTTAGTCATAAAATGCAGCATGGCTGGTTAGTGCAATGAATTTAATGTGGAAGAGCTAGTGGCTTTGTTAGGAAAATTCCTCCAACTTTCATTCAGGGAAATTAAATATTCCTTCTATTAGACACTATCCTAAGCATGACTTGACAATCTTCAGTCATTTGTCTAAGCTTTCGAGCTTTCCCTTCTCCTCGGCTCAGACTTCGGATTTGAACCTTCTTTAGATCGCTTGGTTTGGGCCCGGACCCTTTTTACTAATGTTCATATGGGCCCTCTCTGGGTCCAATCTAGGCCCACGATTCCTAAAGTTCACCCTAGCTCCCACAACTATGACGATGAGAGAAAAATCTAACTTTAAGAAAACACAAAATCCAAACAATTTGATACGAAAATAACGCATTCAATTTCGATGCTATCTTAATCACTCAACATTATATTATAAATACTCACCAAAGCTATGTTGAAAAAAGACAAAGATGATTTTCAAAACATAATTTGTTCTCCATTCTTTTAGTTATATCAATACTTTTTTTTTTATGAAGTTAGTTATATTAATACCAAAACATATAGATATAGTTAATCTACATTTTCTTCATTTTTTTTAAAATATAAATTATTCTTATTACATAATTTAGTAAATAAACTAAAAAAATATGAAAAGAAATAATATAATTTTCAATCTTTTAAGTTCCAAAATATGGGGAAAGGAATGAGAATGAGAGCCATTACCCTAATCAATATTTCTAGTCTTTGGATGAGTTGGCAACATTTCGTTAGGTACTTAAAACCTTCAATGCCATAATTCCATTTAAGTTTGAGAAGTGTTACATCCACAACACTTTCACAACAAATTATAGGTGGTAAGTTGTTATTGGTTCTAATTTGAATTCACAACTTAATTTACTTTTTTGTCTGCCTGTAACAATTAATAACAACCTATTTACTTAAAATTTGTTGTAAAAGTGTTGTGGACATAATGTTTTTCTTCAAGTTTAATTTTTTTTTTTTTTTTTTGTGAAAACATGTTTAGGTGTTTATTAAGTAGAAAGCCTTTTTATTTTTATGGTAAAAGGGGGCATATGCATATGCTTAAGCTAGTTGGTCGTTTTTAATTATGAGGTTTTTTTAACCAACTTCATTCTCAAGGAGAATCAAACGAAAATGTTAAAAGTTTAAACTTTAAATTATATTAAATGGGGGTGCCACGACCCCTTTGTCCCTTAGTTACTCCATTTAATAACTGCTTTATAGCAATTATTATATGTGCAAGGGCAATTATATGTCTAGGTAGCTTCTTTCTTCTTCTTTTTTTTTTTTTTGGGGGGGGGGGGGGGGGGGGGTGGGTGCCGATGGAACGTTGGAATATGTCTAGGTAGCTTTTTTGAGAAGGATGTCTAGGTAGCTTGATAAATGATAATTCTTAATAAATGTTTGTGCTTAAGCCCTTTTAGATATACACTACTATCAGCTTCTTTAAGATCTTCTCCCTTCTCCTTATGTGTGTGTTAAAATATTTAGTATTCTTTAAAAAAAAAAAGTAACATTTGTGGTTAAGACCAAATTGGGTATTTTGTATATCAATAGTTTTGAAGCAGATGCTAGCCAGTAAAAAGATTACAATTATGGATATAAATAGAATTTATTTATAGTTATTTAATTATTGTACTGCCTAGAAATTATACAATTAAATGTTTCAAAATATTCAAATATCAATATTTTAGCCCTGTTTTCGTTACTTTTTTCATAAATGCTATTTTTTTATATTTTACTGTCAAAGATCACATTCATAAAAAAAATGTAGTATTTGTTATATTAAGTAGATAATATAATTTTTTTTGCTATATTTTATGTCAAAATCTAAATACAGGATTTTTTTTATATATAAATTATCTATAATAATAACATAGATCATTTAAACTTTATACAAAAAAGAGCTTCAATGTCACAAGCGTAGTTTATAAAGATGAGTATATATTGTGTACAAAAAGAGGTCTAAAAAAAACAAACGTATCCATATCTACACCTTTGATCTACAAAAGTGAAGACAAATTGATACATAATTGAGTAATAATTATGTCTCTATCTGGCTTCCATGATCTTCAAAATTTCGTTTTTTTTTTTTTTTTTTTTTTTTTTTTTGATCTCTAGTGAAGTTTTCAAACACATATACATATTAATTTACTTGTCACAGTAGCTCGAATTCATTCACTTTCATTTGGCACATCAAAGATTGAAACAATATTAAATCTATTGTGCGTTTCTCCACGAACATCATAGCTTGTAGATTTGAGATGAATAATGAACTCTTGGTCGGAAGAAAGCCTTGCAATGTTTTCTAAATTTTGTATTCCATCCTACCATTAGAGCAATAATGTGAGAATTTCATATATTTTCAAACATATTCAAAACAAGAGATTTAAGAACTATTAAACTATATCTTCATAAGTTTAACAAACAAATAAATAGAATTTTATAAGTGCGCTTGTATTATACCTCAATGGTTGCTAGCATCAAAGTTTTCAATGTGCAATTTAAGAAATTTTCTGCATTGTTTCCAAACATGATAGCTAGCAATGATCCAGTTTCATCACATAAATCAACCTCAATTGGACACCTAAAATGAAAAACGTAATAAATAAGCATTCTAATTGTAAGAGTTATTTATGGAATTATTGACCAAAAGAAAGGTTATATCTTTGATAGTGTACATGCCTAGGTTCAACGACAACCTTTTCTTTCTCTCTGGCTTCTTCTTTTCCTTCTTTATTTTCTTTCTCTATCAATTTGGTCATGGCTGATATTTTTTGTTTTTTATCTCTGACCTGGATCTTATGTTTGTGTTCATCCATAGAGAGAAGTCTAACTATTGTGTTTGCGTCCATCAATAGAGTAAATGGCTGACCAAAAAGGTTAACAAAGGGATAAGATCAAACAAAATAGAAGTAAAAGACAAAACAAACCCTTTCAGTCTGCTTGTATATTAAGGGTAAAAGAGTCAAGAAGGTGTCGGTCCAAAAAAAAAAAAAAAAAAACGTGCTGAAACAATAAACAAGTAGCAGACAATGTGCTCCAGAAGAGCACCATTCACAGGTGCATTCGCGCATTTTAATAGAGGCAATAGAAATTGGTAATTGCCAGCAATAGCCCAAAGTTGAGGATAAACTGATTTTGTATTTTGCCCCTATTACTAGTGCTGGTATTTATGAAAACAATCCCTTATCAAACAAAGCAAAAATATACCCATCGACTAAAAATCGCAACAATCAATAATCCCATATCCATATCCATCGTCTGAGGAATAGCGAGTCATGTCGCGGACGCTGGTGCAGCCGGTAGGGCAAAAGAGGCTTACCAACGTTGCAGTGGTCCGCCTCAAAAAGCATGGCACTCGCTTCGAGATCGCTTGCTACAAAAACAAGGTCCTCTCTTGGCGCTCTGGCGTGTACGTATCTCTCTCTCTCTCTCTCCCATTTTCTTTTTTAACTGTTCAAATTTTTTTTTTTTTTTTTGTAATTTAAACCTAATAATAGAACCTGAAAATTTTCAGTTTTGCAATCACATACTGTTTATTATTATTATTGTAATTTTTGGAACAGAGAGAAAGACTTGGATGAAGTGTTGCAATCACACACCGTTTATTCTAATGTCTCCAAAGGAATTCTTTCCAAGTCCAAAGAATTGCTTCAAGCTTTTGGAACTGATGACCAGACTCAAATTTGCTTGGAGGTCTGTTTTATCTTTTATCTTTTATCTTTATTTGTTGTACATAGACTCAATTTGGTTTTTATTTATTATTATTTTTTTTTAAATGTTCTAGGTTAGCTTCATTTTGTAACTGCTTATTTTGCTTTTTATTGAAAATACTGACTCACGTGGGACCGCAAATAGTAGAAAAAATGAGCAAAAGTTAAATAAAATAAGTAGGTGGCTCATGTGGAACTTGCAAATAGTAGGAAAAATAAGCAGTAACCTGGCTTAGAATCGCATCCCAAACAGGACTCGCTTATTGTGCTTGTTTGATTGGGCAGATTTTGGATAAAGGAGAGCTTCAAGTGGCTGGGAAGGAGAGGGAATCTCAGTTGTCCAATCAGTTTCGCGATATTGCCACCATTGTTATGCAGAAGACATTCAATACCGAAACTCAGCGTCCTTACACCATTGGCATGATTGAGCGGCTTATGCGTGATATTCATTTTGCTGTTGATCCTCATAGCAACTCTAAGAAGCAGGTAATAATAAATAATAATAATAATAATTTGCTTTATTTTGATCACTACATTGTTTTATGAAATGGGAATGCCTTGTTACACACTGAAAGCACGATTTTTTGTGAGTGTATAATAACGAGTGTGTGATGATCATGGAATTTGTTATTTGTTACAGTGATTTTACTCTGAGGTGTTTTGAACTATTGATGTTTCTTATTCAGGCATTGGAAGTTATACATGAGCTTCAGAAGCACTTTCCAATAAAACGGTCACCAATGAGATTACGAATTGGTGTTCCGGAAAAGGACTTTGCCTCACTTCTGGAGAAACTGAATGTCTGGAATGCTAGCATCACCTCAAAAGATGAGTCTGGAAGTCATCCATCTGTTGTAAGTTCGGGTCCTATGTTATTAATGTACAAATGTCTTTTACTGTTAACTATAATGGACATATATGGATAGTTGTTCCCCATTGTTTAATGTGGTGTCTTTGAAGGGAAAGAAATAGCAGGTGTTTTGAAGATAATGAGAGATCCATGCCAGACTTCCAAGTTATTTTTTTGTAGAACCTTATTGGATTGGTTGTTAGCTTTGCGAAACCAATCATTTTCATCTTTTCTTGATTTACTTGATTTATGTAATTTTTGTGCTTGATTTTTTGACCCCTGTACTGTGTACTAGGGTCTCTTTTTTTATATCAATAAATCTTATTACTTATCCAAAAAAAATTCTTATCCCAGATCAGTTTGCTTAGGTTCGCGTTGGTTCACTATTACTCTCAGGCTTGTGCTCCTAGTGTTTGATAGTTAAAGTTTTGTAGTTTTATGCACTATCACTCAATTTAGCTAATAAATTCTATTGGTGTTATTCCTCAGACCTAGAATCAAATACTACCTTCATAGGCCCAAGTGGTCTCCAATTTACCCACATAAAGCAGCATGTTACTTGGTGGGGGGGGGGGGGGGTTGGGTTTTAACTCCCCAAAAAAACTACGATTCAAGATGCATCTGAAGTCCTTTATACTCTGATGTAGAAAACGAAAAAAGCAGTTTATAATTGTTAAATTTTAATTTTCCTGTAAAGAGCACTTTGCATTGTAAGATGAAAATTTTGTTTCCTTTTCCTAAAGTACAATATAATATCAGTTGGTACACTTCCAGCATGCTAGTTAGCTTAGTGGAGTCTCATACACTTATATATGATCATTAATCTCTTTTTAGCAGTTTATGTTGTTTATTTGTTGGTAAGCAGATTTCTGAAACGAGGTAACTCTGTTTACTTATGTATTCTATGTTTATTTAAATGTTGTGCAGATTTGTGAAGTGGATCCTGGTTTATATCGGGACTGTAGTGAATTTGTAAGCAGTTTGCAAGGAAGGTTTGAAGTCCTTGCATACTCTGTGCATGTGGAGGAGGACACCCATGTGGATCATTATGATGATTATGATGATGCACCATCAGGCCCATCACGCCTACCCAAGGAATCTGCTGACTCTGTGTCCCAACTGAGCGAAAATTTACAAAAGCAGACTACTATCTCTGGTGGAAATGGGAATGCCAAGGTGGTGGAAAAGCAAAACAAGTGCAGCACATGCAATGCATTTTTCGGGGATGCCAGCGGATTCAGGGATCACTTTAAGAGTGATTGGCACAAGCATAACGTAAAGCGCAAGACTAGGCAACTCCCTCCCCTTACTGAAGAAGAGTGCATGGCTGACATAGAAGTGGAGGACCTAAAGTCAGATTTAAAGGATTATTCATTTTAGGATGGACCTTATGCTTTGAGAGCTTGTGCAGGTTGATCAATGTCCACATATAGATTACATGATCCTATGTAGTACTTTTAGGCCAATTTTGACAAGGACATACTGCATTCAATTTACTAGTAAAAGGTGTTTGTGCTGTTGTGTAGAACTCCCTTAAATCAAAAGATGATTGCGTAATCAAAGCTCACAAGGATTTGAATTTACTCTCTCTCTCTCTCAGGCATTTTTGTATGTGAAGTGTGTTGAGTCAGTGTATGACAGCAGATTTTTGAACACATGATTATTTTTGTAGTGAATCTGTTTTTAAGTCAGCTGTTTCTTGATCTCAGTAATCCAATCAACCATTATTTTATTTTTATGGGCAAAGGATGTGCCATACGTTTAAAGATAATAGCAGGACGATAAGGATATCCAACTATGTTCATACTACCTGGTGCACCTGGTTTTTTCGCCACCTCTCAATCTCTCTCCACTTTTCTTCTTGTCATACCCGCTACAGTTTATACATGAGTTTAAATTATATGGCTGATAATTCCTTCACTTCTTGCCATCCTGCTAACCTCCATCATATTGTTGAAACTTGAAACTATAATGTGCCCCACCCCACCCCCCCCAATTAAATGAGCATAATGGAGTATGAGAAACAGTCAAGTCAAGCTTAGTCTTGACTCTTGGAAACTAGTTTAATAACTGGATTTATATTTGATCAATATGGTAGGATAGACATTTGTGTTTCTTACGCTAATATTCTTGAGGAAAAATATGGCATGAAGATCTGGTATTATTATCATAGTGATATTAACAGATATCATTTCTTTTGTTGTTACATACAGAGCAGTTGTGTCCTTATCTTTATGGGAAACATAAGACAAGATATATACAGCTTTTTTACATATTAAAAGAACTATGGAGGCAGCTTAAACTCCTGACCTCTATTAGTATGTCCATCTCTGCTACTGAAAATTTCTTATGATACAAATTTTTATGCAATTGGCCAACAGATTCTATGAAATTTTAGCAAAAGTTGGTCTTGAACATTTAACCATGAAGGAAATTGCAGAAATAGAGAATTTCTGCAAGTGCCAAACCCTCATAAGTCAGAAAAGCCAACTTCCATCATTTGCATAGCACATAGAACAGAGTTGCTTCTGGACAGTTATTTGTTTATATTCTATAGAAAGCCAAACTTTTGCACCTCATCTGGCAAGTTCACTCATGACTTCAGAAATTATCAACTTTCATAACTTTCTTGTCGCTTGATCTTGGAAAAAGGGGTGATGTAGTAGTTGTGCAGCCTTAGGACGTGCCAAGGGGTCCCTCTGCAAGCAAAGTTTAAGGAAACTATGTGCATTCTCTGAAAGGTGACGAGGGATTTCAGGAAAACTTTTGCTGTTTGCGATTTTAAATATTGCAGCTACCTAGTGAAAGATACAAAATATGAGATTGGTCCTAAAACCAAAGAGATGCAAATTATAAATCTACAATGACATACCCCTTCATACTGGCTCCAAGGTGGCTTTGAAGTAGCCATTTCAAGAACAGTACAACCTAGGCTCCAGATATCAACCGCAGGACCATAACCACCCAGATTCATTATCACCTGGAGAAATTATTTACGAAAGACAATCATTGCCAAACTATAAACATCAAAGGTAAGAAGAAGGAAGTGAGAATGTTATGGAAGGAGAGAAATTTGGAAGAAACTACCACCTCAGGCGCCATCCAATAAGGGCTGCCTCTAAAAGAAAGCATTGAAGAGCAGGATGTTGTCTGATGTAAAGAAATAAATAGGAGATCAGAGATGATTTGTTTAGGAACGAACACAATAACTGTGGAATTATTCAAAAGAAATATAGAAGAAAGATACATGTTTAGCCATGCCGAAGTCGATGAGTCTAGCTTCACCATTACGATCTATTAATATGTTTGCACCTTTGATGTCTCTGCCAAAGGAAATACAAGTTTCATTTCCTAAAACTACATACTATATACCAAAACAACCATAACAGCTAAAACTACTGAAACATTCAATAACGTGTGCACTGTATTTCTTCCATGTAAGTATATGCCACAAGAACCATAACAGCTAAAACTTTTGAAACATCCATTACCTGTGCACTGTATTTCTTCCATGTAAATAAGCTAGCCCAGAAAGAATTTGCCTGGTGTAACTATGGATAACAGGTTCCTCAAATGGACCATATTCCAGCAGTAATTTATCAATTGAGGCCCCAGAAACGTACTCCAAATAAACTGAAAGTTTTTCTCTACCCTGCATCAAGAATTCAGAGTTATTATAAGGAATGTAAATTGCAATACCAGTTACACGTTCCTTTCCCAGTAGTTTGGTGGATTTAACTCCAGAAGTCATAAATTAACTGTTTTTCCATCTTTATCCATTATATTTTCTAGCAAAACATAGAGGACTATATGCACATGAACCAATGCTTTTTTTAGGGTACAATGTAAAACACTGTACTATCTCAAATCTGGAAATGGATCCAAAGAAGATAGTATATACACTTCCTAAGGATCGGACATATGGTATAAACATAATTTCTCATCAAACTCACTTCAGTTGAGTCAATCAAAGAGATTTTTATACCGCTGTGTGGTAGTTAATCCTGCTGACTTGCTAGGCAACTTTTTTGAGTTTCAAACCCAAAAGATAGATTCAAAGCAGAGAACAACATGGATTTCACAGTAGAAAAATGATTTCAAATTATTGAAGTTTGCGTACCAGTTTGCTTCCATAAAATTGGACAATGTTTGGATGTGACAGCTGACTAAGCAATGCTATCTCCTGTTCACACATAGAATGTGTTACAAATCTAATACCTATGTCATGATGCTTCAAATTCAGTGTTTTAGAGACAAATATCAAAATCGGTTCAATAAAGAACAAAAAGCAGCCATACAATGCAGATGCAATCCTTCATTTTTGCAGAAAAATATGAGAGACACACCTGGTTCAGTTGCTTGAGACATTCTTTTGAGGCCTGATCATCAGAAATGACCCTTACTTCCTTTATTGCACACATTTGTCCATTTTCACTGTATTTACAACATTAAATTACATCAATATCCAAGTAACTATAGCTTTTTTTTTCCACTCCTCCATATCTTTTGCATTTCACTAGTATTGAAGCCCAACAAGAAAGCAGTGAAGTCGAAAAGAGGGAGAAAATTATGCTACCTATTGAATCCTTCATAAACATGCCCAAATGTCCCTCTTCCTAGAAGCCTTCCTTTTCTCCACTTCGACTGAAGTTTCTCTGAAGGTGGAGAACCTGGAGGAAGGGGAAGAGCATGACATGGATGCCTTCTACTTTCAAGCTTTACAGATGGAGACTCCAAACTTGTATCACATAAGAGCAGATCCGGAGGAAATGTGCAAGCTGTTAAAGTTTTGGATTCCAGGCATGAAATTCTTGACCATGATTTGCACCGGGATTCTTCAAATAGTCTGTGATCACCATGTAGCATTTCTTTTGTTAAAAAGTGGAAGATTACACAATTACTGTCAAAATCATGGATGAATTCTTGATGTTTAACTTCCACAGCAATTTTCTACTTCAATCAAAAACTCATTACATCATATGTAACTCAATAAAATATCTTAGAATCAGACTCAAACCTCAAAAAGCCAAAGCATAGAGAGTAGATAGAAATCAATTCCAACAATTGCTAAGCTAAGTAGCTAACCTCCAAGAATAGACTAAAGAGAATGTGTGGCTCTTGATTACCTTCTGATTAATGAATTTTTAGCCCATATAGCCATCGTGGTGGCTACTTCCACCAAAACCAAATCACCATAACTACCACCAAAAATGCCCTTACCACTTCTATTCTCAACATCTCATTGCGGTTGGTAAACTTGGTTGGAAAATGGTTTTTTAATTGTGAGTTTTCTGCTTGTTTTGTTTTGTGAGTATTTTGCTTGTTTTCTTCTGGACAATTGTGTTCAAAATTTGTTACTCTATTGTGATTTTGTTTGTGCCATTGCTTTGCAGTTATGACCGGTTTAAGTTTGGTGACAAGGAACACGACAAATCAGAGGAAGTTGGTTTTGCTTTTGATGTTTTGGTAAGATTTTATAATGGTTTTCCAATTATTATGTTTTATGGAAAAGTATTATATTCGACAGAAATCCTTAAGAGCAACATATGTTAATGATTTTTATTCAAATACAGAAAATCTTTGCTGTTCTGATCTACAAGAGTGACACAACTTGCAGTAAAGGGCAGAAAGAAGACTTTTTGCTCCAAAATAACTTGCAAAAAATCCATATTTACAAACTAGCAAAGAAAACAGTTTATGTACATGCTTCTAACCTTCTTTATAAAACAAACTCCTACTTTTGTCTTTAAACTGTTTTTTTTTTTTAACTGTAAATTTTAAACTGCTTTTTTTATTAAAAAAAAAAAAGACAAAATAAAAATGACTTGATTTGAAGCATAGTATTGAAGTTCCAATGGTTGGGCATAGAAACACCTATTTACCTTTGTGCCTCACGCAATTACTTGGCCTAGAATGATCTGGGAAAGATATAACAGAGAACATAGAAATCAAAATGCAAATGGAGGCATAGTTCTAATAGTCTATATCATAAAAAAAGAACCTGAATTTAACTGACCAACAGAACTACAGAAGTTCAGAAACTAAAAAGCCAGAATAGGGGAAGGAAGAAACCAACCTAAACGAACCAAATTCCCCATGATCACCATTGTTTTCATTACACTTATCACAAGAAGAACACCAAGATGAACTCTCACTGGAACCTGAAAGTGACAGTGTCTCAGAATAAAACCTATTAGCGCTTATAGGAGGCTGAGGAAGAGGATATGCCTTCTTCTCCACAGTCAGGCTTCCTATATCCGAATCAAAACCACGAAACACGGAGAACCCATTTGCAGAAATGGAAGAATCTATGAATTCTTGACTTGTTATCTTAGAATTCCGAGCAAAGAAGATTGCTTCATCCAAGCTCTTTTGCTTCTCTGTGTTCAGATTCCTCTTGTTGTTGTGATTAGTAGAAGTTGAAGCTTGGCTCTTCCTGGCTTCTTCAACTTGTTTCCTGTGACCTTGTTGTGCATTTCTTTTTGAGTTTCTTGCCCACCATGATGGCATTTTGAGGGAGAGAGTCAGAAGCAGAGCAGAGCAGAAGTTGCTGTTTTGGACTAAATAAGGTTTCCAGTAACCTTGTAATATATATATATGTCTTTGTCATGAATTCTCATGCATTAATTTGCATGTACAGCGTGTATTACCACATCAGTTAATTTCTTAAAGGTTACGGCAACAAGAAAATGATCCTAAGAGTGATTGATACCTTAGCAATCTAGACATGCAGCTGAATTGCATGAAGTGATTTATGCCTAGGGATATATGGTACTAATAACCTAATGTGGGGAAAAAAATGGTAACCCAAACGTACAAGAATCAAGCATTGGCGTATGATATAATTTAATTATATTGATTCAATACAGAAAGTAGGCATACAGAGATATGGCCCGTTTGGTAATGTTGTTTGTATTTTTTGAAAATATGTGTAAATAAAAAAATGTGTGAAAATATGTATAATGTTGTTTAAATATTGAAAACTGTTATTCAAAATACACTATCAAACACCCCCTGAAAGTGGAAGCTTGGGTGCTCAAAACTCCTCATATGTAGGTGTTTTAGTTGAGTACTTACAACTAAACATAGACTTGGTGTGAAAGAGAAAGTTAGTAGACATAACTTTTGTACCACAATTATTGTTGCAATCGTGATATATGCGACTCGTAGAGAGAAAGTTGCAGATTTATGTGAAAGTAATAGTTCACTAATCATAATGACATACATATTGATATCAAGTTGTTATAAAAGTTATGACAAATGGTGTTGTTCTAGAATAATTGAACATGAAACTTCTATAAAATAAAAAAAATAAAAAAGAAATAAAAAAAAAAATTTGAACATGAAACTTGAAGTTGTTTCATTTACTTACATGTACATGTTAGTAAACTTGAGCTTCCTACCTTCGACTTGCAATATCTCTAGGTATATGTCTAGTTTTTGTATTGAATAAAAGGTTGGTGAATTATAGCGTGTTTGGATTAACTTTTTTATGTTAATTTATTGATTTATATATAATTTTTCAAAGCCTCTTTTTCTTTTCTTTTTTAATTACGATATACTTTTGCCAACTAAATAAACACATAAAAGTTTCAAAAATGCTAATCCAAAACAAGTCTAGCAAGATATTAACAACTAATTTTAATAACCCATATTCGATTATTTCAGTTCTTTGTTTGAAAATCAACCTGTGTTGATAGTACATATACCTCCTGATATGTCAACCTGTCCCACGATTAATCACTAGAACAACAAAAAACTAAAAATTTGGGTCTGACTACAATTTTTTGCACTTACTAGTAGATTTTGTTTTTTTTTTTCATTCAATAACAAGTGATTTTACCCATTGATTTATTTAGGATCACAGTTTTTTTTCATGGATCGCTAGAACATAGCAAAAGTAACCATAATAGTTAACTAGTTTTATAATCTAATCAACTCAATAAAATTAAGCCTTATACAGTAACACATACACTAGTTATATACTCCCATATATCTTCAGTTTGTTTCACAATTCCAATCTAAATAGCTCCATTCTTAAATTATAAATTGACAAGTTTTTCTTCATTATTCTTTCTTTGGGCTTTCTTATCTCTAACAGTGTTATACACTAATGCGTTATATATGCCCCACCATATTTGTGTTATCTATTCCATATTTGTAGCTTCATCATTAGTATCCATAGCTGTCTATGTGGTGGAAGACAATGTCATGGATTGTGATTTCCCTCGTATACCAGCCAATTTAAGAGTATAGTTCTTTTTTAAGTATTGTGTTGGAAATTTGAAAATTCAAATTAACAAGGATGGTACACAGAATTATGAAGCAATTTATCTTCAATATCAAGGTAGTAGTGCATTTACTTGCAGGGAATGGTTTTGTAGAGTTGATGTCTTCATATTCATGAGATATTTGATGTGGAAATATGGTTCCATTCCTATAAGAGACATGGGCCTTATGTTGTTGGTTGGTCTCAATCAGTGAATCAATTTTCTACATAAACACTCTCTTTTCAGTCTTTTGGCAATTGGCAAATGGGGGGCCCTTCCATTTATTTCCATAAATTAAATGAGACTCAACACATCCAATTTTCATTGCATAAGAATTATGATATATATCCTAAGCTTACTTCTTAGATGGCCCCATAATTATCTATTCATCTTAAAAATTTTGATTTAACCCTCAATTACATCCAAACATGATAAATTAAGAACCAGAGAGATAATTGTCAGCTTTACAGAAAGGGATAGAAAGGGGAAAAATGTTCAATATAGTGAATGGTAAGATTGAATACGAAACTCCACTCTCTTCTTAATGCAGCAACTACCAAGATAAGATTGTTTAGCAATAAAACTTAGGAGCTCAACCTCGATTGAGTGAAGTAAGTTGGAAGTTTCAAATGGGGTTGAATGAACATGACTCGATTGGCCTACAAAATTGAGCAAAATTCTAACACTACACTAAAAAATGTGACTACCACAAACTCTCTCTCTCTCTCTCTCTCATAAAACTCAGAAATCTCAAACCCAATTTCATAGCTCTAGGTCTTGATCATGGAAATTTGAAAGCTCTAGATCCCATCGATCATGGAAATCACATAGCTCTTCGTCTCTATGAATATGGGACTACCGCATACTAAATGTTCAATAAATGGTGGGACTGTCCTAGTGTAGTATGGTGGAGAAATGTAAACTCATTTGCATTGAACATGGGTCTATCACGTACACTACGCACTGAGCTGTGAATGTGCAAATTGATCATCCAAGTAGTGTGGGGGCGCTTCTAATAAAAGCAAACAAGGTTGGGTTCAGCCTCCATGGAGGCCATGGGAAATGAGGATATGAAACAAGCATATCACCAAATACCATTACTAGTTAGGTGCTGGATTTGCCTCTAGCCATGCATTTTTCAGGACTGTGATAACTTATCCATGCGTTATTAATTGGCTTCATCATTATCATGCAACTTGTTGAAAGGTTGTCTCTGCAAGTTTTGGATTAAATGGTACCCATCATCACTGAAAACTGATCACAAGACATCGCTCATCATTATATTGCGTGAGGTTGCATCAGCATGGGACCCCGACAGATATATAGCTGGTTAGCTGCATGTTGAAGAAGGATTGGGTCGTTTTAATGAGGCAGCGGTGCTTCTTTTTTTTCCCCTGCAGCATTCCAAAGAAAGATGTTATGTAAATCCATTTGTTTCTTGTTCTTTATTTTCATCCGCCATTTTTCTTACATAAAATTTGATAATTATACATAAAATATTGTCGACATAACATTAATCTTTTAATATAGTGGTACAAGAGATTTTATACCAAACCCTTATAAAATTTAATATTGGTGTATGTGATGTTATACTATCTTTTTATGAGATTTTACCATGCCACCAATAAATTTAGGCTCGCACGTTTATACCATGATTCTCCAAATTAACATAATATTATTATATTATATTATGCTTTTAAAACATATTTCTACTCATTTGTACAAATCTCAATGGGGAGTGTCAATCATCCACAAGCCTCAAGAGCCAAACGGAATGACATTTCATTGATTCATTCATAGTTTGCACAATAATCTCTTTTAAAAATAGAATATCCATTAGAGAAGTCAAATTGTGAAATGGATTTTATGTTGCACTTATACTTAATTTGAAAACACCTAGGGGGTGTTATTTATTGAAATGTTTAGAAATGATCAGTATTATTTCATGAAACCTCAAAAGAGGCTGCTGTAATTTACCAAAAAAACAAAATAAGTGTGTGTTTGGCATTAATTTTTTTGTTCAATTTTGAGCTTTTATATATAGTTTTTTAAAACTTTGTCTTTTCTAATTTGACAAAAAACTAAACAAACTGATACCAAACGCACATACACAATAAACATGTAACTAGGGGAGTATTCTAGTAATCCATGATATCATATTTCGTCTTTGGTAAATTTTTTCCAACAGTTGTAATCATAACTGCTAATGCGTTGGCATCTTGTATTTTCTACTAGTTTTTTTTTATGAACTTGTATTTTCTACTAGTTTATTTGTTTAAAGCTACTTTTGTTTTATCTTTTAATAATTAATTAAGTTAACATAAAAGACATATGATGTCAAATATATATCTTCAAAGCATTCCATCAGTAATTTATATAAAACTAAAATTTTTCAACGTTGCCCCGTCAAAATGGGTTTTTGAGTATAAGAATAATTTATTGGTACAAAGTGGTGATTTAATAGAGGGGATTCAAAATTTGGACAACTCTATTGGAAATGTCATTTTTAAGAGACTACCTTAATTTAAAAGTTTAAACTTTTTTAATTTGAGTCCAATTATTTTATATTAATTACACACTCTTGTGATTTCTAGCTAACATACAGCTTAATTTTTTCTCAAAAAAAAAAAAACATACAACTTAATTAGCCTTGGTTTTGGATTGTTGATATTTCCAGTGTTTAAATGCGCTTGGTTAAGTGGAAATGAGAAAATATATATATAAAAAATTGAAAAAAAAATATATATGGAAAGAAAATCAAAGATTGAGTAGAAAAGTCAAAAGATAAGAGAGAGAGAGAGAGTTATTATTTTCTATGCCAAGTTACCGACCTAACCTTTTTAAAGTCTAAAAAAATAAGGGCAGTATTTATTACACAGTATATGAATCCACATATTTGTATAACAGTTTTTCCCAAAAAAATTATATATATATATATATAGAGGATAAAATTTAGTTACAGTACCTCAGGTATTGTTTCTTAGGTAGCTACTTAACTAAACTAAAAAAATATACTTTCATCCTATAAGAAAAAATTCATATAGCAAAATTTTAAAAGGAGAACCTAAAAAACACCATCTAAGTACTGTACCTAAGTATTTCTCAAGAAAAAATAAAATAGATATTTTGCATAAGTATATGGTAGGCAAAAATGTAAAACTGACATTTTAACTTTCAGCCTTTTTCATTTCAGTCCTCTAATTTTCAGTTTTGTCATTTCAATCCTTTAACTTTCAATGGTTGTCAATTTAGTACTCCGTTAGACCTCAGTTATCTACTGCCATTAAGTGAGCCAAAACAACGTCGTTTTGACTTTTTTTTTTGGTAATTAAAAAAAAAAAAAAACTGTTACTAAAAAACAAAACATTCATTTTTTTTCTCATTTTCTCTCTCGTCGTATTCTCTCTCTTTTGCTCATTCTCTATCTCTCTGTCTCACAGTGCCATGGTGCAAGGCCTCATCGCCGCCGCCAACCTCCACCTACAACCTAATTACATTAACACAAAAACAGAGAGAGAGAGAGACACACACACATATATAGAGTTTTCATCACTTACCTACCCCCTCGCCTCTTCTCTCTCTCTCTACTTGTCTGTTCTAGTTTTTCCTCCTACCTGAGACTTTGATTTCCCTTCCATCTCACACTCCCTTTCTCTCTTTTTCTTTGTCTCCAAACCAATAACATAACCCATTTCTTCAAAAACCCTCTTTCATTGCTTTATTCTCTTTTTGTTTATACCAATTTCTCTCTCAAAATTGAGGGAAAAAAAAAAGGAATTTTTGAATACCCATTTGGCCAAAAGCGAATCTTTCCCTCCCAGCAAACGCTTAAGCTCATGAAAACAATGGCTTTAGCTGCTGTTGTTGGTTACTAAAACCCCAAACAAAAAAGGCAAAGCAAATTAACAATTTTCTGATTATAAATGGGTAGGAAGAAAGGAATCCAACTGTTTGATGAAAAACGAGATGGGTTTTTCTCTGTTTGTGATTTGGGTTCTCCAACTCCATGGAATCTCCAAGATGGGTCTACTTACTTTCACCTAGACGGACTCTCGCTTCTTCCCCCAAAATTCGCAGTTTAGGGTTGGGGTCAGTACTACCTAAATTGTGAAGGAGATGATCATGGGATTTTGGGTATGAAGTTTGGGTTTGAGATTATGGGGGAGAGGGTGTGAGATTATTTTCTTTGCTTTTAGATTTTGGTGGAGAGGGTGTATGAGACTTTGGGTTTCAGATTTTGATGGAGTGAGTGACGAAGAGAGAGAGATGGAGAGGTGGAGGCCGACGGTGGCAAGGAGGTTGTGGGTGGAGGCCATCGGCGGCAATGAGGCCTTGCACCATGGCACTATGAGATAGAGAGATAGAGAATGAGAAAGCGAGAGAGAGTCCGATGAGAAAGAAAATGAGAAAAAAAATTGAATGTTTTTTTTTTTAATAACAATTTTCTTAATTTTTTTTAATTACAAAAAAAAAAAAAACCAAAACGACATCATTTTAGCTCACTCTCACTTAACGACAGTAGATAACTTAGGTCTAACGAAGTACCGAATTGATAACAATTGAAAGTTAGAAGACTGAAATGACAAAATTGAAAGTTAGAGAACTGAAATGAAAAATGCTGAAAGTTAGAAGGTCAGTTTTGCATTTTTGCCTATATAGTGTGTGTGTATATATATATATATATATCCGTCAGACTTTTCAATCCCCTTATGCAAAATATTTATTTTTTCCATATTCTTTACATTTTATTTTCTCTTACTGTTTGGTCCTGCCAAACAAAGCTTAATTGAGGTAAATAGGGGATATAAGCTGTGCCGCCGTGGATTGATTAAAGGAGGGGGATATGAAACGTACACACCGACACATATACTGTTTTTATCAATCATATTCATATATCAACAATGAAGCAACTTGTTCGGATTGTGTCGCTGAAATTAACTCGTCTCTTACTAGCTACTACATCAAATGTTACGCGTCGTTTATTGAAATGACATTGCGTGTTGATTCAAGAGTCTGACAGATATCTATTGCATCTGCATGCATACCCAAGATGGATTTTGGTTCATTTCATTTTGTGTGCACGTTATGCATTTTGGATTTGGACCTACTCGCAAAATCTAATGCCCACACTACCCACAGATATTTTTAGAATATGATATTTCTAACCAGTAAAAAAAACAAGTATATTAATAGATACGTTGGGCTCATCTTGTTGAGGAATTTATTTATATGATTATTTAATGTGTAGAGCAAAAGGATCACCCTTATAAATTATAATCTAAATGCATGAGGGTTTTTTTTTTTTTTTTGGCTGAATAAATGCTTTATTAAACCCCACACAAAAGAATACAACAAAAGAGAGGGCCTAAATCCATCTCTTTCTAAAGCCCAAGTAACCAGTGGAGCAAGGAAGAAATAGGAACTGGCTCACTACATACATGTGAATTAGTAAGAACCTCGGACATCCACATTAAAAAAAGAAGAAGAAAAAGAAGGTTAGAGACCTTGGCTAATTTAAAAACGTTTTGGAATGTGTTGGCACTGAATTGTTTATAAGTAATGGAAGCATTGAAATAAGTGAGTTATTATGCATTTAAAATTTAAGGCTCCGCTTGGTTAGGTGGATTTTAGAGAAGATAAAAAAAAAAAAAATGAAGAGAAAAGGGGGAGGGAAAGAAATTTATTAGGGTATTTGGTTGGGTGGATTTGTGGAAGAAAAATTGGTGGGGTTCAAGTATTTGCTCTCTGGACCCTGGATCTACCAAAATGTTTTCTCCCTAAATTTGAGAGAAAATTGAAGAGAAAACACTATACCAGCCAAAGACCAAATTTGCCCCTCCCTTTCCATTGCGTTTATACTTTGAGTTATGTTCACGTTATGTTTTTTATGTTTTTTTAGCATCTTTTCTTTTTCATTTTCTATCTTTCTACTTTTCTACCATTTCAACCAAATGGAAAGACATGTACTACTCAATATTTTTTTTTTTTCCCCCTTTTTTCTTGAGAAAAAAAATGGAAAGTTTTATTAATGATAAAAAAAATTTTAAAAAAAAAAGGGTAGGATACAAGCTGTAAAAATAGTGAGTATAAACTATAAACTTAACAAATACAAAACTAGTGTAACAGCTAGTACAACGGCAACTACACAGAATATATAAATCAACTGGTTAAAACAGATGCTAATACGGACTGGTTCCTTTGTCATGGGCAAAGAAATGTGTAGTACTGATCAATTTCTTTCTTGCATGAGTAAAAGTCCACGGACTCCTCCACTTGATCATGAAATGACCTCCTAGAATGAAGCCCACAATGTTGAGGAGTGCAGTTATATTTATGGGTCTCACGAAATCATCAGGTTTCGACTTTAAAGCAACTTGGGCTTTATTATCCATTCTCTTTTTTATGCTTTTAGCTTCTCAAAAAAAAAAAAAAAGCTTCCTGAAAGCTAAAAATGGGAATAATTTGATTGATGTTAATTCATACCGATTTGCTGGAGATATGATAAAGCAAAAGGGTTATCTAAAGGAAGCAACTTTGGCAAGTGGCTTGGTAATATCTTAATTGTCAAATTACCATTTTGTTTATGGAATTTTATAGAAAGCAAAAAGAATCCTATCTAATTCTGAGAATATCAATTATTTTCATTTTGGTTTTGAAATTTTAAATTTTTCAATATAATGGAAAAATCTAGTGCGGTACACTTTTTTTTTTCTTTCTTTTTAATATATCAGTACATGTCTTTATAAGGTTGACATGATATCTTAAGTTCACATTTAACTGTGGTCATACTCTTTAATATCATATTTATAATCTTTTATATTATGTGTAAAATGTAGACATTTGATGTAAAAATATGAACATTATCTAAAACATTTCACATTTGAGAGTGCGAAACAATAGTTAGCCTTAAGTTTTATGCTATTCTCATAAAATCATAATATATAAAAATACAAAATAAGATTCAAGTTGCAATCCTCAATATTTTTTTATTAGATATGAATTTTGATAATCCATCGTTAAATTACATTTTCTTCTTATACTATGTTTACAAAATTTCAAGATTATCTGTGATCAATAACTATCTTTTTTTTTTTTTTTTTTGGTAAAACCAGAGCTTAACATAACTAAACAGGAACAAGTCTATTACAAAAAGAAGCCTCCTTATCAGCAAGGAGGAAGTTAGCCAGCACAGGCGGTGGATACAAAAAAAATAACAAAATTAGAAATGGAGCTCCCCCAAATCTTGCCAGCATGTCTGCACACTGATTAGCCTCATGGTATGTGTGCACAACCCTCTTGTTGGGAATGGCATCTAGCAGCTTTCTGCAATCAGATAGCAAAGGTTCCATTAAAATATTTGTCTTATTATTATTCATGAGCAAAACAATGCTTAAGGCATCCATCTCAACAATGAGGTTGTTTAGACCAAGCTCTATTGCGATTTCAAGGCCATCACGGAGAGCCCATAACTCAACTGTGGAGTTACTGGTGTTGCCATGAGCCCTGGCATAACCTCTAACCCAATTTCCCTGATGATCTCGAATTAATCCCCCTCCCCCTGCCTTGCCCGAGTTCCCCAAAGCAGACCCGTCAGAATTTAGCTTCATCTAACACAGAGTGATCAATAACTATCTCATCTCTTAAATGTTTGAATTTCAAGTTTTTGTATTTTAAAATTATGCATAAAAAATAAGTTTATTAATTGAATAGTAATAACATCCTAATGGTGAGTAGATAACCAGTAACTTGACTGAATTCATCTGATCCAAACCAAAGCAGTGCATCACAGATTTGCCAAAATACTAGGTTGAATTGGGTTTTGTATCCCAAAGCCCGATTGATTGTGGACAACATTTGGATCAGTGCGAGAGGAACTTTACTCTTTTGCCTTACCCCTTGCCACCCCTCACTAGACTTGCACCTCCCCTCCCCTTGTTGGCTTTGCCCACCTCATCTCTTTGCCACTTCACTAACCATGCTCCATGATACCATGCAATCCGATCGCAGATCTAAAGAGGAATCTAGGTCAATAATCTGAACCCTTTTCGGTTGGTGGCGGTTTGAATCTTCTACACCCAAGTGATGGTACTTGTCAGGCAAACTTCTCATCCTAGAATTACCTATGGTTTTAAGCATAGCTAAAGGCAATTCATAATTAGAAATGCTAGGCTTCGCCAAAATTCCAATTAAAAAATGATATGGGGCATCACTAGCTATCTTAATTTCTGCCGCAAATTGGCATTAGTTATTCCATTATTTTCACTAGTCAAATCAATTTGTAGGATTCAAAGTCTTATTCCATTTGGTTTTCAACAATAATGTTTGCAAATACAACTTTATTATAATAAATTTCATAATGGTTGCAGTAATCAAATCAATATATCAATATATATATATATATATATATATAAACAGAGACCTTATGTTGGAGAGTATAAGGTTTTGTCATGTGGCACATTCCTTGAAATTCTCTTTATTTAGTTTTCTACTTCAACAAAGTTTGTATTTATATTAAAGTATTAGTTCATTGAATTAACTAATAGAGTAAATGCATATATTAATTATCTATTGTTGTGCATTAATTATTTATATTAAATAAATTTATATGATTATTTTTATAAACTCTATATAGAAAATAATTTTTAGTTGGAATAATAATAAATTTAGAATATGACATTCTTACTCATGTTTAGTTGTTTTGACAACAATTGTCACAAAAGCCATAAAAAAAATTAAATATTTGTGAATTCATTAAAATTAATCTTAATTCCTTAAATTTCCCAACTCCTTTGTGTGCGCGTGTGTATGTGTTTGTGTGGAACTAACATTATAATTCTATGTAATTAGAAAGATTACTAATATAATAAATATGTTTATTTTTTTATATTAATTATTTTAAGCATAAAGAAATTTTAATATCATTGTTCTAAGATTTATATGAGAAACAATTGGTTTTTTTTTAATGTGAGAAACAATTGATTTGAAATATAGCATTTTTACTCAAATTTAGTTGTTTTTGCAACAATGGAAACCATTTCTAACAAAAAGGGGGAGAAATTTTTTAGTAACACACAATCATGAATGCAAAAAAAAATATATATATATATATATATATATACATTTTTTAGTAGGCATGAAACATGCCTATCTATATTAGCTACTATATCGTGCAATTTTCAATAACCCATATATATAGTATGATTAAATCATTATACTACTCTTAGTGTATTTCTATTTTGTCTATATATAAAATAACTAAAGATTACAATTTTTTACAACAAAATTTATAAAAATATTTTTTTATACATCGATAATTGGGAGTGGAGATTTGAATCTTGAATGCTTCTATTGGAAATTGAGGTGCCAATCAGTTAAGTTACAAGATTTTTGGCAAAACTTATTGAAATCTTGAAAAAAACTAATAATAAGTTGCACCACACATCATGTAGAAACTCAACTAATATGAGCGATGGAGAAAGAGTAGTTAATTCATGATGTGTCCATCACTCAAATTTATCATTTTAACAATTGTGAAATTTGTTGGAAAAAAAAATCTTTGCATAGCATTACTGAATTGAAAAAACCATCCCTAAAAAGCAAGAAGCCAAAGCTACCAAAAGGATGAGAAGTTTATGGTCCACCAACAACAGGTCAATAAATCCTGGAAAATGGGTGATTTGGACTTTTCCATAAAAATAGAGAGTATCATATATTTGAGTGGCACAAGTTGAGAGTGCAGTACATAAATGTCATCCACACCATTTGAGCACTCTTAGCACCTTAGAATCTTGTAATAATATCCACTTACAAATTTTTAAAGAAATCCAAAAAATATAAAATCTAAAAGAATAAAATAAAAAGAATCAATAGAAAAACTTGTGTAGTCACTTGCCCAATAGACCCAAAAAAAAAAAAAAAATACAATCTCTTTTCATTTTTCATCACTCTTAAAATACCAAAAAAAACATACACAACTGTTAAGAAAAAAAGAAAATGGCTTTGGAAAACTGTTTTCAACTGAGCACAGTGTGCGCCACTAGAACTGCTGCTCTACAATGTTACCATCCATTTTCTTCAAAGGAAAGGCTTAATTTTCTGGCATGTAATGCATTGAAGAAGTCATTACTCACATCAGTCACATGCTCTTCATCATCTTCATCGTACCCTCATTCAATCAGTGTCAAACCCAGAAAACCAAGCATTGTCTGCAAAGCTCGTGAAGCTGTGGATGAAGGTTAGCTACTCAGTACTCACTCTATAACATGATTTATTTATTGATAGTATATTACAAGGTGGCTTGTAAAAAATATATCCCCTTTCGTTTATGGTCTTTAAGTATTTATAAATCTAAGCAAAAAAGGGTAGTAGAGCTAACTTGAACATTTTATATTCTCATCTTAGTCTATCAAACAACTGAAGGGTTTGTTGAAGGCTTAAAGCAACTTGAAAAGAGAAGACTTGAGTCCTGGCTTTTTTTTTGTTTTGTTTTATATCAATTTCTGCTTAGTAGTTAAAATGAGGAAACATATGAATGAAACTCATAAGCCTAAGTGCCAAGATCTTAAAGATGTTGTTGCTTTTTTCTTGTTATTTTTATCTTTTCTAGCTTGGCTAAACTTCTCATAATTACTTCTTGGGATTTTCTGTTCAAACTTAAAAGTTCTCAAAGAAAAAAATCAGTTGGATAGCGCTGCTATTGCCTTCCATATCCCGTAGTTGGTGAATTCTAAGAAAGACAACAGAAAGGAGTTTGAGTTCAGTAAATTTGATTTTTTCTCAAAAAGTTGCTTACTTAATTTATGCAAATGCTTGAAATCTAAAATTCTAGTGGTGTCAGATTTAAACTAGAATAACCTTGTGATTTTGCTGTTAAGACTTGGGGAAGAACTTAGTATACTTCCTTTGGTTTTGTAGCTTAGGTTTTTCAATTGCATTTAACCATATGTCTGTATTGATCAATAAAACAAAAAGAGTGTTTTCTTTTTTCAAAAATAGTTAAAAATATAACCAGGTGGTTCATTGGTCAATGCAACTGCTTGGTTGAATTTATTTGGAGAACCTAAGATAAAAACCTAAAGAATTGTACCAAAATTTTACCCTAAAACTTAAAAGTTCTAAGGAAGAAACGTTAAGTTGGATATGATACTATTGCCTTCTATATATCATAATTGATGAATTCTGAGAAAGACTACAGAAAGTAGTTTGAGTTGCAGTAAATATGATTCTCTCAAAAAAGTTTCTCACTGCTAATTTATGGAAATGCTTGAAATCTGCAGTTCAAGTGGTGACAGATTCAAACTGGAATAACCTTGTGATTGCAAGTGAAAACCCAGTTCTGGTGGAGTTTTGGGCACCATGGTGCGGACCTTGTAGGATGATTGCCCCTGTGATTGAGGAACTAGCAAAAGAATATGCAGGAAAGATCTTGTGCCTCAAGCTCAACACCGATGACTGCCCCAACATTGCCACTCAGTATGGAATCAGGAGCATTCCAACTGTGCTGTTTTTCAAGGATGGAGAGAAGAAAGAGAGTGTAATTGGTGCAGTGCCCAAGTCCACCTTATCTGCTACTGTCGAGAAATATGTTGAGGCTTGAAGCTTGAAGAGAGAAATGAGAAACATTACCTTTAGGCATAAGGACACTAATATTGTGTCAATGAATTTATTGTTGATTCAAAAGGCACTATTCCAGTATTCAAGAGCATTTTCGTATGTAAATGTTAACACCATACTCATTATCTCCTTCATTTGGTACATGTTATGTTAAATAACCTTTTCTGCATTCAAGAAAGCCTTCAGTTTCTCATTCTCTTCCAGAAACTCCAATTATGTATCCATGCATTTTCTCAAAGCATAAGTGAGGGTAGATATCAAGAGGGCCTATTCATTTTCGTGTTTGCTTAGATCAATGTGTTGAAGAATGCCTTTTTAATTTCTCTGTCCCTGAACCTTTTTTCCAACCTCGAATTTTCTCCCCGAGTTATTCAGTAACATAACAATTGAATTGTTTTTTTCAGTATGGGTTCTTCAACCCTTTATTAATCCCCCCACAACTGGATAATCTTTCTTTCAGACCATAAAGGCTTACTTAGTAGGCCTAATTATGTCTGCTAATTCTGGAGCAAAGTTTCCAGACTACCATACCCACATGGCCACATCGGCAGGCAAAGAAAATTCGTCCCAAAAGCTGTAATTGGACAGCCAATGCAAATAGGATAACCATTTTTATCTACAGATGGCTTCAAATCAGGGACGTAAATAAAGGTTTATAGGTTATGGTTGCTTGAGGGTTGAGAGAGTCAACGATGAGAATAAAGAATGAGTTCTACTTCGGACACAACTGAATCTCACAAGCTAAGTTGTCAACCGCCCAACCCATCATAGGTCAAAATATATAAAAATTATAATGGGATCCACCACTGCTCATAACAAAGGTGCTGCGCAAATGTAAAATTGCTCAAAACAAAGGTGTTGCGAGAATGTAAAATTTTGTTGTGCCCAGTACTTTCTCATAAAGAAAAGATGCTACAACAATAGGTATAGCTGATTCAGTTTTCCTAATGCATCACCTTCTTCATTCATTTTTTGCTTTAATTTCTGATTGTATGGTTCGTTGTTAGCGTGCTTGCTAGATTATCTACTTGGTCATGCGCAAAACCTTCATCATCCACCCCAAAAAAAAAAGGAAAAGGAGAAATAAAAAGGGGTATTATATGTAAAGAAAATATGAAATTTAGAAACAAAAAATATATATATAAACGTACATTATAAATCACAGCGAATTAGCCCCTTTCGCCACACAACCAGCCACCACCAGCCACCAAATTTTCCTTTCTATATATAAATAACAGATTAGCACAGAGTGGGCGCAAAGCCCTGTAATAATATTTCACCGTATACAACCATCTTCGCAGGGCCTCTGGCAATTCTGCCATTTCTCATGCCGCATAAGCAGCTATAGTTAAGAACTGGAACCATAGGCACGATCAATGAAGCCTTTCATGGGGACGGTCTCCAATCAAACTGAAGATTATTAAAGCCGTTAACTGCTCCCAGCCCACTAAGCAGCTGGTTTCCCAAATCCTGTTGTTGATGATTCATACTTCGGTCTTGAGCCATTGATGTTATTCCTACCCTTCCATTCATTATGGAGTTATTTCCCATTGCCGCTCTGATTCCATTAACCATGGCAGATTGACCAAGTCCACCCATACTGCCAAATCCACCACCCCCCATACCTGAATTACTGTTGACTGCCCCATTCCCCACAAAGCAGTTGCCACCATTGAGACCTGTGTTATTGCTTGTTGGCAAAATCCCATTAACATTTTTCACATCATTCCCCAGAGAACCAACACCAACAATACCACCTGTGCCATTAAGTTGGTTGGACATCATCATGTCATGTAAGATTTTCTGGACTGAGCTCTGCGAATCAGTTGGGTCAGCCTCACCGGAAAGAACTGGCTGTTGCAAGGACATAGATGAGTTTGAGGTACTCATGTGATTGGCGGTTGTCAAGGCGCTGTGAGACGTTTGTGGGGGATTGTTAGATGAGGAGGGCGTTGGTGATTGGAATGGGGAAGGGTTGGGTTGTGCCTGCGGAATAGTACTGGAGGAACCGGGGGACGGAATCTGAACAGAACTTCCTCCATAAGGACTGCTTGCATTGTTCATAGAATTTTGTTGTCTGGAGTTCATGGAGTTTTGATGGAGAAGCCCAACAATGGTGCTTGTTGAGGTTGATGTGGATGCCATGTTGAGGGAATTATTTACGCTAGGTACACCATTGCTAACAGCAAGTGGCATAGCACCAGTTTGGATAGAGCCTTGTTCACTGCTAGAGTTCTGTGCCATTGTTTGCTGCTGTTGTTGCTGTTCCTCTGGCTGTTGAGAATGACCATGAAACCCAGATGACGTACTTGTCCTCCTAGGATACTTGGCCAAGCTTTCTGAGAAGAAACAGACAAAAAATGAGTTACCCTGTGGCATTTGATATCCAGGATAGAGTTGTGATGCAGCTAACATGCAAAAATCACCAGCACAAATAAATCTGAGGGAATTGGAATAACAATGCACTTGCACATTTTTCCATATATTAACTACACAGATTTTGATAGCCATTTCACATGCAAATACACAGGAGAAAAAAAAATCCATGTTCCACCAGAAGACTGTCAGCAAAATAGTTTAGGGTAGAAGGGAGCAGCTCTTCATTTGTCAGAATCAGGTCCTTAAATGTTGAAAACTGCTGCTGCTATCTTAATTAAATCAATTACTTGTGTGTGTGTGTTGAAAACTGCCACCAGAGGTTTGCATCACATTCACATCGCATAAACCCTTGTTTCTCGCATTTCAAATTAGACTACCTTGATGAGAAATCATAAACAAGTATTTGCAGATCTAATATTTTCACACAAAAAAAGCCCCTCAAACTAAAAAGGTCTGAAAGCCTGATGCCTCTTGCAAATATCATTAGAAGCTTTAAAAGAAACAAGTTTGGACACATTATGCCAACAAGCATTGAGCTACTAAACAAAAAATATTCTATGATGGCATGTCCATTTGATCAATCCCTCTAAGAGCCTTGTTTTGCAAGAATGTACCACAACACCTCAGACTTACATAGGGTATTACAGGTACCACAATACTCATCATCAAAAATATCCTTTTCTTCTCTTGAAAGACCGGACAACTTTCTAACACCTCTTGACCAGGCACTTCTCTAGATTACTGACAATTACATCGCCACCAGAAGGATATCTTGGAAGCCCAAATATTCAGCCTCTAGACAAAAGAGTGTTACTGTCTTTCCAAATTTTCAAATGATTTGGTGTTTATGAACCTACTCAACCCTTTTTTATTTTTGACAAGTATATATGTGACAAGCCTTGTAGCTCAATAGCATTGCCTAGTTTCCTTACGAGGAAAACCAAAGTTCAAAGTCCCCTCCCCAATTATTGTAACAATTAAATCTTATATATATATATATATATATATCACAATTTCTTTTATTATTCTTTTTTTTTTTGTTTGGAGAGGGGGGGGGGGGGGGTGGTGGTGGTTGAAGGTTAAATATCAGGACTAGATTGAAAAAAACCTCTCACGATAGTCTTCTATTGCATAAAATGTAGAAAAATCAACTTACCTTAATTTCTACAATAAATCAAATTCTAATATATTGAATGGCTATTCGCCTCATAAAATCACATTAACAACGTTAGTATGATAGTATAGCAATATAACCGCGAACACCATATTTTACCATGCTCCATTTCTCAGATCTAACATTCCACTCAACCTTGGAAAAGAGACCACAAATGTGGCATATGTATGTAAAGGTAAAAGTTTAACCGAAAGAAAATTCACATCAAACTTACCCATAGGTCCCGTTTTTGTATTTCGGCTATAATCAATCAAGTCTTTCATACTATTAACCACTTCCGATATCTGCACACCCAAGAATGGGAGAAAAACTAAGTGATCAATCACATTGCACAAAAGTCTCATTAATATAGTTCATCATAAATTATTACTTATAAAATTATATATAGTTCATATAGAGCGAAGCCAAGAGAAGCCTCATTTATCTGGCATATAATTAGTTATAATCTTTAACAACACCACATACGTAATGCAACAGCAGTGGAGATGGAAGCATTCCACATAGGGACATAATCATAACATCAATTTACAATAAATAAAAAATAAAAATAAAAAACTTATAACAAAGACTCAATGCTGCAAGCAAATCTCTAAGCATTTGAAATATCTAATACACTTTAAGCACTGCATAGAAGCCAAAACCTTTTATACCAATTAAGAATTAACATATAATTCTACAGAAATTTCCAAATTGAGCCTTCAAATTATCTGCAGAGGAGCATTTAAATTAGAGTATACTATTGTGGTTCAAAGAGAGATAAGAAACTTTTAAGGGTTCAGTGCTGCGTATTGGGTTCATGAGTAAGGTGGAAAAGCCAATAGAATAGGAATAAAAAATTCCCAAGCACATAAAGAATATTTTGAAAGTATGACTATGGCATTGCATTGGAACTGCTAGATTTAACGAGACTTAATTTAATGTACTTGCATAGGGAGAAAAAATGATAACTGTTAAGCTCAATCAATGGAAAGAATCATCTAGTCCAACCCATAATGTAGTTGACCTAAGAAGAGCATATTCAACCTAATATCAGAAATGGAATATATTTTTAACAGATATGGTAGAGGAGAAAGAAATGTGTCAAACAAAGAATCTTTGAACAAATTTCAATTAAAAAAAAAAGTGTGGAACCCTAGTACAGGGGATGTGTACAAGAGAAACAAATTTAAATCACAATTTTTTCTCTAGGAAGGCATTAAAAGAGAGTTTTACTATCCACTAGCAAGGTACGATAAGAATCCTTTTCCCCCCAATCCCCCACCAAAATGAATAAAGAAAAACAGAAAGGGTACTACAGTAATAAGATAATGTTACATGCCAATTTGAGAGAAGACTCGACAAATAAGTATCAGTAATGTGAACATTTTTTTACATCAAAGAAAATACCGCTGACACTACAAATACAACAGTACTCAAAAGCGAAATACAAACTCAGTGACCTCAAGAATATATCCCCAAACTCCTAAACTGCCTTTTCTTTTCACCTTTTTTTTTTTTTTTGGGGTTATGGTAAGATGCTCTGCAGCTTTTAAATGCAGAAAATACCAACAACATTCAACTTTTTAATACATAGGGAATAACACAGAAGCCAGTATACTAAAAAGCCCATTAAACAAAAAAGGGGCATTACCTGAAGGCAGCGCACATATCTCTTGGTATATCCTAAGTCATTTACCAATGGAACTTCCAAAGCTTTTGCTAATTGTCGAGCCGATGCTACGAACCTAAAGAAAAATTACAGTAAAAAGGAATAAGGCCTCAATGATCATACAGTTCACATATAATACAACGTGGATAAAAACCAAGGAAATACAATAAAAAATCAGTGTCACAGCAACAATTCACACATAAATACACCTGTAACCACCTGGCCAGTGGGAGGAGAATAGAGGAAGAGAGGGGGGGGGGGGGGGGGGTGGCAACAAAAATGGAATACTTTCCCTGCATGTCATGATAATCCATAAATAATCAAAGAACCAACTAGTTGCAATAAAATATAATAGTGTTAGTCTGTCTCAGAGCCTTGCCTAATTAATTTTTTGAGAATAGAACCCATATGTAATAAACAAAGCAAATTTGAGAATCCAATGTCCTGTGTCCTTTGCATGTTCTCAGAGAAACCTTAAATTTTAACCTCTATATACTGCCAAACTTAATAACTTGTGCAACCTAAACTTTATGAAAACTTGCAGTATGCATCAACAGGAACAGTGTAAAAACAGATACTTTCCCTAGGAACACCATTGCTCAAGTGCGTAAACAGAGCATAAGTGAAGAAAATAAATATATGCCAAATGCAGAGAAAAATAACTAATCTATGAACATTTGCTGCATTGTAGATATTGAAACATTTTGAATGAGATAAGGAGGAACCAATGGAATGTTTTATCTTTTTTTTTCTTTAAGGAACTAATTGAACCACCAAATTTCAATCTGGACAAAAATAAAGTACAGGAAAAAAGCTCAGAGGTAGCACACAAACAAGGAAACATAAGATCAAGGACTTACATATTACAATTATTTTGCAACTCTGAAACGGATAAATTGGCTGGTGCATTTTGAGTAGCAGCCTGGTATTTTTGGGCTGCAGCTCCTAGTTGACTAACCTGAGAAGCAAAAATTACAACTACTAAATACACAATATCCAATAGTGGAAAAAATACTTAATGCCCCCACACATACATTTCAACAGTCAACATTTTGACACCAATATTGGACAACAATATTTGATCAAGGCGTCTTTTGAACATATCATGGAAAAGTAACTGGGTCACAGAACCCGTAAGATGCATACTCTAATAGTACATCCAAAACAAACTGACCAAGCTATGATGGACATTGAATCCAAAAATCGTATACATCCCATGGATATTATTTCAATCAATGGCAAACAGGTATCCAGTTTAGAAATCCAGGATATGCTTCAAAAGTATATGTAAAATAAAGATAATCATGAAAATTGAAAAAATGATGACAGTGCAACCTAGAACAAGAATATAAACAAGACAAAATTATTTCCAATTTCTTCTCCAAGTAATAAACCCCTTTGACAAATAGGAAGCTTGGTTTTGTAGATCTGCATTTGTTCTGGTAAAGCATTAATATATTAGGAGCCATGAAGTTCTAGAAGAACCCTCATAGGATTCATGGTACTTCCAAATCCAGTCAATTTGGTTTCCAGATTTATTGACATGCTTAAATAGAGACCTTTTTGAATATCTTTGTGTAGCACAACACTCCAAATGGAGTTACACCAAGCATTAGCAACATAACCATCAGAATGAACTATGAATGATTTAATTTCTCAAATCCAAAACGGATTCCATTTATCACACATGATTAACTCACTCCAAATGATGCAGAAAGACATAAATGCATTTCACTTGGTACATATAATTCCCTGGGATGGTTTCAGATCGATCAGGCAAAAGAGGGGTAAAAAAATCAAATAAAGAAAAATCATAAAAATTCACACATTCAAGCTTAATGGATCATATTTGCCTAAGTCATACCATAATAGACAAAAATAAGGGAAAGGAAAACACATGCAGACAATCAAGAAAAAAAAGGTCATTATCAAAGCACTGAAGATAATGATCTCAATTATCATATAAATCCAAGACATAGTTCCTCTGAATAATGCACATGTTACTAGCTACCCAAAAAGGGATAACCAAATGGATAAACTTCTATTGTTAATCTGTATGTTAAAGAAACTAGATCTCCTCAAGGAAGTCTTGAAGAAAAGGATTAGTATTACAAGTGTATTAGCAATAAGGCATAGTTATAAACTACTTAACCTCCTTGTACGAATATTTTATTTACAGGAAGAGAAATCGCCAGCTTCAAATACTTCAAGAAATTGTTTTCTTTTTTAAGAGTTCGATTGTCATTAAACAAATTGTATATAAATACAATCAGGCAGTTAATTTGGTTGCCCCCAGCATGGCACAAGGGACAACATATTTTGCAGGAATCAACAATAAAACAAAAGAGCTTCTCTTGTTATAAGGTGACCATTCTTCATCATTTACCTGAGGTATCAACAATCTTCGAGGGATAAGCTCTTCATGCCGCCGAGCACAAAACTCCCAAGAGCATATCTGGTATAATAAATGAAGGACAAGACAGAACGTCAATGAATGACACCTTGTAAGGCATTGAAGTAAAGAAGCCAATTTATTTTCTGCATAACCTTTAGGTCTGGAGAGAAAACTATCCGAAGTTGACCATCACGAACAACACGAAGTTGCTCAAAAACGCTTTCCTGTATTGCTTTCGCATAGTCCAGGACAATCTGACCAGATGAATTCTGATATTCACGAGGCATATCAACATAAAGAAGTTCTTCCAAAGTACCACTTTCATACTTGATTTTGAAAAGCCTGGGAAGAACCTCGACAGTTGCTTCTGAAAATTTACAGTCAGCAGAATTCAGAAGCCAGTTAGACATGGTAAACTTAACCCTTACAACATTTACATATAGCATAAGTACTTAACTAATTAACATTAATATTCAGTAGAAAAGCAAAGATGCTAAAGAACCCGTGGCATGACGAGATATTTAAGAGGGGACACCAATTTAGAGTAGCAGTGGACACCATGGACTACAAGAAGATGCAGAAAACTACAAAACTTGGAAAAACTAACAATGAAACATACCAAAACCACGGCCAGGCTTGCGATTGCATATTTCACAGTGCCATACATCCTGCAAAATTTACAAGATTGATCGTTATGTATACAAAGAAATCCAAAGGGCCGATAACATTTTGAGAGACTATTAAGATGGTTTACTTCAAAATAGGATGAAGATTTAAATATAAATGAATATAAAAATAAATACAAGATACCAACTAAGATGAGCTCTAGTAGATTTGCATGTCATTAGCAATAATTTAATGTCATTTAGCACCAGACCTGAGGAAAAACTCCAGTTGTTTGCCGACCACTTCCATACATAGAAACACACCACTTCTTTTTAGCATTGGGAGCAAAGTACTCAGCAACAAATTTCCTCCAGAATTCAATATTGTTGTCCTACATTAAAAAAAAAAAACAATGCATTATTACTGTTCATAATCACCCACACCCCATTCGCATACAAAAGACTAAATGGTAAGAAAATCTTACTTCGGGTCTGTGTTGTTGGTGATACATGTAATGTGTTAGACGCCTGGCACACATTCCAGGCTCATAGACAGGTTTTACAGGAGGTCTCAAAGGCAAATTCTGCTGTTGAAATTGCTGCGGTAATTGGGCCCGCTGCTGAGGCATTGACTTCAATAGTTGCTGCTGTTGGTGTTGCTGTATCTGCAAGAGTCTTTGTTGATGCAAAAGATTAATCTGGGCAGCAGCAGCCTGAGAGGTCTGCCTCGACATGTGGAGGAATTGTTGTTGCTGTTGCTGTTGCTGTTGCTGCTGTTGTTGCTGCTGCTGCTGCTGCTGCTGTTGCTGTTGCTGTTGCTGCTGCTGCTGCTGTTGTTGTTGCTGCTGTTGATGCAGATATAACGATTGATCAGAATGTTGGGGTTCCATTTTTACTGGCGCCAAACTTCTCATTGCCTGCATTTGCTGTGGTTCCATTTTCACTTGACTAAGACTTCTCAATGTCTGCATCTGCTGCTGGTGCTGTTGGTGCTGATCATTTGTCACCTGAGGCTCCAATTTTACAGGTCCAACACCACCCAAGCCTCCTCGCATTGATTGATATTGCTGCTGCTGCTGCTGGGGGGTGCTGTGAGGAGCAGAGAACTGTTGCATTGGCTGCTGACCATGTTGGAAATTCTGGGATTCAAGTTGCTGGGACTGCTGTTGATCCGACATTAGCTGGCTACCAGAAGGGTTCGAGAATTGCTGACCCTGTCCTTGACCGGATGAACCAGGGTTTGCCATGTTTGAAGCTACAAGTGAAGATAAATAAGTATTAAAACCCATTCCATTGCCAATACTAGAAAGTGGATCCGACTCAACGCCAGTATCAATACCTCCACGCTGGCTACTCCCAGGACCAGAAAGCCCAGGATTCTGACCTCCATTTCCAAAAGACTGGTTTAGAAGAGACGACACATTAGGCATGTTTCCAAGCATATTCACGTTATTAAACTGAGTACGAGGCGACACGAGCGGAGGAAAAGCTGACTGAGGAGGCATGGGACCTCCTTGAGCTCCCAATAACCCAGAATTTGATCTCAAGAGTGAAGGTGTAACCGACTGGGCACTACCGATCGGATTGGGTGGCCCGGAAGGCACCATTTTTCAAAAAATCACAATCTACAAGCACTCACCTAAGTACTAAAACTATCTTAAAAGAACATGAATTGAACAAACTAAAGTTACACAAGAAAGTGTGAAAATCCAGACAAATAACTCAAACCAGATAGCACTTCAGCCCCACATCCAAGGTTATAAGGTTCAAAACCCTTATTGTGCTCCAATCCAAACGGGTAAGCTCTGTGTCTATGAAGTTCACGTCTTCCAAAGGCAGGCCAGATGCTGATAGAAACCAAGACCAAGCCACAAGTATCAATTCTGAACATTCTAGAATTGTACTGTATCTGCACAACCAGCAATCACCGAGCTGCTCCCGCATGAATCTCTGTACAACAATAACCAAATTTTTAGATCTATTATAGCTTCAACCATTGACAATCAGACATTCACTCACACAAACCCAGATTCCAAATCTCAATTTCCTTAAACTATCAACCAAAAACCCTCACAAAAAGCCACCTAACAAAGCAGCTACAAACAAACCCACATCACCAAAAACCCACAAAAAAAATCAATAGAAGTAACAAAAACCCATCAAAGAAAAACCCTTTTTCCCCACACCCTTTTAGCTCAAATTTCAAACTTCAAACACACACAACCAAAAAAAAAAAAAACCAAAAAAATTTGTAACTCTATCAAACTACAACACAAACACTGCTTATACTAAACCCTTCTCGATCGAGCCCCATATTCCACAAATCAACGATCCAGAACTTCAAATGAGTGAAAAACAGAGTCCAAAAACTAACTCACAAGCCCAAAAAAAAGCAGAACTCAAAAGGGTCAGAGTCAAAAGACTACCAAAGAGAACTCACCAGAGTTGCAAATTGAACAGTGACAAAGTCTTCAATACCCACTGATCAAAATACTATTCCAACAAAAACAAATACCCAACTCTTATTTTCTCTATCTTTTACATAAATATCTATATATGTGAATTCAAAGTACTAAGAAAGAAAAAACAAGAAACAGAGTCGGAGTTGAAAAAAGAAAGCTTTTTTCTTTTTTTGCTTTAGGGTTTCATCTCTTCTTCTCCTTCTCCTTCTTCTTCTCTCACAAACAACAGTCTGAAGAACTTCAGTACACGACGCCCTGTACCTCGCTGTATCCTAGAGAGAGAAAGGAAGAGAGAAAAAAAAAACTACACTTTGTAGAGAGAGAAAGTTTTTTAGAGTGAGAAAGAAAAGAGAGTGCGTGTGTGTCCTTGCGGACGTCAAAATTGTATTCGATCCGATTGAATTTTCTTCATTCTTTCTCTCTCTTCTCTTCTCTTCTCTCTCTCTCTCCTCCTTCACTGTGTGTGAGAAATGAAGTCAAATGCTGTTCTTTCTCTCTTGTTTCTCTCTCTAAAAGGCTTTATGTGAATGCATATTATCATTTATCATCATTCATGATTATCATTATCATCATGCATGATGTTATATGCTGAGTTTTTAATACTATTTGTTTTCTACTTGGGAATTGACACTAGAGTTGTATATTATTACGGAACTACCCAGATTTGGTTTGGTTTGGACTTTCTTTTGTGTATGTGCTCTTACCTTATCATGGTGTTTGTTCATCAAAAAAAGAATATATTATGTTGTTGAATAGTTGTTTCATCACTTGCCATCTGTACTTGAGCAACTATATAAGATGACTGTAAACGTTTTTTGCTGAGTTTTTTATTTTATTTATTTAGTTAAATAATTGGATAATTAGGAAATGGAAGATTTAAATTTTAGATGTATTCTTTAGAAACAAAGTAAGTATTCGTTTGGCAAAAATTATTTTTGCCAACTTATTTTACTATTCAGCTTATTTTTGCTATTATTTATGGATCTCATTGCACTTTTTGTACTATTCATGGATCTCATTGTACTATTTTAGTTAACTTTTACCTTTAACTACAGTACTTTCAGCAAAATAAGCGAATCCCAAACGAATCCTAAGTATCAACTAGCTGAACCATAAAACTCTATAAGTGTTTTTTAGAGAAAGAAATTAGTACTAGATAATTATTTAATATTAACTAATTATATTATTGTGGTTTGGATGAGCTTTTTATTTTTAGCTAATATAGCAACTTGTTATTAGGGTGGACATTCTTTATGCAACCGATTTGAATCCTAAATATCTAATATAGCAACTTGTTATTAGAGTAGACATTCTATATGCAACCGATTTGAGTCTTAAATATTTTTGTTGGAAACACCAACAGATGTCAAATAATTGAGTTACAAAACTCTTGGCAACTATAGTAACTCGTTATTCTTTATGCAACATATCATACTTTACAACTATATATTTAAAATGGTAAAAGTTATATAACAACTTGTTATCACGGCAAAAAAAAATATAGCAACTTATTATTAGGGTGGACATTCTTTATGTAAGCTATCATACTTTATTTCTATTAGCCAATATAGTAACTTTTTTTTTTTTAATATAGACTAATAGTTGGGGGCAAGGAATTTGAATCTGAATATCTCCATTAAAAATACCAAAATATGCTAAATAGTTGAACTACAAGACTTTTGGCAATATGTATAATAATTTGTTATAACAACATATATTATTTATGCAACATATATATTATATACACAGTTTCTTAGATGTTATGCCATGTATTTCCTAACCAAGGGTAAATTCACATCTCTTTGTGTTTTCACTTTTCAATAAAGACATTTAGAGTTTAAAAAATCTCCTTCCCTCCGTGAAATTATTGGAATTATTTTATATAAAAAAACCCTAATTAAATTCAACTTCATGGTATTTATATTGACAAATATATAAATCACAAGATTTTGCATTTACTTATAAATTACATAATTGAATTTAATCAAAGAAATTAAGTCGCAACTGTAGCTAAGTTTTGTGAAGTAGATATTGAGATGAAAAACCTACCATACATTACCCAAATTGTATCAAATTGATATTGGGATTAATCTATGATGAAACGTGCCGTGTCATCAAGATTGTGAGGATAAGTACGAGATAAAAAGCAAAAAAAATTGGACGGCCTTGTAAGTGGATTTATTTACGTATTAAGAATTGTAATATTTAAATCTGCTTCACAAGTGTCTTCAACTTTTTCTTTTTGTTCATTCTCCAAAAAAAAAAACTTTTTCTTTTTGTTTTGCTTGATGGTAAGGTAATTAACCATTATAAAAGCATACCCTATGCTATATGATACAAATGTTCATCTATTAAGCTAGCCAAAAAAAAAAAAAAAGATCCTTGTCTATTAAAAAGATATTTATTTTCAAAAACATCAATTTTATGGTCATCAATTTACTCTTATGCACGAGTAAAACCATACAAGCAAAATAACTCTTACAATTTAAAAAAAAAAAAAAAACATTTAACATAATGATGTGATTGTGTACTTCACACGGACTTAACCATGATTTATACTTTCCATAAAATAAAATAAAAAATGATTTATACATTTATCATAAGAGAATTGCCAAAAAAAAAAATCAAGAAAAGTATTTCGTGTTTAAAATTACTGGACTTATTTCAATCGATATAATCAAATAACTCAAAAGATAATATACCATCAAAGAGAAAAAGAATTTAAAAAAAAAAAAAAAAACATTTCTCGGCCTTTTGGCTAAGATCAAAGAGAATAAAAGATCTCATATAGGAAAGTTTGCATATACTTGTATAATTGGTACGGTTATAGAGTTTGGGTTTTTAATTCTTTTATTTTTGGTAAAATTTGATTCTTGGTTACTAGATTTTGAGTGAAGGTGGAGATTTGTTAGAATTTGACTCAAATTCCTATTCTTGTTTTTTAAAGATCGACTCAAATTCCTACTTTTATTTGGTTTGAATTTTCTTTGTAGGGAAGAAAGAAGTAACTGGATTACCTTTGTCCACATAGGTATTGAAGTCTTATAAATAGACAAAATAAAACTAGTAAATAATCTTTCTAAGCTTCTCAAATAGAGATTTAGAAATGAAATAATAATTATTTATCATTAGATTATAAAGTGATTGATAATTTATATTATGTAATTTATTGTAACATATAAAAATAAAAAAAAATAAAAAAAAAACACGAATGCCAATTAATTTCATAAGTAGCTTGTGTAGTCTCTGTTGTATTATTATGTTTGGAGTAAAAAAAAATGAAATGGAAACAAACAAATTAAAAAAAAATCAAAACAAAACAAAAGGTTGGTAGTTGAAAATAAGCATTTTATACCAAGAACCTTATAGGTTAATGGGTACCGCCTAGTGGTTATAACTATACAAGTTTCAAATTCTTGGGGGTGTTTGTTCGGTAAGTTCAAAAACCGTTTAAAGCATTTTAAACATATTTACATATATTTTTACACACTTCCTGTTTGGTAGGCCATTTAAAGCAATATTTTGAGTATTTTAAACACACTAACACATATTTTTACACAATTTTTCACCTACATATATATCAAAAACATCTAAACAACATTAGTCAAACCCCTCAACCAATCACCTTCCTCAATTATTTAATTATTAAAAAAAAGTGTTTATGGTCATTAATTATAAAGCTGCAAAGAAAGAAAAAATCCATACCTTTCTCTGAACAAAAACACATATAAAGCTGCAAAAATTAAAACAGTTTCATTGGGTTTTACTGTTTCTTTCCTTGGATAAATTTTTTCAGCTAATTACTTTACTATTGAGAATCCTTTCTTTTTTTTGATAAGTACTATTGAGAATCCTTTATACAATGTATCATCCCTTTTTACTTGTCACATTTAAAAAAAAAAAATTATATTTTTTTCCTCTTCTTCTTCGTAACACAAAGTTGAGCAAACATTGATTTGACTGCGTAAAAAAAGGTGCCGGTAAAGACGTAGCAGTAAGCCAAATTACGCACCAATAGTCAAACCATTTGTTAGATAATTTAAACGCAAAGTGTTGAATTTTAATTGGACTGATGCGCCTAGACATTCTTTTGTTCGTTTAAGGGTCTTAGTCATGGCCGTTGAAAGGTCTTTGGCCCACTATCCATTTTACCCTAAACTTCAACCATGTTGGTGAAAAAAGAAAATTACACCATACATGGATTTAATCGAATTTTACATTAATAATTTACTATTATTCATGGTAATTTTTATTATCATGAAAAATTAGAGAAAAAGGCATTCATTGGTCATGAGATGATTTGCATTATTCAGAAGACAGTGGACTCTTAGGTCATCAATTGGAATTGTGTATATCACTTAAAATTTTATTTCCTTTCCTTTTCATGCATATAAATATATTCCCACAACAGCTTTATAAAAACAAAACTATGAACTTCTGTCTAGTTCATTGCTCCATTGATCAATGCATCACTAAATTTCAACCATGAATTGGAAATTCTTAAAATATCATTCAATAAATTTTAGTTTTCAGAATTATAATATATATAGCGAAAACAACCAATAATTTCATTTTATTAAAACTTCTCACAAATTTATAACAATTCTGTACAAATTGGGAAATACAATTCAATACTTTGCTGGATGAGTTAACTATACCGGGCCCATATATTTAGAGAGGTACGAATTTATTTTTTTATTTTATTTTTTTTGAGAATGTAGAGAGGTAAGAATTAAGATAGCTTAGTAGTGTAGTACAATGATACTACTATACAAGGAAGTACAAGGAAAGATATATTAAGTACATGGGACCAAAAGAGTTGATACATATCTAATAATTTTCACATACATCACTTTATTAGTTACCTTTAACAATTTGTCATCTTAATAGTTTTGAAAATTTTAGTAGTTTTAGAGAGAACAACTTGAATTAGAATACCTAATCTAGTGGGATTCTTTCTCTCAAAAAAAATAAAAATCTAGTGGGATTCTCCTACAGTTTTTTTTTTTTTTTTTTGGTTATTAAATTTGAACACTTTTATCAATAATTCAAGAATGATAATTATCTTCTAAGAATATCCAATCAATAGATAATTCTTGAATTATCCTTATTCTTTTCCTTTTTTTGTAATTTTTTATATAGGGAATCAATCACCCTTATTCTTAAAACAAATTAAATAAAGATAGAATGAAGTACAACGTAGGCTATGTATTATGTAGCATGCTAGTGCATGAATTTGAACATATAATAATTAATTTTACTACCATATAAAAAGTCACAACTATTTTACACAATAGATTGTCACTTATACTATTACACATGAATCACTACTTTTTTCTCCATCGCTCAAAATCTGTCACATAGACAGTTATAGTAAAAGTTATGCATTTTTTTAATAAAAATGTTATGTCCATAACGTTTTTACAACAAATTTTAAATGACAAGTTGCTAGTGATTGTTATTGTTAGAGCAAAAAAGTAATCTCAGTAGTAAGTTCAAGTTTGAACCAATAACAACTAACTACTTATAATTTGTCGTGAAAATATCGTGAACATATCACTTCTGTTATTTTGAAATGGTACTAAGGGTCCGTTTGGTTCGCGTAAAATAATTTCCGGAAAATAGGCTATTTTCCGGAAATGCTATTTTCGGGAAAGGAAAATATTTTTAGGTGTTTGGTTGTATTATAAAAATTGTTGTAGAAAATATTTTCATGTGTTTGGTTCTATTCTGAAAATGCTATTTTCCTACAATTTTTTCACATTTTCTCAGCCATTTTCTCACAATCCAAACAAATTTTATCACAAAAAATTTCAAAACACAGCAAACTCCGGCAATAAAAAGCAGAAACAAAACCAAAGAAAAAAAATATCAAATCCGGTCAGAGGCAATGGGTTCTGGGTTCGCATCGAAGACGATCGACTGTTGGATTCGATGGGTTCTGAGTTCTGGGTTCGATCGGCGACGGGTTCTGGGTTCGCCAATGCAAAGGCTATGGGTGTTCGTGGCGAGATCGCACAGTGCGAGATCGAAGGCAGTGCTCGGGGTTCGCTGGCGACGTCTCCGGCGTGATCTGGGCTCCTCTTCTTCCTCTCATGCTCTTTCTCTGTCTTCATGCTCTCTGTCTCTCTATTTTCCGGAAAACGCTATTTGAAGTGAAAATAAAAAGGGAAATCATTTTCACCCTTGATTCACGGTCAACTGAAAATGATTTCCGAAAAATTAATTTTTCTTGCGCAACCAAACAGCCGAAATTACAGAAAAGTATTTATAGAAATGATTTTCACCCAAAACAAACGTAGCCTAAATGTTTTGATATATAATATAATACGAGCACATAGACACTAAAAAAATCTATTGATAAATTGACAGGCAAGCACGAACTGCAAATCTATCAAACGCATGGGGACTATACGGGAGATGCTAGCGGCACTGCCGTTGGTGAAAGATCTCTGTGCCACTGTGCCTATAAAAATGCTTTAAGTTTAGAAGCAGCATAAAGTATGTGGTGGTGAAATGACGAAAATGCCCTACCGCTGACAAAAAGAGTGACAGGTACGTTGGTTCAGTATGGATACTGCTATAGCTAATTTAGTGCTTTGCTCTCTCTCTCTCTCTCAACTAAAAATCATTTCGAATGATGAATGTAGCCCACACCACAAATCAACCATATCTTAGCTCACCTTTTTAGATTGACAACAATGCCCCTATGAGGTGGACAGGTTTAAAAAATCTAAATAAAATTTTTATAGTAATATTATATTAAGGGGGTAGAGTCGGTAGAGTGAATAATGAAAGTCCTACACAGATCATGCTTCAGGGCAATCCTGCAGCATACCAACTCATGTACTGTAACTATAAGGTCGGCCACTTATATAAATAGGCCACAATTAAAATATGATTGAAACATTTTAGCTTCACCCAACCAAATTTCGAGTATATTTATCATACTTTCATACTCGTCTTGATTTTAAAATAGACTTGACCACCACTTTTTTTTTTTTTTTTTTTTTTGCCCTTTTTGGGTTAAAATAACTCTGATTAGGCCGATGAAAAATGGTTGTCTATTATTTTTCTCTACTACTCACAGGGTAGGTAGTGTTGAAATATATATATATATATATATTTATAGGATTAAGATCGTACTTTTCTTTACATTCTTTTTGTTTTAATTATAATTTTTTTTTAAAAATGAGTTATTTTTCAAAAAAAAATATTTTCTATATAACTATCTCATTCCCCTATGTTTGGTAGTAACCTTAAATGAGTTGAAAAAAAAAACTCATAACTTCTCTTATTTAGCTTACAGTGAGATAGAGTTGTTTTTCAAAAAAATTTAGTGGAAAACAATCTCTCAAAATAAGTCATACTTTTTATGTTGAGCAAAGATAATTGTCTATTGACTTTTTTTTTTTCCTGATGTTATTAAATATGGAAGACACAAAAAACTATATTTATACAAAGTTTTCCATTGAAACAAATATTGCGTAGACACTTAATAAAATAATTATAGGAAAAAATAAATAAAAATAGTACAACAATATATGTTGGGAGAGATGGACACTTAAAAAAAAAAAAAAAAAAAAAGGAAATTTACAACCAAAACCAATCCAAAATTGATTAGGAAAAAACTTATATGATATGGCAAACATTCCCATGTTCTATGAGAAAACAGATACAATCTAGTAGATATTCATACTCTCCAAGAAGAACATTACAATTTAACCCACCCCACAGACATAAAAACCATATCTAGAAGAGAAGACCCACCCCGTTGTGATGGTAATGGGGCTTGGTGCCAAGAGTAGGAAATCATTGGTACTAGAGAATCCATGCAAAGATCCAACGATTTGATGCTAAAAAAGCTCATATATGGACTAGTTCAAGTCAAATCTGGCTTGAAGACTCCCTCTAGGGGCTTTAGAGGGTGCCCCAATTGGCACCAACAGAGGAAATGCAACTTATCTTAACTAATGCAATACTCACGACATGGATGACGAAAAGCATCATTAAGGGTCCGTTTGGTTAGAGATGTAGAAAAGTGGGAGAATAGAAAATAGTAAGAGAATAGAAAAGTAAGAGGATATAAAATATTTTAATTTTTCTCATTTTTGTTTGGTTGGGAGTGTAAAAATAGAGGAATAGAAAAAGTAAGTTTGTATAAATTTACACATATACCCTTGTTAAAAAATAATGTCCAATTAAAACCAAAAAAGTGATAAACAATAAAAAAAAATCAATCACCCAAATTTATTAAAAAATAAAAATCATGTCCATAAAAAAAATCACATCTAAACAAACAAATAAAAAAAAAAAATACAAAAGAAAGCAAAAGGAAAAAAATACTGGATAAGCCTGCACAGTAAATTTAAAGAAAAAAAGAAGAAGAAGAAGAGGCAAGCAATGTCTGCCCAATAAATCAAAAGAAAAAAGAAAAAGAAAAATGAAGAATGAGATCATGAGATAGATCAAATGCATAATATCACCCAAAAATAAAATAAAATAAAATTGCCCAAAGCTTCTCAATTACCTATTCAAAATATAATATTTCCATAATTATTCACCATTACCAATCATAATGTTAAAAAAAAAAAAAAAGAAGAAGTCAATATTGGGAGAAAATTCTATTTTGGAAAGTCGATATAAATACTCTAACAATATTAGAAAAAGTCAATAAAGATGATAGGAATCAAATGATCAATGATAGAAATCAAATGATCCTTAGTCCCTCTTACTCTCAATCTAGTAGTTCTTTGAGGGAACTAGGCCTCCAATGATTTTCCGAGGGAATCAACCCCCAATAGCATCTCAAAGAGAACTATTCAATGTATTATTCTTCAATGAATCCACATTACAATTAGTGTTTAGTCTTATACTCTACTCACTAACTACCAGAGTACCATACATTGTAGCTTAGTCACTTAACTAACCAAGTACAAACTTCTATTGCATTAGTCAACTAACTTTGTACAAGCATCCCTTGCACCTCTATACAAGCATCCCCTGCACCTAAATACAACAGCAATACACTACACCAAATAGCAATAATACTTATACCAGAGCCTTAACAAAAGAGATAAAGACTAATATTTTGGGTAAATTGCATATTACCCTTAAAATTAAGGGGTGTTTGGATTTTAAATTTGGAAGTTTCAGAATTTGAAATTTACCCCCTAAAATTTGAGGGTAATTGGATTTTACATCTTGATATTTCAAAATTTGGATTTTACCCCCTAAATTTTACACCCCCAAATTCTGAAACTTTAGGGTGTAAAATCCAAATACTTCCAAACTTTAGGGAGTCACTCTTAAAATTTAGAGAATAAAATCCAAATTTTAAAATGTTAGGATGTAAAATCTAAACACCCCCAAACTTCAGGGGGGTAAATTTTAAATTTTTTAATTTTAAGGTGTAAAATCCAAACACCCCCAAACTTTAGTGGTGTAATTTGCAATTTATCCTATTATTTTCAAGGTGAAAAACTCATTTTCGTCTCTACATTTTCACGCGATTTTCACTTTGGTCCCTATCTTTTATTTTCACCACTTTTAGTCCATATTTAGAAAAACGCGTTCTGTTTTAGCCCCTACCATCATCTCACTAACAGAAAATATCTACGTGGCAGACGGAGTGCACTGTTGGCATATTAAAAGATTACGTGACCATTAAAATAATAACAAAAAATTTATTTGCATTTTTAAAAATGCCACGTCAGCAATTTAATTTTAAAAAAAAAAAGCTATATCCGATAAAAATAATAAAAAAATTTCTAACCTAATTATTTTTTAAAAAAAGAAAAGGAATTAGTTAAATTATTATTATTATTATTATTTTTTGGAAGAACATGAAGAACTTAGAACTATGTGTTCTTCATTTTCTTCCCCAACTAAGCTTACCCAAAAAATTAAAAATTAAAAATTTCTTTTTCTTTTCTTGCATTTTCTTAGCAACCAAATCTATAAAATCACTAAAATTTACAAAATAAAAAGACATGCCCATAAAAATTTACAAAACAAAACACAGAGACATTCAACAGTTACACAAAACCATTCAATAAGATTTTCTTATGCTTTGAAACCAAACATAAAACTCAAACCGGACTCCCTTAATATTCTCAAACCTTCCTCTCTCTTCCAAAACTCTCACAAATCTTTCTAACTCCATGACCGGCCTCTCTGCTCATCTCCACTACCGCCACCACTAAAACCGACGGTGGTTCATCGCCTCACCACCTCTGGCTGACCCGTTCTCATGATTCGCTCAAGTCTCTCTCTGACCACCTGTGGTCGACCCACACTCACGAATCATTATCTCTCTCTCCCAGATAGGCAAGTTTTTCTCTTTCATCTCTCTATCTCTCAGCTCAATGGTGTAGGTCTGGGTTTGTGAGGTTTGTTGATCTGGGTTTGTGGATTTATGGTAGATTGGTGCACTAATCTGTGGTGGATTTGTGGGTTCGTGGGTTTATAAGATTTGTTAATCTGGGTTTGTGCTAGATTGGTACATTGATCTGTGGTGGATTTGTGGGTTATGATTACAAAGGTTGGGTTTGAGAGAATGGTGGGATTTGGAGGATGGTGGAGATCGATGGGTTTCCAAGTTGGATCTGATTTTGTGTTTTGATGGATTTGTGGGTTTCCAACTTAGAGATTGGTGTTGATTTTGTGAACAAAGAGGATGCAGGTCTTTTGATTTTAGTGGGTGTATGTTGGGTTAAAATTTCTGAATATGCAAATCTGTTTCTAGGTTTGATTGTTGGTGTATGTTGATTTTTGGGTTTTTAATTTTGGTGGGTGTATGTTGATTTCTAGATTTTGGTTGGTGTATGTTGATTATTGTTTGATCTAAGTTTTTAATTTTGATTTGTTTGGTTATAAAGAAAGTACTAGAAAGGCAAAGAAAAGAAAAGACAATAAAATAGGAATTAATTTACTAAAAACATGAAGAATATGAACTGTAAGAACACGAAGAACACAAAGATGATCTTCCAACAAAATAATGAAAAGAAAAGAAAATTTTATTTTAATTATTAATTATTATTTAAATAATTAAATAATAACTAAAATTTTATTTTATTTTAAAATAATTAAAGAAAAGAAAAAAGAATGATGTTTTAATATTAAAATGCTGATGTGGCATTATTTAAATGCCAAATTAAAATTTATTATTATTATTATTTTAATGGACACGTAGGCGTTCTGAGTGCCAACAATGCACTTCGTCTGCCACGTGGATATTTTCTGTTAGTGAGATGACGGTAGGGACTAAAACATAACGCGTTTTTCTAAATAGGGACTAAAAGCAGTGAAAATAAAAGATAGAGACCAAAGTGGGAATCGCGGGAAAATGTAAGGACGAAAATGAGTTGTTCACCTATTTTCAATAAGTACTTGGTTTCAAATTTCAAAATATTTGGTAATTATATTTTGAAACGAAAATTCCAAGATGAATACAAAATTCACTTATCTTGTTTACAATAAATCTAATGACACAATTTTATTTAATTTTTCAAAACTATTGGTATACTATCCCCTATTATAATTAGTACTGGTGTGGGTTGCACGTGTTGCCCCTTTAGTGAGAAAATTAATATAAATTTTATTTTTGTTGAAGAAGTATGAAATCATGTACTAAACTTTAAAATAGTTATTTGAATATCTATTTACTATGACAATTTCTTAGAACCTATTTACTAAATGTAATATCTACTCACCAAAAAATGCTACAAAGAATGATAATGAATATCATAATCTTTCCACAATATTTAATTTTTCGCAATGAATGATGATATATGCTACAATTTTTTTGAAGATCTTCATAAATTAAATACTTGCAACCATCTACAATGAAGATTTTGTTATTCATACTTCATTCTTTATCATATTATTTCAAGAGTCTAACTACGATGTTTAGCTTATTTATTTTTAATGAACACTCTTTTAAGTAAGAAAAGAAATTAAAAAATAAAATAAAATAACAAAAGACATCTATTATGAAAGTTTCTATTAGATAAAATTATTAGTCTAGAAGTTTAAACCTAATAAATTAGTATTCTCTAAGTAACAATTAGACAACATATATCATCATTCTAACTTTCCAAGCATGACTACCAGTCTACCACATAATATTCAAAATAAGAATTTTTTTGGGACATTAAAATTTAGTAGGAGTATTTTAGATATTGCATAATGAAATATTTTATGAATTATAAGAATTCATTAGAGTTTAACTAAGAGAGTAACAATAGGAGTATATGCTCATTTACAAAATATAAAGTAGGGAATTATTCAACTTTAGTTTAGGGGGAATAAAACTACCCCAAACATAAAGGAGAAAAATGAAACTTTGTTAATTTGTGTGTGTGTGTTTTTTTTTTTTTTTTTTTTAATTTTTAATTTTTAAACTTGAAACAAAGTTTTAAAAAAAATAAACCTAAAAAAACTATGCATAAAACAATGAATTTTGGTTCAACAAATTGACTAAACCCAAAAATGAAGTTTAGGAACACAACAAAATGTCACAATATTTTTACAATACCGTTATTTATAACTATGGTGTTTTCTAGTCTAATATTTTATTATTTTATTTTAGAGTAATGTTACATCCACAATATTTTCATAATAAATTTTAGGTGGTAAATTGTTATTGGTTTTAAATTGGGCTAACCACTTCTAGCCGTGCATTTTAAAATAAGAAAAAATAAGAAAAAGCCAATTGAAGAAAATTGTGCCTAAAACAATGACTTTTGGCTCACCAAATTTGACTAGACAAAAAAAGAAGTCTAGGAACACAACAAAATGTCACACAAAAAAGAATCCTAGGAACACAACAAAATGTCACAACATTTTTGGAATATTTTTTATTTCCAGCTTTGGTAGGTCTCAATTTGATATTTTATTATTTTATTTTTTACGTCTACAGCATTTTCACAATAAATTTTAAATGAAAAATTATTATTGATTTTAAAATTATGCATTAAAAAAAAAAAAAAAAAAACAAAAAGACAACACAAGAAAATTGTGTGTGAAACCGTGAATTTTGGCTCACCTAATTTGACTATACTAAAAAAGAAGTCTAAGAATACAACAAAATATCACAATATTTTCGCAATACCTTCATTTTTAGGATCCGAATAAATATTTTTTTATTTTATTTGAGAGAAATGCTACATCCATAACATTTTTATAACAATTTCTAAATGACAAGTTGGTTTTGGTTTTAAACTAAGCCAACTACTAATATCATTTTTTTATCCATCAAAAATTCCTTGCAACATAAAATTTGTTGTGAAATTATTGTGAAAATATTATGGACATAACATTACTCCTTAAACTTTAAAATCAAACAATTTTTTCCTTAATATTTTGGAAAATAGCAAATATGTCATATTATTAAACCGTAATGAAAACTTATGATTCTTAAAGTATTTATTGTGTAATGTTTAAAATACTTCCACTAAATTTTAACATCCCAAAAATTTTCTTCACATATTTTGAGTTTTAGATCTTATTTTATTATTTTATTTTGACTTTTAAAAAATTGACACTTCAATAATTATGAAAATATTATAAGAATGTGTTGTGTCAATGTAAATGTGTATGCACATATAAATATTTAAAAGAAAAGACAAAAAAAGCACAAGCAAAACCGGGCGTATTGTGAAAAAAGAAAAAGAAAAAAGAGGCCAATGAACAGTATAAATTGTTAAATAATTGTGAAAATCTTGAAAGAATTTGTTAAATTGATGTAGCTGTATATGCATATTTAAATAATAAATATTTAAAAGAATTGACAAAAAAGCAAAAACAAAACCGACGAAAAAAAGAAAAAGAAAAAAAAGACCGATGAACAGTGCGAGGTGAACAAACCAAATGCACTATAGCAAGTCACTGTTTGCACATTCTCACTTTTTATATATAGGCATAAAGGTAATGACCAATGATACCAATTAAAAAAAAAAAAAACAATTTTATTCCTTGTTCGTTGATAGTTGTTAATTGATACAAAATTTTCAAGAAAAAAAAAACTGTAAAAGAATTTTAAAAATATTCATGTTTCGTTGTTCATGGAAAGTTTTTTTAATGATACAGTTTAAGTTTGTGACAGTGAATAGGAGCAGAGTCACAGACACAGTTAAGTTTACTTTTGAGACCCCAGAGTGTCCCTACTCCCTACGCACCTTTTTGACGACCCAAAATCAGCACAACCTAAAGAATTCTAGCACATCTCATTTTAGGAACCCACTTTTTTTTTGCCCCAATACCTAAAATGGCCCTACACTCTAAAAAAACCAAAAACCGTGTGATTCATCCAATGGATCATTACCACGTAGATCAGCAATGGCCCCACTCTAATTCCTACTAGCAATATAGCATGTCTTATGTGGACAAAGATCTGATTGCTTCCATTTTCAACCTATAAGGCCGTTTGGCCGGTTTAATAGAGGAGTTTGAATAATATTATTTGTATTTTTTTAAAATATATGTAGATAAAAAAGTATGTGAAAATACATGTAATATTGTTTAAATATTGAAAATATATATTTAAGATGCTCGGCTAAATGGGCTACCATTTCTTAATTCTTTAATTCCATTTTTTGCATTTTTCTAGCCATTTGTATCTTGCCATATGTCAAAATTTGAGTTCATATATTGGAAAATTAGTAGGTACTCTTATAGTATTATAAATGCATACTCTCCCTTCTCACATAAATGGTGGGTTTCACCATGAATTTAATTAGTGGGATCTACTATTCATGTGAGATGAGAGAATATACATTTATGGTATTCCAAGAATACACAATAATTTCCCTCGTATATTTATGGTGTTCTAAAACCCCATGGCATGCGCTTAAGGGCTTTGATTAAATAAGCAACAATACTACTAACCAATTAAGCAATGCTACTATGAAGGAAAAAAAAGAAAAAAAGAAAAAAAAGAAAAGCAATGCTACTTACCCAAAAAGTTTGACAATATTTTTATTTGAGCTCATAATTGACATCATTTTTTTTATTAACCACTACAAATTGAAAATTTTGCTAAGTTAGCAAAGCTTGTATTGGTTGAGTATGGGAATAATTTATCTAATTTTTTGCTGATTTTTTTTTGTAAGTGTATTGAAGTATAGTTGTAATTTGAAAAGGTAAGACAAAATAAAAATGTAAAAGGTTGAACATAAAAGCTTAAAAAAAAAATTAACTTATAAACAGCCTCAAACACACACTAACAATCTTCCATATTAACGGGTGTCTATAAATTTTCTCAAATCCAATTTCACATTCATTTAGTGGTCAACTACGAGTGATAACTAAAAAGAAATAGTTATAAAGTGTCTCATTCATAGTCTGTCCCAAACACACACCTATGTATTCGCGGATTTATTATTAAAAAAACACTTGCCTCCAAAAATTCAGAAAAAAAGTCCTTGATTAAAAAATTAGAGAAGGATATTTATTGTATTAAATAAGGATATAAATGTAACTTCAGATAGAATTTCCTAAGGTTGACGTAAGTGACGACAGATGAAGCTGGGCAACAAGAAACCCTAAATCTAGAAAGAAACATACATAATGAATGTCATACATATATAACTTGCATAATAGTACATAACATGCAACGCATGGATGTTGTACATAGTCATGTCATGTGGTGTATCATGCCATGAAGTCATGGTACGCGTGGGATTGGCTCACGTGTTACGCGAATTGACGGAAAGGCACCGTTATGTTTTTGTGTGTGAGAGAAAGTGAGAGAGAGAAGGCATAACGGCCGTTTAAAGCTAATAGTAAGTAATACTGTAATACTCTCTGCTTATAAGCTGACAGTTGTACCCTCACCTTAAGTGCTTCAAAAGAAGATTCTTTTTTTCTCTCTCACCGTCTCTTGTATGGCAGACTAATGCTAACATCACGACTTTTGTCACAACTTGCTTATGTAGCAAGTCGTGAATGATGAATTTGTCACATAATCAAGTTGTAGTCCTAGTATCTTTCGTTATATAATAACGAATTTCACAAATTTAAGTTGACAAGTTTTTATTGACTTGATGATTTTAAATTTTGGACCGTTTATAGAACTGAAAAAGAGAAAAATTAAAGGTTTTTTAGTTTAAATAGAGGTTGAACTTTATTTGTCATTTAATTTTTTAATAAATTATAAAAATTATTATATATAATAATTTTTGGTAGCTTACCAACAAAAGAGATTTGCCATTCAAAACATGCAAAACAGTCTAGGGGGGCTTAAAGCATTTTCAATAGTTTCTTTATATTTTTGTATTGTTTAGACAGTAAATAGTGACATATATTTTTTATCTACCTATTTTTTCAAATACATCTTCCAATAGATTTTCTATAATTTCTCTGTCTCATTTAGATATTATTTATTAATTTATTATTTATTCATATTTTAACACACGTATCCCATACCCCTATCCCCACTTATTTCTTTGCTAATTTTTTATTCTGTTTTATTTTTTTTAATGAACAGTAGCACATCAGGTTTGGAGAATAACTGTTCATTAGTAAAAAACTTTTTGAGTTTTAAAGAAACTGTTAGAGGACTATTTTTGGGTTTCATTCTCTATTATAGAGATTATTTTACTTTTACCTAAACTATTGAAGATGCTCTTAGAGGCTAAATTGTGGCATTAAAAACTTGTCACAACTATTTGTTATGTGATTGATCGTGAGTGGTGGAGAAAAAAACAATATATTTATGTGAAAGTGATAAATAATAAGTCAAATCATTGTTACATAAAATAATTGTGAAAAAAGTATAGAAAAATTTGTAGTATTATAATAATAATATATATATATATATATATAGTTTTTTTGAGTTCCAATTCTGTGTATTGGAAGTACCGCAATAAATTGCACACTCTGTTGGGTGTACTATAAAATAGTGGCACCTAGATTTTAGTCTCTAGCTCTAGCAGTTGCTGTGGGCAGGGAAGCAGAAGAAGGGTACTCAGAGCAGTCCACTGTTATCAACTTAAGCGTTTGTCTTTTATCCCCTGGCTTGCGAGGCAAGGACACGAAGTTATTATTGTTTTGTCTTTTTCTTTTAAGAGAAGCTAATTGATGATTGTATTTTATGTTTGTTCAATCAAATTCAATTACTTGGTTTATTAACCAAAAAATAGCTCAACCAAGTGATTTATGTATGGGTTTATTGCCACGTACTTGTGTATAATTACAATTGTCAAGGTCACATAATAATTGAATTGTGGGTTTGGTAAAGTGTATTTTCGTGGATTTATGGATTTGTATTTAAATTTCACACACGAAAAAATCAATTTGTATATTGACATAATGATAAAAAGTAATTGTACGGCCCCGCACCATGGCCCATAACGGGCCTTGAACCCAGGCCGAGGAATGTGGCCCATGAGGCCGGCCTCCCTCTGCCTAACGGCCCATCCCCGAGCCACGCAGGCTTAGGCCCTAGTTTCGCCTTTGAACCGTCTCTCGGCAAACCCATTCCCGAGCAGTGATGAACTCACGTCTCGCGGGATACCCGTCCCGTACTTACCCGGTCGCACCTCGAAGAAGCACTACTGCCGTGAACTATAGTGAAATTGAGAACCAAGTTCCAACGCCACCCTCACCGCTTTTCATGCCCACCTAACCACCCACTTACGATCAATAACATTGGACCGCCGGTTGCACTTGCTGGTAGATAATTATGACCTCCACATTACTTTGTGGAGTATAAGTAGAGGAAGTTTCGAGGAAACAAGGGTTGGAAAAATTGGAGGAATGAAGAGTAGAAACAGAAAGTAAACAGAGAAAAGAAGGCACTGAGAGCCGAGAGGAGGGAGAAGTGATTCAGTTGAGCCTTGGCGTTCAGAACAACCCAGTGTAGGAAATCCAGACCCACCATACAAGTAAGTTGTGAGCCCAAGTGAGGCCCAGCCCAACGGGTTTCAGTTTTGGGTGCGCACAATTGGCGCCGTCTGTGGGAAATCCTACTAAGCAGTGGTTCCGCTGAGACTCGTATACAGGAAAGATGTCTGGAGGTAACGCCGAGAGTGGCTCGGCGGGGTCTTCCAGGGGCTCCACCTGGCGGGAACAAAGGCAGAAAAGGCGCGCGGATCCGTTTTACGAGCAACTGGAAGAACGCTCAGGCCTTGGAGAGGGGTCGTATCAAACGGGGAGAACGGTATCCCATGATTCCCGGCATAGGCAGCCCGACGTCAGGGATGAAGAGCTTGAGCGGCTGCGGAGGTTGGTGCAGGACCTGGAGATGGAAGCACGAAACGAACGCCGCCGAGCCGGTCAAGGCGAACAAGAGAGAGGGCCAGGAGTTGGGGAAGAGAGACGCGGGATGGGATCGAATCAGTCAGGATCCCGCCACCACAGGGAACGCTCGCACTCTGGGGAGTCCCGTCATCACCGAGACCGATCCCATTCCGCAGAATCTCGCCGGCAGCGAAATCGTTCTCGGTCACGGGAATACGGGAATCGGGGCTCGGAGTCTCCAGATGGACGGCCGAGGAATGCGGCCATGGATGCTATGAGCCGGGCATTGCGCAGAGCGGCTCGGTCGCCATTCTCAGCAGACATTGAGCGAGCGCCGATGCCGGACAGATTTACGCGTCCGCCGTTCAACTCGTACGGGGGGAAGACGGACCCCGTAGAGCACGTCAGCCACTATATCCAGATGATGTCTTTGCATACCCGCAATGACGCCCTGATGTGCAAGGTCTTTCCCTCCAGTCTTGGTCCCACGGCCTTAAGGTGGTTCAACGGGTTGCGCAAAGGCTCCATTCGCAGTTTCGCCGAGCTGATACAGGAGTTCGGTTCCCGTTTCGTGACATGCAGCCGGGAGCAGCAACCGGTGGATGCACTGCTGTCTATGAAGATGAGGGCAGGGGAAACCCTCCGTGATTACGCAAGCCGCTACTGGGAGCTCTACAACGAGATTGGCGGAGGGAACGAAAAGATTGCAGCGAGCACTTTCAGAATGGGATTGCCTGACGACTCGGGGAATTGAGGTCAACCCCGACCAGATAGAAGCTGTGAGAAGACTGAAGCCACCGAGCAACCCGAAGGAAGTACAGGTACTAACCGGGATGCTGGCCGCCCTTAACCGGTTCATCTCAAAGTTCGCAGATCGCTGCCGTCCATTCTACCAACTGCTGAAGAAATGGACGGGATTTCGGTGGAGCGAGGAGTGCGAAAAGGCCTTCGCGGATCTGAAAAGTTATTTGGCGCGAGCGCCTATGCTAGCGGCACCAGAGGCAGGTGAGGATTTATTCATGTATCTGGCGGTATCCGAGCACGCCGTGAGTGCTGTTCTATTGAGGGACAAAGGGATCCAGCAACCCGTGTACTACATCAGCAAAACTCTCGTCGACGCCGAGACGAGATACTTGCCCTTGGAGAAGCTCGTATTAGCCCTGATACACGCCACCAGGAAATTGCCGCACTATTTCCAGGCTCACACCGTATACGTCCTGACCGAGTACCCATTACAGTCGTTATTGAAGAAGTCCGATTTCACGGGCCGTATAGCCAAATGGGGGACCCGACTCGGTTCCTTCGACATACGATACAGACCCCGAAGCTCGGTGAAGGGCCAGGTCCTTGCGGATTTTATTGCTGAGTTTTCACCCAGAGAAAGAGGGGAGATGGTTTGCCAACTGGAGGCTCGACCGTGGAAGATATTCGTGGACGGAGCATCGAGCTCCACGGGGGCCGGTTCGGGAGTTGTTATGATTACCCCCGAAGGAATACGGCTGGAACATTCGTTCAGATTGGGATTCAGGGCATCCAACAACGAGGCAGAATACGAAGCTTTTCTGGCCGGACTGAGGGTAGCTTCGAACTTGGGGGCTCGGGATATTGAGCTATACTCGGATTCACGTCTAGTGGTTAATCAGGTGCAGGGCAGTTTCGAAGCACGAGACCCCCGAATGAAAGCATACTTGGGACAAGCAAGGATAATCATGACCAGTTTCAACACGGTGAAAGTTTTCCACATAGCCCGAACCCAGAACAAACACGCTGACTCCCTAGCCACGCTGGCGTCCTCAGTAGCCGAGGAAATACCACGGCAGATTAAAATTGAGCATATTTCAGAGCCGAGCGTCGGTGTGATGGGCAACCCGGAAACTACAGGGATCAGCATCACGGCAATCGCAGCCCCTGCACCGTGCTGGATCGACCCCATTATCAACTTTTTGGCCAACGACCGACTGCCGAGCGACGAAAAGGAGGGCATCAGGATCCGTAGGATGGCTCCTCGGTATTGGTTGGCAGCGGACCGGACTTTGTATCGAAGGTCCTACGGAGGGCCGTACCTTTTATGCTTACGACCGGAGAAGGTGGCCGAGCTGTTGGCGGAACTCCACTCTGGGGTGTGCGGCGGCCATGTCGGGGGACGTTCATTGGCACACCGAGCAATGACTCAGGGTTTTTGGTGGCCTCGGATGCAGAAAGACGCTGCCGAGTATGTGCTTAAGTGTGAGCAGTGTCAAAAGCACGCCCCTCTGATCCATCAGCCCGCGGGCGACCTGAACCCGATCAGCAGCCCTTGGCCTTTTGCACAATGGGGGCTGGACATCATCGGCCCGTTCCCTAGGGCGACTGGCGGCCGAAAGTTTGTTTTGGTGGCCGTCGACTATTTTACCAAGTGGGCGGAGGCAGATGCGTTGGCCAACATACGGGATGTGGAAGTGAAGAAATTCGTGTGGAAGAATATCGTCACCAGGTTCGGGGTGCCGAACACTATCATATCTGACAACGGGCTACAATTTGACAGCCGGGCGTTCCGAGAATTTTGCAGTGGTCTCGGCATCAAGAATAGGTACTCAACTCCTGCTTACCCACAGGGCAACGGTCAGGCCGAGGCCGTGAATAAAGTGATTGTGAGTGGGCTGAAGAAAAGGCTGGAGGGAGCGAAGGGAAACTGGGCTGAGGAACTTCCCAAAGTCTTGTGGGCATACCGCACCACTCCTAGACGATCCACCGGGGAGACCCCTTTCTCTCTCACGTACGGAGCGGAAGCCGTAATACCCACCGAGGTGAATCTGTGTAGTGCGCGAGTGGCGGGTTTCGATCACGCTCAAAACGAAGAAATGATGATAGGATATTTGGACAAGATGGAAGAGTACCGCGAGATGGTGACAATACGGCTCGCGGAATATCAGCAGAAACTTGCCCAAAGATACAACCGAGGAGTGAAAGCAAGGGAATTTGTCCCCGGGGATTTGGTTCTCAGAAGAGCCGTGGGCAACATGCGAGACACTGGTGCCGGGAAATTGGCACGGACATGGGAGGGGCCCTATAGGGTCACGGCTGTGGCCGGTACCGGAGCGTATTTCTTGGAAGACCTGGACGAGAGACAACTTCCCCGACCATGGAATGTCCGTAATCTGAAGAAGTACTATCACTAATGACCGATTCACCGAGCATAGAGCTGACCGTGACGTGTTGTAAATGTCTTGATGGTTATACTAATGTTTTTCATGCAGATCCGCACTATTCTGGCCAAAATTCTCGGTCCGATTTCATTCGCCGAGCAATGTTTATTTTTGAACGATCCACTCAAAGGACAGAAACCCGACTCTCGGTTCGATTCTAATCACCGGGCAGGTGGAAACCTTAACCTTTCCGCTGCATGGACAGAAGCCTGACCCTCGGTTCGATCCTATCACCGAGCAGGTGGAAACCTGAACGATTCACTCAAAGGACAGAAACCTGACCATCGGTTCGATTCTAATCACCGAGCAGGTGGAAACCTTAACCTTTCCGTTTCATGGACAGAAGCCTGACCCTCGGTTCGATCCTATCACCGAGCAGGTGGAAACCTGAACGATTCACTCAAAGGACAGAAACCTGACCATCGGTTCGATTCTAATCACCGAGCAGGTGGAAACCTTAACCTTTCCGTTTCATGGACAGAAGCCTGACCCTCGGTTCGATCCTATCACCGAGCAGGTGGAAACCTGAACGATTCACTCAAAGGACAGAAACCTGATTCTCGGCTCGACTCTAATCACCGAGCAGGTGGAAACCTTAACCTTTCCAGTTTATGGACAAAGGCCTGACCCTTGATTCGATCCAATCACCGAGCAGGTAGAAGCTTAAACGATTCGCTCTAAGGACACAGGCCTGACAATCGGTTCAACCCTAATCGCCGAGCAGGTGGGAACCTGAACGATTAACTCTTAAGGTCGAAAGCCTCCCCTCGGGTCGCTCCTATAACTGAGCACGTGAAGACCTTGGACATTTAATCCTAAGAGGGGAACCCAACCCTCGGTTAGACCACAACCTCCGAGCATGCGGAGACCTTACCGTGGACGGGCACATCATAACAAAAAGGCAACCAATAAAAATTCATTATTCGGTCAATATGAAGAAGCAACACGGTAATGCATTCATGATTAAAAACGTGAAACTTAAAACAATGTTTTATTGCCAAAACCCGGCAACTTAAAAAAAAAAAAAAAAAAAAAAAAAAAAAACGACAAACAAATTATCCCGTCACCACATCCCGGTGACATAGGCAATTCCACTTCTCAAAAATTCTTAAACCAAGGAAAAATAAAGGGGGGCTGGGTTTCAACTTTAACTGTCCACCGCATGGGCAGAGGCTGCATCCTCTTGAATGTGTTGGTCGGCGTGAGGAGTTGGCGGCTGGATGTCCTCCCCGATTCTGTCCCCGGCGTGTGGGTGGCTATTCCCCTCCATGTCGGTCGGCACTGCATGAGAGTCAATGGCGTTCACCAATTCCCTCATGCTGGAGGTCTCTTCCTCGTCAATAACAAGGGGTGCAGGATTCTCGGTGTGGGGGGTGCTCGGGAAAGGGACCTTGCTGCGATCCCGCAACGGAGAATCTTCGGGGATCCCCAGGGCTTGAAGGGCGGCGAACCAACCCTCCTCAAATCCGAGCCTGTGGGCCTGGCGAATGACCGGCTCTGCCGAATTCTCGGCATCCGCAAATCCCTCGTTGTACCACTTGTTTTCACAAGCTTCCAGCGCCGCCTTCGATTCGGCCAGCTGCCCTTCCAGCATAGCGTTCAAGCTCTGAGCCTCGGCCAATTTGAGCTCGGTGCCTCCCAATTGGAGTTCCAGTTCCTCACACTTCGTTTCAGCGATAGCTTGGGCCTTCACAGCTGCGGCGATTTTGTCCTTTGCCTCCTCGGCAATTTTCGAGTGCTCCTTCGCCGTGGCCTCGGCTACATCCTTCAGGGCCTTCTCCCGCTCAACATCCTCGGCCAGCTCCTTCACCCTCCCGTCCATGACGTACGATATTTGCGCAGCCTGACCACACAACATTCACTTTGTAAGAAAAAAGAGAAAGTACATGCGCATAGGCAAATGGGAAACCGAGAATCGTAAGGGAAAGTAAAACCGTTACCGCTATGGTGTGCCACTGCAAACGCCTCCCCAAAGACTCTTCCGTCGAGTCCGTAAAGGCATGCAAGTCCTCGGGCAGGAGGATGCCGCGCGCCAGACTCTGCGCCACTAAGCCACCGTGACCTTTGTCCCACACCCGGGCACTTGCCGTCGACGGAAGAGGCTCACCGCCGAGTTGGAAGGAGGGTCTCCATGCTGGCGGAGCCCGGGAAGAGGACGCCAAATCCATCCCGGTTGGCGCTACCGGCTCCCGGATGACGATGCCGGACGAGGGTAGGGGGGGCACGTTGCCCGATCCCATCTGAGTCTGATCGGTCGTACGCGCCCTTTTTCGGACTCGGGTTGGTTGGGCAGCAGGAGGCGAAGATTCTCGGGCGGGGGGTTGTTGCTGCACGATAGGCCGGGCACTCGGGACGAAGCGGTCTATCGTCATCTTCCTCCTTGCCACCATGGCGAAGCCTCGATCGGAGCCTGTCTCCGAGGAGTCAGTCGTTTCTGTGGCTGCACCCTCCCCTTCCCGATCAGGAGCCTCGGGTTCTACCGGTCTCTCGGGCTGAGCAGGAGCTTGTTGGATTTGCTCGTGGGCGCGTCTCCTACGCTCGGCAGATACACGCTCGGCTGACTCGTCTCGGATTGGCGGTCGCTCGTCTGAACAAATGTACCGGGGACCGTGATCGCGTGCCTCGCCTACAGTTAGCCTAGGGGGGAGGAAGTTTGCATGCCGGACGTCGATGTATGAGAGGAGAGGACTGTCAACCAGTAAAGCTTGGCCGAACGGCTGCCAAGTTGAGTAGACGGGATTGACACCGAGGATGAGGTGGGACGCTCGGAGTTGTCCGTCCGTGTGCACGAAGATCTCCGACCTGAGTATGAAGTTCAGGTCCCGAACATGTACCACTCTTATGTCCGGCTTGAATCTTTTGCTCTCTGCACAAAGGAGATAAGGGTTAGCGATCACAAAACCGGACATAAATCAAAAAAAAAAAAAAAAAAAAAAAAAAAAAAAAAAAAAAGGGTTAGTGACCGACCAACGTCGCGGGGCGAGAACGCACAGGGGAGCCCCTCGGCAAACCAATTGCCGCTCACCCGAACAAAATCCTTGGCCGAGTTACGATTTGAATCCGGCAGACATGAAATAAGCCGTACCCTCGCGTCCCTAGTCTTTAGGTAATAGTCAGATTCAACCTTGCCACACAGACTATACATCTGATTAATGTCGTGGTGATCAAGTTGCAACCCGTACAACCGGTTCAGCCTACTCACACAACTTACTACCCGGTAAAAGTTGGGAGGAAGTTGGTCGGGGCAAAGGCCGTAATACCTAAGGGTGCTAAGAATTAAGGGGTCAACCGGGAACCTAAGCCCACCCTCTAGAACGGCCATCAAAGGAAAAAACACCGTGTTTTCACCACGGCGCCTCTGGATGTCGATATCGCCCATATTACAGTAGGCGATGTCTACGTCGCTAGGAACGTTATATGCTTCCCTAAATCTAGCCAAGGCGTGCTCGGAAGAAAGGAGATAAGAGTAACTCATGTTTCTTCTTCCAAAACAGTGTTTTAATTAAGAGGGAAAAGAAATGCTACGAATATTAAAGAATCGACTGAAATGGATGAACTAAAGAGCAAGAAGAGGAAAAGGAACTTACTTTGGGCTCTAAAGAGGAAGAGTGTTCTGGGCCAGTAGATGAACCACGAAGAGAAAGATGCTCGGCAGAATAAGAAACTGAGAAGAGAGGAATGCGAAAGTGAGACTCAGCGTTTGGAGGGGCAATTTATAAACGTGGGGAGTGAAGTGAGATGCAATTAATGATCCGCTGGAGTGAAACGACGCTAAACGCCGCTTCAACTGCCACACGCGTGACGCCTCGGTTCACGAACCGTCAGGCAATAATGGCGGGTAGGCCGTCAGTCAATTCCAAACGCATCTTTTAAGACGCGCATTAATGCGCCCATCAGTGGTCGGGTACCGACCCTCCGACTTCCCAACACGGGCAATTACCCCCCGGGATCCTTGATTCACCCCCGGGAATGGGGAGCGAATCAAGGTGGGGCTATTGTACGGCCCCGCACCATGGCCCATAACGGGCCTTGAACCCAGGCCGAGGAATGTGGCCCATGAGGCCGGCCTCCCTCTGCCTAACGGCCCATCCCCGAGCCACGCAGGCTTAGGCCCTAGTTTCGCCTTTGAACCGTCTCTCGGCAAACCCATTCCCGAGCAGTGATGAACTCACGTCTCGCGGGATACCCGTCCCGTACTTACCCGGTCGCACCTCGAAGAAGCACTACTGCCGTGAACTATAGTGAAATTGAGAACCAAGTTCCAACGCCACCCTCACCGCTTTTCATGCCCACCTAACCACCCACTTACGATCAATAACATTGGACCGCCGGTTGCACTTGCTGGTAGATAATTATGACCTCCACATTACTTTGTGGAGTATAAGTAGAGGAAGTTTCGAGGAAACAAGGGTTGGAAAAATTGGAGGAATGAAGAGTAGAAACAGAAAGTAAACAGAGAAAAGAAGGCACTGAGAGCCGAGAGGAGGGAGAAGTGATTCAGTTGAGCCTTGGCGTTCAGAACAACCCAGTGTAGGAAATCCAGACCCACCATACAAGTAAGTTGTGAGCCCAAGTGAGGCCCAGCCCAACGGGTTTCAGTTTTGGGTGCGCACAGTAATTATTTATTATTAAGGAAAAATCAATTTGTATCTTGACATAATGATAAAAAGTAATTATTCATTACTAAGGAAAGTACCTAAATTATTTAAGGAATTGCATAGGAGTTTTACCTTCTTTTTTTTCTTATTTGGTTTTTTGAAGAGGATAAGATAGACTAGGTTTTTTTATTTTTATTTTGAATCAGACTAAGATATTGAAACGTGTATGAGATGAAGAGTGTGTTTAAATAGACTTATTTTTATTAAATTTATTTTGTTAAAAGAAGTAAGATTTTCAAAAATGTTGTCGTAGTTGTATTTAGAAAAAGTAAACTTTTTGTTTTTTTTGAGAAAGAAACTAATGGATTTTATTAATGAAATTCAACTACATCCAATTGTAAAATCGAAACAATATGTGATGGGACATCTTCCATCCATACTTGAAAATCTAGTATGCATAACGCATTTTTAGCTAGACTATGAGCAACCCCATTGTCGTTTCTCTTAATGTGAGAATACAACAATCTTACAAAACTGTTAGCAAACATTTTCGCATCTTCAGTCAGCAAACCCGTTAGTGATAAGCTACGCTCTTCTGACTTCAAAGCTTGGGTCAGTCTAAGAGAATCACTTTTAAGGATAGTACTACGACATCCCAACTCAAACGCAAATGACAATGCAGTGAGGGCTGCCAGCGCCTCAATCTCTTCAGCCTTGTATGCTGGAGGGATTTTTTGTGAGAAAGAAACCAAAACAGCTCCATTACTCTCCCGTATTCCCACTCTAATACCGGACAACTCTGTGTTCTGTTTCGTTCTGATCATCCACGACAGCCCCTCTTTGAAGTCCATGAATGTTGCTTCCACAGTAGAATAGTGAGGAGAGAGACTACACATTGAAGCATTTATTTTTCCTGCCACTTCATGAGGGAAGTTATGAATTTTCTCACGTTCCCCTTCGCTGCTAGCTGTGCTCGTATGCCCTGCCTCCTTAGTACCCGTTATATCAAATTTCCTTTTTTCCTTTTCAAAAACTGAGAGTTGTGAAAGGAATAAATCACCTTGGCTTTTATTTTTGGAACGTGATTGAGGGAATAAATGATCGTGGCAATTATTTTCGGAAATTGATTGAGAGAATAACGGATTTGGCTTCTCTTGTTTAGCACGTTTCCTGCCTCAGATTCCCTTTCCTTATCAGTTACAAATTTTCAATTTGTAACGAACTTGGAATTAATGTCAACCCTTGAATTTTCGATTTCCATAATTGCTTCTCCTTCTCCGGTCTGATCAACCACTGTGCCTGAAAATTCGCCTTCCTGTCGCTGAACTGGCGGAAGTCTCATAGGACGCCTGAAAATTCTCCTTCCAATTGTTTCACAGATACTTTCTGCCACAGCCTTATTCATGAATTTGTAGGGGACATCATGTACCCTATGGTTGCCACAATGCTTGATTTTGAGACCATTTGTAGAGCGCCAGATTCGTTTGTAGAGCACCATCAAGAGGAAATTGCTTGTGAGAAATTTTGTTGCTAAGATAAATTCGCCGGACCAAGCACACCGGTTTGTCTAACACTCTGTTCGCCGGGCCAGGCACACCGGTTTGTCTAGCACTTTGTTCGTGAAGACTTATTCTCCCCCCCTGAACCTGTACCTTATTCCCTCAAACTGGACTGCTTTATCGTTCGATTAGAGGTCAAATTCTCCAGATGATTTGAAAAAAACTGAGAGAAAAAACTTAAAGAGGATACTGCAAAAGAAACACTGAAGTGTTTCCCCACCCCACAAAGGAAAAAACCCAACAAACCTTAAAATAACCTTGTTATTTTAAGGAGTACAAACTCACATTCTAAGAGAAGGGACAACTATTCTACTGTTCTAGGAGAAGCACGAAGCTTTCGTAGAAACAAAGAAATAGAGAAACTCTAACTCGGTCTCTATAGGGTTTACTTTGGTTCCTACCAACTGTTAAAGGTGAAAAAAAAAAAAAAAAAAAAACTTATACAAAGCTATATAACAAAAGGTAAAAATAAATTGACATTATTTCTATAATCTATAATTTAATAATATATATAAAATTGAAGTTATTTGAATTTTCCTTCATTTTATAATATTATGTCACTTAAATTTTATAGGTTTCATAACTTTTCATGTCATTATATTATATTATGTTATATTATATATATAAAATATTAATTGAGTCTAAATTCTATTTTATTTTTAAACCTTCAATTAAAATTTCATATACAAACACAATCATGTAAATGTCTAATTCTAGAATACATAATTCCATATATAAACACAATCATGTTTTGCTTATTAATTACTACTTTTAATAATCAAATTTCATATATAGAAAAAAAAAGAGATTATTTTAAACTTTCTCATGTATTGCACGATTACCAACTCCTATTATATTAAAGTCAAATCATAATTAGAATCTAAATCAAATTCAAATTAGTTTTTAATTGTACTCTAATTTTTGTCAAAATGTCCAATTTAATTTTCTTACTTTTGGTGCTAAGATCCATTTGTAAAACTCAACACCAAAGTTGAGATGGCTTCCTTATTCACTTAAGGAAAACCTCCTTCTCATCACCACTCCTAATTGTAGTCTAATCTTGTGTCATGTGTATAAACACATATTACAACCTGTTTTAAGTTAAAAAGAACATACCTAAAATACCAAAAAAAGAAAAATTAATTCAATACATATGATTAATGAAATTGGTTAATCCACTATTCAATTGGAACAAAATAATTCAATACTTATGATTCCCTTGGCATTGGAATAAAAAAAAAAAAATTATGAATTTTACTAGGCCCAAATTGAAATTTATGCATGTAAACTGAGAATAGACAAAATCTGGTATTGATAGAGCTGAAAAATATAAATAGAGCCCTTTGGTCTACCTATAAATCAATAAAATTGTGCGATATCTTGACTGAGCAATTCTAGTATCACTTGATACAGATGACTTACGTTTTCCCATCTAATCACACTCTTGGCCTCCATTCAAGCAATGAACAAACTAGCTAATAGCATAAAAACATTTCTAGGAGAACTGAGAGCAAAGCGAGAAGAGTTGCCTTGGTGGATATTAATTTGGTTCAAAGTTGCTATCTCAATTCATTAGTTGGCTGGCACTGAATAATAGATTACCTACTAGAGAAAGAAAGTTGAATTGGGGATACTCTGGTTATAGTACATGTGTGTATTGTAAAATGTAAAGATGCATTATCATTTTTTATATATTAAATGATCAATGAGTTTATGTCTAATTTCAGGCCATCACTCAAATTGAACAGATCTTGTTGGTTGGGGCATCACAAATTTCAAAGGCAAAAAACATGAGCTACCTTGTGTGAACTAGCTTGGTGGGATTTTCTCTATCACTTATGGCTGGGCTTGTGCAATAACTTGGTTAATCCACCCACACCGTCCGACATTTTCTACCTCGCATGAATGAAGTACACTTGTAAATATGAAAAATGAATTATACTTTCTCAACTTACTTCATAAGAATACATAATGATATACATATGGTACTCATAACTTATTTATATATTTTTGTATAAAAACATTTAGAAAGTACTCATAGCTTAAGACGTGTATCTTGTTTTTGTTAAGAAAAAGCCATATGTACTTTGATCTAAGGGAAAGTGGGTTAATTCTTATGATTTCCCTCAATGGTTTATTTGAGAGGAAATATAACTTAAAATTATCTATAAATGATAAAATTAATTTTAAAGTTTAGCATACGACACGTAATTAAAACTAACCCACTGAATCCACCGAATTGAAATTGCTTAAATTTTCAAACGAACCTGTTATTTTTTAAGGTTGGTGGATTGGCATTGGTTTGCAATTTTTCCAACCTACCAATGGCGGACCTGTGCACAATCCTACCTATTACCATAGGGAAATGAAATAAGAGTATCAAGAGGATGTCAAAGGTAAATTAAAATTTATTGGTGATAACTGCTACTCAATTCTCAATATGGTTAGCCATTATTTAAACCAAGCGAATTAGGATATCAAGCTAGTTAATTCTCATACATTAGTGCTTTGTTTGTAATCAGATTAGTTTGATCTGGTATATAATAAACCTTGATTCTTCCCTCTGGCTGAACGGGTGCAGTTTGTATTCCCTTTGTTTTCCAATAAAATTTGTTGATTTATCCACAAAAAAAGAGTTAAACTATCTAATGTTGAATATACTACTAAATTTAAATGTGTTTGAAATGACTTATTTTCATTAATTTACTTTGTTTACAAATTAATCTAGATAAAAATATAATTTTACCTAAAAAGGTGAAACTTTGAAAAATTGTATATAAACTAACTTAAAAAATAAGTCAACTTCTAAACTATACCCAGCACATCCTATAGTACAAATAAAACAGAGAAATAGATGAGCTAGCAAAACCAATTGTTTAGAATTTAAGAGTATAAAATGACATGATTATCTCTTATCTCACACAATATAAATTTTATTGATTAAGTTTAAAGTAAGATCTTCTATTAAGTCCAAATTGTCTTATCTTATTTTACATATCGAAAATGCACTCAGATATAGTTACCAATTATACCATGTGACCAGACTTTTTTTTATTATTATTTATTATTTTGGGGTAGGATAGAGTTACTTTATAATGCATAATCCATTGGTCTCCAGATTAAGATTATCTCCAATGAACCAGAGGAGAAACATCAGGCAGAATCCAATCTACTATGAAAATCTTCTCAACCGAAATGGAAGAAGAAATCGATAATCTTAGGTAAGTTTGTACTCGTTTGTCTGAATTTGAATCAAAACACCTTCATCATTATTGGTTGACGTAAATGTTTCATTATTAACTTAATTTCTTGCTTTTGACATGGTATTGTCAGGCTCTTAGATTAACCTACCAGTTTTAAGCTTGTTTGTTAAAACTTAGTAGCCGTTTGGATACTGATGATTTGCTCTAGTGTCTACATTTTTCAGTTTTTTTTTTTTCTTTTGAGAAGCTTGTTTTAACAACTATTATGTTTTTCCAGTGGGTCCCGTATACTGTTCACAAGACCTACAAACATATTTCTTTTCAACAAAACTTTCATTAAAAATAGGTCCCACGACACTATTCACACATTTAAAAATCATTTTGTTATAGTATTTTCAGTTTTTAGCAAAATAAACGATATTCAAACACACCCTAAGTGTCTTATGGCAGCCCTACCGTTTATGATTCTAGAGCAAAAATACCTAAATTGACGGATTCATCGCAATGTATTTGGAAAAAATCAAGCCAGGCTGCTTACTAGGAAGCAATTGTTTTCTCACAGATGACTGAGAAGCAGTCAAGTCAGAGATTGCTTTTCAAAGCCACCATATGGATTGCAGGATGCCGGCTTTTCATACTTTATTGTTTAAAATGGTTAAATTAATACTAATTATATTTTGTAGGTTATAGTTAGCTTAACTAATCTAGTTGCCAAATAAGAGATTTGAGGTTTAAATCTTATTTATATTAAAAATTGATTGGTGTTTTAGTTTGATAATAAAAAATCATCCTCATATAGCGGATGCCATAAGTTAAAATTCTATCGCATTTATATAATAATAAAAAAAGACAAAGTTTGGCTATAAATTAATAGCCAAGACTACAACTTCCTTTATAAAAAAATTAACATTATTACATATTTTGAAAATTTAACCATTAGATTGCGCGTTCTTTACACTTTTAACACATATGTCAAATTTTGTATTAATCAAATGTTATTTACTATATGATCCATAAACTTATTTTGCATAATTTTAGATTACAAAACTTGCAATTTAAACAATTGATTGATAGCATAACTAGTGATCTTTTTGAAATTTTGCAAGTATGGAGGATATAAGAAGAAAATATAATAATCTAATAGTAGATTTGTCAAAATCCACATTTAATAAAAAGATTGTGGGGTTAGAGAATTTGGTAACCCCGGCCCATTTCGTACCAAGCCCAAGGCCCATGCCGAGGAGGAAGAAACGTCCGAGGATGAAGTGTGAAAGTCCAAATTGCCCAGGAACCTTGTCGAGGACGACCTTGTCCTTGGCTAACCGAGACCATGGGAGGAGGAAGTAATGGGCCCCCATAGGCAGCCTTCCCGAGCATCTAAAGAGAAGGAACAAGTACAACGTATCAGCCGTTGAAGCATGGTGGAGGAGCAAGTCTAAGATGAACTGTTACCTCCATATTAAATGCCCACAACTAACATTCTGGCCGCATTAATGAGGAAATGACCCCCAAACAGTGCAGCCTTGGTTGCTGCAGCCTACAGAAAGAATGGGAAGGTGGCTGATGGGACAAGCACTCAAGTAGTGACTTATTTGATCAACAAATGTAGGGTTAAGATCAACTGAAAGGGGGTATATAATGTAAGGAATCCCTCTTGAAAGAGGGACGAGAACAGGAGGAGAAAATTAGAAGTATAGAACACTGCAACAACCTGTAATAACAGAAAAACTTTTGTAACCAATCACTGAAAAAATAATAAGAACCTCAAGCTCCCAAGAGGAGGGCCGAGGAACATCATTGCACATTTGAATTCATGTCCATGCTATTCAATCCATATGCAACCATGCCTAGCCGTTGTATCCCTCACTAGAGCCTAGTTCTTGAACCCGATCTCTACAAATTCATTGCATTGGGCTAGCTGGGCTTGAGTTCACTCACTCAACAGTAGAAGTGCTCAAACCCAGTCCATACAAAGATATTGAGTGAATTTGTAGCCTTAGGCTACAATCAATTTTGTAACCAAACTTTATAAAAGAAAAAATCCTATTTGTTTTTCAAATTTTCCATAATAATTCTTTATATATATATTTTTTTGAGAAACCAGACCCGAAGTTGGGCTGGGCTTTTATTAAACTTTTAAAAAGAAAATTAAGAAACCTCATCTAAGACCAAAGTGGCTACGTCCTGGGGACAGTCTTCCAACCAAACTTGCAAACTGGTTCCAAATCTCAACATATATATATTTCTCAAGACAGCTCAACTAGTTACTTAGGGTTCTTTATTTTAATTTTCAAAAGTGCATTGTTCATGTATTTTTTTAATTTTGTTATCATTAAAAATTGTACCTCCATCCTGTTATTGAATACAATATTGTATTGTTATTGATCTCACATGAGTATCCCAGGTAGGAAAATGGAGTTCTGCCCAATCAGCCTCTGGGTTCATGGTGGAGGGTTGGGTCAAGATTTGTTTTATGGTTGGTCACAATCCTTTCTTTCTTTCTTTCTTTCTTCATTTTTTAATTACCAAACACACAAGCTATTATCTTGGGATTATGAAAAGAAAATGAAAAAGATTATACTACTTACGCCTGTGTTTGACATTGGCTAAAAAAGCTTTTTTTTACTATTTAGTTTATTTTTGTTACTATTTATGGGTCTCATTACATTTTTTGATACCATTCATAAATTTCAGTGTACTATTTTAGTTAACTCTTATTTTTATCTATAGTACTTTCGGCAAAATATTTTCAGTTTCAATAAAATAAATAGATTCCAAACTGATCCTACTTCTTTAGAAATTGGACTAACTTATTCATTCTAGCATCTAGGCCCAGGCTGAAAATTCATAGAGCAGTAATTATTGCCTACAAGAATGGGTAAATGGCACGCCAAGGTTTACCCCATAAGCCAATTCAAGTCTAGATTTGTCAAATCCATGAAATATTCCATTCCAGGCTTCCAGCAAGTGTCAAAAAAACTACTTTGAATAATAGTATCAAGTTGGACATCAAAAAAAAAAAAAAAAAAAAGAAGTATCAAGTTGAATATGACCTGATTGTTGTTTGGTTCTCAAGTCTCAAGTCTGAAGACTCTCAAACACAACACTTCCTCTCTTGCCCCAAAAGAAAAAGTCTCAGCTATTGACTATATATAATCTTACAACATTTAATTAAGTCCAAGTAAACGCAAATTGTGATTAGGCCTGTCAAATACTCCCTAGTATATTGGTAATTTGCTTATGTTAAGTTAATACTATAATATAATTGGATGCAAACCCACATGTTAAGACTTTTGGGAAACAGTGAGAGTAAAGCGGTTTTCATCAAAGTCCTATTCGTAATTGAAACCAGGACATGGTGTGTGTACTAGCTCACACTATACTGTGCATTCCACGAGTCTAAGCCCACAAAATCCACACAACACAAGTGATCTAAAAAAAAAGCCCAAATCAAGGTTATGAAAGCCCATTTTAATGTGCCTTCACACAAAGCCGACACAAACAAAGTAATCTTCTTTTTTTATAAAGTCCTGAGTAGAAGGAAAGGAATTATGAGATAGGAATCGTAGGAATTTATAAAGTGAGTATGAGATAGTAGGAATCATAGGATCCTAACGGAATTCAATCCCTTGGTTAATAGAAGTTGCTTAAAAGTTGAAACTATATAAATCAGTCAAAGAATTAAACAAGTATATATTACACCCTTCCCCAACAAGCCACTTCAAAGTGAAAGTACAAACAAAACAAAGACGGCACGAAGAGAACCATTGGGTTCAAATCCAGCCCCACACATGCACTTTGGGCCTTGGGCCCGTTAGTACTGATGCATGGATTCAACTAATTATTAGCACTCAATTTTCTTTTCTTTTCTTTTCTCTTTTTGATTGATGAAAAATCTTAAGCATTCACCTACCGTGAAATTAACCATTATTCGAACCTCCTCGCCAAGGAATTGAAGGAAGGAAGTTAACTTATGTTTGATATTATTCTTTCAAAAAAAGAAAAAGAAAAAAAACTCATAAAGAAACTAACATAGGTCTTCTCCTAGTGTAATTCCTTGCAAGTATGCTTTTGGCTAGGTTTAATGAATTTAGAATATAGTAGAAAACTAGACTCAATCTAATTAAGTCAAAGCTAAACTTTAGGTAGAAGTATAAGGACTAGATCTGTTTAAATTGGTGACTAGACTTGGGACTAAGAGTCTGTTTAGAAATAATTTATTTAGCTAAAACTGAATTTTTTTTTGTTAAAAGGACTGTAGATAAAGTTAAAAAGTAGTTGAAATAGTATGATGGGTCTATGAATAATATCAAAAAGTGCTGTGAGACCCATAAATAGTAACAAAAATAAGTTAAATAATAATAAAAATCTAACTTTTGAAGCCAATGCCAAACGCAATCTAAATAGATTAAATTTGTATTACAATAGGAATATCAAATATTTTATGAACTATATTTTGTGTAAAGCTATAAACTAACATGGTTTTGTAATATCATTTACTACAATGGTACTAAATTCGGTTTCGCATACCAAGATTTGGAAAATTAGAGATTTGTTGAGCTCATTGTGAATGACCTAAGAAGCAGACTAAATAGTAAATATATATTGTTCTAGGCTTTATATTGTGGATGGGGTATTAATTAAAGTTGAAGCTCTATATTTTTTTCTTTCTTATTTGTTCTTAATATTTTTATATTTTGATATGGTATCAGAGTCAAGGTTTTAGAACTAAAAACCCTATTTTTCTTTCTTGAACCTCAGCATCCTCCCTAACAAGTTCTTTTCTAATTGGTGATTTTACTGTCACATTAGTTGCCTCATCCCAACTTCCGTATTTAGAAGTGTGTCCTTTTGGGTGATAGCTTGGTCGCAAGTTTTTATTGGTGATTTCAACTCTAGATTTACGGCTTGTTTTTAAATATTCACCTTGAGTTTGGTGGAAATATTAGGGTATGTTTAGTAACTGTTTTTTCCTCTTATTTTCTGTTTCCAAAAATAATTTTCTATATTTTTGAGACTAAAAAACTTGTTTGACAACTCAAAATGGACAGAAAACAAAAATTGTTCAAAAAACTCAATTTGTAAAGGAAACTGAAAATATGCATGCAAAAAGCTGTTTTCAGTTTCTAATTTTCAAAATTCAATGAAAACACACATTTAATTTAATGAATCTATCTCATTTAATGAGTTAGCATTAAAGTTCAAATCATAGTAACAACATATTTTAATATTTTCTATTTTTTTCTTCAAATAAACTATCTTTTTAATTTCAACTAACCAAACATGCTTTTGATTTCAAAAATACAAGAAAATTGTTTTTTTCTTAATTATAATCCTAAAAACAAGTTTTTGAAAATAGAAAAGAAAAACTGTTATCAAACATAACCTTAATATATTATAAAATTACCATAAATACTTTCAATCATGGTTTTGTATATAATACCATGACATTTCGAAATTTTTGTAATACGATGTGCTAGGTTTCATGGTTACCACATTTGTCTTCCTTTTCAACTTTATATTATAGATACAAGCCGAATTATGCTAATTTTCTATGATCTCTATTTCACATTCTCTTTATTTATTCTTAATATTTTTTATATTTCAACAATTTGAGCCACCCCATCTCAAGTTCATAGAGTTTCTAACAAGAAAATTTAGAATAATTTATAAGTGAATGTTTGGTCATAATTAAGAGAGGCTATAAAAAAATAGACAATAATCAAAGAGGGAAAGAAAGAGTAAAGGGTTAAACGTATTTCTGAATGGATATCCCCTCGGTTTTTGGCAATGAAAGAGGCACCAAGCCCAGCTAGCAAGGCAATGCAAGTGATTGACAGACACACATAAACACGAAAAGACAGACGTCTACTCCCCAAATTATACTAAGCTCTTAGAACCTGTAATCTAGGGCACCTTTTACGGTTGTACTGTCACATACACTTCTAGCAGTTTCATTGCCATTTGTATACCATTTTCTGAACCTCTCCCATCATGGCTGCCACGTTCATACTTCATTATTATGTTTAGAGCACAGCTGGGGTTGTTCGTCTATTAATGACCCCTTAATTACAACAGTCAACACAAGCCCTATATTATTTAATTATACAAACACAAGTACTATTCTCTATACACTTCACTCTTTGTTTTAAGTGTGTAAAAGGACCCAGAATGGATCAAAAACCATCAATACCACCACTTTCATCTACTAATAATAAGCTTGAGAGGAAGTCCTCCATTGATACTGAACCAAAAACCTTGCTTCAAGAGGAACTGGACTCAGCCAGGGTTTGAAAATGCCACTCTTTTTTCTCATTTTTTCTTTTGATAATGTGATGATTTTTGTCGTTTCATATTAACTGGAAAGTTTGATAAATGCAGAAGGCAGCCCTGGCAATAATAAATAACCATACCAAAGAAGAAGCACTAAGATTATTTCTTGAGGTAACTTCAAATAATATATCTAGTTTATGTCATCAGTTTTTGATGTTTAGGCTATACATAAATTTAGCATAACCATCTTATATCTAGCATATCAAGTTCTGATTTCTGGTATTCAAGTTAAATGTTTATTCCCTCTCAAAAAAAAAAAAAAAGTTAAATGTTTATTATTTGGTTATAAAGTTTGTGACTTTGTTCTAGTATGAATGTGGCAATGTGGCATAATCAGCATACATATAAATGTAATGTACTGTTTGAAATATTGTAAGTCATTCTTCTCATCATTTTAAGTTGTAACATGTATTGTCTCCACCCTCCAATTTGAGCTAAATCTTTGTCATCAACTCGTACTGTAATCTAGCAGAAACCTATGTAATATTTCTAATTTAATATATTTGATGTGAAAAGTTATATATTGATCATGGTTTTAGGGTTTGGCTCCTATTGAGAGTTTGATGAAGCTAAAAGTGGCTGATCCGCTGCCGGATTCTGATGATGATGAAGATGATGAAGAATACGACAATTGATTCACTATCACTATGCCATATATATAGGTTGCAGACTGCACATCATTCGAGTTTGGCCTGTTGTCTAAGGTTTTAATTATCCATTATAAATAGTATTTCTATATCCTATGAGGGATTGTCCATGCTAATATTTGAGTCATTTGATCACTTATCCGACCACAAGGGAAGTCATGTTTTTATGTAGCTGTAATTAGGGGTGTTCATCAAACCGCACAAACCGCAAAAACCGCCCGCAAAATGGCATAACCGCACCGCACCGCAAGTAATAGTGCACCGCACCGCACCACACCGCATGGTGCAGTGCGGTTTGCGGTTTTAAAATAAGAAAACCGCACAAACCGCACCGCACCGCACCCTCTCTATATATTAATATATATATATATATATATATATTTTTTTTTTGATATTAAATATAATATTAATAGTTTAATAACCCTAGTTTTCAACCAAAAAAAAAAAAAAAAATTTAATAACCCTAACAAGTGTTGACTAGAAAAGCCAACCCAAAATAAAGAAAAACTAGCTCAATAATTTAAAACTTGGCCCAAAAAAGGGAAAAATTAGTATGGGGCTGAGTAGGAAAAGCCCAAAATTTGAAAATTTTACTGACTTCAAACCGTATCTTATACATAGTATCACACATGTAACCGCAAATATGAGGTGCGGTGCGGTTATGGTTTTGGTTAAACTCTAAACCGCACCACACCGCACAGCATCGCGCATGCGACCGCAAAAATAATGTGCGGTGCAGTTATGGTTTTAGTTAAACCGCACCGCAAAGTGCGGTGTTAAAAATGGCCCAAAAACGCACCGCACCGCACCGCACCGCGAACACCCTTAGCTGTAATGGTTGATCATGGTTGAAGTACTTTTGACCTAATAGCACTTTAAGATTGGTGGTTTTATACCGTTTGTAGATTTGAATGTTTTTGCTGAATATTCAGTTCTGGACTAAAATATAATAATTGCTTGAAAATAGAAAATAATGAAAAAACAGTTAGCTTGTTTTAAAAAATTATATAAATTGAGATTAAGAGTATGTTTGAGATTTGCTTATTTTGCTAAAACTGAAAACTTTTTACTAAAAGTATTGTAGATAATTGTAAAAGTTAACTGATACAGTAGAGTGAGACCCATAAATAATACTAAAAAGTGCAGTGAGATCTATGAATAGTACTAAAAATAAGCTGAATAGTAAAATAAGTTGGCAAAATTAATCATGCCAAACTGTCACTAAGTGATGAAAAAAATTTTATTTCCATATATACACAGATTCCATATTAAATTCAGACTACAGACACAGACACTTGCTCTCCATTTTAGGCCTTTAGTGATACTACAAATTTGACAAATTGACATGACGCTAAAAAAGTAATTCAAATGTTCATTTATTACGTTGTTTAAGTAGCACTAACGTAATTTTAGCATTTTTTTATATACAAGATAGAAATTCGAATATAGACTAAACTAAGCGTATATGTGTATGAAATTCCCTCCTGGAGACTTGAATCCTGACTCTTGGCCAATCACATCCTACAAGCACTTATATTTGTGAAGTGACCATCACGCTAAAAGTGCACAGTGGTAATTTTAGCATTTTCTTATCTTATAACTAGTTTCCAACAAACATTAACTATAGATAACGATACTTGTTCTCTTACATTAATTAATGTATACTTTGCATACCCAACATCCATAATTTCACATGTGGTATCCACATTTTTTATTATTATTAATGTTTACATTTAAAAAGAGAAATATGTAATTTATACACAATATACAATAAAGAATGTGCAAGAACCAATTTCCTAAAGAAAATTATAATTGCCTAAACAAACTATAACATATATATAGTTTTAAGTTAAAAAGCCATTGGAAAAACATACCAAAAAAAAAAAAAAAATCTACAACTAGAATTTTTATGTACGATCTTGAACAAAATCAAACAAAATGATAGGCCAAGAATATATTGACTCCTTGAAATTAATTAAACAATTAATTAGTTAAGTGAATTAATTAGGTTCAATTACTTGCAATAAGGTGATAGCACAAACAAATCACCAACTAAATTAATATGCAGCCGAAAATAAAGTTAATACGGTAATTTGTTTTCGAATGGGGAAAACTTACGCGACAAAAACCCCATCGGGTGATTTTAAAGTCACCATCCCCGAGAATCCACTATTATCATGGTTACAAGTAAAGGAATCCCAGTACCTTATACCAACCTACAGTTGAACCCTTATTCCAATACTCAATTGGACTTGTTCTGTAGTGACAATCTCTCGTTTCAATGCACGGTTCAAAGTACGTAACTAACCAATCAATGCACGAATCCCAGTACACGGCTTACTCACCAACTTGAGAAAGTTGTTGGCTATAAAGTTCTTCAGTTCATCAACACGATGAAGATCATGAAACTCATTAGTTACAAAACCCTACGGCGTACAAACACAGCAGTTTCTTGAATAGAAAGATGAATTAGGGCACATGTCTCCAGTTCACAGTATATTTGTGAAAAACTTTTGCATTGAGTTGCATCAGCTGTGACGGCCCTTAAAACAATCCTTATATATGTTTAGGGTTGTGAGAAAAGAAAGTCCAAACATCTATTCAGGAGATTGGAGTAACATTATATCTAAAAAATTGATTTTCATAAATCTCGACAGATAACTTATCTATCTAGCAGCTGTCGAGTATCGGCTTAAACAGCCTTTTAAACCTCGATAGATATTAGCTGTCAAACTTTAAAATCCAGCATTTCTTCATTTGATTCTTGGACAGACTTGCATGGCTTTAACATTTGAACTTAAAACCTTGTTTCTTGAAGTATTAAACACATCCTAGATCTACCAAATTACAAGTAAAATGCTTTTTGTCAAAGAATTAGCCAATTCTACATTGACATATGTTCCTAACATAATTCACATATGTCCTAACACAAAATACTTAAGTCTTAAATAATATATACTTAGACTTGGCTAATCTTCTGTGAGATTGAGGCAAATGCCAAAGCATAATATTGTTATCTGAAGGCGAAAAAAAAGAAAAGGAAAAGGAAAAGGAAAAGGAAATGTGAAATCTTCTCAAAGCACAAAAAAAAAAAAAAAAAGGTTTAGTGGAATTTGAGTCTGAATGATCAGCAATGTTAATTATAAGAGAGTGGTTTTAATTAAAAATAATGATTTAAAACAAGGTAGGTAATAAAGCTCAAAAAACCATACTTTGCCTTTATACTAGTGGTTGGAATAGACACAATTACATTTCATAGTAAAAAAGGCTAAACATAGATAAAATTCCTAATAAGTTGTAATAACTTAGTTCTCAATTGAATTCCATCACATGATTATTGTATTAAGAGTGATATTAGGAATATTACAAACTTTACTATGTAAAATTAACAAATTGATATTATAATGCATTCTTGATGTAATGGTCAATCCACAAGCATAAGAGGGGTAAAGGCTGACATTTCCTAATATATTCAATGAAAACGTTCAAGGTTTAAATTGAACTGAAGCACTTTTCTTGTGGTAGTAATGATTAAAGCAAAAATATTATTGTCTTTTTCAATGATAATTAAATTCAACCATATAGTTCATTAGTCAATGTAGCAGATTGAATTTAATTAGGGAGTCTAATGAGTTGCACTACTTATACCTTTATCCCATGGCAGCCACATTAACACATTAATGTTGTGTGCTCCTATGGCGCACCAATATCTCTCTCTCTACGCACTGTTACTCTCTCAATCAGTCTAATCTATAGCCGTTGTTAATACATATATAGAAACTATAGAAAGACAGCAGCCTGCTAAGTAACTTGATAGGAAGACTATCATGTTATTAATCTGAGACCAGAACATTAACGAAGGAACAATTAATATGACTCAATATGGACGTTTGTTAATAACTTCATGTCTATAATCACACCCATGGGTGGGCTGAAGCTACCAGCTAGCATAACGAATGGCTTTGCTAGTAGCGACTAGCGAGCGGCTGTCTTGGTGTCTCATGAAGTTGTGCATACACTATTAATTAAATGAAACCATGAACAATGTAATCTAGTTAGCAGTAGGTATCATGTAATGCTTATGGGCGAGACCTTGTCAAGCTAGCTAGGCTCAATGCCTTGTGTTAACATTAAATATAGATGAGCATCCTAGCTTTTCAAGGATGAAATTGATATATGGTCCCATTTCATGGCATCTAACTAAAAAGTAAAGAGCTAGTATTGGAAAGAATTTTTGGAACTCCTTTTTGCTAACGTGTGCCTATGATCTCCGGTTTCGCTGTGATTGCCACTCTTTAATTACGTGAGCCTCCTTTTACCTTTTTATAGGGCCTTTTCATTGTTTTCAATCCCCCTCTTGGGTCTCTCTCACTAACCTTTGCCGGCCTAGATCGGTTGAGCTGCCCGCTAAAGCCCCTAGAGGGAGTTTTCAGCTTAGATTTAACTTGGGCCGATTCGAATTTGAGCTTATTTAACAAAAAAAATGTTGAATTTTAAGGATGGATAGATCTTAAGCATTGGGTGGTCTTCTCCACTACCAAGTTCCTAGAAGGGGTTATACTGTAATGCTATTTTTTTGGATAGCATAGGAATCTTGGACTGGTTTTGAATGTAATTTTTTCTGAGAATTTGATCTCTCTCTCTCTCTCTCTCTCTCCCTCTCTCTTAATTCCTTTATTTTGGTAATCAAACCAAAAAAGATTGGAACTCGCCTTCACCAGACTCTGGAGTTTTAAGGGTATAGGGAGGACTAGCCCTTTTGTGTCCTCCTCGTCATTGGACTAATCAAACCCAATTCTTGATAATAAAACATCATGTTCTTACTACACCATTATTCCTCAAATGAAAATTTCTAAAAATAAATACTTTGTCAAATTTCATAAAGCTTTACTCATCTGAACTAATGATACTTTGATACATGCTTGTAAGAAGGTATAAAAAAGACGTAATAATTAATTATGATAAAATGTGTAAAATTCTTTCTTTTATTCTTATTTTGCATAATCTTGACCATGATCTTAAGTGATAATTATTGTCGCACATTGTCATCATATCAACAATTAAAATGAAATAACGGTTTTTTACTTTTATAATTAAAGGAAAGCTCGTCATCTTGACAATGTATGAAAAAATTGTTTCGTTAGTGTACAACCGTTGAATTTAAAATTTTTCCATACCTGTACAACAAAATCGTATTAACAATGTATACGAATTTATTGTCGATCTTTCTCTTTCTGAATATTTTATCTTCTATATTAAGTTGTCACCTTGTCATCAATAGGTTAAGCATAATTTATCACTTTTGCTATCAAAAAGGATAAATGAGATTTCACATCGTTTTATCATAATTTTCACCATTAGTTAACTTTAATTGTTATCATCCAATGCAAAATGGTAAATGTGAGTAGTTTATAATAGCTATTGGTGCTTCTTTAAGAGGGGGATTAAGGGCAGCAATAATAATGGAAAATTTTAGGAATGGTTAAAATATAGAATATGAGAACTTTGGTTAAAACTCCAGAATTTAAATCTTCTAAAGAAAAATGGTACAAGGAGCTGACTGAGGCATATGTCCATGTCTTAAAGGGTTTTGGCCATATGGCCATATTTGAATAGCATTTTTAGTTGTAGAAATACAATGTTATAATTCATATTATCCCTTCAATATATGGTCTCAAGTATATATCTCTTGCATTGTGTTCATCATTAGACGACTTTCCAATTGAAAAAGAATTCTTAACAAATGAGGTACTGTAAAATCATGGAAGGTAATTGTAGAAGGTTCTGGAGTGCATATTATATATTTATATGTATAACTATTCAAATTATAACTAGGTAGAGTCAAATCAGCAACGGCTCAAGAGTAATAAATTAAAGGAGGCGGTTACATCTGAGACAAAGTGATTTTGCCCAATGTTCGCATCTCTGTCTCTGCACACGGCCATGGCTGCCACGTTCTTGCATGGCTCCATATCACCTTGAATTCATAACATAAACGCATACACGCACTCACTTCCTCACCTATTATTTATAGAGGCCACGGACTCCCTTAACCCTCACACACAAGAAACATAGTTTCACTTATAAGCTTGCTAGCCTCTCTTCATATTTTCCAATCTGTGTTCCTAAGGAGATGGATAAGAAACCTACCATGAAGCACAACCTTCACTTGACTTCTGTTGAGGGGGAACCCAAAACCCTGACCAAAGAGCAGTATGAGATAGCTCGGGTATCTTTAAATATTTTCGCTCTCTTTGTTATGAGATTTTTGGCCCAGGGCATTAATTTTCACGCACTCCATATTATATAGTCCACACATTTTACGTTTTAAACATAGAAATTACTCGTGAAATTATGAACGTTGTGCATATAAAGTGTATATCAACAAATGTAGGTTGTTGTTCAAGGCTAACACCATCATTATTCATTTGCAGGCTGCAGCTTTAATTGCATACATGCAGAAGAACGAGCTGCCCCCAGTAAGTATTCACTACGGTTTCAGTTTGGTTAGAACGAGAGTTTGGAGCAAATTAAGAAGTAAAATTCTTGTTTCACAACAAAATTTGAGAACATCACAGTATCACACTATCCTCGTTATGTTTTTACATCTCTCTCTCTTGCTACTGTTGTGAAACTTACATAGATCATGTTAAGAAATTTATTGCTAATTATAAGCACCATGCAACTCTTGGGTACGTAGATATCGTTTTGTTAGATAGATGATGATGCTAAAGTAAACTGTTCTTTGGTAATAGATGATGACTCTGGAAGATGACAAACCGGAGACTAGTAGCAAACCTGCTGAGGCTGCAGCTGAAGATGCTGGGAAGAAGCCGATGCCTTGAGCTTAGGGTGTCACGGCCACTTAATCAGTGTCTCTGTGTGCTTAATTGTCTTTAATTTCAATGTTTTCATGCAGCTGTGTATGGCACTTTGATAGTGCATGCATGTGAAATATGAATAGTTCTGATGTAATGGTGGTCGTAGTGAAGACCCTTTCAAATGCGCCATAGGCGTTGGTGTGTCCTAGTTTTTTTCTGCACTAAATAAACATGTTATTTCGGCACAAAGAAATGATTATGTTTTAAGTATGTGACGTTTTGCTCCTGAGATAGAAATTCATCCAAAAAAATAAAAGACTGATATTTGATACACTCGTATTAATGCACACAATTGTATGCATATGCGAAATTTGCACTGAAATAGTGAAGTCACGATTTTAATACAAATTTTACATGTATACAGTTGTGTGCAAGAGTGCGTATTATGTAACAATAATTACACCAAAAAATAATTCATAATATAAAAATGAGTTATGCACTTATGCTACATGCATATACCAAAATTTTCACAGAAAATTTTACTCTTTTTTTTTTTTTTTTTTTTTTTTTCTCTCACAAATTGATTTTATTGGGATCCACCACAGCTAAAAAATACATCATATTTGTGAAAAAGTCAGTAACGCATTTAGTGTTTCTTTGGGTACCTCATAATATTCAGTAACTTATTTGCATAGTATTTATTAAAAAATATAATTTTTGGCAATTTTCATTTTAAATGTGTGAAAAAATTTAGGTATTCGTTTGGGAACAACTTATTTATTTATTTGTTAAAAATATTGTAGATAAAAGTAAAAATTTAAATAAAAAATGTTGATTTTTTTTGGCATGCTAAAAGTACCGTAGAAAAAAAAAAAGAGTGAGACTTTACATTTGCTTTTTATCATCACCAAAACACCAATAAATTTTTGCTCTAAGCAGGGATTGAATCTCAAATTTCTTATTCAACTATCAAAAACTTTAACAGTTAAACTAACTAGAATTCACATTAGATGATAAAGATAAGATTGAGTGGTTAATATAATATAATTGAACGGAAACTTATGATTTAAACTTTTGGATTTACTGGTGTTTTTAAACATGCTATATGCAAGTCTAACAATGAGGCTACTTAATTCCAAAAAAAAAGAAAAAAAAGAAAAAAAAGAAAAACAAAAACAAAGAGGCTACTTAGGGTCCGTTTGGATACAACTTATTTTGCTGAAAACTGAAAACTGAAAACTAAAAATACTGTAGCAAAATATTTTTAAATGTGTGAAAAAGCACTGTTAGTGTGCGTTTGGGATGAGCTGAATTTTTTAGCTTATCTCCACTTTCAGCTTATTTTTGCTACTATTCATGAGTCTCACTACACTTTTTGGTATTATTCATGAGTCTCACTGTACTATTCAGCTAATTTTTACATTTATCTACAGTATTTTTAGTAAAAAGTTTTCAATTTCAGCTAAATAAGTTGTTCTTAAAAAGACACTTAATGGGTTGATACGTAACTCTTAAAACCCAAAAATCCAACATAATGGATGATAAAGAATTGTGCTAATTATGGTTGTTTATAATAGGAAAATTTTTTGATTTTCAAGTAGGCCAAGATTGGCCCAAATCAAGCTCTGAATGGGCTGAGCCAGTGTTTTTTAACGGGCTATTAGCGAAGCCTAAATTTAGAGTCCGCATATAATGTTATTTATCTCCCTAGCAAGGACATGAGAAATCCCCTAGCCTACCTGCACCTAATTCTTGATTTTTCCTTTTTTGCTTGCAAAAATTCCAGAATCTATTGAAACAAATAACAGCCCAAAATTCAGAAAAACTAATTAATGTCTTATTATGATGATAAAAAATAATTATCAAGAACAGACATAATAAGTTGAAACTATCTCTAAAAAAAAAAAAAAAAATAATAATAATAACAACAGCCCAAGATTTCCAGACTTGCTTTGTAATGAATTCGCAAGGTTCTTTTTCTGTTTCGGCCCAAGAAGGTTCTTTGACAGAGCCGAAAATGCTTAAGACGAGCTAGAATATTTGGGCCTTTTTGTAATGAAAATGATGGTAGGCCCAAGTTTATTCTGAAACTAGTGAAGCCGCCAAGAGTGTGCTCGATATGGGCTTTGAGGTTGGATATTGACATGGATATAGTTGGCACTAGTCCAACTTTTAATACTTACTCGGACCAACCACAAGTCCACCTGGGATTACCTAGCTCAGCGTGCCCAATTCCAAAGAACAATCAAGTTGAATCAAACAATTGCACTTGTTTGATATGATTTTAATTTTTCCCTGCTTGATGTGATTACAGGTTGATTGATGACTTTTGCCAAGTTTTGATTTGGTGTATCATGTATTTGGATCAACTATTTGACTTTGTTTCTTAAACAATGTGGTTTGGTATTGCCTTAATTAAGAGGAATCTTAAGATTAATGGAGAAGATGCTAGTAATTGTGAACTATGCCAAAGCAAGAGAATTAAAATTCAAAGTTAACACGTACCAAACCTAAATGGCTAAAGTCCAAGTGAAATCCAATGCTACTTAGTTCCAGGAAATCAAGTAATTGAAAATTATGCTAAGATTTTTTGTTAATAAAAAAAATTGATGCCTAAACATGCAATTTAAGCAATAATTAGATTGATGGCTAAGTAAACATACTAAACATCAAATGAGCCCAATGATAATGCATTAATGATAAAATAAAATAAAATGATTATGTACTAAAAACTAAATGAAACTTGTATAAAAAAGATTAATTAAAGTAACATATTATAAGGAGTAACTTATTGGCACGGTCATTTTCTAAAGCCCTACAAAGTAAGAGAATTTAATTACTAATGAACTACAATTAAAAGTGAATGATTTTTGTATAAGCAAGTTTATCAGTAGAGAGTGGTGTCCATTTCTTGTAAATTCCTCTATTTATACTTGAGATCCTTAATGGTTACCGGCAGTTATTTCATCAAGTGTGTCTCTCTCTCTAGACTTGAATGACACTTGGTTTGATTCTTGTTGTTGCTTATAAGTTGTAACTTCTAGGACTTGGTGTGATTCTTGTTGTTGCTTGTAACTTCTAGGGTTGTTTTGATGATTTTATGTACTACTACTAAATTTGAAAACTGCCACATATATGCATGATTTTAAAAATTAGACCGCTCGGTCATACTTGGAACCAGACACCAATCGGGTATAGTTGTTATACAAAATTAGAGAATCATAAAAATACTACCATCATTTATGTCCCACTCGATCTCTTTAGTTCAAGTGGTGCCTATCCAAGGTACTAAATGTGGTAAAGATAAAAGGTTTTTTGCTTTTTTAAAATTTTTTTTTTTTAATCCAAAGTTTTATTTCATTTTATTTTATAAATAATCTAACTTCCAATTTTTTTTTTTTTAAAATAAGTTAGATTTTAGTTTTTGCCATACATTTAACTTTAAAGTCATTCATTTTTATTAATTTTTTTAATAAATACCATGCAAAAGGTACCATTTTTTTTATTACTTTTATTGGGTCGTACCATCGCCTTTTGGACTTGAAGACACATAAAATGCAATGAATTTGAAGTGATCAAGTGCAAAGGTAACCAAATGCAAAAAGTATATCTATAAAAAGAATTTAATAACAAATTTCACACGTGATGATGTGATAGTTTGTAATTGGTGTGCCATAAAATAATAATAATGGTGAAATTTGTTGTGCATGCAGCATTAATGCTCAACCAAATTATTTGGTTGTAAAGCAGTTTATAGCATCGATCCCTATCAACGAAGTCGTAGCTAAGATGTCTAGCCAACAAAAAAAAAAGGAACGAAAAAGGCAATTGACAATTGGCCAAAGCTACACGGACCCATAGCCATAGTACCTCAGGAGGTAATTACCTATTTCATTCCATGTTGACCATCCCAGCTCTAGAAAATTTGCTGTGATCACAAGCTATAAAAATCACATGATGGGCTTAAAATTACTATAGCTTATTCCTTTTTTAAAAGTTTGTAAGTTTATTCAGCTACCCTTCCCCCCCCCCCCACCCCCCCCAAAAAAAAAAAAAAAAAATCTTGTACATTTGAGCTCCATGGCAATTTTTAGACCACATGACAAGGGTTTTAATTAACTTGAGATTGAATAATCAAAACCGGTTTTGAACTGGACCAGAAAAAAAAAAAAGTTTGTCATGCTAATTATTTGTTTGGCTAAACTTTCATATACACACTTTATATCCATGCTCAAGTTTAATGTTATCCATGACAGAGGAAACTTTGTCAGTATTATCTGCGCATGAACTCCAATCCAATATAGAGAGTTTTTGCCTTCTAGAATTGATATACAAACTAATACTATCAAGAATGTTTCAGAACTTTTTTTCAAAAAAGAAAAAGAATGTTTCAGAACTCATCTTTGCTTTCTTTAACTAGGCAATTTTTAGACTACAACTATATATAATGTTAAAAACAACTAACATATTCCTGATGGGGGTGTCCAAAAGATTTTAATGGCTAACAAACACTTCAAGGGTTATATTAGATTTTGTTAGCCATTAATATAACCCTTTAAGCGTTTGCTAGAACTAATATACACTAGTGTATACTAAAACTTAGAAAGTGTATTCTTCAAAGCGTTTGCAAGTTATTAAAACTTAAAAAGTTTATACTAAGAAATTGTCTTTTCTTTGTGGATTTTAATAAAAGACATACAATTTCTTAGTGTACACTAAAACATATTGCTTTGTTTGTTAGCCATTAAAATCCGCAAAGAAAAGACAATTTCTTAGTGTATAACTTGCGCACACAGAACACTAAAGCTTTCTTAGCACACAATCTATTCCATTCAACCAACTGGCCAATGTCTCGCGTGATGCATGTATACACTATAAATTCATTTTTAAGATTTTTATAAAAAAATACTTTACTACTTAGGTGTATAATATTCATTACGAGTTATAATATTTAGGAAATTAATCCTAATTATACAACATGCCTTGCAAAGAAGATAAAAGTAAATTTTATTGTTATTATAATTAGGAGTATGAATTTATTTCTTAAGTGAATTGAAAAATATTTAATTTATTTCCACTATGTGAAGTACACAATAATTTTTTTTATATTCTTGATTGAATATTTTCTTAAATATTTTTTTTTCCCTTATGCTTAATTTCTATTTCAATTGTTGTCAAAGTAACGAAACTCAAGTAAAAATACTATATTTCTAATCAATTGTTTCTCATATAAATTTTAGAAACATAACTATGAAATTTGTTTATATAAATATTAGATATAATTAAAAAGTAAAAATAAATGTACTAACCCATTAAACCGTTTTTAATGACATAGCACAAATTTTGGCTACTACAACTTTGATTGTTTTTTTTTTTTTTTTGATACACAACTTTGATGGTTGATTTCGATATATATATATATGTATATGTTATCAAAATGAGTTGAAATATGTAAATTATTGATAGAAGATCACATTGCTTTTTTATTTCTAAGTTTAAAAAAAAAATTAAAAAAAAAAAGTTAGTGTACTGATCAAATAGTAAATAGCACGAATCTCTCTTCCTCATTGTAACTATCAAATTATATATATATATATATATATATAAAAAAAAGTAAATAACATTAGTTTGACATGCATGGTTTTTTTTTTTTTTCACATGCATATTAAGAATGTACATAATCCACTACCATGATTTTAAATATATTAAACCCATTAAAAGTTATTGAGTATTGTAACTTTTTGTATCAAATAGTAAATAACACTTGTTTGATATGAAATTTGACATATGTATTTTTTTACATGCATGTTAAGGATAATGAGAATATATGTCATCCAACACCATGATTTTAAATATATTAAACCAATTAAAATTATTGAGAGGTGTAACCTTTTGTATTAATAGTAAATAACATATGTTTAACATGAAATTTGACTTGTGTGTTTTTTTACACATGCGTATTAAGGATAATAAGTATGTAAGTAATCCAAAACCATAATTTTAAATATTAAACCAATTAAAAGTTATTGAATGGTATAAACATTAACAAAAAGTGATGTTTTCTCTATTATTTTGTATAGAAATATGAAAATTGAAAATTTATGATAGTTATTAATACACATTTATTTTGATTGTGCTTGTGTATAAAATATTAAATGGGATTAGGATATTTATTAATGGGTATTTATTATGATTGTGTTTTTAAATGGAACAATTAAATATATTGTGGGGGTACGAGGATCCAAAATAGTTAATAAAATAGGCAAGGACATTTCTGAGGAGGGGAACTTTGCGAAGTATCCTTAGAAAGAACTTATTTAATTAATAAGGAGTTTGGAATGTTGCAGTTGATAAGGGTGCCGAGGGCTCCTACTTCACCTCGGAAGGTCAAGAATCAGGAATGAAGGGAGTACGGTGCAATCCTAAGGGGGACAAAAGTAACTTGGTATTGAACAAGGAAGAAAAGAAAAAAGGAAGGATAAGACAGCCATCTCCTCCGCATTAAATACATTGCAACCACTTAGGTGGCCGCATAAATGAGAAAATGACCATGAACAGTGTTCCCACAGCTAATATTCTGGTGTAAAAACCTTCTAGTAAGGTTTTGATGGGACAAGTATCAAGAAATTCTGATCATGACCCTCCAAATGTAATATCCAGATGCATCTTTTTTAAGTTATATAAAGGCAAGAAGCACCTGAATCAAGGGGAGGCCTAGTTTTGAGAGAGAAAAATCATCCAATTGTAATACCATCCTCGGACTAAACTTGAGGACAAACACTTGGCCATTTCTATATTCAGTTGAATATTAATCACTACACACGTAGTTTTGATCGGACTTTCATCTGTTGTCTTATAACGGGTAAGGTTGACCTTGAATCCCATCTCTATATATTCATTGTGTGAGTGAATAGTAATTGGATCACGATACAATCATAAATCCTCTGTTTCACTTTTTGCCTGCCCACATATATGATTATGGTACTTATTAATAGATTTTTTTTTTTTAATACAAGATAGAAATTTTATTATAACTTAATTTAAGTATATATTTGTGTAAACCTTGACCTCATGCACCCCGTTCCCACCTTATAAGAACTTTGTACTTATAAAGTAACCATCATGCTAAGGGTGCACAGTGATATAGATATTTAGAATATAGAGAACATGTAATCTAACAGATATATTTTTGAAATATTAATTAAATAAAAAGTAATTAGGCGGTGTAACATAATTGAAAGTTACACTAGGTTTAATAAAATATGATTTTATTTTATTTATCAAAAAAATGATGTTTTCTCTATTATTTTGTATAGAAATATGAAAATTGAAAATTTATTGATAGTTATTAATACACATTTATTTTGATTGTGCTTGTGTATAAAATATTAAACAGGATTAGAATATTTATTAATGGGTATTTATTATGATTGTGTTTTTAATTGGAACTATTAAATATATTATTATGGTACTTATTAATAGTTTTTTTTTTAATACAAGAGAGAAATTCTACTCTAGCTTAATAAGATATATGATAGATTTGAGTTTGAGGGTTTTGCTTCAACAAAAACACTTATGTTGATTTAAAATAATTTTAATATCAAAGAATTATGAGTTATCCTGAAAAAAATTTAGATGTCCTAAATTTAATGGTAAATTACAATTTATCCCTTATTATTTGGCCTTATCGCAATTTAATCTAAAACATATCTTTATATACATGCATATATATGTGTGTGTGTGTGAGCCTATAGTTCCAATATTTTTTAATATGATAATCCAACTGTCTAATAAAAAATTCCTGTCTTCGCTTGTGCTCTTCAATAAAAAAAAAATTGGGACTTATAATGATATATAAATGCTATTTACACTAAAAAGAAAAAAAAAATCCAAACATTTTTACAAATAATTTAGAGTTTTTGGCCTCTATAAATTACATTTTTAATGATATTACCAAGATTATTATTATTATTTTTTAAAATCTAGATGCGCGAGTGTGAACGATTAAGTGCCTCACGTTCAGGGGCGGAGCTATAGCAAGGCTTGTGGGGGCCATGGCCCCCCCAAAATTTAAAAAAATTATTTTTTATTATATGTAAGTATTAAAAATCTAAATATTTAGCTACAAAAATAGAAGTTTGGCCCCCCAAATGTTTGAGTTAGTCCAATGATGCTCTTAAAAACCAATAGAATTTATCAATTAGTCTAGTAGTTATAAAGATAAGGTAGTTTTTGTTTTTTTAATTCGTTTTTTATACATGTTTAATATCAAACCAAACTGTTTTTGTACAAGTTGGCCCCCCCCAAATGTTTGAGTTAGTCCAATGATACTCTTAAAAACTAATAGAATTTGTCAATTAGTCTAGAAGTTACAGAGACAAGATAGTTTTTGTTTTTTCTAATTCGTTTTTTGTACATGTTTAATATCTTTGTATAGTATTGGAGTTTAAAAGATAATAAATTCCCCTAAAAAATTATCTTGCGAATATACATATGTGGAAGTTATTAATTTTATTCACAACATAGTTATAAATTATGACTTACTCTAGTATCAAAATATTAATGTTTATATTTGTGTATGTGTGTTTACGCATGTGTGTGATTGTTTATCTTGACTCAAGACTAATATATTAGTAAAAAAATTTGGCCCCCCCAAACAAAAAATCCTGGCTCCGTCCTGCTCACGTTGGATGATAGTTATGAATACGATTGCTCATCACTAAAAATCAACAACTCCAGAAAATACTAATGGCATTGTCGTCGTGTTTATGTTGAGCCAACCCCCAACCAAACCCTTGAAAGGCTACATATGCTAGCAGATAAAATCCCACGTACAATGCTGCATATTAAATTAATTCTCTTTCAGGCGCCTTTAATTGAAACCTGACAATTCCTTGGTGAAGCGGCAATCATCCACCGCCACAAGATATATAAATATGCATAAACCAAAATATTTATAAACTTAAGCAAAAGCAACATAATTAGGAGGACAGAGCCTATGATAATACAGATCCATTTTATTATAATAAAGCAAAATACAAATTTACACAATGAACACGATAAGATAGTAAAATCTTAATCCAATATAGAAAAAAAAGAAAAAAAAGAAAAAAAAAAGAAAAAGAAAATCTAAACCAATTCAAAAGACATATCCCCAGATTCAGTCAACATTCTACATTTTGTTTGTACCATGATCTGTGCCTTCTAAAATAGCATTGTCTCATTAAGATTATTAGGAACAAAGTAAATATTCAGCACATAATAGAACTGAATTTTTGATACTGAAGGCAGAGCACGATTGAAGAAAATGATTGGGAGTACGGTCCCAAGCCTCCAAAAGGGCAGAAGCTACAGTCTATACGTGGCCATTCTGAGCACCGTTTGTGTTGGGTTTATCAGGAAGTCCCATCTCCACAGATGGTACAGAGGTGCTTTTGTTCTCGTTTTTGCCCTTGCCCTTGTTTTTACGGTAGATAAAGTACAGAATCAGCTGCAGGGCCCCAAGAAAAGAACCGAACCCATTGTTCACCTGCAACAACATTACACATTTCCATAAGAGCGCGCAGTGTTTATTATACATACTTAGTTATACATACATTTACACCCCTACGAAAACCAACTCAAATCGTAACTTGAGGTTATAATTTCCAAATTAAAAAACACGACTTTTAAGTCAGTTTTTATTTCGCTCGTGTGTAATAGCTTTTTCCCTTTCTGTAAAAATTAATACACAATATTGGTATTTTTTTATTTATTTTAATAAGACACCATATTGGTACTTGTTTTGAAACTGAGGGAACTTTAGCGATGCAATTTCATTTTTATTTATTTTTGAGATAGCAGCTTCAAAATTTGGGAACTCACGCTGTAAATTGACCATGCCTAAGCTCTTTGTGGAACACAAATTTTCTTACTAGGGATATGCAAACAGATAATGCTAAGGAATTTTATATATGGGCATTGAGATGATCTAAAATTGTAAAAGATACTAACATATTCATTAAGGAAATAAAAATAAAACTGACTGTTTGACGAAAAAAGAGAGCAACTTTAAGTATAATAGAATAATTGAAAAGAATATATGTGACCAATCTCGATTAGTTTGTTGAAAAAATTTATAACTGGTCTTAAACTTTTGGGGAGTATGATAATATATCCACAACATTCCAACATTTCCTTTTCCCAAAACTTCTCAGCCATACAACGAAGCATTTGTAAGATAATAGTTAAGGAATTGAGAGAAGCTGCTTACATATACAAAAGGGTCATTGCCGAGCAGACCAAAGATAAACCAGGAAGTGCCGCACAAGAAACAAAACAGCGACAGGAAAAATGGCATGAATTCAACACTCTTTGTTCTAATCACAGTCCTCTGCATATTCATATAAAACCCACATAAGTTCATGCACCAAAATGTATGTTTAACCAAACTTTCTTAGGAAACATAATTGTATGTTTAACTTTAAAACAAATACTAATATACTGGTAAAATTTTACATACAATTTTTTAGGTACTGTATTTAAGATTTGTATATGGTTAAATTTAATCATTATTAAAAAATGTAAAACTATTTTTGTCGAATTAGTCAACATAATCATTTTGTTGAAATCAATTTGATAACTTTTATTTTTTATTTTTTATTTTTATAACACACAAACATACAACACCACGCTAATTTGACAACCTAAGCGGTTAAGAGACAGTACTTAGAAATTAGGATGCTATACAAAAATTTTGTCTTATAGCGTTATATTCTGATTCTTGAGTGGGATAACCAATTTCTTGATTGGCTAACTTGCTCAGAAAATGGCCTACCATAAAGAAATGGGCCAAAGCTGTCACACTTCCCCGTGACCAAGCTATCATAATATTCACAAAAAAAAAAGAAAAAAGAAAAAAGAAAAAAACTGAACTAGCTTAAGAGTCCAGTGGCTGAGGCATAATCTTTGAAACCAAATCAATCAGGGTCCAGTCAATTCCTTCATTAAATATTTAACAAGAAAAAAAAAAAAAAAAAAATCAGGAAATAGCTTAAGAGTTAAAACTCACCATGATTGATAGAGGTGAGCCATACATGATTATGGAGAAAACGGCAGTTGCAAAGCCACAGAAGAGCTTTCTGGTATTGCCATGCAAGGCTAGGAGGGAGATCAAGACCACGGCTGCGAAAAAAGTGAGCACAAATGCGAAGAGCCCCAAAATCTTGGTTTTTTCTTTCTTTGGGGCATAGACGATGAAGATCAACACATATATGACCTCTATTCCTGCACCAGTGCCATTGATTGTTGAAACTAAAAGATTGTTTTTTGACACAAGGGGTAGGCCATACCTGTTCAAAATTTATTTCATGTATAAAATCAGTAATTATAAGACAATTGAACTAGACAACTCTGAAAATATGAAACAAGGAAATCATTTTGGACTATTGGCAGCACAATTAACTCAAAAAAAGAAGAAGAAGGAGAATTTCAAAAGATTTTATGGTTCATATTTTTGATTTTTTGTTATTTTATTTCTTTACAATTTAAAATTGAAGGAACTAGCAGATCGAGAGAATGTTTCTTTGAAAAAAAATAGAGAGAATTTTGGGAAAGGTCCAAAATTTCTTATGAATGACACACCCATTGAAATTTTAGTTACTAAAGAAACATATATTAAACAGTGCCATGCACAGTACAGAATAAATTAACATTAATCAACCAAGCATCAAATTTCATTTTCCTAAAGCAAGAAATGTTAAACCAAAATTGTCATCCTGTTTAATTGCTTGCCTAGACTCCCAAGTCCAACCAACCAACACAGAGGCCCCTGAATGCCCGGGTGGCCATGAAATTAGCATGAATTAACTATAAAATCCCCATCATTATCATCACCATAATAATAGTAATTAAAGACACACATAATCCATGACAAAAACAGAGAAGAATATAGGGGTAAAAAAAGGTAACAAATAAAGAAAAGAAACAATAAAAATTAAAAAGAACCCGGCTGATGAAACAAGAAGCATATATTATATACCAAGCAGAAAGAAGGCAGTTCATCAAGGTCATCGGGTATGGAATGCCCGAAAACTGTTCTGTGGACTTGCTCTTTATAATCCTCCAGAATGTTATCCTACAATACGTACCAAAATTATTCACAATTCCTCACATGAATAACACAGATTAACAACTTCTCAGTAATAGAATATGTCAGTCAGATTAATCAGATATATATATATATATATATAAAATATAAAGGCTAAAAGAGAGTAGAAAAGATTGTAAAAACATGTCCAAGAATCAGAAAGAACAACACCCTTTAGGAGAAAAGAGTTAAAAAGGACCAAAAGTTGGCAGATTTATAAGAGCCAAAAGGGGTTCTCAAATGATACATACATTGGAGCCAAGAAGAGGAACAGTGCAGTAGCATTTCCTGCAGAGAAAGATAACAAAACAGAGGAACCATAAGTCCAAAAATTCAAGAAAGAAGGAAAGAAACGCAGAGAAATTCAATACAACCCACCAAAGATTCCGAACACCAAATGCGCAGTTTTTTGCATTTGGTTCATTGTTTCAATACAAAATCTAGAAACAAGAAAGAGAATCCAGATGAGGAATCAAAGCCTTGAGAGAAACCAGATATCAGAATACCAGAGCTGAGAATTGAGAGGTGCACAATACCAGAAGCACGTGTGTTTATATAGAGGAAAACAAAAAATTAACACCCAGTGATTAACATCTATATGGAACACAGTAGATTTTTGAAGTTGGTCTTATTCCCTATTCCGTGGGTATGCTTTTGAGTAAGGAATTTGTCTTTACTTTTAGTAATAAGAACCAAGAACTGCCCTCTTGGACGCCAATGAAAAGCCTATCTAGTTTATTTTTGTTATTATTTATAAATTTTATTATATTTTTTAGTATTATTTATAAATTTTATTATACTATTTTAGTTAATTTTTATCTTTATTTATAGTATTTTTAACAATAAATTTTTAATTTTTACAAAATATGTAGTATCTAAACAAAAATTAAATATTTGATAAAACTCTGAAAAGCGCGAACGGTTAAAAGTTAAAACTGGTTAAAAACGTGGGCATCATAGGTTTATCCTTACCAAATAATTTTTTATTATTATATAAAAAGTGTGAGTGAGGTGGAAAAGTGTGGAAAATATCACACAGTTGATTTGAGGCATGAGTTATCCTAAAAAGCACGTTATTCATGTCGGCTCGTGCATAATTTATTATTTACTTACATAACAAATTATTATTATTTTTTTATTTATAATTTTACTTAATTACTTCTCAAAAACATTTTATTTATTCTAAATTATATTTTAATAAATTATTATTTTTTTAATTTATTAAAATAATTTATCACAACCACTATCTAATTTCTTTCTTCATTATCTGAAAATGCTAAGAAAAAATGAAAAAAGTTGAAATACACAACGATAGTGCTTACGAATATTTGCACAAATACTGCCGTAAAAGCGGAGAATTACCGGATTACCATGATACTGTTGAGTTGAGGGTTTATCTTGGGAGAAAACATGTATGGAGAGAGAGAGAGAGAGTGTTTGTCCTTTACTTTTCACTATTCGAATTACTCTGTGGTAAATTGGTAATATGATCCAACAACTAAAAGATTCTTACCACTGGATATTTGGGCTGTGTTACTATTAAAAAATAAGAAAAATTGGGTTATAAAGTTGGAGGTGAAAGTGAAAGTATTTGAGAGGGGATGCCTTGTATAGTCGGAGGCAATAAAGCAGAAACCTGAGATCTATTGGTACTACTATAGTACTATCACATATGTATAAAACTTTAAACTATTATCAGTATGTCACGTGTATAAAATGTTTTTATTCATTTTTATTTTTTTTGGAGTAACGTTAATTCACAATATTTTCACAACAAATTTTAAATGACAAACTATTATTAGTTCTAACTTAAGACGTTACCACTAAAATTACCTTTTTTTTCCTACCAACTACAGCAAGTAATAACTTACTATTTAGAATTTATTGTGAAAATGTTGTAGATGTAGTATTTTTTTTTTTAGACCTCACAACAAATTTTGAATATCAAGTTGTTACTAGTTCTGACCTAGGAGGAGGTATTTAGTATCAAATGATACCATGTCAGCGGTATCAAAATCCAATAAGTATGAGACATGTTAGTGAAAAATAACTACCTTATTAACAAATGAAAGACATGTGTTAGTGGGTAGTTATATTTATACATATATCTCTCATTTTTTGGGTTTTGATATGGATGACATGATATCATTTGATACAAAATACTTTTTCCTAACGTAAGTCATTACCACTAAAATTACTTTTTTGCTTACTAGTTACAACAAGTAACAATTTGCTATCTAAAATTTGTTGTAAAAATGTTGTAGATGTAGTATTTTTTTTAGATTGTGTGATATTAAATATTAAATGAGGAGTCTTACATTCCTAACATTTTCATAATAAATTTTAGGTGTCAATCTATTATTGGTTTTTATTTGGGTCACCACAGACATCACTTTTTTTTTTTTAATCTACGTATCACTAATAATCTATAACATAAGTTTTGTTGTGAAATTATTATGTCACTAGTATTTCTCATATTAAATTGCCATGTATGAAGTAATATAGTAACTGGGAAGTTCATATATATATATATATAAACATAATTAAAGCCAAAGTTGAGAAAAAAAAAAATTCAATTAGATTCTAAATTGGATTTCAATTGTTGCCTAATTTTGCGTCACATGTCCTATTTAATTTTTTTTTTAAAATTTTTTTTCTAGGTGAGTTAATGCTATGCAAAAGATGAAGAATCTAATATAATTAAATAATCAAAAACTCAATAAAAAAAGAAGAAGAAAGAATAAACTCATGTGTATATATTAAAAAAACTAAAATAAAACAATGAGAGAGAGAGAGAGAGAACTCATCCATGGCTTAAAAAAAGGTATAAATCTTATATCACGTATAATTTAAACCCATATATATATGTGTGTGTGTGTGTGTGTGTAATTATGATTTTTTTTTTTTAATTGTATTGTGCATATACACTAATTATATATTAGTATTGTGCAGGGTCACAATTTGCAGCCCAAGCCCAAGGTGAATGGGTCATGGCCCAATGAGCCCAGTACAATAAATTTGTAGAGAGTGGGTTGAAAAACTAGGAACTAGTGAATTTAATAATGGCCAGTATGGAGTTAAAAGATAATCAAGTAAGAACAGAACACGTAGAACTGGATAAATTCACTGTCTGAGGAGACAATTATGAGTATAAATCTATGTAATTGTTTACAAATACAATTTGGATTGCTACCATCTTTTTTCTCGATCCCCTTCTCATGGGAGATCTCTCACGTTATATAGTTCCTTTCAGATCATCTTGATCCTACACTTGTTAATCATCTAAGTCTTCACTTGAGTGCATGTCCCATCAGACATCCTCTTTGGCTTTTTGTGAGTTGTGGTAGTTGAGACTGCACTGTTTAAGGGGTCTTCTCCACATAAATGCAGTTAGAAAAGTAGCTGCAGTGTATTTAATGCGGTGGCAGCAGCTTTTCCTTTAGATATTTTTGAGTTCCTATCGCTCCTATACGTGCATGAGGCTCATCCTTATCGTTGAAACCTCCTGGAAGGTCACCTAGATTGCCGAAATACAGATTTGATCAGTATTCATCGTATCTGAGAAGGAGTTCCTTCTCGGACTATCTTCCTCCATTCCTTCCTTATGTGACTCTAAACTTGGGGTCTCTCCCAATCATTTACTTCTCCTCAGACACGCCCCACGTCCCCAGATAAGGCCCAAGGTCCAATATACAAATTTGGGCTTTTGCCCCCACATATTGTATAAAAGATATGTCCTAAAAAAAATTGTGAACATTCCAAGCTATGTCTTTTGTAACCTTCTATTGCAATGGAGCGCAACGTGATTTTGTGATTTTGTCAAATTTTACATAAGCAACAATTATAACGATAATACAACAAAAAGATTAACTTAATATGTTTATATATATATATATATATATTAGAACTAAAATAGAACCTTTCAACTTTCAAGTTTAATTTAGAATTTGACCTAAATTTAGGGACAAAACATATACTTTTACTAAAGTAAAATGATGAAGGGTGGTAAAATTGCTTTTAGTGATTTTTTTTTATTAAAAAATTTATTTTAGAAATAATAGACTTAAACTTATGGTGTCCACTTCATGAAATTTACTTTTTATCAATTATAATTAAGGTAATGAACCAATTGGTTTTTTGTGTAAGTAAAATTTAGATTCAAGTCTTTTATGCGAGGACAAGGCCTAGTGCCAGCTTTAGCATATAGACGACAAAGGCATTTGCTTAAGGCCTTCAAATAAAAGAATGCCCCATCTTTTAACTAATATAATATATTTATGTTATATTTTGATTAAGACTTCTTTACCTTTTTACCCAAATTAAGAAAAAAAATTTAAAGCCCCTTTTAATGGCTAATAGAATGCATTGTATATTAAAAAAGCCCCATTATAAACCAGTATGTTTTTATTAAAAAAAGAAGAAGATAAAATTTAAAGGGTTTATAGTATCTAGCCATCATCACGTGGCTCCGATGTGATTGTTACTTTATTTAAAATTTTTTATTATATTTTATTTAAGTTTGATTTTCCAATTTCTAATAATATATATTAATACTTCTAGTAATTTATTTAATATGTATTGTTTAAGTATATTTTCATTAGTTATCCTTTAAAAATAATTTACTTTTTTTATTAGTACTAATTTATTCAGTTATATGAAATAAATTTTTATTTGTACAAGTTTAGAGTATAAAATGACCATATTATTTAGTAAAGTTGCAATCTTGATTTTGATAAATTAGATCTATTGTTCTACACTTTAAATTTTATTTTAGTTCAATAATAAATCATGTGTCATTTATTTATAAATATTTTGTTAATTATAAATGGCTACCAAAAAATATCTATTTAGAAATGAAAAAAAATTAAAAAAAGAAGAAGAAAAGCTAGAAAAACAAATTGAATCTAAAAGGCATCTATAGATAAAATTGTTATTAATATTAAATAAGACACAATAAAAAATTTGAGTGAATAAAAAATACATTAAAAATATTTCAAAGATAATAATGAAATAATGAAAATAGTCTTAATTAAATAAATATTATTTTATTATATTTAAATATAAAAATAAAATAAAGGGTAAATTCCAGATAACTATCCTAAGGTTTGGGGCAATACCAAACACATCCAAGACAATTAAAAAGCAATCATTTTAGTCCTTAACACATAAACACTGTTATCATGCCATTTATTCACTCTTACCAAAACAAAAACTGCACAACTTTTTTTCCATTTCCAAGAATGAATGTTCAGAAAGGTACCCCCTAAGTCATTTATTCCCGCTAGCCTAAATGCATTTTGCAAATGCAAATGCTTTCTAGTTTTAGTCCATTTCAGTCCAGCTATGGGACCCATTGTTTGATAATAAATAAATGCAATTTTATTCCAAACAAACTCAATGAAAATGCAAATGGTCTAGCAAATCACTTGTGATGAATTAGTTGGATATATACAAGATTCTGAAATTCTATATAAATCATAAAGCATACTTCTATTTTATGGGATTACATATGTATATGAGAGAATTAAGGAAATATGTTTTCCTTTGATGAAGTTGTTGTAAACATGTGTACTATATTTCCTTGATAGCAGTAATCTATGAGATGTCCAATTGATTAACTGTGGACTTTGTGTGAGAAGAGGATTCTTCAATCAATCCCATGATATTTGCATAGCCTCTAATATTTGAAATATTTTTGTTACCTGATATATCGACACTCCTAATGTGGGGGTAATCTATGAGATGTCCAATTGATTAGCTGTGGACTTTGTGTGAGAAGAGGATTCTTCAATCAATCCCATGATATTTGCATAACCTTTAATATATGAAATATTTTTGTTAACTGATATATCAACACTCCTAATGTGGGAATTTTCTTTGATCTAGGAATTTTCCTTAACAACAACATCTCTTATATATAGATAGGATAATTCATGATTGTACAACCATGTCAATTGGTTAAATAATGTTATGCATAAGATAATCCACTTCCACATTCCTATGATGAAAACATTGACAACAAAAAAAACTATTTTCACAAAATTAATAAGTAACAAGTATAGACAAGTAAGTTTAAATTTACATTTGCATTCCCATTAAGTTCATAATAAATATTCATTGATAGCATTGTCAAAGTTATATATATCATTAGTTACATTCACAGCATTGTGCCATCTATTTGTTATAAAAGCTTACACTAATAACTATCAGTCTAAGTTAATACATGACATAAAAAGGAAACCAAAAAGGCAAAAACTATCCAAGACCCACTAGGTCCATTGTGTATGTAAGCTGTTCACATTATGTCCACTTTGTTGTGCTTCACTTAACAAAAATTATCTGCACAAAGTTGTCTACTATGCTGTCTATTATGCTGTCAATTTGCTTTGCAGAAAAAGAAGACACACCATCCAAACCAACACTGACAGCCACTAAAACATCAACAAAAATAATTGTCCAAAAATGGCTCCAAATTCCATCAACTTCAAAAGGCAGCATAATCACTTCCACTAGGCTCATCATTAGCCAATGGAGAAAACTCATTCATACCAATAGCAGCACCATTTACACTTTGTTGTGTAGTAGCATCCAAACCATCATCAACAACATTTTCAACAGCATTATTCATCACATTAGCACATGCCCCTACACCAGAGCTTTCCCTAGTCCTTGTTTCCTACAAAATTAAGAGAGAATTAGAAACTCAAATACCAAAACGCATACAACTACAGTTAAAAGAAATAAAATTACCATTTACAACCTTGGTACCCCTTATACTGCCAATAGTTGAATCTCTTTGACAGGTGCGTTTGTTATGACCAAACCTTTTACAAGTTTGACATTTTATAGTATTTGAAACCTATTGGTTGCTCTCTTGGCTCTTTCCTCCTATTTTTCCTTGGTCAACCAGGCAACCTATGAAGGATAGGAGGCTCCACTTTTTCATCAGCATTAATATCATTCAAATCAGGTAAGGGATGAATGATTTCACCATATGCTTTCAGGTAGGTGAACCTTGTCAAGTATTCATCACAATAAGTTTCTACATTTGCCCTTTTATGCACAAAAATGCTATTGCATGCTTGCATGATGGCCCACTTATCTTCCAATAACCATAAGCACATGTCTACACAATCAAATTCACTATAAATGTAGTAAAACCATCAACAACCTGGTACTCATCATCACCAGTTGCTATTACCTTGCAGAATGTCGAATCTTGTTGGATCAAGTACAATGTTTTCTTTATCTTAGGAGTGACCAAAGAATCTAATGTATTGGCCTTCTCAAACCTTTTATTTAGTCTTCCCTTAATCTTGATCTGAATTCCATCTAACATGGTAAAAATTGGTTTAGCTCTAAGGTCTCCAACGCATTGATTAAATTATTCTGTCATGTTATTAGTTACATGGTTGATCTTAATTCTTGGATCATATGCATGTCTAGCCCACATTTACTTGGGCTTGCTCATCAACCAATCATAGGTTGCCTTATTGTTCACTCTTATACGTTGCATAGTGTTGTTAAACAAAAACTCATTATACGCTTTTGCAGCAGCCCAAAAATTTATCTTAAGCATGAGGCCTGAAAATTTAACCTTGAAATTACTATATATGTGCCTACAACATAGCCTATGACTTGCTCTAGGGAAGACTTGAGCTACTGCATTAGTTAAACCCTAAGAAACCATAATGACAAAGAAATGATTAACAACTTAACTTTGAAAAATACAATTCTTAAAAATAGAATATGTTCATAGAACAAACATACAATGTATATCTAAAAATACTAACTCTTAAAAAATAAAATAGCTTTACAAAATAACATCTAATTAGATTACCATGTGGCAAATGCTAGCATTAAACTATGATAGACTAAACAAAGGAAAAAAAAATAAAGACTATATCAAATTAGATCAAAATTATCAATGTTCAAATCACTATATAAAATAAAGACTATACCAAATAAACACTTCTAGCATATTTGATGGATTTGACATCCTCAAATAGAAAAAAAAAAAGAAAGAAAAGAAATAATAATAACTTAGGGATTTAAAAAATTGACACATTAAATTAAAGTATTAAAATAATCAATCTACATACCTTTTGCTGATTAGACATAATACAAAGTTGCTTATCAATCATGCTAACCAATGCAGCATCTAAACGATGCAAGAAAAATAGCCAACTATCCTTGCATTCAACCTCTACAATGGCAATTGCAACTGGAAATAAGCCATTATTGCCATCAAATAATCAAGAGAAATGGCAGCAAGTAGAACACCCACAAATGGCCCCTTGAGGTGGCAATCATCAATTCCTAAAAATGGCCTACAACCATTGATAAAGCCTTTCTTCATAGCATCAAAGCATAAAAAGAACCTCTTCAAGGTAGGATTCATTGCAATGTCAGGTCTCTCATACTAAATCTTTGCTATACTGCCAGGGTTGGTTTCCAAGACCACATTAGCATATGCTAGTATTTTCTTATAAGACCTAGCATGGTTGCCATAATCCTCTTCTCTAGCTTTTCTCTTTGCTCGATATAACCTCCTTACTTGAACTCCAAACTACTTAAACAGATCTTGTTGCATGCTAGAATACCTCAAGTCAGGGTCTACATAAAGTTTGCTCCTTACTTTCCTAGCAATCCAAGTGGAGGTTGCATTTGAATTTTTGGAGGTCCTAATACATGTGTGTTGTGAAACATAGGTTTTGATCCTAAATGTAATCTCATCGAGTGTTATAGTAGCATGAATCCGCCATGGACATCTATCACTGCCACAATGTGCAGTCACTCTAGCTTTATCATTCTTCACCCTAGCAAGTTCAAATCCTTCTTGAATTGCAAAATCCCTTAACGCTTCCCTAAACTCATTCACATTAGTAAATACCATGCCATTTTCTAGCCTTATTGAACCTTCTTCTACAATGACCCTTCTTCCTTGAATAGCCCTATCCACATGAATTTGCTCTATGTCAACATCAGAATTAGGCCCATCCTCATGAACTTCTTCAGAGCCATAGTCTGAGAGGCCATCATCCTCACCTTCAGAATTTTTCTCAACCACAGACCCATCTACTTCATACTTACTATCACTGTCAATTTCTTCTTCACTTTTGATTGCCACTCTTCATCAGAAGCATTAATATGTAATTCTTCTTCAAGATATTCAAAATCTACACCCATAGGAGCAAGATATCAAAATCCTTAGGAACACTAGCCAATGCCAATAGCATTTCATTAGTAACATCTTTCCCCTTAACGGCATTAATGTCATGGCTAAAATTCATAGCAGCCCCAGCCAAAAGATCATTGCCAAAAAAGTCACTAAAATCAGGATCTTCAGATAAAGAAGTCATACCAATTATAGCTTGTTCTTGACTGGGTTGAGAAGTAGTGCATTGAGGATCATTAAGCGAAAATGAAACATGAATGTGAATTTTACGACACCCTTCATCTTCATATGCATCAAACATATGTAGCATATCAATATCATTATTCACATTCATGGTGTCCATTGAATTAGTATTTCACACTTGATGTTGATGTTTGCCCTTATGTTTGCAGGCAAGTCCACAAGTGCAGTCTCTAATACATCTTGACACATATCCATATATAAATATCGATTCCTATCAACATCGTGAATGATCGATGTTGTTGGACCATGATGGACAAGCAAAGAATTCAAAGTTGGTGTTGCTGCCATTGATATCTATAAAACAAAGTTTGAAAAAAAAAAAAAAATCAGCAACTAAGATACAAAGTGGCCTTGAACACGCTGGGTTTCTTGGCATAAATTAAACTTAAAAAGGAAAAAAAAGAAAACAATAAAAGACTCTACAACTGTTACGTGCATAGCATTTAGATATTTTGCATAATTTGGGATCGTTATAATTTGTTGCATGATATTAGGATTTATTGCATTTGTATTTGCATTTTAGTAGGATAAGGGAATATGTTAGTTAGTTGATTGTATTTATTGAGGATATTTCAGAATCAAATTTATTGACCATTAATCAAGCACACGTGAATCAAACATAAATCAAGCAACTACACCAAGCCTAGCAGCCAAAGTCAAATATGTGCTAGATAAAAGAAATACTTAAATGATATCATTTAGAATATCATTTCATCTAAATGGTATTCATGATGAATAAACTTTGATTCCAAAATATCCTCAATAGGATTGTAATGGCTAGTGGAGATCTTTGATTTTTTATTAAGATAAATTGTTCCTAAAATGCAAGTGTTATCTTGTACAAAAGTAGTAGTAGTTTATTGGAATAAAATCATTAGAAAAACCATTTATATAAAAAAATCTGTTAAGGTCAAGAATTCCTTAGTTGATCCTAATTTCTTTTTAGTGTTTATCCTTTAATTTCCATAAAGATCAAGTTCTTTACATACCAAAAACTATAACTTAGAGAAAAAATAATAATAATAAAAAAAATCCAAGATTACATGCCAGAAGAGTCGAAATTACTAAGCAAAAGAGCCAAGTTGCTAAAAGAAGAACCTACAAAAGAAACCAGAAAAAAAACTAAATCAACTATTTTTCAAGTAATAAATACTTCTTCCATTACAAGAAGTTTAGCTATATTTTGATACCAAGAACTAATTTGTACCTTTCTTCAGATTAAAACTTGAATAGAAGCCCTCTTTGTCTTTGCTCAATCTAAATTTTTTTTTGAGTGAGAGTTGAAATTCTAACTCTAATGAAGTCTATAAAGAGCCATTGAACCAATTGACTTGGGTTACTTTCTTCTAGTTTATATTAAGAGCCCTTTGTTGCTCTCGGGAAGAGCAAAAATGATGAAAACATGTTGGACTCAAATGTGATGACTTTGGCCTAGCAGGAACAGATGGTGTGGGGTACATTTTCTAAACTTTTTTCCTTGGAAATGAAAAAAAAAAAATGCAAATTTTGTTTTGTGTAATGAACAAACGGCTTGTAACGGTGTTTGTCTTCTAGGACTAAAATGGTTGCTTTATAATTTTCTTGGACGTGTTTGGTATTATCCCAAACCTCAGGGTAGTTTTCTGGAATTTACTCTAAAATAAAATAAAAAGGCCCACCGCATGTACAATCTACACACGCTCTATCTCTCTCTTGTCCTTTTCAATAGGGATGACAATTTTTGCTCGACCCGTGGGTACCCGGCCTGGCCCGACTCTAATGGGCCGGGTTTTACCGGATCCGATCAGGAATAGGGTCGGGTATGAGTTTTTAAAAAAAAACTCTAAGCGGGTTCGGGCTGGGTCAGGGTTTTATAAAAAAATCCGAAACTCGACCCGAAACCGGGCCTGGATAAAACCTAGTTTCCCTGAAATTACAAAAATACCTCCTATATATATAGCTATAATCTAACCCTAAATCCCTCATTTCTTCAACAGCAACTCACGCCTCCCTCAGTCCCTCCTCACCTTCACTCCCTCATTTCAGCTCACTCACTCTCAGTCACTGCCTCATGCCTCGTCTCTCCACCACCATTGAAATCAACTTAACAACAAATCCAAATGAACTCCTACTGAGTCAATTAAACCCACCACTCTGAAATCAGCCGAAATGGGTTTCGGTTAGATCGGTCGAACCGTTTGTGTGTGTGAGAGAGAGAGAGAGAGAGAGAGAGAGAGAGAGAGAGAATCATTGATGAAGATTGAGTCTAGATGGCGGTACATGGTAGTGGCAAGCGGCGGTCACAATTAATGGGTGTTAACCGATAGAGAGCTTGAAATGTGAAATGGAGGGAAGAGAAAGAAAAGCTGGCCATGGAGTGAAGAGAAAGAAAAGTCTGGCCATGGAGTTCCAATTTTGAACAGTGGGGAACAACGAGTTACAAGTTGCGAAGAGAAAGAAAAGTGGGGAACGGTGGTGAACGGCGAGTTGTGAAGCATGAAAGTCTGGCCAAGGAGTTTTGAGTTTGAGGTTGAGAGAGAGAAAGAGTTTTGAAAAAAAAAAAATTAACTAAAATCGGTAGAAGAATTCTAAATTAAAGGGTTTGTATTCGGTAGAGAGAGGGCTCGGCTGGGTTGTAGTGTTTCTGAGTTTATATTGTTCTGGATTGTAGTGTTTGGTTGCCCAGAACATTCAAGAAATGCTGAGGAATATTTTTTAATTTTTTTTTTTGGTTGGGCCACGGATGGGCCCAAATTTGGTAGGGTTTAATGGGGCCCGATTAGGGCTGGTCCGGGCCCCGAAAAAAAACCGGCTTAGTAAATGGGCCGAGTCCGGGCCGCGGGTCTGGGCCCGCGGGACGGGTCCAGGTATGGAAAAGCCCGGCCCGAACCTGACCCGTTGCCATTCCTACTTTTCAGTGGTAAGGCAATGGTAAATACAAAATCTCAAGCAATAAAAGAAAATCTCTCTCTCTCTCTCTCTCTTACTTTTTTTCTCCCTTAAAAGTGAATAAAGAATTAAACGATATTGGTCTTATTCTTAGGTTACCTAATATGTAAATGTCTCCTCCCACTATTTCATTTCATTGATTGATATATGATTATTAATTTCTATCATATATTTAAGTGACATGGTAGTGCGAAACAATGACAATATGGTGAGGGAGATTTTTATTTTTTTTATCAGTTTTCTTTTCGGTGTGTTCAATTATTAACTAGAAAAAAATGCAATATATATTTGTTAACTTTGCCTAAAATTTATTTTAGTCTTTTAAATATGAAATTGGTCCTTTTAAATTGGTAACTTTGCCCAAAAATAATTTTAGTCATTTAACTTTGAAGTTAGTCATTTTAACACCCCCCTCTTAATCCTATAACTTTGCTCAAAAATCATTTTATTTCTTAAAGTTTGGAGTTGGTAATATTATTTTGGTAACTTTGCTAACTCAGTCAATCATTCCTTTCGTTCATCACCGTTAAGAGTGCTCTCTTAAGTTAGTCAAAATGATGTTGTATAGGTGTGTATTAAGAATTTAAGAATTAAAATATTATTAAAACAATAATTTATTAATTTAACGAAAAAAAAAAAAAAATCAGAACAATGTTTCAAACTTAAGTGCTTATAAGCTGACAGTTGTACCCTGACCTTAAGTGCTTCAAAAGAAGATTTTTTTTTTCCTCACTCTCTCTGTTGTATAAGATCAATGTTAGGACTACAATTTTTGCCACAATTTGCTCACGTGGCAAGTCATGAGTGGTGGATTTGCCACATAAGTAAGTTGTGGTCCTAGGATTTTTTGTTATATAATAATAGTAATATTATACTTCCGAGCAATGTTAACTGTAACAAATTTCACAATTTAAGTTGACAAGTTTTTATTGACTCAAAGGTTTTGAATTTTGGATAGTTATAAAACCGAAAAAGAGAAAAATTTAAGGTTTTTGAGTTTAGAGAGAGGTGAACCATGGTTTGTCATTTAATTTTTTAATAAATCAAAAAAATGTTATATATAATAATTTTCCATAGCTTACCAACAAAAGAGATTTGCCACTCAAACACATGCAAAACAGTCTAGGGGGCTTAGAGGCAAAACTATGGCATCAAAAACTTGCCACAATTATCTGCTATGTGATTGATTGTGAGTGGTGGAAAAAAAAAAATATATTCATGTGAAAGTGATAAACAATAAGCCAAGTCATTGCTACATGAAATAATTGTGAAAAAAGTATGGAAAAATTTGTAGTACTATAATGATAATATATATATATATATATATATATATGAGTTGGGTTCAAGCTACACCTGGTGTAACCTTAAGTGATGTTATTCCACTCAATATTTTTTTAATTGGATGCAAATATTGACAAATCCACCGTTAGATTACACTATCTTCATATATTCTCAATGCCTACAAAATTTCAAGGTGACCAAAGATTAATAGCCATGTCATTAATCAATTGTTAAAATTCAAGTTTTTGTAGTTTAAAATAATGTATAAAAGATGAGTTTATGGATCAAATGATAAATAACATTTGATTGATATGAAAATTGGCATGAATGTTAAGAACATATAGAACATGTAATTCAACGGTTAGATTTTCAAAAGATTAATTCAATAACAAGTTATTGGGTGGTGTAACATTGCTTAGAATTACACTAGGTGTAACTTGAACTTAGCTCTCTCTTTCCCTCTCTCTCTCTCTCTCTGTCTATATATATATATATATATATATATACACATTACTTCCAACATATATTATACTGTGCTTCCGTCTCTTCCCTTCAGCTGTGCGTCCCCTTCCCCCTTTATGGTATCTAAGCCATTCTTTTCTGGTCGGTGATAGTGTTGTCGTGTCTTCGTATCTTGTCTGTGTCTACCCGAACCTTTGGTGCTCCGTTGTTGTGTCCCCTTCTTACCATCGTTGGCGCCACCCTAGGTGTAAAGTGAATTCCCAGAACCTGACTGTAAGGCCCGTTTGAGCCAAGAGAGGGCGTGTAAGGCATGTGTGTGGTATAGGGTTACTTAGGGTATGTGTTACGAAATGCAACGGTTGTGAGAAAAACATGATAACTGAGTGTTAAAACTAGGATAGTATGGATAAGTTGTGGAGATCCAACTCCTCTATCAGCTCCAGGACTGGTTGTCCTCCTGATCTTGTAAATGAAGAAGATCACACTATTGAAGATAATGAGCTTCCTGATTTCCGAAAATGGAACATTCCCAAAGTTGATACTAAAACTATTTATAAAACTAGTTGGGTTGAAACTACTTTTCATACCGTTTACAAAGTGAGAACTGTTGAACAAATATTTTCTATTTCAAAAACTCATGAAAAATGTTGCTTGTTTTCTAAAATGAATATTAATGATTTCCTTGCTAAAAAACAAAGTTATTTGCATATTGGAATGGTTCAAGTTGCTATTAAACCGCTCACCCGAAAGGGTATCAATGCTTCTGTTCTCATGTGTTTACGAGATACTAGATTTAAACACTTTAAAGATAGCATTGTTGGTATGATTACTGCTTCCTTGTATGATGGTCCTATTTATTTCAATTGTTATCCTGATCTTACTCTTGCTTTAGATGATCCTAATATTATTAAAGCTTTGACTTTGAATATTGCTTCATCTGGTTATATCATGGACGAAGGTAGCAAACCTTTTGCTTTGATTTACCGCATTTATTACAGGTTGTTGGGTACTCAGTTAAATCCTGGTTGTTTAAATAATAGAGAACCTTCTGGTAAGACCATGTTAATTCAATGTTCAACTCCTGATGCTAAAGTTCAAGTTCCAAAAATGATTCAATGGCAAGATGTCAAGCTTCCCATTGAATGGTTGTTGGAACAAGAATCCCCTGTTGCTAAACTTGTTTTTGATGAGCTAGATCTCACAAATATTCAACAATATCTTGATGGTACTGTTAAAATAAGTTTTCAAAATATTCAACCTTTGAGGATCAACGAAGGAAGACATTCCTTTGCTGGGTCTGAAAGTATTTCCAAAAGAGATCAAGATCTCAATGAATTTTTACAAAAGAGTTTTGAAAAACCCACTGATTTAAAATTAAAAGGTGTTTCAAGTGATAAATCTCAAATCAGTGCTGTTTTCTATTTTGCTAAAGCTGAACCTTCTTCTCCATATGACAGATCTGCTAATGACGAAGAAGATGATGCTAAATCTATTTGTCCATCTGATTCTGATTTTCCCCCTATTGAAAATCCTGTTAACCAATTGAGAGTTTTGACTGTTTTAAATGAATACTTTGAAATTGATATGGTTTCATTATTCAATGAATTTATGCTTTCAAAAAACAGACCAAAAAGAAAATATTTCCAAAACAATTTTGCTCAGTTTGAAAAAGACCGTGTTAAAAGAAAATGGAAAGAAAAAATGCATCAATTGAAAAAACATATTTTGTTCTTTGATTTCCTTGAAAATTATTATGTTTCAAAAGATGAAGTTTCAAAAACTCATTTGAATGTGATAAAGAAATCAAATTTTGTTAAAAGTGACAAAACTATTGTTAGGTCTAGTCATCCACCTCTTGAGACTATTTTGATAACTACTGGCAACATTGATGTTAAAGCTTCTCCTTTTAAAATTGCTAATGATCAAACCCCTATTATTAGTCTTATTGAACAAAACAATTTTGCTAATGAGTCTTTGCATGTTATTGGTCAACAGCTTGACTGTATTGAAGAAAAAATTGTAGAAAAAACTGTTTCTGTTGAAAAACCTATTTCTGTTAAAACTGAGAAACCTTTGATTAATTTACCCAGCTATGATAACAAATTCAAGTTTAAAACTTCCCAATCCAAAACTCTTGACATTGTTGAAAAAATGCTTGCTGATTTAAAAGTTAAAACTGATAGTACTTCTACAAGTACTCATGCTGCTTGCACTGTTTCAAGAAATGAAAAAGAAATTGTTTCCGATGAAAATACAGATTATGATATTGTTTCTTCTGTTTCTGCTAAAAAGGTTTTTGATAATGATTTCCCAGAAATTAAAAGCTTTGTTGGAAGTTCTTCCAAACCCATGTTTCTTACAAAAAATTGGTATTCAAAACCTACTCCTCCTGATATGCAGTTTGAAGAAAGACCTTTTCAAACTCAGTTTTCTGTATCTGCCGATAAAATTTATGAATGGAATATTGATGGGTTTTCTGAATAAGAAATTATTAATAAAATGGGTCACATGTCTATGGTTGGAATTGCTTACCAAAATAATCATGATTTTGATCAACCTGAAATTGTTGATTTGCTTGCTACTGGTTTTTCTGGTACTCTTCGTGGATGGTGGGATTCATATCTCACAGAAGAATCCAGAGAATCTATTAAACATGCTGTGAAAAAAAATGATGAAGGTTTGCCTATTTTTGATGATCGTATTGGTCGAGGTATTCCTGATGGTGTTAATATCTTGATTTATACTATTATCCAACATTTTGTTGGTACTCCATATAATGTTTCATCTTGAATTTCTGATTTGCTAAATAATTTGAGATGTCTTACTATGTCTGATTACAGATAGTATTAAGATGTTTTCCTTTCCAGAGTAATGCAACGGAAGAACTGTTTCAAGCCTTATTGGAAAGAAAAGTTTATTGACGGTCTGCCTCCTATCTTTGCTCATAAGGTAAAACAAGAATTAATTGGTAAAAATGATTCCATTGATTCTGATAATTTAAATTATGGTGATATTTTAAGCACTATTAAAAAACTTGGTATTAATATGTGCAATGATGAAAAATTGTTAAAACACCAATTAACAAATAAAAGAAAAGCTAAATATGAAATGGGTAATTTTTGTGAACAATATGGTTTGCCCCCAATTGCTCCTTCTTGGCAAAAGGGTAAAAAACATGATAAAGGTCACAAAAATTATAAAAAACACAAAACTAATTTTAATGATTTTTATGCTAAAAAGAAAAATGTTTCTAAAAAATATGTTAACAAAAAATCTGGAAAAGGTAAATGTTTCAACTGTGAAAAACCTGGTCATTTCAGTAAAGATTGTAAACAAAAACCTGGTAAACTAAAAAATAAGTTTAACATGTTAAACACTGGCGATAATGATCAAGAAGAATTATTCAGAATCCTTGAATCAAACAATTCATCTGATTCTTTGGAAGATGATTTTTCTTTAACTGATTCTTGTTATCATTCTGCTGATGATTCTTCTGATTCTCCTAATATTAAACTTGGTTGTAGAGATTCCTGTTGCAATGTTGTTAAATCTGTTAATACTCTCACTAAAAGTGAAGAAAATGAGAGTTTGTTGGTTAAATTGATAAGTCAAAATAAAAACCCTGATTTACAAAAAGAATATTTGGATAAGCTTAAGAAAAACTTGTTAAAGGAAGAAACTGGTAAAAAACTTAAATCAACTATAAGTTTTGAAGAAACTTTGGAAAGATTTAATAAAAAGAAATCCAAAGATTTAACTGTTAATGATCTTCAACATGAAATTAATATTGTTAAACAAGAGATAAGTGAATTAAAAAATGAGTTTAAAAATATGAAAATTGATAACCATAATCTTAAACAAGAATTGTTGATGTTAAAAATTGATCAAAATAAGTCTGATAATGAACAAGATAAGCATATAGATGGAGATGAATCCAGTCAACAGACTCTTCTTTCTGATAAAGGTAATATTGTTGATAATTCTCAACTTGCTCTTGTTAATAACATACTACCTCCAAAATGGTTCACAAAAGTTAAAATTGTTATTTATCATGATTATCATTTCACTGTTATTGCTATGATTGATTCTGTTGCGGATAAGAATTGTATCCAAGAAGGATTGATTCCTCCCAAATATTTTGAAAAATCAACTGAAAGATTGGTTTCTGCTAATGGTTCTCAAATGAAGATTAAATATGAACTAAATGATGCTCATATTTGTCATGATAATGTCTGTTTCAAGATTCCTTCTGTTTTTGTCAAAAACATGACTGATAAAGTGATTCTTGGTTTGCCATTTATAAATGCTTTGTATCCCTTTCTTGTTGAACATGATGAAATTACTACTGATCCTTTTAGACAAAAAGTAAAGTTCAAATTTGCTTCAAAGCTTGAAATTGATATTAATAATGCTTTAGATCTATCTTATGATTTTCCTATTGATAAACCTGTTCATGAATCATGGATGAGTTTGTACTTCACAGACAATTTTCAAGGTAATGCTAGTAGTGCCAAATTGTCAACTATTTTGAATCACCCTAATATTCTTAATGATTCTTTGCAGGAGTCAGGCAATGATGCGTGGATAAATACCACTAATAAGTGGGATAATAATAATATTTGTATTTATACCACTAGTAAGTGGATTATTATGGCTCTGATACCATAAGGGGAAGGGAACGCACATCTGAAGGGAAGAGACGGAAGCACAGTATAATATATGTTGAAAGTAATGTAAGCACAAGTTAGAACAATAATAAGGCGGTAGAACCAGCCAAGCAGTATATATATCAAAATAATTTAAAGTAAATGAAAGCAATTTATATATATATATATATATATATATATATATATATATAGAGAGAGAGAGAGAGAGAGAGAGAGAGAGAGAGAGAGAGAGAGAGAGGTTTAAGTTACACCTGGTGTAACTCTAAAAAGTTACACATTTTCTAAACTATTGGATTTAAGTAGATCCAACGGTAAAAAAAATGCACTCATTAATGTTAATATTCTGATAAAAATCTCATTTATTATCCTTATTAATAACATTCTATACTTATCTCTAATGTCAAAAATAGGTATATTTTTCTCTCTGCTCTCTCTTTCTCATCCACTACACGCTTCTCTACCCTCCATTGCTCTTTCACCTCTATTTTCATAAAGTTCCACCTACACAGCTACATATAATTAGATAAACAAAATCTGAGACAACAAAATCTAGTGACAACTACTGATTCATTAGAACCGAAGTATGTAGCAATTATTTTGATACATTATCATGTGAAATGGTACGGAGGATAGAGAAGCATCACTCCAGGCCTAGTGCACAACAAGAATCAAAGTTATAGTTAGGATAAAAAGTGATCCGTATTCCTTTGCAAGGAGATTGGATATTGATACTTTGATACTTCGATCCGATACGTGTTTTAGATTCATTCGCTCGATAAAGACTTAAAGAATCGACCATAGTAAAAAGCAAATTAGCGAAAGAGAGAAGGACAATATTCCTCTTATATATATATATAAACTGTCTTTTTTATATGTTTCTTTGAGGTTGATAGAAAAGAGGCTTGGTGGTTGATATTTTATAGTGTTATTTCTAATTAGTCTGAAACAATTTTGCAACCTTTCTCATTCTCATGGAATGTCACTCTAGGCCTGGAGTGATGCTTCTCGTGACATGATATTTTGGCTTTGAATACAAACAAAATGTTATGATAATCGTTTGCACGCAGGCTCAGTTGACTGACTCAAGCATTGCAATTTGCAAAAATCAAACATTAATTGTTTGCTTTTGATATATCACGCATAAAATCACACCCCGAAGCAAAAACTCAACAATAATGTGAAAAAATAAAAATAAAATAACCCCATATAATTTTTCTTGTTTCACTACAAAATTTGAGAACATCACACTATATATCCTCGTTATATTTTTGCATCTCTTTTTCTTGCTACTGTTGTAAAACTTACATAGATGATGTTAAGAAATTTATTGCTAATTATAAGCACCATGCAACTCTTGGGTACGTAGATAACGTTTTGTTATGTAGATGATGATGCTTAAGTAAACTGTTCTTTGGTAATAGATGATGACTCTGGAAGATGACAAACCGGAGACTAGTACCAAACCTGCTGAGGCTGCAGCTGAAGATGCTGGGAAGAAGCCGATGACTTGAGCTTAGGGTGTCACGGCCACTTCATCAGTTTCTCTGTGTGCTTAATTGTCTTTAATTTCAATGTTTTCATGCAGCTGTGTATGGCACTTTGATAGTGCATGCATGTGAAATATGAATAGTTCTGATGTAATGGTGGTCGTAGTGAAGACCCTTTCAAGTGCGCCATAGGCGTTGGTGTGTCCTAGTTTTTTTCTGCATTAAATAAACATGTTATTTCAGCACAAAGAAATGTTTATGTTTTAAGTATGTGACGTTTTGCTCCTGATATAGAAATTCATCTAAAAAAAAAAAAGGTTGATATTTGATACACACGTATTAATGCACACAATTATTTGCATATGCGAAATTTGCACTGAAATAGTAAAGTCACGATTTCAATTCAAATTTTGTACATATAAATTTACGTGTGTATAATTATGTGAAAGAGTACATGTGTAACAATAATTACCCCCAAAAATAATTTCTGATAAAAAAATGTGTTATGCACTTATGCAACATACATATACTAATTTTTTCAGAGAAAAATTTACTTTTTTTTTTCTCACAAATTTATTTTATTGGGATCCACCATAGCTAAAAAATACATCATATTTGTGAAAAAGTCAGTGACATATTTAATGTTTGTTTAGGTATCTCATAATATTCAGTAACTTATTTCCATAGTATTTATTAAAAAAATATAATTTTTGATAATTTTCATGTTAAATGTGTGACAAAAGTTAAGTGTCTGTTTGAGAACAATTTATCTACTTTTTTGTTAAAAGTATTGTAGATAAAAGTAAAAATTTAAATAAAATAAGTTGATTGTTTTTTTTTTTTTTAAATAAATTTTTTTTTGGTAGTATTCATGGGATGAACTGAATTTTTCAGCTTATCTCCACTTTTAGCTTATTTTTGCTACTATTCATGTGTTTTATTACACTATTCAGCTAATTTTTACTTTTATCTATAGTAGTTTCAATAAAAAAGTTTTCAGTTTTAACTAAATAAGTTGTTCTCAAAAGGACACTTAGTGTGTGTTTGGTACCGATTAAAAAGCCAGTTTTTTTTTACTATTTAACTAATTTTTGCTATTATTTATAAGTCTCACTGCACTTTTTGGTACTATTCACATGTTCCACTGTACTATTTCAGCTAACTTTTACCTTTATCTACAATATTTTTAGGAAAAAATTTTTAGTTTCAGCTAAATAAGTTATTCTCAAATAAATCCTTAATGTGTTGATGTGTAACTCTTAAAACCCAGAAATCCAAACATAATGGATAATAAAGAATTGTGCTAACTAGGGCTGTAAACGAGCTGAGCTTTGTCGAGTAGTGAATGTTCAAGCTCGGCTCGACAGCAAAAGTAGAATGTTCAAGCTTAGCTTGGACTTGATACAAGCCTATAAATAATGTTCAAGCTTGACCTCATTATAAAGTATAAAAGCTTGAGCTTGGCTCGGCTTGGCTTGATTCATTAGTCAAGCCAAGCTCGAGCTCAATATCAAGCCCAAACTCAAGCTCAATATCATGTTTTTGAGCTTGAGATCCAACACAAGTATATTATCAAGCCTATATTAAGTTTATTATCTAGCCTATTTGGTTTAGATGAGTGGTCTCAACTTATAATTAATTAAAGTCTTAGAAGGATATGAGTTTACTTGTCAAGTTTATATCAATTTTATTACTAAACTCATAAATAAGCCTAGGCTCAACTCACTTTGTTACTTTTGTATCGAGCTTGTTCACAAGCTTGTTCATGAACAATATTTTTTACTCAAGCTTGGCTCATTTAATAAACAAGCCTAAAACTAAAGCTTAAACTTGGCTTATTTATAAACAAACAAACATGAACGATTTTTTTATTAAGCCAAGTCCAAACTGTTTATGAACGGCTTGGTTCATTTATAGCCCTAGTGCTAACTATGGTTGTTTATAATAGGAAATTTTTTTCGATTTTCATGTAGGCCGACATTGGCCCAAATCAAGCTCTGAATGGGCTGAGCTAGTGTTTTTTAATGGGCTATTGGCGAAGCCTAAATTTAGAGTCCGCATATAATGTTATTTATCTCCCTAGCAAGGACTTGAGAAATCCCCTAGCCTACCTACACCTAATTCTTAATTTTTCTATTTTTGCTTGCAAAAATTCCTGAATCTGTTGAAACAAATAACTGCCTAAAATTCAGAAAAACTAATTAATGTCTTAGTTTCAGAAAATCTAATTAATGTCTTAGTATGATGATAAGAAGTAATTATCAAGAATGGACATAATTGGTTGAAACTATCTTTAAAAATAATAACAATAATAATAATAGCCCAAGATTTCCAGACTTGCTTTGTAATGCATTTGTAAGGTTCTTTTTCTGTTTTGGCGCAAGAAGGTTCTTTGACAGGGTCGAAAATGCTTAAGACAAGCTAGTGATGGTTAAACTTCTTTGTGATTGCGCGAATGTTCATTACGCTATTGTGACATGACTTAGTAACATCACATTGAATTTAAACAATTAAATATATTTGATGTGTAGGGTTAAAATTGTGATTAGATCACAGTGTTTTCAAGACAATCCACTTATTTTAAAATTTCTAGTGGGAGAGAGATTCAAGGGTTGATTCTCACGGCCTCCATTGCCGGTTTATAGTAATGTGATTAGGCACCTCGCCTTGGCGTATATGCCTTGCTCCCTTCGGAGGGTGTTTAATTCATGGTACTATAGATTAAACTTCTTAATGATAGATGAAGTGTGTTTTTACATTGAGAACGACCACGCTTCCGTAGAATTACTTGGTGACTCACATAGATTGTAGGCAATGGTATACACTAGACTAAGTTTAATGTTAACCTCCCTACGGAGCTATGTCATTATTACTTAGAGGCTAAAGGAAAAGCGACAAATTATTTTTGTTTGGTAAGAGTTAACATGATAGCATTAATAATGAGAATAATTCTCGCCTGATCATAGTGATTGGAATGACCTCGCTTCCGAGGAATATTAATTGCGTGATTAGGTTGTTGTTGCAGCTAGTATAGTATGGTTTTCGGGTTCTATATTATATGGTTTTGGATGCAAAATATAATGTCCTGGTATTTAAGATCATGGTCTCAAAATAAAGTTGTCATAAATTTTTGTTCTCTTACTACTATTTTAATTGAATCACATTAACTAAGAAACAATTTTGGACATGGTACTTAAAGGAGCTGAAATACATAAATATGTTTTGATTCAGCATTGTCATAATTTCCTATAAATGATGCTTTATGGAAGATAGCTTATGATGTGATCATAGTCTCCATTGAAATGCTGATATGCTACATTGACTTCTATGTCAATAGTGCTACAGCATAAGATGCAAGAGTTAGTACTAGACTTAGACTTTATATTAAGTCTAAATGAGATGTTTGGTATGAATCATATTGAGTGCTAAGAAAGGTTTAAGGAGTTCCAATTCTATATCATTTTACGAAAATGTTTTAATTTTAAAATGAATTGGAATTCTCGGATGTAGAGATTAAATGTTAATCTCATTTGGATATGATCCACAAGTCCTTGTTAGAATCATTTGATCAATTCAGATTGTTTTGAAAATAAATTCTTTTTATATTATCTAAATTGATGAGTGAGTTCTACGTAATGGAAGACATCCTAAAAGCTAAGGCTAGGATCAATATGATTTAATTCGAATTCTTAGCCTGAACCGAAAGGTAAGGGTGGTAAGAAGAGGAATTATAATACCAAACAGTTGGACAAGGTAGTTGCCTTAGTAGTCATCAAAAAGAAATTAGACTCAAAAGTATGACCAAAAGGAAAGTGTTTTCGTTTTGGTAAAGCTAAGCATTGTCCATGATTGTTTCCTAGCTGAAAATTTATATATTTTACTTTTTGAAGAGAAAGTTTCCATCCTTTGTAATTGTATGTTTTGGCACTTATGTCTAGATTTTATTAATCTAAATGGTATTCCAGATTGGTGAAAGATGGGCTTTTATAACCATTATTTTATTATATTTTTAATCTATGAATTCTATTTAGAGGATAATAAGATCTAGGGTTCCTTTTATAAAGGAATGAAGTTCCAATGACTTCTAAGTCGGTGCATACATAAAGGAGGAATAGGGATCTTTTAAAGGTAGATTGTTCTAGAAGAAAAATGTCAGAATTTGTTGTAGGACAACTATAAAATACATTTAGAAATGAGATGGTTGTATTAGATACACCACAAGACATTATTCTATATATATAGCTAGTACACTGGTACAGTATCATAGTGGGAGGATTATTGATTACCAAATAAATTATACTTTTGGGTAAAACTTTTGAAGTCATTCCACAAGGATATGAATTTAATCCTCAGTCCTACGTAGAGGCAATAGATGATATGAATATGGATTACTAGATTAAGGTTATGTGAATAGAATTAGATTCTATTTAAAGTCTAGAACTTGTAAAGGCGTCTAATGGCATTAAGCTTATTGTTCTCAAATAGGTCTATAAGAAAATGAGATTGATAGATTTGAAGGTGTAAATCTTCAAAGTCAAGACTAGTGGCGAAAAGATTTATTCAGAAAGAAATGGTTTGACTATGGAAAGATTTTTTCACCAATAGTTAAGTTTGACTCTATCTAGATTCTCTTATTCATTATATTCATTTTGGATGAAATAAGGTAATGGATAACAATAAAGCTTCTTTTAGTAGCAATATTGAGGAAGACATCTATATGATGTAACTAGAATTGTACATAGCAAAGAACCAGTAGTATTTAGTATGTAAGTTGCTTAATTCCATTTATGGACTAAAGCAAGCATATGAACCATAAAATATCATCTTTGATCAAGCAATCAAATTGTTTGATTTTGATCAAGTATTAAAAGGCCTTATGTGTGTAAAAGTTATATAGAATAATACATTTCTTAATGTATGTTGATGACATTCGAATAATTTAGAATGATGTAGAGTTGTTGTCATCAATGGAGTTTTTGGTTTTCTAGTCCAATTTGAAATAAAGTACTTGGGAAAGATTGGTCACATCCTAAGAATTAAACTTTGTTAAAATTCAAAAATTGGGATGTTCGGTCTATCTCAAACTGCTTAAATAGATTAGATCCTAGTTAAGTATAGCATGTAATACTTCAAGAAAGGATTCTTTCCTTTTAAGTTTGAAGTTCCTTTATATAGGACTATAGTCCTAAGACATATAAAAAGAAGAGCATATTAAGACGGTTCCTTATATCATATCAATAGGAAGTCTTTATACTATGTTATATACTAAGCGAAATATCTATTTTGCGGTGGGCATGGTAAGCAAATATCAATTGAATCAAAGATCACTTAATTTAGTGGGAGTAAAGCATATACTCAAATATTTTAGGAGAATGAGGGATTATATGCTTGTCCACTAGAGTAAAGATTTGATGGTTACTAGATGTACAAATACTAACTAGTTTGATTGTGATTCATAAAGTTGGACTTTGAGATATGTGTTCATCCTATGTGGTGGAGATACACATTAAGCGTAAGTATTATCTCATTAGAGAGATATGAGTACGTGAGAAGTAGTAGTAGAAAAGATAATTTATGCAATAAATTTGACTGAAACTTCTTTCCAAACCTTGCCTTAGAGTGACTATGAATTACTCTAAAGGGAGATAAGTGTCGGATATATGATAAATTATCTTTGAGGGCAAGTGGGAGATTGTTAGGGTTTGTGCCCTAAAATCCAACTTATTGACATGTCATAAATAATTAAATAGTTTAATTATATGAGACTATCTATAAATGAACTAATGAGACATTATCTTAGTCCATGAGATGCACAGTATGTGATTTATGTGAAAAGTCATAGAAGATATAAATCACAAGTTCTTTGTAAATTCAGAATTTTAGTTCATAGTCGGTGATGAAATTGGGCGTTTTATCTGCGAAGACTATAACATATCAACTAAGATGATTTGTCTTGATCATGGAGGTGGAGACTTCTAGTTGATATGTTGATATGTTTTAAGAGTTAAGACATATTGAACTAGACCGCTGTGAGATTTATTATTCTTCTAACGACTGTCAAATGAATAATAAATCTCACGACTTCTATTTATATCAACTTTAAATCCTGAGAGAATAATGGACCTAATCATGAGGTGTAGGTTGTTTTGATATATCAGGAGTGAGAACTATAAGTCACGATTAAAACCTCAGTAAGTTAGGCAGTCGCATTTAGTGTTGATGGAACATATATTCTCAAGATGGAATTCATAATCTTTTAACGGAAATATAAAATATTCCCTTGAGATAAGTTTAATGGGTTTGGTTATTCAGAGTGTTGGGCCCAACTACTTTAGTAAGGAGTTACTAAAGTATATATTTATGAAATTGGATTTCATAAATATATGATGAATAACATAAAGGATTAAACCGGGTACTCAAGAATTAAGATGTAGTAATCTTCAAAGTGGCAGTTAACATTCATGATTTTGTATTACTACGAATATTTTAATGAAGGGGTTGCATGTATAATAAAGTTTTTGGATATAATTTATTAATAAGGTCTAGAGTGCAATTATATTCTTATATTGGTATTAAATATAATTAATGGTAACTTTAGACTTGTCAAGAGTTGACAGAAAAGTCCAAGGCCCACTAGGGCTAGAGTCTTATTTGTTCCCTTTGGTCCCATCTCAAGCCACAAACTAAAGCCTAATTGGGTAGGCCTAAAAGGCTAACCCAATTAGATAATCAGTTTTTTATTTAATAAGAGTTATTAAATAAAGAAACTACCAAGGAAGTTAGAATGTCCGTATGATGAAAAGAAAAGAAAACAGTTTTTCTCCATAAGGAGAAGAAGAAGAATTTTTCTTTGAGAATCAACGTACAAAAAGACTGATTGAGAGACCACACTTCTTGGGCACCATGTGGAATTGAGATGAAGATTAAAGGTATTCTCAAGTTTTGGTTTTGAATTTCACTACATCAAGGTATGCTTTCTATTCTTTTTTTTAGAATTCAAGGTTACATGTTATCTCTCATGAATGAAGTAGATCTGTGATTGTTACTTCTGTTGTGTGTTTTGTATGAGATGCAAAACTAGATTTTCTAACACTTTGAGGTTGGATATTGACATGGATATAGTTGGCACTAGTCCAGCTTCTAATACTAACTTGGCCCACCCACAAGTCCACCTGGGATTACCTAGCTCAGCCTACCCAATTCCAAAGAACAATCAAGTTGAAACAAACAATTGCACTTTTACCTGCTTGATGTGATTACAGGGTGATTGATGACTTTTGCAAGTTTTGATTTGGTGGGTTATGGCTTTGGATCAGCTATTTGACTTTCTTTCTTTCTTTATTTTTTTTATTTATTTTTATTTTTTATTTATTATATATATTTTTAGATACAAGATAGAAATTCTATTCTAACTTAATTTCAGTGTATATGTTTGTGAAGCTCCCTCCTGAAGACTTGAACCTCGGCTCTTGCTTCTCACACCCCACAAGTACTTATACTTGTGGAGTGACCACTGCCTTAATTAAGAGGAATTTTAAGATTAATGGAGAAGATGCTAGTAATTGTGACCGGACTTGGTTTAGATCCAGTGCATCTAGTGCACTGAACCCGGTCAGATAGTGACACGTGTTCAAAAGTGGGCACATATCACCATCTCAATGAGTCCAGTATTACTGGACACTAGACTTAAGCCTAACCCATTGTGACCTATGCAAAAGCAAGAGAATTAAAATTCAAAGTTAACAAGCACCAAACCTAAATGACTAAAGTCCAAGTGAATTCCAATGCTACTTAGTTCTAGGAAATTAAGTAATTGATAACTATGGTAAGATTTTTTGTTAATAAAACAAATTGATGCCTAAACAATTTAAGCAAAAATTAGTGTTGGGAAATTTAGACCCCGGTTAATAGAATTAACAAGTTTTAAACCCAAGTTGTTAATTAGATTTATTATGAATAAAACTTGTTAAAACAAAAAAATATCAATATTGTGTCAAAATCATGCAACGGAAAAAATAAATAAGACAAGATATGATGACCCAGGAAAACCAAATGAAACCAACCAGTTTCACAGTAAAAAACATGGGGGGAAACCTTCCCGAAAAGCAATTCACTATAGTAAAGAGAAGTTTCAGATCTAGTACAATACCTTTGTCCCTAGACTCTACAATCCCCGTAGATGAACTCACAGCAGAAACCTTCTACCTCTTCAGAACCTCTGAACTCTTCAATATATGAACGCCACCCTTTGATGATGCACGAATCCCAGTACGTGACTAACCCATTGCGCGGATCCTAGTACGTGACTTAATCACCAACTAGAAGAAGATTGTTGGCTACAAAGTTCTTCACTTCATCAACAATGAAGATCAAGAAGCACTTAGTTACAAAACCCTAAGGCGTAAAGACGTAGTAACTTCTTTTAGAGAGAATAAGGCATCGGTCACTTTTTGCATATATTCTCCTTATATTCTCATTATGTGACGGCCTCTAAAATAAGCCTTATATAGGTCTAGGGTTGTGAGAAAAGAACCCCTACACAAACACAAAAGCCTGGCCCAAAAATTAGATCTGAAAATTATGATTCCCGTAACCTCGATCGATTGGGAGGTGTCGAGCTTTAAACCTCGATAGATAGCTAGGTATCGAGGAGGTGTCGAGAAGCTGTCTAGGGGACAGGAGCTTTCTCGATCGATCCACCAGCTGTCGAGATTGCGATAACAATCAACTGAAGAGCTCAATAGATAGCCAGCTGTCGAGAGGTGTCGAGCAGCTGTCGGGCTATCTGTCCGCAGGTGTCGAGCTATCTATCCAGCTTTAATGAACACCTTTTCTTCACTTGTTTCTTGGTCCAATTTTCATGGCTTTAATACTAGACTTGAACAACATGTTCCTTGAAGTATTAAACACATATTAGATCTACCCAAATACAAGTAAAGTGCGTTTTGTCAAAAGATTAGCCAACTACATAAAATATTGACATATGTTCCTAACAAGTGAATCACATATGTCCTAACAATTAGATTGATGGCTAAGTAAACATACTAAACATCAAATGAGCCCAATGATAATGCATTAATGATAAAATAAAATAAAATGATTATTTACTAAGAACTAAATGAAACTTGTATAAAAAAGATTAATTAAAGTAACATATTATAAGGAAGTAACTTATTGGCACGGTCATTTTCTAAAGCCCTACGAAGTAAGAGAATTTACTAAAGAACTACAATTAAAAGGGAATGATTTTTGTATAAGCAAATTTATCAGTAGAGAGTGGTGTCCATTTCTTGTAAATTCCTCTATTTATACTTGAGATCCTTAATGGTTAGCGGCAATTATTTCATCATGTGTGTCTCTCTCTTTAGACTTGAATGACGCTTGGTGTGATTCTTGTTGTTGCTTGTAAGTTGTAACTCCTAGGACTTGGTGTGATTCATGTTTTTGCCTGTAACTTCTAGGGTTGTTTTGATTATTTTATGTACTACACTACTACTACTAAATTTGAAAACTGCCAAATATATTCATGATTTTAAAAATAAGACCGCCCGGTTATACTAGGAACCAAACACTGATCGGGTACAGTTTTTATTAGGGGTGTCCAAGCAGACCCGGAACCCGACCAACCCGCCCAACCCGGCCGACCTGATGCCGGCGACGGTCAGTAGCGGGTCTCTGCCTAGAAAACCCGAGACCGGAAGGTCGGTTGACGGGTTTGAGCATGAAAAACTGATTTTCAACCGACCTGATTGGAAAACACATCTGAAAATGGTTACATCTGTTGTCTGTCAATTTTACACTGAGATCTCACTGGATCTCGTTGAGATCTGCTGAGATCTCTTCGAGATCCGGCCTGATCTCGTTGAGATCTCAATGGATCTCTTTGAGATTCGGTCAGATCTAGCAAAAACCAAAGATTTTGGTGAACTCCGGCGACGATTTCTACAAAATTCAGCGACGATTTACACAGTCCGAAACCGACCGATACCCAACCGGCGAACTACTGACATCCGACCACCCGAATCGCTGCCGTCGGCGGGTCTAGGTTTGGGAGACCCGATCTGGTCGGGTCGGTTTCAGGTTGGGCACAAACCCGACCCGGACTGACCCGTGGACAGGCCTAGTTTTTATACAAAATTAGAAAATCATAAAAATACTACTATCATTTATGTCCCACTCGATCTCTTTAGTTCAAGTGGTACTGATCCAAGGTACTAATTGTGGTAAAGATAAAAGGCTTTTTTTTTTTATCTTTTTTTTTTTAATTTTTTAATTTTATTTTATCTAAAGTTTTATTTCATTTTATTTGATAAATAATCTAACTTTTAATTTAAAAAAAAAAGTTATATTTTAGTTTTTGTAATACATTTAACTTAAAAGTTATTCATTTTTATTAATTTTTTAATAAATACTATGCAAAAGGTACCATTTTTTTTATTACTTTTATTGCCATTTTTTTAATTAATTTTATTGGGTCGTACCACCACCTTTTGGACTTGAAGGACATGTAGAATGCAATGAATTTGAAGTGATCAAGTGCAAAAGGTAACCAAATGCGAAAAGTATGGAGATTCTGGCATTTTACCCTTAATTTAAAAAAAAAAATGGCAATATGCCCCTGTTTGCAAACTATATAGGGGCGTGCCCCTGTTTTGATACTCGATCACCTTAAGGTCGAGTTTCAATTAAATACTCGATTCGTAGAAAATTGAGTTATGCCCGATCAAACTTAAAAAAAAAAAAAAAAAAAATTTGCATGGAACTCGAGTTCCATGCAAAATTTTTTTATAACTGTGATTGATATCAGGTTCAAGGAGCCCTATAGTGGCATTTTAAAGCCCTATAGTGACGTTTTTAAGTCCTATAGCGGCGTTTTCTTGCAATTTTTTTTTTAAAGTGTGATTGCCCCGTACTAGGTTCAAAGAGCCCTATAGTGGCCTTTTTAAGCCTTATAGTGACATTTTAAAACTCTATAGCAGCGTTTTGGAACTTGAGTTCCGTAAAGTCGAGTTACATGCATTTTTTTTTTTTTTATAAGTTTGATTGGGCATAACTCGATTTTCTTCAAATCGAGTATCGAAACAGGGGCATATCCCTATATAGGGACATTCTAGCCTTTTGCCCTTAATTTTTTTTATTTAGCAATTTGCCCCTATTTCGAAACTATATAGGGATATGCCTCTGTTTCGATACTCGATTACCTTAAAATCGAGTTTCAATGAAATACTCGATTCATAGAAAATTGAGTTATGCCCGATCAAACTTAAAAAAAAAAATTGCATGGACCTCGAGTTTCAAGAAATCAAGTTCCATGCAAAATTTTTTTATAAGTATCATCGCTCCATATTCAGGAGACCTATAGTGGCGTTTTTAAGCCTTATAGTGACGTTTTTAAGCCCTATAGCGGCGTTTTCCTGCAAATTTTTTTTTCATAAGTTTGATTGCCCCATACCAGGTTTAGGGGGCCGTATAGTGGCGTTTTTAAGCCCTATAGCGGCGTTTTCTTGCAAATTTTTTTTCATAAGTTTGATTGCCACATAGCAGGTTTAGGGAGCCTTATAGTGGTGTTTTTAAGCCCTATAGTGACGTTTTTAAGCCCTATAGTGGCGTTTTAAACTCGATTTCCATAAAATCAAGTTCCATGCAATTTTTTTTTTAATTTTTTAAGTTTGATCGGGCATACTCGATTTTCTACAAATCGAGTATTTCATTGAAACTCGATTTTAAGGTAATCGAGTATCGAAACAGGGGCATATCCTTATATAGTTTCGAAATAGGGGCAAATTGCTAAATAAAAAGAAAATTAAGGGCAAAAGTCCATTTTGTCCCCCTATATAGTTTCGAAATAGGGGCATATTGCTAAATTTTTTAAAAATTAAGGGCAAAAGGCTCGAATTCCCTGAAAAGTACAACTATACAAAGAATTTAATAACAAATTTCACACGTGATGATGTGACAGTTTGTAATTGGTATGTCATAAAGTACTGATAGTGGTGGTCATTGAGTATAATATATGAAAAAAGTTGTAAAATTTGTTGTGCATGTAACATTGCTCAACCAATTCATTTGGTTGTAAAGCACTTTATAGCATCGATCCCTATCAACGAAGTCGTAGCTAAGATGTCTAGCCAACAAAAAAAATAGGAAGGACAAAGGCAATTGACAATCGGCCAAAGCCACACGGACCCATAGTACCTCAAAATCTTATTACCTTTTCCATTCCATGTCGACCATCCGAGTTCTAGAAAATTTGCTGTGATCACAAGCTATAAAAATTAAATGATGGGCTTTTGTTACTATAGCATATTCCTTTTTTAAAAGTTTATTCAGCCACCCCCAAAATTTTTTTTCTTGTACATTTGAGCTCCATGGCAATTTTTAGACCACATGACAAGGGTTTTAATTAACTTGAGATTGAATAATCAAAACCGGTTTTGAACTGGACCAGGAAAAAAAGTTTGTCATGGTAATTACATTGTTTGGCTAAACTTTCATCTACACACTTTATATCCATGCTCAAGTTTAATGTTATCCATGACAGAGGAAACTTTGTCAGTATTATCTACGCATGAACTCCAATCCAATATAGAGAGTTTTTGCCTTCTATAATTGATATACAAACTAATACTATCAAGAATGTTTCAGAACTTTTTTTCAAAAAAGAAAAAGAATGTTTCAGAACTCATCTTTGCTTTCTTTATTAGCTAGGCAATTTTTAGACTACAACTACATATAATGGGACAAAATTGCTTTTTGCCCCTTTCAAAAAAAAAAACCCAACATTTTGCCCTCTTTCTCAAATTAATTAGGGAAATGCCCCTCTTTTAAAAATCGAGTTTCTCAAAATCGATTTAGGCTCTATAGTGGCGTTTTTAAGTACCCTAAAGTGACGTTTTAAGGACCTATAGTGGCGTTTTGTAACTCGATATACATGAAATCGAGTTATAGGTAAAAAAAAGAAAAAAAATTGCATGTAACTCGACTTTATGAAAATCGAGTTACAAAACGTCACTATAGGTCCTTAAAATGTCACTATAGGGTCCTAAAAAACGCCGCTATAGGGCCTAAATCGATTTTGAGGAACTCGATTTTCAAAAGAGGGGCATTTCCCTAATTAGTTTGAGAAATAGGGCAAAATGCTGGATTTTTTTTTTTTGAAAGGGGCATTTGCCCATTTTCTCCACATATAATGTTAAAAATACCTAACATATTCCTGATTGGGGGGGGGGGGGGGGGGTGTCAAAAGATTTTACTGGCTAACAAACACTTCAAACGTTATATTAGATTTTGTTAGCCATTAATATAACCCTTGAAGTGTTTGCTAGAACTAATATAACCCTTGAAGTGAATACTAAAACATTGTTTGTTTGCAATTATAATCCACAAAGAAAAGTCAATTTCTTAGCATACGCTTTTTAATTTTTAATAACTTGCACACACAGAACAAGCTTTCTTAGAACACAATGTATTCCATTCAGCTAACTAGCCGATGTCTCGCGTGATGCATGTATGCACTATAAATTCATTTTGAAGATTTTAATAAAAAAATATTTTACTACTTAGGTATAATACTCGTTACGTGTTGTAATATTTAGGAAATTAATTCAAATTATACAACATGCCTTGCAAAGAAGATAAATGTAAATTTTTATTGTTATTATAATTAGGAATATGAACTTATTTCTTAAGTGAATTGAAAAATATTTAATTTATTTCCACTATGTGAAGTACACAATAATTTTTTTATATTGTTGATTGAATGTCTTCTTAAATATGTTTGTTTGTTTTTTTTTTTTTTTTTTGCTTGAAACTATATCAATTGTTGTCAAAGTAACGACACTCAAGCAAAAATACCATATTTTTAATCAATTGTTTCTCATATAAAATTTAGAAACATAACTAAGAAATTTTTTATATATAAATATTTAGATATAATTAAAAATTAAATTAAATGTACTAATCCATTAAACCGTTTTTAATGACATAGCACAAATTTAGGCTACTACAACTTTGATTGTAATTTTTTTTTTTTGATACACAACTTTGATTGTCGATTTATAAATACACACACACACACACACACACACACACACACACACATATATATATATGTATGTCTGTATATATGTATGTTATCGAAATGAGTTGAAATATGTAAGTTATTGATAGAAGATTACACTGTCTTTTTATTTCTAATTTTTTTAATTTTTTAAAAATTTTAAAGTTAGTGTACAAATCAAATAGTAATAACATGAATCCCTCTTCCTCATCGTAACTATCAAATTATCAAAAAAAAAAAAAAAAAAAGTAAATAACATTGGTTTGACATGCATGTTTTATTTTTTATTATTTTTTTTTTATTTTCACGTGCGTATTAAGAATGTACATAATCCAATACCATGATTTTAAATATATTAAACTCATTAAAAGTTATTGAGTATTGTAGCGTTTTGTATTAAATAGTAAATAACATTTGTTTGATATGAAATTTGACATGCGTATTTTTTTTACATGCGTGTTAAGGATAATGAGACTATATGTCATCCAACACCATTATTTTAAATCTATTAAAGCAGTTAAAATTATTAAGTGGTGTAACCTTTTGTATTAATAGTAAATAACATCTGTTTAACATGAAATTTGACATGTGTATTTTTTTTTACATGAGTATTAAGGATAATAAGTACGTAAATAATCCAAAACCATAATTTTAAATATTAAACCAATTAAAAGTTATTGAGTGGTCTATGCTTAGATTAGGTTAGAGTAGAAATTCTATTTTGTATTAAAAAAAAAAGTTATTGAGTGGTATAAACATTAACAAAAAGTTACACTGGTTGGTCATATATATATTACACTAGTTGGTCATATATATATATATATATATATATATATATATAGAGAGAGAGAGAGAGAGAGAGAGAGAGAGAGAGAGAGAGAGAGAGAGAGAGAGAGAATTGTATAAACTACTTATATTTATATGTAAATTTTGTATTATTATTATTATTATTATTATTATTGTAGGGATGAAAGGCTCAAATAAGGATATTGGGCTGTGGACTGCACCCGAGGACGTTAAGGAGCCCGAGGACAGATAAGTTTTAGTAAAGGTAAGTAAGTTATAGGGCCGAGGAAGAGGTTTGGTCATAATAAACAGGTGACGCTGTTGTACGGTTTTTAGACCCCTTAACCCAACCAAATTAGCCTAGTTAATTAGCCAAGTGATTAACTTAGTCAAATTATGCCAATCTAGGTTATCACAATCAAACAATCATATCAAGAATATAAAGCAGCGAAATAATAAATAACACAAGATATGATGACCCAGGAAACCACACGGTAAAAACCTGGAAAGGATTTAACCTAACTATCCTCAAGGTAAACCTGAATCCACTATGCGAAAGAATCGAAGTTCATACAAAAGGACTTACAAGCTCCCTGCTTGACTTCCTAATGCTACCCACCAGTAGAACTTACTGACACGACCACGTGCAAGCTCCGAATCCACGGACTCCTTCTTTCTTGGATTCTCCAATCAGGTACAAGCACTCCTACTTGTGTTTCTTTAAACTCCAATGGCAGCAACTAAGTTGATCATCAAGATGTTGAATTAATCTCTACCTTGAAAACCCTAAGTTTATGTGAAGGAAAGCTCCTTAAAGATCTCACAAGAGATTCATACAAACAGCAAAATATGAGCAATAAGAGCATCCACAGCTACTCTAAAAACGTGGCTAGGGTTTCCTTTATATAGTGGGAGAAGTAGATCTGAAACCCTAATCCTTAATGGGCTTGGGCTGAGTTGGAAAATTCTGCAGAAAAACGTTCTGCCCAAGATTCGATCGATCGAGTCTAATTTTTGATCGATCAAGCCAGGCCGAAAGTCATTAATACTTCTGCAGCCACTCAATTCCAACTTTACATAAAACGCCCACACTTTGACTAAGTCTAAACAAGACTAACAACCTGTTTTGATCATGGTTTGCCAACAATACAAATTAGAGTTCTAAATACATAAATTCCTAAATCTTTAGAACCTAACAGCTATCCAAGGAGCCACCCTTCCTTGGCCAACAGAGCAGTAGCCTGAAATCCGACCACCCATTAAGTACTGGGCAATGGGCAACCGTGCTTAGGAGGATAAGCTTTAGAGAGAAGTGAGTCAACAGAGAATTGAGAAATATCTGGGAAGAAAGCTACTATCACTGCATTGAATAGTGACTTCTAGCCTCATAGCTACCCACAAAGACTTCAGGAAGGTGCTGATGGGACAAGTATCACGGGGATTAACAATCTGATCTACACATGGATGGCTAAGATGAAAGAAGGAAAGGGGGTATAAAAGGAGGAGGATTCCATTACAAGAAGGGGCACGAGAAAACCAGAAAAAAATGACTGTGTAACCAAGAACTTGAATATATTTGTATAAGTCTGAGAGAAATATAGAAGAACATACCATCCTTGGACCTGACCAAGGAGTATTTTTCCCTTCAAACTATTTGTCTTGTTCATTCTTATACCAACTAGCCTACTGTGATCTATACTTTAACTCATTGAACATTCATTAACAAGCCCACTCTTTAACAAATTTATTGTTTTGGACTTATTGGGCCACTATCCAAATTTCTTGGGCTGTGGATCAACCGCATCCTTACAATTGGTGCCATCTGTGGGAAATTTGACATTCTTGAGCTTGTTCAATCATGGTGGGTTCAAGGCCAAACCGAGAAGAATTTGTGGGATCGCAACGTCAAGATCATCTTCTTAATCTTGAATGAAGGAGAGATCGTGAGGTTAGTGTGCACACAACTTATACCAGTAGGAGTCATTCTAGAAGTGGGAGTCATATGTCTCATGGGAAGGATACCAGAAACTTGCAACTGGAGATAGGTCATTTACGTAGGAAGTTACACTGTAAGTAAAGTAGGGGGACTCCATCGAGCTCAGGGTCTCAATCTGATGATGATGACAGTTATAGACCCAAATCAAGAACCCCTCCCAGCGAGTTTTTCTCTTATAATGAAGAGCGCCATCATAGGTGAAGGAGTAGAAGCCCGGCCTATAGGGGCTTAGAGAATGATATCATGAGCAAGGCTTTGCGTCAAATCTCAAAATCACTGTTTACTTGGAGGATTGAGAGGGCAAAGCTTCTTGGCGGTTCATGCAACCAATGTTTACCATGTATAATGGTAGGACGGACCCCGTGGAGCATGTCAGTCATTTTAACCAGAGAATAGCTATTTACTCGAGGAATGAGGCCTTGATTGTGCAAAGTATTCCCATCCAGTTTGGGGCCTGTGGCAATGAGATGGTTTGATGGACTGGAGGAGGGCTCTATCAACTCCTTTCAAGAGCTTACTAAGGCCTTTAGGGCTCGATTTGTTACATGCAGTAGAGTCCTTCGTCCTTTGGATTCCTTGCTGTCCATGACAATGAGAGAGGGGGAGACTTTAAAGACTTACTGTGATAGATATTGGAAAATGTTTAATGAGATAGATGAAGATTTTGAGAATGTGGTTGTAAGGACCTTTAAGGTCGGCATTTCTACTGAGCACGAATTAAGGAAGTCCTTGACGAAGAAACTAGCGCAAAGTATGTGTCAGCTTATGGATCAGATTGATAAACATAAATGGGTTGAGGATGATCAGCAGCAAGGGAAGGGGAAGGCGAAGGAAATCCCTCATGAACAAAGAGACACTAGGTCAGAAAGATATAATAGTAATCGGCCCAAGAGAGATTTTGTTGGACATGCTGGGCACACTACTGCCTAGGTAGTTAACACAGTGTTTAGGGAGCTTGTACACCAAATCCTTGAGAAAATAAAGAATGAGCCATATTTTAAGTGGCTGAACAAGATGGGAGGAGACCACTTGAAGCATAATCAAAGTCTTCATTGCCAATACCATCTGGAGCAGTTAGTTAAAATTGGGAAGCTAAAGTAGTTCCTATACTAACCCTCTAGGCAGGGGAGTCAGGTCGGGTCGGCACACTAGAGGGACGCTTCCTCAAGACCGCCCCTGGGAACAATCAATGTTATTCTCGCCGCCCCAAGTTGGACTAGTGCATATCCATCAGGGGTTATGTCCATAGCAAAACCACACGCTGAGGATTCAATCCCTAAGTCTAAGTGAGGAAGAATGGAAGTCCAACCAGCTTTGAGCTTTTCTGATGAGGATAAAATTGGAACTTATCAACCACATGATGATGCCTTAGTGGTCACCCTCTGAATATGGGGGTATGATATAAGAAGAGTCTTGGTGGATCAGGGCAGTAGGGAGAGATCATGTATCCTGACCTGTACAAGGGACTTAAGTTGAAATCCAAGGATTTGGTCAACTATGATTCCCCTCTATTGGGGTTTGATGGGAAGACAGTCATCCCAAAGGGCCAGATCAGGCTGCCTATTCAAGCAGGGTCAGAGGTCGTTGAAGTAGATTTCATTATGGTAAACACATACTCCCCCTATACTGCCATCATGGCAAGACCCTGGCTTTATGCCATGGGGGCTGTCTTTTCAACTTTGCACTTTAAAGTGAAGTATCCTTCAGGGGACCAGGTCGAAGAGTTGATTGGAAGTCAGGCTATGGCCAGACAATGCCTAGTTGCAGCTATTAGACACCAATCTGAGGGTGAATCCTCAGCCACCATAGAAAGGGCTTTGTAGCAATCAAAGGAAATAGGACGTCCTCGGACGTTGTAACTGAAGGGGTGAGATGCGAGGAGTTGGAGAAGATTACTATCTATACTGATGTTGACAAGTATTTTTAAGTGGGAGTTTAGCTGCCTCCTTGGGAGAAGGAAGAGTTGGTGGATTTCCTAAGAAAGAACGTTGATGTGTTTGCTTGGAGTGCTTATGAAACTCCCAAGGTGGATCTGAATTTTATTTATCATCATCTGAATGTCAATCCATCAGTTACCCCAAAGAAACAACCACCTCGGCGCTCTTCTAAAGAACATTTCAAGGTTGTTAAAGAAGAGGTGGTAAAGCTTAAGCGTGCAGGGGCAATAAAAGAGGTCTTTTACCTAGAATGGTTAGCTAACACAGTAGTGGTGAAAAAGAAGAATGGGAAGTGGTGAGTGTGTGTAGATTTCACAAATTTAAACAAAGCTTGCCCCAAGGACCCCTTCCCAATACCCCGAATAGACCAGTTAGTGGATGCAACGATTGGTTATCCTCGGATGAGTTTTTTGGATACCTTTCAGGGGTACCATCAGATACCATTAGCTCTGGCTGACTAGGAGAAGACTGCTTTTGTAACGCCCATTGGGAATTATTATTATAAGCTAATTCCTTTTGGATTGAAGAATGCATGGTTTACTTACCAGAGGATGATGACTAGAATGTTTGAACCCTAGCTTGGTAAGAATTTTGAGGTCTACATTGATGACATGGTGGTGAAAAGTAAGGCAGAGGCCGAGCATGTGGGTGACCTCGAAAGTGTCTTTGAGGTGTTGAGAAAGCATAAATTATGCCTTAATGCTTCTAAATGTTTCTTTGGCATAGGCTCAGGCAAGTTTTTGGGTTATATGGTCACCCACCGTGGGATTGAAGTTAACCCTGATCAGATTAAAGCAATCATTGATTTACAACCTCCTCGGAATCCCAAAGAAGTTCAAAAATTGACAGGAATGACCATAGCCCTGAACAGATTTATCTCTTGATCCGCAGATAGATGAAGGCCATTTTTCCAACTTTTGCACAAGTGGAAAGGGTTTGAATGGAATGAAGAATGTGCCCCCACTTTTTAGCAGTTGAAGGATTACTTTTCTCGGCCACCCATTATGTCCAGACCCGAGAAGGAAGAAGTCCTTTTTGCCTACATTGTCGTGGCCTCTCATGCAGTTAGTCTGGTATTGGTAAGGGTAGAAGATAGAGTACAACGGCTAGCCTATTATGTGAGTAAGTCGCTACACGAAGCTGAAGTTCATTACTTACCTTTGGAAAAAGCCATTTTGGCTATGGTGCATGCTACACGAAAACTCCCCCACTACTTCCAAGTACATATAATTGTGGTTTTAACTCAACTCCCTCTGCAGTCGTTGCTACAAAAGGCTAATTATACGGGGAGAATTGCCAAGTGGGGGACAATCTTGGGAGCATTTGACATAAGGTACATGCCTCGTACCTCCATTAAAGGGCAAGTTCTTGCGGATTTGGTGGCAGAGTTTACTGAATCTCCAATAAAGGTGGAGGTCGAGGAACATAGATTAGAGGGAAAGAAAGTTCAGGCAATTTCTCTACAGAGGCCTACACTGGAAGTTATATGTTGATAGTGCGGCAAATCAAAATGGATCCGAGGTGGGGCTGGTAATTGTGTCCTTGGACAAGATTACCATTGAGAAATCTTTAAGCTTAGGCTTCTCGGCCATGGTTAAGAAATCTTTAAGGTTGGGATTTCTATGGTTCAGAAGATGGGAGGAAAGGTTGTTGAAGTGGTTATATTTTGATGGTGGGGCAAATCAAAAGGGATTCGGGGTGGGGCTGGTAATAGTGTTTTCGGACAGGATTACCATTGAGAAATCTTTAAGGTTGGGCTTCTCAGCCACGAATGTGGTTGAGAAATCTTTAAGGTTGAGATTTTTATGGTTCAAAAGATGGTAGGAAAGGTTGTTGAAGTGTTTTCAGACTCAAGGTTAATTGTAGGATAAGTAAAGGGAGAGTTGGAAGCTAGGGATTTAAGAATGCAGGGGTACTTAAGTCAAGCTTGGCGTTTGCAATCAAATTTTGAGTTTGTCACCATACAACAAATCCCAAGAAGCAAGAATACACATGATGATTCTTTGGCAACTCTGGCAACCTCTTCTGGACAAGATCTACCTCGAGTCATATTTGTCGAGGATCTGCATAGGCCTGGTTGGACCAAATTAGTGTCGGATCTAGTTGGATGGATCCCTTAGTTCTATTTCTAAAAGGAATTTTGCCTCATGAGAAGGGGCAAGCAGAAAAGATACGGGGGAAAACTCCACGTTTTTGGTTGTCCAAGGAGCAAAGGTTGTACAAATGCTTCTTCTCTGGGCCATACTTGCTTTGTGTTCATCCCGAGGCAGTGGAGTCACTTTTGGAAGAGTTGCACGAGGGGATATGTGGAAGTCATACAGGGGGCAGATTGTTATCACATAGAGCTATTACTCAAGGGTATTGATGGCCGAGTATGCAAAAAGAGGCACAACCACGCAAGAGTATGTAAAAAAGTGTGATCAATGCCAGAGATTTGCTCTGAACATTCATCAGCCTGGGGAAGTACTTAATCCTTTGTCTAGCCTATGGACATTCATTCAATGGGGCCTGAATATTGTAGAACCATTCCTTAGGGCCGTGGGGAACTGAAGATGGCTTCTGGTTGGAACTGATTACTTCACAAAGTGGGTCGAAGCTGAGCTATTGTCCAACATTAGAGATATTGATGAAAAGAAGTTTGTTTGGAAGAATATTGTAACTAGATTTGGAATTCCTCATGCACTCATCCCGGATAACGGGCTTTAGTTTGATAGTAAAGTCTTCAGGCGATATTGTTGTGAGCTGGGCATTAGGAACATATATTCAACCCTAGCCTATCTGCAAAGGAATGGACAGGCTGAAGCAGTCAATAAGGTCATAGTTAATGGGATTAAGAAGAGGTTGGATGAAGCAAAGGGTAGATGGGTTGAAGAACTACCACATGTTCTTTGGACATATCAGACAACTCCTCGTTGGTTAACTGGGGAAAAACCTTTTTCAATAACATATGGGCCCGAGGCTGTGATCCCTCTAGAGACTGGGTTTCTGACACTAAAGACAAGCTTGTTCACCCTAAACAATAATGATCAATTACTAGAAAGGAGTTTGGATTTGGTCGAGAATGAAGAGAAGTAGCCATGGTACAACTGGCACATTACTAGTAAAAGCTTTAGCAGGGATATGATACAGGTGTGAAAGCTAGACCATTGGCACCACGTGAATTGGTGTTAAGAAAAGTAGTGGGGACTGCAAAGAACCCATCTTGGGGGAAAACTAGGGCCCAATTGGGAGGGACCATATCGCATTACCTCTGTGGCTGGTATAAGAGCTTATTTTCTAGAAGATTTAAATGAAAATGTTGTACCACGTCCGTGGAATGTAAACAATCTTCGAAGGTATTATTATTAATGAAAGAGAATCTCACCATCTTCTGTTTTAACTATTATGTGTTCTAATTTTATTCATCTAAGTGTTAAACAGAATCTCGGTCATGCCTGATTCCTCGGACCACATACCTTGGGAAAATTAATGCTTTTTAATTTCCTAAGTGTTAAATAGAAACTCAGTCATGCCTGGTTCCTCGGATCACATAATTTGAGTAAATTAATAATTTTTACTTTCTTAAGTGTTAAACAGAGTCTCGGTCATGCATGGTTCCTCAGACCACAGACCTTGGGTAAATTAATACTTTTTACCAATAATGGATGACAAAGACTCTAAATGCAGCACCTTAATTGAAGAAATCTCCATGAGCATCACTTAAAACATTTGAAAGTATATCCATGAAATATTCTTTGGTGATAAGCATAATTTCATTATGCATTGCTCCTTGGATTACATACTCCGAATGCATTGACATCTTTTGCTTTATCCAATTTCAGGTACATAAGTACTCTCTTAAATATGTCTTTTGCTTTGTTGCTTGGGTATTAATGAATGCACTGGAATAATTTGGGGCCAACTGATAATCTTGGGAGACTTACAAGTTTTTTTTATACATTCAAATATAGTCATGATTGATATAAGGTTGATAACAATGCGTTTTATACTTAAACAGAACCTTAAAAAAAAGAAAAAAGAGAAAAGGGATTAGAACAGTAGCATATGCCTTGAAGTAATTAAAATTTTTCATCAAGTAAAAGATGAGACTTTTCATTGGATCGCAGAATCTTCCCTTGGGAAAAAACAAGGAGGGTACAATACACTTGGTATTACTTCCCTTCTGAAAACAACATGTTCAAAAAAAAAAAAAAAAAGCAGCTAAACAGGTTCAGGACAGAATGGTAATGCCCTAGTTAACAGTGGATGGGGTCGGGGGGAGGGGGGGGTGTTTCCTTTAGCCCCTGATTGGGAGGAGGATTCAAGCGCTTTGCTCTGAGCTGCCTCCTTCTCCTCGGAAGCCTCTTGAGTTGTTGATGGAGGTTTAGATTGCTTAAGCACTTTGCTCGGGGCTACCTCTTTCTCCTGAGAAGCCTCTTTGGGCATTGGTGGAGGCTTAGTTTTTTCAGGCACTGTATCTTTGGCTGCCTCTTTCTCCTTGCCCCTTGAGCTTACCTTTTGGACTCCTTTGAGGTCTCCGAAGTGGCTAGAAGGGTACTAGCATAAGCAAGATAGGCATGTTCAGGCGTTTTAGGAGTAGTGACCACCTGAGAGCTAGGTTGAACTGCTATGCGCAAGGCTGAGGGATAGAAGATATTCTCTGTTCTCCTTAACTTTGAAGAAGCACCCACCCCTGCCAAGTTCAATGCCTCAGTCCATACCTGAAGGTAGTAACCTTGGCAAAATCTTGTGACCTGGGCCCTTAGGATGTCTTTAGTCTCTTTTACCCCAATGTCATAACGTTTTGCTCGGCTCGAGCTGCAGCTTCCTCTACCTTCTCCATTTCCTTTTTCTGAGCTTTTATTTGCTCCTTAGCAACCGCAAGTTTCTCCTCGACTTTACACAATTGCAGGCGTTGGTCCTCAGCCTACTTCTCAGCACCAGCTAGTGCAACTTCAGCGCTTTTCCTCACCTTATCTACCTCGGCCAGCTTGGTGACGAGGTCTTTTATTCTTTTCTCCACTATAGCTAAGTTTGGATAGCAGCAACACGCCTTTCCTCCTCATCCTTTAGCTGAGTGTGGGCATCATCCACCCATTCCTCGGCAATGTTCGTTGCTTGGATGGCCTGGAAGAAAGCAATATAGTGAATCCTTTAAATAAAGAAAAGTATCTATTTATGTAACGATGACAGTGAAAGAAAGTTGCATATATATATATATATATTTAGTATAAAAGGTGAAACAAAGGGCATACCATGGCTAAGTCTCTCTTTAAGGTCAGGAACACCTCGTGCTTCTTGAGAGTTCTAAGGTCAGCTATATCCTAAGGTAGAAGTAGGGGCTATTCCAGTGCATTGGCCACATAGCTAGCCTTGCCCTTCTAGAAGTCCCTAATGGAAGAGTCCAAGGGGAATGGAGCTTCGTCCAGTACAAGTGGTGGGTTCTAAGTCGGAACCCTAGGGTGACACTCGGGCATTCTCTCTACGCCTGTACCCTCAGTTGAGGTCTTCCTTTGTGCCTCTTTGGCAACTTTTGCCCCTTTTTGGGGTTCGAGCTCTTTGGAATGAGCAACCTTACCTTCCTTAGACACATCCTTCCCATGTTTATCCCTTTTCCTCTTCTTGTTTGCTAGTTGGGTAGGGGAGGCATGGGTGGGGAGGGGGGAAGGGGGTGGGGGGACAGGTTTGGATAGCCACCTCGGGAGCAAACCCTCCAGCGTGTGACTCCAATAATTCGAGGAGGCTAATGTTCTTCTTCCTTTGGAGCACCATGGCTACGGGAACGTTAGAGGGCTCTTGGTTGTTGCTTCATTGAGTAGGGGGTAGGTGGGAAAAGGAAGCGTGTGGAGACTTGGCAGGGGGCAACTGATCGAGAACCTCAAAGTCTTCTAGAATCTGTGACCTCAATCACTCTGAATGTCTCTTCTTCCAGAGCGGGATGCGAAGAAGTTTCTTCTTCCCCAGATACACGTTAAGTGGGCAACACAATTTTTTAAGTACCTTCAGGTGGAGGACTGACGAGGAACCCAGGCACTGCAATGTTAATCTGTTGCAATCGGGGGTCTTTCGCCTTAATCATATACTTTGGGGACTGAAAGCTTGTTGATTTGGCTTGTATCTGCTCACAACTATCCGTCCGAGTGGAGGAAAATCTCGGACTGGAGTATCCTGGTAAGGTCGAGCTTGTTGACGAAGCTAAAATTAGGGGCTGTGAAATTTTTGTCTGGAAAAAAAAAAGTGTAATTAGAGAAAGGGTTCAATAAACAAAGAGAAATAAAATTTTGAACTAAAAAAAAAAAAGAAACTATGAAATTAGATTGTTCAGTGTTAAAGTAGGGAGCCTAAGCCTAAAATACCCCACCTGGCTTCCCCTCTCGTGTTGGACAATGAAGACCATCATGTCACTCACCCGAGATAATAAAAAAATCTTGGTCCATGCCCTTATTAGATTCGGGGAGACATGAGATGAGGCTGACCTCGGGAACCCTAGTTTTAAGGTAATATCCCATACTTTTTAGGTGTTGGCAATTATACACCCAATTGACATTGCGATGGGTAAGATTTACTCCCATCTTGTAATTAAGGGCGTCCACACTACCTAGTATCCTAAAAAGGTTTGGGGAACACTTGGTTGGGTAAAGTTTATGAGCAATTAAAAAATCCCTAGCCACTCTCTCCATGGGAATCCTCATCCCTCCCTCTATAAAAGTGATCATAGGGATCTCCACTTCCCCCTCTGACCTTAAAGCATGCCATTCTCCCTGAAGGCAATGTCGTATAGAAACCCCAGGTGGTATATTGTATCGAGCCTTAAAATTTTCTATGCGTTCGGGAGTATCCACTAAACTAGCAAACCTACCCATCTAAGAAATAAGAAAGGATTGTTAAGAGAATAAGGTGAAAATTAGGTGGCCGAGGAAGAAAAGGTCCTAAAAATAAGTAGTTGGGCTATAGGTTACTTACAAAAATATGGGAAAGAGCACGCCGGACTAGTTCTTGAGAGTTGACGATTCAAAAAGTGGGGCATTTGGATTCTTCGAGCAATTTATATAGGAGGGAAAAGTAAGTGGGAGAGTTCCTGCTTGAATCCCTATGGAAAATCCCTACTGTAGGATTTTCATCATACCGTAGAACATGGGGGACAGGGCACTGTGCGGAGTAAATACAGAGGCGTCCCAGATGTCGAAGCGGCAGGAGCGTGCTCATTGCAGGTGAAAAGACGCCTACACATAAGGAAATGTCATAAGTGTGGGAGGTACAGTAATCTAAAATTAAAACTCTACTTTTCCCTAGGGAGAGAAAGAGTTGAATTTCGAGGGGCTATTATAGGGATGAAAGACCCAGATAAGGATATTAGGCCATGGGTTGCACTCGAGGACGTCAAGGAGCCAGACGACAGATAAGTTTTAGTAAAGGTAAGTAAGTTATTGGGCCGAGGAAGAAGACTGGTCATAATAAACAAGTGACTTTGTCCGAGGAGCCACCCTTCCTTGACCAATAGGGTGGCAGCCTGAAATCTGACCACTCATCAAGTACTGGGCAATGGGCTACCGTGCTTGGGAGGACAAGCTTCAGAAAGAAGCGAGTCAACAGAGAATTGAGAAATATCTAGGAAGAAAGCTACTACAACCACATTGAATGCTCTGCACCTAACCAATTGGCCGCATTAATGTGGAGGTGATACCTGAACAGTGACTTCTAGCCTCACAGCTACCTACAAAAATTTCAAGAAGGTGCTGATGGGACAAGTATCAAGGAAATTAGCAATTTGATCTACATGTGGACGGCTAAGATGAAAGAAGGAAATAGGGTATAAAAGGAGGAGGATTCCATTACAAGAAGGGGCATGAGAAAACTAGAAAAGAAATGACTATGTACCAAGAAATTGAATATATTTGTATAAGTTTGAGAGAAATATAGAAGAACATACCATCCTCGGACCTGACCGAGGAGTATTTTTCTTTTCAAACTGTTTGTCTTATTCATTCTTATACCAACTAGCCTATTGTGATCTATACTTTAGCTTATTGAACGTTCATTAACAAGCCCACTCTTTAACAAATTTATTGTTTTGGGCTTATTGGGCCACTGTCCAAATCTCTTGGGCTGTGGATCAACTGCATCAGAGAGAAGCGAGTCAACAGAGAATTGAGAAATATCTGGGAAGAAAGCTGCTACAACCACATTGAATGCTCTGCACCTAACCAATTGGTCGTATTAATGTGGAGGTGATACTTAAACAGTGACTTCTAGCCTCACAGCTACCCACAAAGATTTCAAGAAGGTGCTGATGGGACAAGTATTAAGGAAATTAGCAATTTGATCTACACGTGGACTGCTAAGATGAAAGAAGGAAATGAGGTATAAAAGGAGGAGGATTCCATTACAAGAAGGGGCATGCAAAAACTAGAAAAGAAATGACTATGTAAGCAAGAACTTGAATATATTTGTATAAGTCTGAGAGAAATATAGAAGAACATACCATCCTCGGACCTAACCGAGGAGTATTTTTCTTTTCAAACTGTTTGTCTTATTCATTTTTATACCAACTAGCCTACTGTGATCTATACTTTAGCTCATTGAACGTTCATTAACAAGCCCACTTTCTAACAAATTTATTGTTTTGGGCTTATTGGGCCACTGTCCAAATCTCTTGGGTTGTGGATCAACTGCATCCTTACAATTATTATTATTTGGATAATAAGTATTCAAATTAAGAGTAGTTTCTTATATCAAATTTAAATAAAAATATAAATTCTTTATATAAAAGAATAATTAATGCACACCTATAAATAAATTATTTTGTTAATAGAAAATATAACTATAAATAATTAATGCATTTACACTATTGACACATTAAAGGAATTCTATTAATTCAAAATTTGTTAAGATTGAAGCCTAAATTGAAGAGTCTTAGTGAATGTGTCACATGATGGAAGCTTTGGCTATTATTTTTTGAGGTTAATACTTTTTTATATACTAGTTAGAAACTCATGTAATGCACGATAAAGTTTAACAAAATATGATAAAAAAAATGATGTTTTTTCTATATTATTTTGTGTAGAGATATGAAAACTGAAAATTTATGATAGTTATTAATACACATTTATTTTGATTGTGCTTGTATATGAAATATTAAACAGGATTAAGATATTTATTAGGATTAGGATATATATTAATAGGTGTTTATTATGATTGTGTTTTTAAATGGAACTATTAAATATATGATTATGGTACTTATTAATAGATTTTTTTTGAGTAATGCTACAGCCACAGACTATTTTATAACATTTTTACAAACTATTGATGTGACAAATTCTTATTAGTTATAGTATGGGTCCACTACTAGCATCACATTTATGTTTACCAATAATTATTTGAAAATTACTAAAGTCACATCAGCAATTTGTAAAAATATTGTAAAATAGTTTGTGTCTGTAGCATTACCTTTTAAAAAAAATATATAAGATAAAAATTCTACTTTAACTTAATCTAAGTGTATATGTCTGTAAATCTTGGCTCCTTGCACCCCATTCTCACCCCATCAAGACTTTCTACTTGTAGAGTGATCATCATGCTAAGGGTGTGTAGTGATATAGATATTTAGAATATAGAGAACATGTAATCTAACGGTGATATTTTTGAAATATTAATTAAATTAAAAGTAATTAGGTGGTGTAACATAATTGAAAGTTACACTAGGTTTAATAAAATATGATTATATTTTATTTACCAAAAAATGATGTTTTCTCTATTATTTTGTATAGAATTATGAAAATTGAAAATTTATGGTAGTTGTTAATACACATTTATTTTGATTGTGCTTGTGTATGAAATATTAAACTGGATTAGGATATTTATTAGGATTAGGATATTTATTAATGGGTATTTATTATGATTGTGTTTTTAAATAGAAAAATATATGATTATGGTACTTATTAATAGATATGTTTTTTTAAACAAGATAGAAATTTTACTCTAACTTAATCTAAGTGAGGTTTGGCTTACCTCAAGATTTTTTTTTTTTAAAACTAGAATCTTCTTTTATTTTAATGAGAAATTGCCAAATCACTCACTAACTAAATAAAAAATGGAGATTAAAACACACTACCATTTGCCATTGTATATTTCAAACGAAATGAGATGTCCATTTTAAAAAGGTAAGCCAAACCCATCTAAGTGTATATGTGTGTGAACCTTGGCTCCTTACACCCCGTCCCCACCCCATAAGAACTTTGTACTTGTAGTGTGACTATCACGCCAATGATGGGGAGTGGTATAAATATTTAGAATATAGAGAACATGTAATCTAACGATGATATTTTCTAAATATTAATTAAATAAAAAGTAATTAGGTGGTGTAACATAATTGAAAGTTAAACTTGGTTTAATAAAATATGATTTTATTTTATTTATCAAAAAATGATGTTTTCTCTATTATTTTGGATAGAAATATGAAAATTGAAATTTTAAGATAGTTATTAATACACATTTATTTGTTTATTTATTTATTTTTTGAGAAACAAATTCATTACTTATTATTAAGGGAGGCTATTGAAATCAGCCTAAATTACAGTTAAAAGGTCTGGTGGAACATCTTCCATCTAGACGGGCAAAGGGGATGAAAAGATTGCTCTTCTAGCAAGCGAATGAGCAACCTTATTACATTATCGTCGAACATGTAAAACATAAAAACATGAGAAGCGTGAAGCAAAATAAAGAATATCGTTTCTAATATGCCTAAAAGGTTCCGAAGACCTACTATTACCATTCAAGAGCTTGATTAGGACTTCAGAATCACCCTCAAGGAAGATGTTATCAAATCCCAATTCTAGAGCAAACTCCACTGTCCGCCGTGCTGCTAGAGTTTCCACTTCAATAATGACCTTGGATGGGAGTGGAATAAGTTCAGACAGTGAAGCCATCACCATTCCATCATGGTTTCGAATAACAATTCTCAAACTAGCTTTGTTTTCTTGTTTAAAAAAATTGCTCCGTTGCAATTGATCTCGTATCCATGTAAAGGTGGGGGAGTCCACGTTGCTGCTGCCTGTTTCGGGATTGCTAATGCCGAGATGGGACCAAGTAAGCACCCCAGTGTGAGCTCACGAGCTCTGTCTAGCAATTGCTCCAGAAGGATAGAAAGTTTCCCTAGTCTGAGATTGTTTTGTTGATTCCACAACGTCCAAGCCACCAACGAGAACAACTCCGGGTCCCTATTTTCTGCACAAACAGCAAACATTATATCCAAAAAACTAGTGCTTTGTCTAATGGTGCTGTGACTCCATAAAGGGATGTTTTGCCAGAAATTTTCCAGTTTTGGGCAACAATATAAAGCATGAGCTATGTCTTCCGAGCACAGCTTGCACATCTCACACAAATCGCTAGTAACCACTTGGCGTTTAACCAAATTTGTCTTGGTGGGTAGCACGTTCTTACAAGCACGCCAAATTAGATTTTTAACTTTCCCAAGGACTTTTAAGCTTCAAATCTTCTTCCACAGAGGCTACAAGATGGTGGCATCAGAGGAACCAGGTTCACTAGCCTGGCACAGATTCTGTAGAAATTTATACCCGGTTTGAACATGTGTTCTCCATCCGGTCTAAAAGGCCAGATTAGAACATCATCCTGTATAGGTCAATAGAGAGGAATGTTTTTTATAATTTCAGCTTCCCACTTAAAGAAATATGAATTAATGTGTTGACACCCCATTTTGCAACCCGTATTTAACCTCACATGGAGGGTAAAAGGGTAATTTTGACTTGAAAATATGCATCTTAATTCTAGCGATTAGATCCTTAATCTCATTTTACTAAAATGATCTTGATGTTGTAACGATCAAATCGACTGGTCATAAGCCCTAATCGGACCACTAGATTGAAAGTTATCATCAAATCAAGTTTTAATGGCTGAGATGCACTATCACAAATTCAGTCCGACTATATGTGATTATGAACAATTGATTTCAATTGGTTATAAGTGTAATCAATTTGAAATTAATGACGTGTCATAATTTGATTGGTTAGGACTACATTTTATGGTGAGGTTGCATATATCTAATTAATTAGATAGTTAAATATTAATTATTTAATGAGTAATTTATGCAATTATCTTTTAATTAGAGTAAATTTGGAACCAATTAAGTCTGAAATGGGAGTGATTGGAGCCATTTAATGTTAATTGGGAGCTAATTTGGGACCTATTAATGTTAATTGTGCTGAAACCATTTTCTAACAAATGACCTCCGCTCACCATTTCATTAATATCTCTCAGAATATTTTGAATCTCTAAATGAGGTTAATTTTCCCAGAAACTAGACATCCGAGGCTTCAATTTAAGCACAAGAACGAGAAAATTCCAATCAGAATTGAGTCAGATATGATTTTTTGAAATTGGCTCTACAAGCTGTCACAGTAGCTACGGGAAAACCGAATTTTGGCTTGCTCCCCACTCCCACCAATCTCTCCATTTAATGCACCAGATTTTCCCTAAGGCTAAAATGAGGTCTAGGTTCATAATCCTTGTCAACCCTCATTAAATGGTCTTCCATTCATATTCCCCCCACTACTACTATATAAACCCTCCCTCTCCTTCATTACAGAGCACACCAAAACCCCTCTCTTCTCCTCTATTGAGTTCTAGGAAGTAGAGTAGTCTTGTCATATTTTGGTCTTCCTGAGACTTAAGGTATTGAGTAAGACTCACTCTTCCTCTCCTAACTCTTCTTTTTCTCCACCCTTAGGACCTCTACCAAGAGTCTCCTCCTCCACTATATGGATCTTGCATGAAGGTATAATCACTTTCCCTAATTGTTTTTTGTATTGCCATAATGAGAGTTTAAGATTAAAGCATGATAGTAATCACTTAAATTCCCTTGAATATGTTTGAATGTTCTTAATTGTTATTATATGTTCTTCACATGTTCTTGGTTGTTCATCACATGTTCATGCATAAACACTAGCTTTGATCTTAAATCCACATCAAAAAAATGAAAAACATGTTTGTTTCATAATTCTTTCAAGTCCTTGAATCTAGGATATCACAATCCACACACATTCACTAGAATTTATTTTTCAATCCAAATGAAGTGCTTAATAAATTGAATTAGGGTTTATCACATGCACACACTTTAAATTCAACATGCAAATTGATTGATAACATATTGGATGATGTGATATGAATTTTGGCCACCATAGTCTAGAAGACCGGTTTCACTGGACAAAGTGGGTGCCTAACACCTTCCCACCTTGTAACATAGCCTCCGAACTTAGATCAAGGGTTAGTAGATCAAATGCTTATCCTTGTAATTTTCAATTTCTAGATTGTAACTAGGAAACAAAGCCATGTACTTTATCTTAGATTGTATCTAGGACCAAAGCCATGTAATTTCCTATGTTCAATGTAAATTCAATTTCAAATTAATAAAATGATGAATTTTTCAATTATGGTTTTCTTATTTATTCCAACAATTAAATAAGTGGCGACTCCATTGTAAAACCCTTAATCTAAAGGGGAAAATATAACTAATCGAACCTCCATTTTGAGAGGCAATAACACGACTCCACCCATTCACGTGGGTTTGGCCCAACATCATAAAAAAAATGGGTTGGGGGAGCGGTCTCTCACACAATGAGCTCATCCTTCCACAACCGATTTGTTTGGTCAATTATAGAACTAACCATTGTTGTGCTCTCCCTAGCAATATGAGGTGAGCTGATTTTGTTACTGAACTTCCTTGGCAGCCACTTATCACCCCATATATGAACTAAATTTCCACTTCCAATCCTCCAAGCAGCCTCTCTTTTAATTACATCACGACCCTGTAGGATACTCTTCCACGCATACGAAGCGTTACTTGGTTCCTTTGCTTCCATAACACTACAATTTGGGAAAATTTTTGCTTTGAAGACTCGATAAAATAATGATTGATGATCATGAAGGAGTCTCCAAGTGTGTTTTGCCAGAAGAGCATCATTGAAATGTGAGAGGTCCTTAAAACCCATACCACCATGTGACTTTGGCTTACACATATCCTGCCACTTCACCCAATGTATCTTCTTAGCATCCCCACATTGTCCCTAAAATTTTTTTCAGATCAATGCTTCAATCTCATGACAAAAAGTGACTGGTAGCTTAAAACAAGACATCGTATAGGTAGGGAGTGCTTGTACTACAGCTTTGATCAAAATTTCTCGTCCTACCTATGATAAAAGCTTAACTTCCCACCCTTGCAATTTCTTCCAAATCCTTTGCTTTAGATGAGCAAAACTTTCTTTTTTATTTTTACCCACAAGGAAAGGCAAACCTAGATACTTTTCATATTGTTGAACCACCTGCACCCCAAAAGCCCCTTTGACCACTTCTTGCATATTAGATGTGGTTGATTTGCTGAAAAAGAGTGTTGTTTTGGCTCTATTAATTTGCTGCCCTAAGTCTTTCTCATAGGTCGCCAAAATATCTAGCAACCTTAAGCATTCGTCTTCCTTAGCCCTACAAAAAACTAAACTATCGTCTGCAAAAAGCAGATGTGTTAGTTTGGGTCCATTCCGACATATAGAGACCCCCTTAATACCCCTATTATATGCTGCCTTTTTTATGAGACTGTGAAGTCCCTCTGTACACATGAAAAACAGGTATGGGGAGAGTGGATCGCCTTGTCTTAGGCCCTTGCTTGCCTTGATATCACCATGAGGCTCTCCATTAATTAAAATGGAATAAGAGGTAGTAGTTATACACTTATCATAAGATTCACCCACCGATTATCAAAACCCATCTTCCTCATCATTTTCTCCATAAATTCTCATTCAACCCTATTGTATGCCTTACTCATGTCAAGCTTTAGAGCCATGTACCCTTTCTTACTTGCACAATGATTTCTCATGTGATGTAAAGTTTCAAATGCTATAATGATATTATCCAAGATCAAAAAATCAGAAAGGAATGCACTTTGGTGTTTTGAGATAAGCTGAGGCATTATTTTTTGCAACCTATTTGCCAAGACTTTAGAAAAAAATCATGTATAGTACATTACTCAAACTGATTAGTCTAAATTGCGACACAAACTCTAGGTTCTTTACTTTAGGGATTAGAGTAACAAAAGAGTGACCAAGGGCAACAAGTAAAGAAGCCGAATTTAAATAGTGCAAAATAGATTGTGTAACATCATTACCAAGTAAAGTCCAATAATTTTGATAGAATAAAGGAGGCATACCATTAGGTCTGGGAGCCTTTAAAGGGGCTATTTGTTTCAAAGCTACCTCCACCTCCATGGCAGTGAAATCTTTAGTTAGATCGGCATTCATCTCAGCTGTGAACACCATGGCAATAACTTCAACTACCTTTTCCAAGTGCTCGAGTCTGCTTGTAGTGAACAACTTAGTATAGTAATCCATAATAATGTCATTTATTTGCTGTTGGTGAGTACACCAATTCCCGTCAGCATCATGGAGTCTAGTTATGTAATTTCATCATTGTCTTTGAGAAGCTTTACTATGAAAAAACTTTGTATTTTTGTCTCCATCTTTTAACCACATAATCTTGGATCTCTGCCGCCACATAGTAGCTTCCTTATATAGTAGCAAATTTATTTCTTCTTTCAACAATTTCATAAGCCTTGAGTCACCTCCACCGATTGCTATATTCTCTGCCTTGGTCAGTTGTTTTATGTTCCTCTCAATCTCACGCTTCACATTACCAAAAGCCTGCCTACTCCATCGTGTAAGAGCTTTACCATAGTGATCAATCTTGGTAATAATTTTCGTATCCCATGGCTCATCCACATTTTTCCTCTAAATAGTTTCTAAGTATTAGTGCAACCTTTATCCGTCATCCACATTTGCTCAAATAGAAAGGGTTTCTGAAAACTACACTCCATACCCTCTGGTATGATCCACAAAACTTTATGATCCGATGTAGTGACATCCAAGTGATGAATTTTTGTCCCTGGGAACATTGAAAACCAGTCATTTGTAGTTAAGGCTCTGTTAAGTCTCTCCCATACTGTATAATCTGCATAATGTTTGTGCCATGTAAAAGGTGAGCCTACAAATCCCATATCCATAAAACCACACTCATTGAGAACATCTCTAAAGGGTTGCATCTAATTATGTGGTCTAACTCATCCGCCGGTTTTCTTAGATTGGTGTGTAATTTCATTAAAATCACCTGCACAAATCCAAGGAGAGTTACTACAATTTTTTAGATTACAAAGCTTTGCCTATGATTCATGCATAAACCGCGTGTTTGGTTTCCCATAGAATGTTGTAAATCTCCATTCATCCTCTTTATTCTTATTGATCGTGGAATCAATATGGTTTGGGGAAAACGTTTCACTCGACAGGTCAAAATCTTCTTTCCAAAAAATTACTAATCCTCCTGCCTTGTTTCTCGTGGAACTTCGAGCATATTCTTGAAATCTATTTGTCTTTGAACTTGAACTAGCCTATCTTTATTTGTCCATGTTTTGACTAAAAGCACAACAGAGGGATCTTTTGCCCACACCAATTCTGCAAGTTGATCTTCTGTACGTAGGTTCCCAAGTCCATGATAGTTCCAAACTAACAGACTCATTACTTCTGGCAAGGTTGTTTAACAGCCTCTGCCAACATCGTTGTAAATTCATCTTCACCATGGAAAACCACTTGCTTTTTGTTTGTTAATTCATGGTGAAATTTGTATTATTCATGCTTCTTTCCTGACTTCCTAAATTATGCGTTTGTATAATGGATGAACCCGTGGTAGCCCATGTAACTCTCTTCTAGGTCGGTTGAGTCTTGTTGCTGGGAATATTGTTGCTGGGTTGGTCACTTACAGTTACTGGTGGAGAGATATGTGGGGTTGGTGTGGGAGGAAGACGCGCGGGGGAGTAATTATTATTGTGTGAAGTGTCTCCATCCGTGAATACAAATTTATTTTGATTGTGCTTGTGGGTGAAATATTAAATAGGATTAGGATATTTATTAGGATTAGGATTAGGAAGTTTCAAGTACTTCAATATGAGCCTTAAGGAATATCTTTATTCCTAAGGGCTTGTTAGATGCATGGGATTACACAGGAACTTCACAGCAGGTGCATGGGCTTGTCAGACGCATGGGATTACACAGGGACTTCACAGTAGGCGCATGGGACTTCATCAAAGCATTTTTTGAATATTGTAACATTTTTAGCCATTGTGCAGGCTAGACAAATAGAGAAATCAACCATTAGTCATCTGCAAGATCAGGAATATCTTAACCAAACAGTTTCTGAATGTGGGAGTAGCATGGGAGAGTAACTTTATCAGTGAGAATAGTAGTGCTTTAACAGTAACAATAACCTGGGTGGGCCACATATTTAATCAGTAGAAGGAGCATTGGATGGATAACCATCAAACAGATCAAAATGACCTTGAGAAGAATCACATTCATGTTCATGGTAAATAGCATATTGATTACAGAACCCACAATATAAAATTGGCTTAAACTCCAGAGTTCTTCCTGAGATGAGAAGACTTCTTGGATTACGATGATCAGCTATCCGCAGGTGAGCAATGGCATTAAAGTAAGGCCTGGGGCCAAAAATAGAAATTCTATCTATGCTTCCCATAAAATGATAATTTTTCCATAAACTTTGAGCAACATCAATAATTTGGTTATTAAAATAATTTCTCCAACATTTTGTAAGAGCATAAGGATCATCAAAGGACAATTGAGAATTTCCTTCGAGCCATGGTCCTTGGTGAGTATGTCCATTAATGAGAATGAGTTGCTTTGAGGGCTAGACATTCATCCAGTTATCTCTTTCCCATATTGGCAGAGTGCTCTAGCATCTGATGGAAACAAAAGGACTATTAAATCCTTTAATAACATCTTGAATAATTTGTGGAAGTTGGCTAGCTTGATAATGGCTTGTTAATTTTATGTATCTGATAAAGCCATATTCAAACATTTGGGAAAGCCAGTTTGATGGTACTGTTAAAATAAGTTTTCAAAACAATCTACCTTTGAGGATCAACGAAGGAAGACATTCCTTTGCTGGATCTGAAAGTATTTCAAAAAGAGATCAAGATCTCAATGATTTTTGCAAAAGAATCTTGAAAAACCCACTGATTTAAAACTAAAAGGTGTTTCAAGTGACAAATCTCAAATCAGCTCTATTTTCTATTCCACTAAAGCTGAATCTTCCTCTCCATATAGCAGAATCGCTAATGAAGAAGAAGATGATACTAAATTTGTTTGTCCATCTGATTCTGATTTTCCTCCTATTAAAAATCCTGTTTACGAAAACCAATTAAGAGATCAAGATCTCAATGATTTTTTGCAAAAGAATCTTGAAAAACCCATTGATTTAAAGCTAAAATGTGTTTCAAGTGATAAATCTCAAATTAGCTCTGTTTTCTATTCAACTAAACTAGAAACTTCCTCTCCATTTAGTAGAACTGCTAATGAGGAAGAAGATGATACTAAATCTGTTTGTCCATCTGATTCTGATTTTCCTCCTATTGAAAATCCTATTTATCAAAACCAATTAAGAGTTTAAATGTTTTGGATGAAAACTTTGAAATTGATTTGGTTTCTCTGTATGATGAATTCATGCTTGTTAAAAACAGAAATAAAAGAAAATATTTCCAAAATAATTTTGCTCAGTCTGAAAAAGATCGTGTTAAAAGAAAATGGTTAGAAAAAATGAATCAGTTGAAAAAACATATTTTGTTTTTTGACTTTCTTGAAAACTATTATGTTTCAAAAGATGAAGTTTCAAAAAATCATTTGAATGTGAAAAAAAAAATCAAATTTTGTTAAAGAAGAAAAACCACTGTTCGGTCTAGTCATCTGCCTCTTGGGACAATTTTGATAGCTACTAATAAAAAGACTGATGTTAAAACCTCCCATTTCAAAATTGTTGATGATCAAACTCTCATTGTTAGTCTTATTGAGCAAAACAATTTTACTAATGAATCTTTGCATGTTATTGGTCAACAGATTGACCGTATTAAAGAAAAAATTGTTGAAAAAACTGCTTCTGTTGAAAAACCTGTTTCTGTCAAAATTGAGAAACCTTTAATTAATTTACCTAGTCAAGATAAAAAATTTAATTTTAAAACTTCTCAATCTAAAACTCTTGACATTGTTTAAAAAATGCTTGCTGATTTAAAGGTAAAAACTGAGGGAACTTCTACAAGTACTCCTGCTGCTCGAACTATTTCAAAAAATGAAAAAGAAATTGTTTTTGAAGAAAATACAGATTCTGATACAGTTTCTTCTGTTTTTGCAAAAAAGATTTTTGATGATGATTTTCCTGAAATTAAAAGATTTGTTGGAAATTCCAAACCTACGTTTTTTACAAAAAATTGGTATTCAAAACCTACTCCTCCTGATATGCAATTTGAAGAAAGACCTTTTCAAACTCAGTTTTCTGTTTCTGCTGATAAGATTTATGAATGGAATATTGATTGTGCATTATTCAATTCATATTTAATCTTCATTTGAGAACCATTTGCAGAAACCAATCTTTCAGTTGATTTTTCAAAATATTTTGAAGGAAACAATCCTTCCTGGATACAATTCATATTCGCACTAGAATCAATCATAGCAATAACAGTGAAATGATAGTCATGGGAAACAACAATTTTAACTTTTGTGAACCATTTTGGAGGAAGTATTTTATTAATATTAACAAGACTAGGTTGAGTATTAGCAACACCATTATAAAAAAGAAGAGCCTGTTAATTGGATTCATCTCCATCTATGTGCTCATCTTGTTTATTATCAGACTTATTTTGATCAATATTTTTAACAAGTTTTAACAATACCAATTCTTGTTTAAGATTATTATTATCATTTTTAATGCTTTTAAATTCATGTTTTAATTCACTTATCTCTTGTTTAACAATATGAATTTCTTGTTGTAAATCATTAACAGTCAAATCTTTGGATTTCTTTTTATTAAATCTTTCCAAAGTTTCTTCAAAACTTATTGTTGATTTAAGTTTTTTACTAGTTTCATCTTTTAATAAGTTTTTCTTAAACTTATCAAAATATTCTTTTTGTAATTCAGGGTTTTCAAATTGTCCTATCAATTTAACCAATAAACTTTCATTTTCTTCACCTTTAGTGAGAGTATTAACATATTTAATAACATTGCAACATGAATCTCTACAACCAATTTTAACATTTGGTGAATAAGAGGAATCATCAGCAGATTGATAGCAAGAATCAGTTGAAGAAGAAAAATCATCTTCCAAAGAATTAGACGAATTGTTTGATTCAAGGATTCTAAATAATTCTTCTTGATCTTTATCATCAATATTTAATCAGTTGAGCAAGGTCATCACGTATGGAATGCCCGAAAACTGTTCCGTGGACTTGCTCTTTATAATCCTCCAGAACGTTATCCTACAATATGTACCAAAATTATTCACAATTCCTCACATGAATTACACAGATTAACAACTTCTCAGTAATAGAATATATCAGATTAATCAGAAATATATAACATAAAGACAAAAAGAGAGTAGAAAAAAATTGTAAAAACATGTCCAACAATAAAAAAGAACAACACCTTTTTGGAGAAAATAGTTAAAAAGGACCAAAAGTTGGCAAATTTGTAAGAGCCAAAAGGGGTTATTAAATGATACATACATTGGAGCCAAGAAGAGGAACAAAGCAGTAATATTTCCTACAGCGAAAGATAACAAAACAGAGGAACCATAAGTCCAAAAAGCCAAGAAAGTGTAGGGAATTCAACCGAAATTCCCAACCTGTGAGAAACAAAAAAATAGAGAAAAACACACACCAAAAGAAAACAATCACATGCACAAGACAATATTTACGTGGTTCGGCAATTTGCCTATGTCCACAGAGTTGCAGAGATTTCACTATTATCAGGGAAAATACAAAGTGTGGCTATAGTGTTTCTCTCTCTCAAAAACAACAACAAGGTAGAAACCCTAATCACCAAAAACGGTTTCTATATCTTGCGCACATGATTCACAATGGGGTACAAAACGGGCCCAAGCCTCCGCTTCATGGACTAAGCCTCAGAAAATCTCCCATTCAAAACCACACAACATTATTTGGGTCGGGTTGGGTTGTCAACCGGATCAAACATAACTAGGCTCCACAACACCCAACAGAAAGAAGGAAAGAAACACAGAGAAATTTAATACAATCCACCAAAGATTCCAAAGACCGAATGCGCAGTATCTTGCATTTTGTTCATTGTTTCAACACAAAATCTAGAAACAAGAAAGAGAACCCAGATGAGGAATCAAAGCCTTGAGAGAAACCAGATATTAGAATACCAGAGGCTAAGAATTGAGAGGTGCACAATACCAGAAGCACGTGTGTTTATATAGAGGAAAACAAAAAATTAATAGACAGTGATTAACATCTATTTGGAACACAGTAGATTTTTGAAGTTGGTCTTATCCCCTATTCCGTAGGAGATTCTGGCATTTTACCCTTAATTTTAAAAAAAATTGGCAATATGCCCATGTTTGCAAACTATATAGGGGCGTGCCCCTGTTTCGATACTCAATTACCTTAAAATTGATTTTCAATTAAATACTCGATTTGTAGAAAATCGAGTTATGCCTGATCAAACTTAAAAAAATAAAATAAAATAATTTGAGTTCCATGCAAATTTTTTTATAAGCGTAATCGCCCCATACCAGGTTCAGGGAGCCCTATAGTAACGTTTTAAAGCTCTATAGCGGTGTTTTCTTGCAATTTTTTTTTTATAAGTGTGATTGCCCCATGCCAAGTTCAGGGAGCCCTATAGTAGTGTTTTTAAGCCCTATAGTGACGTTTTAAAGTCCTATAGTGGCGTTTTTCTGCAATTTTTTTTTATAAGTGTGATCACCCCATACTAGGTTCAGGGAGCCCTATAGTGGCGTTTTTAAGCCCTATAGTGACGTTTTGGAACTCGAGTTCCATGCAATTATTATTATTATTATTATTTTTTTAAGTTTGATAAGGCATAACTCGATTTTCTGTGAATCGAGTATTTCATTGAAACTCGATTTTAAGGTAATCGAGTACCGAAACAGAGGCATATCCCTATATAGTTTCAAAATAGGGACATACTGCTAAATTTTTTAAAAATTAAAGGCAAAAGGCTAGAATTTCCCTATTCCGTAGGTATGCTTTTGAGTAAGGATTTTGTCTTTACTTTTGGTAGTAAGAAGCAAGAACTGTCCTCTTGTACTATGTGACAAATTCATGAATTGCTTGTACGTTAAGTGTTTGGTGACTGTGAAAAGCGCGAAGGGTTAAAAGTTTAAACTGGTCAAAAACGTGGGCATGCCCAACGTTTATCATAGGTTTATCATGCCCAATGTTTTGTAGAAAAATTAAAAACTGGTATTAATTTTTGTTTTTCCCAACAAATAGTGTTCTTACCAAATAAATTTTTTATTATATAAAAAGTGAGTTAGGGGAAAAAATGTGGAAAATATCACACAGTTGATTTGAGGCATGAGTTATCCTAAAAAGCACGTTATTCATGTTAGCTCGTGCATAATTTACTATTTACTTACATAACAACTCAGTATTATTTTTTATTTTATAATTTTACTGAATTACTTCTCAAAAACACTCAGCTCAAATTATTTATTCCAGTTCAATAAATAAACCCAATTAGGTTGATTCTCAAAAAAAAAAAAAAAAAAAAAAAAAAGCTCAGATTATTTATTCCAAATTATATTTTAATAAAATATTATTATTTTTAATTTATTAAAATAATTTTTCTCTCTTCACATATTACAATCACCATCTAATTTCTTTTTTCATTATCCGAAAATGCTAAGAAAAAATAAAAAAGTTGAAATACACACCAATATTGCTTACTTATATTTGCACAAATACTGCAGTAAAAGTGGAGAATTTCCGGATTAATATGATATAAAATCAGGTTTTGAAGTGGTCTATGGCTGAGTTGAGGTTTTATCTTGGGAGAAAACATGTCTGGGGAGAGAGAGAGAGAGTGTGTGTGTGTGTGTTTGTCCTTTACTTTCCATTATTCGAATTACTCTTTATGGTAAATTGGTAATATGATCTAACAACTAAAAGATTCTTACCACCGGATATTTGGGTTGTTTTACCATTAAAAAAGAAGAAAAATTGGGTTATAAAGTTGGAGGTGAAAGTGAAAATATATATTTGAGGGCAATTGCCTTATAGCATTCACATTGGGAATATGACATATGAAGGGAAAATTTAGCATAAAAGCCCAAAATCCCTCACACATCCGGAATTGTGAAAACTAACTATTGCAAAAAAAATTGCAATAGTGCTACAATGCAATTCTAAATGTAGAATTGCACTGTAGCTCAATTCTAAAATAAATACTAATATTTTATTCACTTACTTTATCAATTCCTCTCTCTCTCTCACCGGGTTTTTGTTTTTATTTGGGTTTTGGGATATATTATTTTATTGTGCAAAAATATTATTTTATTGTGTTGTATTGTAATTTAAAAGTTGGGATGCTGAGAGTATTGTAAAATGGTATGGTATAATTGATAAAATAGCTTTTTGATATGGTAAAAATATGATGGAATAGAATTTTGGGATGTGAATGCTTATATAGTCGGAGGCAATAAATCAGAAACCTGAGATCTATTGGTACTACTATAGTACTATCACATATATTAAGCTTTAAACTATTATCAGTATGTCACAGGTGTAAAATGTTTTTATTTTATATGTTTTTTTTTGAGTAACACTGGATCACAATATTTTCACAACAAATTTTAGATGATTAGCTATTACTAGTTCTAAGTTAGGACGTTACTACTAAAATTATTTTTTTTGCCTACCAACTGCAGCAAGTAAATGTTATCAAATTTTAGATGATCAGCTATTACTACTTTTGTCTACCAACTAAAATTAATTTTGTGAAAATGTTGTAGATGTAGTATTTTTTTTAAACCTCACAACAAATTTTGGATATCAAGTTGTTACTAGTTCTAACGTAGGAGGAGGTATTTAGTATCAAATAATACCATGTTAGCGATATCAAAATCCAATAAGTGTGAAACATGTTAGTGAAAAATAATTACCTCATTAACAAATGAAAGTCCTGTGTTAGTGGGTAGTTATTTTTATACATATATCTCTTACTTTTTGGGTTTTGCTATTGATGACATGATATCATTTGAAACAAAATATTTTTTCCTAACGTAGGTCATTGCAACTAAAATTACATTTTTGCTTACTAGCTATAGCAAGTAACAACTTGTTACCTCAGATTTATTGTGAAAATATTGTAGGTGTAGTATTTTTTTTTTTTTTTAGATTATGTGATATTAAATATTAAATGAGGAGTCTTACATCCCTAACATTTTTATAATAAATTTTAGGTGTCAATCTATTATTGGTTTTTATTTGGGTCACCACAACATCAATTTTTTTTTTTAATCTACGTACCAATAATAATTTGTCACATAAATTTTGTTATGAAATTATTGTGTCACTAGTATTTCTCATATTAAATTGGCATGTATGAAGTAATATAGTTACTAGGAAGTTCATATATATATATATATATATTTATAAACATAATTAAAACCAAAGTTGAGAAAAAAAATCAATTAAATTCTAAATTGGATTCCAATTATTGCCTAATTTTGCATCACATGTCTTATTTAAGTTTTTTTTTTTTTAAAAAAAAAAATTTGTTCTAGGTGAGTTAATGTTATGCAAAATATAAAGAGTCTAATATAATTAAATCATTAAAAACTCAATAAACAAAAAAAAGAAGAAAGAATAAACTCATGTAAAAAACTAAAATAAAACAATGAGAGAGAGAGAGAGAGAGAGAGAAAACTCATCCATGGCTTAAAAAAAGGTATAACTCTTACATTAGGTATAATTTAAACCCATATATATGTGTAATTATGATAGTTTTTTTAATTATACTGTACATATACACGGATTATACATTAGTATTGTATAAAGGATATGTCCTAAATAAAATTTTGGACATTCCAAGTTATGTCTTTTGTAACCTTCTATTGCAATGGAGCGCAACGTGATTTTGTCAAATTTTACATAAGCAACAATTATAATGATAATACAACAAAAAGATTAACTTAATATGTTTATATATATATATATATATATATTTAAAATTAAAATATAACCTTTCAACTCTCAAGTTTTATTTAGAATTTGACCTAAATTCGGGGACAAAACATATACTTTTATTGAAGTAAAATGATGAAGGGTGGTGAAATTGCTTTTAGTGATTTCTTTTTATTAAAAAAATTATTTTAGAAACTATAGACTTAAACTTATGGTGTCCATTTCATGAAATTTCTTCCATTTGAAAGTAAACTGAATAAAATGTTGATAACTTGCTATTTGATTAGTCCAAAAGCCAGTATTCCAAGGATGGTGCAGCCTTTGCCCGTCGAGCATTTCCAAGTAATAGGTGCCCTTCTTGTTGCAATCAATGATTCTATACGGACCTTCCCAGTTGGGTCCTTACTTCCCTTGCATGGGATCTGTTGGGAAAACACATGGAAAAATACAGTTTTGTATCTCGTAAAAAAACACGCAGCGGAATATAAACAGACTACTTCATTCATGTGAGATAACATGCAACATATGAGTTTTAAGGTTTATAAAAGCGAAGCCCTACTTAAAGGGCAAACCGACAATCAAGGTCGCCCTCGAGCACCTGATCCTTCTCAAATGTTAAGTCCTACCTACGAAATGGACCGACGATCAAGGATGCCCTCAAGCACCTGATCCTTCTCAAATGTTAAGTCCTACCTACGGGATGGACCGACGATCAAGGATACCCTCGAGCACTTGATCCTTATCAAATTCCAAGTCCTACCTACAGGATGGACCGATGATCAAGGACGCCCTTATGCACTTGATCCTTATCAAATCCTATGTCCTACCCGCGGGATGGACTGACAATCAAGGATGCCCTCGAGCACCTGGTCCTCATCAAATCTCAAGTCCTACCTAAGGGATAAAATCGACAATCAAGGAAGTCCTTGGACACCTGATCTATATAAGTGCTAAAACCTTACCTGAAGGGTAAACTGACGATTCAAAGAAGAAAAGAAAGAAAAGAGTTGGTTTGAGGGAAACCGATGAATCATAATTCTCTTTCAAAGGGCCAATAGGTTCCCAACACTCTAAGAGAATACCTCCAGACCGTTGACTAAACAAAAGTTAGTTGATGAAAGACAAACCAACGAGCACAAACACTTGTGTACAAAACGCAAAAGAAAAATGACTACAAAGTAAACATAAAACGTTATAAAATTACTGAAAAATGAAAGTATCAACCCAAAAAAAAAAAAGTAACTTAAGTCCAAAACAGGGCACCATCATTGTTTTTGAGTTACAAACCAAAGAATAAAATAATAATAATACTCCCTCCGTCCCATTTTTTTTGTCCTGTTTGAAAAGTCAAACTTTTTAAGGGAACATCATTTATTGTCTTGTCTATCTTTTAAAAATGTATAAATTTTCAAAACTACCCTTCAAAAAATTTATCAAAAAATTGAATTAGTAAATTAATAGGGGTATAATAGGAACATTAGTAAATTAATGACTTTTTTTTTTAGAAACAGGACAATATTTTGGGACATCTCAAAATGGAATAGAGGACAAAAAAAATGGGACGGAGGTAGTAATAATAATAATAATAATAATAATACAGGAAAACAAAGTTTTTCTTAAGGATCGGAAGGGGGGTTATTAGCTTGCTCTTGAGGGTCTTTGGGGTCGTCGGCCACATCCCCAGGTTCGTCAATCACCAGCACCTCATGATCGGTCTCCACATTGTCGAGAATAGGCTCGACAGTTGGAGTCGTCGGGGTGTTAAGTCTGATATGGATTTAGGAGAAGTCCAAGTCTGGGAATAGCAGGATGACTTACTTACGAAAGTCCTCAAAGCCGTCCCCATAATAACCTCCCATCTCATTAAAATAAGGTTGAGACACTTGGAATGTTAAATTACCGATTCTCTCAAAAGTTTAAGCTGTTAGGAAATGATGAATTTAATCACTTAACCATAATTCTAACACTCCCCCTCACTTGTGGGCCTAAATTCCCTTTAATAAGTGGGGGTCCAACAAGTGGGAATTTAACATTTTAAATGGGAGTTAGAGTGAAGACAGGGATCGAACTCAGGATCTCCTGCTCTGATACCATGTTAAATTACTGATTGTCCCAAAAGCTTAAGCTGTTAGGAAATGGTGAATTTAATCACTTAACCATAATTCTAACATGGAATTCCTCAATGGCCTCTTCCTTCACCTTATCCATGTGCTCATGAGGAGCAGCCACCTCGGACTTCAGGTTAGCATTCTCCTTCATCAGCTCATCATACTGATGATTTACCCTACCAAGCTTGGCTTTCAGCTCAATCACCTCCTGACCAAGAGTTTGACTAGACTCCTTGAATTTCTTCAAAGAATTTGCCTCAGTCTCTAGACGATTCTTCAGGTGCTTAACCGACGCCTCCTGCGAAGCACAGTGGATTTGCAGAGCTTGCATCCTCACCAAGCCCTGATCAAAAGAGACAAATGTAAGTCAAAAGGGAAGAGTAAAATAAAGAGTCAGAAAGGGACAAAAGTACTTGAAAAATGGACAAATGAGATAGAAATACAACATACTCTCATCATATCATAGAGACTGAAGTCACCCAAAGGGTTAGTCTCATACTCCGAGCACTTGTCCAAGTTAGCATCCCAGACAATGGAACAGGTAGTGTCCACTGCATACTCCTTATCCTTCACCAGCAAAGGAAGAGGAGGGGTAACGGGGCCTTGGGAAGTCATAAGACCCTTCCTGATCCTATGGTGAGGAGCGTCAACAATGACCTCGCATGTTTCCGGACAAATGGAGGGGCCACTGGCACTTTTTCTCGGCGATTGAAGGTCGGAAGTGTACTTCCTCTTCTTGGATGCATGAAGGTACAATGTCGACAATACCATACCTTGAGCCCTCAACGCGTCAGCCTTCCTGATCTCCTCCTGCCTACTCTTCGCAGGTTGCTTGTTCTTCAAAGAATCCATCTTTGAAACCGAAAAATAAGTTAAAAAGTGTGAAGTTCAAACTAAAACAAAATGAAGGCGACGAAGTAATATACTTACGAACACGCAAAGCCTGATCAAGTCATCGAGCTTCCTGGGAAGGGACGGGTCCACCGTAAAATGCGTGAAGAGTGTCCAAAATGACAAGCCTCTTCCAAGACCTCTCTTTAAAAGGTATTTCAAAAACCCTTTCCAAAAAGGCCTCTTGCACAGGAAGGATCGTCAGACAAACTGTGGCTAAAATGAACAAAAAATTACATTAGTTAAGTAGAAAGCATAAACCAAAGACCAAGACTATATTGACAACTCACCTGACTTATTCAAAACCCCTCAAGAATGGTAAAAAAAAGACCCTATGCTATCCCATTTGTCAGGATAGCATACCCAATTGACCCCCTACACAAAGAAGAACCTAGCCTTCCATTGACGATTAGAGTCGAGCATGTCAGATATCAATCTTAGGGTAGCCCATCGACATACAGAGTTGTAAAAACCATTAGAATGGGGGATCTCCTAGGGTTTGTAACAATGAAAAAATTCCTCTAAAGTTAGAGACCGGTGTCCTCCACTAAGTTGACCTTATAGCACCTCAGCCCCAATTAGTATCCTCTAAGCATTAGGGGCAATTTGACAAACAGATACACCCATGTAACCCGCTAACTGACGATGCAAGGAGGTCAAAGGTAGACGAAGCCTTGCTATGAAGGCAATCTCATAAAAGCCCACATCCGACGAGCTCCCAGTATAACATTTTTCCCCTCCGTCGCCCTTCTTAATGGACACATCGTCGAGAATCTGAAAGCAAGCCTCAACCTACAAAAAACTTCGTCTCTTATATCAATTGGGAAGTCATGAACTGACCAGTTATCAGGTAGAACAATCTCTTTAGGACATCGCCTAAAGGGACTAGCTTCCTCAAAAGGAGGATCGGACGCCGACTCCCTCTTAAAAACCGACGAACCTTTCGACATATACTCAAGCCTAGATTGATTGGTCAGGTTGTCATTCGAACCCATGCGGACTGATGGTGTATGCTCACTCGTCGCTTCACTATCTCCAAACATCTCTTACCTACAAGCGATGAATGAAAACTAAGATTCTACTCTACCTCCTAAGTATGTAACTAACAATGGAGAAAGAGCAAAAAAGAAAATACAAAACGAAACCGGCAAAGCATACCTAAGATGGACGAATGCAAAGAAAACCGACGAAGGAGAAAAACCGACAAATGGGCTCTGGAATCAGAAATGGAAAGTATTCAAATAATGAGTACAATAATGGCATTAGACTATTTATAGGGTGATCTGGCACGAAAAACGAAGCATTGCTACGCTTGGCACCCCGAATCAGAAAGAGACACGTGTCCTTAGCACTGTCAAAAGGACATAATTACCCATATTTATGATGCATGACACTAAGGCAAAGCATTTATGGCAACATACTCTGCGACCCTTCGGCTACCCTGACGACTCACGGAATAGGGGGCAGCTGATGAGGATAATTTTTTATCAATGGACACGGGGTGCTGAACCTTCCTCACCTAATCGTCGGCCTTTTGCCTAAACCAATCCTAAGGGAATGGCCAATCCCATGGGTCGTTAAGTCAGGTCGGATGCTGATCCAACCCCAATCCCGATGATCCATTGCCCTATGATTTCTTATGGGACTTGCGTGAGGCCCGCTCATATGTCCCTACATGGAAATAACTTGTACACCATGACCAAACTACTGCATAACCAGATCTCCCCTATATGGGAAGGTGATCCCCAAGATCTTGGGATCCTTCTCTCTATAAGGAAATTCTCCTCGTATCAAGGGATTTAGGTCAGCTATCCGCTACTATATAAACAACAAACCCAACCTATTTTAGGTACGTGAATTCTCCCTAGCTCTTGCACTTTTGAGTTCTTGGAGATTCTTCTATCACTAACTTAACATTCGGAGGGTCTTTAGCTGGCACCCCATCGGTGCTCTCTGTTTGGTTATTCTCTTTTGTTCTTCAGGTACACCCATTGCATGTGTGTGGACGATCAACTCACTTACGATTTTTGTGCATCATCATATAATAAGATCAACCAACAGTTAAAATAAGATGTATGATCGATAGATTTGAGTTTGAGGGTTTTGCTTCAACAAAAACACTTAATGTTGATTTAAAGTAATTTTAATATCAAAGTTATGAGTTATCCCAAAAAAAAAATTTAGATGTCCTATATGTGGTAAATTACAATTTATCCCTTATTATTTGGCCTTATCGCAATTTAGTCCAAAACATGTCTTTTTATAGATGCATATATGTGTGTGTGTGAGCCTATAGTTCAATTATTTTTTAATATGATAATCGAACCGTCTAATAAAAAATTCTTGTCTTTGCTAGTGCTCTTCAATAAAAAAATTTGGGAATTATCATAATATATAAAAGGTGATTACACTAAAAAGCAAAAAAAAAAAAAAAAAAAATCAAAACATTTTTACAAATAATTTAGAGTTTTCGGCCTCTATAAATTACATTTTCAATGATATTATCAAGATTATTATTATTATTATTATTATTATTATTTTGGAAATCTAGATGCGCAAGTGTGAACGATTAAGTCCCTCACGTTGGATGATAGTTATGAATGACTGGTTGATAAACCCACAAACATAAACTTTAAAGTGTTCTTCCAACATGTTATCTTAAGACTCACTCTATGTGATAATCTCCTTAAAGATTTGTAAACGATTTCTCATCACTAAAAATCAACAATTCCAGAAAATACTAATTGCATTGTCGTCGTGTTTATGTTGAGCCAACACCCAACCAAACCCTTCAAAGGTTACATATGCAGATATGCTAGCAGATAAAATCCCACGTACAATGCTGCATGTTAATTTAATTGTCTTTCAGGCGCCTTTAATTGAAACCTGACAATTCCATGGTGAAGCGGCAATCATCCACCGCCACAAGATATGTAAATATATATAAACCAAAACATTTATAAACTTAAGCGAAAGAAACATAATTGGGAGGACAGAGCCTATGATAATACAGATCCATTTTATTATAATAAAGCAAAATACAAATGTACACAATGAACTAGTCATGGCATTAGCACATTGGGTAGCTTCATGAAATTAAAACAGTACTTCATCTCATCGATCATGTGATGAACATGATAAGATAGTACCCTCTTGCAGAACATTTTATCATCTGTAAAATCTTAATCCACTGAAAAAAAAAAAAAAAATGAAGAAAAAAAAAAAGGATATTTAAACCATTTCAAAAGACATCCCCAGATTCAGTCAACATTTTACATTTTGTTTGAACCATGATCTGTGCCTTCCAAAATAGCATTGTTTCATTAGAAGATTATTAGGAACAGAGTAAATATTCAGCACATAATAGAACTAAATTTTTGATACTAGAGGCAGAGCACGATTGAAGAAAATGATTGGGGCTACAGTCCCAAGCCTCCGAAAGGGCAGGAGCTACGAGTTTATACGTGGCCATTCTGAGCACCGTTTGTGTTGGACAGCTCCTTATCTTCGTTGGGTTCATCAGGAAGTCCCAGCTCCACGGATACTACAGCGGTGTTTTTGTTTTTGTTCTCGTTTTTGCCCTTGCCCTTGTTTTTACGGTAGATAAAGTACAGAATCAGCTGCAGGGCCCCAAGAAAAGAACCGAACCCATTGTTCACCTGCAACAACATTACACATTTCCATAAGAGCGAGCAGTGTTTATTATACACACTTAGTTATACATACATTTACACCCATACGAAAACCAATTCAAATCGTAACTCGAGGTCATAATTTCCAAATTAAAAAACACGACTTTTAAGTCAGTTTTTATTTCGCTTGTGTGTAATAGCTTTTTCCCTTTCTGTAAAAATTAATACACAATATTGGTTTTTTATTTTTTATTTTTAGTAAGACACCATATTGGTACTTGTTTTGAACTGAGGGAACTTTAGCGATGCAATTTCATTTTTATTTATTTTTGAGATAGCAGCTTCAAAATTTGGGAACTCACGCTGTAAATTGGCCATGCCTAAGCTCTTTGTGGAACACAAATTTTCTTACTAGGGATATGCAAACAGATAATGCTAAGGAATTCTATATATGGGCATTGAGAGGATCTAAAATTGTAAAAGATACTAACATATTCATTAAGGAAATAAAAATAAAACTATGACTGTTTGACGAAAAAAGAGAGCAACTTTAAATATAATAGAATAATTGAAAAGAATACATATGACCAATCTTGATTAGTTTGTTGAAAAAATTTATAACTGGTCTTAAACTTTTGGGGAGTATGATAATATATCCACAACATTCCAATATTTCCTTTTCCCAAAACTTCTCGGCCATACAACGAAGCATTTGTAAGATAATAGTTAAGGAATTGAGAGAAGCTGCTTACATATACAAAAGGGTCATTGCCGAGCAGACCAAAGATAAACCAGGAAGTGCCGCACAAGAAACAAAACAGCGATAGGAAAAAAGGCATGAATTCAACACTCTTTGTTCTAATCACAATCCTCTGCATATATAAAACCCATATAAGTTCATGCACCAAAAAGTATGTTTAACCAAACTTTCTTAGGAAGCATAATTGTATGTTTAACTTTAAAACAAATAATAAGAGCACTAGCAGAGGGGTGTAAACACCCTCAACTTCTATTTTACAACCTAAGCCCTAAAACCCATCCATCCGGATTTGTAAACTTAAAAAATTTTGCAACCTATGAATAGTAAGGTTGCATACCTTATTGTTCATAGCTTGTAAAAATATATATATTATTTTAATATGTGGTTGTGTGCAGAGAGAAAAAGTGAGTGGGGGAAAAAGAGAGAGAATAATACTTTTTATTATTTTATTAAGTAGTTTATATTATTTTATTGGGTTGTATGTAAAAATAAAAACTGAGATGTAGGATGAGTTATAAAATAAGTTGGTAAATAAATAGAGTAGTATTTGAGGATGCAAAATAAGTTTTTTTTTTTTTTTTTTTTTTTTTTGCATCCTTGAATGCTAAATGCTTTGATATACTGGTAAAATTTTACATACAATTTTTTAGGTACTGTATTTAAGATTTGTATATGATTGAATTTAATCAATATTAAAAAATGTAAAACTATTTTTGTCGAACCAGTCAACATAATCATTTTGTTGAAATCAATTTGACAACCTAAGCGGCTAGGATACAGTACTTAGAGCATTCTTAGCAAAGATGTCAAATGCTAAAATGCTATAATTTAAATGCTAAAACACTAAAAAGTGGGTTACATCAAAGGTGCTATAGCTAAATGAAATAACATCTTAGCTACAGTAAGCTGTTATCTTTGACAGCTTATTTTAGCTATATCTTATAAAAAAAAAAAAAAAATTATTTTAAAGCTTTCTCTCTCTTCTTCTCTTTAAAGCTTATTGTAGCAAAACAAGTTTTTTTTTTTCTCCTCGCTCTCTGAAATCGATCTCCCTGTGGCTTCTAATTTTCTTTCAGTGGGTTTCGATGGTGGGTCACGGTGGCGGTGATTTGGAGGCACAGTGGTGAGATCGATGAGTGTGTGGGTTCAATCTTGGGGTTATAATTTTGTTTTGATAGCTGGTTGTTTTTTTTTTTCCCCCCCCCTTCCTATAGTGGGTTAGATCAACCACCGGTGAGTGCTTGGCTGAGATTTTGTTTTTGTGGTGGTTGGGTGTTTTTGCAATGGCTGGTTCTTTTCTTCCTGCAAAGAGTTGTGGTTGCCACGGTGGTGTTGTGACTTGTGGTGGTGGTGGCTGTGGTGGGTTGTGGTTGCTACAATGGAGGTTATGGCAAGTGGAGCGGTGGTAGGGGTGGTGGAGGAGGTGGTTACTATAGTTTTTTGCGTAGTTGTTTTCTTATTATTTTAATGAGTAGTTTATATTACTTAAATGAAATAATAAAAAATGTAGAAGTTTTAATGCTTGATGTATCTTAAGGTATGGTGGTATAATAAATAAAGTAAGTTTTTGAATTATTAAATGCAAAAAATTTTAGAATTAGGAATCCTCTTGGAATTAGGATACTATACCAAAATTTTGTCTTATAGCGTTATATTCTGATTCCTGAGTGGGATAACCAATTTCTTGATTGGCTAACTTGCTTAGAAAATGGCATAACCTAAAGAATTGGGCCGAAGCTGTCACACTTCCCCGTGACCAAGCTATCATAATTGATAATTCACAAAAATAAGTGCAAATTGCATACTGAGAATAACTGAACCTGGGTCCAGTGGCTGAGGCATAATCTTTGAAACCAAATCAATCAGGGTCCAGTCAATTCCTTCATTAAATATTTAACAAGAAAAAAAAAAAAAAATCAAGAAATAGCTTAAGAGTTAAAACTCACCATGATTGATAAAGGTGAGCCATACATGATTATGGAGAAAACGGCAGTTGCAAAGCCACAGAAGAGCTTTCTGGTATTGCCATGCAAGGCTAGGAGGGAGATCAAGGCCACGGCTGCGAAAAAGGTGAGCACAAACGCGAAGAGCCCCAAAATCTTGGCTTTTTCTTTCTTTGGGGCATAGACGATGAAGATCAACACATATATGACCTCTATTCCTGCACCAGTGCCATTGATTGTTGAAACTAAAAGATTGTTTTTTGACACAAGGGGTAGGCCATACCTGTTCAAAATTTATTTCATGAATAAAATCAGTAATTATAAGACAATTGAACTAGATTAACTCTGAAGATATGAAACAAGGAAATCATTTTGGACTATTGGCAGCACAATTAATTCAAAAAAAAAGAAAAAAAAAAGAGAATTTCAAAAGATTTTATGGTTCATATTTTAGATTTTTTGTTATTTTATTTCTTTACAATTTAAAATTGAAGGAACTAGCAGATCGAGAGAATGTTTTTTTGAAAAAAAAATAGAGATAATTTTGGGAAAGGTCTAAATTTTTTTATGAATGACACACCAATTGAAATTTTAGTTACTAAAGAAACAAATATTAAACAGTACCATGCACAGTACAGAATAAATTAACATTAATCAACCAAGCATTAAATTTCATTTTCCTCAAGCAAGTAATGTTAAACCAAAATTGTCATCCTGTTTAATTGCTAGCCTAGACTCCCAAGCCCAACCAACCAACACAGAGGCCCCTGAATGCCCGGGTGGCCATGAAATTAACATGAATTAACTATAAAATCCCCATCATTATCATCATCATAATAATAGTAATTAAAGACACACATAATTCATGACAAAAACAAAAACAGAGAAGCATAGGGGAAAAAAAGGTAACAAATGAAGAAAAGAAACAATAAAAATTAAATAGAACCCGGTTGATGAACCAAGAAGCATATATTATATACCAAGCAGAAAGAAGGCAGTTCATCAAGGTCATCACGTATGGAATGCCCGAAAACTGTTCTGTGGACTTGCTCTTTATAATCCTCCAGAATGTTATCCTACAATACGTACCAAAATTATTCACAATTCCTCACATGAATTACACAGATTAACAACTTCTCAGTAATAGAATATGTCAGTCAGATTAATCAGATATATATATATATATATATATAAAATATAAAGACTAAAAGAGAGTAGAAAAGATTGTAAAAACATGTCCAAGAATCAAAAAGAACAACACCCTTTTGCAGAAAGGAGTTAAAAAGGACCAAAAGTTGGCAACTTCATAGGAGCCAAAAGGGGTTCTCAAATGATACATACATTGGAGCCAAGAAGAGGAACAGTGCAGTAGCATTTCCTGCAGATAAAGATAACAAAACAGAGGAACCATAAGTCTAAAAAGCCAAGAAAGAAAGAAAGGAAGAAACGCAGAGAAATTGAATACAACCCACCAAAGATTCCGAACACCAAATGCGCAATGTTTTGCATTTTGTTCAATGTTTCAACAAAAAATCTAGAAACAAGAAAGAGAACCCAGATGAGGAATCAAAAAAGCCTTGAGAGAAACCAGATATCAGAATTCCAGAAGCTGAGAAGAGAGAGGTGCACAATACCAGAAGCACGTGTGTTTATATAGAGGAAAACAAAAAATTAACACAGTTGATTTTTGAAGTTGGTCTTAACACAGCTGATTGTACGTTAAGTGTTTGGTGAAACTGTGAAAAGCGCGAAGGGTTAAAAGTTAAAACTGGTAAAAAACGTGGGCGTCATAGGTTTATCCCAACAAATACTGTTCTTACCAAATAATTTTTTTATTACATAAAAAGTGTGAGTTAGGGAAAATATCACACAGTTGATTTGAGGCATGAGTTGTCCTAAAAAACACGCTATTCATGTCGGCTCATGCATAAATTACTATTTACTTACATAATAACTTATTATTATATATATTTTTTTTAATTTTACTGAATTATTTCTCAAAAACACTCACCTTAGATTATTTATTCTAAATTATATTTTAATATTTTTTTAATTTATTAAAATAATTTTTCTCTCTTCACGCATCATAGCCACCATCTAATTTCATTCTTCATTATCCAAAAATGCTAACAAAAAATTAAAAAGTTGAAATACACAACAATAGTGCTTACGTTTATTTACACAAATACTGCAGTAGAAGCAGAGAATTACCGGAATACCATGATAAAAAAATCAGGTTTTGAAGTTGTCTATGGTTGAGTTGAGGAATTTTCTTGGGAGAAATCATGTATGGAGAGAGAGAGAGAGAGAGTGTTTGAATAAAATCCAATAAGTTTTTGAAGATATTTAGTATCAAATGATACCATGTCAGTGGTATTAAAATCCAATAAGTGTGAGATAGTTCAGTGAAAAATAACTACCTCATTAACAGATGAAAAACATGTGTTAGTGAGTAGTTATTTTTATACATAGATCTCTCATTTTTTTGGGTTTGAATATGGATGACATGGTATTATTTGATACAAAATACTTTTTCCTAACGTAGGTCATTACCACTAAAATTACTTTTTTGCTTACTAGCTACAACAAGTAACAACTTGCTACCTAAAATTTGTTGTGAAAATGTTGTAGATGTAGTATTGTTTTTTAGATTGTGTGATATTAAATATTAAATGAGGAGTCTTACATCCCTAACATTTTCATAATAAATTTTAGATGTCAATCTATTATTGGTTTTTATTTGGGTCACCACAGACATCAATTTATTTTTTTGTTTATTTTTATCTACATACCACTAATAATTTGTCACATAAATTTTGTTGTGAAATTATTGTGTTGCTACTATTTCTCATATTAAATTGCCATGTATGAAGTAAAATAGTAACTAGGAATTTCATATATATATATACACATAATTAAAGCCAAAGTTGAGAAAAAATTCAATTAGATTCTAAATTGGATTCCAATTGTTGCCTAATTTTGTGTCACATGTCCTATTTAAGTTTTTTTTTTTTTTTTTTTTTAAATTTTTGTTCTAGGTGAGTTAATGCTATGCAAAAAATGAAGAGTCTAATATAATTAAATCATCAAAAACTCAATAAACAAAAAAAGAAGAAAGAATAAACTCATGTGTATATATAAAAAAAACTAAAATAAAACAATGAGAGAGAAAGAGAGAGAGAGAGAGAGAGAGAGAACTCATCCATGGCTTAAAAAAAGGTATAACTCTTACATCAGGTATAATTTAAACTCATATATATAGATATATATTATGATTGTTTTTTTAATTGTACTATGCATATACACGGGATTATACACTAATATTGTATAAAACATATGTCCTAAAAACAATTGTGAACTTAATATGTATATGTGTATATATATATATATATATATATATATATTTTAGAACTAAAATAGAACCTTTCAACTTTCAAGTTTAATTTAGAATTTGACCTAAATTTAGGGACAAAACGTATATTTTTACTAAAGTAAAATGATGAAAGGTGGTGAAATTGCTTTTAGTGATTTCTTTTTATTAAAAAATTTATTTTAGAAACAATAGACTTAAATTTATGGTGTCCACTTCATGAAATTTACTTTTTAACGATTATAATCAAGACAATGAACAATTGATTTTTTGTGTAAGTAAAATTTAGATTCAAGTCTCTAATGCGAGGACAAGCCCCAATGCCAGCTCTAGTATATAGATGACTAAGGCAGTTGCTTAAGGCCTTCAAATAAAAAAATGCCCCATCTTTTAACTAATATAATATATTTATGTTATATTTTAATTAAAACTTATTTACCTTTTTATCCAAATTAGGAAAAAAATTTAAAGACCCTTTTAATGGCTAATTGAATGCATTGTATATTAAAAAAAGCCCCAGGATAAACTAGTATGTACTTATTAAATAAAAGATAAAGATTAACGGGTTTATGCTTTATACCATCTAGCCATCATCACGTGGGTCAGATGTGATTTTTTTTTTTTTTTTTGGGGTAACCGTGGGTCCGATGTGATTGTTACTTTATTTATTTATTTTTTAATATATTTTATTGAAGTTTGATCTTTCCAATTTCCAATAATATATATTAATACTTCTAGTAATTTATTTAATTTGTATTGTTTAAGTATATTTTCATTAGTTATCCTTTGAAAATAATTTACTTTTTTTTATTAGTATTAATTTATTTAGTTATATGAAATAAAATTTTAATTGTACAAATTTAGAATATAAAGTGGCCATATTATTTAGTGAAGCTTTTGATAAATTAAATCTATTGTCCCGCACCTTAAATTTTATTTTAATTCAATTATAATTTTCTATTATAAATCACGTTTCATTTATTTATAAATATTTTGTTAATTATAAATGGTTATTAGAAAATATTTATCTAGATATGAAAAAAATTAAAAAAAAAAAAGAAGGGAAAGAAACTAGAAAAACAAATTGAATTTAAAAAGGCATCTATAGATAAAATTGTTATTAATATTAAATAAGACACAATAAAAATTTGAGTGAAAATGTAACAAATGAATAAGAAATACATTAAAAATATTTAGAAGATAATAATAAAATAATGAAAATAGTCTTAATTAAATAAATATAATTTAATTATATTTAAATATAAAAATAAAATAAAATAAAAAGGCCACCACATGTACGATCTATATTCTATACACGCACTAAAGGCAATGGTAATCACAAAATCTAAAGCAATAAAAGAAACTCTCTCTCTCTAGCTAACTTTTTTTCTCCCTTAAAAGTGAATAAAGAATTAAACGATATTTGTCTTATTCTTAGGTTACCTAACATGTAAATGTCTCCCCCAACTATTTCATTGATTGATATAAAATTATTAATTTCTATCATATATCTAGGGGAGTCCAAATGGTAGTGCGAAACAATGACAACATGGTGAGGGAGCTTCTTTTTTTCTTTTTTTCTTTTTTTCAGTTTTCTTTTCGGTGTGGTCAATTATTAACTAGGCAAAAATGTAATATACATTTGTTAACTTTGCCTAAAATTTATTTTAATCTTTTAAATATGAAATTGGTCCTTTTAGATTGGTAATTTTGCCCAAAAATAATTTTTTTCATTTAACTTTGAAATTAGTCATTTTGATCTTATTACTTTACTTAAAAATCATTTTTATTTCTTAAAGTTTGGAGCTGGTCATTTTATTTTAGTAACTTTGCTAACTCTGTCAATCAGTCCTTTCCTTCATTGCCGTTAAGAGTGCTCTCTTAAGTTAGTCAAAATGATGCTGTATAAGTGTGTATTAAGAATTTAAGAATTATAATATTATTAAAACAATAATTTATTAATTTAACCAAAAAAAAAAAAATCAGAACAGTGTTTCAAACTTCTTCTAACGACGTTGTCTATCTACTTGGAGTAACATTACAAAACAAAACTCTCAAATTTTTTTCCCACAAAGCAAAGCTAAAATCCCTCTTGAAACTAAAATTCCATTCTTTTTTTTTTGTGTGTGTGTGCGTGTGCGCGCGCGTGTGAAAAAAATGAATTTGGGAATTTTAGCTTTTGGAGGTATTTCAGCTTTACTTTGTGAAAAAAAAAAAAAAAAAAATCGAGGCTTTTGTTATGTTATGTTATTCTAACTAGATTGCCAGTCATTAGAACCATTGTTTTGTTTTTTTCTTTTCCTTAAATTTTTGTTAAATTCATGTTTTTAAAAACCGGACTAGTTAAAGAACTGAAACAATGTCCAATTCCTAGTTTTTACTTGTTTAACTGATAGTTTTTATGGTTGAACCACCCATTTTAATGGTTTTTATCTGATTAAATTAGGGTTCGATTTCTTATTGAACAAGTTGGTTCAATTCAGTTTTTAAAACCACATTAAATTAATAAAATATTAGCTAAACAATATTTTGATTCTCAAAATACCTATATGGTGTTATTTTGGGTGACTTAACAGGAATGAGTTGACTGGGTTAGCAAAGTTACCGAACTAAAATTACCATGACTCCAAACTTAAAGAACTAAAAAGATTTTTGGGCAAAGTTAATAAGCTAAAATGAACAATTTCAAACTTGAACAACTAAAAATGACCAATTTAAAACTTAAAATACTATTATGATTTTTGGGCAAAGTAAGTGGGTGTAAGTTCCATTTTTTCCTATAAACTAATATTATTCTTGTGTGATATACTACTTAATTCAATATCATATGTTAAATTAAAACCATATGTCAAAAATGTAGTTTGATTGTTTTAAGTTACATAACAAATGTACATCATATAAGAATAATCAAAAAACAAAATTACAACTAATTATAAAATAATTTAGAATAAATATTAAAATTCCCTTAAATTTTTGAAACTTTTGATAATTGAGTTAATTAGAGTAATATTTTAATGGAAAAACTATAATTTGGTCATGGTTTCAGTTTTGTTCCTATAAATTTTTATTTTTAAGGAAAAGGTAAGAATATTTTATTGTGGAAAATCCTATTGGAATACATCATCCAAATTTGGTAGTAGGTCTTCTAACCACATATCACTATCTACAACTAAATCTACTTTTCTAGCAAAGGCATGGGCAAGCTCATTCCCATCCTTATACAATTAATTTTTTCAATTTTGTTCTTTGACTTTCTAAATCATTCTATAAACTTTTTTTTTTTGTTGAGAAAGAAATACATACACATGAGAGAAGGAAAGTGATTATAACACAAAGGCACACCACAACTCTACTCAAAAGTCATGGTAATCTATAAACTATTAATTGTTTTAGTTTTATCTATCAACTTTCAAGACCAAATCACTATTATTCTTATAAGTTTTAATGATATATATATATATTTTTTTTGATAAAGTTTATTATAAAATTGATTTGACTTTAAAAGTTGAGAGATGAGATAGACACAATTAAATACATATGGATGAAATTAAAATTATCCTTTTATGTGTATGCATGTCGTAGCTAAAACCTCTAAACACTAATTTGAAATTCAAACTCTAGCAATCAAATGTATACATTTGCATGACGTTTGCATAGCGCTTTTAAGGGTGTTTTGGGGATTTTGAGCCCTAGAGCATTTCTATCCCTTTCTAGTTACCATTTATGGATTGAATTACTCAATATAAGGAGGTTACGGGTTCGGTTCAAAAATATATCAAGTACACCAACCTAACCCGACCCATATATACCCTAAGTCTATTTATTTTTTTCTTTACTCTTCAGTGGATTCAGAATTTCTCTTTTTATTAGCGTCGGGCACGAGTAATAACGTTTTTGTGTGTTTGTCTCTACTTGATCAGTGAATGCCAAACTCTCAACCTTGTTGTTCGAATCGACTGTTTTAACAATAGAAATTATAGGCATAATAGAAATAGAATATTATTTATTGTTTCAATGATGATGAAGAAAAAACAACATTATTTTTTTTAATCTATGATTATTTTTTTGTTAATTGTTACTTTTACCTAATGTTTTAAATAACAATACTTATGAGTTTCCATGTATTACAATAATCGGAGACGGTCCGAGGATTTTAAGCTAGCGGGGACCAGAGTATAAAGAAAAAGAAAACTCTAAATAGACATCCATATGGTATTAAAAAATTATAAATACTCAAAATTTTTGTTTCTAAATATATTAAGATACAATTATTTACCAACAAAGATAAATAAAAATAAAATAATGTCTTGTTTTAATACTACACTGGCTATGATTTTTTTTTTTTTTTTGAAGTTAGAGCATTCACATTGGTGGTGCCAAAAATTTTGATTTTTAGTACCTCAAAAAGTTATTTTATCTATTTTACCACCTCGCTTTACAATACACCCAATATCAAATGTTCTATTTTTTTTATAACTTCATTTAAAATAATATAAATAATTCATTAAAGTAATAAAAGAAGCGGGAGAGTTTGAGTTTTTTAATTGAAAGAAGAGAAATAATCTTAATAAAATATTGTATTTTATTTTCAACAACTTGTTACAGTTAACTAGTATTTATACTAGTTTATTGTAGTTGCAAAAAATTTAGCTTCTCCAATAACACATGATTTTTTGGTTCTTTGGTGGAAAAATAGTTTTTTTTTTTTTTTTTTTGGCTAAAATACAATTACCATTGTAAATATTTTTATTGTTTTTGTCAAGTTTTTTGGTTGGATAGTTGCTATTTGGGTAAAACTAGTTAGGCTTGTTGCAGAAAGAGAGGGCCTTAGGTTTTGGAATGGGCTAATTACAAAAATAAAAAATATTATAACAAAGAAAGAAAAATTTGGACCCAAGGGGACTCGGGCCCCCACCTAGGCCCGTCCCTGACAATACTTAGTGTGTAGCCTGTACATATGTACGGGTATAATTAAAAAAATTACAATTATACAATTTAAATTATACTTTTTTTTTATAGAAGATGTTCAAATTATATTTGGAATTAAGTTACACTTTTTTTTTAAAACCATACATTTCTAAAATATGTAATGGTTTCATATTATATATATATATATATATATATATATATATATAAAATTTAGAATTTAATTGGTTTTAGACTCATTGGTTTTTGCACCAAAAAATTAAAAACTTAGATGGACATATGGTAGAAAATTGGATTCCAATTGAAATCCAAGTTAAAATTTAATTGGATTTAGACTTTTCGATTTTTACACTCAATAATTCAGTTGGTACAAAATTAAAAATTAAATGGGATGCATGGCGCAAAATTGAGAGTCCAATATAAATTTAATTGGATTTTCTTGACTATATATATATATATATATATATAAATGATTTAGGATCTAAACTCTTAGGTTTTTACACCCAATAATTTATTTGCCACAAAAATTAAAAAATTAGATGGCACATATAACGCAAAATTGAATTCTAATTAAAATTCAATTTAGAATCTAATTGAATTTAAACTCTTTGATTTTTGCATATAATAATTCACCTGACACACAAATTTAAAAAGTAGATGAGACATGTGATGCAAAATTAAACTCTAATTTAGAATTTTATTAGATTTTCTCTCAACCTTCACTAATAATAATAATAATAATAATAATAATAATTTACAATTTTTTAATTTTTAAAAAAGTGTGCAATGCATGGGCCTATAAGTTTGGAGGTAAAGTTTGACCTTGACAAATAATAAAAAAGCATATAGAAAACAATTATTTAGATGTTTAAGTTACATATTAATTTGAATATTTAAATTGAATTTAAATGTTTCACTAAAGAAATAAAATAATAATTTAAGTACCGTATAATATTTTAGGAAACCAAGTCCTACACAAGCAGGCATATGGTGAGTAGTCACCATCTGTTCTCTTTTTCAGGCAAATAACCAGGGACGGACTCAGGTGTCCAATTCTTTTTTTAATTTTTTTAGTCACTCTATATTTCATTTTGTAGTTGGGCTCCTCCCTTTTTCTCAATCAGTCTAGATAGCCTAACTCAAGTAGTAATTATTCAACTTAAAAACTTAACAAAAACAATAAAAATATTCACGATTATATTTTAGTAAAAAAAACTATTTTACTACTAAAGGACAAAAAAATCATTTGTTATTGGAGAAACTAAAGCTAAATTTTTTGCAACTACAGTAAACTAGTATAAATATCAGTTGACCATAGCAAATTGTTAAAAATAAAATAAAATATTTTATTAAGATTATATCTCTTTCTTCAATTAAAAAACTCAAATTTTCTCTCTTCCTTATTATTCAAATGAGTTGTTTATATTATTTTAAATGAAGTGATAAACAAAAATAGAACATTTGATATTGGGTGTATTATAAAGTGAGATGGGAAAGTAGATAAAGTAATTTTTTGAGGTACTAAAGCTAAAATTTTTAGCACCACCATTGTAAATGCTCTAACTTTAACAAAAAAAAATCCTAGCCAGCTTAGAATTAGAGAATATATATATATATATATATATATATTGTCTTTTTTGGTAAATAATTCTGATAGATCCTTGATTATCAGTGGGTTGAAAGTCTCCGGGCGTTGATGATCTTGAAGGCTAAGTCCTGAGAAATCAAAGAAAGATCAGAGAAGACCGGTGGTGGCCGGTCTTGAATCCTCCGATGGTAAAGTCAGTGGGTTGGAGTAGGAAGGAAAATACTTCTGAGACTTTATTATCTATTTAGAAATGTTCCAATGCCTTACCTTCTACGTAGAGGAGTGCTTATATAGGGTACATTGAGCGGTTATTTGTCGTGTTAACTGCTCCTATTGTTGAGGAGTCTAGAGAATTCAGAGATAACTTCCCTAACTTCCGTGGAGGTTACCTTTGGACCGGTGCTTGATGGTTAATGAAAGGTAACGATGCAACTCTTAGCTTTTGGAAGAGCAAGTCATCAGAACCTAAGGTTTGTAACCCTCGTCCGTCCACTACTACGGACGGACGAGACTTATGTTCGTTACCATGGACGGATAAGACTCGTTTCTGGGATCAACATAGGATGGACGAGTAATAGAGGGACGAGAGTAAGGGCCACTCGTCTCCTCCTTTATACTTTGTTATGGACGGCACCTATGGACGAGATGGAATTAAGCGCATTTTCTTTGCATCATCAATTCCCCCCTTGTCCATGGGTCGTCCCAAGAAACATAGTGATAATATTCTCTGGACGGACGAGCTCCTTTCAGCAATTAAATGTGCCACGTGTTGTAACCTAAATGGTGGCCTGTCTTGTCGATTCATTTTTTCGAGGCAAGGACCACGTGTCACCATTTGATTGGTTGTGTCGCTTCGTATGACCAGGTCAGTTATCTATAAATAGTGGAATGCCTCCACTACCCTCCTCACTTCTGAGATTTTCCTTCTTTGACATTCATCGTCTAGAGCTTCGTCTAGGAGTTTCCTTGCATCCATAATTTCTGTTCGTCCTAGAGCCAGGTATTCTCTCTTTCCTCGTCTTTTAGGTTTCCAAAATTTTCTCTCTTTTTTTTTTTTTAAAAAAAAAAAGTCAGAAATAGTTGTCTCCTCGCCCAGCAACAGCACTGGGAAAGCTATAGACGAGTATTATGACGATAGTAGTAGTAGCTTTAGTGACACCAGTAACAGTAGTGGGGGAAACACCACGGACAAGGAGTATGTCTCAGGGGTCCCTGGATTTCCCATAGAAGTAGTGCAAGAACAACTTAGAAAAACTTCAGGGTCCCAGGCAGACACCTCGTCTTCCATCCCTCCGTCTAGTCCTTTGGACGAGACGGAGATCACTATGTATAGTTGCTCTGTAGATATTCCTTCCAAGACGGACGAGGATAGGCTAAACAACCTTAGGGAATGGTATCAAATCCCGGACGAGTTTAATCCTAGATTACCCGTCCGTGGAGAGTGGTGTTGTAATCCCCATTTTGGGATAGGTGTATATGAAGCTTACCTTCTAGGGGGTCTTAGGTTTCCTTTGAATGCCTTTACTAGAAAGTTGTTATTTAGACTAGGTTAGGAGTATGTCAATTTAACCCCAATGCATGGAGGTTAATTCTCTCTATGCAAATTTTGTGGAGGGAAGTGTTTGGAGGGGACCGTCCTATCACTGTGGACGAGTTCCTTTACTGTTACAAACCTTCAGAAATTCATCAATCCCCTGGCTTTCATCAGTTTACGGCCAGGGGTAAAGATTGTAGACTGGCGAAGTCCTTGGCCTCGTCTGACAGAAAGTGGAAGACGGAGTTTTTCTTCGTCTCTGGCTTCTGGGCTGGAAACCCTGTAGACGTTGGCCAGGATACATTTGGTCGTTTTACTGGGGACCTAGGGAACCTTCGTCTTGAGGGTAAGTCCCTTAGCTTTTCCCATTCTTCTTGTTTTTGCTTATAATTATTATCATTTTTTAACTTCTGCTTTTCTTATTACAGCCATTGGACGACCTTTTTTGAGCAAGCTGCATTGAGACCGCGTCCACAGGGCTCGTCTATACTCAGACAGGGATTTTCATTCCTTGGTCAATCTTAGACGGCTTGCCAAGTGAGGGTTAGGCCCAAAACCATCTGACATAGCACTTGCGCACGAGATTACTGTAAGAAAAAGTAAGTTTCAAATTCTAAACGTTCCCTGCATCTTTTATTTTTACTTTCCCTTATGCCAAAGTAAACTCTTTTCCTCTCTTTTCCTTTCTTTTTTTTCTTCTTTTTTATAGGAATGGCAACCGTGAGAGGTAACAAGGGAAAAGAGGTAGGTGCTGAGGGTACTCGTCTTGAGCCTGAGCTTCAAGCTCGTCCACTGGCTGGAGATAAGAGGAAGACTATCTCCAAAAACTTGAATTTGGAGAATCTCCCAAGTAGATGTGGCAAGAAGACCAAACATGACTCGTCCCAAGCAGTAAAGCCTACTCCATCGTCCCACCAGCCTGCCAAAGTCTTTGATGTCGACTCATCTACTCCTGTTGACTCCACCCCGTCCAAGACTCCACTGTCTAAAACTGTGTCAACCTCGTCTCAACCTTCCCATAAGGTCCCTTCAAATATCATTGAAAATGAAGACCTGGCTTGGGAATGTTTCAAGAATGCTGTTACTGACGAGGACATAAACGTTTGCTATGACATGTCCCTGAAATATTTTGAACACTCTGGTGTTCATGACCTTTTCAAGGTAACATTTATCTTCGTCCTGACTAAATTTTCATTCTCCTTCTTTCCTTTTTTTTTTTTTTTTTTTTTTTAAATCCCTTTTTTTTTTTTGTTTTTGTTTTTCATAGGGCATGTCTAAGTTTATAGCAGCATCTAGACAAGCCACTGGGTTGGACAAGACGAGGATCCTGTTAGAGACGAGGATACAGGAGTTGAAGGCCGAGGCTAAACAATGGGCTGAAGTGGCTACCAAGACCACGGACGAGGCGAGGGAGTTGAAAACCAAGGTTGAGGGTTTGAAGGCTAGTGCTGCGGAGAAAGATGCTCGTCTTGAAGACTTGCAAAAAAAGAACAATGAGCATAGCATTCTTCTCTCCAAGGCAAAGGAAGACGCAGTGGCTGAGTTCAAAGCATCTAAACAATACACTGATGTTTTGGATACCAACTATGTAGCAGGGTTTGAAGATTTTAGGATGGATGCTACTGAAAAGTTTCCTAATGTGGATTTCAGCTCTATTGTTCTCAATTTGAATGCTGCCACCACTAGCTCCCTCCTTCACCTCGGCTCTGAGGACGCTAATATAGAGGACGATGCCACAACCCATCCTCAAGACGACCCTAACGTCGATGCCTCAGTTTAGAAAATATTTCAAATGTTTTGTGCTTTAATTCCCTTTTTTTTTTATATGTAATTCAAGTACATTAGATTCGTCCATGTTTAAGGACGAGTTTTCATAAAACAACTTTAATTTTGGAAGGGTGTTTGGACGTTTCTCGTCCGCCCTTGAGACAATCTGAATGAGTACTGTTTCTTTCATATATGCATGGACGAGAGTTTTTATTTTCATATACAAGCATTCTTGTTTAGCTCGTCCACATTTCATACATGTATATATACTTTAACCACTTTTATTGGAAATTTCACCATGTGATTTGCCCATGTAAAGTAGTTAGTCGTCCTTGCATTTTTCTCGTCCATGGACAGCTTTTTAATAGGTGACTTTAACAAGTCCAGAAGCATCTGTGCTTTTCCTCGTCCATGGCATGATTAGGTATTATGTTTTACCTTGCCCATCCTATGGACGAGCATGCCTAGGACTTTGTTATCCGCTTAGGCATTGGCTTTACCTCGTCTTTTGATTTGGATGAGTGTGCCTTGTTTTCGCTTTCTAGGAAAGCTTGAGATTACATCTCCGCATCCAGAGAATTTTCTTGTCTTTAAGCTTTTTAGCTTTTTTAAGAGTCAGTATGAACATAAGTCAATATGAACAAAAGTAATATGGAAATCATGGATTCACACAACATTATGTACATTCCACAAACATTGTTCATAGCATGGATATTGTTCATAGACGAGGCATGCACTTTAGAGGCTAATGCCTCTATTAGAACAAATACAAATCAAACCATAATTTCGTCCATACGTTTAACATAATAACAAAGCCACACGAAACATATAAACAAGTTTTTATGTAATCTCTGGGCTCGTCTAGAGTCATGCTCCTCTAGGCTGGCAAATTACTAATAGTACCTCCTCAAGTGCTCCACATTCCAAGGATGCTCCAGCTTCCTCCCATCAAGGGCTTCTAAGTAATAGGATCCTTATCTTTTGCAGTTTACAACTCTGTAGGGGCCTTCCCAATTAGGTCCCAACTTCCTATGAGCTGGGTTCTTTGTTGCCAAGGAAATCCTTCTTAGGACGAGGTCCCCTATGTTGAATCGCCTTGGTTTTACCATTGCATCATATTGCCTAGCCATCAGGTTTTTATACCTCGCCATCCTTTGCTCAGCATCCGTCCTTACCTCGTCTATCAAATCGAGGTTCACACGGAGTTGCTTTTTATTAGCTTCATCCTGGTAGGTTGCCACCCTATGATTGGCCATGTGCACTTCCGCAGGTATGACCACTTCAGTTCCATAGGCTAGCTTAAAAGGACTCTCTCCTGTAGGAGTTCTCGCTGTTGTCCTATACGCCCACAAAACACCTGATAGCTCATCTGGTCGTACTCCCTTTGCCCCCTCAAGTCGAGTCTTGATGATTTTCAACAAGGATCAGTTTGCAACTTTAGCTTGGCCATTAGCTTGTGGGTGTACTGGCGAGGAGTAGTGATTTTGAATCCCAAAGTGTACGCAAAAATCTTTGAAGAGTGCATTGTCAAATTGTCGTCCGTTGTCAGATATCAGCACCCTGGGTACCCCAAATCTGCACACAATGTTCTTCCATACGAAGTTTTTGACATTTTGTTGTGTGATGTTAGCTAAGGGTTCTGCTTCTACCCACTTGGTAAAATAATCAATTCCAACAACGAGAAACTTCATCTGCCTTATACCTAGTGGGAAAGGACCTAGGATGTCTAGCCCCCACTATGCAAAAGGCCATGGGGCCGTCATTGAAGTTAAATACTCTGATGGTTGCCTGGGGACGTTGCTAAACCTTTGGCATTGATCGCAGACCTTGACGTAGGCCTTAGCATCAGCTTGTATGTTTGGCCAGTAATATCCTGTACGGATGACTTTTTGGATGAGTGACCTGGCTCCGGAGTGGTTTCCACATGCTCCTTCATGAATTTCTCTTAATATATAGTTGGCTTCGTCTGGAGCCAAACACCTGAGATAAGGCTAGGAAAAACCTCTTTTGTAGAGAACCTCGTCCAAAAGAACCTATCTAGTTGCTTTTACCCTCAGCTTCCTAGCCTCATCTTTTCCTTCTGGAAGTCGTCCGTCTCTTAAGTACGACACGATTGGAGCCATCCAATTTTCTCTATTTTCCACCTACTGTACTTCTGGGATGTCTATACTCGGTATTTATTGAATCTCATCGAACTTATCCATGGCTTCATTCGCTGAGGCTTCTTTTGCCAAGGTGTCAGCTTCCACATTCTCCTCCCTTGGGGTGTGAACGAAGTTAACTTCTTCAAACTTTTTTACAAGGCGTGTCACCCTATTAAGATACTTCCTCATTCGTTCTTCCTTAGCCTCATACATTCCATTCACATGGCCCATGATTAGTTGAGAATCTCCCAAGACGAGGAGTGACTTCGCTTCTACAGACTTAGCCAATTCCAGCCCTTTGAGAAGAGCTTCGTACTCAACTTCATTATTAGTCATTTGGTACTGCAAACGAACTCTGTGTCTCAGTTTGTCCCCCTCTGGAGATTGCAAAACCACACCTATTTCTCCTGTGTACTGCGTGGACGAACCATCCACATGGACGATCCACTTCTTATCGTCTTCCACCTCATCTACATTGTCAGAATCTAATGTAAACTCTGTAATGAAGTCTGCTAGAGCTTGAGCTTTTATGGCATGCCTTGGTTGGTACTTTATGTCAAACTCACTGAGCTCGACAACCCACTGAATCAAACGTCCTGCAGCCTCCAACTTGTTCATTGCCTTCTTGAGCGGGTGATCCGTCATGACGTTGATGACATGAGCCTGGAAATAATGCCTTAGCTTCTTGGAGGCTATTATCAATGCAAAGGCCAACTTCTCCATTAACGGATATCGTCTTTCTGCTCCCCGAAGTGCTTTGCTTGTATAGTATACAGGTCTTTGCGCCTTGCCCTCTTCTCTCACTAGTGTTGAACTCACTGCATGTGGGGTGACTGCCAAATATAGATACAATTCTTCTCCTTGGACGGACGGGCTTAATAAAGGAGCCATGGTGAGGTATGTCTTCAAATCTTCGAAAACTTTCTGACACTCGTCGGTCCATTCAAATACTTTTTTAAGAACCTTAAAAAATGGCAAATATTTGTCAGTAGCTTTAGAAACAAACCTGTTGAGGGCGGCAACTCGTCCGGTGAGTGACTGGACTTCCTTAACATTGTTTGGAGGCTTCATATCCAATACTGCTTTAATTTTATTAGGGTTTGCTTCAATTCCCCCTGTAGGATACCATAAATCCAAGGAACTTCCCCGATGATACTCCAAAAGCACATTTGTTGGGGTTCAACTTCATGTGGTACTGTCTCAGTATGTCAAATGTCTCCTGCAAGTCGTCCAGATGCCTCCCCTCGTCCTGAGTTTTCACCAACATGTCATCTATGTAAACTTCCATATTCCGCCCAATCTGTGGACGAAACATGTGATTGACTAGTCGTTGGTATGTTGCGCCAGCATTTTTCAATCCGAAAGGCATCACTTCATAATAGAATAATCCCTGACTGGTAATAAAAGACGTCTTCTCTTGGTCTGCTTTATCCATCTTAATCTGATTGTATCCGAAGAAAGCATCCAGGAAGCTGAGCAACTTTTGGCCCGCAGTGGAATCTACCAACTGGTCAATGCGCGGCAACGGGTAGCTATCCTTGGGGCAAGCCTTGTTTAGGTCAGTGAAATCAACACACATTCTCTATTTACCGTTTGCCTTCTTGACCATTACCACATTGGCTAACCAGTCAGGATAGTATACCTCTCGAATGAACTTCGCCACAATTAACTTTTGAACTTCCTCTTTAATGGCATTATCTCTCTCAGGGGCGAACACCCTCTTCTTTTGTCGTACTGGCTTTGAGGAAGGGCATATACTCAGACGGTGGGTAATGATGCCAGGATCTATACCCGGCATGTCTCCATGACTCCAAGCAAACACGTCTCTGTTTTTCTTTAAAAAACAAATAGGTCCTTCTTAACCTTTTCTTCCAGGTCTGCTCCAATCCTGGTACACCTTTCAGGGTTATTTTCATCTAGGGGAATATCTTCCAACACTTCAACGGGTTCTGCCACAACTCTCTTTTCTTCGATGTTCATTGCTTGAATTTGCTCGTCTGTAGCCAGCATGGCTAGATAACACTCTCTTGCTGCTAATTGGTCTCCCTGTACTTGCCCCACTCCATGTTCCGTCGGGAATTTGACTGACAAGTGATAGGTAGACGTGACTGCCTTCCACCTATTTAGGGTCGGCCTTCCAATTATGGCGTTATAAGAGGACGAGCAATCTACTACTAGGAAATTCACATTGGTAGTCAACTGTTGTGGGTACGCTCCTACCACCACTGGCAATGTAACAGTACCTACAGGTTGTACCTTCATTCCTCCAAAACCTACTAAAGGCGAATGTACTGGACAAAGCTGGTCTCGTCCGATCCTCATCTGCTGAAAGGCAGGATAATACAGAATGTCTGCTGAACTTCCGTTGTCCACCATCACTCTTCTGGTTGTGTAATCAGCAATAAGCAGAGTGATAACAATAGCGTCATCGTGAGGATGGTGGATTCTTTCAGCTTCCTCGTCCGTGAAGGTAATCGCCTGCTCGTCCATGGACTTTGCCTTCGGTGATCGTCCAAAAAGTTGGACGCTCTGCACTTCCTTCAGGTATGCTTTCTTTGTTTTGGACGATTGTCCAGCTGAATTTCCCCCTATAATGACTCTTATTTCTTCGAGCGGTGGTCGCGATGACTCCTCTACCTTTCCTTTCAATTTCTCGTCCTTATGGTCTCGTCCAAGGAAATTTCTCAGCTTCCCTTGCTTGATAAGATTCTTAATTTACTGCTTCAAATCAAAGCACTCGTCCGTATCATGCCCATGATCTCTATGGAAGCGACAATACTTATTCCTATTGCGCTTGTTGGGATCTCCTTTCATCTTCTCCGACCACTTCAAGGAAGGCTCGTCCTTGATTTGCATGAGGACTTGCTCGAGTGGCACATTTAATGGGGTGTATTGTTGATTTCGCACTGAAGGGCCTGCCTTCTTCTCTCGGTCTTTCCTATCTTCTGTTCGTCCCTTCTTAGGACGAGGACCTTGTTCCGACTGACGCATCGGGTTGGCTTCCGCTCTCTCAACTCTTTTCCTCTTCTTGGCTATGATAGTGTCCTCCACATTCATAAAGTTCTGGGCTGAATGAACTAGTTCAGCCATGGTCTGAGGCGCTTGTTCATATAATTTGTGAATAAACAAATTAGAATGAACCCCATTATAGAATGCTGCCAAAAATAGCTTATCATCCACCTCGTCCACTGCCAAGGCGTCCCTGTTGAACCTCGTGATGAAGGATCGCAAACTTTCATTATCTCCTTGTTCTATGGTTAGCAAGCTTGACGACGAACGTTTGTGCCTCTGCCCTCCGATAAAATTATTAACGAACAACTTGCTTAACTCCTCGAAGGATGTCACTGTGTTAGGAGGTATTTTGCTAAACCATACTCGTGCGGACCCTTTGAGGGTGGTAGGGAAGGCTCTACACATTATCTCATCGGGAACCCCTTGAAGGTGCATGGTCGTCTTGAAAGTGGCGATATGGTCGAAAGGATCCCGTGTTCCATCATATGAATCCAAGGAAGGCATCTTGAATTTCGAAGGCAAGGGATGGCCATTGATAGAAGCTGTGAAGGGAGAGTCTGTTCGGTGAACTAGGTCTTCCACAGGGTTAGTTTTCCTCATGTTCTCCCTCATCTCATCCATAACTTTCCTCATCTGATCCATTTCCTTTTCTAAATGTGGTACCCTTCTAGGAATGGTGCCCCTCGATTGGCTCTCCGATTTTGCATGTCTCCCATCCCTTTGACTCTGTCCGAGATCTTCTCCATAGGCCTCATACTGTTGCTTTCTAAGGGTAATCTCCCTTCTCAGTTCTTGATTCTGGCGAGTCAACTTTGCCATAGCGGCAGCCATTGCTTGCACGTGTTGGCCAGGAGGGGGTTGCATTGCTGGTGCAGATTGTTGGGCATGATGGGGGTTGCTGGAAGCATCTCTACTCTCTTGAGGGCCTGGACTGGTAGCCCTTGATCTGGTCCGAACCATTTCAGCCCTTTGTCGGAGAAAGAAATCACGGAACTTAACAAATGAAGTTCAAGCGTGACAAATGATTCCTTCCCCACAGACGGCGCCAACTGATAGATCCTTGATTATCAGTGGGCTGAAAGTCTCGGGGCGTTGATGATCTTAAAGGCTAAGTCCTGAGAAATCAAAGAAAGATCAGAGAAGACCGGTGGTGGCCGGTCTTGAATCCTCTGATGGTAAAGTCAGTGGGTTGGAGTAGGAAGGAAAATACTTCTGAGACTTTATTATCTATTTAGAAATGTTCCAATGCCTTACCTTCTACGTAGAGGAGTGCTTATATAGGGTACATTGAGCAGTTATTTGTCGTGTTAACCGCTCCTATTGTTGAGGAGTCCAGAGAATTCAGAGATAACTTCCCTAACTTCCGTGGAGGTTACCTTTGGACCGGTGCTTGATGGTTAATGAAAGGTAACGATGCAACTCTTAGCTTTTGGAAGAGCAAGTCATCAGAACCTAAGGTTTGTAACCCTCGTCCGTCCACTACTACGAACGGAAAAGACTTATGTTCATTACTATGGACGGATAAGACTCGTTTCTGGGATCAACATAGGATGGACGAGTAATAGAGGGACGAGAGTAAGGGCCACTCGTCTCCTCCTTTATACTTTGTTATGGACGGCACCTATGGACGAGATGGAATTAAGTGCATTTTCTTTGCATCATCAAATTCCATTTTAATGTATTTAAAAACGACGATTTTGTGTATTTATAATTTTTTTAATACTATATAGATGTCTATTTAAAGTTTTTTTTTTAATACTTTGGCCTCCACTAGTTTAAAATCTTAGTCTATCTCTGCAAATAACAGGACCTTGAATTTTTTTTATTTGAGAGAGAGTTTCAACTTATGACGTTTGTTCCTAATAATAGCTATTTATCATCAGACTAAGATACCAATCGATTTTTGGTGTAGACGGGGATTAAATCTCAAATCTTTTATTCAATCCAATAATAGCCCAACAAGGCATTGACTTTAAGCCACCATCTTATGGTGAGTAATCTTTTTCTTTTTTTTGGTAAAATAGGTGAGTAGTCTAAGATTCTTAGATGTTCCAACTTCAATGTGCCTAATTACTCGTCCAAACGTCAAATTATCAAAGTAAATCCATTATACCTTGCAATTTGCAGTTACCAATAGCTACCTGCTAGGCAGTGACCTTAAAATGGCACGTTCATATACTTGAAAACAACAAATTAAGATATATTAGTTGTCCTCTTTTTTTTTTTCTTTTTTTTTTTAACAGAGGATTTTATTAATTTGAAAATATATAATTTTGAAATGGAGTAATTAGTTTACATGCTTGACACAGTTTGTAGTATGTGTATGAGTTTGAAATGATGGTGTTTTAATTTACATAATCATGCAAATTATTTCGTGCATTACTTTTCAATGGTTGCTTCTTAAGTTTCCGACACTATAGTTGATAGATTCATACATTATATTCAATTTCTCTAAGAAATAAGCCATTCGATAATCTTGAACCACAGTACAGGTCTTCAGAGTTTGGGAACAACAAATTGAAAGAAGCGATAACAAACAATGTGACATACATAAGTTATATTTCAGTTCATAAAAAGATGGAAAGAATATCATATTTCCGGTTGAGAAATAATGGGACTATTTTAATTTTTAAGAGAGGATTTCCATATATCTGAAATGAGTAATTTAAAAAAAAGAAAAATGAAAAATTTACGTCAAGCTTAAAGGAGTTTCCATTTTCCAATAAAAAATGTGCACACTTTGTCACTTCTAGCGAGCTAGCTAATCCGTCATGAAAATGGAAAATTCATAGCAACTCCTAAAAGCTATTAAAAACAAAAAGACGATGAAAGATTCTGATACTTAGCTTGGCAGCCCAATATGATTCTAAAGCTCTATATAAGTGGGGTGGGATATATAGGTCCAACCTTTCCTTAGAAGATTAAAAGTTTTCCTTAATTTATTATGTAAGTTATGATGGTATCATTTTAACTTCATATAATGGACAATTTTTGCATTTATGAATTTGGACTTGCATGACTCATACCTACTCACATGAAATACTAGAGGGGTGTTTGGTTTGTCATGATGTTACATTACGCCGTAATATTAAGTTATTATAATTTTACATTAATGTAATTTGTTGATGGTAGAATGAAACTATTTTTTCCTGCACTTTTTTTCTTCACCGACAAAAAATTACACCACTTGTATAACCAATTGATGTGTATTTTCATCTATGATTCTTTTCTCATTCTCTCTTTCTCCCTTCTATATTTTCTTTCTATCTAATTAAGTAGTTTGATAAATGTTCTATAGTTTTTCGAGAGCAAAAAGTCTTTTTGTGCTTGCTCCAATTCCAAGAGAATGACTATATATGTGGTTAAAAATCTATACACTTCAAAAGCAAAATCTTATATAATTTAATATTCATTTTCCTTTGTTTAACGTTTACTCTCAGACCTACTCTTAGGTGTGTTACTATTCTTCTTTATCATATATTTTTATTTAATTGATATTACATATGATTATAATAAATTATTATTAATTTGACAAATATTATGATTACTTATTTATTTTTATTTATTTATGCATTCTATCGTTGTTTTCTTACTGATCTTTAAACTATTAATAATTCTTTTGGACTATTTTACAATATAGTTGTGTTGTGTACTATTTAGAATACTATGTTAGATTACTGTATGTAATATGACAATTGTATATATATAAAAAATTAATCATTTTATTTTAAACTCCCCCACAACAAAATCCTAACTCAAGACACTATTGACTCCCTTAAAAGAAAATCCTGGGGCTGCCACTGTCAATAGGCATAAGTGTATGCGATTGAAAAATGTGACTCTAATCAAGGTTCATTTATTTTCTAATTCTTAATAGTTTTTATTTTATTTATTGATAATTCAATTGTTGGGTAGTAAGATTTGAACCCTAGATGTTTTTTTTGAAATACTAGAAAATTCCAACTAGTTGACTTACAAAACGCTTAGCATAATTCTTAACAGTTAAGAGATGAAAAAACTTCCTAAATTTTACGAGGTCCTAAGAATCATTGAACCAACCACTTAAAGTTAAATACTTTTATATCTTATGTTCAAAAGAAATTATCCAATCATTTAGTATTTTGTTGAATGATTGGGTTACTCAAAAGTCCTATGTTAGGACATATGTAGTTCACTTGTTAAGGACATATGTCACTCTTTTATGTAATTGGTTAATCCTTTGACAAAACGAACTTTACTTGTATTTGGGTAGATCTAGGATGTGTTGAAATACTTCAAGAAACTATGTTTCAAGATCAAGTGTGGAAGTCTTCAAGTCTGTCCAAGAAAACAAGCTGAAAGTGCAAGGTTACTAAAGCTCGACATCTAGCTCGATAGCTAGTATGTGTCGAGGTTAAAAAGTTGTTCCAGCCCGTAAGCTCGACTTCTGCTCGACAGCTTCTTGATAGCTTCTATCTGTCAAGGTTTATAAAAATCAGAATTTTTGATCTAATTTATTGGGATCCGTGAATGTGTCTTTGGGCCTTCTTTTCTCCTAACCCTAGACATATAAAAGGATTGTTTTAAGGGCAACAAGTACACAAGTTGTACAAGCATTGAGAAAACTTTGTTGAAGCAAATTATGACCGGAGACAAAGTTCTGCCCTTGTTCATCTCTTCTGAAGAAGTTGCTGTGTATGTGCACCTTTGGGTTTTATGACCAAGCATCTTCTTGATCTTCATCGTGTAGGATGAACTGAAAAACTTTGCAGCCAACCTCTCTTTCCAGTTGGTGTTGAAGTCGCGTACTGGGATTGTGCAAATTGGTTAGTCACGTACTTGGGAGTCGTGCATCAAAAGGGGAAACTGTCACTACAAAACAATTCAAATTGGGTATTGGGGTAAGGGTTCAACTGTAGGTTGGTAAGGTACTTGGGATTCCTTTACTTGTAACCGCTTGTTGTAATAATAGTGGAGTTTCGGGAGTGGTGACATGAAAATCACCCGGTGGGGTTTTTGCTGTTAGGTTTTTCTCATTCGTAAACAAATCACCGTGTCATTTAATTTCCGCTGCATATTTAGTTATTTAGTGATTTATTTGTACTACCACGCGTTTGCATGTTAATTAATTTAATTAATTCACTTGGCTAAATTAATTGGTTAATTTATCACAAGGGGTCAATTAGCGTTTGGCCTATCAAGCGGTATCAGAGCAGGCATACTCTGATTAGGTTTTAATCTTTGCTGTGTTTGATCCATTGACCCCTGTTGTCATGGCTGTAACCGGCTTGAAGAGATCTTTGCTTTCAAATACATCTTGTTTTTCTAATCACTATTTGTTTGAGTGTCTTAGAAAATACAAGTCTAAAAGTTATTTGAATTCGTTTATGATGACTATTGGAAAAGATCTCAGTTTGGCTAAGAAGAAACTAGATTGTCTCAGGATGAAAATGTACAAAGGAGTTCGTTTGAGAAGAGTGAAAGTTAAAGGCTTGGCTCATAAAAGGTAGTTGAGAGAAAACACCATTCCCACTGATTTGTCATCTAAGCACGAAGTATGTTTTATGATGAAGTCCGCATTTAAAGTGATGGACACATGTTTGTGGTACCTTGACAGTGGTTGCTCAGGACATATGATTGGAGACTGATCTCTCTTCAAGGTTTTCGAGTCTAAGAAAGGTGGCAATGTCACTTTTGGCGATGGGAGCAAGTCATAGATCAAAGGGAAAGGAATCATCTCTCTACCTGGACTGCCGAACATTGCAAATGTTCTTTATGTAGAAGGTCTAAGGGTGAACCTGTTGAGCATAAGTCAGATATGTGATCAAAACTTCATGGTACTGCTCTCAAAGGGAAAGTGTCTTGTCATGGATGAATCTGGAAAGAAGCTCATTAGTGGTGTTCGCACTTTAGACAACTGTTATGGATTGGTTCCTGAAGCTGCTATTGTGTGTAATAACATTCATTTGCCTAATGAAGATTTATGGCATCAACGAATGAGACATGCTAGTTACAAGCATCTGTCTATTGTATCTAAGCATGAATCAGTCTTGGGGATACCAAAGTTTAGTAGAATGAGCAATGTGGTATGTGAACCATGTCAGCTTGGCAAACAGACGAAAGCTAAGCATCCAGTACTAAGACATTAGCTACATCTAGACCATTGGAGCTTCTACACTTAGATCTTATGGGTCCAACTAGAACCGAGTCTTTTGGTGGTAAGAGATACATCATAGTTGTGGTAGACGACTTCACTAGATATACTTGGGTTATTCTCCTGCGATCCAAATCTGATGCTCCTGAGCACATTGAGGCTTTGTGCATAAGGCTGCAGAATGAAAAGAGCCTAAAGATTGATCAAATTCAAAGTGACCATGGTAAGTAATTCAAGAACTCATATATGGAGTCCTTTTGCACAAGGTTAGGTATATCTCAAGAATTCTCTGCTCCTATTACTCCTCAGCAAAATGGTGTGGTAGAAAGGAATAATAGGGTTATTTAGGAGATGGCCAAAGCCATGTTGCATAAAAAAAATGTGGCTAGAAACTTGTGGGGAGAAGCCGTGAACACTGCATGTCATACGGTTAATAGGGTGTACTTCAAACTTGGTACCAAAAAGACTCCCTATGAGTTATGGAAAGGAAGAAAGCCAAATGTGAAGTATTTCAAAATCTTTGAAAGTACTTGTTTCATCCTCAAGAATAGAGAGAATGTGGGAAAGTTTGACTCTCGGAGAGATGAATGTATATTTTTGGATTACTCTTCTACAAGTAAGGCTTATCGGGTATACAACAAAAGAACTATGAAGGTAATGGAGACAGTAAATGTTGTCATTGATGAATCTTCAGATTCCAGTTTTGAGAAAGGCATTGAGGAACTCCCCAAAGAAATTCTTTCTCCTGAGCCTAAGGAAGTTTAAGACATTGTTGAACAAGAACCTGCATCTCCAAGTACTCCCAGTACTCCCAGTGTTGTGGAAGAATCTGTAGCCATACCCACTTCACCAGATTTTGAATCTCACGAAGAGAAAGGACCTTCCTCTAGGATCAAATTAAATCATCCTCTAGAAGTTATTGTGGAAAACATAAATGAATTCACATTAAGGAAATGTATAGTTGATAAATGTGTTGCTAACTTTGTGTCTTATTCTTGCTACTTGTCACAAGTTGAACCCAAGAAAGTTGAGGAAGCACTACAAGATGAAAGTTGGGTTGAAGTAATGCATGATGAACTGCTTCAGTTTCAGAGGAATGATGTTTGGACTCTAGTACCTATACCGGAGGGTGAGCACATCATCGATGCAAAGTGGATATTCCGTAATAAGACTAATGAAGAAGGCAATGTGATTCGCAACAAGGCTCGACTTGTAGCTCAAGGATACTTATAAATGGAAGGAGTAGACTATGATGAAATATTTGCCCCAGTTGCTCGAATGGAGTCCATCAGAATTCTCCTTGCCCTAGCATGTCATCTGGAGTTTAAACTTTATCAGATGGATGTGAAGACTGCTTTCTTGAATGGGCTGCTTAAAGAGGATGTCTATGTGGCTCAACCAAAAGGATGCATTGATCCACACTTTTCGGATCATGTATTATACCTCAAGAAGGCACTTTATGGGTTGAAGCAAGCCCCTAGAGCTTGGTATGATATACTCACACAATATCTGGTGTCACATGGGTTCACAAAAGGAAAAGTTGGTCAAACTATCTTCATCAAAAAGGAAGATGGCGAGTTGATAGTTGCTCAAGTGTATGTTGATGATATCATTTTTGGGTCAACTAAGGATGAACTTGCTCATGGCTTCTTAAAACTCATGCAAGCCGAGTTCGAGATGAGCATGATTGGAGAGTTTACTCACTTCCTTGGATTGCAAATTCGTCAACAAGATTCAAGTATATTGCTATCTACATCTAAATATGCTAAGAATCTTGTGAAAAAGTTTGGTTTGGAATCTGCTAGTTCTGTTCGAACCCCTATGAGCCCAAATGTTAAACTCACTGTAGACGTGTTAGGCAAGAATATTGATCCTTCTCTCTATAGAAGCATGATAGGTAGTCTTCTTTACCATACTGCTAGTAGACCTGATATTAGTTACAGTGTGGGTGTGTGTGCTAGATATCAGGCTAACCCCAAAGAATCACATATGACTGCTTTAAAAAGAATTATAAAGTATGTCAAAATCACTACTGAGTTTGGCGTGTGGTACAGCAAGGACACAAATGATGTCTTAGCTGGGTATTCTGATGCGGATTGGGCTGGGAATGCTGATGATAGAAAGAGTACATCGGGGGGTTGTTTTTATGTAGGAAATCTTGTCTCTTGGATGAGCAAAAAGCAAAACTCCATCTCTTTATCCACTGCTAAAGCTGAGTACATTGCTGCTAGTAGCTGTTGCACCCAACTCCTTTGGATGCAAAAACTCCTTCATGATTATGGTATTTGTCAAGAGCATCTCACTATCTACTGTGACAATACCAATGCCATCAATATCTCTAAGAATCCGGTTCATATTCTCGAACCAAACACATAGAGATTCGACATCACTTCATTAGGAAGCTTGTCGAAGATGGTATTCTCACTCTTGAGTTTATTCACATCGATGATCAGAAGGCTGACTTGTTCACTAAACCTCTTGACAGCAAACGTTTTGAATTCCTTCGTCAAAACATTGGTGTTATCTCCATGGATTGATTTCTTTCTCTTCTCCTTCTTCTTCATGCATTTGCATCTAGTTTTATGCTTTGCTTTGATAACATGTTTTTGTTTGTTTATTTTCAGTTTTGTTTATTTTGTTTTTGATATAAAATTTTTTTTTTTTTGAAAAATTGAAAAATCAAAAAATACAAAAACAGTGTGTGTTTTGTGTACATTGGTACTTGTGTACCTTGGATGGCCATTGAAACAAAATTTTCTAAACTTTGTATCTTTCATAGCTTAGATGAGCATCTCTATGCACAACTAAGCAAGTGAGCTTTGTGGCTCTTGTTTGTGATGAGTAAGATTAAGGTATCTCTTAGACTTAACACTCATATCACTCTTTTTGATGGGTAGGACTAGAAAATCCTAAGAGAAAGACATAAATAACCATCTCACCACTGTTACCCGCCAATCATGAATGACACCTATATGCTTCGGCATAGCAAAAGTGCAGTGTCAAAGACATCCGTATGCTTCGGCATAGCAAAAGTGCAATGTCAATGCTTAACATGTTGGGTATTTCTTTTCTCTCTCTATATGCCCATGCATGATATGCTTAAAAAGAAAAATATGCAAAGAAAATAAAAAGCAAAAAGATCAAAAAGGCTTTTAAATATGATTGCAAGTGTGTTTTCTAGGAGATGTGGAAGTTATAGGATGTACCTCGAAGGTGATAGTCCCTATCAAACAGTTATGATTGTGTGTGAGTTAAAGTGTTTTTCTCATATCTCAAATCATCATAACATGTATACACTTATGCAATCTTACGATATTTTTCACACATAACACGCAATATTCTTTGCCACTTTTGATACATGTGCAGGTACAATGTGATTTAGCCATTACTAGGTTTACATGTGCTTATGTATGCTCACTAAACTGTCTTGATTTGTTTTTGAAATATAAAATTGGTTAGACTTGTTTAGTGTGTATGTGTGCTTTTGGGATCCATGTGCTTAATTTTTTTTTTTTTTTTAGATGATTTTGAGAACCTATTATGTGGATTGGATCATTGTTGAGTTGCATGTTGGATTGCATTCATGTCTGTGTTTTTCACTTCTCGAAAAACTATTTTTAAAAGCTGGCTCGACACCTCCTCGACATCTAGCTATCTGTCGAGCTTCTCAAGCTTTTTCTTATAGCAATCTCGACACTTCCTTGATACCTGGTGGATCGATTGAGAAATCTCCTACCTCCTTGATAGCTTCTCGATACTTGGTCGATCGATCGAGCTTCTGTTCTTAATTCTGGTGTTTATTCCTCGATACCTCCTCAACACCTGTATCTGTCGATGACCATTTTCCTCGACACCCCTCGATACTTATATCTATCGAGCTTTACTAAGGTTCTATTTAAGCTCTTTATGCGATCCGGTTCTCATTTTCTCAATCTCTCTTGATTTGTCTGCACCTGTTCACCTCCCAAACTCTTTTTTCTCACTCAAAACCTTCAACCCACGTGATTTTCGGCCCTTCTTTGCTTCAAATCACTTGGTATGATCTCTTTTCCTTTCATTCTTCATGCATTTCATGTTTTTGAATCTTAGGTTTTGGGGTTTTTGAAAATTTTGGGGTTTTTCAAAATTAATGAGTGTTTCTTGAAATTTTTGGGATGGGTTTTCATTTAAAGGTGTTTAAAATCTCATGCATTGCATCATAGTTGCATTATAATGGTATTTTCATGCATTTAGATGTGTGTAATATGTTTGTGTGCTGGTAGGATTGGATTGGGCTGAGCCCATGATGAAATTTCTTTTGCATGTCACATGTTCATGCATTCCCCATGCATACGTACTCTCTATTCAATATACTTGTTATATTTGAATTGCTTTGGGACTTTTCTGATTGTCTCTTTCTCCCCCTCTCTCATTCTGTTTATGTTAGTAGTGTCTATGGCACCTAAGCGTAAATCTACTCTGACTCGAAATCCTCTTCGTGCTGGAGCTTCTTTATCTTCTGATTCTGCTCCTCTTACTCTTCGGTTCTATGATGATGATGCCCACAAGGCATTCTCGGAGAACTTTTCTAGACAAGATGTTCATTCGAAACGCCAAGTCATTTTGGCGGACTTCGCCGACATTGACCTTCCCGATGTCATTCACAGTCGGGGATGGGAGTCATTGTTTGACGTCCCGGTCACATGTCCTCTCGTGCTTATTCAGGAGTTTTACTCCAACATGCACGGGATTGATCATTCAATACCTCTTTTCTTTACTTGCGTTCGAGGTATGCGCATTCTTGTCACACCGCAGCTTGTTGCAGATGTGCTTCGGGTTCCTAGGATAGAGTTTCCTGACTATCCGTCTTGTGAGAGTCTATGGACTTTGTCCAAGGATGAGCTCATATTTGCTTTTTGTGAGCGCCCTTCGGAGTGGGGTGAGCGTCATTTTACATCATGTCGGCCTTTTGTTAAAGGTCCTAGGTTCTTAAACATGGTGATGACTTTTGTACTTCATCCGCTTTCTCACTACAACTCCATCACAGAGCCTCGTGCTCGATTTTTGTTATCCCTCCTTGAGCATTTTACTATAGATTTTCCTTATCATTTCATTCTCTCTATTTTAGATGTTTATTTGGATGCGGCAACCCGTGATAAGCTCATCTTTCCTTCTGCTATCATGAGGATTCTACGCCATTTTTCTGTCCCTTTTCCCGTGTGCAACCATTCACGTTCATGTGTACCATAGATGCCGTTACCGTAAAACGTACAGTTTAGGTCGAGACAGCCAAATTCCAATCCTCGCTCCCATTTAGCTCCATCTCGATTTGCTCTATCTACATCTGCTCCTTCTTCCTCCATGAGCAATGTGTCCCTTGGAGACATCATAGCGCAGCTACAACGCATGGATGCTCGCCTTGATACACTCTCCACTGAGTTGTATCAGGTGAATGTTCGTGTTGGTCGTATTGCATGACGACAGGCGACCATGGGTAGTTTTGCTCCAGAGGCTACTCCTTCACCACCTCCTCCAGCGGCTTCTGACTTTGAGGATGATGATGGCGATGGCGATGATGTTTTTGATGATGATGACGATGGAGATGCTAGCTCTACCGATGAGATGTCTATTTGACATTTACCCTTTGTCACTCGTGACAAAAAGGGGGAGTAGTTTTGGGTATAAGAGTAGTCATTCTTAGGGGGAAAGTTAGTATAGGACATTATTTGTTAAGGGGAGTGTTGTTATTGTTTTGAGAGATGTAGTGAGGATATGATGTATCTTTTCTTTTCTTTTTAGATACATTGTTCTTGTACATTAGATCTTGTGATCATTTTTACAAACATTGTACTTAGTTCTTTCTATATGTGGATGTATGTTTCTTTCACCTACCTATACATGTGTTGTTTCTTTTCTCTTTTTATACACATGCTTCTTTACTTGTATGCAATCTATTATTTCTGTTTCACACAAGATGTCGTGATGAGTTTTGTTTAAAGTATTTCAGAAATACAGGTTGTCAAAGTCTACTTGCTATAAACTCTCTTCTTGCAAAGTTTTCAAGAGTTTGTGTTATGATAGATTTTATTATATTCAACAAGTGAGTATGAGTTGAGTGATTTATGACTTCTCTCATATGTTCATTTTGATTGTTGTGGTTTTGTCACGGATTGCCAAAGGGGGAGATTGTTAGGACATATGTAGTTCAGTTGTTAAGGACATATGTCACTCTTTTATGTAATTGGCTAATCCTTTGACAAAATGCACTTGTATTTGGGTAGATCTAGGATGTGTTGAAATACTTCAAGAAACTATGTTTCAAGATCAAGTGTGGAAGCCTTCAAGTCTATCCAAGAAAACAAGCTAAAAGTGTAAGGTTACTAAAGCTCGATAGCTAGTATGTGTCAAGATTTAGAAAGCTGTTCCAGCCCGTAAGCTCGACACCTGCTCGACAGCTTCTATCTATCGAGGTTTATAAAAATTAGAATTTCTGATATGATTTCTTGGGATCTGTGAATGTGTCTTTGGGTCTTCTTTTCTCCTAAACCCAGACATATAAAAGGATTGTTTTAAGGGCCGTCAACAAGTACACAAGTTGCACAAGTATTGAGAAAACTCTGTTGAAGCAAATTGTGACCGGAGACAAAGTTCTGCCCTTGTTCATCTCTTCTGAAGAAGTTGCTGTGTATGTGCACCTTTGGGTTTTGTGACCAAGCATCTTCTTGATCTTCATCATGTAGGATGAACTGAAGAACTTTGCAACCAACCTCTCTTTCTAGTTGGTGTTGAAGTCGCGTACTGGGATCCGCGCAAATTGGTTAGTCACGTACTTGGGAGCCGTGCATCAAAATAGAAAACTGTCACTATAAAACAAGTCCAATTGGGTATTGGAGTAAGGGTTCAACTGTAGGTTGGCAAGGTACTTGGGATTCCTTTACTTGTAACCGCTTGTTGTGATAATAGTGGAGTTTCGAGAGTGGTGACCTGAAAATCACCCGGTGGGGTTTTTGCCGTCAGGTTTTCCCCATTCGTAAACAAATCACTGTGTCATTTAATTTTCGCTGTGTATTTAGTTATTTGGTGATTTGTTTGTGCTACCATGCGTTTGCATGTTAATTAACTTAATTAATTCACTTGGCTAAATTAATTTATTAATTTATCACAATGGGTCAATTAGCGTTTGGCCTATCGTCCTAGATACTTATATATATATATATATATATATATATGGGGCCTAATAATCTGGCAACCCCGGCCCATCTTACATCCGGCCCAAGGCCCATGCCGGGGAGGAAGAATAGTCCGAGGAAGGAGTGTGAAGGCCTTAATGGCCAAGAACCTTGCCGAGGACGATCCTGCCGAGACTAACACGTCAGCCGTAGCAGTACGGCGGGGGAACACGCCCAGGATAAGTTTTCACCTCCACACTAAATGCGCTCACCTAATCACCCCAGCCGCATTAATGGAGATGTGACTTCTAGACAGGGTTACCTTGGCTGCCACAACTCACAGGGGTGCTGGAAAAGTGGCTGATGGGACGGGCAGTCAGAAGGAAGAAGCATGGATGATCAACAGGTGGAAGATAGAGGTTAAAGGAGAGGACTATATATGAGAAGGAAGAAGATCATAAGGGAGGGGATGGATCCCTAGGGAAAAGGCCATCGCAAAGCTCCTTGGACAGGTGCCGAGGACAGACTTCGGATCATAATCTCGGTGGGCCAGCCTCCGGCACCTCCAAACGGAACGATTGAATGTTGCCCGCTTGTTAGGGCTTAGTTCTTCAACCCATTCTCTACAAATTCATTGTAATGGGCTAACTGGGCTTGAGTCCACTCTCTCAATAGCAGAAGTGCTCAAATTCGGATCCTACAATTGGCGCTGTCTGTGGGAAGAACTTATGCACTAGCAGGCGCAACAGACGGTCATTCCTAGATGGCTAGTTTGCGGAAGGATAACAATGGCGCGTTTGCAAAAAAAAAAAAAAAGATTGCAGAAAAGCAAAAGATTCAAAGAGAATGAAAAGAGAACAAACATCACGGTATTTTATTAAGCGAAAAGCAAATTCAAGATACAAACAGAGACTCAGACAGGCTTGTTTTAAAGCTAACTATACAAACAGAGGCCTAGACGAACTTGTCCTAGAGCTAACCCTAAAAGAGAAGGGGCTGAGGTAGGCTTGCTTCAAAGCTACCAACAACCCCTGGGCCGGTATGGATGGCACTAGCGATAAGAAAGGAGCAGATGCAAGGGCGCCGGAGGACCCCGCCCTATGGTGTTCTCTCGATGCTCCCCCAGCCGCACAATGCTTGAACATTGGAGGCGGCAGCACTTGGGCACCAAGCGTGACGTAATCTCGCAAGCCTCCACCGGCAGATAAGCTGGGAGCGAGGCACCACCAGCTTGAAGGGCAGGCATGCACGCATGCTGGAGAAGGACGTTATGTACTTCATGGACCTCCCTCCTAATCGCCAGGCACGATACCACTAGGATGATGCCCAAACCTTTCTGAGCCAAAAGCCTGACACGAACCACAATCGCGGCGGTTCTCAACTGAGGCTAGAGGACCCTGATCTTGCTTGCCTCCACCCTCGTATAGGGCCGCCCCATTCCGCCAAGCTCTGACTGCAATCCCGACAAGATCATCGAAGTGGCTTAGGGGGTGGGAGAGTCATGTTCCCTTTTTGGTCGGAGGATTTGTGAAGTAAGGAGGGATGATTCCCCCAGAAGGCCTTTTATAGAGGGCGAAGGCTGGTGGAAATTGGTCCAACCAGAACTCGAAGGAAGAGCCATCAACGACATTAATCCTGGCCAAATTTCAAGGAGGCCTACAGCCGCTGGATCTGCATTAATCCATGAGGATATTAATGAGGACGCGTCTCGCACACCGAAGCGTCAAGCGCAGAACACGAATAGTCAGGGGACGCCTCGTAATCGGAGAAGGCGGAAGGTTGGAGCGAAGAAGGGGCCGCTGCCATGCGTGAGGACAGAAGCCTGAGCCACCCCTGTTTGGGGTAGCTCGAGGTCAAGAATCCAGTCCGACGAATAGCCCATCCTCAGTGAAGCAAGGCCGAGGTTGCCACCACGCAAAAAACAAACCCCCCGACGATGAGGGCAAATCCCTTCACTCTAAGCAAGGAGTGCCTGGGTACTAAGCAGAACCAAGGTCTTGCATGGTCCAAGGACTCAAACCTATGGGGAAACTAGCTACTCACAGAAGAAAACAAGCGTTAGATTGAACCAAGGCCTTGCATGGTCCTCGGACTCAAGCCTCTGGGAAAACTAACCACTGTATGGAGTACCTGGGTACTAGGCTTAACCAAGGCCTTGCATAGTCCTCGGACTCAAGCCTTCGGGGAAACTAGCTGCTTATAGAAGAACAAAAGCGTTAGATAGAGCCAAGGTGGGCATGGCCCTCGGACTCAAACTTGTAGGAAAGCCAACTGCTTCATGAGACTAAGTCCCAGACGCAACTAAGGTATCGAGCAAAACATCAAAATACAACGAATGAAAGGAAACACCATCCGACAAGCTAAAAACAAAAAACTGAGTATATTATTAAAAGAAAGCATACGGTTTCGTTACAATGTCGCCAAGACAGAAGGCGAAAAGAAAAAAGAAAAAAGAAAAAAGAAAAGAACAACAATAGAAAAAAGGAAAAACAACGACAACAAAATCAAAGTGGCCCAGGCCATCAGAATGGGATAGCCCGACAAGGTGGCCTACTCCCCCAACTCGGTAGACAGCTTATCCTGAGGAGTCTGCTGGAGGGCTCCTACTAGTACCTCGGGACTCTGGCTCAGAGAGGCTACTTTTGAAGACCCTTCCTCGGTAGGAGGAATCTAGGGGGCGATGAGTGTGGCTTGGGAGTCAGCAGGAGGCTTCACCACGTCCTAGGGCACCTCTGGACTACCGGCTCCTACCCCTTCCAATGCCCCATGGGGCTCAGTCCCCTCAATAGGCTTATCTGCTGGAGTAGAATCCTCGACGGCATTGGTCTGGCCCTCATCTGTCGCTTGTAAGGCGGAGCCAGCCTCAGGAGCAACGGAAGCAACCTCTCAAATAGCAGAAGGGTAATACACCCTCTTGGCCCTTCTAAGGTCAGATGAGGGCCTCTTCCCAAGTCTCGGAGCAGAAACGCCTGCACACTTCAGGGATTTGAGCCTTAAGGGCAGCCTTAGTCTTAGCCACCCCCTCAGCAAAGACCTCTTCCTCTTCGGATCAGAGGACTAGAGCCGAGGATCCGAGATAGGCGGAATGGTAGACGACTTGGTCTGTGCAAGTAAAGGCTTGGGCAGGGCAGGAGGAAGCTTGGGTGTGGATGAAGGAGGCTTAGGTTGTGACTCCCTCGGCGAGCTTTTCCCCGTCGTGCACTCAAGCAAGTCAAGCAGGTTGGTTTAGGGTTGTCTCCTGGAATCCATTTCGACCTGAACACCAGCCCTTGGAGGTAGAAGATCGCCTTTAGACAATTGGGGATCCTCCAGGTCACCGGATGGATTCTCGGACAGATAGCCTTGTTCGAATACAGCAAATTTGTCCTCGGACGAACCCAGATCCACTACTTCTCCCTCTTTTTCCGAACCCTCTCCCTCGGTCTCCGCAGCTTGATGGGACGTGGAAGAGCCAGCCAATGGGATGCCCTTCGGAATGGATGATCCCTCGGAGAACGAAAACCCGTGCTCCACCACGGTGATTTGCCTAAGCCAAGGGTCACGGGCCCTGATCACGTGCTTTGGGACCGAAAACACCTTTTGGGCCGGATCGCACCTGAGGATCTTGTGAGCAGCCCTGACTTGGTTGTCACCCTCGTTCACGAAGGCCTTCGACCTAAGCACGAATTGCAGGTCCTCCTTGTTGACCAGGCTAAAATGGCGCGCGAAGGCGTGTGGATTTGCAGAAAGAAAAACAAACTCCTGTCATCAGTCGAACAAAGAAGATTCACCAATAAAAAAAAAAAAACAAAGGGGGAAGAAGGAAAAAAGGGCTAGACCCTCTCCTGCTCCAAGTACCCTACCTGGCTTTCCCTCTGTTGTTGGGCAATGGAGACCATCGTGCCACTCCCCCGACACAATGAGAAAGTCAAGATTCAGCCCCTTACTAGAATCGAGGAGACACTGGATAAGCCGAACCTTATCGTCCCTCGTCTTCATATGATATGTCTTACCTTTCAGGTGTTGGAGGTTATAGCACCAGTTTACATCATGATGGGTTAACCTCAACCCCATCTTCTCATTCAAGGCGTCTACGCACCCTAGTATCCTAAACATATTGACAGCACACTGGGTGGGGGCTAGTTGAAAGTGCCTAAGGTAGCCGCTCGTCACCGGCCCCATAGGGATTCTTATGCCTCCCTCTAAGAAGGCTATTATGGGGATCACAACTTCGCCCTCGTTCCTCCTAACGTACCATTCCCCTTCCTCGCAGTACCTCAAGCCCATATTGGGGGGTATCTTGTAATCAGCAATGAACTTCTCCATCATCTCTTCGGACTTGACTAACTTCTTAAATTTACCCATCCCGTACCACAACTAAAAGACTCGAGAAAAGGCTAATGAAGGAAAGGGTTCAGAGAAAAATTTGCTCTATAGAGAAAAGAAAACTTACAGGAATGAGGAAAAGCTCATCGGACAGGCTTTTTATGATGAAAAGGAGCGCCGGTTGATGTGGAAGTTCGACCGGATTCAGAGTACGTGCGCCAGGGTTCTCAAGTACATTGATATCGACCGATTAGCATTACACCGTTGAACGTGGGGAGTATGGAGCCGTTGGAATTTAATGCGGGCATTTAATGCTGGGGCGTACCGTATATCGAGGCGCCAGAAACGCGCATTGGGCAGGCGGAAAGACTCCAGCGCTGACGTAGGCCACTATGGGGCGAGTTATGACAAAGGCCCGAGGACATCAAAATCCTTCTCCCCGCCCGAGGAGCAGGATAGCAGGATTTCGAGGGGCTATTGTGGGGCCTAATAATCTGGCAACCCCGGCCCATCTTACATCCGGCCCAAGGCCCATGTCGAGAAGGAAGAACAGGCCGAGGAAGGAGTGTGAAGGCCTTAATGGCCAAGAACCTTGCCGAGGACGATCTTGCCGAGACCAACACGTCAGCTGTAGCAGCACGGCGGGGGAACACATCCAGGATAAGTTGTCACCTCCACACTAAATGCGCTCACCTAACCCCACCAGTCGCATTAATGGAGATGTGACTTCTAGACAGGGTTGCCTTGGCTGCCACAACTCACAGGGGTGCTGGGAAAGTGGCTGATGGGATGGGCAGTCAGAAGGAGGAAGCATGGATGATCAACAGGTGGAAGATAGAGGTTAAAGGAGAGGACTATATATGAGGAGGAAGAAGATCAGAAGGGGCGGGATGGATCCCTAGGGAAATGGCCATCGCAAAGCTCCTCGGACAGGTGCCGAGGACAGACTTCGGATCATAATCTCGGTGGGCCAGCCTCCGGTGGCTCCAAACGGAACGATTGAATGTTGCCCGCTTGTTAGGGCCTAGTTCTTCAACCCATTCTCTACAAATTCATTGTAATGGGCTAACTGGGCTTGAATCCACTCTCTCAATAGCAGAAGTGCTCAAATCCGGATCCTACAATATATATATATATATATATATATATATATATATAATTGAGTTTAAGTTACACCTGGTTTAACTCTAAATAATTTTTACACCACTCAATATTTTTTAATTGGATGCAAATTTTGACAAATTTACCGTTAGATTCTATTATCTTCGTATATTCTCCATACTTGCAAAATTTCAAGGTGATAAAAAATTAATAGCCATGTCATCAATCAATTGTTTAAATTCAAGTTTTTGTAGTTTAAAATAATGCATAAAAAATGAGTTTATGGATCGAATGATAAATAACATGAAAATTGACATGATTGTTAAGAACATATAGAATATATAATTCAATGGTGGGATTTTCAAAATATAAATTCTATAACAAATTAATGGGTGGTGTAATATTACTTAGAATTACACTAGGTATAACTTGAACCTAATTATATATATATATATATATATATATAACTGTCTTATTATTCTATATTCACCTTTCGTGTTTCATAAGTCTCAAAATTCGAACAGGTGTCATTTTTTATATCCCAGTCTCCATATATATGCCACTTTTCTTCCATTTTGTTATTCCCTTTTTACTCCAGCTTTCAAGTTTCAAGGCGAATCCCGCTTTTATATGCTACCATTTTATTGAACTTTGAATGGCAATGAACCTTTTTTAGTTATGAGATTAGCCAAAACAGGTATGCAATTTCCGCATAGGAGCACATGTTTGTGGTGGCTATAAGGGATGGTTTTGATGGTTCTGATTGCTTCTAAATTATTAATCACGATCATGCATCTGATAAAATATTATTTTTTTTGAAAAGAATTTGTTAAAATATTATGAATTTGGAATATAAAAAAATACTCTGTACCAATTTGGTAGTTGGTAGTGAATAAAAATACTCAGAATCACTTTTTGTGTTCCATTAATCACCAATTATAACGTATTTAATTGACTTTTCTTATAAAATAACCAAAATTTAAAATGAAAAAAAAAAAAATCAAACATTTGACCTATTAAGATTGGCCAAACATAAAATAAAACACGAAAAGTGGTACAAAAAATTTGTATTGGTAGTTAGTAATGGTGTGAGTTTTTAACCATATAAGGCTATCCCATTCTTACGAGCACATGGCTAAGAAGTCAAATAAAAAAGTACAAGAGCTTGGCAATCAAAATCACCCAATGTTTTTCATGCAAACATAACATAAGGGCAAGAACTAAGTGCTCATGTTTCCGAGAAGGAAAAAGGATACGTGTGGATTTCAGAACAAGGAGAATGTCAGTTAAAGAAGATTACGTACAATTTTCTGGAATTCTTAAAATAATTTTTACTCTAGAGTTCTTAAAAACTCTACCATTAGATTATGTATTTTAGGTGGGAATGATTATCGGATTATAAGGTACTAATGGCAATGGATTTCGTGGAACCTACTGTTCCTTTGGACTAAATGAAAGGGTGCTTCTAGGCCTGTGATGGTGAGACCCCACATATATGCAAGGGCGGCTTCACATTGAGTCTATGGTGATTACAGGATCTCTACAACCTGAAAAAAAAAAATTATTATATAAATAAAAATTTTATGATTTTTTAAAAATAAAAATTGTGACTGCCATAAATATTTTTAGGCCCAACATATTTAAATTTTGTACAAAGTTTGGTAATAAACTTGATTGCAGACTAAGGCTACAATTCCTCTCTCTCTCTCTCTCTCTCTCTCTCTCTCTCTCGCTACACACACACACACACACACACACATATATATATTATTGGACGTGAATTTTGACAAATCCCCCAATGGACTACATTTTCTTCTTATATCTCTATACTTGCAAAATTTCGAAAAGATCAAAGATCAATAACTGTGTTATCAATCAAATCTTTTAATTTCGAGTTATATATATATATATATATATTATTGGATGTGAATTTTGATAAATCCACCATTGGACTACATTTTCTTCTTATATTCTCCTCTATACTTGAAAATTTTCAAGGAGATCAAAGATCAATAGTTGTGTTATCAATTAAATATTTCAATTTCGAATTTTTGTAGTTTAAAATGATACATAAAAAATAAGTTTATAGATTAAATAGTAGATAACATTCGATTGGCATGAAATTTGACATGTATTTTAAGAACATAAAGAACATGCAATTCAACAGCTAGAATTTTAAAGTATATAACTTTGTTAATTTGGTTAGTCACAGTTGTAGCCTTATGCTACAACTAAATTTGTAACCAAATTTTGTTATTAAATTTTGGTCCACCTAACAATATATTAAGCCCTTACAAACAAAAAAGAAAAAACTCAAAAATTATTCTATTGAACTAAAATTTTGAAAGAGATGAAACTTGTAGCATTGATAATGAGACTATCATGCAACGATTTCAAAATTAAAAAAAATTCTTATAAGAAAATTGTAAGACCTTATATATTTGCATATGTTTGTTTGTTTTTTTTTTGTGGTCGTCAATATATGAATTTCTCTTTTTATTAGATTTGGTATAATTTAATTTTTTGAATGACCACCTTAAAAAAAATTCCTCAAGCCGCCACTACATATATGTGAATATATATACACACAAACACATTGACAGTGTGTTCACTAGTATGTCATGGCCTTGACAATGTGTCCATCAGCATGCCATGACCTTATATAAGATGATTTTGCATACACCCAGGGGTGGGGCTAGAATTTTTTTTTTGGGGGGGCTGAGATGTGACACTAATATATTAGTCAAGAGAAATCTCCACATATATATATATATATATATATACACTTTTTTATTTGATAAGTTATATATATATATATATATATACACACTCAAAAAAATAAAAATAAAAAGAGTTTAGTATTTTTTATCAAAAATATGTTTGTATCAAACCTTATACCAAAGTGTGTAAAAAATATTTCAATTGAACTAATGAAATTTAAAAAAACTAGAGTGCTTAAGTTTGACTCCAAACATGTTTGGAGCTATTTTGCTCTAACACATTATTTGGCAACTAAAGAAGCATTTAATGTATAGTTTTAGTCACAATATTTGTTTTTTGATGAGTCACTGACTTGTTTAATCCCCACATACAGTGATAGCTCCACATTGTGTCCAGGGTGATCCATGACTTGGGAAAAAAAAATAATTATTATATATAAATTTTAAAAATTTTATAATTTTTATAATTTTTTTATCATTTAAAAAAAATTTGTGCACCCAAATATTTTTTAGACCCAACATCATTAAATTTTGAACAAAGTTTGACAAAAAACTTGATTGTGGTCTTGTAGAGCAAAGTTATAACTCCGCTCAATATTTTTTCTATTGGATGTTAATTTTGAAAAATCCACTATTGGATTACATTATTTTTTTTATATCATACATATTTGCAAAATTTCAAGAAGATCAAAGATCAATAGTTATGTTATCAATCAAAAATTTAAATTTCAAGTTTTTGTAGTCTCAAATTATATTTTAAAAAAATGTTTATGGATCGAATAGTAAATAATATTTGATTGACATGAAATTTGACATGTGTTTTAATAACATAAAAAACATTCAATTCAATGGTTAGATTTTCAATCTGCCGCTAGAAGCAATCGGTAATGGAATAAGAGGAGCAGCCAAAGGGGTACCTATTTGCATAAATATGTAGTCATGTTAATTTGTTTAGTGAGAGTTGTAGCTTAGGTTACAACTAAGTTTGTAGTCAAATTTTATCCTTAAACTTTTGCCCTCTTAACAGTATATTAAGTCTTTACAAACAAAAAGAAAAGACCCAAGAAAATTTTTATTTAACTAAAATTTTGAAAGAGATGTAGTTTGCAGCATTGATAATGAGACTATCATGCAATGATTTCAAAATATTAAAAGAAAAATTATTAGAAGGAAATTGTAAGACTTTATGTATTTGCTTTTTTCTTTATTTATCAATATATGAAGTTCTCCTTTTATTAGATTTTGTATAATTTAAGTTTCTTAATGACCACCCTATAAAAAATTCTTGAGCCGCCACCGGTCACATAATGAGTTGAAAAAAATAGATTCAGACATGTTTGATGCCAAACTTGATAAAAAATTTAACACATATAAGAGCACATTTTACAATAAAAAATGAAATTGAGAAAAATAAAGTACTATCTTTATAACAATTAGACTAGGAACTTTAATTTTTAAGAGCATCATTGGATTAATTCAAATATTTGGAGCGGTCACCTCTTATTTTTGTAAGTTAAAATTTCAAAATATTAAAATAATTTTATATATAATAAGGATTTTTTTTTTCAAAATTTTGGGGGCCGTCCCCTACACACACCGCGCACTTGCATGCATGAATAAGAAGGCATAAATCACGCATGCATGTGTGACTAAGAGATTTTGCATCTTGGGCCCTGTTCATTTTTAAATGGTAGAATATGCAGATTATATGTATATATATGGCATGCTAGGTATAAGGAAAAACCTCGAAAATCCCTCTTTGATCTGGTGGATTTCCATTAGGTCAAACACTAAACATTCTAGAACGTTTCTCGTATTTTGATTTAAATGATTAAACAATATTTAGATTTTCAACCCATCATATTGTTGGTATAATTTATTTTAAATCATATAAATGTCAATTAAGATGATCACATAAGAAACTTGGAGGAAAAGAAAACCCTCATTTTATTTGGCATTATGTAGTTTTTGATAGTTTATTTTTTATTTTATTTTTAAAAGTAAGAAAAATAAAACTAAAAGTGATGTTTTTTTTTTTTTTTTAACTCTTTGCCAAGCGGTAACAAGAAAAAGAAAAAGAAAAAGAAAAGAAAAAGAAAAAGAAAAAAAAAAAGAAAAGAAAAGAATCCTTCAATGTTGTAGAAAGCATGCATGTGCATTTGAATTAATTTTTTTTTTTCACTAGTGTCAGGGACAAACCCAGGTGGGGGCCCGCACCCCCCGGGTCCAATTTTTTTATATAGTTATTATATATTTTATTTTTGTAATTGAACCCCCTACTAAAACCTTAGGCCCATTTTTTCCGAATCAGCCTAGCTAGTCTAACTCAAATAGCAACTATTCAACCCAAAAACTTAACAAAAACATTCACAATGGTGATTGTATTTTAGCAAACAAAATTTATTTTACCACTAAAGAACAAAAAAAATCATGTGTTATAAAAGAAGTTAAAGCTAAATTTTTTGCAACTACAGTAAATTGGTATAAATACTAGTTGACTGTAACAAGTTGTTAAAAATAAAATAAAATATTTTATTGTTGGTATAATTTATTTTAAATCATATAAAAATCAATCAAGATGATCACATAAGAAACTTGGAGGAAAAAAAACCCTTATTTTCTTTGGCATTATGTATGTTAGGTTCTAAGGAATTAGGAACTAATGTATTAGAACCTCATTTTGTAATGTTGGCAAACCATGATCAAAACATTTTAGTCTTGTTTAGACTTGCTCAAAGTATGTTTTAGTGTAAAGTTGGAATCGAGTGTTCTGCAGGATTTACTGTGTAAATCTGCCAGGCTCGATCAATCGAAAAATAGGCTCGATCGATCGAAAGTCGTGCAGATTGTTTTTCTGCAGAATTTTCCAACTCAGCCTAAGCCCGTTTGACGTGTAGAGTTTTATGTTTTGTCTTAAGTATAAAAGGGAAAACCCTAGCCACGTTTTGAGGTTGCTTTTACTGCTATATGTGTGAATCTCTTGTGAGATCTAGAGGTGTTTGCCTTCACACATACTTAGGGTTTCCAATCTCAAGATTGATGTCGAGAGTTTGGTGATCAATTCAGTTGCAGATTCAAGATTTTAAAGATATACAAGCGGGAGTGCTTGTGCTTGCTGGGAATCCAAGAAAGAAGTAGTCCTGAACTCGGAGCTATCACGTGGTCGTGGTAGTAAGTTTCCTACTCGAGGTAGCAATAAGATGTTAGTGGTCTAAGGAGCTATTGTGTAAATTTCAATTCTTTCATAGTGGATTTGTTTTACCTTGAGGGTATCTAGGTTAAATCCTCCCCAGGTTTTTTACCGGTTTGGTTTTCCTAGGTTATCATATCGTTGTGTTCTTTATTTTCCGCACTTTACAATGATATGATTTATCTGTGTTAACCTAAATCTATTTAATTTGACTAAGTAATCACTTAGCTAATTAGCTATGTTAATTTGGTTGTGTTTTAAGGGGTCTAAAAATGTACAAGTGGTATCAGAGCAGGTAGCTCTCTTGTTGTAGATCTTTTGATCTAAAATCTGATTCTTGACCCCGGTTGTCATGGAACACGAACACTCTCTTGTTATTCGACTCCACTTTGATGGGAATAATTATGCTTATTAGAAAGTAAGGATGAAAGCATTCCTGAAATCTATTGATAAGAGAGTTTGGAATTCCGTTGAATATGGATGGGAGAAGCCCACTATTCTTGTGAGTGAGTGGCAAACTTCTTAGAAAAAAGCAGTCGCTTTTAATAGTAAGGCTATGAATGCTATCTTTAATGTTATTTCTATGGAGGAATTTAAGAGAATTTCTAATGTTGAGGTTACTCATACTGCTTGGAATATCCTTCAGATTGTGCATGAAGGCACAAAGACAGTTAAGATCAATAAGTTGCAGCAATTAACAACTAGATTTGAAAGCATTAAGATGTCTGATGATGAATCTTTTAATGAATTCTATCCTAAGCTTAATGATATTGTTAATTTTGCATATAATTTGGGTGAAATCTATGATCAACCTAAAATTGTTAGAAAGATTCTTAGATCTTTAACTGAGGATTTTAGACCCAAAGTGACTGCCATCACTGAAAGCAAAGATGTGGACTCTATCCCTGTTGATGAACTTGTAGGATCTCTTCAGTCCTATGAGTTAGACCTACCTAAGACTAGCAAATCCAAATCAATGGCTCTTAAGTCTGTTGATGATGTTGATGTGAGTGGATTTGATGATGAGCTCTTTGCTACAGAGATTGCTTATCTTGCCAAGAACTTTAGAAACTTTCTTAAGAACAACAACAAAAGAGCAAGAGGTAAGAACAATGCTGAACCTAGAAACTTTAGGAGGAATGATCCCACTAAGGTGAACAACACTGAAAAACCTAAAGATAAAGTTAGTCAACCTATTAATAATTCTAGGGGTCAAAAATATTTTGGTTGTCAAGGGTATGGTCATGTGAAATCAGAATGTCCTACATTCTTGAGGTCTAAGGGTAAGGCTATGGCTGTAACCTTTAGTGATGATGAAATTTCTGATAATGAGTCTAGTAGTGATAAGGATGGAAATTTCATTGCTTTCACTGCTATTGTTGTAGTTGATGAAAGTGTTGCTGTTGAAGAGAACCTTTTTGATGGGAAATTCTCTGAGGATGCAGATTTACAAGAAGCCTATAATAAACTTTGCAAAGTGGCTACAAAGGATGCTATGAATGTTGATTTAGGCTTAAAGAAAATTGCATCTCTTGAACTTGATAAGAAAAAATTGCTTGTGTAACTATTTAATGCTAATGAACTGTTGAATAATGTGAAGACTGAGAATATGCTCTTACTTGATAAAGTTAAGAATTTGGAACTTGAATTATCTGTTGCTAGAGAACAAACTAATAGGTCTGCAAGCTCCAAACTTGATCACATGTTGGGTGTTCAAAAGTCTCCATCTGACAAAATTAGTTTAGGTTTTGTAGAAAGCATCTCTATGCCTAAACCTTATTCCACAAACTTTGTTCATTCTTCTGAGCCCCCTATGAGTAAGGTTGTTAAACTTATAGAAGTCACACCTCCTAGAAAGATTAGGGTTGATCTTCAAGAGTCTAATCCTAAGAATTCTACTCTTTCTAAGGGAAAGTTGCATGATAAGCCTGCATGGGTTTGTCATTTTTGTAGAAAGTCTGGGCACATTCGTCCAAACTGTTTCAAGTTGCAAGCTGCTAAGCGAACAAATAAGTCAAAAGTACCTGTGCCTCGAGCACAAGATCATATGAGACTTATTGGTGAGTTGATAAAGGCTTTAAACCTTTATTCCAATCCTGGAGTTGCTCAGAATTCTAATTTGAAGAATAACTCCAATGCTAGAGTTGCATCTACAAAGTTTTAGATGCAAAGGGCTCAATCTAATTGAGTTTTTCTGACATGGTCTTTGTGCTTCATCGCTCTACTCTTTGTGACCATTTTTTTTTTTTTTTTTGCCTTTATTTTCTTTTCTAGGATTCGCATTGCATAACATTCATGCATTTCATTCTAGGTTGTTTTTGTTATTTCTTTTCAATAAATAAAAAATAAAATAAAATAAAAAGAGAAAAAAGGGAAGCAAAATGTGTTTTTGCATTATTTTTCTTGGATTTGAAATCAAGGTTGGCTAATTTATTTTTACATAACATGTTTATGTATCTTGTTTAGCTTGGATGAGCTTACTTATGCACTTTACTAGTTGAAACTTTGTAGTGCATGTTGTGTGGGAAGATGTTTATAGTTTTTGATTACATGATCTTGATCTTGAAGTCACATGCCTTTAATTGTCGGACTTGAATTTATTAAGAAAGACACAAATAACCATCTCACCACTGTTTACTAGCCAATCATGAGCACCTTAGTGCATATCGTAAGATTTTGTGCTCAAGAAAGTGTAGCACATGCATAAAAAGAACATAAGGTGTAACCTCGGCTTATAATAATAATAAAATTGGTTTGTACATTATCTGATAAAAAAAATGAATTTTTGAGAAACCAAATTTTCTCTCAAGATGAGAAGATGAAAAGCTTGGAACAAGAGTTAAATGAATCTAAAGCTAAAATTGAAAATTTGACTAGTACCAAGCCTGTTGTTGATAACAGAAGTGTTTCTGTTTCTCTTAAGTCTAAAACTGAGAAAGTTTATATTCCTCCTTTCAAGACGAATAATAAAGAAAAGGTTTATTTTGCTAGGTTAGACAAAGGTAAAAGTTCTGATGTAGACACTGAAGTTTCTAAACCTATATCTAAACCTACTGTTAGAGAGCATAATAAATCTGTTTTTGTGCCTACTTGTCACCTTTGTGGTGCTGTTGGTCATATTAGACCAAATTGTATTTTGTTGAGGCAAAAACCAAAATCTAAGACAAGATTTGTTGTTAGGAATACTGATGTTTCTAAATTTGTTCGTGTTTGTCACTTTTGTGGTGTCTCCAGTCATATTCGTCCTAATTGTCAAAAATTGAAATTTAAAATTTCTGTATTTCAATCTAGGATATGTGATGATATTTCTCCTGCCGTAAGTCCATACAAATTATTTCATATTCTTTTGAAAAATTTAAGCTTGTTGGCTTGTGAAAGTAATTTACAGGATTTTAGTCTTTCTCATAAGATTGGTGTAATCTCTCAAATACACTGTGCTTCTCATCGTGCTATATGGGTGAGAAAAGACTTGCTAAGATGAGTGTTGTTTACTTGTCATTGACTTAATTCTTTCAATTAATTATGGACATGTTTTATTTTAGTGTTTGGTTGTTTTATTTTCTTAGGTTGTTTTTTTTTTTTTTTTTTTTTTTTTTTAAATCCAAAAACATTGAAAAATTTAAAAAGGCAAAAATATTTTATTTTGTGTCTAGTTTTATTTTTCTTGAGGATTACATGAATTATGATATCTCTCTCTTGATTTAGAACATGCTTGACATTGTGGAGAAACTTGAGTTGTGTGTGTTATATAAATACTAAGTTATTTCTGATTTTGTGTGAGTATGTACTAGTTTGTACATGTACTCAAGGATTAATTAAGAAATTAATATTTCTTATTTGTGTACCCTCTATAGCTTAGTTAAGCACTGTCATGCATTGCATTTGCATTTTTAATCATTTAGCACAATGTGTGCCTTTTGTTTTTGGTCATAAATTTTTTTTTAAACCAAAAAGTTTTTTGTGTTTTGTATTATATCTTGGATTTATAATCAAGGTTGACCATATTATCTTTACATAACATATTTATGTACCTTGTTTAGCTTGGATGAGCTTATTTTATGGGACTTTACTAGTTTAAGCTTTGTAGTGCATGTTGTGTGGGAGTTGTTTATAATTTTTGATCACATGATCTTGATCTTGAAATCACATGCTTTTGATTGTAAGGCCTAAAAAACTCTAAGAGAAGGGCATAGATAACCATCTCACCACTATTTACTAGCCAATCATGAACACCTTAGTGCATATCATAAGATTTTGTGCTTGAGAAAGTGTAGCACATGCACAAAAAGAACATAAGGTGTAGCCTTGACTTATAATAATAATAATAATAATAAAATTGGTGTGTACATTATCTTGGCTATTCTTATAATCTTTAAATCAAATTAAATTGGTATGTACATTATGAGGCAAATTAAGAAACTTACATGATTGCAAGCTTTTATTCTAAGAGATGTGAGAGTTATATAATGTAACTCTTTAGGTGATAGTCCTTTCAAATGTATGTGATGAATTTTGTAGAAATTGTGATTGCTTACTATTCACATATCACCTCACATGTATCTCAAGGATTTGCTAGTTGCACACACTACACAAGTTACTCTTTTCTAAACTTTGTACATGTTATTGTGTGTGATTTTGTTGTGGCCATCCAAGATTATGTTTTCTATAGTGCTTGATGCAAAATATGTTTAAGGGTTGGCAAAAATTGTGTTTTTGATAATTAAAAACCTTGTTTTGAAGTTCTAGATTGAAAACTCATGTTTTTGAAAATTTTTGGAATCATTCTCATGCATTATATGTCATAAAAAATCTTTTGAAAATTGATCAATGAGTTCTATATGTGAGTTCTATATGTACCTGACTTAAAAATCACAAAATTTGACTTTGGAAATTGATCGATGGGTATTTGTTGTGGGACACTATGAAATTGATCTTTGTGTCTTAATTTGATCAATTTGATGTTTTGGAAAAAATTTGAAATTCTAGGGCTTGTAACTACCCGAATTGGGGATTTTGTTCAATTGTTTTTAAATTGATGAAATTGGCTTGTTAGATTGATTAATTTGATCATTATTTTGTGTTATCTATCCTATGTGATGATCAATTTGGTTAATTTGTTGGTTTTTTGAAAGTGGGTTTTCAAAATTTTGGGGCTTTTGATACAAACTCTATGCTCAAGCCAATTTTGTGATTTTTAAGTCAAATTGAACTTATTCTCACTGCATTAGAGCATGCATCGTATGTTGATATTGTTCATGCATCATATAGAATTGTTATTTTATATATTTTTTGTGCTAACTTGCAGTTTGCCCTTGGTTTTTCTATTTTCTTCCTTTGTCTCTTCTATCTGTCCTTGTGATCCTTAACATGATGGTCAGGAAGACTAGAGCTCATAGGACCCCCTCCTCTTCCTTTGCTCCTTTCTTTGAGAGTGATAGATTTCTCAATGAGAATCATCAGGAGACCTATGAGAAGTTGAACCTTGTTAGGAATATTTGGGCTGAGAGAAAGGTTGTTTTAGATGAGCTCGATCCTGAAATTAGGAGAAACTTTGAGCGTAGGGACTGGTTACCATTGATGGATATTTCTCATCCACCTCCAGCTACCCTGATTAGAGAGTTCTACTCAAACCTCTCTATCCACTCCTATGATTCCAACACTCAAGTGAAGAGTTGGATACGAGGTGATGAGCAATGTGAAACAATAAGCAATGTGAAACAAGAAACATATACAATCAATGTATCTCCCCTATCATAACAAAATATATCATGAGCCAAAATGATAAATACAAATTGAAGCACCTAGATATAGTCTAAAGCTCTACAGCTCCAAAACACAAAAAAAAAAATCTCCCCCTAACAACAGAATCTCCTCTACATATGTACTCCCCCTTTTTGTGACGAATTGCCAAAGGGCACTCACTCATCATCAAAAGGAGGTGGTGGAGGCGACCGTCTAAAATGCTCCAAATCCGCTCGCAAAGCACGAAACTCATCAAGCATGTCCACCAAAATCTAACTATGAGCTGCCTGAATAGTCATGACAATCTCCAACATACGACGAATGTCTGAATCATCCGAAGCAGATGATGGAGGAACAGCAGCAGTCATATCTATAGACGCCTCAACTGAAGTATCACCTGTAGAAGAAGGAGGAGGAGGAGGCGTGACACCAGAAGGCTCAACCCTAGGACGTTTAGAGCTTGCTCTCATCTGAGCAGCCCTTTGCCTAAGAAAGGTGGCACTTATGGGAGCTACTATATGGACAGACTCAGACACAGGAAACTGCTCTAATCCTAAATGCAAAAGAATTTGATGAATGAAAACCAGAAAGAAAAGAGCATGAGCAGTAGAACTACTCCTATGAACCTCAATCAAAGAACGAATGAAAAAATGAGGAAAACTCATAGGAGCATCTGTGACAAGGGCATACAAAAACTCACAATGCTCAATAGGGATGATGTGCAAATGAGAGATAGGCCACAAAGAATGACAAGCAATCCGAAAGAAAAGATAATGAATCTCATCAACTCAGCAGAAGTGAATAAAGGATCAGAATCCTACTGGATAGAAGTACCAGTAATGTATGACATGATATCATCAAGGGGTGGAGACTCATCTTAAGGATAAACAGGATGCTGGACCAACGGCACCCCAAGAGCATCAACCACTACTGAAGGAGTAATGGTGTACTCATCACCCCGTATCCAACTCTTCACTTGAGTGTTGGAATCATAGGAGTGAATAGAGAGGTTCGACTAGAACTCTCTAATCAGGGTAGCTGGAGGTGGATGAGAAATATCCATCAATGGTAACCAGCCCCTATGCTCAAAGTTTCTCCTAATTTCAAGATCGAGCTCATCTAGAACTACCTTTCTCTCAGCCCAAATATTCCTAACAAGGTTCAACTTCTCATAGGTCTCCTAATGTTTCTCACTCAGAAATCTATCACTCTCAAAGGAAGGAGTAGAGGAAGAGGAGGGATCCTATGAGCACTAGTCTTCCTAACCATGATGCTAAGTATCACAAGGACAGACAAAAGAGACAAAGGAAGAAAATAGAAAAACCAAGGGCAGACTGCAAGGTAGCACAAAAAATATAGAAAATAACAATTTTATATGATGCATGAACAATATCAACATATGATGCATACTCTAATGTAGTGAGAATAAGTTCAATTTGACTTAAAAATCGCAAAATTTGACTTTGGAGAGTTCTAAAGGAGATTTAAACTCCTAACAAGGTTACATCGAGTACCAATCTAACACTCAGGTACATATAGAACTCTTAGAGAGTTCTACTCGAACCTCTCTATCCACTTTTATAATTCTAACACTCAGGTGAAGAGTTGGATACGGGGTGATGAGTATACCATTACTACTTCAACAGTAGCTGATGCTCTTGGGATGCATGTGGTTCAGCATCCTGTCTATCCTTATGATGAGTCTCCTCCTTTTGATGATATCATGTCATACATCACTGGTATTTCTATCTAGTGAGGTTCTGATCCTCAGATCACTTCTATTGAGTTGACTGAGATTTATTATCTTTTCTTTGGGATTGCTTGTCATTCTTTGTGGCCTATCTCTCATTTACACACCATCCCTATCGAGCGTTGTGCATTTTTGTATGCTCTTGTCACAGACACTCCTATGAGTTTTCCTCATCTTTTCATTCGTTCTTTGATTGAGGTTCATAGAAGTAGTTCTACTGCTTATGCTCTTTTCTTTCTGTTTTTCATTCATCTGATTCTTTTGCATTTAGAATTAGAGCAGTTTCCCGTGTCTGAGCCTGTCCATATAGTAGCTCCCATAGATGCCACCTTTCTTAGTGTTAGGAAATTTAGACCTCGGTTGATAAAATTAACAAGTTTTAAACCCAAGTTGTTAATTAGATTTATTATGAATAAAACTTGTTAAAACAAACAAACATCAATATCATGTCAATAATGAATGCAGCGAAAAAATAAATAAGACAAGATATGATGACCCAGGAAAACCAATGAAACCAACCAGTTTCACAGTAAAAAACCTGGGGAAAACCTTCCCGAAAAGCAATCCACTATAGTAAAGAGAAGTTTCAGATCTAGTACAAAACCTTTGTCCCTAGACTCTACAATCCCCGTAGATGAACTCACAGCAGAAACCTTCTACCGCTTCAGAACCTCTGAACTCTTCAATATATGAACGCCACCCTTTGATGATGCACGAATCCCAATACGTGACTAACCAATTGCGTGAATCCCAGTACGCGACTTAATCACCAACTAGATAAAGATGTTGGCTACAAAGTTCTTCACTTCATTAACAATGAAGATCAAGAAGCACTTGGTTACAAAACCCTAAGGCGTAAAGACGCAGTAGCTTCTTTTAGAGAGAATAAGGCATCTGTCACCTTTTGCATATGTTCTCCTTGTATTCTCTTATGTGACGGCCTCTAAAATAAGCCTTATATAGGTCTAGGGTTATGAGAAAAGAAACCCTACACAAATACATAAGCCTGGCCCAAAAATCAGGTCTGAAAATTCTGATTTCCGTAACCTCGATAGATAGCAGGTGTCGAGGAGGTGTCGAGCTTTAAATCTCGATAGATAGCTAGGTGTCGAGGAGGTGTTGAGAAGTTGTCGAGGGGACATGAGCTTTCTTGATCGATCCACCAGCTGTCGAAAAGGTGTCGAGATTGTGATAACAATCAACTGAAGAGCTTGATAGATAGCCAGTTGTCGAGCCAGCTGTCGAGCTTTAATGAAATTGCACTATAGCTTGTTTTTCTTGGACAGACTTGATGATTTCAACACTTGATCTTGAAACCTTATTTCTTGAAGTATTAAAAACACCTAGAACTATCCAATTACAAGTAAAGTGCATTTTGTCAAAAGGATTAGCCAATTACATAAAAGAATGACATATGTTCTTAACAAGTGAACTACATATGTCCTAACACTTAGGCAGAGGGCTGCTCAGATAAGAGCAAGCTCTAAACGTCCTAGGGTTGAGCCTTTTGGTGTCACACCTCCTCTTCCTTCTTTTATAGGTGATACTTCAGCTGAGGCGTTTATAGATCTGACTGCTGCTACTGCTACTGTTCCTCTACCATCTACTTTGAATGATTCAGACATTTGTCATATGTTGGAGACTGTCATGACTGTTTAGGCGGCTCATGCTCAGATTTTGGTGGATATGCTTGATGAGCTGCGTGCTTTGTGAGCGAATTTAGAGCACATTAGACGGTCGCCTCTGCCACCTCCTTTTGATGATGAGTGAGTGCCCTTTGGCAATTTGTCACAAAAAGGGGGAGTACATATGTAGAGGAGATTTTGTTGTTAGGGGGAGTTTTTTTTTTTTTTTTTTTTTTTTTTTTTTGTATTTTGGAGCTGTGGAGCTATAGATTGTATCTAGGTGCTTCATTCTGTATTTATCATTTTAGCTCATGATATATTTTGTTATGATAGGGAAGACACATTGATTGTATATGTTTCTTGTTTCACATTGCTTATTGATTTATATTTATGAGGTTATTCATGATATATGTCTTTATTTTGTGTTTTGTGAAATCAAGAAGTTATTTTTTTTTACATGTATTTTTCACACATGCGTTTATGCATTTGTTGAGTGTTTCAAGAAATATACAGGTTGATTCAGTCGTGCTGCTGTCTACACTTGCAACTGATAGGTAATAGGTAGGTTGAATTTCGTATGTTGGGCTATGTTTTTGTAATGGTCTGTTTTTATGTAAACTTTGAGCATTTTGTTAAGTTTATGTTTTATCACAGATTGCCAAAAAGGGAGTTTGCTAGGTTCTAAGGAATTAAGAACTATTGTATTAGAACTTCATTTTGTAATGTTGGCAAACCATGATCAAAACGTTTTAATCTTGTTTAGACTTACTCAAAGTATATTTAAGTGTAAAGTTGGAATCGAGTGTTCTACAGGATTTACTGTGTAAATCTACCTGGCTCGATCAATTGAAAATTAGGCTCGATCGATCGAAAGTTGTGCATATTGTTTTTCTGCAGAATTTTCCAACTCAGCCCAAGCCCGTTTGACGTGTAGGGTTTTATGTTTTTTCTTAAGTATAAAAGGGAAAACCCTAGCCACGTTTTAAGGTTGCTCTTTATGCTGTGTGAGTGAATCTCTTGTGAGATCTAGAGGTGTTTGCCTTCACACATACTTAGGGTTTCCAATCTCAAGATTGATGTTGAGAGTTTGGTGATCAATTCAGTGGCAAATTCAAGAGCTTAAAGATATACAAGCGGGAGTGCTTGTGCTTGCTAAGAATCCAAGAAAGAAGTAGTCCGTGGACTTGGAGCTGTCACGTGGTTGTGGTAGTAAGTTTCCTACTCGAAGTAGCAATAGGATGTTAGTGGTCTAAGTCGCTATTGTGTAAACTTCAATTCTTTCATAGTGGATTTGTTTTACCTTAAGAATAGCTAGGTTAAATCCTCCCCAGGTTTTTTACCGGTTTGGTTTTTCTGGGTTATCATATCGTTATGTTCTTTATTTTCCACACTTTACAATGATATGATTTATCTGTGTTAACCTAGATAGGAATGGAAACGACCCGACCCGCGGGCCTAGACCTGTGACCTGGACCCGGCTAGATTATTAAACGGATTTTTTTTATGTGGACCAGACCCGCCCCACCGGGCTCCATGGGCCCTGTTTAGCCCAACCAGATTTGGGTAGCAGAAAGGAAGCTTTTCTTGCTGAAAGCCCTAAAAGGCCTAGCTATTGTAGCAGACTCTGGGATGATGTTAAACGCTGTCCCTCCTTGGATTATGGCAACAGAAACCACAAATCAAACAGCTAAAAAAGCCAAATGCTTTAAAACTTGAAATTGTTGCTAAATAACACAAGGGGATCAAAATCCACTAACCTCCTAAAGTTTTTTTTTTTTTTTTTATGTACATGTTATAATTATCCAAAAACCAACTTAACCAAATATAAAGATCACCCACTAAGTAAATTATACAAAACACTAAAAAAAATTTAGTCAGAAACCAAAGCATCTACGAAGTAAGCTCGATCTAACGAAAAATCGTATGAATATTTCTTCAAAGAACCCACTATTTTCCAAAACCAAACCTATTCAAGAGCTAATTACAGTAATCTAAAGCAAAATCCAGCTCAGAAACACAAATTTTTGTAATAAAATATTACATTTTTTGTAATAAAATACATGACAAAATTCAATTCCATTGTAGACTAAAGTGTAAACCAAATGATCAACTTCATTTCATGGGGGTTCAAACTATAAAATTATAATTAGCACCTGAGGATCTAAAGGGTCTATCTCCCTTGACACAATATTTTGCAAGCCAATTACTGATGTTGATATAGCCAAAATTGGATCAAGGGACTGACGGTGACAATAGAGAACAGATCGGCGGTGACAGTTGGGGATGGGACTAGCTGTGAGAGGCAGAGAGCTTGGGCGACGCCGCAGCGGTGCTTAAGAGTGAGTGAGATAGAGGTCGTGTGAGTGTGTGAGCTGTGAGATTGAGAGTAAGTGACAGAGTGCTCTTGTGCATGCTCTTGATCTTGAGTGACTGAGAGAATGAGCGTGATGTTGTGTGAGGCGTGAGCTGAAATGAGAGGTGGGTGGGTTAGGGTTTACCATTATATATATATATATATGTGTGTGTGTGTGTGTGTGTGTGTGTGTGTGTGTGTTAGGGGTTTTTTTTTTTTTTTGTAATTTCAGAGTAACCGGGTCTGGGTCCAGGTCGAGTTTCGAGCCGGGTTTTGATAAAACTTGGACCTGGTTCAGGTTTTTTTTTTTTTTAAAACCCATACTTGACCCTATTCTTTATCGAGCCGAGTAAAATCCGGCCCATTAGGGTTAGGCCGGGTCGGGTATCCACGGGTCAAATATAAATTGCTATCCCTAAACCTAGATCTGTTTTATTTAACTAAGTAATCACTTGGCTAATTAACTAGGTTAATCTGGTTGTATTTTAAGGGGTCTAAAAACGTAAAAGTGGTATGTCTTGTTTAGACTTGCTCAAAGTACGTTTAAGTGTAAAGTTGGAATCTGCAGGATTTACTGTGTAAATCTGCCTGGCTCGATTGATTGAAAATTAGACTCAATCAATTGAAAGTCGTACAGATTGTTTTTCTCTAGAACTTTTCAACTCAACCCAAGCCTGTTTGACGTGTAGGGTTTTATGTTTTGTCTTAAGTATAAAAGGGAAAACCCTAGCCACGTTTTAAGGTTGCTTTTAATACTATGTGTGTGAATCTCTTGTGAGATCTAGAGGTGTTTGCCTTCACACATATTTAGGGTTTCCAATCTCAAGATTGATGTCAAGAGTTTGGTGATCAATTCAGTTGCAGATTCAATAGCTTAAAGATACACAAGCGGGAGTGCTTGTACTTACTGGGAATCCAAGAAAGAAGTAGTCTGTGGACTCAGAGTTGTCACGTGGTCGTGGTAGTAAGTTTCTTACTCGAGGTAGCAATAGGATGTTAGTGGTCTAAGTCGCTATTGTTTAAACTTCAATTCTTTCAAAGTGGATTTGTTTTACCTTGAGGATGGCTAGATTAAATCCTCCCCAGTTTTTTATAGGTTTGGTTTTCCTGGATTATCATATCGTTGTGTTCTTTATTTTCTACACTTTACAATTATATGATTTATCTGTGTTAACCTAGACCTGTTTAATTTGACTAAGTAATCACTTGACTAATTAACTAGGTTAATCTGGCTGTGTTTTAAGGGGTTTAAAAACGTACAATGTAGTTTTTGATAGTTTATTTTTTTTATTTTTTTAAAAAGCAAGAAAAAGAAAACAAAAAACGAAATTTTTTTAACTTTTTGCCAAACAGTAATAAGAAAAAGAAAAAAGAAAAAAGAAAACGAAAAGAATCCTTCAATGTGGAAGAAAGCATGCATGTGCAATTGAATTAATATATATATTTTTTCACTAGGTAAGGGCCCAAGAGGGCTTGGGCCCCCAGGTCCAATTTTTTAATATTTTTTTATATAGTTAATATATATTTTATTTTAGTAGTTGGGCCCCCCTTCAAAAACCTTAGGCCCCTTTTTTCCCAATAGCAACTATCCAACCCAAAAACTTAACTCCAAAAAAAAAAAAAAAAATACAATGGTGATATTATTTTAGCAAAAAAAAAAACTATTTTACCACCAACGAACCAAAAAATCATGTGTTATAGGAAAAACTAAAGCTAAATTTTTTGCAACAGTAATCTGGTATAAATACTAGTTGACTGTAGCAAATTGTCAAAAATAAAATACAATATTTTATTGTTGGTATAATTTATTTTAAAGTGTAAAATGCAAAACTGACCCTCTAAGTTTCTCTAGATTTTATTTCAGTCCTTTAACTTTACTTTTGTTCATTTCAGTCCTCTAACTTTCAAGTTTATTTTATTAAGACTTTTTCATTAACTTTTGTTATATGTTGTGGTTAATTTTTCAATTTTACAAATTTTTCTTCAAATTTTTTAAATTAAAAAAAATTCAATTAATGATTGAAAATTTTATTCCAGATTTTTTTTTTTTTTGGTTTTCAAAAAATTTTAACAAAAGTTAACGGAAAGGCCTTAATTGAATAAATCTTAAACTTAGATGATTGAAATTAAGGAAATCAAAGTTAGAGGATTGAAATGAAATCTGAAGAAAGTTAAAGGGTCGGTTTTGCATTTTAGCCTATTTTAAATTATATAAATCTCAATCAAGATGATCACATAAGAAACTTGGAGGAAAAAAAAAACCCTCATTTTATTTGGCATTATGTACTTTCCGATAGTTTATTTTTTATTTTTTTAAAAAGAAGAAAAAGAAAACAAAAAACCATTTTTTTTTTAACTTTTTGCCAAACGGTGATAAGAAAAAGAAAAAGAAAAAAAGAAGAAGAAAAGAATCCATCAAAGTTGAAGAAAGCATGCATGTACATTTAAATTAAAATTTTGTTTTTCACTAGTATCAAGGATGAACACAGATGGGGGCCAGGTCTCCCGGGTCCAATTTTTTATATAGTTATTATATGTTTTATTTTTATAGTTGGACCCCACTTTCAAAACCTTAGGTCCATTTTTTCCCAATCAGCCTAGCTAGTTTCACTCAAATAGCAACTATCCAACCCAAAAACTTAACAAAAACAATAAAAACATTTACAATGGTGATTGTATTTTAGTAATAAAAACTATTTTACCACCAAAAAATCAAAAAATCATATGTTATAGGAGAAAATAAACTAAATTTTTTACAAGTACAGTAAATTGGTATAAATACTAGTTGACTGTAGCAAATTGTTAAAAATAAAATACAATATTTTATTGTTGGTATAATTTATTTTAAATCATATAAATGTCAATCAAGATGATCACATAAGAAAATTGAAGGAAAAAGAAACCCTCATTTTATTTAGCATTATGTAGTTTTTGATATATTTTTTTTTTTTTAAAGCAAGAAAAAGAAAACAAAAAATGATTTTTTTTTTTTAAATTTTTACCAAACGGTAATAAGAAAAAGAAAAAAAGAAAAAAAAAAAGGAAAAGAATCCTTCAATGTTGAAGTAAAAATCCATGTGCATTTGAATTAAAAAAAAAATTTCACTAGTGTCAAGGACGAGCCCAGGTGGGGGCCCGGGCCCCCCGATCCAATTTTTTAATATAGTTATTATATATTTTATTTTTATAGTTGGGGCCCCCTTCAAAAACCTTAGGCCCATTTTTTTTCCAATCAGCCTAGCTAATCTAACCCAAATAATAACTATTCAACTCAAAAACTTATCCAAAACAATAAAAAAAACATTCACAATAGTGATTGTATTTTAGCAAAGAAACTATTTCACCATCAAAGAACCAAAAATTCATGTGTTATAGGAGAAGTTAAAACTAAATTTTTTGTAAGTACAGTAAACTGATATAAATATTAGTTGACTGTAACAAGTTGTTAAAAATAAAATACAATCTTTTATTGTTGGTATAATTTATTTTAAATCATATAAATGTCAATCAAGATGATCACATTCGAAACTGGGAGGAAAAAAAAAACCCTCATTTTATTTAGCATTACGTAGTTTTTGATAGTTTATTTTATTTTTTATTTTTTAAAAGCAAGAAAAAGAAAACAAAAAACGAATTTTTTTTTTTAACTTTTTGCGAAACGGTAATAAGAAAAAAAAAGAAAAGAATCCTTCAATGATGAAGAAAGCATTCATGTGCATTTAAATTTTTTTTTTTTTTTTTTAAATCACTAGTGTCAAGGACGAAACCAAGTGGGGGCCCAAGGGGGCCCGGACCCCCCGGGTCCAATTTTTATTTTTTAAATGTAGTTTTTGATAGTATATTTTTTATTTTTTTTTTAAAGTAAAAAAAAGAAAAGAAAAGAAGTAATTTTCTTTTAAATTTTCGCAAAAAAAAAAAAAAAAAAAAAAAAAAGAAGAAGAAGAAGAAAGAAAGAAAAAAGAAGAAGAATAAAAGAATCCGTCAATGATGAAGAAAGCTTGCATGTGCGTACGAATTAAAATTTTTTTTTTCAACTAGTGTCAAGGAAGGACCCAGGTGGGGGCCTAGGGCTCTGGGTCCTTTTTTTTTTTTTTTTTTATATAATTATTATATATTTTATTTTTATAGTTGGCCCCCCTTTCAAAACCTTAGTTCCCTTTTTTTCCAATCAGCCTAGCTAGTCTAACCCAAATAGCAACTATCCAACCCAAAAACTTAACAAAAACAATAAAAACATTTACAATGGTGATTGTATTTTAGCAAAAGAAAACAATTTTACCACCAAAGAACCAAAAAATCATGTGTTATAAGAGAAGGTAAAATTAAATTTTTTGCAACTACAGTAAACTGGTATAAATATTAGATGACTGTGGTAAGTTGTTAAAAATAAAATAAAATATATTATTGTTGGTATAATTTATTTTAAATCATATAAATGTCAATCAAGATGATCACATAAGAAACTTGGAGGGGAAAAAAACCCTCATTTTATTTGGCGTTATGTAGTTTTTGATAGTTTATTTTTTATTTTTTTTAAAGCAAGAAAAAGAAAACAAACAATGATTTTTTTTTTTGGACTTTTTGCTAAACAATAATAAGAAGAAGAAAAAAAAAGAATCCTTCAATGATGAAGAAAGCATTCATGTGTATTTAATTTAATTTTTTTTTTTTTTTTTACTAGTGTCAGGGACGAACTGAGGTAGGGGTCCAAGGGGTCCCGGGCCCCCCGGGTCCAATTTTTTATATACTTATTATATATTTTATTTTGGCGTAAATGCACTTTTAGTCCCTACATTTTGTACTTTTTCCATTTTAGTCCCTACATTTTATTTTTACCATTTTTAGTCTCTAAACCAATTAACGCGCGACATTTAAGTCATTACTGTCAACCAACTAACAGAAAAAGCTGAAGTGGCAAATGGAACACCTATTAGCTAATGTGGCAATTAAAATATGCCACGTCAGCATTTTGATTTTTTTTTTTTTTTAAAAGCCATGTTAGATAATTTAAACCAAAAAAGAAAATAAATTAAAAAACAAAACTTAAAATTATTTTTTTAATAAGAAAATAAGAACTTGTTCTTCGTTCTTCATGTTCTTCCCAAATCCAAGAAATAAACCTAGCACCCACAACCCAACCACCACTGGACTACCACAACCCAACCACCATCTCAATCAATCCCACTCAATCAACCCACAAAATAAAAACCAGGAAATTGAAACCCAGAAAACCCAGAAAAATAAAACCCAGAAACCAGAAAATTAAAACCCAGAAAACCAATCAATCCCACTGTTGTTGGTGACGACGGAGGGTGAATAATAAGGCTGATCAAGTGGCAACGCATGTGGAGGAGAGGCCGGTGATTTCTGGGTTTTGTTTGTGTGATCTATAGCCTGATGAGGTGGCGGCAAGGTGGAGGAGAGGCCAGTGGTTTAGCCGCGTATTCTAGAGAGAGAAGAGAGGCTAGAGTGAAAGTGAGAGTGAGAGTGAGTGATGAAGGGAGGAGAGGCGATTGGGTTAGAGAGGAAGAACCTAAAATTATTTTTTTAATTTATAGTTCTAAAGGAATAGCTATGTTAGAGGTGTTGGGTTTATTTCTTGGATTTGGGAAGAACATGAAGATCAAGTAAAAATATTTTCTTATTAAAAAAATAATTTTAAGTTTTGTTTTTTAATTAATTAATTTTTTGGTTTAAATTATCTAACATGGCTTTTTTTTTAAAATTAAAATGTTGACGTGGCATATTTTAATTGCCACATCAATGCCACATTAGCTAATAGGGTGTTTCGTCTACCACCTCTGCTTTTCCTGTTAGTTGACTGATGGTAAGGACTTAAATGTCATGCATTAATTGGTTTAGGGACTAAAAATGGTAAAAATAAAATGTAGGGACCAAAATGGAAAAAGTGCAAAATGTAAGGATTAAAAGTGCATTTACGCCTTTTATTTTTATAGTTGGGTACCTATTCCAAAACCTTTAGTCTCCTTTTTCTCATTCAGTCTAGCTAGCCTAACGCAAATAACAAATATCCAACCCAAAATCTTAACAAAAACAATAAAAGCATTCACAATAGTGATTGTATTTTAGCCAAAAAAAAAAAAATTTTACCACCAAAGAACCAAAAAATCATGTGTTATAGGAGAAGCTAAAGCTAAATTTTTTGCAACTATAGTAAACTGGTATAAATACTAGTTGACTGTAGCAAGTTGTTAAAAATAAAATACAATATTTTATTGTTGGTATAATTTATTTTAAATCATATAAATGTCAATCAAGATGATCACATAAGAAACTTGGAGGGGGGAAAAAAACCTCATTTTATTTGGCATTATGTAGTTTTTGATAGTTTATTTATTTAATTTTTTTAAAAAGCAAGAAAAAGAAAAGAAATAACTTTTTTTTTAAAACTTTTTGCCAAACGGCAATAAGAAAAAAAAAGAAAAAAAAAAGAAAGAAAAGAATCCTTCAATGTTGAAGAAAGCATGCATGTGCATTTGAATTAATTTTTTTTTCACTAGTGTCAGGGACGAACTCAGGCGGGGGCCCAGGCCCCCCCGGTCCAATTTTTTATATAGTTATTATATTTTTTATTTTTGTAGTTGGACCCCCTTTCCAAAACATTAGTCCCCTTTTTTCAAATCAGCCTAGCTAGTCTAACCCAAATAGGTGCAACCCAAAAACTTAACAAAAAAATTAAAAACATTGACAACAGTAATTGTATTTTTGCAAAAAAACTATTTTACTACCAAAGAACCAAAAAAATAATTTGTTATAAAAGAATCTAAAGCTAAATTTTTTGCAATTACAATAAACTGGTATAAATGTCAGTTGACTGTAGTAAGTTGTTAAAAATAAAATAAAATAAAATATTTTATTGTTGGTATAATTTATTTTAAATCATATAAATGTCAATCGAGATGATCACATAAGAAAGTTGGAGGAAAAAAAAGCCCTCATTTTATTTGGCAATATGTAGTTTTTGATAGTTTATTTTTTATTTTTTTTAAACGTAAGAAAAAGAAAACAAAAATCATTTTTTTTTAAGTTTTTGTAAAACGGTAATAAGAAAAATAAAAATAAGAAAAAAAATAAAAAGAAAAGAATCCTTGAATGTTGAAGAAAGCATGCATGTGCATTTCAATTAAAAACTTTTTTTTCCACTAGTGTCAAGGATGGACTCAGGTGGGGGCCCAAGGGGGCTCGGGCACCCCTAGGTCCAATTTTTTTTTTTTTTATAGTTATTATATATTTTATTTTTATAGTTGGGCCCTCCTTCCAAAATCTTATACCCAGTTTTTCCCAATCAACCTAGCTAGTCTAACCCAAATTGCCACCATCCAACCCAAAAACTTAAAAAAAAAAAAAAAAAAAGAATAGAAACGTTCACAATTGTGATTGTATTTTAGCAAAAAAACTATTTTATCACCAAAGAACAAAAAATCATGTGTTATAGGAGAAGTTAAAGCTAAATTTTTTGCAGCTGCAGTAAACTGGTATAAATACTAGTTGACTATAGCAAGTTGTTAAAAATGAAATACAATATTTTATTGTTGGTATAATTTATTTTAAATCATATAAATGTCAATCAAGATGATCGCATAAGAAACTTGGAAGAAAAAAAATCCTCATTTTATTTGGCATTATGTAGTTTTTGATAGTTTACTTTTTATTTTTTTTAAAAGTAAGAAAAAGGAAACAAAAAACGAAAATTTTTTTATAAATTTTTGCCAAACGGTAATAACAAAAAGAAAAAAGAAAAGAATCATTCAATGTTGAAGAAAGCATGCATGTGTATTTGAATTAAAATTTTTTTTTTCCACTTGTGTCAGGGATGGGCCCCCTGGGTCCAATTATTTATGTTTTTTTTATATAATTGTTATATATTTTATTTTTGTTGTTAGGCCTCTCTTCCAAAACCTTGGGTCCCCTTTTTCTCAATCAACCTAATTAGTCTAACTCAAATAGCAACTTTTCAACCCAAAAACTTAACAAAAACAATAAAAATATTGACAATGGTGATTGTATTTTAGCAAAAAAAAAAAACTATTTTACCACCAAATAACCAAAAAATCATGTGTTATAAAAGAAGTTACACTAAATTTTTTGCAACTACAGTAAACTGGTATAAATACTAGTTGATTGTAGCAAGTTGTTAAAAATATATATATATATATATATATATATTTTATTGTTGGAATAATTTATTTTAAATCATATAAATGTCAATCAAGATGATCACATAAGAAAATTGGAGGAAAAAAAAACACCCACATTTTATTTGGCATTATGTAGTTTTTGATAGTTTATTTTTTTTAACAGTAAGAACAATAAAACAAAAAAAAAAAACGATTTTTTTTTAAACTTTTTGCCAAATGGTAATAAGAAAAAGAAAAATAAAGAAAAAGAAAAGAATCCTTCAATGTTGAAGAAAGAATGCATGTGCATTTAAATTTAAAAAAAAAAAAAAATTCACTAGTTTCAAGGACGGACCCAGGTGGGGGCCCAAGGTGTCCTAGGCCTTCCGAGTCTTTTTTTTTCTTTTATATATATATATATATAGTTATTATATATTTTATTTTTATAGTTGAGCCCTCCTTCCAAAACCTTAGGCCCATTTTTTCCCAATCAGCCTAGCTAGTCTAATCTAAATAGCAACTATCCAACCCAAAACCCCTCATTTTCTTTGGCATTATGTAGTTTTTGATAGTTTATTTTTTATTTTTTATAAAAGTAAGAAAAATAAAATAAAAAATGATTTTTTTTTAACTTTTTCCCAAATCGTAACAAGAAAAAGTAAAAAAAAAAAAAAAAAAAAAAAAAGAAAAAGAAAAGAATCCTTCAATGTTGAAGAAAGCATGCATGTGCATTTAAATTTAAAAAAATAAAAATAAAAATTTCACTAGTGTCAGGGACAGACCCAAGTGGAGGCCGGGGACCCTCGGGTCCAATTTTTTATATATTTATTATATATTTTATTTTTATTGTTAGGCCCCCCTTGCAAAACCCTAAGCCCCTTTTTTTCCAATCAGCCTAGCTAGTCTAACCCAAATAGCAACTATCTAACCCAAAAACTTAACAAAAACAATAAAAACGTTCACAACGGTGATTGTATTTTAGCAAAAAATCTATTTTTCCACCAAAGAACCAAAAAAATCATATATTATAGGAGAAGCTAAAGCTAAATTTTTTGTAACTATAGTAATCTGGTATAAATACTAGTTAACTATAGCAACTTGTTAAAATTAAAATACAATATTTTATTGTTGGTATAATTTATTTTAATTCATATAAATGTCAATCAAGATGATCACATAAGAAACTTGGAGGAAAAAAAAAACCCTCATTTTATTTGGCATTATGTAGTTTTTGATAGTTTATTTTACTATTTTTTTTAAGTAAGAAAAAGAAAACAGTAGACGATTTTTTTTTTTTTTTTTTCACCAAACGGTAATAAGAAAAAGACAAAAAGAAAAAGAAAAAGAAATGAATCCTTCAATGTTGAAGAAAGCATGCATGTGCATTTGATTTTTTTTTTTTTTTTTTTTTTTCCAATAGAGTCTAGTGTTGAGGGAGGATAGCTCTAGACTAATTTGAATTAACTTTTTTTTTGTTAGTGTTGAAGGAAGATAATTCCAAACTAGTTGGGAGATGAATTTTTTCTATGAAAAAAACGCATGGTATAAAAATAATAACCTGTTTAGATTGATTTTTGTTTTCTTGAACTTGATTTTGATTGGACTCAAACAGGTCCAACCCAAACCTAATTCGCTCATCAAACCCAAACCTAACAATGTGTATTTTTTTTTATGAGTTCATTATACATTTTTCTGCCTAATTATTTACTCTTTTATATATATATATATATATATACTCACACACAATATGTTATATTTTATTTTTTAAAATTCTATTTACTAGTGTAAATTTGGATTAGCATTTTTTTTTTCCATTTTAGTTTTTAGCTTATTTGCTTATTATAGCTTTTTAAAGTCTTTTTTTTTTTTTTTAAGTACAACTATATTTTCAAATTTCAACAAGCAAGCAAGTAAGCTTTTAGTAAAATACTAATCCAAATGCATACTTAGTTATATAATTGATTTAACTTTATTTCATGTTTATGCGTTTCTTTTCTTCTTTTGTGGAATTCTGGAGTTATTGAACAAGTATACTATCATATACTATATATAATAGTAGAAGTTGAGAGAAAGTGAATTCCTACAATTAAGGAGGTGCTGCCATGTAGGAAAAATACCCACTTAAAATTCTTCCACGTATAAGTTGAAATGCGGTAAATTATATTGTTTGCCAATGCTGCAGTACCGTTTAAAAGCCTCTCATTATAAATAACAAAAAATAACTAGTTAAAATGAAAAGTACATGGAAATAGAAATAGAGAGCCCTGATGTTTTGTCTATTGTAAATTTGGATGTTTCTTATATGTATTATGTAAGATTGTGCTCTGTTGGCCTTGCCCCTGTGGCGAGGCAGTGACTATGCTCTGTTGTTTGTTGTTTGTTTTTAATGAAAGTCCCTTTAACCAAAAAACAGAAAAGAAAAAAAAAAAAATATATATATATATATAGAGAGGCAATTAGGACATGGAGAGAAGCAGAGAGAGAGAGAGGCGATGAAATAGAGAGGATGAGGTCTGGGACAGAGATAAAGAAACAGAGAAAGAGGCAAAATGATGAAGAATGCATCGATTAGGCATAAGAAATCAAAAAGTTACAAAACACGATTTTACAGATTCAAAACCTAGGCAGAACGGTAAACAGAGAAGGCATAGAGAAAGAGGCAGAGTTCCTAAGGTCGTCCATTGTGCGTTACACTTAAAAGGAAAAGAGAGTAGAGTTCGTCCGAACCATACACCGTCCATTTCCTTGCCAAATTTAGACCACCAAACAGCGAAACCAACATCAACAACGGTACATTTTTTTCTCAATTTTGTAGGTTTGGGTCTAAAACGTTACTTTTAATTGAGTTCTTCTTCTTTTTTCTTTTTTCTTTTTTCTTTTTTTTTTGGGTAGGTTTAGATTTGATTCATTTTTGTTTTGTATTTTTGGAATCTCTATCAAAATGTTTGTTTTCTCAATTTTAGATATTTTCTTTTGTTTTGTTTTTGGTTTGTTTTTCTAGATTACAAAAATCACTAAAAATATTGTTTTTAGTTTGGGTACTTTTGTTTCTAATGTTAATGAAATCGTTGGGATTAAATAAGAATAGGATTGAATGTTGCGTTGATATTTATTTTAGGTTTTTTTTCCGTATACCCATAACTAGTAAAGTTATTGTTATTGTTTTTTTTCCTTTTTCTTTTTAGAATCTGGGGATTGAATATGAATTAGGTTTGAATTTTTTGGTTGGATTGCTTTAGATTTAGTTATTTGAGTTAAAAACTTAAAATGCAATTAAAACTCAAAAGGCTTGAGATACAGAGATAGGAGAGACAGAGTTCATAGGATGATTTTTATTTAGGTATATGGGTTACATTAGGTTTTGATTTGATTTTTGAAATTTGGGGTTATATATGATTTAGGTTTGGAGAGGGCAAAGACAGAGAAATAAGAGAGAATGTGAGTTCACTATTAGGAAAGAGCATCGGTAATGAGAGAAATTTGATGTCTTCCGGTCAAACCACCAGAAATATTTATTGGTAATTTTTTAAAAAAAATATTGCTTTAAATGTTTGAGTTGATATAGTCTTAGGTTTGGGTATTTAATTGAATTGATTTTGATTCAAGATCTGTCTTCCTTTTTTTACTTTTTTCCCTATAAAACTGCACCCTAAAATACCATTTAGAGGACAGAAAAATAGACATCTCCTTCCATTAGAGAGCAAGAGGGAGATTAGAGAAGTTTGATTTTTTTTTTTAATTTGATTTTAATTGCCAATTTGTCATATACTTACTGCTGCAATTATTGTTTCTTCATGTCTTACTCTTATTTCCTTTTATGTATGTTTTGATTTCATGTTGGGTTAAAATTATAGGAAAAAATAATTGTGTTAAGTTGTTAAAATTTTTTGTTGCATATGACTAATTGTTAACAAAGCTCTATTCAATTTTTAGCTATTTTAGATTAGTTCTATGACAGATTTTGTTTGATGTTTCTGAAATGATTTCAAATTGCAGAGCAAATATTTGTGGTGTAAATTTGAAATTATTTTCTAGGTTGTTTAAATTCTCGATGTGATTCTGTTTTTGAAAAATAATTTCCTCAAACTAATTTTCGAATAGAATGATAACTGAAAATATCATCTTTTAAAATAGTCTTTCTCACAATAAAAAATCTAGGTATCAATATACATATTAATAGTTATTTGCTCTGTTAAATCTCACTACTTCATGCTTTCACAATTTTTTGAACCGTTTAACTGTACTTTCTTTAAAGAACAAAATAATAATAAAAATACTGCATTTACGTCTCTTATAAGAGAAATCCAAAGATGAGCATGTGAATGAGAAAAAAAAATTGTTATAAGTTTATTCCTTGAAACCTTTTTTTATAGTTGATACTTGCCTTTGTAATTAGTATTTTGCAAAAACAGTTCTACGCTTCTTTTGTAATAAAGGCATTCTCTTTGTTGGTGTAAAGTAAAAACTTTTTGGCCTTTCGATACTTTAGTAAATTGTAGTTAATTTAGGTGAAATATATTAAGTGGTTATAATATTATTGACTTGAATGGTTTCAAATAAATGCCTTCACATATTTATATGTCTAATATTCAATTGCAAAAGAAAATCATATAATAACATTATTGCAATAGAATATTCTATTACTTTACAATTTGATTCAAAATTTTGTAATGAAAAGTGAAAAAAAAAAATCATTAATAGGTAAAGATTGTTAAAAAAACTTTTAAGGGAACCTTCTTATAGATATAGGAGATTCAAAGCCAAGGGCAGGTCCTTTGGATATGATTCTCACTAAGGTTCACCCCTCTCTGCAATTTTATTCGTTTCCCCTTGACTTTGAGTTTTTCTTTTTTGTTAGCACAATTCTCCACAAGATGAAGTATATATGCTCCCCATTTTTTGACAATGTAAGAATGAGTCTGGAGTTGTTTATAAATTCATAGCAAATAACATTCTTTTCATTTCCATTTGAAACATGGACCCCATTTGTTTGACAAAACTTTCACTCACTCTTGCTGGGAATAGGGGTTTCGTTTTTTCCTATTTAAAACAAATTAGCATGGATCCCTTGAATTTTTACTGCAGGAGTTTCTATTTTGGTTCACCATGTGGAGAGAGACACCAAAAATGCTTGGGAGGCCTATTGAAACATGTGTTTGACATGCTACCTCCTGTGCTTTTCGGTGGTTTTACTTATAATTTTTCTTTTGATATACAAACTAACCCCAATTCACAAGAATTGCTTAAAATTGTTATTACCCTTTTTGTTCTCTAGGTTGCTAGATAACTCTTTGTTTTAGCTTTATTTGAAAGTGGGGAAAAAGTTAAAATATTTATCTTTGAGAGTTTTCCTTTGAATTATTTTCTCAATTGATGATAAAGATTGGTGGGGAGATATTTCTAAGAAAGGGGCTCTGCCTTGGCAAATAACAGCTATGATGGAAGATATCTGAGACTTGCTGGCTTAGTGTAGACATTTATATTTTGTGCATAGAAATTTGTTGGCAAAAGAAAAGTCTTAGATGCATTTTTTGGGGACAATAACTGCAATGCATAGTAGTTTTTCTATCTTCAAGATTTATAGAAAGCTTACAGAAATGTTCAAAGGGCTTAAAAAGGTTTGTAATACCATATGCAATATACTTGGATCAATGATGATTTAAATGTAAATCTTCTTTTGAAAATAGATTTTTTCTATTTTGTGTTTTAATAATTTTCTAACTTAGTACATTTTTTTTCTCACACTTTTTTACGGTACGAAGTTTAGCCATTAGTAGTTGGCTTATCTCTTAGGTGTTAAATATCATGGGTATTTTGATTGGATTGGTTTTGATTTAGGTATTTGGGTTAGATTTATTTATTTTAAATAATTTGAATTTTTTTGTAATTTAGGTACGTATTTAGGTTAGAAGCAGTTTTGCTGTGGGTATTCGTGTAAGATTTGGTTCTGATTTGTAATATATAATTGCTAAACTTCTATTCAGTCATAAGTTAATCTTTGACTTGGGAGGGGAGAATGTTCCACATGGAAGCCTTTCAAAATTGGATATGGAATTTGAGCATATTGGTTTGATGGGCATGTTTCATTTTCTTTGCAAGTATTGATTTTTAAGGTTTTCAGCCTGTGGATCTTTACATTTTCAATTAGTTAAGAGATTTTTTTTCCCAATTTCCTTTGGGGCTTCTTGAATGCTGAAAAAAATGTTAGAAAGACAGAGAATTACCATTTTTTGTTTGCAAGATTTGGGGGCTGTGCAAGCTTGAATACAATATAATTTAGCTTGATTTAAAAAAATATATATTTTTCTTTGTTTAGCATTTGAGAAAAATATTTTCAAGGTTCTTTTGTTTTGATAAATAAAAAGTTCACGTTAGGGATGCAAAATAACTAAGCTACGCTGTGTTAGAGAGTTTTATTTATTTTACCATAAATAACAAATAAGAGTACCCTAATTCAAAATAAATAAATAAAACTATATAGCCCGCACATTGTGCGGGTCATACACTAGTTAGAATTAATTACCAAATTTAATTTGAGAAGTTTTTGATCCTTAATCAACCTGTTCGAAACTTGAAACTGCCTGATTCAACCATTTGTCACAGGAATCTTATATTGTAACTTTGCCCCATCCCTTGTGTTTATGGACAAATTTTCCATGACAACCTTACAAACTTCTCTTATCTCTTTTTATTGGATATAAATTTTAAGAATCTAATAATTGGCTTACATGTTTTTAATATATTTTTCATACTCGCAAAATTTCAAAAGTATTAAAGATCAATAGTTATGTCATAAATGACAAGTTTAAATTTCAAGTTTTTGTAGTAAAAAATTACGCATAAAAAATAAGTTTATTAATCAAATAGTAAATAAGATCTGATTTGAACGAAATTTGGCATGTTTGTTAAGAACATAAAGAACATGCAATCTAATGGTTAGATTTTTAAAATTTACATAAAATAAAACGATATAAAAGAATTTTAAAGGGTTCTCTCTAAACTAGTTTGGTGAGAAACCTTGTCCTCTTAAGACCAGCAATTTCATTAACAGCACAAATGATATAACTTTAATGCCCAAAATTGAGATTAGTAGATAAAATATTATTATAAATAAAGAGATAATATAAAATTTGACACACAACACTTGATCTTTTATAACAGTTGAAATTCAATTTTCTTATATTGCTATAGTTTTTTTTGTTCAAATCAAAATCATTTACCAAACTTAGTTTAAAAATTTTCGCGGCAATCCTACTCCTAGTAGCTGGTCCATATTTAAAAATTATATCTTATTTCCTCATTGTTGATGGTCATTTTGGAAGTCAAAAATAAAGAAGAAGCCCAGCAACACGGGCAGAAAGGAGTTGGTAAATAGATAGAAAAACCATTAAGCCTAAGCGACAGGAATAATGGATCACAAATCCATGAAATAAACAAATGGGCCTTAAGGAGGCAAATGGGCTTAAAGGAGCTCGGAAAGAGAGAAATAGCAAACCCATAGGCAGTATATGAAGTGAAAAAGTGAGGATGGGCCACAACAGTCCCAAAGTAATGAAAGCAAAGAAAGTAAGGGGTTGATGGCAAGCCTATGAGCCCCAAGGATGAGGGATAAGGTAATTGGGCCGGGGAAGCCCAAAGAAGTTAGTAAAAGCCCATGGGAATGCAAAGTTAGGAAAATGGCCAAAGAAGCCCGAGGAAAGCAAATGGGCCAAGGACGCCCAAGAGAAAACAAATGGGACACAGGAGCCCACCAGTAATGTAATAAAAGAACTAATGGCCGTACTGAGCCATTGGGAGAAGAACAAACAGCAGGCCCCAAAGAGGCCCAGCAGGATTGGGCCAAATAACGTCGCAATAGAAATGACTAAGTGGTATGGTAGGAGATGGTAGTAGAAAAAGAGTGGGCTGAAGAAGGCAAAGCCCACCATCAAGTAAAGCCCAGCCCTTGAGTGGGGCAAGCCATAAAAGAAAGGGAAATCAGAAAGCAGCTTAGATAAGAAGTCAAAGACAGATGGCAGACTATGCAGGCCAACCACGATGAATCCATGAGCAGTAGGCAGATTTTGGACATACATAGAAGAGAGGCACGCGTGAGGTCCAGACATCAACAACCTGTACCAAGCCAATACAGGACACGGTGAGGTCATGGGTCAGACGTAAGAGGGCATGGTTTGGCGGTGGGGAGAGGGGAAAAACCTATTCTGAGTTTCCTGCTCAGGCTCTTTTAGGGGAAGTGTCCTGCTGGAATGACATACCACCCAAAAGAAGTAAGGCTGAGTTGGATCCACTAGGTGCATACCATGAGGGATAGGGAGAGAGAGCACCCACACCGTAGTAGGAAAGGGTGCCACGGCAGCCAAACAAACAAAGGAGTCTTCTTTGTCTGGTGATGGGGAGTGGCACATAGACAGATCAGTGGTGGTCGGCAAGTACACCTTGACTAGACAAAGGTGGTTAAGGGCTAAAATAGTAAAACCCAGTCACGGCAAGCCCTATAAAAGGAGGCCCTTACCATGCATAGGGGATACCACAATCACGGGAATAGGAACTTCAAAGAAAAAAACGACAGAATAGAAAACAAGTATTGAGAAAAAGAGAAGAAAGAAAAAAGATAAAAAAAAAGGGAATACTGGAAGATAAGAAAAGAGAAAAATAGAGAGTTAGAACGGCAGGCATGCATCAATAGGTTGATTCCCTCTCTCCCTCTCAAAGTCCTACTCTCTACCAGAAGCAAAGAATTCTCTTGGGCACCAACCATTCAGGTCCGTTTCCCTCAAAGTGATTAATTTCCACGGTAGGATTTCCCTGTGAGATTATTCGCGTTGAGAAGAAACGTTCTTCCCTCTCTGGTTTTGGTCCTGCAGATCAGATTTGATCTGAATTCTTTCTTTTTTTTATTAACCCATATACTACCCACTTATTCCCCTTGCTTTCTTTATAAAAGTGATTGTTGTTATTGTGATTATCTTTCTTAATTAGGGATTATTTATTCACTTTAATTAAGAAGCCGAAGTACTTTCTTTTGTTTTATTATTATCATGTCTGCTTGCCACAACTCATCTAAAATAGCTCTGCCTGCCGTAAGCATGCTCTTGGCAAACGAGGCATAGTTTGCGCACAAGCCGGACCAAATTGAGTTGCAGTTGGACTGGTCTCAACTCTCTTACTCAGAATATTTGGGCCCAGTACCGCAAGAGGCAGCCTAGCCCAATATAACAAAAAGGCCCACAACACTCATGAAACTATATCCTTAATTCTCCATCTTTCCATTAATCTTTTACTTAAATCTCTTGAATCTTTCATAATTTTAAACATTGGGTTTTGGCTATAAAATCTGGGTTTTTCCAGCAATGAATAGTGTTAAAAATCAATGACACAATCAAATAAGAGATCAATAGATGAATGATTTTTTAGTTGCATACATAAATAAAGATAAATTTTAAAACTATTGGAAATAAATAAATCATGAACCGACTTCAAAATATGAAAACTCGTCGAGAGCAAGCAACTGAGTAAATAAACCTAGATATGAAAAGTATGGGCAAAATGGGCAAATGCCATTTTCGTGCAAACAAAGTGGCGTTTTGCCCTCTTTCCCAAACTAATTAGGAAAATGCCCCTCTTTTGTAACTCGATTTTCTAAAAATCGAGTTATAAAAAATAAAAAAAAAATTCTGGAGTCTTATAATGGCGTTTTAAGGAGCCTATAGTGACGTTTTAAGGACTTATAGTGATGTTTTACCTATAACTCGAGTTCATGGAGCTTGAGTTCCAAAACGCCACTATAGGTTCTTAAAACGTCACTATAGGCTCTTTAAAAACGTCACTATAGAGCTTAACTCGATTTTGAGAAAATCGAGTTTCAAAAGAGGGGTATTTCCCTAATTAGTTTGGAAAAATGGGCAAAATGTTATTTTGTTTGCGCGAAAAGGGCATTTGACCATTTTCCCCTGAAAAGTATATTACAATATGCATTTATATTACATTTTGTATGACTATTACATTTATCTATTTTAAATAATGTCAGATAATTTTAACAGAGGGCAAGTCATTTCATGTGGAACATTTTATCATCAATATCGACTCATGTTAGGAGCCATCAAAATCAAAGAATAATTGAAGGCAGGTACTGAAGGTTTTCACCCAATACTACATTGCCTTTTTGGGAGGACTCTTCTTGTCTAGATGATCACTGGCTGAAAGTGCACCACATTGCGTTGTGGATATCTTTGCATTTATAATTCGATGTTCACTTCCAAAACAAAATTGTACTTAAATTTAGTTGGATTAATCAAATTTGTGGACGCAACTTCACATATCATAAATGTGCCCTCAATTCTTTTATCAATGGTGACTAGAATGAGAATCTGGTCCATTTTTTGAGTGTCCTATGACCCAGGCAACTCTGCGTTAAAGATTGAAACAAGGTAGCTAAGAATTGTTTTGTTTTTCTTGTTCTCTATTTATTTATTATTGTTTTTCTGGATATTTGTAGAACATTTGTGGGAAAATGATGTTCTTAAATGACTAACTGATAAGATTTGTAGTTATCACTTTGCTTTGAATTAGAGGGGAGGTCTAGCTACAAAAGGGGCAAGGCAAACTTTAATGTGAATTTCATGATTTGCATGTTTCTATCTTAGTATAAATTATGATATAGCGACATGTTTCTATCTTAATATAAATTATGATATAGCGACGTTCCATCAAGATTAATAGTGTATCATTCAACATATTCCGGCAGATTTTCGTGTATTTTGAATTATTTAGTACCTTGTGGAAAATATTTATGAAAATACATTACACTAATGATATAGAGTTAGGCTCTTTTGGATATATACTACTGTAAGTTTCTTTAAAAAATCTTCTCTCCTCTCCGTGTGTGTGTGTTAAAAATACTTAGTATTCTCAAAAGAAAAAACAGTGAGTTAATCCCACATTGAAAAATGAGTATCAGTTAAAGAGGTTTAAAACCTGTGTTGTGTATCAAAGAGTTCGGCCTTTTTGGATATACACCACTGTAAGTTTCTTTAAAAAACCTTCTCCTCTCTTCCCATGTGTGTGTGTTAAAAATACTTAGCATTTTCAAAAGAAAAAACAATGGGTTAATCCCACATTGAAAAATGAGTATCAGTTATAGAGGTTTAAAGCCTGTATTTGTGTTATGTATCTAAAAGTTAGGCTCGTGTGTATATGTTAAAAATACTTAGTATTCTCAACAACAACCAAAAAAAAAATGATATATAGTTTTTTTTTTTTTATTGAAGTTGGCTTTCCGTTTGCTAAAGTTGTGGTCGGTATTCAAGAGTCTATGACCGAAGGGTGTGACTCCCTTATTATTTCTCAGGCTTTGGGTGAGCATTCCTCAGTTATCTATGGTACACTGGCACTATTCAATATTCATGAGTTTTTTCAATTTGGGATATCTTATGTCTGCAGACAAGGCAATAGACTTACTTATTTGTTAGCAAAATATGTGTTAATTGTCATTTTGGAAGCCAAAAAAAGAAAGAGGGAGCCCAGCAACACAAACCGAAAAGAAGTTGGCAAATAGATTGAAAAAAGAACCATTAAGCCAAGCGGCAGGAATGATGGATTACAGGTCCATAAAATAAATAAATGGATCTTGAGGAAGCAAATGGGCTCAAAGGGGCTCGGAAAGAGAGAAATAACAAATAGCAAACCTATGGATAGTGTATGATGTAAAAAAGTGAGAATGGACCACGGTAGGCCCAAAGCAATGCAAGCAAAGAGAGTAAGGGGTTAATGGCAGGCCTATGAACCTCGAGGATGAGTATGAGGTAATTGGGCCAGGAAAGCCCAATGAAGTTAGTAGAAGCCCATGAGAACACAGAGTTAGTAAAAGGGCCGAGGAAGCCCAAGAAAAGTAAATGGGCCGAGGATGCCCAAGAGGAAACCAAAGGGACACAGGAGCCCATAAGTAAGAAAACCCATGGTCATGCTAAGCCACTCGGGAAAGAATGAATGCCAGGCCTGAAAAAGCCCAGCAGGATCAAGTCATCACAGCAGGAATGACAGAGTAATATGGCAGAACATGATGGCAATCAAGGAATAGGCTGAAAGAAATATAAAGTCCAGTATCAAATAAAGCCCAGCCCCTAAGGGGAGTGGGAAATCATAGGACAACCCACATAAAAGGCCAAAGAAGGACGGCAAAATGTGCAGACAAGCCTCCAGACCATGGCAAACATATGAGCGGCAGACAGATTTTGGACATACATGAAAGGGAGGCACGCGCAAGGCCCAGGCACCACCAACCTATACCCAGCCAATATAGGACATGGTGGGGTCATGGGTCAGTGGTAAGAGGGCGTGGTTTGACGGTGGGGAGAGGGGAAAAAACCTATTTTACGGTTCCTGCCCAAGCTCTTTTGGGGGGTACGTCCTGCTGGGATGACAGACCACCCAAAAGAAGTAAGGTTGAGTGGGAACCGCTAGGTGCATGCCATGGGGGATAGAGAGAGAGAAACATCCACACTGTGGCAGGAAAGGATGCCACAGCAGACTAATAAATAAAATAGCTCTCCTTTGTCTGGAAAAGGAGAATGGCACACAGACAAACCAGTGGTGGTCGACAAGTATACCCAAACCAGACAAAGGTGGTTAAAGGATAAAATAGTAAAATCTGGTCACGGCAGGCACTATATAAGGAGACCCTTGTCGTGCCTAGAGAAGGGGGGAACGAGATCGCCTCTAGGGGAATGAGATCACCTTTGAGGGAACGAGATCGCCTCTGAGGAATCATAAAATAGAAAACAAGGGTAAAAGAAAAGAAGAAAAAAAGATAAGAGGAAAAGCTAAAAAAACAAAAGAAAGAAGAAAGGAAAAAATAGAGAAAATTAGTTCGGCAGGCATGCACCAGTATGTTGATTTTCCCTCTCTCCCTCTTGAAATCTTTCTCTCTGTCCGAAAGTAAAAGGATTCCTTTGGACACTAACCATTCAGGTCCGTTTCCCTCAAAGCCATTTGTCTCCACGGTACGATTTTCCCTGGGAGATTAACTGTGTTGAGAAGAGGCGTTCTTCCCTCTTTGGTTTTTGCTCCTACGGACCAGCCTTGATTTGATTTTTGTCTCTTTTGATTAACCCATATTACCTTTTGTTCCTTTCACTTCCTTTGTAAAAGTCATTGTTATTATTTTGATTATGTTTCGTGAATAGGGGTTATTTGGTCATTATCTGTTAAATAGCCAGAGTGCTTTATTTTATTGCTATTATTATATTTGCCTGTCGTGACTCATCTGAAACAGCTTTGCCTGCCGTAAGCACACTCCTAACAGACAAGGCATAGTTTGTGCACAAGCCGGTCCAAAATTGAGTTGCAGTTGGACCGGTCTCAACTCCCTTACTCAGAATACTTGGGCTTATTACCGCAAGAGGCAGCCTAGCCCAATACAACAAAAAAGGCCCCTACATTAAATTGACGACTTCACTGGGGAGTTGAGAAGCAGATAGGGACAAAAGCCCTCGCCAACAAATGCCTCCAAAGTCTAGGACGACGCAAAATATGAGTGTCGTACCCTCACAAGCAGAGTCTAGGCCAACAACGCCTCGCCAGCAGCAGCCTAATCAGGTAGAAGGCGTTAACGGAATGGGGGCTGAACCCCAACCGCCGCCCAGAATTCCAACTGGTAACGGCAACATCTTTATTGAAGTCTTACAGTCCTTGCAACACTTATTGCAACAAATAATGGAAGAAATCCGTCAACTAAAAGTAGACAAAACAAAAGAAAAAGGAAGCCAGCATGACCCAGAACATGCAGCAAACAAAGAGGAGACACTAGCAGGAGATGTCCCATAGAATGCAGAACAACGTTTTATCACTATGGCCGAAGTAGCGATTCTCCTAGAACAAGAAATAGTCAGAGCACCCAGGGTGAGATTCTATTCGCGATGGACTCCTTACCCACTGAAGGTACTCAATAAACCATACCCCAAGAGTTATGAGCCGCGGGCCTTTGCGCAGTATGATGGCAGGAAGGAAAATGCCATTGGACGCGTGAGTAAGTTCATTGATACTCTTGGCCCTTATGCTGCAGACGAAGACTTGTGTCTTCGAGAATTCTCCAAGTCACTATGTGACCGGGCGTACACCTGGTACATTGGCCTAAAACCAGGATCCATTCCAACCTGGGATGACATGGTGGACGTATTTTGCACTAAGTACTTCCACGGAGAAGAAACAGTAATACTTGCAACTCTGCAAGCAACCAAGCAGAGAAGTGGGGAAGACTTGATGGAATACATCAAAAGGTTCAAGGACATAGCACTCGATTGCTATGATCATTGTGAAGAAAGAACATTGGTGGAAATGTGTATGACAAACATGATAAGGGAGTACAGGGCAGTCCTAGAAAACTTAGAAATTTTCCAGTTTGCACAGTTATTATAAAAGGCCAGAAAGATTGCCCAGTCTGTAAAACCAAGCACGGATAAGAGAAGTGCTCCGCAGGCTATGGCAGTATCTACTGGTGAGAAGAGAAGAAAGACAGATTGAAGGGAATACGATACTCCCCCACCAATACCATGCACTCCAAAAGAGTTAGACGTGCTGTTAAACAAGTGGATAGCAGACGGAGTTTTCAAACCCAATCAATTTTCTATAGAGCCCACAAAAGAGGAGCGGAGGGACCCACGCTTCTGCCGTTTGCACAACTACATACAACATCCTACCGCGGAGTGTTGGGCACTCCGTAGATTGGTGCACTGCAGGATCAAAGAAGGGTCTCTAGAACTATCCCAGCAGGAGGTTCAAAGAAACTCACTCCCAAACCACAAAGGGAAAGGTGTAGCAACAGTAGTAATTTGTGCGGATCCAGGGAAGTATGAAGAAGAGAATCCAGCCTCGCCTACCACAGCGATTACCACTTTACAGCAAAGCTCCAAGTTCAAAAATCTGTTTGACCAATTGGGGTTCACACCGAAGGAAAGGAAGATAGCCACGGAGGCTGTGTTGAGCATTGCCTCTAGGGCAGGAGTAGAATGCTTATTAATGGAAACCCCGGATGACAGAGCCTTGTTGTATGAGTCAACTGAAATCACTTTTAGTAATGAGGATATGGAGGTAGGATACCCAGACCACAGGAGGCCCCTCTATTTGGCAGCATCCATAAATCAAATCCCCATAAAGAGGGCGTTGGTAGATACAGGTGCTTCCGTAAACCTCATTCCATCGAACACTCTACAAGCCGCAGGAATTTCAGAAAGAAAAATTCAAGGATGTCCAATGGAAGTAACAGGATTTGGCGGAAAGGGCGAATACATCGCAAGCCATATCCAGCTGTGGTTAAAGGTGGGACCTATAGCTTTTTTAGCTCGGTTTCACGTGGTGAAAACAGAAGTCTCGTACCATGTGCTTTTAGGGAGACCATGGTTGCACAAACACCAGCTAGTACCATCCACCTACCATTAGTGTGTGAAGGGAAGGTTGAATGGAAGAATGGTACGCATAGCCGCAAACCCCTAACCATTCGAGCAAGCAGAGGCCCATTTAGTAGAAACTATGTTCTATGATCAATGGGCTCCATCTGGGAAAAGCTTAGTATCGAAGCCACAAGGTACCTTCGTGCCTAAGTGGGAAGACATCCAAGGTGACCCAGAGCCTGATCTGAGGGAATTATTAGCACGAAAGAAGAAAAGAAAAGAAGCATCCGTCGCAAAATCAGATGACATGCCCCAATGTGTTAGGGTCCGAGGCTTTGATGGCAGGATTGTATACAAATTATGAAGGCGCGCGGGGCCCGTGAATGATTCTGCGACGGGTGCAGAAAGGTGACAGAACTACTGCCCACTTCAAACTAAGAAGGAGCAGTAGGAAGTGGACCTACCAAGAAAGCACAAAGTGTGAAATGAGAAGCCGTGATCTAAAAAAGGAACAAATTCACAAGGAAGAAATGAAGAAGAAGACAAAGGGAAAGGAAACTTACCAGGATCAGTAGGAATGGGGGCTGTGGGAATGGTAGAAATAAGCACAGAAGGAACGGCAAGAATGGGGGCTATGGGAATGGCAGAAACAGGCACAGATGGAATGGCAAAAATAGGTACAAAAGGAACGGCAAAAATGGGCGCTGTGGGAATGGCAGAAACAGGTGCTATAGGTGTCGTAGGAGGAGCGGCTGAGGACGTGCCTATGTCTGCTGCAACTCCTAGTCCCTCAGAGGTCTCTGCAAATAGGGAAATGGGCATACGAATGAAGAGAGACCATAGCAGGAGAGTAACACAAATGCATATGAATAAGGCAGAGTGAAACTTAGCAATATAATAAAAAAATTAAAAAATTAAAAAAAAAAAGAGAGGGAAGGAAACACATACCCATGAACTCAGTCTCTGGGGCAACACCCTCCTCTTCGTCAGAATCAGAAATTCTCTTCTTCAAGACAGGCTCATCTTCAGGATCCTCAAGAATGTCCTCAGACCCTTCAGAAGACAATTCTGTATGAGGCCCACGTGTAGCAAAGCTAGGAATGGAGGAAGGAGTCACTACCAAGGAAGAACCATCCTTCACAACCTGAGATAGAGCTGCAAAGGGGTCACTGGTGGAGATAACAAGGGGTCTGACAGGAGGAGCAACTTCAATCTGAATAGCAGCAGGAGGAGTGATCCTCTCTTAGGAAACAGGTGTCTCGACAGGAATGGCAGTGGCCTTACCAACCTTCTTAGTATGAGTACCCTCATCTATGGGTACCAGCCCAGTGGGAGAGGTGGGAGCCTCAGCAGGAACTCCATGCGTAGCAGCAGAAGGGGCAGGTGTTGCAAACACTGTGTCCAACCTATCAAAAAAGCCTCCCATGGGTACGCTCATGGAGGCAGAAAGCTCCTCGGCTGTGGGGTGGTACACAGAGAGAGGCTCGGGCTCATCCTAGAAAACAACAAAAGGAAGGGGATATGAAGATCAAAGTAACTTTTGGGCGAATGAGGTAAACAAGAGCATATGGCAGACTGAACACATGCAAATAAAGAAAAAAGAGATGAGATGTACCTCAAATTCAGGTTCATCAAGCAATATGGGATGGGTGACAGATGCATCCTCCTTATGCTTAGACTGCAAAAAGAAAAAGAAAAAGGGGGACAAGAGACAAAGTCAAAGAAAGAAGTCAGCAAGTGTGTCAGATTCAACCACAAGGAAAGTTAAAAAATATATATATGTACAAAGGACAAAGCAAAATTAAAAAGTGACGTACTCTCCGCTTAGCAGCAAGCGCAAGATGGGGAGTTGTCTTTCTCTTACTGCCTCGTGTTTTGCTGGCAGGAATGGCATCTATGGGTGGCTGGAGAGTAGCAGATTTGGGCTTACTGACAGATTTAAGCTTGGCAAGACCTTTCTTGACCGGTGTAGGAGCATTTGTCACTTTAACTTTTTTCTCCCAACTTGGAGGATAATCACCTGTATGCCAATACCATCCCTTCTTCTCCTCATCCCATTCAAAGATGGCAAACCGATTATGTTTCCTAGCATACGCCAACACAAACTTGGAAGGCAGGAGTAATCGAGGATTAGGCGATACAACCATGTTAGAATTTAGACCCCTTAAAACAACAATTGGATTAACCTAGTTTATTTAGTCAAGTGATTAACTTAGTCAAATTATGCAAATCTAGATTAACACAATCAAATAATCATATTAAGATATAAAAGCAGCGAAAATATAAATAACACAAAGATATGATAACCCAGGAAACCACACGGTAAAAACCTGGGGAGGATTTGACCTAGCTATCTTCAAGGTAAACTTGAATCCACTATACAAAAGAATCGAAGTTCATACAAAAGGACTTACAAGCTCCCCGCTTGACTTCCTAATGCTACCCACCAGTAGAACTTACTGACACGACCACGTGCAAGCTCCGAATCCACAGACTCCTTCTTTCTTGGATTCTCCAATTAGCTACAAGCACCCACGCTTGTTATTCTTTAAGGCGGCAACCGAGTTGATCATCAAGATATTGAAATAATCTCTACCTTGAAAACCCTAAGTTTATGTGAAGGAAAGCTCCTCAATGATCTCACAAGAGATTCATACAAACCGCAATGTATGAGCAACAATACAACAAGAGCAACTATAAAAAACGTTCTAGGGTTTCCCTTATATATAGGGGTGTTTTACTTGAACCCCAAGACATTTAAATATAGTTTGGGTTGAGTTGGAATTCTACAGAAAACGCATCTGACCCAAGATTCGATCGATCGAGCCTAAGCTTCGATCGATCGAGCCAGGCCGAAATGTACTAATACTTCTGCAGCCACTTGATTCCAACTTTACATAAAATATTTAACTTTGAGCAAGCCTAAACAAGACTAAACATATTGTTTTGATCATGGTTTGCCAATATTACACATTAGAGTTCTAAATACATAAATTCCTAAATCTTTAGAATCTAACAAACTCGCCATTTGGCAATCTGTGACAAAACACAAAATAAAAGCTCAAAATTTACAAAGTAAAACCCCTTTTACAAAAATAATGCTCATAACACAAATTCAATCCTAACTACTATCCATCAGGTGCAAGTGTAGACAGCAGTTCAATTGAATCAACCTGTATATTCCTAAAACACTCAACAAATGTATAAACACATGTGTGACAGAAAAACAGTAAATCAACAAATAAATTCTTGACTTCACAAAAACACAAAACAAAGACATATATCATGAATAACTCATAAATATAAATCAATGAGCAGTGAACAAGAAATAAAAATAAAAACATAAGTAAACTAACTCTCCCCCTAAGTTAGATACAACAAAAAGTTTTTATTTATATTCTCCCCTTTTCAACTCCCCCTAAACAAGACAAGCATGATTCCCATAAATCAATAATTTCTCCCCCTTTTTGTCACGTATTGACAAAGACAACTCATACAAAGAGTAAACAGTCACCATATGCAATAAAGGATAAGAGAAAATAGAGAATCAAGGGGAAAAAAAATCAGCTCTAACTCATTATGAACAACAATGGTTCAAAAAACTTCTCCCCCCTATAAAAATAGGAAACACAAAACAAGTGATGGGAAAAAGGTTTTGGGGAAAAATAGGAGGTGGGGAAAATAAAAACACACAAACCAAAGTTAAAAACTAAGGTGAGGATACACATGAAAAAAATATTCTCTCTTTCAATAAAAGCAAACTTGACACTATGTGACCCATAAACAGTTGCATGAATAGAGAAAAATATTTGCACATTGATTATCCCTCATATCTCTTAAGAAAAATATTTTCTGCAATTCACACATAAGAAATAGCATATACTAGAATGTACAAAACTCAAAAATTAATCAATCAATTTTTAAATCAAGTTGAGTACCCAATTTAGCAAAGTGTATGCATGCTATGTGTGAAAACAATGAGAGATATGACTGCAAAATTGCAAGATGGATACAAAAATCAATGTAATGCATGTGAATCCTAAACACAAAAGAAGTTCAATATAAGTTAAATTAACAAAATTGGCTTGAGCATAGAGTTTCTAATAAAACTCCAAAAATTTAAAACCACTTGTTAAGTTTTTAAGAAAAAATTGACCAATTGATCATCACAGAAGTTAGAATACATAATATAATGATTAATTACATCAATTCAACAAGCCAATTGCATTAATCGAACCCAATTTGAACAAAATCCCCAATTCGGGTACATTCAAGCTCTAGAATTTCCAATTTCTCAAACTTTAAACACATTTTGCATTAAGATCAAGGAACTTTTAATCTTGGATGGTCACAACAAGATCACACACAATAAAATGTACCAAGTTTAGTAAAGAGTAACTTGTGTAGTGTGTGCAACTAGTAAAAACTTGAGATACATGTGAAATGATATGTGAATAGCAATCAATCACAAAGTCTACAAGATTCATCACATAAAATTTAAAAGAGACTATCACCTAAAGAGTTACATCATATAACTCCCACATCTCCTAGAACATAAGCTTGCAATCATGTAAGTTTCTTGAATTTGCCTCATAATATACACACCAGTTTTAATTATGTGATTTGGCATCAAGCCTAATAGTACACACCAATTTTAAGCATTTAGCAATTAAACCGAGGCTACACCTTATGTTCTTTTTATGCATGTGCTATACTTTCTCGGACACAAAATCTTATGATATGCACTAAGGTGTTCATCATTGGCTAGTGAATAGTGGTGAGATAGTTATTTATGCCTTTTTCAAAAGGATCAAGTCCGACAGTCAAATAACATGTGACTTCAAGATTAAGACAAAATGATAAATACCATAAACATCTTTCCCACACAACATGCACTACAAAGTTTCAACTAGTAAAGTGCAATAAATAAGCTCATCAAAGCTAAACAAGGTACATAAACTTGTTATGTAAAGATAATATGGCCAATCCTTGATTATAAATCCAAGATGTGAAATACAAAACACAAAAATCTTTTTAGTTTTAAAAATTATATGACCAAAAACAAAAAAAGCACATATTATACTAAATGAACAATACAAATGCAATGCATGACAATGCTTAACTAAACTATAGAAGGTACACAAATAAGAAATATTAATTTCTTAATTAACCTTTAAGTACATGTACAAACTAGTACATACTCACACAAAATCAGAAATAGCTTAGCACAGACTATTCAAGTTTCTCCACAATGTCAAGCATGTTCTAAATCAAGAGAGAGATATTATAACTCATGTAATCCTCAAGAAAAATAAAACAAGACACAAAATAAAATATTTTTGTCTTTTTGAAATTTTTCAATGTTTTTGGATTTTTCTTTAAAACAAAACAATCAAAGAAAATAAAACAACCAAAACTAAAACAAAACATGTCCACAATTAATTGAAAGAATTAAATCAAGGACAGGTTAGCAACACTCACCTTGGAGAATCTTTTCTCACCCATTTAGCACGAGTATTCGGCTTTGTAGGTGAAAATCCATGAGAAGCAGAGTGTATTTGAGGAATTACACAAATCTTCTGAGAAAGACTGAAATCCTGTAAATTCCTTTCACAAGCCAACAAGCTCAAATTTTTCAAAAGAATATGAAACAATTTATTTTGACTTATGGTAGGAGAAATATCATCACATATCCTAGATTGAAACACAGAATGCTTAAATTTCAATCTATGACAATTAGGACGAATGTGACCACAGACACCACAAAAGTGACAAACAGGAGCAAATTTAGGAACATCAGTATTCCTAACAGCAAATTTAGTCTCAGATTTTGGTTTTTGCTTCAACAAAGAACAATTTGGTCTAATATGACCAACAACACCACAAAGGTGACAGGTAGGCACAAAAATAGATTTATTATGCTCTCTAATAGTAGGCTTAGACTTAGGTTTAGAAATTTCAGCGTCTACATCAGAACTTTTACCTTTGTCTAACCTAGCAAAATAAGCATTTTCTTTATTATTTCTCTTAAAAGGAGGGATATAAACTTTCTCAGTTTTAGGTTTAAGAGAAACAGAAACACTTCTGTTATCAACAGCAGGCTTGGTACTAGTCAAATTTTTAATTTTAGTTTTAGATTCAACTAACTCTTGTTCTAAGCTTTTCATCTTCTCATCTTCAGAGGAAATTTGATTTCTCAAAAATTCATTCTTTTTATTAGACTAATCTAATCTCACAATCAAATCCTCTTTTTCAAGATTAGCCAATTTTAACTATTCTTTAAATTTCTTAGCAGTTTTCAAAGATTTAGATAATTCTTTACGAAGAGTTTCAAAAGAAACAACAAAAACAATAGTGTCCTTTTTATTCAAAACATCACAGGCATCAATAAAATCAGTAGAAGCATGAGCAGAAACATGATTAGAAAGACACTTCAAATTATCTATGACAACAGGGGTCAAGGATCAGCTCAGAGATCAAAAGATCTACAACAAGAGAGCTACCCGCTCTAATATCACTTGTTAGAATTTAGACCCCTTAAAACAACAATTGAATTAACCTAGTTTATTTAGCCAAGTGATTAACTTAGTCAAATTATGCAAATCTAGGTTAACACAATCAAATAATCATATCAAGATATAAAAGCAGCAGAAATATAAATAACACAAAGATATGATGACCTAGGACATCACACGGTAAAAACCTGGGGAGGATTTGACTTAGCTATCTTCAAGGTAAACTTGAATCCACTATACGAAAGAATCGAAGTTCATACAAAAGGACTTACAAGCTCCCCGCTTGACTTCCTAATGCTACCCACCAGTAGAACTTATTCACATGACCACATGCAAGCTCCGAATCCACGAACTCCTTATTTCTTGGATTCTCCAATCAGCTACAAGTACCCACGCTTGTTATTCTTTAAGCTCCAGAGGCAGCCACCGAGTTAATCATCAAGATATTGAAATAATCTCAACCTTGAAAACCCTAAGTTTATGTGAAAGAAAGCTCCTCAATGATCTCACAAGAGATTCATACAAACCACAATGTATGAGCAACAATACAACAAGAGCAACTATCAAAAACGTTCTAGGGTTTCCCTTATATATAGGAATGTTTTACTTGAACCCCAAGACGTTTAAATACAGTTTGGGCTGAGTTGGAATTCTGCAAAAAATGCATCTGACTCGAGATTTGATCGATCGAGCCTAAGCTTCGATCGATCGAGCCAGACCGAAATGCACTAATACTTCTGCAGCCACTTGATTCCAACTTTACATAAAATATATAACTTTGAGCAAGCCTAAACAAGATTAAACATATTGTTTTGATCATGGTTTGCCAATATTACATATTAGAGTTCTAAATACATAAATTCCTAAATCTTTAGAACCCAACCAAGTGATACAACCATACTGAGCCCCTCAGGAGGAATAAGAGAGAAACCGTAACTACTTGCCAACTCTTGCTCAAACGAAGTCATTACGGCTTGCCAGTATCCATGCATGGCAGGGGTGCAAAGGCCCTCCCTCAGCGAGCCAGGAACTATAACTGCACTAAAATACTGTCTCCGAAAATCAAAGGCAGTATGCTACAGAAAAGGTCTAACTGAAGTAGGGGACTCCATAAGAAAGGAAAGGTCATCAAGGATGTCCTGATCTAGCCCAAACTGCCTTCTTACTCGATTGGCAGGATAATGGACAAACCTGATACCTTCATCGGCCAAGTAGGGTAACCATCCGGCATTGGTGGCCGCCAAATAAGTGATTCCTATCTCATCAAAACCGGCCAAAGGAGTAGTAGTTCCAACAATATCAACAAACGAACCAATTGCAGAATCTATACATGTATAACCCGTACCTAAGTTTCGGTAAGCTCTCCAAGAAAAACCAGCACCTTCATCAAAAGACTCAACAACGGAATAATCAATAGGCTTCAAACCAGACCAACGGAAGACCAGCAGAAAATCGGACTCAAATTTGCCGCAGAAATCAATAATTACCCTTGGGCATGATTGATACTTCTCTTTAGCAAAGAGAATGGGTCTACACTTTGCCAAATGTTGGGCACAACGCTCAAATAACAACTGCTGCAAGATAGTGCTATGGACAGAGGAGGAAACTATGTGGCAGGAGCCCGCTTGGCTCTCATCACTACGAAGAATGTCTAGTTGGACATACAAATGCCCCAGGAACATAAGAGCCAGCGGCAGACTCACCACGGCAGATATTTTGATGGCCAAACGGAAATACAAAGGCTTTGTGGCATAATGGGGGTGGGACCCAAAAACAAACTTTCAAAGCCAAAAGGCAACAAAAGCCGCACGGCAGGCAACTACAAAAAATTTGGAAGAAGAACTAACCCAATACGATAACTTGGCGTTTTCGGTCATCCTTTTCTTTAACTCAGCTTCAATGGCTTCTTCCTCCGAAGAAAGTTCTAGGGTGGCAGGATCAACATCGCTAAGGACCAGCAAGAGTAATTGATTAGCCACGTCTTCAAGGGTAACAGTGAGTTCGCCGCAAGAGAAGAAGAATGTGTGGGTGGTGGTACACCACCGGCGAACCAAATGATGAATGTTGTAAAGGTCTCGGAAGTTGGAGAGGCATCGGGATAAGACCACGGCCTTCAGAACACCGGCTCGTTGTAACAAACCCATGAACCCTGTATCGGATAACTCGCTGTCTACCCATTCCCTCCAACCCAAAGCAATACCTGACCCAAATTCGAAATGGATAGGCACGGGGAGTGCAAGGCCTTGACGAATGACTAAATCGAAGATTGAAGAGGCCAACGGGGCCCAAGAAACATTGGGGTTTTGCCGACAAAGAGCTAGCCACACACGGCCCGGCAGTGGCAGCGCGTAATCACCAGGAATCTTGGGAAAATAAGGATAGACGTCATACCAAGGATCAATTAAGGGGGCGCATTCACTATCTGGGTTGCGTTGCGCCTCTTCCTCGTCGGAATTGTCCGACTTAGAGTATACGGCCTCCTCGCCTATCTCCTATGCGGCGGGAGGATTGGAAATGGCTTCTTTCCCTTTACGGCGGGAAGAGCCCTGGCTTTTCTCCAGCGCCATAGTATGAGGGCTTGATCGGAGTAAAATGGGTGAATGTTTGAAAAGGAGAAAATGGTGGAGGAAGGGAAACGGATAGAGTTTTTTTTTTTAGGAAAGAAAGAGTTTGTGTTTGGGTTACAAAGGGACTCTCTTTTAAATAACTAGGTCATTAATACCGGCATGAAGGGAGGCGATGAGTCAGCCATCAAGAAGAGAATGAAATTAATGAAATGGCAGCTATGTTTCAAAATTACTGCCAATCTGGGAAGTTCGAAGAGAAAGTACTATTCGCGGCAAAAAAAGAAAAAAAAAGTACATATACATGTACTTATATATGAATGAGGTAGGGTCCACTGTTCAAAAAGCCCGCGAAGGAAAAGAAGGAAGAGAGACAGAAAGGATAGGAAAGTCTTTTGTTCACATATGAACCGCAGGAACGCTTCAAATGTTCAGGGGGCTAAGTGTTGATAGTCATTTTGCCAAAAAAGGAAAAAGGGAGCCCAGCAACACAAACCGAAAAAAAGTTGGCAAATAGATAGAAAAAAAAACCATTAAGCCAAGCGACAGGAATGATAGATCACAAGTCCATAAAATAAATAAATGGATCTTGAGGAAGCAAATGGGCTCAAAGGGGCCCGAAAAGAGAGAAATAGCAAATAGCAAACCCATGGGCAATGTATGATGTAGAAAAGTGATAATGGACCACGGCAGGCCCAAAGCAATGTAAGCAAAGAGAGTAAGGGGTTGATGGCAGGCCCATGAACCCCAAGGATGAGTATGAGGTAATTGGGCCGGGGAAGCCCAAGAAAAACAAATGGGCCGAGGATGACCAAGAGAAAACCAAAGAGACACAAAAGCCCATAAGTAAGAAAACCCATGGTCATGCTAAGCCATTGGGGAAAGAATGAACGGCAGGCCTGAAAAAGCCTAGCAGGATCAAGTCATCACAGCAGGAATGGCAGAGTAATATGGCAGGACATGATGGCAATCAAGGAATAGGCTAAAAGAAATATAAAACCCAGTATCAAATAAAGCCTAGCCCCTAAGGGGAGCGGGAAATCATAGGACAACCCACATAAAAGGCTAAAGAAGGACGGCAGAATGTGCAGACAAGCCTCCAGACCTCGGCGAACACATGAGCGGCAGACAGATTTTGGACATACATGAAAAGGAGGCACGCGCAAGGCCCAAGCACCACCAGCCTATACCCAGCCAATATGGGACATGGTGGGGTCATGGGTCAGTGGTAAGAGGGTATGGTTTGGCGGTAGGGAGATAGGAAAAAACCTATTTTGCGGTTCCTGCCTAAGCTCTTTTAGGGGGTACGTCCTGCTGGGATGACAGACCACTCAAAAGAAGCAAGGTTGAGTGGAAACCGCTAGGTGCATGCCTTGGGGGATAGAGAGAGAAACATCCACACCGTGGCAGGAAAGGATGCCACAGCAAACTAATAAATAAAATAGCTCTCCTTTGTCTAGAAAAGGGGAATGTCACACAAACGGACCAGTGGTGGTCGGCAAGTACACCCAGACCAAACAAAGGTGGTTAAGGGCTAAAATAGTAAAATATGGTCACGGCAGGCACTATATAAGGAGACCCTTGCCATGCCCAGAGAAGGGGGGAACGAGATCGCCTCTAGGGGAACGAGATCGCCTCTAAGGGAATGAGATCGCCTCTAAGGAATCATAAAATAGAAAACAAGGGTAAAAGAAAAGAAAAAAAAAAGATAAGAGGAAAAGCTAAAAAACAAAAGAAAGAATAAAGGAAAAAACAGAGAGAATTAGACCGGCAAGCATGCACTAGTAGGTTGATTTTCCTTCTCTCTGTCCGAAAGTAATAGGATTCCTTTGGACACTAACCATTTAGGTCCGTTTCCCTCAAAACCATTAATCTCCACGGTAGGATTTTCCCTGGGAGATTAACTGTGTTGAGAGGAGGCATTCTTCTCTCTTTGGGTTTTGCTCCTACGGACCAGCCTTAATTTGATTTTTGTCTCTTTTGATTAACCCATATTACCTTTTGTTCCTTTCACTTCCTTTGTAGAAGTCATTGTTATTATTGTGATTATGTTTCGTGAATAGAGGTTATTTGGTCATTATCTGTTAAATAGCCAAAGTGCTCTATTTTATTGCTATTATTATATTTGCCTACTCTGACTCATCTGAAATAGCTCTGCCTGCTGTAAGCACACTCCTGGAAGACGAGACATAGTTTATGCACAAGCCGGTCCAAATTGAGTTGCAGTTGGACCGGTCTCAACTCCCTTACTCAGAATACTTGGGCCTATTACCGCAGGAGGCAGCCCAGCCCAATGCAACAAAAAAGGCCCCTACAATATGCATTAGACATCAATGATTTTTTTCTACGGATAGAAGAGAGTCATTATTTCTTAGAGCAAGTTCTTCTCCATAATGTACTTGTTGCTTTTCATTTTGAATAAAATTCAAAATATTCACATAAAAAAAAAAAAAAAAAAAACAAAAAGACAGACCTTCTACTTTCCCCCCTATATATATATATATATATATATATATGCAATGTTATACCAATTTCAAATAAAATTAAAGATTTTAATCATTTGAATAAATAATGCAAAATGTTAAAATGTTTTATTTTTAAAATCTCACCTTATATAGGTACATTTATATTTATATTTTAAATTATTTTTTTAAACAAATAAATCATTGAAAATTAACTATCTCAAATGCAAATTTTCATTGAAAAATCTCACTCTAGGGTTATGCATTCAACCCACCAATGCCAACCAAACCCAATCCAACATGACGCCTTAGGTTGGCTTTCTATGCCAGATAATAAGTGTTGATCAAAGTGATTACCCTTGATATCCCTACATATGGGATGAGTTGTTTCAAGATGCTTGATGGTCTTTGCTCTGAGCTACAAGCCATGATTAAAAGATTTTAGTGGGTCAAAGGAGTAATGACAAAAAGGTGCATTGGCTCGCTGTATTAGGCAAAATTAAGCAGACTCAAGGTTGGTGCTTTGATGAAAACAAAATTTGTTCTTACATGCTAGGCTTGTGACATATAACTTAAGGTTATTTTTATATTTATTTATTTGTATTAATAATTTTATTGTTTCATTGATATTTGTGATGTTTCTTTACTTTAAATATGATGTATACTGTTAATCTATATATTACTAAAAGCTGAAGCGTAGCATTTATTGTTGCTACACTCAAGTTAAGCCACATCAGCTGCTATGTCATTACCATTCTTTTTCCTAAATTTTTCCTACAATTTAAATTTAGTTTTCTTAAATTTAAAAATACTAATAAAAAGAAAATAATTCTCAACCCTTTATGGCAACCCTTTGTGTTCCACGGTTACAATCTCAAACGGCAACCCTTCAGCTTCCTAACGCCAGACTTTGGCTTTCTAATTCCTTCATCTCTTCCTCTTCTCACGCTATATTAATACTGAAAAGCTGGACAATTTAGTTTAAGTCTCTAAATCCCAATTGCTCTTGACCTCTATTCTTGTGGCTGTCTGCATAATAGTTCAATGTAAGGATTAGATTAATAGTGTTGTTCTTTTTTTTTTAGTGCTGTTTTTTTCTTTTCTTTTTTAATTTTGTTACTACCTTTTTTGTGTTTTAGGTCATAAATGAGTTTTTATGTATTTAGGTTAGGTATTTGTACTGATATATGATTGTTTGTTTCTACGTTTAAAATCGATTTGGTTTTTTTTTTTTTTTTTTTTAAATGTTTGAGACGGTAACATTATTGGTTTATATTGTGTTATCTGTGTGATAGAATTTTAGTAGTATTCATGTGATAGAGTTTTAATAGTTAGAAAATTGAATGATAGAGTTTTAGTAGTATCTGTGCTTGCAAAAATTCTATTTGCTAAAGTATTTTAGTAATTAGCAAATTGAATTACAGAGTTTAAAATTCAATACTATACTCAGAACATGATACTTCTCCTTTTTTCTTGGGCTCCTCATTTAAGTGAATCCCTCCTTCATCATAGAAATCGATTTAAAATTCCTTCTATTAGCTTTGATTGTTCTCTTGGCTATATCATAAAAGACTGTTTTTTGATATAATCTTTTTATGGTAATTTTCGTCATTTTTATTGTAGTTGAATCAAAATAAGATTATGCTAGATTTGCATAATTAGTAATTGTTGCATCTTCATCATTATCACAAGTTTAAGATAGTGATTACCCTCATTGATAGTTGCTGCGTCTTCTTCATTGCCAAACTTGATTATCTTGACAAAAATTTTATTTATCTGATTGTACCACGAGTATTTATTTACTTATCGATTCTATTTGATTGTAAGATTTTTTTGTCTTTTGATATAAATTAACTAGCCGGAATGCTAGCCAAACTGCTTGCTTCTTTTTCTTTTTCTTTTTAATATTTTACTTTGCCTCCAATACTATCGTAATTGGTTGTCTCTTTAATGACATGTTCTATCTCCATCGCTATATATATATATATATATATATTTATTGTTTTGTAGGATCCAAGCAAGAAAGAGTTTAAGCTGCTTGGTGTGTTATCCGCTCAAATTTTTTAAAGCATGAACAACTTGCAGTATTGAAGTAATTACTGAATATTTTATATCAATAGTTATTTGTTAATAGGTGTTTGACAACTTTTGAATATGAAAAGTTTTAGGTTAAATGGGTAACAACTTTAATTTTGTTAATTTTTGCATTCTAAATTACTAATAGTGATTTATCATGTTAGAATGGTAGTTTATTTGTATATTAATCAGCTACAATTTTGTAATATTATTTATTTTTTCTTTCTAATTTGTGAGGTTTAATTCAAATAATTTTGAATAAGTCCTCTGAAATCAAATTCGATACAAAAGAAATTTTTTTAGGGACTCTGTAAGACTAAGGGAAGCTTGAAGATAATATAATTATATAAGTTTTGGCCTCATATAATATACTTATATTGTGAGTTTCAAATGCTACAAGTAGTATTGTAATAACTTAGATATGAAACTCTAGATGTAACACAAGCATATAATGACATTCACTAATATTTGTCTTTTAATTTAAATGACATTTTGCATAATTGCTTTGCGTCCATTAGATTTCATTTTCAGTAATTTTCCTGTGCATCGCATGGGTTAGCGACTAATTATTATAAAACTTAGACAACCAAAATTTATGAAGTAACGCAAGCATTTCTTTGCTTGTACTCAAGTTTGACCTTAATCCTTTTTTGTGTGGATTTTGTCAACATTTTCCGGTCGAAGCTTTTTAACAATACGATCACGACACCAAAAATCTGCAGACTCACATTATGCCCACGTGAATACAGAATAATCAGGGGAAAAAAAGGAAGAGAAGTCTAGATTTGCTGTATTTAAATTATTGAGCCCTGAAAGATCTCAATTCCAAGAGAATGTCTGTATTACTTTTATTAAGTATTAACAATAAAATATAATTCACAAGTTTAAGAACTTTGAGACAAGATTGCCAACCTTTGCCAGCAACAACTTTTGCAACCTTTTTGGCACTTGCATTATCATCAAAAGTGATTTTATCCATGAAACCAATCTCTTTAGGAATGTTCACCGTCCCTTACCAAAACTAGCTTTTCTTTTGCCACGTTCAAAGTTTTGGAGTTTCACATTGTTAGACCCTCCTACTATGTGGCACCTCTTGTCTTGCATACGATTTATGACCATAATAATAAAAAGGAATGGAAGGTGAAAAAAAGGTGTTGCATCATACATGGAATCCTTTCCCAAGTCATGTTTTCAATAAATTCCGTAACATAGTTTGGTTAAACATATTGCTTTATGGGCATCAAAATTATGAGCATCAAATACAAGTAATCAGAAGAGCATCACATCATATACAAGTAACCATCTCTCTCTCTCTCTCTCTCTCTCTCTCTCTCTCTATAGTCTTTATCATAGCCGTAGTAAGCAGACTTCAAAAGCATTTTGTCTATGTTAATCTTCATACTCTAGATTCATGCCTGTCAATTTGTTGTCACAAATCACAATATGCAGCATTTTCACAATTATGCCCTGGGTTTGATACTTTGGTTGATTGATTTGAACTTGCAAAGAAAAAGGAGGATTGAAACGACAGGTGCCTTGGATAATTATTAATAACTTGCAAAGAAAAATTAGACAAGGTGATTACAATTTTGCTTTATTCCAGAACGGAGTATTTTTAGTAGGTGCAACAAATCCTAATTTTCAGCAAAAATTGGTTTGCATGCAAAGAAATACATACTACCCACAGTTTTTATATACGCCTTTGGTCTGAGCTGGTATGTTACGCTCTAGTTACTAAAGGAAAATGACATAAGAAAGACATTGAACAAACTCAATCTGTTTGTGCATGTTCTTCCTTTTGTCCACAATTTCGGCATGTGTGGCTGTACATCTAATATAATATCTCTGCACTCAAAAACATTATGTACTGTTTCCTTAAACTTAAACTTCCTCTACAAGTGCATCATTATGTTCTGTTCAAGGATAATATTTAGTATCTTTTAGCATCAGTTACAGTATGCAGAGGAGCTACTGATAATACACATCTAGGCCAGAATATGACAAACTTTTCATTATATCCCACCATAAGATTCCAAAAACTGTTAATTTTTTCCATGTGCCCTTCTAATAACACCTATTGAATTTTTATGTCTTTTCACCCTTTACAGCAAAAACCTGATTCGGAACATAATATATGGACAAGCATTGTTGGTCTGTCAAGAATCTAGATAATATTTCTAAGAAAAAAAGAAATTCTGGTTGAACAGTGGTGTCATATGACTACTATTTTGGTTTCAACACTCACAATGAATAAGGTTAGAATGAATTAGAAATTATAATTCAAAAGCATCAAAATGGAAACGGGCACCCAAAACTAAAAGTTAGAAAAGCATCTCACTATTCCTGTTTTTTTGTTGGAATCTGAAGCAGAGTCATGGCAGCTTTATAATTGTGATCGGTAATCAATAAACCGTTTTTAAATGGATAAGTACTGTTTTTTGATGCTAAAACTGAAAAAGAAAAGGGGGGGGGGGGGGGGGGGGGGGGGGGGGGGAACAAGATGCAGAATTCACAACTGGGAAGGTTGTGATACCCTTAAGAGGTAATGATTTCCAGAAACAGGATGGGACTTCAGGTGGCTTTTAGCCTTTAGAATGTGGGCTTATGGTTCAAAGTGGGCTTATGGTTCTTCAGCCAGAATTAGCACCAACTAGTAGGTTGAGTTCCACCTGTTCATAGGATTCTTTTAGGTTTAATGAGTCGTCCAGGCCATAATAATTTTTATTGCCATTTGTAAAGTCACAGCTCTTGTGAGAGTTTTTTTTTTTTTTTTTTTTTGAAACCCACAGCTCTTGTGAGTGTCAAAATTAAGTTTCAATTTTACTGAACAAGGTTACTTTGTAATGCCCATCCTACCATCTAAAATTAGTTTCAAAATTAATATAATAGTTATTATATCTCTAAAATTAAAATCCTAATTGTCATTAGTTTGTAATATCCACTCCAATTAATTGACCAATTTGTTGATTTTATCATTAGATTTGGATGATGAGGTGGACAATACAAATTAATCTATAAACTATTACTATTTGAGAAAGCTTCCTTCTTGTTTTCTTCTTTAGAAGAGAAGGAGGGGAAGATAAGAAAGCTATTCAAATAAATTAAATTAAAACATTATTTAGTGTATAGTGTGGATCAATGATAACAAGTTTGTGTCAGTATATTGAAACTAACATTTTTAGTTGCAAAAATTACATATTAACTCACTGCAGTTATCTTCAGGCATGAAAGGAGCCCCTTGCAAGCTGCAAGCGTTAGAGCAGCCAGCCATTAAGTATAAACTCTCCTTTATACCTTCATCACCAATTACAGTGACATCCAAATTGTTAATGATTGTTTCCTTTTGTAGTATCAACTCTACAGGTTGAATTTCTCACCTTCAAAACCTTGGAAATGTTTGAATTTTACTAGGATGGCCCAATGCTTTGATGTTTCTCATGCTAGACAATGAACTCCAACTCTGGTTTGTTATCCATTTTCAATGAGGGGCCAGAAGGAAGCCACCACTGTAACAAATCATTCCATCTCTTAGATGATATAAGGGTCAGGCTTAACACACTAATTCTTCCCCTGGCCATAGTTCTTCACCATGCCACCATAACCTTGATTTTGCAAGTTCATGCCTGCCCACAGTTTTCTCTTGCCTGATTCTACAAGTTGGGTGACATTTAATCTGGTGTTTTTCAATTCAACCTCCAAAATTTCATGTACCTAAAACCTCTCGTACCTTCTCATTTTGTGTCATAAAAGAGAGGTTTTTCTTGGAAGTAATTAGGACCCTGCTTTTTGAATAAACTTTGCTCCAGGAACAGAATAAAGATAATGAATTTTTCCCAAGACGTGTAATTTAAATACTCAACTTCCTCATAGCATCTCAGGAGGCACATGTTATTAGGGCAATGAACCATGGGAGTTTTTCATGATCCATAACATACTGCTTTCAAGTGTCCATTTAAACATGATAAAGCCCAATAGATTTCTTTTCTTTCCTCATGACTTGTATCTCTGGCAAGAAATTCATGGACCTCATCCCCTTCTTGGATTGAGCTACAACCAGGAACTTTTTCCATGCCTTGCTGTCTCATTGCTACCCGAGAGATTAAAGCAGCTCTCCACTGTCCAATTGATGCACTCAAATTTGAAATCAGTGTTAAATAGTTAGGATTTGAAGGCTCCAGCTCCATAATTTTCCTGGTTACAGACTCTAACGTGTCCCCATTTCCATGAATCTTACATGAACCTAGTAAAGTGGCCCAAATAACAGCATTTGGCTCTAAATGCATGCCTTTGATAAATCGTACTGCTTCTTCCAACTTCCCTGCTCGACCCAGAAGATCAACCATGCAACCATAATGCTCAATTCGGGGTACAATACCAAACTTGTGCACCATCTGATCAAATACCCTTTCACCTTCTTCCACCAACCCTCCATGAGTGCAAGCAGACAGAACAGCAATAAAAATGACATCATCTGGCTTAATACCTTCTACATGCATCCTATTGAAGAGAACTAGAGCTTCTTTACAATGACCATTAACAGCTAGACCCAAAATCATCGTAGTCCATGTAATTACACATGTTTTAGCCATCTTATCAAAAACTGCTTTTGCATTTTCTATATCTCCACATTTTGCAAACATGTCTATCAAAGCATTGCCTAAAGGAATAGACAAGTCGAAATTGTTTCTCTTGGTATAAGAATCAATCCATTTCCCATGTTCAAGAGACCCCATGTGAGAACACGCAGAAAGAACACTGAGCAAAGTTGTCTGATCAGGCCTGCACTTGCCATCTTTTAACATCTGATGAAACACATAAAGAGCTCGTTCAAACTCATGGTTATGAACATAACCAGAAATCATAGCATTCCAAGAGACAACATTCTTAAATGGCATCTGATCAAAAACGTTCCTCGCAGATTCAAGATCCCCGATCACAGTGTATCCAGAAATCATAGCCGTCCAAGAAACTACTGTTCTCTTTGGCATCTGATCAAAAATACACTGTGCAGACTTGATATCACCCAACCTTACATAGCCAGAAATCATAGAATTCCAAGAAACCTCATTTCTCTCTGGCATCCTTTCAAAGACCAAGCGAGCTAATTCCATATTTCCAGCTTTAGAAAGCCCCGAAACAACAGAATTCCACGAAACCATACTCCTCTCAGGCATCAAATCAAACAACCCAATTGCAAATTCAACCTCTCCATGCGCCAAGTACCCAGAAATCATTGAATTCCACGACACCACGTCTCTTTCAGGCATTTCCTCAAACACCCGACACGCAGAATCCAAATTCCCACTGCATTTAGCATAGAAATCCAAAAGGGTATTCTGGACAAAAACACTTGAACCAAATCCTAGCTTCACAATATCACCATGAATCACTCTACCATCTCCTAGAGCTTCAAACGATTCAAAACACCTCAGAAGAAAAGTGAAGGTAAAACTATTCGGCAAAATCGCCAAGGCCTTCATTTGATCATAAACACGCAATGCACCTTGATGGGTCTTTCCAAAAAAGCATTTAATCATGGTATTGTAGGAAATTACATTGGGATACTGAGAATTTCGAAATATGCGAACCGCGTAATCAAGGGAAACAAGTTCGGAGGCAAGAGTGATAATCTTAGGCAACACAAAATCGCTTTCATGGAGGCCATGCATGAGAATTTGAAGATGGGTTTGCTTCAATTCCCTGATAGTTTTACAGTTGTGCAAGAGTTTCAGCATTCTTAGCCGCCCTTTTAGGCTTATGGGTCATTCAAAAGACAGTTGCTCTAGCTGCTTCATAGAGGGAAAAGTTCAAAACATTTGGGAAGGGCATTTATGTTATTAAGTCCCTTCGGCATGTTTAATTGCGAAGCTCGGTTGACATTTTAATATTTGGATGGCACTCTCCACACACATTTGGATGTTTTAATTTTTTTCAACCGTTTCAAGTCAGTAATTATAAACTATTTGTTAATTTTTCAACTTAATGCGGCAAAACAACTCTATCAACTCACTTTTACAATTGGAACCGAATTTCAATATGAACATTGTTAGAATTTGTTAAAGTACTCACCAAAATTGCTGGTTATTGTTAACAATCAGCAACCAAAAAAAAAAGGAGATTTGAGGCATCTTCATCTTGTAATCTGGAATCAATAAGTTTAGAGGATGATGATATTCCACAAGTTCCAAATGTAAACTTGGAGAGACCACTAGGGGTGAAGGCCGAAAAAGAAAGATTAAAGAAATAAAAGTGCAAACAAGGTACGACTTCACATATGGAAGACATATTGAATGTCATGATGGAAGAAAGAAGAAAAATGAGTGAGATGAAAATAGCTTGTATTGAGAAAGGACGTCTTGCAGACCATGAGCATTAGATGACATGAATTCAACTTAAGGATTAAAAACTTGAAATGGCAAGAATGAAAATGGAACTGGATATGAAAAGATCAAAAGAGGAATATGAAATGGAAAAATTGAGAATGGAAAAGCTGAAGGTGAACAATAAAATGGAGAAATTGAGAATGAATCAGATGAACGAAGAAAAAAAGATTATGATGATGGATGTAAGTACATTGTCTTTAGTGCAACAAGAATATATTTGGCAATGCCAAATGGAAATCCTTGAAAAGCAAATGTCTCGTTCCTAGACTATTATCATCATCAATGTGATCCTACTCAAGAGAGCGCTTTAATCTTGTTTTCTTGCAATGTGATCCTACTAACTAAGAATGTGTGTTGGGTCACTCATTTTGGTTTTGCTGCAATATGATCCTATTGCACTGTTCATTTTGTTTTGCTACAATGTGATACTATTGCACTATATATGTATATCTAAGGTGATGTTCAACCTTATTGCTAATTCCCATTAGCTTTGTACTAGTTTTAAATTAAGCTTTTAAAATGCCATTACTGCTATACTACTAATTCTCATTAGCTTTGTACTAGTTCTTAAACTTTGTACTAATTTCCATGATTGCTATACTGCTAATTCCCATTAGTTTTTAAAATGTCAAATTTCTTTTGTATTAGTACAATGAAACAGGCGGTGCCCTAGTTAAGAAGGTTGAACAGATTGCATTAAAGCTTTTGTTCTTTTGTTCAGATTCCATGCTTCCCATATACAGGGAACTATAGCAATAAAGATGGTTTCCTAATATATATATGTGCGTGTGTGTGAGAGACTAAAAAAAAAAATAGCCTGTTGGAAAATATGACTATTATAAATTTTGAAAACATTTTTGTTGGGAGATTTAAAAATAGAGAGATGCTATGTCCACAACATTTTTATAACAAATCATAGGTAGTTAGTTGTTATTGATTCAAATTTAAACCTAACACTAAGATTACTTTTTTGCTCCAACAATAACAACAAATAACAACCTGCCACTTAAGATTTGTTGTAAAAATGTTGTGAAAATGTTGTAAATATATCATTTCTCTTAAAAATATAGCCGTTGGGAATGAATAGAGGAATAATAAAAAATATTAAAAAAAGAGTAAAGAAAAATTAAAGAAAGAACAAAGAAAGAATATTTAAATGAGATAGAGAAAGGATAGAGAATTTATTGGAAATGTATTTTTTTTTTAAAAAATAGGTAAGTAAAAGGTAAAAACAACTGTTCACACTCCAAACAGTACACAAATTAGGAAAAGCTGCTAGAGATGCTCTTAGGACCGATTTGGTTTTAAAAATAGGTGTATCCAGTTTTCATTTTCTTTATTCTATATTCAAATCCTGAATTTAAATATATATATATATATATATATATATAAGCACTTATTTTTACATTTGATAGTGTTTGATAAGTTGTTTTAAATACATAATTTGGGTATATAATACATCATACCCGTGTTTGGTCATTATTATTATTTTTTTTTTTAAAGTAAATTTTCTCACTCACATCACATCACTAAAAAAAAAAAAAAAGTAATTTTGTGTTTTCACAATATTTACGAATATGCCACTATATTCGTATTCATAGAAAACAAAAATGATGAAAAGTTGTATTCATTTTTTTTTTATTCAAATCCAACTTTTAGGATACTGAAAATGAAAACTGAATTCAAATGCTAAAACCAAGCCAGTTTTTTAGTGGTGAGACCCTCTAAAAATTGAAAATGAAAACAAAAAATGGTGCATCTTCAACTAACCAAACAACCCCTTTTAACCTTTTATGGTCGACCAAAACAGCAATTATTTTTATTGGTGTAGGGTAAGATTGAACCCAAATCTCTTATTCGATGACAAAAAACTTATCAAAACACACTTTATAATGAGATGAGAGTTTGTCAAAAAAAAAAAAAAAAGAGATGGCATCTGCTCCTAATGGTTGCTATTTATCATTTGATCAAAACACCAATTAGTTTTATTAGTATAGGGTAAGATCGAATCCTAAATCTTTTATTAAATGACAAAAAAACCCACCAAAAACACACTTTATAATGAGGTGAGAGTTTGTAAAAATGATGAGGTGAGAGAGGTGCATGTTATAAGAAGCTCCCTCCAAAAATTAAATAAAGAGTTGGATTTGCAGTGGAAAATAAATGAAACTTTAAAAAATGAGAGTAACTTTGTCCCAAAATCCTAAAGAAACTACAAGCTGCCCAGTCTACCATCATCAAACACAAACCCAGTACATACATCAAAATCCAAAAACAATTAACCAAAGCTCTGATTATTGTACCCTACCAATTCTCACTAATTGGAGTTTCCTCATAAGGAATCACATCTCTCAAGGATCACTTAGAGAAGCTCTTGTTGTGTACAATAATATTAGGTGTAAAGGACTTGACTATGTGGGTGTAGTCCCTTTAATTCTCAAGGCTTGTGCTTCTTTTTCTTTCCTTGGTTTTGGGAAAGCTTTGCACGCCGAGATAATAAAGACCGGGGTGGATTGCAATGTGATTGTTGGGACCTCATTGCTTGGTATGTATGCTAAATGTGGTGATATCATTGATTCACGTAAAGTGTTTGATTATATGCCTGAGAGAAATGTTGTAACATGGAATGCCATGATTGGTGAATACTTGAGGAATAAAGATACGAATTCTGCATCAATTTTGTTCAAAAAGATGTCAATAAGAAATGCAGTGACTTGGAATGAAATGATTTATGGGTTTGCAAAGGGTGGAGATATTGGTATTGCAAGGCAATTGTTCAAGAGGGTTCCTCATGAGTTAAGGAATGTGGTTACCTGGACTGTGATGGTTGATGGGTATACCAGCAATGGGGAGATGGAGGCGGCAAGGGAACTTTTTGAGGAGATGCCCCACCGGAATTTCTTTGCATGGTCTTCGATGATTTCTGGGTACTGCAAGAAGGGTGATGTGAATGAGGCCAAGGCTATTTTTGATCGAATTCCTGTCCGGAATTTAGTGAATTGGAATTCGTTGATTTCTGGGTATGCTCAGAATGGTTTTTGTATGGAAGCTATGGAAGCATTTGGCCAAATGCAAGCTGAAGGATTTGCGCCTGATGAAGTCACTATCGTGTGTGTTTTATCTGCTTGTGCTCAGTTGGGGCTGTTGGATGCTGGTAAAGAAATCCATTGTATGATACATCGTAAGAAGATTCGGGTTAATGTGTTTGTTTTGAGTGGATTGGTTGACATGTATGCGAAATGTGGGGATTTGATTAATGCAAGGTTGGTCTTTGGAAGGATGACTGAGAGGAACACTACCTGTTGGAATGCTATAATCTCGGGTTTTGCCACTCATGGACAATGCAAAGAGGCTCTTGAGTTTTTTGACAGAATGGAAAGTTCGAACAAAAGGCCTGATGATATAACTTTTCTTTCTGTTCTCTCAGCATGCGCGCATGGGGGGCTTGTGAATGAAGGTATAAAAATATTCTCCAAGATGGAGAAGTATGGCTTGGAAGCAGGTGTCAGGCACTACGGGTGCTTAGTTGACCTTTTGGGGCGAGCAGGGAGACTAAGAGAGGCTTATGATCTGGTGAAGAGAATGCCAATGAAACCTAATGACACAGTTTGGACAGCTATGCTGGGAGCTTGTTGGATTCATCAGGACAAGGATATGACAGAAAAGATGGTGAAAGAGAGCACACAAAATGTGAACATGGTGAGTGCTACTGATTCACATTTCGTTCTTCTGTCACATATTTATGCTGCTTCAGACAGCTGGGAGAAAGCTGAAAGGATGAGAACGGTTATGGGTAACAAAGGGCTACAAAAGACACCAGGGTGCAGCTTGATTATGCCAGGCAGCACTAAGAACACATTTCGTGTTGATGCTAGATAAAGCATAGATCTGTACTGGATTTTGCATAACCATGTTTGTTTCTAACTTCTTGACTATATGCTACTTTCCAAAAGGATCCTGTCATCACTGGAAGAAGGAACTAATGTGATTGACATTCTGCTTCAGTTTAATTGGATATTTTGCCCCTTCCCATCCAAAACCAAGACTCACCATGCAAAGAGGTATTCAGGAGCTGGCTGTCAAGTTTAATGATTATCAGAAAGTTTAATTGCAAAGGTGCTGAACTTTGAAGGTTTAGTCATATACAGAGCTGGAAGGATGGCCTTCTATACCTACTTTGATGCTTCAAACCCGTGTCAGGTAACTGCAAGAAAGCTTTTTACGAATTTGATTTGCACCAAAAATGTATGATATCAAGTTGAACCCAAAATTTCCACCACCAACACACTTAGTTTTTAAATCTTTCTTCCCTTTTTTTTTTTTTTTTATACTGTAATTGTTGTAAATTACACTATAGAAACAATATATTTATGCCATTTGACATGCACCAAGATGTATGATATCAAGTTGAACCCAAAATTTCCACCACCAATACACTTTGCTTTTAACTATTTTTGAAGTATTTTCTTTTTTCCTCTAATTGTTGTAAATTACACTACAGAAACAATATCTTTATGCTGTCTCATTTAATGAGAGACTTAAATTAGACAACGCGAAAAGAGTCGGATATCCTTTTCAAATCATTGTTGTGCCTCTTCCACTGAAGACCTACAAAAAGAAAAAGAATTTTATAAAAAAAAAAAGAATTATTGAATACTTTTCCTTTGGTTATATTGAAGCATATCAAAATAAATATCCATACCACTTGCTGTTACATTAAACAAGTAGAGGCGATTTCCAGCCGCAGTTGCAGTGATAAGAGCATGAGGTGGCTCTAATTCATACTGGTAGTATGTTCTTCCTGAGTGTTCTGCTACATTCATACTTATAACCTTCCCTTCTACATTTTCACCAATCACTTCAGGTCCAAATGCATTAATCACTTTATCCGGAGGTCCAATTAGTTCAATTTTAGCATTGTCACCAAGACCTATGCATATAATACACAACCACAACAAATATGTGAATATCAAACTTCATTAACACACACGCGCTCACACAGATTATTGCTAGAGAGCTAAGTTCATATGAAGATTTGCTTTCCTCAAGCACACACAAGCATTCTCTACATGGTTCTTCCTCACCACCATTCTTATTAAAAAAAAAGTTCATATGAAGATTTGACGCACAACTAATCAGATTTCTTATAGCAATAAGGCATCCGAGGGAATTCTTTTAAATGAAGAATGCTTAAATTTTGGGAACCTCACCATCACTAAATCTGAGAACAGGAGCAACAATTACAAATAGTTTTCCTTCCTTAGAGCTACCAAATCTCAAATCAATTTCTGTCCCACCTAGATCTGCTATTGATACTGGAACCTGTTATACAGACATAATGAAAAATATAGAGAAATAAGATAAGATAAACAAAAAAAAGTGAGACGGAGAATATCCAAGTTAAAAGAGACATGGAATTAGATATTTCATGAAAACAAAAGGAAATTTCTTTGAAATGTAATGACTTGAATATGCAGTTCAAATGTAAGTTCAAAGTTAAAACTCATGCTCCATTTGGATTGAAGGGAAGGGAGGGGGAGTAGAATAGAGTAGATTTAGCACAAAATTAGCTTATTTTTAACCAATTCTGCTCTACTCCCCTCCACTTCCCCTCCTTCCCCCTTCCATCCAAACAGGCCATCAGGTTTCAGTTGTACATTATCACCTGTTCCCAATCCTAAGAGATAGTAAATACTTAGGGGATGATAGGACTCCAAAAGAGACATGGAATTAGATATTTCATTTTGTTTCTATGAAAAAAAAAGGAAATTTCTTTGAAATGTAACGACTTGAATATGCAGTTGTACATTATCACCTCTTCCCAATCCTGAGGGACAGAAAATTCGTAGGGGATGATAGGACTCCATCCAACACCATGTCCTCCAGACTTCTCATCTGGCCTGCGGTATGTCCTCCAACCTGTCTGAGCATATGTTTTCCTAGTTAACTTGGCCATACTCATAAAAAGAACAAAAATAAATAAATAAAGACAATGGCAAGTAGTTTGAAAGGTTCCAAAAGTTTCAAGCATATGAAATTATAGAGGCATTCTATACACAATTTTGGGCTCCGTATGGAAACCACAGAAAGTAGTTCAAAATCTATGAGGTAAGTAAAATTTTTTGCATAGTCCAAGACTAGATAGAACTTTGAGATGCCATTTATTAATGTTGATTGATCTTTTAGTTCTATCAGTTCTGTCCCTTCCACCAAACCCACCCCCCCCCCCCCCCCCCCACATCCTCTTTTTGTTGCCTGATAAGTATATGTACCAGATAGTAACTCCGGCTTACAGATATTGATGGAGAATGTTAAAGGGATCATTTCCTGCTTTTTTTTTTTTTGTAATTTGGTTTACATTATAAAAACTAAATTGGAAAGAAATAGTTCTAGATAATTTTTCTTAAAAAAAAAAAAAAAAGAAAAGAAAAAAAGGCTACTATATATGAACTTAATCACTGAAAATGTCAAGATACTCCCAAGCAAAAGGGGATATGATTTTTAATAATATTACAGTTCTCTTCCAAGCTGAGAAAGGCAAAAAGAAATATTTTTTTGCTTCATGACTATAAGACATAACTAAGGAGCAATTATGTCCTCTCCATAGAAGTTTTCCTCAATTGCATGTTGATATCATTTATCATTACTATCATTTAAGAATTAGGCAATTAAAAAAAAAAAAAAAACAGGGCAATTAGAATGGAAGTGAACAGAACAATATGAAAACCAACCTTGTTCATCTGGTTCAGACAGACCAGGTATCCTCCCAGCTAGAAGGCCTTGTTTAACCACAGCCAAACCTTCTCTTGGAGAACCCAAACCTGTTGAAGAGATTAAAGAAACCCCAGAAACCAAAACTGATCTTCTCTTCATCAACCCAGACCATTTCTCAATTCCTCCATCAACTACTTTACTCTCTCCTGAATCAGGAATAACTTTTGCTGTAGAAATCCCATTTTCCAGTGAACACTGAGTAAGCATATGACTAGAAGGAATTATCTGCTGGTGGTATCTCCAAGAAAAGCTGCAGCTAGTAAATAGGGTTGTTCCCATGTTCTTCTTCTTCAAAACTCAAAGGTAAAAAGACAAGTGTATTCAGATTCAAAGAGCCCAAATTTTTCCAGCTAAAGATAGAAACTTGGTGTGCTTTTTTTGTCTCAGGAAAATTTAACAACAGCAACTGCTTGTGGCAAAACCGAAACTAGGTTGAGGTCCTTAGGTGTTTGGAGTTTGGTTAATGGCTATGTGTGGACGTGGCATCAAAACTGTGCACAATCTGGATTCTCTATGCCAAAAGATTATCAGTCTTAGCCTGACGCGTGGCAAAGTTATTTCATTACCTTTCTGCAAGATCTCCTTTCTCTTTGGGCCTTTAGGATACCCATCATTGAACCCTTTGATTTTTTTAACCCTGCATTTTAGAAAATTACATTAAATAAAGTAGCAGCTTTTGCCTAGGACACATATCTCATGCTTAAATCAACACCTTACTTATGTGTCAATTATTGAGGTGTGTTTAAAAATTACTTATTTTGTTAAAATTAAAAAAAAATTTACTGAAAATATGATAGATAAAAGTAAAAATTAACTGATATAGTGTAGTGATACCCATAAATAGTATCAAAAGTGCAGTGAGATCCATGAATATGAGTAAAAATAAATTGAATAGTAAAATAAATTGGCAAAAATAATATTTACCAAACGGACACTGAATTTCGGCACTTTATGTGAGTCCACCATAGGTAATTGAGTATGTTGTGTCAACTTATACACTAATCATGAGTGGACACAAAAGTAGTGTGTGAATTTGGGTGTAGGAAATAGTGTGTCCCAAGTATTATTCTATGTTATGACCTCATTATAAATTATTAAGAAAAAATTGGTGCCTTTGTATTGAGATGCTAATGCTTTAAGGGACAAAATGTTCTTTAATAAGAATTGCATCAAGGTTTTTTCATGGGTAAAATTTTATTTTCTAACTTTGCCAGAATAGAGTGTTTTATTATTAAAATCTTATATGATATGATACTAGATTTGTTTTAAGATTTGTAAAAGTTAATATGAATCATAAAAATAGATCAATTTCAAATGGAAATAATCTTCATACGAAATAAATGACCTTTGAACATCTCTTCTCTACCATAAAAAATAGATCAATTTCGAGTGGAAATGATCCTCATGCGAAATAAATGGCTTCTGAACATCTATACCATAACATGTGTTACATATATACATACTTGTCCAATGGTGTGGATGTTGGGCTCCTCAAAATCACATTCTTGAATCGAGGATTGAGCTAAATAGAAATCCAATGCATACAAGATCCATTCTATAGATAGAATAAAGTAATATTTAGGTCAAGCATTTTTCCTCTCTCTTTTTTCCCCTAACATCAGAGTCCATAACTCTTTGAACACTTGACTAATTTTTCTAGGTGCGTGATGGAAGCTAGAATCATTTTTCAAGAGAGCCATATATATATATATATATATATATATAATTTTATAAAAATTGTAAGGGGAAGGGAAATTTTTAGAAGCCAAGGGCCATGCCGCCCTCCTTTGCCCGTGATCAAGTAAGTACATGGAAGAACTCCTTGGGAAAGGTTTCTAAAATGCCGGTTATGAGTATTTCCGAACTTAAGATCTAATGAGATTTTTGAAACCATTAAACTAACCCTGAATTAGGCAAAGCTTCTTCAATACCATGGTAACAGGATTAACAGTATAAACAAAGGCAAAACAAAAGTGGCTGTAGATTGCTTGAGCTATATAATATGAGTTCTTTTATCTTGTGTCACATTTACCTACACGTGGCACCGCTACCGGTGATTTACGCATCATAAATCTACTGTGAATAAACTTCACTTATATTAACTATTCATGCACTGAGGATTTGCAATTTAGATTAGGAAAATGTTAAACATTACTAATTTTATTATAAATTTTTATAAATACAAAATATTTATAAACACAGTTGATAATTAATTAATGTGATTGATTGGTGCTAAATTAACAATACGATAAATAGATTTTTTAATTATCTTTTTATGATATGTTTATAAATTAACTCATCAATTAATATGATTTACATATAATAAAATTTATAATATATATCCTTAACGAGATACTCTTTACATCAATTTTTTATAAAAAAAAAGATTAACCTTGGTCTGCAATATTGATGCTGAGAAAGAAATTCTTGGACAAATAATTGCAAATTGGCGCATTTTGTGGAGCAGAAATGATGGAAATGAATGATGGGACTGTATAATGGAAATGATTCCGCTATTTTTTGTAGTGTTGAAACTAGGTGTGCTAAATTGTTTGTTTCTTATTTGAAAGTTTGCATGTAAGCATCTCTCTCTCTCTCTCTCTCTCTCATAATATAATGTACTTGTTGTTTTGTTCGGATAAAAGAATTTAAAGAGATATTACAAAATAAAATTAATTTTGTAGTGAGTTAACGAGGTTATATGTTTTGTGTTGTTTAATTCTGCATGACGAATGCATAGGCTTGTCACACTCACATATGGGTAGCAAGATCTCATTAGATCACTTAATTTGTAGCTAATTTGTGGGAGAACTTATACTACTATAACAACATATATACTAAGAAAAGCTCATTACTCTTAAAACATATGCTAATTTGTAATACATGCTTAGATGCACCACAACTTTCTCAAAATAATTGATGAGGCTAACATTCATCTTTTATTGCTAATAAGCAAGATTTCAATCTGAATTCTAGCCCCATTAATCCCAGTCTACGCAAAATACATCTCAAGTTTCAACCAACTCAGAAATATAGGAGTTGGGCTTGGATGACTTGTAAGTTGTTGATAATCATAGGTAATTAACCACGGATCTATAGGATGAGCCAGGCTTCCACCCATTTGGAATGACATCTTTTGCCACAAGAGTCTGGCCTGAGTACTGTGAGGTCAAGCGAATGGAGAGTGGAGCTTGGAGTAGTGACCCAGCATCTAGCTTCCAAACTGCACCCCATGATTGTTGCATGGTACGCCATTCATCATTTGACTCTGTTGAGGATTCCTTCAGATCAACACTACCAAGATCTCCATCTCCTTCTTCATATTCAATCACTACAGCAAAGTAGTATGGGTTTGACCCCTGATCCACATGGAATGTTATGGTTTTTCCTGAATAATCACATGCCACACTGCCAAACATAAAGAAATTTAGTTAGGCCTGTCTGATTATAATTTTTCCGCTACATGGAACTGCTATTAGAGGAGTTTTTCCTAACTAAAGTAATTTGGTTTCCCAAAATCTTTATCAAGGTGTTCTTTTATTACCAAGTTACCTATTAAAAACAAAAAAGGCCGCCCATTAAGTCAAATATTCCGAGTAATGTTTTTGAGCATGGCGATTCACGTAATTTTAGTGTTTAGTCTTCTTGTAATACTCAATCCATAGTTATATAGTTGATGATTCCTTTTGTCTTCTGTTTAGTCCTTTTGTTCATGTTCGGATTGTATTTGTTTGCAGTTTTCTGCGTGTTATAACTTGTACAGGTGCTCTTGTTTTTTTGTTGGTTTGAATATAAAATATATTTCCATTTAAAAAAAAAAAAAAAAAAGAGTGTGACAAAAAAGTGTATGGTGGTGTTGATTTAATGAATTAATAAACACATGTCATCCTAATTAATTTACAAATATATTAATGTTCAAAACGTTCTGAACATGTACACTTTTTTAACCTATTTATTACAAAGTGCCTATTAAATAACGTTAAAGAAACTAAAAGGTTTTGTTCTTTTGGGTCAAAAAACAAGATGCAAAATAAAATAACATAACATTTGCAAGAATAAGGAAAAAGTATATGGTCGAGGAGTGAAGTTTTACCGTGCATAACTAATTTCCAAGACTCCTGCGTCACGAAGCTTGTCTTCTTGACCAGGAAGTGCCATGGCACCAAATGCAGTCCCGCTTAGATCAAAATGTGCAGTATCGGATGCGCATGGTCCTCCAGGGCAAAAATCCGTTATGACCACTCTTACTGGTTTCCCCGAACAAGATGAGTGTTTGCTACATTTAACCTAGTAATTTATAAACAATCTTTGTATTATATATCCAAACATACCATAAACAACAAAAACAAAATGACAACTATTTAAGAATTTTTATCATGCGAAACTTTATTGTGTACATTAATAGAACTATGCAATAATATAAATAGCAATTACTTTGATTTTTTTTCCCCCCTCTTTTTGAAGTATGTAACTCTTTGAAATATAAATAGAAAAAGCATGATTGCTTTTACTACTAAATATAAAAGAAAAAAAAAAGGTGATAAAATTATAAAAAGAAAGAAAGACAGACATTGGCCAACAGTTTGTGAATTATATTATACTAGTAATGGAAAAAGAATTCAAAGAAGTTGAACAAGACAAAGTAACTAACGACCGACCATGGGCTTCTAGTATATTGATTGAAAATTTGAAATAGTTTTGTGACGATATTGCTTATCTTATTTCTAGCCTTATTGAGAATAGAATAATAGCGGAGTGGAAAGGAAGCCACATAGGGGGAGGAAAAAAGTAAGTATAATAGAAGGAATATGTATTATGAATAAATAAAGTCAAGACAAGACTCATCCAAAAAGAAAAGAGAGAGGGTGACAAAGAAAAGAGCAGTTTATAGGGAAACTTGGTCAATCATTCTGGTTCCAAATGTCATCATTTAACTTCAGTTCATTGAGTATTCCATGGGTCCAAAATTTCCTGCCAGACACTTCAGTGTGAAATCAAATGTTGGAATTAAGAAGTTGAAACTCTATGTTTTCAGAGATAATATTCAGACTTCAAATCTCTCTTTCAGCTCCATTGTAACTATCAAATTATTAACGACCAAAAATAGTTCTAGTTTACAATTAGGAGTGCATGCATTTTACAGAATGTTTATTTACTAAAAGCACTTTTAAAAATAAGTTTTAAATATCTTTTTTAATGTGAACTGTGAAGCCTGTCAAGACGAACTAAAATGTCCAAAAAAACTGGGTGTCTTTTTTTTCCTTGCCAAATGTACACTAGGTTTATAGTACCTGATAACAGGCTCCACATTCTTTGCCTGAATTGTAAAGAGAAGGGCCTATTCCAGTAACCATGGAAGAGAATGGCGGTTGTGACACTGCATTACCATACCCACAAGACCCACCTGCATGCATAAATATATTTTATTAGTACACAATACAGAGAGGACAATTCACTCTCTCTCTCTCCCTCTCTCTACATTACCATCGCTTCCTGCACCATCGCGGCTACCATACCAGGTAGCTCCGGCAGATGACCAAGAGGTTCCAGTCGTTGACAACCTGTGGTATTTTGGATTGAAGCAAAAACACAGCTCAAAGAAGAAAAAGAAAAGTAGTATATTGGAAAGGGATAAACCATGAAGTACTGTGGCCATTGCTACACTCTCACTCTCACTAGCTAGTAGTATTTACTATGTGTTTTACAAATCCCTAATGCACTACTATTGGTTAATTTGGATATTGATTTTTGATAAGAGTCTGCCAGTATTTATAGAGGAAAAATGCTTGCACTTTTGCACCCAACCCACGTTCAACATTCATTTTTTCCCCCTATTTTAATCATAGTTTTATAAGACCTCAACTCACGTTAGTGTTAGAATGAGGGGCGGACTAGAGTGGGGGTTAGGGAGGCATGGCCCTTGACTTTTCCAAAATCCCTACTCCCTCTTATATTTTTGGTAAAAATAAAATAATTTTAGATATATATAAATTTAAATCTCCTAGATTTTTATTTAAAACATGTAACACATTTATTTAGATGACTAATACATCGCTATTAATTGTTTCCTCTAATTACTTTTATATCATAAATAATTCATTAATTCAAAGTGTATTTAATATATTTTATAAAAATAGAAAATTTTATATATCATTAATGGACTATTTTTCTCTAATAACTCTTATACCATAATAGCATATCCTAGAAATATATAGGCAAATCTTTTTAATAAAAAATTCTTTTAATTTTAGAAAATCACAGATATTGACATTATTTTTTCCCTTTTTAGAAGAAACAAGAAATTTTTTTTTAAATTTTATTTTATGAAAGAAAGAAGAAATGTTAATTTCATGGTTAGGAGTAAAAAATCTTAGTTTATATATGTGTGTATATATATATATATATATATATATAGTTTGGCCCAATTTAAAAAAAAAAAAAAATTCTAGCTCTGTCACTAGTTAAAATATCAAAAAAAAAAAAAAAAAAAAAAAACGAGAAAGTAAAAGGATTAATGTAATTTAACTTGACGGCCTATGTACACATAAAACAAGATCAAACTTCGACATCTTTGTTATATTAAATTATGTGTTAGATTAATAAATTATACTTACTATATAGTAATTCTAAAAGCATGCTAACTCAATCAAACGTCGATGTCTTTGTTATATTAAATGAGTAATACTACATCCACAAACTATTTTACAACATTTTTACAAAATGTTAATGTGGTCAACCTCTTATTGGTTTTCATTTAGACCCACTACTAATATCATTTTTTTTCATTTGCCAATAATCACTCACAAAATCAGCAGTTTGTAAAAATTTTTGTAAAATAGTTTATATCTCTAGCATTATTCATATTAAATTATGTGTTAATTAGATTAATAAATTATGCTTAGTATATAGTAATTCTAAAAGCACGATTTAACTCATAATATTACATTAGTGATATATAAAATTTAATCCGGTAACTCTAAAGGTATAGTCTCAAAGAATATGGATTTCTTAACTATAATTTGGCTTACCTCTAGTACTTTTTTAACTTGGGATTTGGCTTACTTCCAATACTTTTTTAACTGAACATGTTCTTTTGTTTTAAATATACAATGATAAGTGGTAGTGGATTTTAATCCATACATTTTATTTAGTTAGTGAACGATGTAGTAGTCTCTCATTAAAATAAAAGGAGATTCCTTTTTAAAAACTACTAGAGATAAACCAAACCCGATTTCTTTATATATATATATATATATATATTTACGTAAAAAGACATCTATATACAACAAGAGATTAAATTCTGTAAGGATAGAGTGTAAGACCCATGTTTTACTCATCCAATCTCAACATGTCACATCATTTTATCACATATTTAAGAATAAATACAACTACACCTAATTAATTCAAATACTCATATATAAATCCAACCAAATTAGGAGTTTATTAAAATGTTATTAGGTGTGGTAGGATGTATTAAATTTTAAGTAAAATGCTAATATAACAATATTTTATTTGATAGTGTAAAACTTATATTTTACACTCAATCCTTATTAAATTAGGACTCATGTAACAAAAGAGACATGAGAAAAGAAAAGCTAAGACAAGTTAAGAAGAAATCAAGTACAAGTATTATATGCAGATGTGTCTAGCTTTTATGGTGAAAGTTAGAAATAAAAGAAAGTTGTTATATTTTTTTGAGAAAGAAGATGGTTGTTATATTAGGTGGCATGAATAAATAGTAACAAAAGTGCATAATGGTAAAACCACAGTAACTAGTGTAGGGTCTGCTTTTGTTGCCCAAGCCCAAAGGATATGGGTCAAAGGCCCAACGAACCCAAAACAATGAATTTGTAGAGAGTGGATCGAAGGTCTAGGCGCTGGCCGACGTTCACGAGGCGTGAACTCCCTTCTCCTTTATTGAAGAAATACTTAGAGCGATTTACAACTGGGGGATGCTCCTCGGACCATGGCCGAGGAGGCTTTTCTTCCCCTTTTCTGTTTTACCTCTCCCCCTTTCGTCCCATTTTCTCAGGAGGGATTCCCTTACATTATATACCCTTTACCCAACCAATCCTAGCCCTACACTTGTTGAGCGATCAGGACATTACTCAGGTGCTTGTCCCATCAGCCGCTTTCTCACTCTCTTTGGGAGTCGTGGCAACCAAGGTAGCACTGGTGTGGAGTCTTTTCCTCATTAATGCGGCCAGGGCGGTAGTCAGGGGCATTTAATGTGGAGGTGACTGTTTGTCATGAGCTCGTCCCTCCATCAGATTGGTATTGCAGGCGCATGGTATTCTTCCTCGACCCTTTGAATAGTCATGAAGGCTTCCTTGGAAGTGTCTGCTGGTTGCCTTAGGTTCTCGGATGTCCGATGATGGGGTCGTCCTCGGCCTTGCCAGCTGTGTGCCTGGGCTTCTTCTTTTCCTCCTCGGATTTTGGGCACCTCCTCGACTCGGGCCTTCGGCCCATGAACGAAGTGGGCTGGGCCGTAGGATTTTTTGGCCCCACAATAGCCCCTCAAAATCTTGCTATCCGCACCCTCGGGCGGAGAGGGGGATTTTGATGTCCTCGGGCCTGCGACGCGTCCCACCGAGTTTGGTCCTCTGTTGGTGCTGGAGTCTTTTCAACTGCCCCAGAAGCGTTACTGGCGCCTTGAAGTGCGCGATGCACCTTTGATTAAATCAAAATGGCTCTGTGCTCCTCACGTTCAACGGGAGGATGATAATCCAACGGTGGGGATTCGCCTAACATTTATGGGCGGGAAAACCCGCGCGGCTCTTTACTTTGAGGTATAAATACCCACTCGAAGGGCCGGTCCCTCTGTTTACTGGCGTCTAAGAGTCTACATCTCCAGCATTAAAAGCTTGTCCGAGGAGCTTCTACTCATTTCTGTAAGTCACTCTATCTCTCTTCGAACTTTCTTGCTCTCTATTCTTCCTTCTCTTTCTTTTGCCCTTCCTTAGCTTACATAGGCATCATTTGGGATAGGTAGATTTAAGAAATACGTTTACACCGAGAAGGCGATGGAGAAATTCATCGCCGATTATAAGATACCCAGCAACGTGGGTTTGAGGTATTGCGAGGAGGGCGAGTGGCGCTTTCGGAGGCAGGAGGTTGAGGTGGTGATTCCCATCGTTGCCTTCGTTGAAGGTGGCATGAGAATACCCATGGGGCCGGTGATGAGGGGCTACCTGTCGTACTTCCGGCTAGCCCCCACTCAGTGTGCCACCAACGTCTTCAGGATTCTGGGCTGTGTGGACGCCCTGAACGAGAAGATGGGGTTGAGGTTGACCCACCACGACGTAAACTGGTGTTATAACCTCTAGTGCCTGAAGGGCAAGTCGTACTACCTGAAGACCAGGGATGACAGGGTCTGGCTCATTCAGTGCCTCCCTGAGTCCAGCAAGGGGCTAAACAAGGACTTCCTCATTGTGTCTGGAGAGTGGCACGATGGCCTTCACTGCCCAACGACAGAGGGGACCCCAGGTGGGGCAGTGGGAGAATGGACCTTAATCAGTTCTACTCTTTAATTCGTCTGCTTCCTTTGCACCGCTTGGTTATTAATGTGAATGCATCTTCTTTTGCAGATCCGCACGCCTTCACGCGCCACTTCAGTCTGATCAACCGAGAAGACTTGCAGAAGGCGCTGAGGGCGGAGGTTTTCGTGAACGAAGCCGATAATCAAGTTAGGGCCGCTCACTAGATCCTGGGGTACGACCCGGCTCAACAATCATTTGCAACGCCGAAGTACGTGATTAGAGCAAAGGATCCTCGGCTTCGAAAGATAACCGTGATCGAGGACGGGTTCCAGTTCCCCGAGGTGCCCTCCACATCAGAAGGCGCAACACTTGCGGGTCCCTCCTCCTCCCTTAGACTCTCGGAGCACGCCGAAGTAGGGCTAGAGAGGGAAGTGGAAGTTGCCGATTTTGGCCCTGCCGAGGACGAGTTTGGGGTTTTTGAACAAGTTCACCAGTCCGAGGACCCTCCAGGAGACTTGGGTGACCCCCGTCTGACTGAAGCAGACTTCCCAGCGTCTAAGTCCTCTCCCCGGCACGAAATGGGTTACAAGAAGAGGCCCCAATCTAGCTTGCTGGACCTGATTGAAGGCCAACCGGGGAAGTCTGAGCCAAAGCTTCCTCCTCCTCCTCCCAAGGTTCACCCTGCGCAGGGCGGGTCGACTCCCACACAGTCAAGGCTTCCTCCTTCTCCGCCTCAGACGAGTCTGCCCTCTAGGCACGAGCCCTCTGATCCGAAGCAGAAAAAGATAAGGGCAAAAGGCCGGCTGAGGAAAAGTCCACGTCCCCCTGGGAGGAGGATGATACTCGGCGGCCGTCCAAACAGTTGAAGATAGGCTCCCGAGGTCAGGATAAGCAGGTTGAGGCCCAGCCCGAGGCTGAGGCCTGGCTTCCTGCCCCAATGCTCCATGGGGAGCCTCTGAGGGAAGACTCCTCCCTCAGGGATTTCAAAGAGGGCGAAGGAGCTCACGTGGCCGACGCGCTCGAGAGGTGCCTGCTACTACCAGCTGACATGGCGGAGCTGGGAACTATGAGGAGTAGGGAGGTCTTCCTCTGCCTCAAGCGGTATTTGGGAATGGTAAGTCCCTCAGTACTTATGATTCTCTCTAGTTTCAGCTGTTTCTTTCCCTTTTCTGAGCTCGGCTAACCGTGTACTCACTTTGTTGGGCAGGCCATTCAGGCCACTTATAGGTTGGAGGACGTGGCCCGTGATCAGGGGAAAGCCATAGGCGTGGAGCGTGAGAAACACCTGGAGGCCGCACGGATCCTTAAGAACTCCAAGGCTGATCTTGCCAAGGCCCAGGAGGAGCTGAGGGCGATGACCAGTGCTCGGGATAACGCCCTGTCAGGCCTCGCCGGCTTCCAGAAGCAGGCCGAAGACCAGTCAAAGCGCCTGGGTGAGCGGAGCAGCAGCTGAAGACTGCAAAGGAGCTCCTTGCTGATCTGCCCAAGAAGGTGGCTGCTGCCAAGGAGGCCAAGAGGGTGGCCGAGTGGGCTAGGGACGAGGCCGTGAGGGCCAAGTTTGAGGCTGACCATGGCAAGGAAGACGCCCTGGCCTCTAAGCAGGAAGCCGAGGAGGAGGCTTATGCTGCGGGGATGGCCGAGACAGAAGCAGCCTTTAGGGCTCAAGTCCCCGGGCTGTGCAGGCGCTACTTTGCTGAGGTTTGGAGGGAGGCCCTCAGGCAGGCTGGGGTTGAGGCCTCGTCCGACTTGTGGAAGGAGGAAAGCATGTACTACCCTCCTGCCATCCGTGAGGCAACTCCAGGTGGCGCTGAGGCCGGGGAGGCTGCGGCGGAAGCCGGTGCTGCCACGGGTGAGGACACCTCAATCGCTGAACCTACGGGCGAGCTTGTCCAAGGAAGTGACCCCCCCGAGGTAGCTGAGTCAAGTGAGGGCCCCGTTGAGGAGGCGCCTCAGGAGGTTACGAAGTCAACCTCTGAAGCTGAGGTTCCTGCTGCTGAGGAGGCAGCCGTTCCTGCCGCGCCTACGCAGGCTGTCCCTTCCGGCCAAAGCTCAGAAGGCCCTGAAGCTGCTATGGTCCAGCCCCCTGCAGAGGGAGGAAAATAAGTGGGCAGGGGAGGCCCCTCGACGCCGTCGTCTCGCTGGTCTTTTGCATATTATTTATTTATTTATTTATTTTGAATTGTAATGCGACGTTCATCATGTAACTCTTATGGATTTAATGCAATGTGATTTCTATTTCTTCTTCCAGTTGTTCTTGCTGTTTCTACACCTGCGTGTTATTCGTTTTCTCTTTTCCTTGTTGTCTCCTCTTTTTCTGTACTTGCATGATTTTATCACCAATTATACTTCGGCCAGTCATGGCAGCGATTATAATAACGTGAAGGTACGTACGCATAGGCTGGTATTTCGCATCTTCGGGACTAGGCAGGACTCTTGCTTTCCCAGCGTTCCAACACTTAGAGTCTTCTGGAGTAGTTAGCTTCCCCGTAGGCGTGAGTCCTGGGACCATGCAGTGCCCAGGTTCTGTCTAACACTTAGGATCATCTGAAGTAGTTAGTTTCCCCATAAGCCTGAGTCTGAGGACCATGCAGTGCCTTGGTTCTGTCTAACACTAAGAGTCCTCCGAAGTGGTTAGTTTCCCCACAGGCCTGAGTCCGTGGACCATGCAATGCCTTGGTTCTGTCTAACACTTAGGATCCTCTGAAGTGGTTAGTTTCCCCATAGGCCTGAGTCTGAGGACCATGCAGTGCTTTGGTTCTGTCTAACACTTAGAATCCTCTGAAGTGGTTAGTTTCCCCATCAGCCTGAGTCCGAGGGCCATGCAGAGCCTTGGTTCTGTCTAACTCTTGGTCTTCTGAATGGTTAGTTTCCCCATAGGCCTGAGTCCGAGGACCATGCAGAGTCTTGGTTCTGTCTAACACTTATCCTTCTGAAGTAGTTAGTTTCCCCATAGGCCTAAGTCCGAGGACCATGCAGAGCCTTGGTTCTGTCTAACACTTGGTCTTCTGAGTGGTTAGTTTCCCCATAGGCCTGAGTCCGAGGACCATGCAGAGCCTTGGTTCTGTCTAACACTTGTCCTTCTGAAGTAGTTAGTTTCCCCACAGGCCTGAGTCCGAGGACCATGCAGAGCCTTGGTTCTGTCTAACACTTGTTCTTCTGAGTGGTTAGTTTCCCCATAGGCCTGAGTCCGAGGACCATGCAGAGTCTTGGTTCTGTCTAACACTTGTTCTTCTGAGTGGTTAGTTTCCCCATAGGCCTGAGTCCGAGGACCATGCAGAGTCTTAGTTCTGTCTAACACTTATGCTTTTGAAGTAGTTAGTTTCCCCATAGGCCTGAGTCCGAGGACCATGCAGAGTCTTGGTTCTGTCTAACACTTGTTCTTCTGAGTGGTTAGTTTCCCCACAGGCCTGAGTCCGAGGACCATGCAGAGCCTTGGTTCTGTCTAACACTTGTTCTTCTGAGTGGTTAGTTTCCCCATAGGCCTGAGTCCGAGGACCATGCAGAGCCTTGGTTCTGTCTACCACTTGGTCTTCGAAGTGGTTAGTTTCCCCATAGGCCTGAGTCCGAGGACCATGCAGAGCCTTGGTTCTGTCTAACACTTGTCCTTCTGAAGTAGTTAGTTTCCCCACAGGCCTGAGTCCGAGAACCATGCAGAGCCTTGGTTCTGTCTAACACTTGGTCTTCGAAGTGGTTAGTTTCCCCATAGGCCTGAGTCCGAGGACCATGCAGAACCTTGGTTCTGTCTAACACTTGTCCTTCTGAAGTAGTTAGTTTCCCCATAGGCTTGAGTCCGAGGACCATGCAGAGCCTTGGTTCTGTCTAACACTTTCATTTCTCTGTAAGTAGGGGTTTGTCCTCGGATCGTTTTACTAGAGACGATTCCTCTATCTTTTTTATTTGCGAAGCGTCCCTTGGCCCTTCGTGTTCCGCGCTTGACGCTTCGGTGCGCGAGACGCGCCTTCATTAATGGCCTCGTGAATTAACACAAGTCCAACGGTTTACGGCCCCCTTGGAATTTGGTAGCTTCATTATTAGCCCTGCTGGCAACTCTCTTTTCGAATTCTGCGTGGATTAATTCTCACCAACCCTTATCCTCTATATAAGGCTTTCCAGGGGGATGGTTTCTCCATACTCCATGAACCTCCCAACACAAACAGAAAGAACACACCCTTTCAGCTCCCCGCGCCCCTTTAATAACCCCGCCGAAATTGTGACCGGAGTTAGTAGATATAGGGCAGCTTTAGGCGGGTGTGAGGACATCCGTGCCAAGAGCCGTTGTGGCCGCACCCCCTACTGGGCTTCCGGTGCGGCAGAGTCTAGGCGTAACCCCGATGGCGCCATGCACGGTGGCCCGGAGGGATGTCGTTGAAGTACCTAACGTCTCTCCTCGGAGCGCACCCCCGACGGAGGAGACATACGAACTCACATCATGGACGGCGCTCGAGTGTTGCCGTCACCAACGGCCAACGCTCGTGGGGGTTGGAGAGAATCAAGGAAACATTACAGGGGAGGGCGTCCCGAAGCCTCTGTATCTGCTCCTCGCTTTGTTCAAGCTCCGTCGCTCCGAGAAAGGAGTTGTTGGTGGCCTTGAAACAAGCTAGCCCCAGCCCCCTTCTGCCCGCTTACTGTCAAGCTCTCCTATTCTCTTGATGCCAGTAAGGGTACGGGTTGACACTTCCCTCTAGCTAGTTTTAGGACGGGTCCGCCTGGGCCCCTGATTGTAGGACTAGCTGGTAGGGACAGTTTTAAAACACGCCTGCCTGAGCCTCTGATTGTAATTTGTAACTTTTCCTTTTATGAAATAATATCAAGCTTTCTTTCTTTGCTGTTGAATCTTCTGTCTTTAGCTTTTATCTTTCTGCAGTGTTTGTTTGGTAGTTCTTTTTTTTTTTTTTTTTCTTCTTTTTGCGTCACCACCGATCTTCCATAGAACGGTCATTTAGAACAGTCGCCTGTTGTGCCGGCCGGCGCACTAATCCTCCCCACAGACGGCGCCAATTGTAGGGTCTGCTTTTGTTGCCCAAGCCCAAAGGATATGGGTCAAAGGCCCAACGAACCCAAAACAATGAATTTGTAGAGAATGGATCGAAGGTCTAGGCGCTGGCCGGCATTCACGAGGCGTGAACTCCCTTCTCCTTTATTGAAGAAATACTTAGAGCGATTTACAACTGGGGGATGCTCCTCGGACCATGGCCGAGGAGGCTTTTCTTCCCCTTTTCTGTTTTACCTCTCCCCCTTTCGTCCCCCTTTCTCAGGAGGGATTCCCTTACATTATATACCATTTACCCAACCAATCCTAGCCCTACACTTGTTGAGCGATCAGGACATTACTCAGGTGCTTGTCCCATCAGCCGCCTTCTCACTCTCTTTGGGAGTCGTGGCAACCAAGGTAGCACTGGTGTGGAGTCCTTTCCTCATTAATGCGGCCAGGGCGGTAGTCAGGGGCATTTAATGTGGAGGTGACTGTTTGTCATGAGCTCGTCCCTCCATCAGATTGGTATTGCAGGCACATGGTATTTTTCCTCGGCCCTTTGAATAGTCATGAAGGCTTCCTTGAAAGTGTCTGCTGGTTGCCTTAGGTTCTCGGATGTCCGATGATGGGGTCATCCTCAGCCTTGCCAGCTGTGTGCCTGGGCTTCTTCTTTTCCTCCTCGGATTTTGGGCACCTCCTCGGCTCGTGCCTTCGGCCCAGGAACGAAGTGGGCTGGGCCGTAGGATTTCTTGGCCCCACAACTAGTATTACAAAATTAACCTAGCTAACCCATACTCATAGTGTTCTAAAATTGCATTATATATCTACGTATTAATAATAATATCCTATAATATATTCTTACCGTTGGTATTCTTGCGTCTGAGATAAATAAATTACATAAGATTGTAACAATGCTATAAACGATTAGATGCTTAATCTCCATTATATTTAAATAATAAAAAAAAAAAACAATTTTTTTTAGTAAACAGTAAATTAAAAAAAAAGTTACATACGTTGTATTAAGCATCAATGTAAAATTTTCCTTTAAAAAAAAAAAAAAAAGGTATCAATGTAAATGATCTTAAGTTGTTAATATATTTATTCCTGTTAAATAAAAAAAATGGCAAATTATAACTTACTCACCTGTAATTTGGCTAAAATTTAAATTGCCTACCAGTAGTTTAAAATTTGACACTTTACTTACCTGAGATTTGACTAAAATTTAAGTTATCTACATGTGGTTTGAAATTCTATGATGCAAGTATTCCAATGAATAATTTTATTTTATTTTATTTGATCTTGTATTTTATATTTTTTGTGTTTTTGGAGGAGATATATAAAAGTACAGCAAAATTACATATTTAGTTCTATTTTTAACAGAGGTGGGTTATAAAAATCTAACTGAGCTAACCTTAAGTAAAGTGTTAAATTTTAACCACATGTAAACAACTTAAATTTCGATCAAACTCTAAGTAGGTAAATTGTAATTTACCCAAACAAAAATAATAATAGTAAAATCTGAGGAAAATGAAATTCAGAATATATCTATCACCCCCCACTTTTTGACATTGTATCTTTAATTTAACGACCGAGAGCGGAATTTGCTCCAAACGTGAAACGCCATTGGTTATTGTATTAGGAACTTTGACGTATTTGAGTCACATGACTCATAATTATGGCTTGAAATGTGGAGTTATACTTACGTCCAAACTTTCAAACAATAATTTCTCTCAAATCTTCAAAATGCAAACTTGTCCAAGATGCCAGACTTCCGAGACGGCATTTTTTGGCTGCTTTCTCTCTCTCTTTTTGGTGTGTGTATGTGATGAGCTTGGACATTGTTGCTTAATAAACCTTTAAAATAATAGATTAAAAAAAAAAAAAAAAAAAAACACTCCCTCAAAAAGCCGAACCCCAGGCCCAAAAGACACCTAAGCTGACCCCACCGATGCAATATAGAGCCAAATTTTCTTGACTATTTTGCATGGCTTGGATAAATCATGTTTCGCTCAATTCAATCATACGGGACAAAAGTTTGGTTCCAAACTAATTTGGAACTATTTTTTTTAACCCGTTATATGATGATTTAAAAAACTATTCATGTATATTATTTAAATAAATTATGTGACTTATTAAAATAGTTATATAATTAAAACTACACATAAAAAATCTCTTCAATCATCAAATAATATGTTGACGTAAGATGACTCTAAACTAGTTTAAAACGAAACTTTTTAATTTTTTTAAATTTTTTATTCTCTTATCAGATATTGTGTCCCAAGTTCTTCACCCCAAAAAAGTACTTTGTCGGTAGACTAAGGGTCCAGAGGCTTATCCTTGATTAGAAGTTAGAACATTCGATTTTTTGACTATATTAAAACAATTTCCATGGATGCTGCCGTTGATGGCGGTTATTGGTCGTTAAATCGCTTGAGATTTTCGCAAATTACTCGCACATGGAATGGGGATAATAGAATTTGAATATCAAGGTCCCCTCAATCACGAAATTAATTTATTGCCCGTGAGGTTGATGGGATTGATATTATATTTGCTAATTTTGAAGATCATGTTTCTACGGTTGTGGTTTCAGTTGGGTAGGCATAATTCAACTGTAATATGCATATTGATACTATGGTTTTTGGAATTATTCACAGAAACCCTAGTGTCAGAAGCATTTGAAGGATCTCATTGAGAATGAAATCTTACCCACCATATCTATCATTTTCTTAAGCTTACCTTTATTTCTTGCGCCCTCCAAACAAATTAATTATATAATAATAGTTTGTAATCCATGCAATTTACACGAAAGTTAACGTAATAAGATTTTTTCTCGATATTATTATTATTATTATTGTTTAGTTATTAATAGTCATTTATTATAATTATGTTTGTATATGAAACTATATATTATATAATTAAAAAAAAAAATATGATGCATCAAAATTTCAATGGAAAGTTTAAATATAGAATGAAATTCCAAAAGTCAAACATCTTTAGTCCTGTGTATATATATATATATATATATATATATTCAATAATTTTAAGTTATCTAAAATTATCGTAGGTTTCAGTTAGTTTAACTAGTAAAGTTTCTGATGGTTGAATAAGAGATCTGAAATTCAATCCCCAACTACACAAAAAACTGGAGAAAATAGGTAATTAATTACTAGTGTCTTGCTTGGTTTGATAATAAAAGAGGTATTATAAAAAACGGATACTATAGATTAAAACACTCTGAAAAAAAAGTTATCTAAAATTATCAAGAAGAATTTTCCTAGCGACTTTAAAGTGTTAACTAGAAAATTTAAACTTAGAATCTCATGAACCATGCATATGAGCTATAGGAATCACTAGACTAACCTCTTAAAAAATTTTCTTAAAAAAATAAAGAAAGAAAAAAATAATCAATATTTTACATAATCAAAATGAAAATTTTGTATAGCATATTCTGATGCTCTTTCTCTCTCTCTCTCTCTCTCATATTTATGGATTCTTTGTATGGACATCAAAGAAGAGAGCCAATACAAAATTAGAAAAACTTAGGACAAGTTACATGCATAGGACTTGAGGCATTAATGAAGCTAGGGATGACAAAATTTTTCCACCACAATCCAACCATCAATGCCTTGCCCGGTATGGATTTTGCCTACCTCAAAGAGGGAATAAGGAGAGGACAAAATTTGCCTGCCTCATCCTGTCTCATCCCTCCCCATCTCAGATGTGTGTGTACACACACTATTAATCTCCAAAACACTCATTTCTTGCTCGTACTATTCTTAGAGTTGCCCATCCCCCTTCTATCTCATCTTTCTTACTCTCATAAGTGTTGAGGTCATTTCATGGGGATGGCAAAATGCCTTCGCCGTGCCCCACCTAAACCTACCCTACCTTGTGCAAGTTTTCCTTACCCCAAGATGAAGGCAAGACGCCCGTGATCGAATCAATGTCTTACTATACTTAATGCCCAACGTAATGTGGATATGGATGCAATGATTGTGGTTTTGGGGGATTTAGGCAGGTTTAGGTGGTGTGATGGGCATGAAGTTTATTATTTGGGGGATTTGAGTAGGTCAGATTATAAGTTTTGGAAATGGTATGGTGTTCATGCTAGTGACTTGGTTTGGTGGGGGTTTAGCTGTAGATCTCAACCAGTTGGTGTTTGGATGAAGTGGAGCTACCAAATTGAGTGTTTTTTTTTTTTTTTTTTTCGAGAATAAGGAGTGGTGTTTTAAGTATCAACAATATTACATATACAACAAATTTCTTAATATTTTTTACAATGTGCTAAGGTCATAAATTGTAATTAATTAGTACAACATCACTTTTATATAGGATCACCACTTTCATCACTTTTGTTGTACATCATTAACAAATTACCACCTTAACAATTTAAAATTTTTTTGTAAAATTTGCTGTGTCTTTATTAGACTTATTATTTGAATATAGACTTATGATTTGGCAAATCAAGGATTATGAATTTGGGGGTTTGATAATGATGATGACAGATGGAGTTCATTGTTTTGTTTAGGGCATTTTCCTAGCTACCAATAAAATCTAAGACGAAAGAGGATGTAAAAAAAGAAAAAAGAAAAGAAAAGACGTTAATGAAACTGGGAAAAAAATAGAAATGTGGCTATTTTATGCTAGCAAACTTTATGGTATGGTGTGGCTATATCATACGGCCTCTTCTAGGACCAGATCATTTTCTATAATTTTTATTACAATTTGTTGGAATGGTTAATTGTGAGTGGTGAACATTTGTTTGCACGTAAACCTTTTTTCTTTTACTCACAATTAATCATATTGGAGTTGTGGCACAAAAATTGTGTCCACACTTTCTCTTTCATACCATGTAGCTAGGTTGATGATGTGTTCATTTTATGTTGCCTAAATATCTTTTTATTGTGCTTGAGTGAAGCATTTCATTAGCCATATCAATATTTTGAATATTTTCGGTCAGTCAATGATAGTAAGGATAAGTCATAAGATTCAAACATGCTCAAAAATATCAATAACTAAAACGATACTATTCATTTTAGAATAAAAATGAAATAAAGTACTAAAAGTAAAAATAAAGGATAATGGAGTGATTTTTGCCATTGGAGAATCCAACGTGCCCATTGCACATTTGACATCCTTTGTTTTTTATAAGCTCAAGAGCTCCATTTAATTAGTCTTAGTGCATTTTGCCAGTGGAGAACCCATCTTCACAACGTGACATTTTCCTTTTTTTTTTTCTCCCTAGAGGTCCCTTATTTTACCTAGCAAAAAAGACTCAAGAGTCAAGAACTCCGATTAATTAGTTTAAGTTTCGACATTGAATTTAATTTCTTCTCTCTTTTAAAATACTGCATCTAGTATTTGCTTTTTCTTGTAAAAATATTTGCTTATTTTTTACTTTTTGCTTCATTTGTAGAAATATTTCTATTATTATTGACATTACATATTTAAGAATGATGATAAGTTAGTGATTAGGTCTTGTATGTCTTTCCCCATTTATTAAGTATAAGTTTTGAAGTATTTATGAATAAGCAAAGTGGCTGGCTGCAAAGGGATTAGAATTAATTAGGATGATCACCAAAAGCATTAATTGACAGAAGCTAGTGACATATCTTGTTTTGGGAATTAGATAGCATAGCCAATATGGTACTTCTTGCTAGCCTAGTGGAAAATCCATCGTGTTTTTTTGTTATAATTTATATATGTAAAGGGGTGGCAATTGGCAAATGATAATTTTTACCCAAACTCATTAACCCACTTATGACCCACTTAATTTGGGTAAGTTTTAAGTAGGGACGGACCCAGGTGGGGGCTCGGGCCCCCCTTGAGTCCAAAAATTTTGTTTTTTTTAGTTATTTTGTATTTCATTTTTGTAGTTAGGCTCCCATTCTCTCTAGTCAGTCTAGCTAGCATAACCCAAATAGTAACTATTCATCCCAAAAACTTAACAAAAATAATAAAAATATTCACAATGATGATTGTATTTTAGCCACAAAAAAAAAAAAACTATTTTACCACTAAAAAACAAAAAAGTCATGTGTTATTGGAGAACCTAAAGCTAAATTTTTTGCAATTACAGTAAACTGGTATAAATACCTAGTGACTGTAGCAAATTATTAAAAATTAAATACAATATTTGATTAAGATTATAGTTCTTCTTTCAATTAAAAAACTCAAATTCTCTCTCTTCCTTATTATTTTAATGAGTTGTTTATATTATTTTAAATGAAGTGATAAAAAATAGAACATTTGATATTGGTTGTATTGTAAATAAAAGCGAGGTGATAAAATAAATAAAGTAGATTTTCGAGATACTAAAAGCTACAATTTTTAGTACTACCACTATGAATGCTCTAACTTCAACAACAACAAAATTCCTAGTTAGCCTAGTATTAAAATTTTTTTTTTTTTTTTTTGTGTCTTTGTTGGTAGATAATTGCATTTTAATGTATTTAGAAACAACGATTTTATGTATTTATAATTTTTTAGTACTATATGGATATCTATTTGGAGTTTTTTTTTCTTTCTTTCTTTATACTCCGACTCTCGCTAGCTTAAAATCTTAAGTTCGTCCCTGGTTTTAATCCAACCCAATTAAAATTAGGATAAAATGGATAAAAACCTATTGAATAATTTAATTAAATGAGTTTTAATGGTAAATTCATTGAGATGGATACCCATCTAAAAATTTTAATAACATTAAAAAAAAATAAAAAAATAAAAAATAAACCCTTAGCCTAACTTGCTTCTCTACACAGCCACCAGACCCAATCTCCCTCACCTTTCTTTTTATTGACTACCAAACATATTTCTCTATCCCTCTCTATCTTTTGCTTATTGTTATAACTATACATTGTAAACTTTCAATCTATAATTTGGAGATTATTTTTTGAGAAGTATATAAAATACATATATGCCCAATTGGGGGCAACGACTCACATAAATGTAAACATATGATAATTTTTTTTTTTTGATTTATTATATGATAAATATTTAAACCTTATTAAAGCCCACCATTAGACAAAAAGAAAACCTGTGAAAAATAAATTTCAACTAGGTTCTGAATAACTTCTTTTTTGTTTTTTAATTCCCGGATATGGGTTCGGTTTGGGTAAGACTTTGGGCTGTACCATACGTGGGGGTGATTGGGTACTTCCTGTCCCCATTGACATATATGTTGATTTGGGTCCATTAAGCATAAAGCTAAAGCCGACCTAACTCCATGGTTGCGTGCAGGCCTCACACTAGCCCAATTAAAGTTTCAGCCCTCAAAAGAAAATTATTTTGTGGTGGACTTTATGATAAGGCTTTGTCTTCAAGTTGTATTCCTACTTTCCTATGACTATGATGGTTCAATGGCATGGTGTAAAAATCAACTCCATCCCTTTTTACAAGTGAGAGAGGTACCATAGCTAGTAGCACCAAATGGGCAATGAGCATCTTTATGACTGTCAATTTTTGTTAAATTGTTTTGAAACACATGAATATCGAACGAGAAAGTTTAGACACACAAAAATTTTGACACCTACGACATATTGTTAATAGTTATTAAAAAAAATGTTAGTAATAGACCCAGAGCCAATGAAAGTTTAGAGCATTCATAGACACAGTGATAGTGTTAAAAAATTTAGTTTTTAGAACTCTAAAAAACTATTTTATCAACTAATTTCATTTATAATAATATTATCAATTCATTAAACTAATAAAAAAAAAACAACAAACGCAAAAACCACCATAAGTACAACCACCTCCACCACGAGCAACCACAACCCACCACAGATAATATTAAAAAAAAAAAAACCACCAGCGACCACCACCACTAGCAACAACAACCCACCACAACAATCAAACCCAAACTTACAGCCAAAGCCAAAATTAAACACCACCACCACCACCGTAGCCGAAATCTAAGAAACCCACACCCAAAATGGCAAAATCAATCACCACCACTAAACCCACAGCCAAACTCACAAAACTCAGCCACAACCAAAATCAATCACCACAACCACCATAGCCAAAATCCATAAAACCACAACCAAAATTAACCACAACCACTAAACCCACAAAGATGAAGACATAGAGAAAAGAGGGAAAAAAAAAAGAAAAAGAAAATAGAACTAGCGAATAAAGAACAAAGAAAAAAGAAAAAAGAGAAAGAGAGGAGAGGAAAGGGGAAGAAAGAAAAAAGAAAAGAGGAAAAGAAAGGAGAAGCACTAGAGAAAAAAGAAAAAAGAGGTGGAAAAGAAAAAGGAAAAAAAGAGAGGAGACGTACCAGTACCTAGAGAAATTATAAGGTTCTCATAATGAATAAGTAACATGGTCTACCATTCTAGTAAAAGACTCTCATTTGTTTAAAATTGTAGAGTTTTAAACAGAAACTAATTACTGACCTAGTAATTTAAAATAGGTGGGAATTTTTACAGAAATAATGGATAAGTGATATAGTCCACCATTAGGACTTTATAATTTCTCTAGTACCTGAAAAATAAAGAAAAAAGAAAAGGAATGAAAAGTAAGAGAGAGAAAAAAGAAAGTGCTAAGTTTTAGGAAAAAAGTTTCTCTGATATTTATTTTTTTTTTTAATTTTGTTGAATTACAATTTTAATCATATTTTTTATTTTTTAAGAATAAAGATGATCTTGTTAAAGCCTTAACTAACCAATCCAACTTCATAAACTCTCTTAGCTCTTTAAGGATATGATTTTAAATACTGCCCACGTGGTCTGTCCATAAGCAAAAAAGATAACCAAAAAAAAAAAAAAAACACAAAAATATCTATACTACTATTTAAGGGGCTCTTGTATATAATAATATTAATAAAAAATTTATAAAAAAAAAAGGTGGGGGTTTCCCTGTTTGGAATCCTCAATTTAGATGCTCAAAATATCATCAAAGTCATCTGTTTAAAAAAGTTTAAATATGTAAAATTACTAATTAAAAAACTCCAAAATTTTAACTAAATTAAAAAAAAAAAAAAAAAAAAAAAACAGTTTGCATGTTTCTCCCTCTCGTAACTTTTTTTTTTCCTAACATGAAGGAATAAAACTGCTCCTACTCCTAAATTTTACCTAAATTTAGAAAAACTATTTGAAAATAACCACATTTCTCATTCACATGTTTTTTTTTTTCCTAATGTGAATAGATAAAACTACTTTTTTTTTTATTATTATTGTTTTATAGTCTCCCTTTTCATATTTACGGTCTTTTTTTAATTAATTTTTTTATAGGAATTGTGGGTAGTAAAGTAATAATGACAATATGTAACGCATGACTCATATGACTCATATATTTATGTTGTTTGAAAAGGAACCCAAACGCACTACCATTTTGATAAGACCAGACCCACTAGGCCACTACCATGTTTTACTTTTATAAAAGTGATAGTATTTCTATTACTATCTTCTTCTACTACTTTTTTTTTTTTTTTGCTGAAATTTCTATCACTATCTGTATCTGTATCTGTATCTTTATCTTTATCTACAACAACAATAATTCTAATAACACAACCTCTAGCACACTCTCTCTCTTATTCTAGATGGATGACTGTGAATGAATGAGGAAAAAATGGTAGATACATTTAAAAGTGAAAAATAGTTACAATTTATAACATAAGATAATTCTGAGAAATGATGCTGCAAAAGTTGCAGTCCTAAATTAACTCCTACAACATGTGAGAAAGATCAATTATTTATTTTTTTAAATTGTTATATAATTTTTCACAACCAGCATGGTATGAGTTAGAGTGGTTCTACTACCACAATTTTTTTTGTCACGACTCTGCCATGGTAAATTACAACTGGACTACATATCACTTTTACATAAACTTTGTTGATGCCCATTTTTAGCAAAAGGACCCAATAGCAGAAGAAACCCAACAATATGAAAGAGATGGAGAAAGGAAATGGCAAAGTAAAGATCATAGGGCCAGAATGACAGGAATAATGGTCTACAGACCTACAAAATAGTAAAAATGCCCCAAAGAAAGCAAATGGGCTCAAGGGAGCTCCAAAGAATGAAGTAATAAGCCCATAGGAATCATAAGAAATAGAAAGAAAGCAAAAATGGGTTGGAAGAGCCCAAAGAAATGAATTAGTAAATGAGATTGGTTCAAAAGCCAATAAACTCAAAGGTAAAGGATGTGGTAATTGGGCCGGGAAAGCCCAAAAGATTTAGCAAAAGCCCATGGGAATGTAAGAAGTAAGAAAGAATGAAATGGGCCAAAGATGCCCCTAAAGAATGAAACGGGTCGAGGATGCCCAAAGAATAAAATAGGCCGGGGAAGCCCAAAATGTTATATGGGCTAACCCAGCAGGAATACTTGGCAGTGTAAACTAAAGGAAGAAATAACATATGAAACTGGCATGGCAGGCACTTCAGCCCACAAGCCTAGAAGTGGTATAGTAAATAAGGGTAAACAACATTATAGCAAGAACAATGTAGTGGCATGGCAAGAGCACTAGCTAACCCATGGACTAGAAGTGAAAGGAGACATGGGCTGAATTAAAGAAGAGAAAGTTCACACCCAAGCAATGCTTAGCCCAAAGAAGAAATGAGATGCATAGAATAAGGACTCATCCACGCCACAAAAGTTAAACAAGCACCAAAACGTGTAGCAAAGTCAGACAAATCTGTAGGCAATGGCAAATGCATGAACGCCAGAAAAGCAATAGACTCATATGGAAGTGGAACACGAACAAGGCTCAGGCACCACTTACTTATACCCAACCAATACAAGGGAGGTAAGCCACGGGTCTGAGGTAAGAGAGGATGTGGTTTGGCAGTAGGGAAAAGGGGAAAACCTATTTTGGGATCCCGCTTAAGCGCTTTTAAGGGAAATGTCCTGCTGGAAAAATATACCACCCAAAAAAGGTAAACATGAGTTGAAATCACTAGGTGCATGCTATAGGGGTTGGTAAGAGAGAAACCCAGCCCTTATCCAAATGAGAGTGCAAGGGAAGTAAAAAAAAAAAACAAAAACTACTTTTTTTTGGGAATGAGGTATGGCACGGCCAATACGGTGTTGTGGCGGTGGCTGTACAGCCAGCAGACCGATGGGCAGTCTAGGAAGGGTACCCACAACAGGCCAAAAGTAGTTGAAATGGTAAAATGGTAAATCTTGTTGCAGCAGGCAGTATAAAAGGCCATAGCTATGCATAGTAAACAAGAACAATGAAGAGGAGAAAAAAAAAAAAAAAAACAAGAAAAACAAAGAAAATAAGGAAACCGAGAGTGAAAGAAAATAGGAGTAATAGGAGTGAAAAACATGCACCAATAGGGCTACCAACTTCTCTCCCTCTCAATAGCCCACTTTCTAGCAAGTTAAGAATCTAAGATTAAGCCATTTGGGTCCATTCTCCAAAGTGAGTAACTTCTATGGTAGGATTCCCCTCTGAGATTACCTACATTGGAGATTGGTTCCCTTCTTGGACTTGAATTTGCCAAGGAGTCAAGTTTGTTCCTTTAGCAAACTAATCCTCTTTTCTTTTATTATGGTTGATTAAGGACTAACGCTATTTTCTTGTTATTAATCTATTCTTGCCATAATCACATCATCATATTTCTCCTTTGTGGAACTGTTTAAGCATTATCGCTGTCAGCGAAAAATATTTTAGTTAAAATACTTTAGTTATCCTGCTGTATCATGTTTTGCCTGCTATAACGTTTTTTGTGATAGCATTTCCTGCTGTGGGCATGTGACACCCCCAAGTTTTCTATTAGGGCTCTAACTTGAAAACAAGCTGGCCTAAGATGAGTTTCAATTAGGCTAGTCCCGACTCTCCTACCCCAGAATCATAGGGTCGTAGTACGGCAGGAGCGATTCAGCCCAAGATGCAAAAAGGCCACTACAAACTCAATTTTTTCTCTACTACTCACAATCCATAATTTAATGAATAATACTAACTAAAACTAAGGTTAATTTCATATAGAGAATTGAATATCATAATTGAAACATAAATTTAATAAAAAGAAAAAAAATATTATTTTAAAAAAAATTAATTTATCTTGAATATATGATGATACATGGTTAATTACATTTATAATCTAATATATAATCTATGATATTAATTGATGTGTGGCTTTGTAGTAGATTAGTTTACAAATATAAAAGTTTCAAACTATTAAGGGGGACTAATCATCATTGATAATCTAACACATTTGTAAATTTTTTTTAAAGCCTGGTTAGAAATAAAACAGGAAAATGCTAAAGGTACTACAAAATGTTCACAATATAATATGATAATAACAGTGGATGATGAACTTCAATAATGTAATTGATAAATATTTAAAATACTTTTTTGTGATTGGTAACATATCAATTTATAAATCTATAGTAAAATTTGTGATATTCCTAATATCACTAATAATTAAAAGTGCACAACCATTTAAAAAAATTCAAATCTTTTATAAAATTTTGAGCTTTTTACAATGGGATGGGGGCTTTTCTGTTAAAGGGTAAATATTTTTTGTGGTGGGGGCCCTGGTTTTTGCACACATTAAACTCAATTAAGGTTAAACAAAAAAACAAAAACATTTCAATGCTTAAGGCTTTCCAGCTTCTTAGTAGTTCAGTTTTGTGTTATAATTTTGGCATCAATATGACTGGCTAATAAGCAATGTATCATTATCTAATAAACCACACTACAAAAGAAGTTTGAAACAGTTTCACTAACATATGAAAGCAACTATGAAGGAGGAGTGACCTCTATGGAGCCATTTCTCAAAAAGTTCTTCCCAGAGGTGTACACTAAGATGAATGAAGACACTAAGATCAGCAACTACTGCAAATTTAATAGCCAACTGTTGACCTCCTTCACATCCTCACTCTACATTGCTGGCCTTGTTGCTTCCTTCTTTGCCTCAACAGTCACTAGAGTCTTTGGGCGCAAGCCATCAATTCTTATAGGAGGTACCGCATTCCTTGCTGGTTCAGCTCTTGGTGGTGCAGCTTTGAATGTGTACATGATTATATTTGGTCGAATTTTGCTTGGAATTGGTGTTGGTTTCGCCAACCAGGTATTAAAGTTACTCTAATTTTTTCCCTCCTTTTGTGAAACCTCTTGCATTCATCTCTGGAACATTTTCTGAACCTTCTTTTAATAGCATCAGTAACATTTTAGTAAGTTACTTTAATGTTCATTCCACAAAAGGAATGGAAATTGAGTATGCCAGAAATTGTGAAGGTTATATGTGTAGACACATACAAAAGTAAGACAAGACAACATATTTTAATCTTGTATCATTATGGGAATATCTTTGAATTGGATCTTAGTCTAAATTTTGTTCTAAAATGGACTTTGTTTTTGCAGTCAGTACCCTTGTATCTCTCAGAAATGGCACCACCAAACTACAGAGGAGCAATTAACATTGGCTTTGAACTCTGGGTTGGCATTGGGGTTCTATTAGCTAACCTCATAAAGTTTGGTACTGAGAAGATTAAAGGCGGTTGGGGTTGGCGAATCTCCCTAGCCATGGCTGCAGTCCCAGCTTCAATCCTTACACTAGGTGCTCTATTTCTCCCAGAGACACCCAACAGCCTAATCCAGAACAGCAAAGACCATGAAAAGGCCAAGCTAATGCTGCAACGTATCCGAGGCACCAATGATGTGCAAGCAGAATTAGATGATCTCATCAAAGCTAGTTCCATATCAAAAACCATTAAACACCCATTTAAGAATATCATACATAGAAAGTATAGGCCTCAACTGGTTATGGCAATAGCAATTCCATTTTTCCAACAAGTAACCGGAATAAATGTCATCACCTTCTATGCACCAGTACTTTTTCGAACAATTGGTTTAGGTGAAAGTGCATCACTATTCTCCGCAGTCATGACTGGGGTTGTTGGTGCTGTCTCAACCTCCATATCCATGCTTATAGTGGATAAACTTGGCTGAAGAGCTTTGTTTATGATTGGGGGTATTCAGATGTTCCTCTCACAAATTATAATTGGTGGACTTATGGCTGCTCAACTTGGAGATCATGGTGGGATTAGCAAAGGGTATGCAACTTCGATTATAATTTTTATTTGTATATATGTGTCCGGGTTTGGATGGTCATGGGGGCCACTAGGATGGTTGGTTACAAGTGAGATTTTTCCTTTAGAAATTCGATCGGCAGAACAAAGTATTACAGTAGCAGTGAGCTTTATCTTCATATTTTTGGGTGCTCAAACTTTTCTTGCCATGCTTTGCCATTTCAAATCTGGTATTTTCTTCTTTTTTGGGGGATGGGTGGCTGTGATGACTGCATTTGTGTACTTCTTGTTGCCGGAGACTAAGAATGTGCCCATTGAACAGATGAGTAAAGTGTGGAGCGAGCATTGGTTTTGGAAGAGAATTGTTGGGGAAGTGAATGAAGATATAAAGATGGAAGCAGCATGATATGTTTACTTATTGTATACCAGTTCATAGTTACTATGTTCTCATTAGAATTTCCAATTTCGCTCTCTCATCTCTTGCAATTTTAGCTTCTTTTATGTTAGGTAATTGCAAAGTTATTAAAGGATGGTGTGAGAAGGTGAGGATTCGGATAAGGAACACAAACATGTACATGAACCAACTAAGTAATTTATATAGACTGAGCACATATCTTCAAGCTAAGGTTATCAGTTACAGCCCCTATTTTTCTTGCCATCTGGATTTGAAATAGCACTTGCTAATTGCTTTCATTATATGATAAGTTATATAGTATTTTGATGGGAAATTTTTTTTCTTACCACACGAACATATTACCATTATTTGTAGAAGATAGAATCATTAGTTCATAACCATCAAACAAAACCACAACAAAAAACAAATCCTTAAGCCCAAAAATTTTGGGGTTAACTATAGATCCTTGATACATTAGTTAAGGTTGACCGTGTATATATGACCTATAGATAAAATAAAAAGGCTGAGGATTGCAGTTTGGTTAAGCCTTTGAGCTGTATTATTTTTGGGCCATTCTTGTCCCCATTTGTATGTTGATTGGGTTCCAATTCAATAGATAAAATATGGCTGGCTGAACCCAACATGAACATGATAGTTGCATGCAGGCCTCACACAGTAGCCTACCCAAAGTTTCAGCCCTCAAAAGAATTTTTTTTTTTTTTGTTAAGATTTAGACACGTTTTAGCACTAACAAAGTTATATCATTGGCAATTGTAGCTTATGGTTCTCTCCTACTTAAAATAATAATAATAATAATAATAATAAACAAACGATGGAGTAGATTTTTGTAGTATGCCATCATGTAAAGATTTTTTTTTTTTTGGCGGTGAACTTGATGAAGATAAGGTTGTGACTTCATGTTGTATTCCAATGACCATGACTCTGGTTCCGTTAAAATTACATGACGGCATACTATAAAAATCTACTCCATATCCTTTGTTTTTTATTATTATTATTATTATTTAAAGTAGGAGAGAACCATAAGCTACAATTGCCAATGATATAACTTTGTCAGTGCTAACACGTGGCGAAATCTTAACCAAAAAAAAAAAAAAAACCTTTGACAGTGCTCTTTTTTTTTTTTCTTTGCCTATGTTTGCTTCATGTAAAATATTTTTTGAAAATGCTATTTTTAGGAAGGAAAATATTTTCAAGTGTTTGGTTGCATTTCAAAAAATGCTTTAGAAAATATTTTCTAGTGTTTGGTTGTGTTCTGAAAATTCTAATTTTTCACATTTTCTCATCTATTTTCTCAGCTACCAAACAAATTTTATAATAGAACATTTCAATATATAAACTTAAAAAAACAAAAATCAAAACAACAACATTCAGTTACACTCCACAATCCGGTCAAACTGAGAGAGGGAGAAAATCAGTTTGGGCGACGAGAGGGCGACGAGATAGGTCTGGGTGACGAGATTGGTCTGGGCGACGAGATTGGTCTGGGCGACGAGATCGAGACGACGAGATCATTGGTGCAATGAGATTGAGACAACGAGATCGGCGGTGCCGATGAGCACTGGGTTGAGAACGAGAATGAGATCAATAACGTCGACGCTGATGAGATCGGTTTTTGGTGGATCGGTCTTGAGTTGTGACGATCTAGATGGCGGTGCCGATGCTGAGGTGCGATCGGTAACTCTCTCTCTCTCTCTCTCTCTCTCTCAGCGCGTCTAAGACCCGAAAATGGTTTGAAGTGAAAATAGAAATGTAAACCAATTTCTGAGTCAAAGCCATAAAACACATGGTCAAAGGAAACCAATTTTCAGAAAATTTATTTTCCATGCGCAACCAAACACCCACATTTACGGAAAAGAATTTCCGGAAGTGATTTGAAGCCAAAACAAACACAGCCTTTTTTTTTTTTTTTTTTCTTCGTCAGTGCTCACTTTTTACTCAAGTGTTTTGGATCACACAATATCAAATCCAGAAACTCTGATATTTTGTTTTGGCTTTATCACATTGATGTTGAAGCCCGTCAAAGAAGAGTGCTGTTTTGTTCTGAACCATAGATACAACTTTGAAGTTTGAACACACAGACACACATTCTCTCTTGCTTCTGCCTACCGTGTTGGAGATTGGAAGAAGAGATGGCAGTTGGGCTAGCTATAACTAGTGAAAAAGGGCAATATAATGGCAAGATGACACCCTTTGTCGTCCTATCTTGTATGATTGCTGCCACGGGAGGAGTTATCTTTGGCTACGATATTGGAATTTCAGGTCCCTTCTTCCTAAGCTTTTAGATTCATCAAGATTAAAAATAAAATAAAATTCTTAGTTTTATTTTTCTCCTATACATGCAATGTTAGAGACCAATTGAGAAACACATACTAATCTGTACTTACAGTTGACGATGGTGTGTGTGTGTGTGTGTATTGGTACTGAATTTTCAAGTACCTTTTAAAGTAGTCCAAGACACATCAGACTTTTGTTTTTACAAACATTAATGTACTCAATTAAGGATTAAAAAGAATTCAATGTTTAAGCTTTCCATCTGCTTACCAGTTCATCTTCTGTTATAATTTGGCATCAATATGACTAACTAATATCTCCATTAATAAGCGATGTCATTAACTAATAAACCACGCTACAAAATAAGTTTGAAACAGTTCCACTAACATATGTAAGCAACTATGAAGGAGGAGTGACCTCTATGGAGCCATTTCTCAAAAAGTTCTTCCCAGAGGTGTACACTAAGATGAATGAAGACACCAATATTAGCAACTACTGCAAATTTGATAGCCAACTGCTGACCACCTTCACATCCTCATTCTATATCGCTGGCCTTGTTGCTTCCTTATTTGCCTCATCAGTCACTAGAGTTTTTGGGCGCAAGCCATCAATTCTTTTAGGTGGTGCGGCATTCCTTGCTGGTTCAGCCCTTGGTGGTGCAGCTTTGAATGTGTACATGCTTATATTTGGTCGCATTTTGCTTGGAATTGGTGTTGGTTTTGCCAACCAGGTATTAAAGTTAAATCTTTTTCCCCCCCTTCTGTGAAACCTCTGGAGTTCATCTCTGGAGCATTTTCTAAATCTTCATTAAATGGCATCAGTAATATGTTAGTAAGTTACCTTAATGTTTGTTTGACAAAAGGAATGTGGAAATTTTATTTGGAAGAAATTGTGATGGTTAAATGTATAGACATTAGACGCATACAAAAGCAGGACAAGACATCGGTAATATGTTAGTTACCTTAATCTTAGAATTTTGTTTTGTTGCTGAAATGTGGTTCTAAATCCTAGCATGTGTTTTTGTAGGCAGTCCCCTTGTATCTCTCAGAAATGGCACCACCAAAGTACAGAGGGGCAATTAACATTGGCTTTCAAGTCTTTACTGGCATAGGTCTCCTGTAGGCAAACCTCATCAACTTTGGTACTGAGAAGATTAAAAGTGGTTGGGGCTGGCGAATCTCCCTAGCCATGGCTGCTGCTCCAGCTTCAATCCTCACACTAGGTTCTCTATTCCTTCCTGAGACACCCAACAGCCTAATCCAGAATAGCAAAGACTACGAAAAGGCCAAGCTTATGCTGCAACATGTCCGAGGCACCAATGATGTGCAAGCAGAATTAGATGATCTCATCAAAGCTAGTTCCATATCAAAAACCATTAAACACCCATTTAAGAATATCATACATAGAAAGTATAGGCCTCAACTGGTTATGGCTATAGCAATTCCATTTTTCCAACAAGTAACTGGAATAAACGTCATCACCTTCTATGCACCAGTACTTTTTCGAACGGTTAGTTTAGGTGAAAGTGATTCACTTTTATCTGCAGTCGTGACTGTGGTTGTTGGTACTGTCTCAACCTTCATATCCATGCTTATAGTGGATAAACTTGGCCGAAGAACTTTGTTTATGATTGGGGGCATCCAGATGTTCCTCTCACTAATTTTGGTCGGAGGACTTATAGCTGCTCAGCTTGGAGATCATGGTGGGATTAGCAAAGGGTATGCAACTTTGATTATAATTTTTATTTGCATATATGTGTCCGGGTTTGCTTGGTCATGGGGGCCACTAGCATGGTTGGTTCCAAGTGAGATTTTTCCATTGGAAATACGATCAACAGGGCAAAGTATTACAGTAGCAGTGAGCTTTCTCTTCATTTTTGTCAGTGCTCAAACTTTTCTTACCATGCTTTGCCATTTCAAGTCTGGTATTTTCTTCTTTTTTGGGGGATGTGTGATGGTGATGACTGCATTTGTGTACTTCTTGTTGCCGGAGACTAAGAATATACCCATTGAACAGATGACCAAAGTGTGGAGGGAGCATTGGTTTTGGAAGAGAATTGTTGGGGAAGTGAATGAAGATAGAAGCATGGAAGCTCCATGATATGTTTGCTTGTTTTATACCAGTTCCTTATCACTATGTTCCCATGAAAATTTCCTTTTTTTGCCCTCTCATTTCTTGCAAATTTAGCTTCTGTTTTCTAGGCTAATTGCAAAGTTGTGAGAAAGTGAGGATATTCCTGTTGGTTGACTAATCAAGGCCAAATTTGCCTAATAACACAATTTTAGCAAAAACGCATAATGACAAATTTATTTAATTATGTAGCACATTTTTGGAACTCGAATTTGACAAACTCGAGTTCCAAGGAGCTCGCAAGTAATGGAGCCCATATTGCTTGGAACTGAAGTTCCAAAAATGTGTTAAATAACTAAATAACTTTGTCAGATGCTTTTTTTTCCTAAAATTTTTCTAAAATTATGCTATTTGGCAAATTTGGTCACTAATCAAGGAACATGAACACATACGGTGTACCATTAAATTCTTGAAAATTTCCTCTAGTTTTCTGACTTGGTAGATAAATAATTTATATTAAGTATCCGACTAACTAATTTATATGGTAGTATACATCTTCAAGTTAAGTCTATTAGTTTGAGCCCCATGTTTACTTACAATTTGGATTTGAAATAGCACCTGCTAATTTCTTTTCATTAGATGATAAGTAATACAATATTGTGATGGGGAAAAAGTTTTTCTTACCAAACTAACTTATGACCATTATTTTCCCCTCAAAAAAAAAAAAAAACTTATGACCATTATCTATAGAAGATAGCATCATAAGTTCAAAACCATCAAAACATAGAAGATAGCATCATGTGAGAAACTTACACGCATTGAACACTGTGTTTGATGAAAGTGCCATGCTAGAAGAAATTATGAACTTATGAATGCTTGTGTACAATAGTAGTAAAAACTTGGTGTGTTATAATCTTACCTGATCGTGATTGATCATCTCCTTGACATTGATATTTTTGTGAGCAACAAAAATGACTAAATCATCAAACTCGTCTGAATCGCTGAGGCACGCCAACTGTTCGACTAAATGTCTCACCGACTCATAATGGTTTTTAACTTGTCGGCTTCTTCTCTGCTTTTGGCTTTTGTTTTTTTCTTCCCTACAATCTCCCAACTTCCCTTCCGTGAAGTTTGCATTTCTGATCTTGACTTGTCTTAATTTTTTGTTTGCTGGTTTTTGGGAATCGTGCTGTGTTTCCTGTTATTTGATGTACGGAGTTTCCTTGTTCTGTGTTCCTTGCTTCGGCTTTTGCTTGAATATATAGTTAGTAAGTTGAAACGAATGAATATAGTTCTAACTGAAAAAAAAAAAAAAAAAGGAATATGATTAAATATTTTAAAAATATAATAGTTGGATTATATGTTTTTTATGTTTTTAATGTTTATGTCAAATTTCGTGTCAATCAGATATTTGATATATAAATTTAGAGTGTAGAGACTTGAAATTGAAGTATTTTATTGATAATATAGCTATTGATAATTAATTTTTTGAAAATTTTGTAAATATAAAAAGAAAATGTAAACTAATTTTTGGATTTGTCAAAATTCATATCCAATAAAAAGATATTAAGTGAAATTGTAACCATTAATTACGACCAAATTTGTAACCAATTTTATCCAAAACTAGTCGCAGACCCACGCGATACGTTGGAATAAATAATTATTTCGTAGTTATGGTATAATATATAATTTGTTCTCTAAGTTTTGTGTAAAATAATTCTTTCTAGCTCCCAAAAAATTAAACAATTTCTAAAAATAATTTGTTTTCTAAATTATGTTTAAAATTGAACACTTCACCTATCAAAATAAAAGAAAATCATTTGTATAACATACAACATACACTTTATTTATTTATTTATTAAGATTTAAGTGCCTTTAATTGGACATTCATATCACATTTATTGTTACTATGCTCATGTTGAGCCTCCTCATCCACAACATCATTATTCTTTTTATTATTTATTTTTTAATTTTAATTTTTGACTATATTAAGTATAAAAATATATTGGCTTTACAAATTCATTTTAGGCAAAACTTTACAGATTCATCTATTTTAATTTTGATGTTATAACTAAATAATAAATCAATGAAAATTTAAAACATAAATATTGTTTATATATATTCATTTTGGGTGGTTTTAATAGTTGATAGACATTCAAATACATGACTCAACTGGTAAAGTTTTTCATTCTCAAAAAAAAAAAAAAAAATGGTAAAGTCTGTAATGATTGAATAAGAGATTTGAGGTTCAATCTCCTCTTACACAAAAAAATTAATTGGTGTCTTGGTCTACGTGTGATTTAAAAATTTACACTTTATCCATTTGAAATAAGCTCCGTTTATCTCCGGTTACCCACCTCTATTAAAAACATAGATAAATTTGTATTTTTGTTATATTTTTATATTTTTCTCATTTTAAAACATAAAAAACATAAAAAAAAAATTAAGAGAAAATAAAATCTAAAAGTTAGATTTTGTAAAAATTAAAACCTACCTTTTAATTTTAGGTTTTAATTTTGGTTTTGGAGAAAGTTTACCGTTTGTCAGTAAAATAAGACATTTGTGAAGTAAAGTTTTCTCTGCTGATCTGATTCTCTCAGGATTTCATGTTCCCTAGTTGGACATTCTTTTATGATTATTGACGTAAATGTGTAATGTAATAGCAGAAGAGCCTGGAAATTTTCCGATATGATTGCTTCCGTGCAATGCATGCCACTAAGACCCGTGAAGCTTTTGAAAAGACTCGTCTCTTTGAGAACCATTTGTTCAAACTATGATGTAAAATTCTGAACCAAGGCGGAATTTCTTCATACAGCCATTTACTGTCATCCCCATTAACTCCAAACAGTGGACTCATTCATGAACACCACCTACCTCCAATATACCTATGAAGATAAAGTACTTTACCACTAGATTTACCACTTCAGGTCAAGCATGGTTTTGCACCACTGGTTTACAAAGCGACATTGTTATCGAAGTCGACGACGTGACGTTTCATCTCCACAAGGTTTTTTTTCCATCAATCCCCGAATTTTTTTTTTTTTTTCTCTTCTATACAATATAACATTCTCTCATTTTCTTTTTTGATATTTCAGTTTCCTTTGATGTCCGAGAGTCGAAAGCTTCATGACCTTATAACGGAGCAAGAAACTAACACTTGTACTGTACAACCACGAACAACGGAAGAGGAACAAGAAAACAGTGACGGATACGAAATTGAGGAAATACTGTGTTACATAACATTATCGAAATTTCCAGGTGGTTCGGAGAAGTTTGAGACTCTGGCGAAGTTCTGCAATGTGCATGGAATTTTCCGATTTGTTGTTGATCATAAAGTTAGATTTTAATTTTTATAAAAACTAGCTTTTAGATTTTTCTTTTCTCTTGATTTTTTAGTTTTTTATGTTTTGAGAAGAGAGAAACATAAAAGAGTAGCAAAAAATACAAATTTACCTCTATTTTTAATAGAAGTGGATAACGACAGATAAACGGAATTTACCTCAGGTGGGTAAAATGTCAATTTTTAAACCACAGACAGACAATGTGTTTTTCAAGCAAACAACAGATGAAAAAAATGTAATTTTTCCAAAATACAATGATCCCATCAACTTAAAGTAAAGCTACATAAAAGAATAAATAATATATATATATATATATATATAGAGAGAGAGAGAGAGAGAGAGAGAGAGAGAGAGAGAATAAGATCCTTTTTTGGGAGAGAAATAGAAAATAAAATGAAAAGAAGAAGCGTCAAATTAAAACATATAATCATGAGTAAAAAACCAAATTATTCAAGTCATGCTATATAATAGAATAACATTTTATTCTTATAAACTATATATCTTTATATGCAATAAGATAACATTTAACAATCATATAAAGAAAAAACATAATAACTTAAAAACAAAAAACCAAATACCTGAAGTTAAATTCTAAAAAATACAAAAATTCATAAATCTAAAGTAGAGAAAGAAAAAATAAAAATTTCACACAAAAATAAAACATGAAAGAGAGAGAGAGAGAGTAATAAACTTTTTCACGTGAGAAAATATGTATAGAATGGGAGAGAGAATAACATATTTATAGTAATAGAATGGGAAGAAGAAAAGCCAAAATAAAAGGAAAAGGAATAGATAAATGAAGAATGATTAAGTTTGAGAGTAGTGAAGACATAAAAATGTGAAAGAGACATTATGATTAGAAATAGTGGAGAGAAATGGTTGAAAATAGGTAAATGATATGGCACTGATGTGACTCAACAAGAGTATAGTAACAATAAATATTACATTTTTACTTTTAGAAATATATAGATATAGATAATATGTCCTTCCAAAATAAGAAAAAAAGAAACAAACGAGCCTATCTAGGTACATGTCATGGGATTGATTAGAAACTATTTAGCAAGAGGCAATTATATTCTTACATCTGCTTTTTAAGCACCTACTTTCATGTCTTAGACCGATCTCTCTCCCTTTTTTTTTTTTGCCTTTTAAAATGTGCACATACGTGCATTAATCGTGAATATATAGTGTAGCATGGATGTAAAAGAAAAATTTTAGCTTTAAACATATTTGAAATTATCTTTTTCAACTCATTACGTGACAATTAAAAAAATCATGCATATATAATTTTAGTCGCATGACTTTGTTAATAGCTCATATAACTTATTTAAATACTACATATAAATAGTCTTATATATTGCTATGTAATGAGTGGTAAAAAATAATTCAAAACATATTTGGAAGTTGGAACCAAACTTTATTCAACGTTTGTTTCCGAGACAAATTTTTCCCTTGTTATTGTATATAGGGATATCAATTTTTATCCAACCTGCAAGTACCTGGCTCAACTTGACCCTAATGGGTTGGGTTTTACCCAACTCGTGAAACAGTAGGGTCGGGTTTGGGTTTTTAAAATAAAACCCGAAGTGGGTTCGGGTCGAGTGCAGGTTAGTGATACCCATCCTGAACTCGGACCTGACCCGCTTAAAAGCAAAATTACCAAAATACTTGTGTATATATATATATATATATATATACACCTAATTTCCCTAGCCCTTATCCTTCACTCTCCTCAACCGCCCCCCATCTCCCTTCCCTCTCCTCACCCACTCTCACTCACCCTGCCTCAGCCCAACTGTCCCCCTCCCTCACCCTTACACACTCTCACCCTCACTCACTCAATTACTCTCACTCTCATCCCTGCATCACCGCTGTAGGGCATACCGCTATTCGTTTGTTGGGTGCAAAGCACCATGTGGGTCCAGCCCACATGGTTTGTCAAAGCTCATTAATGAGCTTGTCCTCTTAAGCCCATAAAATCAGTTTTTTGGTTTAATGCAAAGCTGAGCATGCATGGCAAGGTCAGACTGCCATAACCTTAGGCAGTGACTTAGGCGTGTGAGACACGCTGAAGCCAACAAAGAAGAAAAGAAAGAAAACATAGGCCATTCGGCCTAGTGAGGAGAGCTGAAGCAAAAGCAGAGAGCATTCAGCCATTTTGTGTGTAAGTTTCAGAGTGAGCAAGAAACACAAAAGAAGAGAGCTTCAGCCATTTAAGGTGTAGTCCGTGTGAAGAAATAGAGAGAAATATAGTGAGAGTGTGAGAGAGTGAAAAAGAAAAAGGAGACATTTTTCTTTACTCAAGTCACACACAAGGAAGATAAATTGGTGGAGTTTTCATGGAGTTTTTGAGTGCTACAACCATGGAGAGTTGGAGTATTCAGAGGAGGATTTTGTTACAGGCTTTGTGGTGAGATTGTATTTACTACTTGAGATTTATTTATTGTGTATCCAAATTATTGTGGACTCAAGTTTAGCATAAACTTGATAGTTGTAATCTCTATTTCATAGTGGATATTTTTTGGAGCTGTCCCGTGGTTTTTCCCTCTACACTAGAGGGTTTTCCACGTAAGATTTAGTATTTTTGTGTGGTTGTGTTTATGTGGTGCTTGCTGAATTTTTTTTTTGTTTCCATAATATTGCTATTGTTTGGTAGTTATATATTTTAATTCACGTATAGACATAGAGGGGATTGGATTTTTCCCCAACATCGTTCCCTCACCGCCGGCCATAACCCTTAAGCCCTCTTTCATCCATGCATCATTGCTGCCCCCCTCACGGCTCGCTCCCTCCTCTATGTGTCTCCACCTCGTTCTCCATCCACTTATTTATTTATTTATTTTTTGGGTTCATTTCATCTCAATCATGTGAGTTTGTGTTTGTGTTTGTGTTTGTGATTTTGAAAGGGAAAATCATAAATTTGAAAATTTTGTGTTTGTGATTTCTGTATTTGTATTTGTGTTTGGGTTAGGATGTGTTTGTGATTTGGGTCCGGCTTTTGTTTGCGATACGGACACGTGTCCGCATCGCAACATGTTCAGTGATCACTGACACTGAACACAAGCTGCTCCCTTGTGATTTCTGTGTCAGTGATTTTGGGCTAGACATGATGGGATGGAGCACATGGGGCCCGACTGGACGGGTTTGGGTTTTTTAAAAAAAACCCCGAGGCAAGTTTGACTATAGAAAAACTCACCCCTAACTTGAGCAGTTGTAATTCCTAATTATATACTCTAATCGAGTGGAGGCAATAGTCACCTTAATGATAATGCGTTTCATAAAGCCAAAAAGTACTTTTTTTTCCCCTTTTTTGGTGATCATTATCACCACTTTAACCATGTGGCCGACAATGAAGCTTACAAGACTCTGCACTAGTTGATGGAACACACATGTTCCACAGTCCACTATAAGTGCAAAAACAAATATTTTTTGTTTCGACTTTTTCCACATTCATAACATTGGCGCTAACCAGTAAAGGAAGAGTGCTCTTTTTATTCTGAACCTACAATTTTGAACACACTCTCTCTCTCTCTCTCCTCTCATTTTTGTGTGTACTGTGTTGGAGCTTGGAAGAAGCTATGGCAGTTGGGTTAGCCATAACAAGTGAAGAAGGGCAATATAATGCCAAGATGACCCCCTTTGTTGTCCTATCTTGTATGATTGCTGCCACAGGAGGAATTATCTTTGGCTATGATCTTGGAATTTCAGGTCCCTTCTTTTTTGAAACTTTATATTCATCAGGATTTTAAAAAATAAAAATCTTAACGTTATTTTGCTCATATATGTAATGTTAGCCACCAATTGAGAAACACATACTAATCTATACTTGTATTGGATTTTCAACTGCCTTCTATAGTTGTCAAAGACACATTTCAGGTTTTTGTTTTTACAAACATTGTACTCAGTTAAGGTCAAAAGAAGAGTGAAAAAAAACCAATGTTTTAAGCTTTCCAGCTGCTCACTAATTCAGTTATTGTTATAATTTGGCATCAATATGACTGGCTAATATCACCATGAATATTACTATTAGTAAGTAATATCAGTATCTAATAAACCACGCTACAAAAGAAGTTTAGAATAGTTTCACTAACATATGAAATCAACTATGAAGGAGGAGTGACCTCTATGGAGCCATTTCTCAAAAAGTTCTTCCCAGAGGTGTATACTAAGTTGAATGAACACACCAAGATTAGCAACTACTGCAAATTTGATAGCCAACTGCTGACCACCTTCACATCCTCACTCTATATTGCTGGCCTTGTTGCTTCCTTCTTTGCCTCATCAGTAACTAAAGCCTTCGGGCGCAAGACATCAATTCTTGTAGGAGGCGTCGCATTCCTTGCTGGTTCAGCCCTTGGTGGTGCGGCTTTGAATGTGTACATGATTATATTTGGTCGAATTTTGCTTGGATTTGGTCTTGGTTTTGCCAACCAGGTAGTAAAATTACTCTCTTTTTTTTTTTTTCCCCTTTTTGAAAGTCTTGAGTTCATATCTGGAAGAATTTTTAACCTTCTTTAAACAGCAGCAGTGATACGTTAGTAAGTTACATTAATGTTAATTAGACAAAAGAAGTTAAATGTGGCTACTGAGTTTAGCAGAAATTGTGAAGGTTATACGTATAGACACACACAAAAGCAGGACATGACAAAATATTTTATTCTCGTTTTTTTTTTTTTCCCATAATTATTCTTGTATAATTATTGGAATATCTTTGAATTTGATAATTGTCGAAATTTTTTTCTAACATAGACTTTGTATGCGCAGTCAGTACCCTTGTATCTCTCAGAAATGGCACCTCCAAACTACAGAGGAGCAATTAACATTGGCTTTGACCTCTGTGTTGGCTTGGGTATACTATTCGCAAACCTTATAAACTTTGGGACTGAGAAGATTAAAGGCGGTTGGGGCTGGCGAATCTCCCTAGCCATGGCTGCAGCCCCAGCTTCAATCCTTACACTAGGTGCTGTATTCCTCCCAGAGACACCCAACAGCCTAATCCAGAACAGCAAAGACCACGAAAAGGCCAAGTTAATGCTGCAACGTGTCCGAGGCACCAACGATGTGCAAGCAGAATTAGATGATCTCATCAAAGCTAGTTCCATATCAAAAACCATTAAACACCCATTTAAAAATATTTTACAGCGAAAGTATAGGCCTCAACTGGTTATGGCAATGGCAATTCCATTTTTCCAACAAGTAACCGGAATAAATGTCATCTCCTTCTATGCACCAGTACTTTTTCGAACAATGGGTTTAGCTGAGAGTGCATCACTTTTTTCTGCAATCGTGATTAGGGCTGTTGCTACTGTCTCAACCATCACATCCATGCTTATAGTTGATAAACTTGGCCGAAGAGCTTTGTTTATGATTGGGGGTGTTCAGATGTTCCTCTCACAAATTATAATTGGTGGACTTATGGCTGCTCAGCTTGGAGATCATGGTGGGATTAGCAAAGGGTATGCAACTTTGATTATAATTTTTATTTGCATATATGTGTCCGGGTTTGCATGGTCATAGGGGCCACTAGCATGGTTGGTTCCAAGTGAGATTTTTCCATTGGAAATTCGATCAGCAGGGCAAAGTATTACAGTAGCAGTGAGCTTTCTCTTCATTTTTATCACTGCTCAAACTTTTCTTACCATGCTTTGCCATTTCAAGTCTGGTATTTTCTTCTTTTTTGGGGGATGGGTGATGGTGATGACTGCATTTGTGTACTTGTTGTTGCCGGAGACTAAGAATATGCCCATTGAACAGATGAGTAAAGTGTGGAGGGAGCATTGGTTTTGGAGGAAAATTGTTGGGGAGGTGAATGAAGATAGAAACAAGGAAGCACCATGATATGTGTACTTGTTTTATATCATAAGTACTATGTTCCCTTGAGAATTTCCATTTTCGCTCTCTCATTTCTTGCAATTTTAGCTTCTGTTATGTTGACTAATTGCAAAGTTGTGAGAAGGTGAGGATATTCCCGATAGTTGACAAATCAAGGAACACAAACATGTACATGAAATTCTTGAAAAGTTCCTCCAGTTTTTTGACTTAGTAGAGAAATAATTTATATCAAGGAACTGTATAGCAGTGTGCATCTTCAAGTTGAGTCTATCGGTTTGAGTCCCAAGTATTTGGATTTGAGATAGCACTTGCTAATTGCCTTCTTTAGATGATAGGTAATAAATATTTTTGATGGGATAATGTTTTTCATACCACACTAACATATAACCATTATCTGTACAAGATAGTATCATAAGTTCATAACCATCCAAGCGTAGAAAAATTTGAGGAAGTGGATTGTTAAGCAACTGTGGCTATGATTATGTCATTAACAAAACTTTAATTTAAGCTAACTAATAAACTGTAGTTTTCATGTGGTCTGCCTTCTAACTGTTCCCTACTATCTTTATAATCAATTACTGTTTTCTAAGCCACATGTACTCTCCAGCCTTTACCATTTTCTTTTTTTGAAAGAGAAGTCAATTGATCTAAGGGGATTTGAAGTGTTTGTTAGAAACATCAAGAAATATCAATTGGTTTACAAGACTATTTGCCTTAAACCATAATTCAGAGATTTTTTTTTTTTTAAATGTACGTAAAAGACATATTTCAATTGGGGCGAAAGTTCACATAGATGTAAACATATAATAAAATTAAAAGGAAATGAGAAAGCCCACCATTAGATAAAAGAAAGCTGGAAAATCCATATTAAAAATAGTCAAAAATAGTCAAGAGTCTTTTGTAACTATTGAATTATCAATAAAATGAAATAAAAAAAATCTTTGAGCTGGGGCAATTACGCAGCTAGCGAGGTTGTAACCAAGGCATGTCTATTGCCGGTTGAAAACTATTTCCAAACCCCTCTTGGGCCTGGGTTCAACCTAGGCCTTTGAGAATTTCTGGAATAACTCCCTCCGGGGTAAAGCCCTACAATTAGCTAGTCCAATACTCCAATATATTTTATTAGACCAAAAAAAAAAAACTGGAAAAAAGTAAATTGCAACTATTGTAAAATCAGTTTTTTTATTAATATTTTTTTTAAAAATTTACGGATATGGGTTTCGTTTGGTTAAGACTTTGGGTTGTATTATTTTTGGGCCCTTCCTGTCCTCATCCGTATGTTGATTTGGATCCAATTCAATAGATGAGCATATATCCGAGCCCGACATGAACGTGATAGTTACATGCAGGCATCACACAATAGCCCACCCAAAGTTTCAGCCCATCAAAAGAAAATGTTTTTGTGGTGTACTTGCGGATAAGGTTCTGCCTTCATGTTGTATTCCTAGGACTATGAGACTGGCTCCGTTAAAATTAAATGATGGCATGGTGTACAAATCTACTCCATCGGTTTCAAAGTATAACTTGTCATATTCCCCTTTAAAAATTGGACACTAATTATAATATAGTGTTTTTATAAACTGTAATCATGAATTTAACTCACGATTTCAGTTTATTGAAACACAAAGACTGATTTTGCCATTAAAAGTTACTAAATATTTTTTGTAAAGCTATATTAAAATCTCATTCCCTTTCTCACATGTTTTTTTTTTTTTAATTAAAATATTTAAAGAAGAAGAAGAAGAATTCTCAGTTTTTGTTTAAGCGTTTTGGAACACATAATATCAAATCCTTCTCCAAACCTTTGGAAAAGTGGCTTCTCTGCAATTGCGGTTCAGTAGTCCTCTAGTAGCTTAACCAAACCTGTGATTCTCATGATCGATGAGCCCACATGCTCCGCTAAGTCCAGAAACTATGACGTTTCCTTTTGACTTTACCACATTTTCTACATTGATGTTGATGCAGATGCTAGTCAAGGAAGACTGCTCTTTCTTTTGTTTACCACTTTGAACACGCAGACACACAGTCCATCTCTCTCTTACTCGTTTTGGTTTACTGTATTGGGGCTTGGAAGAAGCTATGGCAGTTGGGCTAGCCATAACAAGTGAAAAAGGGCACTATAATGGCAAGATGACCCTCTTTGTTGTCATATCTTGTATGATTGCAGCCACGGGAGGATTTATCTTTGGCTACGATATTGGAATTTCAGGTCCTTTCTTGCTAAACTTTTATATTCATCTTTCATCAAGATTAAAAATAAAATAAAAATCTAGTGTTCTCTTCTCTTATATATGCAATGTTAGAAACGAATTCAGAAAACCATACTAATCATATTTGTATAAAGTTGACAATGGTATATATAATATGTGGTACTAAAATTTTCTAGTGCCTTTTTAAGGTTGTCCAAGATAAATATCAGGTTTTTCTTATTACAAACATTCATGTACTCAATTCAAAAAAAAATTCAATGTTTAAGCTTTCCATCTGCCTACTAGTTCAGTTTCGGTTATAGTTTGGCATCAATATGACTAGCTAATGTCTCCATGAATATTGCTAATAGGAAGCAATGTCATTATATAATCAACCATGCCACAAAGAAGTTTCAAATAATTTCACTAATTTATGAAAGCAACTATGAAGGAGGAGTGACCTCTATGGAGCCATTTCTCAAGAAGTTCTTCCCAGAGGTGTACACTAAGATGAATGAAGACACTAAGATCAGCAACTACTGCAAATTTGATAGCCAACTGTTGACCTCCTTCACATCCTCACTCTATATTGCTGGCCTTATTGCTTCCTTCTTTGCCTCATCAGTCACTAGAGTCTTTGGACGAAAGCCATCGATTCTTTTAGGAGGTGCTGCATTCCTTGCTGGTTCAGCCCTTGGTGCGGCAGCTTTGAATGTGTACATGCTTATATTTGGTCGCATTTTACTTGGAATTGGTGTTGGTTTTGCCAACCAGGTAGGAAGTTACTCTTTTCTTCTTCTTTATTATTTTTTTCTTTTGTAAAACTTCTCGAGTTCGTCTCTTGGAATATTTTGTTTTTGTGAATCTTCTTTTAATGGGATCAGATAGTAAGTTACCTTAATGTTCATCAGAAGTAAGGAATGTTGAAATTGAGTTTGGTAGAAACTGTGAAGGTTATATGCATAGACATTAGACGCATACAAAAGCAGGACAGGACTTCTTTTTTTCCCTCATATTTTTATCGGTATATCATTCAATCGGATTGTTGTTAAAATGTTGTTCTAAATTCTAGTACTTCTTTTTTTGCAGTCTGTCCCTTTGTATCTCTCAGAAATGGCACCACCAAACTACAGAGGAGCAATTAACATTGGCTTTCAACTCTGTGTAGGCATAGGTGTTCTATCAGCTAACCTTATCAACTTTGGAACTGAGAAGATTAAAGCTGGTTGGGGCTGGCGAATCTCCCTAGCTATGGCTGCTGTTCCAGCTTCAGTCCTCACACTAGGTGCTCTATTCCTTCCTGAGACACCCAACAGCCTTATCCAGAACAGCAAAGATCCTGAAAAGGCCAAGCTAATGCTGCAGCGTGTCCGAGGCACCAATGATGTCCAAGCAGAATTAGATGATCTCATCATAGCTAGTTCCATATCAAAAACCATTAAACACCCATTTAAGAATATCTTACAGAGTAAGTATAGGCCTCAACTGGTTATGGCAATAGCAATTCCATTTTTCCAACAAGTAACCGGTATAAACGTCATCTCCTTCTATGCTCCAATACTTCTTCGAACAATTGGTTTAGGTGAAAGTGCATCACTTTTGTCCTCATTCATGATCACTGGGGTTTTAGGTACTTTCTCAACCTTCATATCCATGCTTATAGTGGATAAATTTGGCCGAAGAGCTTTGTTCATGATTGGGGGTATTCAAATGTTCCTCTCACAAACTATGGTTGGTGTACTTATGGCAGCTCAGCTTGGAGATTATGGTGGGATTAGAAAAGGGTATGCAAGTTTGATTATATTTTTTATTTGTACGTATGTGGCCGGGTTTGCATGGTCATGGGGGCCGCTAGGATGGTTGGTTCCGAGTGAGATTTTTCCATTGGAAATTCGATCAGCAGGGCAAAGTATTACTGTAGCAGTGGGCTTTCTCTTCACTTTTATGGTTGCTCAAACTTTTCTTACCATGCTTTGCCATCTCAAATCTGGGATTTTCTTCTTTTTTGGGGGATGGGTAGTGGTGATGTCTGCATTTGTGTACTTCTTGTTGCCGGAGACTAAGAATATGCCAATTGAACAGATGAATAGAGTGTGGAGGGAGCATTGGTTTTGGAAGAGAATAGTTGGGGAAGTGAATGAAGATGGAAAGATGGAAGTGCCATGATATGTTTACTTATTTTTTATTAGTTCATACTTACTATGTTCCCATGTGAATTTCCATTTTTGCTTTCTCTACTCTTGCTATTTTAGCTTCTTTTATGTAGGCATATTGCAAAGTCGTTAAATAATAATGTGAGAGGGTGAGGATCCTGACCCTGGTATGAAAATTGGCTAATTGAGAAACACGAGTTTGTACATGAAATTCTTGACAAGTTTCTCTAGTTTTCTGATTTGGAAGTGAAAAAATTGATATGAAGAATCCGACTAACTAACTTATATGGGACAATACATCTTCATGTTAAGGCTATCTGTTAAGAGTCCCAAAGGTTTCTTACCATTTGGGTTTGAAATAGCGCTTGCTAATTGCCTTTGTTAAATGATAAGTTAATGATGTATCACACAAATTTATATCGTAAAGATGTAGTAGTTCAATAGCTTTTCACTATCGACATAAAACGTTAGGTCAAGTCATGTCAACTCTCTCTCTCTCTCTCTCTCTCTCTCAAATTTAAACATGATAGCAAAGTTATATGGCTTTGAGAATCCTCTTCTTTTCAGCTTAGTCATCCATATATCATAACTTGTCACATAACCTTACAACATCAGCATAATAGCACATTTCTACCATTCTGGCATGCCACATCAACCAACACATCATCAAAATATGCCACATCACAAACACATCATCAAAATCAACCACGTCAACACCACCAAGCCATGTTAATAATCAAATCATCTAGTCACGATAGTACACCATTAACTACAGTGGTGGGGCCAAGAATTTTTCTCAGGGTGTTCTTTAAGAAGCATAAATTATACAATCTAATAAAAAGATAAATTTATATATTGACAACAACAACAATAAAAAAAAAAAACATGCAAATACATAAAGTTTACAATTGTCTTCTACGAGTTTTCATATTTTGAAATCGGTACATGATAGTCTCATTATCAATTCTACAAAGTATATTTCTTTCAATGTACACAACAAAGCAATTTAGAACAAATTATGGAGCAAAATTTAATTTTATTAGCATATAAAAAACTATGGGTGTTCCCAAATTTTTTTTAAAGAGTAGACAAATAAAAAATTTTAAATTATTATATATTAAAAAAAAAAATTCCAGGTCAGGGTGGTCCTTAAGGTGGCGCGGCCCCTGATTGACCAATAATGAATTTGACTATTGACTTTGAACGATCGATGTCTTCTAGCTCCCACTACACTAATATCCTTAGCCAATATCTTTCGACAAACAATGTCGCTCTCCTTTGGCGGTCAATGTCATCACCTTTAACTACCATTTGTCATTACATTTTACGTCAAGCCTAGTTCATTCTACATTTGATCTGTTGTAGCTTACTTTCCTACACAGTTACAGTTTCTTTCCAAACTCAAAGGTATCCTTAAGGTTGTACCTTAAGTTTGAGTGAGTAAAGTTTGAGGTATTAGTCCAATCAGATTAGTACAATAGCAAATTGCAATCGCCAATTCTTGGAAATATTTTAGCTGCAACTCCAAGTTTACTTTTCATCCAAAAGGGCAAGACTTAGGTATAGCATTTAGATGATGTTCTTTAAGTTCCCCTTTTAAAATTCTGCTATGTGGATTTTTCTCATGGGATGGAAGTGTATTTTTTAGTTAAGTAGTTACATGGCTGAATCCTAAGAGGGGAACTTAAGGAACAACACCTAAGGTACTGTACCTAAATTTTGCTCTTATTTTTATATAGAGAAGCTTTCTTTAGCTTGTAGCTAACAGTTTGTTGAATTCACATTAGACTAATAAATCACAAGGGCAAAACATGATAGGGATATTCATTTTCCTTTTTCTATAACACACTGAAATCTAGTTTCTTAATTTCTAATCCTTTAATGCTAATGGAAAGGATTTAAAGTTTGTTTGACATCAATTTCAACTTTTAATTTTTAGCTTTTATATTTTATATACTACTTTTTAAAACCTTATGTTTCTCACTTTTTCTCACATTTTCTCACATTTTTCAAAGTACAAGTATATTTTAGCATACTTTCAATAAAAAGTTTTTAGTAAAAAGCTAAATAAGTTGTTCTCAAATGGGTACTAAATCTTCTTTTAGGGGGAGGAAATGAAGGTCTAAGACAGCGGAGAAAGTAATTAGTATATCCCATTGTTCTTTTGGGCATACTTGGTTGATAGTTATCCAATTTTCTAGCCACCTTGCTGACTTAATCCTCTTTTATTATTATTATTATTATTATTTTGTGTGTTTTAATTATAGTGGGAATGAGGATGTTTTCGTAAATTAATATACTAATAATACAACCAAATCTCTTCCCGTGGAAAAATGATGGATCATCCACCCAATTATTGTGTGGTGGAGATGGTTCTCTTATTTTTATTAATCCTCCTTCCAAAAAAAAAAAAAACTTATCTACCTTTCTTCAGACAACACATGTAGTAAGTCAAATGGTCATGCTTGATTTTGTAAAATGGCGTGTCAGAATATATAAGCCCATATAAGCCCATATGCTTACTTGAAACATTCCACACCACATGCTTCTATTCCTATCCCATGAAGTTTTCAAAATATACTATAGTTTATAATATACATTTTTTTTTTTGAGAAACAGTTTATAATATACATTGATAACATTATTTGTTTTGACGATTCAAATTGACAACAATGATGTTGATCTCTACCGGTCAAGGAAGACTGCTTGCTGCCTTTATTTTCTACATATCCACAACATTGAACTCTCTCTATCTTTGTCGTGAGGGATAACAGTGAGTGAGCTTGGAAAAAAGGCCATGGCGACAGGCCTAGCAATAACAAGCGAAGGGGGGAACTACAATGGAAGAATGACCCTTTTTGTGATCCTATCTTGTATGATGGCTGCCATGGGAGGTGTTATCTTCGGCTATGATATTGGAATTTCAGGTACGTCTTACAATATAGTTTATCATGTCAGCTTTCTTCTTAGCATGGTTAGCCATTAATCCATTGACATACTCAACCAGTTACATGCATCATATATATATGCTATGCTAGCTTTAGGCCTATAAAGCTTTTTTTTTTTTCAGTAAAGTCGTTCTATCTTTATTGCTATGCTAGGTATGAAATTGAAGGTGTTATATTTAGATCAGCTTGGATGATTGTTTGTTTTCCGATTTCTGATGTCACATATTGGTCTATATGAACAATATTATACTGCACATACTATTATACCCTTATTATAATTTTTTTTATAATTTTATAATTTTCTGTCTGAGAAACCATTAATATAATGCTAGTGACTCTAAAATATCTGTTTGTTTGTACCTACACGTTTGTTTGCCTTGGGTCTATTTTTGTTGTTTTGCACTTTTTAACTTTTTAGTTTAGGAAAAATGATGTTGATCTCTACCGGTCAAGCTAATATTTTCTTAATATAGTATGATATGAATTGATAACAAAATACTCCAAAATTGGGGTATCATATCTTAAACAATCAAAGAGGTACCATAGAAGTCGTGAAGATTATTACAAATTAGGTTATTATAGTGTGTTCAAAACATAATAAAAATCCTACAAATAAAACATAATAATTGTTAAGAACGAAATTTAGTTACAAAATTGGTTATAGGCTTGTAACATTAGATTACAACTTTACTAAATATCTTTTTATTGGAGATGAATTTTGACAAATCTACCATTGAATTACATCTTTTTCTTATATCCTCTATGCTTGCAAAATTTCTAGAAAATTGAAGATCAATATTTATGTCATCAATAAATTATTTAAATTACAAGTTTTTATAATTTAAAATTATGCATAAAATATAAACTTATAGTTCATATAGTAAATAATATCTAATTGACACAAAATTTGACATGTGTATTAAAAACTTAAAAAACATGTAATTTAATTATTAGATTTTCAAAATATGTAGTAATATTTATTTGTTAAGTAAGATTGTAGTTTTAGACTACAACCAATTTTGTAGCTAAACTTTGTCCAAATAGTAATTATTATTATTGTTGTTGTTGTTGTGCTTCCTATGATAGAATCATGACAGTTGGTTTCACACCGATATTGTGAAGAAAAATAAATAGACACATAAATCAGCAATATTTTAATGATTGGGCAGGACTACACTTTATATCAATTGATAACCTAAATTTCATAATCGATCCAGAAAATATCGACAAAAAGTGCTTGCTTGAGTTGATCATCCATTCACTGGATCTGGATTATAATATAAAATTGTATTGAGATTATTATCATTCTTATTTATTATGTTCAACCATTGTATAACTATGAAGGTGGAGTCACTTCTATGGATTCATTTCTGAAGAAATTCTTCCCGGAAGTTCTCACTAAGATGAAAGAAGACACCAAGATTAGTAATTACTGCATGTTTGATAGCCAATTGTTAACTTCCTTCACGTCTTCACTCTACGTGGCTGGCCTCGTAGCGTCCTTCTTCGCCTCCTCAGTCACAAGAGCCTTTGGACGCATGCCATCAATCCTTGTAGGAGGGGCTGTATTCCTTGCAGGTGCAGCCCTAGGCGGTGCAGCTTTCAATGTCACCATGCTTATACTTGGTCGTGTCTTGCTTGGAGTTGGGGTTGGCTTTGCAAACCAGGTAGCATATTAAGAAAATTGCATTTATATTAAGGGAAATGCTAACGAGAGCCCTAATGGCATTGGTTAATAATTCATTTAAAGAAAGTTTTGATGGGAAATGAAAAAAAAAGTAATTAATATTTTGACAGCTTTTTTCATTTCCCATAAAAGTGGTATCAAAACTTTTCTAAAATAGATTATTAACAAGTACCGTAAGGGCACTCGTTAGCATGACCTATACAATATTCACAATTAAGAATATTTTGTGTTTGTGCATGTGTATATATAGAAGATTGGATATATAGACTCCATCCGTTATTATGGTGCTCACCCACTTTCACTTATAATGGTAGAATTTTATGACAATACATGCTCTCCCATTCACCCTTCATACTCAAAATATTTTTTTTTTTTTTTTTTTTTTTTGGAGATACAAAATAAATTACTTTCAATTCCATATACAATGTTTACTTTCTTTAGAAACAGAAAATTTTATTGATTAGCCAAACTTAATTTTGTTTTAAACACTCTCTATCTCACTAGAAGGTATTCTATTTTAATACTTTATAAAGGAAAATGATCAAAAATTTCACTATAATTAATTTCTTCTCCCACCATACACCATTGTCTTTTCATATTTCTAAAGATAGAAGATCTTTGAATTGGATATTCTATTTTACAACAATAGTACTTGTCTTTGCAGGCAGTCCCACTATATCTCTCTGAAATGGCTCCAGCAAAATATAGAGGAGCATTCAACAATGGCTTTCAATTCAGCGTTGGAATTGGTGCTTTATCGGCTAACCTCATCAACTTTGGTACACAAAAGATCAAAGGTGGATGGGGCTGGCGAATCTCTCTAGGAATGGCCGCTGTCCCTGCCTCAATTCTAACTCTAGGTGCAATTTTCCTTCCTGAAACACCCAATAGCCTAATCCAACGCAACAATGACCACCAAAAGGCCAAACTAATGCCACAACGTGTCCGAGGTACCAATGATGTACAAGCAGAATTAGATGATCTCATCACAGCTAGTTCCATGTCCAAAACCATTGAACACCCATTTAAGAAAATTGTACAAAGAAAATATAGACCACAACTTGTAATGGCTATAGCAATACCCTTCTTCCAACAAGTGACAGGGATCAATGTCATTGCATTCTATGCCCCAATACTATTTAGGACAATAGGTTTAGGTGAAAGTGCATCACTTTTATCTGCGGTCATGACTGGGATTGTTGGTACTGTCTCAACCTTCATGTCCATGCTTGTAGCGGATAAATTTGGTCGAAGAGCTTTGTTTACAGTAGGGGGAATTCAAATGTTTATCTCACAAGTTCTTATTGGTGCAATAATGGTAGCTCAACTAGGTGACCAACTGACCATGGTGGGCTAGACAAAAGGTCTGCATATTTGGTTCTGATTTTGATATGTGTGTATGTTGCTGGATTTGGATGGTCATGGGGTCCATTGGGATGGTTGGTTCCAAGTGAGATATTTCCCTTGGAGATTCGGTCAGCTGGGCAAAGTATTACAGTGGCAGTGAGCTTTCTTTTCACTTTCATAGTTGCTCAAACTTTTCTTGCTATGCTATGCCACTTCAAGGCTGGGATTTTCTTCTTTTTTGGGGGATGGGTGGTGGTGATGACTGTGTTTGTGTACCTGTTTTTGCCGGAGACTAAGAATATGCCTATTGAACAAATAGACAAAGTTTGGAGGAAGCACTGGTTTTGGAAGAGAATGGTGGGGGAAGTGAGTGGAGAGAGTAAGATAGAAGGACCATGATGCATGATTTGCAAGTCCTCTGTTCTTTCTTCTCCTTCAAGGTCCAAAAATACAAAATAGGGTGATGGTGGGATTCAATTCTAAATGTATGATACAACACTAAGACTATGTTTAGTAAGCTGGAATAGAATCACAATCAATAGAATTGCTATTCCTTTGAAATTATCATTTTTTTTTTCATCTTATTTTATTCAATATTTAAACTCAGCCACATCCTCCATATAATTAAATTATTTATGCTTTCTTTTTCTTTTTTTAAATTAAACATATAATATTTTATTTAAATTCAGATATATAAAATTGTAATATAATTAATAGAGATAATTAATTTGGTGTTTACTGTTATATATTTTATTTTTACTTTTTTTTTCTTCTCATATTATTTTATTCAACATATTGCATTATAAAAAATATAAAACTAATTAGCCACTATCATTATGCAGTAGTAGTCTATGATTTTATGTATATAAAGAAATGGAATATATAGAGTTTATGGAAAAAATTGGCAAATGCTCTTTTTGAGCAAAAATTGTAGGGTTTTGGCCCATTTCCCAAACTAATTAGGGAAATGTTTTTATTTTGTAACTCGATTTGAGATAAATCAAGTAAAAAAAAAAAAAAAAAAAAATCTAGAGCCCTGTAGTGGCATTTTAAGGAGCCTATAGTGATGTTTTAAGAACCTATAGTGGCGGTCGAGTTCATGGAGGTCGAGTTTACTATAAGTCCTTAAAAAGTCACTATAGGCTCCTTAAAAATGCCACTATAGGGCCTACCTCAATTTATCTCAAATTGAGTTTCAAAAGAGGGGCATTTCCCTAATTAGTTTGAGAAATGGGACAAAACGCTACATAATTTGCGTGAAAAGAGCATTTGCCCATTTTCTCCTAGAGTTTATATATGTAAACATTCACATTAAGTAAATAATACACACACACACACACACACACACACATCTATGGTTTTATGTATATAATTAAGAAATGGAACATATAGAGTTTATATATGTAAAGATTCACATTAAATAAATAATATATATATATATATATATATATTTATATGTGTGTGTGTGTATAAAGGTTTAAGAAAAGTATATGTAAAGTTTTTATTAACTATTTAACTTAAAAGATAATGAAAAACCAACTGTTAATAAATAATAACTAAAACAATAATATTATTACGCACAAGTCTACGACTAGTTTAATTAAAAAGACAAACAAGTTACAAACCATTTTTTTCTAATGTGTTAATTTAATTTCAAATATGCATTAACTTTTGCTATGATACATGTATTTTTTGAAAATAAAAAGTTTTTTTTATATATCAATATTTCATTCAAGCAAGTAACTCTGTTAGCTATTAGAATTTAATATTTATCAGAGATGTTGTCAATTTATATATATGCGTGTGTGTGTGGAGAAACTGATACGAACAAAGTACAAAGATATAAATTAATTTTACAATTATTGAATTTTCAAATAATTGAATGTTAAGAGAAACCTAGGAAGAGTGCAAATATAATTATAAAAATAAATTTAGAAATTCGATAGGAATATGATTCCATTATTATATCATTAAATCATGTTGTATCAAACTATGAAATACAAATTTATAGTTCTATTTATGTACTATCACCAAACAGATCATAGAAATAGATTTGGCCAGAATCATGTCTAGACAAATAGTTATTCCTCAGAATCAGGGATAGAGCCATTTTTTGGCCTTGGGGCCATGCTCCCCTCCCCTTGAAATTTGAGGGGAAAAAGTATGTGTATATATATAATTTAACAATTTGGTTCAATAAAATTATATTTACCCCTTATAATATCATTAGCCCTCTTGCATATTGTTTGCCCCTCCTTGTTGAATTGTTGGACAACCACCATGGCCCAAATTTCAGCTTTTCGGACCATCCACCACTTCTTCTTTATTTTAACTTGCTGGATCATCCACACTTTTGCTTCTTATTTATACCACTCCTCTTTATTTTATTTTATTTTATTTTTTTGTGCGCCTCAGTCTTTCACTACAAAAAAGGGGGTCTATAGGATATAGCCGTGTTTCCACTCTCTCTCTCTCTCTCAATATTTTTTGGATTGTTTTTTTTATTTTTCCTACATCTCTACTTTAAGTTGATAATTAAATTTTTGTGTTTGTTATAACTCTACTTTGGGTTGATGAGATTTAGTTGTGTGTTTTAAATTTTTTTGTTCTCTTTGATTGTTAAATGTTATTCTATTGTGTTATAAAAAATTAAAGATAATATATATGAATATAAGATATATTATTCTATTACATAACATGGTTTGGGTAATTTGGTGTTTATTATTATTATTATTATTATTTTCATCTTATTTTATTCAATATTTAAACTCAGCCACATTCTCCATATAATTAAATTATTTATGCTTTCTTTTTCTTTTTCTTTTTAAATTAAACATATAATATTTTATTTAAAATCAAATAAATAAAATCAATATATATATATATATATATATATAAATATAAAAGCAGAGACCTTATACGGAAAGCATGAGGTTCTGCCATGTGGTGCACTTTATGAAGAGAATTGAAATATTCTTAAGCCATATTAGAGATAAGAAAAAATTTAAAAATAACGACTCTTTATTTCCTTTAGTTCAATGTTTCAAGACTGTTTTTGTTACATTTTTTATTCAATGTTTAAGACTACTATTTCTTTTATTTGGTTCAATGTTTAAATATAAAAGCAGAGACCTCACGCGAGAAAGCATGAGGTTCTGCCATGTGGTGCGTTCTATGAAGAGAATTGAAATATTCTGAAGCCACATTAGAGATAAGAACAAATTTAAAAATAAGGACTCTTTATTTCCTTTGGTTCAATGTTTCAAGACTATTTTTGTTACATTTTTTATTCAATGTTTTAAGACTACTATTTCTTTTATTTGGTTCAATGTTTCAAGATTTTTCTTCTCTCTCACACATAAAAAACTCTTTGCATTTTTATTCACCCTTTTCACTTCTACACCTTTATATACACATGCCCACAAATACCCTTTATGCTATCTCATCTCAAATACACTCAGACAAAAACTTCAGCCTTTCAAAGACACGTACATAACTTCAACATTGTGGTACCATTTGATTCTAACTCGTGTGAGTAGGCTATGACTAAGGAAGGGGGATTGCATTTTTTATTCAGTGATGGTAGCTTACGGTTTTGATGTTGAAGTCGGATGTTGTGAATTTTGTGAAGGTTGTGATTCGCTTTGAGTCTTTGGGTGTTTGAGATTTTGGTTTGGGAAAGTCATAAGTGTATTTTGTTTTAGAACTAAAGAAAAAGAAAAAGAAAAAGAAAAAAAAAACTTTCTAATTGATTATTTATGAAGTTAACTATTTTTTATTTTGTGTTATAACTCATAATTTGTAAGGGTTTTTGTGTGTGTGTGCGGTATGAGCCATAGTAATAAAAATAAAAATTGATAATTTCAAAGTATTTTCCATTTTTTTAAAGGATATGGGAGTCCAACTAAAAACAATTAAATTTTGATAAATTGATGTGTTTTTAGCCAATTTCTCTTTATTTAATTATGTTCTCTTTATGTTGATACTTAAAAATGATTTCCTTCATTTCATTGAGATAATGAATTGGGTGTTTGCGATTGAGGTCTCCATATTTTGTTGTGAGAATAGAGTGGTTGATGTTGAAGTCGGATGTTGTGGATTTTGTGAAGGTTGTGATTTACTTTGAGTCTTTGGGTGTTTGAGATTTTGGTTTGAGAAAGTTATAAATGTTTTTTTTTTAGAACTAAAGAAAAAAAAAAAGAAAAAAAAAACATTCTAATTGATTATTTGTGTTATAACTCATAATTTGTAGGTTTTTTTGTGTGTGTGTGCCCGGTATGAGCCATAGTAATAAAAATAAAAATTGATGATGATTTCAAAGTATTTTCCACTTTTTTTTAAAGGATACGGGAGCCCAACTAAAAACAACTAATTAAATTTTTATAAATTGATGTGTTTTTAGCCAATTGATGTGATTTCCTTAATTTCATTGAGATAATGAATTGGGTGTTTGCGTTTGAGGTCTCCATATTTTGTTGTGAGAATAGAGTGCTTGAGGAAGTGTTTGGTAGGTTGCTTAAATTTATGTAATTTTAGAATATATAAATATTTTATGCTTTAAATTCTTATTTATATATTTCAAAATCATTTAATTAGTTTAAAAAATAAAATCTACTTAATTTAATGGTAAATATTATAATATGTTATAGTCTTATAGTGTTATACAAATTTTAAAAAAAAATATGAATTAAGAAAATCAAGTTTTAAAGTATTCAATAATATTGTGAGCAAATATAAATATTATATAACAAAATAAGTACTATATGTAGGTCTTAATATATATATATATATATATAAATGATTTCAAAAGAAATTGTAAAATAGTCCATGCATCGCACGGGGCATCATCTAGTTGTAATATAATTAATAGAGATAATTAATTTGGTGTTTATTTTTATATATTTTATTTTTACTTTTTTTTTTCTTCTCATATTATTTTATTCAACATATTGCATTATAAAAAATATAAAACTAATTAGCCACTATCATTATGGAGTAGTAATCTATGATTTTACGTATATAAAGAAATGGAATATATAGAGTTTATATGTGTAAACATTCACATTAAGTAAATAATATATATATACACACACACACACACACGTCTATGGTTTTATGTATATAATTAAGAAATGGAACATATAGAGTTTATATATGTAAAGATTCACATTAAATAAATATTATATATATATATATATGTGTGTGTGTGTGTGTGTATAAAGGTCTAAGAAAAGTATATGTAAAGTTTTTATTAACTTAAAAGATAATGAAAAACTAACTGTTAATAAATAACAACTAAAACAATAATATTATTACGCACGACTAGTTTAATTAAAAAGACAAACAAGTTACAAACCATTTTTTTCTAATGTGTTAATTTAATTTCAAATATGCATTAACTTTTGCTATGATACATGTATTTTTTGAAAATAAAAAGTTTTTTTTATATATCAATATTTCATTCAAGCAAGTAACTCCGTTAGCTATTAGAATTTAATATTTATCGGAGATGTTGTCAATTTATATACATGTGTGTGTGTGTGGAGAAACTGATATGAACAAAGTACAAAGATATAAATTAATTTTACAATTATTGAATTTTCAAATTATTGAATGTTAAGAGAAACCTAAGAAGAGTGTAAATATAATTATAAAAATAAATTTAGAAATTCGATGGGAATATGATTCCATTATTATATCATTAAATCATGTTGTATCAAACTATGAAATACAAATTTATAGTTCTATTTATGTACTATCACCAAACATATCATAGAAATAGATAATAGTTATTCAATTACAAGTAGTATTCCTCAGAATCAAGGATAGAGCCATTTTTTGGCCTTGGGGCCATGCTCCCCTCCCCTTGAAATTTGGGGGAAAAAAGTGTGTGTATATATAATTTTACAATTTGGTTCAATAAAATTATATTTACCCCTTATAATATCATTAGCCCTCTTGCATATTGTTTGCCCCTCCTCGTTGAATTGTTGGACAACCACCATGGCCCAAATTTCAACTTTCGGACCATCCACCTCTTCTTCTTTATTTTAACTTGCTGGATCATCCACACTTCTGCTTCTTATTTTACCACCCTTTTTTTTTTTTTTTTCTTTTTGCGCCTTATTCTTTTTTTTTTTTCAAAAACACGGCTATAGACCGCAAAAACGCAGCTATAGGATATAGCCGCGTTTACAAACCAGGCCTATATTATGTAGCGATAGCCCCCGCGGGTCTATAGCCGTGTTTTTATAACTGCGGCTAAAGGTCAGACCTATAGTCGCGTTTTTAAAAACCGCGGCTATAGATCCACTTTGAGCTACATTTATAATCGTGGTTATAGGCTGCAAACCTATAGTTGGGTTTTTAAAAACGCGGATATAGGTTTTTTTTTTAAAAAATTCCTGGATTTTTTTTTCCCCAGAAAATTCAAAATTCAAATAAAAAAAATTCAAAATCAAACACAAACCCAAAAAATTCAAAATCAAATACAAACCTAGAAAATTAAAAATCAAACACAACATACTCACAATACAAACACACCCAGAAAATTCAAAATCAAACACAACGTGCTCCAAAATATAAGATCACAAACTCATGAATCTCCTCTCATTCAACAAAACCAACCCAAATCTAACACTAATTCCATTCAAGGAACACAAAAGCATAAGCTCAGAAACACAAAAGAAACAAGCTCAAGAACAGAAACCCATTTAAACATAAGCACAATATCAGCAACACAAAAGCACAAATTCAAGCACAGATCCAAAAAATTCAGAATCAAAACTCAAATCCAAATCAAGACATAGACACAAATATTGCTAGAATATCCACTTCATTCAAAATTTTCAGCATTTCCTCCATTTTCTTACTAACTAAACATAAAATAACAACAAAACAAACTAGATCTATAGACAAAAAATAAAAAGAAAAATAAAAAAAAGAAAAAAAGAAAAGAAAAAAGCAAAAAGAGAGCCTTAGAATATTTGCCTTGTACTATAAGATCATGACTTTTAGTCTTTTCTTGTTCTTTCTCAAATAATATTTCCTTAGAATATTTTGTTGCTTACATAATGACCTTAATTAGTTAATTTTAAAATTAACAGTCAATTGCCTGGCAAGCAAGATAGCCATTCTAAGGCTAAACTCTCAGATCATATTTTGCCAAAATAGAAATCTTTAAATAGATTTCAGTCAAAGCATGAAGGCGTCTCAATAGAGACAATATTCCTTCAGAATACATGACAGTGTATTCAAGTGGAGATCAGAAAGGTTTCTCAAACATAATGACAGAATATGTTTGACAGAATAGTTATGCTATTATCAGACAAAATAATAGACAACTACAAAAAATACAGACAAATCATTTGAGCCAGATCAATATTAATCCACACATAAGAATGATTTCCAGATAGATCCAGACAAATCCAGACCAGTCCAGGACAAAGACAAATACAGACAAATGTTCCCAAGTCACTACTATTTATTAGCATGCATAAAAAGTGTGAGTACGTAACAGAGTTCAAACAAAGACAGCACAGATTTTAAGACATTACTGTTCACTAGCATGCATAAAAGATCTTAAAGATTCCCAGCCAGACTACTATTCATGAATAGTAAAACTTTTACTGTTCAGGATTCTACAAGATTCTATCGGCAGATTAACTTGAGTTCACTTTACTTAACTCAGGTTACTTTTGAAGACTTACCATGGTTTATCTCGCCTATAAAAAGACAGACTCCGAAGATAGAAGACAGGTCCAAAAAATTATAGGTCCAGAATTAAGGTCCCAATTTTCAAGTTCAATTCTCAGTTAAAAGCTTAAGTCCAAGATAGTTCTCCCTTTCTCAGAAAGACTTTTGTAATCCTTTCTCTTGTAATCTAACAGATAATCTTGTAACCCTTTACAGATTTTACTTTGTAATCTTGTAACTCTTCAGAAAGTGTTTTATTTTCAAGCTTGTATCAAAGACAGTTTGTTTTCAAGTTTAATCAAAGACAGAAGTATTTTCAAGTAAGATTTATAGTTTCTGTTTTCATATTCCATACTCTGTTTTAACTTATTTTTGAATATATCTATTTTGCTATTTTCTTCTTTATCATCTATTTTATCATTGTTTATGCTTCCATATTACTGCTGTGCTCTCTCTTGGGTAGTTAATGGTATCAGAGCCATGGATGGTAGGTGATACCATTAACTCCCCAGGAGAGAGCACAGCAGTAATATGGAAGCATAAACAATGATAAAATAGATGATAAAGAAGAAAATAGCAAAATAGATATATTCAAAAATAAGTTAAAACAGAGAATGGAATATGAAAACAAAAACTAGTAAAATCTTACTAGAATAAAAACTTCTGTCTTTGATTAAAACTGAAAATTGCTGTCTTTGATACAAGCTTGAAAATAAAACACTGTTTGAAGAGTTACAAGATAACAAAGTAAAATCTGTAAGGGGTTACAAGATTATCTGTCTAGAGGGAAAGGTTACAAGATTACAAAAGAAAGGATTACAAAAAGTCTTTTTGAGAAAGGGAGAGAGCTATCTTGGACCAAAGCTTTAAACTTGGAAATTAGAACCTTAATTCTGGACCTCTAAACCGGACCTGTAATTTTTGGAACTGTCTTCTGTCTTCAAAGTCTGTCTTTTTATAGATGAAATGAACCATGGTAAGCTTTCAAATGTAACCTAAGTTAGGTAAAGTGAACCCAAGTTAGTCTGTCGGTAGAATCTTGTAGAATCCTGAACAGTAAAAGTTTTACTATTCATGAACAGTAGTCTGTCTGGGAATCTGTCAGAATATTTATGGAAAATCTGTCGGGGTACGCGTGCAATTAATATTCTGTCAAAATATCTCTCTAGATCTTTTTGTCTAGATCTTTTTGTCCTGCGTGCCTGTGAATAGTAATCTGCCATCCTGTCATTTTGTCTTTTCTATCACATGTCATAGGGATCTTGGGAATCTTGAAATGCTTCTGGGTGAGTCCTGTAGTTTGGAGAGGATGATTCCATTACTGTGTCATCTTCATCGTCTGATATCTGTGATGCAACTTCAAGCAATTGCTTTTTAAGCTGTCTTCTGTCTGAGACGGAGGCAAGCTAGCACTGGACTTGACTTTTTTCTAAAATGAAATTAGGATTTTCTATCTGGGAGGAAGAGGTCCTTTTCTATAATTCTTAGCAAATATGATCAAAATTAAACTTATTCCACCATTTTAATTTAAACTTCCTGGTGAGCATAGGAAAAGGATACTGGGGATGCTTTTCTATCTTGTATTCCCATCTGATGATCCATGGGAGATCTGGAAACCTGTAAAATAACTGTAAAAGATGTGGAAAATCTTTAAGATGAGGTATGTTTGGTTCTTTCTTGAAACTTTCATAGGCTTTGAGGAGATCAGGAGGAAGAATCATAGCTTCAGGACCATAAGAAATCCACCAATCAATAAACCATCTTGGTACCATCATGTCTTTCTTTCTATACATATCAAATTGAAAAAACCAAGTGTGTCTGTGAATACTGTTTTGAAATAAAAGGAATCTATCCCACGCTTCCATATAGTCATAATAATTATAGAACTGAGGCTCAAAGGCTTGGGAATATTTCCTGGGAATCCAGGGCTCTGCCCTCCACTGGGAAGGGGTGAGAATCTGTTTTATGACTACCTTAGAATAACCAATTCTGTTTGGGTCTTGGGAGCCAGGCATATGTGTAACCAGGATTGAGTTTGTGTCAACTAAAATAAACTCATAGAATGTCTGGGTCTTTAATGTTTCTGTCTTAGGGTGTTCCCATCCTAGGGGTAACAGCTGACTGACTAGTGAGAGGGGATCTGTAATGTGCTGGTATTCTCTTTCAATCCATAAAATAAAATTCCAGGAGTTTTTCAGGAGTTCAACACTGTGATCTTCTTTTGGAGCTTGGGCTTGGGTTTGAGAGGTAGAGGGTCTGTCCTTTGATTGGTTAGAGAGAGAGGGAGAGGTTAACAGAGGAAAGGAAGAGGCAACTATGTTAAATGGTGTTTTTAACGGAGGAGGAGTTGAGGGCATGACATAAGACTGTTTAGATGTTGGAGTGGAGCTTGGGGAAAGTGGTTGGAAAGGGTTTGGGCTACAAGGTATTGGGATTCTTTCATGGGGTCTATTTGAAGAGAAACTAGGTGAATTGAAGGAAGGACAAGGGAGAAATCTGCTAGGGGGAGGAGGGATCGGTGGAGCTGCATAAGATTGTCTAGATCTGGGTTTTGGGGAGTTGCTCTTTTCTACAGGGGAGCTCATCTTCCCTGTAGGAATTCACGGGTTAAGAAATTAGGAATAGAATTGGATTCTCCTTTAATATATTCAATATCAAAGTCAAAAACACTTAAAATAGCCTGCCATCTTGCAAAACTTTGTTTGGAAACAAGATTTTGAACATCTTTCTGTAAAACCTCCTTAGCACTTTTACAGTCAACTCAGATTAAAAACTTTTGATTAAAAAGATCATTTTGAAATTTTGAAACACATAATATAATAGCTAAAATTTCTTTCTTAATAGTACTGTAATTCTGCTGAGTAGTTAACCATGAGCCAGAATGGAATCTAACAATCTGTTCTTTAGCATCATTTTTTGCTACTTGTTTTAGAATTCCACCATAACCTATGTCAGAAGCAACTGTCTCAACAATTTTAAAAGTATCAGGAGAGGGAATAACAATACAAGGAAGTTGCTTAACATATTTTTTTATCTGTCTGATTATCATAGTATGTCTGTCTATCCATGGAGGAGGATTCTTTTCTAGCCTTTTATACAGGGGTCTGCATATTTTTCTTAATCCTTGAAAGTAATCTGAGATGTAATTTAAGCTGCCAAGAAATCTTTGTAACTGATTTTTATCTTTTATTTCATCTGGGAATTTATCTGCAAATTAAATGGCTCTGTCAATGGGACTTAAGGTTCCCTTATAAATATTATGTCCTAAAAATCGGATTTTATCTTGGAATAAGTTTATCTTAGTGGCTGAGACTACTAATCCATTGTGTTTAATTACTTTGACAAATATATCTAAATGTTTCCAATGGTCATCAATTGATTTAGAGAAAATTAACACATCATCTATATAGACAATTGAAAATTCTGTGAAAGGTGTAAATATATCATTCATTATGTTTTAAAATTCACTTGGTGCATTTTTTAATCCAAAGGGCATGACATTCCATTCATAATGACCAAAAGGAACTGTAAAAGTAGTTTTATATATGTCTTTCTCATCTATCTGTATTTGCCAAAATCCACTTTTCATATCAAATTTAGAAAATATGGTTGCTTCATGAAGTCTGTCAAGTAAATCTTTCTTATTAGGAATAGGATATCTTATCCATTGTAATGCTGTATTTAAAGGTTTATAATTTATAACTAATCTTGGAACTCCTCGTTCCAATTCTGTCTGTTTGTTAACATAAAAAGCAACACAGCTCCAAGGAGACTTGCTTTTTCTGATTAAACCCTTATTTAAAAGATCTTCAATTTCTTTTTTACAGTGTTCTAATAATTCATTATTCATCTGTATTGGTCTAGCCTAAGTAGGTATTTGTCTTTCATTAAAGTCTTTTTCATAAGGTAATTGTACTATATGTCTACGCCTATGCCAAAAAGCAGTGGGGAGATTAGAACAAATTTCTACCTCAATCTGTTGTCTAAATGATTTTATTTTATGATGCAACGTGGGGTCAGTTAATTGATCAGTAATTCTTTTGTATATTATTTCTGATTTTAAAGATTCTAAATGTCTATTCTTTCTGTCAATTCTTTTTCTATGAATTTCTTTTATTATGGAAATTTTATCAAGGGAATAGATTTCTTTCGGAATAGGTGGCAAGATAAATTTAAAAAGTATGTCTTTTCCTAACACATTAGTTTTAATTCCTTCTTCTGTCGTTAAAAAGGGGTAAAGTAAAGCCATAAAGGGATTTCCTAGAATAATTTTAGAAGAAAGGTCTTTAATTAAAACAAAAATTGTTTCAAAACATACTCCATCATTACAAATGTGGACACTAGGTATTTTATAATTAATTATTAACTTTTCTCCATTAGCTTGAGTTAATCTTTCAGATGATTTTTCATAGTACTTTAAAAGTATTAATCCTTTTTGTATACAGTTCATGTCAGCACCTGAGTCTATTAAAACAATTTTTTTCAAAGAAAATTCTTTATTAATCACTAAAGTGATTTCTATGTGCCATTTCTGAAAAATTACTCTGTCAATTGAACTAAAGAAATTCTGTCTATTGCCATCATCTTTTTCTAATAAAGGTGGGTCTATCATGGGTGTAGAACTTTCTTTTAAATTTATTATTTCTGTAATATTTTGTTCATCTATGTCTGTAGAATTATCTTCTTTAATTTCTTTAATTGCTTGTTTTACCATTTTTGCTTCTATCATTAAGTCTTGTAAAGTTATTGGTTTTATCTCTACGTCATCTTTTTTCTTTTTTATCTTCTCTTGCTTGTCTTTTTCTTTTTTGGCTCTCTCTTCTTTTCTGCACTTGTAACATGGTGTCCATATTTCTTACATCTAATACAAGCAATAGGTATGTTTATGAATTCCTCTAATTTTAGTAAATAGTCTTTTTTTGTTTTGATTAGATAGATTATCTCTCAATTTCATTATGATATCAATTTTATTTTTGTCTGTAGAGTAACGATTTTCAATGTTTAAATAATATTACACATATTTTTACGTATTTTTTTCCTCACACACTTTTTTAAAAATTAATACCGTTGGCATTTTTCATTTCATTTCTCCTTTCTCATCTATTTCACTTTACTCTTCTCTACGTCCCTTTTGGATGAGTGTTTTTCTCAAAAAAGAAATAAAAAATAAAAAATCCAATTCATAAAAAAAGAGGAAGTTATGCGGCTAATAAAAGCTATTGAAGGTAGGGAAGGGATGCGTAAAAAGAAAATAAATAGGTGGTCCTGAACAGGAACAGTCAACTAAGAGAACAATTAATGTCCTATCTAACTCCAAGTTAGTGAAATGTCCAAACGGCCCAACCTGTCTATTCACTTGGGTTCTGACTGAGTCCAGAGTCCATCCAAGAGGTCCAAAACAGGCCACGTCAGCTCGACTTTCAAAAGAAACAAATCTACAAGTAAACAACCAATCCAAGTACTCACCGTTCTTCATGAAAAAGGTGTAAAATGATTGAAAATTAAGGCTTACCCCGCCATTCTTCAGCTTGACATGACAATAAGACTTTCACGAGCAGTTTGATTTCATATCAACCAACCCAGCCACCAGTCTTCTTGAGAGAAATTTCTAAGCTTTACAATTATTAGTTCGGTGGCTGCAGACTTACCAGTAATTAATGAGAAATTGATATTGAGGAATTCCTTTTTTTCTTTAACAAAATATAATTTCTATTCTAATATAATCTTAAGAGTATATATGTGTGAAACTTCTTTCTAAAAATTTGAATTTACAACTTTTGTCATAATTAGATGCTACTTTTGTCATAGCTCTTAATATGGTAGGTTGTGTGTAAAGAGAAAAATTAGTAGATTTGTCACATTTCACAATCAACCGATTTAACAAATTATGATAAAAGCTTATTGCAGGTTTGAATCTAGGGACATCCTTTTAAAGTTAGAATGAGGTAGGTGATTTTGGAAAATAATAGTTATTTCTCGATTTAAAAAATAATTATTATAAAGAATAACTATAGTTGTAAATCGTATTGTAAATTGATTTAATATTTATTTATTTTAGTTTATCAAAAAAAAATTTATTTATTTCATATTATGTATCGTAGACAGTAAGATTCACAAATATCTAAAAAATATAGATATACATATAAAGCATATATTCATTGCAAATTTAAAATATATTCAACTAATGACTAGTTTAATAATTATTTATGTAATAATATTTAATAAAACTAATTAAATAAATCAAATTAACATGTGTTTGTAATATTCACGTTCAAAATAATTAAACTCAAAAGGGTAATATATGACATATGATCCAAAATAATAATTTATTTATCATTATATTTATCATTTTATCTAATCAATTCCATCTAAGTCAATGTTATTATTATATTCATCATCTTGCAAAATTAACCCTTTATTAACACTTTCTTCCTCATCGTCAGTATTTACTACCTTTTTTCATTTTTCTTTTTTCTTGGCATTCAAGCTTCTTAGAACCAAAAACAAAAAGTAATTTTATTGTCATTTAATACTTTTTTTTCCCGAAGATTGTCATGCAATAAACAATGATAAACAATGATAAAATAGACAACAAAGAAGAAAATAGCAAAATAGATATATTCAAAAATAAGTTAAAACAGAGTATGGAATATGAAAACAGAAACTATAAAATCTTACTTGAAAATACTTTTGTCTTTGATTAAACTTGAAAACAAACTGTCTTTGATACAAGCTTGAAAATAAAACACCGTCTGAAGAGTTACAAGATTACAAAGTAAAATCTGTAAAGGGTTACAAAATTATCTGTCTGGAGGGAAGGGTTACAAGATTACAAAAGAAAGGATTACGAAAGTCTTTTTGAGAAAGGGAGAGAGCTATCTTGGACCTAAGCTTTAAACTTGGAAATTGGGACCTCAATTCTGGACCTCTAAACTGGACCTGAAATTTGGACCTACCTTCTATCTTCGGAGTCTGTCTTTTTATAGATGAAATAAACCATGGTAAACTTCAAAAGTAACCTGAGTTAGGCAAAGTGAACTCAAGTTAATCTGTCGGTAGAATCTTGAACAGTAAAAGATTTACTGTTCATGAACAGTAGTCTGTTTGGGAATCTATCAAAATATCTATAGAAAATCTGTAGAGAAATATTTCTCTAGATTTTTCTGTCTGGTGTGTCTGGTGAATAGTGATCTATCGTCATTGTCTATCTGTCTAGGAAAAACAAGTTGTCTTGTCAATCTGTATCCGCGTAGTTATCATAGTCTAGCGAATCAGAGTTATCCTCATACTGCTCATGCTCATGGAGCACTCCATAATCATTACATAAAGCGCAATATAAGATAAGAAGGAAAACAGGAACATGATCCTTGGCTGTCATCAGTTTGGGATCTTTAACAATTCTTCTTTTCCCAATAAGCCTTTTTGCTGAAGGTCTTGGACCATACACTGTTATTCTATCGGTGTAGCCATATAAGTGGAAACCTCTGTCTAATTCTTTCTATACTTCATAAATCTTGTTACACATGAAATTATATCATTCTTGAGCCAGAGCACCTGGATCATCAAGTGATAAATAAGTATCTCCTGTATACCAGTTATATTTAGGGATACAACCCCAATTATGGATAAGGACCAGAATATGTGCTGGCTAAGCTTCCATATAATAGCTAGTGTCCCAAACTGGAAGAGTACTCTAGATTTCCATCTTCATATAATTAAGTCCTCCAATCTGTGCAGCTGCTTCTTGAATAACTTTAGGGAATAAACTAATCTGAATTGCAGAGGTTATAATTAATTTGCTAATAAACCCTGCTTCTAGCATTTCAGATAACCATAAAGGTTCACGGATTACTGGATCCTCTGTCTCTGTGTTGATAAGTAATCCCGGGTAGGGATTATATCTGTCTCCTGTTCTTTCATAAACTCTGTGTGAATTAATATAGAAGCATAAATAATGATAAAATAGATGATAAAGAAGAAAATAGCAAAATAGATATATTCAAAAATAAGTTAAAACAGAGTATGGAATATGAAAACAGAAACTATAAAATCTTACTTGAAAATACTTCTGTCTTTGATTAAACTTGAAAACAAACTGTCTTTGATACAAGCTTGAAAATAAAACACTGTCTGAAGAGTTACAAGATTACAAAGTAAAATCTGTAAAGGGTTACAAGATTATCTGTCTGGAGGGAAGGGTTACAAGATTACAAAAGAAAGGGTTACAAAAGTCTTTCTGAGAAAGGGAATGAGTTATCTTGGACCTAAGTTTTAAACTTGGAAATTGGGACCTCAATTCTGGACCTCTAAATTGGACCTGAAATTTGGACCTACCTTTCTGTCTTCGAAGTCTGTCTTTTTATAGATGAAATAAACCATGGTAAACTTCAAAAGTAACTTGAGTTAAGCAAAGTAAACTCAAGTTAATCTGTCGGTAGAATCTTGAACAGTAAAAGTTTTACTGTTCATGAACAGTAGTCTGTCTGGGAATCTGTCAAAATATCTATAGAAAATCTGTAAAGAAATATTTCTCTAGATTTTTCTGTCTGGTGTGTCTGGTGAATAGTGATCTGTCATCATTGTCTGTCTGTCTAGGAAAAACAAGTATGTCTTGTCAATCTGTATCCTCATAGTTATCATAGTCTAGCGGATCAGAGTTATCCTCATACTGCTCATGCTCATGGAGCACTCCATAATCATTACATAAAGCGCAATATGAGATAAGAAGGAAAACAGGAACATGATCCTTGGCTGTCATTAGTCTGGGATCTTTAACAATTCTTCTTTTCCCAGTAAGCCTTCTTGTTGAGGGTCTTGGACCATACACTGCTATTCTATCGGTGTAGCCATATAAGTGGAAACCTCTGTCTAATTCTTTCTGTACTTCATAAATCTTGTTACACATGAAATTAGATCATTCTTAAGCCAGAGCACCTAGATCATCAAGTGATAAATAAGTATCTCTTGTATACCAGTTGTATTCAGGGATACAACCCCAATCATGGATATGGACCAGAATATGTGCTGGCTAAGCTTACATATAATAGCTAGTGTCCCAAACTGGAAGAGTACTCTAGATTTCCATCTTCATATAATTAAGTCCTCCAATCTGTACAGCTGCTTCTTGAATAACTTTGGGGAATAAACTAATCTGAATTGCAGAGATTATAATTAATTTGCTAATAAACCCTACTTCTAGCATTTCGGATAACCATAAAGGGTCACGGATTACTGGATCCGCTGTCTCTATGTTGATAAGTAATCCCGGGTAGGGATTATATCTGTCTCCTGTTCTTTCATAAACTCTGTCTGAATTTCCAAAGCTCTCATACCATGTAGCTTTATGAGATAACCATATATGACCTGTCATGTCTTTTGTTCTGATAAATGCTGTAGAGACCAATACTTTAAAAAGATACATCCATCTGTCATAAGAACTAGTTAAAGCTGTATGGATTAATATTTTCTGTTGGATTTTAGGAAGTAAACTTCTGATGGCAAGTCTCTTTTTTTGCTGAATATTAGGGTGGAGTTTTGAAAAGCTTGTTCCCATAAGATAGCTTTTTAGAGACTGTGATTCTGTCTTTGTGGAGCTTGAATCTCTATCCTCCTTGCCAGGGAGTTGACAACCGAGTGCTTCGATAAATGCCCCGGTGCTAACAAAATGTAATTCCAAAGCCTGAGGGGTCTTTTGGAATAAGGGTTTCTGTTTGAGGGTAAAAGCTGCCTGTAAATTATCAAGAAGTAGTTTAATATGAAGAGGGAGGTCTGTAAATTCTCCGTCCTGAAACATGAGATCAGTGCGGAGCACTTTTTTGCAGAGTTATACTACTTTCACCACATGAATACATTGCCTCTGCTAGCAACGTATCCTGAAGGGATATTGTCTCTAACGAGACGCCTTCCTATCCATCTGTAATCCTTACTAAAGGCTTTTGGAAATGTTTGGGCACTGCTAGTGCTTTGCCCTTTCCTTTCATGTCTGCCTGGGAGGTTCTTTTACTCATATTAGTCTACAAATGGGGTTCAGGAAAAGGATTATGTCTTGAAATATTATTTTGAGAATAAACATTTTCATGCAAGGTTTCTTTCAAATTCATTTTTAAAATCCTTTCACTAATGTCTTTCTGTGAAGTTTCTTTAAAATGCTTTATAAAATCATTTTTAAAATTTAAGTTATATATAATATGGGTTGATTACAGAATTTGAATTTGGGGATGATGAAATTGTCTATGTTAAATGATTTGATCAAATGGGTGAAATTCATACCGGACATAAACCAGGAAAAAAAAAAAAAGGTTTTCAAATCTAATAATACCTCTCTCCATTCTTTGCAACTTACTAAGTACTGACTAGGTCTTGCTTGCATTGCTGTCATCATCAACATGTTTCCATTGTAGTTGTCGCCATGCCGCCACCACGTTCCTCCTCCACCTTCTTCTTCATTCTTCTTGAGTTCCCACAGGTTTTAAAAAATGTTTTTTTTTCTTCTGCTTTTTTTTTCTTTTTTTTGCTGGGTAAGTGTTTATGCAGGGGATAGAACCCCTTAGTTGTTAGGTCATTAGGAGACCGGGTACCACTTGGGCCAGAAGGCCCAGTGGTTCTTCTGCTTCTTTTTTGATGTGTCTTTTAGCTTCTTTTCAATCTTGCTTTTTAGTTTTTTGTGTGTAGTGATGTAATCATTAATGTTACTAACAACCCACCAATGTGAGCTTCATTTCAAGATTTGAACTTTTTTTTTAATAAAAAATAAATTTCTCTTATCATTTTGTACCTAATTGGCTAGCTGAGCCACAGAAAAAAGTTTAGTCACATAGTTTTTACAACTTTTTCAATAGTTATATTATGTTAAAGTGTGATCGTAAAAAATTAGCACTATAATTTTTAAGATTTTATTTTTATAAGTTTTTAGTGTTTCACACGGATTAACGGTTAGTAAAAAATTAAAGTAATAAAACAAGAAAAATATTTAACATGGTTTGGTCAAATCCAAGCTTACATCCATGTATAACGACCAACCAAAGTTCACAATCAATGACATGGTCCACATGGATTACAACCACACTTAATCAGACTTGACAAACTAAACAAACTCACGAATTCTCACATCTCACACAAACAACATTCCCAAAACTCACAAACGTAACAAAACTCCCACATAAACAAACTAACTCACAAATCTCAATAATAATATGTAATACAATTGATAAGTTAAAACTTCAAATCTACATTCTTATATGTCAATAATTCATTATGTTGATCTTTATATATTGGAATGGGTTGAACAAATAATGATGATAAACGACCCTTAGTTTCATGGCCAGTGGTGACGCCACGTTTAGGCCAGGGTGTTCAACGTGGCCAGGGTGTTCCCAGGAACACCCTGACCTAAAAAAGAAAAAATTATATATAATAATTAAAAAAAATTTATTTGTTTACCTTTAAAAAAAAAATTAGGAACACTCTCAACCAAAATTAGGAACACCCTTAAAAAGAAAAGAAAAAAAAATTATTTGTTCTACTTTCAAGCAAAAAAAAAAAAAAGCCCAAATAAAAATTTTGAACTAAAATCTAAAAGAAAAAAAAAATTGTAACAGAACAAGCCCACCAAGGGAAAAAAAAAAAAAAAGCCCAACATCAATCCTAAATAACAGATTACAAACCTAATGTAAAGAAAAAAAACAAAGCAAAGCAAACCCAACAACAAACCCACAGATTCTCAAAAAAAAAAAAAAAAAAACCAAAACCCAATTACAACCTAACCTAACCTAAAGAAACCAGAGCATGGGTTTCTCTCATTTAAGAACCTTAGGTCCTCTACTCCTATGCAAAAGCGACTCAGCAATGCTGCAACAGCCACACCCAGAGTAGTCGACAACGAGATCGAAGATTCCCTTGCCCAGATCGGAGATTGGAGACGGTGAGATTGGCATAAGAACCTCAAGCAACATCAAGGTATTTCAGTTCTCTCTCTTTTTCTTTATTTCATCTATGCTCTGAGCCTCTAACTGAACGGCGTTCTCTCTCTCTCTTTTTCTTTATCTCATAGTCTGCCTTGTGACTATTTTTTTGTCTTTTGAAATCTCTCTTTTTCTTTGCTCTGACTTAGACTAGGCTTTCTTGTGGTTCTCTTTTGGCTAAGTTGGCTTTTTGTGTAAGTGTATATATGTAAATATGTAATTGTGAATTTGTGTTGATTGTTGATTGGCTATTGTCTCTTGAGTGGTGGGGGTGGGGCCGTGGCATTGGATTGAGGTAGTGGTCTTGGTCCACTTAAAAGCAACACCTAGACCAGAACAACAAATTATTAAAAGACAAAAATAAAAAAATAAAAAATAAACTATGTTAGGTAGCGGGTTGAGTCAGGTGGATGATGTAGTGTATTTGTATTCTTTACCTTGTGCAAAGCCAACTAAACAGTGAGGTGTGTGTTAGATTGCTAGTGGTTATTAAAAAAAATAATGAAATAATTAAACAAAAATAATTAATAATTTTATTAATATTTCAAATGAACTTATAATTTATTATTTATTCTTTTGCTAGTTATTATTGACAAATATTTGATAAACCAATCCGTACCTAAGACTAATTTTTTGTGTAAGATTCATCTTTATCTTTTAAGCGGATTTGTGTTAACTTAGAAAATCTTTGTTCAAATATGAATTTGCATGTTTTTTGGTTGTTGTTGGCGTCAATATACGAATTTTTTTTTATTAGATTGTGTAATTTATCATTCTTAAGGAACACCCTAGAAAAAATTCCTAGAGTCGCCACTGTTCATGGCTTCCAGCTCCATGCCCATCTCCATACTGGTACATGCAGTGAGCCATCCTTCTAAGGTTGAATATAATTTCAATAAATGTTTCAGACAAAGGAGAAGTTGCATCTCGTTCTTCATTCATCTTCTTTCATGTTTCATTAATCAAATACCTAATGTATTCACAGGTATCTTCTTCACTAGCACCAGTTTCATTCATGTAACACTGGATTGATTTAGGGACATCACCTCTTTCTAACTCATCCTGATTCACCCAAAAGAATAGGTCATTAAACCCATTCAAGTGTAACGTACGCTTATCGTAGGTCACGACATGTCTCTGTAAATTGTGGGGTTGACATGGCATATTGTCCTATATCATTACTCATTAGTCCAAGTTTTTGTCTTTTTTATCCTTTTAAGTCTCTCACATGTTGGAATTTAAAGGACTTTTGATTTCTTTCCCTTCTCAAGAGGAAATCAGAAAGTCTTATTATTTCACCTACATTTTCATTCGGGCCCAATTGAATAATCCTGTTGACATGTTCTAGTTCTAGGTAGTCTAAGGGATCCATTTGTTTGGACTTGTGGACTGATTTGTGGAAAAATGGAAAAAATTAGAGAGAAAATGACTTTTCAAGTTGTTTAGTTGGAGAAAGAAAATATGAGGAAAAAAATAACTTTTTGTATTGTTTGGTTGGAGAAAAAAAATAAGTGGGATTTTGGTGGGAGAGCCAACCATTTTCCCTTTCAAGTCCACCAAAAACCAATCTCTCGAGTTTATAGATAAAAATGAGAGAGAAAATATGGCTTTAAAGGAGGACAAATCTGCCTCTCATTTTAACGTTGAGATCTAACCGTTGCCTTTTTTTTCTTTTTCTTTTTTTGGGTCCAGCCGTGGCTCCTATTTTTAGTATTTTATAATCAACTTTACCTTTTCTTTTTTTCCTTTTTCTTTTTTCTTCTTCTATTCAAAATTTACCTGAGTAAGTGGCAAATACCAACGTTGTATTTTCTTCTTTCTTTGGAAAAACAATACCAACGTCGAGGATCCTACGTTCCACAATTCCTTGGGAATTTTTTTTAACTAATTTAATTAATCACATTTTTTATATATAAAAATAAATAGAGAGAAATAAATTAAAATAAATTAATAATTGTATTATGTCACTTTTATGATTGATGGCAACTTTATATATATATATAGAGGGTTAAAGACCCTAACATCTATTCCTCTGGTTTCAGCTCACACCTCACAGCTGCACTTTCAGTTTTCACCAAACTCTCCTCTCCCACTCTTACTCACTCTCAATCTCACCGCCGGCTCAACTGCCCAAGCTCTTACCGCCGGTCCAATCATTCTCCACGGGTCTAAGCTCTCACTCACTCTCAATCTTATCGCCGGCCCTACCTCTCACCGCCTGTCCAAGCTCTCGCCGCCGTCCCAGACTGTCACTGCCAATCTAAGGTCTGTCACCCGCCGCCCAAGCTCTGTCAGTGTCACCGCCGGTCTCGGTCTGTTCTGTTCTCTACTTCTCTTCAATTTTTTTTTTTTTTTTTGATATTGATGTATTTGGTTGTGGCTACCCTTTTTCTTGAATTTGCCAAAGTCTCTGAGAGGGGTTTTGTGAGTTAACTGGGCGGTTTTGTATTTGGGCTTCAATTCATTTTTTTTTTTTTATAATGATAATTTTTATATTTTACCATAAATTTTGGCTAAATAAAAAATTATTACTTTTTTTTCTTCTTCAAATATATGAACGAGGAGGCTAAGGAGGAAATTTCCTTGGAGATGGAAATCTCTCATATGCTGTAAGTACGCCTTTATTAAACAGAAAAAGCAAATATAAAAAGGAAGAGTAGTGGAGACAAACACACGAAGAAATAAAGAACAGAGTCCATACCTTCATTAAACAGCCAATAGATATCTAATACCAATTGGATCAGCCTTTGTTTCAACTGGGTTTCGATCATTACAAACAATCACTACTAGTCTACTGTTATTTCAATTTCCAATTCTGTAAGTTGTCATTTTGAACACTTATTATTCATACCGTTTCTTTTTTTTTTTTTTTTTTTTTTTTTCTTGACGTGAAAAATCCATATCAAATTGTTTTCTTCTTTTTTTAATTTCTGTGAAGCAAGAGTTTCAACTTTTGTTTGTTTCAATGTTTAAACCTCGAGTTGGTTTTCTCATTACCAATGAAATGAATGAATAAAGCAACAAACAAAGGTTTGCTTTCAAAGATTAGAGTTTCTATAAGAGTTCTTAAAGTCCGTAGTGTTGTTTTCAAAAATCTATTAAATTATCTTTGTCTCATTTCGTATGGCTAAATATTTTTCAGTCGTCCTTTCTTTGCCGAAAAAAAAAAGTAGTGTTTGCAGGAGTGCAAAGCCCATCGCTGCTGTAATTCCTTGTCACAAATGGGTAAGTTCTCACTTTTAAGTTTTAACCCACAAACATCACTTTTTATTATGGGAAATGCTAACGAGGGTACTTAGGGCATTGATTAATAATTCATTTAAAGAAAATTTTTATGGAAAAAAAAATAATTAATATTTTGACAGCTTTTTTTATTTCTATAAAAGTGGTATTAAAATTTTTCCATGTCACTTCGTTTTCTTCTTCCCTAATTTAATGCTTTATTTTCTTTATTTTTAATTGGTTGTACTTCTTTTATCTAAATTTCGAACAGCTTCAATGAAACAAATAAAAGCCTCATCGCCGTCACCATCTTCTTCTTCGACGTGTCAACGGAAATATAATGTATTTCTTAGTTTTAGGGGTGAGGATACCCGTAATACTTTTACGGACCATCTTTATGATGCTTTACAACGAAAGGGCATTATTACCTTCAAGGACGAAGAAGGACTTGAGAGAGGAGAATCTATTGCTTCTGAGCTCTTTAAAGCAATAGAAGAATCACAGTTTGCTATCATCATTCTCTCAAAAAACTATGCATCTTCTAAGTGGTGTTTGGATGAGCTTACCAAGATTATCAAATGCAGGAAGGAAATGGGACTGACAGTGTTTCCAATTTTTTACAATGTAGACCCATTTGATGTACGGAAACAAACAGGAACTTTTGAGCAAGCCTTTACTGATCACCAAAAATGCTTTAACATAAAGAGGGTGGAAACATGGAGGGCTACTTTAAGAGAAGTGGCTGATATCTCTGGTTGGCATCTACAAAATAGGTAATTTCCATAAATTTCAAATGATAAGCTTCTTTCACGTACCATGAAGCATATAATTAGCTAAGAGAATATATCATAATATACATGGATTGAACTACATCATGGTATACTAGTTAAAATTCTGTTAAATTTTTAGGAACAATAGAGGTGGTTGTGAATAACTCTGTGAAAAGATCAAAATGGAATTACTTGATTGAAGAATGTATATATCACTTTTGCTGACATATATTTTTGGCAAAACTACACTATTAGTCTCTAAAGTTTATTTTATGAGCACAATTAATTCCTTAAGTTTCAAGTGAGCACTATTGGTTCCTTAAGTTTCAAAATTGAGCATTGTTAGTCTTTTTTAAACTCATGTTAGTGTTATTGTCTACGTGGCTAACAAAACAGTGATGTGACATTTACAAATTGATGTGGCGACTTAAGTATCAAATGCCACATCAACTACTTAATTATAAGGTTGCCACATAATCTTTTAATTGATTATTATTTATTATAATGGAAAAAATTTGATTCACTTTTGCCCCTCCCTTTCTCCTTCGCCGCTTTCAATTCTCCAATCGAATCACCAGAGCACCTCAAAGGCAACAAAAATCTTGTGAAGTGAGTATTATTGTTGAAGAGATCCACCTTTGAGTGGGCAATGTCTTATAAAACTCTCTCTCTCTCTCTCTCTCTCTCTCTCTCAGATTCATTAACCATAAGTCATTTCTTGCTAATGAGAATAGTTTAAGGTTGGGTGCAGGAAACCCAACATAGATATGCGCAACAAAAGGCAATCTTGCACCCAAACTTAGACCTGTGCAATAAAAGGCAATCGGTGATCCTCGCGAATGTTGGTTGGAGGAAGGGTAAATAAAAAAAAATTCAAGATTTCTAATGAAATGGACTTAAACATTTTCATGTTAATTATAGTTATAAATCCATCAGAAACAAAGCTTAAAAACAAATAAACATAGACATCTTTGGAGATTAGCAACTACTAGAGATCCATGGAGATTGGCAAATAACAGAGAGGTGATTTTGATAGTTGATGTGGCGGCGACGACGACCATTTTGGATTAGAGGGAAGTGTGGCTAGTAAGGGCAACAACTGTAGTGACAGCGGCAGCGGCAGCGCCCATTGGAAGATGAGGAAGAGGAAGCTTTGGGTGGTCACAGGAAATAAACGAGGAGCATGGAAATGTTTTTAAATAATGACTCACATGCCAAGTTGCTAACTTGGCAAATTTTCCAATGTGGCTATTACAATATATACAGACTTTTTTTTATGAATAAAAAGTGGGTGGGGGGAGGGGGGCGACCAACGTGGCAATCCTACCTAGGAGTTACCATAGTAGCCCTTTACTTGCTGGGTCTAGGGCCCTACTGGGGTGCAAGGGGACCACGGTGAGTCATAGTTTTCCAACTCCATGATAGACACTAGTGATCCTGAGTTACTGAGGAAGGTAACCCAAACGCTTCCAGATTCAGAGTCGAACCTGGGACCACACACCAAGGAGTCAATACCGTACCGGAAGCTGTACCGATTTGATCACTGGTACGATATATTTCGGATACCGGTTAATACCGATGTACCGTTTCGGATTTACCGCTATTTTATATATTTAATATATATATATATATAACTAATAATAAATGTGAATTTTTGTTTAATTAACTAGACATTTAAAAATAATTATAAGGCTAATTCTAAATCTCTTTTTTACTCAAATCCTTGTACATATACAAGCTGGGCATGCGGTATACCTGCCAACATTTGTTACTATTTTTCTTTTTAGTTTTTATTCTCTTCCACTGTCTTTAGTATCTTTTTTTTTTTTTTTTTTTTAAATCTTTTTTTCACTCTCACTTTCCAAGATAAGTCTTATGACTCTTATCACATTACTTTTTCTTTTCTTGGTTGAAGAACCCCACTGCCTATTCACGTGGCCGCACAAAACTAAGAAAAATTTTTTTTTTTTTTAAAAAAAAATCTTTTTTTCACTCTCACTTTCCAAGATAAGTCTTATCACATTACTTTTTCTTTTCTTGGTTGAAGAACTCCTCTGCCTCTTCACGTGGCCACACAAAACTAAGGAAAAAAAAGCTTTAATAATGCAAACGGAAAGGAGCAAACAAACATAGACGCTCAAATGTTGAGAGAGAGATTTGAAGAAAGAACTGAAGAACGAAAAGTGGAGGAAAGTGGAGAACAAGAGAGTCACAAACAAAGAAAATATGAAGAAAAGGGAGAAGAAGAAGAGGGAACGAGATAATAGAAAGAAACATTATCAGGTGAAAACAAAAATGTATAGAGGGTAAGTCGGTAAGTGTCTTTGTGCATTTTTCTTTCATTTTTCTCCTTCTTTCTGTTGGGATTTCTTAGCTTCCTCAGGTTTGCACCATCCTGCCTTAAAAGAACTGCCAAAATTACCCACACAAAAAAAAAAAAAAAAAAAAAAAAAAAAAAAAAAAAAGGGATTTCATGTTTTGGCCCGGTATCTATTTACCGGCCGAAACAGCCGGATTTCGCTGGTACGGCCGGTATGTGGCCGGTACGACCGGTATTTTTTCCGGTACGAAACGAAGGGGTCATTTGTACCGGTGGACTGGCCGGTACGGTATATACCGGCCGGTACGGTACGAAATTAACTTCCTTGCTACGCACTTGACCACTAGTATTGACTATCTATGGATTTTTTACCAAATGCCTTTTTTTTTATAAATAAATTCGGACTTTAGTGTCAATGTTAACATTTGAGGCTCCCAAATGACCATAAAAATACAAAATGTTTTATTAGCTCATTTTCAATATTGCAACCAAATACATGACAATGAGTCAATTTTCTAACAAATATTTTTAGTCCAAACAAATGGAGCATTTATTTCATAGGAAAACTTTTATGAATTCTTCTTTGGCCCCTTAAGAATTAAAGTCATTCAAACTGAAATTTTGGAGAATTATAACACTTTTTTTAACTCCACATGATGCAACCATCCAAAATTAACTTTTGCCAAGTTATGTTTTGGATTCAAGTTTGGCATGCCAATTTCATAAAGATTTAATTTTGGCTCTTCATTATTTCGGTTTAAAAAAAAAAAATTATCAAACCAATTCATCCAGTTTATTCCCATTCCCAAACCAATTGTTTACATAATTTAATTTGAAGAAGTATAGCTTTGAAGAGTTAATCATTGATATTAGGGTGCTTTTGAATGATTTTAATCAAAGAGAAACATAACATACCTTTGGGCCTCGACTAAAGAAGTAAAAGCTTGGGTTTGTGTTGGCACAAAAGTATAAATCATTAAATTCTATTTTTAATAAATAGAAACCAATACCTCCTCTTCACTCATTTACCTAGTGTACAAAGCTTTTTCAATTGTCTACTTTGAAAATTTTGAGTATTGCCATTGTTATTAATATTTTGTACTCAAGCAACCTCAAAGGGTCTTAAACATTTATATTTAGCATGTTTAACTTAAAATATTCCAGTGAGGTTTCTCTCAACAATCAAGCATGAAATGAGATGCTTAATTTTTTGTTCGATCAATGTATCTCTTGACGAAATAGATTTTGGATTTAGTGGATCCAATATCATTGCTAACCTAAGAAAATTAGTGGACTAATTCATGAAAATATATCACCCAAGGAGTATCTTTGCCTAATATTTTTCTTTCTCCTCTAAAGTTTTATAATTGGTTTGGACCATCATTTTATTATTTTCTATCTTCTTTGTAGGCATGAGTCTAAAATTATCCAAGACATTGTGAAAGGAATTATGGAGAAATTGAGTTCTAAATCCTCAAGCATTAACGAAAATTTGATAGGAATAAATTCTATGGTGGCAGAATTGATCCCTTCATATGTAGGTTTTGGGAACGATATTTACATGATGGGGATCTGTGGTATGGGGGGTCTGGGAAAAACAACTCTTGCTAGTGCTATATATGACGAGTATTCTGATCATTTTGAAGGTTCTAGTTTTATTGCCAATGTTAGGGAAAGATCAAAAAAAGGTGAACTACATAAATTACAACAACAATTGCTTGATGAAATTTTGGATAGAAGTAATACAAAGATCTACAATGTTCAAGTAGGAGTTAAAAAAATCAAGAGTAGTGGGTTACGTCATAAAAAAGTTCTACTTGTCCTAGATGATGTTAATCACAAGGACCAATTAGAAAAATTGGCCGGAGAGCATGACTGGTTTGGATTGGGGAGTTGGATCATCATAACAACTAGAGATGAACATGTGTTGGTCCAACATGGAGTGCTTAAAATATATAAGCTTAATGGATTAAATGATGATGATGCCTCAACACTTTTTTGTTCGAAAGCCTTCAAAAAGGAGCAACCCAAGGAAGGCTATATGCAGCTCTCCCAGAAAGTTGTAGAATATGCTAGTGGCCTTCCATTAGCTCTTGTTACTTTGGGTTCCTTTTTGGTTGGAAGAACAGTAGAAGAGTGGCAAAGTGCTTTGGATAATTTTAAAAATATTAAAGGAGACATACATGATATACTTAAAATAAGTTACGATGGACTAGAGCAAATGTGGAAGGAGATATTCTTAGATATTGCATGTTTCTTTAGAGGGGAGAAGAAAGATAAAGTAATACAAATATTAGAGAATTGTGGTTTTGATGCAAGAATTGGTGTAAGTGTTCTTGTGGAAAGATCTCTCCTAACGGTGGATGACAAAGAATGTTTTGGGATGCATGATCTACTATCAGAAATGGGTCAAAAAATTATTCGTTTTGAATCAGGTGGAAAGCTTGGAAAGCAAAGTCGATTGTGGCTTGTTGAGGACTTGCTTTATGTATTGGAGAACGATATGGTAAGAAAAATGACAAAGCTATAATTTTATTTCAATGAATAATATTGAGTTGGTATAGTAAAATAATTTTGTTCAATAAGTATTTATGTAACGAAATCAAGAATAAAACATTCATTTACCAATTACCATGCTAATATATTGTCAATGATGATCTCTTATATTTTGAAAACATATATTATCTCTTTGTAATTGTTTATGAAATTAAATTTATTTTTCTTGATGTAATGAACTAATTATTCATCTCTTGGTTACTACCTAGAACAAAAAGGCTATCTTAACCCCCTTTTTTTTTAATGTAAAAAAATCATTCTATAGGCTTTATTTTCTTTTTCCATCAGTTTAAAAAATGTAATATAATCTATAAATAGGCCTTTATATGTAGTACATTTTACTATCAACATATGTTGTTCTACTTCGATCTATTAGTTACTAATGGGACTCTTTAGAATCCGTTTGGGTTAGTTTTATGAAAATTCATGTTTTGAAAACTTTAGAAGTTGTGTTTAGAAAATGTGTTTTTTAAAATGAAATTAAGTGTTTGGTAAAATATGTAGAAATGATTATTGATATGAAAAATTGCAGCATGAAAATGCAATTTTCTAGTGATTTCCATGAGCTGCTATTTGAAAATGCAACTTTTCTTCTATTATAAAAATGTAATTTTCCTAAAAATGCAAAACCGAACACCAATCTTATTGCACTTTCATTTAAATTTCTTTTTTTCTCTACAAAATCGCAATGCCAAATGGTATATAATTTGAAGTACATTATACTATTTTTAAGTAATACATTTGGGGTTGGACCCACCATATGGGATGGGCTTTAAGGGGAGGAGGAATAAAAAGAAATATATATTTTAGAGAGTTTTATATATGAAAACTTAGGGTTTAGATTTTTTTTTCTTTTTTATCTCCTTTACAGCTTTAAAAATAGTATAAAACTTGAATAATTTTAGTTTTCTTATCATTTGATTAAGTAAATCACCAAGTCTTTGCTTTTGAAATCTTAGGCAACAGAAGCAATTCAAGCCATAGTCGTTCGATACGAGAAAAATGATTTTAACTTTGAAGAAGTTCTTGAAGTGTTATCATCAAAGATGTCTAATCTTAGATTGATGATAATTCAGGAGACTGACTACTTCTATTACCCAAGATATCTGGCTATTCCTAATAACCAAAGACAACTTTTTGTTCCTAATCAACTAAGGCATCTTTCATGGGACTACTGCCCTTTAAAATGTTTGTCATCCAGTTCCCAACCAAAGGAGCTTGTTCAACTTGACATGTGGGGAAGTAGAATTGAATATCTTTGGGAAGGAGTAATGGTAATTTTGTTCTTTTTAACTGTCTTTCTATTGCTTTTTATTATCTCTCTTTTTTTAAGTGTAGCTACAAATACTAATTTCTACGTTTAACGAAAATTCTTTTTATTTTTTTGGTAACAGCGTTCAGTCAACTTAAAGTTTATTAATCTCTGTGGTTCCAAAAACCTTATCAGGACACCTGACTTTTCAAGTGTTCCGATGCTTGAGGGACTAGACCTTTCTGAGTGCCATAGCTTGGTAGAGATCCACCCATCTATTGGACAACTCAGGAAGCTCAGGTATTTACTTTTGGAATTCTGCGAATCTCTTACCGATCTTCCCTGCATGTCTGCTGTAATGCAGTCCCTTACGGAGCTTGAACTTGGCTGGTGCTCAAAAAACAGTTCGTTTCCAAAATTTACGGGAATTATGAAAAGCCTATCGAAACTCACATTGTGTTGGACTGCTATTAAGAAAGTACCACCCTCATTAATCAAGTGTTTGACTGCCCTTACTTTCTTAGATCTAAGAGCCACAAATCTCAAATGTCTTCCAAGCAACATGGATAATTTGAGGTCTCTTCAAACACTCTATCTTAACTATTGCAAAAAGCTAAAATCATTGCCCAGGCTTCCATCAACTATAAGATGTATAGAAATGAAATATTGTGTTTCCCTAAAATGGTTACCAGCACGGGTCAAACTGAGTATCTGGTCACAACCTCTCTCCCAATGGCTTCCGTATGATGAGAGGTTTAGTCGAAAGGAATTTACAATATTGTTCTATTTCTTACAGGTAATCTCTTTTCTCTCTCTCTCTCTCTCTCTCTCTCTCTACTTGTTAAATAATGTTCTATTTCTTACAGGTAATCTCTTTTCTCTCTCTCTCTCTCGACTTGTTAAATAATAACAATTAACAATAGTTGTGTTTTGGGTACAAGTACAGGGACTCCTTTGTCGTAAAACCGTTTATGGAACTTCTTCCAAAGGGGGAGAGGATGGATCTATAACCGAGTTTCAGATAATTATGCCATCATGTTTAACTGAAATAGTGGGGAATTCAATAAGCATAGAGCTGCCTTCAAATTGGTACAATAGTAAATGGATAGGATTAGCTCTCTGGGCATCAGTATCAAATATATCATCGATATTTGGTATTAGAGATCATGAGGTAGCAGTTGGTAAAATGCCTCAAAATCATTGTGCCTTTGAAGTTTTTACTACCCGGATAAATGTTAAGGTCAAAATTAAACATCGCTTCAATAATTACCTATTGTATTTGTCTCGTGATGAGTGGTTTGCTACTGTTGGGAATGGTGAATGCAGTCAAATTAAGGTTATATTTGAGGGCGATAAGCTATATGAGATGGAGACAGAATTTGGGGTCAGTTTGGTATACGAGCAAGATGTGGACAAGTTCAACCAAACAAATGCACAATGTTTGATTGCAAGCTTTGGGGAAGTACCCATCTATAAATTAACTAGTAATGATCATCTCAACCATTCTTCCCATTAATGTTCAATCCTTTTCTATCTTATTTTTACATTTGGCTTTGTCATTGGTAAGTAAGTCTCATCATTTTTCTCTTTCTTCTTTTGGCTCATCATGCGCAAGCAATCCCAATCACCCTGTACTTTCTGAGTTCCTAAAAATTAAACTTAAATTTTGCCACATGAGTTTATTGCCAATTGTCTAAGCCTCTATATCATCATCACTTACAAGAATATGATCTAGATAGGAAATACATTCTCAAGCTTCACCCATCACATTTCTCTATGGATTTTGCTAATGTAGATCTTTCAGTCCTAATTTGGCATCCTATTTGTAACTATAAGATATTATGCTATTTTACATATTCATTTTGTACTGGCAAATGCAATACAACTTTTCCTAATAAATTTTTGAAATGTAAAAGCTCGAGACTGTATAGTATTTCCTTCCTTACCATGTATATTCTTTGTAATCATTGGTGTCATGCCTAACAAAACCTGTAGGAAGCAAACTCCAATTACACTCATTAGTAATGAGTGAATTATTATTATTATTATCATACTAACTCAGGTTTATACATATATGCAGTTGGTGATGATGATGGGGATGATGATGAGGATGATGATGAAGAAGATGATGATGATGATGAGGATGATGATGAAGATGAAGATGATGATGAGGATTGTAAAATTGTGATTTACAACTAATTTGTGTTGGTTTTAATTCCGTGCCAAATTTGATTGTAATTTTGTTCAATTTTTTGTACCATGTATTCTATGTGAGATTTTATTGTAAGGGTTGTGTGTGAGAGAGAGTGTGAAGACTCAAGGAAAATTGAAGACCAGAGAAGTTTTCACGGGTAGTTCACGAGAAGCCTTCCCGCGAAGTGAAGCATGTACTCAGCACATAATTGGAATGCAAAGAGTTATGATAGATGGTAACAACTGGTTTTCGCGAGTGTCTCACCAGTAAGGTCTTCTCGCGAAATACCTGTGAAACATTTTGTTTTGCCAATTTGTCATATCTAATACATCAAGTCTCTACCCACACTATATATACTCACATTACCCACATATTGAGATGAGTGTTTTTCAGAGAGAAAACCCTAGCCACTACTCTTAAGAGTGAGAGATTGTCTACACAATCCATTGTGGTTTTTCGTAACTCTTACCTCTCCATTTCCAAATCCTAGAGATGTTGATAGCCTAAACATTTATCACACTCATTTTGAGTGTAAAGTGAGGTTTTGATGCTGCTGGGAAGCATTGAAAGAAGCTATTTATTTGGTGGATTTGTACTATCTCAAAAGTTATTTTATTTATTATATACCATACTATTTTATAATATATCTAATATCTTAATTTTTATTTTCCTATGCAATACAATAAAATAATATATTTACACATTAAAATAATATATAACACGTTAAAAAAGAGATTCAGAAGAGAGAGTAAATAAAATAATATTTTTTGTATTTACAATCTTGATACAGTCATTTCTAAATTTAAGAGGGTACTATAGGAAGATTATAAAAGAAATTAAGAACCCAAGCCCAAATAAAGATTGCATTTTGGTGTTCAAATTGTAAAATACAATTTTTGGGGGTTTATAGTTTACACACTTGGGTACTAATGCTCTATAAGTGGTTAGTCTTGCACTTAATGCAATCTCGAGTTTCTTACTCCTATGCTTTATTATTATTATTATTTAAATCAACAAAAGCGGACATAGTAGCACACACATAAACATAGTCAGGGACACATGCACAAGTTTTGTGGTTTTGGGGGAAGAAATTTGGTTGCTCCATAATTTGATATGGATTTCATAGGGAATTTAAAAAAAGAAAAAACCATTGATATGTCACGAGGTCATAGTGTGATTAAATTTTTTTGCTGATACTTGATAATTTTGGTCTAGATATGATCTGTCACCAAATTATTTGGCTCTTCAGTTTTTGGCATTCTATTTCCTTATGTTGTTATTTTATCTATCTTTATTGCCTTATGTGTCCGTGTAGTTACAATGCAAGCTCAACGGACATATTGATTATGACCTCATTGGAATGATAACCAGTCATTTTCTTGGTAGAAAACCATCCGTTATCTTCCTTAGAATTATGACCTCATTGATTCCTGAGTCCTTAGTAGTGTAGTATTTGATATTTATAACTACATTCTCCAAAAAAAATAAATGAAAGTATTTGTCTTTGGAATGATAAACAGGTGCTTTGGCCTGAATGTGGTTGGCAGCCAGTGTCTTTGACAGATATGATTACCTCTGCCTCGGTTAAAAAGGTTTGCAGAAAGGCAACATTATACATTCATCCTGATAAGGTTCAGCAAAAAGGTGCCAGTCTCCAACAAAAATATACTGCAGAGAAGGTTTTTGATATCCTTAAGGTACCCATCAGCATTCAAATATATTAAAAAGAACTGATTAGGCATAAGACTTTAATTTTGGTTTGGTTTGTTAATAGAACTGATTAGGTACCCATCAGCATTTCAAATATCTTATCTAAGTTTGAAAGAGGTAAGAAGAAATGGAAATCAAATTGTTACCTTGAACTGCGCAAATGAATAGTACCTATGAACAAGATAGTAAGCAGTACACAGTAAAGAGCAGAACGAAAGAACCAAACGAAAAAGAACAATAAGGCCAATGTGCCTTAATACTCAAACACTCAGTATTTTTTTTCAACTCCAACTATTTTTCAAGTACTTTGAGCACAAATATATATATAAGGACTCATTCTTGTACTAATGGCAATAAGACCAATAGTAATAGGAGTCGGTGCATTGACTAGTAAACTGAAAGCCTAATAAGATAATAACTAATAAAAGACTTACTAGGACTTGTAAGAAAATAAAACCTAAGATACTTAGGATCTCCTAGAAAATCCTTGACTCAACTAAATTACCAAAATATCCCTAATCCACAAGGATTGCAGAAACTACAATTTGTCTACATCAACAAAATTTACCGTAACTTTTAAAATACAAACCCAAATTAAATTTCTTTTTTAACCCTTAGACAAATATAACTAGACCTTTAAACCACTCAATTTTTAGTTCCATTGGACTTCATACTCGAAACCCAATTAAATCTTGAATAGACAAAATAGCAAAGTAGTATCAAATCAATCTTATCTAGCTGCATCATAGATACCCCACCCCCTCTACCTCTATTAATTGCACTTGTTCTTTGTTTTTGTGTGCATAATGAATTAAATTTCGGTCAGCTGGATATGGTTTTCAGCTGATGGTATTGATATCTGAGTCCAAGTCTAGTGGGGGTGGGGCATATTGCATTTGAAAATGAATGTCCAAATGTCCTTTGGAACTTGACTCAGATAGCAACCAAATCCTCAAAGCCATATTTTTCTTTTTTTAGCCAATATCCTAGCGGTATCATCTAACCAATTAATTTTACTAGATGTTCTGGCTTTTTATTTCAAGATTCAGTTCCTAAAGAATTTGGAAGAAATTGAGAGTAACGAATGTCTTAAAACTACAAGTCTCAATATATAAGGATATTAGAGTTTTCTGCCATCAAGGTTTATTTACTTATTTATTAGTATTAGCGTACTCTATTTTATTGCAACATCTATTTAATTGAGATGTGAAAGTTGTGCACAATTCAATCATGCATCACAAGCAAAATTTGAGGGTTGACTTCTTAATATGCAGTGTTATGGCAGGTGTGTCTCCTACTCAATTAGTTGAGAATGTAAAACATAAATGGAGCATGGTCATAAAATTTGTTCATGCTCGAGTAAGTTTAGATATTTTGGTCAAGCACAACCAACCTAGAAAGGAACCAAAATTCTTAAATCAACTCAATTGAGGGAAACAAAAATAAAAACCTCAAATTGTGGTGAATTGAGGATGTAAATTAACCAAATACGAATACCTGCTCTGCCTGTAGTGTAGCCAGCGACATCTGGTATGCAGCAAGGACGTGTGTGGCATGCTGTGCGGTGCTCTTTGGCCCACTCCACCTAGCAAACATGGGGTTTCGACAAATGCTCGTTAGTAAACTTTCATGTGATGAACTGTGAACAATGTCGTTAGTGAACTCTCTCTTCCTTTACATTTAACAAACTTTGCTTTATATTTCACATCCATATAAGCATTTATAAGTTTCATTTGTTTGTTAGTTTGGCATATTTTTAATTATATCAAAGAGAAAAATTATATATAATATACTATTACACATAAATAATGAGAACTCGATGAACGTACCTAATGACAAGGGGCCCTGAGTGCACTGGCGGTAAAGGCGGCCTCGCAATTGGGCATATTTGTGGGAACCTTGAATAGGCCCACAACTACACCAACACCAGTGCTCCTCCAATCTGCATCACATCCTTCTTCGATGCACTAAAAAGGTGCCTGTAGAGCCAGGCCAACGCTGCACTACCCCAGCTATATTGTCTCTCATTACTGATTGGGTGGAGGAGCTACAGAGGTAGGAGTGAGACCCGGTCCACCGACTTCTCCATGAACAATAGAGCCCCCATCCAAACAAGTAGGTGGTAGCGGGCATATTGCTACACTACTTCATCACCGGCGTCCGCAGCTGGGGGAGTGGTAAACCGTGCATCAAGCCACTTGTATCTTATCCTCGCCCCAGTAAGGGTAGACGTGTTTGAGTTGGGTATCGAGGGCGGAGGTTGATGGCCCAACAACTGTCGGCACAGTTGACTCCAGTTCATGTTTGTCCTCCTAGTGACAGGCAACCCATCCACCGGAATCACCAGCATCACCTCTATATCTTGCAAGGTGATACCCATTTCTCCATGGGGTAAGTGGAACGTGTGCGTCTCTGGATGCCACCGCTCAACCAAGGCCATGATTAAGGCGTGGTCGATTTCCATATCGGGAACCTTGAACAACCTAGTGAAATCTGCAGCATCTATGTACTGCATGATACGTGGGTCTAGCCCACCCCGCGACAGTACACATTTACAGCGTCGAACCTTTACGATGCCAGACACCTCTTGCACACAGATGAGCATTGTGTTAGGTAGTGCACATGAGGTAATTATAAAACGGAGATGTATTAATAATACAAGTACATACCTCGTCGACAACGTGCCTCCAAAGTGGAGTTGACCAATGATCTGGCTGCCGGTTCAACTGGGTATGATCGTCGGGTCCAAGCTCCACTCTATCCAGTGCCTGCATATCTAACATGGCAGCAAATATATTGTAAGAAATTATTCATGATTCACTCTATGACAAGATGTAATTACAATAGCAAATCATGTGGTCCGGCATAACCATATAGTAATCAAATTGTGGGTCAAAACTCAAAATTCACGTATGAAATGGGGTCATCCAATGTTCTTTATAAATTTAAAGAAACAGTATATACCATATAAAAAAGAAAGATGACCATATAACAATCAAGTATTGCTAGAATTGGATTACTAGCAAACTCATGATCAAGTAAATGAAAGATGGCCATATAATGAATCAGCATAGAGAAAGAAAAGTTAATTCCACAAGCACTACAAGCAGGTTTTTTTTTTTTTTTTCTTTTCTCTTTTTTCCTTGTTTTGTTGATAATTACAAGCGTAACACGCAGATAATGATGACAAGGTAACACACAGAATAAAGCAAACACAACATTTTGAATAATGAGTTTTTTCCCCCCTAAAAGTAATGATTACTCTATTTGTTTTAAGGAAAATCATTTACTCTGTTTGTTTGGTCTTACTTCACGCATCATATTTTCTTTAAATGGTAGAATAATGCTAAGAGGTTTGTAGCTCAATTGGTACCTCCTAGACTTTACAGTTCAGATTCCAGAGTTCAAAACCCCTATCCCCCAACTATCAAATAAATGCATATTAATAACTATCATAATTATTCAATTTCATATTTGGACAAAATTTAAAGGAGAGAAAAATTAGTATTCAGTAAAACTCTCCTTTGGTAAGGGTTACCAACTAGTTAAAATAGAAATAAGAATCAAAGAAATTAAAAAAGAATCAAGAAACAAAACATTCAGATAGACAAGGATGACCTTTCATATTTTAGTGTTATAAATTACTTTAAAGACTTCCTTGACTGTCTTTTATTAAATTGCAACTATGGGGATGGTCTTATATGTTCTATCACCAATATAATGAATTTTTAGTTCAAATCACAAAACTCAACCTTAAGTCATTGGCGTCTGTACCAAACTGTTGCCTCTCCCACTTTAAATCAATCAATTGAAGAGAAAAGAAGGGAAGAGATGGGGGGTTTGATTTAAGGCAACTCACACAAGTATCAATATATTGGTCACAGAACACAAACTCTTGATGACATATTCATGATACCAGGTAAAGTAGATCATCTCAAGATAACAAAAATGAAAATTACAAGCTTTTATATATATGCACATCCTTCTTAAAAAAATCTCAACCGAAACTAGCCCACTGACTTATAAAAAACCAATCCATTATCTTCGGTTAGGATTAGTAGGTTAGATGCACACCCTAGCGATTTTTATCCTTGAGGCTTTTAATTGACATTAAAAAAGGAAAAGCATCTAGTTTGACAATAAAATGAAAAATGACAATAATTTCAAAGGCAACCAATTGTTCACACACTGTATTCTTTGTGAATTCTCTTTTTCAAACTTTTTCTTTAATATCTCATTTTATTACACTTCATTGTATGAACCATGGGCTAGTACCAAAGACAAGTAGCTTCATCAGAACGAATATTTCCATCCCTTGTCGCTTGATTAGATAGGCTGGGCATTGGAATCACTTGTGCACAAATTTGATTTCACATGACAATATGTAGTTTAATGCTTTGATCTACAAAAACATATGAAAACCAATTCTGAATTATCAGTTTCTTTCATGTTGATTGCAAGGTAGATTTGACATGTTATAGGAGAAAGATTTGACAATATGGTTGACCATGACATTAACAGATGATTTGATGAAATGGTTAAGTTGGTGATAGCACCAAATTTATTGTCATGAAAACAAGCAATTGCTTTATTTTCTCACCTGGGACTGTCTTGATTTTTATGATGTTTCACCATGGGATGTCTATAAAAATGTTAACTACAATTTTAATTAAATGCTTATGTTATCCCATGCAAACGTCTATATTGTGAGGGATTAAGATCCTTTAGAGTTCTTAGGATAACTCCAGGAGATCCTAATCCCTCCTGCAAAGCAATAACATCCTTGTTTAATTACTTAAGAGCAGTTCATCCAAGAAAAATGCACAACACAATTATAAATGAAATTGCTGCTCAATATTAAATCACAAATAAAGCAGCATATCCTTTTTTGTTTCTGTTGGAAGTAGAAACTATGCCTGAATGCTCATTTAATTATCACAATTCAAATTGTTTCTCAACAAAACCAGAAGCCTTTTTTTTTTATCTTTGAGAAATCCAACCCAAAGGTCATTTATTGAAGGGAAAAGAGGATTACAACATATCACGGGACACAAGAGGAGCTATAGATTAGTAATGGATTCCATCCAAACCTGAAGCTCCTCACCAAGTTTTGCTTGTCTAGCTAGATAATGAGCAACTAAATTGCCTAATCTTTTAACATGAAAAAAAAAAAAAAAAAAATGGAAGAAGAAGAAACCTAAGGCTAGAGAAATAGTATCCTCTAAGATATGACCATAAACTGGATGTTTCACATCTCTCTTATTCAAAGCCTTGATAATTAACTTCACATCTCCTTCGAAAATTGCATCAAAAATACTAATCTCCTTAGCAAAAAGAGCTGCCTACAATTAGCTAACTACAGTACAGGTTATAGCAATGCATTAGAATGTGATGGAAACAATTAACAATAAGTATTTATCTGCAGAATTCACTGTTCGAGATGGTTATGACTTATGAGCTTTTCTTTGTTGATCGTATCATCTAGATTCATATAATTGTTAAATTTTTTCTCCACAAAATAATAAGGAACTGACTATTGATGCTAAAAACTCCAAATGATAATTGGTTGCTTTGACAAAAGTAGGTTTTGCTAGTTCTAATTAACTATTATGAAAAGATGATACAAAGTTTTTTATCTACCCGAAAAAAAGGCAGAGGCTATAGATCATCAAGAATTTGTATCCAGAAAATTGTAGGTTTAAAGGAAACGTTCTGCCCAATTAACAATGACTACCAACCCTAGAGTTTAGTAGGCTAGATTGATATGGTTGTCAAAGATGAAAGTAGGTCTAAAGTGAGACTCTAATCACTTCATAACAGACATTCTAATCAAAAGGCTTAAAAATAGTACCAGATTTGCTTAAATTATAAGAACAATAGCCATGACAAGTTGCAGCTTTCTAATAATTTGTACTAGAAGGAAAATATTAGCCTGTGACACTTCTCAGCACATCAGATAAAGGTTGGTATGCCTGAATGTGATCAGATTAACAGACCTTCCTTCAAGAGAATGTTAGCTGCTAAATTATTCTCAAAGACACCGAACATTTTTCAAGATCTTTAATAACTTAAATCTGGATAGAAAAAAATATATGACAAACATGTAAACTAATACTCAAATAATTGGTAATTAAAATGCATGAGAATCTTAGCTAGAAAAGAAGAAACAAGTAATATTGTGATACCCTAGATTCTATGGATTGTATGAATGTTTGTTGCATGAGCATATGCTGAGTTTCGCATCAATAGTTTACTAAGTCAATCTAGACCATAGAAGTGATTACGATAAGTCCTGATTGTCATTGGTCTGTTTAGGATATAACATAAATTTGACTACGGCTTTCCTGAAAAAACACAAGCACAACTATGGAGGCTTAAAACCAATAATATTAAAAATCATTTGTTATGATTTTTAGTTTCTTTGTACTTTGTACTTTGTTCTTCTTCTTCTTCTATTTTTTTTTTTTTAATTGGTAAGTTATAGACTTATAGATGCAACATGCCGTGGGTTCGAGTTTAGAAATCAACATTCATAAGGTTACCAACCAACTACCTCTTCCAAATCCTATAGAAGTAGGAGCTTATGCATTGGATACAACATTTTAGGTAAGTAACATATGCACATTGTGGGTCATGAACTCAGCATTAACCTTCATTCCATTATTAAGGGAGGAGAAAGTATTGTATGAGCTAGAGCTCATTGGCTTTAAAAATAATAATAAGTGGTATGTTATACACACATTTATTCTTGTAAGAGGAAGTACCATCTAAGCCAGAGCTATATGGCTAGTTCCTTTGTTCTAATAACCTGATTCTAATAAAGAAGTGCAAGAAAATGCTAGAGAAATCAAGCTGTTTCCACATAGTATATAATGGAGTCAAATAAAAGGCCAGCACACATATAATGGAAATATAAGGCTTTTCTTTATCTCAGCCCTGAGGCTAGTAGGGTTGTTAAGCAAAAAAATGAATGAATATTTTCGTAGGTAGGTGATTCTTATCAGGTTTTAAGACTTCTAGATGTTGAACACATGCTTACCCAAAATTTAAGTTCAAAGCTGAGGTAATAGCTAAGCCATTTTAGGCAGGCAGTTACCTATCCTATTGTGGACTAGCTGAATAAACCACCGTAACATAATTAAAATATTCTGTTAGTAAGTATCAATATATTGGTCACAAAACACAAACTCTTGATGACATATTCATGATACCAAGCTAAAGTAGATCATCTCAAGCTATATTGACATATCATCTCAATAGTTTATTTATTAACAAATCATACCAACAGTTATTTAAACCCAAGATGTCAAGATGAAGAAAAAATTGAGGCACTACTCCCAAATCAAACATATAATGCTCGTAGAGTTGAAATAAAGGAATTAAGAAAAAGGGAAAGAGGGTCATAGGATTCAGTGTATACATTATGCATTCAGCACAAAAGGAGCAGTTAAATTTGTACAGCTTCATCAAAAGATGAAATCGTATAATGCATAGAGGTGAATTAGATGAAAACTATGACAACTGTTCCGAAAGGCTTAATTAAAAAACAAAAGGACAATAACAAGCAAATATAACGTTTTTGATAATAGAGATTGAATATACAATTATACATAGGATTCCTTTGTCATAAATTATTGCCAGACTTCCTCTTCTAACAATAGAGATAGAGGTGATGTATGATTTAGGACTGCTGTAACTTCACTCTAACAAAAAACAACAATTGTGACAACTTTAATTTAATGAATCTGATACAAGACAGAAGCCTTAATGGATCTGATACAAATTTTGATGCAGGAATTTTAAAAACTCAGCATTCAGTTAAGGTTCTTGAATAGGGCTTTAATGTTTAAGGGTTAAGGTAGGTTAGGTAATAAAAATTTTGGATCTTGAATGAGTCTGATGATTGTTTGCCTGTTTGGTGTTAAAACAGTGACTAGAACAAGAAATAGATAAGGATAAAGTATAGGCAATCACACCGAGGTTCCCTAAGCAGTTAGATTTAGAAGTGAAAAGGGAATTTTTACAAGTTAATTTTTACACACTATACACAGTATTTAACAAAATAATCACATTACATTTATAATGTCATCATTGCAGCATATAAAAGACAACAAAATTCTCATCTTTATTATTAAATTTACTACTTTTAAGTAAGTTTCAAAGAATGAACTTTGCCAACAGACACGGACAAAAATCATCTTTCACCATCATCACCCAAAAATCTCTACTTGAAGCTAAAATTCATGAACCTAGAAACATAGAAATCATAGGAAACTATAAATGAGCACGACCCATATAAACAAGGAACTGTAAATGAATCAGGAAGATGTAGGTAGCCATTGATTGGAGTTGGAGTTGTTTATATGGTCTCTACACATGCACACACACAAGATTGAAAGCCCAAAATACCCACACACACAAAAAATTGCTTCGTATGTGTGAAAAAGAGATTTCCATATGACTTTTTCTAAACCAACAAGATGCATGCAAGGCTAATCTAGATCAATAGTGATACACAAAACAAGAGAAAGAGAAGAGCAATGTACCTGTAATCAACGGCGGCGGTGGGGTTTCGACGGAAGCACCAGGGAGAGTGAGAGGGTGAGGGAAAGTGTAGAGGGAGAGTGACGGCCGAGCAAGACTAACGGAGAGTGAGACTGATGGCAGAGTACAGCAGAGTATACAGGAGAGAGTGAACAAGTTCTAAGACGTTGGGGTTTGAAATGGTTAAGGAAAACAGGAGAGAGTGAACAAGTTAAGAAAACTCGATTTACACGATACTGAGTTATGTATGCATACACGACCATTTTTTAATTAAAGAAAGCCACGTCTGCTTTACCAATGTGGCACAAAGCTCATACCAAACTCGACTATAATAACATCGAGTTTTTCAATAAATATCGACTTTGGTATTGTCGAGTTACAAAACAGGGGCATTTCCCTAATTAGTTTGGGAAATGGGGCAAAGAGCTGCTATTTTTCCCGAAAAGAGCATTTGGCAATTTTGTCCTAAAGAGTCGATTTCAGCAAGATAATAACGAGAAAATAAATAATTAAATACATAGACAAAGGAACTAAAATGGGAAATGTTATAAAGGCCGAAAGCCTATTATTAACTGTGTAGAACTAGCAGCCGAAAGAATGACCCTGCAAGTGCAAATTATCAACAAACGATGCAATGTATGGTTCTAGCAGGGATAAAATTAAGCTTACATATATATTGAAAGTCTTAAGTGCACAAAGAATTTGATAACAAATTTGACATTTTCTAAGGTGGCACGGTCTGGAATTAGCGTACTATAGTGGTAATTCCAGATGAAAATTAATAATGTTGCTTTCAATTATATTTTGCCAACTTAACAAGTTATGAAATTTCTTGTGTGTATATAATATTGCTCATATATATAAGACCACTCCAATTATATGTCAAAATATTACGTAACCTATTCTCCTATGACCTTATGTCACATTTTCTATAGTTTTTTATTTTTTATTTTTGTTTGTATTAATTACTTCACCAGCAGGATAGGTGTTAGGTTAAGATAGCTTGACCCTGGTTAATTAATTCAATTACCCAAGTTTATTAATTAGGTCAAATTACATACAAATCATGGAGGCACCAACAAATCACAAAAAAACTAATATATAGCAGAAAATAAATTGACACAGTAATTTGTTGACAAATGAGGAAAACCTTTTACAAAGCAAAAACCCCACCGGGTGAATTTAAGGTCAACACTCTCAAGAATCCACTAATCAATAATCAAGCGGTTAAAACTATGAGGAATCTTACCACTACTCTGGCCTATCCCAAAATACCAACCTACAGTTGAACCTTCGCTCCAATACCCAATTGGACTTGATCTTATAGTAGCCTTCTTTCTTTTGATGCACAAATCTCCAATCTGTGATTAACTGATCCTTTGCACGAATCTCAGTAGCTGCAAAGTTCTTTACTTCATCAACAATGAAGATTATGAAGCACTTGGTTACAAAATCCTGTGGCATACAAACGCAATAGCTTCTCACAGAAAGAGTTAAACTCTTGGTCTTTATATCCGTGTGTGACAACTCTTAAAATAAGCCTTATATATGTCTAGGCCGAATTTCAAATCTGGAAATTTTGAAATTGTAATTCTCGATAGATCGAGCTTGTGTCGAGCTTCCCATTTAATCTTGATAGCAGCTATCTGTTGAGGTATTTGTCGAACTTTAATAAAGACAACTTTTCTTTACTTGTTTCTCAGTTTATTCTTCATGTCTTCAATACTAACACTTGATATGTTTAAACAACACATTTCTTGATGTATTAAACCCAACTTAGATCTATCTAATTACAAGTAAAATGCATTTTGTCAAAAGATTAACCAATTACATAAAAAAAATATGACCCTAACAATAGGAATAGGTGGCCCAGTTCTAGATGTAGCCAATAAGACTATGATAGATGCGTGCAAAAGAGAACACAGAGGGTTTTATTTGGTGCTAACTTATTTGTTTAAATCTGAGATAAAAAGTAATTTTAAAGAAATCAATCTCTGGTTCAAAAAAATAAGAACAAGTGGGTGCAATATTACTTTTCTTTTAATTAATCTCGTGTTGCAATATTAGTAGTTTGCATATAAATGATAGATTGACCTTAGTTTGAAAGCAAGAGGTGCAAAAGCTATCTTTGGAAAAAAATCTCATATTGCATTATATGATTGAAAAGAATAGCTAAACCTTTTGATTGCAATATTAATAAAAGGACCAATATAACTCAATTTTAAAATTTAAGGGACTAATTGTGCTCGCTTCAAACTTGAGGCCAGTTGAGGGACCAATTACGCACACAGGGTAAACTTCAGGGACCAATAGTGTAGTTTCGCCAAAATTTTATATATGATATATATTCTATTAATGCGCATTAATGCTTTTTAGTATTCGTTTTCTCTAATTAATGCATGGGATTTCAAATACGTCAATATTGAATTCTAGGTCAGCTATGCATTTGCTTGAACTAACTTGAAACTTCACTCTTGTAGCTGGGTTAAATGCAAAAGTCGGTCCAAAGTTACATTCATATCTTCTCAAATTTTCGTTCCAAAGCATAGTATTAGGTCATTTAGACCAAAATGAAATTGACCCTACATGTTGAGGTCCTTTTCAATTTGTTCCACTGCTAGTCAATACTCATCCCAGACTTTTTTTTTAGAAAAAAACACAGTTTTTTTTTTTTAAATTGTAGGAAAAAAAAAACTGAGTTTTTATTTTATTATATATATATATATATATATATATATTTTAAAATCTAATTTATAAGTGAATAAATCAATTTGAAAATTAATAGGAGAGTGGTCCTATTTTTTAGGTAATGTTTTAGTAGGATTTAGAGTTACATTTTTACCGGATTGTTCTTTAGTTTTGTCTCTATTTAAACATAGGGGTGTAGGGGCATTTTTGAACTAAAAAAATGAGGAATCTAAACAGATGAAGCCCCTTAAATAATAGTATAGATAGACTAGCCTCGTTACAAGAAAGCAGCATTTGAAGGAAGTAATTTATTGCTTATAAGGATACATTAACAACTGATGTTATTATCTAAAGATATAGAAACTTGTATACAAGGACATGACATGCAAACAAACTAATAGTGTATTTTACAATGAAAAGTTCAGCTGCATTGACAACTATATATCCAAATTACTTAATGCTTGAACACAACTTGCAAGATGGTGAATACGGTTTGTAGCAGCGTGAGAACCGTAAGGATTAAACCAGGGTTTGAAGAAGCAACTTTCAAAGGAGTGCTAAAAGATTCATGCCTTAAAAATGCCTTCCACCTGTGCAGAGGTTTTTCATAAGATGCATTAAACTCTCTACAGATATTGTTATAGGCAGCACCACCTTAGGCGGCACCACCCTTGACCTGAAAAAAAATATATATAATAATTTAAAATTTTTTATTTGTCTACCCTTCAAAAGAAATTTGGGAACACCCTCAGTTTTTTTTATACCAATAAAATTAAATTTTACTCCATAATTTGTTCTACATTCAATGGATGAATAGTTGCTTGGTTGTGTATATTGAAAGAGATGTAGCTTGTAGTATTGATAATGAGACTATTATGCAACAATTTCAAAATATGAAAACCCCTAGAAGACAATTGTAAACTTTATGTATTTGCGTGTTTTTTTTTTTTATTGTTGTTATTATCAATATATGAATATCTCTTTTTATTAGATTGTATAATTTATGCTTTTTAAGGAACATCCTGAGAAAAATTCTTGGAGCCGCCACTGTGACCTTGAGAAATTGGTGCAAAGATTTTTGACCATGGATGTTGCTGCTTTGTTGTCGCTTAGATAATTAACCACGATTCCCTAATCGCAAAGTAAATCCATATCTTTAGTATTATTGACAAGGAAATTACAGATGTAAAAGTAATCCATAATGTATTTCTTTTCCCCATGATGAAATAGCTCTAATGCCATAAGGTTTCGAATAAGAGCCTCTGTATGATTATTTATCACTAACAATGGCATTTCCAACAGTCCGTATTCGAAGTTGAATTTTAAGTCAAGTAAGCAACGGCTTGAACTCACCTTAAACGTTACTCCGGCCTCAACCAGATCCATTGCAGAGTACCAAAGTTTTTCCACATCAATTTGTCTTCCCGTTAGGCTTATAATTTCAAAATTCCTTTTGTTTTATTAATTGAATTGAGATAGCCTTTTGTTTTTCGGTCAAATGGTTGAACTTTGCCTTTTGTTTTCATCAAGGCATCAGATAGGTGTGCAATCTGCAATGTGATGTGCACAATCAAGTTTTTAACACTTGTTGTTTTTATTAGGTTTGGTGAGGTGATGATTGACCATTTAACAATTGTTATTATTATTATTTTATAATAATTGTGGTTGTTTGTTAGTGCTCGTTTGGTTTGCGCGTCCACGATTTGCGTTTGTGTTTTCAGCCTTTTTTTTTTCCCCCCCGCAGGTTTCAGTCATTTTTTTACTGTTTATGTATTGTTGCGGCTACTATTCAATGAATAGTAGCGGCAATAGTTGACTTTTCAGCACAAATTTTACTGTTCATGAAGCCACAAATTTCACTTTTCAGCAACTTTTTCATTAAAAATGGATCCCACAGTATTATTTACACATTTAAAAATTATTTTCTACAGTGTTTTTAGTTTTCAGTTTTCAGTTGTATCCAAACGGACCCTTAGTGTCTTTTTTTTTTTAAGTTTTCAGTTTTCAGTTGTCTTTTCAGCAACTTTTTCATTAAAAATGGGTCCCACAGTATTATTTACACATTTAAAAATTATTTTCTACAGTGTTTTTTAGTTTTCAGTTTTCAGTTGTATCCAAACGGACCCTTAGTGTCTTTTTTTTTAAAAGTAAAGTTGAGATAATTAATTGTTGTGTCTCTCTTTATTAACGGTATATATATATATATATATACACTATAAAACTGAAGATGTTTGACTATTTTTTGACTTAGCCAAAATTTGACACATAAGCTCTAGAGGCCTTCATGCAAGTTTTGAAAACCCCATCTACAAATTTTTACTATGAAAAACCTAAACTAAAAACCTACAGATGCAGAAAATCACCCCATTGACAGTATACCCACCAATCCAACCGATTTTGAGCTGCCCAATGTCTACCCCTATTATTGATATATAGTGAGTTCAGATATTTTGCAACAATGTAGTGAGGTGCGGTAAAGGCATACAAAAGAGTTCGAATTGTAGGTGCGGTAAAGGCATACAAAAGAGTTCGAATTGTGGGTGCTTACACAAGAAACAAATATTGCTTTGAACCTGTTCAGATACACCCCAGCGAGATCATGAGAACTGCAAAAGCACTATTGGCTGAGTTTCATATCACATTAAGTCATTCTCAAGTTGTTGCAAATAGAGACTAACTCATCGTTTTATTATTATTTTATTTGTTGTTTATATGAATGAGGGCAGAGTCTATTTTGGGTTTAAGAATCTTTTTGACATTAAGTTTTTTTTTTTTCTAATATGCATGTTTATTTTTCTAGATTAGTGATATTATGCACTATAAGGTTGAAATTGTAGATTATTTTGTAGATTTTTTTTTTTTTTAAGACAGATTTAACAAAGCAATGAAGTATAAGGAAATATTAATTCTTGGGGAGTGCCTCTCTTTTGTTGTGCCATTAGCTGAGAAGATAATTTAATTTCTTAGCATTATTTATTTGTTCTTTAAAGTGAACTCCACATGCCTGATGAAATGTCCAAGTTCAATTTTATGGATAGTTTAAATAGGTTGGATAAAGATCTTGCATTGGGTTTAGATTCTATTTGCAAATAACCATTTGAATGATGAGAATACGAGGTGTTTCTCCTCTTAAAGGCCCATTTAGTAAGTAAGGATGAAGTTTGCCTAGAAAGGACTATTGTAATAGTAGATGATTAACAGGTTATGAGATGTAATAATAGTGTTGAGCCATTGGGGAAACACTACTTTTGGAACTTAAAAAGCTTTAAGCAAGGGTTTTTTTTTTTTTTTTAGTCCTATCAAATAGTGGTTATTATATCATCTTCTCTATAAATAGGATTAAGCTTCAACTTGGGTTAGTGATTTATATGATAGTGTAGACATAATAGCATGTTCTTTTTCCATTTATCTCATGTTCACTTTGTTTTTCCCTTTACCTTTTTTGAACTTACAATTTTCTATCTTAAATGGGGTACATGTTTTCTTCTCCGGAATCAAACTTACGCGTTGAGTAGGAAATAAAAGTTTTGAAAATTATGTCATATAGATGCAAGAACCCAAAATAAAGTTTGCTCTAAAATTCCTATAAAAAAAAAAAATGTTTGCTCTAAAATTTGTTTTGCAATTTTCAAATTAAATATGGCCTCTTATTTGGAGATATGAGAGTTGAAACTTTCAACCTATAAATTAATTTCCCAAGTGCCATCATATTCATTTGACATTCACCAATTATCATAAACTTACTTTTCTTATTGCAGTATGAGGAGATAATGTCTTCTAAATTTTATTTTTTGAGCATATATTCATTAACTAATTTGAAGAAGCTTTTCGTCCATCTTCTATATCATTACCACTGTATCCTTGCATATAATGATATTGATTTGAACCTTTTTCACTAATCTCATATAAAAAGGATTGTTTAAAGTGCCTACATGTAAGAACTTTTGAAGTCACAATTGGTTAGACAGATGTCATTGACTTAATTTTAGGAAGTCACTATATTAAGAGCAGTTATATGTTTAAACTGTGTAGTAATTCTTTTGTCTTTTATACTTATCAAAGCAAATGTAATAGCACTTTTATAGTAATGAATTTAACTATACATGAATTCCATTCATGTAGCATAAGTTTTTTGTTATCTTTTTTTTTTTTTTGGTGAACAACGATTCATTAAAACAAACTAAGTAGAAATACAAAATTCAGGACATAATCTATCGAAATACATCCCATTGAGGTCATCCTCATACACATCAATCATGTCCACAAGTGGACTATCAAATAAAGAGAAGTTAGGAATCTGACTGAAACTTATGCTAGCAAGTCTGTCAGTACAGCGGTTAGCTTGGCGGAAGCAATGTTTGATCTGAATCTGAGGCATGTGAGAGACTAACATTTTGCAGTCATCCAAAATAGGGGAGATAAAGTTGTTTGCATAGGAAGGATTTTTTAGAGCAAGCATAGCGGATTCAACATCTAGCTCGACCACAAGAGTTGATATATTAAGATCTCTACACAGCAACAGGCCCTCTCTCAAACCCCATAATTCAGCAGCAAAAATGGTAGTGATGCCAATCCTTCTGCTGAAGCCTCTTACCCATTGCCCATTAGCATCTCTAATAACCCCTCCACAGCAAGCCAAACCACTTCCACCCTCCACCGATCCATCTGTATTCAGTTTCAACCAACCTTTAGGTGGCTTCTCCCAACAAATCCTTCTCAGCACCTTTTGCACATAGGCTCTCGGAGTTTCCCCACAATGAACGAACTCCCAAGCTTGATTCAAAATATCACCAGCCAGCTTTGGATTTCTTCTTAAATTGCTAAAAACAAACCTATTCCTACTCTTCCAAATATTCCACACAGCAAAGGGAAAAATAAACCTCCAAGGAGGATTGGTAGCAAGCAAACTACAATCATTCCTACCATTAATAGACAACCACACCTGCAAATCACTTCTCCAAAAGGCATGATTTGAGGGAGTGATTCCTAACTGATTCCATACCTACTTGATATGCGGGCAGTCACAGAGGGCGCCGTGCAAAATAGTCTCTGAGCCTCTTAGACATATAGGGCATGTGTTATCAAGAACTACCCCCCTTTTTTCAAGGCACACCTTAACCCCAATACTGTTATGAGCACACATCCAGAAGAAGGTTTTTATTCTCGGAAGAGTATCAGCTTTCCAAAGCCATTTGGCTGGGAAAGAAGTTGCATCCACGATGCCCATAGCAATCTTGTAAGCACTTTTTAACTCAAATATGCCTTTTGAAGAATCTGCCCAAGCCAATTTATCAACTCCTCTACTAGTGAAGGCAGTGGGAGTACCTTCAAGTAAACTAAATAGTTTAATATTTATTTAATTATTCTGTGCATCACGAGTTAGCGACTAGTTAATACTATATGGATACTTGTTTAGAGTTTTATAATGATCTTTTTTAATACTTTGGTCCTCTTAATTCAAAGACCTAGCTTTGTCTATGGTCATAATACTTACTTCTATTTCCAAGTAATCGTCATTAATTTCTTTAATTTTAATAGGTAAAGAATCACAATTCCATCAATTAAATCTCAAGAAATGTAGATGCATTTACTAAAACAATAAAATGATGATGATAGCTAAAGCATTGACTCCTAAAATAGTCACTAAGGCACTAATTTTTCTTTTTCTTTTTTCTTTCTTTCTTTTTTTTTTTTTTAGAGTCCACTAGGGCACAAATAGGGCAAGGCCTTGAGAATGAGTTTGACAGTTAACAGACTCCAAAATAGTTACTCTTAGACATGGATATTCATGTGTGATGCGCCGGGTGCTAGAATAACATACAATTGGTCAAGGAATTGTCATAAAATCTTATTTCTAAACTACTTGTTTCCAACAAAAACATGGACATTCTACAAGGCCTATTGGGGGAACAATTTGACTTTGAGAATACATTTATTTATTCCCATTTGAAGCGTTGGCATTATTCTTCTTGAAAATTAGATACTTTCAAAGTACAGTGATGTAGTGCTTCATTATCTCACAATTATAATGTCACCGTACTCTAGAGTACTTAATAATTACTCATACTCTTCCAATCCTCCATCATTTATGGAGATTTGTTAGAAATTTTCCCTTTTTCCCTTTATTCTGCTTGTTTTTCTTACATTAATAAAGTGTTTAATCATACTACTGTAATGGAATATATGATCAACCAACACTTATCAAATTTGAAAAAGAGCTATAAAGATGACATCCACTACTCGATTTTCTTTAATATTCACCGACTTTGCCATCATCCAAGGTCCAAAGCCCTTCGTCTCTTTTTCCGACCTTTGATCTGCTGTGGTCGTCTTTCTCCATCCACATTCACCTTTGGTATGGCCTAATCTTGTACAATTTATAGCAGACGTTTGAAAGTCGCTTGTATTTCAGTTGGATCCAAAGGTCATAGGCAGGGCCGGCTGAAGCTATAGGCGAGCTGGGCCACCGCCTAAGGCCCCCACTTCTTAGAGGGCCCCCAAATAATAATAATATAGTATATAATATTATTTTTCCATCTGAGAAAAAAAAAATTTACAAACGGCCTGTTCCTCACAGAGGAACGTTTCTCACCCAAAAAAAAAAAAAAAAATTTATTAATGTCAAACGGCCATCACAATATCTCATCAGGCCACCCGTTTCTCACAGAGGCCCCGTTTCTCACAGTCACAGAGGCCCGTTTCTCACAGAAAAAAAGCTGAAGTGACAAACTGACAATGTGACTAATCCCATCAGATCAGACCATCACCAAATCTTTAACTTGCATAAGAAAAGATTACAAACGGCAAAAATTATTAGCTTGCAGAAGAAAATATTACAAAAGCAGAAAGAAGAGGCAAATAAGAAAAGAAAGAAAAAAGAAAGAAGAAAAAAAAAACTCATTCTCTGACTCTCTCTATCTGACTATCTTGATTCTAAAAAAAACACTCATTAGTTGGCTTACTCATCAACTGTGTTGGCAATAGACTTGTGTGTTCACTGAAGGTTCGTTTTTTGTTTTCTCTTCCTTTGTCTCTTTCGTCTTCTTCATGTTTACTTTCATGGGTGTTTGGGTTTTTTTTTTTTTTTTTTTTGAAGAGGGTTTCTTGGTTTTTTTTTTCATGGGTGTCTGGGTTTTTTTTTTTTTTTTTTTTTTTTTTTTTCTCTTTTGAAGAGGAGTTTGCTCACAGCTCACGGGTCTGGGTTTTTTTTTCCTTTTGAAGAGGCGTGAGCAGAGCTTTTTTTTCTTTTGAAGAGGCGTGAGCAGAGGCTGCAGAGCAGAGCTTTTTGGCTGAAGGCTGAAGCTGAGCTTTGGTTTGGTTCCTTTAGATTTCTCTAGAAGAAGCCTTTTGATTCTTTCAATAAATGAATGGTCTGAATGGTCAATACTCAATAGACCCGTAAAGTGATTAGTGATAAAGAGAAGAGACACGTTTAGGCTGAATAGTTTTACACCATTTTCCTTTTTCTTTTTTCTTTTTTTGATGGGAAGTCTTACACCTTTTGAGCTTTGAATAGTCTGCATAGTCTAGTCTTACACGTTTTTTGTTTTGTTTTGTTTTTTTTTTAAGAAATCAGATAAGTGGTATGAGAGTTAACTGTTAAGGTATTGATCCAGAGATCTAGTCCTAAACGTTCTCTTTTTTTTTTAAGAAATCAGATTTAGAGGGATAGTGGCCATTTTTTAGTCTTAGTAGATCAAGTTGAGTCCTACACATTATGCTAAAAAATTAAGTTTACTGCTACACAAAAAAAAGAGTATTAATAACAAAATTATAAATTTAGAATAATTTACTTTGTACTAATATTAATTTTAATTTTTTTGTGCAGGTTTAAAGTGTAAAGTGATCATATTAAGTAAAGCTGCAATTGTGCATTTGATAAAACAGGTTCTATTCTTTTATACATTAAATTTATATTATTCTAGTTAAATTGTAATTTTTTTTATTATAGATTGTGTTTCATTTATTCCTAAATATTTTTTAATTACAAATGTCTACTAGAAAATATTTATCTGGATATGAAAAAAAAAAAAAATCAGGGAAAATATTTAAAAGGCCCCGTTTAAAGCTTTCGCCTAGGGTCCCCGAATTCATTGAGCCGGCCCTGGGTCATACGTAGGTTTCTCTAAAGGAAAAAGCCACTCTTCAATAGGCTTTGGCCTATATCAACCAAGTACCATCACTATTCATAAAAACAATGGGTAGGCTGTGGATACACCCACAAGTAAGAAAAAAAAATAAATCTGTATACCCACCTACTTGGGTTTTTCCTCATGGGCAAAGAACAAGATGATCATTGTTCCATGGGCCCAGAGTACCCCCATTCTTTTAACGCTCTCTGATTTGAATAGAAACATAAAAAGATTCCCACCCATTAAGGTTACATAAATACCTTTGATTAGGACTAGTCATTTTGACTAATAATTGTGGTAGGTAAAAGTATAATGTGGAACTTAAATTTATGCCTAGATTAAGAGAATCTTTGCGTTTGATCTTGAGTAGTTATCATGTTTTTCCCAAATCATGAGGCCCTAAATGAATGACTAGCAAGACTCTTCTCAAAAAAAAAAAAAAAAAAAACCATATAATGTTAGACACGTAACTTCCATTTAGAGAGATTAATATTAATATCGAATAATATAACTATTTGAGCAATTTTATTATCCTAGTAAAAGTTAACGTTATGCTAATGAGTGTCCTTAGGGTAATGGTTAATAATTTATTTTAGGAAAGTTTTGACACCACTTTTATGGAAAATAAAAAAAAAACAGTCAAAATATTAATTGTTTTTTTTTCTTTTCCCATAAAATTTTTTTTAAATGGATTATTAACCAATGCCCTAAGGACATCCGTTAGCATTTTCCTAAAAGTTATTCTGTTTTACAACTCTCACATATTATTTTTAAAACCCATTCAAAATTCAAAGTCTATTTTCATGTTCATCATTCTGGTGAATTTTCTTTTTTCTTTTTTCTTTTTATTAGTAAAATCCTTCCTGTCAAATTATAGGTTCATATGATTTTTACAGTTGATATTCAAAAGTCAATGATAATGATAGAAATAGCCTTTATAATTTTTTTTTTTTAAATAGCATATGATGCGTAATTAGTGAGATTAATAAATTTTGATAGAAAATGGTGGAAGGATGGAAAAGTGAGAGGATAGAAAAGATTTTATTTTCTCTCCTATTTGTTTGGTTGAGAGTGGAAAAGTGGAGGGATGAAAAATCTGAGTTTGAATAAATTTACTCATATACCCTTGTTAAAGAATGATGCCCAATTAAAACAAAAAAGTGACAAATAACCACAAAAAAAGAACAATCTCTCAAATTTATTAAAAAAATAAAAATCATGTACCAAAAAAAGTGAAGGGATGAAAAATCTGAGTTTGAATAAATTTACTCATATACCCTTGTTAAAGAATGATGCCCAATTAAAACAAAAAAGTGACAAATAACCACAAAAAAAGAACAATCTCTCAAATTTATTATAAAAATAAAAATCATGTACCAAAAAAAAAAAAATCACGTCTAGTTAAAAAAAAAGAAAAAAAAAAGGCAACGTTTCTGCCCAGAAGAAGAAAAAAGGCAGCCTAGAAAATTAAAAGAAAAAAAGAAGAGGCAACGTTGCCAAAAAATAAATAAATAAATAAGCCAAAGCAACGTTACTGAGAAGAGGCAAAAGTCATCATAAATAAAATGAGGGGTAGGTGAGAGAGGGTATTTGTGTAAAATGCATTTCTTAGCACTTTTCTCTCTCCATTTTCCTCTTAAATTGGGAGGATAAAAAAAATGGCCCGGAGGAAAAACTTTCTCCCGTATTTTCTGTCTCTCTTGTTTTCTTTCCTTAACCAAATAGTAGAAAATGACATTTTCTACCCTATTTTTCTCTTCCTATTTTCCATCCTCCCTATTTTCACCCCAACCAAACACACCCTAAAGGTTCAATAAGGCTTCTATTTTGAAATTTACCTTTAATCGTGGCTTGCTAGCTCAAACTATCATCTACGAGAACATATGATTCAGAGGTTAGGCCCGAGAGACCTTCATCGATCTAGCTAGAGAAAACTTAACCCTTCAACTGCCCTTAGCTTCTAACCTTCATAGCCCAAGGCAAGGAGGTTGCAAGCTTTGAAAATTGTGATAATGTAGCAGCTTCCATGCTCCATATGGATGAACAAGAGTGGCTACTATGTTGTGGTGAAACGCACACTGGTCTAGAAATCCCCTAATCTTTGAATTGTTACATCGATTTGGTAGAGCAATGATAGAGAGAATGTTTCCCCTCCCAATGATAGGGGAAACCTACCCCTCAAGTGATCAAGTCTATTTTGAATTGAATATGTTAAGGGTTGAATTCTAAAACTAGTCCAAATATGAAAACAAAGATGCCAATGCCAATGGGCCATAATGAAACATGCCTCTTTAAAAATATAATAATAATAATAATAATAATAATAATAATGATCTAATTTTAAAATGATAGAAATTGAGGTTTTTTTTTTTTTTTTTTTTTTTTTTTAAAATTTCTTGGGGTAGGGGGAATTTAAACCCAGGATGTTTTCGTTAGAAACATTAAAAGATGTCAACTAGTTGAATTACAAAACTCTGGACATCTAGAGTTTGAGTATTGGACAAAAATTGTTATCGAGTAAAATCTATCAAACATAATTTCACTAATAAATGTTTAGGCATATGGGTTTTATTAATGTACGTAGTGCTCATTTAAGTTAATGTATCTCTCAATTACAATTCATTGTTTCAAGAGAAGACCCTTTGATTCCAACAACATCCCTTTTGTACATGAGTTTATTTTTTGTGTTTAAGGGGATATGTGTTTATTATTTATTTGTGGATGCACCTAATAATGTATTTAAACTGCCTACGTACTTTTGGTGGGGATCAAGCCAATTTGTAGTTCTTAAATTAAGGTTTTGGATATAAAATTGTCAAATATGATTTTGTCCACTTTAAATGACGGACATTTAAGTCAAATACTTGCTATTTAATTAAGTATTGACTTAAATTTTTTTTGGGTGAGATAATTTCTTTTAATTTTAAGGATGAGTCAAGGATCCATGTTTTTTTTTTTATGGAAATTGAACCAAAGAACCAATTTTTGAGAAATTAAATGTACAAACAAATTTCCCTTTCTTTCATTTGCTTTTTGTAGGAATTTTATCAAGTAATGATATTTTGATTGAAGTCCCCAAAATTAATTAAGGGAAAGAAAACTCATTTGAAGCAATTTTATTTTTATGAACATTTTTAGAGATTCGAAATTGGAAAATTTTCTCATATCAATTTTATGATAATTTTATTTCTTAATTTTAAAATCAAATGTGGGACTACATCATAAATATTTATCCAAGCGAGTTATTAAGTACAAAAATCATAGAGTCTAGAATAAACAAATCGTAAAAAAAAAAGAAAAAAAAGTGCTTCACAATAATTTTAAAAAAAAAAATGAACAATTTACATTTTATTCCTAATAATATCTTTAAAATTTTTTTAAAGAGTTAACAAAACATAAAAATGACTATCAATAGTATTTAAATTATATATATATGAATTATATTATGCATCTTATTGTATATTTTTAAGTATATCCGTGCATATGCATGAGGTTACAAGCTAGTTAATTCATAATGGTAGAGTCAAGGATTTTGTTAATCTGTTTAATTGGTGGAATCAAGTACTCCATTGATTTGTTTAAATTAGTAGAGTCAGAGACACCATGAAATTAATTCAAATTTTTAGAGCTAGAGACTCTATTAATTTGTTTAAGAAAATCTTTGTGTTTGATCTTGAGTACTTAATGTGTTTTTCCCAAAGTAAGAGTCTTCTAAAAAAAAATTAAAAAATTAAAAAAGAAGACAAGCAAGACATATGATTTTACACGTAACTTCCATTTAGAGAGATTAATATGAATGTAAGATAGAACAATTATTTCATCAAATTTATTGTCCTAGTTAAAGACTTTAAAAGTTATTCTGTTTTACAACTCTTACAAATTGTTTTAAAAACCATTTAAAGCCTTTCTTCATGTTCATTCTTCCTGTCAATTTTTATTTATTTATTTATAATCACAAAAATCCTTCCGGTCAAATAATAGGTCCTTATGATTTTTACAGTTAATATTCAAAAGTCAATGATAATGATAGAATCTAAACTCCAAGAAAAAAAAAAATAACAATGATAGAGACAGCCTTTTATAAATTAAACAAAAAACAAAAATTTCCAGCACGTCGAGCTGAAAATAGCACACAGAACAGAACCGTTACATCAGTTACAAAAAATTGACACGACCCTAAACTCACAAACAAATACGCACTGGTCCGCGTACTAATCCCTCAAAACTCTTACGTGTCACTATTCCATTGGCTCACAACGTTAACAAATATCCCTGACTAGTCTCACAGAATCCCTGACCTCTCTCCAACTCCACCCACCAACTACAAAAGTTTACACAACTTTTACCGCAACTTTCTCGCAACATCACAAGACGCGAAATGACAAAAAAATTGAGTTGTGAATTCGTCGTGTAGTCACCACATTTTTTTCCGCCATTCACATCTCGGTAAATGTTACTTGATGACTTGTGACAAAAGTTGCGAAAAATAACACTTTTTTTTATAAAATACTAACCAGTGCACTTAGAACATTAGTTAACAAATTTTTTAGAAAAATTTTGACATCACTGTTATAGAAAACTAGCATTGTCTAACTCGTGCAATGAGGCTTTTGATTTTTTAGTGGTGGTAGAAAAAAAAATCTACTTATTTTTATTTTTTATATATAATTTTTTTATTTTTTATATATAAATTTTATTTTGAGAATCTAATTTATAAGTAGATAAATAAATTTGAAAATCAACAAAAGAGTGGCCATATTTTTTAGACAATATTTTAATAAAAGTTAAGATTTTATTTTTATTAAATTATTCTTTAATTTTGTCTCTACTTAAACATATGTAGAGGTATTTTAAAAAGAAAAAAATTCAGTCCAAACAGGAGAAGCTCCTTAAATAGTAGTATAGATAAAAAAAGTTGTCAAAATATTAATTGTTTTGTCTCTACTTAAACATATGTAGGGGTATTTTGAAAAGAAAAAAATTCGGTCTAAACATGAGAAACTCCTTAAATAGTAGTATAGATAAAAAAAGCTGTCAAAATATTAATTATTTTTCCTTTTCTCATTAAATTTTTCTTTATCTGCGTTGTTAACTTGTTAGCAGCAATTTTTTTTTCTAACTCCTCTGACGGCTGACACACACACACTCTCTCTCTCTCTCTCTCTCTCTCTCTCTCTCTCTCTCTCTCTCTAAAATACCTCGTCTAGGCTGTTGGCTTTTAAATTTGAGCTCTCTTTCTCTCTCTAAAATTATTCCCTTTATTCACCATCTTTTCCAATCAGAACCTAAACAAAGCCACGAAGGTAAATTACTTTCTCTTAACTTCTCTCATAATTAGGGATTCTCTCTCTCTCTCTCTCTCTAAAAAGATTTTTTTTTTTTAACATCATATATTCTCGAAGATTTTTAGTTTTTTTTTTTAAATAGAAAAAGTTAGTCGAAAATTTGTAGTATATCTGATTTATGTAAGCGAATTTTGATTCTGAAATTCATTTGATTGCCGAGAAAATGTTAAGAATTCAATCAACATGACTATAAACCTTTGATTTTTCTTTTCCCCTAAACAGACCCCAAACGATCTTTTAGTAATTTTTTTTTCTTAATTTGAAAACTAATAAAATTTAGAATCTCTATAATTAGCACTTCTAACCCAGTTAGCTAATTGTAATTTACAAATTTTGTGTGTGTGTGTTTGTGTGTGTATATATATATATATATATAGGTGATAGGTCCTGTTTGAGAAGAAAGCTTCAATGCCTTCAGCAGTCTCGCCTCCGTGGCAAGAGAAGGCTAGCGGTTTCTTTTCTTCCTCAGGTAATAATGTCAATCATTATTACAATAATTAATTTGATCATTCAATTCTATGCAATTGGGTTTTTTTTTTGAAGTGTTTAGAATTTATGGTTTTGAAAAGCAGGGGGGAAGATTAAATCCGCAGGTCAATCGGCCGGAACATTTGTGGGGGAGGTTGCAAAAGATGCCAAAGGCAATTTTGCTGATGTGGCAGAGCGGGTTGGCACGCTGGTGAAAAGCCGGTGGGCGTTCTTTCAGCAGCCTTCCACGAAGCAGGCCGTGCAAGAACGCCTCATATCCGCGGCTGCTACCACCGGCACATTGCTTAGGAAAGGCGTTGAGGAGACCAAGGACAAGGTTGTTGTTGGAAAAACTAAAGTTGAAGAGGTAGTTTTAGCTCAAATAGCCCTTTTTTTTTGTACCTTATTAGGTTTCTTGTCAATGCAGAATACTAATTTTTGTGTGAAATTATAACTGAGATGAGGTAACTTGTTTGACATTGTTTAATGCATTTGCAATTTGAAGAATTTTGGAATTGTGTTAGTGATATTTATAATTCGATATGCTATTATGGTTCGAAAGTTGCTGATATTTATTTTAATAATGCTAGTCTGTTCTGTTTGGTAACTAAGGTTAGGGGGTTCCCATGAATCTTTGCTGCTTGATTATGAATTAAGTCCCTGTGGTCATTGTCAGCCAATCCCTCTTCGTTTATTTTATAGCCTTAAGCCTTGTCAAATTTTTTAATGCTCTACTGGAATCCAGTGGTCTCCAACAACAAGGTATTCTTGCTGTTCGATTTCTTAATGAACCAAGTTAATTAGTGGTATCTGTTTAGGAGACTATGGAATATGGATCAACTGTGAGGCTTCTTTTAAGCAAAGTAACATGCAAAAGCAGTGTTCTTTTCAGTGAATTTTACTATTATGGGATTAAACTCATAATTAAAAAAAAAAATTATATTATTCATACATGTTCTCATGGTTGTACTGTTCATTTTCATCTATTTGTTTGATTTCTTAACATTTCTTTCTGCCTCTTTTTTCATATCTTAACATTATAGTGTATTTATATGATATAATATATGTAGGTGATAAGGAATTCTGACAGGTAAGGTCATCTTTGTTTACAACCACCTATAATAGCCTTGATTTCACGTTAAGATGATAACTGACACATCTGAGATGCTGAGTTTGTCTCAGGTGGCAAAGAAGACCGCACAAAAAAGTAAGACTATCTTGACGGACATTGAACGATGGCAGAAGGTATAGATTCTGAGGCAGCTAGTAGTTCTTCTTGCTCTTTTTGTTCTCCTCTCTTTCTCAAGTTTCAAAATTCTTACTTAACTCTGTTTTGGTCATCTGCAGGGTGTTGCTAGTACTGATGGTAAGTTACTTAAACCTTCATAATTTTTAGCTTCTTGGATAGTATTTTGTATTTGGTAATCCTACCTTCTGTTGGTTGAACATGAATTGCCTGCCTCTTCAAAGACATATGGCTAGGATAGGTTCATTATATTAGTTTAATGAAGCTGAGATAGATGGTAAGAGTACATTTTTTTTTTTTTGGGGTGATATTGGAGACTTTTTGTAATGTAGTTGAAATTTTCTCCAATAGAGTTATTCGAATTCCTGCAATGGTTGGAGTATCCAATGTACCTTTTATTGCTTTGTAATTTTGTCTGATGTGGATAGTGTGGAAGGAAAGGAATAGCCACACTTTTAAGGATATGGGGCAACCTCTTGATCATTTGAAGTGTTTGTTGTTTTGTACCTTGTTTGATTGGTCTTGTGCCTTGGGTTTTACTCATTGTAATTCTATTTTGGAGTTCCAGGACTCCCTGCATTTCCCTATTTAATTTCTTTGTACTTTTTTGGATACTTTGTGTTCATCATCGTGAACATGAAGTATTCTTATTTCTTACTTTTTACTTATTTTTAAAAAAAAAATGGAAGCTATTATATACTAACAGATCCGTAATGCCTTTGGGTTGCTTTTAATTAGTATTGTAGTGTTGGCTGTCATTTCTTTATTTTTTGTTTTGTGCTTTCCTAGTATTTGGAGTTCCAATTGAGGTTACGGTGCAACGGCAACAGTCCAGCAAGCCCGTTCCCCATATTTTGGTCAGATGTGCAGATTATCTCATATTATCAGGTAATTAAGTTTTGACAAAGTATGTTTTCCTGGTATAATATATAACCACTCTTTAATTTTTCATTTTGATGCTGAGAGTAACCTGTTTATTCTTTTAATTTGAAGGACTAAACTCACCAGACCTTTTTAAGTCTGAAGGAGATAAAAAAGTCATTCAACAATTGGTTTCAATATACAACCAAGGTATCCCTGCAGTTGTTATCATTTGTTTAATTTGGTTGATATTATAATATAAAGCTGTAATCTAATGCTGTAGTATATTTATTACAGATTCAAATGCGTCATTACCAGAAGGAGTAAATCCAGTTGATGTAGCAGCTCTAGCTAAGTGCTACTTAGCTAGCCTTCCTGAGCCACTAACTACATTTGAGCTTTATGATGAGATCAAAGGTGCTCGTTCTAGCATTCATTCAATGAGAAACATACTGAAGAGGCTTCCTAGTGTAAACTACATGACCCTGGAATTTATCACTGCTCTGCTACTCCGCGTTAGCCAGAAGTCACTTCTTAACAAGGCATGAATCTTTCTCTTTCTCTCTCTCAAATGGGATTGGTTATCATGGGTGTCACCCGTGTGTTGGGGTGCAGGTGGGCTCAAGTATTGGCTTATTAGATATGAGTTCCTCACTTGATTGAGGATTATATTGTCATTGTCTTTTTCCAGCCAGCAATAGAATTATCAGTTGAGTTAGATTATCACCCTTTGTATGCATTATATTTCTATTTAAAAATTTTAAACTTGACTGAAGAAAAGATTTAAAAGATCATTAGATTAGCTCATTAGAATTATTTTGAATGTTTTTGAAAGATAACATGCCTTGATCTATTAAAAAATTCAAGGAAATTAATTTTGAAATGCCTATATTTAGCATCTAAACTTCTCTAAGCTGTAGTTCCACTGAAACTGTATGCAACTATGTCTCCAATGAATAAGGCACCCCATATATTAATATTCATTAACTGCTTGATTTATTTTTACATCCACTGGGATCATACAAAGCCTTAGAAATCCATATGAGTCTGGAAAATGGAAATTTCTTGTACTTGGGGTTGCTGATGGGCAAAACACAATTTGACAGTCAACTGGTCAAGATCAACTACTTTTCCTTTTATCCCCTACCTCTGTTCAAGTTCAACATTTTTCATCAAATCACAACATTTCATGGTTAACTTGCTCTTCCACATTGACCATGAAGGAAATATATCAGGATTATCTGTTGTTCCTCGCTGTGCAGCTATAATTTTCATGCAACTAAAGATATTCTTCATCTAATTTATTACGGCCATCAGCAATTTCCTTTTTTATTTTATTCTTATACTGAATGAGGAACTGTGGATCAGAGCAAAAATAATTGTTAGCTTGCAGGTACATATTATTTCATAAGCTTTCTCAGTTGTTGTTAACTTTCCAACAGATGGATGCCCGCAGCCTTGCCATGGAAATGGTTCCTGTTATTATCTGGCAGAAGGGACGGAAACCAGAATTCTATAGGCAATATTGGAATCAACCATCCAAAATTCCTTCCAAGAACTTGGATCAACCACCTAGTTACAATGCATGGGACATGCTTGCTGGTGAGTAATCTCATACAGTTTGTGCATATATATCAACTTTTTGCCTAGGCTAGTGTACTCTTGCATCTAACTGTCTGTGACACCAGTAGATTGAATAACATTCATGGGACATCTAGGCTCTGATAACACAGGATTTCACTTCTAATGGGCTCCAAATCCTTCAGACATGTACAAGTGGAATGTTAATGCAATACTTGGGATAAGAACATTGTGCCAATCTTATTAGATCAAATATAGAAAAGAGAAATGAATTTAAAATTTAAAATTCTTTAGACATCAAACTGACCCCTCAAAAGTTAATCTGGACTCTGCAATGAGTTTTATAACCCCACCTCAAAATGCAGTTTGAACATAAACTGATACTCTTTGGTTGGAAGTAGAAAACATTGAGGGCAATATTGGAACAAAGTTTCTCTCCAAACTAGTTTGGAGAGAAACTCTTCAAACTTCTCATATATCTCTCTTTTTTTGTGTGTGAATTTTGAAAATTTAACTGTTGAATTTCATGTTCCTTACGTTCTTAATATGCATATTGAAATTGCTTCAAATTGGATGTTATGTACTATTCGATCAATAAAATTATTTTTTATACACAATTTTAGATCACAAAAACTTGAAATTTTAACATTTGTTTGATGACATAGCAATTGTTTTTTGATCTTCTTGAAACATGAAGGATATAATAAGAACATTTAATCCAACGGTTAGATTTTCAAAATTTACACTCAATAGAAAGATATATGAGGACTTTGAAGGGTTTGTTTGGAGAGAAACTTTGTTCGCAATATTGTAAGAGGTTTTTCTTTCCTCTTTTTTTTGGTGGGGGGGGGGGGGGGGGGTGGGTGGGTGATAACATATTAGTCATCACCTATCAAAAAAAAATATAACATATTAGTCATCAAAGACCTATCCTAATAATAAATTTTTAACCACCTTTCTTTTCTAGTATTGGTTGATAATAGTTGTCAAGTTTGTTTGTTTGTTCGGTTTTTTCTTTTTTTTTTGGGGGGGGTGGGTTGGGGGGGTGGTCAATGATAATAGTTGTCAATATTTTGTTTTCTTTTCAGTTGAATTACCTATAACCCATTTTCCCATCCCAACCCATTTAAGAAATCCATATACTACAGGATTTAATTGGGTTATAAATGGGCACCTATCAGGAGCCATATAGCACCTAACAAAAGCCTCAACTTACCTATTCTGCTACCCGTTTGACTTCTTGGGAATACTTCTTGCATTATCTTGAGATGCCTAACTAACTTTTGCCCCAAATCCAATTAATTTGGTGATTTTTTTTCCCATTTTGAAAAAAGATATGCTTTTTTTAGTAGCTTAGATGATTTAAGGGGGAAATTGAGATCATTCAAACACCCCCTGGGTTGGGTTCTCAGACAATTAGATCTTGCTTTCTGCTCTGCCTTGAATGACCATGATCCAGCATTCATAGAAAGGAAATTAGAAATCCATCAAGTGGATGTACTGCCTGGAGTCTTTCTTATTACTTGAAAAAGGCCCTACTGAGTTTTATAACTGTTCATATATAATTGCGTTAACTGGTGGGTAGAGATGCATCCTAATTAAATGGATTGGGTTGGGTATAGGTATCAACAGACTTATTATCACTTATCCAAAAAAATAAAAAGTATCAACAGACGTATGAAAATAAATAAATAGTTGTAAACTGCTAAATTTGTAATAATGTACCGAATCCATCTATGACTTAAAATTTATTTATTAAAATGGTATAAGCCATAAGTTTGTTTCCCCCTAATAAATTGTAGGATAATGCAAATATATTGTGCTAATTGAAAAGTAAACTTTGTTTGCATTGGTAAAGCCTTACTCTTCTGCCTCTCTTTTTTCTTTCCTTAATTTTGTGGGTACAGAAGAGGGCGAAAGTGTTGATGCATCTTCTCTCATTCCCTTGGATGATGGCGTGCCGACTGACTTTGGTGCTATTGAAGTTGTTCAGTGCCTTATAGAACATCACAATGCAATTTTTACGGATGCAAATGTGACTACTTGGAGGTGACTTACAATGACTCTCTACCTCATCCAGCAGGGGATTTAATGAGTAGAATTGTTTAGCCAACTATTTCTCGAGGTTGAAATCTTGACTGGTCACAAGGATCATTGCTCTGTAGTGGATGTTACATTCCTTCATTAAGCTGAGACCATTGCTGGATTTGGGTCTATATGTTTATAGTGATCAGGGAGTACTGAAAGTTGGATTTAAATGAGTCTTGGTTTTGCCAATATTTGCCCCTCTGGAAATGGAAGTGCACCATGCATATATTTTTAGAAGATCAATCAGTCAAATACTCTACAAATACATATCTTGTAGGTGTGAAATTCTTGTGGTGTGAGTACAGTTGTAACGATGATTTATAAGTATGCTAGTAATACATTGTAGACAGAAGTAATTGTATCTGATTATAGGATTGATATATGGTGAATTGGCTTGTCTATGTTCCCTCCTGTGTAAGATGAACCTGAATTCTTTTCATGGGATTTCATTAGGGGAAAAAGGGCATGCATAAAAGGATGTATATTTTGCAGTAATTAATATCTACTTTTAAGAATAGGGATTCAACACGACCTATTTGAAACCTGTGTTTTGATTCACAATATTTCCCTCAGGCCAAGGTTGCTACATTTGTTTTTTTAAACCTAACAGTTGGCTTGGTGAAGCCCCCATGAAGGGTTTGCCATTAAAAAAATATTTCAGTTTTCTTAATGATGTTACATTATTACTATTTTCATTTTATATATATATATATATATATTAATAGGTAAAGCTCAAAGAAAGTTTAATTAAAATTTGAAATTAGAATATAATTTTAGCACCATGTGTCTAAATTTATATAGGGGTTATATTATAATTATCCGCTTAAGTTTTTTAATCTTTGTGCTCAGTGAGTTAATAAGTGCAAAATACTAAGAATCTAAATTAATGAACTATAATTAAAAAAAAAAAAAAAACAATCACATATACAGCTTGGATGCTTGCTGCATAGAAGATGTGGACTGGGATGATTTGCTTGAGCATATATAGGTCGGGAGAGGTATGTCAAAAGCGATGGTCCAACACATCGGTGAGCATTCAAACAAGTCATTTGCTGAACAAGTTGAAGTCCTTTCCAAACGGTATCGTCCAGATGTACTTGAAGCAAGAGAGGCCTATGATAGGAAGCCTGCGTTTTCTTGAGCACCATCTCCCAAAGTGTTTTGAGTGTTTGATACACAGGAACTCTTTAAGATTAATATTTTGTACAAGTGATACAAGTTAAACTAGGGGAGTGAGACTAACTACATATGAAACATTGTTTGGTTATCGTATCCTGTTGCTTTTTGGTTGATTATTTTATCATTTACTATTGATTGCTATATATGTGGTCACCCTTTATTTATTTAGAAAAATATTTAACACACATGGAAACGTAGTTAGTGTCCGTTTGGCAAAAATTATTTTTACTAACTTATTTTACTATTCAGCTTATTTTTGCTACTATTTATGAGTTCTACTGTATTATTTCAGCTAACTTTTACATTTATTTACCGTATTTTCAGCAAAAAGTTTTTAGTTTTAACAAAATAAACGGATCCCAAACGAACCCTTAGTATGTGTGGATGGTGATTTGCTTGATTTTATTGCTGTCGCTTTTGTTGTTCTCTTATTCCCCTTCAACTTGCACTAATTATTGCTAACTTATTGTATTGATGTCATTGGATCAAACTGTCACCTGGTACTGGTCTGAAAATTTTCCTATAACATCAGTAAAATTTGACCTTGCTCACTGTAGTTTGGGTATCTGATTAAAGTTAGAAAGTGGGCTGAGTGGATATGTTTTGTTTGATTGAATGCTTTTTGTGGAACTCTTTTTCCAGGATTTAACGTTTCGCATTTTACACATTTATGTTGATTATATGACTCGGGTTTTTCACTAAAAAGTGTAACTATAAATTGGAGCATTTTGGTTTGTTGTTGGGTCAGCTTTGTTCTTTGATAATTTTGTATCTGTTTTCATTTTTATCTTTCCTTCTCAAAACTAAACCTAAGGTAAGGATGCTTAAAATACAAAATGGGTAATTGCTATGGTAGGTTAAAAAGTGATATTAGTGATGAGCACAGATGAGGACTGATAAATGTTAGCTAACTCAATTGCTATTAAAAATGTTATGAAATTTTTTGTGTGGGTAACATTGCTCTAAAATCAATGAAAATGAACTTCAAATACTTTTGACCATATAAATGATCACCATATAAATGATCAAGACATTCAAGTCAAAGGATTTAAAATTCATGGAATCCAATCTATGCATTCTAAATTTCTATTTTGTAAATCTAAATCCTTGTTCTCAAATGCAATCCTAAAGTTGGATTTGATCACCTCAATCAAACAAAAGCGACCCAATTTCTAAATCTGCAAACTCATTCAGCTCAGACAATAAATTTGTTTTGCATTTTCTAAGTTAAATTTATATTGTTATTGAGACATTTAACGGCAATAGAATTTCTTTCGTGTGATGGCTGAGGGGTGTTTCGGCAAATTCTTACACTCGTAGCATGTTGATAGATTTTGACATAAGTTACTTGAGGCGGGAGAGGAGTTGAGAAGCTCAGGGTCAATTATCAAGATTTGCCAAATAATTTAGAAATAGAAACAGGCCAGTATGCCTATTTCTATTGATAATCCAACTCAACTCTTTAAGAAAATTATATCTTTTGCAAATGGAATATTTTATATATATATATATATATATATATCTATATATAATTTTTTAATTACTGAAAAAATAAGTAAAAAATTCACTATTTGGATGAAAAGATTCCCAATATGGATGAAATTAGAAAGAAAAACTCGTTTATCAGATAATGTATCATGTTTAAAGGATGATAAAGTGAGGGATAAAAAATATTTAGTTTTCTCTCGTACGTATTTAATTGGGAGGATGAAAAAGTAAAGAGATGAAAACTTCTTTATTTAGTTGAAAATAACAATAGGAGGATGGAAAAAGTTGTTTGCATGAATTTACTATTATATATCTCTATTAAATAGTATGATAAATATATAAAAAGTTACTGAGTAAAATTAGTTAAAAAGAAATACTAAAAAAATAATTTGATGAGATTTTTTTTTTTTTCTTTCTAGAAGACGTCATTTGTAGAAGGAGCTAGGGAAAGGAATAGTTCAGTATCCTCCTTGTATTATGCTAGATTATATGTCTAGGTCTCTCGTTTAAGTCTAACTTATTAGTTATTATTATTCACTTTTATTATTAGGATTACCCCGTAGGGGTACTCAAATGGTGTTGTTATTACTTAATACTCTCAATCCACCACACTATCGGTTAGAGCATTAGTATTGGTGTAGGCATTTTGCTAAAATGCTAAATTTACTATCAAAATATAGCAAAAGTGGGCTGCATTAGTGGTGGTGGTGGTGGTGGTTGTTTATTATAGTAGATATATTATTTTAGTGTATTATTTATATTATTTTATTGTGTTGAATACTAAAATAAAACTACTAATGTTGACTGTTTTGTAAATTAAGTGAAATGATAAAATAGATAAGTAGCTTTTTGTAGTGTCAAATTGCTAACTTTTTTGCACCACCAATGTTGATGCTCTTAATGTGGTTTCTTGGGTGTCTCATAGATAAAGCAAAACACTTTGGACAAAGTTTGAAACACCACTTTCTTTTATATATTATATGTGTCAAATATTACAAATTTAAAAGTGTATTTAGTAAGTCTTTCTTTTACATATTACATGCGAGCCATTCTTTGCTCCATATCTTCGAATTGAGTATTCCTTTCATTTCATCAAAACATGATAGTTTCTCCTCCATAGTAGCCAAGGAAGCCTTCAGATGTGCAACTTCATTGTCCCTTGCTTCACTTGAATGTACTTGACCGTCCGTGAGAGTAGTACTCTTGCTACTTCGAGCACTTGGGCTTGGACCAAATCCTACCCCATGAATACGACCTTTGCGCTCCTTACCCATCACTTTGGCATACACATCATCTAGTGACCATGCAATACTACCAGATGTGTCAGATGACTGCAGTTGATTGGAAGGGTCAGCCAACAATTCCTTCATTTTGTCCTGATATTTAGGTTTGAACAAAACAAAAAAGTTAGAACAGGGGCTGTTGGCAGTTGGAAATTATATATGATGCAGTCGGATCAGTTTGAAAAGTGTTAAATAACAATCTTTAAATGAAATGAAGGGAAGAAACTGCTCTTCATCTTTCACTATCACACCTTTCACCTTAATTGATGCAAGACATGCCACCAACCACTACCAAGTACCACAACACAGCTCACAGTAAGTACCAAGTATCACGAACGATTACAACTCACACTAAGTACCACAACAAGTATACACAAATAGCAGCATTAGCCTTTAGTATAGCAACCATAATCTATATATTATTCTAAAGATGAGTTAAATGATAGGCCAAAAACGAATCGACCCCTTGTGATGAATTAATTGATTAATTAGCCAAATTTATTAATTAATCAAATTAACATGAAATTGTACGTGGCAGCACAAACAAATCACCAATAACTAAAGTATGCAGCGGAAAATAAATTGACACGGTGATTTGTTTAAAAATGGGGAAAACCTACACGGCAAAAATTCCATCGGGTGATTTTAAGGTCATCACTCCTGAAAATCCATTATTGTCACAACAAGCGGTTACAAGTAAAGGAATCCCAGTATCTTATACCAACCTACAATTGAACCTTTATCCCAATACCTAATTGGACTTGTTCTGTAGTGACAATCTCTCCTTGTAATGCATGGCTCCTAGTACGTGACTAACCAATCTGATGCACATATTTCAATACGTGGCTTACTCCTTTGTAAGAATCCAAGTACGTGACTGACTCCACAGCAACCCTTTGATTGTTGTAGTTGATTTGCAGCAGCTTTACATAGAAACACCAATAAGATCTTTAATGTTGGTGCAATATACTTTGCTTAGTTACAAAATCCAAAGGCGTACAAGAAATGCAGCAAGAACTCTTTCTTCTGTAGGAGGAGGTTAGGGTTTCAAAAAGAAAACCTTATAAAGCTCTCTAGGGTTAGGGTTTTTCTTTTTCCATCTCCTTTTAAAATAAGAGCTTAATGGGCTCTCCTATTCCAAATAGATTTACACAAACCTTAGGTTTTCCTAGTCCAATAAGGATTATACAAACCCATAAACAAATAGCTTTTTAGAATAAAAACATTGCTGGTTATAATCTGAATCTCGTAAGCTCGATAGATCAAGACATCTGTCAAGCTTTAATGAATCTCGACAGATCAAGCTTCTGTCAAGGAGGTATCGAGACCTGCAAATTGCACTTTTCTTGAGCAATTCTTGAGTAATCTTCATGTCTTCAATTTAATCACTTGTAATGATCATCTTGAACCTACTTGGATTTACCCAAATACAAGTAAAGTGTGTTTTGTCAAAAGATATGTCAATTACATAAAAATATGTCCCTAACTTTGTCCTGATATTTAGGTTTGAACAAAACAAAAAAGTTAGAACAGGGGCTATTGGCAGTTGGAAATTATATATGATACAGCCAAATCAGTTTGAAAAGTTTTAAATAACAATCTTTAAATGAAATGAAGGGAAGAAATTGCTCTTCATCTTTCACTATCACACCTTTCACCTTAATTGATTCAAGACATGCCACCAGCCACTACCAAGTACCATAATACATCTCACAGTAAGTACTAAGTATCACGATTACAACTCACACTAAGTACCACAACAAGTATACACAAACAGTAGCATCAGCCCTTAGTATAGCAGCCATAATCTATATATTATTCTAAAGATGAGTTACCTTTTTTGTGGTGGGGGACCATTCTCATAGATCCTAGATCTTTGTTTTTTTTCTAGACCATACTTTTTGATCAACAAATCTTAAAAACAAAAGCAATTCTAGACCATACTTTTCGAATCAATTCTTTGAAAGCCAATTCAAAACAGGTTGTGAGAGTGAAGTAGTGAGACCTAGGGGCTGTTTGGCTCACTTTTTTTCATCACTCAATTTTCGTCACTCATTACTCATCACTCATCACTCATCACTTAAAATACCCTACCCGTTTGGCACCATCACTCATTACTTATCATTCAATATTTTTCACACTATTTGTGGGTCCTATACCTGTCACTCCGTGCAGTTTTTTTTTTTTTTTTCAAGTACCCAAACTTACTGAACCCAGTGAAAAATAAATAAATAAATAAAAAATTGAAGACTGAACCTAGTGAAAAAAAAAAAAAACCCAGAACTGAAGACCGAACCAAAGGAAAAAAAAAAGATCGGTCAAAAGTTGCAGCTGAGTGAGTTCCTCATGTGTGTTTAATTACAACAATGCCATTGAGTTATGAGTTATGGAAACTGAAAACAGCCAAAATGTATTTTCAGTTTCCATAACTCATAACTCAAAAATCAGAAAATTGAGTGATGGAAATAGAGCGATGGTGGTGCCAAACAGACTTCTCGCTATGGGTCCCACCATTTTTGAGTTATGAGTTATGGAAACAGAGAATTGAGTTATGGAAACAGGTCATCCAAACACCCCCCTAATCTTCTTCTTTTCCAAAAATTAGGGTGTAATAGCAGGAGCTAAGGTAGCAGTTGTTGCTACTATTGCCACTGCCATTCCAACTTTAAGTCATTTTTCTCACAATTGCCTCAATCTGAAAATATTTACATATTTTGTTTTTCATTATTTTACAAGTACTAGCCATTGATGAAACTGTCCTTGCAATCTATTTCTTAATTTCTAGTAACCCCTCAATGATCCATAATGATAAATTAACACCAACAACCCCTCAATGATCCATATGATACAACTCTCATAGAAATTACTCACCATTTTTGCTTGCACCGTAGGATTAATTGCAAATCCATTCTTTCGAGTATACACTATTGGATATAATGCAGCACATTCTACAGGACGTCCATCTGCTTTTGCCTACATCATGAATAGCATATTTATGTAGTGAGGAATATTGGATCCACATAAGGCTATAAGAAGTGGTCAAAATCATTTACAAATTATTACCTTTTTTGTAGCATGCACAGCAAAGCTACAAGAACCAGCAGAGTGTAAGTCATCCTGTTTGGAACAACTATCCTTATGCTTCTCTGACTCTATCTACATTTAAGAAAATTACATGATTATATATAGTGTGCTTTAAGTGCCTATTTCACAAGTACAAAGGTAAATATATGATCTTCATGAAGCATGTGAAGTTTGATATATACCATTGCGTCTTCAGTATACCAATGCTCAACAAGTACATCCCAATTTTCTGGTATGCATCCTTTGGGTCGGTTATTCTTCACCCGTGCTTTGTTTCTTGAATTTGGTATATAATGCTTATTTTTTATCCTACACTTATGGTCCCTCCAAGCTTTCCCAATTTTTTGTAAGGTAAATGTATTCAAAGTCGCATATGCAACAAGATTAGTAGGCATAGAGTACTTTTGCTGCAATCAAAGAGTTGAGTTAAAAAGTTACAAATGTTTTCATGCTAAAATACTTATGTAAAGCCTAGTGCAAAATGTCATAATTACAAGTACTTTAACTTCTTTAATACCTTAACAAGACGCCAACACTCTTCTTTAAGTTCTACTGGCATGGCCTTCCAACTAAGATGTCTAATTGGGCACATGTTGGGTTTCCGTGCAGTCGTACCCAACTATCTAGTGAAATTCCTTGCTCCCTCATCAACCGGCTAATGCATATTGTTTAATGGCAACACTTGAGGTGCGTTTGGGAAGTGCGTTTTGCGCTTCCCATGTTTGCGTCTGGTTGATTCTTCTTCTTCTTTTTTTCTTTTTTTCTTTTTTAAGTCCAGCACCTCTTGCACTGTTCATGGCATATGAACAGTACTTTCAAGCATGAACAATAATTTTTTATTGGTCATTGGGAAGATCCCAAATATCCAAGTACTTGCTTGGCTCGCGAGTGGCACGTGCATCTGGTGGCACCTTTGAAATTCAAAGCAAACAATATCAACCGAAGGTTAAAATTAGGTAGATAAAGTAAATAAAAGAGAAAGTATGTAGCTTAAACATAGAATCAAACTCTAGGAAGCATTTGCAAATGCAAAAGTTAATTTACTCGAATGCTGTCCTTCAATTCTGATTTAAATGTGAATTAAATTCTTTAAAGAAAATAGGGCACTATGAAATGTTGATGCAGTAAAAATTTTAACAATTCCAATCAACAATGTAAGAGTATTATTATATGAACACTGTAAAAGTATAAGAACTATTAGTTAGCTTGTGATTTGTGTTCCTGTTCTGCTTCTCAATGTTCTGTTTTGGCTTTCTATGGACATACTAAGATGAAATCCAAAGCATGAATCACATTTGACAAAATGTCTATAGCAGCTGACCTAGAGCAGCACAACTGAATCCCATTAATTCACAATTTGGTTGGTGATTATAATTTAGATAATAAATAAAATAAACTTTAAAACTGACCTTTGTCCTTAAACTTTGGTTTATTTGATTCTAATTGACCTTTGTCATTTGCTACATAAACAAGAGCCCTAAGCAAGGACTAGAGTTATGAAATGTCTAAAATGCATGGTTCTTTAATCAGCATATACTTTTTTAATGAATAAAAATAATTTATTAAAAATAAAGGACAAGTTATGCAAATTCTCCAATTACTACCCAAAGTAACTTCTACCAAACGCATATTTGGGAGTGCTTTAAGGAAAAAGGTAAGAAACCCTCAAACATCCTGCAGAATAGAGATCAATAAACTGAATTCCCTTTCCCAACACAGCCATGAGACACAAAGAGATACAGTTTTTGGAAAACATGGTGTGAGCTATGGAATAAGTTCACATTACAATCCTTACATGTGTAATTGCAAAGGCACCCCATGCCATGTGAACTTTTTAAAAAATTATCAAAAGTCCATGTAATCAAATAATTGAAATTAATACCCAAACCCACGGTATGATTTTGCCTAAAAAAATTATGAATTTTTATGGTTAGTTGGTAACTTTAAAGAAAAGAAGCAAACTCTCTAACAAAATTAAGCAGGTTTTGTTATTAAAAAAAAATAAAAAAATCAAGCACGTTTTTTCATTTAAAAAAAAAAAAATCAAACAAACATGAGATCATGAAGTAAAAGGAGAGGATGGCTTCCGCATTACTGAAAAAAGAGGGGGATAGAAAAGTGAGTAAAAGGAGTTTTAATCAGATTTGATGGTTGGCAGAAAAATAAAGCACGTTTCAAGCACGATTTGTTATTAAAAAAAAAAAAAAAAATCAACATTTGTTTTTGTACTTTGCCAACAAAATAGGACCACTTTTTTTTTTTTTTTTTTGGATAAAGAGGACCACTCTCTTGGTTAAACGTTTTCATTTTTTTTTAAAAAGTAGAATTTGTTTTCCCATCCATCTCCTTAAATTTAGCAAATTATTAACATATACCTCTCCTTCTCTTCATCTTCAGTTACTTTTTTTTTTTTTTTTTTAAGGGAATTATGTATGGTTAGTTGGTAACTTTAAAGAAAAGAAGCAAACTCTCTAACAAAATCAAGCAGGTTTTGTTATTAAAAAAAAAAAAAAAAAATCAAACAAACGTGAGATCATGGAGTAAAAGGAGAGGATGGCTATAGCATTACCAAAAAAAGTGGGGAATAGAAAAGTGAAGTAAAAGGAGTTTTAATCAGATTTGATGGTTGGCAGAAAAATAAAGCACGTTTCAAGCACGTTTTGTTATTTTTTTTAAAAAAAATTCTACACTTCTCCTTACTATAAAAACAACAAAAATTTCTCCTCCCTCAAACCGTTTCCAACAACACAAAGAAGATGCTGATGGTGAATCCTTATCAACATCTCCATTTATTTATGTTTATTTACTTTTATCTCTATTTTTACTTAAAAGTTTTTGCTTTTTCAACAGAATCAACTAATCGTATTAGGATTTTCATATCAGTAGACCAAGCCTTGGCGTCTTCATCCACTCTATCAATGACTTAGTAGCCGACGACATTAGAGAGAAGAAGCACTGACATGTTCATGCAAACCTTTCTTTCACACTTCAAAGTGGAGAAGAATCCTTCCCATCAAAAAGTAATAGTTTTTCTTGGCCTATCATTTCTAACAAACTCAATCCCAGCCCTTCCTATCAAAAAAGAACTCAATCCCTTTTTTGTCTTCAGTGCATGTTTAAGATTTTCACCGCAAACAAACTCAATCCCTGTTTTGTTTTCAGTGCATGTTTAAGATTTTCACCGCAGCAAACTCAATCTCTCACAATCCAAGGTATGTTTAAGATTTTCACGTAGATTTTCTGAAAAGTAGTAGAGCCACATCTTTATTCTTTAATTTACACTGGACAGAGATTTTCTAAGTTTTTTTTTTCTTTCACTTTGCTTATGATACTTTTGTATGAGATTCTTCTTTTTATTATTTTTTAATAACCTTCTGTATGAGATTCATAACATTGTGATATGCCAATATGCCACGTCGTGGTTGACATTGTTTGCCTAATACAATCATGTATAGAAAATATGGTACATGTTTGTTTATTCATACAAAACATAGACGAATGCCATTAATTCATCTACTTGGGATATTAATTTCAAAGTTTTTTTTTTTTTTTTTTATATATATTTTTGTTACATATTTATACCAAAATGTGGAATTTGATATGTTTTGGTTGTTTAATTCTTTACATTAGAGTATTAGCATTGGGGAATGCTTATGCCAAATCTAAGGGAAATTTGGAATTTTAAACCCCAAAACCATCTGCATTGAGGAATGCTAAACAGTAGTATTGCAAAATTTTTTGCAATACTGCTACAGTGCAATTCTAAACATAGAATTGCACTGTAGCAAGTATTGTAAAAAAAAATAATATTTTAATTGGAAGAAAGCTAAAAATGAGAGAGATGAGAGAGAAGATATAATTTTGAGATATATTATTTTATTATGTAGATATATTATTTTAATGAGTAAAAGAGGGAAATAGAAGTTTGGGATGTGGAGATATTGTAAAATTGTATGGTATAATGATAAAATGACTTTTTAGAATTGTAAAATAGAGTAGCATTGGAATTTTCCAATGCTAATGCTCAGTGTTTTCAAAAAAAAAAAAAAAAAAAATTTACATTAGTTGCTCCTTTCCACGGTTGCTGGTGAAATAATTAGCTTGAATCACCTATACATTAAACAATTTTTTGTTGGTGAAATAAATTTTTTTTTTTGGTTAATAATAATAAAACAGTTTTTTTTTCCCTCTCTCTCATGTTATCCATATTCCTTAAAATTAGGCACTTTCACATCTCTTTTAAATTCCTCACGTTTAAATTTCTTATCTAAAGTGGTTGTTTCATTTTAAAATTTCTCTCTCCTATTTTCTAGCATCAAAGGAATCGAAAAATGCCTCTTCACTTATCTTCTTCCCCTACAAAAATAGATTTTTTCAATTGTTTTACTTTTACACTAGCTAAAATAATTTTTCATCACACCCATAGGGTTTTTTTTTTTTTTTTTTTTTTTTTTGTGATTGAAAAGTGTAGTATATGTTAATAATTTGCTAAATTTAAGGAGATGGATGGGAACACAAATTTTATTAAAAAAAAAATTGAAAACGTTTAACCAAGAGAGTGGTCCTATTTATCCAAAAAAAAAAAAAGGGCCTATTTTGTTGGCAATGTTTTAGTGGGAGTTAAAATACGTAGTTTTACCAAATTATCCTTTAGTTTTGTCTCTACTTAAATCTAGAAAAATATGGGTATTTTTAAAAAAAAAATCCAGTTCAAACATGTGCAGCCTCTTAAATAGTAGTATAGATAAGACCAATTAATAATAAATACAACCATGATGATGAAGAACAATTGTAAATATTAAACAACCATGGGATTTTTTTCACATTATTTGAGCTTCTTCTTTTCTTTTCTTTTTTCATTTTCTGGGTGGGTAACCAAACTTAGAAATTGAACTCGGTTTTGCTCTACTTCAACCATAAACTGTTCCTTTCCTCACCCTTACCAAAACCAGCATACTACATGTAATCTAAGCTATAAAGCACCCATAATTGCTTCTCAAGCTGCATGAGCAACCTCTTAAGACTACAATTAGTTAAATACCCAATTGACATAGAGAATTTAGACGTCACAATTAAAAGAAACACAGAACACAACATAAGAATGAAGGTAATATAGTATCAAGAAACTAATTACTTAGTTTGGTTGTTGAGAAAAATAAAGAAAAACCCCAAAATATAAAATCTTTGACTTAAGCTATTGATTTTATGCAAAGAAAACAACAAAAAAAGAGAAGACCCAGAATTTGATCTTATATAATAGTCTTACTTCTTTTAGAGAAAACAAATAGACAAAAGAGCACCATTTCATTAAAAATGAAAAGATGTGAAGATTGAAGATTGAAGAAGCTTTACCTTAGGATCTGTAAAAAGCAAGAGAGAGAATTCCGGGTTTGGTGAAAAGGCTTGGTTTTACTTTTAAACAGTACGATAAGTTTGTGATATTATTATTTCTTTCTTTCAAACAAGAGTTCAATGCTATTTTGTTGTTGTAAAACTAAAATTGAATTTTATTGAAGCTTCTTGAGAAGAATTCATGTCCTATTTTGATGCTTTGATTTAATAAAAGTTGGAAAAAAACCCTGGCTAGCATGTTGCTATTCTGTGAACAAAGCATACATGACAAGGAGTATTTGATTAGCTACTTGTTAGAAGGTTATGAATCCTGCATGTGTTAGGTGAATGGGGTGTTGGTGGGAAAGGTTGTTTCATAAGGTGACATAGTTCTACATTTTTAATGAAGTACTATATAATATACAGGACTTAAAAAGTGTATTACTGTGGATTATATATCGTATAAGGCTTAAGAGTTAATAGTATATAACTGTAGGATGACAGATAAAGTGGTCAAAATGGAATAAGCGAGGGCATTGCCCAAAAACATGTTAGTCTGAACTAGAATTGGATTTTTTTTTTTACTAAGTTTCAGTTTCTAACCTTGCACAAGAATTAATTAGCCCAAACAACTGTAATTTCTAATTGTAAAATATACATATGGTATTGAAGTTTTCACTAATGGTTGGCTAAATGTGAATTCATGTCATTCTCAAGATGTGATTTGTGATTGATGGAGAAATCAATAAAGTCATTCCTTGAGTACCTGGAGAATTCCCTTTCTTCTCAAGGGCCTTAATCAATGTGAGTTTCCTGCATAAATACCTATGGCACATCAACCAAAAACTGGTTTTCGATAAAAACTGGTTTTGGTGGTCCCTATTTTCTGATATAGATGGAGCAGCCACCCCCTACTATGTGTGGCTAAATGAAAGGCATGACTCAAGAGCTTGAGGTCTATTTTATGTAGATTAACTCTGTGGGCTGCTTCCTACCACATTTGAACCCCAAAGACTATTGTCCATCAAGGAAAAATTAATTATGAGAAGACTTTGTGAGAGTGATATGAGATGTGAAATTAAAAACAGAATTGAGTAATATGGCAGTTTCTATATTTCTGTTTAGAACAAGGTAGTTTTTTGTTGCTTGTGGGGTATCTCTGATACTGTGCTAAGAGTCAGTGTAGCCAACAATTGTAAATTTCAGGGTGGCTAAGCCTTGAAATGTTGAGCTGGGTGTTTGTTTCTTATTAGCTGTAACCAGCTGTGTAGTTATTGAACTGCTTATAAATTGCTAACTGAAGAATAAAACTGTTTATTCATTTAAAAAACTTTCTTTTTTAAAAGGCAACAATTTAATTCAGTACTTTAGTGCATTGGATCATTACAATGATAACATGTATTAGCTTTTTAGCCATGTGCTGCCATCGTAAGGGATCCAATGTACTTGAGGCATTAGACCCAAGCCAAGTCCTAAATAAAATAAAAAGTAATAGAAAAGGGCAAATGTTAACAGAGTTGGCAAAAACTTATTTTGATAGGGAATTTCTGGACTAAACTGATGCAGTGCATCCTAGCTACCTGACTTGTTTATTCTAGTACTTGAGCTTTAGGAATAATTAACAAGCTTGTACTAGTTGTAACAAAGGTTGTTTAGGATAAGAAAATTTTGATTATTTACAGGCTCATCGGCCTAACTCTATCAATCTCTTTAAATTTGTTAAGTAATTCATTAGAAGAGAATCACCCAAAGTAAAAAACCTAAATACACACACACACACACACACACACGATGTTTCAACTGTCTCTACTCTATTTGCACATTGAAACTTTTTTCTTTCCTTGACCTACTAGACCATTCTTGAGCTGTTTGACTGATCAAGAGCAACTGAGCAAGTCAGTTTGACTGATCAAGTTAGCTTGACTAATCAGTGTAAAATACCTTGAGCATGAAAGCCATTACCTAGTCATTAGTATACCATTGCAACAAACAAAGACCCCTAACCTATCTAACAGCATAAATATGGTTTTATTCAATTGTTAAGGTGTTTAGAGATCATGAGTTACTGATTAAAAGCCCATACCTTGCGTAGAAACTTCCATGATTGCTTGGTCTAATGCTTGATCCGCATCTTGTGTAGAAGTTCCATCCAATGTTACATTCTTCGCACGCGTGCACAAATTTGTCTTTCGCTTTGCCATTTCAACTGTCAAAGAATGAAATAAACAACTGTATAAGCACAATAAGAAGTAATGGTACAAGGCAGATTGCATACATCAAACATATACTTCAAATAAAAATCAAATACAAAGAAAAATAATGACTAATCCATATAGCATACATCAAACATGCAGACTTGCATTCAATGAAACACCACCATAATCACTAGATGACATAGAAATACATTCCTTCTTCAAAATCCCAACTCACATGCAAGGCATACAACTAAGCCAGGACACTTCTTAGGCTGTAATACTCAAATTACCCTTTGCTATGAAAGGCATATAACTAAGTCAGGACACATGTAGCAACCAAACACACATACAATTAAGGATAGTTCACCGGAATCACCAGACCAAACAATGCAGCAACCAAAGACACATGCAATTAAGGAGAATAAACTATCTTATTTTTAAAAAACATAATTGGGTCTGTTCATAAACATAGTAAACATATATTTCAGGCCTTGTACAAGTAATGTTTTATACTACTAACTCTTTAGGATTGTTCAAATGATGACATTTATTTTTACTAATGGAAGGCACATCCCAACTGGCTTGGTTTAGTCCTTCCTCACTGGCCTAAGCCTTAACTAGACTCATCATCACTGGATGCATCATCATTGGAGTCATCATCATTAGACTCATAAACATCATCACTAAGCTCTTCATCATCGATAAAGTTGTCTTCAGGCAATTCATCCTCACTGATCAATGGTGTATCATAAATGGTTCCTTCTTCATTACCTCGAGCCCAAGCGTGGTTGTCATTTGCATCATCACATGCATCATCAGTAGTTATATTATAAGGGACATTCTCAAAATAGGTATCCACTTCATCATCATCATCATCATCATCATCGTCGTCATGTGAAGTATTAATACCAACATCAAACACCTCCCTAGGTTTGGTTTTGACCACCACCACCCAATCTTTATGTCTCGCATCTTCCACGTAAAAAACTTGTGGCTTGAGATGTTAATACATAATGTTCGTCAATCGGCTAATCACCCGTGTGTATCAATCTTGAAAATTTGACAAGTGAAAATTTAAACTCATCTTTTTTGCATCCTCTCCCACTAATAACTTCATCCCAATTACATTTGAATATTACATATCGATACTTATCAAAATAGTTCAACTCAATAATATCGATTAGTACACCATAATAAGTAGCACACCCTTCAGTAACAACACAAACTCCACTATTTTGAGTTTTCTTAGATGCCTTAGAATCTTTGGTGTGAAATTTCAAACCATTTATAACATAACACTTGAACCATTTCGCTTCATTATCTGGATATCGCACAAGCCATCTAACTTTATCAGACAGATTCTTTTTCTCAGAGGCATCCATTGACATCACCTATTATAGACAAAGACTTTTATTATAAGTATGCTATCTAATGTTTTACAACCTAAAATAGTTTTTTATATATGCCTCACTTACATAGTCCCTAAACCAGCTGCAAAATTTCTCCATGTGTTGTTTTTGAATAAAATCATCAGATACATGAAAAACGCTGTGTAGACAAACGTGTTAGGGTTAAGCTAGAGTATTGTACTAGAATGTCATGGAAGGGTATGCAAGGACATATTGCTTACTCACGAAATGAGGTGACTTCTTCACAAGTGAAGAGCATATAACGATGTGCTTGGATCCATGCATTTGAGTCTAGGGTAATGCTCACCACTGCACCCATGGATTTCTCGACATTCTTTACAAGTTGGTTGAATAGAGTTTCAACAGATTTAAAATAACGTGAGCAGAATGTTAAACATTCTTCCGCTATATACCCTTCTGCAATAGAGCTTTCTAGCCAAGTTTTATTATGCACGTAAAACTTAAGTCTTGACGAGTACCTATTGGAAAACCCAAGATCAGTAATGGGAAATTGCTAAGTTAAACGAAACTAAATAGATGAAGTTACTATAAATGTTACCTCTCTGTGGGATACATCCAACGATAATGAACAGGGCCAGCCTTTTTCTCTTTGCTAGCCAAATGCATAACTAGATGTACCATCACTGTAAAAAAATGAGGAGAAAATATCATTTCCAACTCACACAACGTCATTGCAATTCTCTTCTCAAGAGCCCTAAGTTCCTCCACATTTAGTACTTTGGAACATATCTCTCTAAAGAAACAAGATAAGTCAATCAAGGGCCTACTTACTTCAGTTGGCAAAGATCCACGTATTGCTATTGGGAAAAGCTGCTACATTAAGATGTGATTATCATGGCTCTTCATCCCACTAATCTTGCACTCTTTGAGTTTAACGCAATGTGAGATGTTTGAAAAATACCCATCTGGCACTCTTACAACCTTCAAAACTTGCAGAAAACCATCTTTTTCACTCGCATTCATATGGAAGCAAGCATATGGCATACGTGTCTGATCATTCCCAACCCTTTCTAAGTGAAGTTCGCTTCTTATACCCATATCTTTTAAGTCTTGGCGTGCCTTCAAGTTATCCATTGTTTTGCCATCCATCAAATGATTTTTTTTTGCTTACGGAATTTATGATCACTACCCAAGAATCGCCTGTGTCCAATATAACTAAATTTTCTTCCATATCTTAACCAACGAGACTGACTATCATAGTTACAAGAAGAACATGTAAGAGCACCTTTGGTACTCCAACCTAAGATATCACCATAGGCAAGAAAATCATTAATGGTCCACAATAATGCAACATGCATTTGGAATGATTTTTGGGAAGACACATCAAATGTTTTTACTCCAACATCCCATAACTCCTTCAGTTCTTTTACTAGGGGTTGTAAGTACACATCTATGTCATTCCTGGGAGAGGTTGGACTGAGAATCAATAATGATAGCATGAAATAAGACCTTTTCATGCACATCCATGGAAGGAGATTGTATGGGATCAAAATGACAAGTCATGTACTATGAGTAGTACTCATATTTCCATATAGGTTGAAACCATCGACTGCTAATCCAAGCCTCACATTACGAGGGTTGGATGAGAACTCTATGTACTCAGAGTCAAATTATTTTCAAGCTTCAAAATCAGCAAGATGTCTCATTAACCCGTCATTCACATGACCATTGGCATGCCACGTCATATGACTGGCTGTTTCTAAAGACATAAATAGTCATTTCAATCTTGCCTTTAAGGGGAACCACCGTAGAATCTTTGCAGCTTTCTTTTTTCCTTTCTTAGAGGAAGCATTAGTACTTTGTTGACCTTTAGACTCCTTACTTTCCCATCTTGAAAGGTTACAATTTGAACAAGCTTCAAGGTTGTCATTCTCCTTCCAATATAAAACACAATCCTTAGGACAAGCATGAATCTTCTTCTAACTCAAGCCCAGATCCTTAATAATCTTCTTAGCCTCATAACAATCTTTTGGCAACTTAGCATTTGAATGAAGGAAATCAAGCAAAAATTGCAGCAACATGGTAAATGATTTGTTAGTCCAACCATTAAGACAGTTAATGTGGTACAAATGCACAATGGCTGACAATTTGTAAAATGTTTACAACCTTCATAACAAGGTCGATTAGTATTTTCAACCAATTTCATAAACTGAAGGACATCTTCATTAGGACCTTCTGCAGGACCTTTTGTGGGTTGTTGCACACTAGGGACTTCTTTCATTGGCCTAGATGTCATATCATTATGAAGAACATGTCATGCAACATGTCACAAAGATTGGCATATTCTATTGGGTTTTCTTGGACATGACTATTAGGAATTTCAGTAAAAGTTTTGTAGACGATGATTCCCATTAAAAACCCAAGGGTCATAACCCCTACAAATCCCATTTGACACTAAGTGAGCCCGTACAACATTTGTAGGCCACGAATTTGTGTGCACGCATTTTTTACACGGACATGAAATTGTTCCATCCGGGTTTGCATGGTTAGATGCAAAATTCAGAAATTGTTGGACTTCATCTAAATATGCTCGTGACCTTCTATTGGTAATTTTCATTCAACTCTTATCCATTGCTATGAAATGGTTTACAATAAACACCTATCATGTGATTTCATGAATGCACAAAACAAGGGTTAACAAATCATCATAACATAAGATAGATCCCAAGACAACATAATAAGCAAAAGCAGACAAATTTGGCATGTGACTGGCAGCACTGAGATAGATAAGTTACAATAAATACACACAAAGAATATACATTGGTCTACATTTAATACAAGCATCATTGCTTATAATTGCACAATGTAATAGATAGCAAGCATCACTAGTTATTTTACCTAAAAATAGCAAACCTAATTAATCACATACCACACTTCTCTTCATGCTAAACCATTATAAAAACAAAGACAGTCTTTCCCTCTATCCAAACAAATGTTTAATTCTCGTAAACCAAGCATTTTAAGATACAAATGTTCTAACATAACAGCAGTTCAAGATACAAATGCACTAACTGCAATTAGTTCTATAATTTCCTTTTGCCCACACTTTGGTCATTTAGCAATATTACTTCAATCCACAAGTCTATTCAACCGCGCTCTTATTCGATACCACCTATCTTATCAAGTCAATCAGACCCCAGTTGAGAATCCCAACAAGAACAACATCCAAGTTATAGTCCATGTTAATAATTCATTTTTTGTTGAAATAAAAACTACAGTTTTATCATTCTCATTGACGTGATCTTCTTAAGTATTTTTTTTTTTTAGAAGCTTTTTAAGTTCTTTAACTCATTCTAAAATATAACTATCTCCTTTGGAAACAACAGAAGATGCTAACCAATTGAGCTACAATGCTCTTGGCAAAAGATGCATCTACTCTTAGGAAATCTTTAATCTTTCAAATGACTGTCCTGGTTTCTTTGAAAAGAAAATCAAAAAATTCTGCATGGGTAGAGCATAATATCTCCTATACCCACACAATAAAATTTTTTTTCTTTTGGGTTTCCATATAAATGTTTAAAAATAGAGAGGGGTCAGTTTTACAGGGTAGAAGATCAATGAGACTTAGGCCTTCTCAAGTAGTAAGGCAACTAAATTTTCTTTTACTCTTAGTCGACACAAAAAATCTACTACACAATCAGAGCTTTGAATCCAATAATGCAACATAACTTGGGTCCATGAAAAGTCTAAGATTCAATTATAAGCCACAGAATATTAATCAAGAGGTTACAATGGCAATGACCGATGAAAACGCCAAGTTTAACTAGTTCAGAAGGATAAAAGAAACATCATTAAAAAGAAAATTGATACTAGAAAATGACTTGGGGTTGTTTTGTTACGAAAATCCTCCCACAAGAGCAACCCTGAGCTGAATCACAACCGACTACTAAGCACCCCTAATGAAGCAAAGGTCACTAGTTTGAATCTCCCTTTCCCTCTCATCTTGGACCAAAACGTACCTATCAAAAAGTCAAACTTTTTACATAGCTCATTCATTTCTTGGTAGTGTAGTAGTGATGTTTAGCAAACACTTACACAATGAGTAAAATTCAGTCAACCAAAGCAGCAGTACATAAAATTCAGACCAATGACTTGAGATATACTAGGTTTTTATCATTCTACACACCATAACAGAACAGTCATAATTTAAAGTAAACAAACAGTAAACTTTTACAATAGAAATTTAAAAAAAAAAAAAAAAAAACAGAAGACATTTAAAGCAAACCACTTCACAAATTACATTCTTAAAACAACAAAAAAAATACAACAGAAAATAAAATATGGGTATGGGTTTAACAATAGAGTATCCATTCTTCCTAGTCAATCTAGTAGACCAATCACAATTCAATTAGCATATTGAGTTTACCCAACAATATACATTGGCCCAACAATTTATAAGATTCATTACTAACAAAAACAATCTCTAATATTAATATTCCCAAGAAAGTTTTTATCCTAACAAAAACAATCAAGCCACACAGCAATAATGCTAAATTGAACTTAGACCAAAGAAAAAATTTCGTAGAGTACCTTTCCCTTAGTTCAACTTTGAAATCAACTCCTCCAAATCCAAAATCTACAAAATTTCATACTTGCATTAACTTAAAAAAAATTAAGAACAGAATGTATTTGAAATTTAAAAAAAAAAATCGAAAAATGGGTATCGGCGATACCTTAGTGAAGAACACAAGAAATAAGTAAAACACAATTTCGTAGAGTACCTTTCCCTTTGAAATTGGCTCCTCCAAATCCAGAAGCTACAAAATTTCATACATGCATGAACTTAAAAAAATTAAGAACATAACGTATTTGAAATTTAGAAAAAAAAAAATCGAAAAATGGGTATCGGCGATACCTTAGTGGAGAACATGAGAATGGAAAAACGGAAGAACACGAGAATGGAAGAAAAAAGGGTTTCGGCGATATGACTAGGAAGAATGTGTATCGGCAGCAAGCTCTGTATCAGCGGACAAGATGAGTGGGTCCTCGCGAAATGCAAGTGGGTTTGGAAATGAAAAGACAAAAAAAATGGGTCTATTGCGGTGGTCCACACCGCCACTATAACTAAGAAGATATGCCGCAAAAAGTATCTATTGCGGCGGTTTTACAATGCCACTGCTATAGCTAAATAGAACGCTGCTAAAACACATTTATTGCGGCGGTTTTATGTACTGCTGCTGTAGTATACTGCAAAATGATGTATCTATTGCAACGGTTTGATGGAGCACCGCTATAAGTACATCCAACGCTGCTAAAATATATATATTGTGGCGGTTTTATTTACCGCCGCTGTAGTACGCCACAGAAGGGTAGATCTATTGTGGCAGGCTAAATGAACGCCGCAATATTTGACTTATAGTGGCATTTTTCGAAACCGCCGCAAAAAGCCCACTGCAACAACTAGTTTTTTTTGTAGTGACTCTATCTCTCTAACAAGTTTAACTTAAATTCAAACTCAAACAGTGATAATTTATTTCCAAATTTGCGAGGTTAATCATGAACATTATAGAAGCAGTGCAAACCCCAATAATTTTTTTTTTAAGCCGAGTAGAGGTATGAGCTCTTGTTCTTTTATTTTCTTTTCCTCTACTTTGTTAAAATAAAACATTTATTTTATAGTTTTTCATGTATTTTTAAAAAGTAATTTTCATACATGAACTACCAAACTTTTTTTAGCCGTTTTTACAAGATACAAAAGCTTGCAATAATTGAAATTTAAGGTTGTTGCTACTGCATATATCTTTGTTTCACATCACGATATGAAAGTATGTTAATTTCTTGGGCAGAAAGCTTATATACAATATATTAAGAGAAGGTATGGCTTTCTTTATTTCAACGTGGGCTCCTGCTCAACATTTTTTAGCGTGGGTCACAAGCTGATAAGGTTCGTTCAAAGTTTAGACCTGTTAAAATTTAAAACTTATTGTTTAGTGGGTTCGTGTACTTTTTTCTTTTTCTTATATTTCTCTTTTGAATTGTTCCAATAACTTACTCTTTAATTATATCTCTTTTTTGGCATTTTGGAAGTTTTAACATCTGAATTTGTGTAGTCACACACACACACACACACACATATATATTATCTATAATTTGTAAGCTCTGAATCTTTTGATTCCTTTTAATAGTTATAACCATGGATTATTCTTTTGAATGTAACTTATCTTTCTATTATATTTCTCTATTATTTAGTCATATATATTTTGTTTTGTTTCAATAATTTCTAAGCAGTGAATCATCTGATTCTTTAATATATTTTTGTCTTTCAGAAGTTTTAATATCTAAATTTTTGAGTTATTTTTTTTGCAGTATATTCCACATTCAAGCAATGGCTTCTTCATCAAATTGTAACACAAATTGAAGTCATACAAGAACAAACCATGCAATGGTGTATGTTCTTAATCAATTTAAGATTTTATAAAATTATTTTAATCTACCTCACAAATAGATAGGTACCCATGCATAGCATGGGTTAGCGACTAGTGATTATATATATTGAAAACAGTCATTTGTAATTTGATTAGTTTAAATAAATATTCGTATATAAACACAATAAATATTCTCAAACAAATATTCTTATCAATTGTATGCCATTTTGCATACTTTCTACATAATGTATATACAAGAATTTGCATATTAATAAAAAATAGCATGTAAAACATGTATACTTATGGATATATTTAAAATTAAACACAATTTTTATCAAAATAATATAAATAGTTAGTCAAAATGTTTTTTTAATTAATCGTAATTAGTCACATATTAAAATTCTTACCTAAATTCAATACTACTTATGATCATTTTTTTTTCTTCTAATTTTTAATAAGATAGAATGTATGGTAATCTTTGTTGTGTGGTGATTTTTATTAAATATATGTGATTAATTTTTTTTTTTTTTAATTTTCTAGTTCATTAATAGTAAATTCTTAATATTTTACACTCATTAACTCACTTGGCACAAATATTAAAAAACTTAAGCAGACACATGGCACAAACTTAAGTAGATAATTATGATGTGGTCACTACATAAATTTCGACATATGGCACAAAATTGGATCCTAATTTCAAATCTAATTGAACTTTCTCTGAGCTTTGCCTATATATATGTATATATACAAAATTGGATTCTAATTTCAAATCTAATTGAACTTTCTCTGAGCTTTGCCTATATATATACATATACAAAATTGGATTCTAATTTCAAATCTAATTGAACTTTCTCTGAGCTTTGCCTATATATATATATATATTGTGGGGTCAGGAATTGTAGCCCAAGCCCAAAACAATGAATTTGTAGAGAGTGGGTGAAAAAGCTGGGTTAGTTGTGAATTTAGCAACTGTTAACTATAATATCCAGGAATGAACCAACGTAAAAACACACTTAAAAGCTAAACAAATTGATGTCCGAAAAGGAATATTATTGATTGAACAGTGAATACAGTTCTTAGAGCTACAGTAAAATCTTTCTTCCCCTCTTATTATCTTTTTTCCGATCCCTTATTATTAGAGGCCTCTTCCCTTTATATAGCATCCTTCCCCATCATCTCTATTGTCCACTTGTTCTTTATCTATATATCCACTTGAGTATATGTCACGTCAGGTATCTTCTTTAACTCTCTGTGAGTGGTGGTAGCTGAGATTACACTGTTCAGGGGTCTTCTCCACATAAATGCGACCCGGAAAGTTGCCGCAGTACATTAAACACGGTGGTAGCAGCTTTTTCTTTTAGATATTTCTTCGTTCTTATCATCTCCAGGCATGCCCAAAACTTATCCTTATCATTGAAGTCGTTAGGAAGATCACTCGAACCTTCCAGATATTTGCTTGATCGAGACTCTTTGTATCCGAGGAGAATGAACTCTTCGGACCACTGGTGCTCTCTTCGAACTATACTCCTCGTTCATTTCCAGGTATATTTCTTCCACACGGATTCCTTCTCAACCATTTTCTTCTCTTCGGACACACAATAATCTTCAAATAGGGCCCTAGGCCCAATACATAAGGTTGGGCTTTTACCCTCCACAATAGCCCCTCAAAATTTTAATTTTTCCCTCGCATCCGAGGAGAAAAAATAGGATTTTGATTTGTTACGAAATAAAAGCTTAAAGCACAAAAATATCTGATTTCACACGCGTATGAGCATAGATTTAGGTGCTTCATCATTGCTGCTGTCGTTTCAGTATTCCTAAAGCGCTATTAATTACTTCGGGTAGCGTTTTGTCTCTGGTATCCAACGGTGGACTATTGATCCAACGGACGTGGTTCTTCCTCAGAATTTGGGCGGGATGACTCCTACCCTTTCATTTGTCCCTATATAAAGCCTCAGGAGAGGTTATTTCTCCTTTACTTTGCAGATTCTCAGATTCTCCAGCAAACTCGAACATTCAAATCCACCAAGCTCTTCAATCATCAAATCCAAAATTTATAAGACTCTCTCCACGAGTTTAAAGATCATTCTCCGATTTAGTTTGTGTAAGTTCTCCTTTATTCAAACCTTTCATCTTCTCTTCGACTAGCCTCCTCGGCCTTCGAGTAGTCACTCCCCAGTCACTGCGTTTAGAGTTTCCTCTTTTTTGTTTAATTGATATGGGTAGATTTCAGTATGTGGTGGATAGCCCCACCCAGATGGAGGAATTTAGGGCAACATATCGCATACCTCAAGATGTGGGTTTGAGATATTGTCCTCCGGAAAGACTACTAACAAATCGAAGGGTGGGCGAAGTTATAATCCCCATCATCGCCTTCCTAGAAGGGGGAATGACTATCCCTATGGGTCCTATTACTAGAGATTACCTCCGAAACCATAGGCTTAGTCCAGACCAATGTGCGCCTAACATCTTTAGAATCTTAGGAGCAATTGATGGTTTGAACCATCATCTAGGATTGGGACTCACTTGGCTCGACGTGGTACATATGTACGAGTGTCATAGCCAGAAAGGAGCGGGATACTATCTTAAATCCCGATCCGACGTTGTTAGGCTCGTCTTCTGCCTCACCAAATCTAACAAAGGGATGAAAGACGACTATGTGATCGTCTCAGGCGCGTGGCATGATGGTCTTCATTGCCCAACTTAACCAGGAGAGCCAGGTGGGACATCCTAGATTTAGGTTTACTAACAGTAGATTTAAGATCTCCGTTTTTTAACAATTTTGTCTTATCTTTGTATTATTATTTTCAAGTTTTTGACTAAGTTCTGTTATGATGTTAACAGATAAAGACCACTTTTCTCCTCGACCTAGCCTCACAAACGCTGCCGCGCTCAATTATTTATTACGATCAGAAATTTTCGTAAGTGAAAAAAGGCAATTTCGGTCCGTTCCTCTTATTCTTGGTTTCACGCCAAAATCGACCGATTTTCAGCAGGTCGGCAACGTGATAAGACAGGGAGACCGTCATATCAACCACATAGACGTTACCCGAAAAGATTTTTTTGCTCTGTTTGATCCAAATCCGCAGGGTATACCATTGCTTCTCCAACCAATTCAACAGGTTCCCCTCGAACCAGTAGCAATAGGTGAAAGAGTTGCTTCTTCAACCCCTTCACTTGATGAGCAGATTGATAAGTTTAAGTTTGAAGGAGAAGCTTCAGGAGGGGTTCAGGTTTTAGACGCCGAGGAAAAGACTGACAGGCAATCCATTGTTCTCCCACAGAGAATAGACGTACCAGACAATTCTTCAGAAGAAGACATGGCAAGCCTGAGGGACTTGATGAAGAATAGAGGTAAAAAAGCTGGGCCCAAAGAGACTGGTACGTCTCAACTAGTGGTTAGTCTTCCTCCGTCACCCCCTCAGGTTCCTTCAGATCTCGGCTCAAAGCAATTGCCAGATCCGAAGAAGAAGAGGCCCCTCACCGATAATGAAGAAAGGGAGGTGGCGCCTCCAAAAGGAACTAAGCAATAGAAAGTGGTCAAAGACCACCGAAGCAAAAGGGCTTCGTCTGCCGAGAGCTGAGATGACTCTCTTGTAGCAGATGTGCATCGAGGACCTCGCACCTGGGCTCTCAGGCTGGAATTGGATGGTGCTTCTATCCCTTGGGAGACCTCTCTCAGAAATTATAGTGGGGGGAAAGCATGTCTCATTGCTGAGGCCCTGGAGCAACCACTGCTCCTCCCACGAGACATGGAATCATATAGGCACTTCAACCAATATGAACTCTTCTTATCCCTTAAAAGGGATTTAGCCATGGTAAGTGAATTGATCCACTTCCTTAATTTAAGATGCTAGTCTTTTCCATTCACCCCTTTTCTTTGCTTTATATTGAAGTTTTTCATTCTGCTATGTAGATTACTCAGCAAGTTTATGTGGCCAGGGAGTGGAACAAAAAGGCCTTTATTGGAGCCCAAGCAGAGGCCCACTCTCGGTTTGAGGCAGAAAAATCGCTGGGCAGTTTGAAAGAAGATTATGCTCATCTATCCGAGTAGTTGAAAGAGATGACCAAGCAGAGGAATAGTCTAGATGCGGGTCTTAAAAATGCCGAGAAGCAGGCTGAAGACCAACGCCAACTGCTAAATTTGATCAAGATCAATCTGGACACAGAAAGAGCATTAGTGAAGGACCTTCGAGCTGAGCTTCAAAAAGCCAGGGAGATTGCCAAATTGGCCGAGAAGAATGCTCAATTAGCCAAGGAAGCAGTCAAGGCTGAAAGGCAGGCGGCCTATAAGCTCGGGGTGGAGGAGACCCAAGCCAGCCTTACTGAGTAGTTTGCCTCGGTCTGCCAAGATTACTGTGATGTAACTTGGGGAAAAGCCCTTGATGCTGCTGGGATCTCTGCGGAAGTTGACTTGAGACAACCTGGGAGTATATACTACGATCCTGATATTCGTGAACTCCGAGGTTCTGACTCCTCTCCCCCCGTACAACTCTAAGAGGTTTCGGAGCAATCCTTGATCGGCCAAGGCCTTCGTGTCAATCCTGAGGCCCCCAGGGTGTCTGGTCAAATTGGTGATTAGGGCAAGCCAGCTGAGGATCCCAAGGAGTCTGGTCAGCTTGGTGGTCAAGGCAAGCAAGCTAAGGATCCCAAGGAGTCTAGTCAGCTTGGTGGTCAAGGTAAGCAAGCTAAGGCTCCTCAAGATAAGGGCAAAGACTTGGGAAAAAATGAGACCCTTTCAGAATCTAAGGACCAAGCCCCAGAAGTTGCTGCTACTCAGTCTAGTCAAGTTGTTGACCCTTTGGCCCCTCAGATGAAAGCTTAAACGTTTAGGAGTTTTTATTTCATACTTGTATTAGTTTATTATTATTATTATTATTATTTTTTATGTAAGGGATTGTAAACTACTTTCTTTTGATCAATGAAATGGTTTCTCTTTTATTTTTAGTGTCTTCGTTGCACATCTTATGAGACCCATCATTGTTGCAAATAATTATGACTTGTAACTACAGTAATATAGGCAGGCTTAACCACGATATCATGCTGATGATGCAAATAACTTAAATCAACACTGAAACGAGTAGTTTATATAAGAGTTATTATTAAGCAATGAAAGCAATGGATGATATGGAAGTCTCACAGGTCTTCTCGAACATTTACAGAGAATATTATTGAGCATTGATTTTTAGTTAAATACATGACTAAAGAGGCCTATCATAAGTTAGAGTTTATTTAAATACATCTGAGGATTTCAGGCATGATTCATTTTAAATTTAAGCCTCAGTAATAACTGTATGTAGGTGTTGACTAACCCATATCATCTGATCCAAGGACTACAGGCATGAATAAATTTAAGTTTAAACGCTTATAAGAACTGTGAAGAAATGTTAACTAACCCATATCATCTGGTCTGAGGACTACAGGCATGAATGGATTTAAGTTTAAATACTTATAAGAACTGTGAAGAAGTGTTAACTAACCCATATCATCTGGTCCAAGGACTACAGGCATGAATGAATTTAAGTTTAAACACTTATAAGAACTGTGAAGAAGTGTTAACTAACATATATCATCTGGTCCGAAAACTACAGGTATGAATGAATTTAAGTTTAAACAATTAGAAGATTTGTAAACTAGTGTTAACTAACCCAAATCATTTGGTCCGAGAACTTCAGGCATGATTAAATTTAAGTTTAAACACTTATCAGAACTGTGAAGAAGTGTTAACTAACCCATATCATCTGGTCCGAGGACTACAGACAAGAATGGATTTAAGTTTAAACATTTAGGAGAATTGTGAAGAAGTGTTAACTAACCCATATCATCTGGTCTAAGGACTACAAGCATGAATAGATTTAAGTATAAACACTTATAAGAACAGTGAAGGAGTGTTAACTAACCCACATCATCTGGTCTGAGGACTACAAGCATGAATGGATTTAACTTTAAACACTTATAAGAACTGTGAAGAAGTGTTAACTAACCCATATCATTTGGTCCGAGGACTATAGGCATGAATAGATTTAAGTTTAAACACTTATAAGAACTGTGAAGAAGTGTTAACTAACCCATATTATCTGGTCCGAGAACTACAGGTATGAATGGATTTAAATTTAAACACTTAGGAGATTTGTAAACTAGTGTTAATTAACCCAAATCATCTAGTCCGAGGACTTCAGGCATGAATGAATTTAAGTTTAAACACTTATCAGAACTGTGAAGAAGTGTTAACTAACCCATATCATCTGGTCCGAGAACTACATGCATGAATGGATTTAAATTTAAACACTTAGGAGGCTTGTAAACTAGTGTTAATTAACCCAAATCATCTAGTCCGAGGACTTCAGGTATGAATGAATTTAAGTTTAAACACTTATCAGAACTGTGAAGAAGTGTTAACTAACCCATATTATTTGGTCCGAGGACTATAGGCATGAATGGATTTAAATTTAAACACTTAGGAGATTTGTAAGCTAGTGCTAACTAACCAAAATCATCTGATTCGAGGACTTTAGGCATGATTGAATTTAAGTTTAAACACTTATCAAAACTGTGAAGAAGTGTTAACTAACCCATATCATCTGGTCCGAGGACTACAGGTATGAATGGATTTAAGTTTAAACACTTAAGAGAACTATGAAGAAGTGTTAACTAACCCATATCATCTGATCTGAGGACTACATGCATGAATGGATTTAAGTTTAAACACTTATAAGAACTGTGAAGGAGTGTTAACTAACCCATATCATCTAGTCCGAGGACTACAGGCATGAATGGATTTAAGTTTAAACACTTAGGAGAACTGCGAAGAAGTGTTAACTAACCCATATCATTTGGTCTGAGGGCTACAAGTATGAATGAATTTAAGTTTAAACACTTATAAGAACTGTGAAGGAGTGTTAACTAACCCATATCATCTTATTCGAGGACTACAGGCATGAATGGATTTAAGTTTAAACACTTATAAGAACAGTGAAGGAGTGTTAACTAACCCACATCATCTGGTCCGAGGACTACAGGCATGAATAGATTTAAGTTTAAACACTTATAAGAACTGTGAAGAAGTGTTAACTAACTCATATCATCTGGTCCGAGGACTACAGGTATGAATGGATTTAAGTTTAAACACTTAAGAGATTTGTAAACTAGTGTTAACTAACCCAAATCATCTGGTCCGAGGACTTCAGGCATGATTGAATTTAAATTTAAACACTTATCCGAAAACTTTATATAATAAATTGACATATTGATTAAAGAAAAGATTCGATTAATAATAGTACCTTTTGAGGTTATTTACATTCCAAGGGCGTGGTATTACATGACTATCTAGGTCTTCCAAGAAATACGCCCCAATGCCAGCCCCTAAGGTGATATGATATGGCCCTTCCCAATTGGGTCCTAACTTTCCCCAAGCTGGGTTCTTTGCAGTGCCCACAACCTTTCTGAGCACCAACTCACCAGGTTCTAGAGGTCTTCGCTTTACATTGGCATCATAGCCTTGTCTGAGCTTTTGCTGGTAATGAGCTAATCGGACCATTGCATTTTTCCTCCTTTCCTCAATTAGATCCAGACTCTTCTCTAGCTGCTCATTGTTGCCGTTTAGATTGAACGACCTAGTTCTCAATGTTGGGAACCTATGCTCCAAAGGTATGACAGCTTCAGCCCCATAGGTCATTGAGAAGGAGGTCTCTCCAGTAGATCTGCGAGGCATAGTTCTGTATGCCCAAAGTACATGTGGCAGTTCTTCCACCCATTTGCCATTCGCGTCGTCTAGTCTCTTCTTTAATCCATTTACTATGACCTTGTTAATAGCTTCTGCTTGCCCATTACCCCAGGGATAAGCAGGGATGGAGTATCTGTTTATGATTCCCAGTTCGCTACAATAATTCCTGAATGCTTTGCTATCGAACTGTAGGCTATTGTCCGAGATGAGAGTATGAGGAACCCCAAACCGAGTGACAATATTCTTCCACACAAATTTCTGCACATCTACATCTCTAATGTTGGCCAGAGGTTCAGCTTCAACCCATTTGGTGAAATAGTCTGTACCGACCAAAAGGTATTTCCTGTTTCCTACAGCTTTAGGGAATGGACCCACAATATCTAAGCCCCATTGAGCGAAAGGCCACGAGCCAGATAGTGGATTAAGGGTTCCTCCTGGTTGATGAATGTTTGGGGCAAACCGTTGACATTGATCACACTTCTTAACGTACTCATGGGCTTCTTTTTGCATATTCAGCAACCAATAACCTTGAGTAATGGCTCAGTGAGTCAAGGACCTACCTCCAGTGTGGCTCCCACAGATTCCTTCATGTAGTTCTTCTAGTAGTAACTCAGCCGCTTCAGGATGCATGCATAATAAGTACGGTCCTGAATAGGAGCGTTTATATAGTTTCTGGTCCTCGGATAGCCAGAATCTGGTCGCCTTCCTCCGAACTTTGTTAGCTTTCTCCCTTTCTTCAGGCAAAATGTCCTCCTTCAAGAATTTAATTATAGGATCCATCTAGCTGAGTTCGGCCTTGATTTGGTGAACCTGGAATGCCTCTCTTCTTGCCTCTGTAGGCCCATGCAAGTCCTCGACTAGGATAACTCTCGGCAAATCTTGCGCCGAAAAGGTAGCGAGCGTGGCCAAAGAATCAGCATGTGCATTACCATTTCTGGGGATGTGCAGCAGATTAAAAGAGTCGAACTTCGATTGTAGACACTTAACTCGGCTCAAGTATCCTTGCATTCTTTCATCCTTCACCTCAAACTCACCTTGTACTTGACCAACGACTAACCTCATGTCCGAGAACACCTTCACTGACTTTCCACCCATTCTTCGAACCATAGCCATTCCCATCAGTAAGGCTTCGTACTCGGCCTCATTATTTGTGGCCGTGAAGTTTAGTCTTATTGACTTTTCGATAACAATCTTCTCTGAAGATATTAACACTAGCCTTACACCAGAACCCTTCTGATTTGCTGCACCGTCTACATATACTTCCCAAGATGGCGGGCCTCATTTTGAAATCATGCCAATCGATTTTTCATCCATGTCCTTCTTTACCATTACCTCTTCTAAACTAGGCTCTGTGAACTTGGCCACCAGATTTGCAAGAACCTGGCCCTTGACTGAAGTGCGAGGCATGTACTTGATGTCAAAAGCCCCTAGGATAGTGCCCTATTTAGCTACTCTTCCCGTGTAGTCAGCACACCTAAGTATGGTTTTAAGTGGAAGTTGTGTGAGCACAACGACCGTATGTGCTTGGAAATAATGAGGCAACTTCCGTGTACCAAGTACTACTGCCAAGATGGCTTTCTCCAGCGGCAGGTTTCGAATCTCGGCCTCATGCAATGACTTACTCACATAGTAAACTGGCCTTTGCACACCTTGGTCCACTCGTATCAATACCAAACTTACAGCACAAGGAGCCACAGCAATGTAGGCAAACAAGACCTCATCTGGCTCAGGACTGGACATGATTGGTGGCCGGGCCAAATAGTCTTTAAGCTGTTGGAAGGCCAAAGCACACTCTTCAGTCCACTTAAATCCTTTCCATTTGTTGATCAATGAGAAGAAAGGTCTACACCTATCTGCTGATCGAGAGATGAATCGGTTCAAGGCAGCGGTTATTCTAGTCAATTTCTAAACTTCTTTAGGATTTCGAGGAACTTGTAAGTTGTGGATGGCCTTTATCTGATCGGGGTTAACTTCAATTCCCCTGTAAGTCACCATGTACCCCAAGAACTTGCCTGACCCCACACCAAATGAGCATTTGGAAGCGTTTAGACGCAGCTTGTGCCTTCTTAGAACTTCAAAAATGTTTTCAAGGTCCTTTATATGTTTCAAAATGACCTTGCTTTTCACCACCATGTCATCTATATAAATTTCGATACTTTGACCCAACTGTGGCTCAAACATCCTCGTCATCATTCTTTGGTAAGTGGATCCTGCATTTTTCAAACCAAATGGCATCACTTTGTAATGGTAGTTATCGATAAGGGTGACAAAAGCAGTATTCTCCTAATCATCCAGGGCTAACGGTATTTGGTGGTAACCCTAGAAAGCATTTAGGAAACTCATCCGAGGATGGCCGACAGTGGCATCTACTAGCTGATCAATTTTTGACATAGGGAATGGATCCTTAGGACAAGCCTTGTTTAAGTCAATGAAATCTACACATACTCGCCATTTCTCATTCTTCTTCTTCACCACCACAGTATTTACTAGCCACTCCGGATAAAAAACTTCTTTAATAGCTCTAGCTTGTTTGAGTTTTGTTACTTCTTCTCTTACTGCATCAACGTGTTCCTTAGATGGACGCCGATGAGGCTGCTTCTTGGGGGTAATCAGTGGGTTGACCTTCAGATGGTAACATATGAATTCTGGATCCACCCCTGGGGTTTCGTAAGCGTTCCAGGCGAATACGTCAAGGTTTCTCTTAAGGAACTCTACTAGCTCTTCCTTCTCTTGCAGAGGTAGCTGAGATCCAACTTAAAAGAATTTTTCTGGATCATCTCTGATGATAACTTTTATCAAATCTTCGCATCTAGCGCCCTTGCCTGGATCTTCGGTAGGCGATACCCGATGTTTTAACTGCTATAAACCCCTTTCGGCCTTGGCCGAGGACTCAGTTTCGAGCTTATGCTAGATGGCAGCCACTAAGCACTGTCTGGCCATGGACTGATCTCCCCGGATTTCACAAACTTGTCCTTCAGATGGATATTTAACTTTCTGATGCAAAGTAGAGGAAACAGCCCCTAGCGGATGAAGCCAAGGTCTGGCTACAATTGCCGTATAGGGCGAATACACATCTACAACTATAAAATCCACCTCTACCATCTCTGAGCCGGTCTGCACAGGTAATCGTATTTGGCCCTTCGGGGTAACAACTCTTCCTTCAAAACTCACAAATGGGGAATTGTATGGTGTTAGGTCTTGAAGTTTTAGGTTCAGCCCCTTGTAGAGATCAGGATACATTATCTCTAATGCGCTACCCTAGTCCACAATTACCCTTTTCACATCATACCCTCCAATTCTAAGGGTGATTACTAAAGCGTCATCATGGGGTTGGATGATTCCAATCTTGTCCTCATTCGAGAACCCCAAAACCAGTTGAGCATCTGATTTAGCTCTCTTCGAACCTTGGCCGAAATCCCCTGCAGGTAACCGAGCTACCGACATAACCTTCTACGGCCAGGATCCTGTTCTCCCCGATGCGGCAAAGATGACATTAATAGTTCTCAATAGAGGCTTTGAAGAGTCATCTCTTCGGGGCTCTAAGTTCATATGACTTCCTCGGCCACTAGAGTGGTGCAAGAGGTGTCTCAATTTACCCTTGTAGACCAGTTGGTCCAAATGATCCCACAGGCTCCTGCAATCCTCTGTGGTATGCCTATGGTCTTGATGATACTAGCAATAGAGATTATGATTACGCCTCTCAGGGTTCCCCACCATCTTATTCGGCCACTAAAAAAAATGGTTCATTAATCTTTTCCAAAACTTGGTATACTGGTTCTTTGAATACAGCGTTGACTGCTTGAAGATTTGTTGATCTTGATTGCCTAGCAAAATCTCTCTGTAGTTTACTGCTATTGTAACGGTCCGACCTGAAATCCTTTCTCTACTGAGGGATAACCTTGTCCTTTCCCTTCCCTTGCTGTTGATCTTCTTCAACTCTTTTATACTTTTCAATACGGTCCATGAGCTAACGCATGTTAGTAGCTGGCTTACCAGTTAAGGACTTCCTTAAACCATGGTCAGTAGGGAGGCCGAGCTTAAACGTGCTAAAGGTCATTCCATCAAAATTGCCCTCCATATCATTAAACATCTCCCAGTACATATCTGAATACGTTTTCAAGGTCTCGCCCTCTTGCATGCTTAAGGATAGTAGTGAAGACAAGGGCCTGGCCACTGTTCGGCATGTGACAAAACGAGAACCAAATGCTTGAGTGAGCTCTTTGAAGGAATCGATGGAGTCTGCTTTCAGGCTATCAAACCATCTAATTGCAACCGATCCAAGACTAGAGGGGAAAACCTTGCACATCAGAGCTTCATCTCTGGAGTAAACAGCCATCCTTTGATTAAAGTGACTCACATGTTCCACAGGGTCCCTTTTACCATTATAGATGGTGAACGTTGGCTGGTTAAAACGCCAAGGAAGTCTCGCTTCTTCAATCCTGCGTGTAAAAGGTGACCTAGAGATTTGATTCAAAGCCTTGCTCAAAGCATCGTTCCCTACGCCTCCATGTGATGGGCCTCGAGGTTGCCTCTTACGATGATGCTCTTCTTCATAGGAAAAGGATTCACTGACTGGTGTTCGAGATCTCTACTTGTAAGTGACGTCCTGTTCGTCATCGGAATCTTCATCAGAATATGAAGAAATCCGTTTCCTCTTTGCATGGCGCAACTCCCTTTTTAGCCTTTCAATTTCTAGTTGCATATTCTGGTTCTTCTCTGCGTGAGACACGTGACTTCCACCATGTGGCTGGCTTCGATCAATATGCGCAGTATGCACACTACCTTCACGATCTTGTCTCTGCTCCAAATTAAGAAAAGGGTCTACGTGTTGGGATGCCCTAGATTCTGCTGGTTGTTGCCCTGGTTCAGCCATTATCAACTGTTGCTTCCACTTTCGCTTAAGCTCTTCCCACAGACGGCGCCAATTGTGGGGTCAGGAATTGTAGCCCAAGCCCAAAACAATGAATTTATAAAGAGTTGGTGAAAGAGCTGGGTTAGTTGTGAATTTAGCAACTGTTAACTATAATATCTAGGAATGAACCAACGTAAAAACACACATAAAAGCTAAACAAATTGATGTCCGAAGAGGAATATTATTGATTGAACAGTGAATACAGTTCTTAGAGCTACAGTAAAATCTTTCTTCCCCTCTTATTATCTTTTTTCTGATCCCTTATTATCAGAGGTCTCTTCCCTTTATATAGCATGCTTCCCCATCATCTCAATCGTCCACTTGTTCTTCATCTATGTATCCACTTGAGTATATGTCATGTCAGGTATCTTCTTTAGCTCTCTGTGAGTGGTGGTAGCTGAGATTACACTATTCAGGGGTCTTCTCCACATAAATGTAGTCAGGAAAGTTGCTACAGCGCATTAAACACGGTGGTACCAGCTTTTTATTTTAGATATTTTTTCGTTCTTATCATCTCTAGGCATGCCCAAAGCTTATCCTTATCATTGAAGTCATTAGGAAGATCACTCAAACCTTTCAGATATTTGCTTAATCGAGACTCTTTGTATCCGAGGGGAATGAACTCTTCGGACCACTGGTGCTCTCTTCGGACTATACTCCTCGTTCATTTACAGGTATATTTCTTCCACACGGACTCCTTCTCAACTACTTTCTTCTCTTCGAACACACAGTAATCTTCAAATAGGGTCTTAGGCCCAATACATAAGGTTGGGCTTTTACCCCCCCCCCCCCCCCCCATATATATATATATATATATATATATTTGGATTATATTAGCTTATGATTATATATATTGAAAAGAGTCATTTGTAATTTGATTAGTTTAAATAAATATTCTTATATAAACACAATAAATATTCTTATCGATTGTATGCCATTTTTCATACTTTTCGGGTAATGTATATACAAGAATTTGCATATTAAAAAAAAATAGCATGTAACACATGTATACTTATAGATATGTTTAAAATTTAAACACAATTTTTATCATAAAATATAAATAATTAGTCAAATTCTTTTTTTTAAGTAAATGTAATTAGTCACATATTAAAATTCTTACCCAAATTTAATACTATTTATGATCAATTTTTTTTTCTAATTTTTAATAAGATAGAATATGTGGTAATCTTTTTTGTGTGGTGATTTTTATTAAATACATGTGATTAATTTTTTTTAATAATTTTATAGTTCATTAATAGTAGATTCTTATTATTTTGCACTCATTAACTCACTTGGCACAAATATTTAAAAACTTAAGTAGACACATGGTACAAATATAAGTTGATAATTATTATGTGGTCCCCACATAAATTTAGACACATGGCACAAAATAGTATATTCTAATTTTAAATTCTAATTAAACTTTCTTTGAGCTTTGTCTATTAATATATAGGCAAAAATGCAAAACTGACCCTCTAACTTTCAACGTTTTTCGTTTCAGTCCTCTAACTTTCAGTTTTGTCATTTCAGTCTTCTAACTTTCAATTTTTGTCAATTCAGACTTTTGTTAGAACTCAGTTAAGGCTGTCGTTAAACTCACTGAAACGACGCCGTTTTCCCTTTTTTTTTTCTTTTTTAAATTTCAGAATTAAAAGAAAAATAGAAACATCTGAAAAAAAAAAAAAAAAACATTTTTAGGGGAATGACAACTTCCCCTGAAATCAAAACAAACAAAGAAAACATTGAGTCAAATCCCTAACGTAAATCAAAACAAAGAAACCTTGGGTAACTTTGCTTTCCAAAGTTTTATAAAATTCCTGGGTTTTGTTTGAGTCAAAAAAATTAACAAACTTTTCTCCATAACCAAAGAAAGCAAGAACAGAAACATAGTAAAAGAGGAAAAGAAAAAGTACCAAATGGGTATTGAAATTTAGTACCCAGAGATGAAAAAAAAAATGTTGATCTTGGCGTCTAGTCAAGAAACAAAGTTTCACACACGAACCGAATATGTTGTCTAATATGGGTTTAGTTATTATGGGAGAGTAAAAGGGTCCTCTTTGAAAACTCTTCTCTCCCTCAATTTGTGCGTGTTTTGGTCTGCCTCTATCTTTGAGGGGGGGGGGGGGGGGGTGGGGAAGGAACCAGATGGGAGGCGCTGCGAAAAAGCAAAGAACTGTACAGCTCTATCTCCAGCTTGTAAGTGCTTTTAACAATTTTAGACTGTTAAGGATTTGGGATCCCTTGCCTTTTTAAAATTTTTGGATTGTAATCCTCTCAAGGTTTCTTTGTTTTGATTTACGTTAGGGATTTGACTCAATGTTTTCTTTGCTTGTTTTGATTTCAGGGGAAGGGGAATGACATCCCTTAAATTTTTTTTTTTTTTTTTTGAAATTAAAAAAAAAATAGAAGAGTAAAACGGCGTTGTTTCAGTGAGTTTAACAGTAGCCTTAACTGAGTTCTAACGGAAGTCTAGATTGACAAAAATTGAAAGTTAGAGGACTAAAATGACAAAACTGAAAGTTAGAAGACTGAAATGAAAAACGTTGAAAGTTAGAGAGTCAGTTTTGCATTTTTGCCTAATATATATGTATGTATGTATGTGTGTGTATATATATATATTTGGATTATATTAGCTTATGATTATATAAATTGAAAAGAGTCATTCATAATTTGATTAGCTTATATAAATATTCTTATATAAACACAATAAATTTTCTTATCAATTGTATGCCATTTAGCATACTTTCTGTGTAATGTATATACAAGAATTTGCGTATTAAAAAAAGTAGCATGTAACACATGTTACGTATGGATATATTTAAACTTAAACACAATTTTTATCATAAAAATACAAATTATTAGTCAAATTATTATTTTTTTTAAGTAAACCTAATTAGTCACATATTAAAATTCTTACCCAAATTTAATACTAGTTATGATCATTTTTTTTTCTAATTTTTAATAAGATAAAATGTGTGGTAATCTTTGTTGTGTGGTGATTTTTATTAAATATATGTGATTAATTTTATAAAAAAAATTATATAGTTCATTAATAGTAGATTCTTAGTCTTTTGCACTCATTAACTTGTATGGCACAAACTTAAGTAGATAATTATAATGTGGTCCCTATATAAATTTAGACACATAGCGCAAAATTGAATTCTAATTTCAACTTTCTCTGAACTTTGTCTCAATATATATATATATATATATAAATGAGATGATATTGTTTAAAAAAAATGTCATAATTGCTCATGAGTCATGAGTCATGACTAATGTTTAATTATTGCCTTGCATGCACGTGGCACCACAATGAACACACACAATGATTGGGAAATTTTTTTTTTTAAAAAACTATAACCAAAGAAAATTGAAATATGGCACCCAGGGACGGAGGGAGACTTAGACAAAGAGGCCAATGGCCCCTCTCATTTTTTTTTTTTATAAAAATATTAATATATACATAGGTATCAATTTTAGAAATTTTATTCTCTAAAACTACATTTTGTCCCTCTTAACAATATCATTGATTCTTTTAAAAGTACTACTATAGTCATAAACTTTTCTACAACATTTTTTACAACTGTTAAGGTAGTAACTTCTTATTGGTTTGCATATGGGCTTATCAATTACATCATATTTTTACTTACTAATAACCACTCAACATATTAACAATTTGTAAAAATGTTTGCAACTTTAGCATTTACCTCATTTTAAAGTTAGATCTAAAATCTAAAATAAAATAAACAAGCCCAAAAAAATTACCCGACAACAAAAATTATCAATAGTAAAGCTAAAAATAATTAAGCCTAATCAACCAATTTTATCCAAAACAAACAACCTGGCCCTTAAAAAAAATTTTAACAAAATAATTTTGTCCATACCTAAATGCAAACATAAAAAACACAAATAAATAAAATAAATAACTATTAGCAATTAAGCAACAGAGCCAGAGGCTAAAGTTGCCACACACAACCAACAGCAAAATTGCCCCCCTAACTTCAAGTCCTGGCTCCGTCCTGGTGGCATCCCATCAAATATCTCAACCTACCCCCACTTTTTTTTTATGTTATCCCTCTATTTCGGCATTTGCATTTCAGTTTCTTCAGATACCAATTTCAAACTTTCGAATGTTTCATACTAGTATACATCCACTTTCCAATTTCCTTTTATTTCAGAATTTCTCTCTCAGTTGGGGATTCATTTCTTCAAGGGTGAAGGTGGATGTAGATCTAAAAGGCTATTCGACGGTCTCTCTTCCTCTCTCGCTCTCATTGTTTTGTTTTGTTTTTTATTTGATAGTCCTTTGTCGGTGGGGTTGTGATGTATATTTTAGAGGCAAGGCGCCTCAATCTTGCCAAAAACGACTGTGTTTTGACATCCTAACTGAACCGTTCTAAAACTGATTAAATCGTCCCAGTTTCTGGTTATTTTGGTTGAACCCACGATTTCCAGTTTTTTATGCTTTTTGTGTAATTTCCGATTTTGTAAGATAACTGGATCAGATTGTAGTCTTGTTCCCGATTGAATCGGCGGGTCCAATTCGGTTTTTAAAACCATACTGTAATGTAACAGGTAATGTAACAGGTACCTATACTAAACTGGATCTAAACAAGAACACTTTCTGAAGTGATCATTGTCAATTAAAAGGGTGATTTGTCACAATTATCCTATTGTTCTTAAATATGAGTGGTTTGCGTATATTCTACACTACTATTTAAGAGGTTTCTCTTGTTTGGGATATTCATTTTTTTGGTTCAAAAATATCCTTACACCCCTATGTTTATATAGAGACAAAACTAAAAGACAGTTCGGTAAAAATACAACTGTAATTCCCACTAAAACATTGCCTAAAAAATATGGCAACTCTCTTGTTGATTTTCAAATCATTTTATCCACTTTATCCAAAAAAAAAAAAAAAAAATGCTTTATCTACTTATAAATTGAAATGAATGAGAAAATATGTAGACCTTAAATTAGAATGTATGAAAAATTATGACACTACAAAATAAAAACATAAAAAGCCTCATTGCACACGCAAAGCGTGTGTGATGAGGCTAGTTATATATTATGCATGTAACTTTGAAGATGTCAACTTTTTTGCTCATTTAAAGGTTATACATGGACATGATAGGTTTTATGTATAATGAGTAAATGTTCAACAATGAATTTACCATTCTCTAAGAGAGAGACTTTATTTAGTTAATTTCATATTGGAGTGGGACTCAAGACAAAATTGATTGTTGACATTTTTCTAACTTTTTTTCATATATATAATATTTATAAAGACTTCTCGCTCGAAAATTATTTTGGAGTCCAATAAAGTTAAGGCTTACATAAGCTAAGGATGTGACATTGATATGTGTTGAAATGACAAATATATAAAATGTAAGTAAGTGGACCTCATATATAATTCTACAATCTTCAGGGGTCAATTGCATTGTGTTGATGGACATTATTGTAATTTGTAGAAGTCCAAAATATTTTATTGATATGGTTGAGAAAATTAAATAATATTTGAAGAGTTTCAAGTAAACTCAATAGCCTTTCAAAGTTTTTATATTTATATATACAAGATAGAAATTCTACTATAGATTAATCTAAGTGTATATATATGTGAAACTCCCTCCTAGAGACTTAAACCCTGACCCTTATCCTCCCAACACCTCACAAGCATTTATATTTATGGAATGACCATCACACCAAGGGTGTGCGGTGGTAATAGCCTTTCAAAGTTATTAATTGATACTACAACTAAAGATTAAGATCCTAAGGATCCCACATAGATCCTCTCTCTAGGACTTATAAAGGTCTTTGTAAGTAAGACATCACGTTAGTGGTTAGCCATTAGAACCGATTGTGTGAATGTGTGGCACGTACAAAACTCTAAAAGAAAAGGAGACACTTGGGTTGCTGAGTGTTAGGATTTACCTAGACCATTGTATTGATATTACTGTTGTATTGTTTTTACTGTTCCTATTATGTTAGTTAACTAACTATGGTTTAAAGGGTCCATGGTTTGGTTAAGTGAGGTGATTGTATCGATGTTAGTTAGGCTGTGGTGCGCATCTCCAATGGTGTAGCTAAAAGCAAAATATTCTCTATAATAGAGAATGAGACTAAAAAAAGGGCTTCCAATAGATTCTCTAAATCTTGAATTTTTTTTGGCTCATGAATAGTAGCTCATCAAATCTGATGGGCCTGTTCATTCTTCAATTGTTTTTTTCTATTATAATAATCAGGTATTCAATAAAAAAATATTGTTAAAAAAAGAATAAATAATGAATAAAAAAATAATATTTAAATGAGATAAAGAATCTGCTGGAAAGTGTAATTAAAAAAATTGGTAACTAAATATTAAAAATCACTGTTTATTCTTCTAACAGTATAAAAATTTAATGAATTTATTAGAGATGCTCTGAGTGAGTTGGGGAGCGGTGATGAGTTAGTTAGGAATAACAGAGTGGCACATCTTGTATATTGTATAAAGGCTACGGCCATACGGCCCATACCGACATGCTTTCTAGAAAAATCCATGTGCAACATGCTTTTCGGAAAAATCCATGTGAAGACTCCCCAAACTCACTCAGAGCATCTCTAATAAATTCATCTGGAAAGCATGTCAGCATGGGCCGTATGGCCTTCCAGAAAAATCCATGTGAAAGGTACATTTTGTGAGGCTTACTTCAAGGAAATTTTAATGAAAGAATTGATTTTCACATGGATTTTTCCGAAAAGCATGTCGCACATGGATTTTTCTAGAAAGCATGTCGGTATAGGCCGTATGGCCGTAGCCTTTATACAATATACAAGATGTGCCACTCTGTTATTCCTAACTAACTCATCACCGCTCCCCAAACTCACTCAGAGCATCTCTAATAAATTCATCTGGAAAGCATGTCGGCATGGGCCGTATGGCCTTCCAGAAAAATCCATGTGAAAGGTACATTTTGTGAGGCTTACTTCAAGGAAATTTTAATGAAAGAATTGATTTTCACATGGATTTTTCCGAAAAGCATGTCGCACATGGATTTTTCTAGAAAGCATGTCGGTATGGGCCGTATGGCCGTAGCCTTTATACAATATACAAGATGTGCCACTCTGTTATTCCTAACTAACTCATCACCGCTCCCCAAACTCACTCAGAGCATCTCTAATAAATTCATCTGGAAAGCATGTCGGCATGGGCCGTATGGCCTTCCAGAAAAATCCATGTGAAAGGTACATTTTGTGAGGCTTACTTCAAGGAAATTTTAATGAAAGATTTGATTTTCACAAAAGAAGCCAATAAAATAATATCTGAAAAAAAACTAAGGGACACGTTAAAGATACTAAAAATAAAGGTCTTTGTAAGTAAATAGCTTCTAAAATAAATAAATAAATAAAAGTTTTTGTATTTTATAATAGGATGAAAAATTATTGTGTACTCCTAAAATACTATAAATTACTTCCTCATTTTACATGAATGATTAGCCATCAAAAATGACCGAGCAAACACAACTTGTCAAGATCTTTGAAAAGTTTCTAAAAAAAAAGTCTTTGTATTTTGTATATAAGACATCACATTAGTGGTTAGCCATCAAAAACGACTGAGCAAGCATGACGTGTCAAGATCTTTGTAAATAGGTTCTAAAAATAAATAAATAAATAAAAGTCTTTGTATTTTCTATATAAGACAGAAAATTATTGTGTATTTTTAGAGTACCATAAATACATATTTCTCATCTCACAAGAATAGTAAATAATTTTCTATATAAGACATCACAATTGTGGTCAGCTATCAGAAACGATTGAGCGAGCACTTGGTACTCTACAAAACTCTAAAAGAAAAAGAGACACTTGGTTCGCTAAGAAAGGTACGCCATTCTTGATTTATTCATAATCATGATTGTATGGTGTAACAATCATTGAATTAAAAAAAAAAAAAATTTATTTGCGATTACTTTTGCAAACCATCGGTGGTATCATGCTGACATGAATATGTGTGTCGTAATCCATGAGATATATGATCTGCTGTTGTGTTCAGCAGCGTCGGCTTAACAATTTTAGAGACTTTAAGGGAAGATTTTAAATGAATTTTTTATTTATTTAAATAGTAATTAAATAATATTAATTAAAATTTTGTTATCTAAAATATATTTTTTATTTTTATTTATTATGTGATTTAATAAATTAGTATTACTGAAATATAAATAAATATATAAATGAGTTGATATAATATAAATTAAATTATTAATTAGTATAATAACTAATATTTATTGATAAAGTAAAAACTTGCATAAAAAAAGAAAAATTAATTTGAGTGGGTATACATTGGGTGTGGCCCGTGCGGGTGGATTAGGCAGTTTGTAAATTGTAGCTGTGTTGGTGGGGTCCTAAAATTGTTTTTCACTTTTTTAGATTATAAAATTTATATACTCAACAACTGCACTGTTCCTTGCGGTGCTAAGAGTCCTGTCATTTTATCAAGTATCAAGCTTTGTGCAGTGAGTATTGTCACTGTGCAGTGGCATTAGTGCTGTGGAGGGTGAGCAGATTGTGCGAGTGTAAGAGCAAATTCAGCATGCTGTCCTTGTCCTGTCAATCAAGTCAAAAATGTAAAAATGCCGCTCTAACTTTTTTTTTTATTTCAGTCCTTTAAATTTCAGTTTTGTCAATTCAGTACTCTAATTTTTAATTTTTGTCAATGAAGAGCTTCGTTACATGGCTGTTAGTGGCTGCCGTTAGACTTAATAAAACAATGCAGTTTCCCTTACTTTTTTTTTTTTTTTTTGTGGAATTAAAAGAAAATAAGAAAAATCTGGAAAAAAAAAAAATTAAGGGTTGTCGTTCCCCACTCGCCACCGTGTTCGCGAGTATCAACCCAACCCCACCCGCGTCTCATCCAACCGCTCCCTTCTTCACATGTGGGTTCACTCCTCTATCACAAACCACCACTTTCCCACCTACGAAGTCCAGTTTAAGCGAGCCGTGAAAGCTCCGATTTTTGCAGGTATATTTTTGCAGATGACCCATTTATATACAGATTAGTTACCTGCAAAGTGGCTGGAAAAGAAGAGGATGACAGGCGAGGAGGTGCTACGGTAAGGCAAGGTAGAGTAAAACTTGGTCGGAGTTGGAGCTGCGGTGTACACCCGTCACCGATTCAGTCAAGACAGAGCAGCGAGGGTGGTGGTGGTTTACATAGTGAGCAGAGCAGCGAGGGATGGCAAGGAGAGCAACTGGTGATTTCAGTCCTCAACTCTCTCAAACCGGCTCACACTCTCTCTCAGGGATTTGGGTCTTCTTTGTTTTGTTTTGATTCAAGGTAATGTTTTCTTCTTCCTTTTTCTTTTATCTTTTTTCAGATTTTTCTTATTTCCTTTTAATTCGAAATTTAAAAAAAAAAAAAAAAAAAAAGCAAGCAAAACTGTGTCGTTTTATTAAGTCTAACGGCAGCCCCTAACAGCCATGTAACGGAACCATTTATTGACAAAAATTGAAAGTTAGAGGACTAAATTGACAAAACTGAAAGTTAGAAGACTGAAATAAAAAAATGTGAAAGTTAGAGGGCCAATTTTGCATTTTTGCCATTAAAAAATATAACTTAAAATGAATGACTGACGAATCAAGGCTCAGCGTGTTGTCCTTGTCTTGTCAATTAAGTAGATTAAGTGTGGGTTTGGATAGAGCTATTAGTTGTGGTGTGTTTTCTCCTGCGCGTTTTCTCTTTTTTTTTTTTTTTTTTTGGCCCGCTTTTGCTGACTTTGTAGGACAAAAAATACTGTTCATGACAATGTATGCACTGTTCACGCACTGTTCATATACTGTTTACGCAATAAAAAATATTAAAAATGGGTCACACGGTACTATTCACACATTTAAAAATTATTTTGTTACAGTGTTTTCAGCAACAATCAGTTTTTAGCAACTTTCAGTAACAATAAGTTGTACCCAAACGGACACTAAAAAATATAACTTAAAATGACTTATAAAAAGGATAGCGTGTTGTCCTTGTCCTATCAATCATGTAGATTAAAAAATATAACTTAAAATGAATGACTGAGCTTATAAAAAAAAAAAAAAAAAAAGATCAAGATTCAACACAAAGAAAATAAAGGAAAGAATATAGATAAAGAGGCAGATAGATACAATCATACAAAGATGAAAGATTTTTTTTCTTGATTTAGAAATTTATAGTCTCTATTTTAATATATTTTAAGATAGGGCAAATTATAATAAACTCACCTGTAGTTTGATTTATATTTACTTTACCTACTAGTGATTTAAAACTTAACACTTTGCTCATTTGTTTTTAGCTCTGTTTAGTCTCCATTATCTATCTCTATTAAAAATATGAATAAATAAATCTTTTTGCTTATATTTTATATTCCTCTCCTTCAAAAACATAAAAATAACAAAAATACACAAAAAAAACCAAGATCTAATAGAGAATTTTGTAAAGAAACTAAATAGATAGAGGGTGGGTATCAGTTTTCCTACGCTTCATCCTCTCTCTCAAACTCTCGTTGTCCCTCTAGCTCCCATCCCGTTGTCCCTCTCTCAAACTCCCATCGTCTCTTTCTCTCTCTCAAACTCAGGTCTCTTCTCTCTCCGTAGCATTGAGGAGACCAATTTGGCACCATGGCGAAAATCCAACTAACCCAGCCTTGACGAGGGTGATCAGATGAAAACCCAGCAACACTGAAAGTTGAGGAGGCCAGTTTCTATTATGGCAAGGAGATCTATTATGGCAAGGCGATCATATGAAACCCAGTAACACCCAGAGTTGATGATGATCTTGTTGCTGTTGTTGATGCCGTTATTGGCAAATATCACTTCTTAGTTGCTCCTTTACAATGTTTGTTTGTTTATTTTTTACTATTTTTAACTATTTCCTTGAGATTATTATATGTTCCGAGCTTCTCTAAGACATGTTGACTTCAAACGCAGGAAACGTAGCTTATTAAAAGTAAGGTACAATCCATTTAATTATCTAATCAATCACTTACAAGTAAAAAAAAGTTTAAATAATCCAATCATCTAACTGCCTAAAAGGGAATTTAATTTTCAAGTTGAAGATATAGGTGAATGTGGTGGTGATAATAAAGTTTATGGTTATTCATCCACTTTGATTTAATCTCAGCCAGGTAAAGACAAGAGGGCATGAAAACCGAAATAATACACATATAAGAGGTTCCCAGTATGCCATTTTCTGTTATGGCAAGGAGATCTTCCAAATAGTAATTAAATTCCACTTCCCACCTCAAGCACTTTCAAAAAATTCAAACCTTAGCCTTTTGATTCGTATTATGTTATGTTTTGATGTTAAAAGTTGTTTTTTAACGGAAAAGTCAAAAGTGGGTAACGAAAATCAAACAGAGCTAAACACAAGTGGGTAAAGTGTTAAGTTTTAAACCACGAGTAGGTAAGATGAAAACGAGCCAAACTACAAGTGAGTTTATTGTAATTTGCCTTTTAAGATAACTAGTCACGAACCCGCGTATTGCGCGTAATAATTATTTTTATGTAGTTTTATTAAATTTTTTTTTTTTTTTTTTTACAATTTAAACTAATCTAATAATGAGTAATGTATTTCGTAATTATATTTTTATTTATTATAGGAACAATCATAAATGTAATTAGAAACAATCCAAAACACCAAAAAAAACTTAAACTTAAAACAATTAATAAAACTTAACAATGATTAATTGAACCAATATTAGGAATTTTTTTTTTGATAATCTATTAAGGTTATTTTCTTTGTAGAAATTATAATTTCGGCCACCAAACACATATTATCAAATAAAAAATTATTAGCAAAATCTAAGAATTAAATTTTTATACATGCATTGTTATAAAATAATAATAATTAAAATAAAATTGCAAAAGTTAAAATTTGTCACCTATTCGATTATTTTAGTTTGGCTAACCTTTACTTTTCTTTAAATAAATGACATTATAGAGTACTTTGCCCACTATAAAGGATTAGAAAATAAACAAAAATTAGTAAAGTCTCATAGTTTAACATCTAAATTGAGCACTATAAAAAATCATACTATGTAACAAAATAAATAGCAAGTTATCCAAATCATGCTATGTAATAGAATAATATTATATTTTTATATGCTATATTTAATTTTTTAGAACGTAATAGGATAACATTTAACAATAAAAGAGAATAAAAAAAAAAAAAAAAAAAAACCTAAATCGTACCAACCCAAAATAGATTTTTAAAGAATATAAAAAATTATCAACCTAAAGTACAGATGCAAGAAAAAAAAAATCCACCAAAAAATTTAGAGAGAGAGAGAGAGAGAGAGGGAGGGAGAGAGAGGGAACCCCTTTTTTGTGAGAGAAAACTATGCATAGAATAGAAGAGATAGTAACAAATTTATAGTAAGAGGGTGTGAATAAGAAGAGACAAAAATAAAGGAAGATAAAGGGAAAGAGGAAGAATGATATTAATGTAGAGGGTAGTGGGGAGATGAAAAGGTAAGTGAGCGAGAAAGATTGAAGAAGTAGTGGGGAGATGAAATGGTAATGGAGAGAGAAAGGTTGGAGAAGTGTAATATTAAAAAAATAAATGTTAAAAATAATTATAAAAAAATTGGAATGAAAAAAAAAATCCTAAAGCTTGATAGGCTTCAACGTTTAATTTGTTTGTTTGTTTGTTTTTTTTTTTTTTTTTTCATTCCTCTAAGCTGAAAAGGCTCACACAAAACTTTAAAACTGACTGAACTGAAAAGGTTTTGAGTTGGGCTTGATAGTGGAACTAAATAAATAAGAGGTGGGCTAGATTAATTATACATATTTATTATAAAGTGATAGTGGAAGTAAATAAGTAAGTAGTACGCTGGATTTATTATAGGGTAATAGTGGAAGTAAATAAATAAGTAGTGAGCTGCATTTATAAGGCTGAAAATTGTAAAAACCATTTTAAAATTGTAGGACAAATTATATTATAAAAAATAAAATAAAAAAATGACGTGGCAGCTGATGTGGCGCAACATGATAACAGAGCATTAAACGCTACGCTTCAGCTTTTAATAATATATAGATTATGTTGTATTATTAATAAATTTATTTAGTATTAATTTTGATTTTAACATATTTTAAGAATGAGTTAATAAATTTGTCTCTTAAAATTTAATTTTGTTAGCCGAAGTTTGGTTATTTTTGTTTTTTTTTGTAATTTAATTTTCTGTATTTTAAGATATAATGGGGTTTTTTTTTAATGCTTTTTACTGACCAATAAAAGGATTAAAATATTTTTTTGTAATTAAAATATATAGATAAGTATTACATATATATATATATATATATATATTTTAATAAATTTATTTAGTATTAATTTTGATTTTAACATATTTTAAGAATGAGTTAATAAATTTGTCTCTTAAAATTTAATTTTGTTAGCTGAAGTTTGGTTATTTTTGTTTTTTTTTTCCTATTTAATTTTTTGTATTTTAAGATATAATGGGGTTTTTTTTTAATGCCTTTTACTGACCAATAAAAGGATTAAAATATTCATATCATATGTAATTGGATATGCGTGCTATCAATCCTTTTGAGTATTGTGGGCTAGATCTGTTTCGGTGTTTCCTTTCTGCTGGATTTCATAGTGGGGTGCCGATGGGTCTTTACCCTTTCGTTTGATTTCCACATGATGTGATTGTTAGAGTGATGATTCTATGTTGATACAAAATTATAAATAAAAAACAAATAAAAAAATTGTTTGTTTTGTTAAATCTATTGGACAATTGATGCTGAGTAAAATTGTCAAAAAAAAAATCAATTGACTTTATAAAGTTTAAACTTTAAACTACAACCAGTAACCGAATAGATATTTAGAATTATGAATTTATGATTGCTAAAAAAGTGTTTTACCTAGTTCTAAACTTGTAATTGAAGTGTTAGAGATATATTAAACATATTAGCCTAATATAATAAGTCCAAAATCACTTCTACTTGTACTAGTAGTCTAAAATTTAGTCGCCAATATATACACATGTTATGGTTCATTGTAAGGTGGTGACTCCAGGAATTTTGTTTAGGAGGATTATTAAAAAATTTTAATAAAAAGAGAACTTGAATATATTGAGTTATCGACATAATAATAATAATAATAATAATAATAATAATAATAATAATACATGAAGTTTTACAATTTTATTTTACAAGTTTTCAAATTTTGAATGTTACATGATAGTTCATTACGAGTATCTATTACCAATATGGGTAACTATGAGCCTATGACCATTTTATTTTGTTAAGTTTGTCTAACAGTTTTATCTTTATACAGTCATTAATATCTATTTGACTTTGTATTTATAAAAATATTTTAGACGAGATGACTAATCTCAACTTATTGGCTCCGTATTAATTATTGACACACACAATCACACTTATTCATATATAAAATTATACACTACATGTCTACTTAACCAATCAACTGCTTGAACAATCCCTAACTTTACAATTTTTTTCTTGAATTTTACTAACTTTATAACAAAAAATTATTATAATATGATAACAAAACGCATACATGTAAAAAAACCCTCTATATTTTCTAATTATTAAATTATATAAAGTTATATTATATTTATAGTGCACATACAAATATCCACACACATCATAATTTACACAAATAATATTATAAAAAAAAAGTAATGTACACAATCAATATTAGATACACTCACGCACGTATAATATAAATTTATAAAAAAAGAATTACACTTACAATTCACAAACACTTACTCTTTACTCTTAGAGTTGAAAATACTTGTAATAAGGGTGTGCAAAAAAAAAAATTAAGAATAAATTAAAGTATTAAACTAACAAAAAAAATATTTTACACATATAATTTTTTATTTTTTTTTGAAGTCAGGTGGTTCATTTGAACCCCCTGAATAGGTTGTAGCGCCGCCCTTGATTATAATATAGGTTATTGTACTACACTTTTATATAATAAAGATGTAATCCTTAAGGGTTTTCTCCATGGACATAGGCCGACAAGGCTGAATCATGTAACCTTCGTGTTCTTGGTGTTCCTAAATTTTATTTGGATCTATGTTAACTCATTTGGTATATAGTTTTTGGTGTTTAATGCGCCAAATACTAAAAATTCAGCATTTGGCACACCTAATGCTAGTACTCTATTTAACTCAACTTATCACCCAATAAGAGAGACAAAATAGACAGGATTCAAATTCTGTCTATATAAAAAAATAATTAGTCTTTTGTTACAATGATAAAGAGCAATATTATGAAGCATATGTTATAGATTGAAATTATATATATATATATATATATATATATAACACTAATATATTATAGGCCGACAAGACTGAATCACATAACCCTTGTCTCTCTTACTGTAGCCTTTAAGGGTTTTCTCTTAGTTTTTTCAAATAATAAGCCAGTCAATCACAAAAACCACAGCAACTCTGCCTCAATGGATAACATATATGTAACCTACTTGCTTCTCCCCCTACTTGCAATTTCACAGGAGCACCTCCCCCATCTAAAGCTCAGTCTATAACATCCAGCTAGCTACCAGTGGCATGGCAGACAACAATACTTCAAATAATTCCATTATCGTTCGACGATCAGCAAATTACCAACCTTCAATTTGGGACTATGATTACATCCAGTCACTGAGAAACAAATATGTGGTATCATTTTGTTATTGTTTTCAATTGCTATATCGTTTTACTAGTGCTTCTGACTATATATTACTTGGAAACTGACTGGCCCCTAATGATAAAATTGTGATGTAGGGAGAAACTTACATAGCACAAAGTAATGTGTTGAAGGAACATGTGAGAATGATGCTTCACAAAGTGGTGGATCCTTTAGAGCAACTCGAGCTGATAGATATCTTGCAAAGACTTGGATTATCTCATCACTTCGAGGGAGAGATGAAGAGAATATTGGAAGATCTATACAACAATGATCAAAGTGGTGATATGTGGAGGAAGGAGAATTTATATGCCACAACTCTTAAATTTAGACTCCTAAGACAGCATGGATATAACATCTCTCAAGGTAATTTAGAAACCAAAAAAAAAAAAAAACATTTGGCTATTTAAACAGAATAAATTCATCTCCAATTCACCTAAAATGGAAAGAGTACATTTAGGTAAAGAGTTTATTTTTGGATTTGACAGTGTACATACTACCATAATATAATTAATAATTATTGCGTTGGTCATTGTAGGAGTTTTCAATATTTTCAAGGATGAGAGAGGGAAATTCAAGGCATGCCTTTGTGAGGAAACCAAGGGTATACTATCCTTGTATGAAGCATCATTCCTTTTGACAGAAAGTGAGAATATGTTGGAGGAATTGAGAAATTTCGCAACCAAGCACCTCCAAGAATATGTCAAGCAAAATAAAGATAAAACTCTTTCTGCTATGGTGACTTATGCCTTGGAGCTTCCACTGCATTGGAGAGTAATAAAGTTTGAAACAAGGTGGTTTATTGATATATATAGGAGTAGAGAAGACATGAACCCTATCTTACTTAAACTTGCAGAAATGGATTTCAACATGGTGCAACCAATCCACCAAGAAGATCTAAAACAAGTGTCAAGGTTAAAAAAACTTATTACTTCTCACATTAAGTTGAGTTTCATCTGACATATAATCAATACGTTAATTACTTAGTTATTGACAACCCTTGAAGGACTATATAGATTCTCTATTGAACTATTGAAGTGTACAATGATGAATATTAAAATTAAAACCAAATCTCATGGCAACATAAAATAAATAATCAAGTTTATTATAGCCTAAATTTTAATTTTAGAAAATTGATGTTTTCTTGTTTTGTCCATAAAAAGGTGGTGGAAGAACACTAAGCTTGGAGAAAATTTGACTTTTGCAAGGGATAGGCTAATGGAGATTTTCTTCTGGTCAATTGGTATGATAGATCAACCTCAGTTTGGTTGTTGTAGGATAAATTTAACAAAGGTGGGTTCACTGATAACGATAGTAGATGATGTTTATGACGTATATGGAACTTTGGATGAACTCAAGCTCTTCACAGATGCCATTGAGAGGTATGTATAAATCACATTAGTGCATTACGCCTCATCCCCTTTGACATAAAAACTAAAAAATTACTCTTTCATTTTTTGTGTGACTCCAGATGGGATATCAATGCAATGGATCAACTTCCAGATTATATGAAGATATGTTTCCTCATTGTCTACAACTTTGTTAATGAAATGGCTTTTGATCTCCTTAAGGAACAAGGATTTCATATCATTCGATACCTTAAAAAAGCGGTATTGACTTGATTTGACTTCTAAATCCATCATTGTTTACTGTTAACATTTTCTCCTAAATACATGATGGTTTTAATTCCTCTAATTCATGGTCCTATTTAATTGTTTCAGTGGTCAGATTTATGTAAATCTTATTTGTTGGAGGCCAAGTGGTACTACAACGGATATATACCAAGCCTTAAAGAATACCTTGAGAATGCGTGGATTTCAGTATCAACACCAGTTATACTAATGCATGCTTACTTTATGGTCACCAATCCAATAACGAAGGAAGCCTTGGATTGCTTGGAAGAGTACCCCAAAATATTCTATTGGTCATCAATGATTCTACGACTTACAGATGATCTTGGAACATCTGCGGTATGCTAATCACACTATCGTAATAGTTTCATAAAGAATGCTTTCAACTACTTCACACAAGCATAGCCTAACAATGTTTTCTTTTTCTTTTTCTTTTTTCTTTGGAAACTTAGAATGAATTAAAAAGAGGTGATGTTCAAAAATCAATCCAATGTTACATGAATGAAACTGGTGCTAGTGAAAAAGACGCTCGTGAGTATGTGAAGTCTTTGATTAGTACAGCATGGAAGAAGTTGAATGAAGAGAGAGTTGCAAGTTCTCCATTCTGTCAAACATTTATTGAAACTGCAATGAACCTTGCAAGGATGGGTCATTTCATGTACCAATATGGAGATGGGTTCGGTGTTGCAGACCGAGAAACTAAAGATAGTATATTATCGTTACTCATTCAGCCTATTCCACACTCCGGGATGTCTTCTGGCAATTCAAATACTACACCAAACTTGAACATCAATTAAGTGAAGACTTTAAACCATGATTTATGAGTATGGATTTTGGTTTTGGGGGAGTTATCTTATTTAATAAGTGGGTTAGGGAGCTGTACAACGGGTGGCCGATTAAGGTTTTTCTATGGACCCCCAAAATAAAGGAGGAGTTTGGTTTTCTAACATGTTGTGGTTAATAAATCCTTTATTTAGTTTATTTGGGTTATTTGAGTGTTTAGTTGGTTTATTATCTTTGTGGATGTTGTGAAATTTAGCAGTGAAATCATTATGTTATCTTTTGGAAAACGTTGGTCTTAAAATATGGAGGCAAAAATATGAATTGTTGACTTTTAAAGTTTTAAGATAGAGGTTGAAAATTCTATTATTGCATTGAAATATCTTTGACAGGTTTAATTAATGAGAAGTGCTACTTCTACAATACTTTCACAATAAATCTTAAGTGGCAGGTTGTTACTAGTTCTTATGGGTGGACAAAAAAGTAATTTCAACTATGGATTCAAATTAGAACGAATAACAACTTACCACTTATGATTTGTTGTGAAAATGTGGATGTAGCACTTCTCATAATGAGTTAAATGGATTTACCTATAGAAACTCCAATTTGTACCTGTTCATCCTCCGACCCCATTGATAAAAGATTATCCCATTTTCGAAATGGAAAATCACACATGGTTTAACTAAAAAGGCAAAAATAATTGGTTTCAAAGAAAGATGAAGGTGCATGCATAAAACATGTATTCCATCCAAAAGGTATGAATGATTTCCAGACCAAGCCCCCTTCCACAAAGGTCTTAGCCTTTACATTTTTATTGCATGCTAGTTCTACGTTTTGTTTTTCAAGGCTTCAATATGTGCCTCATAAAAATCATCAAAATTTGCTATCATTGCTTTTTTATAATCAACATGAGCTAAATCTATTTTTCCCTAGGTGTGATTTTGATTCATAGGAATAGGCAATAACAATGATACTATTGATCAAATCAAGTACGACTGAGATTTCTGTCAATAAATAGCAGGGTCTATCAGTGTCGGCTTTATATATTACTCAGGTGTTCATACACACAATATTCTATGTTAGGGTCATAATTTATTGTAATTGGCTAATTCTTTGACAAAATGCACTTTATTTGTAATTGGGTAGATCTAAGATGTGTTTAGTACTTCAAGAAGCATGTTGTTCAAGTCAAGTATTAAAGACATGAAAATTGGTCCAAGAAACAAGTGAAGAAAAATTGTTCATTAAGTCTCGACAGATAGCTCGACAAATGCCTGCTATCGAGACTTAATATGAAGCTCGATAGATAGCTCAACAGCAGCTCAATCTATCGAGAATTACGATTTCAAAATTTCAAGATCTGAAATTCTGCCCAGTCTTGTATATTTGTTTGGGGTTTTTTTTCTCACAACCCTAGACATATATAAAGATTATTTTAAAGGCCGTCACACACGGATACAGAGACCAAGAGACTTATTTTCTTTATGTGAAGCTACTACGTTTATACGCCATAGGGTTTTGTAACCAAGTGCTTCTTAATCTTCATTATTAATGAAGTGAAAAACTTTGCAGCCAATAACATCTGTTCAAGTTGCTGGAGTTAGTCATGTACTAGAATCCGTGCAAAGGGTTAGTCACAAATTGGAGGTTTGTGCATCAAATGAAAGAAGGCTACTACAAGATCAAGTCTAGTTGGGTATTGGAGTAAAGGTTCAACTATAGGTTGGTATTTCGGGATAGGCAAGAGTAGTTGGTAAGATTCTTTATACTTGTAACCACTTGATTGTTGATTAGTGGATTCTTTGGAGTGGTGACCTTAAAATCACTCGGTGGGGTTTTTGCCTTGAAAAGTTTTCCCCATTTGTCAACAAATCACCGTGTCTAATTTATTTTCTGTTGCACTTAGTATTTTTAGTGATTTGTTGGTGCCTACACATTTTGTATGCAATTGAACTTAATTAATCAACTTATGTAATTGAATTAATTAACCGGGGTCAAGCTATCTTAACCCAACAAGTGGTATCAAAGCGGGCACACTCTGATTAGGTTTTAGTCATTGTTGTGTGATCCATTGACCCCTGTTGTTATAGATTGTGGGCAATCCTTGATTATCTCTCCTTTATTTGATGGTACTAACTATGCATACTAGAAAGTGCACATGAAAGCCTTTTTGCAGTCCTTAGATGGTAGTTGAAGTAGGTTGGAAGAAACTTGAAGAGCCACCCACAACGTGGGATGATGCCAAGATTAAAGTGGCCAACTTTAACAGTAGAGCACTGAATGCTCTGTTTAGTGCTGTGACAAATGAAGAATTCCAGAAGATCTCTTCCACCGACAATGCCAAGGAAGCATGGACTATTCTTCAAAACACCTACGAGAGCACTAAAGCTATTAAAAACTCTAAGCTCCAAAGGCTCACTACCAGTTTCGAGGAAATAAGAATGGATGAGGACGAGTCATTTGATGAATTCTATGCTAAGCTCAAAGACATAGTGAATTCAGCCTTCAATCTTAGAGAACAGATTTTGGAGCCTAAGATTGTTAGGAAGATCCTCAGATCTCTTCCAGAGAGATTTCATGCCAAGATCATTGCCATTGAAGAATTAAAGGATCTCGACTCTATTTCTTTGACATAACTAATCAGGAACTTACAAACCTATGAACTAGGGTTAGCAAGAGTTGGCAAGGTTTGGTAAAGGCAAGAACACGACCTTGAAGACCAAGAATGATGACAATGATGAGTCGTTTGATGATGAAGATACCAAGTTGAAATCTTATATCACTAGAAAATTTAAGAAGTTCATCAAAAATGCGAAGTCAAACCTGGTGATAAGGATCGCAAACAGTTTGCTTTTTCTCAATTCAAGTCCCAAGACAAAGGCAAGAGAAAATCCAAGGATATTGGTCAAGGCAACAGTGTTCCTGCTAGACCAAAGTGTTATAGTTGTCATGGATTTGGACACATGAAGCAAGAGTGTCCCACATATCTCAAATACATTGGCAAAAGCAAAGCCTTAGCTACCACCTTAAGTGATTCAAAATTAGAAGTAGATTTCGATGAAAGTGACCAAGAAGGGATAGTAAGTGCTTTTACAACTATTGTTGAGTCTACAGAAGAAGTAGTAGACTTAGTTGATGAGGAAGAAGAACTGATGGAATCAAAGTTTGAGAAGATGAATGATCAGTATGACATCCACACTGCTTACGCTAAGCTGTACAAGGTCTCTGAGAAGCATGAGAAGCTCTACAGGTTGGCCATGATAAAGCTCAGTGAACTGGAGTTAGAACATGAGGAACTCTCGACCAAGGTTGATGAGGCTAATCAGACCATTGGAGCACTGAGGTTTGAGAACAACTTCCTTGTTGAAAATGCCAAGAAACCAGATGCTAAATTGTTTCAGGTTAGAGCATAACTGGAAAGGACTTCAAGTGCCAAACTAGATGAAATGCTGAATGTTCAGAAGTCTACATTTGACAGAACAGGTCCCGGGTATGATCACTCTCTCTCCTCTTGTAGTACCTCTTCTAATGCTTTAAATAGAGTAATTTTTGTTCCACCTGCTAATAATGATAACTCTGATAAGTCTGAGGTAACTGATCCTAAAACTGAAAGAGTGAGTGAGGATAAGTGTGATAAAGGAAAATCCATTCTAGGAGCACCACCTAAGGTTGGTAAGAAAGAGACTAAGCAGAATAATCATCGCTCAACCAACAAGAAGTCTCAACCAAAGAAGCCTCACTTCTGTCACTACTATGGAGCATCTGGGCACACTCATCCAAATTGTTATAAGGGGTTAGTCACTCAACAAAGCAATAGTGTGTCATCTCTGGGGAACCAAAATCAACTCCAACTCTCTTTAGCCCTTCTTGGAGAACTTCTTAAGGCGGTGATGCTTCTTTCGAACTTTAATGGTTTCAACTCTCCTTCTTATCCATCTGGACAAAAGTTCATGCAAAAGAAAGGATCTCCATCCAGGTCTCTCGTCTGGAAGGAAAAAGATTCTAAGTGATTTCTCCTTTTTTCTGATCTCTTGCATGATTTGTGGTGTGGTTTGAGTCAATCTAATTTTGATGCTTTGTTTGTTTGTTTTTGCTTTGTTTTAAGTTTTTTTTTAATAAAAAAAATGAAAAAATTAGAAAAATACAAAAACAGTGTGTGTTTGTGTATACTGGTACTTGTGTACCTTAGATGGCCATTGAAACAAGGTTTCTCAACTTTGTATCACTTGTAGCTTAGATGAGCATCTTCATGCACAACTAAGCAATGTGAGCTTTTTGGTTCGTTTATGTGATTTATATAATTTGGTTAATCTTTTATCTTTTATATTTTAAATTACTCTTTTTGACAGGAAGGACTAGAAAATCCTAAGAGAAATGCATAAATAACCATTTCACTACTAAAACTCATCAATCATAAAACATCTATGTGCAACTCATAAAAGCTGTGCTTGGTAAGGTGTAGCACTTGCACAGAAAAATTAGGATGTTCAAGCTTACATAATTGGGTACTTTCTTTTCTCTATTATATGCCCATGCATGATATGCTTAAAAGAAAAAATTATGCAAAGATCATGAAAAGCAAAAAGAATCAAAATGCTTTTAATATGGTTACAAGAGTGTTTCCAGGAGATGTGAGAGTTATATGATGTATCTCGAAGGTAATAGTCCCCATCAAACAATTATGATTGTGTGTGAATATATTTGATCCTCTTATATCATTACTTTTCACATAATGATAAACTTATGCTCTCTTGCAAAAGTTTCACACACAACACGCATATTCTTTGCTACTTTTGATACTATTATACAAGTACAATGTGATTTGGTCATCTCAAGGAATACATGTGGAAGTATATGCTCTCTAAACTGTCTAAACTTGTTTTTGAAATAAAATTTGGTTAGACTTGTTTAGTGTGTTTTGATCTAGGAATGCTTTGCATCTAGAGTTAAGGCTGTATCTTTTTTTATGTTTAGCATGCTCTTTGAATGCTTGCTTTGATGGTTATCTTGATTGCATTCATCTTGTGGTGTTTCTTCTCCTTGGAATCCTTTCTTCAAGACTCTCTATAGATAGCTCGATACCTGCTTGACAGCTTCTCGATACTAGCCTATTCTATCGAGATTTCTGAGTTTCTCTCGATACCTCTTGATAGATAGCCCAATCCATCGAGCCAAATTCTTTGTGGTCTTTGTCTGCTCGATAGCTTCTCGATACCTTCCTCGTTCTATCAAGATTTTTTATTGTCGATACCTCCTCAATACCTCTCGATCTATCGAGCTTTTGTTCTTGATAGAAGCTCAATACCTCTTCGATCTATCGAGCTGCGTATTCTATATATATTCTGAGGTTCGACTCAGTTTTGAACCATTTCAAATATCTAGATCTCTCTCTCTTCTCTCTTGACCTAAAAACATTATTCTCACCAAAAACCTTCTCCCACTCAAGATTTCGACCTAATCCAAGCCTCAATCCCTTGGTAAGTGTTCTAAATCTTCTTTTGCTTCTTTTCTTCATGCATTTCATGCATTTTGTGACCTAGGTTTTAGTTTTGGGAAATTTTTTGGGGTTTTTATGATTTTTTCAAAAATTTTGGGTTGGGTTTTGTTAACTTGATCTCACATGATCATGCATTGCATTCTAAGTTCATTATAACTCTGTTTCATGCGTTCTAGGATTGTGTGACTGATTATATCTTGTTAGTGCTGTTAGTTTGGATTGGGTTTTTCCCATGATTTTTTTTTTTTTTTTTTTTTTGCACTTAACATGCTCATGCATTATCATGCATTGCACTTTTTTTTCCTTCTTTCTTGTGCCTTAAAAGTTTCTTTTGTGACTCTGTTTCTTTCTTTCTTCTTCTTTCTCTCTCTTGTTTAGTCTTCTTGTCATGACACCCAAAAAGTCTGTCCCTTCTGAAAACCCGATTCATCGTGGTTCTTCTTTATCATCTTTTCCCCCTGATTTTGTTGGGTTCTGTGATGAGAAGGCACATAATGACTTCTTTGAGAACTTTTCTGATCGGGCGATTCATTCGAAACGCCAGGTCAGTTTGTCTGATTTCCCAGACACTTCTCTACCCAATGCTATTAGCTTTCGGGGATAGGCTTCTCTTTGTGAGAAAACCTCAAGGTGTCCTGATGTGTTCATATAGGAGTTTTACTCCAATATGCACGCCATCGATACCTCTGTACCTCGGTTTACTATGGTATTCCGTGGTACACGTATCATAATCACCCTGGACTTCATTTCCAAGGTGCTATAGGTGCCTAGGATTGATCGTCTGGATTACCCTAGTCATCATCGTCTCTCTTCCATCTCTAGAAACAAGTTGGCCTCACTCTTCTGTGAGAAGGCCATGTTGTAGGTAAGTACCCTTAATTTCTCCACAATTGAGTTCATTAAGGGTCCACAGATCCTTAATATGGTGATGACTTTTGTACTTACTCCACAGTCTCACTATAACACTATCACTGAGCCCCATGCTTGTTCCCTTCTTTCTCTCTGTAGACACTCGATTTTGCACTCATGATTTAATCAAGGAGAATGACTTGAATGACCATTCATGTACCCCAAAAATCATAATTGCATAACATGCATCAATTTGTTCTTGCATTAGATGCATCATTTTTTATTTGCATTACATGCATCAATTCATTCGTTGCATATCATAAAAATAATCTTGAGATTCTAACGGTCACAACAGTGTTTTCAGTTTTCAAATCGGACATCGAAAGATATTGCATGATCAAGTTTGCACGATCAACATGCATTATGTCTAGGTGGACTCGACCACACATGATCAATTTAAATTAATTCTAATTAGTCAAACAATTAAAATTAATTAAATAATTTTGTGATTGGTTGATAATTAGTGTTTAAAGTAGGGTTGCATGCATAGGAATAAAAGGGATGATTGGATAACAATAAAATTGTGGATAATTTGAACTTTATCAAGATTTATTTTAAGGGATTTATCCACATGATAATTGTTCTTAAAAAGACTGAATTATCCAAAAAAGAGATAAAAAATCATAGACGGAGGATGAAAACATGTATAGATACAAGGACTGGGCAAAAACCCCTAGAAGAGGAGTCCAAATGGCACCCAAACATGAAGGCACGTTCAGCCTCCAAGAGCCAATTCGGCACATTTGGAGTGCCGAACGACACTCTAAAAGTGCCGAATTGCCATCATATGGGCTTTGGCCTAATGGCCTTCGGGTGACAATAAGGCACACCCTTTTCAACCTTTTCGCAAAAGGATGCGTCCGGATTCAAACCCTAATCATCTGTACCTATTTTTTTAAAGTCCTCAAGCCTCTATAAATAGAGACTGAGCCTCATAATTCAACACCTTTTTTCTACACTTTAAGAGGCATACGTTTTTGGCTCCCAAATAGCTCATATTTTCTGATCCCCTCTCTGAGTCTTGTTGCAACAATTAGGGTTAGGGTTTTTAGGTTTCAAAGAGAGCTGAATAAGTTTCTTTGAACCCTAAAATATCCTCCCAAGAACAAAGAGTGCTCATGCAAGAGGTTATTTCCTTCACCCTATCTTTTCTTTTATGTTTCATGTTTATGATGATGCATGTTTTCCTTTGTCCATAACATGAGTTGTTAATCATTCTATTGTTAAAGCATGATCATGATTTTTTTTTTATGTGGTTGTTATAATCTTTTTCTTGAATATCAATAATCTGCATGTAAATAATTCTTTTTATTAAAAATAAAACAGATCTACATCTTTTCTAGATGTAGATCTGAATTTTTCTCCATATAAAAACAGATCTGCATCTTTTCTAGATGTAGATTTAAGTTTTTCTCAATATAAAAACATATCTACATCTTTTCTAGATGTAGATCTTAGTTTTTTTTTTTTCAATATAAAAACAGATCTGCATCTTTATGAGATGCAAATCTGAATTTTTCTTAATTAAAAAACTGATTTGTATCTTCCTTAGATACAGATCTGATTTTTTATTACATGCTGATTTTTGAAATAAAGGAAGAGATAAAAACATGATTGTTTTTTGTGTATGTTGCATAAATTTAGATTATGAGTGAAACTCTCTTCTTAAAAAAAAATCCTTTTTATTCTTTTAAAACATATAAAAAACAAATCTGATTTTTTATTATCAAAAATCTTCTTTTTTTTTTTTTATCATTACAACACAGATCTGAATTTTCATCTCCAAAAACCTTTTTCTTTATATATTACAAAACAGATCTAATTTTTCTATTGTCAAAAAATCATTTTTTTTATCACCAAAACAGATTTGATTATTTTCAAACAAAAGAAGAGATTTCATTCATAAATAAATTTATGTGATTTAGTTTTTTTAATTCACACGTTCAACATATCATTCATAACATGTATAAAATGCTACATTGGTCACAAGAGTTTAGAAGACCAGACTCTGTCTAGGCAGAATGGGTGTCTAACACCTTCTCATTCCGTAACCTAGCCTCCGGATTTAAATCTTTGGTCAAGTAGATCTAGTCTTATCTTTGTTTTTATTTTTGGATAGATTGTAACTAGGACAAAAAGCCATGTATATTTGGTAGATTGTAACTAGGACCCAAAATCGTGTAAAGTTCAAAATTTCAATTATGTAATTTTTTTTAATTCAATCAATGAATGAAACTATTTAGCCATGCATTTTTATTTAGTTTTTCTTATTTTTTGTACATAAAAAATAAATGGCGACTCCATACCACTAACCCAAAAAGAGAGGTGCCCTAAAAGGTACCTGAATCTCTTTTTTTTAGGGACACCATCTCTCACACTCTCATGGGAGGTCTTTTCTATAGACTTTCCATATCACATGATAGAATCTATTATAAATTGCTATCGAAACACGGTTACTTGTGATAAACTCATCTTTTTTTCGGCTATCACGCGCATCCTTACACACCTACAAGTTACTATTCCTCCCTCTCCTCACTTCTATGTCATGGGTACAATTAGCAAGGAGTCTATTCAAAGGAGTGTAGCACAGCTTGCTGCAAAGCGGCCACATGTGGGGCCTTCGGATGCAGCCCCTGCTAATCCTACAGCCCCTTCCTCTAGACCCTTTTCCTCCTTTACCCCTTCTTCCTCATCTCGGGCAGCTATCTCCCTTGCTGACATCATGGAGAAGCTTCAGCACATGCGTGCTGATTTTGGTAGTCGTCTAGACCATTTATCCGATGAGATGTGTTAAATAAACACTAGAATCGGCCGCATCGCTCGCTGCCAGTCTCGCCTTGGTGGTTTTACGCCCTCACCTTCACTTGAGCATGTTGAGGAGTCTTCTTCTTCGAATGGTGGAGATGATGATGGTGGTTATGCTTCTAGCTCTGAGTATAATGATGAGATGACAACCTCTCAGTGATACACACTTTGTCACTCGTGACAAAAAGGGGGAGTAGTTTTGTAGATGAGAGTAGTCTTGGTGTTAGGGGGAGAGCTAGTATAGGACATACTAGATAAGGGGAGAGTGCTTTTGAGGGATCTAGTAAGGTTTTTATGTATTCTCATTACATGTACCATGGTCTTGTGACCACGTTTATTACGTACATTATATTTCTTTGATATATATATGAGATGATGTATGTTTTCTTCACCTTTGTCTCACATGTGTTATTTCTTTTCGATCTTCATACACATGTTTCTTCTTGTATACAACTTGTCTATGTTTCACACATGATGCCTTGATGAATCTTGTTTAAGTGTTTCAATTAAGACAGGTTGCAAGTCTACCATGCCATGATCTCTCTTCTTGCAAAGTTTTTCAAGAGTTCGTGTTAGGGTTAAACTTATGTACTTTTGTAAATTATGCGATAATTGTGTTAGATTTCTCTCATAATTTCTTTTTGTGGTTTTGTCATGGATTGCCAAAGGGGGAGATTGTTAGGGTCATAATTTATTGTAATTGGTTAATCTTTTGACAAAATGCACTTTACTTGAAATTAGGTAGATCTAAGATGAGCTTAGTACTTCAAGAAACATGTTATTCAAGTCAAGTATTAAATACATGAAGATTGGTTCAAGAAACAAGTGAAGAAAAGTTATTCATTAAGTCTCGACAGATGCCTGCTATCGAGACTTAATATGAAGCTCTATAGATAGCTCGACAGTAGCTCGATCTATCGAGAATTACAATTTCAGAATTTTCAGATCTGAAATTCAGCTAAGTCTTGTATATTTGTTTGGGGTTTCTTTTCTCATAACTCTAGATATATATAAGGATTATTTTAAAGGTCATCACACACAAATATAGAGACCAAGAGACTTATTTTCTCTATGTGAAGTTACTGTGTTTGTACGCCATAGGGTTTTGTAACCAAGTGCTTCCTGATCTTCATTGTTGATGAAGTGAAGAACTTTACAGCCAATAACATCTGTTCAAGTTGCTAGAGTTTGTCACATACTAGAATCCATGCAAAGGGTTAGTCACAAATTGAAGGTTTGTGCATCAAAGGAAAGAAGGCTACTGATGTGCGTTAATAATAGCTTAATTTTTCATATTTATATCATTATTACAAAGCTTTATGATACTTATTTTGAGTTAATTCATGCATTTTATATTTGGTTTTGGAATAATGTTGAATAATCAATTTTGTGCTTAATTGAATTTTATTGCATGAATTTATCTTTTGTAGGAGAATGGAATTAAATAAGTGGATTTGTACAAAGAAAAAAGCTAATGGACTTTACTTTTATAAGGGCCATGATGAAGTTAAAGAAGACCAACCCAATTAAATTTAAGTCCAATTGGAGTAAGGAATCAAAGGAAATTTGCACCAAATCCAAGTCCAATTAGGATTAGGATTCTAGCTTGCATATCATGGCTTTTAAGTGGAGTTGTGGTGTGTCTTTGTGTTAGAATCCCTTTTTGTCTCCCTTGTGTGTGTGTGTGTGTTTGTTTCTCAAAAAAGGAAAGAAAGGGTAATTGTCCCACATTACTTAAGAGAGTGTGTTGTGTGTAGTATAACTTATCCCACCCTCCCTTAAAAGTTATCATGGCTTTTGAATGGAGTTGTGGTGTGCTTTTGTGTTAGAACCCCTTTCCCTCTCCCTTGTGTGTGTGTGTGTGTTTATTTCTCAAAAAAAAAAGGAATACTCATTTTCTTTATTACAATACCATTACAACCTATTTATATTCAAACACAAAATTAAACCGGCACAACCTTGTCTTTGTACTAAACCCTCTCTCTCTCTCTCTCTCTCTCTCTCTCTCTCTCTTTGATTAAAAACACATTGAAACTATTATTATAACAACATCACAACACAAAAACATCCTGGATAAGAGCTTGCTGAATATAGCAAGGAATCTCTTCGATCCAAATGATATCATTGACAAGGTTTTGAGCTTGTCTTGCTAGAATGTGGGCTAGCTTATTGCTAGTCCTACGTACATGAGAAAAATTAACAACACCAATTTCAACACCTAACTCATGAATGCCTTCTACAACAGTAGCAACAGAAGTGGGCGATAGTGTAGATCACTTGAGAGCATTGGATATTGTCAAGGAATAACCTTCCAACACCCCATCTTGCAGCCCCAAATGTCTTGCTAGTAACAAACCTGCCTCATAGGCTTTAGCTTCCACTTCAAGTGCTCCCAATGGAGCTTTAATTTTTCTACACAAAGCTGCCAATAATCTACCCTCAGCATCTCGATCTAATTACAACACCAATGCCTGCTTGCTTCTTTGATGTAAATAGAGCTCCGTCTACATTTATTTTTATTAAACCCGCTGAACGAGGTAACTAGGCCAGGTGCAAAGACTGAAGCTGCGCTTCAGGTAATTGCAGAATCGGGTCTGATGCAACATCAATACCTAAATCCACTACAGACCGGTACTCTAGAAGATAATTTGCTACCCAAAGAGCCAAGGCTAGACCTATTTTGCCTTCACCTCCATAATGAATCTCATTCCTATTACTCCAGAGTGCCCAAGTAGTCATTACAAGTTGTGAACATCTTTCCACACTAGCTGCATTAGTCATCATGACAAACCATAACAGGTCCTGAAACGAGTCAATATGAACATCCAAAGTCAATAGTTGTAATTTTGTTGCAGCCCAAGTTTCCAATGCTTTCGTATAGCCCCAAAAAATGTGACCATTCGTCTTGGCCATCTCATGACAGCAAACACACATATCTTCAGCAATGACATTACGCCTCCTTAACTTAACTTTGGTTGATAAAGTGTCACGACAAGCACGCCAACAAAAGTGTCACACCTTATGAGGAATGGGCAAAGACCAAATTTTCTTCCAAAACTTCCTCAATAAACTACCATCAAAAGTAGTTCCATAGGTTGTAGATTTAAACAAACAAGCCACTAATTTATAAGCACTCCTAACAGTGAAATTTCCATTGGTAGTTTCAGCCTAAACAATTTTATCCGCTAGTAGAGTAGCACTCAAAGGAATACTTTAATTAATTCGACTTCTTGAGGAGTAAAGGGGCTGTCAATGACTTTAGTTTTCCACCTTGCTGTTCCTGTATCAATCAAATCAACAACATTTATCAGCACTCAAAAACAACCTTGGAGAAAGCACTCTATGAGATGAAACCCCTGGCAGCCACTTATCTTGCCAAATCTTGATATTTGCTCCATTACCAACCCTCCATCGCATCCCTTCAATGACTAAGCTTCGGGCAGAAATTAAACTCCTCCATGTATAAGAAGGGTTGTGTCCAATCGAAGCATGAACAAAATCACCCATTGGGAAGTATTTAGCCTTAAGGACTCTATAAACAATAGAATCACCTCCCATTTGAAGATGCCACCCCTGTTTCATAAGCAAAGCCATATTAAACCATTTTAGATTCTTGAAACCCAATCCTCCATCACACTTAGGCTCACACATTTTTTGCCAACTAAGCCATGCAATTTTCCTTTCCTCCTTTTTTTGACCCCACCAAAAATTCCTAATCATCCCCATCATTTCATAACAAAGCGAATTTGGAAGTTTGAAATAACTCATAGTGTAAGTCGGAATTGCTTGAGCCACAAATTTTATCAAAATTTCTTTTCCAGCCTTGGACAACAATTTTTCTTTCCAAGCTGCCAACACTTTCCCTAGTTTCTCCTTAATGGCATTGAAAGTAAGTCTTTTATTTTTCCCCGCCATAATTATTTGGGCACCAAACTAATTTTTAATCTCCTCTTGAACTTCCCTTGAAGTGTTGCTACTAAAAAACAAAGATGTTTTCGCACGGTTTAGTTGTTGACCTAAGGCTTTCTCATACACAGTAAGCAATATTTGTAGTTCATCACACTCCTTTAATGTTGCCTTGCAAAAAATCAAACTATCTTCTGCAAAAAACAAATGAGACAATCTTGGACCCCCCTTACAAATTTTCACACCCTCCATTTAACCCCTATCCACCGCTGATTGAATCAAAGCAGAAAATCCTTCTGCACACAAGAGGAAAAGGTAAGGTGACAAAGGGTCTCCTTGACGGATTCCCCTAGATGGAATGATGTGGCCCCTTGGAGTCCCATTAATTTTAATTGAATAAGTAACCGTTGAAACACATCTCATCATCAAATCCCTCTTCTGGTCAGCAAAGCCCAATTTCTCCATAACTTTATCAAGCCAAACCCACTCTACTCTATCATAAGCTTTACTCATGTCTAATTTAAGAGTTATTTCCCCAATCTTACCCCCTTTTTTTTGGCTAATATGATGCATAGTTTCAAAAGCCACTAACACATTATTAGTAATCAATCTCCCATGGACAAAAGCACTCTGTGTATCACTAATAATTGAAGGTAAAATCCGTTTCAACCTATTTGAAATAGCTTTTGAAGCAATTTTATAAATAACATTGCATAAGCTAATAGGCCTATAATCCGTTATTTTCTTTAGCTCTTTAATTTTTGGGACAAAAGTTATATGAATTTCATTAAAATTTGGTGGAGAAATACCAGAGTTTAGAAAATCAAGTACTGTTTTGGTGACCACCACGCCACAAGTGCTCCAAAAATGTTGGAAAAACAGAGGAGGCATCCCATCTGGACCTGGTGCCTTAAAAGGGTACATTTGTTTTAAAGCTTCACTTACTTCACACTCCACAAAAGGCCTAACCATCCACTCATTCATTGCTTGAGTCACCTTTGGTTGCAAGGTCAAAAGTAAATCAGAAAAGTCTATTGGGTTGCTAGTAGAGAAAAGATCCCCAAAATACCCAATTGCAATCTCCTCCATTTTATCCTCTTCAATCTGCCATACCCCATCATCATCTAACAAACCCTCCATAAAATTCTTTTTATGTCTAGCCGAAGCCTTGGCATGAAAGAAACTTGTATTCCTATCACCATTTTGGAACCAATTAATCCTTGATCATTGTCTCCACATGTCATCTTCTCTATCCAACCAACAATTCAATTCAATTCGTGTATGTCTCAACATGGTTTTAAAAACTGGTACGGTGAAAGAACCGAAAAAGTTGTTAATTACCGGTTTTATGGTCGAACCGGTGACGTCATAAATAATTTAATTATTATTTATTTAAATTATATAAATAATTAATAATTTTTTAATATACTAGAACTAACATACCAATAGTAATAAATATGTTTCCTTTAAAAAAAATACAAGCATATAAGTATATAACATCTTTTTAAAGAATATAACATAATAACATTACAAAACAATCATCCTTAACATAATAAACTTTCAAGTTTCAACAAAACCAAATAAATAAGTTCATTAGTCATTACATTTACATCCAAATGGCAAATAACAAATAAGTTCATTGCATCCAAATAGCAAATAAGTTTTAAAGTTTCAAACAAACAACTACTAAGTTTTAAGACCCAAGCCTCATTTGTTATGAAGAAAATTGAAATCAATATCATCATGTAAACCAAATGCTCCACCACTAGCATCATTATCATCATCCTCATCCTTATCTTCTTCATCTTCAACATAAATAGGATGATTTTTATCTCTAAATCCTGGAGGAGCATCATCTTCATCACCAAATGGTTCCAAATTGATGTCATCATAATCCTCAATCACTTAATTGTCCATATCTATACAAATTCCAAAACCAAAGAACAATAAATGAAATAACGATTCTAATAATCATTTCTCATAAATCATAAATAGTCTAATTAAAATATGCAACTAGACAAAGAATTGTTATAAGCTAACCTCTTTGTACATGGCTGGAAGTCCCTTCTTCGATTGGATAGGCTCCCTCTTCATATAATGCATTCTCTATCTCCTCATGATCCAGAAATGGAGGTTCCTCATCTTCCATTACCCAAAATTCAGTTTTATCGATACCTGCATAATCAATAGGATTAAAATTGAACTTCTTTCTTTTGACTCTATATCATAAGATGAACATAATGAATAATTAGTAACCAAATCTCTTATATTTCACAATCACAAAGAACCCACTTTACCAAATCAGTGAATCACTCATATTTCCCCACAAAAACATTGAAACAAAGAGATTATATAATATATAGTATATACCTTTCTTTCAATCGGTAGTTATAATGAACAAACACAAGATCATTCAGTCGTTAATGCTCCAATCTATTTCTTCTTTTGGTATGTATTTGTTCAAAAACACTCCAATTCCGCTCACATCCCTAAAAGGCAGTTGTTTGACTAAGGATTCTAATTGCAAACTTTTGTAAGGTTGGAGCACAAGATCCAAACAACTTCCACCACTCATCTAAGTTCCATATACAACACAAAACAAAGATGCAATGAATCAATAAACACAGCTATACTTATCCCAAAATTATAAAAAAGAGCTATGATCTTTAAAACATATTTTAATTTTATTATTAGTTAAAGTAAACAATATCTTACCTGGCTGAGATGTCTTAACTGATTCTTGAGCAAATTGGGTTCCAAAAGTTTGTTCACACTCTCGAAATAGCCTTAATTCCTCCACCAACTTCAATCGACCAACTAAGACTTTTGATTCAATAACATCTGTCACAGTAGATTGTGTCTCTCGCCTCTTATTAAGAGTGGATGAGTCATATTGGAAGGCAAGATTCAACCAATAAGCAGTAGCATGAATATCTCTATAGAATTGATTATCCCAATGATCCTTGATAATATTAACATAAGGCTCCCATAGTCTCTTCTTGTCCTTGAAAATTTTTTTGATTCCATCAATTACTCTATACATGCCATCATATACATAACCCATAGTTGGTTTTTCATCAAAATCAACAATGCGTAATAAACAAATCAATGGTGACATAATATGCACAATTACATGACAATCATTCCAAAATTGATTGTCAAAAATGATTTTCACCATTGCCTTTGCTTTCTTATCTTTTGCATATCTTGATTCAACATAAAATTTGCTAGTCACCAATGCTTGTAAGTCATGCTTATGTTCCTTACGACTCCCTAAGGCAAGGAAAGTAGTAGCAAACCTAGTTGGCCTTAGACGCACAATTTCCGTCCAATTTTTTCTAGTCCTCAACCAAGCTTGCAAAGCCACATGGTTATAGATGAATACTGTGATCTTGGATGCACGCTTTGCAAGTTTAGCCACATGATCCAGCTTCCCAATCTCCTTAAAAATTAGGTTTAGGCAATGTGCTGCACAAGGTGACCAACTAATGTTGCTATATTTTCCACACAAAATTCTTCCAGCAGCTACATAATTTGCGACATTGTCAGTGACCAAATGTACTATATTTGCAGGACCAACCCAATTAACAATTTCATCAAACAAGTTACTCAAATTAATAGCATCCTTAACCAAGTTAGAAGCATCAACAGAACGTATAAAAATAATTCTTTTAGGACAATAGACAAGGAAATTAATCAATGTTCTATGCCTAGTATCAGTCCACCCATCAGCCATTATTGTACAACCAATGTCAGCCCAATATGAATGATGAGAATCAACAATCAATTGGACTTCTCTTTGTGCATCTCTCAACAAAGGCACTCGAAGGGCATGATAATTTGGGCCTCTATATCCAGGACCATAAGAAGCTACAGCATTGAACATAGGTTGATAATAACTAGAATTCACAACATTAATTGGAATGCAAGCATCATACATACATCTTGCTACAGCCATATCAACCCTCCACTTCTTTTCTTTGCCAGCAAGCACACTTTTAATAAAAGGTTGAGCCCCTGCTGTTGTTCTAGAAGCAAAGTAATTACCAATGTCACCAACCTTTCTCTTGCCAAGATTGGATCTTAGTGGAAAACTATTAGGACCACTTCTATTTCCCCTTCCCAACCCCCTACCTCTAGGAGTAATTTCTTGGACATCTTCAAATTCCAGTGATTCCTTTAATGACAAATAATTAGATGCTTCTTGATCCTTTTTTGTTTGTTCTTTAGATTTTGAAATTTCCTTCAAATTCTCAACCATTAGAAACCTAACATCATAAGGTACACCCATACATGCAGCCACATCACCTTTAATTCTAGCTAGATGTCTTTTCATCCTATTGATGCCCCCTCCTTTATAACTTTTCCCACAATGTATACATCTATAACTACTTTTTCCGTCTTTCACCTCTTCAGTTACATGATCCCATACAGGATCACATTTCGCTCTCATAGATGAAGAATTAGCATTGGACCCGGTTGTAGAAGCATGTTCATTAGATGGTATAGAGGCGGACTCCATTTCACTCAACAATTTCAGACTGGCAGCAACCATTTTATCAATAAATAAATTCATCAACACAACATACACAGTCAATAGTATAATACTCTGTAAACTATATTTCACAAACAATAATGCTCTATAAATCAAATCCACACAACATACACAATCAATAGTATAATACTCTGTAAACTATATTTCACAAACAATAATGCTTTGTAAATCAAATCCACAACACAACATACACAGTCAATAGTATAATACTCTGTAAACTATATTTCACAAACAATAATGCTATGTAAATCAAATCCACAACATTCACAAAATCACAAATAAACTAAAATGCTATTGTAAACGAATAATTGAAGTTATCACTTACCAAAAGAAGAACCTAAGATGAAGCCGAATATGAACTGAGAATCTGAGATGAAGCTGAGAGAAATGAAAAAAAGAAAAGAAAAGAAAAGAGAACCGAGAAAATGATCAAAATCAAAATCAAGTAATCAAAATCATAAAAAAGAAAAGAATACTAATTATTACCTGACGAAGTCGAGAGAAATGGAAAAAAAAAAAGAACCGAGAAAATCAAAATCAAAATAAAAAGAAAAGAACATTACCTTATTAGCAGAGAGCAGAGCTCAAAGGGTGAGGGCAAGACTAACCAACAAGGAAAAAAGAACCCAAAAAAAAGAACCCCCAACCAAGAGGTGCGTGGCTGTGGCGCTGTGCGTGGCTGCGTGCTGCTGTGCGTGCCGCTGTGCGTGAGGGTGAGGCAGAGAGCTTTTGAGTTGAGTTGAGAGCTTGAGGTGAGTGAGAGAGTGAGGGCCGAGGGGTGAGTGAGGCATGACTGACGAACTGAGATGAGAGAGTGATCAGATTAGGCTTAGGGTTAGTTTTTAGAAGACCAAAACGATGTAGTTTTAGGAAAAGTAAAAAAACTCCCAACAGGTTATTAACCAGTTCGACCAGGCCGGTTTTCGGTTTTACCGGTTAAACCGGCCGATTTTCCCTATTTACCGGTTTTAAGCTCATTTCCGGTTTTTTACCATAACCGAATTGGATTGAAGGCCGGTCCGGTCCGATTTTTAAAACTATGTGTCTCAATGCTTCCACTACTTCCTTTGACATAGGTTGCAACTCTAGCCATTCTAATTTTGCTTGAAGCTCCTTTACTTGTTTTCCCACATGACCAAATTCTGTAGCATTCCAAGTAGACAACTCAACCTTACACCTCTTGAAACAGCTTTGTAGAACCCAATCTGACTCTATGACTTAACCACTCACCCATGCATCCTTGACAACCTTTTCACACCTCAAATCCTTCAGCCACATTGATTCAAACCTAAAAGTTTTTCTATGTCTCTTTTTCTTTCGCTTTTGGAATAAGTGAAGGGATAGTGGAGAGTGATCTAAAATCGAAGAAGACAAATGATGAAGCTTGGCTGTTGGATAAAGGGACATCCATTCCAAAGTAGCCAAAGCTCTATCTAATCTTTCTCTTATTTGAACCCCACTAGTTGTTTGATAAAGCCAAGTGAACTTAGATCCAATGAAACCCAAATCACACAAACCACAATGATCAATCGTAGACAAAATCTACCATCTGCTTTTTAGGACGAATAATTCCACCCTCTTTCTCCGAGAGCCCTATAATCTTATTAAAATCATCAATAACCAGCCATGATAAAGAAGATGTACCTTTCAAATGTTTCAATTTTTCCCAAGATTCATGTCTCTTAGATGTATCCGGATGACCATAGAAGATGCCACCAACCAATTTCTCCACCATTTACCCATGCATCAATATGGTTTTGTGAAAATGTCTTAACATTAACCCTTAACTCTTCTTTCCACAACAAAATAAGACCACCACTATTTCCAATACTAGGAACAACAAAACAATTTTTCATATTGCATTTTTCCTTAATCAAATCTATCCAATATTTTTTTAGCTTTGTCTCCATAAGGAAAACAATAATGGGCTCTTCTTTATGAACTACCTTTGCTAAGGCATTAACTGTTCGGAGGTTCCCAAGCTCCCGACAGTTCCAACTTAAAAGACTCATTGTGCTCGGCGGGGTTGCTGAGCAACCTCCGCCGTTAGAATAGTTGAACATACCTCCATCTTCTTTCTCTTCTCCCCTTCAAAAGAATGAAGTTCCTTACTATCTGTCTCAGCAGCCTTTCTCTTTTCACCAAGGTCTGGACCTGCTTCTTTCCCCTTTGTAGAAATTTCTCTGTTATCAACATTTCGTTTCCATGTCTTCTTGGGATTACGAGTTTCCAGAGAAGAACAACCAGAGATTGATAGATTTGTGTTTTCATTAGAAGATAAGACTCCTTTTAATGATTTCTTAGGCCTACCACGTGCTCCTTTCTTTTCTTTAGGAGTAGTATTTGGGCTCACATTAAAGTGCTCAATCTGGATTGCCTCCAAAAATCCATATCATCTATGACTTCATCCCTTTTTAAACACTGATTCTCCTTTGCCACGTTTGTGCATGATGTGGCATGATGAAAGTTTGGAGAACCATCACCAAAATTATCAAGTTTCTCAATCTGTATTGCCTCTATCGAATCCACCTCATCTCTCACTTGTCCCCTATTTAAACATTGATTCTCCATTGCCACGTAAGGGTAAGATGTGGCATGATAAAATTTAGGAGAAGTGGCTGAAACAATACCAGAAGTATCGGGTTTGAAATTTGAAAATACAGGAGAGAAGTTATTCCTCTGATCTGAAACATGTAACTGCTCCTCAAGTCTCGGCACCACCCTTACATCGTGTTTCTCTACCTGCAACAAACCCGTTGAATGCTTCACTGATGAAGAAACATACTCACCATCCTCCATAACTCCTTCCACAGTCCGAGACACCGTAGCATTTACAGTTGTAGCGCGAGAGGCAGATGAAATAATGATATTATCAAAACTTCAAGGCAAACATGGACGATCTTGAGAAGCCCGAGAGGCTGAAGCTACCATCCCGACACCGTGATTCCTTACTTCATATCCTTTAACTTCAACAAAAGACTTCTTTGCCAAATTAAAAAGAGGAGCCCTAATCCACGGTCCAAATTGCTGTTCATCTACTTTCAGAGTACCCTTACTTTGCAGCCAAAGTGAACAATCCTTATCATCATGAGAAACAGACCCACACCAATAACAAATATTCAGTAGCCTTTCGTACATGAATGCAACCCAACCTACATTTTCATTATCCCAATAAATCTTTCTTCCCCTACACAAAGGCTTAGAGACATCAACAACCACCCTCACCCTCATGAAATTGGCTCCCAACATTTCCCCCTGATCTTTTGGTGCAATAACATGTCCAATAGTCTCACCAATGCTAAAAGTAGTGTCAACAGTTTGAAGTGGAAAGGGTAAATTGTGGATTTGCACCCAAAATGCTGTTGTTTTAAACCCCATCGTGTGAATAGGGGAATATCCATCAAATTTTTCAAATACAACAAGATGTCTGTCAAAAGCCCACGGTTTGCCTTGAAGAACTCTTTCAGCATCAACTTCCACTTCAAAAGCAAACAACAGAATGGTTTCACAACCAACAGTAACATTGAATCCACCTTTTGTACGCCATAAAGGCCTGAAAGTCTTTGCAACAGCCTCAACATTTAGAGTTCTACGAGTAAAAAATTTCCCCGCAAGAACAAAATCCTTCTTCTTTCTATCAGCCCTCAGTGCAATCCTATTCTCCTCTGACTCCGACAGTGTTAATTTCTTCCAACAAGTTGGTAAATCCTCCATTGAAAAAGCTAACTAAAGTCGACACTGAACAAACATTACCAGACGTAGACGTAAATACTAGCAATCTCCAAAAAGATACAGAAAACAAAGTATTACCAGGCACAAATGTGCGAAACAGAAATCTCCAAGCAAGCAGAAGAGTACTAAAGAACCCGCCTTCCTTCTCAAAGAGAAGGGAAACTACATACTACAAGAAAGAGAAGCAAAACTACCTCTAAGGGAAAGCCAACTGCTCTTACTTGAGAACTAATCTTTGTTGGCATGTAATTAATCTCTCTCCCTCTTTCTCTGAGTTGCTACCTTTCTCGATCTCGTAGTTTTTCTAACATCGAAGCGCGAGGATTTCTCAGATTTAATTCTGGTAAGTGTTTTTTTTTTCTTTTTTTTCTTTTTCCATGAAACCTTAACAATATTACGGTAAATGTTTTTTTGTGTTCCTGATTCAGTTGGGTATTTTTACTTCTAAACCTTAATTCTATTATTCTGGGTCCTCTGGGTTTTCTAAATATGTTTTATTTTTTAGGCTAAAATCATTTTATTTAAACAATGCTATTGATTTAATGAGTAATTTTATTCATTTACTCCTGGTTTTGAATTAGTTTTTTTTTTTTTTTTTTAAATAAAAAAGTTTTATTACTTGTTTGTAGAAATAATGCCATATAGTAGGAATCTTACAATGATCAATTAAATATGATAAGTTTTGGGTATTTTTTTTATATTCATATTTTATGTTCTTGGTAAAATAACATAAATTGACCCAAACAAGTTTTGGGTATTTTAATCTAGTATTACAATTCATTCTTATTTCCTTTTGGATTTACTTTTTTTTTTCTTTGTTAATTTGAATTGGGTATTGCTTTATTTATTTATTATTGGTAAGTTACACGGACACTGTCATGTTCTCGAGTCCGTAACTTGGCCCTCCATCCCATTATTATGGTAGGAGGATGTGCAATTTGTTTTAAGAGTTTAGTGGCAAGATGGTCTTTAAATTAAGTGTGTTGTGTGCGCTATAAACTATGAAATTTGAGCAATTATTCTCCATGAGTTTCACTAGATATACATGTGCATTGTTTTTTATAATTATATAGAATTTCTTATTTTCAAGCACATATTCTAAGAATGATTTTGCTCTCTTAAAATGATTCAGACATAACCCACTGTATTTTTGTCTTAGATCAATGAGTCGTTGATTACTGTCACTAGGAGATAAGTCATTAATGCGAGTATTAGAGATTGAACACCATTTTCTTATGCATTCATTTTATTAATTATGCAAGTGATATCGCTGCAAACGCTTTGCGTTAGAGGCTTATTTCTTGTAATTACCACTTATCCTAATCATAATTTTATTATTCTGCAGAAAAGCACTACTTCTCTAACTTTTTCATACTTAATTTTACAAAGCTTGCTGCCAAATGGTTTTGTATTTTGTTAGATTAATTTCACAAAAAACTAGTTTGGTAAGTTAATAAAATTCTATAAGAATTATATCTAAACTAGTTTAGGACACATCTTTACCTATAGTTTGTGCCTAGATTGCCTATTGTTGCTAATAGGCAAATTTTTACTCATTAAAAGAATGAGGTTCATTTGGAGCCACTTTCAACTTTTAAGCACAACAAAAACTTAGGGCAATGTGGTCTAACCTAACTCAATTGGCACCTCCTCCCTTTATACATTCTAGGTGGAGGGTGAGGTGGGTTCAAGATTCATCGGGTGTGTGTGTAACTTGCCAATAAATTTAAAAAAAAAAAAAAAAAAAAAAAACATATTTGAATAAGTGTTTCTATCTATAAGATAATAAAATACACATCAACATCAAAGGGGTTTGAGGGATAACCCTGTGGTTCCGTCCTTTCTTGTGGTGCTTGGGCACTATGGTTCAAACTCCACCAGCCCCCTCCCCCTCTTTACCTATCCAAAAAAAAAAAAAAAAAAAAAAAAAACATGTACACATCAACATTAAGGTTTATTTATGCTTCAATTGAGGTTGTGGGTTCAAGATTCATCGGGTACGTGCATAAATTACCATAAAAAAATGCATATTTGAACAATCTATCCATAAGATAATAAAATACACATCAACATGAAAGGGGTTCAAGAGATACCCTGGTGGTTCTAGCCTTTCTTGTGGTGCTTGGGCACTGTGGTTTAAACCCCACCAGCCCTTCCCCCTCTTTACCTATCCAAAAAATAAATAAACTATACACATCAACATGAAAGCTATTTATGCTTCCATCGATTTCCAAGTGTGCCATCTATAAGATAATAAAATGCATGAAAAGGGTTTGAGGGATACCCAGGTGATTCCAGCCTTTCTTCTAGTGTTTAGGCACTGTGGTTCAAACCCCACTAGCTACCTCCCCTCTCTTTACCTATCCAAAAAAATTGTACACATGAACATGAAGGCTATTTATGCTTCCATTAGATGGTACACATGTTGATGCGGTGGAAGAAAGGGCAATGATGATGCAGAAAAATCAACAGTAAGCCACACGGTCCTCACATGCTCGAAACGACACCTGCACAACGCAAAAAGGAGAAGACCTCACAGAGAGCACCGGTGTGGTCCCGGCCAAATACCCTCCGAATGTCAAGTTAGAACTTTTCACAACTCGAGAGTGCCAGAGCTGGGGTGAATTATACGTACCTTAATTTGTGAGGATATTAGGGCTTTAATAGTAATAGTGGGTTGACACCTCTTCCTTGGGTTAGAAATCTTTTCCTTATAGGAATCCTTATAAGCATATATTGCGGAATCCTTTCCTTGTAGGAGACTAACATTAAGTGTGGGGTACAAGACATTTCCTTATATACGTGATGGCCAAGTCAAGATTATGTTCGAATTGTCAGCTTTAGTAGCTTCAGCTTTCCATCCTCCCTACATTAACCTCGTCAGTTTAAAGCTGTAGACTTCCTACTGTCTACTTGTTGATGGACACAAGTTAAGCCAACGGGTTGGTTTGGAACGTCATTCTATGCCTTCCCTTTGGTGGGCGTATATTCATAATTTTTACCCTTATCAGGCAATACAACCCAAAATGTGACGGTTGCATGTGACACTAATATTCTATTCGCATTTGCCTTGATGAGATGGGAAAGTTAGCAAACAACACACATTTTTTATGAAATATGTAAACCATAATTAAACTTTCCGAAGCCACTGCCAAGTGCATAATTGGTTGGTCAATTGTTGGTTACAATGATATCTTTTGTGTGTGAATGTGAAAGTACTATATGATATATTTATTTATTTTATGGGGAAATACTATCTGTTTGATTCTAGATACCCCATGATGAAAGGCTATATGCAACCATAAGGGGTCTAACACACCATCTTGCAGATATTTGATGAAGACACGGAGGACTAGAGTACTAAGAGGCATTCAAGAACATATTCAAAGACTTGTTACATCTACTACCATGCCTTTTCATAATTTTATCAAAATATATGATAAGGGGTTCAAGTGATAGCCCAGCCATACTAGCATCATTTTATGGTGCCCCTGTCTTTGGTTTGAATCTCTTCTCTCACTTCTCTGCTTAGAGCTTTGCTCTTTGCCATTGTGGCCCCCCGTCTTTTCCTCTCGAGACGTTTGGCTTAGAAAGCAACTTTTTGCTTTGTTTGTGGTAGTATTGAAATGAATTGGTCATTTGTTGATGTTATTCTGATGGATTGTAGTTTGACTTGATTTTTTTATTGCAATTTTCTCTTAGGGGCTATGTTCTCCCCAGCATATACTCTCTGTAAATATTTTATTATCATTATACCATATTTATATATATATATATATTGAGAGAGAGAGAGATGGATTATTGGTATAAACTTGATTTTCATTTTTGTTTGATCTTTTGATCTCATTTAAAAGTAGTGAATATCAAATTAACTTAGGAATAGTGACATAGGACAAGGGGAACAAATAAAACCTGATTTATAACTCTTGGGGCTGATCTGGATAGCTTGGGTTTTGAAGAATTAGTGTTAGGTTTTTGTGGGGAATAAGCTAGAAAATAATAGGGATTATAGGGTTTCCAAGGGACTAAGGCTTAGTAGGGTTTAGGGATGAAGCAAAGGAGAACAATCAAGGTTTGGGCAGCTGTTCCTGTTCTGCTATGAACAGTAAATGAAATAAAAGATAAATTCTAGGTATCACACTTAGACTTCCTAGGTATCACACCTAAGGTTCCTTGGTACCACACCTCGGAGAAGGTTGCATTCATAGCTCTTAAATTCTAAAAACATTTATCATTTCAATAGAAAGCATTACAACTTTTTAAATAGAAGTCTAATTCCTAATCTTAGTTGAACTAGGATTTCTTAAAACCCTAATAAGACTTAGATTTGGACTCCTTAGGCTTTTACAAATAAACCCAATTAAGTGTGCGTTTGGCTCCAAATTAAAAAAGTTAGCTTATTTTACTATTCAGCTTATTTTTGCTTTTATTCATTGGCGCACTGCACTTTTGGTACTATTCATGGGTCTTACTGTATTATATTAGCTAACTTTTACATTTATCTACAGTACTTTCAACAAAAAGTTTTCAGTTTCAACAAAATAAACGGATCTCAAATAGACCCTAAATAACCAAACTTAAATAAAACTCAAAAGAAGATCTAATAGACTGTTAGCACAACTCATTCCAGCATATTATGAAATTACAAAATTGCTCTTGATAAATAAAATAAAATCAAATATAATTAATCTGTCTTCTCACTACCTCCTTCGTCAAATAGGTATAGCTTAAGGCTTAAGGCATGATGATGATCTCCTAAAGGTAAACTTTATCGGGCATTATGGCATTTAAGTTGCATCTAATTCATAAAGATAATGGTTTGGCCCATTGTTAGTATCTTTGTGATTTTGTGATAGAATTTGAATAAGATGGTGAATTTGGTGGTAAGGGCCACAGGTATGAAAAGCTTTTATTCTTAATGTTTATATATAGTTAACACAAAACTCGTTCTTAGAGCATCCACAGCAGTGGAGTTAAAAATTTAGCTATTTAGCTCCACCAAAAGTTACTTTATCTATTTTACTTACACATATACTACAGCAGTGGATCTATTTTAGCTTTTAACACAATAAAATAATATAAACATCACAATAAAATAATATATCTCTTACAATAAAATAATATATCCCACTACCCAAAAAACATTCACAGCACAAACCACAACCACCTCTACCATCAGCCACACAGCCACAACCACAACCACAACCACCACCACCACCACCACTACCACCAGTCCACAGCAAGGAAAAAAAAAATCACCAACCGAAATCTCCAATCTTTTTTCTCAACTCAGACCAAACAAAATCAACAATCACAAACAAAATAAAAAATTACCAATCACAGAGCTAGGCTTTAGTGAGGAGGACAGTGTCGGCGTGGGTCTGATCGGCAGAAGAGAAGTGGGTTTAAGGCGGATGGGTCTGATTAGCGGAAAACCAAAACAATGGGATAAGGAAGGCAACGGCGGCTTCAACGTTGAAACCCAGAGAAACCCAGATCTTGGATCGACGATGAAACCTACGAAATCCAGAGAAACCCAAGCTTGTCGGTGTTGGGTGAGCCTTGAGATGGAGGACTGGGCGGAGGTGTGGGTCAGAGGCGTGGATCGGCGGCTTGGGGCTTGGGTCGGCTTAGGCCGGTGATGTTGAGGCCGGTGGAGGCGTGGGTTGGAGAAGTTGAGACAGAGAGGCGAGAGTGACTGAGAGTGAGAGGGGCATGGTGTGAGGTGAGAGAGGCATGGTAGGAAGACTTTTATTATTTTAATCGGGCCGGGAATAAAATATTAATTTTTTTGTTTAGCTCTCAGCTACAATGCACATCTATCTATGGATGTGCACTGTAGAAATGGAGCTAAAAAAAATAAGTTTAGCTCCACTGCTGGAGCATGGTTTTTAGGTGTTTGAGGAGCTTAAAATACCAATATAGCTTTTTAGCACCACTGCTATGGATGCTCTTAGTGTTTAAAGCAAAGCAAAAAATCCCATCAAATCAAAGCAAAGCACGGGCTTTGATTTGATGAGATTCTTAGTGTGGGCAAGAGAGGGACAAAGTCACGTTCCTGATTTGATTTGGATTGCGCGTTCAGCATCTGCGTTTTCCTCTTCTTCTTCTTTTTTTTAGCCATAATATTTGATTTTTCAGCAACACCAGTAGATCTCGTACACTATTCACAGGATCCACAAACCTCACTTTTCAGCAACTTTTTCATTAAAAATGGATCATACGGTACTATTTACACATTTAAAAATTATTTTGCTACAGTGTTTTCAGTTTTCAGTTTTCAGTTTTCAGCAAAATAAGCTATATCCAAACGAAAGAGTACAACATTGGCAATCATTCAAAGGTAGCTTCTATGTGTTTTTTCTTGGTGGGGTGAGTAACTTCTGAGTGTTAACAAAAGATAACACTATTTATAGTTGTTCAATAGTGTTCCATTCCCTTATAAATTAATTAGTGTGTATTAATTTTAAATTATCACTAATTTGTGTGACTTGTAAGAAAGTTTTGTAAAAAAATATTTATATAATGCTTTAATAAAATAAAATTCCAAATATAAATTGTAGAAAGCTTAGGTGTCGTTTAAATATATAAAAAAAATTTATATAATACCCAACAAATTTAATGATAATTTGCTTACTTTGAGTTACTTATATGTAGGTTGAGTTTGCCATTGACTTAAAAAGCTAGTTTTTATTTTTTTGCTACTATTCAGTTTATTTTTCCTACTATTCATAGGTCCAATTGCATTTTTTTGGTACTATTCATGGGTCTCACTGTACTATTTCAGCTACATTTTAGTTTTATCTACAGTACTTTTAGCAAAAAAATTTTAATCTCAGCTAAATAAATTGTTTCCAAACGGACTCAGTCTAATAAAATTCATTATAAGAGAGTTTTAATTAATTGATTCAACTAACATTTAACAACCATCATAAGAAAATCTAACACTTCATTTATATCATATTTAATGAATTTATATTGCTGTTATGTTTTTAGAGAATTGTGATTTAAGAAAATAATTTTTTTAACCTTTTTTAATCCAATTTTTAAAATATTTAAATGGTGCAAAACTAATTTTAATAGTTCTATTTCCATATATCATAATATTATACAAAGGTAGCTTCTATGTGTTTTTCTGGGTAGGGTGAGTAACTTCTAAGTGTAAACAAAAGATAACACTATTTATAGATGTTCAATAGTGTTCCTTTCCCTTATAAATTAATTAGTGTTTATTAATTTAATTTATCACTAATTTGTGTGACCTGTGAGAAATTTTTGTAAAAAATATTTATATAATACATTAATAAAATAAAAATCCTAATAATAAAAATTGTAGAAAGATTAGGTGTAGTTTAAATAAATAAAAAAATTAGATAATACCCAACAAATTTTTTAATGATAATTTGCTTAACTTGGGTTACTTAGTCTAATAAAATTCAGTATAAGTGAGTTTCAATTGATTCAGCTAACATTTAATAATCATCATAAGAAAATCTAACACTTCCTTTATATCATATTTAATGAATTTTTAATTATATATAGCTGTTATGTTTTTAGAAATTGTGATTTAAGAAAATAATTTTTAACTTTTTTAAATCTAATTTTCAAACTATTTAAATGGTGCAAAACTAATTTTAATAGTTCTATTTCCATATATAATAGTGCATTCAGGATTGAATAATTTGTGAGAACTTTAGGACACTTTTTGGCATTCTCTCTCATAATATGTTGTTCCTTTAAATTAATCACCTGAAAATGATTTTTGGAATATATTTTGACTTGAGAACATGTTGCTTTCACAAAAAATTATTAAAATAAAAATGGTTTTTAAGAATATGTTTGGTTTTATACTATTTTTTGTTTTTGTAAATTTAAAAATAGGAACCAAAAGACTGATTTTCATAGCTTGAGGTGAGATAATATCAATCCCAAACAAAGCCATCTTACTAAAAGGGTTAATATTGTGTTGGCAAAATCCGTGTCAAATTTTCAAATGAAATTGGAATAATTTTTCATGTATTCATTTCATTTGAGTTGTAATTCTAACAAGTCTTTATGGTTGAAGAGTTGAAAGAAAAAGTTTAAAGTGCCGCATTGAAAATCTCGGTCAAGCTTGGCCCATGTGTGTCTGAATATGGAACCCACCCACGTACATTGGCAATTTTTATATCTTGTACCCGGCATATATGCCGGGTACCTCATAGAGGGGCGGGCCCCACAGTGTGTGGGTCTCGCCCCCTTGTGAGGTACCCGGCATATATGTCGGGTATAGGGTATACTAGCTCGTACATTGGAAGTATCGAGACAAAAATAAATAAATAAATGAGATAAATATAAATTGGAAGGTAAAATTTTCACCAACCCATAAACATCCAACCGAGATGGGAAGGATTTGTGTGAAAAATGGAAATAATTTCGATTTATTTTTGGGGCTAGAGTTTGACTTTTCAAATCATTTGTGAATCTTCTTATTAGTAGTCAGTTGTCGATTACTTTTCACACTTCAACTATGAGTGTTTGGATAGGAATTATCTACGTTTTGAGTTTTGCGTTTTTCTTTCTTCTTCTTTTTTAGCACGCGTTCCAGGAGACAAACGACTACTATTCATTCACTGTTTATGAACAATAGCCGCAATATTGGACATTTTAGCCATTTTTTAGCACACCAGTGGATCCCGTACACTATTCACAGGATTCACAAATCTCGCTTTTCAACAACTTTTTCATTAAAAATGGGTTCATGGCATGGTATTTAAACCCGGACCGGACCGTACGGTCGGACCGGAAAACCCGTGAACCGTTCATATTCACGGTCCATTTAAGGTTACGAACCGTTCCATGCGAAAAAAGCATGGAGCCGCCCGAACCGCGGTCCGACCGGCCGGTTCTCACGGTTCAAGCGGGTGGGCTGTTTTAGCCTAAAACGGGGTCGTTTTGTCCTTCTTTTTTTTCTTTTTTTTTTTTTCTTTTCCCTAATGCGGCGTCGTTTTGGGCATTGTGATTTACTAACCTGAAGTTCAGGTCCTGAACTAGGCTGAAACGATTCAAACTAAACCTAGTCTCTCAAAACTCAAATCTCTCTGCCTCTTCCTCACTCTCTCGTCTCTGCCTCTCCCTCATCGCCGCTGGATCCTCGTCGCCGTTGTAGCTCACGCATTGCCGCTCTCGCCATCGCAGCTCATGCATCGCCGATCTTGCCGTCGCAGCTCACGCATCCCAGATCGCAGCTCAGCCGTCGCAGCCCAGATCGCAGCTCACGCATCGCCGCTCAGCCGTCGCAGCTCCCTCATTTCTCTCACGCTCATCGCCGTGTTACAATCAATTCCTTCACCGTCGACCAGTACACACATTTATCACGGCAAGTTTATTTCTTTGTTTTTCTTATTTTGATTTGTAAGGTTGAATTTAATCAACCATCTAATTGGCTTTATTCCGTGACTAATTTGCTTGTAATTTAGCACTTAGTAACCCTGTATTTAGGTGGGAAAATTGTAAGGGTAGTGTGTGAGAAGATGTGAAGAAAAGCTCAAGAGTGTGCAAGAAAAACAGTGTCTCGCGGCTAGGGCTCGCGGGTGGATCGCGACTGGCAAGCCGCGAAAGGCAGGCACGTGAGAGGCACACTGGGGAGCTGAAGGGTCGCGCCAGCTGTCACGCTACAGGACAAAAGTTTCAGGCTGTCCAGGCCGTTACGTAGCGATTGGAACTCGCGACTTGGACAAGCCGCGAGGTCAAGCCGCAAATTAACCCTGTTTGGCAAAAACTGACGTTTTGCATTCCCTTCTCACCCTACTATATATACATCCTTATACCCACTAAATTGAGAGAGCTTCTAGAGAGAATTTTGTGAGAGAAACCCTAGAGAAAAACAAGATTGCCTCATCCCCAATCTTTACCTTAGAGACTCTTCAAATTCCTCTACTCTCTTCCTCTCCATTGTCATACCCTTGAGAGGTATTTTACCAAATCCTTATCTCACCACACCCACGTCTGTGAGAAGGTCCATTTGGTGCTTAGGGAAGCAGTTTGGGAAGGAACCAATATACATTGGTTGATGCTATGGTCAAGTAGCGGAATCCGGGAAGTTAGAGAAGAAATAGGTTCGGCGTAATCTCGTTGGAGCAAGAAGCTTGGAGGGCTTAGGTACTTGGGTAGATTAGGCTTGGAGGGTTTTCTGCTGTTCATGTATCCCAACTATATTCTTTAGTGGATTGTATCACCGCTTGGAGGGCGGCGGAGAGGTTTTACGCCGAGGACTTCGGTTTCCTTTTCGATAACACATCGTGTGTTGTCTGTGTGTTTGCATCGTTCTTTCCTTTATCTTTGCCTTATATTTACTGCTATGGATGTGTTTATATTTGGCTTAGATTGTTCTATCAATTCTGTTATAAGCTTGTTATCATATTCCGCACATTAATTGTTTGATATAAAGCTTGAATTGGTATTTTTGTAATTTGGGGTCTAAACGTTCAAAGGTGTTTCATACCCTTTTTGAACTCTTAATTGGTATCAGAGCGGGTACACTTGTTGTGGTTTTAATACCTGAGTGTGATCCTTGACCCCTTGTTGAGATGGATAGGTCTCAATCTCTTAATGTTCCACCATTTTTTTATGGTAATAATTATGCATTTTGGAAAGTCCGAATGAGGGCGTTTTTGTGTTCTATGGATGAGATTGTGTGGGATGCAGTTGAGACAGGTTGGACCAAACCGGAGGCTCCTAAGGCCAATTGGGATAAGGCTGCTCTTGCAGCGGCAAATGCAAATAGCAAGGCATTGAATGCTATTTTCTGCGGTGTCTCTCCAGAAGAATTCCACCAGATTTCTCACATCTCCATTGCTAAGGAAGCATGGGAAATTCTGGAGACAACCTATGAGGGAACTAAGAAAGTGAAGGACACAAAACTTCAAATGTTGACCACTCGCTTTGAGGAGTTAAAGATGAGTGATGAAGAGTCGTTTGATTCGTTCTACAGCAAGTTGAACGAAGTGGTTGTTGGTAAATTTAACTTGGGGGAAAAGACGGAGGACTCGAAGATTGTAAGGAAGATTCTCCGGTCACTACCAGAAAGTTTCCGGCCCAAAGTTACAGCCATTGAAGAGAGCAAAGATCTTGACGAAATCAAGGTTCAAGAGCTGGTTGGTTCTCTACAGACATATGAGTTGTCCCTTCCTTCGGCGAAGAAGAGCAAATCCCTTGCTCTTAAGACAATTGATGAGAGGATAGTATCTCATGACTCTTCGGAAGAGGATACGGTAGATAAAGATGTGGCGTATCTTGTAAAGAACTTCCGTAAATTCCTAAAGCTCAAGAATAGTGGAAAATTTGATGACAAAGGAAAATTCCAGAGTGCCCGAAAAGAGAAGAAAGAGTTTCGAAGGAAAGATGGTAAAGACTCCCAATCCTCACAAGGAATTACATGTTTTGAATGTAATGGGCATGGGCATTTTAAAAAGGAATGCCCAAATTACTTGAAGTCGAAGGGAAAGGTTTATGCCACTACTTTAAGTGATTCGGACTCATCAAATTCTGACTCCGATGAGAGCTGTGATGAAGAAGGAAATTTCTCCGCATTCATGACAATTGCTCATGTGGAATCCTCAGATGACTTGGATACACTTGTGAAGGAGCTTGGTGAGCATTCTGATTTGGAGTCTATTGGGGTTGTTGAAGAATCGGAAGCTGAAGAGGATGAAGGTACATTGGGTCTTCAAGAGAATTACGCTTTACTTCTTGAGAAATCAGGTGAGTATGCAAGGGTTGCAAAGGCGGCTGTGAAGAAAATGAAAAGGGCTGAAGAGGACTACAAAAGTCTACTGGCCAGATATAAAGAGGCTAAATGTGAGATTGAGACATTAAATGGAGAGTTATCGGAAGCCTATACCAAAGTAAGATTCCTTGAGCAAGAGGTGGAGCAAGCACAAGCCAAGATAGAAAGGGTCTCCTCTAGAAAGCTAGAAGATGTTATCTCATCTCAGAAACACTTCTCAGACAAGACCGGATTGGGTTATACCGGAGGAAGTAGCTCATCGGCCAAAGCTACCAAAGAAGTGAAATTTGTGAAGGCCATAGAGCCTATTGGAGAAGAAACCATCCCTGGGAATGTTGAGGCTGAGAGGAAGAATGTGAGTGAGCAACGGATGGTGAATAAGCCCCGAAATCAATCTATGGGTAGACACGGAACCAGAGCAAAATCCCTCTCAAGACCACAACGGGGTCCTAGAACAGAGTATGTGTGTCACTATTGCGGACTGCAAGGGCATACTAGACCCAACTGTCAAAAGCTGAGAGCAGACAACAATACAAGCACACCTCGGTCAAGAGGAAGAAGGAATGACAAGAGGTCTTGGGGTGGTGAGAAACTGAGAAGTCAAAACAATGATTCAGGAATGACGGACGTGATGAAAATGATTGGAGCCTTCACCACTTGCTTGGAGAGCTTCAATAGGATGTTTGAAAGTCCTAACTCTCGTACCCGATCCGTTAAGAATGTCACCCCAAATGCACGTGACGTGTGGGTGACAAAGGGTTCTCATGCATAAGCATTATAACATGTCCATGCATTAATTCTTCCTATAATTTGTGGATAAGATTGGTTATTTGCTTTGTGTTTTTGAGCATTTGTTTAATTTGTATTTAGTGTGTGTTTAAAATGCTTTTTATTTATTTTTCTTCCTTCTACTGTTTTTGTGTCAAAAATCCAAAAACACATAAAAATTTGAATATCCAAAAGGTTTGATCACTTTGTTGAGTTTTTGTCCCAAAGCATGTTTTGCCTTGTACCTTTGTACTTATGGCTGTGTGCATTTAACGAGCTTAGCTTGTCTCTCATGCACTCATATCTTTGTGGAAGAAATTCTGAAATCTATGTGATTGTTGTAAATAGATCTTCAACCTTGTCATGAATGATTAGTGAATGGTTTTGTTGATCTTGAGACATGCATAGACTCATGCCTATATATCTTCCCACTTTTTATTTTTATGCTTTAAAAGAGCTCTCTAAATGTAAATCTCCAAATGAAAAGAGATATAGAGCTGCAAAAGCCTGTCGCACACACTAGTATTTGACTAGGAAAAAGGGAAAGCGACCAAAATAAAATGTGTGATGCTCAAAAAGGCCAAAGGCTAATTCATCAATTGAAATATCGAAAATTTCAGGCATCAATCTCACAATGGGATTTTCTTTGCTCAAAAGATGCAAATGATATGTTGAATATAGAGCCAAATGAAAAGCTTCAGAGAATTGTTATCAAGTTCTTGTGGGAGGTCATATATGCATGTTTCTATAATTGAGATAGGTCACATTATCTAGTGCTAGTTGTGTATGCCTTGATTGAATTGATCATTGAAACTTCACATTGGACTAAGGACTATCTCATTTTTGATATCCACACATAACACACAAGTCTATGTTCAATGAATGCCATATTCATTTGTGTGATTGTACTTGATTAAATGTGTTTTCATATGCTCAATCTTTGTTGGTCAAACACAAAAAGATTTTTGAGAGTTTTGTTTTGTTTTTGGAAAGTGCTTTGTTTTTGCAAAATGTCAAAAAGTTCAAAATCAGTGTTGCCCTGTTTTGGCGACTAAGTCGCGGGTTGGCCCAGTCGCATATCCCAGTCGCTAGCTCACTCAGAGATTTTTCGTGGCTAACTGGCGAGTCAGTACCCTTGTCGCGAAAAAGACTTAGAAATTTTTTTTTCAAAATGTGAGTTTTACACTTTTCGCGGGTCAGTGTGGCGATTGGATAGCGGGTGGAAGGTCCAGTCGCGAGAGGTACTCAGGGAATTTCGCGGCTCATATCGCGACTATATCGCGGGTAGACCTTCCAGTCGCGAAAAACACTTAGAGAAATTCTCAAGTTTCTTCTCTTCATAGTGTTTCGCGGCTTAACCATGCGACTTACTGGCGACTTGATCCAGTCGCGAAAAACGCGTGTTTTGCGTTTTGAAGACAGTTTTTAAAATTGTTTTCCAGTTTTTCCCTCGAAGTTCAGTGTCTGTTCATCTTCTTTTCAAAATCTCTCTCTCAACACTCCATGTTCTCTTGAAAAAGCTTCAAATTTCTGCATCATATCTTCATCAAACATCACGAAAAAGGTATGGGTTTTCAAAACCTCACTTCATTCATCCTGATTTCACTGCTGTTCTTTTGAATCTGAATGTTGTGTTGTTTTTTTTTTTTTGGTATTCGAACATGGGTTTACATTTTTGTTGAGTTTGGGTGTGTGTGCTGTTACTTGCTCTTAATGCATTGATTGTTTAGGATTAGTTACTCACTTCAGGTCACTTTTCCTCTGTCTGAGCATTGATTTGTGTTTGTTTAGTTTTGGGCATATGGGTATGGAGTTTTTTCTGCAAACTTATATTGAAGTCCTACATTTATCTGATTGGTTGTGTTGTTGTTTTTGGAGATTATGGCTATCATGCTCTTGCAGATGTTGATACATTTATGTGTTGCTCTATTCTGTACAAATGGGTCTTGCTCTGAATTTGTTTGAATTCTTTAGTTTAAACTTGGTGAACTTGTTATATCCAATGTTTAGGTATCAACTATGCTTAGTCTGTGTCTGTTTTATCACTATGTAACTCATTTGTTACTAATGTGTGTGCATTTCCCTATTCTGTGCTATGTCTCGTTGTGGCTTTTTCTGAATGTTTACAGATGGCTTCCACATCCTCTAAGAAGAAGACTCCTGCTAAGAAGGCTGATAAAAGATTGAAAATGGACAACAACCTGTTTAGGTCAGTCAAGCATTTTGAGAGATACAGAGATTCCTTCGTAAAGGGAACCATTATCCAGGAGAGATTTGTGGATTTACATGACTTGAAGGATACATTCATTCCAAAATGCTTTGAGGGCAGAGGCTAGGAAAAACTTCTGGGTGACTTACCTTTAGTGTGTGAACCACTAATCAGAGAATTCTATGCAAATGTTGTGATAAAGGAGGAGGAGTTGAACTGTTGGGTAAGGAGAAAGGAGTTTACCCTAGATGCTCATGATATTGATAAGGTTTTGGGGTTGGAGGGGTTAGATGAGTATGAATTCACAAACTACAAGGACAGAATGGTCTCCCTAGAAGCTGTCCAGAGAAAGATTGGTGGGGTTTTAGAAAAGAGGTGTCTCAACACTTCTGACTTTCCTAAAGACATGAGGTGTTTAACAACGATAATGATGTACAATCTGTACCCTATAAGGAAGATGACTACATTGACAAATGCCAGAGCTATCTTTCTTATGGAACTTAAGGAAAACACCCCTATTGACATCAGTTCCCACATTTTTGCTACCATCATGGAAGAAACTAAAACCACCTTGAGGCCCAAGCTGGTGTTTCCAAGTCTTTTCATGAGAATTTTCAAAGAAAAGGGTGTTGCAATCCCACAAGATATCAGTCCCATGCCTCCCTTATCAGCTATCAATAAATTTACTCTCATACAGATACAGAGTCGTCTTCCAGGTGAAGAAGAAGAGGGTGTCCATGAAGAAGGTGATCCTATGGAGACTGAAGCAGAAGGTGCAGGACCAGTTTCCACACCTAGAGTAAGAGTCAAGAGGAGTAGACCTTCTACCTCTTCATATGTACCTCCTGATGCCTTTCAAATTATCCTGGAGAGACTTGATACAATCCGAGATGTTCAGAATCAACAGAATGAGAGGATGACAGCAATGCAGGACCAGCTTGATGTACTCTCTGCCAAGTTTGACAGCATTCATACCAGTCAGGATCACTGACCCTTTGGCCATTCCGGTCAAAAAGGGGGAGAATTTTTGGGGGCAGCTCTTAAGGGGGAGTGATCGTTTTAAGGGGGAGATTTCTTCATCATTCCTTTTTAGATTTTGTTCTGTATATAAAACTTTGTTAACTCAAAATACTGTGGTAGTTGTTGTTTATTTCAGCATATATATATATAGTATGATGTTTTTCAGCTTCTGTAATCTAAGTTGATGTCTTGTACCCATTGTTGCTTTTGTAAGCTTTGAGGGTTGTTTCTAGCACTTTTGCATGCTTGTAGGCTTTTATGGTTTGTGCCATGTATTTGCAAAACTTTGCTTATGCAGCCTTTATGCTTTTGTGTTTAGGTACTTGTTAATGCCTTGCATTATCTTAAGTACAACACTCTTGTGCCCTTGTAGGATTGTTCCTAGATGCATATGTGTTTGTATGCATTGGTTGAGTGTTGGACTTGCAAAATGATTCTCTTCAATTGAGTTTATCAGTTTTGCATGTCCGGATGTTCATTTCCTGTGTGAATGAACATAGTAATCACTTTTGCTTAAGTGACTACTGTTGCTGATCTTGCCATGAATTATTGTTTTTGTGCTTATGTTCATTTTTGCTTGATCATGTCTATTTTGCTCCATATGCTTATTAAGTTTTCTGCATACAATGATATTGTGATGTTATTGTGTTTCAGGAGTTACTTATTCATATGTTCAAGAGCTTTACAGAATCTAGAGTTAGGTGTGAGTGAGTTTTCCAACTGTTCCCAACTCACGTTTAAGTCTAGAGTCTGTTGTAGGGTTTTGTCACGGAATAGCCAAAGGGGGAGATTGTAAGGTTGAATTTAATCAACCATCTAATTGGCTTTATTCCGTAACCAATTTGCTTGTAATTTAGCACTTAGTAACCCTGTATTTAGGTGGGAAAATTGTAAGGGTAGTGTGTGAGAAGATGTGAAGAAAAGCTCAAGAGTGTGCAAGAAAAACAGAGTCTCGCGGCTAGGGCTCGCGGGTGGATCGCGACTGGCAAGCCGCGAAAGGCAGGCACGTGAGAGGCACACTGGGGAGCTGAAGGGTCGCGCCAGCTGTCACGCTACAGGACAAAAGTTCCAGGCTGTCCAGGCCGTTACGTCGCGACTTGGACAAGCCGCAAGGTCAAGCCGCGAGTTAACCCTGTTTGGCAAAAACTGACGTTTTGCATTCCCTTCTCACCCTACTATATATACATCCTTATACCCACTAAATTGAGAGAACTTCCAGAGAGAATTTTGTGAGAGAAACCCTAGAGAAAAACAAGATTGCCTCATCCCCAATCTTTACCTTAAAGACTCTTCAAATTCCTCTACTCTCTTCCTCTCCATTGTCATACCCTTGAGAGGTCTTTTACCAAATCCTTATCTCACCACACCCACGTCTGTGAGAAGGTCCATTTGGTGCTTAGGGAAGCAGTTTGGGAAGGAACCAATATACATTGGTTGATGCTATGGTCAAGTAGCGGAACCCGGGAAGCTAGAGAAGAAATAGGTTCGGCGTAACCTCGTTGGAGCAAGAAGCTTGGAGGGCTTAGGTACTTGGGTAGATTAGGCTTGGAGGGTCTTCTGCTGTTCATGTATCCCAACTATATTCTTTAGTGGATTGTATCACCGCTTGGAGGGCGGCGGAGAGGTTTTACGCCGAGGACTTCGGTTTCCTCTTCGATAACACATCGTGTGTTGTCTATGTGTTTGCATCGTTCTTTCCTTTATCTTTGCCTTATATTTACTGCTGTGGATGTGTTTATATTTGGCTTAGATTGTTCTATCAATTCTGTTATAAGCTTGTTATCATATTCCGCACATTAATTGTTTGATATAAAGCTTGAATGGGTATTTTTGTAATTTGGGGTCTAAACGTTCAAAGGTGTTTCATACCCTTTTTGAACTCTTATGATTTTTAGGCATTTAGAAAAACAAAAAAGTTTGTTAATATTATTTGATGTGCTATGATTCTTCCTTAAAGTCTAGCTTTTGAGATGGTATGCTATAAATTATTGGCGAAATTACATATTGGAGCAACAGAGTGAATATTTGGTAGTGATGTTATGTTATTTTTACCTAAAAATTAAAGAAATTTAGGTTCACTTCTTGTATACAAATGGATGTATATGGTGACACAAAATCATTCAATCAGTGAGATGTTGGTGCTGCTGAATTTTGATTAGGCATATGAGTTAACTGGATAATTAGTGATAACAATCCTTAATTTTTGGGACAGGAATTTCTCAACCATCTAAGTAAGGATTCGAATAAGCATCCGTTGTGTACTTTTAATCAGATTATAACTGGAAAGGACAAAATAATTTTGGTATGAAAAATATCCAAGACAGCATACATTGCTGGCTTAATGTGTAACTGTCTAAGGTAGCAATAGAAATGCTAAGGCATGATAATTCTTGTTACATGATAATTCTTTGACTCTATGACTTTGTGTATATTAGTTTGTTAATTTGACTGTGTATAAAGTTGTGATTCTTTGACTATATGTATTTCAAAAATTGATGGGTCTATGCGTGTTTGATTGGTTGTTTAGTCTTTTAGATTAAAATGGAAACAGAGACCGGGTCTGCTCCATCACATGAAGTTGATTCCAATGCAATGGAGTCTAGTTCAAGAGTAAGGAAAAAGGTTGATCCGGCTTGGGAACATTTTAGCCTTGGTAAGGATGAGAAGGGACGGAATACTTTTACATGTGTGTATTGTAGGCAAACATATAAAGGTGGGGGTATTAATAGGATGAAACGACACCTTGCGGGGATAAAAGGTGATATTGGATCATGTAAAAAGGTTTCTCATGATGTGAGATACCAAATGTTGGAATATTTGAAAGAGTTTGAGTTGAAGAAAAAAGCCAAGAAACAACGTCAAGAAGAAATGTTTAGTGTGCCTTCCACAAATAGTGATATACAAGAAGATGAAGATGTTCAAGAAGTGTTTAGTAGTGGGTTGCCTAAAAAATCTGTTTTAGGTAAAAGAAAAGGTACAAGCTCAGTAGATAATTACTTTGCTCCAAGAACTACCCCAGGAGCTCAACCTGGTCTTAAAAGTGTGTTCCAAAGCAAAGAGAGGGTGAGGCAAGCTGATATGGCTATTGCAAGGTTTTTGTATGACAATTGCCTTTCTTTTAATGTAGTAAATTCAGTGTACTACCAAAAGATGATTGATGCCATAGCTGCTGCTGGTCCTGGTTACAAAGGTCCATCTTATCATGCTGTACGAGTCCCTTTGTTGAGGGATCAAAAGAAAGAGGTTCAGTTGTTGGTTGAGTCACAACGTAGGCATTGGGCAAAAGTTGGATGTACACTTATGGCTGATGGTTGGACAGATACTAGACATAGGTCATTGATTAATTTCCTTGTTTATTGTCCTAGGGGAATGGTATTTGTAAAATCAGTTGATGCCTCAGATATTGTAAAGAGTACCAGAAACTTGTTTAAATTGTTTGATGAAGTAGTTACATGGGTTGGTCCAAAAAACATAGTTCACATGGTTACTGATAATGCTTCCAATTATGTATCTGCTGGTAAATTGTTGTGTGAAAAGTATAAAACTATTAGTTGGTCTCCTTGTGCAGCACATTGCCTGAATCTTGTGCTGCAGGATATGGGAGACATGCCTCATGTGGAGAGACTCAAAAGCCGTGCAACCAAAGTTACAGTTTTTGTTTATAATCATGTGGCTTTGATTGCTTGGTTGAGGAAGAGACCTGGTTGGACAGATATTGTACGCATGGGAGCAACAAGATTTGCTACTACTTTCCTTTCATTTGGAAGCCTTCATGTGCATAAGCATGACTTGCAAGCCTTAGTGACTAGCAAGTTCTTTGTGAACAATAGATTGGCAAGAGAGTCAAAGGCAAAAGAAGTAGTTTCTATCATTTTGGATAATTCTTTTTGGGATGATATTAATGTTCTTGTCAAGATTTCATCGCCACTTATCCGTTTGTTACGGATTGTTGATTCTGATCAAAGGCCTGCAATAGGATATGTGTATGAGGGCATGCATAGAGCACGGTTGGGAATCAAGAAGATCTTCCGAATGAAGAAGCACTTGTACAAGCCATACACCTCAATTATAAAAAACTGTTGGGACAAACATTTGCGTAAAGATCTTCATGCTGCTGCATATTGGTTAAATCCCGCTTTTCAATATGATGAGGAGAATTTTTGTCAGAAACCAGCAGTAAATATGGCTGTTTTGGACTACATTGGGACAAAATATGATGGTGACAAAGAGAAAGTAATTAAGGAAACTCAATATTTTCGAGACTGTATTGGGAGCTTTGATAGAGATCTCGCATTGTCAACAAGCACGACCACTCATCCAGGTGAGAAGTAATTAGTTTACTTTAATACTATAAACAAATCTTAGTTTTTTTGTTCATGTTGAAACTTAGAATAACTGAAGTGATTATTCAATTGAAAGTTTGTTTGTTTATGTTGATTAATATTAGATTACGTTGTGTTATGAAAATCAGATGAATGGTGGAAGTTGTGGGGTGCTGATGCTCCAAACTTGCAAAAATTGGCAATTCGAATCCTTAGCCAAACTTCCGCCTCTTCTGGATGTGAGCGTTGTTGGAGTTTATTTGACCAAATACATTCTAAGAGGAGAAATAGGTTGGAGCATCAAAGGCTCAATGATCTTGTGTTTGTTCATCATAACTTGCGATTGAAACATAGGTAACTAAATGTTATATCTTGTCATTATATTAATTTTTAAGAAGTCATTTATATAATGTAATTGTTAGTTACTAGTTATGTTCAAATTCCAATAATAAGCATGACATTTTATGATGCAGGCTTTATAACAAAAAGTTTAATTTTGACCCCATTGATTATGCAAGTATCGACAAAACTGATTTTTGGGTATGTGTGGAAGAGGAAGACCCATACCTTAGTTATGAAGAGTTGGAGAATGCAATTTATGAAGAGGGTGCATATCCAGCAGAGCCTTCTTCTAATATTGAAGGTTAGTTTATATGTAAACAATTTGATAACCTATAATGATTTTTCTTTTATTTTTTTCAAACTTGTGTAAACATTATAATGATTTTTCTTTTTATTTTGTTCAAACTTGTGTGTAGAATCTGTAGATGATAGCAGTGAGGTTGAAGGAATTGAGTTGGGAACATTTGGACAGCCTATTAGCCCTCCTCCTGGATTTTCAAGGAATGATGATGAGCATGCTAACTTTCATGACATTGATGATTTATCATCATAATAATTCTGTTTAAACTTTGAAGTTCTATTTTGTATTTTAGAGATAATTTCTATGTCTTTTTGTAAGACATAATGTGTAACTTGGAGTTTGAAGTTTTGTTGTTGTTTTTTAGAAGTAAGTTTTATGTATTTTTGTAAGAAACAATGTGTAGTTGTGTACTGTAACTTTTAGGCTTGTTTATGTATTTTTATTTTGTACTTTTAAGTTTTATGGATTACATTTACTTTTAGGTCTTCTTGTGCATTTGTAATAGAAGCAGTAATATAGAACAATGCCTCAGAACATCAGCAGTTGCTTATATAATGCAGTGTTCTTTAAATGGTTATATTCTACAGATTCAAGATAATATCAGATCTCTATTCTATCATAGTAAAGTTTTTATCATCTTGACTTGTTTTTCTTTTTCCCCAATACGTCACATAATCTTTGTCTTTCAGTATCATTTTGATTTTGCATGGGCTTATATACTTTTGGACTTGTATCATTGCCTTTTGTTGTGCTACCTACTTCGGTTTCATTTTTATTTTTTTGGGGTCAATTTATTCTTTAATGATCCCTTTTCATGGATATGTTGTTCAGGTTGCAAAAGATAGTGCTAATGTCATTATATTGGATGAAAACTTTATGCCTATTTTAGTTAATTTTTCTAAATTTTATTAATTTAATGTTTTTATATATATTTAAAATAATTATTAAATTAATTATGACGTCATCACGGTTCGACTCCGGTTCGTCCTCGGTTCGACCTTAAAAACCTTGAACCTCTCTCTTTTACGGTTCAATGAACGGTCCGGGTCTGAAAACCATGGTTCATGGTACTATTTACATATTTAAAAATTATTTTGCTACAGTATTTTCAGTTTTCAGAATGAACCCAAAGCCCTCATTATTGACATTCTATATATATATATATATATATATATATATATATATATATATATTCATCCAAAACAATTATAAAAGAATATGCATGAGTGCATGACATGTATCGATGTGGTTTTGATACGTACCATTCAAACAGTTATAAAATAAAAAATAACCATTCAAACTAAACGGGTAGCCATAAAACGTGTTGGCTCTATGAAGTTAATGCCATTTTTTCTTGTTTCAAAAGAGAATGTCTGCCACAAAAAGCATGGAAAAAAAACATTTTGGCCGCTTAGCTATTTTCAAGAACAAAAATAGATAATAAACTCACGAAGAAAAAAAAAATGCAAATGTACAAAAAAATGTAGCAAAATTTGACTTGATGAGTAGGGTGGTAGTAAATGGCGTAGTCTTAACCTTTAAGCAAAAAAGAAGAAAATACCTAGCCTTAAATTAGCAAAACATAAAAACTTTTGTTAGTACCAACTGCGTGTGAATTTGTGATTGTCTATTTGAAAATAACACTTCCCTTTTTTTTTTCTTTTTTCTTTTTTTCTTTTTTTTTCATTTCAAAGCAAGTCCATTCAAAGTTCATTATTGGTTTTGTTTAATAAAAAAATTAACATGCTCCTACCAATTAAAACATAGCAAGTTCACTAGATACATCATTAAACATTGGTATATATATATATATATCCTCATGCAAATAAATTTATATACCACAACAATATTAAAGCTTTAATTCTATTTTTTTTATTGGTTATGGATACTCAACAAATTAGTTAAGATGGGTCACATGATTTATTTTTATCTATTCTATTTCATCTGAAACCATATTCTTTATCACATTCTTAATTTATAATTCTTTTTTATATTTTTTATATTATTACTTTTACTAATATTGATATTTTTAGTTTTCTTATATACCCTTTTGCATTCCTTTAACTTTCATCAACTCCCAAATAAATAAATTTAACATGTTATAAGGTGTAACAATCTGGACATTCCTAATCACCTTCAGTTTTAACCTTTTTAAACTAAGTAATTATATATTTCAAAGTTCAAACCAACAAGTATTTAGTGGAATTGACTAAAAAGGACTAAATGAGTTAAAATTTAGAATTAAACAGAATAAAAGAGTGATTCAACTTTCAAGGATGTACCTAATGTAGAGTTGTAACTTGTAACTTGTGGGATATTAAAGTGGTTGAATCTTTGATGAAATTGCCAAAGTGGGATCACTACGATGTGATCGAGTGATCACATCATAGTTAGGGCTATTACATTATGCAATCTCTTTCACATCATTTTCAAGGTTTTTAGACCTGGACTGTTGATTGAACCGTAAAAGGGAGAGGTTCAAGGTTTTTGAGGTCGAACTGGAGTCAAATCGTGATGATATCATAATTAATTTAATAATTAATTAAAGCCTAAATATAGATATTAAATTTATAAAACTAGTAAAATTGACAATATATCTATATATGTGAGGGAAATTTAATGATTTTCAAGCATATATTTAATAATTAAATAAGAAAGTTAATAAAATAAAATAATAACCATGAAAACATTAAAATTTATGATTAATTTTTGAAGTAAAGTTGAATATCTTTGAAAGATTTTAATTATAATTTTTTTTTATTCCTTGTAAGAGATGGATAATTTAATTAAGTAGAATAAAATTGTGTTAAGTTGTTTAAAAAAAAAAATTTTTGCTAAGGGGTTGGATTGCACGGTTCTGATTGGTTCGTGCGGTTCAACCCCCGTTTTAGGGGTTTACGAAATTAACAAAAAATCCGGTTCTTTATGCTTAAAAAATCGGTTTTCATCTCAGTTTCCGGTTTTCATGGTCTGACCTTCCAATCCGGTCCGGGTCTAAAAACCTTGATCATTTTCACTTTTTCAAAATTTTAAACTCTTTTTTAACTCTAAACTTTTTTTACCTTTTTAACTTTCTTGATTCAATGGTTAATATTAAAAGTTAACTTTTTAACTTCTGATTTGAAGAAGGTATTGCATGGTGCATCAGATTTCGACCCCTAGATGTGGCTGGCCTGCTGGTTTGTGTCCAAACCCCCCATCAAACATGGGTGGGTGGGTGTGCACGGTTCGGTCGGTGTTGTTTTTTCTTAAATTTATAACCGAACCGATAGGGATCAGTTTTTTCATAATTGGAATCGATGCAAACCGCTTAGGGTTGGTTTTCCGACCTATAGCGGTGCAGTTTTTGCTGTCAATTTAATCAGGTTCGTCGATTTTAAAATATTAAAAAAACTATTTTTTTTTTTAATATCAATACAATGAATTCCATTTTCTTTTTATCTTTCTTCTAGATGATTATGCTGATCTCTATTTTACCAGAAGGAAAGAAATTGGCTTTTGTACATACATTTGTTTCAACTGTCTGTTACAAAGTCTGTTTCTTTTATGTGAATATGTGATTTAATCAGCAAAGAACGTGATGCTTGAATATAGATATGGAACCCTTCTTCGTTATTTTGCCAATGGTTTCTCGGCTCCCTTGGGTAGCATGAAAAATACAAAGCCCAAGTTTAGGCCCAGGCCACCCCCAAAATTATCTAAAGGCCCAAAACTCAAAAATAACCAAAAAGAGAAAAAAAAAAAAAAAAAAATTCCCAAAACGAACACAGCAGTGAGCAGACAGCTCTCTCTACTTTCAGACAAGACTCTCGGTCGCACTCACACACACGCTTCTACTTCTCTAAATTCCTAAAAATGCAAAACACAAACCAAGTTGAAGTCCAAGAGTTGTGATTTTCGAAGCCTATTATGTTGGTACGGCCACAACACCAACTCTCTTTGCAAACCAAAACCCACATCATCGGATCATTCTCCTCCTCCAATGGTCAGAGGTACGCCACTCCTCTCCTGCTCTCTCCTCTCCACCCAATCAGATTCCTCCACGTGTCCCGTCCCCTTCACCGGATCGAATCCAAACTAACCCGGCCCGAATTAACCGATCGGATCTCCCGCCTCCTCGTACTCCAACGACACGACGCCATATCCAACCTCTCCTTCGACTTCTCCGACGGACTCGTCGACTCCGTTCTCCGAAAACTCCGTTTAAACCCTAGCGCTTGTTTAGGGTTTTTCAAATTGGCCTCTAAGCAAAAGACGTTCAGACTCAACGTTAAATCTTATTGTAAGATTGTTCACATTTTGTCTAGAGCTCGAATGTACGATGAAACGAGGTCGTATTTGAATGAATTGGTTGGTTTTTGTAAGAATAACTACACTGCGCTTTTTGTTTGGGACGAGCTCGTTAGGGTTTATGGGGAATTCACGTTTTCGCCGGTTGTTTTTGATATGGTTTTGAAAATTTATGCTGAGAAAGGTATGATAAAGAATGCACTACATGTGTTTGATAATATGCCTAAGTATGGTTGCGTGCCGAGTTTGCGGTCTTGTAATTGTTTGTTGAGTAGTTTGGTGAGGAAAGGCGAAAGTCACACTGCTGTATTGGTTTATGATCAGATGATTAGGATGGGGATTGTGCCGGATGTTTTCATGTGCACGATAATGGTGAATGCTTATTGTAAGGAGGGGAGAGCGAGTAGAGCTTTGGAGTTTTTGAAAGAAATGGAGAGTTTGGGTTTTGAGATGAATGTAGTGACGTACAATTGTTTGATTGATGGGTATGTTGGTGTTGGGGATGTGGAAGGAGTGGCAAGGGTGTTGAGGTTGATGTTTGAAAAGGGGATTTCGAGGAATGTTGTGACTTATACAATGTTGATTAAGGGTTATTGCAAGCAAGGTAAGATGGAGGAAGCAGAGAAGATGTTTCAAGAAATGAAGGAGGAGGAGAAGGAAGGGTTGGTGGTAGTGGATGAGCGTGCTTATGGAGTGTTGGTAGATGGGTATTGTCGAGCTGGCAAAATGGATGATGCCATTAGGGTTCGGAATGAGATGTTGGAGATAGGCTTGAAGATCAATATATTCATTTGCAACTCATTAATCAATGGGTATTGTAAGCTTGGTCAGGTTCATGAAGCAGAGGGAGTTTTAATGCGTATGGTGGAGTGGAACCTAAAGCCAGATTCTTATAGTTATAATACTCTCTTGGATGGGTACTGTAGGGAAGGTCATATAAGCAAGGCTTTCAAGTTTTGTGACAAGATGCTATATGAAGGAGTTGAACCAACTGTTGTAACTTACAATACTCTTCTCAAGGGTCTATGTCATGCAGGTGCCTTTGATGATGCTCTACGCCTTTGGCATTTAATGCTGAATAGAGGGGTGGATCCAAACGACATTGGCTATTGTACTCTTCTTGATGGGCTGTTCAAGATGGGGGATTTTGACAGGGCTTTTGTGGTGTGGAAAGATATTTTAGCACGGGGATTTACTAAGAGCAAGGTTGCTTACAATACAATGGTAAATGGATTATGTAAATTGGGGAAATTAGTTGAAGCAGAGGAGATTTTTGAAAGGATGAAAGAGGTAGGATGTTCACCTGATGGAATAACATATCGAACCCTGGTTGATGGATATTGTAAAGTTGGAAAGGTTGAAGAAGCTTTAAAACTTAAAGAGACAATGGAAAGAGAAGCTATTATTTCTTCCATTGAAATATATAATTCTCTTATTTGTGGTGTTTTTAAGTGTAGGAAATTAAGTAAAGCAATGGATCTTCTTGCTGAGATGCAGACTAAAGGATTATCCCCAAATGTTGTTACTTATGGCATCTTTATCGCTGGTTGGTGCAATGAAGGGATGCTGGATAAAGCCTTTAGTACATATTTTGAGATGATTGAAAAGGGTTTTGCGCCCAATATAATCATTTGCAGCAAAATTGTGAGCAGCCTGTATAGGCTTTGTAGAATTGACGAAGCAAGTTTGCTTTTGCAGAAGATGGTGGATTTTAATATTGTTTCACATGAAAGATGTTTTAATAAGTCTCTCAAGGATGACGCTAGACATCTAAACATATTGAAAGTTGCTAATTCATTTGAAGAAAATGCAAAAAAAATTTCTCTACCCAACAAAATTGTGAACAATATAGCTATTTTTGGGCTATGCAAGTCTGGGAAGGTAGATGATGCAAGAAGATTATTGTCAGAATTGTTGCTTAGAGGCTTTAGTCCTGATAATTTTACTTATTGTACCCTAATTCATGGCTGTTCAGCCACTGGCAATGTGAATGAAGCTTTCAACTTACGAGATGAGATGCTGAAGAAGGGTATTGTTCCAAACATTACTACATACAATGCTCTTATTAATTGCTTGTGTGAGTCAGGAAATATGGATCGAGCACTGAGGCTTTTCTATAAACTTCACCGCCGTAAGGGGTTAACTCCTAATGTAGTTACCTATAATATTTTGATTGATCAGTACTGTAAAATTGGTAATACTAGTGAAGCCCTTAAATTGAAAGATAGAATGGAAGAAGAAGGGATTGCTCTATCTATTATTACCTACACTGCGTTGATTAATGGTTTTTGCAAGCTGGGAGATATTGAAGAATCTACGAAGCTTTTGGATCAAATGATCAAGGCTGGCGTGCACACAGACATGAAGAAATTCTCCAAGCTTCATAATATGACTCAGATGAGATGTCCCTCTTCTGGTATTGTTTCTCCTGAGCCAGCGATTTTAGACGATTGCTTAGATGCTGAAGGAATGCCTAATAATTACTACATGTCTGAAGCTATGAGTTGAGGCACTCTGTGAACTAAGAACTTTTTGTGAGAAACATTCTATCATTGAAATGATTTTGAGTTTGCTATGGCGTTGTGTTCACAAGTGCATCCTTATGCATTAACATGCAAATTGTGGAGATGTAGGTTGTAACCTCTATATTAAGGAGGACTATGTTCTAGTCTCTTAGAAACCCAGGTAATTTTCTTTGCAAATGGGATCCGTTTCCTTCTTTGTTGCAAGATTGTGCTAGTAAAGGTGGTTTCATTGGTGCAGGATACATTTAGTCAGAGTCATCCCAAAGCATATGTTCCTCTGTAGTTTCTTTGTCATCAAACTACATATCACTTCTTCATTCCGGAAGTTGCGCTTCATGAAGTAGTTCCCTGGAGGTCCTCTATTTGGAACCAAGGTGATCATTATTATTGCAGACAAATTGCTGATGGGTCAAAATCCAAACCAATTATTTCTAGGAGAAATTCCTGTTATCTAATTCTTGCATTCTGTCTCTAGTGCAAATGTATTGCAGACTAACATGTTGGTCCTCTATGTTGTTTAGATTGTCTAGCAATTTTCTTGCTCAATAGCTCTTAGTTGGCATAAATGGTTTCCTTGTAGTGAAAAAGAGAACAACATATGCTGAATGTCTTAAATGTCATAAGGTGGCAGTACATGGAACCCAGGGAATCTACAGAAAATGGGATGTATTATATGTGCAGTTCCTTATTGAAGATCTTGTCCAAAATGAAGCTGGGGTTGCATTTTTTCTCCGTCAGGTACTCTTAAATTGTTGTGCAACTATTTGACCCATGCAAATGTTGTATGTGGTTTGAACTTTTGAAGGCTAAATATTTTTGTCATGCATCTGAATTCTTATGGAAGTGTACTTAGAAACTTGTCTTGCGAATATAGAGATATGTATAGGTTTGCATTTGTCATGCGAATATAGAGATATGTATAGGTTTGCATTATTCAATCAAAAGATCCATATTTTGGCACCTAGTTAGATATGGAAAGTTTGAAACCTATACTCATTCTGATTGTTCGATTTCTCTTTAATGTTCTTGGGGAATGAATTTCTAGTAAAATATCTGAGTAAGTTTTTGTTTTTTCTAATCGTCCTCCTTTGTCCATGTTACACACTTATTCCAGGTTATTGTTTTGTGCTTTGAGAAGCCCTCTCAATATATCATTATTACTTGACTCATCTTATAGGCCAAGATTGGGGCCCAAACACTTGTTTGCATGTTCACTGCCTTTTCAAGCTTGCAATAGAACTTTTGCTCGATGGTCATCCACCTGATCATGCTTGCAATGGAAATGTTGCCTGATCGTTGTCCAACTAATAACCTCAATAGCTTGTCTTTTGGGGAAGCTCTACAAGAGAGCCTAAATTTGGAAAATGTGGAATCTCCTCCTCCCCGATATGGACATGGGAATATATATCAACCCATGCCAATGTACTATCCTTTGGGGTCAAGGTATTTTAGCTTTGAGTTAAATCAATGCATCATCTCAATTTCTGGCCCTAGTTTAGCCCACGCATGTATAGAATGTTTTTTCACAACAATAAACTTTAGCTGTTGGGTGCAATTATCATGCCCCATCTATTTTAAAGGTTTTAATTTTTTTTAAATTTATTACTCTCTCTCTCTTTCTCTCTCTCTCTACTAATTTTGGTTTTTCCTGTAGGATTTGTTCTGGTTGCTACACTGAGATTGGTTACGGAAGATATCTGAATTGCCTTAATGCAGTTTGGCATCCTGAATGCTTCTGATGCCATTCTTGCAACCTACCAATTTCTGATAATGAGGTGCAAAATTTTATTACTACTCAGCTCCCAAATCACTCTAGTTTGTTGCTGATTCGAGTCTTGGCATCTGTGGTTCTTTTATTAGAAGTCTTGTTTGAATTACCTGTAAGAAGTGTGGGGAGTCAGTGGATCATCTTCTTCTTCATTGCCCCATTGCTTGTGAGTTGTGGTCGTTGGTGTTTTGTTTGTTTGGAATTCATTGGGTTATGCCTCAGAAGGTTATTGAAGTGTTTGAGTCTTGGCAGGGAAAGTTTGGTCGACATAGAAATATTGAGTTGTGGAGAATTGTGCCTCATTGCTTGGTATGGTGTATTTGGCGCGAAAGGAATACTAGAAGCTTTGAGGGATGTGAACGCTCTATGTTAGAGATTAAGGGTCCGTTTGTTTTGGGTGAAAACAATTTCAGGAAAGCATTTTCCGTAAAATAGGCTGTTTGGGTGCAAAGGAAAATTCGGTCAAATGGAAAATCATTTCCGTTGACCTTCAAAAACACCTTCAGATTACGGAAAATCATTTCCGTTTTCATTTTACCTTCAAACTACTTCCGAAAAAAGAGAGAGAGAGAGAGAGAGAGAACGCGAGGAAGAAGAGAGAGCCACGAACCCAGAGCCCAGCTCCGGCGACCCATTGCCACTCGCCGTCGACCCACGACCCACCGATCTTCGAACCAGAGCCGGCGACCCACGATCCCAGAGCCCAGAGCTTTCGACCCAAACCCAGACCGAGACCGTGACCCAGACCTTCGACCGACGACCCATCGCGTTCGACCTTCGACCGACGACCCATCGCGTTCGACCTTCGACCTTCGAACCATCGCCTTCGACCCAGACCTTCGACCCGGACCCAAACGGCGGCCCATCGCTCTCTCTTCCTCGATCTCGTCGACGACTCAGTGTTGTTGTTGTTGTTGTTGTTGTTGTTGTTGTTGTTGTTGCCGGAATTTGTTGTTGTTGTTGTTGTTATCGTCGTCACCGGAATTTTTTGTTGTTGTTGTCGTCGCCGGAATTTGTTGTTGTTGTTGTTGTTGTTGCCGGAATCAATTTTTTGGTGTTGTTGTTGTTGTCGCCGGAATCAATTTGTTGTTGTTGTTGTTGTTGTTGTTGTTGCCGGAATTTGTTACCGGAATTAATTTGTTGTTGCCGAAATCAATTTGTTGTTGTTGTTGCCGGAATCAATTGTAGGAAAATAACATTTTCCTAATAGAACAAAACACATGAAAATATTTTCCACAACAATTTTCATAATAAAACCAAACACATGAAAATATTTTCTTTTTTCGGAAAATAACATTTCCGGAAAATAAGTATTTTTCGGAAAATATTTTACGACAACCAAACGGACCCTAAGTCTTTTTTTTACACACACTCCTCGATTGGAGTGTGGTCTTTTGTCATTTTTCTTATTCTTCCCTTTCTGTTTTACTTGATCGTTGTAATCTTGGTTATTGATTTGTGCCCCCATAGTACATTCCCAATGTACTCGGGTTGACTGTTTTTAATTTTTTAATAAAATTTTCGTTACTTATCAAAAAAAAAATCTTTCTTTTCCCTCTCTTTTTCTTGGTTGTTTGTAGTTCTCTACGTCTGGAAATTATCCATATCATAAAGCTTGCTACAAGGAGAATTACCACCCAAAATGTGATGTTTGCAAGCACTTTGTAAGTATCTCTTGAATGAACAATATATGGCTTAATTCTAATTTTGCATAAACTGGCATGCTTCACTTTTTTGTATTCATGGTGAAGGAGAGTTAATAGATAAGGATGGATTTTGAGATATGATGCATCTTTAAATTTGATGCATAGCTAATTTTAGATATGATGCATCTCATTTTAAATCTGAAGGAATGTAAATACGATTACGATGCATGTGCATATGAAGGATAATCAGAGAGCAAACTCTAGCTAATAAATTGGCTTGAACACCCACATTTTAGTCCCTAGAGAAGGAGAAGACAAGCTGCAACGTCAAATTTCTTTAATATATAAAAGGGGTTTCCCTACTAAAGATGCAATCTTAGCTGTTAAATTTTTATTTTTTATTTTTAATAAGCATCTCAGAACTTAAAACGTAATCTAATCCATTGGCTTGAAAATATTTTATCGAAAGGTCAGTAGGTCACATGACTCATTTAAGAGGTCTCATGACTTATTAATTGACTTAAGCTTAGACAAGTGACTCACATAAGACTCTTACAGAGATAAAGGGGTATTTGCATACAAGGTGCTCCTGACATCTGTGATATGTCAACTTTTTCTCCCCTTTCCGGTGTGCCCTAGCTCAAATGACACCTCCTTTTCCCCCATTAGAAAGGGTGAAGGATAAGTCATGGATTCAAAACCCACTGGTTGTGTGTGATAAACTTACCATTTTTTTTTTTTTATTTAAAAAAGCGTCATGTTTTAAAGATCAAATTTGGAATATTTTAAAAAAAATTGACACATTCCGATTGAATTTCTTCTTCCTTGGATATATTACTCATTGCAGTTGTTGTTGGGCTTTTCAAATATATGTATCTTTTCAACAGATTCCAACAAATCCTGCTGGTCTAATTGAATATAGGGCACATCCCTTTTGGATCCAGAAATACTGCCCTTTTCATGAACATGACAATACTCCTTGGTGTTGCAGCTGTGAGAGAATGGAGGTCGGTGATTAAATCACTTTTATCTGCCAAGAAATTCCTATAAACCAATCAAGGTTCTTGGCAAAATGTTAATTGCATGATATATTTGTTCATTATATGCAGACAAGACACAAGATATGTTTCCCTTAATGATGGTCGGAGGCTCTGTCTGGAATGTCTGGACACTGCAGTCATGGATACCTATGAATGCCAACCTATATATCTTGATATACAAGAATTTTATGAAGGTTTGAATATGAAAGTGGAGCAGCAAGTTCCGTTACTCTTGGTTGAAAGACAAGCATTAAACAAAGTGAGAGAGGGAGAAAAGAATGTAAGGGCAAATGCAATTAAATCATTTTACATCAGCTGTTGTATGCAAGGTTTTTATTGTTTGTTCTTCCGTATTGACAATTGGCATGCCAGACATGAAAATTCATAGAATTTATTTATTTTTTGAGGGAAGCATGTCTATACATGTCCTTCCACTAGATCTCAAAGAATTTCATAAAAGCTCCAGTTATGTGTCCGAATGTAATATTTCCATCAGTGTCCACAGATTGTCGTATATTTATTTTGTCTGGTAATTCTTCCTCATTTCTTAGAGCTTCAAATTGAGTTTTTATTCTCTTGTCTTGGCCAGGGACCTTATCACATGCCTGAGACCAGAGGGCTCTGCCTTTCTGTTATGATTATTTGTTTATGGCTTACAATTTGTCTCATTTTGACCCTCAAAATCAACAGGTAAGGTGAACAAGGAATGGCGCTGGAAAGAGAAACGTGAACATGGTAACAGAGCCCTTCAAACTAAGCCATCGTTGTGAGGTGACTGCAATTCTCATCTTGTATGGTCTTCCAAGGTATTGTATCTTTATCTCTCATTGCTTTTACAACTTGTTCTAGGAGGGAACCCATTCAACACCCAATAAAATCAGCAAGTCTAGGGAAGTTAACTGGCTTGTTGTGATTGCTGCATAATAAAAGTAGCATGATGTGATTGCTGATTGGTGCATAATAAAAGTAGTATCAGTGGTGGACCCAGATGAAAGTAATATTGCTCTAATCACAACAGGCCATGTTAGTAGTTGTGAAAAATTTTGTGTCCTAGTATTACTCTAAAAACAATGGATTTGGAAATACATTTGTTCACAATTCTATGACAGCTAACACTTCAGCAAAAGAGAATATATTATATATACATATATACACGATGTGTGTGTGCACACATGCGCGCATACATGAAGTAATATTCTACATTTAAAAACAGATGCACACATGATTTTTGAAAATGTTTTGTAAGTACCTATATTTTGTAAATAGGATCTCTTTTTTATGATTTTCTTACATCTATATCTCCATGCACACACACATCAAAGATCAATGTAGCATATGTAAAGAAATTTTACACACTAAGACAAGATGTGAAAATATTTCTAGATCAAACAATTTTACAATACCTAGTTTTTGCCTTTATTGATAGAGGCTCTGAAAATAGTATGTCAAATGCCTTAAAAAAAAATTCTGTAAAAGAACCTGGATGTTGCTTGGTAAGGTAAAATAAGAATACACTTTAGCAATTGCTTCGAATATTTCTTTTGTTATAACCTGAATGTTGCTTTTTTTTTTTTGTTCTGGGGGGGGGGGGGAGCATGATGCATGAAAATTTGAAACTGATGCAACAATAAATTGAAGAACAGGGAAAAAAATAACGTACAAATTAGCACTTAGTCTTTTTTTTTTTTTTTTGAGAAGGAAACACTTAGTCTATTTATGCACACTAAATTAATAATATGGAGACAAGTTAGACAGTTTGCTTGATTAATAACATTTCAAGGACACACTTACTCTACTGGAACTAAACTCTAATTATAATTGAATTTGAAAAACTCAATTATTGAGTTACAAAAGCAATGTTAACACTAGGAAATTAAATAAAATACTAATAACCTGCTTAACTTATTAAGACCTAAAATAAAATCCAATGGACAAACAAATACAATTAACTTCTAAATTAAATAGAAATAAATTAAAATAAAATTATTTTCCCATTTTCTTCATTAGAGAAATTCTTATCAAAGATACTGTCATCGAGTACCTTCTTTCTTTCGAAGTTCCAAGAACACTGGTGAACTTTTGAAAATCTATTTAAATTGAAAAAAAATAAACTGTAATTTTGTTTTTTTTTTTTTTTTTTTTTTTATGTGTAACAAAAAATTTTAAAAAACAACACACAGCCCAGTACATAGGAAATGTACAAAAAGGCAAAAACATCAAGAAACCAAATTACAATGATCTAGCAACACAAGAAGGGAAATACAAGAAAAAGATGGTAAAACAAGACACCATTTGAGAAGAGTAAAAAAGAAGAAAGACTTAAACTCAATCATCGACCATTCACGACCCTCAAAGCTTTTAGAATTCCATTCCCGCCTGATACACCACATCAAACAGTGCGGCACAAGCCTCCAAATAACTATATTACGATAACGCTTGAATTTGCATGTCCAACAATCCAACAAATCCACTACCCTTTGAGGCATCACCCAACAAATACCAAACAAGCAAAAGATCATACTCCACATCTCAAAGGCTATAGGACAGTGAAAGAGGAGATGATCTACAGATTCCCCACACCTTTTGCACATAAAACACCACTCAAGGACAACAAAATGCCTCTTCCAAAGGTTATCTATAGTTAGAATCTTGCCTAAAGCCACAATCCAAGAGAAAAAAGCTACCCGAGGAGGAACTTTCGATTGCCACACCATTTTCCAAGGGAAAGAAATGCCAATAGAAGAGGAAATAGAATGATAATATCCACTCACCTTGAAACCTCAACTGCTGGCTGGCTTCCAACAAAGATTGTCAAAACCAACACCCCGCACCTTAGTGGAATAGATCAAAACCATAAACGAATCCAAAGATTATGACTCTTGATCATTCACTAAACGACGAAACTGAATGTCTCAAGAGACTCTCCCATTTACAAAGTACATAACCTCAGAGACCGAAGCATCCCTTGTCCTACTAATATTATATAAATCTGGAAACGCCTCCTTAAGAGGACAATCCCTACACCACACATCATCCCAAAACTTCACATGAGTTCCGTCACCCACTTCATACCGAAAGAACTTGGAAAAATTCCCCCAGCCACTCCGAATGAACTTCCACAAACAAACATCATATGCCCCAGACACAGATTTTGTGCACCAACCACCCCACTCATTCCCATACTTCGCCCCAATGACCATTCTCCAAAGGGCATCATTCTCCAAACCATAGCGCCACAACCATTTGGCTAACAAGGCAGAGTTAAACCTTCTCAAACACCTAATGCCTATCCCTCCATTCTTCATTGGCCTACATATCTTAGACCAATTTACTAAGTGAATTTTATGCTGTAATTTAAGAAAAGCAGTTGACAAAAATGACAAATGAGTTTTAAACAATCAGCAAAATACTGCAGAAATTACTCTCTTTCTCTCTCTATTAGCAATAATTAACCTAAGTTACCAACAAAACCCTTCCTTTTTACCACCTGAGCTGAGGCACAGCAGCCTTGTGGACATTGCTTAAAAACATGATTCTTTTTAATTTTTGTTACTTTTTTTATAATACATGCATGATCAACAAGAGACATATGATTTGCATGTTATAGAGTTTCTTCCAATGAACTTGGAAAAGATGGGACTTGGGGGCAAATATGCTGACTGAAATTCCTTAACCTGGAATCAAGTTACATGTTATTCTTGGTGTAAAACCACTTATGTTTTTGCTTAAATTTTATATAGTGAAGCTCTGATGAGAGATCATGATTGCAGTGATATTATTCTTGAGGGCTGATCCATCCTTGTAAAAGTAAATATGCAATTCTATGAGTAGGAGAAAAGAAACGTAGTTGCATGATTTTCTGATTCTATGAGACTACAGGTATATATTCAGGGTTATATCATTTTTGTAAAACCAGCTGTATCATGGAGATTCAATATTCTATATCTAGAAAATGCTTTTATATTTCCTTCCTTATACAATTTAGATATGTAGGGAAAATGAAGTTCAATCACTCCCAGACATGCACACAAACAAATCAAAATAAGATTATCGGGAGAATTGATTAAGAGAATTAATTATTAATTATAATGATTTTTTATGAAGTCCAGAGTCTACTAGGCCTCTCATATTCTGCCTTATTTCCTTTCTAAAAGATTGTTTTTTTTCTTAAAAGAGAGAGAAAAAAGAAAAGAAGCGAATAATTAGTAACTGTGCTGTGTAACTGGTGGTCTGTGTCTTAGTTCTGCTAGCGTACTTGTTGTCTGAAATGTTTTATGCATGACTGGAGTTCTCTTTTCATATAGGTTGCTTACTGGATCAATCCTAGCTCATGAGATGATGCATGCATGGCTGCGACTTAAAGGTACTTCTATATTTCATGACACATGTCATGTTAAGTGGGCACTGTAAAACATATAACTTATTTCCCTCCTCAGTGAAATTAAGTCTCCCATGCTTACAGTATATAACATGTATCAATTTCTTCCTCAAAGATCACATCAAGGTTTCGAGGAATGACCACCGAGCCCTGCCTTTGGCTCAAAGGGTACCTCTGTGCTCTCCCATTGGGGGAGGGCATAGAAATGATCACAGGAGGGCTTAATCCCCCTTCATCAACATAGGCTCTAATATGGAAAGACCAAGATTGAAACTCAGTAAATTCAAAGAGGAAGCACTCTATTAAAAAAAAAGAAAAAAAATCAAAGGACCTAGACAGACTTTTCATCAAGAAGGAAAGCACCCTGTCATCTGTAAATGATTAAGGGTGCTTGGAAGACCATATTTATGCACTGCCTGTTGGCCGGCTCTGAATCCATCTCCATACACATGGGATATGTCTGATTCAATCTGATGTTTAAAGAACTCCCCGCGCTTCTTTTCGTATTGAGACCCTGTACCCCTTTTCAATACAGTGGAAGTAGACGACGAGCTTGATGCAACATTGCTGCCTGACACGAGCTTGGAACTCAACCACACGTGAGCTAGAACCTGACAGATACCTTCCTCAACGTCTTGACTGAGAGTCCGGTAACCTTTCACATATACAGCATATATGTCAGCAATCATTTCTTTTTTATTTCTTAAGTATAAATAAATAAGAGAAAAGAAAAAATGACTCATGACCAAGAAAAGAAACAATTGAAAGTGGTCATTGAACAATGAATCGAGCAAACTCCAACATAGAGACAGAGTTCAAGCGATCACAGTTTAATAAATGAAGGTCATTCCCAGAATTTGACAAGTGCTAATTTTTATGCCATGTGTAATGGCAACAATTACTTGTTTTTTTTTCAATTAATAAATTAGTTAGTTAATGATTTTTATTTTATCTTCCGGTATCAGTTTTTCTCCTTTCTCTCTGTTCTATTGACATTAATTATGCCTGCACATATGTATGTATTTGTCTTTCTCTTGTGAGTTGTCACTAGTTCCTCTTTTGGGGGGCTAGTCTATTAACAGCTGAGAGGTTTGACATGGCATCCAGGCTATTGGCTTCTTCAAGACCATTCGAGCATTTATCCTTTGGTAAAGTGGTAATTAGCCTGCATCTATGGAAAAATGACATGAAACTTCTCTCTAGTCCTTTTTATTTGTTTATTTTTAGAAGTAACGGATTGAACCTAAGATGATTGTCCCATTATAGTTGTTCTTAATCTTCCATTATAGTTCTTTATCTTGGTGAGACTTTATTTGATTTTTGGTGTAAACGAGATTTGAATTCATATTATTTATTCGTCAATAAAAGATTATACTAGTAATATTTGAACTTTTTTTTTCCCAAGTCTAAACACTGGCTTTACGATCCAAATAAAGTTTTATGGATCTAAAGGCATATGTGGTGTCATGTGATTAAATCTGCATGGAATTGCCCGCTTGAGCCATAAAATGTGGTGCCTTGGAGAAATTTTTATCCATTAAATTCTAAATGACATGGTACTAAGTATACCAATAATATAATAATAAAAGAAGAGAAAACAACAAAAAAAAAACGAAATCCTAATTGTGAAATAGGGCCGAAAGATTCAACCAGATGTATCCCAAATTAGGCTGCCAAATCTCAAGGTTGACAATGAGTACCTATATAAATATTTTGGGAATAAAAAATTTTAATGTTAAAAAGATGAAATAGTCTTTTCTACACTAAAAACACCTCTATCTCTTGAAAGGCCAACTTCATAGTTAAAAAATGAATTCGTCTAAAATCGCTTTTTGGGGACATAATTCATTGTCAGCAATTAAAATTTGTCTTTTAAAAATCCTTCAATTTTTAACATTGAAATGATTTCCACGAGTATACTTCTAAAAGATGCCAACTTAGCATCGCCAAATCAAACTTTTAAAAAAAATTTCCTTAATTAAAAAAAAAAAAAAAAAAAAAAAAAAAAAAAAAAACCCACTCCTCAACGAGTAATATCTTTTGATAATCTTAAATTTCCTTGTAAGCAATTTAGTATTAAAAGTAAACATTCACCCCAACAAAATTATGACTCCTAAAACCCTACGTTATCATGCATTCGTCACTAATTTTTTTTTTATATAGAATCAATTCTTCACTAATTTTAATTAGCTTCCCCACTTCAAATTAATTATAAAAAAATTATTATCGATAGCAAATTATTGAAATTCCGAGAGGTAAACGTATGTTATTAACTTATTATCAATATTTTATTTTATTTTTGTAAATTATCAGTATTTTATTTTATTTTCTTTGATAAACTGCAAATATATATACACACACCACAAACGGCACCTTTTCTTACAGGCTAACAGAAACTCAGTTGGATCTTCTAAAAGAACACAAACCGAAGTATCTATTTTTAAATCCCATTTTCCTGAAACAATGGGGCAGTCAAATTAGCCTCTCTCGTCTTTACCAAACAAGCTTTTTTTTATACAAAGAAATTGCTAAAACTACTTTACATCATCTAAAATAGGACAAATTTCATTAAGATAGGGAGTCACACGATAATCCACTGTCCAACATAGATTTTGAGGTGGGCTTGCATTGACTAGGAAGCTCCACTGACTAACCCACCTGTCAGTCCCGAAACCAGCCCACTCTGCGCTACCGGACCCAATAATTTTGCCAGTTTTCTGATAACCTTTCTTCGGCTCCTCTTCTTCGTAATATTCAGCAGTGTAGGATCATCAGCAGTTGGGTCCTTGAACTTATAAGAAAATGTTAGCTTTCCTTGTCCTTGCTCCGTCCCATTACTCTCATCCGAATAAGTGTCAACACTTGTACTCATTCGTCTTTCATTTCCAGCAGTTCTGTGATGAGCACACGGACTTCACCGATATCTTTGTCCTTTACACCGTGAGTTTAACAACCAGCGCAAAGGAGTTCTCTTGGGCCATGGCTATGTCAATGTTAAACTTAACCTTAAAGTTCCAGGTCGGATCCCACGCGCATGCGCAATGATCTCTCGTTCAAGCCTTGGCAAGTACCAGGGATGGGAGCTGGGAGCACTCATGCATAGGCAAGCATCAAGGATAGGAGGTGGGAACACTCATGCATTATGCCTTACAGCTAGCTCTCTTGGAGTGCTAGGATAAAGTCAGTGGCATTTAGTCACAGTAGCTATAACTCAATCTAACATTTCCTAGCATGGGATACTCTTATGGTCAAGCCCAAAAGAGTAAGTTACATATGGTCACCCTCACCCCTTTTTTTTCTCATAAAAAAAATATTTAAAATTCTACTTGTTTTCAATGCAATTATTCTATCAAATTCGTACTGTTAAGTGATCTAGTAAAACTAGCAATAATATCAGATAGAACTAGAAAGAAAGTTCCTAAATTAAAAGCATATTAAAATTAGAGATATGGAAAAAAAACAAAAATAGAAAACTGAATTTATAATTTATAATTTAACTTAAAAATAAATTTATATTAAAAGTTTATTTAGATACCATTTATTTTACTAAAATTAAAATTTATTGTTGAAAATATTATAGATAAAAATAAAAATTAATTAAAATAATATAGTAGGGTCTAAAAATAATATCAAAAAATATATAAAAATCTATAAATAATAACGAAAATAAACTAAATATAAACTAAATAGTAAAATAATTTTTATTTATAATTTGTATACGAAGGCTTATAATATGCTTAATTAGTCTCAACGTCACGTACGACGGTTCTTGTGGTCACCGACAAAATGGTCCGCAGCCCAAAAACGTGTCATAATAATTAAGGAAGAAGAAAGTCAGCTTATATGAGCTTGCACATGGAAAAAGTAACAAATAAAGTACAAGCTAGCTTACATAATAATACGTCGTTGGTGATCAGTCCAACAAAGTACCTTCACCTACATCTCTACATCTACTTTCATGGGTCAAACGTTGGCCAAAATAGCTAATTATTTCTTTTTTCTGTAACTATCTAGTTAGTAGTTTCAGTTTTGAAACTATATTATTTAGTAGTATCTCGAGTCTCTTAGACTCGATTTTAGCATATAAATCGACTCTTAAAGACTCGATTTTTATAGCCTAATCATATCCGATGTGGCATATTTTTCCACGTGGCGACCCCATGAAAATCGAGTTTCTAAGACTCGATTTCCAACCCTTATAACCAAATAAAAGAGGAACTAGAACAGAGAAGGGGGACAAGCCAGAGGAAAAAAAAAAAAAAAAATAGAATGAGAAGAACGCAGAGAAAAAAAAAAAACCGAAGAAGATCCAGATCGGACCACCTCGCGCGTCCCAGAGGCCCAGGCTGCACCCAACCCAGGCGCAGCGCGAGAGCCCAGGCCGCGCGAGGCCCAGGCCGCGCGACACCCAGACCGCGCGCCAGCTGCGATCGCACGCCGCCCAGACCGCGCGCCAGTCGCGGTCGCGCCTGGCTGGTGAGGTGAGCTCCTTCTCTCCCTCTGAGCTCTTTCCCTCCCTCTGATCTAAGTTTGGATTGAGATGGATGTATTTGAGATTTTTGAAATTTTTTTTTGGTATTTCCGCTGGTACATGGACTTAGAATTTTTTTTAAAAAAAATTTTGGTTGGAAATCGAGTGTTAGAAACTCGATTTTTATGTGATTGCCACGTGGAAAAATATGCCATATCGGACATAATTAGGTCATGAAAATCGAGTCTTTAAGAGTCGATTTATATGCCAAAATCGAGTCTAAGAGACTCGAGATGCTACTAAATAATATAGTTTCAAAACTGAAACTACTAACTAGATAGTTAGAGAAAAAAAAATAGTTAGCTAAAAGTGAGGGTTTGTTTGGATACAACTAAAAATTGAAAATTGAAAACTAAAAAATATTATAGTAAAATAATTTTTAAATATATGAATAGTACTGTAAAACTTATTTTTAATAAAAAAATTGTTAAAAAGTGAAGTTTGTGGGTCCCGTGACTGAAAAGTGACTGAACAATTGCTGCAAAAGTTACTGTGGTAGCACTGTTCACACCTCCAAAGTCAATAATCACAGCATTTGAAAAAAAAAAAAAAAAAAACACAAAACATGGATGTGGGAAGCGCAAAACGCACTTCCCAAACACACACTAAGGCCTGTTTTGTAGACGTGCATTTAAATAATAGTTCTTAATTTTTTTGAAAATATGTGAGTAAAAAAAAGTGTAAAACTATGTAAAATATTGTTTAAAAATTGAGAACATGTGTTTAAACACATATACCAAACGAGTCCTAAATTTTGTGTTTCATAGAAGACTTCAAATTCTACAATGCCTCTTTTATACAACTTGCTAGCCAATGTGCTTCCCTTCTTGAAGACCATTAAGCTTTATAATAAAAATATTCATTCATAATTCCAAAGAAAGGAAGGTTGAAATAAAAAAGTAATACACTTTTAGGTTCTAGATCTTGAAACTTTAACTTTTAATGAACAATATTTCAAACCTCTAACTTACCCAAAAAAAAAAAATCAAACCTCTAAGAATTGAATTAGAGGAACGTCTTTCTAAATTGTTAATGATGAGTGAAAAGGAAGAATTATACATAACGGATTAGCCCATGTGGACTAGACGGGGTTGGGCAAGTAAGACCGATGTGGACGGATCCCATATGGACGGACTCGACACGGACGTGTCAAGCACCCGTGTGGCGTCCAACTTATCATCTTATGGTCTCCAAGAAACCCTAGATGGAAAACCCTGGCGGCCCACACTTGGCCATCACAGAATCCTAGTATAAATGGAATTCCGACAGAAGGAGGATTCCGGAAGATATGCACGTTAAGGAAGATCTTCTCCATAAGGAAATGTCTTGCTCACCACATTTGGACTACTCAAGAGGATTCCTATAAGAAAAAGACTTCTATACCAAGGAAGAAAGGTTAACCCTTTACTACTATAAAAACCCCGATACCCTCACAAATCAAGGTACGCATAATTTACCCCTTCTCTAGCACTCTAGAGTTGTGAGAATAGTTCTAACTTGATCTTCGGAGGGTATTCAGCTGGTACCACACCGGTGCTCTCTGTTAAGTCTTCTCTCTTTGGTTGTGCAGGTATTGTTACTAGCGTGATAAGATTGTATGGCTCACTGGTGATTTTTATGGCATTATCAGTTGGTGCCGTCTGTGGGAAATTATGTTGATTGGCCATACTATCACTTCCCAAACATAGAGTTGCATGGTACTTACTCGCTCAATGGCGACAACCAACAACGTTCAGGGAGACGAACCGCAACCCACTACCCAAAAGAGACAAGTCCAAACCCTCATAGCTGCAGTGGAACGTCTCACCAAACAGAATCATGATTTGGAAAAACAGCTACGCCAAAAGAATGTGGGGACGGCACTCAGGAGGAGGACCAAGAAGATACCAGTGCCGAGCAAAGAGACCGAGAGGGGCCCGAAGGTAGTAACACCCCAAGCAGACTAGAGCAACAAAATATGAACCTCCCATCCCTCACGGATACGGCTCCACCACCTATTGTCGCGAAGATGTAGGCGATGAAGAAACAGATGGAAGTCATGATAAACGCCCTCAAGGGACGAGTGTCCAGCGATCTTGACGACTAGAAATGGAAACGGGTCGAGTTTGGGCTGGGTTTTTCCATACTCAGACTCGACCCATTTACTAAGCAGGTTTTTTTTCAGGGCCCAGACCCGCCCCAGCCTGGCCTCGTTAAACCCTGCCAAATTTAGGCCCATCCGTGGCCCAACCAAAAAAAAAAATTTTAAAAATATTCCTCAGCTTTTCTTGAATGTTTTGGGCAACCAAACACTACAATCCAAAACAATACAAACTCAGAAACACTACAACCCAGCCGAGCCCTCTCTCTACCGATTACAAAAACCCTTTAATTTAGAATTCTTCTACCGATTTTAGTTAATTTTTTTTTTTTTCAAAACTCTTTCTCTCTCTCAACCTCAAAATCGGAACTCCATGGTTAGACTTTCATGCTTCGCAACTCGCTGTTCACCACCGTTCCCCACTTTTCTTTCTCTTCGCAACTCGCAACTCGCCATTCCCCACCATTCAAAATCGGAACTCCATGGCCAGACTTTTCTTTCTCTTCACTCCATGGCCAGACTTTTCTTTCTCTTCACTCCATGGCCAGCTTTTTTTTCTCTTCTCTCCATTTCACATTTCAAGCTCTCTGTCAGTTAACACCCATTAATTGTGACCGCCGCTTACCACTACCATCTATCGCCATCTAGACTCAATCTTCATCAACGATTCACTCACTCTCTCACACACACACACACACACACACACACACACACACAAATGGTTCGACCGATCTAACCGAAACCCATTTCGGCTAATTTCAAAGTGGTGGGTTTAATTGACTCAGTGAGAGTTCATTTGGATTTGTTGTTAAGTTGATTTCAATGGTGGTGGGGAGGCGAGGCGTGAGGCAGTGACTGAGAGTGAGTGAGCTGAAATGAGGGAGTAAGGGTGAGGAGGGACTAAGGGAGGCGTGAGTTGCTGCTGAAGAAATGAGGGATTTAGGGTTAGATTATAGCTATATGTGTATATATGGGGGTATTTTTGTAATTTCAGGGAAACTGAGTTTTATCTAGGCCGGGTTTTGAGTCGGGTTTCGAATTTTTTTTATAAAACCTAAACCCGACCTGGACCTACTTCGAGTTTTTTTTAAAAACCCATCTCAACCTTATTCCTAATCAGACCAGGTAAAACCCTACCCATTAGGGTCGGGCTCGGCCGGGTACCGCGGGTCGGGCAAAAATTGTCATCCCTATTGACGACCTAGTCAACTGAACCGACTCACCGTTCATTGCCCTCATCAATTCCTTCCCCCTACCACATAAGTTTCGTATGTCATAGATAGATAGTTACGATGGAGTCAAGGACCCTCTAGATCACCTAGAGAGCTTCAAGACCTTGATGCACCTTCAAGGGGTAGCAGACGAAATCATGTGTAGGGCCTTCCCTACAATGTTGAAGGGCCCTGCAAAGGTATGGTTCAGTCGACTAACGCCGAACTCCATCAGCACTTTCAAGGAGCTAAGCGCTCAGTTTACTGCACACTTTATTGGATGACATAGGTATAAGAAGTCCACAACGTGCTTGATGAGCATTAGGCAGTGAGAGGATGAAACGTTGAGATCCTATATAACCCGCTTCAATAAGGAAATGCTCTCGATCGATGAAGCCGACAACAAGATACTTGTAGCAGCCTTCACGAATAGGTTGCAAAAGGGTAAGTTTTTGTTCTTTTGATACAAGAACGACCCGAAGACCATGTCGGAAGTACTCTATAGGGCCACCAAGTACATGAATGCTGAAGACACACTGCTGGCTCGGGAGGAAAAGCCCAGGAAAAGGGAGCGACAAGAAGACATACGGCAGGACCAAGGGCGAAAGAAGCCAAGAACTAGAGACCAAAAGGATGAAAGGCGCTCTAAGCCCCCAAGAGGGAGGTTTAAAAGCTTCACCCCATTAATTGCCCTGATAGACCAAGTCCTAATGCAAATCAGGGACAAGGGGGTTCTAACCTTTCCCGGAAAGCTGAAAGGAGATCCCAACAAGCGATCTAGAGATAAATATTGCTGCTTCCACCGTGACCACAGTCATGACACAGCCGATTGCTATGACTTGAAGCAACAGATTGAGGCCCTTATCAGATAAGGGAAATTGCAGAAGTTCGTCAGCAAGGAGAGAGCGGATCCACCTCTTTAAGAGCAGCCCCTCTGACGGGATAATAAGCGTCCTAGACCCCCCATCGGAGACATAAGGATGATTGTAGAGGGAACAACAACTACTGGGTCGTCCAAAAAGGCCCGGAAGACTTACCTTAGGATGGTCCAAAACGTCCAGTTGACGAGCTCCGTGCCAAAGATAGCGCGGAGAGAAGGCCCCATCATCGGGTTCTCGAAAGAAGATGCACGATGTCTTCACCACCCGCACTACGATGTGCTTGTTGTTAGCATACGAGAAGGAGACTACAACATACACTGGGTGTTGGTCAACAATGGTAGCTCGGCAGACATCCTATACTACCCGGCGGTCCAACAAATGAGGATTGACAGAGAATGATTGATACCAACGAATGCTCCACTAGTTGGTTTTAGAGGAACAAGGGTATTCCCATTGGGCGCGGTCACACTTTCGGTAACAGTAGGTGATTATCCTCAGCAGATCAAAGGATGTAACATTCCTTATGGTTGACTGCTCGTCCACTTATAATGCTATCCTCAGACGACCCACCCTTAACTTATGGAAGGCGGCAATATCAACATACCACCTAATGATCAAGTTCCCTACGGATTATAGGGTCGGTGAGTTACGAGGAAATCAGGTGGCCGCCCGCGAATGCTACATTACCATGCTAGAGATGGAAGATCACCAGCAAACCATGTGCATAGAAGAGCAACGGACCATAGCAGAGCCGGTTAAAGAACTAGAAGAAGTAACCCTTGATGAATCAATACCTGAACGGGCTACTAAAATGGGGACATTGGCCAGCCAGCCAATATGTCAAGCCCTTGCAACATTCCTTAGGATAAATCAAGACGTGTTCGCGTGGAGCCACGAGGACATACCCGGGATTAATCCCTCAGTCATAGTTCACAGGTTGAATGTGAACCCCGCATTCTCACCCGTCCGACAAAAGAAGTGAGTGTTCGCTCAGGAGCGAGACAAAGAGATAGTAGAAGAGGTTAGGAAGCTACTGGAATTAGATTTCATTCGAAAAGTATACTACCTTGACTGGTTAGCAAACGTAGTTATGGTAAAGAAGGCTAATGGGAAGTAGCGAATGTGTGTTAATTTCACGGATCTCAACAGGGCGTGCCCGAAGGATAGCTACCCATTCCCTCAGATAGATACCTTGGTAGTCTCGACAGCAAGACACCAACTCCTGAGCTTCATGGATGCCTTTTCGAGCTACAATTAAATCAAAATGGAGGAGGTTGATCAAGAGAAAACCTCCTTTGTCACCAACCAAGGACTCTTTTGCTACAAGGTGATGCCGTTTGGCCTCAAGAATGCGAGGGCGACGTACTAGAGATTGATGAACAAAATGTTCGTGTACCAGATTGGGTGGAATGTACAAGTTTATGTTGATGACATGTCAGTGAAGAGCCTACGTGAAGATGATCACCTAGACAACCTCCGGGAGACCTTCGACACCTTCCGGTCATATAACATAAAGCTGAATCCAAACAAATACGCGTTCAGAGTGACGGCAGGGAAATTCTTGGGCTTCATGGTATCCCAAAGAGGTATAGAGGTTAACTTGAAGAAGTTACGGGCCATAATGGAGTTAGAACCATCGAGGATGGTCAAGGAGGTGCAAAGCTTAAATGGCAAAATTGCAGCCCTGAACAGGTTCGTCTCGAAAGCGACGGACAAATGTCTACCTTTCTTCTGCACTCTGAGAAAATCATTCGAGTGGACAGACGAGTCCCAGAAGGCCTTTGAAGATTTGAAGAGATACCTTTCATCTCCGCCATTGCTCAACCCGTCCAAACCAAGGGAAGAACTCTACCTCTACTTAGCAATTTCACAAGTAGCGGTCAGCGCGGCCTTAGTAAGAGAGGAAGATGGATCTCAAAGACCCATCTACTTTATAAGCCGGGCATTTCGAGGAGCAGAAAAGAGGTACCCCCAAATGGAGAAATTGGCCTTCGCGCTAGTAACTACGACACGAAAGCTCAAGCCATACTTTCAGGCACATACCATCATAGTCTTGACGAATCGGCCCCTAAGAAGAGTCATGAGTAGCCCTGAGGCTGCCGGACGGATGGCTTTATGGGCAATAGAGCTAAGCGAATTTGATATACAATACTGCCTACAAACTGCAATAAAAGGACAAGTTGTGGCTGAATTAATCGCTAAATTTGCTCAATTAGAAGGCAAGGGAGCAGAAATCGCCACACAGTGGAGCATCCACACGGACGAATCTTCCAATAGACGAGCAGGAGGGGCCAGTGTGGTAATCAAAACCCTAGAGGGGGATAAGATCAAGTGCATGATCCGACTAGACTTCCCCACGACCAACAACGAGGCCGAGTATGAAGCATTTGTGGTAAGGCTAGACCTCGCAAAGGCAATGGGTGCTAAAAACGTGGTCGTACATTTCACTCCTAGGTGGTAACAAGTCAAATTAATAGTGGCTACAAGTGCAAAAATGAACGAATGGAGAGGTATCTGGAAAAGGTGAAGAATCGAATCAGCAGCCTCGAAGTCAGATTCGTTCAAATCCCAAGGGAGGAAAATGAATGTGCCGACCGTCTAGCAAAAGCTGCCTCAGCAAAATTTATGCTTGTCCCCGAATAGGTATTGTCATTTGTTTAACTCTCCTCACTTATTGATGGCGGAACGAATATGCAGGAAGTAGATTATGAAAGCAATCAGACTACGCCATTGATATCTTACCTGAGAACTGGCGTGTTACTAGACGGGAAAGATGCTGCTAGGAAGTTGAAGGTCCAAGCATCACCATTTATGCTGATAAAAGATGCCTTATACAAAAGAGGATTCTCTCGATTGTACCTGAGGCGTTTAAGCCATGCAGAAGCAGATTACGTAATGAGAGAAGTCCACGAGGGCATCTGCGAAAACCGCTCGGGGGCACGGTCATTAGTGCACAAGTTGATCTGAGCAGGATACTATTGGCCTACAATGCTGAAGGACACACAAGCTTATGTCAACGCCTGCAACAAGTGTCAGAGGTTCAGTAATTTCATTAGGCAACCATCCGAAGAGCTGACCCTCATGACGGCCCCTTAGCCATTTGCTCAATAGGGACTAGATATCATGGGCCCTTTCCCAACAACAGTTAGGCAGCTAAAGTTTCTGGTAGTTGGTATCGACTACTTCACTAAGTGGGTGGAAGTAGAAGCCCTAACCACTATCGGAATATCATCTGCAGGTACGGGATACCCAGAGTGCTTGTCTCCGACAACGAAAAGCAATTCGACAACAGTGCATTTAGGGACTTCTGTTCGGAGTTAGGTATCAAGAATCACTACTCGTCGTCTGCACACCCATAGGCCAATGGGCAAGTTGAAGTCACGAACAGATCCTTGCTCAAGATCATCAAGACCCAGCTCAAGAGGGTAAAGGGTATCTGACCAGATGAGCTACCAAGCGTTCTGTGGGCATATCAAACTACAACAAGAACACCCACTGGAGAAACGCCGTTTCGACTAGCATACGAAAGTGACGCTGTCATCCCAAAGGAAGTAGGACTCACAAGCTACCGGGTGGATAACTATGATGAGGATAAGAATGAAGAGGCCATGCGCCTTCAACTCGACTTGATTGACGAAGTCCGGGCAATGGCCGAGCAAATGTTAGCACGGTATTAAAATCTCATGGCCAAACACTATAACTCCAAGGTCAGACCCAGGGACTTCCAGTTGGGAGATCTTGTCTTAAGAAAGGTAATGGGCGCTACAAGAGATGCCTCCCAGAGAAAGCTCGGACCTAACTGGGAAGGACCATATAGAATAACATCATGGCATAGGAAAGGAACCTACCACCTGGAGACGTTGGACAGGCAGAAGTTGCACCACCCATGGAATACGGAACATTTAAAGAAGTACTACCAGTAGGCCATTGACAATTGACAAGCAACGCCACTCCTTATTGCCAATTTATCTTCTTTCTAGCTTAGTTTTTTATTACCAACCTTTTAAGCCCTAGGACTAGTTTTTTATTTGCTTATTTTACTTTTTAAAGAACAATTTCTACGCATGAGTATTACCATTATAATAAGAGGAGTTATTCAGAATTGCTTGAGTATATTTTCTACAAAATTAAAGTCCACAATGTGGATGGAGTCTATCATCAAATAGACAAAATTATAGTCCATTAAGTGGACGGGTTCTATCATTGAATAGGCAAAATCAGTCCCTGAAGTGGACGAAGTCTAACATTATACAGACAAATTCTTAGTCCACAAAGTGGATGGGGGCTATCATTGTATAGGCAAAATCACTCCATAAAGTAGGCGGAGTCTAACATTATCCAGAAATTCTTAGCCCACAAAGTGGACGGAGTCTATCATCGAATAGACAAAATTATAGTCCATAAAGTGGACAGGGTCTATCATTGAATAGACAAAATCAATCCCTGAAGTGGACAGAGTCTAACATTATACAGACAAATTCTTAGTCCACAAAGTGGACGGGGTCTATCATTGTATAGGCAAAATCACTCCATAAAATGGGCAGAGTCTGACATTTCCAGAAATTCTTAACCCACAAAGTGGATGGGGTCTATCATTAAATAGACAAAAGTCATTAGTCCACAAAGAGGACGGGTCTATCATTGAATAGACAAAATCATCAAGTCCACAAACTGGACGGAAATAGGCAAGTCATCAAGTCCATAAAGCGGACGGGTTCCAAAATTCATTTTCCATAAAGTGGACGGGGTTTTTTATTAATAAAAAGAAATTTACCAAGTTCGCAATATGAACGGATCTGTTAACTAATCCAGCTCATAAATTGAATAGGTCCACTATTAGATAAACAGGTTCAACAAATGAACGGATCTCTTCAAAACCATCATTCCATAATATGGACGGATCTTCTATTATACAAAAATTCACTGTCAAGTGAACGGTTATGATGCTAACTAGTTCATCACATAGTGTATAGATCTAAAAGACCCATTGAGTTAGCATAATCTCATTAAAAGAATGGTAACCAAAACCACATGAAGGACGGAATCAAAATTACAAATCCACGATGTGAATGGAGCCATTCACATTTATAAATTAAACAAGATCCATTCACAAAAAATAAAATAGACAACATGGTTAAAGGCGAAGCCCGTGAAGGGAGAAGTTTATGACGACGTTTAAGTTACACATTTAAATGTTCTCCAAAAAAAAAAAAAAAAAACCTAAGGATGGGGGGTATGTTCGACATTTTCCTAAACAACACTCTCAGGCTAACGAGCATCACCATCAACGGTCTGAGCTTGGCCTTGAGGAGGAGCTGACTCTCCATCACCAACTACATCCTCAGCAAAGAGGCCCTCCATGCTGTCAGAGGCGACAGGCTGTAAAGTGGTTTGAGCTTGGTCATCAATACTTAGCATAGAGAAGTCAAGGCTAGCATAAGCTCTCTTGGCCTGACGAACATCATCATCAAATCCGTTTGCATAAGAACCCGCGAGCTCCTTAATGAGGGCATCGGAATCACGACACTCACGAACCGCTGCTTCTTCTGCCTGACAGAGTTGATCCTTGGCATCCTTGATCTCTCTCTCCTTATTCTCTAGGACCTTTTTTAGAGTCTCCATATCAGCCTCAAGTTCTTTCCTGGCCGTCTCCGACATGGTAAATTTCTTCTCCATGCCTACCTTCCAAGCTTTGAGACCAATCAACTTTTCCTCCGTCTCATTGGCCTTCTTCCTAATGCGGTCTAGTGTTGTCTCATGGTTCAGACACCGTCCCATGAGCCCTTTCATCATAACCATGGCCTAAAATATATATATATATATATATATATGTATGTATATAATAAAAAGGAATTAGTTTCAAACTAACAAAGAGGAGATGGATGAATAGAGGATGGGCAAGATTACCTGAGCAATACTAAACAGCCTCGTCTCCCCCATTGCTTCCGTGGAGTGGGTGCCAAAGTCCTTATAATCTTCAGGAGTTATGATGGACAAAAGCCTCTCCAACGCATGTTTGAAGTCCTCTTAGAGGAGGACGAGTGGCTTCTCCTGCTAGGTGGATGGACCCTTCATTAAGCCCTTCCCTGCTCTATGCTTTGCAAGAGTGACCGTCTTTGCACCCTCAGCCATTAGCCCTACAACGGGCTCCAAAGGGACCTTAGGTTTCTTAGGAGGACGGTCCCCTTTAGACGGCTACTTCCTTTTTGTGGACGGGTTGTTTGAGCCCGTCCCCTTGGGATCCACATCGACGGTCTCCTTTTTCTTAGTAGCTGTGCCTTAATCATTGCCCTCCTCTTAACGTCTTCCATTTTTGTAGAAGTGGACGGATGATGTTAATTACTAAGATAAAAATCAAAACCGTTCAAACAAAATGAGGACGACGGACTTATGTTGGCAAATTCTGGCGTCATATTTGACAACTGTTGGTGTTGGTTCAGGTCCGTCACAATACTAATGGATGGTATCAAGTGTGACTAGTTAAGCCCAAGTCCTTTCCTTCGACTTGGTCTTGGCAAAAATTCTCTCAAGAAAGCTGAACTCCTCTAGTTTAACTTGTGGACGTCATCGAACTACAAAGAAGAAGATGGTTAAAAGTGTTGAAGAAATTATAATAAACTGAACGGTTATGTAGAGGGTCCTCACACTAGGACTGGTGCATACTGGACGAAGGCAATATGCCCCAAGTTGTGTCGATGGGCATATGTTCTATGTCCCCTGGATGACACATTCACTCGTCACCCTCTAGAAAGAAATAACGGCTTTTCCAGTCCCTATTGGAGTCTGGGGTTTCAAATATAACCTTCAACAACAGACTCCTAGGCACAAAACTATACATCCCCCTTGATTTGTCTATTTCATTTAGACAGTAGCAATGAAGGAATTCCCGCACCGTCAGCCTCCTAACACCATTTGACATAGCACCGTACAGGACCTTCATGGCTATAAAGACCTTCCAAGCGTTTGGGGATACTTGGTTAACAGACAGGCCCATGTATTTAGGAAGCTCACAATGAAGGGAGCTTAGTGGAAACCTAAGTCCTGCCTTCAGCATATGTTCGTACACCCCAACACCATCTACCCCTTCATAGTAGCATTTCTCTGACTTATAGGATAGACGGATGGGAATGTTATCTGGAATTTGGTAATTGGCCCTAAGAGTGTTGAAGTGTTTCTCCTTGATGGTGGACCTAAAATCGTTCACCGTCCACCCCGGTAGCATGATGAACTCCCTAAGTCCATCAACACCTACGACAGACTTTATTGCTTGTTCCTCACCGTCATCAGAACCCTTCTTTGGGTCAGCGATCTCCATATCCTCATTTGGTGAGGACGGGGAAGAGGGATGGACTCCTCTCTTCGCTTAAACTGTCTTGGTCTTTGTGACCTGACGTGTGTACTTCTTCATAATCCACCTCGTCATGGACAACTGACTGGTTACTTGACGCACTAGACATTGCCTACACGTGACGACAAAACCTAAGACTCTGACGAGTCTAGAAGGGGTGACGGGGGTATAAAGTCGAGGAAAATAAAAAGACTATATGTGAAGGTAAAAGAGACTTGTGAAAAAGAGAGTACTTACCAAGTTAGTAAGTGAACGGAGGAAGGGCGTTGATGACGGATGCAGAAACTAAACGAAGTGGTCTCTGACAAGGATGACGGAAGCGCTCTGACAGTTTGTTTCAGCGAAAAGTAGAGAAATGAGAAAAAAAAGTGTGATACTTATAGAGGAAGTGCATGGAAGACGAAACGACGCTTCAATCCTAGAAAAGAACCATTAGAAAGATGACACATGTCGTACGTCATAAATGATTTTCGAACAGGATTGTAAGGGTCATGCACAATTCACGGAGTCCCTATCAAATCGTCACCCTATGGGTCCGTCTGGATATCACGGACCCACGGGGTGAAGGGGGCAATTGAAGAGGAAGAATTATACATGACGGACTGGCCCATATGGACTGGACAGGGTTGGGCAAGTAAAACTGATGTGGACGGATCCCATATGGACGAACTCGACACGGACAGGTCAAGCGCCCGTGTGGCGTCCAACTTATCATTTTATGGTCTCCAAGAAACCCTAGATGGAAAACCCTTGCGGCCCACACTTGGCCATCACAGAATCCTAGTATAAATGGAATTTCGACAGAAGGAAGATTCCAGAAGATACGCACATTAAGGAAGATCTTCTCCATAAGGAAATGTCTTGCTTATCACGTTTGGACTACTCAAGAGGATTCCTATAAGGAAAATACTTCTACACCAAGGAAGAGAGGTTAACCCTCTACTACTATAAAAGCCCCAATATCCTCACAAATCAAGGTATGCATAATTTACCCTTTCTCTAGCACTCTAGAGTAGTGAGAATTGTTCTAACTTGACTTTCGGAGGGTATTCGGCCGGTACCACACCGGTGCTCTCTGTTAGGTTTTCTCTCTTTGGTTGCGTAGGTATCGTTACGATCGTGAGAAGATCGTGTGGCTCACTGGTGATTTTTACGGCATCATCAATGAGAATAGTTCAATTATATATATAGTACTATTTTAGACTATTATACATAGGGTCCGTTTGGATATAACTTATTTTGCTGAAAACTGAAAATATTATATCAAAATAATTTTTAAATGTGTTAATAGTGCCATAGGACCCATTTTTAATATTTTTTTTTAATAAAGTGGTTGTGGGTCTCCTGAATAGTGTACGTACAGTGCGTGAACAGTGCATCCGGTTACTGTTCATTAATGAAATCACTCTGCATTTGCCTAATTGCAATGTTCATGTCCTATGAATAGTGCAAAAGGCGCTGAAAAAAAAAAAAAAAAAAAAACGCGCTTCAACCAGACGCAAATCCAAACACACACTTAGTGTTTAAAAGACGTGGGTTATTATACACTTTCAGATCTAGAAAATAAAATTTTATGTATCAAATTTTCTCTATCTTGTTCCTCATATTCAATATGTGGGCTTCAAAGGGTCTCTTGCATCTTTGTTTACTTTCATTTGTTAGACATGTTATCTTTTCTTCTTTCTTAACAAATTTTCAACTTTTAATTATCTTTTCATTATTGTTTTTTTTTTTTTCAAAAAAATACACAAAATCTTTGTGTGGTTTCCATTAAAACATGAAATCAATTTGAGGTATCAATGTTCTCTAAAAAAAAATCAGCTTATTTTAGTGGGATGAACTTTTAAATAGTTCCTCCCTTCTCGACTAGGTCTCCCTCTCTTGCCTACACTATTTTAAAATCAGATCGGTCAATTGAACTGGTTCAACTTAGGGTTTGTTTCAGTTCAACTTAAGGTCCATTTAGGAACATCTTATTTAGCTGAAACTGAATTTTTTTTTGCTAAAAGTGTAGAAAAAAAAAGTTAAAAGTTAACTAAATAGTATAACGGGACCTAGGAGTGTTCACCAAACTACATAAACTGCACAAACTGCAAAAATTGCACAAAAACTGCCTGCAAAATGGCATAACCACACCGTAAGTAATAGTGCACCGCACCACACCACACCACATGGTGCAGTGCAGTTTGCGGTTTTATAATAAGAAAATTGCACAAACCGCACCACACCGCACCCTCTCTATATATTAATATATTTATTTATTTTAATATTAAATATATTATTAATAGTTTAATAACCCTAGTTTTCAAAAAAAAAAAAAATGTTTAGCAGCCCTAACAAGTGTTGACTAGAAAAGCCAACCCAAAATAAAGAAAAACTAGCTCAATAATTTACAACTTGGCCAAAAAAAGGGAAAAATTAGTTTTGAGCTGAGTAGGAAAAGTCCAAAATTTGAAAAATATACCGACTTTAAACCGCATCTTATACATAGTATCACACATGTGACTGCAAAAATGAGGTGCGGTACAATTATGGTTTTGGCTAAACTCTAAACCTCACCACACCGCACCGCATATATGACCTCAAAAACAAGATGCGGTGCAGTTATGGTTTTAGCTAAAGTGCGGTGCTAAAAATTGCCCAAAACTGCACCGCACTGCCCCGCGAACACCCCTAACAAGACCTATAAATAATACCAAAAAATGTGAGACTCATAATAGTACCAAAAAAAGAAGCTAAAAACTAAAATATGCTGAGTCTTATAATCATTCATGTAAAAACCGGTAAAAACTAGGAACATTTCTCTTCTTTAAAATTGGATTTTTTTTTTCAAAATAACACCAATATTGAAACAATTTTGTTTGTTATCATCGTTTCTAAACTATTTAGCAAATTAACATCTCGAGAGTTAGGGACTCGAGATCACTGTAGCAAATCGAGTATCACAGGCTTGATTTCAATGGAAATTCGCCTGGAACTCGAGTTTTAAACACTTGAGTTCCACAAAAGAAAAACCAAAAAGCTAAGATACCTCTTCTTCTTCTTCCTCTTCTCCCCCTCTAAAAACCACCACAACCCCTTTGGAAAAAAAAAATCCGCGACAACCAAAGAGACAATAAAAGCACAAACACAAACACAAACAAGGATCAAAGCAGAAATCACACGAAGGGCGACCAGTGAACCCAGCGAACGGCGAACGGCAAACTCAATTGGCTACCAGCAAACCCAGCAACGAACCCAAGCAACAAAACCCACGAGCCCAGGCAGCAAAACCCACGACCCAGGCGGTGAAACCCACGAACCCAAGCTCAGATTGAACCCATGACTCAGGTGAAGGTCGTTTTCCCCTTTGTTTCTCTCTTTTTTAGCTGTGCAGAGCAGGAACTCGAGTGTATAATACTCGAGTTCCACCGGAAATCGTTTTTTATGGACTCGAGTTCCATTGGAAATCAATTCCTATACACTCTAGTTGCTACAGTGAACTCGAGTATATTATTCTCGAGATGTTAGTTTCATAAATAATTTGGAAACTATGCTAACTAACAAAATTATTTGAAAATTGTGATTATTTTGAAAAAAAATCCCAAATCCTGCTTGCCCAAGAGATGGTTTTGTTTTGGCCCTTCCTTCCTTTTGTCTTAAAGTCAATATATATTTATTTATTAAAAAAAATGTTTTTTTCAAAATACAAATCTATAATTCTAATAAGTTTCTAACCCAAAAATAATATGATGTATAACTAAAATCACATCTATGGTTCGTCCAGACGGGTCGTCCAGAGAGTTGCGGTCAGCCAAACACCAGGCCATCTTCGATTCGTCCAGAGATCTCGTCCATAGGATGTTGGGCAACTGATCACCCCAGGGAATCGAATCAAGAGAATCGTCCATACACAAAGTGCATGGACGACCACACAACTACATGTCAAAGTGTCGTCCATGTACAAAGCACATGGACGACTACGCCAACACTTGGCGAACTTCGTAGCGGTTTATTAACCCACATTCATCGCCGCCAATCCCTCCACTGCATGTAACTTCCAACGGCGGTTACAATTTCGTAGCCGTTGAGGAGGTTATGTCCGGATTCCAAGATTCTAGGGGAAAGTTATTGAACTAGTAACCACCCTAGAGTATGGTATATAAGGCCCGGTCTTCATCATGCAAAGGTATGAATTTTCCTGAGATTTTACATTAAGAAAAAAAAAACTCCATTAGAAGACCAAAAACTCACTTGACCATCGGAGGGTATTTGGCCAGCTCAACCCGGTCACCCTTTGACTGCTTTTTCTCTTTGTAGGCAATCGTTAGCGCTACAGTCCACCGAAGCCGAAGTGTTCAACTAACTGATTCCATACATTATCATAATATATACACTACTTTTGGGTTGTTGTTTATTATAGTAGATATATTATTTTATTCTATTATTTATATTATTTTATTGTGTTGAATGCTAAAATAAAACCACTGATATTGGCTGTTTTGTAAATTGAAGTGGTAAAATGAATAAAGTAGATTTTCGTAGTGTCAAATTGCTAAAATTTTTGCACCACCAATGCTGATACTCTTATTGTGGTTTGTTGGGTGTCTCATAGATAAAGCAAAACACTTTGGACAAATTTTGAAACACCACTTTCTTTTATATATTATATGTGTCAAATATTACAAATTTAAAAATGTATTTAGTGGCAAATTTTTTAAAATTTTAAATGGCATTACACATTGTACACTTTCAAGTCTAAAAAATAGTATTTTAAGTGGAATGAACCCTTAAACATCTCCTTCCTTCCTGATTGGGCCTCCCTCTCTTGCCCAAGAGTGGCTTTGGACCCTCACTTCCTTGGTCAAAAATCAAAACTGTACATAACTTCTCTTTTTCCTTTTGTAATTGGCTTTTTTTTTCTTTTTTTTTTTAAAGAAAAACCATTAGTAATTTTAGAAAAAAAAAAAAGTAAAAGAAGTTTTTTTTAATTAAAATTTATCTAAAATTTAGGAGCTATCTTATTTTCTAAAAAAAAAATTCTTTAAATTTGAATTTGACAAAGAAACATGGAAGAGGGAGAAACATGGATTAAAAATTTTTTTTTTATATTTAAAATTTAATCTAAAATGTAAATTTCACCATCTAAGTTTGACTAAAATTCATTTTAGTCTTCTAACTTTGTTTTCATTCAATTAATTCTCTAAGTTTTCAATTTATTCAATTCAGACGTTTCTTTCAATTTCGTTGAAAAATTATGCAATTAATTAATGAAAAAAATATTTTCACATAAAAATCAATAAAATATTTTTATCAACTTTATAGATTTTATAGAATTTTTTTTCAATGTGAGAAAAATATTTTTTTATGAAAATAATTTTAATTGAATTGTCGTATAGTTATTGCTTTTTTTATATAAAAAAATTATCCATTTATTTTTTTTGATAAGAAAAAAATTATCTATTTATTACATTGGTAAAATAATGTTGCTTGGTCTGATAAATAAAAAGTAACTTTTTTTTTTTTTTTTTGGATAGAAAAAAAACGTCACCGAGCAAAAAAAAAAAAGAAAAAAAGAAAAAAAAAAGGAATACTCATTTTATTTATTTATTATAATACTCATTTTCTTTATTACAATACCGTTACAACCTATTTATATTCAAACACAAATTTTTTTTTTTTGGAACCATATTCAAACACAAAATTAAACCGGCGCAACCTTGTCTCTGTCTCTCATCAAAAAAAAAAAAAAAAAACCTTGTCTCTGTCCTAAACCCTCTCTCTCTCTCTCCCTGTCTCTGAGTTGCTACCTTTCTCGATCTCGTAATTTTTATAACATCGGAGCGCGAGGATTTCTCAGATTTAATTCCGGTAAGTGTGTTTTTCTTTTTCCATGAAACCTTAACAATATTTCGGTAAAGTGTTTTTTCGTGTTCCTGATTCAGTTGGGTATTTTTACTTCTAAACCCTAATTCTATTATTCTGGGTTCTATGGGTTTTCTAAATATGTTTTATTTTTTAGGTTAAAATCATTTTATTTAAACAATGCTATTGATTTAATGAGTAATTTTATTCATTTACTCCTGGTTTTGAATTAGTTTTGGTTTTTTTTTTTTTTAAAAAAATAAAAAAGTTTTATTACTTGTTCGTAGAAATAATGCCATATAGTAGGAATCTTACAATGATCAATTAAATATGATAAGTTTTGGGTTTTTTTTTATATTCATATTTTATGTTCTTGGTGAAATAACATAATTGACCTGAACAAGTTTTGGGTATTTTAATCTAGTATTACAATTCGTTCTTATTTGCTTTTGGATTTACTTTTTCTTTCTTTGTTAATTCGAATTGGGATTTGCTTTATTTATTTATTGATAAGTTACGCACACTGTCATGTTCTCGAGTCCATAACCTGGCCCTCCATACCATTATTATGGTAGGAGGATGTGCATTTTGTGTTAAGAGTTTAGTGGCAAGATGGTCTTTGAATTAAGTGTGTTGTGTGCGCTATAAAGTATGAAATTTGAGCAATTTTTCTCCATGAGTTTCACTAGATATGCATGTGCATTGTTTTATAATTATACAGCATTTCTTATTTTCAAGCACATATTCTAAGAATGATTTTGCTCTCTTAAAATGATTCGGACATAACCCACTGTATTTTTGTCTTAGATCAGTGAGCCATTGATTACTGTCATTAGGAGATAAGTCATTAATGCGAGTATTAGAGACTGAACACCATTTTCTTATGCATTCATTGTATTAATTATGCAGGTGATATCACTGCAAACGCACTGCGGTAGAGGCTTATTTCTTGTAAGTTACCACTTATCCTAATCGTTATACTATTATTCTGCAGAAAAGCACCTCTCCTCTAACTTTTTCATAATTTCTTAATTTTACAAAGCTTGCTGCCTGATAGTTTTGTATTTTGTTAGATTAATTTCACAAAAAACTACTTTGGTAAGTTAATAAAATTCTATAAGAATTATATCTAAACTAGTTTAGGACACATCTTTACCTATAGTTGGTGCCTAGATTGCCTATTGTTGCTGATAGGCAAATTTTTACTCATTAAAAGAATGAGGTTCATTTGGCGCAACTTTCAACTTTAAAGCACAACAGAAACTTAGGGCAATGTGGTCCAACCCAACTCAATTGGCACCTCCTCCCTTTATACATTCTAGGTGGAGGGTGAGGCGGGTTCAAGATTCATCGGGCGTGTGTGTAACTTGCCAATAAAAAAAAAAATGCATATTTGAATAAGTGTTTCTATCTATAAGATAATAAAATACACATCATCATCAAAGGGGTTTGAGGGATAACCCTGCGGTTCCTTCCTTTCTTGTGGTGCTGGGGCACTATGGTTCAAACTCCACCAACCCCCTCCCCCTCTTTACCTATCCAAAAAAAAAAAAAAATGTATACATCAGCATGAAGGTTTATTTATGCTTCAATTGAGGTTGTGGGTTCAAGATTCATCGGGTGCGTGTATAACTTACCATAAAAAAAATGCATATTTGAACAGTCTATCTATAAGATAATAAAATACACATCAACATGAAAGGGGTTCAAGAGATACCCTGGTGGTTCTAGCCTATCTTGTGGTGCTTGGGCACTGTGGTTTAAACCCCACCAGCCCCCTTCCCCCTCTTTACCTATCCAAAAAATAAATAAACTATACACATCAACATGAAAGCTATTTATGCTTCCATCGATTTCTAAGTGTGCCATCTATAAGATAATAAAATGCATGAAAAGGGTTTGAGGGATACCCAGGTGATTCTAGCCTTTCTTCTAGTGTTTGGGCATTGTGGTTCAAACCCCACTAGCTATCCCCCCTCTTTACCTATCCAAAAAAATTGTACACATTAACATGAAGGCTATTTATGCTTCCATTAGATGGTACACATATTGATGGGGTGGAAGAAAGGGCAATACAACCCAAAATGTGACGGTTGCATGTGACACTAATATTCTATTTGCATTTGTCTTGATGAGATGGGAAAGTTAGCAAACAACACACATTTTTTATGTAATTTGTAAACCATAATTAAACTTTCCAAAGCCGCCACCAAGTTCATAATTGGTTGGTCAATTGTTGGTTACAATGATATCTTTTGTGTGTGAATGTGAAAGTACTATATGATATATTTATTTATTTTATGGGCAAATACTATCTAGTTGATTCTAGATACCCCATGATGAAAGGCTATATGCAACCACAAGGGGTCTAACACACCATCTTGCAGATATTTGATGAAGAAGCTGAGGATTAGAGGATTAAGAGACATTCAAGAACATATTCAAAGACTTGTTGCATCTACTACTATGCCTTTTCATAATTTTATCAAAATATATGATAAGGGGTTCAAGTGATAGCCCAGCCATACTGGCATCATTTTATGGTGCCCATGTATGTGGTTTGAATCTCTTCTCTCACTTCTCTGTTTAGAGCTTTGCTCTTTGCCACTGTGGCCCCCCCGTCTTTTCCTCTCGGGACGTCTGGCTTAGAAAGCAGCTTTTTGCTTTGTTTGTGGTAGTATTGAAATGAATTGGTCATTTGTTGATGTTATTCTGATGGACTGTAGTTTGACTTGATTTTTTTATTGTAATTTTCTCTTAGGGGCTATGTTCTCCCCAGCATATACTCTCTGTAAATATTTTATTATCGATATACCATCTTTATATATATATGAGTTGAGTTCAAGTTACACCTGGTGTAACTCTAAGTAATATTACACCACTTAATAATTTATTATTAGATGCGAATTTTGACAAATCTACTGTTGGATTATATTATATTCATATACTCTCCATATTTGCAAAATTTCATGGTGATTAAAGATTAATAGTCATGTTACGAATCAATTATTTAGATTCAAGTTTTTGTAATTTAAAATAATTCATAAAAGATAAGTTTATAGATCACATGGTAAATAACATCCGATTGACATGAAAATTGGTATGCATGTTAAGCACATATAGAACATGTAATTTAACAGTGGGATTCTTAAAATATGAATTTAATAACAAGTTATTGGATAGTATAATATTGGTTAAAGTTATACTAGGTATAACTTGAACATAACTCTATACATACATATATATATATATACACACACATGGATTATTGGTATAAACCTGATTTTTTTTTTTTTTTTTTTTTGATCTTTTTATCTCATTTAAAAGTAGTGAATATCAAATTAACTTAGGAATAGTGACATAGGACAAGGGGAACAAATAAAACCTAATTTATAACTCTTGGGCCAAATCTGGATAGCTTGGGTTTTGAAGCATTAGTGTTAGGATTTTGTGGGGAATAAGCTAGAAAATAATTGGGATTATAGGGTTAGTAGGATTTAGGGATGAAACAAAGGAGAACAATCAAGGTTTGGGCAGCTGTTCCTGTTCTGCTGTAAACAGCAAATAAAATAAAAGATAAATTCTAGGTATCACACTTAGACTTTCTAGGTATCACGCCTCAGAGAAAGTTGCATTCATAGCTCTTAAATTCTAAAAACATTTATCATTTCAATAGAAAGCATTACAACTCTTTAAATAGAAGTCTAATACCTAATCTTAGTTGAACTAGGATTTCTTAAAACCCTATTAAGACTTAGATTTGGACTCCTAAGGCTTTTACTACTAAACCCAATTAAATAACCAAACTTAAATAAAACTCAAAAGAAGATCTAATAGACTGTTAGCACAACTCATTTCAGCATGTTATGAAATTACAAAATTGCTCCTGATAAATAAAATAAAATAAAATATAATTAATCTGTCTTCTCATTACCTCCTTCGTCAAATAGGCATAGCTTAAGTCTTAAGGCATAATGATGATCTCCTAAAGATAAACTTTATGAGGCATAATGGCATTTAAGTTGCATCTAATTCATAAAGATAATGGTTTGGCCCATTGTTAGTATCTTTGTGATTTTGTGATAGAATTTGAATAAGATGGTGAATTTGGTGGTTAAGGGCTATAGGTATGAAAAGCTTTTATTCTTAGTGTTTATATATTAGTAAACACAAAGCCCGTTCTTAGTGTTTAAAGCAAAGCAAAAAATCTCATCAAATCAAAGCAAAGCACGGGCTTTGATTTGATGAGATTCATAGTGTGGGCAAGAGAGGGACAAAGTCACGTTCCTGCTTTTTATTCTTTAATGTTTAAAAGACGTGGGTTATTGTACACTTTCAGATCTAGATTATAGAATTATATGTATGTATCGAATTTTCTCTATCTTGTTCTTCATATTCAATATTTGGGCTCCTCTTGCATCTTTGTTTACTTTCATTTGTTAGACATAAGGGTTGTCAATGGGCCTGGTCGGGCTGGCCCGATCTATTTTTACTTGGCCCATATGCACAATGGGTTAGGCATAATGGGCTATTAACTAGTTAACTGATTGGGTTGGACTGGGCTGAAAGAGAAAACCCTGGCCCATGGGCAATGCCCATTTTGTCTTTAATAGGCTAGGCTACCGGGTTAGACCTAATGGGCTACCCATGGACTTATGTTAGCTTATTATTTTATTATTTTTATAAGGAAATAATCAATTTTTTATAAGGGAATAATCAATTTATTTTTTTAAAAGAAAGAACAAAGAATTTAATACTTAATTACATTTTTTTTTTTTTTACAATAAAATCTATTTAATTTTTTTTTTTTTTTTTTGTTGATGGAAACCTATTTAATTTTTTTTTTATTAAGGCTTTAACTAGTTTTTTTTTTTTTTTAAATCTTTAATGAAAAAAATGTCAAATGGTTAATTCAAATTTGCTAGGCTATTAGAAAAATATTTATTTATTAAACTAAGTTTAGCACAATTACTTTAATTATCTTAGTGGTTGGGGGAGTTCTCTCAAAATCAATCCTTCATACATTTTCTATATATTTTTGTTATGAATTTTGAGTTATTAGACTAGACAATGGATTGGGCCAACGGACTGGGCTATTGGGCTAGCCCACCGGGTGCCCATGGGCATAAAAACTAGCCCACAACTTAATTCAATGGGCTAGTGGGCTATCCATGGGCCTCAATAACAATGAGCTAGGCCGCCCATTAGCCTAGTGGGCCGTTAGGTTTCTGGGTCGGGTCGTGGGCCATGGGTTATTTGATGACCCTTAGACTTAGACTTAGACATGTTATTTTTTTTTTATTTCTTAACAAATTTTCAACTTTTTATTATCTTTTCCTTATTGTTTTTTTTTTAAAAAAAATACACAAAATCTTTGTGTGGTTTCCATTAAAAAACAAAATCAATTTGAGGTATCAATGTTCTCTCTCTCAAAAAAAAAAAAATCAGCTTATTTTAGTGGGATGAACTTTTAAATATTTCCTCCCTTCTCGACTAGGTCTCCCTCTCTTTGCCCACACTATTTTAAAATCAGATCGATTAGTTGAACTGGTTCAACTTAGGGTCCATTTGAGAATATCTTATTCAGCTGAAATTGAAATTTTTTTGCTATAAGTGTGAGAAAAAAAAAGGTTAAAAGTTAACTGAATAGTATAATGAGACTTATAAATAATACCAAAAAATGTGAGACTCATAAATAGTACAAAAAAAAAGCTAAAAACTAAAATAAGCTGAGTCTTAGGGTGTTTTTGAATACCGCTTATTTTGCCCAAACTGAAAAATTATTGTTGAAAATACTGTAGATAAAAGTAAAAGTTAGTTGAAATAGTACAGTGGGGCCATGAATAGTGCCAAAAAATGTAGTGAGACTCATAAATAATAACAAAAATAAACTGAATAGTGAAATAAATTTAAATTTTTTTTTTTACCCGAATGGACGATTATAATCATTCATGTAAAAACAGGTAAAAACTAGGAACATGTCTATTCTTTAAAATCATGCTTGTCCAAGAGATGGTTTTGTTTTGGCCCCTCCTTCCCTTTGTCTTAAAGTCAATATATATTTATTTATTAAAAAAATGTTATTTTCAAAATACAAATCTATAATTCTAATAAGTTTCTAACCCAAAAATAATACATACACTACTTCAAGGGGGCCCAATAAATATAAAAACTTAACCTTTTTGCCGAAAAAGACAAGAAAACACTGACAAGCTTTCAAGAAGAAGCGGAAATGGTCCGGAGAAGAAGAAAAAGAGTTGGGTTGGGCCATGACCATGGCGGTTTTCTGTAAGTACTGAGAAAAGCAAAACCTTGAAGCCAATGTTATGTCATCGAGGACCCCATTTCCCTTCCTACCCATTATAGAACTTTTTCCCCTCTGGTCCCTTTTCAAAAATCAAAGCTTGATGATAAATAATAATAAGCCTTTCTCACAGTACTACTCTAGTCTCTTTTTTGCATGCAACTTTGACAGAGAATGAGAATTACAAAAAACCAACACTAGTTGGTGATTCTAGTCCCGGAACAATGTAGTAATAAGAAAGAATGCTACAAAATGGGTCATGTTTTGGCTGTTAATAAGCTGAAAAGGCTCCACCATTGGGCTGGTGATAGCTTGATTATCTTGTGTTAGGATCCTACACTAATTGATATGGTTTTAGAGAGATCAAAGAGTTAGAGAGCTAGACAAGAAAAGTAAGGGACCTGTTATTGCTTGATTCCTCGGTTGCTTAAGTATGGGCAATTGGGTCAGTGTCGCTTATGACTTATCTACTTTTCCTGTTTTGTTCTGTCACTTAAACTGTTATAGGTTGGTTCCTCTTTGGAAGTTGGAACTCAAAAGCAGGAAATATTTATTCCCACATCACTGTTGAATTTATTTTCGTGGAACAAAAGAGTCTGCTCATATGTGTTAAGTTTGCATACTTTAAGAAGAACTTGCTAGCAATCTGAATGGAAATTTTTTTAATTAAGAATCTTGAAGCAAATTAATTTTCTGGAACAGTCCCTCCAGAATTTAGGAATTTGGTTAACTTAGAAACCTTGTAAGTTCTAAGCCATTTTTGTTACTTGTACGTACTAGTCAATTTATCTTTCTAAATGTTATTTCGCCTATTTGAGCTGAATCTGCAATTTTGTGTTGCCGTTGCTCTGTTTGTTCTGGTTTGCTGATATGTCTGCTAGTTGTAACTTTGTGTCCATGAAAGTTTTCTGAATTATACCAAAGAAAAAAAAAACTTTTAATTGATTAGTAACAAGCTCCTAGCTTCTTGACTGCTCACTAACGACTCAGTAGTTAGTCACATGCTCATATGAATTATTATATGTGCTATTAGCAAATTAGTTATAGGTATATACATAGCAATATCCCCCATTTGCTATCATCTAGCGCACACATATATCTAATACCTACTACACAACCTTAACCAATGCCAAACTGCACACTGCTGCAATGCTCCACTGATACTACAACACAGCTCTAGGCTATAATTATGACTGTTAGTAATGCTTTATTGGGCTCCAGCACCATATAGCAACAGTAACTTGGCATCACAGAAACTTAACAGTTGAAGTTTCATGACACTTAAATCACTTGAACGCTATGCACTTGCTATAGGACACTAGCAAGGCACGGTACTAACATGCTCCATTGAGCAGCAGAAACAGCATGCACAGCAAACTGCACACACATGAGCTCACTGCAGCAGTCACTAACACAGCATACAGCAGCAAAGCAGAATCAGGGCACTTACACACTGGCCTCTCGGCCCAATCAGCAGCATCAATAGCACAGCACCAGCATTAAGCATGACAGTAAGCTAAGCTAATGTCTCATAGTAGACACAACCTTAGCACAAAAGCACATTAGGTTCCTAACATCATTGTAGCTGCCAATAATAATATGGATAAGCCTGCCAATGACAGATTTGAAGAGAATAAACAAACAAACAATGTGGAAATGAATTCTACTTATAATTACTTGTGAAAATAAATTCTACTTCAAATTACTTGCCATGTAACACTAATTACTTTCCATCGGACAAAATGACAGACAAAAGTTTTTCCTTGGGAGAGCCAGGATCATTGCTGAGGTGATGGATACTAGAAAGCTTTCTGAGTGTGAATTGGATGATGTCTACAAGTTCCATAGAAAAGATGCACAGAAAATGACAAGGTAAGTATGGCAACATGTATTTGCATAATCATGATTTTTTTTTTCATTAAGTTTTATGTTATTACATACCAAAAAAACTTCTCTTCTCATATGAGATTTTCATTAACAGGATAGCATCCCAATACTCAAGAGCAGCCAATGATGCATATCGAAGAGGTGATTGTGTTTCCGGTCATCATTACTTGTTGATGGCTCGAGAAGCACAATTCGCTGCTAACTGTTTCAACGCTAAGGCAGCCACGAAAATATTCAAATATGTGAATTGCACAGAAGACTTATGGAAATTGGATTTGCATGGTCTTCATGCAAATGAAGCCATTCAAGCTTTGCATTGCCGTCTGCAACAAATTGAATTATCAGGGCAAAGGCCAAAACCATTAGAGGTCATCACGGGTAGAGGTAAACACAGCCAAGGAGCTCCTGTCATTCCAGCAGCTGTGAGGAACTACCTTAAGGAATGCAAATACTATTTTTATGATTTGTGAGCAGGGGCGATAGCAGTTCGGCCCAAGTTTGTAGAATGCTAAAGTGAAGAGAAAAAAGCTAAAGGGAAAAAAGAGGAGTTGTGATAAAGCCTTGATAAGGTGCCAGCCTCAGTAAGGGGAATTTATTCATCAATGGACCAAGCAGTTTCTGAAATTCCTGTTCCTGTAACCGCTACTGATGGTGGTTTTCTGAGTGGAGCAGTTGAAAAAACTGATGACAGGGTGTTTACGGATGATGTCAGGGGTACTGAGAATGTTCCAGTTGTTTTTTGGGCTCACATATTACTCTGCGACGTATTATTGTGCAAATGAGTTGGACAATTCTTCTCAGACTGAGAACAAGCGTCCAAAACTTGAAAAATGAAAATGATCCCAAGGTTCTGTTTTTACCCGAAAACTTCTTGCTATTGCTTTTGCTGTGAATAAGTTGGTCTTTGTGGTGGTCTTGCTTTATTGGTCTGCAGATGTGGATCTTACAGAATTATCTTATTCTTGGTCTCATGTTGATACTGTTATAAATGATGTTGGAGGTGCTTTGCGCTTTACTGGTTTTTATGGCCAATCAGATTCCTCAAAACATAAGGAGAGTTAGTCGCTGTTAAGGCATTGCATGGAATTCAGTTTTTGCCATGGTTATGTGCAGGTGATTGTAAAGAACTCTTGGGGCCTCATGGACCTTTGTAGGTGCTGTTAGACCATCATGGCAATTTAAATCATTTAGGAGAGTAATGGAGGATTGTGCTAAGTCTGAGTTGGACTTTAGAGGCTCCCCTTTCACTTGGTGTAAAAATCATTTTGATTCTACTTGTAATTGTGCTCGCCTGGATAGAGCATTGGCTTCTGCGTCTTCGATTGAGATGTTTCCTTCTACTGTTGTTGAGCATGTTCCTTCAACTGGTTCAGACCACTCTGTTATTTTTATTTGTCTTGACTCTGGTCCTTCAGCAATGTACAAGGAAGCCTTTTAGTTTTTAAATGGCTTGGTAATCTAATCCAAGTTGTGAAGCACTAATTGAGGAGATGTGGACTTCTGTTAATGTGATGGGCAGCCCCTTTTAGAGCATTTGTGAACATTTGTAGGCCTGTAGAAGATGTTAGCAGAGACGTTGCTTTGGTAATATTTACAATCAAATTTGTACAGGACATCAAGAACTTCAGGTTATTGATCACTCTCCTAATCCTGTGATTGGTGTGCAAGCTAACACTTTAAAGAAGCAGATTGAAGACTTTTTGGATAAAGAAGAAGCAATATGGTGCCAGAGCTTGAGGGTGAGAGACGATATGAGTAGAGCTTACACACGTCCAACCCCATTCAACCAGGTGTATCCCTGATATTGCACTCTCTCTCTCTCTCTCTCTCTCTCTCTCTCTCTCTCACACACACACACACACACACACCCACACACCCACACAGACACGCATATATAACATTTTATATGAATTATATTTTTATCTCAATGAAAATAATCTAGTCACAGTGCAAACAAAAAATTAATCATTTTACTTTACTAATGAATATCTATATATAAAAGAAAAATTATAACAGAAAAAGTAATAAAAATAGATGAATAAAGCATAGACTTCCATTCGATTTATTGGCTGAAATCCATGTTCTAATTACAAGAATAACCAGAGAGACATAAAATTTTAAAACCCACCCATGCAGGATGATTTCTGAGTTACAGTTGTTAGACATGCTTTTGTCATCTTTGCACCTGGTACATTTACAATGTGCTGTACTTATGCTATATATCTCGCTCCTAATATTTTTTTCATCACGAGGCCATCCAATATCCCATACCACATTCTTTGCCTTTTCTTCAATCACCTTACTAAATTGAATCAAAACAACAAAATTCTATTAAGGTTGAGCTTTATCTCAGTCCCTTGAAGAATGAGGCCACCCTTCCAGTCACCATCTTTGACTTTCAAAATGCTCATTTCAAGTTCCCCATGATCTTCTCCTGATTCATTGAAGAACTCACCCAACTCAGTCTCCAGCCACCCATCTACTCTCTCCTTGGGATATTAAGGCCATCCAGTTCCTCGTTTTCTCTAGGCTGTGGCTGTGGTGCGTGAAATCCCGTAATGCTGCTGCGGCAGCTGTTAAAAAACCCAACTCGCATTGGTAATATCTGGTATCACAGCCTCCACCCTCTTTCTGCATACAAATAGACAGACTGCTTATGAATTTCTCCTCCAACAAGTCCAAGCACGGCCTCAATAGGTTGGAATTCAAATCCATATGACGCTGTAGTTGTCTTGAACTCAAGGTAAGCTGTATACAGTGTGGCCAGGGACAGCATACAAGTGTTAATCCTGCCACAGATTTCCAGCCAACGCACACTGGTAAGTTCAGCCACCTTAGGGAACCTGTTTGATTTGTGCATGTAATTTAAGAAATCAGCTAATCATATAGAGCACGTATGCTGCCTGAGTAGTTGCCTTCTTGGGCTTAAAAAATAAATTTCACAAAACTTTTGTAAAAAAAAAAAAAAATTAACACTTTAAAAAGTTGTACATAAGTTAAATGAACCCTAAAAATTGGCACAAAACTCTGTCAACAAATGCTGAGTGCTTATAATAATAGTTACATAATATATATATATATATATTTTTTATTATGAGTGAAGCTTTATGATCATGTTGAGTTGTCTTTTCTAAGAATGATGGTGCAGAAGTTAGGCTTTGGTGAGAGCTGGATCAATTTGGTTCTGGAGTGTATCCTCTACTCCTACATACTTGGTTTTAATCAATGGTTCTCCAAAAGGTTTTTTTAGTTCTAACAGAGGATTATGCCAAGGTTACCTTATCTCCTCATATATCTTTCTTCTTTGTGCAGGACTATCAAGCCAATTAACACAATCTTAGCAAGCCAAATGGTTATCTGGAGGTGCTGCCAGTTGTGGAGGTCCTTGTTTGAATCTTCATTCTTTACAGATGATTGTGTCATCTTTTGGAAAGCATCAAGTCCGACTTGTGATGAGATTCTTCGTGTTTTTGGCTGTTATGAGAAACTGTCAGGTCTGGTTGTTAACAGAGCAAAAACCCAATTTTTCTTCAGTTCAAATGTGCAACAATCTGACTGTGATTTATTTTCAACTCAATTGGTTGGTCAAGAAACAAATAGTTTTGATCGTTATTTGGGGTTCCAGCTTTCATTGGTTGCTCTAGATGTGCTGCATTTGAAGATTTAAAATCCCAAGTTTCGAGTAGACTATATGGTTGGAAGGAGAAGAATCTGCCTATTGTTGGGAAGGAAGTTTTGATAAAGTCAGTCATACAAGCCATCCCTTCCTATGTTATGAGTTTCTTCCAACTACCTGTGAGGTTATGCAAGGAACTCACTCAAACGACAGCTGCTTATTGGTGAGGGCAGAAGTATTCAGAACAGAAGATGCATTGGGCTATGGCACAACTTATGTGTTTCTAAATGCAATGGTGGATTGGGTTTCAGGGAGCTGCAATCTTTAATCTTGCTATGTTGGCTAAGCAAGGGTGGAAAATTTTGAATGATCCAGACTCAATCTTAGCAAGAATTTGGAAGACCTTGTAATATCCTCACTGTTCTTTCCTTCAAGCCAAGTTGGGTCATGCTCCATCATATACTTGGCAAAATGTATTAGCTGGAAGGAAAATACTGAAACAGGGATTGTGTTGGAGGATTGGAAAATGGGGAGACTGTATTTTCAAAGATAGATGGCTTCCTGCTGCTGAATCTCATCAGATACTATCACCTGAAGTTACTTTCATCCTGAAGTTAAGGTTGCTGAGTTGATAGATATGGATACTCATTTCTGGAGGCTTGATCTTTTAAGGCATTCATTTATGCCTCATGATATTTAGAATATTCCAATAGTCCCATATGCTTTAGTATTGTTTGGAGTTGAAGATAGAAGTTCTGGTGCGGGAATCTTTGTCTAATGCTGAATCCTCCTCAACTGGCTTATTGAGCACGAGCTTATGAAATTAGAGTTGGCATCTACTTGTGTGCGTGCAAGGGAACTTTACCAGCGAAAGACAACCTGCAACGTTGAAAGATCCTTATCGAGAGTACCTGTGAACATTGAAAGGCTCATCAAGAAACCTATTCATGCATTATGGTCATACGTGCTCAATTGGTTTGGCAGGAGAGAACTTCACAATTGGACCCTGTAACAAGGGATTACCCAGTATCAAGGGATTACACTGGTGGCTGCTTCATGAGCTATTTGATCAATTATGGTCCAATGAGCTGTGTTTGTTCTGCACAATTGTATGGACAATCTGGACTGTTTGAAACCTGTGCCGAGCGGATGGGCTGTGGCGAGATCATTCTGTCATAATACTTCAGCAAGTTGTTCAGCACTTTTTAAGGAATACTCGATAGTTATTCTGATTCAGACTCAACAACAGCAGACTCACCATTAGATACCTCCCTCTCCAAAGTTTCCTCCATCACAAGGCTGCTTAAAGCAAATTTTGCTTGTTGCAACTAGCAACTGTCGTTCGGACTTGAAAGCAGGGTTGGGGATAATTGTTCATGACTATGAAGGATTGGTCCAAGCTGTCTTTTTTTCACCGCTTCAAAGCTAAGGCTGTGAGACACGCCATTTTAGAGAATATTCTTTCAACTACTTGTTGATTTAGATGTAGCATGGATTTTCTTAGTGCTGTAATCAGTTAACTGTGGTTAAGTTAGCTGTTATTGCAGCTTGTTAAGTTGTTAGAATCTCTTACTTAGATAATTGTTTTTCATTCTGTTAGAGGTAATTTGACTTTGTTGGAAGATTTTTTTTCTTGATTAGTGTTTTATTTTACTGTAAATTGTATAGTTTTATCAATTAATGAGAATTGTGTATTTTCTTGTGGCTGGATTTGTGGCATCCTGTTGATATTCTTTATACCAAGTATGGTTACAGAGTAGTATATGATATCGCAAGTGGAGTAATCGCACCCAAACCGATCAAAACCATCTACAAAATGGAGTAACCGCACCATGCAGTGTGCGGTTTTATGATAAAAAAACTGCACAAAACTCCACCACATTTATATATATATATATATATAAAAGAAATAAGTGACCAACTCGGCCTTAGTGCGTTTTAATTTCACATTAAAAACGGCTTCATTTTGATTAAATACAAAATCAAAAGTTCAAAACCTCAATAACTTCTCCATCTCATGCTCACACTCTCACTCTCACAAAATCAAAAGTTCAAAAGTTTAATATTATTTTTTCATTGTGTATTTTTGGTATTTTTAGTTTACTGTCAATTCCTCTCATATATATATATATATATTGTCTTGTATATATTTGCACCTTGTATACTGCACTACAATGCACATTTGACCGCAAAACTGAGGTGTAGTGCGGTGATGGTCTTAGCCAAACTGCACCACAAACACCCCTAACCACTAGTACTATTCTACAAATAAATTTAAGAATGGGAATTGGGTATTGGAATCAAAGAGACAGAGTCAACAACTAAATTCCATAAAAAAAAATAAGTAAATAAAACTCAATTGCTTAAACAAAGTAGGTGTGAAAGTGAGAAAACAAAAATTTTTCAACTACTTTCAACGAAATGGAAGATAATTATGAGAAGATAATCTCTTCCAAAAAAAAAAAATGGAAGATAATTATGAGAGACTAAAATGACAACCTGATTGTTTGTCATGTCATCGATATATATAATTAGGGAATTCTCTCTAAACAAAAAATGTAATCTTAAAATTCTATGGATTTCTATTTTGTTCTAAAAAAAAATTATGACTTTGGTGATGGATTTTCACCATGATACAATGATACAAAGGAACATAAACAACACTAGAATAAAAATGTACAAGATTAGTAGTCCACGGTGTGCTATCCAAGCTAGTGTTCATAAACAAGTTAGGAGCAATGGTATATGATTTTTTTTCCCCTTTTAAAGTTTAGACCCCATTAAATTTAAAACTTATTGCTTTATAGGTTCGTGTACTTTTTTCTTTTTCTTATATTTCTCTTTTGAATAGTCATATATTTTTTGAATTGTTTCAATAACTTATTCTTTAATTATATATCTTTTTTGGCATTTAGGAATTTTTAGCACTGAATTTGTGTTAGTTTTTGCAATTTGAACATGTTTCGCAGATTTTAATGACTATACCATGTATTATTCTTTTGAAGGTAATCAATTTTTTTTTTTTTTTATATATATTTCTCTATTGTGCAATCATATACATTTTGTTTTGTTTCAAAAATTTATAGAAAGTAAATCTTATGATTCTTTAATATTTTTTGGCCTTTCAAAAGTTTTAACATCTGAATTATTCTTTTGATGGTAACACATCTTTTATATATATATATATATATATATATATATATATATGTATGTATGTGTGTGTGTGTGTGTGTGTGTATTTATCTATAATTTGTAGGCTTTGAATCTTTTGATTCATTTCAACAGTTAAAGCAATGGATTATTCTTTTGAATGTCATATCTTTCTCTTATATTTCTCTATTGTTTAGTCATATATATTTTGTTTTGTTTCAATAATTTCTAAGCAGTGAATCATCTGATTCTTTAATATTTTTTGGTCTTTCGGGAGTTTTAATATCTAAATTTTTGAGTTTTTTTTTTGCAGTATCATGCAATGGTGTAGTTTCTTAATCAATTTAAGATTTTATAAAATTATTTTAGCCTACCTCATAAATAGGTAGGTTCCCGTGCATAGCACAGGTTAGTAACTAATATATTATAAAGTATAAACTAGTCACAGACTCACGTAATGCGTGAGAATCTATAATTATTTTGAAATTTGGTAAAATGTATAATTTATTTTATAAATTTTATTGTAAATAATTTGTCCTCCCTAAAAAATAAACAATTTCTAAATGTAATTTTCATCTCTCTATTTTTTTTTCAAATATATAATTTTATAATTTTTGGTGTTTTTATTGATATATATATATATATATTTTTGAAGTGGTCCATATTTTTCAAACTATTGTTATTATGCAATATATTTTCCTAATTTCTTTTAGTACAACTAAAATTTTTAAGTTTTAAATTTATTATTCAAATATCTCATTCTCTTAGGGAAATTATCATAATAATAAAAACTTATCATATTATTACAATTGATGTTACTCAAATAATTGATTATACTCTCAACTCAAACTTGTCTTTTCTCATTCTTAGGTAAGTACACCAAAATGAAACGAAGTTGACCAAATGGAGCGAATTAGATCGTAATAGACCAAATTGGATCTAATGGACCCAAGTGGACCACAATGGATTGACTAAACTTAAGGGGATCCAAAAGAAGTGGATGGACTGAAAGGGATCGAATAGACTAAAGGGGGCCGAATTGGGCTAGAATGGACCGAATGCTGAACCATAATTAGTAAACATAACTCAAAAAATTAATAAAATTATAATAATAAAGTGGTGTAAAAGTAAAGGCATAATTTGTGATAAAATAATATATTCCAATGTGATGGAAGTTGTTTGTTGTTGAAGTAATATTAATCAAATTTGTTATCACGTTAATATTTTTAACTAGATTATTATGCATGCATCTGTGATTCTATGTGCCTAGTGAAGGTTTTATTCAAGTTGAATTTGGTACCAAATAGAGAAACTTAGTACATCACAAAAAAGCATCATGTAATATTTTATACAAAAGGAAAAGGAAAGGGGGGGGGGGTGGTGGAGGAGAGGACTTTGTTAAGAGTTTTATTATCTATACTCTTGCAACTAATGAAAATGACATATGGTTATTTAAGTAGGAGTAGAACTGGACTCTTTAATCTAGCCTTTAATACTACAGTAGCATATGAATATGAATACAGTGGTGAAATGAGATATTTTTTTAGGTGAGTATAAACTAAAAATAAATAAATGGTGTCTTTGCCAAAAATGTTTGTATTACATGTATTTTCTATTATAAGCTACATTTAGGTTTAACAATAAGTAAAGTTGTAGTAGTACAAAGCAATTGTCACATCATGATAAATAAGTTATAATTAGTTTTGAGAATGAGTAAAAACATAAGGCAATAATGCATATATTAAAATTTATATACATATTTTCTTTTAAAGAAATGATGATACGATTGCTGATGTGGTTTAACAAAAAACGTAGTTGTAAAGGCCCAAAAATTGCTAGGCCCACTTAGAATAGTGGAATTAGATCTTTTAGGCCCAATGCAATTAATTTGTTAGAGTATGGGCTTGCAAAGTCAACTTTAATGCTCTTTTATGATCCAGATATGAGGTCAGTGAAATTAGGGCTTAGAGAACAACAAAGAGAAGTATGAAAAATAGATATAACACTTCCTCAGGTCTGGCCGAGGAGGCAATGTTCATAAAAGAAGTTTTTAAGTGCTTGATAAAAGATGATATTTTGTAACTCCTAATCTTTTCTCAATGATTCATCCCCCTCCTCGGAGAGATTTCTTTTCTTTATATAGTCCCGCCCATTGCATCTAAGCCCTCCACCTGTATGGCTCAAGGCATTAGTTTGGATGCTTATCCCATCAAGGCTTTGCTGGAGGTGGTAGAGTGTGTTGTGAGCTACGAGATTACTGTTCAGGGGTCATTCCTTCATTAATGCAGTCAGCTGAGTTGGTACAGTGCATTGAATGCGTAGGTGATGACTACTTTAACTAGATATTTCCTCTCTTCTTTGCTTGCACGTCTCTATTGTCTTCCTCAATATCCTATCCTTTGGTGCAAGTGGCTAGCTGAAGAGTTCTTGAGGAGTGCTTGCTCTTCGAGCTTCTCGGATGATGGGCCTCCACTTCTTCCCTCCTCAAATTCTTACCCACGTGTCTAGCTCGGACTGGTGTGCTAATAGGCCTTTTTCCATCCCTGGACTGGGTCAATGTGCTCTACACTGCGTTCGGATCCTACCCTCCCATAGTAGCAACGAATAAATATTACGATTCAGTTTTAGATATTATTGTAAACACAAAATCTCAAGTTTGAAAATCAAACAATTGAATATGTTTCATAAGTATAAATTTGTATTAATGAATTTGTAGTACAATTCCCTATATTTAAATTCTAATACAATAGAATAATCCTCTAATTCAATCTCCTTAGAAAAGTCTTCAATTCAAGTATTGCGTCGATGTAGTCTTGACTCAAACACAAGATGTCATCTACTTGGATTGAAAAGTGGATTGAAAGATCTTTAAAATAAAATTGCGATGAATCTCTGGCTGTGTGCTTGTTAGAGATTTTTTTGTTCTTCACATTCTTCGTGTTCTTCATGGGTTCTTCGAATTTTCTTAATCTTCAAAGATTTGTTATGGAAGTTCTTTGGGGCTTTTGAGCTTGAGTTTGATGAAGTTTCGATGAATCAAAGTCTTTGCGGTTTCTGGATGCTTTAAAACTTGATTCCAATAGAACTTTGAGACTTGGAAGAATGATTTGGATGAATGTCCTTCTTCTTCGAAGATTTATAGTGAAAATTCTTTGGGGCTTTGAAGGCTTGGATCCACAGAGCTTCACTAATTTGTAGTGTCTCGGTGTTTATGGAGGCTTTTGAACTTGATTCCAATGAGCTTTGAGATCTAGAAGAATGACTTGAATGCTTTTGCTTCGAATGTTCTTTGTATTCGAAGGTTAAAGTTCTTAATGTTCTTGGAGGCTTTGGAGCTTGATTTCGGCAAAACTTCAAGACTTTTCAATGTTTCCACATCCCCCCATAAGGCTGAGAATGGTTTTCATTTATAGGAGTCTTGCGGAGGTGTGATCACACGTGATTGACTATAAGCAGTGGCACATGTTGTAATTTAAATAGAGGGACTTTATGCCTTGTTCTCAAAGAGATACATGATATTATTTGATTAGTCAAAGTGTTCTAATTTAAAATAATACATTGCAGTATTTAATTTATTGCTTATGTCATTTAAATTAACATGTGTTGAAGTGCGATTGACCCTTAAATATTCTTTTGCAATTTTTTATTTAGAAACACTTGGAATATTTCCATTAGTCTCTAAATAATGACTAGGGCTGTCCATCCAATCTGATGACCCGACCCGAAAACCAGCCGACCTGATCAAGTCACCGATCGGCAGCGGGTCATTTATTCCAGAAACCGACTCCTGCGGGTTGGTCTCGGTTTTCCTCCCCAAAACCCGAAAAAACCCGATCCTTGCAATTTTTTATTTAGAAACACTTGGAATATTTCCATTAGTCGGTTTCTGGAATATTTCCAGCCGACCTGATCAAGTCACCGGTTGGAGGTGGGTCATTTGTTCCAGAAACCGACTCCAGTAGGTCGGTCTCGGTTTTCCTCCCCAAAACCTGAAAAAACCCGATCCGATCGATGTACTAAGAATTTCTAGCAAAAAATTTCCAGATTCCAGCAGAAATTTTCAAAATCCGGCAAGATTTTCCAGATTCCGGCCTCAAATTTCCAAATTCCGACTTCAAATTTTCATATTTCGGCGACTTATCAAGTAGATCTAGTGATATTTCGTCCAAATCTAGTGAAATTTCACTGGATCTAGAGAGATCTCACCAAATCCGGTAAGATCTCCGCCGGATTTGGCCTTTTTTCGCTTGAAATCAACCATTTTGGCTAGATTTTTCACCGTGGATGGTTCCGATCGAAACTACCGTGTTTTTGGCGCAAAACCGACTGCACCGATCCGACTTCCTCGCCGGTCGGCAGCGGGTCAGGATTTCCTCAACCCGATTCTATCGGGTCGGTCTCGGGTTGGGCACAAACCCGACCCGGACCGACCCATGAACACCTCTAATAATGACAGTGAAACCCACTAAGTTGCATGTGGCACTTTGTGATTGGTTGCAAAATTTTCACTTCTACAATTATATAGATTATTTGAACAATTTTCCATAATGTCCATCTTTCCCTTTATTTAATCAATTCATTGTATGAAAATATTGCTAATACTATATAATAAAAATTACACCTTATATATTGCGATTATGCTGGGTGGACATTCACACTCTTTATTTATTCTTCTTCTTCTTTCTTTTTTTCTTTATTTTTTTTTTCAACTTTTTCTCCCCGTGCCATGCGAATCTACCCTTTTCTTTCCATACAGTTTACGCACTAAACAGTAAAGACCTTGCAGTTCCTATTAGCACAGTTTGTAAATTCTCTTATCGGCTAATCTAATTTTTTTTAGTAAGTAGTAATTCTTATTAGAATACATACGAAAATAGTAATATTAGTATTTTATACATTATATAGTCAGAGTACAACTACAAAAGGGCCTAACCTTTGTAGTTGTGACTGAGGTTATAAATAGCGGACACTAGACACACACAACCAATATGGGATAAATATCCTTTTTTTTTTTTGAGTAAACAGTAATATTTATTAAAACACACACAAAAATAGTAATATTAGTGTTTTAAATTGGGTTTATAATACATTACATAACTTGAGTACAATTACAAAAGAGCCTAACCTTTGTAGTTGTAAACTGATAATATAATCAACGGACACTAAACACAAACAATCAATAGTGAAACTAACTTTTATAAGTTCATAATTGAAATAATTCTATTTAATTAACTAAAATAACATAATCTCAACAATATTTTGATCATTAACTTCTAGCATAAATTTGTAGATGGATTTTTTTACTCGGGAATCAAGATGCTTACTATATATGGTTTGTTAACGGCTTAATGTCACTGTTATGGAAAAGGTAAAAACTCGTAAAAAAAAAGTCAGTTTTTTTTTTTCCTCAATAAAAATTTCTTAAAATATATGATAATCTTTAAAAAAAAAAATTGCTTTATATATTAGAGGTAACACGAGTTTTAATAAGAATCATAACTAAATTTTTGACTATGATAATATATATTCTTAAAAAAAAAAAAAAAACCTATAATAATAATATAGAAAATTCAACATATGAAAAGTCGAAACAATTCTTTTTTGGGTGTCGAAAACAGAAAACAGACGACGGACAAAGTAAAACTAAAGAAAGAAGAATCAACGATTCTGAGGACTTTATTCCAGATGGGTATGTCCCATTTCCCTACAACAACAACAACAACCCAGATTTGGTTTTCCGTATTTTCAATTTCTTGGGAGAGAAAAAGTTATCTGGGACACAACAGTTTTGCCTAAATTCCAATTTCAAATGGAGAGAGACGAAGATAACTTGTTAGAAGATGGTAATGGTATCGTTGTGGGAGAGAGTTCCAAGCCGATTCAGTCGAATGACCACTCTGAGCCTCAGCTTCATGGTGGTGATGGTGAAGAAGCATCGTGTTTGAGCACTACCCTTTTCTTGGATCATGTTGGCCGAGTCATCCTCACCTTCAACTCTGATGGGTTGTCTTGGGAAAAATTGCACCACTCCTCCTTCAATCTTGTAAATCTCTCTTCTTTTTTCAGTTTGGATAAAATTTATCAGATTCATATAATTATAATGTTTGTTTGTGTATATATTTGGTTCATGTCTTATCTAATCCAATACCAATTTGTGATCCTTTTTGTATGTAGTTTTGTTTTGTTTCGTTTGAAAAAAAACCCTTTTTTTTAATGGGGATTGCTTGGTTTTTAAGGAATGAATGTTGTTTTAATGCTTAATGGGGGGCTGGCCTTCCTGATGTCCATTGGGACTTTTAATATTGAATTGGAGTAATTTAAGATCCGCGTCAAGGTTAATAATTTGGTTTCTAGTTTCTTTGGCAAGGTTAAAAGGTTGTACTTAGTGCACAAAGGTCTCATTTTTGCAGGGTCTGGTAGAGGTGATTGATAGGAAGCTTTACCTCCAATTTTTATTTTTGGAGGGGCTTATTCCCAAACTCGAAAATCGAAACCGTGACATGCTACTTTTGGTGGAAGGCGCATGCCACAAAATGCCGCTTTCTACAACAAGGTTATGATACATACAAGTTTTCAAAATGATGGTCTATGTATCGGTAAAAATTTGGTTAGGGGGGTCATTTTGGAAGTTGAATTTGTAATGAATTGAAGTTTTTATTTTTATTTTTTTACTAAAATTGTAATAAACGAATGGTTTGGAAGTTGGTTTGCTACATGATTGAGTTAAATTCAATAGGTTAAGCTTTGGTACAATCAGTTAGGTTATCATGTTTTAATGTAGATGAGAAGTATGGCATCAAGTACAACATAATTTCTGCATTGCTTGATCATTTATTTATTACAATCTCTATTAATTGGCATCATCATCTTATAATGGATGGTTGTGTAAAATCTCTATTAAACCAATATAAGTATTTTAAGATATGTTTTCTAACTTTCAACTACTAAGGTTAATAAGATAGTGTAACACTTGATTTTTTTTTTTTTTTTTTTAATTTTATTTATTTTTTAATAAACAGGATGAGTCAATTTGTTTGGGCAGAAAACTTGCTCCTAAGGGTGCAACTAAGATCAAATTTTCCGATGTTTATGCTGTTGAGTTCGTCGACTATGGCTTGGTCCATGAACCAAATCTTCTAAATGGTGGAAGAAGTCTTTTGGGTGATGACCATGAGGTTTGTTCTCATTAATGTTCTTTCTTATGCAGTTTTAGTCCACATTTGGCTATTATCTCAAGGGATGGAAAGTTTATTTACTCTGATGCAGATGTACCGCTTTACGGTGCATGGTTTCCAAAGGTCAAAAACTCAGTCTTCTCTTTGGGTTCTGGCTGTGTACACATTCTGTCATAAGGATCTGCAGACGTGTCGGATGTGGGTGGATCGAATTAATGCCTCTCTAAACCTTGAATTGGGGAGACCAAGAAACCTTTTGGTATGTTCTGTGAAATAATTCATTTTTGTGTCTTTTGCTTCAATTATATTTGTCTTTTGGGTGGTTGCTCAAAATGGACAAAATGTGTTAGTAAAGTTTTTGCGGATTTTGTCTCTGATTTACTAGGTTTTTGTTCATCCAAGGAGTGGGAAAGGGAGTGGTTGTAGAACTTGGGAAACTGTGGCACCTATATTCTCACGTGCTAAAGTCAAAACAAAGGTAAGATTTCAGCGCACTTGATGCCTCTATAAATAAATGTTTCGTACACTTTGAGAATCACACATTTTGTTGGCATACCTGATATACCTACTAATTAGATTACGACACTTTGTGCCAAAATATTAATTTGTAACTTCTTTCAATTGTGTAATGCTGAAATATCTTATGCTTCAAAAGCATCTTTGCATTTGCATATTTGTTAGTGTTAAATGGTTCTCTTTCTTTTGTTATTATTATAGTTTGGCTACATGGTGGTCAGGTCAGTGCGATTATTACACTTCACGCACTGTCTACTAGGAATTTTTTGTTTTATTTATTTTGGTTTCAAAATTTTCATTATTTGACTTCACTTAAGTTTATGCACTTGGGAGTTTATTTTGAAAATGTATAGATAGAAATGTATTAGGGATAGACAAGGTTTTAGATTTTGATTATGGTTAAACATTGATAGCTTTGGAAGGGAATTAGTCAATGGAAGTGATGAAGGAGATGCAAGAAGATTTTTATTTAGTATTATTTATGTTTGCAATTCAATTGTATTTTTATTTTTTTGGTCCTAGTAGTTTATTAGGCTATTAGTATTTTAATTTGGAAGCAAGGTTATTTTTGTAATAAGTTAATTAGGGTTTCCTAGCCAATTAGAACTACGGTTTAGTAATCCTTTATAAGCAACCTATTGTACTCCTTAAGGAGATAGTTGATATTTTGATGAATGAAAAAAATGGCCATTTGGTCTCTCTTTGGTCTAGTGCTGACTCTAGGTCCACCCTAGGTGCTGTCTCCTAGTGGTTTCCTTGCTTGGTGTTGACTCCAAGCAAGGCCTAGATCCTAGGTCATATCCTTTATTTTCTTGTTTTTTAATTTTGTTCTGGTTTTCTTGCGTCAGTTTTGGTATCAGAGCAAATATTGATCTGTTTGAAGCATCACCGTAGTGAATCCAGAACCAAAAAAAAAAAAAAAAATCCCATCACCGTTGTGTTTTCCACCACCAGAAAGTTGTCTTTGTCATTTCTCTACTGGTATCATAAAACTTTTTGTCATATAGTTGTGTTGCCCATCAGAAAACCTAGAGATTCAAGCCAACCATAAAACTGCAATCCAAAACCCACAATCAAGTCTCCAAACCCCTCGCAACCAGAGACAACGAGAGTAGAAATAAGAGTCCATCGCTGCCGTCGCACCACTCCACCACCAACAAACCTCAATAGTCAGATCTGGTTGCTTTGCATGCCACCACCATCCCTTTCTCGATGTTGCGCCACCATCGCCCTCACTTGCCTAGTGCTACTGCTGCTGTTGCAATCCCACCAACAGCCTCATAAGGTAATCGTAACCAAGCCATTTGTTTTAAAACCCCAGCGCATTTGTCTCTTAAAACTCTACCAATAGCCTCATAATGATGAGGGAGACGGAAGAAGATTTTTATTTAGTATTATTTATGTTTGCAAGTCAATTGTATTTTTATGTTTTAGGTCTTAGTAGTTTATTAGGTATTAGTATTTTAACTTGGAAGTAAGGTTATTTTTGTAATAAGACAATAAGGGGTTCCTAGCCAATTAGAACTAGGGTTTAGCAATCCTTTATAAGCAACCTATTGTATCATTTAAGGAGATAGTTGATATTTTGATGAATGAAAAAAATGGCCGTTTGGTCTCTCTTTGGTCTGGTGCTGACTCCAAGTCCACCCTAGGTGCTGATTCCTAGTGGATTCCCCGCTTGGTGCTGACTCCAAGCTAGGCCTAGGTGCTGACTCCTAGGTCATATCCATTTATTTTCCTGTTGTTTCATTTTGTTCTGGTTGTCATGCGTCAGGAAGTTTCAACAATATGTCTATTTAGTTGTACATGTTGATTATCCTGACATACAGGTTGGAATTGTAAGTTGTAATATACAACATTTTTTTTTGATAAGTTTGTAACATACATGTGATGATGGCACTTTAATTTCTTTTTAATAAGTAATAAAAATCTGTTTTCTTAGAAAACAGAAGAAACCTCAAGCATTGGTTAAAAAAGATTCTACGAATTATTACAAAAGGATTCCTTTTTAATGTTTTATTGTAATTCTTAATGCCATTTCTTTTGGATTGCAATGCCAAACTTTAAAAACTAGATATAGTTAATGATATTCTTATAATATCACTAGACTTTGGAAGGGTAGATGACAAGATGTGTTGGAAGCCTAATAAGAGTAAAGGTTTTGAGGTAGGAAGCTATCCTGGCTATTATACCCCTCTAATTCTGGCCACTTACCATGGATAATTATTTGGAGATCTAAGATCCCTTCTAGGGTTGCCTTCTTCTCTTGGAGTGCTGCGTTGGGAAGGATCTTGACTGCGGATAAGTTATGGAAGAGAGGCATTAATGTGATTGATTGGTGCGTCATGCATAAACGGAATGGGGAGACTGAAATGAATCATCTGCTTATGCATTGTCCTATAGCTTATGAGGTGTGCCCCTTGGTTTTTTGTTTGTTTGGTGTTCATTGGTTATGCCACTGCGGGGTAAGGACCTATTAGCCTCGTGGCAAGGCAGTTTTGGTCGACACTGCAATGCTGCAATTTGGAAGATTGTGCCACATTGTTTAGTGTGGTGCACTTGGAGGGAGAGAAATGCTAGAAGCTTTGAGGGCTGTGAGTACTGAGTAGTTTGTCATCAAGATTAAATCCTTTTTCTTTGCTGGAATGGGCTAGAGCTATTCAAGCTTTCTCTTGTGATTCTTTTTGAGATTTGTGTTCTTTGAGATGTTGATTTGTCTTTGTATACCCCCTATATACTTGAAAGTATTGCTGTTTTAATAAACTAGGTGATCAAGATTCTTACTTTGTTTAAGCTGTTGCAGCCAAAATTTTTTATTTTTTTATTTTTTGTAGAGTTTTTGAATGGAACAAAGTATCAGTTTTGATAGTTTGTGTTACTTTCTATGGGGTGTCGTCGGGATGATCCCCACTGCTCATGATATGTGGGATTTTTTTAGTTGGAATTGCATTAAATCTGAACTTAATCAAAATTTTCTCTGATTGTTTAGTAGCCAATTGGTGCACCTGATGGGCTACATCAATTATTTTTTTTGCTATTGAATTGTTTTTACTTTGACTTCATAATCAAGTCAGTTACTTGTTAGTCAACAAAAAAAAGAGTCAGTTATTTGCTTGTAGTATGTATAGATAGCTTAGGTTTTTTGCCTTCATTATCCCAGACAAACTTTTATATTTATTTGATTAATGGTGGGTAGATATCAACTGAGGGAGTTTGCTGTTGGCACCTTTTTGTCTTTAGAATGTTTGCTAATAGTATCTCACCCCTATGTGATTTATTTTATTTTTCATTTTACTTACTGCCAAAACTGACATTTTATTCCATTAAAAAACTCTCCAAAAATTTTGAGGTCATAGCAGCTTAAATAAACTTTAAAACCTTGGTTACTTAGTTTAATTGGATGTAATTTTTTTAATTAAAGACTTCTTCTGTAAACCTACTTGGACTCACTAAGAAATGATGTAAGGCATAGTAATATAGTCCATTATTTATAAAAGAGTAATTAAGCCCATTATAACAGATCCCAAGAAACTAGACTAGCCCAATGATTTGCCTAAGAAGTACAACCCTTTTAAAAGGAACCAAAAAAGAAAAGAAAAGAAAAAAACTAAAGGAAATTAAAATGGTAATTTAACCTAATAAACAGTTCTTAACATCTTGAATTTTAATCAATCACCTTTCACAACTGAACTTTGCACCTCAATATCTATTACACCAATCATTGCATAACTTCTTTCTTTTTGATAAGAAAAAATAATTATGAACACAAAAGGGGCCAAATCAATCATTAAAAGCACAAAAAGGGTGCAGCCCATGTACATTGGATGTATACAAGAAATACACTAGCAACTAAGAATAAAAATTACAAAGATCGTCAATCATTGTCATGACTATGCTAATTTTATTGTAAAACATTAAACTAAGGCATAAAAGATGGAGATTATGTGTCAATTCTATAAAAATCAATATGCAGCAACGGATTAGGGAGAATGTGGAAGATTTTCTCTGTGAGTGGGCTTGCAATGGAAAAAGTGTCTGTAGTTTTAGCCCTTGACAGTTGTCCCATGCCCACAACTATGTTGAGTACTTGTGTCATGTTGACATGGGTATAACAGCTAAACAAAAGAGTATGAACATTAGATCTTTGCTGGATGATAGTATGTTGTCAGCTTTTGTTTTCATTATCTTGGATGTACAATCCCACAACCCACAGTATTTGGAACATTTTGTGTTTCTGGTAGTTAAAGGCAGCCTGTCACCAAATTTCAATGTCCTAAAGAGTGAAAGTGCTAAAATTCCTTTAATATTATATGTTATATGTACTCTTGATTGGAATGAAGATTCTGGCGGAAGTCATAAGACTGAAACATATGCAACTAAAATAAATGTAATTCATATTCTTTTTTAATAGTTATTATTTAATTCCCTTAATCAGGTGATCGTGACACAGAGGGCAGGACAGGCATTACATGTGATGACCTCTACTTCAAACAAGGAGCTTTACTCATATGATGGTGTTGTGGCAGTTGTATGTAATGAGATCCCTTCAATTGTCATTTGTCATTTGTAGAATAATAGTAAGCTATAAATTTTAGGCCATCCAGTTGATAATTTACAGAACTATGCTTGTTGTGAAACAACTTGGTCTATGGCATAGTGAGTGTTGTGCTCTTGTATGTTTCATGTTCCATGTTCCATATTCCATACCATGTGTTAATTGCTTTATGCTGCCAGAAGTACTGAGTCATGAACTTTACTGTATATATGATGGAGGAACAGAAAGCTTAATATTGAAGGGAAAAAGCTTGCAGGTTATTATTCTGGTTTTTTATTTGGGGGGTTTTTGTCTTTTATAGTCATTTATGTAGGTTATTTGGATGGCTGAGATTTTATAATGTTCAAGGGCTAGGATTTAATTTTAATTAGGGTTTCTATGGTATAACAGTTTGCTTAATAGCTCTGGACACCCACATTAGCCAAAGAAAAAAAAAAGATTGTGCTTCCTGGTTGTTATCATATTTTAATTCAGATTTGATAATTTTCAGGAAAGAGATTTTCCCCCCTTTTCTTTCTTTTCCCTAGCTGTCTAGTTCAGAAGACCATCCATTTGGCAGTGATTTTAATCTCTTTGCTTTCTTGAAAACCTCTAAATTTCTCGTTGATTTGTTCCACTCATACTAAAGTTCTAAGTAGTCTTTCCTGCTTATTTTGGTAGCTTTCTAATTGATCTGATTCCAGGGTGGTGATGGTTTCTTCAATGAAATCCTTAATGGGTTTCTTTCTTCAAGGCATAAAGCTCCTTACCCACCAAGCCCTTCAGATATTACTTGTCCTGTTGATGGAAATAGCAGTTTCGTAATTCATCATGGTTCAAGTGAAACAGTTGCTGAGACTACTTCTTATCAAAATGAAGACCAGTCACCTCTCCTCTCAAGTGCTAGACAACAAAATGGATCTGGATTCTCAAATTCCAGTACGTACCCCAATCACTTTGTTTCTATATAAACCAACCATGGATTTGATTGTGATTGTAATTGATGGGTATCTGATATATCACTAAATCTATCTGAAATTACAGGAACTGAAGATGGTTCTTGCAACACTGGTTAGTTTTTCCATACTTTACAATTTTATATTATATATGATGTCAGTATACTGAAAATTGTTGACGACTCTCCCCCCACCCTCCATCTCCTTCCATGGGCAGTGTTCTTTTATTGTTAAAAAATGTCTAGTTTCTGATATTGCTCTTTTCTTGTTTTGAGAATTCAACAGATCAAGATTGTGATTTGTCCTTCCCCCAAAAACAGTTTAGATTTGGAATCATTCCTGCAGGTTCAACTGATGCCATTGTGATGTGGTATTTTATTGCATAATTATATTTTTTGCTCTCATTATTCTTTTTTTTTTTCCTAGTATAAAGCATAGCTGTTGTTTCATATCTAAGATCAACTCAATATAATTTTGTGAACTTATCAGCAGTAGGTTTCTATGGTTTTTACTCCCATGTTGTATTTTCTAAGTTGCATTATGAACTACACGTCTCACACCTCAGGGGTCACTAAGGAAATGTGCCTTATACGTTACCCAAAAATATCATTCTGGCCTTATTGACAACTTATTGTTCAAGCATGAGCTATGGAGTACGTATATAGTATGTGATGTTTCTTAGGTTCTATAACCTCGAGTTCCTGTTTAGGTCATGTTTTTCCATGGTGTCTAGTAATAATCTAATCTAATACACATCAAAGAGGCATAAGACCTTGCTTGCCTGTAAATTAACTGGTCTAGTTTCATAGGTACTATTGTAGGCAACTAAAACTAAATTTTTAAATATTACCTTTTGTGAAGTGTATTTTGTAAATATATCAAATATTCATAGTTGCTCAAAAACCAAAATTAAATCCTAAAAACATACACTTCAGTGGTGATTCATATTTTTTTCAGGAACCAGAAAATAGATTTGATTGAGATACTTATAAGGAAAAATACAAATAACTGCAATAGTAGAACCAAGAAATAGCATTTTATGGTGTTCAAAAGAAATGGAAAAATATTTGGGCTAAAAGCAAAGATCTTATAGCCATGATGTCAAATGTCTTTCATTCAAGGGGGGAAATTAGTCTGTTTGAGTTGTTCAGTCATGTATAAACTAAAAAAGATTCTCTCTCTCTCTCTCTCTCTCCCCCCAATGTAAGTATTGTTGGGTTTACATGTGTGAGTGAAGTCCCACATTAAATAATGATGAGAAGACTGAGTGGTTAATGTGGTTAATATAACATAGTTAAGCACATACCCATTAGGCTTAAGCCTTTTGGGTTAAAGTGTTTCTATTTGTTATGTTAATTACTTAAGTAGGCTCCCCAAGAAGTTTATCTCCCTAACAAGTGATATCAAAGCCTAAGGTGGTGTGGGGCAAAAAGGTGGCAAGGTTATTGAGGTTCCTTTTGCGGTTGGAGCAGGAATGAGGTGCATGTACTTGGTGGAGCTCTTTCAAAAATGGAGTAGGGACGGGTCCCTTTCACAGTTGGAGTGGGGGGATTGTATATTGCACAAGGCAAGCCCATAAAAGCCCACACAAATGATCTTGAAAAAAGGCCTAACAAAGGAGTATTATTGCCAATGGTGCTAGACAACGGTGAGGTGTGAGGTTCTCATGGATGAAGATGTGCAGGGTTGACATGTGGAGGCCCATGGATGATGCACTAGTAAAGGAAAAAGCCCATAAGACAAGGGGGACCAAATAGGACTTGTTCATGGCCATGGTGAGGTCTTGAAGCCCACAAAGAGGCAAAGGCTTACACGTGAGGGAAAGATTATTGTGTTTACACATGTAAGCGAAGTCCCACATTGAATAATAATGAGAAGAATGAGTGGTTAATATAACAAAGTTGAGCACATATCCAGTGGGTTTAGGCCTTTTAGGTTAAAGTGTGTCTTTATATGTTATATTAATTACTCAAAGAGGCTCTCCAAGAAATTTATCTCCCCAACAAGCATTTGAAATTCATTAAGATTATCAATTTACAGAGTTGAGCTTCTGCACAAGAAAGACTGTAATCTTTGCCCCTTGCATTTTGAGCATTTAAGACTTGGGGAGTGGGATTAAATTTGAAGATAAGCATTCTTTGATTAACTATAAGCATAGTATCTTTCACTGATTAATGATGGTTTGCTGAACAAGTGCTTTTTTATGGATGTTAGTGACTAGTAAATGCTTAGTGGTTTTTAGGAACATCGTTTTTGTTTTTCTAATTTGGGTGCACGATCAAATACTAAGACATAGTTGCATTGCATGCGTCCCTGTTTATGTCTGTGCATGAACAGGAGATAAAAACCTTGAATAGGTATCTCACTGGTCTCATTTAGGCTTTTTTTTTTTTTTTTCATTACGAAAATGATAATTTTGAAAAAAGTTGAATTGACAGGTGACACTCAAGGATCTGGTTCTTGATCCTACTTGCATAGAACTCTTTTTTTGCCCTAGGTAAATAGAGGGGGAGGGGGGAGGTGGTGTTCGAGCCCTAGACATTGAGCACCACAAAGGGTGCCAATACCATTGGGTTATCACACGAACCCCTACCTTCATAGAACACCTTTAGGAGTATCTTTATCATACTGATAAAGTTCCTTGATACCCTTGATGGGATTCATTTAATGCAGATTCAGTGCTGAAGAAGCTCTGTGGTGGATGCCCATAAACCAATATCCTGGATCATAAGCCCATCGTGCATATTGATGGGATGATGTTCTGAATATAAATTGTTTCTACAATGGGCGTAGATCCAGAAGTGTGACTACTTACCCTATGTTTTGGGTGTCCAAGATGTGGGGAGATTATTTATTAATCTTTTTGCTGCCACAGCCTTGTACAAACAGAGTTAAACCTTAAAATTTCAAAGAATAAGTTGTGATGGAGATTGAGAAGAGCGATCGGTGATTGGGTGCTTCGGGTGAATGTGTTGGAATTCTAATCTCCAACATACAATTGGAGTTACTGGGACTTTGAGACCCCCATTGCCAACCGATAATTTTGTTGAAACCATCTGTTGGCCGGGCGGGTAGATTGGGTCTGTTGGTTTTTTGCACAATTCTAGTGCTAATCATCAAAATTACCTAATTTCAATTCAATAAATCCTAGAACCTGTTTACAATGGTAGAGGGAGGAGGGTTGAGGGGTCATTGTTGATTTTGATTTTGATTTTTTTCACTGAATTGGATCACAGTTGATTTAGTGTGTAAGAAAAGACACAATTCAAGTACATGGGAATTTTGCCTTTGTATATTTAATAGACAGTACAAAGCGCTCTGATCTACTTTAGTTTTCAATGATCATGTGCAGTGGTACTTATTTTTGACATCTAATACCTATAATTTGCTACTTTTCAAGGACAAATTTTTAGTATCATCTATTATCTTGGTTGATATAATTATGTGGTTACATGTAATATATTGGACTTTGTTTTGCAGTACCACTGGAGCTCGAGATCCTATAACATCTGCCTTGCACATTGTCCTAGGTAATAGGGTGGGCCTTGATATAGCTCAAGTTGTAAGATGGAAAACAACGCCTGAATCAAAAGTTGAACCTTATGTACGCTATGCGGCTTCTTTTGCTGGGTAGGTTCTCATTATCTCTGATGTGGTATTTTTTGTACCAGGATTTTATATTTTTTTATTATTAAAAATGATTTGGGTCCAAAAATACACAATTCCTTGACTAATCTATACATAATCACACCTCATGCAACATCTAGTGAGGGTTTCATGTAACGGAAAGAGTCCCAAGTATGCGTGTAATTTTATGTTTTACAATTTAAGATGGTTTTTTGGATGTTTTCTCTTCTAAATCCATATGTTCAATATGTTAGGTATGGATTTTATGGAGATGTCATTTCTGAGAGTGAAAAGTATCGCTGGATGGGCCCCAAACGTTATGATTATGCAGGAACAAAAGTTTTTTTGAAGCACAGGTATATCTGAATACAATGGAGCTACCCTCATTCAGTGGCAATGTGTTTAAAATAAATACTTCTGTTTACTTTGCATATTAGGTTATGTTTGTTGGAAATATGTGGTTAAATGATTAAGTGACTATTTGGATAGCACATTTACTGCGTCTGCGTTTTCAGTTATGCGTTTTTCTCTCTCTCTCTCTCTCTCTCTTTTTTTTTTTTTACGCATTTTAGGGAGACAAATTTCACTGTTCACACACTGTTCACAGTACCCACAGCCACTTTATTCAGGAAAAAAAATATTAAAAATGGGCCCCACGGTATTATTTACACATTTAAAAATTATTTTGCTACAGTGTTTTCAGTTTTTAGTAAAATAAGTTGTATCCAAACGGACCCGAAATTTATTATATCCCAATAGCTTAAACTTTTGGGACAATCAGTAATTTAACATGGTATCAGAGTATGAAATCCTGAATTCGATTAGCCCACACGTGAGGGGAGTGTTAGAAATATGTAGTTAAATGATTAAATTTATCATATCCCAATAGCTTAAGTTTTTGGGACAATCTGTAATTTAACAATGTTAATAAAGTGATTTTAAAATTTAAGGGGGCAAAAAAAAAGAAAAAGAAAACAGATCAGTGTTGGTCTTTAGTTGCTATTATTCAATTTCAGTATTCAGTCACTGCCCTGTAGGCCTGCACCAAGCTGGTATTTCTGCTTCATGGCAGAAAAGCATCCAAATCTGATCAACAAAACAGTTCTGCTCTGAGCTTTGTTATTTTGGAGGCATATTTGCACCATGTTGAGATCTTGCATAAGTTACTATGTTAACTTCAGGTTTGTAACTAGTGTCATGTCATATATGCTATATTGTGAGTCATAAATATGGTTATCCTGTGTATTAGAGAGAGACATTGTTAATCTTTTATTTCTCCCTGGTTTTGATGTGGAACTTGCAATAAGCATGTTATTGTTTTCTTCCATAGTCTACTTGTAGACAGTGACCGTGTGACCATGACTAATGCTAATTGTGCTAATTGGTAATAGTTTCTGATCTATGATATTATTCAGGTCATATGAGGCAGAAGTAGCATACATAGAAGTCAAATCAGAAGAAAAAAATTCGACTCTTGAAAGAGGCCGCTTGAGTGGTCGGGTTCGACCATTACGAAGTTCAAATAAATCTGAAAGAGTGATTTGTCGTGTTAATTGCAATGTTTGTAACAAAAAAACAGATCAAGTATCCATGGGAAGTCCCAGATCAGTGCCTTACCCACCTCCAGAAGAAACAAGATGGATGAGATCTAAAGGGCGTTATCTTAACATTGGTGCTGCCATAATCTCCTGCCGAAATGAAAAAGCACCAGATGGTTTGGTGGCTGATGCACACCTTTCAGATGGTTTCCTGCATCTCATATTGATTAAAGACTGCCCTCATGCTTTGTATCTATGGTATGTAGACAGATGGAGACTATCTTTGCCAAAACAACCCCCCCTCTCTTCATCCGAAAAAAAAAAAAGGAGAGAAAAGTTGGTTTATTTTGAACTCATTAAGTTTGAAAACAGAATTGGTTGAGTCTTTTAAACTGCTAGGATGTGGCACATGATGTAGGAGAAATGGACAATGTCTTTATCAAACACTTCATGACCAATTGATTTCTTACTGAAAGTGAAAGATTTGAAAACTTCTTTCATTTACTAAGAAAACCTTCTATTGTCTCACAAGTAACATAGTAATGCAAAATCATATGCTTATCCTCATCTTTTAGGGTGTTTCTTCCGCAATCTTACCAAAGTTGGGTCCTGTTGTACCTGCAACTCATCTCTATGAAGTTGGGTGTGATACTAATTATGAAGATATTCTTGCTGCTTCTTTTACTGTCCACCCTTACTTTCATTTAAGTTTCTGTTTCCTTCTCCTTGGAGTTGTTTTTTATTTTTTATTTATTTTTTGAACTCTTATGCCATAATTGATTGATACCTACAGGCACCTAACCCAGCTTGCAAAGAGAGGTGGAACTCCCCTGAACTTTAAGTTCGTTGAACATCATAAAGTATGTTTCATAAATTGGGTCTTATCTTTCTTGTGTTTTTGCAATGTCTCTTTTTGTAATTATTTCATTTCTTGTTCACAGACGACAGCTTTTATGTTTACTTCTTATGGCACTGAGAGTGTATGGAATTTGGATGGGGAGCCCTTTCAAGCTCACCAACTCTCAGCACAAGTATTTAGAGGCCTTGTTAGCTTATTTGCATCTGGTCCCGAAGTCTAACAGAAGACTTGCAAAAGAGTTTGTTGGAGAAAATCTTAACCATTCCCATATATGTTACCATTGTTTTGTGATTGGTTATCCAGTCAAATCAGTTTTGTACAAATGACGTGTGTATAATGAAATTTAGAGAACATTTCAGGGGGCCTTAGTTTAAGAGTGTGAGGTTCAACAAACAACTCTGATACAATACGTAGAAGAGGATTAAGCGGGAGAAAAAGACATCAAGCAATGCTGCTGTTCATTTTGTACTACTATTAAAAGGATAAGTCATCAATTAACCACACATCAACTGGATTTTATCATTGATATCAGTAAGTTAGTTTTTCTGGTTGTTTTACTTTTACACTGGCCGAAGTGAGAAGCCAATGTAGTGAATAATTGGGGGGAAAATGAAAACGGGCCAGGTCAGGAAGAGTCCAGTATTTTTAAACTTTAGCTTGTCTTGTTTAAATATGAGTTGGGCATACTTAAAATTGTTTTAAATTTAAGCCAAATTCATGGTTCAAAAGCCTATACCAAGCTTCTTTTTTTTCCCCCGTTCTTCAGGACTAGTTTTCATTCTGTGCATTTGACTCATAACTGAAACGTAGTAAGTTCTTTCTCTTCGGCTGCATATCATTTCTGGTTTTGAGAAAAGAAAACTCAAGTTTAGAGTCTTCAGACTGATTCCAATAAAAAATGAACAACAATAAGAAGTTTTTGATTGATGAAGCGAAAGCCTATTCTCATAGGGAAACTTCATTAATTAATTTGATTCACAGCCCATTATATCATATGAATTTTGAAAATTTTAAAGTTTTAACCCAATTGAGTCCCAAAAGGACACATAAAATTGCTGTCACAAACAAATACAAATCATTGATGTTTCAGTGAGAAGCCAATCACTTTGGAACTATAGTTGGAAATTGGAATAGACATTCATGTTAATCCAGACGCTACGTTAATACAAATGATATTGACTGACCTTGGCGCCAACTTTATGAGACAAGCAGAAAATCCAAATGCAGACTTTTTCCTCCCAACTTTTCCAGGCACTATGAGCTGTGTTTGAGTTAATGGTCATTGATTGGAAAGACTTTCAAAATTATATTCTTGACATTTCCTCCTCTTTGAAGTTTCCGCTGGTTCCACGGTCTTCTCTTTGAAGTATCAGTCCATTGGTTTATACTTTATACTAGTATTTTACTATTGTTGAAGACCAATGCGATGCATATCCAATATTCTTGTTATTACAGTCTTTAAATGACATTTTGTTGATTTGCATGCTAGCTAGTTGAATGTTACACAATGGTTCTTGGTTAATTTTCTAACATAAAAGTAGTGTTTTTTGGCACGTGTGTGTGTGTGTGTGTGTCTCTCTCTCTCTCTCTCTCTCTCTCTATATATATATATATATATATATATCACTCTGCTACTGATTTTGAGTAACTGTAATCATCATATCATTAGTTCTTTCTTTTCTTCAATCTATAGCTTTAATTTGTTGCGGATTTCATTCCAAACCAACCAGATGCCCCTCAGTCTAATAATAATGTATCTATAATTTGAGGTGGTTCAGAAGCATGCAATATTTCTTGCCCTTGCTGCAAGTTATATATCTATTTGGTCACGTTAGTTTCTGACTATTTACTTTTGGACTAGTTAAAATAAATAAATAAATAAAAATCAACCGGCTCTTGATTTTATATCAAAGCTTGCAATTTTGATACTTTATGATTTCTATAACCTCTTTGCTACTTGTAGTGGGCTTGTTTGTTAGATTGGGCTGGGTTGCCTCCTGTGGTTCTAGGCTCAGGTGTTCGAAGTAAAGGAGTTGAAACCGGTCCAACTGTAACTCAACTTGGTTCGACTTGTGCGCAAACTATGCTTTGTCTGCCAGGAGCATGCTTACGGCAGGAAAAACTATTCTAGATGAGTCATGGCAGACAGACATGATAATAAAACAAAAAGAGAGTCCTTCGACTTCTCAATTAAAGTGAAAAATTAATCCTTAATTAAGAGAGATAATCACAATAACAATAATTACTTTTATAAAGAAAGCAAGTTAATAAGTGGTGAGCATATGGGTCAATCAAGAGAAGAAAGAAATCAAAGTAACTCTAGTCTGCTGGACCAAAACTAGAGAGGGAAGAACGCTTCTTCTCAACGCAACTAATCTCCCAAGGAAAATCCTGCTGTAGAAATTAATCACTTTGAGGGAAACGGACCTGAATGGTTGGTGCCCAGAGAAAAACCCTTTTGCTTTTGGCAGAGAGCAGGATTTTGAGAGGGAGAGAGGAAATCAACCTATTGGTGCATGCCCGCCAATCTAACTCTCTGTTTTTTCCTTTTTTCTTTTTTGTTTTAGTTTTCCTCTTATCTTTTCTTTCTTTCCATCACACTTATTTTTCTATTTTCGTGGTTCCTCCGAGATGGTTGTTACTGTGATTCTAGTCCCCCCTTTTCTGGGCACGGCAAGGGTCTCCCTTTATAGCATCTACCGTGAACCGATTTTACTATTTTAGCCCTTAACCACCTTTGTCTGGTCTACGTGTACTTGCCGACCACTACTAGTCCATCTATGTGCCACTCCCCCTTCTCCAGACAAAAGGAAAGCTATTTTATTTATTAGTTTACCGTGACACCCTTTCCTGCCATGGTGTGGGTGCTCTCTCTCTCTCTATCCCCCATGACATGCACCTAGTGGTTTCAACTCAGTCTTACTTCTTTTGGATGGTATGTCATTCTAGCAGGACGTATCCCCTAAAAGAGTTTGAGCAAAAACCGCAGAATAGGTTTTCCTCTCTCCCCACCGCCAAACCATGCCCTCTTACTTTTAACCCATGACCCCACCATGTCCCATATTGGCTGGGTACAGGCTGATGGTGTCTGGGCCTTGCGCGTGCCCCCTTTTCATGTATGTTCAAAATCTGCCTGCTGCTCATGCGTTCGCCGCGGTCTAGAGACTTGTCTGCACAGTCTGCTGTCATTCTTTGACCTTTTATGTGGGTTGCTTTATGATTTCCCGCTCCCCTTAGGTGTTGGGCTTTGTTTGATGATGGGCTTTGCCTTCTTTCAGTTTATTCTTTGATTGCCATTATTTCCTGCCATATCACTCTGTTATTCCTGCTGTAATGACTCAATTTTGTTGGACCTCTTTAGGCCTGCCGTTTATTCTTTCTCCAGTGGCTTAGCATGGCCATTGACTTTCTTACTTACTTATGGGCTCCCGTGTCCCATTTGCTTTCTCTTGGGCATCCTTGGCCCATTTACTTTCCTCGGGTTTCCTTAGTCCTTTTCCTATCTCTGCATTCCCATAGGCTTTTACTAACTTTATTGGGCTTCCCCGGCCCAATTATCTTATTCTCATCTTTGGGGCTCATGGGCTCGCCATCAACCCCTTACTCTCTTTGCTTTCATTACTTCGGGTCTGCCGTGACCTATTCTCACTTTTCCACATCATATACTGCCCATAGGTTTGCCATTTCTCTCTTTTCGGACTCTTTTAAGCCCATTTGCCTCCTCAAGACCCATTTGTTTATTTTTGTGGGTCTGTGTACTCCCTGTCATTATCTGCCTCTGGCTTTGCTTTATGCATTATTTATGACATTTATGTGAGGATATACTCATGACATTTATGAATATAAGAGGCTGGTTAATTTTTTTTATTTTTTTTACTGTAGGGATTCTATCTTCCTTATGTAATGCTAGCATTTGATTTGTTACTCAGAAATCCTTTGATGCCAGACATTCTAGGGATGGCTGTAGGACATTTATATTAGGGGTGTCAATTCGGGTTAGCGTGTTGGGTTCATGTCGTGTCGAGGTAGGGGTATTCGACTAAATGGCTCAACCCTAACCCGACCCATTTAATAATCTTGTCATGATCTTTCAACCCTAACCCAACCTGTTAATAAGGCGGGTTGACCTGACCCAACCCATTTGACACGCTTAATAAACGAGTCGTGTTGGGTTGACATGAATGTAACATAACCTATTTCAACTTGCATAATATTAAATATAACATTCATTTAGAAATAATTTTTTTTACATCCCAAAAAATAGTGCATACACTTCAAGTCTTCAACCCACATTCAAAATAATATAGTTCAACAAAAATATAACATTCATCTAGAAATAAGTTCTTTACATTCCAAAAGAAGTGCATACACTTCAACTCAAATTCAAAATAACAAAGTTTAACAAAAATAAAATAACATCGTTCAACAAAAATATAATATTTTTGGAACTCGCCAAATGTTAAGTATCAATATTGAAAGAATTTAAGTAAACAATAGACTAATCCTGACTATGACTACGATTATCATCCATAGATTCTTTGTTGATGTCCAAATTCATAACATTTTCCACAAGCTCATCCAATTTCATTTGTGTAAGTTCTATGCTAAAAAAAAAAAAAAAAGTATTAGTAGTTCTAGGGTCTGTAAAGTTTCAATTTCCAATTATATCTCTTATAAATTTTTGTAATTACTCACTTTTCTTTTTAAATTTAAAATATATGTTGGATATAAAAGGTATTTGACAAATCTAAAATAAAATAAATATTTATTTGTTATACAAGTTAAACGGGTTGTGTTAAGTGGGATATTTCAGGTTGATACAAATAAATTGGCGTGACAAATGTGTCTATTGCGGGGTATGCAGGTTGACCCGCTTATGAAACGTTTCTTATTGTGTCGCTTTCGGGTCGACCTATTTATGACCCAAACCCATTAAGGCCCAACCCTAACCCGAAAAAACCCGTGTTCGGTTCGTGTCGTGTTCGCAGGTTGGGTCGAACATTGACACCCCTAATTTATATTACTTCCTAATAGTGCTTCATCCTGGCTGGGGGAAAATTCATCTTGAAGACCCCTTTTTGGGTGTATCCTTTCTATTTTTTTTATTTATTTTAGCAATGCATGCATTAAACTCATTCTCGTGATTTTCTTTCGCTTTTCTGGTATGATTTCTAGATAATTGAACCTTCATAGTTTGAAATTGTATTTCTCCATAAACTTGTGGAGAATTTCACAACTCCCGACAACAGAGACAGATCAATGTGTCTGTTCCTTGTGTTCCCGTTTGTCAAGGATGCAGCAAGCTTTGAACCATAAACCATTATATGTTGGAGACTCCAAAAAATGCATGATAAACAAAGATGTTTGATGCACACATCACCTTGTTATATAACCACCAGCTACATAACAAACGAGGCTTCTTGTTTCATCATGCACATAAAAGACATTCGCTTAAAAGGTAAAGCAAACTATTTTCCAAATTGACAAGACATACAATGAAAAGACTCGGGCTTGACCTACCCTAAATGACTACTAGAAAGTAAAGGCTAAAGATGAGACCGTGAGGCATGACCTAATCTAGAGTGCCATATATGTAAGGACTCAGAGGTAAGAGGTGGAGCGGCAGCAGTAGAGAGCAAGTGGGGAGGAAGATGAAGAGAGGAATGCTCAAATAGAATTCCCACTTAAGGTCTATCCCAATAGTATTCATTGTGTGAGGATCCTACACTGTCCAAGTTCACATAATTGAGGTAGCAAGGGTGAAACAACTAATATAGATTTATAGCATTGTGTTTGAGCTGTCTTCTTGCATGTTTCTACAGATACCAATTGTTTGATTGAACTATCAAGTGTGGGAAGTGAATCAAAGAGAGATGCTCAAACAGGCTCATATTCATCATCAAGTGCCAACAGAAACTGTGTTGGACAATAGGCATCAAGATACTAGAGGAATCTCTTGACACTATCCCATTTTAGCTCAAAAGAAGCAAGTTCAATTCATATTGTTAGACATTTATGAATTAAATTTAGCAATAGATTGGCATTTTCCTGGTGCATGCGATGAATAGTGATCATCTGGAAAGCACGGGTGTGGCTGGGAGGGTGCCGCACCCGAGTCCGACGCGGCCCGACGCGGTTGACCGCGCGTCGGTGCCGCGTCTGAGTTTTTTTTTTTTTCCTCGGATTCCCGCCGACTCGGCTCGATTCGCGCCGACGCGGCTCGATTCGGCCAGAAATGGTCCGTATCGGCCAGAATCGGGCCGTATCGGCCATATCGGTTCGTATCGGCTGGCGACCGATACAGCCGATACGGCCGAAACAGGCCGATATCGGCCTTGAAACTCGCCGGAAAATCCGAAATTCTGACCTTAGAGGCATAGTAATGTGTTTATTGCCTTCTTCTTTCTTTGTTTTGTGAATCAAAGCATAGCAATGTGTTTTTTAAGAAGATTTTAATAGTAAAAATATATAGAAAATATAAATAAAAATATTTTTAATAATTTTTTAATTGCCGAGTCCCGCCGCACCCGCACCCTACTTTTTCAAAAATTGCCGAGTCCCGCACCCGTACCCGCACCCGCACCCGAGTCCCGAAACGCACCCGTGCTTCTTAGGTGATCATATATTGATATTGATGAGCAAGAACAATTGTTTGACAGCATTGTGCTAGAAAGTTCAATATGTCATGTGCAGTCTCTAACCATTGGAGCAATGTTCAAATAAAGGGAGCACAGGTATTGAGAAACCATGTGACAATCTTCTAAGAGTTACTTAGTCATTAACGTTTCTTGAAGACAAACTACATTTCTGCATCTAATTTGACTTGTTTAGGAACTTCTCTAGTGATATATGACATATCTCCATAAGAGACACCCTTTGATGGATCTTTTCATAGCATAGGCCCATTGATTATAGTTATGGCAATCAAGAATCAAGGAAATTGAGTATGTGGTGTCGGTTGATCCATGCAGACTACTCTAATAGAAAAATAGACTGCTGATTCAAATTCAATGTAGAAAATCGAGTATACATCAAAGACTATTTATTTATGGGGAAAACTTGTATAAAAACACTGACATTGTGACTCTAAGCCATGATTTCATATTTGAAAACGTGATTTAGAGTCGTGATTTTAGTGCATTATGCACACAAGTGTGTAATAGTCACTGCCCTTTATATATGAAAAACAAAATCCTATTCTAACCCTATTCTAGTCCTAGTAGGATCAGGCCACTTATCCTGCAAGTACAAAATTACAAAAGTGTGGACTACACAACAACTTTGGGCCCTTGGGCAGTAACAAGATCTCATCTAACACTGGTTTAACATAGTTTTTTTTACATTATAGCAGATATTATATCATGCAAGTAATAAGCATATCCAACATCCTGATCTGTGATTTTTTCTTTTTGCCAAAGATTTGAGGTAATATAAAGAAGAAATTTGAGAAAAATACCAATTGGGACAATATTTTGGCATCAACTATTTTATTGAAGGTTAGACACTTGAGAAATATTCTTAATGACTCTCCAGTCACAAATTAGTTGCATTTTGTGGTAAGGGAACACAAATTAATGCCCCAGTGCAGCGTGATCCATCAGCCAGAGTTGCATTCCGAGGAAGAAGCTACCGTCTCAACAGAAATGGACCAAGCCCTACAGAGCAGGCAGAAACAGATAGTCCTGCACAAGCACAGCAGCCCAACCAGGGTGATGGAGTTGCTTTCTGAGGCAGAAGCCATCGTCTTAATGGCCATTAGAGGTAATATTCACTGTGAATATTGAATAACATGTAAACCAAATTCCAACTGAATTACATTATATGATTATTGGTATGATCATGTAACTTGGTAATTCGTATATTTTTGCAACAGGACTGCTGATTTCAATATTAGGCTCCACCAAGAGGTAGATCCTATCTGCCATTGTGAGTTGCCTTAACACACTGGAGGTCTTGCTTTTGCAGCGTACTATTGAAAATGTCAAATCTGCAAGTACTTTTTTGTGTTACATCTTAGATGGTTAGCTTTTCAATGAACATGAGAATATCCTTTTGTATTTAGTACCACATTTTTATTTTTTTTAATAAAAAGGAAGATTCTAACTAATGACCTCCGCTCCATGATAGGGATTCCCAGTTTATTGTGTTATCCGTTATGATTAATCATACAGGGAAGATTAAGATTAGAACTAATGATTTCAGCTTTATGAAACTTGGTTCCCAGCTTATTGTGTTATCCCTTATGATTAATCATAATTCTATTACTAAGAATGAAAATTTCATATTTCTTAGTGAAGCTCAAGGAGCCATCAGCAGCAAGAAATCGCTGCTTTGTTTTCAGCTGAGTGAATTTGGTGGAAGCACAATCTTGTGCATTCAAGTTCTTGCCCCAATAACAGCTTCACGTGTCAAGGGAGAGTTTAGAGCTTGGTCATTGACAAGTCTTGAAAATAAACTTCCACAGTAAAGAGAAGAGAAGCTTCAAGCTTGTATTACTTCACAAGCTCTTCCAAGCCATTAAGACTAGATTTTGGCAAAAATGAATAAATGGGCCATCTGTCTCCAAATTTCCACCATCATTTATAAATGGACCTCCAGAGAAAGTGAGAAAGAAAAAGTAATCTGTGATTTGGGTTTTTTCATTGATGGGCACGATGCACTAGATCCAAGTCTTACCCCTCATCGATCTAGCTAGAAGTTCTTTGGAGAATTTGAGATTCTTAGCAACCCATCATGCCTTTAGAGTTGGGTTATGATGTGGGAGCTCACATCTATCAAACTAGAAGCTATCTTAAATTTTGAAAGATTTGAAATTCTCAGCAACTGAACATGTATTTAGATACTCACATTTATCAACTTAAAGCTATCTTATATTTTAGTGGATTTTAATTATTTTTTTACCTAATGAATTTCTCTTTTTAATTCAATTTGATAGTTATAATGTTGGAGGGAAGATTTAAGCGGGGTAAGTTAATACCGTATTGGTATTGGCCATATCGGTGAATATACCATATTAGCCATTAAACCGGTATTGGTACTCCTCTAAGATGTATTGAAAAAAATATCAAGTATCGGCATGTATCGGGCATATTTTTGGTGTATCGGTTGGTATTGACTTTTTGGCCGGTACAATAATTTTTTTTTTAAATGTTAAAAATTTGATTTTTTTTTTTGTGTGGAAAAACATGTTAATTAAGCTAATATATTGGATAATGTACGTAGGCTTATAAAATATATGAATTTTATAGGAATTTTAAATTCTATGTTGATACTTGATAAATATAAAAATTAATAAATTTATACTTATTCTAGACTTATCACATGCGCTTTGGGCGTGCAATAATGTTTTTTTTTTTTGTTTTTTTTTGTTTAGTGTTATAATGTTTAAAAGTGATATATAAATAACTGTTTGTATTTTTTTTTTTTTTAAGAAAGAGGTAAGGTAACATGGAATAATGTTTAAAAATAAGACAGAAATAGTGTCCTAAGTTTTAGGCTGAATGGAGAAAATAAAGGAAAAACCTAAAAGTTATGAACAATAAATTACTCTTTTAACCATTTTGTATTTTTTTAATTTAAAATTATTTAACTAAAATATAGGGGTATTTTAGAGAGTTTAAAAATTTATGTGAGGCTATTTTAGTACGCAAAATGTTAAAACCCAAACAGGGAATCACCTTATTAATTGTACTAGAGTCATCACACATGCAAAGCGTGTGCAATAATGCTCTTTTTTTTTTGTTTTTTTTTTTTTGGTTTAGTGTTATAATGCTTAAAAGAGATATATAAACAACCATGTGTATATATATTTTTTAAAGAAGGAGGTAAGGTAACGTAAAATAATATTTAAAAAATGAGATAGAGAACCATAAAAAGTTGAAACATAATGGAACATTTGAATTTATTGATTGGGATAAGAATTGTGATAAGTAAAAAAATTTGAGATTTGAACAAAAGAAAGAAGATATACGTTAGTGTGGTTAAATGAGGATATGTGATAACTGTATAGAATTTAAATAACAAAAATTTTGGAATTTTTTATTTTTTTGATAAAGATAATTGAAGAGTTTGAATTTAAATAGATAACATATACAAATAGGAATCAGACATTTGAACACAAATGGATGGTGAGAATAACGGTTTTTCCCCCCTTTTGTATGTGAGAAAGTATTACTATTTTAGCAATTTTTTTTTTTTTTGTGGGAAAAAATTAAACTCAAGGGTATATTATTTCAAAATTTGTATGGGGATATTTTGATACGCCAAAAATTGAAAATGAAATAGGGAAATCCTCTTATTAATAGTATAGATAGATAGATAATAACAAGATTCCCTGTTTGGGTTTCAAATTTTTGCGTACTAAATACCTTCACACAAATTCTTTAACTCTCTAAAATACCCCTACCTGTTAGTTAAATAATTTTAAATTAAAAAACACAAACTGGTTAAAAGAGTAATTTATTGTTCCTAAGTTTTAGGTTTTTCCTTTATCTTCTCCATTCGGTCTAAAACTTAGGACACTATCTCTATCAGGTAATTATGGAGCACTCCCAGGGTACCATAAATGTGTACTCCCCCCTCTCACATAACTGTTGTCGGGGGCGAAAAAGTTTTCCTTCCTACAAATAAGATTTATAACGGGTTGGGGGGTCTAAACCGAAACTCAACGATGGGCTTGATGCACGGCTCAAAGGCTATCGGTGAAAGTCCAAGAAATCCACTATATTTTATGCCTTGGGCTTAGATTGGAACTGACAAGAGTGGCCCATGAACAATCCCCGTAGCGGACATGTCAGCACAGTTTAAGAGCATTCTGTATGAAATAGCCCAGCAGTAAAATGGTTCTGCAAAAAATAACCCAGCGGTAAAATGGTTCTGCAGAAAATAGCCCAGCGGTAAAATGGTTCTGCATAAAACGTCCCAACGGTAAAGTAATACAAACAGAATAAACCTTAATCTATTAACTATTTCACAAATCAAGAGAAATGTCTATGTTTTCTGACTCATCGTCCGTTAGCTCTAGAGAAGAGTCTTCTAATACGACAATATGAGGGAAAAATTCTATAGTAACAGTTATATCATAACCATTAATAGTAAACGAATAAATAAATGTCATGGGTTCCATAATAACAAATAATTGAGAAAACTTAGTGCGAGATGAAGGGAGAGAGAGACATCCCAGCTAGCGTAGCAAGATCATTATGGTGCCATGGCATGCTCATGAGTATAGTATATGTAGTGAGTAGAGATAATCATTTGTGAGTAATATGAGCAATAAGTGAGAGAGTATAGTGAGTAGTATGGGTGAGAATGTATAGCAATGAGTGAGTAGTATAAGCAATGAGCGAGAGTGTATAGCAAAGCTGATGGAGCTTTCTGCTGGGGTAAATAAGTGTTTTATGAGTAAAGCTATGAGAAGTGTTTAAGAGTTGAGGAACTTGATTTCCAAGCTTGAGATTGAGAACTCAGTGATCTTTCAGAGTTTAGAGAAGACTCTTTTGCCGAAAGCTTAAGGAAGAATCTTGATCTACAGCTTAGTGAATTGGTTGTGTGTTGGTAGTAAGTTGGTTGTAGTATTAATGGAGAGTTCCATTTATACCTGAGTTTTTTATGGGGTGATTAGCAAATAATCTTTGCTAAATATTTCCCAATCTTCAGAGAATCCTTAGAAAAATGTTCTTAGGATTTTTAGCTAAGAGTAGTAAGCTCACTTTTAGAAGGTTATTGCTGTTCTGGGCAATAACAGCTAGATTTCTGGCTTAGCATTAATGCTAATTAGCCTTGGCTGATGGAATTAGAGCATGCTTGAGGCTAGTGATCTTGGTTATGCTGCAACTGGAATCAGAGTTTCCTAGGACAGATTGGACCACCCCAAGCCAGGTGTCAACCTTGGAGCCCTTGCTGAGAACTCTACTGGGATCCCCTTGGTGCCCTCCAAACCACATTTTCCTAAGTTTTCCCATTTGGAGTTCATATGCTTGGTTCATGAACCAAATATTACATATTTTTAGTATAAAAAAGAGCTGGTTTCATCTTGTTTCAGGAGCTTTGAAGGCCTTGTCATGGCAGCTTTGAGTCTTTGATTGAAATGGGTTGAAGAAGAAAGAAGTGACAGCTGGCTGAAGCTTTTCAGCTTTCTGTCACATCCATTTTAGCTTTATGTCACATGAGGAGTGATGGGATTCCAGCTTGTGAAGGAAAGATTCAGCCCTTGAGGGACACTTGTCTTCTTCTGATTTGATTTAGACAAGTTGTGACCTGATAGGAAAGGCTCCAGCTGTTTGTGCTGAGATTTTGGCTGGTTACTTTACGTAAGCTTTCATCCGCTGGATTCTGTGTGTGGGCTGGGCTGACCTAGCTGGGCTTTGTAGATAAGCTTGCTTGGGCTTGGTTAACCCTACAAAAAGAGTAGTTTTGCCATGGGTGATATTCATGAGCTTAGTAGTTAGTTGAAAAGAATAGACATAGTTTCCCACAAATTTTGTGAGAGCAATATTTTTTGAGAGATGAGTAATTTATATTTCCCATGAGTTAGGGACTTAGTATATGTAAAGCATGTGTTGCAATAATACTTGATTGTGCCAAAATAATATTGGGCTTTTAGAAATAGTGCCAAATGAATATTTGGGTTTTGTCAAATAGTGAAGTTTTGGGCTTTGTAAAATAGTGCCAAACGAATATTTGGGCTTTGTAAAAAAATGGTGCCAAATGAATATTTGGGCTTCGTAAAAATAGTGACAAATGAATATTTGGGCTTTATAAGATAATGCCAAATGAATATTTGGGCTTCGTAAAATGATTTAGGATTTTGTAAAATATTTGCCATGTAGCACTGGACTCGGTAGAAGTGCTGTATCGTTACGGTCTTTATAAATGGTGCCACATTGTAGCGGGCTTTATAAATGGTGCCGCATCGTAACGGGTTTTGAATTTGCCACATCGTCGTGAGACATTGAATTAGCCACATCGTAGTGGGACTGTGAATTAGCCACATCGACTGTGAATTAGCCACATCATAGTGGGACTTTGAATTAGCCACATCGTAGTGGTTAGCCACATCGTAGTGGGACTTTGAACGGAGATGGTGTAATTTTGCGGCCCAATTTTGGTAGCGATATGGTGAGTATTTTGTGCGAAAACCCAAGTTGGATAATATGTGGGATATAATGGGTAATATTTGTGAGAGGGCCAAGGCAATTTATGGGTTTGTGTATAGAGTATTTATGAAGGCCCAATAGTATAGGGAATATTTGGGTAATATATATGGGAATATTTATGCGGGCTTAAAATAATGTGTGGGCTCATGTGGGTATTTTGTGAGTGGGGTAATAGAAATCTAGGCCCGAAAATTTGTACCTCAACAACTGTAGGTCTCACTAATTAAATTTATTGTGTGATCCACAATTCATGTGACGCATTTATGGTACTCCTAGAGTATTCAATAATTTTTCACTTTTATCTCATTTTTAAACATTATTCCACGTTACTTTACCTTTTTTCTTAAAAAACAAAATACTCACGGTTATTATATATCACTTTTAAACATTATAACACTAAACCAAAAAAACAAATAAAGTGGGTTCCAGTTACCTCAACTGGTAAAGTCTCTGATGGTTGTATAAGAGATCTGGGGTTCAATTCCTGCCTATACCAAAAACTGATTGGTGTCTTGCTCTGATGATAAAGAGCTATCATTAAGAGCGGACGCCATAGGTTGAAACTCTCTCTAAAAAAAAAAAAAAAAAAACTAATAAATAAAAAAGAGAATTATTGTTATATATATATATATGTATGTATATAACAGTAATTCCAAAACGGTACACTAATATCAACTGGTATCGAAATATTTTATTCCCTTCACCAAATCAAAACGGCCTTCGGTACGAAATTGTCTCTCTTATATTTAAGTCCTAGACGCATATTGGTGTTTGCTAATGTATCTTGATACAATTATAGACTAAAACAAATTAAATTGACAATTCACCCTAAAGCCAAATTCAATAACTTTGGAGTGAAAGAAAATCTAATAAAGATATAACGCTCTAATATTTATAGATGTGCCACCTTACATGAGATTATTTTGAGCTGAAATTTAAGAGTAATGCTAAATACACAAACTATTTTACAATATTTTTACAAACGGCTAATGTGGCTTTAGTAATTTTCAAATAATCATTGATAAACATAAATGTGATCTTAATAGTGGACCCATATTAGAACTAATAAGAATTTGTCTCATCAATAGTTTGTAAAAATGTTATAAAGTAGTTTGTGATTGTAGCATTACTCGAAATTTAATACATGGACCTTATAACGTTATGTAATATATTCACCCAAAATTTTCGTTTAATCAATGATATATTCAGCTGATGTCTTGTGATTAATTAATGCAAAAGCTTTCATTCATATATTATGAGCAGCTTATCAATAAATTATGAAAGTACATCCTCATCAATAATCATGATGTTTTTCTATCCACTAAAAAATAATATGTTTGAGCTTGATGAGAGAGTGTAAGTAAAGTGTGTGTGTTTAGCAGTTAGTTTGTAGGCAAAACCACAACATCGCAATAGTGGACACCCAAAAAATACATTGAAAATTTTATACATATTCTCACGATTCAGCTTGCTTGGGCATACCATAATAAAGAGAAAGAGGGAGAATGTTATGTAACTTATGTTTCGTATAAAATTTTCTGAACCTGAAGAGTTTTTCAATTTCCATGCCTAAAGTAAATGATTTAATTTCTGTTACACACAGTGTGCAGATGGTTATTTCGAAGACATTCGATAAATATGTGGAAATTTTTTTAAATTTTATTAATCGCCTCTATCAAGTATCAAGTCCATGATCTTCAAATCCAATAGTTAATGGAGGAGATCTTTGAATCAGTATATGAATTAGTTCATATGAACGGATATTCCTATGATCTTCATATTATTTGAAGTACTTGCTGCTGTTTGATTTGTTTGTAACTTTTTATATATTTATTGATTATAAATATATAATCCATAAAAACTGAGAGAGAGAGAGAGAGAGAGAGAGAGGGGTCCAATAAAAACTGATGAACAATAAGAAGTTTTATATTGAGCAGAAAGCCTATTCTCATAGGGAAACTTAATTTGATTCACAGCCCATCATATCATATGAATTTTGAAATTTTAAGTTTTAACTCAATTGAGTCCCAAAAGGACACATTAAATTGCTGTCACAAACAAATACAAATCATTGGATGCTTCAGTGAGAAGCCAATCACCTTTGGAACTATTGTTGGAAATTGGAATAGACATTCATGTTAACCCAGACGCTACGTTAATGCAAGTGATATTGAATGACCTTGACATATTATAGCCCCTGGTTCAATCCAACTTTATGAGACAAGAAGAAAATCCAAATGCTGACTTTTTCCTCCCAACTTCTCTTGGCACTATGAGCAGTGTTAGAGTTAGTGGTCATTAAGTGGAAAGACTTAAAAATTATTTTCTTGACTTTGAAGTTTCCGCAGGATCCTAAGTCTTTCTCTTTGAAGTGCCAGTCCATTGGATTATACTTGCAATGCATATCCAATATTCTTGTTATTAGTCATTACATAGTCTTTCAATCTAAAACCATCCTTTCCACCACCACCACACTACCTTGACATAAGAGAACCATTCTGTGCAATGTCTACACCAGCGGAGTAACCATCTCTTTCCTTCTTATACTTGCACAAGCACACAAACATTTCAATGATCATATGCTTATATGACCTTTTGTTGATTTGCATGCTAGTTAGTTGAATGTTACACAATGGCTCTTGGTTAATTTTCTTACATAAAAGTAGTGTTAATCATTTTATGCAAGAAAATAAAATTTCTTTCTTTCTTTTCTTTAATCTATAATCTTATTTCGTTGTGGATTTCATTCCAAACCAACCAGATGCCCCTCAGTCTAATAATAATGTATATTAATTTGAGTTGGTTCAAAAGCATGCAATATCTCTTGCCCTTGCTGCAAGTTATGTATCTATTTGGTCATGTTAGTTTCTGACTATCTACTTTTGGACTCATTACAAAAAATTTCAACCGGCTCTTGATTTTATATCAAGGCTTGCAATTTTGATACTTCACGAATTTCTATAACCTCTTTGCAACATAAACAGCTGATTTTTCTCAAATTTTTTCAGATACTATCAATCTCTCCCACCTGTAAGCAAGTTCTATGGAGTGGCATGCTTGATGGCCACATCTGCTCTCTATCTGGATCTTTATAATCCTTACAATATAGCATTATTTTATGGCCTTGCACTAAAACGTTTTCAGGTAAACAAGTTCAGTTGCCAAATTTGTCCAATCTGTTGTAATTCAAGAGATTAAATTCATTTTGCTCATTTTGTTTCGCAAAGAGCAGGTTATAATAAGTTAAAATTTGAGGGTTCATTCTCTGCCTATGTCCGATTGTAAATGTTTGTATATAGTGCAGGTTTGGAGGCTTATTACGAATTTCTTCTTTCTTGGGCCATTTTCATTCTCCTTTGCATTTCGTCTGTTAATGATGTAAGATATCTGACTCTATCTACCCTCTGAAACCATATCATATTACATTTACTATGAAATTTGGGTTAAGGTGGTAAGAAAGAATGTTTTGGAAAAACCATTGTTAATTAAAATTATCCAATAGATAAAATATCAGGCTTTAAATGATGATCCACATTTGTATTAAGCCATTATTCATCCAATTGATGCCTGTACATACATATCTTTTTCAGTCCCTATCATTCACTTATGATCATTGACTTTCAAGATTAAAAGTTATGCAAGGTTTACAATCTGTAGACTATGTTCCAAAGTGATATTGAAAATTTGAAATACTTTGTCATGCCGATTTTCATAGAGCAAGATATGGTGTTTCACTCGAGAGAGGACCCTTTGACAAGAGAACAGCAGACTATGTATGGATGTTTGTCTTTGGAGCCCTATCACTTCTTGTAAGTAAGAAAAAATCATCTTATATTTATAGTTTTTTCCCCCAGTAACATTAACTTAACTATAAGCATGTATGCTAATTGGTGGTAAAATTTGGGTATATTGATCTGCCATATGATTTACCAAATGCCGTAACATGAATTTATCAGACAGCTTTTAGCTCTATGGTGGAAAACTAAGGAAGCATTGGGGTTGGAAACCTGTTGTTTCTTTTCTAATGACAAACTGAGTAACTGTCAAGGAAAGAACAGAAAAATAGGGACAAACTGAGTAACTGTCAAGGAAAGAACAGAAAAATAGGGTGTCAAGCAGGTTTTTCAAGAGATGCCAGATATATTTGGTGAACTAGTAAAAATTGAAATAATATGTTTGAAGATGAAGAATTCCAAAAGAGTAAGTACCTAATAAATAATTATAGATGATACAACTCTTTCCCAATTTAGAAATGAATTTTGCAATTTGTATGGAGAATGATTATGCAAAATCAAGAAATCCAGTGGTATAGATGATAAATCCTTCTATATTTATTTGACAAACATTATTTGCGAAAATTTAGAAGAAATTTCCTCACAAAATATGTTTACACAATATCAAAACAAGTGAACCAAAATCCCCCATACTAATCAATATATCATGAAAATAATGACAAGGGTGTTACTTGATCTTAGGTGATGGCTGCTGTTCCATATCTATGGTCTCCATTCATGGGAGGTTCCTTAGTATTTATGCTTGTCTATGTTTGGAGCCGTGAGTTCCCAAATGCACGAATAAGCATTTATGGTCTTGTGTCATTGAAGGTACGCTTCTACCAGTTTTGTTTTAGTCTCTCTCCACTGTCCTGTTTTAGTTATCCTAGCATTTGGAATAATATAAGCTTGCGACTGCTTTTCTGTATATACACTTTGAAATTATACCTCCTTGTTTCTGTAACATTTAATATGAGTCTACTTAGTGTTCTATAAAATAAGTTGATATCTAGAACTTGCAGTATCTGCAGCACTATGCTATAAAGTTCAATGTGCATCTAGATTATCAATCAAAGAAGGTTTGGGACAACATTTGTAACTTCATTTCTACCTTTTCCTGCACAACCAATTGGCTGCATATAAAATTTTCTCTTGCTCTTTTTTGCCTTACTTGTTACTATCTCTTTTTCATTTTCTTCTTTAATTACTATTTTTGTACCAATGCAGTTGGAGAGTGAACGTGCAAAAAAGGGAAATGAATATTTTTATGAATGAATTGCTGTTCTTTTGGTTCTTGTAGATTTTATTATTAGAGGCCCTTAAAAATGCATCATGAGTGAGGTATGCCCCATAAAGAGGTACCACCTTGAAGAAGTTAACCAAAGAAAAAATATGGTCTCTCAAATTTTGCCTGGTTAACCTTGAAATCATGGAGTTGCAGTCCCAATTAAGTGTGCTCACTATTTTTGGCCTGTATTTTATTTTGTGTAGTGTCACCAAACTTTCCATCAATACTTCTACCCATAATTATAAATAATGAAGCCTATTTTCTCAAATTTTTTTTTTTTCCTTTGGAAGTTCCAAGCATTCAAGTAGAATATTTCTTTGTTTAAGTTATATCTTATGTACAATTGTACTCCCTGCCATTGTCTGCCTCTGGCTTTGCGTTATGCAATAGAGTCAACATAACAAAAGGCTATTCATGACATTTATGAAGTTTATTATATATTCAGCAATTGAAAGGAATCTAAGAGGCTGGTTATGTATTTATTTTTTTTAACTGTAGGGATTCTATCTTCCTTGGGCAATGCTAGCACTCAGTTTGATACTCGGAAATTCTTTGAAGACAGACATTCTAGGGATGGTTGCAGGACATTTATATTACTTCCTAACAGTGCTTCATCCTCTTGCTGGCGGAAAATTCATCTTGAAGACCCCTTTTTGGGTGTATCCTTTCTATTGTTTTTATTTATTTTAACAGTGCATTTAACTTATATTCGAAACCTCTTAAACCTCATTCTCATGAATTTCTTTCACTTTTCTGGTAGGATTTATAGATATTTGAATCGTCATAGTTTGAAATTGTATTTCTCCATAAACTTGTGGAGAATTTCACAACTCCCAATAACAGACCTGTGTCTGTGATCCTGTATGTCAAGGACGCAGCAAGTTTTGAACCATAAACCATTATATGTTGGAGCCTCGAAAAAATGCATGATAAACAAAGATGTTTGATGCACACATCACCTTGTTACATAACCACTAGCTACATAGCAAATTAGGCTTCTTGTTTCATCATTCACATGTTCTTGATATGGACAAGATCAAATGGAGGATATGAAAGACATTCACTTAAAAGGTAAAGCAAATTATTTTCCAAATTTACATGATATACAATGAAAAGACTTGGACTTGACCTACCCTAGGTGACCACTAGAGTGAGGCATGACCTAATCTTAAGTGTTGTATATGTATGGACTCAGAGGTATTAGGTGCAGTGGCAGCAGTAGAGAGCAAGTGGGGTGGAAGATGAAGAGAGGAAAGCTCTAATAGAACTCCCAGTATACGGCCTATCCCAATTCCTTGTGTGAGGATTCTACATTGTCCAAGTTCACATAATTGAGGTAGTGAGGGTGGAACAACTAGAATAGAAGTATAGGTTGTGTTTGAGATTTCTTCTTGCATGTTTCTACATATTATCAATTCCTTGATTGTACTGTCAAGTGTAGGAAGTGAATCACGATGTCAGAGAGATGCTCAAACAGGCTCATAATCATCATCAAGTGCCATCAGAAATTGTGTTTGAGGATAGGAATCTCGATACTAGAGGAATCTCTCGACATCCTTGAAACTATCCTGTTTTAGCTCAAAAGAAATTAGTTTGATCCTGAATGTTAGACATTTATGAATTAAATTTAGCAATGGATTGGCCCTTTTCTTATTGCATGCAATGAATAGTGGTCATATATTGATATTGATGAACAAGAACAGTTGTTTGACAGCGCTGCGCTAGGAAGTTCCATTTGTCATGTGCAATCTCTAACCATCAGAGTAAAGTAATGTTCTAATTTGACTTGTTTAGGAACTTCTCTAGTAATATATCTCCATAAGAGACACCCTTTGATTGATCTTTTCATAGCATAGGCCCATTGACTGTAGTTTTGGCTATCAAGAATCAAGGAAATTGGGTATGTGGTATCGTTTTGTTCCATGCAGACTACTCTAATAGAAGAAAAGACTAATGATTCAAATTCTACATGGAAAATCGAGTATACATCAAAGATTATTTATTTATTAAAAAAAAAAAAAAAAAAAAAAATCCCAGTCTAACCCTATTCTAGTCCTAGTAGGATCAGGTCACTTATCCTGCAAGTACAAGCTTACAAAAGTGTGGAGTTCACAACAAGTTTGGGCCCTTGGGCACTAATAGATCTAACACTGGTTTAACATAGTTTTTTGCACTACAGCAGATTTTATGTCATGAAATAATTAAGCATAGCCAACATCCTGATCTGTGATTTTTTTCTTCTGGCAAAGATTTAAGGTAATATAATGAAGAAAGAAATTTGAGAAAAATTCCAATTGGGACAATATTTGGGCATCAACTATTTTATTGAAGGTTAGAGACTTGTTGTGAAATAATTGTATTATCCTTAATGACTCTCCAGTCACAAATTAGTTGCATTTTGGAGTAAGGGAACACAAATGAATACTCCAGTGCAGCGTGATCCATCTGCCGGAGTTGCATTCCGCGGAAGAAGCTACCGTCTTAATAGAAATGGACCGAGCCCTACAGAGCAGGCAGAGACAGATAGTCCTGCACAGGAACAGCAGCCCAACCAGGGTGATGGAGTTGCTTTCCGAGGCAGAAGCCATCGTCTTAACGGCCGTTAGAGGTAATATTCATTTGCGAATATTGAATAACATGTAAACCAAATTCTAACTGAATTACATTTGACGATTACTGGTATGATCATGTGACTTGGTAATTCGTATATGTTTGCAGCAGGACTGCTGATTTCAATATTAGGCTCCACCAAGAGGTAGATCACATCTAACATTGTGTCACAAGATGCAATTATGTGTTCAGCAGACAGAGTGAGTAGCCTTAACACACTGGAGGCCTGGCTTTTGCAGCGTACTGTTGAAAATGTCGTATCTATAAGTACTTTTTTGTGTTACATCTTAGATGATTAGTTTTTCAATGAACATAAGAATATCGTGTTGTATTTAATACCACCTTTTTTTTTTGTAATAAAGAGGAAGATTCTAACTAATGACTTCTGCTCCATGATAGGGATTTCCAGTTTATTGTATTATCCGTTATGATTAATCATACAGGGAATATTAAGATTCTAACTAGTAATTTCAGCTGTATGAAACTTGGTTCCCAGCTTATTGTGCTATAACGTATGATTAATCATACTTCTATTTCTAAGAATGAAAAGTTCATATTTCTTAGTGAAGATCAAGGAGCCATCAGCAGCAACAAATAGCTGCTTTGTTTTCAACTGAGTGAATTTGGTGGAAGCACAATCTTGTGCATTTAAGTGGTTGCCCTACTTTGTGACTCATATTGGTCATTTTGACTTTCAGACACTAAAGGAAATGCTTTGAGCCTTTTGAGTCTTCTAACCCCATAAAGTTCCATGGTAAAAGAAAGGCCAAAATGGCCAAATATCACTGTTTATCGAAATATATACCAATCTACCATTGTTTTGAAAATATGTAGGGATTTACCACTTTTTGGGTACTCGACTTTAAAGAAATTGAGTTTCCCATGGTACTCGAATTCTATGAACTCGAGTTCCACTTCAGTTTGCCATCGTGGCAGTGGCTGAGCTTGAATTTTATTAATTAAAAATGTCACCTAAGTTATATGTTGACATAACTCGAGGACTTGATCATCGAGTATTATAATAAGAAAACTACACAGTACTCAAGTTCATTAAACTCAAGTACTATCTAAGTATATACTCAAGTCATCTAAACTAGCAGTATCTATATACCTAAAACACAAACCCCATATTTGTGAGCAGTTCTACAGCTCAGTTTCTTCCTCCAATCTCACCCGAAAGACAAATTCCACATCTATGACTTAGTTTGTCTCTTGTCAACAAATTTGATCCATCAGAATTAAATTTTGTTGACAACCTTGATGCAAATATGTAGTTGATACAAAAATCAATTTTTTTGCAAAATATGTGGGGATCTATCAAACAATCCATTATGATTTAACAGAAAAAGATATGATTCTGAAGTGGCCATTGGATTTAATTTATTTTTTGTTGTTAATGTTGATGCAAATATTCAGCATTGGTGAAATTTTTTTTTTCAAGTTATTTGGAGGATGTATTCAGTTCAAGTTTGGATGTTTATAGGTGAGAACTAATTTTTCATATTACTGAATAAACATCATTTGTCATTTAAATAATTTAACTTTAATTTGGACGTATATAACTCAATGTTATGTTGGAAAATTTGACTATTTTTTTAATTAGTGGATAACATTAAAATGCAACCCAACAAGACAAAAATAATAAAAGATAAGTTCCCATAAATTCTTCGCGCAAAATGCAAATGACAATGGATAAAACCTTGTAGAAGGTATTGTCGTAGTCAGCACAACGACTGTTTACAAAATTTCAGCATGCGTGATCACCTTTTTGTTACACATCGATAGCAACGTCTTATGTTGGTAGGTAGAAATTTTTGGAAATCGTCATTGCTTGAATCTAAGAAGTCTGAAATATCTTCGTCATTATCTAAGTTTGTAATTTCGCTAATGGACTTGATGGCTTGCTCTTGTGCTTTTCCCTTAAGATGTTTTCTAGCCTTTTGGATTGCGTGGAAACAGTCTAACCTCCGCTGCATTTGATTGTTCTTCCTTTCAAGGCGTGCAAATACATTTGTTGATTCCTCTCTAGGTAACTCTGCCAAACGTGCTTTTGGAACTCTTAACTCGTGCCTCCTCCAATACACCTCCAACTCACATCATTTCTCCTACAACTTTGACCATGGCTATTCTTTTGTGGTTGCTTCTATGATGGTGTTATTTGCACCTAGTTGTCTAGGTTCACCGACCATGATGTGACTAACGCTTCTAAGTCTGTCATACGTGTATATTGGAGCGTTAACAAAATCTCTCTTCCTTCCAACCCATGTTAGCCTATAGTGGTTAGTGTATGTCTGTATTAGTGGCACTAATGACATTTCTAATGATGCACACATGGAAGTAGATCCAAACTTTTTTCTTACTACACGATGGGATTTTGAAGAGCTGGAACTCATTTTCAATTCAAGCTTCGTTGCTAGTGGGTTTGAAACAAACTATTTACGTATTCAGCAAAGTTATGAGCGCATCTTATAGTCGTTAGCGCCAAAGTGTTTGTGTTTTCATGTCAACTGGGGGTGGTAGGGACATGTTATATGGATGTCATGTTTATGAATAACGACATATTTTATTAGACCAACCAAACTTTGTCATGTAATGGCACATGAACCTTTACTTCATTTCACATGTCACACATTGCCTCGTACTGAGTTTGGCTTGTAATGTCACGTGAACCTATAATTTATTACTCATGTCACACTGTGCATCGTGAAGAAGGCGTCTTACATGTCATGTGTACCATTAACAACAAACAATAATTGAGTATGGACTTTGTCATGTAATGCCACGTGAACCTTAAAGTAATTTCTCATCTCACACAATCTACAATGATCCAACAGAGGCGAACAACCGTATTAACAATACAATTAGAAAAAAGTGTAAAGAATGGGAACGATACATAATACGAATATGTATCTCTACTCTAAAAAGTGTTACTCCAAACTAAAAAAGTGCAAGCGAATTATAAGTACAACTACATGCCAGCGCGATTCCCAGCAAAGGTACAATACCTTATTTCGCTGTAACGAAGCAAATGACATATGATACGCGCTCAAGACGTGCGTTGCATGTTCTATGGTGCACTTAGCCCCTTTCCATCTAGCAAACACCACATACATAACCTTATGTTAGTTACTTACACAATCCCCATGAGGAAAAGTAGTGCGTATGTAAACAATAAGTATACAAAAGCTACATACCTAATAGCAAGTGGAACTGGGGGCAATGCCTGGTGTGGATGCCTCATCACTGGACATATTTGTGGGAACCTAGCATATGCCCACAACTGTACCAATAGCAGTGCACTGCCAATTTGCTTGGCTTTCTTCTCTAGCTCCTTACACAAGTGTCTATATAGCTAACATAGTGTTGCACTACTCCAGCCATACTTCTTGCCGCTGCTAATTGGATTCAAGAACTGCAAATACATGATTGAGATATGTTCGCCGGACTTGTCCATAAATAGTATACCACCCAACAGCAATAGTATGTAATACCAAGCGTACTGTTGCACTCGCAAGTCAGTGGCGTCAACTGGGAGAGGGTCGCTAAACTGTGACTCGAGCCAAGACGCTTCTAACCTCGCTCCACACAGCACTGCCATGTTGTCATTGGCACCAGTTTCTTTGGCCAGAGGCCTATGGCCTAGCAAATCAAAGCATAAGTTGCCCCACTCTGACATATGGGTAATCCCCACCATTAGCAAGCCGTCTACAAGTACTCCCATTATAACCTCCATGTCTTGTAGCGTGATTGTCATCTCACTGTGGGGCAAGTGGAATAAGTGTGTCTCTGGCCGCCATCTCTCCACCAACGCCGTGATCAGTGCATGATCGAGCTCTATATTTGGGACCTAAAGTAGCCCATCTAACCTCCATCCGTGATATAAGCGGCAACCTATGGATCTAACCCACCTTCGGGCACACCACTGAATCAGTGATGACAAGTTAGTACACTTGGCAATTCTTGCAAATGGAGAAACGTTGTATTAATATAGAATTCAATAACAACATAATAATTACGCTTCAAACTTAAATACCAATGCTAGGGATATTTTTAAAAATGGATATGTAATAATAAGAAAAATCTTTGTAGTATATAACTTGAGTATGATTTTGGACAAGTGCATACCTCGCCTTCTGGAGGACCATCCTAAAGCCAACTTGAACGATGCTCAGGCTACCTCATTAGGACAGTAAGCACATGGGGACCCGTTGGATGCGTGTCCATATCTGGCATAAATTAATATCATAATAGAACTATTGCAAAAATGGCTTTAATTGGCGACATGAATGGAACAGCTAATTTGAAGTACTAAAGACAATCCCACTAAGGTATAAAAGTAGCAACATGCACATACTGACTAAGGAAATACTAGCATAGAGGTTATTGTCGCAACTTGCTGAAATTTCATGGTATTTATATTAATAACTAGTTGCAATTATGTACTTATCACTACAATTCATAGATTTGCAAATGAGAGTACCTATAATTTAAAGTAAACATAAAATACATTTAAACCTGGTTACACTTCCTTTTACTATTGATTCCATTTTTGTTTTTCATAGTACTAACAAGATTCTCAATGAATTTTCAATAAAGGCATACAACATGCAAAACATATATATTGAACTCCATACATAGACAAATACATCATAGACCATTTTGTTTTTCAAACTGATTTTTTAAACCAAGCAAAAATTGCATTCATAGACATTAAGCCCAACAATTTAGCTTACTCAAAATAAGCTCACTATCTTATTTTTTCCATTTCACATTCCTAGCAACTAGACTCCTCCATATTTGGTAATATGAAAAATCTCGAACTCTACAATTTAATAATAGACTAATTTTCTAGAAAACCAAACAAAAACCCCACACAGAATTGAGTTTAGTACAACAAAAAGTAAACTAATCCCATACAAATGAAAATGTCATATACTTGTTTCTCCTTTTTTTTAATATTTATCATTCTCAATATACAATGATATTTACCATCCAAATAAAAACTTCACACATAACAAAACTCATTACAACAAAAAGCATACTTATCTCACACAAACCAAATCATCATACATCTATTTGTCTTTCTCTGCCATTTTTTGATTCATATAAACCAATTACCTTTAATTGATTAAAACAAACAAACAAACAAACCCTCTAACTTCACAATTTACTAATAGACTAGTTATACCAAACGAAAGCTTCACACATAACCAAACTCATTACAACAAAAGTAAGCTCATCTCACATCCCTAGCCAACCATATTTCTCTAATATAAACACATAAAAGGAATGTAATCGTAAGTAAAGAAAACAACCAATACTCATGAACTAAAAAGTATCCAACATTTTCAAATTTTATTTTCTAATTTAGGGTAAATAGAAGTTTGTCTTAATACTGAGTTATTGATTATGAACATTATGTAATTCAATTGATCAAATGGCGAAAATCCCAAAACTCAAAACCCTAACTCATTTTGTTTCCTCTCCTGCAATACACAAATAACCCTAACCCCCAAATTATTTTAGCCGTCCTAACCAAATGGTCAAACAAAGATTGGGGGTATGTACCTTCTAATTCGAAATTGGAGATGCAAATCACCAATTGAAGAACTCGATATCTTCAACGTTGAGATCAACCTTGAATTAACTCAAACAAATATGGGTGCTTCGCCGTTTCGCTTGGATTTCCAATGACCAGAAGGGTTGCGACATCGTCGAAACAAAGAGCACGAGCAAGGGAGAGTGAGAGTGAGAATGAGCATGACAGTGAGAGCAAAAGGGAGAGTGAGACTAAGACTGAGACTGAGAGGGAAAATGAGAGCGAGATTGAGAGCGAGAGGGAAAGTGAGAGTGAGATTGAGAGTGAGACTGAGATTGAGAGAGAGAGAGAGAGAGAGAGAGAGAGAGAGAGAGAATGAGAATGAGAGCGAGATTGAGATTGAGTTTGAGAGTGAGACTGAGAGCGACATTGAGAGTGAGACCGAGAGTGGTAGATGGGGCAGGGCATATAACATGCTACTCAAGTGTTCTTACACAATACTCGAGTTTACTAAAATCGAGTACTGTGTAGTTAATTAAGGTACTCGAGTACTATCAAGCCAAAACTCGAGGTTCATGACCTCGAGTTCAAGGTGGCATTTTTTAATTATTAAAATTCCAACTCAGCCACGCCACGGTGGCAAACTCAAATGGAACTCGAGTTCAGGGAACTCGAGTACTATTAGAAACTTGAGTTCCTTAAACTCAAGTTCCTAATTAGTGGTACGTTCCTACATATTTCCAAACTAGTAGTAGATTGATATATATTTCGGTAAATGTGAGAGACCGCGCCCTCGGCCCTATTTTTGGTGTTAGGCCAAACCCACGTGAATGGATGGAGTTGTGTTATTGTCTCTTAGAATGGAAGTTCGACTGATTATATTTTCTCCTTTAGATTAAGAGTTTTACAATGGAGTCGCCACTTATTTAATTATTGAAAAAAAAAAGAAAACCAAAATTGAAAAATTCCTCATTTTATTGATTTGAAAAGAAATGTACATTGATTATAGGAAATTATCTGACTTTGGTTCTAGATACAATTTAAGATAAAGTACATGACTTTGTTTCCTAGTTACAATCTAGAGATTGAAAATTACATGGATAATAATTGATCTATCAACCCTTAATCTAAGCTTGGAGGCTATATTACAAGGTGGAAGGTGTTAGGCACCGACCTTGCCTGGTGATACCGGTCTTTTGGACTATGGTAGTCAACATTCATATCATATTATCCAAATCAATCAATTGCACGTTGAATTTAATGTGTGTGCACGTGATAAACCATTATTCCCTTTATTAATCATTGCATTTGGATTGAAAAATAAATTCTAGTGAATGTGTGTGGTTAGTGATATCCTAGATTCAAGGATTTGAGAGAATTATGAAACAAACATTTTTTTTCGTATTTTTAATGTGGATTTAATATCAAAACTAGTGTTATGCATGAACATGTGATGAACAACCAAGAACATGTGAAGAACGCATATGAACATTTAAGAACATTCAAACATATTCAAGGAATTTAAATAAACACTAGCATGCTCTAATCTTAATCTAATCATAGTAATATATATATATATATATATATAAAATTAAAAAAAAACACACACACACACACACACACACACAAAAGTTATGGGAAGGGATTATACCTACCATGCAAGATCCACACGGTGGAGGAATAGATCTTGGTAGAGGTCCTAAGGGTAGAGTAGAAAAGAAGAACTAGGAGAGGGAGAGTGAGTCTTACTCAATACTTTAAGTCTCAAGAAGATTAAGATATGACAAGATTACTTTACTTCACTAGAACTTGAGAGAGGAGAAGAGATGAGGTTTCTCTCTTGGAATGGAGGAGAGAGAGGTTTATATAGTTGTAGTAGAAAAAATATGAATGGACTCACTTAATGAGGGTTGACAAAGGATTAAAAGGAATCATGAACTTAGACCATATTTCAGACTTTGGGGAAAGCTGGTGCATCAAATGTAGAAATTGGTGGGAGTGATGAGCAAGCAAAATTCGGTTTTTCTCGTAGTTATTGTAATAGCCTGCAGAGCCAAATTCAAAAAATCATATCATAGTAATATATATATATATATATATATATAAAAAGTTATGGGATGAGATTATACCTGCATGCAAGATCCACATGGTGGAAGAAGAGATCTTGGTGGAGGTTCTAAGGGTGGAGTAGAAAAGAAGAACTAGGAGAGAGAAAGTGAGTCTCACTCAATACCTTGAGTCTTAGAAAAACCAAGATATGACAAGATTACTCTACTTCACTAGAACTTGAGAGAGGAGAAGAGATGAGGTTTATCTCTTGGAATGGAAGAGAGGGGGGGTTTATATAGTTGTAGTGGAGAAAATATGAATAGAAGGTCATTTAATAAGGGTTGACAAAAGATTAAAAGGAATCATGAACCTAGACCCTATTTTAGACTTTGGGGAAAGTTGGTGCATCAAATGTAGAGATTGGTGGGAGTGATGAGTAAGTAAAATTCGGTTTTTCCCATAGTTATTGTAATAGCCCGCAAAGCCAAATTCAAAAAATCATATCTTACTTAATTCTGATCAGAATTGTCTCGTTTTTATGCTTAAATTGAAGCCCTGGATGTCTAGTTTCTGAAAATATTAACCTCACTCATAGATTCAAAATATTCTAAGAGATATTAATGAAATGGTGAGCATAGGTCATTTGTTTGAAAATAATTTTAGCACAATATATATTAATAGGTCCCAAAATTAGTTTCCAATTAACATTAATAGACTCCAATCACTTCTATTTCAGACTTAATTAGTTCCAAATTTACCGTAATTAAAAAGATAATTGCACAATTTACTCATTGAATAACTAATGTTTAACTATCTAATTAATTATGTGTGAGCAACCTTACTATAAGATATAATCATAGCCAATCAAATTATGACATGTCATTAATCTCAAGTTGATTATAACTATAACAAATTGGAATCAATTGTTTATAATCACATATAGTCGAATTTAATTTGTGATAGTGCATCTTGGTCATTAAAATTTGATTTAATGATAACTTTCAATTTGATGGACCGATTAGGGCTTATGACCAATCGATTTGATCGTTATCACATCAATATCATTTTGATGAAATAAAATCAAGGATCAAATGGCCACAATTAAGATGCCTATTTACAAGATGAAATTACCCTTTTACCCTCCATGTGAGGTTAAATGCGAGTTGTGAAATGGGGTGTCAACAGCAAACAATGGTATTTGGCCATTTTTGCTGTAAAAGAAAAGTGAAGCTTGTATTACTTCACAAGCCCTTCTGAACCATTAAGACTAAAGACGTCTAGATAGATATTACTTTGGGAAAAATGATTATATGCTCTCACCTAGGATGCATGGACACAATGCGGACACTGGTATAGGTACAATACAGCGACGCTAGCAATTTTTGAAAAATGATAATATGATACACTAGATGAGATACCGTTATGACACGAATACAATACGGATATGGTACCCCAAATGAAGTTTTCGTACTTCCTAGGCTCTCACCAACTTATGGGCCATCTGTCCCCAAATTTCCACTATCATTTATAAATGGGCCTCCTAAGAAAGTAATAAAAGAAAAAGTAATCTATGATGAGGATTCTCTCAGGCTTGGGTCCCATGCTCTTGTACAATGGACCTATGCTTGAGCCCTCATCAATCTAGCTAAAGTTATTTGGAGGATCTGAAATTCATAGCAACCCATCATGCCTTCAGACTTAAAGTTGGGTTCTGATGGGGAGCTCACATCTATCTAACTAGAAGCTATCTTAAATTTTAGAGGATTTGAAATTCTCAGCAACCGAGAATGTCTATAGAGTTAGGTAATGACAAGGGTACTCTCATTTATCAACTTAAAGCTATCTTATATTTTGGGGTACTTTTTTTTTTTTTAATTATTATTATTATTATTCCTAATGAATTTTATTTATTTAAAAAAACCATTTAATAGTTACAATAGTTGAGGGAAGATTTAAACTCTAAACATTTTTTGGTGTTTGCTAGTTGAGCTATAAGGCTCTTGATGCAATTATAGATTGAAACTAATTAAATTTACAATTCACCCTAAAGCTTTTAATAAAGATGTAATGCCGAATATTTATAGATGCACAGCCTTAAATGAGATTAGTTTGAGCTGAAATTTCATGTATGGACCTTATAACGTAATATAATCAGTGATATATTCACCTGAAATTATCCTTTAATCAATGGTATATTCAGCTGATGCCTTGTGATTAATGCAAAAGCTTTCATTCAGATATGACAATCAACAATTATCAATAACTACTAACTAGTTGTTGTGGGTTTTAATTTGCTTAACTAGTAAAATCTTTGATGGTTGAATAAGAGATTTGGAGTTCAATCTCTGCATACACTAAAAACTGATTAGTGTTTTGGTTTAATGATAAAGAGGTATCATCAAGAGTGGATGCTATAAGTTGAAACTCTCTAAAAAAAAATAACTAGTTGTTGACTCATGCAATGCGTGAGAAATATAATTATTTTATAATGTGGTATAATGTTTAATTTATTTTCTAAAATTTATTAAATATTTTTCCTTAAAAATTTAACTATTTCTAAAAGATTTTTTTCATCTCTCTAGCTTTATAAATATATCATTCTATTATTTTGGGATTTTTTTTTTTAATTTTTAGAAACTTGGGTGTGTTTGATCGATATTATTCTTTTTGGAAGTGGTCTATATTTTTCAAACTTTTGGTATAGTGTGTTATGTTTTCTTTTTTTAGGGTACAACTAAACTTTTTTAAGTTTTAAATTAATGATTCAAATTTCCCATTCTCTTATTTATCAAAAAAAAAAAAAAAATTCTTTTTCTCTTAAGGAGATTATCATGATAATCAAATCTCATCACAAATTTATAATTGATATTACTCAAATAATTGAAAGGCACATTTAAATACATAGACATGTAGATTGTATTTTGATATAAATCAAATTCTCACTTCCAAAATATCTAAAAATTAACTAAAAAAAGTATAGTTGTAAACACCAATTTATCCAAGTCATACTACATAATAGAATAACATTACATCATTACTAGCCTCATCACACGCACTTTGCATGTGTAATGAAGCTCTTTTTTTATTCTTGGCTTGGAATTGTGTTTTAGCAAAATATCTGTTCAACAAAAACTCATATATGAATTTGTTTCATTTTTTTAAAAGAGAAAGTAATAAAAAAATGGACTTACCAAAAATCATTGTGAACCAACCATGGAACCCTTATCTTCTTTGCGGGAGAGCTCCAATTTGCTACGTGTAGGCTGAAATCTTTTCAAAATTGAATAGTATTAAAAGAGATGAAGTAGAGAGAGATATAATTATATATTGGTGTAGTTCTAAATTGTTGAAACGTGGGATGTTTAAATGAGGATATGTGGTATTGCTTAAATTTAAGGAATATGGATAAGAAGTTATAACTTATAGTAATGGTTTTATAGTAGCAGTGTCTTATTTTGTTTTTTTGTTTTTTTTTTTTCAAATTCAAAATAAAGAAAAGGAGATTTTAGAATTGAAAAAAAAAAAAAAAGACCGTAAGATTAGGGATTAAGAAAACTGGAAATTAAAAAAAAAAAATACAGAAAATACAAAAACATGAGATTAGGAATTAAGGAAACCAGAAATTCAAAAAAACAGAAAAATTAAATAAAAGAAACTAGCAAGTCTTGATAAAGTAGAAAAAGAAGAAAAAAAGAAAAAAGAGTTGCAATGGGTCTTGAAGGAATTATACAAAGTGGACTAGGAATTTTATCTTATTTTATTTTTGGATAAGTTTGTTTTGAAGACATAAATTAGTAGAAGAGTGTTTTATTTTGTAGGCAGTGTTTTAGGTAGAGTTGGATATATATTTTCACCTGGTTGTTTCCAAGTTTTGTTGCTGTTAAAAATAGGGTCTAGGGGTATTTTTGAATCTCATAAAAGTCTAGTCTAAAGAAATTAATCATGTTATAGATAGTATAGATACACTATATAATGTCATAAGATAACATCTATCAACTAAATAGAAGAAAATAAAAAAGATAACAAATTAAAACACAACCAAATCGCATCAACCCAAAGTAGAGTTCAACACCAAAGTTCATCAACCTAAACCAAAGATGCAGTAAAGAATTAAAAATCTACCAAAAGAAATAAACAAAAAATGAGAGAGAGAGAGAGAGTATTTACCTTTTTGGTGTGGGCAAAATATGAATTGAATGAAAGAAAAATAGTAAATGTTAAAGTAAATAAAATGAGAATAAGAAGAGTCAAAATAAAAATAAGATGAAAGGATGGAGGAATTATAACGCTACGGTATAAAATACTGGGGAGATAAAAATGTTGAAAATAAGTGTTGAAAATAAGTGAATGATATATAGTGCACAGCAGAAGCAATAAATTATGAAAGCACACCCTTGTCGTGATGTTTTTCTTTTGGTGTAAATGCTCTTTTTGTCCTTACATTTTGGGGTCATTTTTATTTTGGTCCCTAAATTTCTATTTTACCACTTTTAGTCCCTAATCCAATTAACGCTTGTTATTTTAGTCCTTTCCGTCAACCACCAGACGGAAATAGCTGACGTGATTAACGGACTAATTAAAATATTAATAAAAATACACCGTGGCTCTTGTCACCCATGCCACATGGGTTTCCCGCCCCTTTATTCACACGTGACCCTCACTACAGAGAGGGCTAATTTCCATTTGATAGTTGATGATGATGATGCCATGTTTATGACAGATTTAGTGATTGGTCATGAAGAAATTCATGTGTTCTTAGAGCACCCTGTGGAAAATCCTATACTAGTGGATGAAGGTGAGCATGTTGGGGCAGATGTGCAGCCATTAGCAGTGAAGCAAAACCTTTTAGGATATGGCAGTAATGACAAAGGTAGTGACAATAGTACAAATGGTAGTGAATATTATAACAATAATAATGAGAATCACATTGAAGTAGATGCTGAACAAGCCTACTCTAGGAGAGAAAGTAACACACCAATGGTTAAGGAGGTTGATGCAGCAAATGTGTATTCTAGGAGAGCAGGTAAGGAACCTGTGACTCAGCACCCATCTGAGGACAAGGATGTAGTTGATAGCAGTGACAGTGGAGGAGGTGATGGTGAAGGAAGTGGCCTAGAGGATGAAGATGTAGTGAATCTTGATGAGAGGGAGCTTGTGGAGGACAATAGTGATAGTTGGGATGGTTCTGATGAGGATGTTATTGAACCAGTACAAATGGGTGCTGGTGTAATGAACTCTAATTATGACAGTGAGGAGTTGCACAATCTTGAGGAATCATCATCTGATGATGATATTGGGGATGACACTAATAATAGCTCTGATGATGAACTGAAAACACCTGTGGGAAAGGGAAGGGGACAAAGGAGGACCTTCCCAGTGTTTAAGCCAGTTGCTAAGGCTGAACATATCAGATTTGAGAAAGATATGTTATTTACAACATTTAAGCAATTCAAAGAAGCTATAATTGATTATGCAGTTCATGGTGGTTGGGGGGTTAGATTTGCAAGAAATGATTTGCAGAGGGTAAGAGCAGCTTGCGAGGAAAACTGCAAGTTTGTGGCATATCTAACAAAGCTGCCAAGAGAGAAGAGCTATCAACTAAGAACACTAAACCTGCAATAGACATGCACTAGGAGTTATAATAATCCAAGGTGCACTTATTCATACATTGGGAAGAAATTGATGAAGAGGGTGAGAAGACAACCTAACATGAAACTAAAAGGCATCCAAGATGTTGTACATGAGAAGTTTACACTAAACATAACTCCAGGAAAAGCCAGCAGGGCTAGGGAGAAGGCAAGAGAATATGTTGATGGGGCTCACACACAGCAATACAATCAACTTTGGGAGTATTGTGAACAGTTGAGGAGGACTAGCCTTGGCAGTACCATAATTATGAAGGTACACACCTTCAATAAAGGTGATTTGGTTGCTGAGATGGACTTGGTATGTAGGGTTCCTTATTTTGAGAGGTTGTACATATGCTTAGAGGGTTGCAAGAAAGGGTTTATGGCTAGATGCAGGCCAATAATTGGTTTGGATGCCTGCCACTTGAAGACTAAGTCAGGTGGGCAATTAATCACAGCAATTTCTAGAAACCCTAATGAAGAGTACTTCCCACTTGCGTATGCTATAGTAGAGGCTGAAACTAAAGACTCCTGGACATGATTCATAAATTTGCTACTTACAGACATAGGTCAGAACACAAGATGGACATTTATATCAGACTAGCAGAAGGTATGTATGTTTATTACCATATCTATATGCATTACCATATTAGATGTATAGAGTTACTAACACCACAATTGTTGTTGTTGTACTCACAGGGGTTGGTGCAGACCTTCATTGATTACTGGCCACAATATGAGCATTGGATTTGCTGCAGACACCTCTATAATAATCTCAGGAAGAACTATCCTGGTGTTTTGATCAGAGACTTGTTTTGGAAAGTAGCTAAAGCTACTTATAAAGCTGAGTTTGATAGGCTGATGGATGAACTGAAAGGAATTGATGAGGGTGCTCATAATTGGTTGCAAGATCATTCAACCACCATATAGGCTAGACACATGTTCAGTGAGGATGGGTTGAATGATATAGTACTGAACAACATGTGTGAGAGTTTTAACAGCATGATTCTGAAATTTAGATATAAGCCTATAATTACTATGGTATGAATCTAAGCCTTTGAGTAACAGTTAGTTAGATACATTGTTTAATTAACATCTTGTGTGTGATTGCAGTTGGAGTCCATCAGGTTATATCTTATGTTTCAAGAGAATAGACAAAAGATCATGAAAGTGGAATTAGAGATATGCCTTAAAGTGCTTAAGAGGTTGCATAGGGAAAAGACTACAAGCAGCAGGTGGCTTGCTTGTTAGGCATGTCATACACAGTTTGAGGTTAAAAATGGACTGCAAAACTTCATTGTGGACCTGGAAAAAAGACATTGTAGTTACAGGAAATGGGATACAGCTGGCATACCATGTGCCCATGCAGTTTCCTGCATATTCTTTAATAGGCAAGATGCTAGGCAGTATATGCACATGTGTTTTTATGTCTCCACATATAAGGCCTGTTATGAGCCAATAATTGCACCTATCAATGGCCAGAATATGTGGAGGCCCAGTGGTGTCCAACTTGTTCAGCCTCCTATTAAAAGAAGACCACCTGGCAAGCCCAAGAAGAAAAGAGCAAGGGAGGCTGGTGAACCAGCAGGTAGGAGAGCTGGTATCTCTAAACAGTGTAGGACCTATGGTAAAATAGGACACAATAAAAGAAGTTGTAAGGGTGAGATTGGCGGAAACTCTTCCCTACCAGGCACCACAAACAAAATCAGTGCAGCCAATAAGGTAACATTCTATGGGATTCTGTCAAGTAAATGTGTGAGAGTTTTTACATATTACATGTCAATAAATGTGGATTTCTTGTTTGTAGACCAGCAAATGCAGAAACTATTCCAACATCAATCAGCCAACAAGACAAGCTTAAGCTCAACCAAGCTCAACCACCCTATTTGCACCACCTCAGCCATCTGTATCATCCTAGTCCACCATGCACACCATCACTCTTGGTACACCAACTTAGCCATGGACAAGCTCTCCCAGTCCATTGCTATCATTCCAGTCCAGCATGCACACCTTTAGTCCTTGTGCATTTTCTCAGCCATGGACAAGCTCTTCCAGGCCATGTGCAACATACCAAACTAGCATGCACTTTTCATCCAGCCCAAGTGCACCATACTAGACCAGCATGCACTTCTCATTCAGCCCAAGTGCACCATACCAGTACAGCATGCACAACTCTGCCACACATTTTTCACCACCCCAGTCCAGCATGCACAGCTTTGCCATACCTTTTCCACCACCCCAGTCTAGCATGCACAGCTCCAATCCAAGTGCACACCAGACCCCTACAGGATCATCCAATCCAGTTCAGCCCAACTCCAATCCAATTGCACCACCCAACTGTCCAATTCCAAGACTAAGGAGGAAAAGGATGGTCACATTAGAGACCCTGAATGCTTCCAAGAATGCATCTAGTTAGTCATTAACGCATGCTCCAAGAAAAAATGAATAGCTTGTTGCTTTATATCTTTTGATGAATGGCTTGTGTTTTGTATAATTATAGCCAAGCCCTTATTTTGTATAATTGGTATTAGTTAAACAATGCCTTGCTGTTTGGGATAAGATTGGTAGTTGAACAATGCCCTTTTGTTATTTAAACATACTTTTGCTTTTTTTGATGATAACTATGAAGATGTTTGGATTTCAAGATTGAGTTTGTTGTTTCCTTCTGTCTTGTTTTATATGTGTAGTATAGTACTTTCTTGGAATATGTTATCTATTAATACCAGTTTCATTTGTTGCATGCACTTGGAAATCTGCTACTTGGTTCAAAAGGGACATTTCCAATCCACACATCCACACATTGAATGAAAAAGGTATTCATTTATTTCTCAATAGAAAGAGTACAAAATAAGCAGCAGGTGTGTCATTGCTAATAAATAATCTTACCAAAATAGAGCACACTGCCAACCCTCCATACACAAACACTGCAACCCTACATGCCCTACCAAGCATAGCAACCCACACATGTTACTTCCACCCCCTACCTAAGCAAACATAGAACTGCAAATATCACCACTAACAATGCCACAACTACAACTAAAAACTTCTCTCTTCTTGCAGTCTACAAGCTTAGCCTCAAGTTTGATGATCCTTTGCCTTTGCTGTGGGATAAGCACCTTACCACATTCACATATCTCATCATCACGCCATTGGAAGAACCTACACTTTCGCCCTACTTGAAACACAGATAATGCTCCGAAAAATGAAAAATGGAAATCCATAAATTATTGTGGCAACAATTTGAAACAACATACTGAAATTAACTAAAACCCACTCAAACAATCTACTGAAATTAACATACCCAGTAGTTTGAACAACCATAGAACCTTCTGCCAGGGTTGTCTTCAGTCCATGCCACAACTAGGACAGGTCTTTGATTACAGTAGCACGTCATTGGTGCTCTCCTCCTCACACTGGAACTTGTTGAACAGCTTGCTTCTATTGGGCTTCGAAGATTGTTTGTTTTGATCGTGGTTTGGGAAGATGAGGATTAGCTGTGTGGGTGGAGGTCGAAGCTTGAACTTTGGGAGTTTAGGGTTTTTGGTACTGATTTGGGGGATTTTGGGTTTCTGGTACTGATTTGTGGTTGTAGTGAGGGCCACGTGTGAATAAAAGGGTGGGAAACCCATGTGGCATGGGTGACGAGAGCCACGGTGTATTTTTATTAATATTTTAATTAGTTCGTTAGCCACATCAGCTATTTCCATCTGGTGGCTGATGGAAAGGACTAAAATAACAAGCGTTAATTGGATTAGGGACTAAAAGTGGTAAAATATAAATGTAGGGACCAAAATAGAAATGACCCCAAAATGTAGGGACGAAAAGAAAAAGAAAGATTCCATTTATGTTTTTTTTTTTTTTTTTGAGAGAGAGTTTCAACTTATGGCATGTCTGCTCCTGATGATAGCTCTTTATCATTAGACCAAGACACCAATCAGTTTTTGGTGCAGGCGGAGATTAAACCCCAGATCTCTTATACAACCATCAGAGACTTTACCAGTTGAGGTAATTGGAACCCACAGATTCCATTTATGTTAGTTAAATAGATGAATTCGAAGTCTCTTATTGCTTACTTTCACCAAATCTATATATTACTAAAAGCTGAAGCGTAGCGTTTAATGCTGCTACGCTTACGTTGAGCCACGTCAGCGTCCACGTCATTATTTATTTATTTATTTTTCCATTTTCTTATAATTATTTTTAATATTTTTTTTTATTTCATATTTACACTTCTCCAACCTTTCTCCCTCCCATACCTTTTCATCTCCCCACTACTTCTCCAACCTTTTTCCTTCCCTCATCTTCTCATCTCCCCACTACCCTTTACATTAATATCATTCTTCATATTTCCGTTCATCTTCCTCTATTTTTGTCTCTTCTTATTCACACCCTTTTACTATAAATTTGTCACTATCTTTTTCATTCTATGCATAATTTTCTCTTACAAAAAAAAAGGTTCTCTCTCTCTCTCACACACACACACAAAATTTTTGGGTGGATTTTTATTTTTTTTATTTTTCTTGCATCTTCGCTTTAGGTTGATCATTTTTTATATTCTTTAATCTACTTTAGGTTAATGCGATTCAGTTTTGTTTTTTTTTTTTTTAATTGTTGTTGTTGTTGTTGTTTTTTTTTTTTTTTTTTTTTTTTTCTCTCTCTCTTTGATTGTTAAATGTTATCCTATTGCATTATAAAGGATTAAATATAAAAATATAATATTATTCTACTACATATCATAATTTGGACAATTTAATTTGGTAGTTATTGTAATTTGATAGCATGATTTTTATAGTGCTCAATTTAGATGTTACACTATGAGACTTTAATCATTTTTGTTTCTTTTTTATTACTTTGTGGTGGACAAAGTACTCTTAATAATTGTATTAGAACTAGAAGTACTCTATAATGCTATTTATTTAGAGAAAAGCAAAGGTTGGCTAAACAAAAATTATTGGATGAGAGACAAATTATATCTTTCGCAATTTTACTTTAATTATTATTATTATTATTTTATAACAATTCATATATAGAAATTTAATTTTTAGATTTTGCTAATAATTTTTTATTTGATAATATGTTTTGGGTGAACGAAATTACAATTTCTGCAAAGAAAATAACCTTAATAGATTATAAACAACAAATTGTTTTCCTAATTGGTCCAATTAATCATAGTTAATTTTTATTAATTTTTTAGTTACTTTTTTCAGTGTTTTGGATTGTAGGCAGAAAAAATAAGTTTGAGAAAGTTTGTTTAAAACTAAAAGAATAATTTCCAAATTTTATATTCTTTTTAATGATTCACAAGATGTTATAAATAATTTTTATTAAAAAATAAATATTTTCGTTAACTTGCCTTTTGAATTTTTGAGAAAAATTGTATTTTTTTTCATTTTAGTACGACAAAAATTTTTAAATTTATGATTTATGATTGTTCCTATATTACATTTATGATTATGCTTATAATAAATAAAAATATAATTACACAATACATTACTCTTTATTAAATTAGTTTAAATTGCATAAAAAAATTTAATAAAACTACCATAAAAATAATTATCATGCGCAACGCGCAGGTTCGCGGCTAGTAATAATAATAATAAGTCAATAGCCTTATAGCTCATTTGACATCTCATGGTTTTTTTTATTTTTTTTATTTCATATTTACACTTCTCCAACCTTTCTCCCTCCCATACCTTTTCATCTCCCCACTACTTCTCCAACCTTTCTCCTTCCCTCATCTTCTCATCTCCCCACTACCCTTTACATTAATATCATTCTTCATATTTCCGTTCATCTTCCTCTATTTTTGTCTCTTCTTATTCACACTCTTTTACTATAAATTTGTCACTATCTCTTTCATTCTATGTATAGTTTTCTCTTACAAAAAAAAAAAAAAAAAAAGCTTCTCTCTCTCTCTCACACACAATTTTTGGGTGGATTTTTATTTATTTTTTATTTTTCTTGCATCTTCGCTTTAGGTTGATCATTTTTTATATTCTTTAATCTACTTTAGGTTAATGCAATTCAATTTTGTTTTTTTTTTAATTGTTGTTTTTTTTTTTTTCCTCTCTCTCTCTTTGATTGTGAAATGTTATCCTATTGCGTTATAAAGGATTAAATATAAAAATATAATATTATTCTACTACATAGCATAATTTGGACAATTTAATTTGGTAGTTATTGTAATTTGATAGCATGATTTTTATAGTGCTCAATTTAGATGTTACACTATGAGATTTTAATCATTTTTGTTTATTTTTTAATACTTTGTGGTGGAAAAAATACTCTTAATAATTGTATTAGAACTAGAAGTACTCTATAATGCTATTTATTTAGAGAAAAGCAAAGGTTGGCTAAACAAAAATTATTGGATGAGAGACAAATTTTATCTTTCGCAATTTTACTTTAATTATTATTATTATTATTTTATAATAATGCATATATAGAAATTTAATTTTTAGATTTTGCTAATAATTTTTTATTTGATAATATGTTTTGGGTGGACGAAATTACAATTTCTGCAAAGAAAATAACCTTAATAGATTATAAACAACAAATTGTTTTCCTAATTGGTCCAATTAATCATAGTTAATTTTTATTAATTTTTTAGTTACTTTTTTCAGTGTTTTGGATTGTAGGCAGAAAAAATAAGTTTGAGAAAGTTTGTTTAAAACTAAAAGAATAATTTCCAAATTTTATATTCTTTTTAATGATTCACAAGATGTTATAAATAATTTTTATTAAAAAATAAATATTTTCGTTAACTGGCCTTTTGAATTTTTGAGAAAAATTGTATTTTTTTCATTTTAGTACGGCAAAAATTATTAAATTTATGATTTATGATTGTTCCTATATTACATTTATGATTATTCTTATAATAAATAAAAATATAATTACACAATACATTACTCTTTATTAAATTAGTTTAAATTGCATAAAAAAATTTAATAAAACTACCATAAAAATAATTATCATACGCAACGCGCAGGTTCGCAGCTAATTTTATTTATTAGTCTTGTCATACGCACCCAAAAAATAAATTGAAAATTTCATATATATTCTCCCTTTTTCACCAAATTATGGTAGGGCCAAGGAAAATTCATGGGCCAACCCATCGATCTATAAAATTTTCTATGCCTCAAGAGTTTTCCAATTTTTATGCCTAAATAAATTTCCTATTACACATAATATGTACAACGTATGTACACACATTTTCTTATGTGTACATATGACATATGTATGCCATAACACAAAGAAAGAGGGAGAATGTTATGTTATAAGGGTAATTCCAAAAAAGGTGTTAAACTCGTTCATGTAAGGCGAAGCCGTCGGTCTCAAAAAACCCGTCAGCCATACTGTGCATTCAGAGAAGAAAAACGATGGTATTATAAGGCCAACGAGTCCTTTTCAAAGCCAATTAATGACTTCACCTTCAACCCAACGACTTCTGTAAGACAACCAGGATGCCTAGATAGGAAATTGACGGGGAGAAAGAAACTTGTGATGGGTCCAGCATGGCCTTTCTTGGCCTCTATGAATGTGTATATAAGGAAACATCTTGTGCCCCACGATTCCCTAATCAAGAGGATCCCCACAAGGAAAAGATCTCTCAAGATATGCATATTAATTAGGATCTTCCTTACAAGGAAAGACCCTTTCTGCCAAGAAATGAATGTCAACTGTACGCTACTATAAAAACCTCAAAAACCTCTGTCAAGTATCAATTCTATGATCTTCTCCAAATCCAATAGCTAATGGAGGAGATCGTTGAATTAGTGGATGAATTAGTTCAATCAATTTTTTTTATCATATGAACGAATATTCAATGAACTTCTTCATTTATTTTTAAGTACTTGCTACTTGCTGCTGTTTGATTTGTTTGTAACTTTATATATATATTTATTGATTAATTTATACAGAATTCTCCGACTACCCTTGTTGATTCCACGTTTGCTGTGACATGCTACTAAATCTTTCTTGTGAGAGAGAGAGAGAGATCCTGAATATATAAAGTAACCTTTTACCATATATTTGTGTAGATTTTCATCCCTTATGTTCAGATTCCATTTTATGTGATACTAACATTACTCTATAAAGTTTTTCTTTTTTTTTTAAATAAATGACTGTTGAATTACTTTATCCTTGCATAACCAAGGGAGGCAACTGCCCCCTTTGACTCGTCCCAAAAAATCCTTTAGTTACTTTTGTTCTTAGTAGTTGCCTACCTAACACGGTGAAAAACAAAATAAAAGACTCCCACTCCAGAGAAACAAACCTTGATACCAACATAAAAAAAAGAAAAAAAAAAAACTTGCCTCATGTATCAAAGCTTGACTTTTTCACCTATTATTTTATTCTTTTAAAGTGGCTTACATCTTGTCCCATGTTTTAACCCATTTCACCATAAAAGTGATTTTTTTTTTCACTGTTTAAATCACTTTTCTTGTTGAGTAACACTATGAATATTACAAATTTTATTACATTAATCTTATAAGATGATGTATCACCATCACAAAAAAATTAGTTCATATAATTTTTTATTATTTTGTCTAATAACACTAATCACATTCTTACCACATTAATTTTGTTATTATTATCACTTAATATTTTTAGATTAATTTCATTTTTAATATTGACTTTGAATCTTGCCTGCCCTAAACTGAAATCCTGGCTCCGCCACTGCCTTCATACCATTCGTACTTGCAAAATATCAATCGGAAATTAATAATTACTTTAGCATTTAAAAAAAAAGAAAAGAAAGGGGTGTATTCAAATATATATTTGAACTTTTTAATGTATTGTCTGGGTTAACCACTTGAGATATATATATATATATATATATACACACACACACATATATATTAAATTTACAAAAAAAAAAAAGGGTCAAACTAGAAAACTCATAAAAGTAATATGGCTAATTTAATTTGAATTTCATTAAAGAAGACAATATTTTTGTTATTACAATATTCAGGTTCCAAAGTCTTCTCTTCGAAGTGCCAGTTCGTTGGTTTATACTTTATACTAGTATTATACTATTGTTGAAGACCAGTGCAATGCATATCCAATATTCTTGTTATTATAGTCTTTCAATCTACGACCACCCTTTCCACCACCATCACACTACCTTGACCGAAGAAAACCATTCTGTGCAATGTCTACCCCAGCGGAGTAATCTTTCTCTTTCCTTCTATGCACAAACACACAAACATTTCAATGATCACATGCATATATGACCTTTTGTTGATTTGCATGCTAGTTAGTTGAATGTTACACAATGGTACTTGGTTAATTTTCTTACATAAAAGTAGTGTTAATCATTTTATGCAAGAAAAATTTAGTACTTTCTTTTCTTCAATATATAATTTAATTTTGTTGTGGATTTCATTCCAAACAAACCAGATGCCCCTCAGTCTAATAATAAAGTATCAATAATTTTAGGTGGTTCAGAAGCATGCAATATTTCTTGCCCTTACTGCAAGTTATATATTTATTTGGTCACGTTAGTTTCTGACTATTTACTTTTGGACTCACTAAACAAAAAAAAAAAAACAAAAAAAATCAACTGGCTCTTGATTTTATATCAAGGCTTGCAATTTTGATACTTCATGATTTCTATAACCTCTTTGCTACTTAAACAAGCTGATTTTTCATAGAATGTTTCAGATACTATCGATCTCTCCCACCTGTAAGCAAGTTCTATGGAGTGGCGTGCTTGATGACCACATCTGCATACTATCTGCAACTTTATAATCCTTACAAAATAGCTTTATTTTATGGCCTTGTACTAAAACTTTTTCAGGTAAACAAGTTAAGTTGCCAATTTGTCCAATCTGTAATACATGAGATTAGGTTCATTTTTCTCATTTTGTATTGCAAAGATCATGTTGTAATAAGTTATAATTTGAGGGTTCACTTTCTGCCTATGCCCCTATTGTTAATGTTTGTACATGGTGCAGGTTTGGAGGCTTATTACGAATTTCTTCTTTCTTGGGCAATTTTCATTTCCCTTTGCATTTCGTCTGTTAATGATGTAAGATATCTGACTATACCTACCCTCTGCACCCATATTATATTGCATTTACTATAAATTTTGGGTTAAGGTGGCAGGAAAGAATGTTTTGGAAAAACCATGCGCAATTAAAATTATCCAATAGATGAAATATCAGACCTTAAATGAAGATCCACATTTGCATTAAGCTATTAATCATCTAATTGATGCCTGTACATACATATCTTTTTTAATCCCTATCATTCACTTGTGATCATTGATTTTCAAGATTAAAATTTATGCAAGGTTTACAGTCTCTACACTATGTTTAAAGGTGGTATTGAAAATTTGAAATACTTTGTCATGCTGATTTGCATAGAGCAAGATATGGTGTTTCACTTGAGAGAGGAACCTTTGACAAGAGAACAGCAGATTATGTATGGATGTTTGTCTTTGGAGAACTATCACTTCTTGTAAGTAAGAACAAATTATCTTATATTTAGAGTTTTCTTTTTCTTTTTCCAGTAACGTTCACTAAAGTATGAGCATGTATCCTAATTAGTGGTAAAATTTGGGGAATATTGATCCGCCATATGATTTACCAAATAACATGAATTTATCAGACAGCTTTTCGCTTCTTCTTTTTCTGGTGAAAATCACATTTTTGTCCCTACATTTTCAGGCGATTCCCACTTTGGTCCCTAGATTTTATTTTTACCGCTTAGATTCTTTTCTAATGACAAACTAAGTAACTGTCAAGGAAAGAACAGAGAAATAGGGTGTCAAGCAGTTTTGTCAAGAGATGCCAGATATATTTGGTGAACTAGTAAAAATTGAAATAATATGTTTGGAGATGTAGAATTCCAAAAGTATAAGTACCTAATAAACAATTACAAATTATACAACTCTATCTCAGTTTAGAAATGAATTTTGCAACATGTATGGAGAAAAATTGTGCAAAATCAAGACATCTAATGGTATAGACTATAGATGGTAATTCCTGCTATATTTATTTTACAAGAATTATTTCTAAAAATTTAGAAGAAATTTCCTCACATAATATGTTAACACAATATAAAAACAAGTGAACCAAAATCCCCCAATACTAATCAAAATATCATGAAAATAATGACAAGGGTGTTACTTGATCTTAGGTGATGGCTGCTGTTCCATATCTATGGTGACGCAGGACAACCAGAACAAAACTGAAATAACGAAAAAATAAAAGATATGACCTAGGAGTTGGCACCTAGACCTTGCACCAGAACAAAACTGAAATAACGGAAAAATAAAAGATATGACCTAGGAGTCAGCACCTAGGCCTTACTTGGAGTCAGCACAAAGCAGGAAAACCACTAAGAGTCAACACCTAGGGTAAACCTGGAGTCAGCACCAGACCAAAGAAAGACCAAACGACCATTTTTTCATTCATCAAAATATCAACTATCTCCTCAAGGAGTACAATAGGTTGCTTATAAAGGATTACTAAACCCTAGTTCTAATTGGTTAGGAAACCCTAATTGCCTTATTACGAAAGTAACCTTGCTTCCAAATTAAAATATTAATAGCCTAATAAACTACTATGACCTAAAACATAAAAATACAATTGACTCGCAAACATAAATAATACTAAATAAAAATCTTCTTGCGTCTCCTGCATCATTCTCCTCTGGTTGAAGAAAACTTGACCTCGAGTTTTAAAGCATTGAAGGATTAGGATGCTGACAAGTAACACTTGCTTCAAGTCTGGAATCACCTTAGGGAGCACAGGGAAAAGAAAAACTTTGAATTCCACCATGTCAAACTCTTCTGGAATAACAAAATCAATGTGTGGAATTAACATAATCTTATCTTACACCATTGGAAGCACTATGTTATCCACTTTCTCCACTTTAGCAAACTGTTTGTCTTCATGCACCATGGAAGGCTGATTAAAAGCAGATTCATTAGCTTCTAATATCACATCATGTGCACCCTCTAACATAATACTCTCTTTAGACACCATCTCTTCACCTTGCTGCTCTTCAATAGATTCATTTCCTTGCACGCATGTTAAAGCAACACTTGTCGAGGCATGTACGTCTCTATCAACATTAGGCTTTGGTGTTGCTGGAGGATTCTCCACGACCAATATATCATCATCAATGTTGTCTTCTATTGGGGCAGCAATAAGTTCATTGTGATCAAGTATCCTTGGTTTCCCAATTGAATCGGATTGAGTCTTCTTTTGCTTCATCTGAGCAATCATGTCTTAAACATGTTTCATGAGCTTTACAGATAATTCCTTTAATTCCTTGATAGATTGTTCAAAAGTGCACTGAGGACATGAAATGGGATGAGGGTGAGGATTCATCGTATTTGCTTCAACTTGAAAAGTACCACACTGAGATTGGGGTAGATACTTAGCTCGATAGTATGGTGACAAATACTCATCACAAAGCTTTTCTTTCATATCTTCCCACACACTAATGGCAGGTTCATAACCTAACCTTTCATATCTTTGTGTGTTACCTCTTAACTTCAACTTGGCAGACCTAACCTTTTTGTTATCTGCAAAATTTGCTTGCTAAAGGAATTGCTCCATCCCATTCATCCAGTTGACAAAATCTCATGGATAAGTATCATCACCATCAAAATAAGGTGCTTCTAATATTATCATGATCCTCTAAAATAGTGCTTCAACAAATAGTTGCTGTGATTTTCTCTAGACAAATTGTTGGAATAGGCTCCTAAAACTATTCTCTTAAATATTTGCTAGGACTGGGCTGGTTGACAGATTCGTATTTCGTGGGCTGGGTCTTGTATATATATATATATATATATATTTTTTTTTTTTAATAAAAAAAGAAAAAAGAAAACTGGTGTTGTAAAATGTGGGTTGTAGGCTTGTTAAGAAATGGGTCGGCAAGGGTCTGTTTCTAAAATGGGTTGGTTTTTTTTTTTTTTTTTTTTTTTTTGACCAAAGAAAGTGGATAACGCAGAGTGGTAGTCACGGTGGCAAGCAGGAACCGACAAAGGTGGATCGCCGTTGTGAGGAAGGGAAAAAATTAACGATCCGGTTCGGCGGCAACAGGACTTCTGCTCTGTCTTCGTGGTTCCAAAGGGTTGGTGATTCACTTATTTGAGTGTGGAATTAGGATCTGGCAGTGGGGTTGGGGTCTTGGAGTGGCTGGGTTGTTTATGCTAATGGTGGCGATATGGCTTCAGGAAGGAGGGATTGGGGATTCATGGGGGGAATTTGGTAAATTCTGTGTTTGGTTTGAAATCTGGGTTACTGTAGTATGGTGTGGTGGTGTTCTGATGGGTGGAAAATAATGACAGCAAAGGATTTTTTTTTTTCCAGTTCTGGATTGACTGTAGGATGCTTTAGACAGATCGATGTTTGCTTTGATACCAAAATTGAAACGACGGAAAAATAAAAGAAAATGACCTATAAGTCAGCACCTAGGCCTTACTTGGAGTCAGCACCAAGCGGGGAAATCACTAGGAGTCCGCACCTAGGGTAGACCTGGAGTCAACACCAGACCAAAGAAAGACCAAACGACCATTTTTTTATTCATTAAAATATCAACTATCTCCTCAAGGAGTACAATAGGTTGCTTATAAAGGATTACTAAACCCTAGTTCTAATTGGCTAGGAAACCCTAATTTCCTTATTACGAAAATAACCTTGCTTCCAAATTAAAATATTAATAGCCTAATAAACTACTAGGACCTAAAACATAAAAATACAATTGACTCGCAAACATAAATAATACTAAATAAAAATCTTCTTGCCTGCATCATATGATCTCCATTCATGAGGTTCCTTAGTATTTATGCTTGTCTATGTTTGGAGCCGTGAGTTCCCAAATGCACGAATAAGCGTTTATGGTCTTGTGTCATTGAAGGTACCCTTCTACCAGTTTTGTTTTAATCTTTCTCTCTGCTGTTCTGTTTTAGTTATCCTACCATTTGGAACAATATAAGCTAGCAACTGTTTTTCTGTATATGGACTTTGAAATTAGACCTCTTTGTTTCTGTAACATTCAGTATGAGTCTACTGTGTCCTATAAAATAGCTTGATATCTAGAACTTTCGGTACCTGCACCACCATACTATAAAGCTTCATTGTGCATCTAGATTATCAATCAAAGAAGGTTTGATACAACATTTGTAACTTCATTTCTGCCTTTTTCCTGCACAACCAATTGGCTGCATAAAAAATTATCTTGGTCTTTTTTGCCTTACTTGTTACTATCTCTTGTCATTTTTTTCTTTCATTACTATTTCTGTACCAATGCAGTTGGAGTGTGAACCTGCAATAAAGGAAAAGAACATCTTTATGCATGAATTGCTGTACTTTTGGTTCCTGTAGATTTTATTATTAGAGGCCCTTGAAAATACATCATGAGTGAGGTATGCCCCATAAAGAGGTACCACCATGATGAAGTTAACCAAAGAAAAAATATGGTCTCCCAAATTTTGGCTGCTTAGCCTTGAAATCGTGGTGTTGCAGTCCCAGTTAAGTGTGCCCACCATATTTGACCTGTAATTTATTGTGTAATATCAACAAAATTTCCATCAATAGTTCTACCCATAATTATAAATAATGCAGCCTATTTTCATGATATTTTTTTTTTTTGGTATTTCCAAACTTTCAAGAAGAATATTTCTTTGTTTAACTTATAATCTTATGTACAATTGTACTCCCTGACAATGAAAGGATATTCATGACATTTATGAAGTTTATTATATAATCAGAAATTGAAAGCAATCTAAGAGGCTGGTTATTTATTTATTTTTTTTACTGTAGGGATTCTATCTTCCTTTTGTAATGCTAGCAGTTGATTTGTTACTTGGAGATCCTTTGAAGCCAGGCATTCGAGGGATGGTTGTAGGACATTTATATTACTTCCTAACAGTGCTTCATCCTCTTGGTGGAGGGAAATTCATCTTGAAGACCCCCCTTTGGGTGTATCCGTTTTTTTTTTTTTTTTTTGGCAATGCATGCATTAAACTTAGATTTGAAACCTCTTAAACCTCGTTCTTATGATTTTCTTTCGCTTTTCTGGTAGGATTTCAAGATAATTGAACCTTCGTAGTTTGAAATTGTATTTCCCCATAAACTTGTGGAGAATTTCACAACTCCCAAAGCAGACCAATGTGTCTGTGTTCCTCGTGTTCCTGTTTGTCAAGGATGCAGCAAGTTTTGAACCATAGACCATTATATGTTGGAGACTCCAAAAAACGCATGATAAAAAAAGATGTTTGATGCACACATCACCTTGTTACATTACCACTAGCTACATAGCAAATGAGGCTTCTTGTTTCATCGTGCACATGTTCTTGATATGGTCAAGATCAAATGGAGGATACGAAAGACATTTGCTTAAAAGTTAAAGAAAATTATTTTCTAAATTGACATGAAATACAATGAAAAGATTGAGACTTGTCCTACCCTAAATGACCATTGGAAAGTAAAGGCTAAAGATGAGACAGTGAGGCATGACCTAAACTAGTGTGCCATATATGTAAGGACTCAGAGGTAAGAGGCAGAGTGGCAGCAGTAGAAAGCAAGTGGGGAGGAAGATGAAGAGAGGAATGCTTAAATAGAATTCCCACCTTAGGGCTATCCCAATGGTATTCATTGTGTGAGGATCCTACACTGTCCAACTTTACATAATTGAGATAGTGAGGGTAGAACATCTAATATAGAATTATAGCATTGTGTTTGAGCTTTCTTCTTGCATGTTTTTACAGATATCAATTCCTTGACTGTAGTATCAAGAGTGTGAAGTGAATCACGATGTCAGATACATTTAGCTCAAAAGAAGCGAGTTTGATCCCATTTATGAATTAAATTTAGCAATATATTGGCCTTTTCTTGTTGCATGCGATGATAGCGGTCATATATTGATATTGATGTCTATATCTTCCATTGAAAAAAATATATTGATATTGATGAACAAGAAATTTTTTTTGACAGTGTTGTGCTTGAAAGTTCCATATGTCATGTGCAGTCTCTAACCATTGGAGTAATGTTCTAATAAAGGGAGCACAGGTATTGAGAAACCATGTGATAATCTTCTAAGAGTTACTATCTCAGTCATTAGCGTTTCTTGAAGACAATCTACATTTCTGCATCTAATTTGACTTGTTTAGGATCTTCTCTAGTGATATATCTCCATAAGAGACATCCTTTGATGGATCTTTTCATAGTATAGGCCCATTGACAGTAGTTTTGGCTATCAAGAATCAAGGAAATTGGGTGTGGAGTTGTTTTGATCCATGCAGACTACCCTATTAGAGAAATAGACTACTGATTCAAATTCTACATGGAAAATCGAGTATACATCAAAGAGTACTTATTTATGGGGAAAACTTGCTACACACTTATGTGCATCCACACAAGTGTATAAATACACTGAAATCATGACTCTAAGTCACGAATTCAAATTTGAAAACGTGACTTAGAGTCACAATTTCAATGCATTTACCACACACCACACAAGTGTGTAATAGACACTATCCTTTACTTATTTATAAAAACAAAATTCCTAGTCTAACCCTATTCTTGTCCTAGTAGGATCAGGTCACTTATCCTGTAAGTGCAAACTTACAAAAGTGTGGACTTTACAACAAGTTTGGGTCCTTGAGCACTAATAGATCTAACACTGGTTTAACATAGTTTTTTACACTATAGCAGATATTATATCATGCAAATAATTAAGCACAGCCAACATCCTGATCTGTGATTTTTTCTTCTGGCAAAGATTTGAGGTAATATGAGGAAGGGAAAAAATTGAGAAAAATACCAATTGGGACTATATTCGGGCATCAACTATTTTATTGAAGGTTAGAAACTTGAAATAATTGTATTATCCTTAATGACTCTCCAGTCACAAATTAGTTGCATTTTGGGGCAAGGGAACACAAATGAATACCCCAGTGCAGCATGATCCATCAGCAGGAGTTGCATTCCGAGGAAGAAGCTACCGTCTCAATGGAACTCAACCAAGCACTACAGGGCAGACAGAAACAGATAGTCATGCACAAGCACAGCAGCCCAACCAGGCTGATGGTGTTGCTTTCCGAGGCAGAAGCCATCGTCTTAATGGCCGTTAGAGGTAATATTCATTGTGAATATTTGAATAACATGTAAACCAAATTCTAACTGAATTACATTATATGATTATTGGTATGATCATGTGACTTTGTAATTCGTATATTTTTGCAACAGGACTGCTGATTTCAATATTAGGGTCCACTTACACCAAGTGGTAGATCCCATCTGACATTGTGTCAGTGTCACAAGATGCAATTATGTGTTCAGCTACCAGAGTGAGTTGCCTCAACACACTGGAGGCCTTGCTTTTGCAGCGTACTATTGAAAATGTCATATCTACAAGTACTTTTTTGTGTTACATCTTAGATGGTTAGTTTTTCAATGAACATGAGAATATCATGTTGTATTTAATACCGCTTTTTTTTTTTTTATTAATAAAAAGGATGAATCTAACTAATGACTTTTGCTCCATGATAGGGATTTCCAGTTTATTGTGTTATCTGATATGATTAATCATACAAGAAAGATTGAGATTCTAACTAATGATTTCAGCTTTATGAAACTTGGTTCCCAGCTTATTGTGTTATCACTTACGATTAATCGTACTTCTATTGCTAAAAATGAAAACTTCATATTTCTTAGTGAAGCTCAAGGAGCCATCAGCAGCAACAAATGGCTGCTTTGTTTTCAACGGAGCGAATTTGGTGGATGCACAATCTTGTCCATTCAAGAGGTTACCCCACATTGTGACTTATATTGGTCATTTTTGTCATTCAGACACTAAAGAAATGCTTTGAGCCTTTTGAGACTTCTAACCCCAATAACAGCTTCAGAGCTTAGGCCATTGACAAGTCTTGAAAATAAACCGCCACAGTGAAAGAGAAGAGAAACTTGTATTACTTCACAAGCTCTTCCAAGCCATTGGGACTTGCGACATCTGGATAGTTCATTGGTTAAAATGAATAAATGCTCCCACAGACTCGGGCCATTTGTCTCCGAATTTCCACCACCATTTATAAATAGGCCTCCCGAGAAAGTGAGAAAGAAAAAGTAATCTATGATGAGGGTGTGCACAACCAAGCCTGACCCCTAATCGATCTAGCTAGAAGTTATTTGGAGGATCTGAAATTCCAGCAACCCATCATCCCTTTAAAGTTGAGTTATGATGTGGGAGCTCACATCTATCTAACTAGAAGCCATCTTAAATTTTGGAGGATTTGAAATTCTGAGTAACTGAAATTGTCCTTAGAGTAACATCATGATGACTGATGGTGTGCTTTCATTTTTTTAAATTCGATTCAATAGTTATAATGACAAGAGAAGATTTGAACCCTTTACATTTTCGTTAGAAATACCAAAAGATGGCAATTGAGCCTGTAAGGCTTTGAGTCTTGATACAGTAACTTCAAGCTTAAAGGAAATCTAATAAAGATATAACGTTCAAATATTTATGGATGAGATTATTTTGAGCTGAAATTTAATGCATGGACCTTATAACGTTATATATTCACCTGAAATTTTCCTATAATCAATGATATTCACGTTATTAATGCAAAAGCTTTCATTCAGATATGACGAGTAGCTTATCAATAATTATGAAAGCACACCCACATCATGAAGTTTTTCTTTCCACTCAAAAATATTTTTGGGGCAACCATGACAACCAAAGTGAACTTACAGTTTTCATAAATTTAACTCATTTAAGAAAAAAGAAAGATTCCATTTCTGTCAGTTTTACAGATGAACTCTCTTATTGCTTACTCTTACTAATTTTATTTATTTAGTCTTGTTATAGTCACCCAAAAAAATACATTGAAAATTTCCATATATTTTATCACAATTCAACTTACGTGGGTCTACCATAATACAGAGAAAGAGGAAGAATGGTATGTAACTTATGCATACACATTACATGAAACAACTGAAATCAAAACTTCAAGTCATTTAGTCAAGCAATCACTATTCAAAATTTCAAATGGGTAAATACTTGGTAAATACTATGGATTTTCCAACTTCATTTTCTTTTTCATTTTTGGCGTATAGCCTTACACAACCTGGAGTTTTCTTGTTCTGTTTCACTTTCGTCGTTATATATGTTGTTCCACTTGGTGTCATCTTGACATCATCACACCATCATCATCAGAATGTTGAATGTTTATCTCATGTTTTTTTCCACTTTGCGTCATCCATGATATCATCAGATCATCCTCTATCTAAAATGCATGAATGTTAATTCGAAGACATCAAATACAATTGGAATTTGGAAAACTCGAGGAGACAATATTCGTTAATATATACAGGAGATCGTTGAATTAGTGCATGAATTATTCCAATCAAATTTTATATCAAACAAACGGATATTCCTATGATCTTCTTCATATTATTTTTTGAAGCACTGGCTGCTGTTTGATTTCTTTGTGACAATTTGTATATATATTTATAGATTATTTTATATAGAATTCTCCGACAGTACTACCCTTGTTGATTCCACGTTTGCTGCGATGTGATACTAAAATCCTTCATGTGAAAGAGAGAGGTCCTAAATCTGTAAGGTAACCTTTTACAACGGATTTGTGTAGATTTTCTCTCCTTAGATTTAGGTTACATTCAATAATTTTATGTGATGCTAACCCCACCTCTAACTATCGGTGTATCAAAAAATTAATTTCAAGTTAAAGAACTAAAATACTTTCTTTTTTCAGAGAGAGTTATAACAAGTCCTTTTCATTTTAAGGTTGACCAGATAACTCAATGTTAAAAAACTTTTTCTCTCCCTTGTAGGAGTCCATCTCTATACCTCCGTGTGGGTCTTTCTATCACCTCCGTGTGATCACTCCCTACCACTGTGTGGTTTTCTCTCCACCCCCATGTGGCTTTACTCCACTTTCAGGGTGTGGATTTCCTTCTCCCCACTCTCATTGTGGGTCTTTTCTATTAAATCTGAAGATCCCTAAGCTTTCCCCAAAACTCAATAGACTTACCCACATTATCATACCCATCCTCACGAGTTACCCAGAGAGACAATCAACGTCACTACTTTGTGGGTCTGGTTTGTCTTCTATGTACAGTGGGTCAGCTGGCCGATCGTGGACCTTGGTGCGGGTATTGGCCAAACCCACAGCTGGGTCGATCGAAGTTCCATTTGATTCGCTCCACTAGTAGCAAGTGCTTTTATTCTGAACGGAGGTCTTGATGCAACTACTCACAGACAAAGCCAAATCAACGCCAATCTTCGTCAATGACTGCGGCTTCGGTGAGGAACCTTCCAAATGGTAATTTTTCTGATGTGTTATTGTTAGGCTACTTTGAGGCTTGGTTTTAATTTTGCTTATGGGTTGGTGATGTTATTAGCTGGATGTTGGAGTCCTTATTTTTGTGGGTGGGTTTTATACCAATTGTTGCTCTTGTATTGGGTATGAGGATTCTATCCTGGAACTGTCGGGGTGTTGGTAGATCCCCAACAGCCAGAGCTCTCAAGGCGCTGGTTCATAAAGAAAGCCCAGATATTATCTTCATCTCAGAGTCAAAAGCAAGGATTTTATTGCGTTACAGAGTTACAAAGGATCAAAACAACAAATCCAACGATGGAGGCTGGTTGCCAACCCCGCCGATCACAATGAATGCCCTAAGTTGGAACTGCTAGGGGCTTGGAAACCAACGCGCAGTTAATGTCCTCTCCAATTTGGTGAAGGAAAAGAGACCCAAAATTATTTTTCTCATGGAGACTAAGCAAACAGTTGACGAAATGAGAAAGTTGAAGGAGAAATTACAGTATCAAGGAGGATTGGTAGTACCATGTGATAGAAGATAGGGAGGAAGATGGGGTGGACTAGCAATGCTTTGGAAAGATGATGTTAACCTGCATATACAAACTTATTCACCACATCATATCGATGCTATCATTCGAACAGACCCAAGATCTCCGTGGAGGATTACTAGATTTTATGGGTACCCTGAGGAAAGTCACAAACATGAGTCTTGGATTTTATTGCGCCATCTCCATTCTAGGATGTCAATGCCGTGGATGTGCATAGGAGATTACAATGAACTCCTATCCTCTGATGAAAAACAAGGGCGGGTTGAGAAGACTTTTTCCCCAATGTTAGCCTTCCGGAATACACTAGCTCACTGTGAGTTGATCGACTTGGGCTTTCATGGGGGAAAATTCACATGGAATAATGGCAGGCCTGGGGTGGAGTTCGTTCAATAGAGAATTGATAGAGCCTGTGCAAATCAAGATTGGAGAGATTTATTCCCAAGGAGCCGAGTATTACATCTCTCTACTTCTTATTCAGACCATATCCCAATCATGTTGGCCATAAAAGCAAATAGTGAAGAGAAGAGGAAAAAGAATTTTCCCAGGAGATTTGAGGAAAAATGGGCTTTCCATCCGGAGTGTAGGCAGATTATTGAAGAAGCATGGCGACAAAAGGTAGAAGGTGGCAGCCCAATGTTTTGTTTATTTCAAAGGATAAGAAACACACAGTTGGCTTTGATAAGGTGGGAAAAGAGGGCATTTGGAGACACTAAAGCATCCCTTCAACAAAAGCAACGGTTGTTGGAGGAGCTGACTTGTAGAAACGACTCAGCACTTTTAGGAAGGATAAGGGAAACAAAAGCAAAAATTAATAACATGCTGCACCAAGAAGAGTTGGCGTGGAGGCAGAGATCTAGAGCAATCTAGTTACCAGCCGGTAATAAAAACACAAAGTTTTTCCACCAGAGAGCAACCCAAAGGAAACGTAAGAACCAGATCTTCGGGGTGTTTAACACAGCAAGGGAATGGTGTACGGATGATGAACAGATTGCGGACACAGTTGTGGGGTACTTCCAAAACTTATTTACATCAGGCCAACCTGATGATGAAGAAGTTGGCCGGGTCCTTCAAGCAGTGGATCAAAGAGTTACAGATGACATGAATATAGCATTACTGGAGCCTTACACATGATGAGGTACAGAGAGTTTTGTTTCAAATGCACCCCTCAAAGGCGCCGGGGCCGGACGGTATGTCTCCATTCTTTTTCCAAAAATTTTGGAGTATAGTTGGGCATGACGTTACTAGTGCTATTCTGTCTGCACTTAATTCGGGTCGATTACTTCATAAAATGAACTATACTCACATTGTCTTGGTGCCCAAAAAGAATGACCGGCAAAGTCTAGGTAATTTTCGACCCATCAGTCTAGGCAACATGATCTCTCACCTTTTCTCAAATGTCCTAGCCAACCATTTGAAGCAGATTTTACCAAGTGTGATCTCTGAGGCTCAGATCGCTTTTATACCGGAAAGAATTATTACAGCTAACACTACTGTTGCCTTTGAAGTACTCCATAGGATGAGGAATAGACGGAGGGGTAAGGATGGTCAGATGGCAATCAAATTGAACATAAGCAAGGCTTATGATTGTGTAGAGTGGCAATTTTTAAGGAAGATGATGATTAGATTGGGGTTTGATGAGAGATGGGTGACACTTGCAATGGAGACAATTCATACAGCCTCATATTCAGTTCTTGTAAATGGTGAACCTAAAGGTTTTATACAGCCCACAAGAGGGATCAAGCAAGGTGACCCGCTATCACCATACTTATTCCTCTTATGTGCTGAGGGCCTTTCAGCCATGCTAAGGAGAGTCGAGGAGCAGAAAAGAATACAGGGAATACTTTCTTGCCGAGGGGGAGTCCGAATATCTCATCTCCTATTTGCCAACGATTGCCTACTGTTCTGTCAAGCTAAGATTGAGGAATGTCAGAACCTTCTACACCTCTTACATAGTTATGAAATGGCATCCGGTCAGGCCATTAACAGAGGGAAGACAGCCCTATTTTTTAGCAAAAACACAAGGGTAAACATCAAGCTAGCCGTGCAAAACATGCTGGGAGCACAAGTATTTCATGACTGTGAGCAATACCTTGGGCTGCCCATGATTGCAGGAAAGTCTAAAACAAACACCTTCAAAGGAGTGAGGGAGAAAATTACAAAGAAAGTAACCGGGTGGAAAGAGAAGTTTATCTCAAAGGCGGGAAGGGAAGTACTCATAAAAACGGTTGCCCAAGCAGTACCAACTTATGCGATGAGTATTTTCAAGATTCTGAAGCAAATATGTGAGGATATCAATTCTGTCTTGGCATGATATTGGTGGGGTCAGCTACAGAATGAGAGGAAGGTTCATTGGATGATTTGGAATAGGCTGTGCAAGTCGAAGAAGATGGGCGGAATGGGTTTTCGCGATTTACATGCCTTTAATCTAGCCTTGCTCGCTAAACAAGCATGGAAATTGGTTCAGAAAACGGACTCTCTATTTTACTGTATTTATAAAGCTATATACTTTCCAACCTCTACGTTTTTGGATGCTGAGATGGGCCACAATCCATCGTACGTTTGGCGCAGTCTGCTCTCGGCGAGGGAGGTAATCTTGGCTGGCTCAAAGTGGCAGGTTGGTAACGGTGAAACCATTAACGTTTTGTCCCATGAATGGCTCCCTCACCCCCCGGGGGTTGATCAGGGATATACCAGAGAATATGTGTGTGAAGGAGCTTATTAATCAGCAAACGAAGCAATGGGATCGAGGGAAAGTGAACACTCTGTTTAATAAAGCTACTGGCCAAGAAATTTTGGCGATACCACTCACACGGGTGCAGGAGGAGGATAAAGTAATTTGGAAGGATAATAAGGCCCATGACTTCTCTGTCAAGTCTGCTTATCAGGTGGTGTTAAGGCTGGCTCATCAGCAAAATGGAGAAAGCTCTCATAAAAGGAGTAATGAAAAGATTTGGAAACATATTTGGACTCTTAATGTATCCCCAAAAGTCTGAAATTTTATATGGCAAGCGTGCTCAAACATATTACCCACCAGAGAGAATTTGCATAGGAGGAAGGTAGCAATGGATCCGCGGTGTGAATTCTGTAAGCAACAACCCGAGTCAGTTTGTCATGTGCTGTGGGAATGCCCATTTGCTCGCAATACATGGGCTATTGTAAGGGGCAGACTGCAAAAATGTCCAAATGAGGTTGCTGATTTTTTCGATCTGCTCAGGTTGCTGCAGGGCAGGCTTGATCGTAGTGACATTGAAGTCTGGGCTATCACGACTTAGGCCTTATGGAATGATAGGAACAAGTTCTATTTTGAAAATGTGCAGCTGCAACCGAAAGCCATTGCTGATGGGGCCTTAGCCTTACTGATAGAATATCAGAGACTAATGGAAGCACAAGCCAGCTCTTGAGCTTCATGCTTCAGTTTTGTATTGTTGATATTTTCTTTTCCTTTTATAATCCCTGCTAAGCCCCACAGGCGGCTTTGTTTTCTGGGTATGCATATCACACTAGAAATATGTCTCCAGTGTTCCTATTTTTCTTTATGTACTCTCAGTTTCAAGCAATAAAGCTCTATCATTTCTTTCAAAAAAAAAAAAAAAAAGAGATAGTTATAACATAGCATTTTGTGCATGGGAATGTGTAACTTAATACTACATACGCCAAATGAATAAATAAATAAATAAATAAATATATATATATATATATATATATATTTGGAGAAACAAGTAAGGAATTTTATTTAAAGCAAGTCAAACTGAAAAACATACTTCAAATCACGTGGTAGATCTTCTAACCACACAAAAAAATCTACAGATGCAACTGCTCTACGGGCAAGGGCATGAGCAAGCTTATTGCCCTCCCTCTTGACATGACAAAAACTACAATTAATATTAGACACTAAACAATGAATATCAGCAATAACATTTCCAAACATAGTCTTGGAAGACTTGGCTGCAACAAGACGTTGGATAACCCTCAAGGAATCACCCTCCACCTCCACAGATTGAAGACACGGCTCCTTTGCAAAGACAACAGCTCTTCTTGCAGCTAAAGCTTCCACCATGTCCACAGAACCTGCATGTCTAATTTTCTGGCTCAACGCACCAATGATCAACCCCGCCGCGTCCCTGATAACCACCCTAAGACCTGCACAAGCCTATATATATATATAAATAGATATAGATGGGTTCAAGTTAAACCTAGTGTAAATAAAATTACACATTTTTTAAACCATTGATTCCATTAAATCTAATGGTTAAAAAGACAATTGTGTCATGTCATTACTTTTAGAAATTAATGAGTAAGAGCATTAAATGATTACTAAGGGTCTGATTGGGATCCGTTTATTTTGTTGAAACTGAAAACTTTGCTGCAAGTACTATAAATAAAGGTAAAAGTTAATTGAAATAGTATAGTGGGACCCATGAATAGTACCAAAAAGTGCAGTAGGGCTTATGAATAGTAGCAAAAATAAGCTGAATAGTAAAATAAGTTGGCAGAAATAATTTTTGCCAAATACACACAAAGCCTCTCCGCCCCATCTCTCTCTCTCTCTCTGGAACTCTTTGGAACTCTTTATGCTCACATCATTCTTAAATCTTCTTCTCCAAGTGAATTTATAAATCACCTTCCAATTTTTAAAACTCAAGCATAAAATATTAAGGGATGGATTCTCATATATGCAAAGACAAAAAATATTGGTAGGGGAGAAAAACATAATATGGGAAATCATAGAGAGAGAGAGAGAGAGAGAGGTAGTCCTCTAGGCCATTATATATTCGAAACAATAAAAATAACTCAAAACTAACATAAATAGGGATTAAAAAACATGTGATACGAAAATTAAAAAAGTTTACAAATGGGGAACTGTATCAAACTATCAATCCATTCTACCAAAGGGCAAAGGTTATTCCAATAACAATGACTTAATTTACAAAATGCAACTCAGGAACAACACAATTAATCCTTTAATGCTTTTATGGGTTTTAATAAGCTATTTTCACATTTTTCTCTTTCATTTTTCTTCTTCTCTGGGTTTTAGCCTTTTAGGATCTACGAGTTTCTTTTCTTTCTATTTTTTATTTTGGGGTTTTTGTGATGTTTTGGTGTCATTTTGTACAATGGATGATGGAAAAGACAAACAAATGGCCTTGTATGATACTAAAGAAAAGTAGGAAAAAAAAAAAAGTAGGGATTGATTTTTTTTCACTCTCTTAGTATTTTGTTAATTCAAATATTGAATTTTTTTTTTTTTTTTGCGTATAATTTTAAAAATAGAGTTAAATGCATGAAGATTGAAGCAAAACGCAGAAAGAGAGATATAGAGAGAGTTTTTCAAATAGAGGGGTTCATGGGGGTCCAGTAGATATGAGAGAGAGGTAGAAGAAGAAGAAGAAGAAGAAGAAGAAGAAGAAGAAGACAATGGTTAATGGAGGAAAGAATTTAATAATTGCTTTTTTTTAAGAAGGTAATTTAATGACTTTAATGATATTAGATCTTATGTGGCACTAGTGATCTTTTAACCATTAGATCTAGTAGGAATCAATGGGTTTAAAAAATGTAACTCTCATAGTATTACACTAGGTGTAACTCTAAGCAATGTTACACCATTAGATACGAATATTGACAAATCCACCATTAGATTACGTTATCTTCGTATATTTTTCATGCTTGCAAAATTTCGAGATGATCAAAGATTAATAGTCATGTCATCAATCAATTGTTAAAATTCAAATTTTTGTAGTTTAAAATAATGCATAAAAGATGAGTTTATAGATCAAATCGTAAATAACATCCAATTGATATGAAAATTGGTATGCATGTTAAGAACATATAGAACGTATAATTCAACGGTTGTATTTTCAAAATATTAATTCAATAACAAGTTATTGGGTGGTGTAACATTACTTAAAGTTACACCATGTGTAACTTGAACCTAGCTCATATATATATATATATATATATATATATATAAATATAAGCACATAATGACATATTTTATGTAATACTCCCTACCTTCTATATTGTTATTGTTGGTCTTATTTAGGAAATCTATTTTTTTTAATAAGAATATTATTTTATGTGTTGTTTTTTAATTAAAAATGCGCAAGTTTTCAAAATTATTCTCTTTAAATTTTTTTTTTTTTTTTTTAATTTAAATTCTAGTGATATAACGGTTGACTTTTTAAATGAAGTAAGGGTAACTTTGAAAATTTGTTTTTTGACATTCAAAATGTACTACGTTTTGGGATTAAATATAGAACCAATAAGTTAGGACGAGAGCAGTATTAATTAATATATACTCTATTAATTTAGTCAATATTCAATCAACTAACCAGATGATGGACCATCAAATAATGTTTTGTTCGGAAATATATGATTAAAAGATAAAATTATAAAAAAATAAAAAAAATAATTAGATACATCATATATTATATAATAAAAATTGGACTTAGAAGTCGTAGTTACACCAAGTGGCTTCATCAAATTGCAAAAACTATTTTAGATTTTTTTTAAAAATAGATATAATTTTTTTTAGTCTTATCTTCTTCTCCAATAATTTCTAAGATGATAAAAATATTAATTTGATTATAATTATAATTCTAATCCTTTTATTATTAATGTATTTTTTACTCTCTTTTTTTCCTCTTCACACACAGTTGGTTTCTTTTTTTCTTTAGATTTACTATTCAAATGCCACTTATTTTTTAGATTTAGATTTCAGTTTCACAATTTCACAAATTTATAGATAAAAACAACTTCTTATTTGTTTTTATCAACTATTGCATTAGAACTAATTTTCAGATAAAAATAACAAAAATTTTTTAATATGCATGCTAATGTTATCTCACCAAATTTTAAAGTTAAAAAAATTAAATTATATAATAAAAGTTGGACTTAGAAGCCGTAGTTGCACCAAGTGGCTTCATCAAAAAAAAAAAAAAAAAATAGATTTTAAAAAAAATAGATATAATTTTTTTTAGTCTTATCTTCTTCTCCAATAATTTCTTAGATCATAAAAGTATTAATTTGATTACAATTCTAATTCTAATCCTTTTATTATTAATGTATTATTTTACTATTTTTTTCCTCTTCACACACGGTTACTTTTTTTTTTTTTTTTTTTTAGATTTCTTCTTCACATGCCACTTATTTTTAGATTTAGATTTCAGCTTCACAATTCCACAAATTTATAAATAAAAACAACTTCTTGTTTTTTTTTTATCAACTATTTCTTTAGAACTAATTTTTAGATAAAAATAACAAATTTTTTTAATATACATACTAATGTTATCTCACCAAATTTTAAAGTTAAAAAATTTAATAAATAAAAAACAATATGCATAGTTAGGAAGAGTTAGACATGTGCATGAGTTGGAGAGTTATAACCTATATCTATTTGATTATTGAGATAAAACCAATTTTTATTGTGATTTTTTTATTCTTCACACACGGTTACTTTTTTTTCTTTTCCTTTTTACATGAATAGAAGGAGTTACATATACATTAGAATATAGAGACACATCAAAATCTACTTTGTAACCCCATAAAGTCATTTATTTATTTATATAAAAAAACATAAATTTATCACCCGATTTTTTAATACGTGCTAATGTTATCTCACCAAATTTTAAATTTAAAAAATTAAATAAATAAAAAACTAACGTGCATAGTTAGGAAGAGTTAGACATGTGCATTAGTTGGAGAGTTATAACCTATATCTATTTGATTATTGAGATAAAACTGATCTTTATTGTTATTTTTTACTCTTCACACATGGTTACTTCTTTTTCTTTTCCTTTTTACATGAATAGAAGGAGTTACATACACATTAGAATATAGATACACGTCCAAATCTACTTTGTAACCCCATAAAGTCATTTATTTATTTATTAAAAAAAACATAAATTTATTACTCGATTTTTTGTTTTTCTAATAACTCAAGTCTTTTTCCTATAGAGACAAACTAATTAGAGAGAAACATTCACAGCTAGGACCCTTTGAAATTATCAAGCTAGGATTATGGGTGTCATTTACGTGAATTGAAAAATTATTATGATTATGATTATTTGAGATTATCCATTAGATAAAATTATTATGATTTTTTTTTTTTTTGAGATTATTTATTAGATGAAGACTCTTGAATCCTAATTAAGTTAGGATTTCTAATATATATATATATAGAGAGAGAGAGAGAGAGAATTGTTTTTAGTGTATTCTTATATATTCCTACCACAGCTACTGCTTCTTCTTTTTACAGCTTCTTCTTTCTATTTATTTTTTATTTTTTTGATATAAAGTAGAAACACTACTTATTTTTCTAATCAATTCTCTCCCCCATTATCAATAATTCTCATAATTTCTATCTTGATTAGAAATCTAACTCTCCTTTCGTTTTATTTTGTTTTTTCTTATTACTCAGGCAATTTGATTTTTGTGAAATTCATAGTAGAATGCTTTATCAAACCTACTATCCACACTATTGCAAGTATGTATTTCTCTTCTTCATTTCAGTGTTTTTTTTTTTTTTTTTAAAGGTTTTGCTTATGAGTCATAAAGACCATTTTAAACCCATGAAATCTATTATATAAACCTCGGTAAATACTTACACTTTATCTATTTATTATTTAAGAATTATCAAATTTTGTAGGTTTAATTTACATATACTTTTCTATTAAGCCATGCATTGCACGGGCATAACACTAGTATTAGGAATGTTAACACAAGTAGAAGTAGAAATGATTCATTTAAAGTAAGATTTTATGAAGACAACCAAGATTTTGATATGAAATTAATTTAAACCATTTTGAAATTTTATAATTTCTCATACTAATGAAATAAAAATTAAAGACAAAATTATTGAATTCATCGCAAATTTCTCTCCTTAATATAGCATTTTTCTTTTTCTAAAATAAAAAAAAAATTGTAATATTTATAATTTTGTTTTTCAAGTATAAGTAGACAACTAATTTGGAATACATGAAAAACTTGAAAAATATTTTAAAAAAACTTGTCCAAGTTGAACAGGTTACAAAGAATTCACTAGGGCACCATATTTAATTGGATTTAACTGGATAATGTGCTTAAAATAATCTAATTAAAATATCAAACCGATATAGCTAGTTATCAAATCATTAGTGCAACAGGCGAGGCCAGCCCAAGATAATAACTATGGTTATACTTGATATAAGTCTTTATTCATATTACATCATTTAATAAATTTTATTGGATTAATATTTTAAAATTTTAACTTTAAATTACATGTTCAATTTGGTCTTAACATGCACATTGATTTTTATCTTAATCAAATATTATTTCTTATCTAATCCATAAACTCAAGTTACACTTGTTAAAACTTTTAATAATATTACATCACTCAATAACTATTATTAGATGTGTATTTGAACAAAACCATGGTTGGATTACATATCTTCTTATACACACATGCTTGCAAAATTTCAAGATAATCAAAAATTAAAATTATTTCATCTATAAAATGCTTAAATTTTAAGTTTCAAATTTTGTATTTTAAATTAAGATAAAATATGAGTTTATGAATTAAATAATAAATAACATCCAATTATCACAAATTTTGTGTGTGTGTGTGTGTGTGTGTGTGTGTGTGTGTGTGCTGAAAAGAATATTGATAATGTGTATAGTCCAACAGTGAAAATTTTAAAATATCCGTCGAATAGAAGTGACTAATTGGTGTAACATTAACAAATAGTTACACCTCTCTCTCTCTCTAGAGAGAGGGTTGAGTTCAAGTTGCACATTGTGTAACTCTATTCTAAGCAATATTATACCACCCAATATTTTTTAATTAGATGTGAATTTTAATAAATTCACAGCTAGATTATATTATCTTTGTATATTCCCCATGATTACAAAATTAAAGATGACCAGATCAATAGCCATGTCATTGATTAAAATAATGTATAAAAGATGAGTTTGTAGATCAAATGGTAAATTACATCTAATTAGTATGAAAATTGGCATGCATGTTAACAATATATAGAACGTGTAATTCAACGGTTGGATTTCAAAATATGAATTCAATAATAAGTTATTAGATGGTGCAACATTTCTTAACTATTGCTACACCATTTAATAACTTATTATTGAATATGCATTTTGACAAATATATTGTTGGATTACATTTTATTCATATATACTCTTCATGCTTGAAAATCTTCAAGGTGATTAAAGATCAATAGTAATGTCATCGATTAATTGTTTAAATTCAGGTTTTTGTAGTTTAGAATAATTAATAAAAGATAAGTTTATGTATCGCATGGTAAATAACATTTTATTGGCATGAAAATTGGCATGTAAGTTAAGCACATACTGAATATGTAATTCAACAGTGATATTTTTAAAATATAAATTCAATATCATGTTTACATTTTGTATAAAAATCAATACTTTAAAATATCTGCTCCTTCTTTACTTTATTACTTACTAGGCTTATTCTAGATTTTTAAATTATTCAAAGAGTAATAAAGTAAAGAAGGAGCAGATATTTTGAGGTACTGACTTTTATATATATATATCAAGTGGTTAACCATACAATATACTAAAAACTTAAATATATGTTTGATATATATTAAATTAATAAAAAAAAAAAGTAAAACTAGAGAATTTATAATAAAAAGATAATAATAAAGAGTTGGGTTAAAGTTACACCTTCATCTAATATATTTTTTAATTAAATGTGAATTTTTATAAATACACCGTTAGATTACATTATTTTTATATATTCTTCATGCTTACAAAATTTAAAGATGATCAAAGATCAATATTCATGTCATCAATAAATTATTTAAATTCAAGTTTTTGTAGTTTAAAATAATGCATAAAAGATGGATCTATGTACATCTGATTGACATAAAAATAACATGCATGTTAAGAACATATAGGACATTTAATTCAATGGCTGGATTTTCAAAATATAAATTTTCAATAACAAATAATTAGCTAGTGTAATATTGCTTAAAGTTACACCAAGTGTAACTTAAACCCAATCCAAAAATAAATACCTAATTTAATTTGAGTTTCTTTAGAAAAGAAAATTTAGTCACGATTTATTTGGTCTTGGATTACTTTATCAAAAAGAAAGGACAAGTTTTAATTAGTTTAAACCAAACATAATACTATTTATAATTTTAAAAAATTAAACTAAATTAATATATATATATATATATATTGTAGGGACAAGGCCCAAAAGCAGTATATTGGGTCTTGGGCCTTATCCAAGGACGTTGGGGAATCCGAAGAGAAGCAAGTAGCAGAGGGACATTCCGACTCAGTGCCTCATGAGTAAGAAAGGAGTAGAAGACGGCCCGAGGAGTGATGTCTCCTCGGACTAGACGAACACCGTTCCTTCGCATATCCCTGCGACAAAAACGACCTCAATAGAAGCATCGGTATCAGAGGCACGTTACATAAACCCACAGTAGGGAAGGAGACCCAAAAATATTTAAGGAGCAGGCATTACCTCCACATTAAATGCACTACAACTACTTTTCTGGCCCCATTTATGTGGAGAAGACTCCTAAATAGAGTTTCCTTGGTCACCACAACTCACAGGGAGCCAGAAAGGATGTCTGATGGGACGGGTACTCGAGTAATGACTTGGGCAGCTGACAAATGGATGGCCAGGATCGCCAGGGAAGAGATATATAATGGGAGAGACCCCTGTAGGAGAAAGGGGAGAAGAGAGAGAGAGAGAGAGAGAGAGAGAGAGAGAGGACACTGTAGCTACGAGAACTACACTTTTAATCAATTTCATTAGTCTGGATAAAAATTTGCCTCCTCGGCAAGGCATTCACCCAGTCTTACGTACTTTGTTCTTGCATGAATGCCTTTCAAAACCATCCTAGCCGTTGTTAGATTCATTTAGGTCTAGTTCTTTAATCCACACTCTACAAATTTATTGTGCTGGGCCCATTAACCCACAACCCCGTACATATTGGGCTCGGGCTTGGGCTGTAAACCGGGCCCTTACAATTGGTGTCGTCTGTGGGGAGAACTTGTGCGATAGTGAGTACAACGGCGAACGATGGTAGGTTCAAATCCACACCAAGCAAAGTCTCTGGGATCCAAGCGTGGCGACCCCTTTGTCAACCTTGAACGGAGAGGCGATCGCGAAGGGAGCATGCATACCACACATACTTACAGAAGCCAACCTCGAGAAGGGAGCCATGTCTCCCATGCAAAGAATAACAAAGTTATGCAGTTGGAAATCAACCGACTAAAGAGAGAATTGCGCCATGCACGACAAAGGCGAGCTCCCTCTAACTCCAACGTTTCTTCGGATGACGGGAGGGATGTCAGTTACAGGCGAAGGTCCTGAACCCCGCCCAGTGAGTCTTTCTCTTACGAAGAGGAACGCCACCATGAACAGAGGGTCAGAAACCCGCCCTACAAAGGTGTGGGAAACGATGCTGTAAACAGGGCCTTGGACCAGATCTACAAGTCACCCTTTACGCGCAAAATTGAAGGAGCTAGGCTTCCTCGACTGTTTACTCAGCCCACCTTTACCATGTACAATGGTAAGACAGACCCTGTGGAGCATGTGATCCACTTAAACCAGAGAATGACTATTCATTCTAGAGATGAAGCCTTGATGTGCAAGGTCTTCCCACCAAGTCTAGGACCTGTTGCCATAAAATGGTTTGACAGCCTGAGGGCAGACTTCATAAGTTCCTTTAAGGGGCTTACCCAAGCGTTTTTTCCCGCTTTGTCACCTATAGCATACTTCCTCGACCTTTGGCCTCCCTACTGGCCTTAAGCATGCGAGAAGAAGAGACTTTGAAAGCGTATTCGAATAGATACTGGGAGATGTTCAACGAAATAGATGGTGACTTTGATGAGGTGGCCATCAGTACCTTCAAGCTTGGCCTCCCAGCCGAGCATGGTTTGAGGAAATCTCTGACTGGCAAACCTGTCACCAATGTACGCCAACTCATGGACCGAATTTATAAGTATAAAAGGGTTGAGGAAGACCAGCAGCAAGGGAAAGGAAGGGAGAAGGTTATCCCTCAAGAGATGAATGATTTTAGGTTGGACCAATACAATAACAACCGGTCAAGGAGGGACTTTATCGGGCAGCCAGGGTCTGCCCACCCTCAGCAAGTCAATGTTGTGTTTCGAGAGCCAGTGCATCAAGTTCTGGAGAAGATTAGGAGCGAGCCATTCTTTAAGTGGCCAAGTAAGATGGTGGGAAACCCTGAAAGACGCAATCGCAACCTCTATTGCCAATACCATCAAAATCATGGACACACCACAGAAGATTGTAGGAGCCTGTGAGACCACCTGGACCAACTTGTCAGAGAAGGAAAGTTAAAACAGTTCTTGCATCATTCCAGCAGTCAAATGGGCCAAACAAATTTAGAATCCCAGAAGGATGATTCTTCGAGACCTCTCTTGGGGATGATAAACGTTATCTTTGCTGCTCCAGGGAGAACTGGCTCCTGCCCTTCTCGAGTGATGTCTGTGGCTCAGTTATCCGTCGAGGACACTAAGCGAGAACCAAAGAAGGTAGACTGCAGGCCCAACTGGTTTTGGGATTCTTGGACGAGGATAAAATGGAACCATCCAACCCCATGACGACGCTTTGGTGGTTACCCTCACGATTGGGGGATATGATGTGAAGAGGGTGATGGTGGACCAAGGCAGTGATGCTGAGATAATGTACCCCGATCTATATAAGGGGCTGAACTTGAGGCCAGAGGACTTAATGCCTTATAGCTCACCCCTGGTGAGTTTTGATGGGAAAGTTGTCATCCCAAGGGGTCAGATTAGGCTACCCATACAGACTGGCTCAGAAGTAATGGAGATGAATTTCATTGTGGTAGACGCATATTCCCTCTACACTGCCATTGTCGGCAGGCCCTAACTTCATGCTTTAGGGGCTGTTTCCTCTACCCTGCACCAGAAAGTGAAATACCAGTCCGATGGTCAGATTGGGGAGATTGTTGGGAGCCAACCCGCGGCTAGACAATGCCTGGTGGCTGCCATCCAGCATTAGCCCGGGGCCGAGCCCTTGGCCTATAACGGAGAAGGCTTATAGTAATTAACTGGCCCCACGTCATCCATTGACGGGGCGGCCGAGGAGGCGAAGTGCGAAGATTTAGTAAAGGTTATTATCGGCGACGATTCAGAGAAATTATTTCAGATTAGGGCCTAGATACCCCCTTCGGAGAAGGAAGATCTGATAGAGTTTCTTAGAAGAAACGTATATGTCTTCACATGGAGTGCTTACGAAGCCCTAGGGGTGGACTCGAACTTCATCTGTCATCATTTAAATGTTAATCCTTCCATCACTCCCCAAAGACAACCTTCTCGACGCTCATCCAGGGAACACTCTGATGTTGTCAGAGAAGAGGTGAAGAAACTAAAGCAGGCAGGGGCTATCAAGGAGGTTTTTTTACCCCGAGTGGTTGGCCAATACCGTGGTGGTGAAGAAAAAGAGTGGAAAGTGACGAGTGTGTGTAGACTTCACTGATTTGAATAAGGCTTGCCTAAAGGATCATTTCCCTATGCCTAAGATAGACTAGCTGGTGGATGCAACCGTTGGCCATCCTCGGATGAGCTTCTTAGACACTTTTCAGGGGTACCACCAAATACCACTAGCCTTGAGTAATAAAGAGAAAACGGTTTTCACCACGCCCACAGGAAATTACCACTACAAAGTAATGCCATTCGGTTTGAAGAATGCAAGTTCTACCTATCAAAGGATGATAACTAGAATGTTCGAGCTGTAGTTGGGTAAGAGCATTGAGGTCTATATAAACGACATGGTGGTAAAAAGCAAGGTAGCGTCTAAGCACTTGGGAGATCTTGGAGATATATTCGAAGTTCTGAGGAAATACAAGTTACGCCTTAACGCTTCCAAGTTTACCTTTGGTGTGGGATCAAGCAAATTTCTAGGCTATATGGTAACCCATAGGGGAATTGAGGTTAACCCCGACCAAATTAAGGCAATCAATAACCTAAAACCACCTCAGAATCCCAAGGAGGTCCAGAAATTAACCGAAATGACTGCTGCATTGAATTAGTTTATCTCTCGGTCAGCTGACAGGTGCCGACCTTTCTTCCTACTGATGAACAAATGGAAGGGGTTCGAGTGGACCAAGGAGTGTGCCTTGGCCTTCCAACAACTTAAGGACTATCTCTCGTGGCCTCCCATCATTGTTGTGGCCTCTCATGCTGTAAGCCTAGTCCTGATACAAGTTGACGACAGTATACAAAGGCCAGTCTATTATGTGAGCAGGTCGTTACACAAAGCCGAGATCCGCTATCTACCGTTGGAAAAAGCTATTCTGGCGGTGGTACATGCCACACGAAAACTCCCCCATTACTTTCAGGCACACACTGTCATCATCCTAACTCAACTTCCACTTAGAGCTCTGTTCCGAAGTACTGACTACACAGGGAAGAATGCTAAATGGGCCATGATCCTGGGGGCTTTCGACATCAAATACATGCCTCACGCCTCTATTAATGGGACAAGTCCTTGCCGATCTAGTAGCCGAGTTTGTTGAATCCCCGTAAGAAGAAGAAACAGAAACATAATCTGTGGATGGAAAATCGGTTGGCATGATCTCTCAACAAGACACCCTACCCTGGAAAGTGTATGTTGATGGCGCAGTAAACCAAAAAGGTTCTGGAGTGGGGTTGGTATTGGTATTGTTCGAAAGGATCACCATCGAGAAATTGTTGAGATTGAGATTCTTTGCCACCAATAACGAAGCTGAGTATAAGGCTCTTCTGATAAGAATGGCCATGATTCAAAGAATGGACAGAAAAGCAATAAAGATATTCTCGGACTCCAAATTGGTCGTCGGCCAAATGAAAGGGGAATTCGAAGTGATGGACGAGAGAATGTGAGGGTACTTGAGCCAAGTTAGACACCTGCAGTCAGCCTTTGAATCCTTTAACCTATTTCATATTCCAAGGTGTGGAAACACCCACACTGATTCCCTGGCCACACTTGCAACCTCCTCAGCGCAGAGCCTGCCTTAGGTGATCCTCGTAGAAGACCTTTGCAAACCCATAGGACTGAACAGGGAGTTGGCGCATGTTCATCAAGTTAGGGTGGGATCAAGCTGGATGGACCCCATAGTGTTATTCCTAAAAGAGGACACTCTACCCAAGGAAAAGTTTAAAGTAGACAAGATACGAAGAAAGGCTCCTCAATTTTGGCTATCCGAGAACCAAAAGTTGTACAAACGCTCCTTTTTTGGGCCTTACTTGCTGTGCATATACCCCGAGGCAACAAAATTACTTCTTTGGGAGTTATATGAAGGGATTTGCGGGAGCCAAACTGGAGGTAGATCCTTGGCGCACAGAGCCATCACTCAAGGCTACTGATGGCCAAATTTGCAAAGGGAAGCACAAGAATATGTAAAAAAGTGCGATCAGTGCCAACGATTCGCACTAAACATACACCAACCGGGCAGAGTCCTTAATCCTCTGTCCAACCCTTGGCCATTCGCTCAATGGGGCTCAAATATTGTAGGCCTTTTCCCCAAGACAGCTGGGAACAAAAGGTACCTACTGGTCGGCACGGACTATTTCACTAAGTGAGTAGAAGCCGAACCTTTAGCGAACATCAAATATATGGATGCCAAAAAGTTCTTCTGGAAAAATATTGTCACCCAGTTCGGGGTCCTTCATACCCTTATCTCGGATAACGGCCTTCAGTTTGATAGCAAATCTTTCAGGAGATATTGCTGTGAGTTAGGAATTATGAATAGATATTCTACCCCAGCTTATCCCCAAGGCAACGGACAGGCCGAAACTGTTAACTAAGTAATAGTGAGCGGACTCAAGAAAAGGTTGGATGACGCGAAAGGAAAATGGGTAGAGGAGCTGCCACATGTCCTCTGGACATAATGAACCACGCCTTGCAAATCCACAGGGGAAACCCCTTTTCAATGACCTATGGAGCCGAAGCTGTTATCCCCTTGGAAACCGGTTTCCCAATGTTAAGGACCAGCTCCTTCAATCAGACCACTAACAATGAACTTCTGGAAAGGAGTTTGGACTTGATTGAAGAAAGGAGGGAAAATGCAATGGTTCAATTAGCACACTACCAACACAAACTCAAACAGGGTTATGATGCCAATGTGAAGCTGAAACCATTAGCACTTGGTGACCTTGTGTTGAGAAAGGTTCTGGGCACTGCGAAGAACCCAGCATGGGGAAAGCTAGGACCCAACTGGGAAGGACCGTATTGTATCACCTCGGTGGCTAGTATAGGAGCGTATTTTTTGGAAGATTTGGATGGGCACGTAATACCACACCCATGGAATGTAAACAACCTGAAAATGTATTATTATTAATGAAAATTTCTTCTGTTAATTTGTCCACTTATCAAAGGCATTTTGTTTCTCATTATTCAAACTATTATAAGTGTTTAAACTAGAACCCAATCAGGCTTGAAGTCCTCAGACTAGCTGATATGGGAAGGTTAACACTCAATTTCAATGTTTATAAGTATTTAAACTAGAACCCAATCAGGCCTGAAGTCCTCGGACCAGCTAATATGGGAAGTTTAACACTCAATTTCAATGTTTATAAGTGTTTAAACTAGAACCCAATCAGGCTTGAAGTCCTCGGACCAGCTGATATGGGAAGGTTAACACTCAATTCCAATGTTTATAAGTGTCCAAACAAAAACTCAATCATGCCTAAAGTCCTTGGACCAGATGATGTGGGAAGGTTAACACACCATGACAACTATTATAAGTGTTTAAACTAGAACCCAATCCGGCTTGAAATCCTCGGACCAGCTGATATGGGAAGGTTAACACTCAATTCCAATGTTTATAAGTGTTTAAACTAGAACCCAATCAGGCCTGAAGTCCTCGGACCAACTGATATAGGAAGGTTAACACTTAATTCCAATGTTTATAAGTGTTTAAACCGAAACTCAATCATGCCTAAAGTCCTCAAACCAGATGATGTGGGAAGGTTAATACTCAATTTCAATTTTTCTAAATGTTTAAACCAAAATCCAATCAGGCCTAAAGTCCTCGGACCAGCTGATATGGGAAGGTTAACACTCAATTTCAACTTTTCTAAGTGTTTAAACCAAAACCCAATCATGCTTGAAGTCCTTGGACCAGATGATAGGAGAAGGTTGTCACTCAATTTCAATTTTTCCAAGTATTTGAACCGCAATCATGCTGTAGGGAAGTTGGCACATTTTGGCACTTGTTCTAAATGATCAAACAATCCATGATAACTATTCGTTTCTCACTAAGTCATAGCCAAATCCTCAAATTGGTGGCTTTGGACAGGTTAAAACTTTTGAGTTATTTGACCAAGTTAAAACTCTTGAATTGCTTATCCGAGTACAAGTACTGTTAGTATTCGCCATGGTTAGACTGGTCACAAAACAAATTTGTTTGAGACAACAATGATCCCGATAATATGAAGAACAAAAACACGAGAAATTGAAAGAGAATTCCATTCATTGATCAAAAGTAGTATCATTACATATTGTGGTGTAAACCACAAGGAAAAAAAAAAAAAGATGACGATACTACCGTAAAATATATACAACAAATTGAAACAAAAAGCTACTTTTGCACAGGGTGAGGTCCCTTCTTGGAATCAGCAGCCTTGAGCTTAGCGTCACCAACGTCGGACTTAGTCGTGGCTGCCTTGGCTTGGGAGACCATGTCCTTGATGGGGATGTTGTCTTCAGAAGGGGCATCTCTGGCTGAGGGTAGGACCTCTTTATCCTTCCCAACCTCCAGTAGGGGAACCTCGGTACCTACAGTAAAGACTTAGGCATCAAGGGCCTGCCCAGGAAATGGAAGGGGAAGAACAGTGGTCGGAGGGAGATCGGCTGGAACTTCTCGAATGTGCTCGAGGAAGTATACATTCTCAACCTTTCTCAGGTCGGAGTCAGCAGGGACCCCCGCACTATTGAGTGCCTCTGTCCAGGACATAGTGCAGTAATCCTTGCACACTTTGGCCACCTCTTCGGCTAACCTCTTTTCTATCTCCTCAACCCCACGCTCATAGGCCGTGGTCACTATTACTTCAGTATTTTCCTTGGCCACCCGGGCTGTCTCCTTTGCTGCATCCCTGACCCTCTGCAACTCAGCCCTGAGGTCCAAAACCAGCTATTTCTAGGTGGCCAAGTTGATCTCTATTGTATGCAGCAGCTTTCGCTGGTCGTCGAGCTTTAGTAGTCTTCAGCCCGCTAGAGCGCTAGAATGCTTATGCTCTGACTCCTTCAGTTTCTCTGCCTTCCACGCCTTCTCCTTATTTTCTACCCCGAGTGCCTTCTCGACCTCGCACCGAGAGTGGACTCAGCCTCAAATTGTGATGGACACTTCGTACCCACTCTTCGGCCACATAGACCTACTGAGTGGCCTACATGAAAATGGCAAAGTAGTTAAAATACATGAGCGAAAGAAATATACGTTTACGAGTTAAAGCATTGCTAGAAGCTTACTTACCACAGCAAGGTCTTTCTTTAAAGACATGAATAGATTAGGTTGCCATGTCCACTTGAGGGCCTCCATGTCCCTAGGAAGGAGGAGGGGCTGCTCTAAGGCTTGGGCCAAATGGGTGGCATGCCCTCTACTGGATTCCCTTATGGTATAATCATAAAGGATAAGGGCCCCATCCATCTCTATCACGGGGCCCATGTGCGCTGTTGGCGGCACACCTCAGCGTCATCTCTGCTGTCTATAGATTTAGACCTCTTATCTCTAAGGTTTCTAGTTTTTTGCTGTTTCGCACCCCTTTAAGGGGGCACCTCCCCCTCCTCCAGTTCCTAGAGTGGCCTCTTCTTCTTCAAATCTGGGTCAACACGCAAGTCGGGGTTGGCAGCAGGAGGGGGAGGATGAGGAAGAGAGAGCTTGGCAGGAACCTGGGCCTTGAGAGCGCAGTGAACCCCTTGTTCCTGTTTGCCATCAAACCCCTCAGGCTGGATGTCTTCTTCTGTTATTCCATCCCTTCTTCCTCAGAGCTCGAATCAATCCGAGTAACGACTAACTTTGCTGGGCCCCACAGGCAAGCCCCAGAGGCATATAAAACATGGGTGGGGCACTCCTCCTTCCGATGTGGGACTCTAAGTCCTAGGGCTGAGACTATGAAACCCCCCTTGGCTTGCCTACACTCGGCCGAAGAGGACAAAAACTGCATCGCGCCTGGCACCGTGGTCAGACAACAATTAGATGTGGGGTGGAACAAATTCTTACCTTACAAAGTCAATTATCAAAATTTTGTAAACTTAAATCCCACACTAACCACGTCTTTGTTTTTGTTTTCTTTTCTCAAGTTGCATGATTTAATAATAATTTAAAACAAATTTAAATTTTATTATAAAAACTTTCTAAACTTAAATCCCACACATGACACAACCACGTTTTTGTTTTTGTTTTTTTCCTCAAGTTGCATCTTATTAAATTAATATTTTATTAGGATATTAAGCTACAAAACTCTTGACTAAGGGATAAGATTTAACAATAATTTACTTTGGACAAATTTTTATCATCTAAGTTCTATAAATTTAAATTCTACTCCTACTAAAAGTTTGTTATCAAAATTTTCAGAACTTGAATATATTCCGTCATGGCATTTAGATACAATTCCTCCTAACCAATAAGTCATCCCTTTAATTAAATCCCACACAATACACCCTATGTTGTTGTTGTTGTTTTTTTTTTTTTTTCAAAATGCAACTTATGCTTATGTTTTAATCTAATAAATTCATCTTACTTATTTTTCTTTACTTTTGAATTTGTGTGCAAGATATTATGCCAAAAGAAGTTTACTATAAAGAAGCAAAACAATGGACACTCATTTAAGTTCTTGGTTCTCTTACGTAAGTTTTTTTTTTTTAATTCTCAAATTTTGCACTCTTTTTGTGTATGTTTTGATTTTCAGTTTTGGTTATTATATTTAATTTGTGAGTGTGTTGATTTTTTCAATTAGACTATCACTAGGAAAAAATTGGTATTGAGGAACTATTTTGTTTATTAGGGCACCTTTGGTACACTGTAATGATTATTACATTGAAATAAGAATAAATATTATAAGTATTACATTAAGATGGAATCTACTAAGTATTACTATTCATTAGTTTGGTGACCATTTAGGAATAGAATTCTGAATATGCATCCACAATTTGATAGAGTATAAAAAGAATGTAGAATGAAATCATTTTTAAGTCAAAATTTTCTAAAATACTCTTATTTTATAAAATTATATTTCCACTTTTTGAGGATCTAGCTTAAATTTTTTTCAAAAAAAAAAGCTTAACATTTTTTTTTTAAAACAAAAAGTGGGAGAAGGATATAGCTTATTATGTATAAATTTAATAATTAATATATATGTTCTTTGTTTAAAAATTAATAACTCCATAAAAGTTTTATAAGAGAAAATAAAATTTATACAAGGACCTAGCTTATTTTCTTTCTCTTTTGAAGATGCGGCAATTAATGACTTTTTAGGAAATTTTGTAAAAAGTTTATTACATAAGATTAAGGAATAAACATTCAGCTCTTTTGGTAAGGAATAATTATGGCATGTTTGGTAGACTGTAATAGACGCTGTAATGTAATAGTTATTCATATGGTTTAGTTATTCTTTAGTTTAGTTATATTTTTATTACAAGGAATAATCATTCCTTATGAATAGTTATTCTTCAAAATAAGAAATAACTGTTTCTCTTTAAAATGTTGTATTAGATATTCCTTAGTAAATGCAATCATTTTAAAACTTAATATATGTCAAAATAAACAAACTTTCCATATACATCAAACAATTATGAAAATAAAAAAATAAAAAATAACAGATATCTCTCTTAAATTTAAAAATAAAAATTTTTAAGGAGATATAATTGTATAAGTAAGAAATTTCCTAAAATAAATGTTAAGTTTCATTCTAATGTTATAACTCACAACCAAACTAATGAATAAGTTTAGTTATTACATTACAACACATTTTATTCTTAGTAATAAAAATTAAAATTCCTGTCGCAATCCCCATTCAGTGTACCAAATGTACCATTATTTCTCATTTTAAAGAATAGCTATTTATAAGGAATAACTATTCATAGTAATAAAAGCATAATCAAATAACTGAATAGTTATACTATAGGAATATTTATTACATTACAGTGATTATTACAGTCTACCAAACATACCCTTATTTTATTGTTTGTGCTGGCTACAACATAAATTAAACATAACTCAAATAGGAATGATCAAACTCATTTCATATCTCATATTAAGAAATTAACACAAATGACAAAAAGAATTTTAAAATATAAAAATATATAAACACTAATAAAGTCTAAACTTCAAACAATTAGAACTTAAAGTAATTATTTTTATTAAAATTATTTACTTATTTTATAATTTATTATTACTATTTATTTAATAATTTAGTTTTAATTATTTAAAATTTTTTAATCTTACATATGAATTTTCATCAAGCCATTTATCGCACCAAGATAGTGCTAGTGTGTAAATATATATATCAGAATATGATTTATACGAGTAAGGAAATCTCGTTCTCTTTAAGGCATTTCTCACCATTATGAGAGAATATGCTACATGTCTTAATTGATGTAGCGGGATCGATAAGTAGCACGTTGCTCCCATCATACAATAGCCCGGGCATATGCACTATAAGCTTCATGAATCTACATTACACCACAAACTGAGCAAAACTCCACTAAATCAATACCTTTCTTTACCCACATAATAATCTATACAAAATTGCTCACCATATATGTATGTATTCTCATCTATCAATTTTTTTTCCCACATTTGAGTGTGCATACACCCAAAATGCAGCTTAGATACATTTCTTAGGAGTGGTAAGATTCCTTTATATAGAGATAGAATGCATGTAACTTATTATAATAATTTAATCTCAATATAATAACAATATAAATAACAAAGATAATATGGTTAATGAGATATTAATTAATATTGAAACTTTTTTTTAAGATGATGGGGAAGGGGGTGGAAGGGTTCAAACCACATATATATATGACATTACAATTGATACCATTACCAATATTGAGCTATCACTTGAATCCAACTATTTGACTTAATGGGGTATAATATTTCAAAATAAATTTTGTACTTACAAAATTATGAATATAAATATTCATTCATTTTTATTATAAAAAATGCAACCACACTAGTTTCTTTTATTTAAATAATTACACCAACACTTTCTTAATAACTAATGAGAATGTTGCCACTTTTCATAAAGAGAAAATAATCATTTAATGCAACCACAACTCTTATGACCCAACACTAATGCACTAGATCCAATCAGAATTCCGCAGTTAAGCGTGTTTGGGAGAGAGTAGTACTAAGATAGATGACCTTTTGGGAAGTCCTCATGTTGCACCCATTTCCTTTCAAATAATAATAAAAAAAAGATATAGATAATAGGTTGAAAAAGTCAAAGTTAAACATGTTTTTCCCGCTAGGACTTCAAGTATTTAAAACTTGTATTTAATCATGTAATTTTTTCTTCTTTGCTAACGTACATACCAGACACTTATAGGGAAAAAAAATTTAGGGATAATTTCAAAATGCAAGCTTGGAGTTTTGAATCCAAAACTTCATGAATTTCATAAGAACTTAGGAATTACTAGACTCACCCTTATAGTTACATATTTTGCTCATATAAACATTTCTCCTCTATTAATTTTCCTTTTCCTTGTCTCCCTCTCTTGTTTCAACATCTCAAATACCTAAAAAGTAGGAGTATTATAAAATATTTTGAACTACACATTTTGGTGATGGTTATGGACCCAATATTTTTGTTGGTTATTTTGACGGAACCAAAACCTTCAAATTAATAAATGAACTACTCTACTCAGTAATAATATATATTTTTTTGCCTACTTCTTATTATTCAGCATCAAGCAATGTATGTATAAATACATGACTTTACAAATTATACGGACCTAACATTTAGATTCAAATAAAAACCTAATATCTATCAACTACATGTAGATAAGATTTATTCATCTCACCCTTATCTATTTACCCAAGTTAATAACAAAAATACAATTTCAAAATAATAAAAAGACATAGGATAAAACACAAATTAACAGTGGCTAAACCAAAGAAACTGCCCTTAAGGAAATTTCTAAGGACCACAAACAAGTAAAACAACCCTTAAAATTATTATATATCTTTTGTAATGTATATTTCTAGAAAAGTGAATCTGAAGGACCACCAACGAGTGAAACAGCTGTCAAATTAACAGTACTAGTACTATAGTATGGGCAAATTCCAACGCAGTCAAAGAATCGATGCATCTCAATACATTATTAGTTTTTTTTTATGGGCTCACACATTATTTATTATTGACAAAAAGTTCTTCTCCTTGCTTCTAGTTTCCTTTGTTTTTTAGCGTATGGCCTATGGGCTATGGACAATGGTTACAGTTGTAATTTCCTAGCCAATAATCTATGACGTAATCTTGAATTTTGGTCAATCTCAGCATTTTAAGTCAACATTATTTTGTATGACCAATTGTATTTGGATTCGGTGAACATTGAAATGGTCAAACGATACAAGAAGCATCTCAATTTGAACTTTCAAAGACTTTAGTTTTTAGCCTCGAAGCCCAAAAACAAATACGGAGTATACATATAATCATGGTAATAAACTAAATCGTGTTTTCAAATTGAATTTTAAGTGAAACGCGATTTCAACGCATAAAATCATTGAAACTGAATTTGAATTTTTTTTAAAAAGGTTAGATTCCTAAATAGCTTTAAAATAATGTATTTATTTAGATAAAAAATTATTGAAATAATATAATTTTACAAATTTTGCCCCAAATATATTGTCTAGTTATTTAGTTAATTTGAATTGACAAAATTTGGTTATAAACTTAGTTGTAACCTATGGTTACAACTTCACTCAATATCTTTTTATTAGATGTGAATTTTAATAAATCCATCATTGAATTACATTTTCTTTTTATATCTTTCATAGTTGTAAAATTTCTAAAAAATTAAAACTCAATAGCTATGTCATCAATCAATTGTTTAAATTGCAAGTTTTATAGTTTAAAATTACGTATAAAAAATAGGTTTTGTAAGGTCACAATTTGTGGCCCAAGCCCAAAAGTTATTGGATATGAGCCCAAAGAACCCAATACAATGAATTTGTAGAGAGTGGGTGAAAGCGTTGGACTATATGTGAACTGGACAACAGTTAGAAAAGATTTAAGAGATGAATTAGCCCAAAAACACACTTAGAACTTGATTAAATTATCGTCCGAGGAGATAAATTATGTACTGAACTGGTCTTGAAAGCTATGAGTCTTTAGTGCTACAGTAAATCTTCCTCTCTCCTCTTTCTCTATCTTCCCCGATCCCTTCTTATGGGAGATCTTTTACATTATATAGTTCACTTCAAGCCATTCTGACCGTACACTTGTTAGCCATCTAAACCTTCACTTGAGTATATGTCCCATCAAACATTATTTTTTGGTTCTCTATGAGTGGTGGTAGCTGAGATTGCACTGTTCAGGGGTTTTCTCCACATAAATGCAGCTAGAAAATTTGTTGTAATGTATTTAATGAAATGGTAGTAGCTTTCCTTTTAGATATTTCTGCGTTCTTATCACCTTTCTAGGTGCTTGAGGTTCATCCTGATCGTTGGAATTGCCTAGAAGGTTATCTGAATTGCCCCAAATGTGTGCTTGACCGATATTCAATATATCCAAGAAGAAGGTACTCCTCGAACTATTCCCCACCATTCTTCTCTTGCTTGATTCTCCACTTTAGGGCATTTCCCAGTTGTCTGCTTTTCCTTGAACATTCACTCATCCTCGAATAGAGCCCAAGGCCCAATACACAAATTTGGGCTCTTACCTCCACAATAGCTCCTCAAAATTTTAGTTTTTCCCTCGCATCCGAGGAGAAAAAGTGGGATTTTGATTTGACTTATAAATGAAGGATGAAGAATGTAGAACGAACTTGAGATTACACGTGTAGGAGCATAGTTTTAGGCGCTTTATCATTAATACTGACGTTTCAGAATTCGCGAAGCGTCATTAATTACTCCAGGCGGCGCTATGTCTCTGGCATCCTACGGTAAAACATTGATCCAACGGATGACATTTTCCCTCAAGTTTTGGGCGGGATAACTCTTGCCCACTTTCTATCCCCTATATAAGGCCTCAAAGGAGATCATTTTCTCCTTACTTTACCATTTCCCATACGCTCCAGCGAATTTCAACTCCCCAGCAAACTCCAGCCTCCAAGTGTCTCACAAAACCCGTTAATTCATCGTACTCTTATTTCCTTAGAAACCTTTGCGAATCCTTCTAAAGATGTCAAGGATCGTCCTTCGTCTTAGTTCGAGTAAGTTCTGCCTTCTTCAAATCTTCATTTATCTCCTTGGCCGACCTCCTCGGCCCTCAAATTCTAATTTCCTTCGTTACTGTTGCTGATATTTCCCCTTTTAACTGGTCTGGGATGGGTAGATTTAAGTATTTAGTTGACAGTCCTGCCAAGATAGATGTATTTAATGAAACATATAACATACCACGGGAGGTCGCCCTGCGATATTGTTCCCTGGAAGAAATAGCAACTGACTGAGAAGTGGGAGAGGTTATAATCCCTGTTATAGCCTCTATAGAAGGAGGAATGACCCTTCCCATGGGTGAAATTACCAGGGAATATCTCCATAACCATAGGATCTGCCTCCACCAGTACGCACCCAATCTCTTTAGGATCCTAGGAAGTATCGATGCTTTGAACCAGCATCTGAGACTAGGGCTCACTTGGCATGACGTAGTCCACATGTACAAGTGCCATAAACAAAAAGGGGCGGGATTTTACTTAAATCCAGGCCCGATGTCGTCAGGCTCATTTCCTGCCTCCCCAAATCTAACAAGGGGATAAAGGACGACTACCTGATTGCTTCAGGAGCGTGGCATGACGGTCTTCATTGCCCAACTCAACCAGGAGAGCCAGGTGGGATATCCTAGACTTAGGTTCATTAACATTAGATTTAGGCTCTTCGGCCTCGACCTCGTTCTACTTATCTGCCTTAATGTTTTATTATTTGTTTGTATGCTCCCTGTTTCTATTAAAACAATGGACTTTAAGTTTCTGACTATGCTTAACTCTTTTATGGCATTAACAGATAAAAGGCACGTGGCTCCTCGGATCAGTTTGACTAACGTTAGAGCGCTTAATTACTTGCTAAGGTCTCAAATTTTTGTGAGTGAGGACGGACAACTCCGGGCGGTCCATCTAATCTTGGACTTCAAACCTCTCTCAGACACATATCAAGAGGTCGACCGCACAATAAGAGCGGGCGACCAACGAATAAACCAGATAGACGTATCTCAGCCACATTTTTTAGCTCCCCACGATTTTCCACCTGTACCACACCCCTTCCCAGAGGGTGTTCCTCTGGTCATCCCACCGATTCAACAAGTTCCCTTCGGAGTAGCAGCAGCCAAAGAAGGTGTTGCCCCTTCCAGTTCCTCACTTGAAGAAGAAATTGACAAATTTCAATTTGAAGGAAAGGAAGCACAGGGAGTAGGAGCCATTATAATTTTAGAGGCAGAAGAAGAACCAAATAGATATTCGAGTGTTCAGGCCCCTGCTCCTATAATTACTTGCTTGGAGGACTCCTTGGACGAAGAGGCGGAAGAAATGGCTCCAAAAACCGACAGCAAGAGTTTAAAACAACTCCTGAAGGGGAGGAATAAAGCACCCACCCCCCCCCCCCCAAGAAACCAACAAGTCTAAACCTCCAGTGAATCTTCCTCCTCCCCCTCTTCAGCTTCCTGTTGATCTCGGGCTGAAACCAGTCCCTGAACTGAGGAAGAAAAGGTAGCACGAAGCCCTTGAGGAAGGTGAAGTGGGCCCCTCAAAGGGAAATAAACAACAGAAAACGGTTAAAGATCAACGAAACAGAAGATCATCTTCTGTTGAAAGGTAAGAAGACCCTCTCGAGGCTGATGTGCACCGAATGCAGCGCATTTGGTCTCCTAAGTTGGAGCTGGATGGTGCCCCCTTCCCTTGGGACACCTCAGTCAGGAATTATCAAGGGGGGAAGGCAGGGCTTATTGTTGAGGCCTTGGAGTAGCCACTTCTCCTACTAAGGGATATGGACGCTTACAAGCACTTTAATCAATAAGAACTTTTCATATCCCTTAAAAGGGACCTAGCCATGGTAAGTAATTTGTTCCGCTTCTCCAAATAAACCGTTGACCATTTTTATTCATCCTTCTTCATCATTTTACACTAAATTTTTCAATTCGGCTATGTAGATTACCCAACAGGTTTACGTGGCCGAAGAGTGGAATAAAGATGCCCACAATGAAGCCAAGGCGAAGGCCCATTACCGGTCCGAGGTAGAAAAAACCTTTGGTAGCCTCAAAGAAGAACAGACCAAGCTTTCTGAGAAGCTCAAAGAGGCTATTCAACAAAGGGACAGTGCTGATACTGGCCTCAAGACGACGGAGAAGCAGGCCGAAGATCAGCGCAAGCAGTTGCATTTTACTAAAATCAATCTTGCTACAGAAAGGCAGTTTGTGAAAGACCTTCACGCCGAGCTTCAAAGAGTCAAGGAGGATGCTCAGTTGGCCAAGGAGGCAGCTGAGACTGAGAAACAAGCATCGTACAAGTTGGGGGTGGAGGAGACTCAAACTAGACTCACAGAGGAACTCCCTATAGTGTGCAGGGACTACTGCGATATCTCTTAGGGTAAAGCCCTTGATGCTGCAGGAGTTCCTGCTGACTCTATTTTGAGACAACCTGAGAGCATATACTACGATCCTGAGATCCGTGAGCTCCCAGGTCCTCACTCCTCCCACTCCGAGCAAGCTCCAGGTGTATCCGAGCAGCCACTGGTGAACCAAGCCCCCCCTGCTCCCCTTGAGACGTCGAAGGAATCAGTTTAGGCTGATGGCCAGGAGCAGGGAGCCCAGGATATCCAGGACAAAGGCAAGGGTCAAGACAAGAAGAAAAAAGATCTTAAACCCCAGGACCAAGCCCAAGATGCTGTTGCCTCCTTGCCTAGTTAGACCGCTGACCCTCTTGGCTCCGAGACAAAGTCTTAGATAGTAGGATTTTTATTATTAGTGCTTTTGTTTTGTTGTTTGCTTTGTTGTTGTTGTTGTTGTTGTTTTTTTTTTTTTTTTTTTTTACCACAAGAAGATGTAGAACACTCATCTGATTAATGAAAGCATTTTATTTTCACTTTCGATGTCTTTACTATGTGCACTGCCTGATTTTTTATCATTGCAAATAGTATTGACTTTTTGTTACTTTAATTTGAGCAAAGTTAATAACAACACCTTGCTAATGATGCCAATGATTTTAACAAGAATTAACAACAAACTCAGTAAACCATGGAAGAGAAAGATATTTTTATGCTCTTCTATGCCTAAGTAAATCATTAAGGACTTTGCTTGGGTTGGGCTATGTTTAATACTTACAAGGAATATTGCTGAGTGCTAATTTCACTTAAATACGTGGTCCGAGAGAGTTACATAATTTAGAATCCATTTAAACACTCATGGAAATTGTAAGTGTTAACCAGCTCACATCATCTGGTCCGAGGACTTCAGGCATGATCAAGTTTAAGTTTAAACACTTAAAGAATGGTAATGGAGTGTTAACTAACTCACATCATCTGGTTCCTCGGACTTCAGGCATGATTGAGTTTAAGTTTAAACACTTAAAGAATGGCAATGGAGTGTTAACTAACTCACATCATCTGGTCCGAGGACTTCAGGCATGATTGAGTTTAAGTTTAAACACTTAAAGAATGGTAATGGGAACAAAAAATTACAAAAACCTTTATACAACATAAGCATATTGATGAAGGGAAACTCGTTTAATAATAGTACCTTTTAAGGTTATTTACATTCCATGGGCGTAGTACTACATGACCATCTAAATCTTCTAAGAAGTACGCCCCAATGCCAGCTCTTGAGCTAATACGGTATGACCCTTCCCAATTGGGTCCTAACTCTCCCCAAGTTGGGTTCTTTGCAGTGCCCACAACTTTCCTTAACACTAGATCACCAGGTGTCAAAGGCCTTAGCTTTACGTTGGTAATATGCTAATTGGACCATTGCATTCTCCCTTCTTTCTTCAATCAAGTCTAAATTCTTCTCTAACTGCTCATTATTGCTACTCGGACTGAAAGAACTTTTTCTTAACGTTGGGAAACTAGTCTCCAGTGGGATGACAGCCTCAACCCCTAAGTCATTGAGAAGGGAGTCTCCCCTGTAGACCTACGAGGCGTAGTCCTGTATGTCCAGAGGATATGTGGCAATTCTTCCACCCATCTGCCCTTCGCATCATCTAACCTCTTCTTTAATCCATTGACTATGACTTTGTTAACAGCTTCCGCTTGCCCATTCCCTTGGGGATAAGCAGGAGTAGAGTATCTATTTGTGATCCCCAATTCACCACAATAACTCCTAAACGCTTTGCTGTCAAACTGAAGGCCATTGTCCGAGATGAGAGTATGAGGAATCCCGAACCGAGTGACAATATTTTTCCAGACAAATCTCTTCGCGTCCACATCTCTGATATTAGCTAGAGGTTCGGCTTCAACACATTTTGTAAAATAATCTGTGCTGACTAGCAGATACCTTTTGTTTCCTACTGCCTTGGGGAATGGACCCACAATATCCAAACCCCATTGAGCGAATGGCCATGGGCTAGATAATGGATTAAGGATTCCCCCAGGTTGATGTATGTTTGGTGCGAGCCGTTGGCACTAATCGTATCTTTTTACGTATTCATGGGTCTCCCTTTGCATGTTTGGCCACCAATAGCCTTGGGTAATGGCTCTATGTGCCAAGGATCTAACCCTAGTATGACTTCCACAAATTCCTTCGTGTAATTCTTCGAGGATTGATTCAGCCGTCTTAGGATGTATACACAACAAGTATGGTCCTGAAAATGAACGTTTGTATAACTTCTGGTTCTCAGACAGCCAGAACCTAGTGGCCGTCCTCCCTACTTTATCAGCTTCTGACTTCTTTTCAGGCAAAGTATCCTCCTTCAAGAATTGAATTATAGGGTCCATCCAACTAGGCCCTGCTCTGATCTGATGAACTAAGACTGTCTCAACTCTTATATCCGTGGGTTTGTACAAGTCCTCCACAAGGATAACCCGTGGCAGATTCTAAGCCGAGGACGTTGCAAGCATGGCTAGGGAATCAGCATGCGTATTTCCGCTTCTTGTGATATGTTGCAAGTTGAAAGAGTCAAACTTTGATTGCAGGTGTCGGACTTGACTCAAGTACTCCTGCATTCTTTCATCCTTCGCTTCAAATGCTCCGGTCACCTGGCCGACGACTAACTTTGAGTCTGAGAATACATCTACTGACTTTCCACCCATTTTTTGAACCATAGCCATTCCCCTCAGCAGAGCTTCATATTCGGCCTCATTATTTGTAGTTGAGAAGTCCAGCCTCAACGATTTTTCAATGATGATTTTCTCAGGGGAGATCAGCACTAGCCCCACTCCAGAACCTTTTTGATTTGCTGCGCCATCCACGTATACTTCCCAAGATAACAGACTTTGTTGAGAAATCATGCCAACCGACTTTTCATCTATATTCTGTATTGGTCTCAATTCTTCTAATAGGGGTTTAGTGAACTCGACTACTAGATCTGCGAGCACTTGTCCCTTCATGGAGGTACGAGGCATGTACTTGATGTTAAAAACTCCTAGGAGTGTACCCCATTTAGCTATCCTCCCTATGTAGTCAACATTTTAGAGTATTGCTTTAAGTGGGAGTTGGGTGAGGACAACGACTGTATATGCTTAGAAATAATGAGGCAGCTTCTGTGTACCAAGTACTATTGCCAGGATGGCTTTCTCTAGTGGCAGATAACGAACCTTGGCTTCATGCAGCGACTTGCTCACGTAATAAACTGGTTCTTGTACACCGCTATCAACTCTTATCGACACCAAACTTACTACAAAAGGAGCCACATTAATGTAGGCAAAAAGGACCTCATCTGGCTCAGTACTAGACATGATTGGTGGCCGAGCGAGATAGTCTTTAAGTTGTTGAAAGGCTAAGGCACACTCTTCATTCTTCTCAAATCCTTTTCACTTATTAATTAACAAGAAAAAAAGTCTACATCTATCCGTTGACCGAAAGATAAATCGGTTCAGAGCAACGGCCATTCCAGTCAGCTTTTGGACCTCCTTAGGATTCCGAGGTGGTTGCAAATTGTTTATAGCCTTTATCTGGTCGGGGTTAACCTCGATCCCCCGGTGAGTCACCATGTAACCTAAGAATTTGCCTGATTCCACGCCAAATGAACATTTGGAGGCGTTTAAAAGCAGCTTGTACTTTCTAAGAACTTCAAATATGTTCAAAAGGTCGCCCACATGTTCCGAGACTACCTTAGTTTTCACCACCATGTCATCTATGTAGACCTCAATGTTTTTGCCAAGCTGAGGCTCGAACATCCTCGTCATCATTCTTTGGTATGTAGATCCTGCATTTTTCAAACCAAATGACATCACCTTATAGTGGTAGTTCCCAATGAAGGTAATAAAGCAGTCTTTTCTTGATCATCCAGGGCTAGGGGTATTTGGTGATAGCCTTGAAAGGCATCTAGGAAGCTCATCCGAGGATGGCCTACCATTGCATCCACTAGTTGATCTATTTTAGGCATAGGAAATGGATCTTTCAGACACGCCTTATTTAGGTCTGTGAAATCTACGCACACTCGCCACTTCCCATTCTTCTTCTTCACCACCACAGTATTAGCTAGCCATTCAGGATAAAACACCTCCTTAATAGCTCAAGCTTGCTTGAGTTTCGTTACTTCCTCTCGTACTGCATCAGCGTGTTCCTTGGATAGGCGCCGAGGAGGCTGTTTCTTGAGGATGACCAGTGGGTTGACATTCAAGTGATGACAGATGAATTCTGGATCCACTCCTGGGGCTTTATAGGCGTTCCAAGCAAATACATCTATGTTCCTTCTGAGAAATTCTACTAGTTATTTTCTTTTGAGATGGCAACTGAAAGCCAACTTGAAAAAACTTCTCTGGATCATCCCTAATAGCGACCTTTACCAAATCTTCACATTTTGTCTCCTTGGCTGATTTATCGATAGGCGCTGCTAGCTGTTTTAATTGCTATAAATCTTCTCCTAGATGGGCCGAGGACTCAGCTCCGGGCTTATGCTGTATGGCAGCCACCAAGCACTTTCTGGCCACAAATTGATCTCCCAAAATTTCCCGAACCCGACCTTCAGATGAATACTTAATCTTCTGGTGCAGAGTAGAAGAAACAGCCCCTAGTGCATGAAGCCAAGGTCTGGCCACGATCGCTGTATAGGGTGAATATGCATCTACAACAATGAAATCCACTTCCATTATCTTCGGACCAGTTTGCACAAGTAATCGTATTTGAGCCCTCGGGACAACGACCTTCCCATCAAAACTCACCAGAGGGGAACTATAGGGAGTTAAGTCCTCGGGTTTTAAGTTTAGCCCATTGTAAAGGTCAGGGTACATTATCTCAGCTCCACTGCCTTGGTCTACCATCACCCTCTTCACATCATACCCTTCAATCCTGAGAGTAACTATCAAAGCGTCGTTATGGGGTTGGATGGTTCCAATCTTATCCTCATCCGAGAAGCCCAGGACTGGTGGAATTTCCCTCTTAGCCTTCTTTGGATCCTGATTAACGTCTCATGTGGATAGACGGGCCATGGACATTATCCTAGATGGCCAGGATCTTGTTCTCCTAGGTGCAGCGAAGATGACATTGATAATTCCCAAGGGGGGTCTTGAACAATCGTCTCTTCGAGGTTCCGAGCTTGCTTGGCTCCCTTGGCCACTGGAATGATGTAGGAGTTGTTTCAATTTGCCCTCGCAGACAAGTTTGTCCAAATGATTCTACAGACTTCTACAATCCTCTGTGGTATGCCCATGATCCCGATGGTATCGGCAATAGAGGTTATGATTACGTCTTTTAGGGTTCCCACCATCTTATTCGGTCGTTTGAAGAATGGTTCGTTCTTAATCTTCTCCAACACTTGATGCACTGGCTCTTTGAAAACAGCGTTGACAACTTGAATGTTTGCTGATCCTGACTACCTAGCAATATCCCTACGTGATTTGTTATTACTGTAACGATCTGACTTGAAATCCCTCCTCTTCTGAGGGATAACTTTGTCCTTTCCCTTCCCTTGCTGCTGGTCCTCTTCAACTCTTTTATACTTGTCAATCTGGTCCATGAGCTGACGCACGTTGGTGATGGGCTTACCAGTCAAGGATTTTCTTAAACCATGCTCAGATGGAAGGCTGAGCTTAAATGTACTAATGGCCACGTCATCGATCACCTTCAATCTCATTAAACAACTCCCAATATCTGTCGAAGTACGTTTTAAGATTCTCACCCTCTTGCATGCTTAAGGATAGGAGGGAAGCTAACGACCTAGGGACTCTCCTGCAGGTCACAAACCGGGAACCAAATGCTTGAGTTCGTGGAAGGAATTTATGGATTCTGCCTTTAGGCCATCAAACCACCTCATCGCAATGGGTCCGAGACTGGATGGGAAGACTTTGCACATCAAGGCCTCATCCTTGGAATAAACAGCCATTCTCTGGTTGAAATGGCTCACATGCTCAACAGGATCAGTTCACCCGTTGTAAATGATGAATGTTGGCTAATGGAAATGCCAAAGAAGTCTCGCCCCCTCAATCCTACGCGTGAAAGGCGACTTAGAGATTTGGTCCAGAGCTCTACTTATAGCATCGTTTCCTACACCCCTATGTGGCGAGCCTCTAAACCGCCACTCATTATGTAACTCCTCTTCGTAAGAAAAAGACTCACTAGGCGGAGTTCGAGACCTCCGCTTGTAACTAGTGTCTTTTTCATCATCAGAAAAAACATCACTATTAGGGGAAGCTCACTTCCTTTTTGCATGGCACAGCTCCTTCTTCAGCAGGTCAATCTCCAGCTACATGCCCCTATTGCTCTTTGCATGGGAGACATGACTACCACCACGTGATTGGCTGCTCTCAGCATGGATTGTGTGTACACTTCCTTCACGGTCACCTCTCCGCTCGAGGTTGAGGAAAGGATCGCCATGTTGGAATGCCCTTGACTCTACTTGTTGTGGACCTGGTTCTGCTATAGTTGGCCGTTGCGTTCACTATCGCTCAAGCTCTTCCCACAGACAGCGCCAATTGTAAGGTCACAATTTGTGGCCCAAGCCCAAAAGTTATTGGATATGAGCCCAAAGAACCCAATACAATGAATTTGTAGAGAGTGGGTGAAAGAGTTGGACTATATGTGAACTGGACAACAGTTAGAAAAGATTTAAAAGATGAATTAGCCCAAAAACACACTTAGAACTTGATTAAATTATCGTCCGAGGAGATTAATTATGTACTGAACTGGTCTTGAAAGCTATGAGTCTTTAGTGCTACAGTAAATCTTCCTCTCTCCTCTTTCTCTATCTTCCCCGATCCCCTCTTATGGGAGATCTTTTACATTATATAATTCCCTTCAGGCCATTCTGACCGTACACTTGTTAGCCATCTAAACCTTCACTTGTGTACATGTCCCATCAAATATCCTTTTTTGGTTCTCTGTGAGTGGTGGTAGCTGAGATTGCACTGTTCAGGGATCTTCTCCACATAAATGCAGCCAGAAAAGTTGCTGCAGTGTATTTAATGCGATGGTAGCAGCTTTCCTTTTAGATATTTCTGCGTTCTTATCACCTTTGTAGGTGCTTGAGGTTCATCCTGATCATTGGAATTGCCTAGAAGGTTATCTGAATTGCCCCAAATGTGTGCTTGACCGATATTCAATATATCCGAGAAGAAGGTACTCCTCGGACTATTCCCCACCATTCTTCTCTTGCTTGATTCTCCACTTTGGGGCCTTTCCCAGTCGTCTGCTCCTCCTCGGACATTCACTCATCCTCAAATAGAGCCCAAGGCCCAGTACACAAATTTGGGCTCTTACCCCCACAAGTTCATATATCATGTACTAAATAACATTCGATTGTCACAAAATTTTATATTGTTTTAAGAGCGTAAAGAATATGTAATCCGATGGTTAGATTTTCAAAATATATAAAAATGTTAATTTTTTAAAATTGTAACCTTAAGTGACAACTAAGTTTGTTGTCTTAAAGGACAACTAAATTTGTAGTTAAACTTTGTCTAACTCAAATTATGATATGTCAATACTAAATATTCATATAATGAGGTTAAGATTTTTTTTTTTTTTTTTTGGTTTTCCATTTATTTCCTTTTTTATTTTTCATTTTTGCTGATAAGGCTTAAAAGGAATTTTATTTCCAAATAACATTAAATATTAAAAAATTTTGTTAGTTGACACGTTTCAAAACAATGTTGAAAACTAACATCTCGAGTGTCTAAAACTCAAGTTCCAAGATAACAATCGAGTTTTTAAGTCTCGATTTGTGGAGATCAAATGTTGGAAATCGAGTTTTTGAGACTCGAGTTTGGAAATCAAATCTTAAAAACTCGATTTTCACTTCGATTTTTACTTTTTGGATCTCGAGTCTTAAAGACTCGAGATGCTAGTTTCCAACTTTCTTTCTAACGCGTCTTAACTTACTATATTCTCCCTCTACACTGTGCTATTCTGCACATTCCCCCACTTAATTGACATGTGCCACACGATGCTTAGCTAGATAACATAAATTTTAGTCACGGGAACTTAGATCTTTGAGTGATTTTGCATTTTAGGATATTGCTTCAAAAATAAATTACCTATAATATTCTTGGTTCATTAAAGATCTTTACATTAAAATAGATTAGCTCAAAAGTCATCAGGAGCTATAACTACATGTACGTACCCATCAAAATCGACACATTGTTACGAAACTCAGTCAAGTCAAGTTAATTAGAGACAAAATTCAAGATAGGTTCATTGTCTCCATTAATTGTTAGGTATGTACATCACTTACTATGCAAGACTAATCCAAATGTATAATAGGGCCGTGGAAGCAGCGACCATAGAGCATTTTTGTCTTATCTTTTCTTGATTAAGTAGTAAACGAGATTAAACTATTCAACTAAAAAGTAAAAAACACATGCATCTCACTGTCACTGTTATGTGTTGAATATTCTATAACATTCTGTACCATGAAAGTGATTATTCAGCCCTGTAACTCAATAGAAAAAGACTTATAGACCGAGTCTCCCTATCCTTCTTTGAAAGTCGCATAAGGCGCCAACAAAATATGCAGCATCCCAATGTCAACAATTTCATATCAACTTATATTTCAATTAAGAGAATAAATAAATTGGGTCACGTCACCCACTTAAACTGCAGCAAGAATTTAAAGCAAAAAAAATATATTATTTTATTCATTCTCTCCTAACTTAATTAAATAATGAGAATAAATTGGGTCAGGAGCTGGCATAAAAGGGGTGTTTTACGCCAGCCAATCCTAACCCACCACGTCACCCACTTAAACTACAGTAAGAATCTAAAGCAAAAAAAAAAAAAAAATACTATTTTATTCATTCTCTCCTAACTTAATTAAATAATGAGAATAAATTGGGTCAGGAGCTGGCGTGCGTAAAAGGGGTGTTTTACACCAGCCAATCCTGACCCACCACGTCACCCACTTAAACTACAGCAAGAATCTAAAGCAAAAAAAATACTATTTTATTCATTCTCTCTTAACTTAATTAAATAATGAGAATAAATTGGGTCAGGATCTGGCATAAAAGGAGTGTTTTACGCCAGCCAATCCTGACCCACCACGTCACCCACTTAAACTATAGCAAGAATCTAAAGCAAAAAAAAAAAAAAAAAAAATACTATTTTATTCATTCCCTCCTAACTTAATTAAATAATGAGAATAAATTGGGTTAGGAGTTGGCGTAAAAGGGGTGTTTTACGCCAGCCAATCCTGACCCACCACGTCACCCACTTAAACTATAGCAAGAATCTAAAGCGAAAAAAAAAAAAAAAAAAAAAAAAAAAAAAAAAAACTATTTTAGTCATTCTCTCTTAATTTAATTAAAGGGACCGGTTTATGTCCAGTGAAAGTTTTCACTGGACACGTTGGATCTTGGACATGTGTCCACTCTTAGACACGTGTCCAAATCCTGCTGTGTCCAGTGAAAATTTTCACTGGACACAAGCCTTGCCCATCCTTTTTTGCTGAAAAAAAATTGGTGACGTGGCGGGTCGGGATTGGCTGGCATAAAACACCTCTTTTACGCCAACTTCTGACCCAATTTATTCTCTTCAATTAAACTCAAGGGGAAAAGGATTTCTAGTTTTTTTTTTTTTTTTTTAAAAAGCACTCAAGGGGGAAAATGTGACTAGGAATCCTTTTCATGACAATAGTTTGAGGGACGACCTATGTGTGTGCCCATTGAATCTAAATCCAGTTGTCTCTTGTTTGGTCACATTAAATGAGCGAAATTGACATGAAAGGGAAGCTAAATTTTAGTCCAACTTACCATCCAATCAAATACTACTATTTGTGAAACATGAGGTGGGAATTTGTTTTCCCAAGACATAAAAATTAAGTGGGAAATCGATATTTAGTTGACTTAGAGCATTAGCATCAAGAAATGCTACTCTATTCTATTTTACCATCTCAAAAAGTTACTTTATCAATTATACTATCCCATTATACAATACTTCCAGCTTCACAATCTTTTATATTCCTATTCTACTCATTAAAATAATATATCTACACAATAAAATAATATTTCTCTCAATCACCATCATTTATTCTTTCTTTCTCTCAATCGCTATCACAATAAAATATTAGTTTTTTTTTTTAGAATTGTGCTACAGTGCAATTCTAAAGATAGAATTGCACTGTAGCACTATTGCAAAAAAATTTGCAATACTTAGCAATGGCATTTCCTAATACAATACATATTGAGGCTTGAAATGCCAAATATCCCTTACATTTGGCATTAGCATTCCCCAATGCTAATGCTCTTAGAAAGACTTTAGGCTTATCTATGGATATGTTAGAATGTTACTAGGTACCTTAAAGATAGGTATCCACAACCTAATTGGTAAGGACCAATTTGTTAGCTCTTTTCTCCTCTTTTTTAGAGATTTGAGTGGAAAGCTATCATTTTTTTTTTTTATGAACAGAAAAGCTATCATTTATATGAATATTTGCATCACTAAACTATTAAAGAAATTCAAGCTTAGGGATTATTACTAGAAAAAAGAGAGGATAAATCATGATTTAATTGAAGAAAAAATTGTGGGAAAGTTAAAAAAAAAGAGAGGAAAATACATGGATAAAGCATGAATGATTGAATTACTTGGTAATTTGGTATATTCCTTACCTCTTACTCGTATTCTTATAGAGATTCCATCTTCCAAAAAAAGTTGTAAGCTAATATAGCAATTCCTAATAAAAAGTTTTAGTAACCCAATTAAGCACAACTTGTTCTTTCCTTTTTAGGCCAAAGTTTTTGAAACATTTTCCCAGATCTTTTTTTTTTTTTTTTTTTGGTAAACAGTTTTCCTAGATCTTTGCTAAAAGTAGGGTCTAAGGGTATTTTTGAACCACATAAAAGTCTAGTCTAAAGAAATGAATCATGTTATAGATAGTATAGATACACTATATAATGTCATAAGATAACATCTATCAACTAAATAGAAGAAAATAAAAAAGATAACAAATTAAAACACAACCAAATCGCATCAACTCAAAGTAGAGTTCAACACCAAAATTCATCAACCTAAACCAAAGATGCAGTAAAGAATTAAAAATCTGCCAAAAGAAATAAATAAAATATGAGAGAGAGAGAGAGAGAGAGAGAGAGATAGGGTATTTACCTTTTTGGTGTGGGCAAAATATGAATTGAATGAAAAAAAAATAGTAAATTTTTAAGTAAATAAAATGAGAATAAGAAGAGTCAAAATAAAAAGAAGATGAAAGGATTGAGGAATTATAATGCTACGGTATAAAATATTGGGGAGATAAAAATGTTGAAAATAAGTGTTGAAAATAAGTAGATGATATAACTGCTGATATTGCACAATAGAAGTAATAAATTATGAAAGCATAGCCTTGTCGTGATGTTTTTCTTTTTACTCAGAAAATAATTTTGTAGGCAACCACAGCATCGCAATAGTGGACTTACGGATTTCATAAATTTAAGAAAAAGAAAGATTCCATTTATGTTAGTTAAATAGATAAAGTCTCTTATTGCTTACTTTCACCAAATTTTATTTATTAGTCTTGTCATAGGCACCCAAAAAATAAATTGAAAATTTCATATATATTCTCCCTTTTTCTCTGAATTATGGTAGGGCCAAGGAAAATTCATGGGCCAACCCATCGATCTATAAAATTTTCTATGCCTCAAGAGTTTTCCAATTTTTATGCCTAAATAAATTACATATTAGGCCCTTTTGGGTATACACCACTGTAAGTTTCTTTAAAAAACATTCTCACATCTCCCTGTATATGTGTTAAAAATACTTAGTATTCTAAAAAAAAAAATTCCTATTACACATGATGTGTACAACGTATGTATACACATTTTCTTGTGTGTACGTATCACGTATGTATGCCATAATACAAAGAAAGAGGGAGACTGTTATGTTTCGTATAAAATTTTGTGCGCCTCAAGTGTTTTCCAATTTTTATGCCTAAGTAAAGGATTTAATTCCTATTAAATACAGTGTGTACGATATCGTACTACACACATTTTGTGAAAGAACTGAAATCGTAATTTCAAGTTAGGATATCAAAGTTTCTCAAAAAAAAAAAAAAAAAAAAGTTAGGATATCAAACAACCACTACTTTAATCGGAATGTTGAGTGTATTTAGTTGTGTACTTGTGTTTTTCACTTTCGGAGGCTATGTTTTTTCCACTTTGCGTACCATGATATCATCAGAGTCAGACCATCCTCATATAAAATGTATGAATGTATATATACATACTTACATAGGTGTAGATGATTATTTTGAAAACATCAAATACAATTGGAATTTGGAAAACTAGGGGTGACATTCGATAAATATGTGGAAATGTTTAAATTTTATTAATCACCTCTGCCAAGTATCAAGTCTATGATCTCCTCCAAATCCAATAGCTAATGGAGGAGATCGTTGAATTAGTGGATGAATTAGTTCAATCAATTTTTTTATCATATGAACGAATATTCCATGAACTTCTTCATTTATTTTTAAGTACTTGCTGCTGTTTGATTTGTTTGTAACTTTATATATATTTATTGATTAATTTATACAGAATTCTCCGACTACCCTTGTTGATTCCACGTTTGCTGTGACATGCTACTAAATCTCTCTTTCATGAGAGAGAGAGAGAGAGATCCTGAATACATAAGGTAACCTTTTACAATAGATTTGTGTAGATTTTCTTCCATTATGTTCAGATTCCATTCTATGTAATTTTATGTGATACTAACACTATTCTTTAATTTTTTTTTTTTCCCCAAATAAAAGACTGTTGAATTACTTTATCCTTGCGGAACCATGGGAGGCTTGCGTCATGTATCAAAGCTTGACTTTTTCACCTATTATTTTATTCTTTTAAAGTAGCTTACATCTTCTGATTCTTAATTCTCCCATGTTTTAACCTGATACCTAAAAATAAATCATGGTCAACCCGTCAGCCGACGGCCTCGGACAATTGGAAAAGCAGAGGGATCCAAGGCTGACGGATGGGGATTCGGAGCCCATGGGCAGCGCTGCAATGAACTGACGACGACATGGCTGACGGGGATAAGGCAAGCCGACGACCCCTATGCCGACGGATACGTGTAAAGTTCTGACTTGGCCACCACGCGTGGTATTTAAGGAAATTACTCGTATCCCACGATCAATATTAGAATCCTATAAGGAAAGGATTCCGCGATCCGCGCCCATGAGGATCCCTATAAGGAAAAGACTTCTACTCCAAGGAAAAAGGTCAACCCTCAACTACTATAAAAGCCTAATACTCTCATAAATCGAGGTACGCATAATTAACCCCTCTCTAGCACTCTAGAGTTGAAAGAAGTTCTAACTTGACCTTCGGAGGGTATTTGGCCGGCACCACACCGGTGCTCTCTGTTAGGTCTTCTCTTTTCCTTGTGCAGGTGTCATTTCGAGAGTACGAGCATTGTGCAACTCACTGTTGATATTTTCGGCATCATCAGTTGGCGCCGTCTGTGGGAAAGACTTCGTAATTAAGCCATATTATCATTTCCCGGACTAAAGGGTTGCATGGTACTCACTCGCTCAATGGCGACTACTAATGACGTACAAGGAGAGGAACCACCCACGACTGCCCTCAAGAGACAAGTTCGGACTCTCGGTGCCGCCGTAGAGCGTCTCACCAAACAGAACCTCGACTTGGAAGAACAGCTGCGCCAGAAGAATGCAACACTGAATGACCAACAAGAAGATCAGGAAGGGACCAGCGCTCCAAAGAAGAATCAGGAGAAACCTGAGGGCAGCCACACCCCAAGCAGGCCGGAGAGGTAGCACGTGAGCATGCCATCCCTCACGGATGCGACTCCACCACATATTATCGCAGAGATGCAGGCAATAAGGGAACAGATGGAGGTTATGATGAACGCCCTTAAGGGGCGAGTCTCTAGTGATCTTGACGATCTAGTCAACCGCACCGACTCGCCCTTCACAATGGCCGTGAACTCCTTCCCCCTACCCCACAAGTTTCGCATGCCGAATATAGATAGCTATGACGGAGTGAAGGATCCTCTGGACCACCTGGAAACTTTCAAGACCCTGATGCATCTTCAGGGGGTAGCAGATGAGATTATGTGCAGGGCCTTCCCCACAACACTCAAAGGCCCCGCAAAGGTATGGTTCAGCCGGCTGACGCCCAACTCTATCAGCACCTTCAAGGAGCTAAGCGCTCAGTTCACTACACACTTCATTGGGGGACACAGGTATAAGAAGTCCACGGCATGCCTGATGAGTATCAAGCAAAGAGAGGACGAGACGTTAAGATCCTACATAACGCGCTTTAATAAGGAAGCGCTATCGGTTGACGAAGCCGACGACAAAATACTTGTAGCAGCCTTCACAAATGGGTTGCGAAAGGGCAAGTTTTTGTTCTCCCTATACAAAAACAACCCGAAGACCATGTCGGAAGTGCTCTACAGGGCTACTAAGTATATGAATGCTGAGGACGCGTTGCAGGCCCGAGAAGAGAAGCCGAGAAAAAGGGAGAGGCAGGAAGATGCACGACCAGACCAAGGGAGAAAGAGGCCCAGAACAGGAGATCGAAGAGACGAAAGGCGTTCTAAACCTCCAGGAGGGAGATTCACAAGCTTCACCCTGCTGACCGCCCCAATAGATCAAGTCCTAATGCAAATTAAGGACGAAGGGGCTCTGACCTTCCCTGGAAAGCTGAAGGGAGATCCTAGCAGGCGTTCTAGAGACAAGTACTGCCGCTTTCACCGAGATCACAGCCATGACACAGCCGACTGTTACGACTTGAAGCAACAAATCGAGACCCTTATAAGGCAAGGGAAATTGCAGAAATTCGTAAGCAAGGAAAGAGCGGATCCAGCACCTCTAGAACACCCCCCCCCCCCGACGAGATAATGACCGTCCAAGACCTCCCGTTGGTGACATACGAATGATTGTAGGAGGGATGACTACCGAGCCGTCCAAAAAGGCTCGAAAGACGTACCTCCGGATGGTCCAAAACGTCCAGCTGACGGGTTCAGTGCAAAAGGTAGCTCGAAGGGAAAGCCCCGTTATCGAGTTCTCGGAAGAAGATGCGTGACGTCTTCACCACCCGCACGACGACGCGCTTGTTGTCAGCCTACAGGTTGGGGACTACAACTTGCATCGGGTGTTGGTCGACAACGGCAGCTCGGCAGACATCTTGCACTACCCGGCATGCCAGCAGATGAAAATCAGCAGGGAACAACTGGTTCCAACGAACGCCCCACTTGTTGATTTTGGAGGTACAAAGGTGTTTCCGCTAGGCGCGGTCACGTTGGCTATGACAGCAGGCGACTATGCCCAGCAAATCACGAAGGACGTAACGTTCCTCGTGGTCGACCATCCATCTGCCTATAACGCTATCCTAGGGCGACCCACCCTCAACGCATGGAAGGCGGCAACTTCAACTTATCACTTAATGATCAAGTTCCCAACTGAATACGGAGTCGGAGAACTACATGGAAACCAGATTGCCGCACGTGAATGCTACGTGGCCATGATGGAAATGGATGATCACCTCCAAACCATGAGCATAGAAGAACACCGGAGCATGACAGAGCCAGTCGAGAAGCTTGAAGAAATACCCCTGGACTACTCCAGACCTGACCAGACAACGAGGATTGGAACCCTCGCAAGTCCCGCAATCCGGCAAACACTTACAGCATTCCTCAAAGAGAATCAGGACGTATTCGCCTGGAGTCACGAAGACATGCCAAGAATAGATCCTTCAGTCATGGTGCATAGGCTGAATGTATCACCATCCTTTCCGCCCATCCGGCAGAAGAAGCGGGTCTTCGCCCCAGAACGGGATCAAGCCATAGCCGAAGAAGTCCGCAAGCTACGAGAGGCAAATTTCATTAGAGAAGTCTATTACCCCGACTGGCTAGCAAACGTAGTGATGGTCAAGAAAGCTTCCGGAAAATGGAAGATGTGTGTAGACTTCACCGATCTAAACAAGGCATGCCCTAAAGACAGCTACCCTCTCCCGAGAGTCGACACTCTAGTAGACTCTACGGCTCAACACCAGCTGTTAAGCTTCATGGACGCTTTCTCTGGCTACAACCAAATCAAGATGCACGATGATGATCAAGAAAAAACTTCCTTCGTAACCAGCAAAGGCCTCTTCTACTACAAGGTAATGTCGTTTGGTCTAAAAAATGCGGGCGCAACGTATCAAAGGCTTATGAACAAGATGTTCGCACGACAGATCGAGAGAAACGTCCAGGTGTACGTAGATGATATGCTGGTTAAAAGTCGAAGGGAAGAAGATCATTTGGAAGACCTCAGGGAAACGTTCAACACTCTTCGCTCTTACAACATGAAGCTTAATCCAGGAAAGTGTGCCTTTGGGGTGACGGCAGGAAAATTCTTAGGATTCATGGTTTCCCAGAGGGGCATCGAGGCCAATCCAGACAAGATCCGGGCTATAATGGAGATGGCACCACCAAAGAATGTGAAGGAAGTACAAAGCCTCAACAGAAAGATAGCAGCGCTAAACAGGTTCGTCTCCAGGGCAACAGACAAATGCTTACCCTTCTTTCGCACGCTAAAAAGGTCATTCGAGTGGACCACTGAGTGCCAACAAGCGTTTGAGGAGTTGAAAGCTTACCTCTCTTCCCCACCACTACTGAGTCCCTCGCAACCAGGGGAAGAACTCTTTCTCTATCTCGCCGTCTCCCCAGCCGCCGTCAATGCCGCCTTGATCAGAGAAGAAGAGAAAGTACAGAAACCTGTGTATTACACTAGCCGGGCATTACGCGGAGCTGAAGAGAGATATCCACCCATGGAAAAGCTTGCTTTCGCGCTGGTTACGGCAGCACGCAAACTGAAGCCGAACTTTCAGGCCCACACGATGATTGTCTTAACTGATAAGCCTTCACGACGGGCAATGAGCAACCCAGAAGCTGCTGGGCGCTTGGCACTTTGGGCCATAGAATTAAGCGAGTTTGACATCCAATATCGCCCGCAGACCGCCGTTAAGGGACAGGTCGTTGCAGATTTCATAGCAGAATTCACGAATGGTGAGGACAGGGGGGCAGAAGAATCCCCGCAATGGAGCATACATGTAGATGGATCCTCCAACAGGTAGGCCGGCAGAGCTGGCGTCGTACTAGAGTCACCCGAAGGAGATACGGTAGAATGTATGGTCCGCCTTGAATTCCCTACCACCAATAACGAGGCGAAGTACGAAGCTCTGATAGTAGGGCTTGACCTCGTAAAAGCAGCGGGAGCCAAAAAGGTGATCGTTTACTGTGACTCCCAAGTCATAGCCAACCAGATAAGTGGGGAGTATGAATGCAAAGGCGAAAGAATGAAGAAGTATCTGGACCAAGCAAGGAGGAGGATAAACGAGCTGAAGGTCAAAATTATACAGATCCCCCGGGGAGAAAACGAACAAGCTGACCGCTTAGCCAAAGCCGCCTCAGCCGAACACATGGCCACCATTAGTAACATACTCTCCTTCACACAGCTCTCTCCACTCATAAATGTTGTCGACATGCAGGAGCTCGGTCCCCAAAGCGATTGGACCACGCCGTTAATCTCTTTCTTGAAGAACGGCATATTGCCGAATGAGAAGGAAGCTGCAAGAAAACTCAAGGTCCAAGCAGCAAGGTTCGTGCTAATAAGAGATGTCTTGTATAAGAGAGGTTTCTCCCGCCCCTACCTACGATGCTTAGGTCCTAAAGAAGCAGATTACGTCATGAGAGAAGTGCACGAAGGAATCTGCGGAAACCACTCAGGGTCAAGATCACTAGTACACAAGCTAGTACGAACTGGGTACTTTTGGCCAATAATGCAGAAGGATGCGGAGGCTTATGTTAAGGCCTGCGACAAATGCCAAAGGTTCAGCAACGTTATCAGACAACCACCCGAAGAACTCACCCTGATGACGGCACCATGGCCGTTCGCTCAGTGGGGGTTGGACATCATGGGACCGTTCCCTACGGCAATACAACAACTGAAGTTCCTAATTGTTGGCATCGACTATTTTACGAAGTGGGTGGAAGCTGAAGTCTTGGCCACCATTACAGAGAAAAACGTACGGAACTTTGTTTGGCGGTGCATCATATGCAGGTTTGGCATTCCTAGAGTCTTAGTCTCGGACAACGGGAAGCAATTCGACAACGACTCCTTCAGGGACTTCTGCTCACAATTGGGGGTACGGAACCACTACTCCTCCCCCGCCCACCCCCAAGCCAATGGCCAGGTCGAAGTCACAAACCGATCCTTGCTAAAAATTATCAAGACCCGGCTCGAGGGGGCAAAGGGCATATGGGCTGAAGAGTTGCCGAGCATACTATGGGCCTACAGGACAACAGCAAGGACACCAACAGGAGAGACACCATTTCGACTAACATACGGGAACGAAGCAGTCATCCCAGCCGAAGTCGGCCTTACAAGCTACAGGGTGCACAACCATGACGAAAAGAGGAATGACGAGGCCATACGTCTGCAACTTGATCTGGTGGATGAAGTCAGGATGGCAGCAGAACAAAGGCTTGCACGATACCAGGACCGCATGGCCAAGCATTACAACTCCCGGGTCAGACGCAGAGAATTCCAGGTTGGAGACCTCGTTCTAAGAAAGGTTATAGGCGCAGCAAGGGACCCCACCCAAGGAAAACTCGGCCCAAATTGGGAAGGACCCTACCGGGTTACGGCATGGCAAAGGAAGGGCACCTACCATCTAGAGGCACTGGACGGACGGAAGTTACCACATCCATGGAATGCAGAACACTTGCGGAAGTACTACCAGTAGGGGGGACGGCACGAAAAACAACACCATCCCTTTTTGCATGCACTTAGACCTATCGATTACTTTTTTTTAAGTATTTGCTACAATAAGCCCAAAATGGGCAGATTTTGTTTTCAAACTACTTTTTATATTGATACATGACAATGAGAGTTTATTCAGAATTACTGAAGTATCTACTTACAAAGTTCAAATTCACAAAACGTGAAAACCTAGAAAAAGTGGCCAAGCTCACAATAAACTCAGCCCTCAAGCTGACGGTCTAACTAAAAGACTGAAAAGTGGTGAAGTCCACAATAAACTCAGCTCTCAAGCTGACGGTCTAACCAAAAGACTGGAAAAGTGGCCAAGTCCACAATAAACTCAGCCCTCAAGCTGACAGTCTAACTAAAAGACTGAAAAGTGAAGTCCACAATAAACTCAGCTCTCAAGCTGACGGCCTAACTAAAAGACTGAAAAGTGGTGAAGTCCACAATAAACTCAGCTCTCAAGCTGACGGTCTAACTAAAAGACTGAAAAAGTGGTCAAGTCCACAATAAACTCAGCTCTCAAGCTAACGGTCTAGCTAAAGACTGGAAAAGTGGCCAAGTCCACAATAAACTCAGCTTCTAAGCTGACGGAAAGCCTAAAAGTGGTCAAAGTCCACAATCGTCTCAGCTCTCAAGCTGACGGTCTAAAAGACTAAAGGTGGTTAAGACCACAATCATCTCAGCTCTCAAGCTTACAATCAAATTAAAAGACTGAAAAAGCGGTTAAGTTCAGCAAATAAGCTGACGGTTACAGTAAAGACCGACGATTAGTCATAAACATAATGAGCAAAAATAGGCTGACGGTCCAGAGAAACTAAAGTTCAAAAGCTGACGGTTTGAATAAAACTGACGGCTATATTAAACGGGCATCACAACTGCGTTCTTTATTGTAAGCGAGCCCAACATTAAATATAAAGGAATAAAACAGAAAAAGTATTTCAAGCAGGAGAGCGACGGCCTTATTAAAATAGTAATTTAAAGGTTGACGGCCTCAGTGAGCAGAAAAGAAAGTAAATTTGTAAAGAGCGAAAAACATACATAAAAAGTGACGGAAATAAATCTGTGTTCAAATTGAAACCCCAATGACAAAGGGGGTACTTAGAAAATATTATCCAAAATACAACTACAAATAAAAAAAAAATAAAAAAAAAATACAAAGAGCGTCACTTGGGGCCTCCCTACTTCTGGGGAGCTGAAAGGTCTTCCACTACGAGGATCTCAGGTGAAGGGTGGACGGGAGGATTCGCAGCAGGCTGGGCTAAAACAACTCCAATACCTGCATGAGGAGAATCCTCCTGGTCGTCACCACCAGCAGTACGGGCGTCGGTAGCAGGCGTCATCGGCTGAGCGTCGTCTAGGGTAATTCCTGATAGGTCCAGTTCAGGGAAAGCTGACGCAACTTGTTTGAGACAGTCATCGAATCCCGTGCCATAATAGCCACCACAAGAATCGATGAAAGAGTCTGACGCTTTGAATTTCTCAACGGCATCAGTCCCTACCGTCTCCAATTGGCCACGAAGAGTCGTCAGCTCTCTCTCTAGCTCGCCCTTCTGACGGCTCGCCTCTTCCAACTTCTCCCTTACCTCTTTTACCTCGACGTTAAGTACACGCACCGCCTCCTTATACTGAGCCTGCTGGTCTCGCATGTTAGCATTATGTTTGCTAACACGAGTGACGACCCCCTCCTTGGCCACGCACCGGTCTTGAAGCGCCTTCACGCGAACCAAGGCCTAGAAAAGGATATAACCGTCAGTTATTTAACAAGAAAGATTAACCAAGGATCAGTTAAAGGCCGATGACTTACCCGTGAGAGATCAAACAGAGCAGACGACCCCAGTTCTTCCGTCCCCAGCTGAGCACAGGGATCTATATCCGTCGGTCTTATTAGTGATTCAATTGTCTCGACGGCAAAATCCTTGTGCGTCAACAGGCTACGGGGCCCCTTCAGGACGGGACCAGAAGAAGTCATAACGCCCTTCCCTGCTCCATGGCCTGACTTGGGGGTCGACTTGTCAGGGAGCTCAGGAGTGACGGCTGGCTTCTTCAAGGGTCGACTGACTTCCCCGTCAGTTTTCCTCTTCATAGAACCCTTAGTGACGGTCTGGGGGGCAGACGTAGACGTCACCTCCCCCTTCGCCTTCTTTTCCTCCTTTTGACGGGCAGCGGCAGCCCTGATCCGTTGCTTAGCTACGTCCATCTCTGCAAAAAAAAAAAAAAAAAAAAAAAAAAAAAAAAAAAAAAAAAAAAAAACATGTAAGGAAAACTGACGACGAAAAGTACAAAATTAACCAAATAAGGTCAACTCACGGTGACGGGAAAATTCTTCCAGCCTACAAGCTTCAGGCGTCGGTTTGGGACCTCCACAGTACGCGTGAAGAGTGTCGAGGGTAATTAAGTCCCGACACGATCACTCTTCTATGGGTATCTCCAAAACGCAACGGATGAAATCTTCCTACTCGTCGGTTATTGATGGACGAGTGAAGGCTGAAAAAGAACCAATTTGCTACATTAGTACCTTTTCAAAAAGGTGTGATACGTAGCGAACTGACGAAGATAAAAGCTGACGGTCAAAACCTGACTCTCTAGCGAACGCCCAAGTATTGTCGAAACAACCAAGGGGTATCGTTTCCCACTCATCCTGACGGCACACCCAGTCCGTCCCTTCCACGAAAAAGAACCTACTCTTCCAGGCTCTATTAGAATCTGGCATCTCAGACACCAGCCTCAACTCCTTCTCCCTGACGGCGAAATGATACATCCCCTTTGAGGAAGAAAGGTGCCGGGGTCTGTAGCAGTAAAAAAATTCATCCAAGGAAAGCTGACGGTGGCCTCCACTTAGACGACCCCACAGTACTTCAGCACCAATAAAGATTCTCCACGAGTTTGGAGCAATCTGACTGACGGATAGACCAAGGAAATCAGCCAGCTGACGGTGTAAAGCCGTCAGAGGTAGTCTCAACCCGGCAGCAAACATTGCATCGTACATGCCCACATCTGCAGTTCTTCCCGTATAACATTTCTCACCCTCCCTAGGCAGACGGATAGGAATATGGTCGGGGATTTGGAAACGGGTGCGTAACTCCTTAAAAATTTTAAGTGTCATCTTTGGAAAGAATTTATTCACAGCCCACTCCTTGGGAAGGATGAAGGGACGGCTACCTCCAGGACTTCCAGAAGTCCCCTCACAAGACTCCTCGTCACCTTCATCCCCGTCACTATTTCTCTCTTCTATTCCTACTTCTTCTCCCTGGCCGCCGTTTCCCTGACTTCCTACCTCCTCGACGGGAGTATGGGCAGACGTCTCCCTCTCTGACAACCAGGAAAAACTCCCAGACTCACTACCTGAACCGAATACCTCGTCGTAGCCCGCTCCTCCGCGAACCGACGACCGGTCACTCGACATGTCACTAGACATCTGACTACCTACAAGTGACGGGTGTAGACTAAGCACCTAGGATGACGACCTCGCTTTAAAAGAAATTAATTGAAATAAGTATGCAAGGGAAGAAAAGAAACTTACAAGTTTTTCAAAGGTGACGGTTAACGAAGTGACGAGAGAAATAATGGCAGTGCTGACAGAGTATGGCGACGGATTAGCTCTCCAGGAATCACCAAAAGCAAATAGGAAGAAATAGGGAAAGGTGGGCCACATATATATATATATATATATAAGGAAAACGCACGGAAGATGAAGCGACGCCCTCGTCCAGAAGCGGAGCCAACCGAAACTCGCCACATGTCCAAAGCATTTAATTCCAACCGTAATATTTTCTCTGTCCTAGCTAAAATGAAGGTCAGCAACAAAAATAACTCCATAGCCCGTCAGCTTGAACTGACGGAGATATGGAGTAGGGGGCAACTGATACCTAAAAATAAATCATGGTCAACCCGTCAGCTAACGGCCTCGGACAACTGGAAAAGCAGAGGGATCCAAGGCTGACGGATGGGGATTCGGAGCCCATGGGCAGCGCTGCAATGAACTGACGACGACATGGCTGACGGGGATAAGGCAAGCCGACGACCCCTATGCCGACGGATACGTGTAAAGTTCTGACTTGGCCACCACGCGTGGTATTTAAGGAAATTACTCATATCCCACGATCAATATTAGAATCCTATAAGGAAAGGATTCCGCGATCCGCGCCCATGAGGATCCCTATAAGGAAAAGACTTCTACTCCAAGGAAAAAGGTCAACCCTCAACTACTATAAAAGCCTAATACTCTCATAAATCGAGGTACGCATAATTAACCCCTCTCTAGCACTCTAGAGTTGAAAGAAGTTCTAACTTGACATTCGAAGGGTATTTGGCCGGCACCACACCGGTGCTCTCTGTTAGGTCTTCTCTTTTCCTTGTGCAGGTGTCATTTCGAGAGTACGAGCATTGTGCAACTCACTGTTGATATTTTCGGCATCATCATAACCCATTTCACCATAACAGTGTTTTGTTTTGCTCTTTTTTTTTTCTTTTTTTTTTCACTGTTTATATCACTTTTCTTGTTGAGTAATACTACGAATATTACAAATTTTACTACGTTAGTATTATAAGATGATGTATCACCATCACAAAAAAAATCAGTTCATATAATTTTTTTATTATTTTGTCTAATAACACTAATCACATTCTTACCACATCAATTTTGTTATTATTATCAATTAATATTTTTTAGGTTAATTTCATTTTTAATATTGACTTTGAATCTTGCCCGCCCTAGATTGAAATCTTGGCTCCGTCACTACCTTCATACCATTCATACTTGCAAAATATCAATAGGAAATTAATAATTGCTTTAGCATTTTAAAAAAAAAAAAAAAAAAAAAAACGAGTGTATCCAAATATATATTTGAACTTTTTAGTGTATTGTCTTGGTTAAAATTTGATATATATATATATATATATTAAATTAAAAAAAAAAAAAGTTAAACAAGAAAATTTATAAAAATAATATGGCTAATTTAATTTGAATTTCTTTAAAGAAGACAATATTCTTGTTATTACAATATTCTGGTTCCAAAGTCTTCTCTTTGAAGTGCCATTTCATTGGTTTATACTTTATACTAGTATTATACTATTGTTGAAGACCAGGGCAATGCATATCCAATATTCTTGTTATTATAGTCTTTCAATCTACGACCACCCTTTCCACCACCATCACACTACCTTGACAGTAGAAAACCATTCTGTACAATGTCTACCCCAGCGGAGTAATCTTTCTCTTTCCTTCTATGCACAAACACACAAACATTTCAATGATCACATGCATATATGACCTTTTGTTGTTTTGCATGCTAGTTAGTTGAATGTTACACAATGGTACTTGGTTAATTTTCTTACATAAAAGTAGTGTTAATCATTTTATGCAAGAAAAAATTTAGTACTTTCTTTTCTTCAATATATAATTTGATTTTGTTGTGGATATCATTCCAAACAAACCAGATGCCCCTCCCTCAGTCTAATAATAATGCATCAATAATTTTAGGTGGTTCAGAAGCATACAATATTTCTTGCCTTAGCTGCAAGTTATATATTTATTTGGTCACATTAGTTTCCGACTATTTACTTTTGGATTCGCTAAACCCAAAAAAAAAAAAAAAAAATCAACTGGCTCTTGATTTTATATCAAGGCTTGCAATTTTGATACTCAATGATTTCTGTAACCTCTTTGCTACTTAAACAAGCTGATTTTTCATAAAATGTTTCAGATACTATCGATCTCTCCCACCTGTAAGCAAGTTCTATGGAGTGGCGTGCTTGATGACCACATCTGCATACTATCTGCAACTTTATAATCCTTACAATATAGCATTATTTTATGGCCTTGTACTAAAACGTTTTCAGGTAAACAAGTTAAGTTGCCAATTTGTCCAATCTGTAATACATGAGATTAGATTCATTTTTTTTTTCCATTTTGTATTGCAAATATCATGTTGTAATAAGTTAAAATTTGAGGGTTCACTTTCTGCCTATTCCCCCCGATTGTTAATGTTTTGTACATGGTGCAGGTTTGGAGGCTTATTACGAATTTCTTCTTTCTTGGGCAATTTTCATTTCCCTTTGCATTTCGTCTGTTAATGATGTAAGATATCTGACTCTATCTACCCTCTGCAACCATATTATATTACATTTACTATAAATTTGTGTTAAGGTGGCAGGAAAGAATGTTTTGGAAAAACCATGCGCTATTAAAATTATCCAATAGATGAAATATCAGACCTTAAATGAAGATCCACATTTGCATTAAGCCATTAATCATCTAATTGATGCCTGCACATACATATCTTTTTTAATCCCTATCATTCACTTGTGATCATTGATTTTCAAGATTAAAAGTTATGCAAGATTTACAGTCTGTACACTATGTATCAAGGTGATATTGAAAATTTGAAATACTTTGTCATGCTGATTTGCATAGAGCAAGATATGGTGTTTCACTTGAGAGAGGAACCTTTGACAAGAGAACAGCAGATTATGTATGGATGTTCGTCTTCGGAGCACTATCACTTCTTGTAAGTAAGAACAAATTATCTTATATTTAGAGTTTTCATTTTCTTTTTCCAGTAACGTTCACTAAAGTATGAGCATGTATCCTAATTAGTGGTAAAATTTGGGGAATATTGATCCGCCATATGATTTACCAAATAACATGAATTTATCAGACAGCTTTTCGCTTCTTTTTTTTTTTTTTTTTTTTTTTGGGAAAGAAAGACAGCTTTTAGCTCTATGGTGGGAAAATAAGGAAGCATTGGGGTTGGAAACACTTGGATTCTTTTCTAATGACAAACTGAGTAACTTTCAAGGAAAGAACAGAGAAATAGGGTGTCAAGCAGTTTTGTCAAGAGATGCCAGATATATTTGGTGAACTAGTAAAAATTGAAATAATATGTTTGGAGATGTAGAATTCCAAAAGTATAAGTACCTAAAAAATAATTACAAATGATACAACTCTGTCCCAGTTTAGAAATGAATTTTGCAAAATTTATGGAGAACAATTATGCAAAATCAAGACATCTAATGGTATAGACTATAGATGATAATTCCTGCTATATTTATTTTACAAGCATTATTTCTAAAAATTTAGAAGAAATTTCCTCACATAATATGTTAACACAATATCAAAACAAGTGAACCAAATCCCCCAATACTAATCAAAATATCATGAAAATAATGACAAGGGTGTTCCTTGATCTTAGGTGATGGCTGTTGTTCCATATCTATGGTCTCCATTCATGGGAGGTTCCTTAGTATTTATGCTTGTCTATGTTTGGAGCCGTGAGTTCCCAAATGCACGAATAAGCATTTATGGTCTTGTGTCATTGAAGGTACCCTTCTACCAGTTTTGTTTTAATCTCTCTCCGCTGTTCTGTTTTAGTTATCCTAGCATTTGGAACAATATAAGCTAGCAACTGTTTTTCTGTATATGGACTTTGAAATTAGACCTCTTTGTTTCTGTAATATTCAATATGAGTCTACTGTGTCCTATAAAATAGCTTGATATCTTGAACTTTCAGTACCTGCACCACCATACTATAAAGCTTCATTGTGCATTTTTTATTATCAATCAAAGAAGGTTCGATACAACATTTGTAACTTCATTTCTGCCTTTTTCCTGCACAACCAATTGGCTGCATAAAAAATTATCTTGGCCTTTTTTGCCTTACTTGTGACTATCTCTTGTCATTTTCTTCTTTCATTACTATTTCTGTACCAATGCAGTTGGAGTGTAAACATGCAATAAAGGAAAAGAATATCTTTATGCATGAATTGCTGTACTTTTGGTTCCTGTAGATTTTATTATTAGAGGCCCTTGAAAATGCATCATGAGTGAGGTATGCCCCATAAAGAGGTACCACCATGATGAAGTTAACCAAAGAAAAAATATGGTCTCCCAAATTTTGGCTGGTTAGCCTTGAAATCGTGGTGTTGCAGTCCCAGTTAAGTGTGCCCACCATATTTGACCTGTAATTTATTGTGTAATATCAACAAACTTTCCATCAATAGTTCTACCCATAATTATAAATAATGCAGCCTATTTTCATGATCTTTTTTTTTGGTAGTTCCAAACTTTCAAGAAGAATATTTCTTTGTTTCTTATAATCTTATGTACAATTGTACTCCCTGCCATTGTACACCTCTAGCTTTCCTTTATGCAACAGACAATGAAAGGATATTCATGACATTTATGAAGTTTATTATATAATCAGAAATTGAAAGGAATCTAAGAGGCTGGTTATTTATTTTTTATTTTTTACTGTAGGGATTCTATCTTCCTTATGTAATGCTAGCAGTTGATTTGTTACTCGGAAATCCTTTGAAGCCAGGCATTCTAGGGATGGTTGTAGGACATTTATATTACTTCCTAACAGTGCTTCATCCTCTTGCTGGGGGGAAATTCATCTTGAAGACCCCTCTTTGGGTGTATCCGTTCTATTGTTTTTATTTTATTTTAGCAATGCATGCATTAAACTTTTATTTGAAACCTCTTAAACCTCGTTCTTATGATTTTCTTTCGCTTTTCTGGTAGGATTTCAAGATAATTGAACCTTCATAGTTTGAAATTGTATTTCTCCATAAACTTGTGGAGAATTTCACAACTCCCAAAACAGACCAATGTGTCTGTGTTCCTTGTGTTCCTGTTTGTCAAGGATGCATCAAGTTTTGAACCATAGACCATTGTATGTTGGAGACTCCAAAAAATGCATGATAAAAAAAGATGTTTGATGCACACATCACCTTGTTACATTACCACTAGGTACATAGCAAATGAGGCTTCTTGTTTCATCATGCACATGTTCTTGATATGGTCAAGATCAAATGGAGGATACGAAAGACATTCACTTAAAAGGTAAAGAAAATTATTTTCTAAATTGACATGAAATACAATGAAAAGACTCAGACTTGTCCTACCCAAAATGACCATTGGAAAGTAAAGGCTAAAGATGAGACAGTGAGGCATGACCTAAACTAGTGTGCCATATATGTAAGGACTCAGAGATAAGAGGCAGAGTGGCAGCAGTAGAGAGCAAGTGGGGAGGAAGATGAAGAGAGGAATGCTCAAATAGAATTCCCACCTTAGGGCTATCCCAACGGTATTCATTGTGTGAGGATCCTACACTGTCCAACTTTACATAATTGAGATAGTGAGGGTGGAACAACTAATATAGAATTATAGCGTTGTGTTTGAGCTTTTTTCTTGCATGTTTTTACAGATATCAATTCCTTGACTGTACTATCAAGAGTGTGAAGTGAATCACGATGTCAGATACATTTAGCTCAAAAGAAGCGAGTTTGATCCCATTTATGAATTAAATTTAGCAATATATTGGCCTTTTCTTGTTGCATGCGATGATAGTGGTCATATATTGATATTGATGTCATATCTTCCGTTCAAAAAAGTATATTGATATTGATGAACAAGAAAATTTTTTTGACAGTGTTGTGCGAGAAAGTTCCATATGTCATGTGCAGTCTCTAACCATCGGAGTAATGTTTTAATAAAGGGAGCATAGGTATTGAGAAACCATGTGATAATCTTCTAAGAGTTACTATCTCAGTCATTAACGTTTCTTGAAGACAATCTACATTTCTGCGTCTAATTTGACTTGTTTAGGAACTTCTCTAGTGATGTAACACCCTTTGATGGATCTTTTCATAGCATAGGCCCATTGACAGTAGTTGTGGCTATCAAGAATCAAGGAAATTGGGTATGTGGAGTCGTTTTGATCTATGCAGACTACTCTATCAGAGAAATAGACTACTGATTCAAATTCTACATGGAAAATCGAGTATACATCAAAGAGTACTTATTTATGGAGAAAACTTGCTACAAACTTGTGTGCATCCACACAAGTGTATAAATACACTGAAATCATGACTCTATGTCACAAATTCAAATTTGAAAATGTGACCTAGAGTCACAATTTCAATGCATTTACCACACACCACACAAGTGTTTAATAGACATTATCCTTATTGATTATAAAAACAAAATTCCTAGTCTAACCCAATTCTTGTCCTAGTAGGATCAAGTCACTTATCCTGTAAGTGCAAACTTACAAAAGTGTGGACTTTACAACAAGTTTGGGCCCTTGAGCACTAATATATCTAACACTGGTTTAACATAGTATTTTACACTATAGCAGATATTATATCATGCAAATAATTAAGCATAGCCAACATCCTGATCTGTGATTTTTTCTTCTGGCAAAGATTTGAGGTAATATGAGGAAGGAAAAAAAATTGAGAAAAATACCAATTGGGACTATATTTGGGCATCAACTATTTTATTGAAGGTTAGACACTTCTTGTGAAATAGTTGTACTATCCTTAATGACTCTCCAGTCACAAATTAGTTGCATTTTGGGGCAAGGGAACACAAATGAATACCCCAGTGCAGCGTGACCCATCAGCAGGAGTTGCATTCCGAGGAAGAAGCTACCGTCTCAATGGAACTCAACCAAGCACTACAGGGCAGGCAGAAACAGATAGTCATGCACAAGCACAGCAGCCCAACCAGGCTGATGGTGCTGCTTTCCGAGGCAGAAGCCATCGTCTTAATGGCCGTTAGAGGTAATATTCGTTGTGAATATTTGAATAACATGTAAACCAAATTCTAACTGAATCACATTATATGATTATTGGTATGATCGTGTGACTTTGTAATTCGTATATTTTTGCAACAGGACTGCTGATTTCAATATTAGGGTCCACCAACACCAAGTGGTAGATCCCATCTGACATTGTGTCAGTATCACAAGATGCAATTATGTGTTCAGCTGCCAGAGTGAGTAGCCTTAACACACTGGAGGCCTTGCTTTTGCAGCGTACTATTGAAAATGTCATATCTACAAGTACTTTTTTGTGTTACATCTTAGATGGTCAGTTTTTCAATGAACATGAGAATATCATGTTGTATTTAATTCCGCCTTTTTTTATTAATAAAAAGGATGAATCTAACTAATGACTTCTGCTCCATGATAGGGATTTCCAGTTTATTGTGTTATCTGATATGATTAATCATACAGGAAAGATTGAGATTCTAACTAATGATTTCAGCTTTATGAAACTTGGTCCCCAGCTTATTGTGTTATCACTTATGATTAATCATGCTTCTATTGCTAAGAATGAAAACTTCATATTTCTTAGTGAAGCTCAAGGAGCCATCAGCAGCAACAAATAGCTGCTTTGTTTTCAACGGAGTGAATTTGGTGGATGTACAATCTTGTGCATTCAAGAGTTTACCCCACATTGTGACTTATATTGGTCATTTTTGTCATTCAGACACTAAGGAAATGCTTTGAGCCTTTTGAGTCTTCTAACCCCAATAACAGCTTCAGAGCTTAGGCCATTGACAAGTCTTGAAAATAAACCACCACAGTGAAAGAGAAGAGAAACTTGTATTACTTCACAAGCTCTTCCAAGCCATTGAGACTTACGACATCTGGATGGTACATAGGTTAAAATGAATAAACGCTCCCACCGACTCAGGGGCCATTTGTCTCCAAATTTCCACCACCATTTATAAATGGGCCTCCCGAGAAAGTGAGAAAGAAAAAGTAATCTATGATGAGGGTGTGCACAACCAAGCCTGACCCCTCATCGATCTAGCTAGAAGTTATTTGGAGGATCTGAAATTCTAGCAACCCATCATGCCTTTAGAGTTGAGTTATGATGTGGGAGCTCACATCTATCTGACTAGAAGCCATCTTAAATTTTGGAGGATTTGAAATTCTGAGTAACTGAACTTGTCCTTAGAGTTACATCATGATGACTGATGGTGTGCTTTCGTTTTTTTATATTCGATTCTATAGTTATAATGACAAGAGAAGATTTGAACCCTTTACATTTTCATTAGAAATACCAAAAGATGGCAATTGAGCCTGTAAGGCTTTTGAATCTTGATACAATAACTTCAGGCTTAAAGGAAATCTAATAAAGATATAACGTTCAAATATTTATGGATGAGATTATTTTGAGCTGAAATTTAATGCATGGACCTTATAACGTTATATATTCACCTGAAATTTTCCTTTAATCAATGATATTCACGTGATTACTGCAAAAGCTTTCATTCAGATATGAGGAGTAGCTTGTCAATAATTATGAAACCACACCCACATCATGATGTTTTTCTTTCCACTCAAAAATATTTTTGTGGGCAACCATGACAACCAAAGTGAACTTACAGTTTTCTTAAATTTAACTCATTTAAGAAAAAAGAAAGATTCCATTTCTGTCAGTTTCACAGATGAAGTCTCTTATTGCTTACTCACCAAATTTTATTTATTTAGTCTTGTTATAGTCATCCAAAAAAATACATTGAAAAATTTCCACGTATATTCTCACAATTCAACTTACTTGGGCCTACCATAATGCAGAGAAAGAGGAATAATGGTATGTAACTTATGTTTCCATGCTGAAGTAAAGGATTTAATTCTGGTTACACCATGATACCATGTCTGTATACACATTACGTGAAACAACTGAAATCATAACTTCAAGTCGCAAACAATCGCTATTCAAAATTTCAAATGGGTAAATACTTGGTAAATACTATGAATTGACCAAACTTCATTTTCTTTTTCTTTATTGGCGTATAGTCTTACACAACCTGGAGTTTTCTTGTTCTGTTTCACTTTCGTCGTTATATATGTTGTTTCTCTTGGTGTCATCTTGACATCATCACACCATCATCGTCAGAATGTTGAATGTATATCTTGTGTTTTTTCCACTTTGCGCCATCCATGATATCATCAGATCATCCTCAATCTAAAATGCATGAATGTTAATTCGAAGACATCAAATACAATTGGAATTTGTAAAACTCGAGGAGACAATATTCGTTAATATATACAGGAGATCGTTGAATTAGTGTATGAATTAGTCCAACGGATATTCCTATGATATTCTTCATATTATTTGAAGTACTTGCTGCTGTTTCTGTTTGATTTCTTTGTAACAATTTGTATATATTTATTGATTATTTTATATAGAATTCCCTGACAGTATTACCCTTGTTGATTCCACGTTTGCTGCGATGCAATGCTTAAATATTAAATCTTTCATGTGAAAGAGAGAGGTCCTAAATTTGTAATGTAACCTTTTAGAACGGATTTGTGTAGATTTTCTTTCCTTATGTTCAGGTTACATTTAATAATTTTATGTGATGCTAACCCCCACCCCTAACTATTGATGTATCAAAAAATTAATTTCAAGTTAAAGAATTTAATACTTTCTTATTTTGGGGATAGATATAATATATTACTAATCTTGTAACTCGAACCCTATACACCTAAACCCTCAAGTACTTTGTGTATGGGAATGTGAAACTTGATACTAAGCCAAATAATATATATATATATATATATAAGCATATAATGACATATTTAACGTAATATTCTCTATATTCTATATTGTTATTGTAAGGGCAGGTTTCGGTTCCTAAGCCCAAAAGATGAATGGGTTAAGGACCAAAAAGCCCCACACAATGAATTTATAGAGAATGAGGTTAAAAGTTAGGTTTCAATGGATCGGGCAACGTGCACAGTGGATTAATGATACTAAGAAAGCAAAGAAAAGACAAGTTCTAAGCAAGAAAAACCTTCCTTGGCGAAGTCCATGGAGAATATTCTTGAATATAGTTCTTTTGGATTTGGATACAATTTTAGTTCTTGTTGCTACAATGTATTCTCTACAGCTTTTTTCAATCCCCTCTCCCTGGAGGGTCTCTTACGTTATATAGCTCCCTTTAGATGATCTTGGCCCTCCATTTGTTGATCATCCAGGCCACTACTTGAGTGCTTGTCCCATCAGACACCTTCCCAAGCCCTTTGTGAGTTTGAGCTGCCTTGTTAATCGTCCAGGCCACTACTTGAGTGTTTGTCCCATCAGACACATTCCCAAGCCCCTTGTGAGTTAGGGCAGCCAAGGCAGCACTGTTCAAGGGTTTTCTCCACATAAATGCAGTCAGGAGGTTTGGTGGGATGCATTAAATGTGATGGTAGCCACCATCCCTTCAGTCATATCAGGGCTAACCCCCTTCCCAAAACTCTTTTTCTACAGTATGACCTCCTTTGGTAACGTGCCACTAACGTGGCCTTATTGTCCGAGTGTGTGACCTCCTCAGCACGATGGTGGCCTCCTCGACCATGGGTATAACACGTGGCGCGAATACCTTTTTAAATTCTTGTACCCCACAGTTATTGTTGGTCTTATTTAGGAAATCCATTTTTTTTCAATAAGAATGTTATTTAATTTGTTGTCTTTCAGTTAAAAATGTGCAAGTTTTCGAAAGTATTCTCATTAATTGATTTTTTTTTTTTTTTTTTTTGTTGCAATTTTGCTTGCTTCTCCAACTAAAAAATAATGTTTTTTTTTTCTTGAAACTCATTCAATAGCTATTCCCGTGCATCTATATATAATATAAATCCAAAATGTTTGATTTTTTGTTAACCACTTCTCATTATGTCACGTGGCTACATAAATTAATACCACGTATACATTTAAAAACACCAAACAGCTATGATTTTTCATTTTTCAATAGGCCTATTTTCAGTTAATAAGCACATTTTCGGCTAATAGATACATTTTCGACCAACAAGCACCTTTTAACTTTTTGTTAACTGCTCTTTATTGCACCACATGGCTACATAAATTAATGCCAAATATACATTTAAAAACAATGAACAGTTGTAACTTTTCATTTTGCAATAGGTACATTTTTTGTCGATAAGCACATTTTCATTCAATAGGCATCTTTTCGGCCAATAAGCACCTTTTGGTATATCCTATATAAAGGGTTATGACCTTTCAATAGAGACTTTTTGTTATATCAAATTTGAAGGATTATAACATTTCAATAGGCACTTTTTGGCATATATATTACAACCTATCTTATACATATCTATATATACAACACAAACTAAACTAGAGACGCAAGATTATGTCTTTTATTCCTTCCCACAAAAAACTAATAAAAAAAAAACACATTGCTTTCTTCTGCCTAATTAATAAAATTTTGTACTATTCTTTTCAGTATCAATTTTTTTTTTTTTTAATTTCATGAAATTTTGCTTGCTTCTCCAACTAAAAAATAATGGTTTTTTTTTTCTTGAAACTCATTCAATAGCTATTCTCATGCATCGCATGGATTAGTGACTAGTATATTAGGAATGTTAACACAAGCAGAAGTAGAAATGATTCATTAAAAGTAAGATTTTATAAAGAAAACCAAGATTTTGATATGAAATTAATTTAAACCATTTTGAAATTTTATAATTTCTCATAATAACATTATAAAAATTAAGGGACAAAATTATTGAAATCATCGCAAATTTCTCTCCTTAATATAGCATTTTTCTTTTTTCTAAAATAACAAAAATTTTTTTTTTCAAATTTAAGTAGACAACTAATTTGGAATACATGAAAAACTTGAACAATATTAAAAAAACTTGTCCAAGTTGAATAGGTTACAAAGAATTCACTAGGGCACCACATTTAATTGGATTTAACTGGATAATGTGCTTAAAACAATCTAATTAAAATATCAAACCGATATAGGTATCAAATCATTAGTCTAACTGGCGAGACAGCCCAAGATAATAACTATTGTTATACTTGATATAAGTCTTTGTTCATATTACATCATTTAATAAATTTTTATTGGATTAATATTTTAAAAATTTTACCTTTAATTACATGTTCAATTTGGTCTTAACATGCACATTGATTTTTATGTTAATCAAATAGTATTTCTTATCTAATCCATAAACTCAAGTTACACTTGTTAAAACTTTTAATAATAGTATATCACTCAATAACTTTTTATTAGATGTGTATTTGAACAAAACCATGGTTGGATTACATATCTTCTTATACACACATGCTTGCAAAATTTCAATATAATCAAAGATTAATAATTATTGCATCTATAAAATACTTAAATTTTAAGTTTCAGATTTTGTATTTTAAATTAAGATAAAATATGAGTTTATAAATCGAATAATAAATAACATTCAATTATCACAAATTGTGTGTGTGTGTGTGTTAAAAAGAATCTTGATAATGTGTATAGTCCAATAGTGAAAATTTTAAAATATTAGTCTAACAGAAGTGACTAATTGGTGTAACATTAACAAAGAGTTACACCTCTCTCTCTCTCTAGAGAGAGGGTTGGGTTCAAGTTACACCTAGTGCAACTCTAAATAATATTACACCACCCAATATTTTTAATTAAATGTGAATTTTGATAAATTCATGGCTGGATTAGATTATCTTTGTATATTCTCCATTTTCACAAAATTAAAGATGACCAAAGATCAATAGCCATATCATCGATTAATTATTTAATTCAAGTTTTTGTTGTTTAAAATAATGTATAAAAGATTAGTTTATGGATCGAATGGTAAATTACATTTGATTGGCATGAAAATTGGCATGCATGTTTAGAACATATAGAACGTGTAATTCAACAGTATTTCAAAATATGAATTCAATAACAAGTTATTAGATGATGTAACATTACTTAGAGTTATACCAGATGTAATTTTAACCATTGTTACACTATTTAATAACTTATTATTGGATGTGCATTTTGACAAATATACCGTTGGATTACATTATATTCATATACCCTCCATGCTTGAAAATCTTCAAGGTGATTAAATATCAATAGTCATGTTATCAATTAATTGTTTAAATTCAAGTTTTTGTAGTTTAGAATTGTAAGGACCCAAATCGGAGCTTCAGCCCACTAGGAATAGTGGATGATAGCCCAACAGGGCCTAAACAATGTATTTGTAAGAGGATGGGTTTTACAAGATAAAGTCCTAGCAAATCCAATATGGGCCAAAGTTGACAAGAGTTATAATAGTAAGACTGAATGCGTAAAAATGATAGAAATAACGCTCCTCAGTCGAGTCCCAGGATGTGATGTTCTTGTATTTAATCAAGTTTATCTAAATATAGGGTGTTCTTCATTTTTTTTCTTCCTTCTTATATTACATGCCCCATTTTTGTGGTGGTCATTCCCTTATGTAGTCCCTCACACTTAGATCTCATCCCGCCACCTATTGATTTCTTAAGAAATTGCTTAGATGCTTGTCCCATCTAGACCTCCTGGAAGCTTTGTGAGGAGATATTAGCTAGGATGACACTATTCAAGTGTCATATCTCCATAAATGCGGATAGTTCATTTGGTTCAGTGCATTTAATGTGGTGATGGCAACTTTCTTCTAAGATATTTCTTCTAGCTACTGGCCTAGATCTACTACTTTCCCTGCAGTTTATATCCCCAAAGTAATTAACCCCCTCAAGATCTCCCGAGGTAGCCTGGTTCCTCGGGCGCCCTGATCACTCCATCACCCTCTTCCTTTCTCCTCCGCCCACTCTCCTAGGCCCATACAAACCTTTTAATCATCCTCAGATATTCTCTCGTCCTTGAGCATGGCCCATAACCCAACGAACGTGCTCGGTTTACCTATCCTCACAAGAATAATTAATAAAAGATGAGTTTATGAATCACATTGTAAATATCATTTGATTAGCATGAAAATTGACATGCATGTTAAGCACATATAGAACATGTAATTCAATAATGATATTTTTAAAATATAAATTCAATATCATGTTTACATCTTGTGTAAAAGTCAATACTTTTAAAATATCTGCTTCTTCTTTACTTTATTACTTACTAGGCTTATTCTAGATTTTTAAATTATTCAAAGAGTAATAAAGTAAAGAAGCAGCAAATATTTTGAAGTATTGACTTATATATATATATATATATATATATATATATATATATATATCAAGTGGTTAACCATACAATACACTAGAAACTTAAATATATATTTGATAGTATATATTAAATTAATAAAAAAAGATAAAACTAGAGAATTTATAATAAAAAAATAATAATAAAGGGTTGGGTTAAAGTTACACCCAGATTTCAAAATATGAATTCAATAATAAGTTATTGGATGGTATAATATTACTTAAAGTTATACTAGGTGTAACTTTAACTATTGTTACACCATTTAATAACTTATTATTGGATGTGTATTTTGACAAATATATCGTTAGATTACATTATATTCATATACTCTCCATGCTTGAAAATCTTCAAGGTGTTCAAAGATCAATAGTCATGTTAACAATTAATTGTTTAAATTTTAAGTTTTTGTAGTTATTAGAATAATTAATAAAAGATAAGTTTATGGATCGCATGGTAAATAACATTTAATTGGCATGAAAATTAGCATGCATGTTAAGCAAATATAGGACATGTAATTCAATAGTGATATTTTTAAAATATAAATTCAATATCATGTTTACATCTTGTGTAAAAGTCAATACTTTAAAATATCTGCTTCTTCTTTACTTTATCACTCTTACTAGGCTTATTCTAGATTTTTAAATTATTCAAAGAGTAATAAAGTAAAGAAGCAGCAAATATTTTGAAGCATTGACTTATATATATATATATATATATATATATTTGATAGTATATATTAAATTAATTAAAAAAAACTAGAGAATTTATAATAATAAAAAAATAATAAAGGGTTGGGTTAAAATTACACCTTGTGTAACTTTAAGTAATGTTACATCACTTAATATTTTTTAGTTAGATGTGAATTTTAATAAATACATTGTTGGATTACATTATCTTTGTATATTCTCCATGCTTATATATATAATTTAAAGATGATCAAAAATCAATATTATTGTTATCAATCAATTGTTTATATTCAAGTTTTTGTTGTTTAAAATAATGCATAAAAGATGAGTCTATGGATTGAATGGTAAATTATATCCGATTGGCATGAAAATTGGCATGTATGTTAAGAACATATAGAACATTTAATTCATCCGCTGGATTTTCAAAATATGAATTCAATAACAAATAATTGGTTAGTATAATATTGCTTTCAGTTACACCAGGTGTAACTTAAACCTAGCCCAAAAATAAATACCTAATTTAATTTGAGTTTCTTTAGAGAAGACAATTTAGTCATGATTTATTTGGTCTTGGATTACTTTATCCAAAAGAAAGGACAAGTTTTAATTAGTTTAAACCAAACATAATACTATTTATAATTCTAAAAATTAAACTAAATTAAAAATATATATATTAAAATGTTGAGATGGAAAACTTCGAGCTTTCAAAAATTTATGTGACAACCTTAAAGGAAGTAAATAAAAATTCAAAAACTTTCATTTTTGTATTATACTAGTAAGTAATCCAGTATTTGCAATACTATCTTTTCTCTTTGTTTTAATTTTTTTTTTCTAAATTTATAATTTGATAATTATAATTTTTGTTGATAGAGATATATTATGGTTATGTTTATATCTGGAATTATTTATTCTACCAGTAAAAGAAAATATGAGGTGACAATATTTTAATGGATATTGTAAATTTATGAGGTTTTATAGGGAATCTTTAAGAATTAAAAACTCAATTAAAAAAATATATTAGAATAATGAAGTAAAGAAATGTGAGATTTTGATTTTTTTTTTTTTTTTTTACTAATGTCATTAAAACTATCTAGTTAATTAGAAATTTTTTTGAAACTTTAATAGAATTTTCCCTAAAGTAAATTAAATTTCTTAATAATTAATGAGCCACTTATCAAAATCACATTAATTTTACAACATATAACACATAAATATAATCAAAACAATTACTTGAAAATGTTGGTAATAGAATTTTAAATGGGTAAACTACATATTTGGTCCATATCTTTTATACTATATCTCACTAATTAGTAAATTAATTAATTATTTTTTGATAGGATATATTTCCTCAATTAAGGTATAATATTTAACAACTTTTAGTTTAGGTAAAATTTTATCATTTAAATTTCAACAAATTAAATTTAAATCCTATACAAACTAAAAGTCTATTCTAAAAAAATTTTAAACGTATGTCCTACACAACAACCTACATTTTCTTTCTAAAAAACAACAATCTATGTTTTGACTAAGGGAAAAGATTTAACAATAATTTAAAACAAATTAAAATTCTATTCAAACTAAAAATCAATTATCAAAATTTTGTAATCTTAAATCCAACACAAACCACATTTTTGTTTTTGTCTTTTCCTCAAGTTGCATGATTTAATAATAATTTAAAACAAATTTAAATTCTATTATAAAAATTTTCTAAACTTAAATCTTCCACATGATACAACCCACGTTTTTTTTTCCTCAAGTTGCATCTTATTAAATTAATATTTTATTAGGATATTAAGCTACAAAACTCTTGACTAAGGGATAAGATTTAACAATAATTTAATTTAGACAAAGTTTTATCATCTAAGTTTTATAAATTTAAATTCTACTCCTACTAAAAGTTTGTTATCAAAATTTTCAGAACTTGTATATATTCAGCTAGTCATGGCATTTCGATACAATCTCTCTTAACCAATAGGCCATCCCTATAATTAAATCTCATACAATACACACCATGTTGTTGTATTTTTTTTTTTTTCAAAATGCAACTTATGCTTATGTTTTAATCTAATAAATTCATCTTACTTATTATTCTTTACTTCTTAATTTGTGTGCAGGATATTATCCCAAATGAAGTTTACTATAAAAAAGCAAAACAATGGACACTCATTTAAGTTCTTGGTTCTCTTATGTAATTTTTTTTTTTTTTAATTCTCAATTTTTGAACTCTTTCGTGTATATTTTGACTTTCAGTTTTGGTTATTATGTTTAATTTGTGAGTGAGTTGATTTTTTCAATTAGACTATCACTAGGAAAAAAATCGGTATTGAGGAACTATTTTGTTTATTAGGGCACCTCTGGTAACTGTAATGATTATCACATGGAAATATGAATAAATATTACAAAGAATACATTAAGTTGGAATGTAGTAAGTATTACTATTCATTAGTTTGTAATAAGTATTACTATTCATTAGTTTAGTGACTATTTAGGAATAGAATCCTAAATATGCATCCACAATTTGGTAGAGTATGAAAAGAAGGTGGAATGAAATCATTTTTAAGTCAAATTTTCTAAAATACTCTTATTTTATAAAATTATATTTACACTTTCTGAGGATCTAGCTTAACTTTTTTTTTTTTTTTAAAGCTTAACATTTTAAAAAAAGCAAAACAAAACAAAAAGTGGGAGAAGAATCTAGCTTATTATGTATAAATTTAATAATTTAATAATTAATATATATGTTCTTTGTTTAAAAATTAATAACTCCATACAAGTTATATAAGAGAAAATAAAAGTTATACAAGGATCTAGCTTATTTTCTTTCTCTTTGAAGATGTGGCAATTAATGGCTTTTTAGGAAATTTTGTAAAAAGGTTATTACATAATGTTAAGGAATAGACATTCAGCGCTTTTGATAAGTAATAGTTATTTCTCATTTTAAAGAATAACTATTCATAGTAATAAAAACATAATCCAATAACCAAATAATTATACCATAAGAATATCTATTACATTAAAGTGACTATTACAGTCTACTAAACACGCCTTTATTGCTTGTCCTGCCTAGGACATAGATTAAACATAACCCAAATAGGAATGATCAAATTCATTCCATATCTCATATTAAGAAATTAACACAAAGCACAAAAATAATTTTAAAATATAAAAATATATAAACACTAATAAAGTCTAAATTCCAAACAATCAGAACTTAAAGTAATTATTTTTATTAAAATTATTTACTTATTTTATAATTTATTATTACTATTTATTTAATAATTTAGTTTTAATTATTTTAAAATTTTTTATCTTACATATGAATCTTCATCAAGCCGTGTATCGCACTAGAATAATACTAGTGTGTAAATATATTATTATTGTAATATTCGTAGTAGTAGTAGTAGTATATATATATATATATCAGAATATGATTTAACTGAGTAAAGAAATCTCGCTCTGTTTAAGGCGTTTCTCACCATCGTGAGAGAATATGCTATATATCTTAATTGATGTAGCGAGATTGATCAGTAGCACGCTGCTCCCATCATACAATATCCCGGGCATATACACTATAAGCTTCACAAGTCTACGTTACACCACAGACTGAGCAAAACTCCACCAAATCAATACCTTTCTTTACCCACATAATAATCTATACAAAATTGCTCACCATATAAATGTATTCTCATCTATCAATTTTTTCCCCCACATTTGAGTGTGCATACACCCAAAAGGCATCTTACATACACTTCTCAAGAGTGGTAAGACTCCTTTATATGAAGATAGAATGCATGTAACTTATTATAATAATTTAATCACAATATAATAACTATAAATTACAAAGATAATATGGTTAATGAGATATTAATATTGCAACAGTTTTCGAGCTAGAGAAAATTCCAGCTCTAGCCCGAGACTCCCTCCAGGAATTCCAGCAACTCAGACCCATCCATGCGTCGATTCCAAGGACTGCCAGATCAGTAAGATGGCGTCCACCACCCTCTGGTTTGGTTAAAGTCAATTTTGATGGTGCTCTTTTCCCAACCAGGAACATTGTCGGGCTTGGTATTATAGTCCGTAACAATCTCGGACAGGTTATGGCTGCTCTGGCACAGCAGATTCCACTGCCTACCTCGGTAGAGATGGTGGAAGTGCAAGCAGCACGTCGAGCTCTTTTGTTTTCACGGGAGCTGGGCTTTGAGCGTTTGATCATAGAAGGAGACTCGGAACTCATCATCAATGCCATCAAGGGTGGTGAAGCTATGTTTACATCCGAGTTTGGCCACATTTTGCAGGATATTCATTCACTGAAAACTTCTTTTCAGTCTGTTTCCTTTCAGCATGTAAGACGACTAGGCAACTGCGTGGCGCATAGGCTAGCTAGAAGATCAATTTGTAATTCCTTTCTCATCTGGATGGAGAATGTTCCTCTGGACATTGTTGATGCTTACAACTATGATCTTAACCGAATAACTTAATAAAATTTGCCCATCCCAAAGGGGCTGTTTCTCAAAAAATATTGCAACTTTTTCTTCTTCATCTTTTTTTTTTTTTTTTTTTAATGATGATGGGGAAGGGGGTGGAAGGGTTTAAACCTCAGATATGTGACATTACAATGGATACTATTATCAATATTGAGCTATCACTTGAATCCAACTATTTGAGTTTTTTGTATTGGTACTTTGGATGTAATTGTGTGTTTGTGTGTTTATATGTTAGTTTGTTTCTCCAAAAAAAAAAAAAACTATTTGAGTTAATGGGGGTATATATTTCAAAATAAATTTTGTAATTACAAAATTATGAATATAAATATTTATTCATTTTTATTAAACTGCAACAACACTAGTGTCTTTTATTTAAATAATTACACCAACACTTTCTTAATAAGTAATTAGGATGTAGCCACTATTCATAAATAGAAAATAATCATTTAATACAACCACAACTCTTATGACCCAACTTTATGATATAGTTGTGAACTTATGACAAAGATATAGATAATATGGAAAAATTCAAAGATAAACATGTTTTGCCAGGTAGGACTTCAAGTATTTTAAAACTTGTCTTTAATCATTTAATTTTTTTTTTCTTTGCTAACATAAATATCAGACAATTATAGGGAAAATTTTTTTAAGGGTAGTTTCAAGATGCAGACTTGGAGTTTTGAACCCAAGACCTCATAAATTTCATGAGATCTTCGAAACTACTAGACTCACCCTTAGAGTTCATACTTGTCAGCTAGCAATACAGATTTTGCTCATATAAACATTTCTCCTCTATTAATTTTCTTTTTCTTTGTCTCCCTCTCTTGTTTCAACATCTCAAATACCTAAAAAGTACTATAAAATATTTTGAACTACACATTTTGGTTACGGTTATGGACCCAATATTTTTGTTGGTTATTTTGAGGGAACCAAAACCTTCAAATTAATAAATGAACTACTTTACTCAATAATAATATATTTTTTGCATACTTTTTATTATTCAGCATCAAGCAATTTATATATAAATACATGACTTTACAAATTATACGGACTTAACATTTAAATTCAAATAGAAACCTAATATCTATTAACTACATGTGGATAAGATTTATTCATCTCACCCTTATCTATTTAATAACAAAAATACAATTTCAAAATAATAAAAAGACATAGGATAAAACACAAATAAACAGTGACTAAACCAAAGAAACTGCCCTTAAGGAAAGTTCTAAGGACCACAAACAAGTAAAACAACCCTTAAAATTATTATATATCCTTTGCAATGTATATTTCTAGGAAAGTCATTTCCCAAAAAAAAAAAAATTTAGGAAAGTCAATCTGAAGGACCACCGACGAGTGAAACAGCTGTCAAGTACTATAGTATGGGCAAATTCCAACGCAATCAAAGAATCGATGAATCTCAATACATTATTTATTATTGACAAAAAGTTCTTCTTCTTGCTTCTAGTTTCCTTTGTTTTTTTTGCGTATGGCCTATGGGCTATGGACAATGGTTACACTTACAGTTACACTTGTAATTTCCCAGCCAATAATCTATGACGTAATCTTAAATTTTGGTCAATCACAGCATTTTAAGTCAATACTCAATAGTATTTTGTATGACCAATTGTATTTGGATTCCTATAAATAAAAAAATAAAAAAAATTGTATTTGGATTAGGTGAAGATTGAATGGTCAAACGAAACAAGAAGCATCTCACCTTGAACTTTGAACTTTCAAAGACTTTTTAGCCTCGAAGCCCAAAAACAATTACGGAGTGTACATATAATCATGGTAATAAACTAAATCGTGTTTTCAAATTGAATTTTAAGTGAAACACGATTTCAACGCATAAAATCGTTGAAACTGAATTTGAATTAAAAAAAAAAAGGTTAGATTCCTAAATAGCTTTAAAATAATGTATTTATTTAGATAAAAAATTATTGAAATAATATAATTTTACAAATTTTGCCCCAAATATACTATCTAGTTATTTAGTTAATTTGAATTGACAAAATTTGGCTATAAACTTGGTTATAATTTCATTCAATATCTTTTTATTAGATGTGAATTTTAATAAATTTATTATTGAATTACATTTTATTTTTATATCTTCCATAGTTGTAAAATTTCTAGAAAATTAAAAATTAATAACTATGTCATTAATCAATTATTTAAACTGCAAGTTTTATAGTTTAAAATTACGTATAAAAAATAGGTTCATTTATCATGTACTAAATAACATTTGATTGTCAAAAATTTTTATATTGTTTTAAGAGCATAAAGAACATGTAATCCAATAGTTAGATTTTTAAAATTGTAATCTTAAATGACAATTAAGTTTGTAGCCTTAGACAACAACTAAATTTGTAGTCAAACTTTTGCCTAACTCAAATTATGATATGTCAATACTAAATATTCATATAATGAGGTTAAGATTTTTTTTTTTTTTTTTTTTTCTGGTTTTCCTTTTATTTCCTTTTTTATTTTTCATTTTTGCTGATAAGGCTTAAAAGTATATTAATTGACATGTGCCACACGATGCTTAGCTAGATAACATAAATTTTAGTCAGGGAAACTTAGACCTTTGAGTGATTTTGCATTTTAGGATATTGCTTCAAAAATAAATTAGCTAGAATATTCTTGGTTCATTAAAAGATCTTTACATTAAAATAGATTAGCTCAAAAGTCATCAGGAGCTATAACTACATGTACGTACCCATCAAAATCGACACGCTGTTACGAAACTCAGTCAAGTAATTAGAGACAGCATTTTTTTTTTTTGAAAAGAATTAGAGACAGCATTCAAGATAGGTTCATTGTCTCCATTAATTGTTAGGTATGTACATCACTTACTATGCAAGACTAATCCAAATGTATAATAGCTAGGGCTATGGAAGCAGCGACGATAGAGCATTTTTGTCTTATCTTTTCTTGATTAAGTAGTAAACGAGATTAAACTATTCAACTAAAAAACACATGCATCTCGCTGTCACTGTTATGGGTTGAACATTCTATAAGATTCGGTACTAAGAAAGTGATTATTCAGCCCTGTAACTCAATAGAAAAAGACTTATAGACCGAGTCTCCCTATTCTTCTTTGAAAATCGCATAAGGCGCCAACAAAATATGCAGCTTTCCAATGTCAACAATTTAATATCAACTTAAATTTCAATTAAACTCAAGGGGAAAAGGATTTCTAAAAAAAAAAAAAAAAACACTCAAGGGGGAAAATGTGACTAGGAATCCTTTTCATGACAACAATTTGAGGGACCTATGTGCGTGCCCATTGAATCTAAATCCAGTTGTCTCTTGTTTGGTCACATTAAATGAGCGAAATTGACATGAAAGGGAAGCTAAATTTTAGTCCAACTTGCCATCCAATCAAATACTACTATTTGTGAAACATGAGGTGGGAATTTGTTTTCCCAAGACATAAAAATTAAGTAGGAAATCGATATTTAGTTGACTTAGAAAGACTTTAGGCTTATCCATGGATATGTTAAAATGTTACTAGGTACCTTAATGATAGGTATCCACAACCTAATTGAGAAGGACCAATTTGTTAGCTCTTTTCTCCTTTTTTTTTAGAGATTTGATTGAAAAGCTATCATTTTTTTTTTTTTTTTTTTATGAACAGAAAAGCTATCATTTTTTATGAATATTTGCATCACTAAACTATTAAAGAAATTCAAGCTTAGGGATTATTACTAGAAAAAAGAGAGGATAAATCATGATTTAATTTAAGAAAAAATTGTGGGAAAGTTAAAAAAAGAAAAAAAGAGGAAAATACATGTATAAAGCATGAATGATTGAATTACTTGGTAATTTGGTATATTCCTTACCTCTTGTATTCTTATAGAGATTCCATCTTCCAAAAAAAGTTGTAAGCTAATATAGCAATTCCTAATAAAAAGTTTTAGTAACCCAATTAAGCACAGCTTGTTCTTTCCTTTTTAGGCCAAAGTTTTTGAAACATTTTCCCAGATCTTTTTTTTTTTTTTTTTTTTTTTTTGGGTAAACATTTTTCCCAGATCTTTGCTAAATTATGCTGGAAGATTGTAAAATACTAGCTAGCTACAAGCTCAAAAGAACATTTTTCTAATCTGGCTATGTATTAACTTTGTTACTTTCTTAAAGGATATATAAAAAATCTGTAGAAAACGCGAACCTTAAAATTTTAACATAAATTTCCAGGTAGCTTCTGATTCTAAAACGCGTGAAGTTCAGTGACCGTCCGCGCAGGAGACACATTATTGCAATGGTGGTTAGTCCCACATTTCCAATTCCAAGTATGCGTTCCCACGGTTTTTAGTGCATCCAAACATTTCCTAATATATTTCAAGATTTTTAAAGTATTTTTTTTAGTGGTTATAGTTACCCACATAGCCGAAATTATAAACACAATTTTACCATTTCACAATTATGGATCGGCTTTTGTTCAATAGTCAATGCTACTAAACATGTTGGATTATAGACGTATGTCCAATGATAGACACGTGTTCATATCCTGATGGACCCAATAGCTATTGGTCACTAAACAGAAGCCGAACCCCACAATTATAACTAATGAGTCCAAATCTTCTATCTCACTCTTCCTGTTACACTATATACTCCACAAATGAAAACATGACACATGTCCATCTAATTTATTTTTCCCTAAATTTATGCCTTCAATTATTTCAATTTCCTAAAATAAATAAATAAATAACCCATCATATTTAAGTAATTGAAATAATAGAAGGCATAAATTTAGGGAAAAATAAATTAGATGGACATATATCATGTTTTCATTTGTGGAGTATATAGTGAAACAGGAATAGTGGAATAGAAGATTTGGACTCATAACTAATACCGTGTTTCACTGTTTTGGAACTAAAATTTCAGCTACCGTGTGTAACACGGTAACTTGCCTTGGTCAGTAGGGCAGTTACAAGATCAAAAACTGCATGAAACACCAAAACACGTTAACAAACCAACAACCCGCATTTGTTAGCATTAAAAAAATATCATCTGGGCCCTTAATTGTCATTAACTATAATTTTTAAATAAACTAGTTGAATATTTTTTCTTTTTTTTTGATTAAAAAACTAGTTGAATACATGAATTATTATTATTAATTAATATTTTATTGATATTGATTTTCTTCAAACGGAAAGGTGGTAGTTATAGATAAGGTAAGCTTAGATTAAAGTAATGATTACCTTGCGTCTAGCTAGGAAGATATATAGATACCTCTCTTTGAAAACAAATGTCAGTTGAAAATTTAACCAGTCATAGATAGACATAAACAACCTCTTGTTCCTTATAATTTTCCAAAGATTTGAGAAACTTCGGCACGGTAGCTTGTGAGGTACTATCTTGACGTCAAATATGAAATCTTATGTAACATCCAAAAATAAACTTTTTTTTTTTTTATTTTTTATTCTCTAAATGGTGTCAAAATATAAACTTTCTTTCTTTTATTTCAAAATGGAGTTTTGAGTATTTGAAATGGTTTTTGCAGAGAGAGAGAGAGAGAGAGAATGATGGGTTTTCCTTCTTTCTCAAGACTGGTTTTTTAAGTGGGCTTATAGTTTGAAGTTCTGAAAAGCTGTTCGGTATGTTTGGTTTTATTTCTATTTTGTTCTTGGAAGTTTATTTTGGAATTTCCTTTTGCACAGTTTTCTGGGATTTTGAAGCATTCTGTTGTTTTCATTGAACTTTTTTTTGTCATTTCATCAACTTTTATCCGTATGTCGGTGTGAATTCTTGTGGGGTTTCAAAATTGTTTCTTGTTTTCTGTAGTTTGAGTCATATTTTCATGGAAGTTTACATCTGGGTTTCAAAATTCAAGAACGGACATCGAGCTAGTTCTTTGATTATTTGTGTGCCACTTAATGACTTTTCAAATCTCTACGTAAGCTCTTGGGTTTTGAATTTCTTTTGTTACAGCATGAAGTTTGAGTAGTAGTAGTAATAGTAGTATTTTTTTAATGAAATTTATACCTCGGATTTGGATGTCAAGTCTGTCTGTCATTGGGAAAACGTTATCTGTGTCCTGGAAAGTTTTGTTCTTTGAATTTGATTTATATTTATAATATGATATTAATCCATTTTTCACTCTCTGTGGGTTTGGTCAGAAATTCTATTTTTAAATTATGTTTTGGAGCAATTAGAGGTGTATTGCTTCTGGATTCTATGTTGTCTGTCGTTGTTTGCTTAGAGAAAAGAATATTCTAATGATCTTTTCAACAAAGAGGGAAATTCTTTATTTGTTAGTTCTGATTTTACATTTATGCTTCTGTTCGCCCTTGGCATGTTGGTTTTGTATGTTTCTTTTGTAAAATTTGACTTTGGCATATGTATAGTGGGTGATTTTGAGGAAGAAAAAAAAGGACAAAATTTTATGCTATTGCAAATATCTCTGTTGTACAGTTCTTGAATGAATTGGAAATCAAGGGGACCCCTCATTTTTCAGGATATATATCCTGAATATTTGTTTGTCTATTGCTCCATGGCTGCAACTAACTGTTCTCTCATGGTTTTTTTTTTTTTTTTTTTTAATTTTACAGGGTAATTTCTGTTAGCAACAATGGCCACAGTAATGGAGAAAAGTGTAAAGGAAGAAGCTGACAATCTTGCATCTTTGCCTTCCTTATCTTCAGTGGTTGCAGTAGCTGTCAATGGAAACAAAAAAGGCAAATATGTAGTAAAGTGGGCACTGGAGAAATGTGTTCCTGAGGGAAAGGTTATCTTCAAACTGATACATGTCCGTGAAAGGATTACTCGAGTTCCTACACAAAGTAAGCTATGTGCCTTCAAATTTATGTGTTCAAATGAGAAATGATATGTAGACTTCAACAGTTTGTTAAATTTTCTTAACTCATGTAGAAACTTCATTGGAACATAAGAAAAGGGCTAATTTTACCTTCTTAAAAAACAGTAAGGCCAGGTCTATTCAGTTTTTGTAGTCATTGAAGTAATGTCTATCTGGTAATGCCATTTTCCATAAAGTTTATATTCAAAATGTGAAACATTACACTTGCCCAAAAAAATAGATCAGGATTCTAATAGTGCTGTCTTCAGAAAATTTCATACCATTTCTGCCACCTTGAAGGTCATTAGCATGAATATGGTTCAGAAAATCATTGATTTGGATATCCATGTTGCAAACAATTTACGTGGACATTCTCGTCTGGGGTTTGAATACGTCCCTAGTAAATTTTACTATTGGGTTTTGTGTAAGGATTGATATTTTCCATTATGGCCTTATGGGAGAGTTGAGGAAAAAGAAAGGGGAATTGGGAAAAGTACCTATGACTGGAAGCTGAATTCTCAAGTAATTTGATGATTTTCCTATCCTTCCACTTTACTTTCTCAAAATTTAAAAACTGACCTAGTGTTTAAATTTCAAACTTTAGAAAGACAACTTTTGTTTATATAATTTTAAGCAACAGAAAATAATCTTCTCTATGTTATTCCAGTGGGAAATTCCATTCCGTTTTCACAAGTACGGGAGGATGTAGCAGCTGCTTATATAAAGGAAATTAATTGGCAGACGAGTCAAATGCTTCTTCCTTACAAGAAATTGTGTGCTCAGAAAAAGGTCAATATATCTTGTGTTTTGAAATTTAATCTTGGATAAATTTAAGGATGGGATCTTAACTCACTCAGTTCTGGATATAGGTGGAAGTAGATGACGTAGTTCTCGAATCAGATGATGTGGAAAAAGCAATAGCAGAGGAGGTTGCTAAGCATAATATCCACAAGCTTGTCATAGGAGCTTCATCACGTGGCTTGTTCACAAGGTATTTACTTAGCATGTTTATGTCATCTGTACTATCATTTGTGCTATCATCTTCTATTTTAAAAGAACAAATTGGAAATATCATTGAATTCTTTCATATGTATCTTTCATAGCTCAATTCTCCATCTGCATCATGAATGCTCTTGTTAACAAGATACTATCAATGTTTGAAGGAAACTGAAGGGTCTATCCTCAAGAATCTCAACGAGCACTCCAAGATTTTGTACAGTCTATGTTGTTTCGAGAGGAAAGTTGTCTTCCATACGCCCATCCAATACAGAAATGAATGGAAGCTTTAAAGATGACAGTAGTGAGACAAGTTGTTCTAGCCAGAGTTTGTCAAGCCACACTTCCAGCTCACTGACAGGTACATGCACTTCGCTTAAGTTCTGAGCTACATCTGCTCAATGAATAAGAGTATGGTATAAAATGCATTTTCAAACTAACCTGTGGAGGAATGTACTTATTTTTTCTTTTTTAAGGATTTCTGCTGCTTGCTTTATTACTCTGTCTTACATAATGCATAAATGTGTTATTAATAAATTTTGACATGTTTTTGCCTAATATTGCACATAAACATGATGTTGAAAGATATTATTTATATTTGATGACCTTCAAAGTACCAATTCTATCAGAAAAATGATGGAGGATTCAGCAACTGCTGCTGGCAAGCCAGAATACAGCTTAAAGCTGCAATACATGCTTTAGAGACTCTTCAGAAAACACACTTCCTTTTCATATTAAAAATACAAATAATTAATTGCTGTGCATACTATATGCTTCTAGAAATGCAAACACACAATTCTGCCACTGCATCTTTGCAGTGCTTCAAGTTTTCCATTTTTTTTTTTTTGGGGTGGGGGGGGGGGGGGGGTGGGGTTTCTTTTTTACTCTTTTAATTACATTGTCTCAAAGGGTTTGTTACATTCCTACACTGACCTAAGTTTGTTTCAATACTAAATAAAGCATGCTAACAGTTCTAACTAGTATTTAAGTTATCCTCTCTCTCTCTCTCTCTCTCTCTCTCTCTCTCTATTGGAACTAAACTTGAAAACATCTGTCAATCTTTTATGGATTTTAGTTTAGTAAATTGGATTATTGGCTCATAATTTAAAGGATGACAAATTTATGAGAGGTAATTTTACCAGATGAAAGTTGTAACATGTCTCTTCTTCTTTTTCCTGGCACGCACAGATTATGCATCGGTTGCTTCGCTCTCTCATTTCTGTTCTCCTTCACTACCAATGCAGCGATTTCAAGCTCTTGCTACTATTAACCACAACCTTCTTAAGACAGGAACAAATTCAGTTGAAACAAACCATTCTAGATGCCAGTCCTTGGATGTTGAGGAAAGGAAGGATGATATGAGTTCTTGTCCCAATAAAGCAGATTCTGAACCTGCATTGAGTTGGGCCTATAGTTGCAAAACCTTGCCAACGGATGATCAACCATGGATTTCTGATCAAGCTTCCAACTTAGATGCTCTCACCGACTATCCTTCATCAGATACTCAGGTAGTCTTATCTAATTTCTTGACTTTGTATATCGGTGCTAATGAGCTGCTTGTCCAAAAATGCTTACCTGCTGGAAAATTGTGTTGGATTCTGCATGTGCTTTGGATGGAAATTGTATATATATATATATATATATATATATATTTGAATTTAAGTTGTATGTGATATAGCTTTGGCATCATTGAAAATATTAGGACATATAAGTTTCATTAATGAATATAAAAGGTAGTGCAAACCTTTTCCTTTAAAGATTTTTTCCCCTTTCGTTTTAAAATACATGCATTCTGGAAATCATGAAATTGTACATTGCTAAAGAGTCATTGCTTTACTTTTCTTTATACATGAGAATGGTTTATGGTGATTGAGAGGTGCAAAACACCCTCTTTTGACAACTACTTCCTCCGTCCCATTTTTTTTTGTCCTGTTTGAAAAGTCAAACTTTTTAAGGGAACATCATTTATTGTCTTGTTTATTTTTTAAAAATGTATAAGTTTCCAAAACTACCCTTAAAAAAATTTATCAAAAAATTGAATTAGTAAATTAATAGGGGTATAATAGGAACATTAGTAAATTAATGACTTTTATTTTTAGAAACAGGACAATATTTTGGGACATCTCAAAATGGAATAGAGGACAAAAAAAATGGGACGGAGGTAGTATATAATATTGCAAAAAAGCACTTATCTAAATAATTGAGAGAGAAGTTTTTTTTTCGAGACTGAGAATAATTTCCATAATATATATGTTGATTTCAATATACATTTGAAAGTCAATACAACACTTGTTTGTATTTCTGAAGTTTCACATTGGTTTTCACTTATATGGGCAGGAAATTGATTTTGAGCTGGAAAAGCTAAGAATAGAACTCAGACATGTCCGAGGAATGTATGCAATAGCTCAAAGTGAGACAATAGGTGCTTCCCGGAAGGTAAATTATGGTTTTCTTTTGTTTACAAAAGATCCTTTTAGCTGCTGTTTCTCTTTATATCTAAGCTGGCTACATATTAGATAAGTGATTTTCCAAGATTTTGGATTTTGATCAGACTGGTGAATTCTGGCTATTTTATTAATTATTTTTGTCCCTTAGTCATCTTGTCTTTCTTCTTCATTGCTTCATCTTTGATATCTTATTTGAATACTTCTAACAATGTATCTACAAAAACAGAGAAAATAGAATGAGATTCATGATTTTTCAGCTCCACCTTTAAATTTTTTAGCCACAAACTCCCCACACTGCGCCACTGCCTTTATTCATGCCTATGAATAGTGAAGCAAGATACACATAGCCGACCTCAATTGCTAAGGATTAATGATTAAATAAGTTGAGCTAAGTCATTCAGGCCATCTAAAATTTAATATAACGTGAACTATGTAACCAAACTCTTGCCATGACTTCCATCATAGTAGGCATTCATAACCCTTTTATTTTATATTTTTTGTAATTCTAGAATTTATAAATTGTCTACCTATATTGCAGTCTAAATGTTTTCCTTTGGGAATCATATATGGAGTCAATATCATTACTATTTACAAAAATATATGCAATGTGAATTCATAAATCTGCTTATCTATTTTGTATACAAAGGAACATCATCCAGCAGGCCTTTTTCTGAAGTTTACCCAAAAAAGAAAAATAAAAAAAAGGAGCACTGAACAAAGTAGTAGAAGATGTAATAACTAATACGTCATAAACAATCGACAAATTCATGGAAATCCCTCTAGGACACAATTTATTGCAATCTTTTGGAGGGATGAAATGGTATATAGTTCTCTAATTGATATATTTGGAGGATGGAATGCATGATCAATGTTTTCCAATTATTTATTTGAATTAATTGTACTTCATCAGTCTTAGTGATTATTATATCTGTTGTGGCTGTTTCTCCTGATGGCTAATTGGGTAACAGAAATGTTCTATCTTGTGTTACATTACAGTTGGACTAGTCTGTCCACTAGGTACTTATTTTTATATTATCTCTTAATTGTTTCATTTCTTCAAGTAACATGCTCTTGTTATTTCTTTGATCAGCTACACAATCTCAGTAATCGCCGGATGGAGGAAGCAATGAAGCTCAAGGAGATAAATATCAAAGAGGAGAGAGCCAAAGAATTAGCAAGACAAGAGAAAGAGAGGCATGAAGCTGCAAAAAGAGAGGCTGACTATGTGAGAGAATGTGCTGAAAGAGAAGCCTCCCAACGGAGAGAAGCAGAGGTGAAGGCTATTCATGATGCTAAAGAGAAAAAAAAGTTTGAGAATGCTCTTGTTGGTCCAGTGCTGCAATACCATAAGTTCACATGGGAAGAGATTGTGTCTGCCACTTCATCTTTCTCTGAACATCTTAAAATAGGGATGGGGGCATATGGATCAGTTTATAAGTGCAATCTGCATCATACAACTGCAGCAGTGAAAGTTCTTCACTCCGAAGATAGTCACAAAAATAAGCAGTTCCTGCAGGAGGTAAACTGTAAAGACTCCCCCACCCCCCCCCCCCCCCCCCCCAAAAAAAAAAAAAAAAAAAAAAAAAAGAGAAAGTGTCAATTGAATGAAGAAACAAAAATAGTTCTTTGATCATTATGTACACATATTTAAGCATACACTTTAACACTTAAGCCTTCCCACTTTCTGCAATTCAGTTGGTTTCCGGTTTACAAGGTGCATTGTCACTTATTCACCAAAGAAAGAATCTAATTAGAAGGCAATTTAGTATACGCTTTGCTGTGTTCCTGTAAATAATGAGTGGTAATCTTTATACCTTGTGATGTCCTGTTATTCTGTTAGGAAAAACTTTAAAAGGAAAGGGGGGGGGGGGGGGGGGGGGACATAGGGTTACCCCAACTGAAATATTGACTGAATACTTACCTATGTTTTCCATTTGATTTCAGCTTGATATCTTGAGCAAAATTCGGCATCCCCATTTACTTCTCCTTCTTGGAGCCTGTCAAGATCGTGGTTGCCTAGTCTACGAGCACATGGAGAATGGTAGCCTGGAGGACAGGTTGCTCAAGAAAAATGGTTCGCCTCCCATTCCTTGGTTTGAGAGGTGCCGAATAGCTTGGGAAGTAGCCTCAGCTCTTGTCTTTCTTCACAACTCAAAGCCAAGAGCAATAATCCATCGTGATTTGAAACCAGCAAACATTTTGCTTGATCATAACCTTGTGAGCAAGATTGGTGATGTTGGCCTTTCTACAATGCTAAACTCAGATGTTTCTTCTGTGTATACTGTATGCTCTTACACAGGGCCTGTTGGGACACTCTGCTACATAGATCCTGAGTATCAAAGGACTGGGTTACTATCTCCACAGTCCGATGTTTATGCTTTTGGAATGGTGATTTTGCAGTTGCTGACTGCAAAACCAGCAATAGCACTAGCCCATGTGGTGGAAACTGCTTTAAGTGATGGTAAGTTATTGGAGATTTTGGATCAAGAAGGCGGGAATTGGCCAATTGAGGTGGCAAAGAAATTGGCTGAAATGGGACTGAGCTGTGCTGAGCTTCGGCGTCAAGATAGACCTGATTTGAAAGATAAAGTACTTCCTGCACTGGAGAGATTGAAAGAAGTTGCTGACAGGGCTCGAGATTCAGCTTGCAGAGTGCCATCTGCACCTCCTAACCACTTCATCTGCCCAATTCTTAAGGTATGCTGCACAATCTTCTACTGCCAACATCTTATAGCTCTTGTTTGGGGAAAAAAATATGCTAATGTTCTTGTAAACTTATATTGTGATAATGATTTGCTGCATGTTACATTTAATTGGATGTTCGTTAAATTTTATGAGTCTGGACATAGCAATATGATTCAGTTTAAATCTAGTGAGTACCAATTTAAAATATTCAAATGCCTAGTTATGTTTCTTCTTTTTTTATTTTTGTATTTACTATTTGTACAGGAAATGGTGACCTGTTGGTCCCAGAAATCTGAAAGTAAAAGTGTACAACCTCATATAGGGAGGAAAGGTCTTGTAATTTTGGAAGAAGCAGATGTAGTGTAAACATAGATCTGTTTGGGCTAATGCTTGTTTAAAAAGGCCATATTTTATATTACATTTGAGATTTAACTCCTGTTTTTCAGTTCTCCAATTTCAAATTGGGATTGATAGACCTTTTGCTTTTGCTAATTTATATTAGATATAAAGCTCTTTTAACTTCAATTATAAACCCCATATATTTAGTATAAGTAGTAAACGGTAAAAAGAATACATGTGACCGATCTTGACTAGTTTGTTGACAATCTACAGTGATTGTAGCTTTCATTGTCTTCATGAATACCCTCTTGCAATAATTTGTCAATGAAATGTTATTTAATTTTGTTACAGGATGTGATGGACGATCCTTGCGTTGCTGCAGATGGTTACACTTATGACCGCAGAGCAATAAAGCAATGGCTTGAAGAGAATGATACATCTCCAATGACAAATATGCCATTGCCTCATAAGAATCTGATACCAAATTACACGCTTCTTTCTGCAGTTGTGGAGTGGAAATCCGGAATCCAATAACCATGCTCTATTGATTTTGCAGAATTACATTGACAATTGTTAGTGAATCATGAGCCTTCTTTTTGTAATTATAGAGTGGATTAGTTTAGAGACCAATGACATTTCCAATTCATAATTATTTAGGACAATGCTGACACAGTTGTTTCCTTGCGGATTCCTTAATTGAAAACTCATCATGTAATTATCATTTTTGTGGGGAAAAAAAGGAAGAAGCAGCAAGAAACAAAAGTCAGCTGTTAATGTTTTAGGTGCTACTTCTCCATGTGGTTTTGCATATTAGAGTGCATGTGGTTTCAAATTTGAAAGATGGATTGTACATACAAAGAACATCTTTCTTTTGAAAGTGTATGGCCTATTTGGTTATGTTGTTTAAACAACTGTTTTTGTTGTTTAATTAACACAATACGTATTTTCACCCACACATATTTTCACAACACTTTTTTACTCACATATATTTCTACAACACTTAAACAACGTTACTAGAACATCATTGTTATGTATAAACTCCACGTGGTTCTCCTATTAGGCCATTCTGTAGTGCAAGTCTCAAAATATCAAATAGCATATTTTGTGTCATCCGATATTAGCTACTATGGTTAGTGCAGCTTCATCTAAGATCCAATTTTCAGTTGAATCAAACTAAGATTATAGGCTTTAAGAGAGAGAGAGAGAGAGAGAGATCTTATGAAATTGAATAATTGTGCACATATTTTAGGAGTTGTAATTGACTCAACTAACGGAAATGTGATGCTAAACATGCTTGTGACTGATGGTTCTGTTTGCATCTTTAAAATTTTGCAAAATAATTTGGATAAAAGTCATATTAAATTCAATTACGACATGTAGAGCGTAAAAAGGAATATTGTTAGGGTAGCTTCAATTTCTCAATATAACATATAGGCACATTAATTTTTTTATTTTTTTATTTGTTATTTTGTTTTGTTTTGTTTAGTTGCATACATAGGCACATCATTTGACTAAAAAACTTGGTTTAAGCCCAATTGTGTTACATTAAATTAGCCACACATTCTTGTACTTAAATTGTTGGGGAGATAGCAATTTGGGAACACTTAAATTGCAAGGTTTTGCAAGGTTAATATAACATATAATGAAATTATTTGACCCAAAATTTTAAGTCAATGGGTTTAGGTTCAATTATGTTATATTAATTACATATTCTTGTCACTAATTAGTTTCTATTAGAGTTTTTCTAGTGTTTTTTATTTTATTTTATTATCATGTTAATAAGGGTATTTTTTTAATCATGCTATAAGCACTAATATAAATATGGACAAAGTTTAGCTATAAAATTGGTTGTAACTTAAGTCTACAAACTCAATTAATAAAATAAATATTACTACATATTTTAAAAATCTAACCGTTGAATTACATGTTATTTACACTCTTAATACACATGTCAAATTTTGTGTCAATCGGATATTATTTACTATATGATCTATAAGTTTATATTTTATGCATAATTTTAAATTAGAAAAACTTGCAATTTAAAAAATTTATTGATGATATAGCTATTGATCTTTAATATTCTTGAAATTTTGCAAGTATAGAGGATATAAGAAGAAGATGTAATCTAATGATGGATTTATTAAAATTCACCTCCACTAAAAAGATATTGAGTAAGGTTGTAACCTAAAGTTATAATCAATTTTGTAACTAAATTTTGTCCTATAAATATATGCTAAGGCATGAGACTAACTGATAATGACTTCAAATTTTCTTTGTTTCTTTTCTCTTTCTCTCTCTTTCTATTCTTCTCTTTGTGGGTTTTAGTTAACTCAGCTGGTAAAGTTTCTGATAGTAAAATAAGAGATCTGTAGTTTAGTCCCCGCTTACTCCAAAAATCGATTGTTGTCTTACTTTGATGATAAAAAGCCCTCATTAAAAACTAGAGGTTGAAACTATTTCCAAAAAAAATCTTCTCTTCCTCATTCTTCTCACTTAATCCTAAATCTTTATATTCTACAACTCAACTATTTTCAACGTGACACTTCACTACGACAACAATTTTCAATGTGACACTTCAATGCTAGCTAACCACATTACTCATGAGTCATGAATATTCAAACAAATATATGCGTTTTGAAAAGTTTTTTTGGGAGGGTTTTGAAAAAAGCAGGATAAATATAAGCGCGCAAATAAAGGTTTTTTTTTTTTTTTTTTTGGCAGAGGTAAATAAAGAATTTGGATTGTGTACAATTTTTACAAATCTACTGTAAACTAATGTTTTAAGTAAACCATGACAAAACAATGTTACCTTTGTCTCGATGGGCTAACAATTGAATTACGTATTTTTTACGTTCTTAATATACATATTAAATTTTATGTTAATTGGATATTATTTAATATATGATCTATAAGCTTATATTTTATGTATAATTTTTAGCTATAAAAACTTGTAATTTAAACAATTTATTTATGACATAGCTATTTATCTTTAATTTTCTAGAAATTTTATAAGCATGAAAAATATAAGAAAAAGATGTAATTCAATGATAGATATGTCAAAATTCACCTTCAATAAAAAGATATATAGTAAAATTGTAGCCTAAAACATTTTAAAATTGGCTAAAGCTTTTTGACAGTTTTGAGTGTGGTAAATTAGCTAGCTTCATGTTCCCCAAAAAAAAAAAATTTAGATAGCTTCATTCAAATGCTCCAGGCATTCTTACTGCAAAGTAAATGAAAATCCAAAATAGCCTAATCATCCAGTTTCGTGGTAAAGATAGTCACTCAATAACCTTTACAGGTCCAGTTGCTGAGGTAATTACAAGTATAATAAAAGATTGCATCTGTTAATGGTGGATCTCTTTAAAAATAATTGTCCCTCTACAATGTCAAAGTTGAGACCAGATAGATTACACAATCTTGAGCTGCTGATGTTTGGCAATTAAGAATTCTGAAAGATGACAAACATATAATCACCAATTCCATGATCCTCATTGGGTGGCCAGAAAGTGCAACTTTTGATTCGAGTGATTAATCTTTCTCCATAAACATAAATATTAGCAACCCTAACCAAAATTTTCAACTACTTGGCTTTGAGAGTATACTCATTTACGCTTTTCATATATACCTTGATGACACCATCTTTGTCATTTTCATCAACCATGTTGATTTTGGAGAATTGATATACAAGAAATATCCCAAAATCAATTGTCACAATGACCTATCATCAGTACCTCTGCAAAATCCTAAAGCTTCTTATTTTCTAATATCTTCAAGCTTCCTAAGGACTTGCTTAATATCAGGCCTGAGAGAAGGTGAAGGAGAACAACAAGCCATAGCAAGCTGAAAGAATTTGAGAATGCATTCTTCAGTAACCCAGCTTTGATCATCATTGCTGTCTCTTAGAAGTATGTTGGGATGGAATAAGTCTCCAATCCTATGTCCCAGAACAGAATTTCTCATAAAGTCAGGAAGGTAAAAATCCTCATAAGGAGTTGGGTTCTCATTGACTGCCTCCTTCCCCGAAAGTAGTTCAAGTAAGATTACTCCAAGGCTGTATATATCAGTTTCTTCGCTTGCATCCTTCATTTTGATCAGCTCTGGGGCTTTGTAGCCCTCAGCTGCTGATGCGTCAAGCATTTCTTGGCCAGCAGTAGCATTCAACAGAAGATATAGTCCAAAATCCGAGACGTATGGTTGGTAATTGCGATCCAGAAGTATGTTTTTTGACTTGAGATTTCCATGGATTATAGGCTTCTGCAATCCTGTATGGAGATGTTCCAATCCCTTGGCTATACCAATGGAGATGCTGTAAATGATGGCCCATTTGTGAGATTCATCGCTTCCATCTGCCAATTTTAAACACAGATTTTCTTTTCAAAATGATTGAATTTTAGTTGAACATAGATGGTAAAATGAGAAATTAACTCAAAAACAGCTTCAGAAATTGTATATGCAGGCTAAATATGTCCAACAAAGACGCAAATGTCTAAAAAAAATGAAAGGATAACAAGGTGAACTAGCATTATCTTCATATCATTTTCAAAGGAGAAATGGAAGAGAAACTGACAATGGTAGGTGAGGAAAAGATTCCAATCTAGTTGCTTGTAAAACGTGCATAATTTATGCATAAAAAACAAGTTCCGTTTCAATTCATGCAAGCAGGCCTTAATCCATCCCCCTCTAAAAATAAAAAATAAACATTAAAAAGTAAAAACCATGTTACTATCCCTTTCTTTTTCACTATTTCTATATCAATATTGGGAGCAATAATCGAAGAGAGATGGTCAAAAAGTTTAGTAAAAGAAAATTCTCTTTGAAACTCATGATCAACTTAATTATCCCCTCCTAATTGTGCAGCTGATAGATCCTCAACTTGCTTTTTATTGTTGGATTCTTAATTGAGCTAGATCCCAAGAAAAGCAAACCCTTATCTCAAAAAAGAAAAGAAAATCCGAGATATTAAGACAAAGAAGGTTGAAAAAAAAGAACACAGACTTTTTCTTTTTTGTTTTGCTTAGAAACAGAAGAACACAAAGACTGAAAATTAAAGAAATAAGGAAAAATGGAAATCATTCAACAATCTATTCAAGATCAAGCAACTACTACCAATATTAGGAAAGCAATTAATTCAACTTAAGGAATTATCAAAAAGTCCAAAAATAAAATTATCCAGTCTCTTTCCTGAGAAAACAGAGAAACTGAACAGGAGGATAAAGATTTTGATTTTTGATTTTTTTTTTTAATCTGCTGTTTCACTTGTAGAAAAACTGGAAGCTTTTTTTAACTAAACAAACCTGTTGGACTGATTTTTATTTTCCTTTCCAGCTATACAAAAAAACGAAAAGAAAAGAAAACAGAATCTTAGAAATGTAGCTTACCTCTAATGAATTCTGCCAGATTGCCCATCCTATAAAATGTATGAACAAGAAGCTTTTCACCTCTTGGCCCTGCATAGAATCCAAGAAGAGAAAGCAAGTTGGGATGCCTTAAACACCCCAGAAGCTGAATCACATCATCAAATTCTTCACCTCTTATAGTGCACACCGGCCTTAAAAACCTCAGCAGCCTCAACTTGTTGCTTCCCTGCAACAAGGCCTTGTACAGTGTGCCATAGTTGGATTTTCCTATAACTTCTCCAGGAGCATCCAATATGTCACTGATTGTGAGGTCTTCACCATCTTGGAAAGTCACCAGGTCCTCTATCAGTTCCTCATCTCCATGACCCTTTTCCATGATTTCTATATCTTCACCACCATTTCTCAACACTCTTTTGCGGTAGAAGAAGATGTAAAGTATGAGAATTATCAACAAGATTGTTGAAGTTAGTCCAACTACAAGTTTCAGCATGTGGGTGTTTTTCATTCTACCAAAAGTTTGATTATTTTCTGAGAGCTTAGTGAGAGAACCACTATGAATGACAGTATAGATTAATACATTCTTGGATTGTGTGAATGAGTAAAAAACAAGGAATTAAGATCTGAGTGGAAGGTGTTGGATTGGAAAGTGATTGATAGCATGGAAATCTGGTTCATTATTAATGACAGTTGAAAATATAGGACAAGAGGAAGATCACAGAATTGAACTACGTTTGGGTGTGAAACCCAAGATTTTTGTGAACTAGGTAAGAGGGGAAAAAGGAAAAAAAAAAGTACTAGTTGTCAATTGAAAGTAAGTATTGGCAATTAGGATCCAAGGACCATGAGAGGCTTTTTACATTTGTATTTTGCAGGGAGAAGGTGAAAACAAAAAAAGAGAGATAATGTACGCTGGCTGAATCTAGTAAGACAGATCTATACCCATGTGATGTTTCTCTCTAATTTTTGACGGTAGAGTTTTGGAAAATTATTGAATACTTGCGTATTCTTCTTTTTTACATGAATTATTGGTCCATCATAAATTTAATTAATAAAACTCACAGTTACGTAAGAGGAGAAAGTACGCATTTATACAATTCTAAAAGTACTCAATAATTAGCATGTAGAGTTTGTATTTTCTTTTTCTTTTTCCTTTTTTTGTTTTTCATTTGTTTTACGGGGTAGTAATTTATTAAGATTCTACGATTGGATTTGTTTAACTTTTACTCCTTTCGTCCCATTTTTTTTGTCCTATTTGAAAAGTCAAAATTTTTAAGGGAACATCATTTATTGTCTTGTCTACCTTTTAAAAATGTATAAGTTTCCCAAACTACCCTTAAAAAAATTTATCAAAAAATTGAATTAGTAAATTAATAGGAGTATAATAGGAATATTAGTAAATTAATGACTTTTATTTTTAGAAATAAGACAATATTTTGAGACATCTCAAAATAAAATAAAGGACAAAAAAAGTGGGATGGAGGAAGTACTTCGAAGAGTAGAGTACCACCTTGGTTTACCAAAAAAAGAGTAGCTGTCCAACACGTAACTAACCATAAGAACAGCCTTACATTACATTACACCCCCACGTTTGTCAATGACTCAAGGACATGTTTGTTATGTTGTACTCTATAATAAGAGAAATTATAGAGTCCTCCGGTGGACAAGTGATGTGGTCCACTATTCCACTAAAAAACTTCAACTTGTTTAAAATTGTCGAGTCAGTAATTAATTTCTGTTTGAAAAATTTTCTAACTAACAATTTTAAACATAAGAAAGTTTTTTAGTGGAATGGTGGACTATATTACTTGTCCATCATGTAAATCTTATAATTTTTCCTATAATAGACAAGACTTGCTTCTAATGCTGACACGTGACAAGTGTTTGACAACTTAATAGGTGACCACTTAGCCAAGTTGATTCCATCAAATATATATAAATATATATATATATATATATATATTTAAAGTTTTATTTTTGATTAATCTCATAATATTTTGATATATAAGTTTTTGAGACTTCACTCTTTTACTGATTTCATTATTATAATATATAGTGTCAGTTTGGTTTGCATTTTGGATTCATGTGTCTGCGTCTGGCTTTTTTTTTTTTTTTTTTTTTTACCAACGCCTCTTGTATTGTTCATGGGACATAAATAGTTGATGAGAATCAACAAGTATTCAAGGATCCATTGCATGTTCTAGTTAGGCCTATTACTAAAGCAAGATCCAAGAAGATCAAAGAAGCACTTAATGGCTGATTCTAACGGAGGACATTCCAAGCTTGGCCCAAAGGAAGATGAAGGCGTAATAAATTTAATCCAAACTATTGAGGGCTAATCTGGCTTAATTGGGCGTGATTTATGGCGTGGATTAATGGCTGATTGATTTTCCAGCTCTATATCAGTTAATAGATATTTTTCCTAGTCTAGAGCATCTAATTTTGGACCAGATCTACCTTAATTTTAGGCTTTTATTATTTAGAACGTTTTTAGCTATTTTTCCTATTTTGGATTTGCTAATTTCAAACCAAATCAACTTTTATTTAAGGTTTTATTATTTAGTACTTTTTTTTATATTTTCTATTTGCAATCATGTCTTATAAATAGCATGCATTCATTGTAATAGAGATTATTGAATAAAAATAAGAAAATGTGAGGCATTGCTCTTCTTTTGGTTCTTCAAGAACTGTGAACTTATTAGGGATTCTTCCTTGTGGCATTCAAACTTTATACATTTAGTTCGTGATTCAATTATAATCATTGGGTCAAGGTGTTACACTTATACCTTTGGTTCGCGTTTCGATTATAAACGTTGGATCAGGGTTTTCTATCAAAAATCTGAATTTTAGTTTTCTTGGGCAAGTATTCCAATATTTTTGTTGGGTCTCAAAGCTTGTCGATTGAGGTTCGCATCAATAGTGCATTAAGACAAATGAACAATATTTTGTGAGTGTGAACAGTAACCGGAAATTATTTTTTTATTGTTTTCAGTTTTCAGCAAAATAAGCGGTATCCAAACGTACACATATTGTTTGGTTGAGTTTAAATTATATTCTCTATGTAAAGTTTTTTTCCTCAATTTGAATTTTACCATATCATTTTCTTTGATAGAATAGATGGTTCTGTATCTAAATACAGTCATTAATAAATAGTATTTATTAATAATAAGATAATTATATAATTAATAGTTCCATATAAAAACATATTATAATATATACTTATTAATAACTATCATAACTATCAAATTTCATGTACAAAATACACTCAAAATAAATGTCTATTAATAATTATCAAATTTCATATTTATATGCAACATGATAGAGAGAGAGAATCAATTTTTTTTTTAAAGGTAAAATCATATTTTATTGATTTTTTTTTTTTTTTTGTGTATTGCTTATGTTATTAACTAGTAGATCATGTAATGAAATGATCATTCATGTGAAATAGCTATTATGTTATCAGGATCAAGGCCCTACATAGGATCGGTGAAAGGGTTCAGGAATCGGATCATATGATTGGTACAAAGATACTAAGATCCTACTTTTCATTTTAAAAAATATATTAAAAAATACTTGTAAGTAATTCATGGTATATGTTAAAAAACATTAAACAAAAGTATTTTTTGACACAAATTACTAATAAAAGGCAAAGTACCAAATTGCATATACATAAACAAAATTCAAAGTTACAACTTACAAATACCAAGTTCTGATAGCACAAATATGCATAATGTCTCACATGAACAAAACGAAACAAAACAAATAGCAATACATAATGTCTCACATAAACAACATAAATCAAATAATAATGTTTCAAACAACACCACAAATACACTCAATCATTAAGACCACAATTTTGGTTATCTTGATTGGGTTCCTCAAAGTAGGATTGATCGTTATAAACAACATTCTTATCATTGTTAGCAACCACATGGCCTGTATCATTTATTGGATAATCATCAAAATCTCTTAATGTTGCATTTGGAGGTTCATTCACTTCATTTTCATTGGCATCACCAAACTCAAATTTATCACTAATAGCATGATTTTCTTTATCATTCTCACACTTGCCCTCTGCTCTATAGTATTTTCTCTAATCTTCTGTTTTCTGTGATTTTGTTGATTAGATTAAAGTAAGCTGAGACTTAGGGTTTTTTTTTTTTTTTTTTTGTATTTTTGTATTTTTTTTTTTATCATTTTGGATTGTGCTGGGCTAATTTGTTATTACGTTATTATTATTATTATTATTATTATTATTATTATTAGTTTGGGGGGCTCCATTTGAAGGCCTGAAATAAGCACAAAAAATTGAATTTTTTTTTTATAAAAGATCTTTGGTATTGTTATAGGATCACGATCTTGTAAGATTCTATGATCCAGATTGGGATCCCACACAAATCCTTCTTCAGTACAAATCATAGAGAGTTCCATGAAGTTTTATGGATGTAGGATCTTAAGATCCCAAGACTCGGATTGGGATCTCAATAACTTACAACTATATTGTTAAGAAAAGTTATTCCTTAGTAGGTGTACTAGCTTTTAAATTAATATATTTATAAAAATACAAAATTTTCTATATGCACATAAAATTTATAAAAATAAAAAATCATAAAAAAAATTATCTCTCTTTCCATATGCCTGTTAAAAAAATCATTTGCACATAACAATTGAGATTATTATAATTTGACAACAAAATATATGAATAGTAATAATTATGTTGACACCCCATTTTGCAACCCGCATTTAACCTTATATGGAGGGTAAAATGGTAATTTTTCTTTGGGAATATGCATCTTGACTCTGGTCACTAGCACCAAAATGATCTTGATGTTGTAATGATCAAATTGACTGGTCATAAGCCCTAATTGGACCATCAGATTGAAAGTTATCATCAAATCAAGTTTTAATGGCCGAGATGCACTATTACAAATTGAGTCTGACCATATTTAATTATGAACAATTGATTCTAATTGGTTACAATTATAATTAATTTGAGATTAATAATGCGACATAATTTGATTGGTTAGGACTACATTTTATGGTGAGGTTGCATACACCTAATTAATTAGATAGTTAAATATTAATTATTTAATGAGTAATTTGTGCAATTATCTTTTAATTAGAGTAAATTTGGAACCAATTAAGTCTGAAATGGGAGTGATTGGAGCCATTTAATATTAATTGGGAGCTAATTTGGGACCTATTAATGTTAATTGTGTTGAAACCATTTTCTAACAAATGACCTCTGCTCACTATTTCATCAATATCTCTCAGAATATTTTGAATCTTTGAATGAAGTTAATTTTTCCAGAAACTAGACACCCGGGGCTTCAAATTGAGCATAAGAACGAGACAATTCCAATCAGAATCAAGTCAGATATGATTTTTCGAAATTGGCTCTACAGGCTGTTACCGCAGCTACTGGAAAACCGAATTTTGGCTTGCTTCTCACTCCCACCAATCTCTCCATTTAATTCTTTATCAACCCTCATTAAATGACCTTTCATTCATATTTCCTCCACCACTATTATATAAACCCTCCCTCTAGCGGCGGCGCCACGTTTGGTTCAGGGTGTTCCCAGGAACACCTTGACCTGAAAAAAAAAAAATATATATATAATAATTTAAAATTTTTTATTTATCTACCCTTAAAAAAAATTAAGAACACCCTCAAATTTTTTTTATGCCAAACAAATTTTGAACTAAAATCTATAAAAAAAAAAAAAAAATTGTAACAGAGAATATGTGAGAAAATGATTATGAAATAAGAAATATCTCTTAATTTGGGCAAGGAGCCGAACTATGCATTGGAGGAAACAGAGAAAGAGAAGAAACTGCAGCTCCTACTTCTTCTTCAAAGTGAGAGAAAGAGATTTGGTATAAATGTGGGTGGATATCCTTTGACCACGTTGATGGTTAGGTGGAAGAAGCAGACCACTTTACTTTTTCTTTTTTCCTTTTTCTTTTTGTTTCATTTTTTTTTTCATGAGAAATATGTTTGTGATATGGCTTACGTGGGTTTGAGTGGTCAATCAAAGGCAAAGCATCTGAATTATTTGCACTTCGTACACCGGTAAGGTTATTGCAATATTCAAGACAAGCATAAAATATTTTTATAATAAACACAATTTTTTTAGAAGAAATATTTAGATGTGAAATTACATTAACATGGATAAATATTTTTAAATTAAATAATGGTTTTGTTAAAAATACTGAAAATTATATATGATTATAAAACTTTAAAATCATAACCTTTTTTTTTGGTAGTTTGTTTAGGTTAACTTCTTTTTCTTCCTCTAAAAAAATGATAATTTATTTTTCTTTTAATTTGAGTTAAATTTAACATGAAAATACTTTAAAAATTTTATATCATTTTTAGTAAATATCAGTAGCTATATTCTTATTTATTCAATTTTATTATTTATTATAATTATTTATTTATTAATTAAATTATTTATGTCATCACTTGTTTGACCACCAGTCGGACCCCAGTCCAACCAGAAAATCGGTAACCAGTCTCTTTTTTGATTTTTTCACTTTACCGGTTTTTAAAACCATGGTGGGGGGTGGATGGGGTATGGGGCCGGAGTGGGATATTTAAATTGGGAGAAGTAAATGCACATGGGGTGTGTGTTAGTGCAACTAATAAACAATAATTTAATTAACCAATAATTAATTGGGGGAAGCAACTAATAAACAATAATTAATAATTTAATTAACCAATACATTATAAAAGACAAACAAATTAAATTATGTTAGGCTAAACAACAATTAATAATTTTATAATTAATGAAACAATAATATAACAAATTATAGTTTATAAAAGACAAACAAATTAATGAAATAACTAAACAACAATAATTAATAATTTTATTAATATTTCAAATGAACTTATAGTTTATTGTTTATTCTTTTGCTAGAATTATGGACAAATATTTGATAAGAAAACCACGTAACCACTGTCCCTCTCCTTCATTCCAAGACACAGAAAAACCCCCTCCCTTCTCCTCTCTTGAGTTCTAGGAAGTTGAGTAGTCTTGTCATATCTTGGTCTTCTTGAGACTCAAGGTATTGAGTGAGACTTACTCTTCTTCTCCTAACTCTTCTTTTCCTCCACTCCTAGAACCTCCCTCAAAAGTCTCCTCCTCCACCATATGGATCTTGCATGAAGGTATAATCCATTTCCCTAATTGTTTTTTATGTTGTCATGATGAGAATTTAAGATTAAAGCATGATAGTAATTATTTAAATTCTCTTGAATATGTTTGAATGTTCTTCACATGTTCTTAGTTGTTCATCACATGCTCATTCATAACACTAGTTTTAATCTTAAATCCACATCAAAAATATAAAAATCATGTTTGTTTCATAATTCTTTCAAATCCTTGAATCTAGGTTATCACCATCCACACACAATTATTACCCATATGCTTATAGCATTCCTAACATTTGTCTTCCCTTGAAAACACCTTGCCCACAAGGTGTTGTTGTGAAATAGCATCTTCATCAAAAGGGATCTTCCAATGGACCAATACCTTACGCTCTGTTTGTTTCGGCAATAATGTTTTCTAGAAAATGAGTCATTTTCCAAAAAATGTTTTCTATAAAATTATCTCATTTTCCTATATTTGGTAGTAACCTTAAATGAGTTGAAAAACAATTTTTTTAACTTCCCTTATTTAGCTTACTGTGAGAAAGAGTTATTTTCCAAAAAAAATAGTGGAAAACAATCTCTAAAAATAAGCCATACTTTTTATGTTGACCAAAGATAATTTTCCTTTGACTCGTTTTTTCTAATGCTATCAAACACTGAAAAATACGTAAAACTATCTTTACACAATATTTTCCATTGAAACAAACAGAGTGTTAGTGACATTTTGATCACCATATTCATGCATTTCTCTTTGACAAGCGCTCCCGTGCACAAGAAGGTTTCTTCTTCATAGATCTTCAAACTTTGCTTAAATTCTTGAGCCTTCAATGGTTCTTCAATATTCAAGGTCTTATTGGTTCTTTGAACCTTGGAATGTTCTTGTATCCTCAAGACCTCATTTGATTTTAGAACCATTAAAATTGTTGCCGCTTGCATCTTGGATTCTTGGATCACCGACACTTGGATTGCCAATTCTTGAATCATAGACTCATGAATGGAAGCCTCTATTGGTGCATCAAGAATTGGTTCTTGGAAGATCATTATCACCTTCTTTGTTGGTTCTTTGGACTGAACTTCAAGGGCAACACGTACATGTATATCATCATCCACTTTGACACAAAAATCAAAATCTCAACTTGCAACAACAGCAGTAGATTCTTGGAACTTGATTTGTTCTTCGAGTTTCATTGAATCAAGAGATTGTAACTCCTCTTTCGTCATGTTCTCGAGACCCTCTTGCAATTTTGAGAGCTCTGCATTCATGGCCTTGTTAGATTTAGTCAAGGCCTTGACCTTCTCTAAAACGACATTGTGAGATTCATACAAAGTCTTGATATCCTTTGAAACTTTGTTCACCATTTGCCATATTTCTTTCCAAAGTTCTCTTCGGTCACATTCGTCCGTATCAAGATCAACAGCTCTAATACCAAATGTTAGGTATCCAGTGGTTTCTAATGGGTATAGATAGGAATTATATGAGGATTGATGAGAATTGTAGAGAAATTGACTTAATTTAAGGTAGTCACCCTCCATAGAGAAAGAGATAGATTAAGAGAAAGAGAGGAGATGCACTAATGCACTAAGAAATTGGTTTATTCTTTCATTGATATCTAATGTTGAATTATAATTATGTATTTATAGGAGACTAGCTCTAATCTTATTGTCCCACATGGCCTCATCCTATTGGTTCTATTATTCCCCGTGTGCATTAATAATTCCAATATGTGCTAAATGTGATTAGCATGCTTGGAATCGTAACTAACTAACTAACTAAATCTCAATACAACAAGTATTATCCATATGCTTATAGCATTCCTAACATTAGTTAAATGTCGATCTATCCTCCCAATTTATTGATCAACACTTATAAGTGCTGATACATACTCTCTTAGTATGCCGATTACTATTGCTTGCGTTGTGGTCTTACTCAAGTAGGTTAAGGCTTGCATTGCGTGGTTGTGTTATGTGCTAAGTCCCACATTGGGCATATACTAAATTGATCCAGTCTTTATAAATAACTATAAGGAATCTTCTTGTTACTAGACTAGTCTTGTTAAGGTGTATTGTGAATTTGGCTAGACCTTTTCCTTAGATCGTTACATACTAAAATGTTTTACACCCATACTTAGGATTAGGAATAAAACATTTTCATCTCTCAACCAGCCCCCTTGAAGCTGCCAGCCCCTTCCCCCAAGCCACCCGCACAAGACCATCGGAAAAGCTCTTTTGCGACAAAGCCTTTTTTGCTAATTTTGTCTAGGTATGTTCGAAGGAAATTTTGTTTTGTTTTGTTTTTATTTTTTATTTTTTTTTATATAAAAATATTTACGAACCAAATTCTAAAAAAAATATTTTTTGGTATATTTTCAAGAAAGCAATTAAAACATGGAAACAAAAGTAATATTCCTCAAAAATATTTTCAATAGAAATATGTTACGCCAGAATACAGAGCTGAGCCTTGCTATTTATAGACACTAAATATCAGCCCCTCTGGGAGAGCTAGGGTGCTGACTCTTATAACTACCAAATAATTGATGATCCGTATGATATAAAGATTTTCAAACTCGAGAGTATTGGAAATTTGGAAATAAAAGATGGTGACAATAATAGCAATGAACCATAAAACAGATATAAACTTGATTGGCTAGAGACCCACATGGGGCTGCTTTTTAAGTTGTAGATGGTGACTCGTCGCTATCAGCTATTAGTAGCTTTCATTACCACTTAAAACATCCCTTCACAAATAATTTATCTAATGCACCTGCATTGCCTTGCCTTGCCTTGTCTCTCAGGTATGAGATACCATACCTCTTCCCTATCCCTCCCGGCACCTCTTGTTTTTTTCTTAACATATAATCCAAGGTTGAAAAGCAAAAGAAAAAGAAAAAAGAAACCTCCAAGGATGGTGAGGCACCAAATATTTTGCCAAGTTTCTACAAAGAAGATGATGATCTAGTTTAATAATTTCTACATTAATCAAACTAGTTGCAACAAACTTCGTTTTCTATTTATGCTCATTGCATCTCATTCTCATATGACATATGCCATTGGACATTCTGTTAAAACAAAAATAAAAAGGTCTATTTGCTTTCCTATTTCATTCAAAAGACTTCATCCACCTTCTGTAAATCAAGACATTTTCATTTTTCAATATAGACGATTAATTTTGAATTTTCAATATATAATTAGCACTTCTTCATGCATAAAATGTTTAAGAATTTAGGAAAAAAAAGTTCGAAGTACAAAGTTAAAAACATATTGTAACTATTTAAAAAAAATATATAAGATATTATTAATCTTCAATTAATTTGTTCACAATTATACACATGAAATGGTAAAATTTATGATTTGCCAAAACATAAATCCTATAAAAAAAGATAGTAAAGTTGTAAGATTTTGTTTATCATGAACAATTACGAATTATTATGAGAATTGATATCAATCTTTACATTTTATTAAATAATCTCAAATTTTAACTTATAATAACATTTTATTTTATTTATATTTTATATCTTATGTGTCATGCGCATGAAACTAGCCTCTCATAAATAAGTGGATCCTACACATATAAGACCTATATGCCTATGAGAAGGCATGTTTCATGCATTTAGGGCATGAGAAATTTTTCTTTTGTAAATACTAAATGGTTATTTATTTATTTATTTATGTAGAAATGAATGATTAGATTCCAATTTTATAATTGAAGGCACAAAAATGACCCTTTGGCATTTGATAAGACATCCCAACAGTAATCGATTGAGTCAATTTGCCGTCACCAAATTTTTGTGCAATTTTCTTGGTAAACAATTGTTCTTTTTAAAAAAATAAAATAAAAATTTGTATAGCCAACAAATTGTAAGTTAACGGCGCAGATAGATGCGCTGGGAAGTAATTGAGAATTGAGGGAGCCCACAACCACAATGAAGAAAATTAAATAAGAATGGGTTGGGGGGAGTGGGACCCTTGCCACAACGTGCGGCATGATGATCTGTGACTGTGAGACAGAGGTGGGCCCCGCCTGGTTTTATTTGCTTAATATGGTCAGCCTCAGGCTCTCAGCCATGTTCGAAGTAGGAAGCTACAACACACGGTCTTCCTCTTATCATCACTTCCTGTACTACTATCGTTGTCCCATGCCATTTGTGTAGGACTGTTTATACTTACCCTTTTACCTTCTACACATGTTTTGGGCACTGACTTTTGTGGTCCGGGTTTGCTTTTTAATTTTTAATTATTGTTAAAGTGTAAAACACAGCCATGACAAAAAAAAAAAAAAAAAAAAGTTGAATAAGGATAATTTTTAGAATTTGATATTTCATTCGTATTAACAGCTCAATTATCTATATATATATATATTTTTTGTTAAATCTCATGTAATAAAAATGATGTAGCATTATTTTATTGAACAAATTTATTATACATGTCAAGTATATGTAGCACTAAAAAAAAGAGAACCGTACATATAAACAAAATATTAGTAGGTAAAATTTAAATTCTATAATTGCAGGACGTAAAATTTAAAAACGTTTAAACTTTAAAGGTGTAATATGTACTTTAACTTTTATTTTTTTCAAAAAAATAAGTTGAATAAAGATAATCTTTTTTTTTTTAAAAAGGGGAGGATTTTAAAAGTTATAAATTTGTAATCAGCCGAGATTATATATATATATATATATATATATATATATAAAGTAATTACCTTTTGTTAAGAATAAAGCATTGGATATTAATATATTATTATTGATCTGTGAAAAATCTGATGACACTACAGTTAAATCATACGACCTATCCTATCCAGATTTGAGCTCCTATGTAATCTTTAGCAAGGCTAGCAAAAGTATTGAGTAACGCATTCCATGTGCTTTTTCACATGTATAAAACAGTGACATCTTAATAGTTGTTGAGCTCGCTATCAAACACCAGGGACTTTCAAGCTTCTGGAGTGGTCTATTCTTTGAAGCAAATGCGCCCAACTTCGGCCCCAAGCCAGGATGGCATGCCTCTGCTCTTTTATTAAATTTTTTGGCCTTTAGTGAGTGATTGTGTGACTAAATCAGTGCTGGATTTTCTCAATTTGGGTGTTGCTCCGCCTAATTTTAATGAGACAAATATTATTCTCATACCAAAAATTAAAAATTCAAGCCTTATGACTAACTTTAGACCCATTAGTCTTTGTAATGTGGTGTATAAATTGCCTCTAAAACTTTAGCCAATCGTATGAAATCTGTGCTATCTAGCATTGTTAGTGAGAATCAAAGTGCCTTTACCATGGGCCGTTTTATCATGGATAATGTTTTGGTAGCCTTTGAAACTATGCATTATATTAGTTAGAAGCGTAATGGAAAGGTGGGGTACATGGCCTTAAAGCTTGACATAAGTAAAGGTTATGATAGGGTGGAATGAGCGTGTTTGGAGAATATTATGCTTCGGTTGGGTTTTCATAGGAAGCTAGTGGATATGGTCATGTCATGTGTATCATCTGTGGTTTATTCTGTATGTATTAACGGGCAACCTCGTGGTCGTATTATCCTTTCTAAGGGTCTTCACCAAGGGGATCCTCTTTCTCCATACTTATTTTTGCTCTGTGCAGAAGGGCTTTCAGCCTTGTTGCGGCGTGCCTCAGAAAGGGGTTTAATTAGAGGTATTTCAGTCAGTCGTCATGCTCCGCGTATTACCCATTTATTCTTTGCTGATGATAGTCTTATTTTCTGTCGTGCTACTTTGGAGGAATGTTCAGAGTTAGAGCGTATTTTTTCCTTGTATGAAGGGGTCTCTGGCCAACAGTTGAACAGGAATAAAATGATGCTTTTCTTTAGTAAAAATACTCCTCAAGCTATACAAGAGGAAATCAAATGCCGTTTCAGTGTTCAGGTTATCCGCCAAATTGAGAAATATTTGGGTCTCCCATCCCTTGTAGGGTGAAACAAGTGTAACACCTTTATCCAGATCAAGGAAAATTTGGGTAGTAAGCTTTCGGGTTGGAAGGAAAAATTCTTATCCTCCGCAGGTAAGGAGATTTTGATTAAGTCAGTTGTTCAAGCTATTTCGGCTTATTCTATGAGTTGTTTTAAAATTCCAGATTCTATTTGTGATGAGCTCGCAGGCATGGTGAGAAGTTTTTGGTGGGGGCAACACAATGGGGTGAATAAGAATGCATGGGTGATTTGGAAGAAAATGTATAGACCCAAGGCAGAAGGAGGCATGGGTTTCCGGGATTTAAAAGCGTTCAATATTGCGCTTTTAGCCAAGCAAGGGTGGCGTCTTCAAACATGCCCGAATTCTGTGTTTCATCGTGTTTAAGGCCAAATATTTCCCGAGGCAAGATTTTATTGAAGCAAAGTTGGGCTATGCACCTTCTTTTGCGTGGAGGAGTCTCCTGTCAGCTCAACAAGTGGTGAAGTCCAGCTATTGTTGGCATATTGGCAATGGAGAAACTGCTACTGTTTGGGGTGATAAGTGGTTACCTACCCCCATCAACTTTTTAGGTGACATCGCCGATCCGGGTCCTTCATTCTCAAGCTCGGGTCTTGGAGCTGATTAATCATCAAAAGGGAGCATGGAATTCGGGTTTAGTTCGTCAGATTTTCTTTGAACATGATGTTGATTGTATATTGTTCATCCCTCTTAGTCCCTCCTTACCTTATGATTCTCGGGTTTGGGCATTTAGGCGTCTGGTCGCTTTTCTGTAGTTGTGTGTATCGAGTTGCTCTTCAAGCTAAGTCTGAATCTTAGTCGACTAGAGCTGGACAAAACTCGGATCCTCGCCTCATGCAATCCTTCTGGAATTTTGTTTGGAAACTTAGAGTTCCAAATAAAGTTCAGTCATTTATTTGGCGTGCTTGCAGAGACATTTTATCAACGAAATCCAATCTAATGCATAGGCAGATTGTTAGGACATATGTGTGTTCACTTGTTAAGAACATATGTCACTTGTTTATGTAAATTGGCTAATCCTTTTGACAAAACGCACTCTACTTGTAATTGGGTAGTTCTAGGTGTTTTTAATACTTCAAGAAACAAGGTTTCAAGATCAAGTGTTGAAGTCATCAAATCTGTCCAAGAAAAAGCAAGCTGAAGTACAATTTCATTAAAGCTCGACACCTGCTCGATAGCTACCTCGACACCTACTATTTGTCGAGATTTATAATTTCAGATTTTCTGATATGATTTTCTTGGGATCTGTGAATATGCTTTTGGGCATTCTTTTCTTCTAACCCTAAACATATAAAAGGATTGTTTTAAGAGCCGTCAAATTGTACACAAGTTGCAAAAGCATTGGGCAATCTTTGTTCAAGCAAATTGTGATCAAAAGACAAAGTTCTTAACCTAGTTCATCTTCTCTCAAGAAGTTGCTGTGTATTTGCACCATAGGATTTTGTAACCAAGCATCTTCCTGATCTTCATCGTGTATGATGAACTGAAGAACTTTGCAACCAACCTCTCCTTCTTAGTTGGTATTTGAAGTCGCGTACTGGGATCCGCGCATTGGTTAGTCACGTACTTGAGAGTCGTGCATCAAAGGTGGAAATTGTCACTACAGATCAAGTCCAATTAGGTATTGGGGTAAGGGTTCAACTGTAGGTTGGTAAGGTACTTGAGATTCCTTTACTTGTAACCGCTTGATTTGATAATAGTGGAGTTTCGGGAGTGGTGACCTGAAAATCACCCGGTGGGGTTTTTGCCGTTAGGGTTTTCCCCATTCGTAAACAAATTGCCTCTAATAAAGCAAATTGTGTTAGTAGTATTAATAAATTATAGTGACATCATCACAACATGTAATACTTATGTTATATCATATAGTGTGGGTTTGAATACTGCTTATTTTGTTGAAAACTGAAAATTGAAAATTGAAAACAATAAAAAACACTGCTCATTTGCTTATTTGCATTGTTCATGTCCCATGAAGAATGCAATAGGCACTTATTTAAAAAAAAAAAAAAAAAAAAGAGGTAAAAACGCGTCTGCGTGAAAATGCAAACGCAATCTAAACACTCTCATAGTGTAAGTACAACATGTATGGCCCAAATTTTATTAAAAAAAAAATTATGGTAAATGATTAAAATAAATTAACATAATTAATTAAACATTTTCTAAAGTTCTATAAATGTTTAGCAATAATATTTGGTATTTTTGGACTTCTTTTTTTGAGAGAGTTTCAACTTATGGCATCCGCTTCTAACGGTAGTTTTTTATCATCATACCAAGATACTAATCAGTTTTTGGTGTAGGTGGGGATTGAACCTCAGATCTCTTATACAACCATCATAGCCTTTACCAGTTGAGCTAATTGAAACTCACGTATTTTTGGACTTCTTCAAACTTTGACAATAGATCTTTCTTAGGCTTCCTCAAAAAAAAAAAAAAAAAGAGAGATCTTTTTTAGAACTACACAACGTTAATAAATATAATGAAAAAGAAGAAAAGAAGATTAAAATAAAAGTGACAAGGCATCCACTTAGGTGTAAGACACAACTTTTATTATACAATATATCTTTCTTTCTTTCTTTTTTTTGTTAATTTAAAGGTTGGATTACTCTATCATGACAATAATCCTCTCTTATAACCCTTAATCTAAGAGAAGACAGTATATGATATAAGAAATTGTATCGATTGTTTTAGTTTGGTTCTTTCTACAAAATGTTTCTAATCAGCGAAGAAAATTCCATTTAAATACTTGAAATTTTGTGTTGAAAAGATGGAGATGAAGGAGAGATGTACACCCTTTTGGAAGTTTGAATAACCTTTTTCTATCTTCTGTCTTTTGCTTCTTTTTTTCTTGTATAAATTTTTTCTCTAAGCTATTTTTTTATAGAAAATATTACTGTACCATTTTGTTTCTACTGTCTATGTTTTAATATATACATTTTAATATATGGTTTTTTTTTTTTAATTTAATGTATTCCTTCTTCCTTTTTTAACCCTAAAAAAAATTAAGGTTGGATATCTCACACAATCCTAAATACATATAGGGTTATGCAAAATATCCACTCGACCCAGCTGGCTCGTGCTATTTTATTATGTGAGGAGTTGCGGATTGGGTACTTATGACCATCACATTTGTGTGTCAGTTTGACTTGCAAGTGGAGATATTTTTAATCTGCCAAGAGCCAATTTGCTTGACCATAACTTTATTTATTTAGGGATAAAACATTTTGTTTTGTTTTGTTTTTTTTTTTTTTTTTTTTAATTTGAGAGAATAAATTTGTTTTTGAAATAATACCTATTAAAAGGAAAAAGAGTTCTATTATATGCCTAATTAGAAAATACCTACTATATAAATTTGCCAACTTACACAACTGCCGAATTCAAATAACCTAAATGTTCAATCGATTTGCTGATTTTTAAAGGTTAGTGGGTCGGTGGTAGATTAAAAATTTCTAAACTCGCTAATGGTGGTTTGGTTAAGAATATTGGCCTCAATCCACCCGACTTGACTCGTGCACAATCTTACTTAATGTGTGGTATTATATGGTTATTATATGTCAAGACCTTTGTAAGTTAATCGACATCTTTCCATGCAAGAAGTGTTTGGGAGTTTAGAACGAAAATGGTTTAAACTGCAGAATTAGCAGCATATTGTAACTACCTAGAAAGAAAAAGAAAACAATAATATAATGTGTGGATTTAATTTTAATATTGGCTCTTGAGTGTGTGTTTACATGGAAAAGTTCTCCATTTATGATTTTTTTTTTTTTTTTTTTTTTTTTTTTATGTGTTGGGCGGCAATCTATTAATGGAGTTTTAGGAAAATATTTGGTCAAAGAAATCTTTTTTTTTTTTTTTGAGGGGGGTCAAAGAAATCTTTAGTCACTCATAGATAAGTGATTTTATAAAATCTACGTTTATTTTGTTAAAACTTTTTAGTAAAATCAATTTTTGTGAAAGCATACAGAAAATAAGGGAATTGTTTTTCAGCATGAAGTAAATTTGTGACACAAATCTTGTTTAGTCATGATAAGGACGCAATTAAAGAGGCAGAATAAACGCTTTCGTATGGCACAAGTAGCTGAAGATATATGGTCGGAAGAGAAAAAAAGGATTAAGCAAATTCGATAATTTAAAGCAATAAAAAAGTAATTGTATTTGGAATAAATTAAATAACATATAATGGGTTTGCTGGTAGACGATGTGAAGTGGGTTGGTAGGAGTTTTGAACGATTGGTGTATTTTCATGTTAAGAGAAACGGCAATAGCGTAGCTCATAGTCTGGCGAAAAATGCATTACGCATATCAGATTCACAAGTATGGATGGAAGATGGTCTATCGCATATTACTTCAATTTTAGATTTGGATGTAATAGTTTCAAGTTGAAATAAAATAAGTTAGCTTCTTTCTCAAAAAAAAAAATATATATATATATATAATGGGTTCTTATATTTAGATATATTTTCGGTGAGACTTTGTCAAGATGTATCAATGGGAAATATAATAATATAGGAAGCACATGGACCAATGAAACATACAATCTAATCACATTCTGTCTCCAAATATTTTATGTAGACAATTAGGAATAATCCAAACACCTTTTGTTGGCTAATTGCTTTGTCTAAGATTATGTAATCATGTACAAGAAGCATATATCAAAGAATCGTATCATATGAACTAGCCCACAACAGAGGAAAAAAACAGGGACAAAGAAAGGCTTAGTTATACTTTTTGTTTTGGTTTTTTGTTTTATGTTTTTGAGTGAAGGCTTAGTTATACTTTTGTTATTATATTTGAAGTACTTTTCGTCCTAGTTGTAGTCATAGATCTCCAACACCTCGGTAATTTTTTTCCCCCCCTTGTTTATTACCAAAAAAAAAAGAAAAAAAAGTAAAAGAAAAAAATGTTTAATACCTTAAAATATCATACAAAGGAACAAAAGCCAAAAGAATGCGAATCCTATAGCTTATTGGACCACCTTAACACCATTAGTGTCACTCTAATTTTTAACACCCTTTAAAGAAAATTTTGTTTAGAATCCTAACTTTTTCTATGGTCCCAAGGTAAGAAGCTAAAGAAAAGTTATTCTCAACCATATCAAAGTAGATAAGAAGCAAAAGAAAAGTTATTCTTAACTAATTATGTAAAGAAAAAAAGAAGAAGAAAATTCTCAACTTATATCCAGTCAAGTTTATACAGCATTTGTATCACTAGGAAACCTTTAGTAGTTGAAAATGACTCTTCAAGAATGAAAGCAATAAGTCACTCTATTTTGTTCCGGTTCACGCACAAGTTAGGTTGTGTAGATAATAGTAATACAACCCATAAGACAAGTACTAAGACTTCTAGTGCAAAATAACCATGGTAGCACTAACATAGTGTGGTACTGTGGTAGTCTTTATATGAGATAGAAAACACAAGTGCTAAGGCTTCTAGTGCAGAATGACCATGGTAGCACTAACATAGTGTGGCACTTTGGTCCCCTAGAAGAATTCCCAAAGGGCTTGATTCTAAATGGTTTATTAAAACTACTAAAATAGCAATGAGAGAAGGGGTGCACAAGAAAAGATAGCATAGGAGAGATAGAAAAACCTTCTATTCTATCAACTGGTTCAGAGTGAACAAACTGTAACCATGAAATTTTTTTGCTGTGTTTGTGGACAGGAGTGAATCCAGAAAATATTTTCAAGGAGTATGGTTTTAAACGATTATTATTGAGAATGACAATATTTTTCTCTTTATCAAAAAGAAAAATAAGTTTATTTATTTATTTGTTTGTTTGTCACTCAGTTTCATTATGAGAAAAGTCAAGTTGGCGTGGATAAAATAATTGTATGATGTTACCATGTGCATCAGTACTTTGCTGTAGAAATAATTGTTAAGACAAAATAATTGCACATCATTCCTTTTCTTCCTAGCAATGAGGAATCTATCATTTGTTCTTTTGCACAAAGAAAACAGTGGAAAAAAGTTTACAATCACGTACTATGTGGTCCTGTTATTCCTTCCTGAAACCATACAATTTTGCTCTGATTGCGTGCCAAAGAGTGAATGTGTTTTGACCAAGAGACAGCTTCGACGTAGCTCTACTTTTACCCACACATACTCATAAAGAATGTTTCATAGTCCAACATTGTCGGCTGCTCCAGAAAAAAAATTGCTGGAAAATCTTAACAATAATCTTATTTATTTACGGAAAAGAAATGACCCGACCAATGTGTATTGAAAAGTAAAAAAGATGTTTTTACAATATCTTATTTCTAACCCATATATTTCAGGAACCAATAGTTCAAACTAAATCAGTTGCAATTCAAGCAATGTACATGGCTTAGAGAATATTCAGTATGTGTGTGCGCATAGAAACAAGTTACAAGCAATGATACACTATGAACTTAATTAAATGGGGGTGCATAATGAAAAATCTCTGTATATTGTAAGCTTGATTGGGGCATCATAAGTTAATCAGTACACTTAAAGCATGTAACAGTGACAAGAATAAGATCCCCTTAATACAAATATACACTTTCTTTTTTCTTTTCTTTTTTTGAGAAAGAAAAAAAAAAAAAAAAAATACAGGAAGGTATATCATTCCCCATTAGGGAATATAATACATGGGATTTGGAACCTTGAAAGAGCGTATGGATTGTGAGGAACCCAATAAATCACTCCACTGGTCCCCCGAATTACCGAGAATCCTATATCCCTCATTTACCATTTCGTTCCTTTTCTCTGACTTGTATATAGTGGCTAATTTCCCATGGTCATCAGAGGTCCTGGACAATATGAGAAGCATGGGATTCAGTAAAACATTATGAAGCCAAAGAAAAACACTGTCATGAAATAGAAGTTTCAACGTATTTAATCATATGGCTTGGTCACAGGATAAAGGTAAAGTGAAATTAATAATAAGAAAATGTTATATAGTTTTTTCCCATTTGCTATTTATCACTCAACCACGAATGCTATATGCAGACACCATCATTAGTTTGGATCCCTGGCAGAAGGCACTAATTAGGATCTTACATGGAAAACCTAACTCATAAAGAGACAAATAAGAAGTCTACGAGAGAGAAGGCCAAAATTATTAAGAGAATACAATGACATTCTTATGAAAGGGTTCTGGGTCCTTCTATCCCAGCACTCAGGAGCTACATGATATTTATCTACAATATGCTCTATAACACATTCCATCTTCAAAATGAAAAAATGAAAAAAAGATAGGATCTCTTATAGACCAAACCATGAACAATTGAACACAATTTGATCAAATAGGAGATATGATGGATTTGGCAAACATCTGGCCTTCAAATCTAAGACCAATAACAAAAACTGACTTACATGTTTGGATTCAGATTCTCATATATTGGGGGCCTGTTTGAAGACCAAGGGGGAGGTGGGCCCCTACACTAGGTATTCATATCTGTGTATCAGCAGGGATACACATGCATCACATACATAAATGACTACATATCAGATTAATGGTTTAAACATTACATTGTTCCTCCAACAATGGGGGCAGTATCAGTATCGTCCCTGATATTTAATTGTATCAATTTAGTCACTCTTGACTCTAATTGGTTTCAATGCTACCCTACTGTTATAAATGGGGAAAAAATTGCTGACATGACAAATGGAAAGTTCCCAACTCAAATATTTTGCTGAAAAGGGCTGTCATCATTTAAAATTTGCTGAAGTGGCTAATTTTGCTGACTTTTTTTCTCCATTCTTTTCTCATCTTCTCTCTCATTCTCTAAGGTCTCTTAGGGAGAGATTTGAACAGAAATGGAAGGGCAAGAAAGCCCTTTAATAAAATTTTGGAAAAGAATTATTCGATTATTATTGAAATGCATGTTAAACTGAACTCCATTTTAAGCTCAGCAAATCTTTACAATCTTGAATTCCAACCACAACACCTCTTCACAAAATCACCATCCACAGCCACTCATTTGAGAAAGGGGAATTTCTATTTGAGTGCCACATGTACTAATTGGGTGCCTAGTGAACTAAATCTTAATCCAAGTAGGCAACAAAATTGAATTGGGAACTTTCCGTTAGTGATGTCAGCAATTTCTGTACCATTTTTAACAGTAAGGTTAACATTTGAAACAATCAGAAACAAGGGACTAATAATTAAATATACAGGAACTCCCCAAAAGTAATATTTAAACCCAGATTCATTTAAGATTCCATGCAATTTTAATCATTAGTAACTTGATATTTCAGAATATATATATCTAAACAACGTAGATAAAACCAAATGCAAAAAGAATTGGAGGTAAAGGTAGTAACCATTGTCAAAATATTGATAATATTAGCAGAATGGATCTAGATGATGATGATGTATCAAGACTTCTAAATTATCCATGTTTTACAGTAAAAATATTTAGCATAAACCCAAAATTGAAGTTCATATCATCGGTTTACATGCAAGATGAATGAGAGGAAAGACAGTTTCTTTTTTTCCCTTTTTCTTTTTTTTTTTGGGGGGGGGGGGGGGGGGGGGGTTGGTTGTAAGGGGATATAGTATTTGTATTTTGTCACAATAGGCCTTGGAAAACATAGTTTTATTGGTTCACATGCTCTGAGTTCAACTATTACCCCATCCGGGGACTAGTAGGCTTGAAACATGCAAATGAAAGCAATGAGTTACATAATGATGTTATGAACTGTGACGCCTTTTGACACTTATAATCACTTATGCCCTTAAATTTCACAAACTTAATATTGATAAAAGAAAAGAAAAGGAAAAGGCAATAAGACAACAATAGTCTTGCTATAAAATATTTTTAAAGGATGGCATCATCTTGCAAAAGGCATAAGAAGAAGAAAGCATATACTTTAAGTTGAAAGTGTGCGCTAAACTTTTGAATTCTAGGTTTAGCAACTAGGATCCTTGAACATAAAATTTACTTCAAGATCTTGCATAAAATACATTTAGGAACTAAACTTGCACAGATACAGAGAGGGGACAGAAGAGGAAATAGGTCCCACCCCTGCTGTTCAAAATACGATCTAATGGCTGAAGCACTGCCCAGTAGAGTTCTGCACAAGTGAATGGAGACTCACACACAAACTAAGCTTGAACTCTACAGTTTAACAGAGAAGTGGAAATCTTGAGTGCAGGCTAGATTCCACTTCTGGTTCTGGGTGGGGTGGGGGGGAGGGAAGAAATTTGAGAATCTATATGAGCGTTTGGATTACGTTTTGTGAGGGGCGTCTGTGCGTCTGCGTCTTCCCCTTCTTTTTTTTTGATGCACACAGATTACAAGGGGTCCCGTGCACTATGCACTGTTCAGGCACTGTTTAGGAGACACTAACAACTGTTCAGTGGGTCCCATGCACTGTTCACAGGACCCACAACCACTTTATTCAGGAAAAATCATTAAAAATGGGTCCCACGACACTATTCACACATTTAAAAATTATTTTGCTAGTGTCTTCAGTTTTCAACAAAATAAGCAGTATCCAAACAAACTCTATATCTCTTTTATAAACATCTAGCTTGAAAACCTAAAGAGAGCAAGTGACTACAATCTATAGACAACTGAGAGCAGAAAGAGGCCACTACACCACAAGAAAGATGAAGACAAGAGGAGGGCTCACTAGTTTGTATCAATTACATCGAAAAAGGTAGAAAATAATAAATTTGTACCAACTCCAGAAAGAGACTACCAATCTCAGCTATCATTTCATCTCTTTTATAAACATCCAGCTTGAAACCTTAAAGAGAGCAATAAAGCGACTATAATCTACAGACAACTGAGAGCAGAAAGAGGCCACTACACTACAAGAAAGATGGAGACGAGGAGGGCTTACTAGTTTGTATCAATTGTATCAAAAGAGGTAGAAAATAATAAATTTGTACCAACTCCAGATACAGACTGCCACTTTCAGCCCTCAGCCGTTAGCCTTAGTTTTGGGGTGACATGTCTAACTCCTAAACTCAAGGGCATAGGTGAGAGAAGATTCTCATATATTCAATGAATTATGGACCTCATCAGAGAGAAGGTTCTGAGATATTCGATGTATAATAAACCAACAAATGCTACAGAAGATGTCAAGCATTTGCTTTCGATCAATTGCTAGCCTAGATTCCAGTTTAACAACATGTACATGCTTTTGAGCTTGGATCTCTGATCAAATCTTATAACTAGCAAATATGGTAAGGATTTAAGCAAATTAAAATATTAAATGGCACAGTTTCATAATCTTAACAGGCAAGAATAATACATGGATAGCAATAGCTGTCGCAGTCAGAGCAGTTCTCAATACTCACCTCATTATGAGCTTGTCCCAATTCTTAAATCCTGCATCATTCAAATTCTTGACAGTAACCCCTTTGTGCTTCTCTTTACGCCCGGTCAGCAAGAAAACCTTGAATCCCAAACCCAAAACCTCTTTATAGAGTTTCAAACTGGCCTCTAGGGCAGGTGCCGTTGCCTTCTCGACCCACTTACTGAACTCCACAGAATCAAATTTCTCCAAGCTGTAAATTTCCCCATCAACCCAAATCAGATATAAAGTACTTCTCACAAAACTGCCATCAACAACAACTAAGAATGAAATTCATTTTTACACAAATCTATACCCCCGCCACAAAAAAAGATAAGAATCCAGATTGATTTCTTTTTTTGAGGAAATCCAGCTTGATTTCTAATTATACAATAAAAGCTCCACCTTTATCGGGTATAGTCTTCACAAAGTCCTCAAACAGTCTCATATCTAAGTGGAGTAATAAAATATTCACTTTACCCATTCTCTTCGAATAGACGAACACATTCTCACCAATCAAACAAGTACAACATATAACAAATTTCATTCTATAATAACCAAAAGGCAGGGAAAAACTAAAAACCCATTTCATTCAGGTCCCAAATAAAGTAAAAACAAGAAATCCAGATCCCTAAATTTTTGAATTTTCTTTTCTTTCTTATATTTTCAAAACAACCAAACAGCACTTTGAAAAAGTAAACAAAAAAAAAACCGAGCTTTAAGAATCAGAATCATACCCATAACCATGCTCCACATAATATGGAAGATTAGAAAGCAAGGTGTCGTCCACGTCGAAAACCCAAACGTCCTTTCCATCCCCACCCAATTCCACACTTTTCGCATAAATCCCAGCCTCCTTGGATACTCTCTCCACGTCGATCTTATAAGCTCGACCCATCATGTAATCCTTCACGTAGTTCGCACATTCCACTGGAATAGTTTTCCAGGGGCTGAGATTGTTGCTCTCAACCGCGAATCTCCAACTCGTACAGTGTAATCTGACCTCCTCATCGAATTCCTCAATGTTTTCCGGGTATTCAATGATCAAAGGCCTCGGGAGTATGTGGGGATTGGAATTCTCGTGAGAAAATGCAAAGGAAAGTAAAGTGAATAGAAAGAGAATTCTCAGGAAAGCCATTCTGTGAGGACGAAAAACTAACGTTTGAGGGAATTGAAGTTCTGGGTATCAGAGAAATCGATGGAACTCAATGCGAAATGAGAAAACAAATTCAGGGGAAGTGAGAAATCCGATGGGATTTAGAAAGGAATTTAAAATGATTGTAGAATAAGGATATACGTTTCCTTGTTTGGCAATCTTAATTGTTTGGATTGGAACAATGAATGAATAAACCTCTTCTCTTCTCTTCTCTTGTCTTTCCTGGGTTGGGAAAGAGAAGAGGATTACTGTATTCGGTTGCGTATGAGCGAAGAAAATAAGGTGTTTTGAAAGGATTTTGGCCATGGAGTTGAGGGGTATATCGGTAATTAAGGTTTTGAGATTAGGTTTTTCTTTAAAATAGAAAGATTTAGTTAACGGTTCTTCTCTACAATAATTGTTAATATATTATTTTAAGAAAGTTTTGATACCAGTAATATAAAAAGTTAACAAAAATATTTAATTACTATAGTATTTTTTTATAAAGAGTTTCTAAAAATATTTCATAAACTAATGACATCTATTAACTTTTAAAAAAAAAAAATCATTTTTTTAGAGAAATTAAGTAAATAAATACTAACAAGGCATTGTAAATATATTTTTTTTTAGCAAATCAGTAAATTCCAATTTCTTTTTTGAGTAAATCCAATTGCTATTTTTTTAATAATATATCTTTTTTTTTTTGATAGGTAAACAGAAAACTATTATTAAAGAGGGAAAAAAATAAAAGAGAAGTACAAAGATGTTCATGATGATGAACAACAACATAACACAACAGCAACAAAACAGCAACACATCACAACACTACACAACACACCACAACACAACAACCAGAGAGAAGTCAGGAAACTAATTTATCTTACACGACAATTACTTTGATGTGTTTTATATTCAATCATTTTTAAATGAATTTCAATCCACTAATATTAGACATTTTTTTTAAAGTATTTGTAGGGTCCATTTTTGTAGCCCAAGCCCACGAGGTGTGGAATATGAGCCCAACACACCCAAAACAATAAATTTGTAGAGCGTGGGTGAAAGAACTGGGCCGGATATGAATTAAACAAAAGTTGGCGGCAGTATAGGAAGATAATCTAACATGCAATCTATAGGAAGATAATCTAACATGCAATCACGTAAAAACCATGAAGGATTTGGGATCCGAAGAGGAAATTTATTTAATGTACTTCGGTTACAAATTCCAGAGTTACAGTAAAGTAATTTTTGTTCTTCTTTCTCCCTTTCTTCGATCCCCTCTATCAGAGGCTCTCCTTCTTTATATAGCCTCTTTCCTATACATTCCAACCATCCACTTGTCTTGCATCTGCTATCACACTCGAGTATAAGTCACATCAAACATCTTCTTTAGATTTTGGGAGTGGCGGTAGTTGAGGTTGCACTGTTCAGGGGTCTTCTCCACATAAATACGGCCAGAGAAGTTGCTGCAGGGCATTAAATGCGGTAGTGACAGCTTTTCTTTGGGATATTTCTTCATCCTTATCATCCCCAGAAATGCCTAGAGTTTATCTTTGTCACCAAGATTGTCAGGAGGGGCACTCAGACTTTTTGTATGTGTACGTAATCAGAATCATTCGTATCCGAGGAGTATAACCTCCTCGGACAAATGGTGACCTCTTCGGATTGTACCCATCCGCCATCTTTGGGTCCGTTGCCTTTAGGTGGACACTATCCCAGCCCATTGCTACTCTTCGGACGTAAGGTAACCTAAAGAATAAGGCTCCAGGCCCAATTGGTAGATCTGGGCTTTTATCCCCCACAGTATTAATTAAGGGTTTTAATTAATATTTTGACTTAATATTTTGTTATGAATTGACGAATCTTATTATTTCCCTTATTATTGTATCATGTGAAATTGATAGTTGCTACATCAGGCACAATTCATGTTAGATGCTACACCATTAATCACAACTTGTATGAAACCTAATATGTATGCTAAATTTTGCTCTAATAAATTCTAGAAAATGTTAAAACCATAACTATTTTACAAACAGCTGATGTGATGGATGATTACTGATGAGTAAAAAAATTGATATTAGCGGTAGATCCAATTAAGAATTAGTAAGAATTTACCACATTAACAGTTTGTAAAAATATTGTAAATTTATTTGTGGTTGTAAATTCTTGATCAATTAGACTATGCTAGCTCCTTGCCATTTGGAGGTAGGGTTGGTTTTGGATTACATCCAAAAGATTGTTCCTTATTCCAGATGCCTTTCATTCAATTTTATTCCTTAAAATACGTACTTGTGTTGCTCTAGCTCTAGTTAGAGCTGCCAAAAAGATAAAGAAGTCATCCATTTCAATTGAGTAATGCCCATTTTTTTTCTCTTTTCCATTGTACAAATAGAGTTAGAAGGAATAAACTTCTATCCTTTTTACTAAAAAAACAAAACTTGGTTAAGCAAGCTATTATGTAAAAATAACTCTTGGTTTCTCTTTCCCATTGTAGAAATGGATTTTGAAGGAATAAACTTCTATCCTTCTTACATTAAAAAAAAAAAAAAAAAAAAAAAAAAAAATTCTTGTTTAAGCAAGCTATTATAGGATGGAAAATACCTCATCTTTACTCTTCCCCATTGTAAAAATGGAGTTTGAAAGAATAAAACTTCTATTCTTTTTACTTAAATATATATATATATATATATTTATTTATTTATATATATATATATATATATATTGATTAAGCAAGCTATTATAGGATGGACAATAAATTATCTTTTTTCTTTCCCATTGTAAAAATGGAATTTGAAGGAATAAACTTTTATCCCTTTTTTTTTTTTTCTTTTTTTAAATCTTGGTTAAGCAAGCTATTATAGGATGGAAAATAAATGTCAACCGCATCACAAAATAAGTACTTTTTTGTGGCATACTCTATATGCAATTAAAATGTTTTAGCATTGGCGCATATGGATTAGCAGACATTTTAGAACACGAAATATCTCGATGTCATAATGTATCTTAAACGTAGTTTACTTTTAACTTGGTAACACCCATTTGAGTTTGATTAGGTTAGATGGCAAGGAGGAGTTGTACGACAAAGTCACAAAAGTATCCGAATCGTTCAAACATAGCAGTTTTTGTAGGCAATAGTCCCTTTATACACACGCAATAAAAAGAATAAATACACTTCCATAAATTATCTTGAACAGCCGTATTTGAACAAGAAAGCTAGTAAATTCACCATCACATAAACTAAAGACTACGCATTTACGTCAGAACATAGTTTCTAATATTCATTGAACATAAAAATTCAAACAGGGAAGCAAGAAAGAACATACCCTGCAATATACTGGAAATTGATCGTGATCATTGCACATAACACGCTAGTACAAAGATTGGTTCGCTTGTTTCCTCACAAGATACTGGTTTTTACTAAGGACAAAGTTTAGCTACAAGGCTACAACCTTACTCAATATCATTCACATTACTACATATTTTGAAAATCTAACAATTGAATTATATATTATTTATGTTCTTAATACATATATCAAATTTTATACCAATTGGATATTATTTACTATATGATCTATAAGCTTACATTTTATGCATAATTTTTAGCAACAAAAATTTGCAATTTAAACAATTTATTGATGATATAGTTATTGATTTTTAATTTTATAGAAATTTTGCAAGCATGGAGAATATAAGAAGAAAAACCAACATAAACAAGAAAAACCCTTTCTTTTTACATATTTTCTAGCCCAGCTTAATTAGACCAGCGCCAGCTTTCTTCCACTTCAACTTGGCGGCCATTCTCAAGCAATCCTTGATTAAGCTCGACCTTTTCCTAGATGCGTTTGGAGTTTATGCTGGCTGTTTGGCTGGGTACTCAAGCTGATGAAGCATTTTCTGAAGCATGGTGTTCAGATGCGTTTGGAGTTAGTGGAACTAATGCTATTGCCAATATTCGTTCCAGGGTGTACTTCTCTCCTAAGCTTTCCTATTTAATGCTATGTTTGGAAGTTTTGAGAGAGAGAGGAGAGTAGAGGGAATGAGAGTAGTGGAGAAAAGAGTGGAGGGGAATGGTTATCCTCCACCTTGTTTGGATGTTTTTAAAATTAAATAAGAGGGAGGAGAATAATTAGTCTTTTCATTTGTAATTTTGTTAATATGGTAAGGGTGAACTTGATAATTCATTTGGTCAAGTATTTTTATGCTTCACTCTCCCTCCAAATCTCTCCAATTTAGGGGAATTAAAAATGAGAGGTTAGAAGTAGTTCAAACCCCTCCGAACCCCTCCCCCTCCTCCCTTAAAAAACATCCATACAAGATAATTAAATTACTCTCCTTCCCTCTACTCTACTCTACCCCCCCTCCTTCCCCCAACATCCAAACATAGCATAAGGGTCAATGTAATTGAAGCTAATGACTTGCAACCAAGTGATAAGCGTAGGTCCCCTGAAGTGTTTGTGAAGGCTCAACTCGGAAATCAGATTTTAAAAAGCTGAATTTCTTAGATCAGGATTGTTAATCCTTGTTGGAATGAGGAATTAATGTTTGTAGTGGCGAAACCATTTCAGGAACTGTTGATTTTAAGTGTTGAAGACAGAGTTGCACCTAACAAGGATGAACTTCTAGGGAGGTGTATAATTCCCTTCCAGAATGTGGATTGGAGGTTGGATTATCCTAAAGCAATGAACAGCAAATGGAATACTCTTGATAAGAATGTCGTCATAAAAGAGGATCAGGTGGAGGAAACTAAGATTACCAGCAGGATTCATGTGAGGCTCTGCCAAGAAGGCGGGTATCACTTTCTAAACGAATCAACCAACTATTGCAGCGACTTTAGACCTACAACAAAAGAGTTGAGGAGGCCCAAGATTGGGGTACTCAAATTAGGGATTTTAGAGGCTAAGGAGCTTGCACCGATGAAGACAAAAGATGAGGTAGGAATGACAAATGCTTAGGGTCTGTTTAGGATCTACTTATTTTGTTGAAACTGAAAACTTTTTATTGAAAATACTGTAGATAAAGATAAAAGTTAGCTGAAATAGTACAGTAGGACCCATGAATAATATTAAAAAGTGCAGTAAGACTCATGAATAGTAGCAAAAATAAACTGAATAGTAAAATAAGTTGGCAAAATTAATTTTTGCCAAACGGACACTTATTGTGTGGCAAAGCATGGTGAGAAGTGGGTGCTAACAAGGACCATTATGAGTAGCACTGAACCCAAGTGGAATGAGCAATATAATTGGGAGGTGTTTGACCTTTGTACTGTTATTACAATTGGAATCTTTGATAACTGTGGAGTAGATAAGTCTCGTGGGCTAAAAGACTTGAGAATTGGGAAGGTTAAGGATTCGTCTTTCCACCCTTGAAACTAATCGTGTTTACACACACTCGTCTTCACTTTTAGTTCTACAATCCAGTGGGGTGAAAAAGATGGGTGAAATTCATTTGGCTATGAGGTTCACTTGCTCCTCATTGCTTAAGATGATGCACATGTACTCACAGCCACTTCTTCCAAAAATGCACTATATTCATCCATTAACTGTTATCCAGCTTGATAGCTTGAGGCACCATGCAACTCAAATTATATCAATGAGGTTGAGCCTGACTGAGCCACCGCTGATGAAAGAGGTGGTGGAGTATATGTTGGATGTGGACTCCCATATGTGGAGTATGAGGAAGAGCAAAGTAAACTTTTTCAGGGTTATGGGCGTGTTGGGTGGGTTAATCGCCTTAGGAAAATGGTATGACGGGATTCGCAAATGGAAAAACCCCAACACAACCATATTGATTCACATAATGTACATGATACTAGTCATCTATCCAGAGCTCATCTTACTCACAATTTTCCTCTGCCCTTTCTTGATTGAGGCTTGGTATTATAGACAGAGGCCAAGGCATCCTCCTCACATAGACGTTCGCCTTTCTAATGCTGAATATGCAATTCCTGATAAACTTGATGAAGAATTTGATACATATCCAACTTCCCGGTCTTCCGACCTTGTAAGGATGAGATATGATCGTTTGAGAATTGTTGCTGGGAAGATTCAAACGGTGGTTGACGACGTGGCTAGTCAAGGGGAGAGGCTGCAATCTTTGTTGAGGTGGCGAGACCCAAGAGCGACAGTGCTATGTATGATAATCCATCTGGTAGCTGCCATTGTTGTTTATGTTACACCATTCAAAGTTGTGGCCCTTCTCACGGGATTCTATGTGTGGAGGCATCCTAGGTTTCGACGTCGTAGGTGGCTTCCTTCAATAGAATCAATACTAATGAATTTTTTCAAGAGATTGCCTGCAAGAACGGACTGCATCTTGTGAGCAATGCCAGTATTATCTGCAATTGCTTTTGAACAGAATGGTCCATGATTGAGTTCCCCTCTTTCTTTCATGTTAAGCTAGTGGAGAGAAGATGCGAATGTAAAAAAACATGGCACTTGTCTGATTTCGATGTTTGGCAGCTGATGTTGCGTTATGCTTTCAATGTTCATAGTCTTTGGCTTATGGTAATTAGCTAAAAAAAAAAAAAACTTATGGTAATTAATTAATAGTGAGGCAGTGTGGCTTGAACATGTTGAACCAGAACAGTGTATAATAAAGTTGAGCCCAGTTGGGATATTTCTGCAATGCAAGTGGGCCTCATAATGTACTCTTTTAAAGTAACTTTAATGCATTGAGCTTCTCTATTCCAGACCCTTCGGCATGATATATTTATTTTTCATCTCAATAATCAACATGATCTTGCAATTAATCTTTTGTGAGTTTTTTTTATTAATAATTCAATAGTTGGAACTTGGAAGAGGGGGTTGTTAGAATTTAGAACCATTGATATCTTAGTTGGAAATATCAAACAGTAATAGTTGAGTTATAAGATTTTTGACAATATTTTGTAATTTTAATATTAAGATTTATTTGATTCAGCCAATTAAACAAAAAAAAAAAAAAAAAAAGTCCACCAAGAGCACATTTGGTGTCATGTAGGATTGCAACCTCTTACCCCAATCTGTGATCCAAATTTACAACCTTAATTATGTGATCCAAAATATTTAATTATTAACCATAAATTGACAACTCACCAAATCATCTAAATTATAAATGAGAAGCTAATCTAATCTTTATAAGTGTTTCTATTTTAATGTTTCTAGGTATTGTCCGGTTAGAGTGAAAGTGGGGATGAAAAAGCAAGTTTTGATGAACCGTTTCATAGGTGAAAATGAGGGATGAGAGTCAGGTTCGGTGGAGAAATGAGAGAGTACGATAGAGATCAAGTAGATAAGAAGAGTTTTGGTTGCGACAAAGGGATTAGTGTGGCCAACGGTGAAGGAGAGAAAAGAAAAAGAATTAAAGTATTTTATATTTTACTAAAAAAACTAGTAATAGCATTTTTAATATTAAAAATTAGGAGAAAAAAGAGCAAGCCTAGGTGCTTCTTTAGGGGATATTCCTAATACTAACAACCATTTCAAAATTGAAAGATGAAATTAACAACAGTTGCAAACTTACACTGTGTTTGGATCAGTGGAAGGGAGAGAGAAAGGAAAGATAAGAAGAAAAAAAATTTAGGTTTCTCTTGTTTGGTTGAGGAAGGAAAGAAAGAGGGAGATGCATGGAGTGAGTTTCTTTTGGGCTCCACAAATGCATCTTATGCTATAAAATTAGAACAATTACTAATTTACTATAATACCCTTATACTCATAAATTATCAAATCTATATTGTGGGGTCGGAGAATTTGGCAACCCAGTGGCCCACCTTATACCAAGCCCAAGGCCCATGCTGAGGAGAAGGAAGCCCGGTACTCTTGCCGAGGACAACCATGTCCTCGGCCAAGCAAGACCATGGGAGGAGGAAGTAACGAGCTACCATAGGCAGCCCTCCGGGACACCTAAGGAGGAAGACCAAGTACAACGCATCAGCCGTGGAAGAATGGCCGAGGAGCAAAACTAGGATTAAACTGTCACTTCCACATTAAATGCGCACGACTAGTGTTCCAGCAGCATTAACGAGGAAATGACCCCTGATCAGTGCTACCTCGGTTGCTGCAACTCACTGGGAGTTTTGGTAAGACGGCTGATGAGACAAGTCGTCAGAAAGAGGCGTGGATGATCAACAAGTGGAGGAAGGGGATCGTTGGAAGAGGACTATATAAGGAGAAGAGACAAATTAAAAAGGGGACTTTTCCTCAAGAGAGGAGGACGACCATCAAGCTCCTTGGACTGGACCGAGGACAGATTTTTTAGGATAATTTCGATTGGCCTGCGTTCGATGGTGGTGAACCCTGCCTTAGACGTTGTCCACTTGCTTGTGCCTAGTTCTTGAACCCATTCTCTACAAATTCATTGTATTAGGATAGCTGGACTTGAGTCCACTCACTCAACAGTAGGTGTGCTCAAACCCAGTCCCTACAATTGGCGCCGTCTGTAGGAAGAACTCGTGCACTAGCAAGCACAGAGGACAATTGTTCCTACGCCGCTAGCTTACATAAAGTTAGGCAGTTCTTCGTCACCGCCAACGGCACTGATTCCAAGTCCCATCAAAAAAAAAAAAAACAACAACAAATAACAACGCATTTGCTCAAGAAGCGATTATTGCAGAAAAATAAAAGATTCAAAGGAAAAAGCAAATAAACATTGTAGTCTTTTTATTAAACAAAAGGAAAAGTACATCATATGCCCGAAGGCTTAGACAAGCTTGCTCTAAAGCTAAAAATACAAACAATGGCTGGGACTGGTTTGTTCTAAAGCTAAATGTACGAGAAGAGGCTTAGACAGGCTTGTTCTAAAGCTAACCATAGGAGGGGAAGGCTGAGGCAGGCTTGTTTCAAGGCTACCAATAAATCCCGAGCCTGTATGGATGGTACTAGCGACGAGAAAGAAGAGGCGAAAGCGCCTGATGGCCCCATCCCATGATGTTCCCTTGATGCTCCCCCAGCCTCATGATAATTAAGCATTGGAGGCAGCAACACCCGGGCACCGAACGTAACGTAATCTTGCGAAACTCCATCAGCAGGTAAGCTGGGCGTGAGTCACTACCAGCTTGAAGGGCATGTATGGACGCGTATCGGAGAAAAGCATTATGTTCTTCATGGACCTCCCTCTTGACTGCCAAGCACGCTACCATCAGGATGATGCCCAAGTCCTGCCGCGCTGAAAGTCTGACGCGATCTATAACCGCCACAGTCCTCAGTTGAGGAAGGAGGACCACCCTTTTTTCTCGGTTAAAAGGTAGGAACACCTTTGGCTTCCTTACCCTTGCCCTCATCTAAGGTCATCCCATTCCCCTAAGCCTTGATCACAATCCTGGCAAGGTTATCGAAGGTGCTTGGAGGGTTGAGGGCTCAGAGTTCCTATTGAACTTAAGGATTCGTGAAGTGTGGGAGAATGATTCCCCCAGAGAGCCTTATATAGAAGGCGAAGGTTCGTGGGAATTAATCCGCACAGAATTCAAAGGAAGAATTACCGGCGACATTAATCCCAACCAATTTCCAAGGAGGCCACCAGCCGCTGGATTTGCGTTAATCCACGAGGGTATTAATGAGGGGGCGCCTCGCACACTGAAGCATTAGGCGTACAACTCGAACAACCAAAGGACGCTTCGTAATCAGAAGTGGTGAGAAAAAATTGGAGCAACGGGGCTACCACTGTGCACAAAGGCGAAGGGACAGGTCGCCCTCATCCAGGTCAATATTAGGCCCATTGCCCAGACTAAGGAGGAGTCCATCCTTGGCAAGGCGAGGCCGAGACCGCTATCGCTCTGGAAGTGAACATTCCAGCGTTGAGGACAAATTCCTTCGCCCCAAGCATTGATGACGAAGTGTTAGACTAAACCAAGGTCTTACATGGTCCTCAGACTCAAACCTATGGGGAAACTAATCACTTCAAGGAAAACCTGGGTACTTGACTGAACCAAGGTCTTGCTTGGTCCTTGGACTCAAACCTATGGGGAAACTAACCACTTCAAGGAAAACCTGGGTACTAGACTGAACCAAGGTCTTGCATGGTCCTCGGACTCAAACTTATGGGAAAACTAGTTACTTACAGAAGAACACAAGTGTTAGACTGAACCAAGGTCTTGCATGGTCCTCGGACTCAAACCTATGGGGAAACTAACCACTTCAAGGAAAACCTGGGTACTAGACTGAACCAAGGTCTTGCATGATCCTCGGACTCAAACTTATGGGAAAACTAGTTACTTACAGAAGAACATGAGTGTTAGACTGAACCAAGGTCTTGCATAGTCCTCGGACTCAAACCTATGGGGAAACTAGCTACTCAGAGAGGAACCTAAGGGTTCGGCAACACCAGAGTCTTGCACAGCCCTCAGACTCGAGTCCCTAGAGGGACTAGCTACGTTCAGCAAATGAGTAAACAAACACAAGCCCATGAGCATCACTTAAGGCATTCTGAGGCGCATTTAACCTAACCCCTTAGCATAATCAGCAGGTAACGGCTTTCTTAAGCATTGTTTACCATTTACAGTAACCAATTCATAAGACGTGGAACCGATATTATGAAGATATTCCCTCGGCGTTCAATCCGGCAAAAATAAGTCGTGGTATTAAGGTGGTTCAATTATTGATCAAGGTCCGAGTGGAAGCTATCGCTAGGGGCTTTACATTTTTTGGTTGCCAATTTAGAATGAAAAACATGCTGAGCCTCTAAAATTGTGAAGCTAATAATTAAAGTCCAGGCTATGTAAAGTAGCAAAACTCATCACAATGACAATAAACACCAAGTAAAAAAAAAAAAAAAAAAAAAGGATTCGTGCATCCAACTTGAAAGTAGCATTACAGTGCTTTAAACCAAAACAAAATATACAGTAGTAAATTAAGGCGTAGGGAAAGGAAGACTAGAACGGCACAAATCAACAAAGTAAGGTGACCCGACAAGATTGCCTACTTCTTCAACTGATAGACAGCTTGTCCTTAGGTGTCTGCTGAGAAGCTTCATCTAACGCCTCGAGATCCTGGCTCGGAGGTGCAACTTCGGAGGACTCCTTCTCAGCAGAAGGAGCCTGGGAGTCAGCAGGGAAGGCTTGGGAGTCAGCAGGAGGCTTCACCACGTCTTGGGGTGCTGCTGGGTTACTGACTTCCTCTTTCCCCAACGTCCCTTAGTGCCCGGTCTCCTCAGCAGGCTTTTCAGTTAATGTTGGATCGTTGGCGGCACTGGCATGGCCTTCGTTCGTTGCTCTAAAGGCATGCCAGCTTCAGGGTCAGCAGAGGTAGCCTCGCGAATGGCGGAGGGATAATACACCCTCTCGGCCCGCTTAAGCTCAGACGAGGCCTCAACCCCAGCTTGGTTGAGGGCCTCATTCCAAGTCTGGGAGTAGTAGCGCTTGCACACCTCGGGCACTTGAGCCTTGAGACTAGCCTCAGTCTTAGCCACTCCCTCAGCAAAGGCCTCCTCCTCCGCTTGCTCTTTAGAGTTCTCAGCATCTGTCCTTGCAAACTTAGCCAATTTTTTAGCCCTCAAGGCCTCGTCCCTGGCGTACTCTGCAACACCTTTAGCCCACTCTACCTCAACCAATTTCTTCTTCAAGTCGGCAATATACTCCTTGGCGACCTGCAGCTGATCCTCAACCTCCCGCAAGTACCTTATCTGGTCCTCGGCCTGTTTCTTGACACTGGCTAGGTCGGATGCCACGCTATCTCAGGCCCTCGTCATCTCCTCTAGGTCCTCCTGTGCCTTCTTGAGATCAGCCTTAGATTTTTTAAGGGTATTCGCAGCATCCAAGTACTTGTCGCGCTCCTGAGCCAAGACTCTACCCTGGTTGTCGACCTCCTCGTCCAGCCTAAAAGTAGCCTGGATAGCCTGCCAATCAAAACAAGTACACTGTAAGCTGGGCACGGAGGAATAAAACACAAACAAAGGTACAAATGTCAGAAATCTTACCATGCCCAAGTACCTCTTAAGGTTGCGGGCAACTTCTTGCCTCCTCATACCCCCCAGCTCGGCCATGTCAGCGGGGAGAAACAGTGACCTCTCCAGGGCATCGGCTACGCGAGCCCTCTCGCCTCCATGGAAGTCCCTGAGGGTGGCGTTATCCATCAAAGGCTTCCCATGAAGCATGGTGGTGGGTAGCCAAGCTTGGGGCTCAGACTGCTGAATGACCTCTTTTCCCTTGTCCTGGCCACCAATCCTCAGCTGCTTGGAAGGTCGGCGGGCTTCATTTTCCTCTTGAGAGGAACGAGACCTCCCCACATCCACTGGGTCTTTGCCCTTGGAAGGCCTCTTCGTCTTCGGATCGGTGGACTTGGGCCAAAGGTCCGAGGTCGGCAGAGTGGAAGATAGCTTAGTCTGCGCAGGCAAAGACTTAGGTGGGGGAGGGGGAAGCTTGGGTGGAGGAGAAGGAAGCTGGGATTGTGACTTCCCCGGCGTGTCCTTCCCCGGTTAGCCCTCAAGTAGGTCGAACAGGCTGGTTTGGGGTTGTCTCTTGAAACCCATCTCAGCCTAAGTACCAGTTCTTGGTGACAAAAGGTTTGCTTCGTATAAATAGGGATCGCCCAAGTCACCAGAGGGATCCTCGGATAGGTGGACTTGGTTGAATGCACCAAATTCATCCTCGGACGAACCCAGGTCAACCACTTCTCCCTCTTTCTCCGAACTTCCTCCCTCAGCCTTCGCGGCTTGGTGGGACGAGGAGGAGCCTGCCAACGGGATGCCCTTGGGGATGAAAAATCCTTCAGAAAATGAGAACCTGTGCTCCACCACAGTGATTTGGTGAAGCCTAGGGTCCTTTGCTCTGATTACGTATCTGGGAGCCGAGAAAGACTTCTGAATCAGTTTGTACCCAAGAATCTTGTGAGCAGCTCTAACCTGATTGCCAGCCTCGTTCACAAAGATCTCCGCCCTGAGTATAGTTTCCAAGTCTTCCTTGTTGACCAGACTGAAGTGCCGTTCGAAGGCGTGCGGATCTGCAAAAGAAAAAGCTAGTCCATGTTAACAACCAAGCAGTACAAATAGTGAAAACATAGTAGATCAACCTTCCCACATTCCGAGTACCCTACCTGGCTCTCCCTCTATTATCAGGCAGTAAAGGCCATCGTGCCACTCCCTCGACACTATGAGAAAATCTTTATTCAACCCCATGCTAGACTCGGGGAGACACTGGATGAGTCTAACTCTATCATCTCTCGTCTTCATGTAGTAGGACTTACCGTTAAGTGCTGGAGATTGTAACACCAATTCACATCGTGATGAGTTAACCTCAGCCCCATCTTCTCGTTCAAGGCATCCACACAACCTAGGATCCTAAATACGTTAGTGGCGCACTAGGTAGGGGCTAACCGGAAATGCCTGAGGTAGCCCTTCATCACTGACCCCATAGGGATCCTCATACCACCTTCAAGGAAGACGATTATGGGAATCACTACCTCACCAACCTCCCTCCTGATATACCAATCCCCCTCCTCGCAGTACCTAAGACCCACGTTACCAGGTATCCTATAAGTGGCGATGAACTCCTCCATCGCCTCCTTAGACCCAACCAACTTCTTAAACCTACCCATCCTGAAGAATGGCTAAAGACACGGGGAAGGGCGAAAAGGAGAGAGGAGTAGAGGAAGGGGAAAATCAGGAAGGGAAAAGCATAAGATAGAGTAAGAATAAAACTTACAGAAACGAGGGAAGGCGCTCAGAACAGGCTTTTCAAGCTACGAAGAGACGCGAATTGGGTTGGAAACTTGATCGGATTCAGGGTGTGTGCACAAGAAACCTTGAATGCAGAAATGAAGAGGCAAACCAGTTCAAATGGGTATTTACCCCTCACCAAAGACAACTGTGCAAGCCTTCCCGCCCATAATGGCGAAAAATCCACGCCGTTGGATTACCATCACACCGTTGAACGTGGGGAGTATGGAGCTGCCAAAATTTAATACGGGTGCGTACCGCATATTGAAGCGCCAAAAACGTGCGTTAGACAAGTGAAAAGACTTCAAGCGCTGACTTGGGACCAAACTAGACAAGCCACGGTATAGGCTCGAGGATATCAAAATCTTCCTCCCTGTCCAAGGAGCCGGACAACAGGATTTTGAGGGGCTATTGTGGGGCCGAAGAATTTGGCAACCCAGTGGCCCACCTTATACCAAGCCCAAGGCCCATGCCAAGGAAAAGGAAGCCCAGTACCCTCGCCGAGGACAACCATGTCCTCGGCCAAGTAAGACCATGGGAGGAGGAAGTAACGGGCTACCATAGGTAGCCCTCCGGGACACCTAAGGAGGAAGACCAAGTACAACGCATCAGCTGTGGAAGAATGGCCGAGGAGCAAAACTAGGATTGAACTGTCACTTTCACATTAAATGCGCACGACTAGTGGTCCAGCAGCATTAACGACGAAATGACCCCTGATTAGTGCTACCTCAGTTGCTGCAACTCACTGAGAGTTTTGGTAAGGAAGCTGATGGGACGATTCGTCAGAAAGAGGCGTGGATGATCAACAAGTGGAGGAAGGGGATCATTGGAAGAGGACTATATAAGGAGAAAAGACAGATTAAAGAGGGGACTTTTCCTCAAGAGAGGAGGATGACCATCAAGCTCCTCGGACCGGACCGAGGACAGATTTTTTAGGATAATTTCGATTGGCCTACGTTCGATGGTGGCGAACCCTGCCTTGGACGTTGTCCGCTTGCTAGTGCCTAGTTTTTGAACCCATTCTCTACAAATTCATTGTATTGGGCTAACTAGACTTGAGTCCACTCACTCAACAGTAGGAGTGCTCAAACCCAGTCCCTACATATATATATCTAAAAACTGAAGTGTAATATTTATTGTTGCTACGCTTCTATTAAGCCGTATCAGTGGCCACATCATCTATCTATTTTTCATTTCTATCCGCTACTTCCAACCATAACTTCTCTTTTACCTTTTCATCTCTCCACTACCTTAATGTCACTCTTGATCTATCTCTTCCTCTTCTTTTTATTTTGACTCTTCTTGTCCTTATTCTATTACTATAAACATGACATTCTCTATCCCACTCTATACATATTCTCTTACATGAAAAAGGTTATTACTCTTGTGGGTACCTAGGCATGCATGCAATGTCCTAGGCATGCATGGCAATGTCCTAAGCCGTCCTCGGCATGCTTTGCAACGTCCTAGGCATGCGTGGCAATATCCTAGGCATGCTTGGCAACGTCCTCGAACGGGGTCCTAGGAGTTCCACATCGAAGGAAAACCCCACCACTTGCTGCCTTATAAGCTGTGAAGCGAATGAAGTAGTGTACCATCAGTTTGGTTATTCGAATAACTATAAACTGATGATACACTACTTCCTTCGCTTCACAGCTTATAAGGCAGCAAGTGGGGGGCTTTCCTTCGATATGGGACTCCTAGGACCCCGCTCAAGGATGTTGCCAAGCATGCCTAGGACGTTGCCATGCATGCCTAGGACGTTGCAAAGTATGCCGAGGATGGCCTAGGACGTTACATGCATGCCTAGGTACCCACAATATTATATAAAAAAGACAATGATTCATCAACCTAAAGTAAAGTTGCAAAAAAGAATATATATATATATATATATAAAGAGAGAGAGAGAGAGAGAGAGAGAGGGAGTAATCACCTTTTCCGGGAGAGAAATACAAAATAAAATGAGAAAAAGAAGCATCAAATAAAAAATATAGTTATAATTCAAACACCAAATTATCTAAGCCATGATATATAATAAACTAACATTATATTCTTGTAAACTATATTTATATGTAATAAAATGACATTTAACAATTATAGAAAAGAAAAAAAGATAATAACTTAAAAACACAAAACCAAATTGTAACCCAAAGTAAAATTCTAAAGAACACATAAATACATTAATCTAAAATAAAACATGAGAGAAAGAAAGAGAGTTGTAGGGACTGGGTTGAGTACTTCTACTGTTGAGTGAGTGGACTCAAGCCCAGCTAGCCCAATACAATGAATTTGTAAAGAATGGATTCAAGAACTAGGCCCTAGTGAGGGATACAACGGCTAGGCATGGTTGCATATGGATTGGATAGCATGGACGTTGATTCAAATGTGCAATGATGTTCCCCGGCACTCCTCTTGGGAGCTTGAGGTTCTTATTATTCTTTCAGTGATTGGTTACAAAGGTTTTTCCGTTCTTACAAGATTGTTGCAGTGTTCTATACTTATGATTTCTTCCTGCTTTTTCGTTCCCCTTTCAAGAGGGATTCTTTACATTATATACCCTCTTTCAATTGATCTTAGCCCTACATTTGTCGATTAGGCAGGTTACTACTTGAATGCTTGTCCCATCAGCCGTCTTCCCATTCTTTATGTGGGCTGCGGCAGCCAAGGCTGCACTGTTCTGGGGTCATTTCCTCATTAATGCGGCCAGAACGTTAGTTGTGGGCATTTAATATGGAGGTGATAGTTCATCTTAGGCTTGCTCCTCTACCATGCCTCTACAGCTGACACGTTGTACTTATTCCTCCTCTTTAGATGCTCGGGAAGGCTGCTTTTGGTGGGCCATTACTTCCTCTTCCCATGGTCTCGGTTGGCCGAGGACAAGGTCGTCCTCAGCAAGGTTCCTAAGTGATTTGGACTTTCACACTTCGTCCTCGGGCGTTTCTTCCTCCTCGGCACTGGCCTTGGGCTTGGTACGAAGTGTGCCGGGGTTACTAGATTCTCTGGCCCCAAAATAGCCCCTCAAAATCCTGCGGTCCGGGTCCTCAGGCGGAAAGGAGGATTTTTACATCCTCGGGCTGTCGTGATGGCTTGTCACGTCTTATCCTCTGTCAGTGCCAGTCTTTTCACCTGTCTAAGGCACGTTCCTAGTGCTTTGGTATATGGAGCGCGCCCTCATTTAATTCTGGCGGCCCTGTGCTTCCCACGTTCAACGGCGTGATGCCAATCCAACGGCTGGGCTTTTCCCAACTTTATGGGCGGGGAAACTTGCACGGTTATCTTTAATTGGGGGTATAAATACCCGTTTGATCCGATCAACCCCTTTACTTTTGCACTCAAGAGTTCTTGCGCACGTTCATTGAATTCAGTCAAATCTCCAACTACATTCGCGCCATTTTCAGCATAAAAAGCCTGTCCGAGGAGCTTTTCCTCATTTCTGTAAGTCTTTTTCTCTCTCTCTAGCTCAAACTTTCTCTCTGAGTCCTTTCTTTCCTTCGCCCTTTCTTGAGTCTCTTAGCTGTTGTTAGGGATGGGTAGATTTAAGAAGTTAGTTGAGTCTAAAGAGGCGATGGAGAAATTCATCGCCGATTATAGGATACCCAGTAATGTGGGCTTGAGGTACTGTGCGGAAGGGGAATGGTACATTCGGAAAGAGGAGGGTGAGGTCGTGATTCCCATAATCACCTTATTTAAGGGCGGTATGAGAATCCCCATGGGGCTAGTAACGAGAGGTTACCTTAGGTACTTTAGGTTGGCCCCCACACAGTGTGCCACCAACGTGTTCAGAATCCTGGGTTGTGTGGACGCCTTGAATGAGTAGATGGGGTTGAGGTTAACCCATCATGATGTAAACTGGTGCTACAACCTCCAAAAATTAAAGGGTAAGTCTTATTACATGAAGACGAGGGACGATAAGGTCCAACTTATCCAGTGCCTTCTTGAGTCCAGCAAGGGGTTGAACAAAGACTTTCTCATCGTGTCTAGGGAGTGGCACGATGGCCTTTATTGTCCGACAGAGGAGGGGACACCAGGTAGGGTACTTTGAGTAGGAGAGGGTCTAGTCTTTTAGGTTGTAGGTCTGCTTTGTTTGGTTACTGACAGGAACATGTTTTCTTTTCTACAGATCTGCACACCTTTGAGCGTCATTTTAACCTGGTCAACAAGGAGGACTTGGAAAAGGTCCTCAGGGTGGAGATCTTTATGAACAAGGCTGACAACCAAGTTAGAGACGCCCACAAGATCCTCGGGTACAAGCCGCTCCAGAAGTCTTTCTCGGCTCCAAAGCACGTGATCAGGGCCAAAGACCCTCGGCTTCGTAACATAACTGTAGTGGAGCAGGGGTTTTTGTTTCCCGAAGGGTCTCTTACTTCGGAAGGTATTTCGTCGGCAGGTCCTTCTACCTCTGCCCATGCTGCAGAGGCCGAGGAAGAAGAGCTAGGAGAAGAGGAAAAAGTTACTGGTTTGGGTCCCTTCGAGAACGAATTTAGCGCTTTTGACCAAGTCCATCTGGTTGAGGATCCCTCTGGTGACTTGGGCGATCCTAATCTGACCGAAGCAGAAATCCTCTCTACAAGGACTTCTCCCCAGGTCGAGATGGGCTTTAAGAGGCAACCCTAGACCAGCCTACTTGACATGCTTGAGGGTCAGCCGGGGAGGGACAAGTCGAGAAAGTCCCAATCCAAGCTTCCACCTCCACCACCTAAGTCTCAACCGGTTCAGACCAGGTCGTCCTCTTCCTAGTCCAAGCTTCCACCTCCTCCACCTCAGCTGAGTTTGCCACCAAGGCCCGAGCCTTCTAATCCCTAGCAGAAGAAGAAGCCTAAGGGCAAAAGGCCTATGGGTGCTGACAGGACTCGTTCTTCCTAGGAGGAGGATGAGGCTCAGCGACCCCTTAAGTAGTAAAAAACTGGGCACCAGGGCCAAGGAAGAGAGGTGATTGTGTAGCTCGAGGCTCAGACTTGGCTTCCTGCCCTAATGCTCTATGGGGAGCCCTTGATGGATACCGCCTCCTTTAGGGACTTTAAAGGGGGTGAAGGCGCATACGTGGCCGATGCGCTGGAGAGGTCCTTGCTACTCCATGCCGATATGGCTCAATTAGGGGACCTAAGTAGGCAAGAGGTCATCCTCAGCCTGAAGAGGTATTTAGGTATGGTAAGTCATCCAACGCTTAAGACTTCGTTGATTTTTACTCTTTGGTTCCCAACTTATCGTTTATTTGCAAGCTGTCTAGGCCACTTACAAGCTGGAAGAGGAAGCCAATAACCAGAGCAAGGCCGTGGACTAGGAACGCGATAAGTGCCTGGAAGCCACCTAGACCCTTAAAAACTCCGAGTCTGACCTTAAGAAGGCAAGGGAAGATCTAAAGGAGGTGACGAAGGCCAAAGATTGCACGGTGTCGGGCCTAGCTAGCGTTCAGAAACAGGCCACCTACCAGACGAGGCGCCTTCTAGACGCTGAGGGCCAACTGAACATTGCCAAGGAACACATTGCTGACTTAAAGTAGAAGTTGGCCAAGGCAGCGAGGGCTAAAGGTGTTGCTGAGCACGCCAGGGATAAGGCTTTGAGAGCCAAAGCAAAGGCTGAGTCTGCGAGGACAGAGGCCAGAGCTCCAAAGAACGGGTGGAGGAAGAGGCCTTTACTAATGGAGTGGTTGAGACTGAGGCTGCCCTCAAAGCTCAAGTCCCTGAGGTGTGCAGGCGCTACTGCTCCGAGACTTGGAATGAGGCCCTCAACCAAGCTAGGGTCGAGGCCTCGTCTGAGCTTAAAAGGGCCGAAAGAGTGTACTACCCTCCTGCTATTCAAGAGGCTGCCTCTGCCACCTTTAAAGCCGACACTGCCCCCAAAGCGGTAGACGGGGACCAGGCCAATGTTGCCAAGGATCCCACTTCTACTAGTAGGCCTACCAAGGAGGCTGAGCATCAAGGGGTGCCAGAGGAAGGAGAAACCAGTAACCTGGAAGCGCCCCGGGGTGTGGTGAAGCCCCCTGTTGGTCCTCAAGTCCCTCTTGCTGACTCCCAGGCTCTTCTTGCTGAGGGGGACCTTCCCAAAGTTGCCTTTCCAGCCAAGGAGACAGCTCTCATGGTGGTGCCTCTACAGGCTGTTCCCCTAGGTCAGAGCTCCGAGGACCCCGAGGATACCTCTAGACAGCCTCCCAAGGGGGGAGTGAAGCTCAAATTGAAGCAATAGGCCGTCTTAGCTGGCTTTTATCTTGTGTTTCATTTTTTTTCTTCGTCGTTTTTGTTTCTTTTTTCTTTTAAGCCCTGTAATGCTACGCTTAAGTTTGAATGCATGAATCCTCTTTTTTATTTGGCGTTTATTGTCATTGTGATAAGTTTCACTACTTGTATAACCTGGGTTTTAATTATTAGCTTCACAATTTCAGAGGCTCAGCATGTTTTTCATTCTAAATTGGCAACCAAAAAATGTAAAGCCCCTAGCGATAGCTTCCACTCGGACCTTGATCAATAATTGAACCACCTTAACACCATGACTTATTTTTGCTGGATTGAACGCCGAGGGAACATCTTCATAATATCGATTCCACGTCTCATGAATTGGTTACTGTAAACGGTAAACAATACTTAAGAAAGTTGTTACCTACTGATTATGCTAAGGGGTTGCGTTCAATGCGCCTCAAAATGCCTTAAGTGATATTCATGGGCCTGAGTCTGAGGGCCATGCATGACCCTGGTGCTACCGAACCCTTAGGTTCTTCTCTGAGTAGCTAGTTTCCCCATAAGTTTGAGTCCGAGGACTGTACAAAGCTTTAGTTCTATCTAACACTTAGATTCTCCTGTAAGTGACTAGTTTTCCCATAGGTTTGAGTCTGAGGACCATGCAAGACCTTGGTTCAGTCTAGTACTCAGGTTTTTATTGAAGTGGTTAGTTTCCCCATAGTCTTGCGTCGGAGGACCATGCAAGACCTTGGTTTAGTCTAGTACTTAGGTGGCCGCCAAAATACAGGATATATAATCATAATAGACATAAAACTTGAATAAAAAATGGGATGCTTTCATTAATAATAATACCTTCTCAGGTTATTTACATTCCATGGACGAGGTATAGGTTTTTCATTTAGGTCTTCTAAGTAGTATTCACCTATCCCCGCCACCGAGGTAATTCGATATGGCCCCTCCCAGTTGGGCCCCAGCTTCCCTCAGGAAGGACTTTTGGCAGCCCCCACAACTTTCCTTAACACTAGGTCCCCCTCTGCTAATGGTCTTAGCTTCACACCGGCATCATATCCCTGCTTAAGCTTTTGGTAGTAATAGGCCAGCTGGATCATTGCCCCTTCCCTTCGTTCATCAACCAGATCTAGGCTCCTCCCCAGTAGTTCATCATTACTGCCTAGAGTAAAAGAGCTCGTCCTTAGTGTTGGGAAGTTTACTTCCAGAGGGATGACAGCCTCAGCCCCATAAGTCATGGCAAAAGGGGTCTCCCCCGTTGACCACTGTGGTGTAGTTCGATATGTCCAAAGAACGTGTGGCAGCTCTTCTACCCATCTTCCCTTAGTGTCATCCAGTCTCTTCTTAAGCCCATTGACGATGACCTTGTTGACAGCCTCGGCCTGCCCATTTCCCTGAGAATAAGCTAGAGTTGAATACCTGTTTGTGATCCCAAGCTCACAACAGTACCTTCTGAAGGTCTTGCTGTCAAATTGGAGTTCGTTGTCCGAAATGAAGGTATGAGGGACCCCAAATCTTGTGACAATGTTTTTCCAAAGGAATTTCTTAGCATCCACATCCCTGATATTGGCCAACGGCTCAGCTTCGACCTATTTGATGAAGTAATTTGTGGTAACCAACAGGTATCTCTTATTCCTTGGTGCCTTGGGGAAAGGGCCTACAATGTCCAATCCCCATTGGGCGAATGACCATGGGCTGGACAAAGGGTTGAGGACCCCTCCAGGCTAATGAATATTTGGGGCAAACTTTTGGCATTGGTCACACTTCTCAACATACTCCAGGGCTTCCTTCTGCATCCCCGACCATTAGTATCCTTGTGTGACGGCTCGGTGGGATAGGGATCTTCCTCCTGTATAGCTCCCACAGACCCCCTTGTGCAGCTCTTCGAGCAGTAACTCTGATGCCTCAGGGTGAATACACAGTAGGTATGGTTCAGAGTAGAAGCGCATATACAACTTATGGTCCTCGAACAACCAGAACCGAGAGGCTTTCCTTCGTATTTTTTCAGCCTCTGACTTCTCCTCGGGCAGAACATCGTCTTTGAGGCACTTCACTAAGAGGTCCATCCAGCTAGGACCCATCCCAACTTGATGGATGTGGACCGTGCCCTTTGCCACCTCATTTACTTTCTACAGATGCTCTACCAGAATTATCCGAGGCAAATCCCTTGCCGAAGAGGCGGCAAGTGTGGCCAATGAATCGGCATGGGTGTTTCCACTCCTGGAGACATGTGACAAGCTGAAAAGGTCGAAATCTAACTGCAAGCGCTTGACTTGGCATAGGTATTCTTGCATCCTCGAATCTTTGGCTTCCAGCTTTCCTTTTACCTGGCCGACCACCAATCTCGAATCCGAGAACATCTTCACTACTTTTCCTCCCATTTTCTACACCATGACCATCCCTTGTAACAGTGCTTCATACTCGGCTTCATTGTTTGTGGCCAAGAATCCGAGCCTCAAGGATTTTTCTATGACAGACTCCTTAGGGGATACTAAGACTAGCCCCACTCCAGACCCTCTCTGATTTGCCGTGCCATCAATGTATACCCTCCAACATGGTGGCCTTGAGATGGAGATTGCCGCAACTGATTTTTCGTCCATGCTTATCTTCTCGGGTGGCATCTTTACTGGTGGATCAGTGAATTCGGCCACCAAATCAGCCAGGACCTGGCCTTTTACGGAGGTCTGAGGCATGTATTTGATGTCAAAAGCCCCCAGAATTGTGTTCCACTTCGCGATCCTTTCTGTGTAATCAGCCGTCCGAAGTACAGACTTCAAGGGTAATTGGGTTAGAACAACCATTGTATGAGCCTGAAAATAATGGGGGAGCTTTCGTGTAGCGTGGACCACAGCTAGTATGACTTTCTCTAAGGGTAGGTACTTGACCTCAGCTTCATGTAGTGACTTGCTAACGTAATAGAATGGTTTTTGAACGCCATTTTCATCCCAAATCAGAACCAGACTCACAGCGTGAAGCGCCACAGCAATGTATGCGTATAAGACCTCGTCGGCCTCAGGATTGGATATGATGGGTGGCCGGGATAGGTACTCCTTGAGTTACTGGAAGGCCATGACACAATCCTCGGATCACTCAAATCCCTTCCACTTGTTGATTAGGAGATAGAAGGGTCTGCACTTGTCAGCCGACCTGGAAATGAATTTATTCAAGGCCGCGATCATTCTAGTAAGCTTTTGGACCTCCTTGGGGTTTTGCGGAGGCTTCAGATTATGAATAGCCTTGATTTGGTCAGGATCAACCTCGATTCCCCTGTGGGTAATGATATATCCTAAAAACTTGCCAGATCCCATGCCAAACGAGCATTTGGAAGCATTCAGGCGCAGCTTGTTCTTCCTCAAGACATCAAAGGTGCAGCCAAGGTCCCCTAAGTGTTCAGATACCACTTTACTTTTTACCACTATATCATCAACGTAGACTTCGTTGCTCTTGCCCAGCATCTGTTCGAACATTCTCATCATCATCCTTTGATAGGTGGACCCCGTGTTCTTCAGGCCGAATGGCATTACTTTGTAATAGTAGTTCCCAATGGGCGTCACAAAGGCTGTCTTCTCCTAATCTTCCAAGGCTAGTGGTATTTGATGATAGCCTTGAAAGGCGTCTAGGAAGCTCATCCGAGGATGGCCTGTAATTGCATCCACTAGCTGATCTATCCGAGGCATAGGGAACGGGTCTTTTGGACATGCCCTATTCAGGTCAGTGGAGTCCACACAGACCCTTCACTTTCCACTTTTCTTCTTGACCACCACAGTGTTGGCCAACCATTCGAGGTAAAAGACCTCTTTGATAGCCCCTGCACGCTTAAGCTTATTCACCTTTTCCCTAATCGCTTCAGCGTACTCTCTTGATGGGAGCCGGGGTGACTGCTTCTTTGGAGTTATGGACGGATTGACGTTGAGATGGTGACAGATGAAGGACGGGTCAATCCCTAGGGTATCACAGGCATCCCATGCAAACACATCAATATTATTTTTGAGGAACTCAATTAGCTCCTCTTGCTCCTGGGGAGGCAGCCGAACCCCAACCCGAAAGAACCTCTCCGGGTCGTCGCCAATTACCACTTTCTCTAGATCCTCGCATTTTTCTTCCTCGGCAACTGCATCAGGAGGTGCCACCGGGGTCTTTGATTGCTATAAGCCCCCTTTAGCAGTGGCCAAGGCCTGTGCATTGAGGCGACGTGATATGGCAGCTACCATGCATTGCCTTGCCGTGGATTGACTACCACAGATTTTGAGAACTTGATCCCTTGACAGGAATTTCACCTTCTGGTGCAAGGAGGAGGCGACAGCCCCCAAGGTATGGAGCCATGGCCTTCCTATGATGGCTGTGTAGGGGGAGTAGGTGTCTACTACAATGAAGTTCACCTCCACCACCTCTGGGCCGGTCTGAATGAGCAGCCTGATCATGCCCTTTGGGATAACAAGCTTCCTGTCGAAGCTCATCAAGGGAGAGCTATAGGGCGTTAAGTCCTCCAGTTTCAACCCCAGACCTTTGTAGAGGTCCGGGTACATGACCTCGGTCGCACTGCCATCATCAACCATCACTCTCCTCACGTCATAGTCCCCGATTCTAAAAGTGATCACCAGAGCATCATCATGGGGCTGGGTGGTCCCAATCTTATCTTCCTCTGAAAAGCTCAAGGTTGGGTGAGAACTCCTTCTAGCCCTCTTCGGCTCTGGCTAGGACTCCTCGGCAGGGATCTAGGTCACAGATAGCACTCATGAAGGGCGCGTGCCTGTTCTTCCTGGTGCGGCCAAGATTACGTTGATCATCCCTACGGGCGCCCTTAAGGCGTTATCTCTCCTCGGCACCTAATTGGTTTGGCCTGGATGAACACCAGGGTGATACAGAAGGTGCTTCAACTTTCCTTCTCGGACCAACTAGTCAAGATAGCTCTGGAGATTCCTGCAGTTCTCTATGGTATGTCTGTGGTCCCTGTGGTACTGGCAGTAAAGGTTCTGATTGCGCTTTGTAGATTCTTCCACCATTTTATTTGGCCACCTAAAGTATGGCTACCTCTCAATTTTCGCCAACACCCTGTGCACTGGCTCTCAGAATACAGCCTAGACCGCCTGCATGTCAGCTGCTCTAAATTGCCCCGCGAAGTCCCTCCTCAGGCGGGTGTTGTTGTATCGGTCCAGCCTGAAATCCCTCATCTCCTGAGGGATAGCCTTCTCCTTTCCTCTGCCCTGCAGCTGGTCTTCCTCCACTCGTTTGTACTTGTCGATCCGATCCATCAGTTGGTGCATATTGGTGGCAGGCTTGCCAGTCAGAGATTTCCTTAAGCCGTGTCCAGTCGTGAGACCATTTTTGAAGGTACTGATGGCCACCTCATCAAAATTGCCCTCCAATTCATTGTACATCTCCCAATATCGGCCCGAGTAGGCCTTTAAAGTTTCTCCATCATGCATGGACAGAGACAGTAGCGCACTCAAGGGCCGTGGGGTTATGATGTTCGTAACGAAGCGAGAGCCAAATGCCTGGGTCAACTGTCTATACGAATCTATGGAATTCATCTTCAAGCCATTGAACCACCTCATCGCCACTAGACCCAAGCTAGAGGGGAAAACCTTGCACATCAATGCTTTGTTCTTGGAGTGGACAGCCATCCTTTGGTTAAACTAGCTCACATGCTCCACGGGGTCTGTTTTGTCTTTATAAATGGAGAAGGTCGGCTGCTGGAACCGCCGAGGAAGGGTAGCCCCCTCTATGTGGCGCGTGAAAGGCGACTTGGATAGTTGATCCAGTGCCCTACTCATGGCGTCGTATCCTAAGCCCCTAGGAGATAGGCTCTTACGTTTACGCTCCTGGTAGTGCTCTTCTTCATGAGAGAAGGTCTCGCTTGGAGGAGTTCTCGACCTTTGCCTATAGTCATTGTCGCTTTCATCGTCAGAGGGCAGGTCGGGGCTAGGTCAAGGCCGCCTTTGTTGTGCATGGAGTAGCCTCCTCTTCAAGTCATCTATCTCTCGTTGCATGGCCTATTCATTGTTCTGCCCCTGGGTCATGCGGTTCCTAACTTACTTTGGCTAGGTGGCCCGGTTATTGTTTTGTCCCTAGGGCACATGATTGTTCTCACGCGAGTAGCTTCTGCTGGTTTGAGTGGTATGCACACTTCCCTCTCGAAATCTTCCATTCTCCTCATTTCGATCGCGCTCAGGGTTGGTGAAGTTACCCTGATGCTGGGGTTTGACCTGTTCAGGCTGATGGGAGCCTGCTTGATAAGGGCCTGATCCTGTCATGCTTGGTCGTTGCCTTTACTAACACACGAGTTCTTCCCATAGACGGTGCCAATTATAGGGACTGGGTTTGAGCACTTCTACTGTTAAGTGAGTGGACTCAAGCCCAGCTAGTACAATACAATGAATTTGTAGAGAATGGGTTCAAGAACTAGGCCCTAGTGAGGGATACAACGGCTAGGCATGGTTGCATATGGATTGGATAGCATGGATGTGGATTCAAATGTGCAATGATGTTCCTCGGCACTCCTCTTGGGAGCTTGAGGTTCTTATTATTCTTTCAATGATTGGTTACAAAAGTTTTTCCGTTCTTACAAGATTGTTGCAGTGTTCTATATTTATGATTTCCTCCTGCTTTTTTGTTCCCCTTTCAAGAGGGATTCCTTACATTATATACCCCCTTTCAGTTGATCTTAGCCCTACATTTGTCGATCAGGCAGGTCACTACTTGAGTGCTTGTCCCATCAGCCGCCTTCCCATTCTTTATGTGGGCTGCGGCAGCCAAGGCTGCATTGTTCAGGGGTCATTTCCTCATTAATGCGGCCAGAACGTTAGTTGTGGGCATTTAATGTGGAGGTGACAGTTCATCTTAGGCTTGCTCCTCCACCATGCCTCTACGGCTGACACGTTGTACTTGTTCCTTCTCTTTAGATGCTCGGGAAGAATACTTTTGGTGGGCCATTACTTCCTCTTCCCATGGTCTCGGTTGACCGAGGACAAGGTCATCCTCGGCAACATTCCTGGGCGATTTGGACTTTCACACTTCGTGCTCGGGCGTTTCTTCCTCCTCGGCACAAGCCTTGGGCTTGGTACGAAATGGGCCGGGATTACTAAATTCTCTAGCCCCACAAATACTATTTTGGGTTAATACGATTTGGTAGTATGTTTGATTTTTTTAATTTTTATGTCACAAGTCTTCTCTCTCCCTCTTTTAGCATTTGTTTGATTTTTTTTTTTTTTTTTTTGAAATAATACTTAGTTATTTTGGAAGTGAGATTTTGAATTTATATCAAAATACAATGTTGGCTATGTATTTGAATGTGTCTATCAACTATTAAAATAAAACCGCCCAAGATGAATATGCATAGATAATATTTTTATTTTTATTTTTCATTGATTTATTATTTAGTTATAACATCAAAATTAAAGTAAATGAATATGTAAAGTTAAAATTGCCTAAGATGAATTTGTAAAGCCAATATATTTATATATTTAATATTTTTTAAAAATTAAAAGTTAAAATAAATACTAAAAAGAATAATGATGTGGCCAATGATGTGACAAATAAGAAGGCTTAACAGGAGTGTAGTAACAAAAATGCGATATGAAGATCCAGTTAAAGGCAATAAAATCTTAATAAATAAAAGTGTATGCAATAAATAAAAAAAAAAAAAGATCATGTTCTCTTTATGTTATACTGATTATTTTCTTTCATTTCGATAAGTAAAGTGTTCAATTTTAGACATAAAGTCTACTTTTTTCCTACATATTATTTTAAATATTAAATTTATAATATGGTATAGTCACTTAGGAATGTTTAAGAAATATGCAATTCCAATTTCATGTATCTATATTAGTAAACAAAACTCAATCAATAGTTTGAAGCTACTCCTACGATAAGAAAAATTATTAATAAAATAATATCTTTTTAAGAGAAGGAAAATTTTGAATCATATATTTGAAACTCACACAGTTTAGTTGTAGGAAAAAAAATTAGGAAAATATAACACACGTAACATAATTTATCAAAATATGGATTGCCTAAAAAATGAATAATATCAATCAAATAAATCCAAATAATAAAATGATGATATATTTTTTGAGATAAATAAATGAAAAATAATTTTAGAAATTGTTTAAGTTTGCAGGAGAACAAATTATTTTCCACAAAATTTATAGAATAAATTATATATTATACCATAACTAAAATATAATTATCTATTCTCACGCATCGCGTGATTCTGCGACTAGTATAATATCTAAATGCTGAAACATAGCATTTATTATTACTATTCTCTTGTTGAACCACATCAGAGTAGCATTTCAGTTTACAACGGTCTATTTCGGTCCAATTCAGATTATTTTTTATCATTTGGTCCAATTTAGTTCATTCGATCCAGTTCAGTATAGTTTGGGCCATTCATTCTATTTCGGTCCAATTTGGTCCATTCGATCCATGCTGTCCACTTTGGTCTGCTTGGTCCAATTCAGTCTATTTAGTCCACTTCGATGATGTATTGTGAGCATAAGTTTGTGTAGAAAGAGAAATTGCTTCATTGACAATTATGTCACATACTCAGCATAATTTTGGTAGGTTCTTGATTCGATCAACTTTGGTGATGCATTGTGAGGAGAGATTTGTGTAGAAAGAGGAACTGCTTCATTGACAATTATATCACATTTTTGTTCTTGACGAAATTACATTACCTTATGTTATTAAAGTCTTTGTATTTTTTTTTTCTAATATATATATATGATGGTTTTACGTATATCTACTTTCTCTTTAGGTCATTCAAGACGTATAGAGTGTTGAAGAAGCTCAAAGCTCTGCTTCTGGTCAGCCCCTGTTTCAACAGAAGTGATGAATAGTGATGAAGTCAACACGCACTGTTTCACTAATATCCTAAGTGATGCGCACCGTTTTGATTAAAGGTTTGGATGTTTTATTACAGAGTTCTAAACAGTGTCGTCTAGCAGTGGTGGTTCAATTGTCTATTAGAATTGGCGGGAAAAGCAGTTAGAATGTTAGTTTTAATCCCTAAAATCACGAGAATAGATCTGCTTAGTTTGGATCTTAATCTATTCAGTTATAGTGATGAATTGTACTCTATAAATAGGATAGTTCTTACTCTGATATAATTATGCAAGTAATACAGTTTTTCTTCAATAAGAGTTTTCTTCAATCTCTCTCTCTCTCTCTTGTTCAATTCTTCTAGATTTTTCACTGATCTTCTAGATCATAGTCTTGCTTCATTACAATTTCACAGTGTATTGAATTTCTTCATAGAGGATGAACTTTTACATTATTTACAAAATAAAATAAACTTACAAAATTTAAAACACTTTCAAATAACAAATATAGATTGCATAATTTAGAAAATCTAGTATATTGTATCAACTATACTTTGTTAGAAAATAATCACATTATTTTAAGAAATGTTTAGGAAAATAATCATGTACAAGGGCTTCGTGTGTAAAATGTATTGCAACTATTTTCTCTAGTGGGTCATTTGGTAGTGATACACCAAAGAAAGATTTTTCCACCCAGCACTCAGATTTTGCTCTTTGTAAACACTTCAACGTGTTTAGGGTGTTTTGAATATTTGTTCTATTTTATGTTAATCTATGCATGCTAATGTTAATTGGCTAATCACTTGAACAATTGGGCTTTAAATTGCTCAACTAGCTTATATCAACATTAGCCGTTTAAAATTGGGGTCAAAATTACTTGAGTTTGTGCAATCAAACTCTTTCATATTATTTGTCAATTACGACAATTTTTTTTTTCTTGTGAGGATTGTGCACCCCTGATAATTTCATTATTATTGTTATTATTATTATATTTTTTCAAAGAAATGAGGGAATTCTTCAAGTATTTGACTATTCTCTTGAGTGTGTACAATCCCTTCATCTCATATGTACACACTAGCTTATTATAAAGAGGAATCCGGTGGCGGAGTCAAGAAGGAGGCCAAGCTTTGAGAAATGTTTGTCTTGCAATTCGTGAACCATTGACAAATTGCTCAGAGGATCTTGATCTGTCAAATAGCTGTCAAGAATACATAAATTATGACATAGCCAGAGAGAGTGACAAATCCTTGGTAATGTGTCAATATTCCAGATCCAACTCCCTTTGAAACCATCACTATGCTCTTCCTCAGGTCTTGCCAAAGTGTACGCTGTTGCCACAGTAAACTCCCCATCTTTTGAAGCTTTCTAGCTCATAGAGTCCCCTTTCTCTCCATATAGCTGAATGGGTGTGGCAAGGATTCTTCCTTTTATACACGGTGGTAGATCAGAAGAAATGTTATTCCAATGCCATTCACCTCCTTGTCTCACGTCTTCAATAGTGATATCATGCTCAGACTGATGGATTGGTCCCTGAATTAGCTCTCTAACTGATTTGCCCTTGACCCAATTATCAGACCAGAAGTTTAGCTTGGAATTACTCCCTACATTCCATCCTATCCCTTTCATGAAAATAGGAACCCCTGTTTGATTGCTTTCCAGTTAACAAAGCATGGTAGTTTGTCCAGGTCCCTGACATTTTTCCGGGCTTGGGTACAGTACTTGTTCAGTAAAACTTTCGCTCAAAGAGAGTCACGTTCATGGTACATTCTCCAGTTTAATTTAGCTAGTAAGGCTATATTCTTTGCCTTTGCTGCTTGAATGCCAAGTCCTCCTTCCTCTTTAGGTTTGATAATTTTGCTCCAGCCCACCATATGCATTTCCGTTTTTTTCTTGCGTGGTGCCTCACAAAAAATCCCTACTGATCTTGTCAAGTTTGTCACAAAGATGAGAGGGAAGGGCTGCACCTTGTTAGAGAAGTAATTGCGTCGAGAGGAATTGAATGTGAAGCCATGTGCCCTCTCTGCAACTTTGACACAGAAACTATAATTCATATGTTGAGGGACTGCCCCTTTGCAGAGGCATTCTGGAAAAAAATTGGAGTGCCAATTGATTTGAATTCCACTTTCAATCTTGATATACATAAGTGGCTTGAAGCCAACTGTGTGTGCAACCTGTTGATTAAGGTGAAGGGATACCGGTGGAGAACAGTTCACCTTTGCAATTTGGTGACTTTGGAAACACAGGAACGGAGTATTGTTTGAAGACACTACTCTAAACCCGAACCTTCATGACTCATGTTTGAAGCAAGACATTGAGTATGTGTACTGTGTGGGAAAATCATTTAGAACCAAACAGGTGAGGGGCTTCCGTGTCAAATGGAATAAACCATTGGAAGGATGGTGTAAGCTAAATTCAGATAGAGCACCATTGGAAATCCAGGGAGAGCAGGGGGTGGAGGATTAATACGGGATCATAGAGGTGCACGGATCAGAGGTTACATTCGAAATATAGGATTCACTACAAGTGTCATAGCTGAATTTTGGGCATTGCGGGACAGGCTTCAGCTTGCCTTACAGTTGGGAATAGACTGTCTGGAAGTAGAACTCGATGCTAAAGTGGTGGTAGACTTGGTTCTGTCTAATTCAGTCACTAACAGGGACTATTCCTCTCTCTTGAATGACTGTAGGTACCTTCTCAACAGGTTCCAACAAATCAGGGTGAGTCACACCTTTCGAGAAGCAAACAGGGCAGCTGATGGACTGGCAAAGAAGGGATGTATGCAGCAAGAAGAGTTTGCTATTTTGTTTAGCCCCCTACCCCTGATATTGTAACCTTTGTTAATGGAGACGCTACTGGTCTGTATTATGTAAGGCGTGTTGCCAATAACTTGCCTTTCATGGCTAGCTAAGTTTTAATGCATATTCCTTTTAACCAAAAAAAAAAAAAAAAAAATACATAAATTTATTTTGTCTTGAGTTGTTTTGAAACTAAAAGTATTGAACTTGAAAGACACACAAGACATACATTTTTGTTCACGGTTGGGCAACCTAAACACTATGAACCTTGTAGTGTTGATTCACTAAAAAATTTAGTTTTTTTATAAAATAATATTTATTTTGTTTAATATATTTTAAATGAAGCCCCTTCAAAACTAACTTATTGTTTAAGATTTTATTCCTACTAACACAAAGCATTGGTACATGATGACTGTGACACATTGTGCTGTACCATGGGCGAACAACACAGATTAGAAATCCTTCGTACCATAAGAGTTGGCAACAGAAAAAATATTACACATTAATTCACTACTAATAAAGATTAAGTGGGAGTCGAGGCTCTACTACTGCTACCAGTGGAAATTTCCGAGGTGTTGCCAATCCATAAACTTCATCCATGCCTAAATCTTCAACTTTCATATTGTCTGGTAATTTCCAGTTAAATCCATGTAACAAATTAGCCAAACTAAAGCTAATCATCTTTAGTCCAAGGCTGTAGCCAGGGCACATTCTCCTCCCAGAACCAAATGGCAATAGCTCAAAATTTTGTCCCTTCACATCAATATCCTTTCCTAAGAATCTCTCTGGGCAAAACTCTTCAGGTGCATCCCATATTGAAGGATTTCTCCCCATACTCCATGTGTTTATGAAAATTCTAGTACCTTTGAGGATTTCATAACCAGCTATATTGCAATCTTCAAGTGCTAAATGTGGTGCAAGCAATACAGCCACAGGGTGCTTTCTCATTGTCTCTTTCATAATTGCATTAATATAAGGAAGTTGTGGAATGTCTCTCTCTTCCACCCATCTGTCTCTCCCAATTACTCTATCAAGCTCGTCAGTGACCTTTTTGATGAGGTGTGGTTGCTTTAAGAGTTCAGACATTGCCCATTCCACAGTTGTTGCTGAGGTATCTGTGCCTCCAGCTATTAGGTCCTGAATTTGATGCACAAAATTAAAAGATTGTGAATTGATGGTAATGACTAGGGGCAACTAAAACTTGAAACTTGAAAGCTAAGGCCAAACTGTTTTGAATCTCTTTTTAAGTGTAACCTATACACACAAACATGAGAGAGAGAGGTTGTAGAAAATAAGATGGAGACATCTTATGACTTAATTAAAACCAAGTATCTTAGGTAAGATCTGTTTCACTGGAACCTTGTTGTGGATTGCCTGAATTGCGCCAATTATATAATATATGTGTGCTTGCATGGTCAAAACATAGATAGAAGACATATTTAGAAAGCTTTATTTCACATGCCTTTCCAAAAAGAAAAAAGAAAAGTTCAATCAAGACAAAAATAAGAAGACCCCACATTAAAAAAAAGACAAAAATAAGAATATTAAACTAGAAAGGTGGTTGTATTACCTGAGTAAACCCTTTTACGCTCTCATAGGTGAGCTTAACATCAAGATTAGAATCATCAGCCATCTGCAATAGTAAATCCACCATGTCCTTGGGCACAAAATCCTTCTCTCCTTCCCTCCTTGCCTTGTGTTCATCAAACACATGGTCATGGAATCGATCGAGCTTTTTCTTTAAAGCCTTCATTCGCTTAACGTACCCTTGCAAGTCCAAGAAATCGATCCATGGTATCCAATCTCCTATATTTAACACCCCATTCAGCAAGAACAACTCATCTAATATTTCTTGGAACTCTTCTAGTGTAACTATTGAAGTCTCATCTTTGGACTCAATAAAATACTTCTTGCCTAATACAATTCTGCTTATAATACTTAGAGTAAGACGCGAAAGATGGTCTTTCAGCATAATTGGCTTCCCTGACATGCTGCAAAGGCGTGACATAAAAACACGTCTTTCTTCAACACGAATGTACTCATAGGACTCGAGTCGTTTTGAGCTAAACAGCTCGGAGAGGTAAATCTTACGCCCTTGGCGCCAATATGGTCCATAAGGTGCCCATGTGATATTGAGATAGTTATAAGTAGTATGCTTGCCAGCAGCAGTTTGGGGTCTAGAGGCAAAGACATGGTCATGTGTCTTTAGGAATTGTTTTGCCACTTCTGCTGATGAGGCAACCACAACAGGGAAGGATCCAAACTTGAGTTGCATAATAGGTCCATATTTTTGAGACAATTTGTGAAGGGATTGGTGAGGAAGTGGACCAATAAGGTCTAGATTTCCTATGATAGGCCATTGCTAAAACAACCAACCAAGAAGAAAACTCCATTGCTGGGATTTTTGTGGCTGCACCGATATGTGAGTTTGGTTCGGTTGGGGGGTTTATATATTTAGCATAATTTAATATTCACTAGTTAACCGTCATTGTTACACACTGCTGCAGATGGACTACATCACCATGTTCACTATATTTTTATATAAGCATGTAACATGTGAATGTTGGGTGACAATGTGTAGGGCTCGCCCTAAGCTTGACCAATTAGAAGGAACAAGTTGGGCCTCACTCAATTGTACTAAACTCCATGTGTGCTTTAAACGTGATACTACTTTATTAAATATCCACTTTAAAAATGTTCGAAATCTATATTAGTTAGAGATTTCATGATGATGCACGATTTTAGATATATATCCACTTTAAAAATGCTCGAATTTGAGATTCACCACATGAAATGTGCCGAGTTAAAAATAAAAATTAGCAGCCGCTATGTGAATAAAATATTTATATTAACATGTTAAAGTCGTAGATAGAGTTGATCCTTATTCAATAACTTGATTTTGTAACAAAGCACTCTTTGAATCTAGCGGATATCATTGGTGCAGAGGCAGAGCAGAGTCTGCAGACCAAGCTGGCAATTAGTTATGCTGCATAAGTTTATAACTGTGCCTTAGAGCATTACTATCAAGTGTGTCAAATGCCAAATATTTGGCATTTGGCACAGCAAATACCAAAAAACCCTTCTCATGAGGTGTTCTAAATCCTATAAATTTTGCCACACGTGAACAATACCGTTCTATCTTTAAAACAGTATGGACGATGTGCTAAAAAAAAAAAAAAATTATCCATTTCCTCTCTCTTCTTTTATTACTTTTCTTTCCTCTCTCTCATACTTTTTTCTTCTTTCTTCCCCCGCCTGTTCCTTATCTCCTGTTACTCCCTTTTCCCTTTTTCTTCTTCTTTCTTCTCTAGCATCTTCACCATATGGCTTCGGGTTCTTTTTTTTTCTTTTTCTTTTCCTTTTTTCTCTTTTCCGTTCACTTTCTCTGCACCTCTTTCTCTCTCTTTTATTTATTTTTTCTTGTCACTATCTCTCTCTCTCTCTTTCTTGTCCATAGCCTTCACCACCGACCTCCACAGCCCTCGTCCGATCCCATTTACGACGACTCACCTAGTAATGACCGAGTCTTCGTCTGCATTGACAATAACCCCGTCTCCGTCTTTGCCGACTCCAGCAAGTACGAAGAAGAAGGCGATTCCGATTTGATATTCGCGGATGCACTGGAGGGACTCCGACTGTGGGGTCGTCGAGGAAACCATTGTCGGAGAGCGTGAGGAAGGAGATTTTGGAGCTAGGTTGTGGGTTTATTTGATTTGGGATGGGTTTTGAGGTTTGTGAATGTGGTGGGTTGTTGTGGAATTTTTTTTTTTTTTTTTTTTCAAAGATGGCATTGGTGGATGTGGGTTTATGCCGATGGTGGCTGTCGGTGTTGTTGCGGCAGTGGTTGTTAGTGGCCGTTGTTGTGGCAGTGGTGGTTGTGCCGTTGTTGTTGTTGTTGATGATGATGATGATGATGATGGGAGAAGTTAATGTATTATTTTAATGTGTTGTAAATATTATTTTAATGTATAGAATTGAAGGATAAAACATGTGATTAATGAGATATTGTAAAATGATGCGGTAAAATAATAAAGTAGGTTTTTGATGTGTAAAAATGACATTTTTTATAAGAGAGCTGATGGGAATGCTCTTATCTATTGAATTGACTCGCAGAGTAGACTACTAGTACAAAGAAGAGGGCCTAACCCATTTGGTTGGGTGGATTTTAGGAAGGATAAAAAAATAATAATAATAAAAAGAGAAAATGGGAGAGAACAAATTTTGTGGGTATTCATTTGAAAGGAGGAAAGGGAAAAAAAAATGTAGAGCCTAGGTGTTTTATCTCCAAGCCCAACAAAATGCTATCTCCCGATTTAGGGAGAAAATAAAGAGAAGAATAGTAATTGCAATCAAATTACTGAACTGCCCCTTTCATGTTTTGTTTGTTGAAAGCTCGAAAATGTGTTAAAAACACAAGAGCTGTTTAGACCCCCAAATTAAAATTACGGCTCGATAAATTTTACTCTAACTTAATACTAAGTGCGGAATAGAGTAAATGCGAGCGGATAAACAAACAAGCTACTCTAATCTATATTCATAACAACATAGCAGTAAAATGAAAGGAAAAAGAGTAGAGAAGAAGAATGCAAACACAAGATAACATACCGATGTGTTATCGAAGAGGAAACCGAAGAACTCGGCAAAAAACCTCTTCGTCGCCCTCCAAGCGGTAATCGATCCACTAGACAATTAATTGAGATACATGGGTTAACAAGAGACCCTCCAAGCTTAATCTACCTGATGTACCTAAGCCCTCTAAACTCTTACTCCAACAAGGCTTCTCGGAATCGTGTCTTGTCTAGCTCTCCGGATCCCGCAATACATCCGATTGTATCCGCCAAAGCCCAGCTTCTTCCAATACTTCCCAGCAGTACCAAAACCTCAATTGACACTCTGAAAAGGTGTGGTAAGTGTTTGGGCTATCAACCTCTCAATAGTATGGAAATGGAGAGGTAGGAGTTGAGGAAAATCCACAAGCAATTATGTAGAGAAATATGGGTATAAAAATCTCTAACTCTCAAGGTTTATGGCTAGGGTTTTCTCTCTGAAGCACTCCTTAACATTTGTGGGTAATGTGGATATAAATAGTGTAGGCACAGAAAGTGTGTATCAGAAATGACAGTTTGGCAAAACAGAATGTTTCGCAGGTGTCTCACGGGAAGGCCTTACTCGCGAGCTACTCGCGAAACACAGTTGTCTCCATCCTGTTCTGACTCTTCGCATTCCAGCATGTACAAGTCACATAGATCACTTCGTGAGATGCTAAGTCGCGAGCTACCTGCGAAAAAACTCTTCAGTTTTCAATTGCTTGAGTCTTCACACACTCTCTCTCTCTATCACACACTCCTTATAATTAAATCCCACAATAAATACAAGGTACAAAATATTGAATAAAATTACAATCAAATTTGGCACGGAATAAAAGCCAACAAAACATATAGTTATAAATTACAACTTTACAGTTGTTTCTTACCTTATTTTTTCTTCTTCCTGGGGATGATAAGCATACCGCTTCCCTTTCTTTTGAATTGGGCATGGTTTTTATACTTTAATAAACTTGGGTAAAGAGAGAAAAGAAACAACAAATGGAAAGATAGGTGAAGAAGACATATATATATATATCAAAGATAAGCACAATGTATGTAAACATGGTCACAAGACCGGTGTACAAGAAGCTCCTAAAACAACAAGGAGGTAAGCACTCCTAACAAGATGAAACACAACTCCCTCTTACAAATGCATGTATTTCTCCCTTTAACATGTAGAATCTTAAAAAGAAACACATTTTCTCCCCTTTTTTGTCATGATTGACAAAGGGTACAAGAAGCTAAAAGGCTTCACTCGAGAAACATAAAGATGATCAAAGATGATCAAAGGGGCATAAGGAATCCATATAAATTCATGAATGTAATGAGACAAGATGCTATGGATGAAAAAATAATAGAAATATGCAAAACATGTGAAAAGCAATGCATGCAAGAGGGTCTCGACAAATCGAGAAGCTGTCAAGCTGCTCTCAAGCAAAAGCCAACCTCGATGGATCGCGAATCTGTCGAGGATCTATCGGCCAAACAGAAAGTTTCTCGATGGATCAAGAAGCTATCGAGACAAAGTCCAGAAACCTCGATAGATCAAGTATGCAATAACTTCTGTCGAGAAAGGAAGTCCAAGGGGCTCGATAAATAGAAAGCTGTCGAGGATTTGTTGAGAAGCTGTCGAGCTTGATAAAAAGTAGTTTTTCAAAGAGAGGAAAAACACAAAGAGATGAACGCAACAAGCAAGCTACTCAACCATAGATCCAATCAACAGTTTAAGCTTTCAAAAACATCTCTCAACAAGAAAATGCAAAGCATTCATAGATCCAAAACACACACACACACACACACACACTAAACATGTCTAACTAATTTTATATTTCAAATACAAGTCAAGATAGTTTAGTGAGCATACATTAATACATGTATTCCTTGTGATGGCCAAATCATATTGTACCTGCATATGTATCAAAAGCAGTAAAGAATTTTGCGTGTTGTGTATGAAAAATATCGCAAAATTGCATAAGTATCTACATGTTATACAATTTGAGATATGAGAAAATCAATTTAACTTACACACAATCATAACTGCTTGATAGGGACTATCGCCTTTGAGATACATCCTATAATTCTCACATCTCCTAGAAACATGCTTGCAACCATATTTAAAAACATTTTGATTCTTTTTGCTTTCGATTTTTCTTTGTATCTTTTTTTCTTTTGAGCATATCATGCATGGGCATATAAGAGAGAGAAGAAATACCCAATTTTGTTAAGTCAAAAACATCATAATTTTGCTATGCTGAAATATACAAATGTTATTTCTGATTGGCAGACTTTAGTGGTGAGATGGTTATTTATGTCTTTCTCTTAGGATTTTTACATCTTTCCAGTCAAAAAGAGTGATATGAGTGTTAAATACAAGAGATCACTTAATCTTACTCATCACAAACACGAGCCACAAAACTCACTTGCTTAGTTGTGCATAGAGATGCTCATCTAAGCTACAAAAAATACAAAGTTTAGAAAATTTTGTTTCAATGGTCATCCAAGGTACACAAGTACCAATGTACACAAACACATTATTTTTGTATTTTTCAAAAAAAAAAATTTATGAAAAGCAAAATAAAACAAAAACTGAAAAATAACCAAACAAAAACAGAAAATCAATATGAAAGCATGAAAGAAAGATGCAGATGCATGAAAGTATGATTCCAAAGCAGATAAGAAATCAAGTAAAGAGAGTCCTACTTTAGATAGAAAGAATTAAAGTAGAGGACAAATAGAAAAGACAATTAAGTCTTAGGCTCCTTTCTCATCCACACAGCACGAGTCTTTGGCCATAAAGATGAAAAGGCACGTGTCCTAGTATGTCTACTAAAGGACATAGAAGAATTAGAATTCTCCTGAAATTGAGTTAAAAAACTCAAATTTTTTAATAACTCTCCAAACAAAGGTGTAGTTCCTTGAGAGGAAACCTATGACCGTTTGGACACTTGCTTTTGAGAATACAACTTAAAATAATTGGGACGAATGTGTCCAGAAACACCACAATGGTGGCAAACATAAGATCTAACAAAAGATTTAGAATTAGCCAAATCAGTTTTGGATTTCATACCTTTATCACATTTCTCAAATTGGGGCACAAAAACAGTATTTGATCTAAAAGCCGTGGAAGAGAAAGGGCCGGAGAAAACAGCATATCCTAAGTCAGTCTTATCAGAATTAGGCTTTTAAGCACTCAATACCTCATCAAGTTTTGTACTAAACATCCTCTCTATTTGAGTTCTAGCTTGACTAAGCTCAACCTCGAGATTCTTGATCTTCTTTTCTAATGAGGTGTTCTCCACACAAAAAAAGTCTCAACTAACCTTGTAGTCTTATCTAGTTTGACTAACAGATTAACTTTTTCAGTTTTTACCTCATTAAGCTCTTTTCTACAAAGATGAGAAATCCTTTCAGATTTTATAAATTCAGTGCATAGCTTATCATAGGCTTCCTGAAGAACCAACTTCTTAGGTACTTCATCATCATAAAAATCCTCACTGTTACTAGCACTCTCCACAATCATCTTATTGGTTATGGTAGCAAAAATCATAAAATGACCAGATTCATCCACATACTCATCAGAAGAGTCATTCTCAATATCACTCCAGATAGCAATCAACCCTTTATCTTTTGAATTCTTGGTATTTTCCTTTAAAGATAGTTTGGGCACTCTATCCTTATATGACCAAAACCTTTGCATTCATAACACTAGATAAGGGTTTTCTCACTCTTACTCTTCCTAGAGGATTTAGATTTCGTAGGAGGTTTGTCCTTATCCTTTTTTCTATATTGAAGAAGCTTGATAATTGTTAGGACATATGTGTTTCACTTGTTAAGAACATATTTCATTCTTTTATGTAATTAGCTGATCCTTTGACAAAACGCACATTACTTGTATTTGGGTAGATCTAGGTGTTTTTAATACTTTAAGAAACAAAGTTTCAAGATCAAGTATTAAAGTCATTCAAGTCTATCCAAGAAACAAGTTGAAAAGTGAAAATTCATTAAAACTCGACAACTGCATCTATCGAGCTTAAGAAATCTGTCTCAGCTCGTGTGCTCGACACTTGCTCGACACTCGCTCGACAGCTTCTATTTGTCGAGGTTTAAGAAAAACAGATTTTCTGTTCTGTTTTCTTAGGATCCTTGAATGTGTCTTTGGGCCTTTTTTTCTCCTAACCCTAGACATATAAAATGATTATTTTAAGGGCCATCAAAGAGGACACAAGTTACACAAGTGTTGAGAAAAGTTTGTTCAAGTAATTTGTGACTGGAGATAGAGTTTTACCTTAGTTCATCATTCTTGTAAAGAAGTTGTTATATTTGTACACCGTAAGGTTTTGTAACCAAGCATCTTCTTGATCTTCATCGTGAATGAACTGAAGAACTTTACAGCCAACAACCTTCTCTAGTTGGTGATTGAAGTCGCGTACTGGGATCTGCGCAATTGGTTAGTCACGTACTGGGAGCTGTGCATTAAAAGGAGAAATTGTCACTACAAAACAAGTCCAATTGGGTATTGGGGTAAGAGTTCAACTGTAGGTTGGTATAAGATACTGAGGTTCCTTAACTTGTAACCGCTTGTTATGATAATAGTGGAATTTCAGGAGTGGTAACCTTAAAATCACCCGGTGGGATTTTTGCCATGTAGGTTTTCCCCATTCGTAAACAAATCACCGTGTCAATTTATTTTCCGTTGCATACTTTAGTTATTGGTGATTTGTTTGTGCTACCATGCGTTTTGCGTGTTAATTTGATTAATTAATAAATTGGCTAATTAATCAATAACTTGGCTAATTAATCAATTAATTTAATCACAAGGGGTCAATACGTTTTCGACCTATCAATAATCTCATTAGCTATGAAGGTTAGATCTTCATCCTCATCATCATCTTCATCTTCATCTTCGCTTTCATCTTCATCTTCAGAATCATTAATCTCTTTCTCAATACCCCTAAGAGCCAAGTTTCTACTCTTTCCACCTTTCCACCTTGGCCCATCTCACAGGTTTGAAGGTTCCCTACAAGCTCAATCAAATGAATTTGATCAATGTCCTTTACTTCTTCAATGGCAATGATCTTGGCATAGAATCTTTCAAGTAAGGACCTAAGGATTTTCCTAACAATTTTGGATTCTACTATAGATTCTCCAAGGTTGAAGCCAGAATTCACAATATCTTTGAGTTTAGCATAGAACTCATCAAATGTCTCATCTTCCTCCATCCTTATTTCTTCAAAACTACTAGGGAGTCTTTGAAGCTTCACAATCTTTACTACCTTAGTACCTTCATAAGTGGTCTCAAGAATGATCCATGCTTCCTTGGCAACTTCCGTGGATTATTTTCTTGAATTCCTCATTGGTCACCCCAATAAACAAAGCATTCAAAACCCTACTGTTGAAATTTGCTGCTATGATTGTTGCTTCATCCTAATCCACCAACGCTTCCTTTGGCTTAATCCAGCCAACTTCAATAGCTTGCCATACTTTTTCACCTAGGGCTGGCAGAAAAACTTTCATAAGAACTTTTCAGTATGCATAATTAGTGCCATCAAATAAAGGAGGAATCAAAAGAGATTGTCTACGATCCATGACAACGAGGGTCAAGGATCACACTCAGGAAATTAATCCAATCAGAGTGTACCCGCTCTGATACCACTTGTTGAAAAATTTAAACCTCAGTTGGTAGAATTAACAAGTTTTAAACCCAAGTAGTAAATTAGATTTATTATGAATAAACCTTGTTAAAACAAACTAACATCAATATCATGTCAATGTCATGCACAACAGAATAGTAAATAAGACAAAATATGATGACTCTGGAAAACCAATGAAACAAACTAGTTTCACAGTAAAAATCTAGGTGTAACCTTCCCGAAAAACAATCTACTATAATAAAAAGAAGTTTTAGATCTAGTACAAAACTTTTGTTCCTAGACTTTACAATCTTGTAGATGAACTTACAGTAGAAACCTTCTACTGTTTCAGAATCTCTAAACTCTTCAATATTTGAACGCCACCCTTTTGTACGGATCCCAATACGTGACTAACCAAAGATGCATGGCTCCCAGTATGTGACTAACTCCAGTAACTTGAAGATGTTGTTGGCTACAAAGTTCTTCACTTCATCAATAATAAAGATTAAGAAGCACTTGGTTACAAAACCCTAAGGCGCAAAAGACGCAATAACTTCTTTTAGAAAGAATAAGGCACTCGGTCACTTTTTGCATGTGTTCCTCATGTATTCTCTTATGTGATGGCCTTTAAAATAAGCCTTATATATGTCTAGGGTTGTGAGAAAAGAAACCCTAAACATACATGTTAGCATGGGCCGAAAATCATATTTGAAAATTCTAACTTCGTAGATCTCGATAGATATTTCTGTCAAGCTTCTATCGAGACCTCAATAGATATATCTGTTGAGCTATCTGTCGAGCTTTCATGAACAGTATTTCTTCACTTGTTTCTTAGACAGATTTGCATGGCTACAATACTAGACTTGAACTCTTGTTCCTTGAAGTATTAAACACATCTTAGATCTATCCAATTACAAGTAAAGTGCGTTTTGTCAAAAGATTAGCCAATTCTATATGACATATGTTCTTAACATGTTCCACATATGTCCTAACAGCAATCTAGTCGTAATTTTTGATTGGGGGTCTGAACAAGCTCTTATGTTTTAGCACAAATCTGAGCTTTCACAAACTATTTAGGAAACTAACATCTCGAGTCTTTTAGACTTGAATTCACTGTAGCAAATCGAGTATGCCAAAATCCATTTCCATTGGAAATTGAGTCTGCAAGAATTAATTTCCAGGGGAACTTGAGTATTAGAGACTCGAGTTCCTGCTCTACATAAATAAAAAAGAGAGAAACAGAGGGAAAACGACATTTACCTAAGGAATCACATGTTCGTGGGTTCAGTTCGAGCTTGGGTTCGTGGGTTTCGCCGCCTAGGTTCGTGGGTTCGCCGCTTAAGTTCATGGGAGGTTTTCTTGCTTGGGTTCGCCGACTATGTTTGTGATTTCTGTTTTCAATGTTTTGATCTCTTGTTTTCAGTGTTTCACCGACTGGGTTTGTTGTTTCTTTGGTTGTGGTGGATTTTTTTTTTCAAAGGGAGAAAGGTTGTTGTGGAGAGGGAGAAGAGGAAGAAGAAGAAACTAATGCTTCTTGGGTTTCTTTTGTGGAACTCAAGTGTTCAAAACTCGAGTTCCACGTGAATTTTAATAGAAATCAAGTCTGTGATACTCTATTTGCTACAGTGAACTCAATTCCTTTAGCCTCGAGATATTAGTTTGCTAAATAGTTTAGAAACGATACTAATTGTTTGAAAATGGGTGTTATTTTGAAAACAAAATCCTCATAATGCCCCGTCTAGCTGTTGAGTCCGCTGCTACTCCTAGTTTTCTTATACCTATCACACTCATCAGAAGCGAAGACATGACTAAAGTATTGTAATACATACGATCTTCCAAGTAATTAATTTACTATTAAATCTATTTCTTGACATGACTAACACAACTGCTTAAAATTTTACTCTTATATTCTTCACGTTTAAAACATGACAATACCTAGGATTGTCCGCGAGTCAGGTCGGATCGGGTTTGGAGTTAACCCGCAACCTACCCAATTGAATCGGATGAACCAAAAATAGACCCGCAGCCGATTGAACATTCGGGTCGAAACCAGTTGCTTGGGTCATTGGTTGAGCAAGTCAAAATCATCGAGTGATTTCGTGTTTAAAATAACAACTCAGAAGAAATCAAAAACAAGAAAAACATAGATCACAACCATAATCCAAAGCTAGAGAAATCAATATCACAACACAAAAAATACCACAACACTAAATTTGAGACTAAAACCAAATAACACCAAAAATACAACAAAACCCAGATTTGAGACTAAAACCAAATAGCACCAAAAATACTACAAACCCAAATCTAAGACTGATACGAACAGAGAGAAAAAGGAGATATAAGACTCTACCGGCACAAGCCACACAACGACCACTCCCTCAACCACCATCACTGCATCCATCACTAGATCAATACAACCACCATCAGATTTCACAAGATTAAAGCCTCGGAGGAGATTTGAAGTAGATTAGAGGATGATTTACAGCAAAGATCAGATTGCACAGGATCAGTACAACCACCATTGGTGGGGCTTGAGAGTAACTCGACCTAGGACAGTGGCAATTGGGAAAGTTGACGACTGTGACTAGGGTTAGTGATTTGATAGCTAGGGTTAGTGATTGTGAGAGAGATGAGAAAGCGTGAAAAAAGAATCTAAAGTTTTGGCATCAGACCCTTCTAGTATTAGGCGTGAATACTGATGGAAACCAGCGTGATTTCCCTTTAAATTTATGGGTGGTCCGGTCGGTTTTTACGGGTCAAGAAGTGTGAGACCCGAACCCAAACCGAAAACCCAGTATTTTAAACTAACAAACCCGCATCCAACCCGTCTAAGCATTCGGGTTCAACCGTGGGTCTTCGGGTGGGTCGGCTCTTCCAGGTTGATGGACAGCCCTAACAATAACATTGATGATGACCTTCTCAAGAATCCAGAAGCTACTATATTGGTAAGCAAGGCAATACACAATTTCGAAGCTCCCTATGCTGCCTCTTATTCAAGTAGGGGTCCCAATTCGCTTAGTCCTGACATTCTCAAGGTAAACAAACAAATATATATATATATATATATATATATATGCCTCCATTTTATAATTTAACTTGGTTTAGTTGTTTTTGTTAAGAGTACTAGAAGTAAAGGTTTTTCCTTAGAATGGAAGAAAAGGAATTTCTTGGTATGGAAGGAAAAGGTATTCCCAATTATATATCTTGTTCATTACGGAATAGAATTCGAGTCTTATAAATAGATATTGTTACAAAAGGTTTGATGGCTTTTATCTAAGGGTCTTCACACGTGGGGAGAGGAGAAGCCTCTTAAAAGAACATGAAGTGAAATTCTTCAAAAAGTTTACTTGTTTTTTAGTGTGAGATTTTGGGGGGGATTCTAGCATTTTGCCCTTATTTTTTTAAAAATTTAGCAACATGTCCTTGTTTTGAAACTATTTAGATCCATACTCCTGTTTTGAAACTCGATTTAATAAAATCGAGTTTCAATCAAAAAACTCGATTGGTTTAAAATCGAGTTATGCCAAATGAAACTTAGAAAAAAAAAATTGTAGAACCCGAGTTCATAGAGCTCAAGTTCCATACCTATAGCTACGTTCAGGGAGTCTTATAGTGGCGTTTTAAATGGAACTCGAGCTCCATGAACTCGAGTTCCATGCAAGTTTTTTTTTTTTTTTTCTTTTTTAAGTTTGATCGCTCCATACTCGATTTTCTACCAATCGAGTTTCAAAACAGAGGTATGAACCTAAATAGTTTCAAAACATGGACATATTGCTAAATTAAAAAAAAAATAAGGGCAAAATGCCAGAATTCCCAGATTTTGTTTATATTTATGAGTGTTGTTTATGAGTTTGGTCGGTGAGTTTGATTAAGAGCGACTGTAATCCATTATATGGTTTGCCAGCTCCAAATCATAACAACATATTTTTTTACCATTTGGAAATTGCTTTGAAATGTATTAATTTTGTGAATTGGGCGCTAGGATTGGAAATGTTCAGCCTGATCTTACTGCACCGGGTGTTGATATCCTTGCTGCTTGGCCTCCCACTGGGCTAGCTTCAGATTACTAGAAGGCCAAAGGAGTACAAAGTATGTCATAAGCTCTGGAACATCAATATCCGGCCCTCATGCTACCGGAGCTGCAGGTTACGTGAAAGCCACACACCCAAATTGGTCTCCTGCAGCAATCAAATCTGCACTCATGACCACAGGTGAAGAGAGTGTTTTTTTTTGCCAATTTTATTTAATTAACTTAACAAGTGTTTGTTCAATGTAGCACATGTCATGGACCCAAAAGAGCATGAAGAGGATAAAGAATTTGCTTATGGATCTGGTCTCCTAAACCTGGCTAAGGCTGTGGATCCCGGGCTGGTATTCGATGCATCTGCTGTGGATTACATTGATTTTCTTTACAAGTGAGGCTACAACACAACAGCGCTAAGACTAATCAAAGGTGACCAGAGTGTTTGTAAAAGCACCAAAACTGGCAGGGGATGGAATCTGAACTATCCTTCCTTCTCCCTTGCCATAGAAGATGGTGACAAGATCAGTGGCATTTTCACTGAAAGGGTCACAAATGTTGGCTCAGCAAACTCAACCTACTATGCTAAAATAGATAAACGTGATTTTCTCAACATTGCAGTGGAACCATCTGTTCTTTCATTCTCTGCTCTTGAAGAAGAGAAATCTCTCTCTGTGAAGGTTAATGGACCACATATAAATCAGGTGCCAATTATATCAGCTTCTATCATTTGGAAAAATGGTGTGCATGTGGTGAGAACCCCACTTGTTGTTTATACAGTCCTAACTGTCCTGCCATTAGCAGTTACTGACAATTCCTTCCATTATCGGTTACCTATACTAACGGAATCAAACCCAATATTGGTTTAGGGGGAAATTGGTCAGACTCTTTCGCATGGATTTCCAATTGATGTCATTAATATGTTCAATAGTGTATCCTGTGAAACCAATGACATTAATATTTACCAATGAGCAATGTCTCCTCTCTTTTATATGTACTTTCATTTTCTTTAAGATAATAAAAGTACTACAGGTAAGGACTGGTATTGCAATAACTTCAACACCACCGGTTCATTATATGATTCACTTAATCACTAGTGGAGACTTTTGAGAGTAGGAGGCACAAAACCTTCAAATGTACACCAAGAGCAGCTCCAAAAGTCTTTATAGGGTTTGCTTAATTCACTCGATCGAGTTTAAGTTTGATATGTCAAAAGATGGCCTTTTCGATTGGTCAAATAGGTATCAAGAGGTGTCAAAAACCTTTATCTTGCACAGTAAACTTCAGTTTCTAGGCAACAGTCTTGACAATACTTATAGACATAAAATGACCATAACAAGACACTTTTAATCAAGATTTTCCGATCAAAATCTAAAAGCTAATAAACTCTAAGGAACACTTGTGAACCTTATATATGGTTAATTAATGACATGTAATAAAGTTGAAGCTAATTCTTCAAATATTATCAAACATAATTAGTACTAGCCTCTTCACACTTGCTTTAGACGTGTTCAGAGACTATTTCTTTCCTTTTATTTTTTAAATAAGAAAATTTGTTTCACTCCTAAAAATTAAAATGAATGATTAAAAAAAATTTGTAAGTTACTTTTTGAAACTATTTTTAACTATATTATGATGTGGGTATGTGTGGATATTGTTATTGGGAGTAGGATTTGATGGGTAGTTTTAAAATTTATCCAATTTACTTTTATATCCTTGATTTTTCTTAAGGTGAAATAACATTCAATTAGGTAATAGGGTTCTTTTTTAAAAGTATAAAAGTGGATACCAAAAAGCTATATTCACTTAATAATAGTATAAATTAAGGGTGTCCACGAGTCAAATGGAATTGGGTTTGGTGTCAACCCATCACTTGACCCTACAATGACAAGTTAGTGATCTTCACACTTCTTGTTAACTGTCTAAATGATCGAGAGCATTTCTAGATTTGAGTAGTCAATCAGATTTTGGATGGTTGAGTACTTTTCAACATAAATTTCTCAAAAGAAAATCATACCCACAAAGCTAGAGCTAAGAAGAAAAAATCATCAAACTGAATACAATAAAATATACAATTCAATCATTAAAAATCAACACCTATTACAATATAATACAAATGCATGAGGATGAGGATGAACAACGGTCAAATAGAGTTGTGGACAGGGTGCAGGAGCCTTTTGGTGGGTAAAGAAACTGAAATGATTCAACGAGCAAAGGCAAACAAACTACTTGACAGAGAAATCTATGACAAAGGGGTTGACAACTAAACGAGTGACAACAAGGGACAAAGAAATTGTCCGCGAAGAAAGGGATTGATCTCAGAGAGAGAGAGAGAGAGAGAGATTACATGTAAAAAAACAAAGGCAATCAGACTCCAATGAAAACAAAAAATGTGTATAGGTATATGGATCAAAACTTTCACCACCCCAGTCGAAACCACCCACAACCTATTGGATCAAACCAGGTCAGTCGAGTGGCTCAAGTTTTTCGAATTTATGGTCAACTCTTATATAGGTTATACATCAGTCATAAACATAATTCTTTAAAAAATGCTAGAGCTACAAAATATTTTAAAATAAACCTATAATATATCCACACATTATAGGGACATCGGCTAGATATTTAAAAAGTAAAGTCTTATCTACCATTTAGTTAAGCCCAACTTTTAGCTACCTTTGCATTTCCTGGGGAGTTGCTAAGTAAGTTTGAACTGCTCAAAGGTTGCTTTTATAGTTATATTATATATAATATACAACAGTAACTATATTAGTTTAGGGGTCTTTCTTTCTTGGCTTGAATTCTTACCCTTTTGTTATGAAATGAGGAATGGGGCAACTTACATAGGGACTAGCTTTAGTGTACCATTAATGAACTATGTTTGAACTTAACAATATATTTGAACTTAACAATATATTTGAATAGTCCATTTGATTGTTTAATCTAACTTGGGACAGGTTAGAAGTACAATCAACTAAATAATAAACTTCTTCTCAAAAAAAAAAAAAAAAACTAAATAATAAACTTTAGGTTGAACATTAGAGAATATGAAGAGATAATGAAGACTTTGGCCATTTTTTTAACTATTACTTACTTTCACAGGATGCTGCCTTCTTTTTCTCCACCTTAGAGGTACACCCGTGGAGGATCGGGTTGTGACATTTAAAATGTCTTACTAGCTAGTTGAAGGAAAATATTAAAATACTTAATTATACAAAGCATTTTGAAACTTTACAAATTCTTGGAAAGGGAAAGAGAGGAAACAAGCATACCTTGATTCTTCTTATGCAAACTTATAGGGGTGTTTTTTTTTCCCCCTACAATAAATGGGAGGGAATAACCAAGTAATACCACTAAACTGTTGAAGGCTTTTGATCGACACTACTTAATTCTTGTTGATGCTAATTGTTTTAACTAGTCGCAAAGTCATGCGATGTATTGAAAAATGTAATATAATTATTTTATAAGAATATAATGTAATATTTGCATGTTAAATAGTGCATGTATTATTTAAAAGTATTTTTTATTTTTATAAATTTTATGTAATGGAACATACAATGTATTTTGCACTCAACAATGATATATATAATGTAATTTAATAAAAATATTTAAATTACATAATTAGAATATTGTTTTATATAAATGGGAAAAATATTATTAATTTTAAAAAAAAATATATACCATAATCGGCTGACTAATTTGAACATATCCAATAATATTTGAAAAAAATTGTAAACCCTCATTCCATGGAACACATATAGCATTAAATTTAAATTATTATATAAGTTTAGAATTGCAGAATTTGTACCTGTAGGGTCAATTTTTGTAGCCCAAGCCCAAGGAAGTATGGATTCGGAGCTCACTGAGCCCAAAACAATAAATTTTGTAGAGAGTGGGTGAAAGAGCTAGGCTAATAATGAAAATAACAGTATTAAACGGCAACACCAATGGGAGGATTTGATTTAATATGTTCTCAGACTGATATGAATGCTATGTCCGAAGAGGTACTTTTCATTGATAATCTAAGATTACAATTCTTGGAGCTACAGTAATCAAAATACATTCTTTTCTTTTTTCTTTTTTCCCCCCCTCCACTATCAGAGGCACCTTTCCCTTATATAGCACTATCTCCCTACATCTTCTCCGTCCACTTGTTCATCATCCAGGCGCTCACTTGAGTGCATGTCCCATCACCCCCCTCTTAGCCTTATGTGAGTGGTGGTAGCTGAGAAAGAACTGTTCAGGGGTCTTATCCACATAAATGCGGCCAGAAAGGTAGGTGCAGTGCATTAAATGTGGTGGCTGAAGTATGCCTCCTTGATATTTTTCTGTTCCCGTTATCTTTATGTGTGCCTGAGGTTCCTTTCCCTCCTGACACTTGTCAGACAGATCGCTGGAACCTCCCATGCTCGTGTTGGATCAAACCTCTTCGGATCCGAGGATGGTGGACTACTCGGACATATGAACATCTCCTCGGACAGTACACGTGCTCATCTCAGGGCATTCCCCTTTGACATGGGCCTCTGACTGAAGGCCTCGACTTTTCAGAAGAAGAGTGTTCCTCATTCAGGGCCTTGGGCCCAATAAGTTGGGTTAGGTTCTTTTTCTCCCCTCACAGTACCTATAGCGGCGCTTTTTTTTACCACCGCAATATATCTATAGCGGCACCGCAACGGTGGCGGGATAAACCGCCGCAATAGCACCCGCCGCTAAAGGTCAAATGTACCTTTAGTGGCGCTTTTTGGGGCTTTAGCGGCGCTTTTTGGCCCGCCACAATAGGTCAGTTTTTTTGTAGTGCTTTCCAAATATACGTATAATGCATATGTTATTAAAATTTGAATTTTAAGGTATTCTTGTGAATATTTATCATTTTTATTGCCTTTTTATGGCCAATATCTCTAATTTCTAATGCCTATTTCTTGTTTTGTTTTTTTTAGCCTAAAACTAAAGAGTTTGGCCTAAATAGAATAAAATTTCATACTTTTACCCAAGATCTAAGAAAAAAAATGAATTTTTGAGTCAAAAACTGAAAAGTCAATCATCTACAAAAAGAATCAAATATTTAAGGTCCAATTAGTCCAAAATGGAACGAGTAGACCTGAATGCACCGAATGGGTAGAAGTGGACTAAATTAGACCAAATCGACTGAAGTTGACTAAAATTAACCAAAATGGATCAAAGTAGATTGACATGCTACTTTTAAATATTATATAAATTACTTTGATGATAATTCTAACAATAATATTTTAATTACTTTAAAAGTGCTATATAGCTACCATAGTGGCTCAATTACGTGAAATTGACATGAAATTTATTTTTTAATATAAAAAAAATAGAACGAGATTTTTCACTTTCTGAATAATTCTCTATTTCATGTCTGGGCCGTCTGGCCAATAAGAAAATTATGGGAAAATATAAGGATATAAAAAGGAAAAAATAGAGTAATCATATTACAAGCTTTTGAAACTCTACAAACTAAATTGAAAAATTAGGCAAATTTTAACGACTGAATTAGATCATTTTACATACAAACTTTAAGGATTACTACTTTAGAAATTCTTTAGAAAAATTTGGAAAATGGGCCGAGCCTTCTAGACAAAAATTTCTGTTTGCTCAAGAATAAAATAAAAGTTTTATATAAAAAAAATCAGACCTATTACATTTTTTTTTTTCATTTAATTATAGATGTGATAGGATTTAAACCTATATGGGCCAATTTTTTTTTGCATGCAAGATATCTTATTCAATATGACAAGAAATATTACAAATTCAATTAACTAGAACCAACCACTACTATTTTTTTTTTCTCAAAAAAAGGAAAAAAAATTGAAAAAAGAACCAACCACTACTAGAGCTCTTAGTTATTACTCTCCTCTTTTGGAAATCACCTGCTAATCTCTCTTTATCTTTAAGGACAGCACCGAATAATCCCACGTCTAAACTTAAAGATCTACCAATAAAGGTTTTTTTTTTTTTTTTTTGTCATGGTTAGAAATATTCTAAATCTACCCCCACCCCTGCCCCTACGGGGTCTTGAACCTGAGACCCTCTTGGAGGTCTATTTAGACCGTTAAGGTCATTGGCATCTACCAATAAAGTTTCATGACATTTCCCTAATGCGTTGTTCTAGTTCTAGAGTAATGGAATGAAAATCATAATTCACAAGGATCAAATTACAACACCCTTCGGGATAATGGTAAGGGTCAAATGGTATTGAAAAGCCATCTGTTAATGATTTATTATAAATAACCTGAAATCTAATCTCCATGCTTGGGAAACCAATTCTCCTTCGTTAGTCACAAAGCTCCCAACAAAACCACAACAAAATGGCCAAGCCACGAGAACTCACTCTTCTGTACCTTCTAATAGCCTTTGTGATGCAATGCCATTCCCAAGAGAGGAAGGTACTTCAAGTTCTTGAACAGTTTATACGCTTAGTGTAATAGGTTCTACTACTTTTAAAAAAATTTCACTTCTTACTTTCTTTTCTTTTTTTATAAGTGGTGTTCATTGTAATCTATACATGCGTGCAACCTTGAGAGATGCAATTAAAAGCTGCATAGATCACCTTTAATACATAGATACCATTCAATGCTTTTACAAAGGGACGCACAATGGTTTGATGATCAACTTCTGCTTTGATTGTTTTGTTCATTATGGCATCAAAAAGGAATTTGGATACAACAAGCTACTCTTTAGAACTTCTGAGTGGGTTTGGTTTCAAATGCAGGTCCATGTTGTATATATGGGAGACAAACCAAGGGAAGCATCTGCGCCTTACGACATGCATTGCTCTATGTTAGAAAGAATTCTTGGAAGGTCACAAATAATTGAATTATTAAATAGTGATGAATTCATGATATTTTGTTTACAGAGTTCTTTTTTTTTTTTCAATAGTAATGTAATTTTTTTCTGTGGAGCCATTCAGGTCATCATTCACAGGCTTGTTGAGACACTGTTAATTCCAACTCATGAGGGATAATTTTAGAAATCTATTTATTGGTTTTGGAATCCTACATTGGTTAAAATAATAATAAGGAACAATAATTTCTATTAAGATTGTGAGTCTCATATTGATAAGCCAAAAAAAAAAAAAAAAGGCTAAAGAGGTGTGATAGTCCCATGAACATAGTGGCGGTGTATCTGTTATTAGGTGCGTGAGAATTAGAAAGCTCCTTTCTAGTGTGTTTGTATGAGAACACCTTACGTTTGTGAGAGTTTATGAGTGATTGTAATGAATTTACATTTTGGTTGCAATTTTGTGTTTCATGATGTTTGCCTTCTATCTTTTCGTGTGATTTTCCCAACATAGCTTCACAATTAGATGAATTTTCTGTTTTTTAACATTTTGACTTGCAGTACGGAAGATGCAAAGGAATCACTCATTTACAGTTACAGAAGGAGTTTTAATGGATTTGCAGCTAAACTATCGGATGAAGAAGTTGTAACCTTTTCAGGTGACATCTTCATGCGTGTATTCAGCACCGATAATATGATTGTTTTCTTTTGCTAGTTTGCAATTTGCATGAACTAAATTGATTTTTCAACTGCAGAGATGGAAGAAGTAGTCTCAGTTATACCAAACACCATGTTTGAACTTCACACAACAAGATCATGGGACTTTTTGGGATTTAATCAATCCCATGTTCGAAGTTCTCAAGTAGGAGATGCAATTATTGGAATTATAGATTCAGGTGGAAATGTGAAACTCTAATATACTTAATATTTTTAGGCTCCATTTTAAACCATCTTCGGGTAAATTACTGGACTTTTGTTGTTCTGCAGGAATCTGTCCAGAATCAGAAAGCTTTAGTGATAAAGGATTTGGTCCTCCACCTGCAAAATGGAAAGGAACTTGCCAAACTAACCACAACTTTACCTGCAACAAGTGAGATATCTTTATGATCATTTGACCTTCTTAATCTTCATACTTGATAATTAATAGCTCATGAAATAGCTAAAACTTTTGCAGCAAAATCATTGGGGCTCGGTACTACAATAGCCTAGATTTATATTCTCCTCAAGACATCAAATCTCCAAGAGATTCACAGGGACATGGTACTCACGTTGCTTCAATTGCAGCAGGTAGAAAGGTAAAAGGAGCAAATTACTTTGGCTTAGCTGAGGGGCTAGCAAGGGGTGGAGTCCCTGAAGCAAGAATCGCTGTGTACAAATCTTGTTGGTTAGGTGCCGGATGCTATGCTGCAGATATCCTTGCTGCTTTTGACGATGCGATTGCTGATGGGGTCGATCTCATATCAGTTTCTATTGGAAAACCAACTGTACTCCAATACTGGGAAGATCCAGTAGCAATAGGATCTTTCCATGCAATGAAACATGGGATATTGACCTCAGCTTCTTCTGGAAATTATGGACCAGAACGAGCAGTTATCCAAAATTACTCACCATGGTCACTAACTGTGGCAGCTAGCAGCACTGACAGGAAATTTATGTCCAACTTGGTTCTTGGAAACGGACAGATATTTATGGTAAGGGATAATTCAATATACAACACTTTGACCTTTTAAATGCATGGTCCTAACCTTTAGCTAACAAGATACTCATTTCCTGAATTTTATTCTGAATCAATATATCATAAGGGATCTGTTGTAAATGCTTTTGAGCTCAATGGTACCCCGTTTCCTTTGATATGGGGTGGAGATGCTACAAACTTTTCTGGCAATTGCATTTCCGTAACTTCAAAGTACTGTATTCCTGGGGCATTGGACATGAACAAAGTAAAGGGTAAAATTGTTCTTTGTGAAGACCGCTCAGATGGTTCTGGTTTTATCATGGCAAACGGGACGGGTGTCATAATGCCTAGTCGACCTTTTGATAATTTTGCACTTCCTTTCCCCCTGCCTACCACAATCATCAGCAGCGAAGACATTTCTAAAGTATTGGAGTACATACGATCTTCCAAGTAATTAATTCAGCATCAAATCTATTGTTATACATATATAACTTTACACACAATAGCTTATAAATTTACTCTCATATTTTTCACACTTGAAAAATGATAATAATGTTTTTTTTTTTGAGAAACAAACACACACACACACACAAGGGAGAGGGAAAAAAAATGATAGTAATGTTGATTATGAGAGATTACCTCCTCAGGAATCCAGAAGCAACTATTATGGTAAGTGAGGAAATTCATGATTTCACAACTCCCTATGCTGCCTCTTTTTCATCTAGAGGTCCCAACCTGATCACTCCTGACATTCTCAAGGTAAACAAATTAACTAAATTTAATATTTTTCACTTATTTTTACCTTAGGAAATTTGAAAATATTATTTTCTGAATTGAGCACTTGGATTTAAAATTTTCAGCCTGACCTCACTGCAGCGGGAGTTAATATCTTTGCTGCTTGGTCTCCCCTTGCACCCGCTTCAGTTTACAAAGAGGACACCAGGAGTACCAAGTACTATATAGACTCTGGAACATCAATGGCTTGCCCACATGCTAGTGGAGTTGCAGCTTATGTGAAAGCCACTCACCCAAGTTGGTCTCCTGCAGCAATCAAATCCGCACTCATGACCACAGGTGAAGAGGACTGCCAATTTAGCCAGCCCAAATGCTGCTTAGTTTGCATCTCACCTGACAACAATAAGACTTCATACTTAATCAACTTTCAACAAATAATTAGATAAGCTTTCAATAAAAAGCTGTATTCAAAGGCACTTAGTACTCTTTTACTTAACATTTTGTTTTTTAAATGCAGCATATGTCATGGACCCAACAAAGCATGAAGATTTAAGAGAATTTGCTTATGGATCTGGCCTCCTCAACCCAACGAAGGCTGTAGATCCTGGTCTGTTCTTTGACGCATCTCTCTCATATTACATTGATTTTCTATGCAAGCAAGGCTACAACACATCAAGAGTAGTCACTGGTGAACAGAGTGTTTGTAAAAGCACCAAAGCTGGCAGGGGATGGGATCTTAATTATCCCTCCTTGTCCCTAGCCATAGAGGATGGCCAAAAGATCAGTGGCATTTTCACTAGGACAGTTAACAAATGTTGGCTCACCAAACTCAACCTACCATGCTAAAATAGATAAACCTGATTCTCTCAACATCACAGTGGAACCATCTGTTCTTTCATTCTCCGCTGTTGGAGACAAGAAAACATTCATTGTGAATTTTAAAGGAAAACACATAACTCAGGTGCCAATTGTATCAGGTTCAATTAGTTGGATCGATGGTGTGCACATGGTAAGAACCCCGCTTGTAGTTTACACAGTTCTACCATCAGCATTTGCTAACAATCCCTCCCATCAAATAACGAATTCAGCACCAAAAAAATTTCTGTGAATTCCAATGTGGTTTAGAGGGAGATTGAGGCTAATTGCCTAGATGTGGAATCTATATATTACTAAAAGCTGAAGTGTACCGTTCAATGCTGCTGCTCTCATGTTGCGCCACATCAGCTGCCACGTCATTTAAAAAAATATATATATATATATATATATAATTTGTCCTACAATTTTAAAATGATTTTTACAATTTCCAGCCTTATAAATACAGTCTACTACTTATTTATTTACTTCCACTATCACCCTATAATAAATCCAGCACACTACTTATTTATTTACTTCCACTATCACCATATAATAAATCTGTATAATTAATCTAGCCCACCTCTTATTTATTTAGTTCCGCTATCAAGTCCAACCCAAAACCTTTTCAGTTTCAGCTTTAGGGTTTTGTGTGAGCCTTTTCAGTTTAAAGGAAAAAATAAAATAAATTAAAAAAAAAACGTTGAAGCCTTTCAAGTTTTTTTTTTTTTTTTTAGTTTTCCTATAATTGTTTTTAACATTTATTTTTTTAATATTTACATTTCTCCAACCTTTCTCTCTCCCTTACCATTTCATTTCCCCACTACTTCTTCAATCTTTCTCCCTTCCTTACCTTTTCATCTCCCCACTACCCTCTACATTAATATTATTCTTCTTTTTTCCCTTCATCTTCTTTTATTTTTGTCTATTCTTATTCACACCCTCTTAGTATAAATTTGTCAATATCTCTTCTATTCTATGCATAGTTTTTCCTCACAAAAAAAAATGGTACTCTCTCTCTCTCTCTCTCTCTCTAAATTTTTTGGTGGATTTTTTTTTTTTTTTTATTGCATCTCTACTTTAGGTTGATAATTTTTTATATTCTTTAAAACTCTATTTGGGTTAATGCGATTTAGTTTTGTTTTTTAAATTGTTGTTGTTGTTTTTTATTTTATTTTTATTTTCTTTGATTGTTAAATGTTATCCTATTGCGATCTAAAGAATTAAATATAACGTATAAAAATATAATATTATTCTACTACATAACATGATTTGGATAATTTGGTATTTATTTTGTTACATAGCATGATTTTTTATATTGCTCAATTAGGATGTTAAACTATGAGACTTTACTAATTTTTGTTTATTTTCTAATCCTTTGTGGTGGACAAAGTACTTTTAATAGTTGTATTAGAAGTACTCTATAATGCCATTCATTTAAAGAAAAGCAAAGGTTAGCCAAACGAAAATAATTTGATAGGTGACAAATTGCAAAAGTTAAAATTTGTATATATACAATAATTGTTTATTTGATAATATGTTTTGGGTAGCCGAAATTATAATTTCTACAAATAAAATAACCTTAATATATTATCAAAAACAAAAATTTACCCTAATATTGGTTCAATTAATCATTGTTAAGTTTTATTAATTTTTTTTAGTTTACATTTTTTTGGTGTTTTAGATTGTCCCTATGTTACATATATGATTGTTCCTATAATAAAAAAAATATAATTACGAAATGCATTACTCATTATTAGATTAGTTTAAATTGTAAAAAAATAATAATAAAACCATTATAAAAATAATTATCACGTGCAATGCGCGGGTCCGCAACTAGTTGGTATAATAATGCTACTAGTGTTAACCCGCGCTATGTGCGGGATATCCTATAACAAGACATTCAATTGCTATGATTCTACATGAGACACTCATTATGCTATATTTTCAGTGACATTGTTATTGTATTTCACTTCAATATATTTATCATGTTTTAATAAATTTATAGAAATATTGTTTTGCCAATAACACTTGATGCATGCACAGAATATGTCAAATAATGCATGTGACAAAATATAAATTAGGTTCTCTAAGTACATATTGCTATCTGTTTATAAGTCATTGAAAGGCTTTAAGAAAAATATCACTAAACTGATTTTATACCTTTCAACCAACTCTTCTAAGCTAAAACAATTTTGAATACATGTTTAACATAACATGTACCAAACAAAATCATCATTCATAGCATATCAAATATGCCATTGCATGCAATGCAATCCTAAATCTAATATTGACCCTAAAAAATTCCCAATTCACTTTTGTCGGGGACGTTTTTGCGACAAGGGCCGAAAATGCGAGAATGGCCCAAATCTCCCCTTGGGTTCTTTAGAGGTGTATATTGTGGAGAATCAAGCCCAAAATTCCAAATGTATAATGAACAAAAGGCTAATGGTGCTTTGACAAGAGAAAATCAAAATGCTTATAACAAAAGTGCAGAAAACCATAAAAACATAACAGGTCTGAAACTTCGACCCACAGTCACATAGAAGAGAGAATTGAGAGAGGTCGTGAGGAAGAGAGGGAAGGCTCTCCTGTACCCATATTTCCACCCCTAAGGTTCGGATTTGTGAGATTGTTGATTGGCTGAATGGGGTTTTGCTCTGAAGTTTCAGGTCTATGAGTAAAACGTGGCTTAACAGGTCTGCAACTTCGACCCGCAGTCACACAAAAGAGGAAATTGAGGGAGGTCATGAGGAAGAGAGGGAAGGCTCCCCTGTACCCATATTTCCACCCCTAAGGTTCGGATTTGTGAGATTGTTGACTGGCTGAATGGGGTTTTGCTCTAAAGTTTCAGCTCTGTAGGTAGAACATGGCCTAGTTGTTTTTTTAGTTGAAGAAAGACTCTTGTCTTGAGCTTGGGGTGTTGCTCCCAGAGTAAAACCTTATCCCCTCTTTTGAATCTGATTGTGGAATTTATATTGAGTTTGGGGTGCTCTAAGTAACTGGTTTTTGGTCAATAGAAAAGGCTTTGGACCCCAAGGTGTTAAACAAGGAGTGATTTTCAGGTTTGCTTTTGTTTGGATAAAAGGAAGGATTACTTTTATCATCATTAAGGGAAAGCTTGACTAAACCCTCATTGGCTCCTCATTTTCAGTTGTTTCAGACTATTGGGAAGCTTAACTAGATGAGAGCTAGCAGCTGAAGTTGGCCAATGAGAGCCAACCATTTTTAAAGGAAAAAAAGGTTCGGACAGAAACTTTGGGCCACAGTCACACAGAGCATAAAAGCTGTTTTGGGGTGAAAATTTTGGATACAAGACCTCCTCCATGAGCCTGAGGTGCTACCAGTGTCCCTTGCCCACTTGGTAGCACGCATGGGCTGGGCTCATGCAAAAGGTCCGAAAGGAACCGACCCATACCCTCCAAACCACACTTTCTCAATTTTCCCGATATGTCGCATGGGCTTGGGCCATGCTTAAAAGAATAAATAAAATATAATACATAAATTGAGCCCACAAAGAAGTCGGGCTTAGTTGAATCGGGCTTGTACGAAATGTGTCGTGAAAACGAGTATCAACAACTTTCAGTCCAATCCGTTCAGTGTATATTTCATACCTTTCATATAATTTAGTCAAATCCATAACTAACCCCAAAATTATGAAACTAAGGTTTGCTTGTTGTTGTTATCATTGTTGTATATTTAATCAAATCCGTTCAATGTCTATGGTAACTTTATCTCCAAAGAGAAACTTGAAAATCCTCAATCTTATGAGCCACTTCAAACACCCAACACTCAAGTAAATGATAAAATCAGTGTGCCAAATTCAACTCAATCACTTCCTTCTTTTTCGTTTTTCCAAACAATATTTTGATCAGTTCATATATTTTCAGCATAAAAATATGGCAATCCATTGATTGGAGATCTTTTATTTATAAAGAAAAGCACAAACTAACAGAATAGTTATTTTCTTTTAGACAGAGCAAATAAAATTCTCATACCAAAAGAATATAAATTTAGGAATTCTATCAAACTTATTAGCAATAGTAGCAAATTCGGATGCAAGACTTTCAATTCATCACTTAGATATAGCTCAATCCTAGATCAATAATCAAATCAAATTATGGGAACCAATACCAATCATTGCATCATGGGGGCTGGGAATTCTGAAGGTTTAGAAAGTGATCTATGTAATGTTAGGCAGAAGAATGTAGTAGTGAGTCAGTAAGGGTGCTCATTTGGTTCTTAGCAACGTAAACAAAAGTGTGACGTTGGTGGGAAAGTTAAGAATATTGGGAATATTATAAAATTGATTCGCAACCCACCACTTCGTAAAAAAAAAATAACAAAAAAAAAAAAAAAAAAACAACAACAACAACAACAACATCAACAACAATATGGGTGAGAGCTGGTTTGGGTTGAAAGGGTTTTCCCAACTCAATTGAACGTATTCAGGTTTGACTAGTTTGAGAAATTTTCTACTGAACCTAACTCATCATATGTAAGAAAATCAACTCCAACACATGAGCTAATCGAGTTGAGTTGGTAGATTGTACTTACATGTTTCATATCTGATAAAAATTTGGGGCTTTTCATCATTTATTTAATTATTTTTTTATAACAAATTATTATAATTGTCGTAATATACCTAAATTATGTTGCAAAGGGTAGTGGGGCGCTCTCTCTAACCGATGTGGGATTACAATTACAAGTCCAAGCTAAGCGCTTGCTTGGTTGGTCCTGCACTCGGGGACGAGGACAAAACCGCACCGCGCCAGGCACCGCGGTAAGGATACAATTAGATGTGGGGTGGAACAAATTCTTACCTTACAAACCGATGTGGGATTACAATTACAAGTCCAAGCTAAGCGCTTGCTTGGTTGGTCCTGCACTCGGGGACGAGGACAAAACCGCACCGCGCCAGGCACCGCGGTAAGGATACAATTAGATGTGGGGTGGAACAAATTCTTACCTTACAAAAAGCGCTTTTTGGGGTTGGGATGTGAGTAGTGGTACACTACCCAAGCTCCTGAAGCATTATAAAGGGTAGTGGGGCGCTCTCTCTAACCGATGTGGGATTACAATTACAAGTCCAAGCTAAGCGCTTGCTTGGTTGGTCCTGCACTCGGGGACGAGGACAAAACCGCACCGCGCCAGGCACCGCGGTAAGGATACAATTAGATGTGGGGTGGAACAAATTCTTACCTTACAGAAGTTATATAGAAATTAGGTCCTAGAAGTCGTAATTATATCAAGTGACTATTTTCTCTTTAAGACAAGTGGCTACGTTATCATTAATTATTTTAAAGTTTAATTCAAATGAAACTCTATTATGAAATTATCAAGTGACTTATTAATTATTACAAAATTTAGTTTAGATAAAAATCTATTAACTAATTCAAAGAAATTTTAAAATTCTATTTCAAATAAAATTCTATTACCACAAAATAAAATTTTTAATTTTAATCATTTATCATAATTTTCTATTTTTAATACAATAAACTTAAGCACATTGTAAAATTAATTTGTTTTTGTCTTGTAACTTATTAATTATTAAGATAGTTAATTGATTATAGGTAATACTCTACTAAGAGTTCAAAAGATTTACTAATGATTAAGATAATTTTGTTAAAATTAGTAAATTATTTTCTTTCTTTTACTTAAAAAGTTGAATTATATAATCTTGCATGAAAATACTACTAGTATAAGACAGGGATTAGGGCGGAAAAAAACATGACCTATTTCATAGGTAATAGTGATGATTTTCTGAATGAGGGTTACAATAAAGTATAAACTGGTCCTATGATATCAGTTTTTTTTTTTTTTCTTTTTTTTTTTTCATTGTGAATTTTTATGGAAGTTTAAAAACCCAACATCACCAATCCACCATGGACCCGTGTACTGCCAGCTCAAATCCTTTAAGAAACTCACCCACTTTGCATTTCTTATTTAATACTTCTGTATTTCTTCTTTTATTTTATTTTATGTTATCTCCTACTCCAAAGGTGTGAGTATATAAAAAATAAAATTAAAAATAAATTCTATATTTTTTTTCTTTTATTTATTTAATATTTCTGTCTTTTTCACTTTTAGCGTTTTTCCAAATCGGAATGCTTGACTAGTCTTTTTTTTCCTTTTTCTTTTTTGAGAAGACTTGACTATTCTTTTTTTTTTTTTGGAAAAACCACTTGACTAGTCTTTCTTTTGAAAGGGACTAGTCTTTGGTTACATATAATTTCTCAATTTTTTATGGTAAAATGTTGTAGCTATATTATATAGTATGATATACAGTGCTGTTGTTTGAAACCTTTCCCTCCCCCATTATTTTTTTATAATATATAAGACAAAATTTTGATACAAATTTGGTTAAGTTCAAAACTATTACTCCCATTAGAGAAACTAATATAACTATATATTTTGAAATTCTAACCATTAAGTTATATATTATTTATGTTCTTAATATACATATCAAATTTCGTACTAATCGATCCATAAACTTATTTTTACACAAAATTTTAGATTACAATAATTTGAAATTTAAACATTTGATTAATAACATAGTTATTGATCTTAGATCTTTTGAAAATTTTGCAAACATGAAGAATACAAGAAAAAAAATGTAATCCAACGATAGTTTTATCAAAATTTACATATAAATAAATAAATAAATATATATATATATATATATATTATAGCTATTTTATACTAAAAATAATAGTAAAAAATCTTATAGTCCAACTATCACATTCCACGTTCAGGTATTTCCAATAAAGCCCAAAGTTATATATTATTAAAAAAAAAAATACCCATAATTACTAAATACTTTTTGGGAGATAGTGATATAATATTGTAAAACAAGTATCCAAAAAGTTTTGTAGTTCAACGTATCAAGTTCTTGTTTCCAACCAAGACAATCCATGTTCAAATCATCTCTCTAACTACAAGTTTCATTAGGAGTTCATAAGAGAATGGAATGGAATTACGTAACTTTATTTGGATGTTTTAAAATAAAGGAATTGAAGGGAATGAAAATGAATAGAATGTTATTACCTTTGTTTGGAAGTAACATAAAAAGAATGGAATGAAATTATTTTATGACGATATTACTATTAGACCATTATTTTAAAATTAATAGTTAAATATATAAGGGTATTTTGGAAGTTTTTGTAAAAAAAAAAATTAAATCTAATTTTATTCCCTCCAATTCCTCTAAATTTCAGGAAAATGAAAATTTGAAGTTTTAAAGAAATAGAAAGAAATTGGTGTTTCCTCCTACCCATTCAATTTCTTCTATTAAAACTTTCAAATAAGAGAATGAAAGAATATTCTAAAATTATTTATTTCATTTCATTTTATTTCCTCCTTACAAATGAAGTTTTTAAAATAATTCTAATTTAAAATGAAATAAAATAATAAAATTTAAAAAAAAAAAAAAAAAAACCTAACCCACCGATACTGGGGCAATGATATAATATAACAGATTTTTTATTTTTTTTATTTATTATTTGATAAGAGAGGGAACAAATTATTCCTAACTGAGTTTGGAAGTTGGACCACCATCAGTGTTAAGAAAAAGCAGAACGACTAATAAATATCTGTACATATAATATTAACGAGTAGCTGGTTGTCTTTTGAAGTCACTGAAGGCAGTCTAGTACTGTATAGTTTCTTTGTCTCTACTACTCTTTTTCTTTCACAAACGCAACATAGTCGGTCGGTCGGTCGGTCGTTCTCTCAGTCAGTCAGTCAGTCAGTCAGTCATCAGGTACTTTTTCAGCTCTAAAATATGTAGCTATCTGTTTGTGCACAACTTCATGATTCTCTCTTATGTTAAATTTCATATGCTTTTCTTGATTAATTGCCTTTTAATTTCACAGTCATTTTTCTTTCTTTCTTTCTTTCTTTCTTTCTTTTTTTGAAAATGAATTCCAGTGATTTATTTTGTCCGTGTTTGGTTCATCAAACTACTTAAAATTGGAGCTGTCTTTTTTTTTCCTTTTTTTTTCAAGAAATGAGCTGACCCTTTTGGGGTTCAATCTGATATCCGGGGTGTGTGGTTTTGATTCTTGATTGAATTTGATTTTCTGGGGTTGTCTATTTATGGGTTTTAGATAGTTGGTTTTTCTCATCGATGATATATGAAATCCGATATTGGTTTTCCTTTTTTGCTTTCGTTCGTTTGAATTATTATCTTCATTAACAAAAGGTACTATGAAATTCCTGAATTGGGTATCTGTGTCTTTGTTCAAATTCATAAGCACCAGAAATTGATTTAATTCAAAATTTTGACAATATTTCTCATGATTTTAAGTTCGATTTCCCCGCAGATATGCTGAAATGGTCTTTATTACATTGAAATTTCCTGAGCTTTTTTGTATTGTTTGGCTGAAACCTTGTATCAACTGATGATTATATAAAAGGAAAATGTTAGAGCTACAAAATTTTTACAAACTGTTAATGCGGTGAGTGATTGTTGGTATGTAAAAAAGTGGTGTCATTAGTAGGCCCAAATGAACATTAGAATAATTGGCCACGGCGCTAGTTTGTAAAAATGTTGTAAATAGTTTGGCATTTGTCCTTTATTTTTTTCTTTTTTCTTTTTTTTTTTTGGCAAATGCATATGAATTGTTAGTGATATTTTATTCTCCTGCATTTTAAGTTCAGTTTAAGGTACCTCAATTTGCTCAGTTTGAGATGATTTTTAGATGCATTTCTATAAATTTTGAATGAGATTATAACTGATCCTTCATTTAGGTTTGGTTCATAGGATCTTGAGTGCAAAACTTCTTTCACTAGTCTGTGCTAACTTTAGAATTATTATGTTTTTTGTACTCATAAAAGAGGTTATCTAATTGCATTCCTTGAGGAAGAAAGAAAAAGATTATTTTAGCTGTTACCACATAGCAACCTTCATCATAAGATTGTGTTAAGCTCAATGTTAGATGAATTATTTGTAGCAGAGTTTAGAATGAAATTATGCATATGATAAAAGAAATGATGAAATTATTTCTGATCCAACAGGTATAATTCTAATATTAGTCATGATTGAAGAAGTAATCTAGCTTTTCAAGAAAACTAAAGAAAGTATTGGTACGGCAGAAAATTGATCTTAAAAACAGTTGGGACTTTTGAGTTAGTGGCAAGGTAATCTTTAATATATTGTTGAAAGCCAATCCTCATTCTTGTTCTTACACTTTTTTTTTTTTTTTTTTATAAATTAGTTTTCCTCTCTTCTTGACTTTTTGATTTTCAGCATGCGATTTAAGTACACAGTTGGCAAGGTTGATTGGGCTAATCTTCCAAAGGAACTTTTGACCACCATAGCTAAACATTTGACTTTCTTGGAAGATGTCATTAGCTTTAGTGTTGTCTGTAAGTCATGGCAATTGGCTGTTGCTTTAGAGAAGCCCTCTTTGCCTCCCAAGTTTCCAGTACTGATGCTTATACAAATAAAAGATAAACAAGGTGGAGGCAATGAAGACAAGGAGAATATGCAAATCCAGAAATCCTTCACACTTATTTCACGAGGGCTTTTTGTTTCACTAGAGAAGGAAAAGAGAACAAGCACAAGTGAGAGTTGCACGCTGCGTTTTGAGTCCCATGTTTGCAGGCTTAATTTCATAAAAACTGCTTACAAAAGATGCTTAGGATCAAAATTTGGATGGTTACTAACTTTAAGTGTGGATTCACAAATTAGCCTCTGGCATCCCTTCTCAAGACATCAACTTCAGCTTCCTCCTAATCCTAACTTTGATGATCTGGTTGATCCTCATCACCCTGCATTTAGTGAGCTCTTTGATCCTAACATGACTCGCAATCCTGAAGATTTCAGTGACACCTTCATACGGAAAGCTGTTCTATCATCAAATCCCTGGAAGAACTCAACTTGCAATGACTATGAAGTAAGTGACTTTGTAATAATGGCAATCTTCTCAGAAGCTTGTATATTGGCAATTGCAAGACCAGGAGACAGGGTTTGGACCAGAGTGCAAGTACCCTCTCATTATTATTATGACACCATATACCATAAGGACAAATTTTATGCTGTTGATTGCAAAGGTGCATTGGTTGTTTTTGAATTTGTTCGTGACCAGAGTCCAAGAGGTACTGTTATTGCACCAGGTCCTCAAGGAATGATTGATACTTTCATAAAGTATCTTGTTGAATCTTCAGGTGATCTTTTACTTGTTTCAAGGGCTCGCACAAAATGTGTTCGTAGGACTAAATATGATGTTAGAATTGAGGAGCCTCCCTATTGGACGTATAGGTTCAAAATTTTTAAGCTGGAAGAATGTACTCAGGTGGGAAGTGAATACAAGTACAACTGGATTGAATTGAACAACTTGGGCAGCAAGACACTTTTTGTAGGTACTTCATCTGTGTCTTTAAATGCATCAGACAGTAGGGGAAGCTGCCAAGCCAACTGCATATACTTCACAGATGACTTTCAATACGGGCATGGACATGACATGGGTGTCTTTAATGTGGAAAATGGCACTGTTGAACACCATTTTCTCAACAAACCCTCTACTTATTCTTCTGTTCCTTTTTGGTATCTATAATCTTTTTTAGAGAGAAAATGTTTATTGGCATGTGTGAATTCGTTCTCCCTTTATTAGAAATATAACAGCTACTAAAACTGATGGATCAATTATACCAAGAATATTGCATAAATTCGATAGTAGGTGTATATTATGGCAAATAAGGAATTTTTTTTATTTATATAAATTTGATAGTTGGGGGGATTCAACGTAGTTGTCTTATTTGGAAATATCAAGAGGTGCTTGTATGTTATGGCAAATGAGGATTTTTTTTTTTTTTTTTAATAAATTTAATAGTTGGGGGATTTAAAGCTCTAAATGACTTATTTGGAAATATCAAGAAATGTTAAACAATTAAATCACAACTACAAGGCTCTTGGAAACTAAGGATGTTGTTAGAATAGTAGTAAAACAATTAAAATTCAAAATTTCCAAATAATTCTAAGGATAAGTGATAGTTTATTGTTGAATAAAAGCAAGTGATCTGTTTCTAGGGTAATATCATATGTACCACTAGGACCTTGAAGAGCAAGTGATCTTGAGTTCTAGTCATCATGTCTCTACTCTATCTTACATTTAATATTAATTACATTTGTTTAGACAAAAATTAATTTTTGAAAAATATTTTTTGCATTTCTAGGTGTTGGGTGATTGAAATTGCTAGTCAACTTGAAAATAGTTTCCAGTTAAACTTTTTTTTTTTTTTTTTTTGGTAATATACAATTTCTTGTTAACACTAAAATAGAGGATCCTTGGGCATAAAATATGTAACGCTTTTATTTGCAACTGTGACATTTCCGCTTCACTCAAAACTCATTATCCCAAGCTGCACTCACCACCCTAAATGTTAGCAGCCTAAGCACCACCTTTTACTGAAGTCGCTAGTCTCTGATTTTTTGTCGGTGCTACGAGCCACTAATTACCGCCGTTGCCTGTCACAAATTTTTTTTTTTAATCTAAACTTCACTTTTTTATTGTGTGTTTGGGGATGAAAAAACATGAGAAAATAATAGAAAATATATTTCCAAGAATGCAACAAAATTAAATATTTTCCAAAACATTTTTAGGATCACAACCAAACACTTTTAAAAAAATTCCGAAAAATATTTTCTGTTGAAACAAAAGCGGCCAAAATTTCTCTACCACCTCCCATTTAATAGTAACAAATTAGTGGCCAAAGATAGAAAATTGACTTCAATTTTCAGCCTTTTATTAGTTCCTCTTCTACAAGTCTATCAATTAAAGATGTAAGATTAATGTTGTTGAGGGAAAGCCTCGAGAAGTTGGGCGTCACTCAGGAGGAAAAAGCTAGTATTTTTTTTTTTTTTTTGGAGAGAGAGAAGCAGACATTTTCTTCATCAGGAACTTTAAACAATTACTTTGAAACGCTGCATCAGCGTAAGTAAACCCATCATTACAGAGTTAAAAGTCACCAACAATTGTTCATCCCCAAAAAAAAAAAAAAAAAAAAAGTCACCAACAATTGAATCGATGGCCCCCTACATGCTCAATCACTAGGTGAGAAGATTACATGAAATAATAAAGAAAAACAATACCTTTCAGCTAGGGCTTTACAACTATTATTTAATATAAATGTATAGGATCTTCTGTAGATTTCTTTTTTTTTTAAATCCAATCATTCAATGCATTCTCACTTAACGCCCCTTCGAATTCTTCTCAGTCTCTAACGAGGTAAACGTGAAGTTCCCGGAAAACATAGCTTCTTTGTCTGCAAATCCAAATTCTACAACTTTGTCAAAGCTGAAATACTAGGAAGCATAATGGTGAAGAACCTAATGTATTATACCTAAATTGTACCATGGTGAAAACATCCAACACGTTTGTGCAATACAAATAGAGTCAAATATCAAACATTTCAAGTGCCTAATACGAAACAGATTTACATATATTAACATAGACATGACAAAGTTTGTGCGTGTTTGTGTTGTGTTAGTGAGTGCTTGCACTTGAGTATGCTTTGTCACCAAAATTGCTCCAAACAGGACATTCTTAAAACCTGGAACCAGGTCAAGTTGGTTGCTCAACAAGTTAAGCCATCCTATCTAGAGAACAATTCAGCAAGCTGTATTCTTCTGGTATCCAAACTGTCCCCCAACTACTCTTATTTTCCCTTTATAAGAACGGGATTCTTCCTAGTTTGCATTGCAAGTGCCATGCATCTACTACTTGAGCCAACTCAAGAATTTGCATATATTCCTGTACTTTTGATTTGATATGCCAACAAATATTTATCCCCAAGAGCTTAAAACGGTACACATTAAGAAGATTTAAAAAGGGGTACACTACCAGTTAAGGACAGGCAGCTAACTTCCCGGCGAGCATACCTTGCCATTGCCTGCAGATACATTAAAATATTTAGTGGTGTTAAGCAATCAATATAGGAGAGAAAAAGGCTGGAGGATTTTAAAATTTTCTCAAACACCTCTTTACACTGAGAAACATGTATACAACGCAAGACAAAATACACAAACAACATGAAAGGCATAACAGCTCCGCCTACCAACTTCTCTCCATGTTTTTTTCTTTGTAATCAGTGACCACTACAGTTTTCCAATGTGGCACAGAAATACTGATTTCGTTACTGTTCATGTTCCCAAAAAATCAAAAAGGACACTTCTAACCATCTTAAACTTCAAGAATAACAAATTTCATTTGGTGCATCTCTCAATAAATACAATAAACCAAGATTTCACAACTTGCATATGTGGAGAAGCATAGAAATGAAAAATTCCTTGCCATGTCTGTTTAGGACAGCAATATACCGGGGACATGCCTGCATATATTTATGTAGCGTTTCGAGAAGGGAAAAAAACAAAATTTAATTTCAGATATGTGGGAGACAGTCCCTACACAACAACCAGGAAGGAATATATATGTTCCAATTTTCCTGGTCACTATCACAGATTCACAGTAATAAAAGTAAAAGAGAACATGCCTGGACTGTCTGTGATGCAGCATCATTTGGTGGTGATGAACCATCATCAGAAAAGATATTCCTGCACACAATCAACACAGGTGGCATGTGTTAAGAAGAGCAAATTTAGCATCTAACATCAGAAATGGTGTCTCTTCAGCAGCCCATTGGCTTTCAATAGCTACTGCACAGTTTAGCAATAGTATTAATTTACAATCAACGGATTCAACACTGTTATAATAAATAGATAAATAAGAGATGGCAGAACCAAGTGCTAATGAGTCTAACCTCCATATCACATTTGATAGCTCATTCTGTTTAGCCTCTGGAAGAATTGCAGAATCATAGGCAACAATGTTTCCATAGAATATTTTCTCTAGATCCTTCATCCATCTATGCAACAGTAAGTTAACCTGCAGTTTAAAACATACATATCAATATGCACGTATCACAAATGCAAAGCCTGTTCAACAATTAACTGCATTTATATTGTTATGTACAAGACATAATAAAGGCTCAGTTATGATCCCCATAAATATTCTGCCTCCAGAGCTTTCTACCAATGCAAGCATAAAAACTATTAGCCCCAAGACTAACAACCGAACTGCAACAGCACTCTCACAAAGGAAAATAGATGTTAACATCATGCCATGTTTTGATCTGTCAAATCTTAGATGCCAAGAGCTAATGAGATTCTTTCTAAACAACTCCTTATGGTTTTTGAAAGCATACAAATGTTAAACATGGATAGTTATGACAATCTTTTTTCTTTTTCTTTTTTTTGAGAAGAATAGTTATGACAATCTGATCATTGTCTTTATTTTCAATTTTGAAAAGATCTACTTTACATGAAGAATAATTCAATTACAATGAAAATATAATCAACAAAAGCAATAATGTGCGAACAATATTAAATTCCAATGAATATTAAAGATGAAAATTTTATAACACACCCCAGCCTTTGAAACTCTCATCTCCACATCGTGATTGTAAATCTCATACAAGTACTGCCCAAGTTCAACACCTTCCTTTCCCTCTTGTTTCAAGCGGCGTAAGCAAAGCCACATATGTAGTACAAGCAAAGAGAATGTTGTTTTGAATGTTTTCTCCAAGTTAAATACTGCATGAGAAAGAGAAGAGTTTAAATTAGACACTACAATTACCAAATTGTAACATAGTTATCAGGAATTAAATGTGGATTCTGGATGAAATATGATAACAAAATTCTCCATAAATTCAAATTTAGCATAACAAGGGCTTTGAGTTTTTGTTCTAGTTCTTTTTTTTCAACTCTGCCTATGTTGTTCAAAGTCGGTCCGAAGCCCAGAAAAGGAGGGAGGTTGTGGTAGGTTGAGGGCCAGCGTAAAGACTCAATTATGAATGAATTCACCATAGCCAACTCCAAAAAAATGTGGGACTAAGGCTTTGTTATTGTTTTTTTTTTTTTTTTTTCCAGATTTGCACGGCAGAGCATGCATAAATCAAAATATCTCGTTAGTATATAATAGCAAATTCATAGTTAAGAAGAATCAAGTCCTTTATGAGCAAAGATCTTATTTTCACAGTTCTAATCCCTTTCTTTCCCATGCAGGGCCATATGCGAAAGTGACTTGCAGTACAATTTCCTAAATCCCTCTTTTACTTGCAGCAGAATGACAAAGTCTACAACCATAAACTGAGTTTACAAAATAGATTGGCTGTTCACAAATGTGTAGGGGTGTACGTGTGTGTTTGCTATGTATGTATGTATGTATGTATAAATGTGCTTTTGAGAGTCAGGGCATAGGCATGTGCTATAAGCAGACGACAACCCCCAAAAAGAAAAAAGAAGAAACAAAGACTGAAAATATTGATTGGGCCATTGCCAAGCAGACATATTGCTGTTGTCTGGAGCAGTGAATCTATGATGACTTAAAACAGTAAAAATCCATGCCTTAATTTAACATGGGATGCAGTGGAAGGAAGAAAACAATTGTATATCACTGGGCCTTGGCAAGGGTAGAAAAAGGGGTGGTAGGGGTAGACTAGACCTTAAATTCAAATCATACCAATCAAAGTGAAAAATAAATAAATAAATAAACAAGGATAGAGAGAGGGGAAAAAGATACATGGATGTGTTCTTTAAAGGAGACCATTTGTAACAAAAGTAAAGTGAGAGTATATTTGCCCAATGTACTGGTGAACATTAGGCTAACATCTGTGAAAAAGGGAAACTACAAACACAACATATACACATGCATTGGGCTAACACCTGCAAAAGTGAGTAGAGCAAGCTGTCTAAGGTAATTGTATCAAGGGGACCATCCTAATCCTTCAAAGAAAGCCATTTTTTGATAGCTACAAGGGACCATCAATCAAGAAGGACTTCGGACACTACAAATGATTTTACTTGCTGGCATGTAAAACAAGACTGGAACCAAGGCCAAAGACTGGAACTCTAGCAACAGGACCAGAGGGAACCTTTTCGTAGAATGGTATTGACAGGTCTGGTAAACCAACATTTGCCTACCATTTGCCCAAAATGTACAGTAGAAGATACAAAATTCAACCACGAAACTATTCTGTGCAACAACATAATTTGTTTTCATTTCCTTATAAACCAATGACATTGATTTGTTTAGCAAAAGGAGTTTATTTATTATGGCAAATGCAGCCAATTACAAGATACTAGTCCATTCTTCAAAGTGCCTTGAACAGGGCAGGGAGCAACCAAAAAAAACCAAAGAGACAGAATAGGAAAGGGAAAATAAAAAATAAAAGAAAAAATCTAATGATATTCTTATCATAAGCAATAACATGAGGGAGGATTCACCTTCATAAATGAGAGGTTTCTCAACTTGTGAACTGATTCTCTTGTATACCACATTTGCCCCTCGAATAGACTGGCTTTGTTTACTATAAAACAGCAACAGCTTGAAGATAGTATGCTTAATGCCCTCATACTTTGGTTCTTCAACTCTCAGAGGAGAGTCCGCGGCCAAAGCCAATGAACAAGGCTTAGACCAAAACATTTTTTGTAAATTAATCTGTTGGATATAGTTACTCTAACCTTCAGTAACAAGCTAAGCAAGAAGAATGACATTAAAAGCATGAATTGATATGCGTAGCAGCAATACATGTTAGCATATGATATTTGAAATAAAATGACATTTTTAGGGAAGAAACTTCAAGTTGTCTGCATAGACACATCAGATATTACGATTTTCCAGATTCTCATATATAATAAATCCAAAAGGAAAGAGGGAAAGAGGAAAAGATATATGGGTTATGGAAAACAAATGGCAACAACAGTAACTTGCTGAAAAACATACAATAATATAATCTATCAGTGGTATGAAAGGCTCAAGGTGCATTTAATCACTGAATCTCAAAGAGCCTGAGCACAACAGACTTTAAGAACATTGTAAACCTCATGAAACAACAAAATTTTGTTGATAAGATCTTGAAAGAACAAACTAGTGGCTACAAATATTAGTCAAATGCAAAGAGGCTATTGTGAATGTTCAGCACAATACGGTACGGTAGCCACCAGCATAAATGAGACACACAAGAGCCACACGCAGGCACAAGATAGATTTAGCCAGAGACCTAGCCCATATGAACTAGCTAACCAATGAGTCTAATGAGATGAGCTACACATTGATAGAGCTTAAACCCGAAACAGAAAAATTTACAGCTTCAAAAAGTAGTACGCTATAGATACATGGCATTCTACACTCCCAACATAACCATGATCGTAAGAGCTAATCTTTCAAACACAGGAAAATTAAAAAGAAAAAAAGAATGCAAATGACAACAACAATTACTTAAATTCCAATACATAGCAGATATATATTATTGACAAAAAAAAAAAAAAAAACTTTAGGTTCTTAAACCATACCGAAGGTTGATTGGGGAAATCTTTTTGAACCGAATCAGCAGCAGCAACCTTGGCATAGCTTCGGTGCAAAACAACATTGGAGCAGTCATTTCCGTACTTCAAGTTGCTTTGCAACCCAGCTCTCGAAAGATTAGCAATGGCTCGGCTCCACCTTGGCAACATCATGAATTCCCTACAACAAAGATTCGAACAAACATTGCTTCAAACACATCCAATACATCAGCAACAAATGTGAAGAATCTCATTTCTCTGAACAGGAAAAAGTATTTTTTGGAAGCAGATATTTTCACTTCTGAATCAAAAATTGAAAAAAAAAAAAAAAGTATAAGACGATTTACCTTGTGTGGATTGTGGTTGAAAATGATTTTCGGGAAGTGTTTGCGAAATAGAATGATTTGGTTATAATAATCTTAAACGGTTAAACCCTACTACTTCTTCTACTACTAGGCTGAGAGTGAAGGAGTTAACGATTCTAACGTAAAAGTGAAGTGACGGATCGGGATCCACGTAATCGAATTTTCAGCCACTTCCGTTCCGTCTATTTTTTTTAGCTTTCGTTTTAATATTTCATCCCTCCTAGGGCTTTTTAAGAAAATAACCATCAATCCCAAACAATATAATTAGTTAGGCAAACTTTTAAACTAATTTGATTTATAACAATTCGAGTGAACTGGAGTACTAATTTGATTTATAACAATTCGAGTGAATTGGAGTCGATTTCACTGTGCTTGTTCCCAGAATAGGGGGTAGCTGAAGCATAAATCGACCCCAGAGGAGACGATTTCTATGTACAGAAATCGACTCCTCTGGAGACGATTTCTATACAAAGAAATCGTCTCCAGAGGAGTTGATTTCTGTACATAGAAATCGTCTCCTCCGGAGTCGATTTCTTTGTATATGTTTCCCAACACTCAAGCTTTTGTGTGTTACGAAGTCTGAACGAAGAACCTTAAGAACGAACCTAGGCGAACGAACCCAGGCGAATGAAGAACGAAGAACGATTCCCAGGCGCCGATTCTGACCGACGAACCCAGCAACACCGACGAACCCAGGCGAATGAATGAATATCTATCCCATTTCAAAGGAAGAACCCAGGAAGTGGAGAAACCCAGGCGCGGAGGAAGGAAGAAAACGAAGAACGAAGAAGAACGAACCCAGGCTAACGAACCCAGGCGACTGAAGAACGAAGAACGATTCCCAGGCGCCGATTCTGACCGACGAACCCAGGCGAATGAAGAACCCATTTCAAAGGAAGAACCCAGGCGAATGAAGTGGAGAAACCCAGGCGCGGAGGAAGGAAGAAAACGAAAAAATCGTGTAAGTTTTTGGGCTGGCAAAGAAATCAACTTCTTTGAAGACGTTTTCTATACAAAGAAATCGACTTCAGTGAGGTTGATTGGTTTGTATAGAAAACGACTCCGTTGAAGTCGGTTTCTGTGTAAAAAAAATCGCAAAAAATAGGCTGTATGAACAGTAAAATCGACTCTTCTGAAGTCGAATTGTTAGAAATGCAATATGTTTCAAACGTTGGCTAACTAATAATATTGTTTGTTAGAAATGCAATATGTTTCAAACGTTGGCTAACTAATAATATTGTTTGGGTTTTGTAGTTATTTTTTTAAAAATCCCTTTCATCCTACACCAGGAGAAATAATTATTCGGTGCGGACAATATCAGCCATGTCCGATGGTCCTCCACCATGTGTGGGCACAGTCCCACTTAACTTCTCTTCTGCGGTCACGTTGGGCTCCTAGTCAAATTAAAACCACATTGCTTTCTTTTTCTTTTTTTGAAATGGGGACATTAACATTATTGATGTTACCCAAAATTGAATCAATTATCAAAGGGGGGGGAATCAGAAAAAATAAAAATAAAAAATTTAACTTATATTTTAATTAACTTAAAAGTATTAATCCACTCTCATTTCATTCTACTATTTATAAAGTCTACATGGCATATGTATAACGACATCCTAGAATTATTTAAGTTCTAAACTCAAATTTTACATATACATTAATGCATATATGTAAGAGTTGACAATAATCTTCAAGCTTGAAAAATTATTGGGAAAACATATGTAACAAATTGTGTCATTGCTCCAAATGACTACAACATGCAAACGAAATAATTTAAAACACAACTTTTGCATCACAATTCTAAAAATGGACAGATTGTGAGTGGTTAACAAAAAGTGATAAATCCATATAAAAATAATTTTCCACAACTCACAATCATCCTAAACATACTATTTACAAATTCTATTAAAATTTTAGCTGGACTCAATTATCCTTTTTTATTATTGGTAATTTGATTTGAGAAATTCAAAAAGTGTGCTTCTCGCATTGAACTGATAATTGGAATTCGTTAATGAATCCTTAGGTTCTGTAAAGACGTTTTGTAAGCTACATGACCCTCAGCTTTGGCAAAATTGAGTTTGATAGGGATAGCACCAAAATCAGAGACACCGAGATCAAAATCAGTTTTAACAGAATATTGATTAATATAAGCTGTATTGCTACTACTGTAACAACGGGAGAGGGATTCCTTAAAACTGCGTATATTAATATAGATATGGTAGTAAGAACAAAAATGTGACAATTCCTTGCACACTGTAATTTCATTACAAGGGCTTATAGCCATGATTTCTCAGCAAACCCTCACCTTACACTTAATTATCTTGAGCTTCTTGGTTGTAAGCAGCCTTCTATAATTCAAAATTCTACAATTTACAGCTTTCCTAGAAAACCCTACCAAAATTGAAGCCCCAAGCCAATATCTGCTATACCAAATATGTCAGCCCTTGGGAAAAATGAGAATCATTCTCAGCTAGTGTACAACATCAAAGATACTCCTGGAGGCTTTCGCCACTCAAGAACTCCATGTCCTTGAGAATCTCCTGTGCTAGAGATTTAACAGATAGCTCTACATCCTCAAGTAATTCGCCGAGGAAGGGGATGGTTTCAGCCAATAACACCAGATATTCTTCTTTCAGATTCTCCAGAAGATATTTAACAATTCTCAGGCCCAAAATTCGAGTCCGCACCATGTCAGAACGAGTTTGCAACAAAACCTGCAATAACATTTTTTTAAAGGCAAAAAGATACGAGAGTTTGCAAACTATTGTTCCAAATTTTATTCCAATATGCAAGAACATTCCTAACTAGTTAAAAGACATAGCAATTATATATTACCGGTAATTGAAAATATAAGATGACGAGCACATTTGAGCACATCTTTTTCCAATTGTGCAATTAATACATAAGATGTCTTGCATTTAATTTTTAGCATTTAAACTCAATTATTTAAAGCCCAGGAAGCTAGAATCAAGACGCTGAGCTTTCTTATGAAAGCCAACGAGAGATTGCAGCAGAAAAGTGTAATAGCTTGTAAACTCACCTCATGGTTCAAGGGTTTCCACAAAAGGTCAGTTCCTGCAGTCACAGCCATCTGGCCTATGCAAACAACCAATAAGTCATCAACTTCCTTTGTGGATGGTACATTTTGATTCTCTTCAAGAGAAGAGGGTGGTTCTATGGCAAGCTGTGAAACAATGGGCTTCAATAGAACCTGTGAAAAGGCATTTAAAGAATAAATCAGTAAAAAGACAACCAAGAAATGAGATGTCAATAGAATTAGGACATGTTAAAAATAAAAACTCCAATAATTTTTTATTGCTTCCATTTTTGGTCCAAATTTCAGAGGATTGGATCGGAATCAGGTAACTCATATCTCAAACTAACTATTATGCTTTAATGTATAATGATCTATGAAAAAATAGATCAGCCCAGTATAACAACCATTATAATGCAAAACATACAACACTCATTCAAGGTTAAAATGCATGGAAATTACTTTATCCAGGCAGTAAAAGCATTTGTGTATTTGATGAATAGACCAACAAATGATTTATCCAGGCCCCACTAGTACAAATACCACAAAGGTTGCAACAATTACTTGGAAACATGAGGAACTATCACTACCCAACATGTGCACATGCACTTTTTTCTTTCGATTTCTTAAACTTGTGAAATTGAAAATTTTATTATGTGTGACCAATAAACAAGAGAAGAACTCAAGTGATAAGACATTCCAGAAGCTCAATCATAAACTACAGTGGCTTAAGTGTCAATAGAGGAAAAATCCCAACATATAGGAAATTAAAAGCAATGCTGCAACAACTGCTGTTAGTGTCCACAATATGCAACTCAAAAATTCCCAAACAAATATCTAAATTTGGAAAGTACTGGAAGCAGCTGCTTTTTGTTTGTTAAAAATGTATTCCAAAGTCTTGAAAATTGTCAGAGAATAAAGTAGAAATTGACTAGCCTGAAAATTTGAAGAGTCAAGAAACTTCTTGCTCCCAGTATCATAGAGAAAGCACTTATGTAACGATGACAAGACCAATGCCCTAAGATGCCAATTTCTTAGTGATAACACACTGTTTTCCTCGTTCATATTGCCTGCTTCCATAATCTTGGCCTTCTTTTTCTTACGCGTCAAACCAGAAGTTTTTGCATCTCCAGCATTAGTAAGATGCCGTATGCAACCGTCCAGCAAATATTTAAAGTAAGGAACAAATAAAGACCTGCATGATAGAGAAGTACAATTGAGATGACTGGTTATAGTGTAAGAATTGATAGATAGATACAAGTTAATTAAATCAAAATTACAAGTCTCTGTGCCTCATACTCTCAGAAATTGAAAATATTTTTTTTTTTATAGGTAATAAAACTTTTATTGAGAAAAAATTGAACATCATGTTCACGATGGTGAACACTTTGAACAAGAAAACAAATACAAAAAGATCAAGAGCTAAAGGAAATGGAAACTAAAAAATCAGATACGGTTGTACAATTCGTACACCCCCAAACACGAGCCCAAAGAAACAGAGTACCAAAAAGGAGACATTTTAGATGTTCTAATGTTCTCGCCTTGTCTTCAAAAATGCGGGCATTACGCTCCTACCAGACTAACCACATTAAACATGCCGGGACCATATTCTAAATGGTTGAAAGATGCTTTCCAAACCAATTTCTCCAAATAAAGAAAAAAGAGCTTACTAACCTTGGCATTACCCACTGGATCCCAAACACTGCAAAAACTTCACACCATAAGGCGTGAGAGAACTTACAATGAAGAAGAAGGTGGCCCACTGATTCCCCATTGCAACTCTCAGAAATTGAAAATCAAAAACAACTCTGACATAAATAAAAAAATTACTTACAAACAACTACAGATATTTTATTTGATGAGTGGCCCCAAGAGGTCAAGGGGGGGTGGGGGAAGTTAAACCAATAACCTCCAATTTATGAAGCCTGGTCCCTAACCATTGTGCTAGCCCTTAGACTTATTAACAACCACAAATTTACTTACAGAGTAACCATGGGACAAGAGATGTAAATGATAATTGCAGCCTTGCAGGGGAAAAAAAGGAAAAAGAGGGAGAGAGGTGGGAGAGGAGGGAGCGGTAACTCAGAATACATTATGATTTTTGACAAGCCCATACATGCAGCTATCTTATGTTTTGAAGATAAAACCAAGGGTAGTACAAAACTTGTACCATTTACATACACACTCATCAATGAAGCATTGTTACTTATCAAAAATAAAAACCCATTTAGATACACACACACACAATCTAATCCTTTCAGAGCCTAGAGAGGGAAGAAGAAGAAGGAAAAAAAACCAACATGGAGAATGTTTGCAAAGAAACTCGATAGATGTTTGATGATACAATTGGCAGATGAAAGATCAACTTAAAACTACTAGAATTCAAGAGAGATAAAAGGATAAAATAGAAAAGAAAAGATGCTACAAGCTAAAGTAACTAACTGTTCATCTCTAACTAATTTTATATTTCACCTAACTATATGTGCAATTACATACACAATAAGGGACAAATTATTAAATCCAGTGCTTGGAAAGGCATCATAATTTTGATCCCATTGAATTCAAATCCAGGACAAACAGTTTCAACCAACAACGCATAGATTGGGTGTTAAAAGACCAGGTAACCAGCAAGAAAGCAAAACGTGAAAAAAAGAAAAATTAGATCATTAAAAAACAAAACACTGGAAACCATAAATAGAGCAACACCAAGAGCATATACAAGATGTTTACTCACCGATGGCTCTCTGCAAGTTTGTTCATCAGGCTATAAAAACTTATAGCCCTATCAATATTTGAACTTCCCATACTTTCAGTTTCATCCGCATCTGAGTCTGCCCACTCAATACTCCTAACAAAAAGAGGCTTGAACATGGTCTCAGTAAGTCGCATGGTCAGAACAATAATTGCATTGATGACATTGTTTTCGACAACATCAATATTTTGAACTGAAGGTGGGTGTTGACGGCGTAGATCAAGAGCGAGCAAGCAAAGGTCAAAAATATTTGCATGGTAACCACTAACAGATGATTTATCCATTGAACCAATAAAGTTAGCAAGCATTTCAAAAGCAATTGCCAAGCTTGAATCTCCAGATTGAACAGCATTGGAGTATATTTTTAGCAAAGGCGGAAGTGCAAGCCGTACCTGGACAAGAAAAACAAGGTTTGATACAGAAAAATAAACAAAAGCCATCTCAACATAATGGGTTTTCAGAACATGGTCATATATCAGACTATGATAAAAGGCTTACTGGGATTTTCTCAGTGAGCAGTTTTCGGACTGCATCAGCTTTCAGTTTCAACTTTAGGTCTGCCTCTGATAAATATTCAGGATGAAGCACCAAAATTTTCATGATATCTCCAAGATATGGGTTCAAAAAACTACCAAGCTTGTCTACAACTGCCTCCAATGTGATAAGAATAGACAAAATAAGAGAATCTTTGGAAGTTGATACTGCAACAGGGGTGTTGTCATCATCACATTTTGTTTTCAGACCTGAGCATGAAGACACTTTGCCAGAAATCTTTATCAAATTCTCCATTATCCGAGGAAGCTCAGCTAGTGACCTTGTCCCGAGCACATTGATCAAAGCACCAGCTGTGCGAAGGCAGCTAGAAGATACGGCCAAGTTGTGCGAAGTAATACCTTTTGTGACAGAAGCAAGGGACATGCTATAGATGGAATAATTAGAAGGAAACCTGTTGGCCAAAACTTCTAGTGCAGAAACTGCTGCCAGTTTCAAGGAAGCATTTGAATCGTCAGTAGACTCATCAACTATCAGAATAATTTCTGAAGACATCTTCTCAAATGTTTCAACTGAACTCTCGTCCATATGAAGCCAAGTACTACTTGAATTTGGGTTGAGACGTCTTCTGCCCTTATGCTTTAATTTAACTGTGTCATGGTCCCTAACTGTTTCACATAGAAGTCCAAGAACCTGCATGAAAGTATTATTTATTATGTAAAGAGATTTTATTATTATTGTGCATATGCTGTAATAGACAAATATAAGTTTTTTTTTTTTAAATGATAAGTTCTACATGTATCCAGTGGTCTTAAACCCATGACCTCACCTTCCATCAAATTATTATGTGATGAGAAAGTACCAGTTGAGATATCACTCATTGGTGACAAATATAAGGTAGAGCAGAACCGCTTTTAGCAGATAGGTGTGATATATGGTGCCCAGTTAACATATTTTACTTCTGTCACTTCTGGGTCCTCTTACGATCTTTCCTTTTTCCATTTCATTTTCACAAAGACTAGTACAATTTACAAACAACTCAAATTGTTTTCATATTGGTATTCCACTTTTACCAGATATCAGAAGAGGGATCAGTAACGCATATTAATAAAGAAAGATGCACTTGATTTTGAATTCCAGTCCACAATAATCTATAACACTCAAATATTTCCAAAATTGCAACAAAAGTAACAACAACAAAATATATATATATATATATATATAGGCATACAACTGATTTACAGTGAAGCATAGTAAGTATTCTATGAGAATCCTATATGTCAACAATCTCTGGTCCACTAGAGACAAGAAAAGATGCACTCCAGTCACAGTTCCAAATTTACATCTTTCTCAATTATCTTATATACAAAAGGCATCATGGGAAATACCTTCTTTTTAACATTTCCATCTGCATGGCCAAGCAATTTGATGATGCCTTTGAAGTATGCTGAAGGGATCATACGCATGGTAATAGTCCTCAAGACAATGCGCATACACTCCTTTAATTCTTTCCTGATAGCAACAGGAATACTTATTTGCTTCCTACTTTCATCCACAAGTTGCAAGAGAGGAGCAACCTGTTCCATGAGATCTTCAAGTTTCCTCTGAAATTAAAGCACCAATCACCATCATTGAAATTTTAAGTGCTCACTATCATACATACCCACAAATAAAGGGGTGCAATAAAGATAGCAACAGATATAGCGGACTTCAATGTCACGGTATCCTCCCTTGATCTTACTTATAAATAAATAAATAATCTTCCCCTACTCATTCAAACATACTCTGACATGTATAAAAGATGTTTTTTTAAAGGTAAGTAATGCAATTTTATTGATAAAGAAAAAAAAAAATTATGTACACAATGATGAACACAAAGGATAAAAAAAATGTCGATTGCTTTGATCACTAAACATGTAAAATGATGACCACAAATAATTTATGTATAAAAGAGTGGTCACTAAACATGTTGATTGTAAAAAAGAATTAAATTTATGTAGACTACAAAAAATTAAAGATACGATCACTCTCATGTCACTCTCATGTTAGCTCAAACATAAACACAAAGGATATGGGAAACTGAAGTAGTGAAGATAACATTCTTTAATAATTAATCGCAATTTTTTTTTTTGGGGGATAATTCAATAGTTACAACAAAGAATGGGAGATTTGAACCCTGGATACCTCCATTGATAACACCAGCTATAACGCTCTTGGCATAATTAATTGCAATTTATTATTAAAAAGACACCAACAGACTTGAAGTCTGATTGGCACCTACCATAACCACCCCACCCACCCCCCCAAAAGTTCCCAGTCACTGTGTGGCAGATTTGACCCACTCCTTCCTCTCCCCAAAAGAGCAGCAAAAAGAAATAATAATAATAATAATTAGATATAGTTGTTGTATGTGGGAAGTATAGAGAAGATTCACAAAATCAATCCATACAATTACAATGATCTAAAAAATCCAACAAATAGAAAGAAGAGAATCCCCCAAGTGACTTCATTCCGTCTATAGAGATCTCGAGAAAACAAATCAGAGATCAATCTAAATATTGATAACTCTAGACCATCAAAAGTTCTAGCATTCATCACCCTCCAAATAAACAAAGAGAAAGCAGCATGGTTAGGCACACATTATGAGCCTATATTAGTGTCATCGGTCAGATCAAAAGTGGACAATTTCATTAAATTCAGAAAAAAATTGAGAGATGAATTATATCTCACGTCTGGTTTTTTTTTTTTTTTTTTTTTTTTTTTTAAAAAACTCACATCTAGTGACATGCATATAAATATGGATCAACCAATCAAGAATATAATTGCAAAAAAAAAACCAGCCATTTCCAATCCCTTCTCCAAGAACTTTATTTATTCATAGACTTATTTTAAAGTACATATAACGTTATAATCCACTAGATGATTCCCTTTGCACTACATTTCTATCAGAATGGCAATACAACATCTGTTGTGACAATTTGAGAGGAATCCTGCAGTTTTATGATTTAACAGGATAGCAGGGTACAATAATGTAAGGATGCAGATAACAGGACATAATCTAGGCAACAAGTTCTTGGAAAACAACCCAAGGCCTTCAAAAATAAAAAAATTTAATAATTAACAAAGCTAGAGGAAAGAGAGTAAAAGACACATACCTGAATGTCATCAGAACATTCCCCTGATTCAAGCTTGAATGCAAATTCTGGATCTTGCATTTTGTGCAAAGTGAACTGCATGGCAAACAACAATTCCATAAACAGTTCTTGGCACAGATTACCTTTCCCTATTTGTTGAAGCAGCATAACAAGAGCAGGGAGCCATATCTGGCATGAATATTGCTCACAAATTTGCACTGCAAAGACGTATTCCCACTCTCTATGCATCAATGACGTGAAACTATCTGAATTTTGCAAAGTTTTAACACAAGGTAATCCTTTCCTTGAGACCAATGAACGGAATAGAAGGACAAGCAACGAAGGCAGGCTACTACATTCTCCCAGAGTCCTGTGGATAAGAAAATTAACGTAAGCAAGAGATGAAGAACCAACAAGAGAAGTACAGTTAAAAATAAATAAATAAATAACAACTTGACAGCACCTTAATAAGTAGACAACAATTGACAGCCTCCGGTGCTCAGCAACTTCAGGCAACACATTCATAAAAACCTAAAAGACAAACTCAACCAAATTAGAAAACTAGCTTACATACAATTACGACCAATGGTGTAGAAGAGATGCTATTGCTAAACACCAAGGTGAAAAGTTTACCTCAAGTAATTTTTCCACGTTGTGCGTCTTAGATAGCCAAAATGGAACAACAGCAGATATAAGATCCTCAAATACACGCCGCGAATGACTGTCAATCTATAGAAAGATTGAAGGGATTAGTACAAATCTAAGGCAAAGAATTGTCATCCCAAGAATGGAATTGAATTTTTGACAATAGTCATTGGACTAAACGGAATCTCCTACCCCCATAAATAAGTAGTAAAGGTTGAGGTCATGGGTCAACCCCATATGGGTGCAAAAGTTTTGTTTACCAATTTACCCAATGGGGGGACAAGGCGACATTTAACATCAGGCAACTGACACTCTATGGTGCAGACACCACATTTTATGGGATTAATTCATCTTATATATATATATATATATATATTTTTTTTTTTAGCTAGGGATTAATTCATCTCATGTGATTGGATTATTTTATACTTCATTTTATTTTGAATTCAAATAGGTATTAGATCTTTCAAGATAGCAATAAGTTTTTAGATTATCTTTAGTTGAGAGCTTAATGGGACATGATCCTTTATTCCTGGAAACTCTACAAAAGGCTCCAGGTGGTGCTTTTTAAATATGATTCCAAGCAAACCATCAGTGGTGAGGCCTAAGGTTTTCAGGCTGCTCTAGGTGGTGAAACCTAGACTGCCCTGCATCACTCTTAAGTCTTAACCCATAATTGAAGTACAAGGGAAAGGATCCCCTCCAATTACTCCCCGTTTTCAGCCAGATGGATGTGACATTTATTGGATTTTTAAATGCCAAATGTCTTACAAATAAAAATTGGAGGGTTCAATGGGAGGGAATCTTATCCCAAAGAGGGATACTTGTGTAAAATATCTACTAAGCTGCTCATAGTCTCTAGGATAAATTTTAAATTTTTTTCACCTCTAGTTGAACACCAGCACATTGATCAAACAGGAAACACCACTGTTATGTACACACAAAAATGTGAGACATTAAACCTATTCAAGGAAAGAAAATATATCAACAAACCTGTGAGACAGCAGATTCTCCAATGACAGTAAGAATATCCAGTATATGCTCCAAAACTTTTTCAGGGACAACCTTTGCAACAGAGGAAATTAATGAAAATATAAGGTTGAGGGTGACTCCATCCTTCGCAGAATGGGCACACTCAACCAACAATTTAATGTTGATTTCATTTAAGATGTCATCCTGCCATGAAAATGAACCACGTGTCATTAGAATAAACAGGAATTAACACTGAAATGGCAGACCAACAGAAGCCGTAATCATCCTAAATTTCCAAATCCAGAAATATGGGTGGCATACCTTAATTGGAACAGCATTGATGAGCGAAGCACAAATATCTTCCAAGATTATTAACAGTGTCTGTTGAATGTAGCATATTGTACTGGACATGGACTGAGAAATGCTGGGCAATACTTGGACCAACTTATCATCCCGAGTAAGAGTACCACCTATCCACTCATCTGAAAAAACTTTTCCAAGAAGCTTGAATAAGGGTCCTATAAGAGAATCCCTGAAACGAATAACATGAAACCAGTTAGTATGAGAATGTACAAGGTCATGGCATTAGAAGTGGCAAGTAATATGCCAACCCCAACAGCATGACTTAAAAAATCCAGAATTACACATATTCATAAAAGCATATACCTATCTGCTATGTCTTTCTTCAGTAGCAAAAAATCAAGAAGAGAGCTAAGAAAAGAGAGTGCATCTTCTCCTTTACATATCACATCTGGAGACAGATTGGACCAACTATGCACATTTGATTTCTTTTTCTTGCCATTCACTGAACTAATTGCAAGACTTTCCTGCTTGAATACAAAATCAAGCATCTTCCCAACAGTAGAACAAGAAATCTGCAAAATCTAAAGCATCAGTTATGTTTACATTACTCAAACAAACAAAAAAGCAAAGACTTTGAGAGAATTTTTCTTTTTTGATAAGTAAATAATTCATTAATTAAAAAAATTGACCCCACCCTCTAGAACTAGTTAACAAGTAATCCAGGGGATTTTCACCCCTGATGGGCTAAGCAGTTTACCCTCATGCCCAAGAGGCAACTAGACTCACTATTTCTTGCAATACAATACAAGTTGGGATAACTCTCTTTAAGCAGAGCCTCCCACTGCCACTAATCATGCCAAAACCGAACTTTAGAGCCACCGCCAATATCATATCTGATGAACTACAGGAGGTTGTCCCAACCGCCCAGAATATACTTTCTCCACAATGCCAGTACTTTGTGCATATAACACCACATCAATTTTCCCAACAAGGCTTTATTTAAGCCCAAGAGTTTCTTGATACCCAACCCCATTTGGTTAATTAGAGCACAAGAAGTATCCCAATTAACTAGATGAACTTAAAGGCACTGCCCATTCAGCCCCACAGAAAATACATTTGAAGTTTTTCCATCCTATTAACTAGATGATACAAGACAAAAAGTTGAGCGAGTTTTGCTAGAGCCACCAATTTTTTTACCAAAAAAATCACCCTCACACACACACCCTACTTGGGCCCCACCCAACACAAAAAAGGCATGGTGTGATGTTTTTGGTGGAACAGTCTGTCACTCTAGAAACAAAGAAACATCTAGCGGGATTCACATTGTAAAAAGCTTTCAAGAAGATTAAATTGCAATTATGGATACAAAACAAAAGTCTATATTGGCAAGCCACTCGAAAAAATTTGACATAGAAACAACAATTTTGTTTGGGATATGCTTTTGTTTGTATATATCTGATCCTTCAAGCTCAAAAAACCATGAATTAAATAGTCACCATCTTAAAATTTTAAATATAAATATCCTTCAAAACTCTCAGTAAAGTGACAACTATCAAGCTTCATACTATAATGTTTTTTTTTTAACCATGAATAACAACGTACGCACGATAAACATAGAAAAAAAGGGGCTGCTCAATAGGATTTTTTTTTTATCTGCTATATTTTATTCTTAGAAGGAAAAACCATATGCAGCTTATAAAGGAAGTAGATAACCCTCTGAGAATCTTTTATCTGCATAATTCCCCGTGTGAAGGCTTCCATTTGCATTTTAATTTTTAAAAGCTTAAGAAACAATTCTTCTAAGAGCCATATTAATCTTTTGCACAGCAGGACAGAAGCCCAATTCAGCTCCTTCATGCACAAACCAACCTCACAACAAACAATTAGTGTTTGTGACCATCACAATGTAATTCCTCTTCTCCCTCAGATTATCAAATAACAGTCTCCAATTTATCACACACACCCAGTGGGTCCTAAACCCACGCCCTCACCCTCCTCCCAAATAAAGGGCAACTGAGCAGCTCACCAGCAACTAGCAGTCTCCAAAATTGAAGTAAATACGTGGCATGAAATAAAAAAAACATTCAACCAACAGAATTCATATGCTGAAAAAACTATAGCATAACAAAATATGCTGAAAGTACTACAGCAAAGAAAAGACACCGAAAAAATTAAAGAGTAAGAGACAAACATTTATGCGCAGCAGGGCCTCTCTGGTTGCATTTTGTACATCACCATTAGCATTCCGAAATAAAAATACAAGCCGATAAAACAGAAGATCCTGCTCAGACCAAAAAAGAAAAGAGAAATTTTTAGCCCTTAACAGGAGTAATTGGAAATATTCAGTGTTTCAAAGAAATGATTACTCCCATGCAATTAAAAACTCACGCCTACAGATCATTCTTAACAATTTTTTTGTCCAGAAATTGCAATTATATCTTAAAAAATAATGCTAAAAAAAAAAAAAGATTCTGGCAGATTCCAAATACTTTAAAGAACAAACTTAAAATACAGATTGAAGGTAAAAAGGGCAAGGGAAAAAGTCATGCAGTTAATGCATTTTAAACACGTAAAGTCTACGAAGTCAGTCTTTATAATTTAAAAAAAGAAATCACTTTTTAACCTCTCTTTTTTTATGATTTATGTACAAGTATTCAACAATTACATGCAAACTTGATACAAAAATAGAACAATGCAAGCAGGGTACCTATTTCCTTTTTAACATTACCAAACATCTATCTGATGTAAATATATATATATATATATATATATATATATATATGTCATAACAAAAAAGACAAATTATAAAAGATGGTATCAGAAAAGACAACAATCACTTACCTCAAGCATTTATAAATCAAAAATGTCTTTTTCTATCATTACAATCGCTTGTATATTGCATAGTGACAATTTTATGTTACTCTAATTATAGATGCAAGTGGCATGCATTATTTTAAAGCCTATCATGGGTACAGAACCATGTCGTTAACTGTTGGCCGAAAGTAATATTATTTTCTTTTATTAAATAATGGCGCCCTGAAAGTTTTTTTTATAACTATTTTCTCTCCTTTTTCCCAGAATTTCATATGTATCTATACACATCCAGACTCCAGAAGGACCAGAACAATCATCCTAATAATAACTAGCTGGTAGTGGCATGTCAAAACATACATTCAAGAATCATGATTTCCAAGCAATATGCTCACCTGCATATCTTTCTTCAACTCAGTGTATAGAACACCATTGAGCTTCTTTAAAACAGTGATACAGGGCTGTATAATAGCAGGGTCTTCTGAGCCCATACTGTCCAACTGAAGAGACCAAAATAAGATGTCAATACAAGCAAGGTAACATCAAAGTCCAGAAAATTAGAATAATATCTGTACGAGTTGCAAGTGACTTCTTACTCGCAAAGCTTGAAATAAATGGTCTTCGAGAGCATATCCACCAGATAGAGAGGGCACAGCACAGATCTAATACAGCACATTATGAAGTGAAATTAAACACAATTATCAGACAAACTAAACAATCATTCAAAAACATCCATTGACTTACCTCCAGCAGAAGGCATAGCATTTCAATTTCAGATTTTGACAATTTCTGGCATGACTTATCCAAGTCAAAGTAACATCGACTGCGTCTTTCCAAAAGTAAACTTAAAACTGAATAAACATCCTTATAAACCATAATGGTACTGCCGATTCCTTTGAGTAAAGATAGAATCATTAGCTGCAAAAGACATCAACTCTAGTTAACCTTGTTTTCCTGCCAAACTTATATAGGAAAGTTCTAGTGTGTGGACAAACAAATATGTGAAAATAGATAAGAGTGCAAACCTTTCCATAATTAGACATGCTTAGAGCAGAACGCAAAAGAAAGGCAAGAATCTTTTCTTTTGTAGATTGATCAAACCTGAAAGGGTTAAGAAAAATTCATGTACTCAATAATAGACGTAAGCATAACATCAAACACTTCAACAAGTTTCAAAATTGACCTACTAAGATGATGGTGGTAATTTATCAAACAGAAAAACTGCATGAGGAACTTGAAGGTTTCCTAGATATGAGAAACCATTAAACATGGAAAATGCAAAAAAATTTCATTTCCAGGCAAAAAACCATTAAGAAGCTAAAAGGCAATAGATGGAGAGAGAGAGAGAGAGAGAGCGCGCTTGTGTGTGTCAATTATAAGGCTCTGTAGCTCAGAGGGCATTATGATGAAGCCAGAAACACAAGGCAAGAAACATTAATGAAGACGTACTTAAGTTATTACGGTGTGATTTTAAAATTGAAGTCTTTTTCTTTGTTATTTACTGACATTTGACAGTAGTGTTCAGGAATCAGACTATATCAACTAAGCTACCAACATGACAAGGTACTGATTCAATCAAATATAATCATCTATAATAAATTGAGCAAATTCTTCAGGGAGAGGGTTCTACTAAAATTTTATAAATCCATGAGGTAATTATTTATTTCTACTAAACTTTTATAAATCCATGAGGTAATTATTTATTAAATCATTAAAATTTGGATGTTAAGTATCCATAGTACTCACTTAAACCATCCCTACTATTGACCAATTTGCGCACACAATACTTATCATTGACACCTTTGAAATATCCACTGTACATGAAGTATGGTCAGAGATGTACAATGTACACTTGGAGAAAAGTGAAAAGAAACCCCCATATAAAGACCTGTTCCAACTTCCAACAGCCAAGTGAAAAAGCAGCAAAACAAAGAAATAAAACTAATATAACATTAGCAGGAGAAGGATCAATTCGTTTATAGTATATCATAAATCTTCCAAGTGATGAGACGGATGAATTGAGATGACAAAGATGATGATACAAAGCATTAAAAACAACATTATTATAAATACCTCTGCTGAATATTTTGTGGCACTAGAAGACTACTGCAAGATGAGCTGATCAAAGATTCCAACAATGACGGGAGAAATTGTTTGTCTGATAATATAAGCCTTTTTTGTTGAACCATTAAGCCCAAAAGCTCATCAAGAAAATGGCTCCAAATTGCACTGCTCCCTGTTGATTAACAGATTACGAATATAGCCATACAAGAGCAAAAAATATATATAACCAAGGAGGGGAACATATAACACACATAATTATGACAGCAGGAATACCATTTTTCTTGCTAGAAAAGTCAACACGAGCCCACTGTGCTTGTAATCCTTCAATGCAGTTCATTGCAGCAATCTTTATATCCTGAAAGTAAAGACAAACATCAAACATCTGTATAGTTACAATGCAACAACTGCAGGAGGAAAATAAACAACCACCTCACTTCATAAGAGAACATTTAGGAAACACCCTTTCTAAAACCCAATACTTCGAAGAGGCCACAAAAGCCATTACAGTACGAAAAAGTAATAATAATTTGCATTGGTACCTGATTATCACTAGCCAATGGAACAAGAACCGAAGGAAAAAATTGAATTGACAAGTTATCTTGTAGATGAGAACAAAGAAATGAAAAACAGCGGAGACTCTCAAGTTTGACAGCAACGGGACCACCTACAAGAAGTAATAGACAGCATCATATCATGTGAATGTAAACTGATACTGAACAACAATAAAATAGAATAAAATAATAATAATAATAATAAATTTTATTATTATTATTATTAATAAAATAGACAGCATCTTTCTTACTTATCAAAAATAATAATAATACTAAATTTTTTTGTTATTAACAAGTTTCTGAAATATAAAATATACCTCAAAAAGTGAAATTTTCCAGGAAACAAAATAAATTTTAAGTTCATCATTCAGATGATTGAAAAACAATTATTAAAAAACAGTACCCAATAAACCTGTTACACAACACTGAAAAATGCATCGGTGGACAACACACCCATTGTCAGAGTTTGACACATATCATTCAGCTGTTATATGATCCAACACTTGCACGTCAATGAAAAAATAACTCTCAATTCTTAAATATTAAATAAAACACAAAAAAGAGTCAACCCTCAATTTTATCTCTACACACATTATGCAACCAACCAGCCACCAGCAAGATCTTTACTTGAGCCAAACACGTCTCTCCCTAAGCCCATTACCAGTCATTGCAAAGGTGCTCAATACAAAAAAAAATGCCCCATCATTATGGAATTTGATGCAAATTGACAAATTGTCCAGAAATAAAATTTTATTTTGTACAAATTTAAGATAATTCTTTCATGACATTGCCCAAAAATTAATGTGCTGATTCAGCACATGATGATTGTCATGCTTAGCAGTGTGAATCATGGCCAAGCGCCACCCTAGGGGTGTTTCTATCTGAGCCTGGAATCTAAGCATGTACAACAAAGTTTTTTTGTTCTTCAAGGTAGATTGAAGAATGAAAAGGCAGTTGCAAAGAAGGAAGCCAAGGTAAGCATTTCTAGAAAAACCAAAAACAACCTAGTATGTTTTTTAGGTAAATAAAAGAATAAGAAAGCAAGTAGTGAAGGGGAAAACCAGGTAAGTACCTTCTTCCGTAAAAAATCTGGACAGAAAACAGGCAGGAGCAATAACCTTGCAGCTTTTGACAAGGTAATGAAGGTGTTCCTTGAAAACATGCTTATATTGAGAGGTAGAGAAGAAAATGAACAAATCTTCAAGAATGCTAACCCATTTGTCATTATCATCCTGCAATAATGAAAAGTTATACATTCAGCTGAGACCACATTAAAAAGTCATGCCACAATGTCAATGACCAGACACCAAAGCAGTCTTAGAAGATATGATAGATAGACCCAAAAAATTCACTAACCACTAAAACATCCCCAGGTATTTCTGATAATGCCTCCAGTAACTTCCAAAATATGAAAATCAAGATATTTGTATTTAATGCTCTAAGTTTAGTATCAGATAGCTGTTCTAAGAATCTTTTGCCATCCCAATTTTGAATTTCAGATTTGAACTGTCAATCAAACACCAAAGACAAACATTAGACATTGAAAAAATTATTAGAACTCAGCTTTGTTGAGATGAACAGAGAAAACAATGCCCATCTGCTGCTAATTTCCCTTTGTACAATTGTACCTCTTCCACAGAAACATCACCCGTAGATTCAAATGCTTCCCACTCTCTCTTCAGAAATGGAAAGACAGCTTCAAAGAGTATTGAAAACTGGCCTCTTTCTAACATGCAAGAAAATACAAAACTTAGTATCCTATCATCATAATTCAAAGAATCAGAGCAGTATAAGTATAAGAGGCAAGAATCAAGGTAATAATAAAAGCAGAGTCTCACAAAAGTGAATAAAAGAGTTCAACAACTTGACATACTATGATATGCAACACCCCAGCAACAGGGAAACAGGCAACAGTTAAGTAAAACCAAAAAAGCAACAATAGTAGCTCAGTAGAATAATCTTTTAGATTGTCTTAATCAAGAAAAGGCATTATTGTGCATCTTTTGGCATGTTGGATGCAATTTAGTAGGCACCAGAGTAATATGACTCAAAACATGTTCCCATTATGCTTCATGCAATGCATTTGAAGTACATGCTCGCACTATTGTTTGCACACACACCACATATTCACTATAAACATTCCCCATTTGATAAGGTTTGTCTACTGTGAAAACTCCCCAATGCTTCTGAACACAAAAAAAAAAAAAAAATTTTTTTTTTTTTGCTATTTGTAATTCAGAACATCCCCATCAAGAACCCCAGATTCCCCTTGTGAGTTGAGAGGGGAGTGGAAACCAGAGTTTTCCACTGAGCCAAGAGGCTCACGCAACAAAAGAAAGTTACTTTCATAAGGACTTTCAATCTTCAATTGCCTTCCAAGTGTCCTCCCGCCCCATAATAAAATCCTTAACGTCTCCGTTGAAACAGATCCATCTTAATCTCCTGCAAGCAAATTACATCTCCTCTCCACTCTAATAAATTTTAGTAGAAGGTAGAAGAATAACTCAAGCAGACAACAGGTATACACTGACTCTAGAAACCAATATCTAAAGTTGTATTATTGCCACAATCCATTGTGCCGCAGCCACCCATATTTCATAGCTCACATTACAGCCAAACAGACCCTTTATCACAAGTAATTGCCTCTGCAAATGTCCTATGCATCACCCAACATACTCCAAGAAGAGTTGGCGCTAAGAACTATAAATTTCTCACCACCCTACAATGAAGTGAAAAATAGTCTACCAACTCACACTCCCCTTACACTCTTTTTTTAAGTAATGAAGTTATATTGAAAGGGGGCAAAAAGGTACTTCATGTACACGGCAATGAGCACAAAGAATCTTAAAAAATTACAACAAATACAGAAAGAGAATGAATTTTGGAACTCAAAAATAAAGTTAAAATGAGTAAAACCCCACACACGAGACTATTCAAACAAAGTACGGATTAACAAGGATTTCAGCTGATCCAGAGGTCTCTCCCTATCCTCAAAGTGCAACTATAACATTCTTTCCACAATAGCCACATCAAACAAAGCAAAGTAACATTCCAAATGTCCAAAGAATGCTTCCCAATTTAACCACCTTGGGCTCATCTGCAATCTCAAAGTGTTGGACCCTCTCACCACAGACCCCAATCCTTCCACATCTCAAATCAACATCACACCTCCAAAGATGACTCTGCTCACCCCCAAAACACCAAAACTACTCCCCCACCAAACATTGATTAAAGGTTGTCACTTTTTAACGCCATATTCCAATCCATATTACAACATATCCCTTTGTGGTGTTTCCTATAGATTATCCAACGAACAGAAATTGTAAACATAGACATAAATGAGTAGGTAAACTAGAAAGCATAGTATTAATCAGAGTGACTCTTCCACCTTTAGATAAAATACCATTTCTTCACAATAGGCTAGCACAATGTGCTTTTTTTAATAAGTTTACCACTTGCAAAAGTAAAAACAGCAAAATTAAGTTTAATATTATAAAGAAAAACTTGGATTACTATTCTAAATCACATAAGAAACCCCACATCCCACCACGATTAAATGTGCTAGACCCAAATTACTTTTCACAAGAGGGAAAGAAAATAAGAATGTCCCAAATACAAAATTATAAATATGGTTAATGATTTTGCTATTTAACTAGCTCTAACACAATTTTCAAGAGAAGAGCTAAATTACAGACTTGGGGTTTTAATATACCATTACTTATCAAAAATCTATATATATTTAATATACCATGCTTTCAACAAAAAATTAATAATAAAATACCTTCTAAAATAAAGTGTGCGCTAAACATGTGTACAAAGTTCAAAAAGAGAGAGGATCACAAACATTAAAACAGAAAAAATAGATAAATCAATTCTCAATTTAAGTGAAAAAAGGGACCACACCATTTTTCATCATAATAAATGACTGCATCAGCATAAAGAGTAAGTGTGTCTTTAACAACTGAAAATCATCGTTAATCTTGTTAAGCCAAGCCATATGTTCTTCAGGGTGCATCAAAAAAGCCTCAGCCAAACTAGTAACCGTCTTCATATTAATTGAAGAAAGGGTTCCAGATTGCAATGTCTGCATTTCAAATGCAACTTCATAATTCACGGGAGAATAAATAAATAAGGAGATAAATAAATAAATAAATAAACCACCATAAAAACATATCCGACAGACATAGACCATAAAATAAAAATATCAGACAAAGTAGAATTATAACTGAATGCTAAACTATCCACCGACATGACCCTAAAATCATGTTGTATGGGTCGAGCCAACCATCTCATCAAGGTTCATGGTAACACACACTCAAATCAAAGTAGCTGGCCCTAATGCATATAAGCAATGGCAATTTTTTATCCACACCAACAATTTGAATGCCAATGTCTTAAGTGGATTTCCACATAACATTTAATATTTCTTTAGATTGATTTTAAATGAACATTTTCCAACTACATTGCTGCTCCTTGATCTCATCCACCAATCAGTCCTTTTCCAGAAATATATAAATCGTTCATAGCATGATATTTGGCAGTGCTACTAGTCACTCATGAATTGAAAACTCCAAACCTAAGTTTATATTGTAGGGGCACATGAACATACAGGAACCCCATTTTGACTATGGCCAATACACACACATAGAAAGTTATTAATATTTTCCTTTTCTATGGAAATCCAAGAACGATCAGAAGATCAAGATAATCTATCAAACATTACACACAGGAGTTCTTGTGAAAATATAGACCAACTCAATATAGTGGGCTAAACAGAATCTCACAAGTCAAAATAATTTACCATTTCTGCACTGGGGGCAGCAGCAAGATTCTGGTAAAGCGGCCACTTTACTTCCTTGGCTAACTGCAAAGCCTTCAAATTTAGCCTCTGTGTCTGTACATAGTAAGACAGAAAAAATGAAAGAATCAACAACCAAACAAAATGAAAATATTTTTTTAAAAAAATTATAAGATGCATGATTGATGCCACAAGGGAAATATTAGAAAATCAAACATAAGGTCAAAGATAAAGAACAAAAAACCTTTGGTAGAATTAAGAGTAAAGGAAACAGCATGGCAGCAAAAGTCTTCAGATAATCATCATCATGACAATACTTTGAGTTGGCATTCTCCAGGCATAAAATAGCTACATCAGTAGCTAGACTATTTTTATCTGATGAACCTGCAAACAGAAACAGAACAACAAATGAGACATGTTTTACAACGGACTAGACAACAAAGAAAGAAATTTAATTTAGCAATTTTTTTTTTATTCCCTAGTCTGCTAGAATATTTCTAATGTGTTTTACTTATTTGGGTAGAGAATTCAATAAAATCTAAGATTGATAAATACTTCAAGAATTTCCATGAGAATCTTCTCCGACTGGACATCTAGTTTATAATTTCCTAATGCCAATTATTTGATAAGCCCATTCTGCCTCTTTTTTTCTTCCTTGTATTAGTAAGTTACACATGCACCAAGTAGGTCTTGAGCCCACGACCTCACCATCCAATCCATTATTGTGGGAGGAGGAAGCCAGTTGAGCTATGGCTCAACAGACCTATTCTGCATAGCATTTATGTATACCTTCAATTCGTAATTGCTCAGACATTTTGCTTGATGGAATGCACACCACAGACTCAAATTCTATAATTTGATGTATAATATGAACAAAAAATAAACAAAAGCATGGGTTCATTAAGTCCCCAAACATGTCCTGATAGGGGACAAATTTCTTGGCCAGAAAAGCTACACTGCAATTTCCTTCTAAGCAGAATAAAACTATAAAACAAGTTGATTCCCTATGCCTTTCTTATAGGCAGACCACTCATTACAAGTTCCTTTACCCCTTTGATTCTTCTATGCTTCCTGAATCAACCTTCTTCCAACAGGGAGAAAAATAGATAAATAAAGTTTTAAAGGAACATCAACTGTCATAACAACAAAAAGTCCCTTAGGCTCTATTTGGTTGGAAAGATGGAAAGTAAGAAGATGGAAAATGTTGGGAGATTAAAAAAGATTTTAGTTTTTTTTATGTAATTCAATAGTTAGTGAAGGGGGGACTTGAACCTTAGATGTCTCCATTTAGAAAAACTAAGAGGTGCTAACCAATTGAGATACAGGGCTCTTGGCTAGAAAAGATTTTAGTTTTCCACCATGTTTTTTTGGTAGGAGATAAGGAAAAGTGAAAGGATAGAAATTATATTATTAGTATGCCCTTATTTTAGTTTGAAATAATGAGGTCATAGGGGTAATAATGCCTTTTGAATTTCACATTTTCATTGCCATTTTCCTTCAAATTTGGAAGTATAAGTTTTGGTGGGCCTAGGTGGAAGACATCCCCACCCATCATTTTCCATCCACCCAACCAAACAATGGAAAACTCCCATTTTCCTTCCATAGTTTTCATCCTCCCCTTTTTCCACCCAACCAAACGGACCATAAGTGAAACAAGAAACTACTCACCAGCTCCCTAAAACTCAAAGCTAAATTTATTGAATGGTACAATCTTGATGTTCAGACAGCCTTCTAATGCAGAATATAAGGCCATTTTTAATTCAAATATTGACCAACAGACGACATTGGGTACAAGGGGGCAATATCCAAACTTGCACAATTAGGAAAAAAAAAGAGTCAGAACCACCATTTAAACTAATGTGATTCCAGAAAACAATAGGCCATCATGGAAATTTCACGAACTATAGCACCTAGATATAAGCTGTGCCCCTTCTAACTATATTTGATAAATGTAAGATGTCAATTGACTATGATGCACCAAAACGTAAAATTATGATGCAAAACATCATCATATGCATCATGTGACTTTCATTTTAACATAATAAGAGTAGCATATTAGTGCAATGGCAGAAATAGTGAAGCATATAGAATAAAAAGATTCAGGGCAAAGCATTCTAATTACGGTGCAAAACAACATCATATTCATCATGTGACTTTCATTTTTAACATAATAACGGAAGCATATTAGTGCAATGGCAGTAATAGTGAATCATAAAGAATAAAAATATTTAGGGTAAAGCATTCGCTATATCTTCATACTCACTTGACATTAGAATGCCAATGCATCTTTTAAGCACATATTGCAATTCTTTTAGAAGATCGGAAGAACTTATCATATCAGACAATCCATCTAGAGATAGAGCTGCCCGAACCACAGTTAGATCATCATCGTGAAGCTGTCGTAATATGGCATCTTCAATAGTTACAAGACTCTAGTACACAATAAATGGAAAAAAAGTATGAATAAGAACCAGATCTTCAATAGTTACAAGACTAGTCCACGAGAAGATTTAATTTTTCTTTATAAGTAATAAACTTTAGCAGAAAATAATTGAGTCAAGAGAATAGAAGAAAATTATGATTGAGAACCAAAGATTTTGAATCTGGAATTTTGTTGTCTAATATATATATATATATATATATAACACATCATTTTCTTGATATTTTAAAACCCTATAACAATGTAAATTAAACAAAAGGCTCACACACGTGTATTTCTGTGTGTGCATATATGCATATAGCACTAGATACTACCTGTGAATCAACAGCCTTAACTTTCAGAATGCCAGAGGAGTTTAACCGAGACAATGTAGCACATCGGACCACAGCCTATGCCATATGTTGACAAGATAAAAGTGTCAAACAAAAATAGAGCAAAAGCATTAGCAAACCCAGCCCCAAAAAAGGATGTCAAATAACTAATACCTTTGGATGATGCAATGCCAACCAAAATTTTGAATCCAATAAACCCAGTGACATATCCAAATTTGTATCCAACACCTTCCCCAATATCTCATATGTTGACTCCCCTTTCTTAGATTGCGCTTTAGTATCCTATTGAAAATGGCCAAAAGATTAGAGCTGGAACTAAAATCAGATGTGTTGGGGGGGGGGGGGGGGGGGGGGTGGCGGCATTGAGAAAGAGAGAAGGTGGTCAATGGACCTCAAGGAACTTGCGAATTGCTGCACGTAGTTCAGATGGATAATGCTTATTCACAACCACCAAAATTCTCTTTGCCCAGCTTCCTAATTAAAAATTCAGAGTCATGGTGAGAAATAAGAGCCAACTACCTAAAGATACTTGTAGCAAATGACAAATATTCAGTGAAGTAGCTCTAAAATCACTTTCTTTTTTTAAAAAAAAACAAAGTGACATATCTGAGGAAGTAATCACCAAACAAACATTCAATAATATAGAAAAAATTATGACAGAAGATGAAAAGGCAATCAAATAATTGAGTCTTTACAATATACACCAGTGCTGTAAAAGAAAAACACCAAAAAAGGTGGTATGATAATAGCATACCAGATTCAGATGATCCTGGATCGCCAATTTTTTGTGACAATTTCATGCAGGACAATAGCACCTTACTGACTACATGGAAAACTAAATCTTTTACAGGAACTGTCTCTATTATTGATACCAAAGCAAGACGGCACAATTCATCAGAAGAACTGCAAACACATAATCATCATTTTCAAATACTGAGTAAAAAAAGTGACAAATATAAGGACAACTGGGAAAAAAAAAAAAATCAATTTCCCACCTGCAGTCAACCAGGGCTTCCAAAAGCATATGAAGGAATCTATCAATATTGAACTCCTTCGACAATCCCAAAAGAATCACAGCCAAATCCCTACAAATTGGAGCAGGAAAGAATCTTAGAAAGCACAAATGAAAAACCAACAAAAATATTAAGCACTTAATAAGCTCAAGCATGTTTATGGTAGTGAGGAATACCTTATATCCTTCAAAATATCCAAAGCCTTATTTGGAAACATATCAAAAGTTTGCATCTGACAAATTTTATGCAAAATAAAGTGAGGAAAACCACAAAGAAAAAATTGATATTCAGCAAATATACGACTACTTCAAAAAGCTTTTGTGTAATACTAAAAAATGACTCTCAAATAGACACAACAAAATTGGCAGTTGTCTCCAATAAAAGGCACATTCAGCTCCTATGTTGAAAAAGAACCCATTAGGACCATTGATAAACAACCACTTGTCCCAAAAGATAAAGATTTTAGAAAATTATGAATTTAATCACTAAAAATTACTCTAAATACTTGCCCCACACATGTGGGCACAAACTCCCCTTAAATAAGTAAAGACCAACATATAGGATTTTTAACTTTTTAGATAAGAGGTACAAGATCCGAACTCAATAGTCATACCACTTGGTACAGGGGTAATAAAAAAAAAAAAGCGGTATACTTTGCTAAACACATATCAGAATTGCGGAAAAAACCTATAAAACATTTGAAGATTATTGCAACTTAGGTAGAAAGGGACGGAGCATAAGTACAAAGAAATTGACTAATACTTCTAAGTTTTATGCAACTGGAATGTTAAATGACTATATAAAACTTGAGAAGATTATCGCAACTTAATCAGAAAGGGACAGAGCATAAGTACAGAAAAATTGACTGATGCTTCTAGGCTTATGCAACTGGAATGCTAACTGACTATACAAACAGTGGTACCTGAACAAGGTTAATTAAAGCCAAAAGTGACAACCGAAACCATTGCAAATCAGTTGATTCTTTTGCGTCCTCTCGAGCGAGCTCAGAAATTGACCGAATCAAACTCTTCACAAGTTTAGGGGACAATGCAACTTTATTTGCAAGTAAACCAACAATCATCAAAGCACCCGCCTACATATGAAAGAGAACTTTCAATTAAAAATTTAATAGCAATAAGACATGTTTAACCTACAACCCTAGAGTTGAGGGAGCAGATCTAGGCAGAACAAAAATCAAAAGTCAAACCATGCTGACTTAGACAATATGCAGCCGAAATTCACAATTGACTAAGGAAAAGAAATATATTTGCAAAATACAGATCAAAGCAAAAACAATTTTGAAAAATACTAACAAAATAACAACAAACGCATACAATATAACAACGAAATTCCAAATCCATCACATCAAAGAAAACACAATAAGGACTTTGATTTCATGCTGGTTTGTCATTTATCCAGTTCTGAAACAGATGTAATCACAAAGGTGTTTCATAAATTGAGTGGCATCATTCAGAAAGAATTATCTTCATTGCCTAATAAACATTATGCATAATGATAACAGATACAAAAGTAAAAAGTGTCTACTCCCATTTTAAGGGCAGTATGCCTTTAAATCCCACCTTGTGATCTGACCCTCCTTTTGTGCCAGGCTGAAGTCCAGAAACTACAAACGGAAGGATTCTCTTTACAACATCATCTTCAACAGTTGTAATGGAACCCAAAGCCTCTACAACAACTGCCGTGCAAAAGCTGATAACGAACCTTGAAGGCTGATTCTTCTTTGACGGAGTTGCCTGCAGTAGAACAGTCAAGTATATAACCACACAGTAAACAAGTAATTAAACAATCAACTACATCCAAAGTAGCCCATCAGGGGTGAATGCCCCTAGCTTACTCAAGCAACTGATTTGCTCGTAGACGAGTTCAAAGGGCTCTTCAAAAAAAAAAAAAAATACATATCCGAAGAAAATACTCACATAGTCACATATAGCTTCCAGAACCCCCTTATCCCGAATACATTGCTGCACTATGACCTTTCTAGGTGGCGGTGCACCCGTGGTCTTCACACCATCAAGAAACTTCCATTTACTATTTCTAAATCACAATAAGGTGCAAACAATCAGATTCCATTAGCTTAACTAAACCGCCATTTACGAAACCACATACAACAAATTGAAAGTAACTTCCTAACCTCGTGTCGATTAACTGTACTATTCGAACAAACGCATGTGTGTCATGGTATGGCAAAGTACATAAAATCAATTCCTCAAAATTGTATATATGAACGCTGCAATTCCAACCAAATTATTAATATATATAAGCAGTAAAGTTAGAACCATAATGAAGCAGCAATAATCGAAGAAGCGGAATATTTACTTGTATCGGCGAATCAAGTACTCAAGCGTCTTGAGGGCCGAAGGAAGTTGAAAATAACCAGACAATAACCGCAAGTACGAACAAATTGAGGCGTTGATTCGATTGTTTTCCTCTATACCTAACAAGTCTCTATCCAATTCTCTGCTTTTATGGCTAAACAAATCGTTCTTGTAGTTTCTGAAACGCTCATCTGTATCTACCAAAACCTCCAAACCTGAAAAAATAACGAGACTGAATTATGAGAATCTATTTTAACTAAAATAATAACCGAAAACCTAACTAATTGTTTGAGGAAAGTGAGGGGAGAAGGGGGGGGGGGACCTTGGAGAGCAATGGAGAGAATGGTATCGACATCGATGTCGGCGGCTTCTTTGGGATCGTAGAGAATGGAAGGGCGAGTGAAAGGGCGCTTGAGAGGCTGAGAGTCTCCTGGTACGAACGATTTTATGACTTGTAACTGCGCGGCTAGAGAGGTCATCGCCATTGAAGAGGGGTTTTGGAGTTTGCCGGAGAAGTGAGAAAGCGGAGAGAGAGAGAGAGAAGCGGTCTCTCGTTTTTGTATTTGTGTTGCGCGTGTGGGATGGAGCACTTAAACCCTACTTACATGAAAGAAAGGTGGAGGGTTTTGTTTGTTTTCTTGCCAGGTATTTGCCCAGTGGGTCGGGTCTAATATGCCCGAGCTGCCGAACGGTCTTTTTCTTTTCTTTTTTCTTTTTTTCTTTTTTCCCTTGGTATTAAAAGAGGGAGAACTGTTTTTTTTTTTTTTAAAGAAAGAAAAAAAGGGACCAGAACCATTTAAAAAAATAATTTAATATTATTTTTATGAAAAATATAGAAAGCTGTTAAGAAGACGCATAATTTTATATAGTATTTCATAAATCATTTTTCTATAGGGTATCTGTTAGCTTTTCATTTAAAAATGAGATCTTCTAATATCACAATTAAAGTAACAAATTGTGTTTGTGAGTGACTGTCTATAACTTTTTATTTATTACTTGCAATTAACCTCATTAGGATTGTGGTAAAAGTTGTGTCCCCATTGTTTCTCTTTAAAAAATGTGGCTCGATTTTGGATCATGGGGTTTTTTATATTTTTAGGGAAAAAATTGGATTTGAAAATAAATACTCAAAGATGGCATGGCTTAACCAACAAGGGAAAGTCTAGGAACATATATACTATCACAACTTGCACATGTATTAAGTGATGAGTGAAGTACTTTTTACCAAGTTACTGTGATTGATCTATATGTTAATGATGTAATATAATAAGAAGTTGACACATGTGCAAGTTGTGGCAATGTGTGATATTAAAAGACTACCAAGTGATCAATTCAGGGGCATAAAAGCAACCATTTTGATTTACCGAGTGTATAACGAATGCACAACAAGATTATGCAAAAATTATAATTCTCTACAAAATTATTGCTAAGAATTATGCCACTAGATATTTATACGTTTATGAACATTGGAAGATTTTTTTAGCCATTTGTTATCAACTATAACACTTTATCGGTGGATTTTGATGGTCTATATATTGCTTATACTTTCATTGTTCACCCTAATGAAAAATTTCAAAAATGTTACAAGCCCTGTGAGTCTTCTCCAAAATTACTATTTATAAAACCCAATAGGCCTAGTTGTATTGTATAAGTTTGCAATTATTTGTTAGCGACTTGAGTATGGGAGTAAATATTGTTTAAGGAAAAATGATTTCATTGTGCTTCCAAGCCATTAAAGTTTGTTCATTAAATTATGTTCTTTAAATTATGTTCTTTCTTCCATTATTGCCATTTTATCTCCATTAGGATGAGCCCCCTAGCAGACAGCCTAACCTCACTTCATATTTGTCCATTATTGAAGACCCTTCCTGAAATTGATGGGGTCTAAGTCAAGGACATTCACAAGTATGCTACAAATTTCATGGGGCATAGCTGAAAATTTGAAATCACCATTTGATTTTACATTCTAAGAGCTGACTACTATCACTCTTTTCAAAGCATCATCTTCTGACATTATAAATTGATGTTTTAATTATATATTGAGTCATATCTTTGCTTTTATAAATGATTAAATAAAGTTAAAGATATTTTACTTTTGGTTTATCTCATATTATTTTGCCTAAGAAATTTTTAAGGTCTCATAATTATAAATATTGTCTATTCTTATATATTTTTAATTAATTACATTTAAATTCTCTTTTAAAATCTTATCAAATAATATTTTATTTAAATAGAGTATAAAATTTCATATACAAACATTGACATAATAAATACCTATTAATATTTACCATAATTATTAAATTTAATAATTCTTCGCAATGCTTTTGATGTTGATATATATCTGCAATCAAGAAATGTTTTTATTTCATCTTTTTCTACTATAGATTTTGTTCCATCATCTGAATTGCATACCACATTTTCTTCCAAAACAGCAATAACACGATCTGTACCTCTACTGATGTACTTATTAAATTATTTGCTGGCCTTTGACTGATTACACCATTCAACATTTAAGTGTGACTAATACTTCACCAGCAAGTCAATATTGTATGGGACTACATATTGGTTGTCTAATTCCACACTATTTTTCAGCACAAAAAGGTCATCTTCTTGTCTTTTGTAAGTTGGAAAGCCTTGGTCATTGTGGTGGGTCTTTTGTGATTTTGGGCTGGATTGCGTCCTGCTGTACTGGGCCCAAGTATTCTGGATAAGAGAGTCGGGACTGATCCAATTGCAACTCACATTGGTCCGACTTGCGCACAAACTATACCCCGTTTACCTAAACTTTGGTCGCATGCCCATGGCAGGCGAAGCTGCTACAAAAGAGTTATGGCAGATAAATGCAATAAAACAATGATAAAAGAAATACGTTACTGTTAGACAAAGCAAGTAAAAGATCCTTAATTAAAATGGGGAAAAAGAATTATATGGCAACAAGAAACACATTATAGGTGAAATTGCAAAGGCAAGAGAAGAAACAATAGCAATAAGTGATAAAATCAAATAAGGAAAAGATCAGTTTGCCATGTTTAGTTGTGTTACGGGACTAAAGTCAAGGAGGGAACCACTTCCTCAACGTGGGTAACCTCAAAGGAGGATCATACTGTAGAAATTATCCACTTTGAGGGAACAAGCCTAAATGACTTGTGCCCAAACGAGTTATTTATCCTCAACAGAGGGTAGGCTTTTAAAGGGAGAGAAGGGATTAGCCTATTGGTGCATGCCTGCCATTCAACACTCTCTATTTCTCTTCTTTCTCTTTTTTTCTCTGTTTTGATTCTTTTTCCCACTCCTTTCCCTTCTTTCTTAGTGCTTACTTGTGTAGTGTTATAGTGACAGTGGTGTTGTGATTCTTTCATAGTGGTTGCTACTGTTGTGATGATGTTACTGTGCACGACAAGGTCCCTTTATATACTACCTACCGTGTCTGATTTTTACCATATTAGTCTTTAACTACTTTTGTCCAGTTTAGGGTGTTCTTCCCAACCACTCACTGGTTTGTTAGCTGCCCAGCCACCACCAATTACCTGTACTGGCTGTGCCACTCCCCATTACCAGACAAAGAAGACTGTTTTGTTCGCTTGCTCACCATGGCATTCTTATCCACCACAATATGAGTATTCTCTCTTGCTATCCTTTATAGCATGCACCTAATGGTTCCAACTCATCCTTCCTTCTTTTGGGTAGTATGTCATCCCAGCAGGACATCACCCCTAAAAGAATCTGAGCAAGAACCCCAAAATAAGCTTTCCCTTCTCCCCACCCGCCAGACCATACCCTCTCTTACCTCTAACCCATAACCCACCACTCCTGTATTGGCTAGGTACAGGTTGGTAATGCTTGGGCCTTGCGCGTGCTCCACTTCCCATGTATGTCAAAAGTCTATCCGCTGCTCATGCGTTTGCTATGGTCTGGAGGCTCATCTATGCATTCTGCCGCTCATACTTGATCTCTTATGACGTGAACTGTTTTATGATTTTCCATTCTTTATTTTTGCTCCTTTCAAGGGATAGGCCTTGCTTGATTGTGGGTTTTCCCCTTTTTGGCCCATTCTTTGCTCCTTCCATAATCTTGTTGCCATTCTTGCCATACTACTCTGCTATTCCTGTCGTGGTATTATTTGACTCGTGCTTGCTGGGCCTCTTTTAGGCCTGTTGTGTGTTCTTCTCTCAATGACTCAGTATGGTCATTAGATTTATAATCATGCTACTTTGGGCTTTCTTGACCCATTACATTGCTTGTGGGCTCCTTTGTCCCATTTCTTTCTTCTTAGGCATCCTTGACCCATTTGCTTTCCTTGGACATTCTCGGCTCATTTTCTAATTCTGCATTCTCATGGGTTTTTACTAACTCTTTTGGGTTTCTCTGACCCAATTACCTTATCTTTTATCATTAGGGCTCATGGGTTTTTCATTAACGTCTTACTTTCTTACTTCATTATTTTGGGCTTACTGTGACCCATTCTTACTTTCTACATCACATAATACCCGTAGGTTTACTAATTCTCTCTCTGGGCTCCTTTAGGCTCATTTGCTTTCCTAAATGCCCATTTATTTACTTTATGGGCCTATAATCCATTGTTCCTACCATTCGGGCTTAATGGTTTTTCTATCAATCCATTAACTCTTCTCTGCCCATATTGTTGGGCTTCTTCCTGCTACTGGGCTTTCAAAACGAGCATCAACAGTCATCAACGATAATTTCATGAACAAAATATAAAAAAATCATTCGATATTTTTAATTAGAATTGAATATACTTAATCGAATGATAACATATGACAATTACTTAAATATCTGAATTTTGTTTATAAATTACAAACAATATATGCTAATCATAATAACCTTTTAATATGACTAATCACGGATTCCTACTTAAACAGAACAATATACTTTGAGAATGAGAACAAGGGAAACCACGATGGTAAAAGTGCCTCCTCATGCTTAAAATAATGTCTGTCCCTATTGAAAACAAAAATAATAATATTAATAATAATAAAATCTACCACTAATTTCCCAAAAAAAAAAAAGTTTAGTGGACCTAAACACTAACAATAACTTTAGAGTGTTAATGTTAAGGAATAGAAACATCAAAGATATACAAGTACCTACTACATGTTATCAGTAGCATGTTCAATTTCACGGTTTGATCTAACTAAATACTTCACACGTCCAAATTCATTAAGAATCATTTTCAATACAAAAATCTAGATAAGTTTAACCATTTGACTATAAAATTCATGTACATTCATTTAAAAAATATAAAAACGCATTATTATCATTTATTGTAATTTAATATGATCCTATGAATCTTTAAAAATCATTTTATTATAAATAGTGAATGAAATATTAGAACACTATTTCAAACAAACAAAATTTATGAATACTTTGCAAAATCTTCCTAATGACATGTTGGTGGAAATATTTTCACAGGTGCGAAATGACTCAGCAACACTATTGGGAAATATCAAGTTAAGGTATAACAAAACAACTTTTTCAATGTATATATACTAATTTATTTCCCTCTATATAAGTTATGCAATTTATTAATTCAATTCTTTCCTTTTTCTTAATCAGTTGCAAGAGCTTCAACTAATTAACAGAAAACAGATTGGTCCTCCAAAGAATTTGACTCACTCCATATTTCAATCACCCAGTCCTACTAGATGACAAAGCAAAAAAACTGAATTTTTTTTTTTTTTTTTCATGTTATGAAGCAAAGAATCTCCATGCACTAATCATAATGGGAACATACAAATACTTCTTGAATCAAGAAGTCGTTGAAAGAAAAAGATTGATTGAAGAAGTTGATGCATGTGGCAATTTCATTGCAACGTATATTCATGGAGTCATTATGCTTTGTGAATCAAATCCTAAAGGCGTAGGTAACCTTTTGGAAGTTTTGAATGATGAACATGGGAATCCTAAAGGCATAGGTAACCTTTTAGAAGCCTATGCTTCCCATGTTCATCATTCAAAACTTCCAAAAGGTTACCTACGCCTTTAGGATTTGATTCATAAAGCATAATGACTCCATGAATATACGTTGCAATGAAATTGACACATGCAACAACTTCTTCAATCAATCTTTTTCTTTCAACGACTTCTTGATTCAAGAAGTATTTGTATGTTCCCATTATGATTAGTGCATGGAGATTCTTTGCTTCATAACACGAGGAAAAAAAATCAGTTTTTTTTGCTTCGTCATTGTGGGGATAAAAGCCCAAATTTATATATTGGGCCTTAAGCCCTATTTAAAGATATTGTGCATCCGAGGAAGAGCAATTGATTGGGGAAGGCCTCGGGTTGGAGAACCATGCAAGGAAGTGGTAGAGGAATATAGTCCGAGGAGTATATCCTTCTCAGATACGAAGAATACTAGTCTAGCAAGTACCTGGGTGGCTTGGGCAATCTTCCGGGAAGTTCCAACAATAAGGATGAACTTCATGCACGTATAAAGATGATAAAAACAGAGAAATATCTAAGGGAAAAAGCTGTTACCACCGCATTAAATGTACTGCAGCAACTTTTCTGGCCGCATTTATATGGAGAAAATCCTTGAACAGTACAGCCTCAGCTACCACCACTCATGGAGAACTAAAGAAGATACCTGATGGGACATATACTCAAGTGAATGCTTAGATGAAGAACAAGTGTACGATCAAGATGGAGAAAAAGAAAACTATATAAATGTAAAGGACCTCTCATGGGGGGGGGGGGGGGGGGAGGGATCGAAGAATCAACAGAGGAAGAGAGAAGAAAGGTTTACTATAGCTCTCAAAATTATATAAATAAAAGTTTATCTCCTCGGACAACAATTTGTTCAAGTTTCAAGTTTGTTTTTGCAATTATTTGTCTGTCAAACCTTTGCCAAACGTTGTTTAGTTCACTATCAGCCCAGCTCTTTCACCCACTCTCTATAAATTTATTGTATTGGGCTTGTTGGGCTCATATTTCATATCTCTTGGGTTTGGGCCATAAATAATGACCCTACAGTCATCTAGTAGGACTAGGTGATTGAAATATGGAGTGAGTCGAATTCTTTGGAGGACCAATCTGTTTTCTGTTAATTCGTTGAAGCTTTTGCAACTGATTAAGAAAAAGGAGAGAATTGAATTAATAAATTGCATAACTTATATAGAGAGAAATAAATTAGTATATATACATTGAAAAATTAGTTTTGTTATACGTTAACTTGATATTTCCCAATAGTGTTGCTGAATCATTTCGCACCTTTGAAAATATTTCCACCAACATGTCATTAGGAAGATTTTGCAAAGTATTCATAAATTTTTTTTGTTTGAAATAGTGTTCTAATATTTCATTCGCTATTTATAATAAAATGATTTTTAAAGATTCATAGGATCATATTAAATTACAATAAACGATAATAATGTGTTTTTAGACTTTTTAAATGAATATACATGAATTTTGATAGTCAAATGGTTAAAATCATCTAGATGCTTATATTGAAATTGGTTTTTAATGAATTTGGACGTGTGAAGTGTTTGGTTAGATCAAATCGTGAAATTGAATATGTTAATGATAACATGTAGCAGGTACTTGTACATCTTTGATGTTTCTATTCCTTAACATTAACACTCTAAAGTTAATGTTAGTGTTTAGGTCACTACTAAAAACTTGAATTTTAACAACGGTTGTAACCACTACTAAAATTTTTTAAAAATGCTACTAAAAGTCATATAGGTCTATACCAGTGGTTTTCTAAACCACTGCTACAACGTGAATAACCACTGTTAAGTTGCTGTTGCTATAGGTCACTATAGGTTATAGCAGCGATTTTAGGAATCGCTGGTATAGAAAACATCTATAGCAGTTGTGGGGACTGGGTTTTTGGCTGCCCAAGCCCAATGGACCCGGGTCAAAAGCCCAACGAACCCCGCAATAAATTTATAGAGAGTGGGTTGAAGGTCTAGGCACCCGCCGGCGCTCGAACGGCGTGGACTCCGGCCTCTTTTATTTAAAGAAACAAAGGATTTAGAGCAAATTACATCTGGGATAGGCTCCTCGGCCACGGGCCGAGGAGGCTCTTATCCCTTTTCTCTTTCTCTCTTCTTCTTTCTCGTTGTTTTGTTTTCTCCCTGAAGATTCCCCCCCCTTCCAGGAGGGATTCCTATACATTATATATCCCCCTTACAATTGATCCTAGCCCTACACTTGTTGAGCGATTAGGCCCTTTGATTAGATGCTTGTCCCATCAGCCGCCTTCCCAGTCTCTTTGGGAGTCACGGCCTCCAAGGTGATACTGGTGGAGGTCCCTTCCTCATTAATGCGGCCAAGATGATTGTCAGGTGTATTTAATGCTGAGGTGACCGTTTGGTTCGAGCCTATCATTTAAACCCTCGGACGTCCGATGATGAGGTCGTCCTCGGACTTGGATTGCCTCCTCGGCTCGGGCCTTCGGCCCAGGAACGTAGTGGGCTGGGCTGCCAGATTATTTGGCCCCACAGCAGTAGTTCTATAAACTGCTGCTAGAGAATTAAAAACCGCTAGTACACACAACTTTACCTTTTGGAATTAATTATTTATACCAACGGTTATATAACTACTACTATAGATTTTTTAGTAGCAGTTCATAGAACCACTGCTAGAGAATTAAAAACCACTAGTACACACAACTTTACCTTTTGGAATTAATTATTTATACCAACGGTTATGTAACTGCTATTATAGATTTTTTAGTAGCAGTTCATTGAACCGCTGCTAGAGAATTAAAAACCGCTGATACACACGACCTTTCCTTTCAGAATTAATTATTTGTACTTACGATTATGTGACCGCTCCTATAGATTATTTAGCAACAATTCATTGAATTGCTGCTAAAGAATTAAAAAAACCGCTAGTACATAGGGCCATTCTTTTTTAAATTAATTATTTATACCAGTGGTTATGTAATTGCTGCTATAGATTCTTTAGTAGCAGTTCTATAAACCGCTACTAAACAAAATTAAAAATGTTTGTATACCCTTCCCTTATTTTTAGCATGAATTATTTTTAACAGCGATTTTGTGAATTGCTACTAGATATTCTTTAACAACAATTTTATAGAACACTGCTATAAAAAAAAAAAAAAAAAAAATTGCTAGTTCTCCCATTTGTACACTTTGTTATAAATTAGTTATTGCAGCAGAAAACAACCGCTACTGTAGGTTCCATATAGAAGCAATTATAAAAACTGTTACCGAAGGTATAAACTTTATTGAATATTACAAAAATATTTTTTTAATTAAAGTTTTCCCTGAAAATTAGTAATATAACATGTTTGGAATGTTATTAAAATCCACAATTCCAAAAATCAAAGTAATAAAATAATTGCAAATAGTTAATAATATTGATCCAAATGAAGAAATAAAACTTTACAATTCGAAGTATGGAATCACAAATATCTTAATAAAAGTATAAACAATATTTTTTGGTACTTAAGATAAGACAAGGATAAAATAATTGTAGACAACCTACAATAAAAACTAAGACTATAAATATTCCCTTTGAAGTATGCCAAAAGTCACTCCAGCATGAAACTTGGTCTCCCTTTATATTCCAATGTATTGTCCTAGTTTCCTGGAATACAATAAACCATATATTTGCATTAGTGAAAACTATATATATAGGCAAATCTGCGAGAATATATCAAATGGCTATTGGAAAAAAAATGACGACAAATACATATCTTCTCATTTGCATTATTTTTATTGTATTACCTTTAAACCAAGAGTCAACAAGCTTAGCATAATCTTGGCGATTTACTATATTTGGAGCCTCAGCCACTATTTGTGTTGCAGTTTTTGACTTATCAAGGTGCTTTGCTTTCAAAGCATGCTTCCAATTCCTCCATTGATCACCCAATCTCTTTAATTTATGACGCTTGATTATCTCTCTTGCAATATTTACTTTGTTAGTGTGATAATGAGCCATATGATATTGAAAGTCCACCTAATAATGCGAATGACAACCTAAATTAGGCTCGAAATGATGTGGATGGAACCATAGTCGATACACCACTTCCACTTGATTAAGAGAATTTTATGTATGATTCTGAGTCTGAAGAAGATTACTAGTCACAAGAGGGAATGTGTTTCATTGTTTTATTGATTCTTGGTGATTAATGCTTTCAAGGGAGAATATTGTTTCATTGTAGCTTGCCTAATTAGTTTATCATTGCTTGAGTACCAGTCTATATTGTTTTTATTGTAATGTGTCTAGTGACTATTTTGGATTTGAAACAATAATCTCTCTTGCAATATTTACTTTGTTAGTGTGAGTTTTTAAATTGTGGATTTAAAACAATATTTTCTCAGCTACTAGGACTAACTTTTTTGCCAAGGTGTATGAACCATTTTATTTTCAAAATTTTTATTAGAGTACTGCATAAATAGCATTATACTTGGTCCAATAGCTTGGAATTTATGCTCTTCTCATTTCTTTAGTGCAAGCTGAGTTCCCGCATTATGGGCGGGGAAACGTATTATTAGTTTTTTCCAATATTTCAATAATTATAGCCAAGAATCTTGTAACTTAACTGGTTGCCACATTTCTAACAGAGACGTCCAAAGTTCAAATCCCCCACCCCAACAATCGATGTATAAAAAAAATTATTTCAATAATTTTTCCAGTAAAAAAATTGTAATATTTGATTATTTTATATACAAAATTAAAGACAGTAAGAATATTGTAGTGATTTGATTATACCATATATATGTGTGTGTGTGTTTTCAAAATTGAAAATTGCATGATATAGTAGCTAATATAGACAAGCATGTTTCATGCCTACTAAAGAAAATGCAAATATCATTTTTTTTTTTTTTTTTTTTTTTACATTCTTGATTGTGTGTTACTAAATTTATTTTTTTCCTTTTTGTTGGACATTGTTTTAGTTGTTGCAAAACCAACTTAATTTGAGCAAGAATACCATATTTCAAACCAATTGTTTCTCACATATAAAAAAATTCAATTGTTTCTAGTATAAATCTTAGAAAAATGATATTAAAATTTCATTATGCTTAAAATAAATAATATAACAAAATAAACATATATATCCTATTAGTATTCTTTCTAATCACATAGAATAAATACTAAAATATTAGTCCCCCCCCCCCCCCCCCCCTCACACACACACACACACACACACACACACACACACACACATATATATATATTACATGTCACTAAAATGAGTTAGGAAATTATGGTCTTCTCAATAGGTGTTTGACACCACACTAAGATTGCTGAGGATAAACATCTTCACAATTTAAACCAGTAGATAACAGTAGTACAATGGTTTGGGGGGTATTTTTATGATTTAGGGATTTTAGGGATTTTTTTTTTTTTTGTTCATTGTAATAATTCCTAATGTATTTTGTAAATTTGGAGGTCTAGGGGTATATTGTTCATTTTGAAAATTTCAAAAATAGTTCTCTAGTTATGGACATTCTAGAGATATTTTGGTCATTTTATAATTCTAGGGGCATTTGTGTCATTCTGAGTATTTTAGGTGTATGATGATCTCATTAGGGTATTAGTTTTCTACATTGGAGTATAAAAAAAAAAAGACTAAACTTTGTAGTTTTGTACTTAGAAAACACCTATAGAAGCACAAAAAATAAAGTATATTGTAGCAATTGGGAAACCATTGCAAAAAAATAAAAAATAAAATTGTAGTTTTGTATTTAGAAATCACCGATAGAAGCACAAAAAGTAAAGCATATTGTAGCAGTTGGGAAACTGCTGTAAAAAAAAAGTATATTATAGCGGTTACAAAAAAAACCACTGCTACAAAGAGACTTATAGTACCATTTGAAAATTTGCTACAATAAACCCATTATAGTAGCATTTTTTGTGAGTGCTACAAAAAAGACCACTGTTATAACTCATATTTTTTGTAGTGGTCCACTGAACTTTTTTTCTTTTGGGAAATTAGTCGTAGATTTTATTATTATTTGGTTTTTAATAGGGATAGACATTATTTTAAGCATGAGGAAACACTTTTACCGTCATGGTTTCCCTTGTTCTCATTCTCAAAGTATATTGTTCTATTCAAGTAGCTAGGAATCCGTGATTAATCATATTAAAAGGTTATTATGATTAACATATACTGTTTATAATTTATAAGCAAAATTCAGATATTTAAGTAATTGTAATACGTTATCATTCAATTAAGTATATTCAATTCTAATTAAAAATATCAAATGATTTTTTTTTTTTAATATTTTGTTCGTAAAATCATCATTGATGACCAAGGCTTTCTAACTTACTGAAGACGGAAATATGGCCTCTTTGCGCTGAAAAATAGTGTGGAAATAAACGACCGATATGTAGTCCCATATAATATTGACTTACTAGTGAAGTATCAGTCACGCTTAAATGTTGAATGGTGTAATCAGTCAAAGGCCAGCAAATAATTTTTTAAGTACATCAGTAAAGGTACAGATTGTATTACTGCTGTTTTGGAAGAAAATGTGGCCTGCAATTCAAATGATGGAACATAATCTATAGTAGAAAAAATATGAAATAAAACATTTCTTGACTGCAGATATATATATATATATATATCAGCATCAGAAGCATCGTAGAGAATTTTTTAGTTTAATATTCATTACCATGGCCCAACTGTTCAAAGATTTAACTTTCATTTGGAAAATGGAAATCAAGTGACTTTTTCTGATTATGAATAAAAAATTTGAATAATTAAACTAAATTTTGTCGTTGGTATATCGAGTTGAAAGCAACAAATAACTTTTCTATATTGCTTTCATTATCAACGTATATTCTTCTGTTCAAATAGGAATCCGTGATTACTCACATTAAAAGGTTATCATGGTTAACATACATTGTTTGTAATTTTTAAGCAGAATTCAAATATGTAAGTAATTATTATATTTTATCATTTGAATAGGCATATTTAGCTTTGATTCAAAATATCAAATGTTTGTTATAGGCCTTAGGTAATATAAATTTCAGTATTAAAAATTTAGATAGATACTGAGTTTAGATAGTAATAATGGTTTACTCAAGAAACTTACACCGATTTCTTGCACTTTGCTTCAACATATACAATTATTAAATAAAGAATATTAAGAAATTTGAATAATTAAACTAAATCTTGTCTTTGCCATTGCAACTACACCTCTTTCTATCCTTTAATAATTCTTAGTTTAATAATTTTTTAAAAAGCAAATTTCAAACTATAGTATTTTCGTACATTCAAATTTCTCAACAACTCATGGGTGATAAATGACATAAACCCTATAAATCATAGATTTAGAATCATCTCTCGTTTAATAGAAAAAAAGTGGAAGGTATTGATGTAAGCATTATAATGTGAATGTGAAATTTAACATACCTGTTAAGGACATAAAAAATATGTAATCCGACGGTTAAATTTTCAAAATATGCAGTCGTATTAATTTTTTTAGTGAGAGCTATAATCAAACTTTGTCCATCTTCCAACACTTTAAATGGGTGTTTATCTAATACATTATGGTTATTGGGTCATATATGATTGTAAGGACCAGATTTGAATTCCTAGCCCAAGGTATGAATGGACTTAAATGGGTGTTTCTCTAATACATTATGGTTATTGGGTCATATATAATTGTAAGGACCAAATTTGAATTCCTAGCCCAAGGTATGAATGGACTTAGGCCCAAAAAGCCAAAAACAATGAATTTGTAGAGAATGGATTAGAAAACTGGGTTTTAGTTAACCAAACAGCAAATTAGGTAAGCTTGATGACAAAAGAGTGAAAATAAACAAGTTTAAACTTAAGAAAAATGTTATCGGCAAAGTCCGAGGATATTGGTTCTTATATAATGTTCTTAAGTATGGTTACAAGTCTAGTTCTAAATTGCTACAATGTTTCTTTCTTGATTTTTCTCCCCCCTCTCCATCCAGGGGTCTCTTACATTATATATCTCTCTCCTAATAATCTTGGCCCTCCATTTGTTGATCATCCAAGCCACTACTTGAGTGTTTGTCCCATCAGACACCCTCTCTAGCTCTCTGTGAGTTGGGATAGCTAAGGCAGCACTGTTCAAGGGTCTTTTCCACATAAATGCGGCCAGAAAGTTAGCTGCAAAACATTCAATGCGGTGACAGTAGCTTTTTCTTAGATATTTTTGAGCTTTCATCCCTCTTGTGCGTTCACAATACAAGTCCATGTCAGTAGAACATCCTGAAAGGTCACCTTGAATGATAGAACATGTATTTGATATATGCTTTACTCATCCAAGAAGGTGAGCTTCCTCGGACTACCTCTCCCATTTTCTCTGTTTGCATCTTACTCATGGGATTCTGAACTTGACATTCTCACTATTGTTTATCGGCCCTCGGACCAGTCAACCTCCTCGGACAAAGCTCAAGGCCCAATATGCAATTTTGGGCTCTTGTCCCTTCCAATAATTATTAAATATATACACACACTTATTTGCAATTAAATCCCAATGTGAATGTAAATTATATCATAATAAGCTGACATTAATTTAGCCACAAGTAACTAATAAATTGCATGACAACTTACAAAGTTCATGACACTTGTCAAGAGACATGATTTCTGTTGTTCCTATGAACAATAATTGATAAACAAGTAATATTCAATATTATCATTTAAATAATCACATATCACAAAAATTAGAATTCGCCATAAATTAGAGAATAGTGAAAAGATATTACCTCAATGATGATTTAAAATAATCTCATAACAAGAAGCAATTTATCGTCAATTCATATATGTTTTTAAATGGCGGGTTTGAGGTATGGACCATATCACTGTCTTGAGACAGTACACGCATCTACGTGGTTTCCGGCGTAGTAGATTAAAATATTATGCATGCCACCCCCAAGATACAACAACTCAGCCACTTTTACTGATTATCCTTGCAAGCCTACACTGCTTGTAGGATAGATGCTCTCAATAGTACTTTTCTTCAACCCAAAAATATAATATATACATGAAGATATTACTTTCATGACACTAGAATTTTTACTTAGCAAAGGACTTGGCTTCTGTCCAGTGGCACTGGCCACTGGACAAAAACCGCACCCCTCAGCAAATATGTAGGGAGTTTTCTTTTTACATGAAAATGGTACCCATAAGAAAATTGATTTTCTCATCATGTACCCGGATATGTATATTTGCTACATATATAAATATATAAGGTATAACCTTGTCATGTAATCCCATGTTTAAATCAAAATAAACTTTCTTACGTTTTTGTATTCAAAACGTTTGACAATTACCAAGGGTACGTTTGGTACACTGAATGTAGATTACATTAGGAATAATAATCTTTATTACTGGGAATAGAAGACATTGTAATGAAATAATTATTACTATTCATAAGTTTGGTTGTTACACATGGAAAACTTGTAAAAGAAGATGTATAAGGAAACTTTACATTTTTGGAAATATATTAATTTTAAGACCTATTATATACACTAAGGAATAGCTATTACATCCATTTTAAAGAGGAATAGCTATTCTTCAATTTAAAGAATAGTTATTCCAATGTAATAATTAATCCATGTAATAAAGATGCAACCAAATGATCGAATTGATATTACACATGAATAGTTATTCCATTACAGAGACTATTACAGCGTACCAAATGTACCCTAAAGGTTTGATAGCCATAAAAGTGATAAACCGTTTGAGCAATTTATGCTCATTAAATTGAGCAACTAATGGGGCACAAAAGATAAAAGCTGTCAAAAGACAGATTTTGCTGATAAAAAGAATTTAAAAGAATTTAAAACGTATACATTTTAAATCACTAAAATCAACAATTAATTAATATTTAAAATATTGTATTTTATATAAAAATATTCCAAAAATTTCAAACTAAATTCATCTAATTAAAAGCTCCACACTTCACCAATAATCACTATTCTTTTAAACTGTTTTATTTAAATGAAAAGTTTTATATAATAAAAAATTTACTGGGCTATAAATTCAACCTATTATATATTTTTTGATAAATTCAAACTATTATATCTTAAATTGCATTCATCGGCAACACTTGAATGTAAATAACCCTATAAATCATAGTTTTACATCCACTTCCAATTAGTAGGAGCTCTTTTTGGAATGTTAGCTATAGGTGTAGCGTAGGCACTGGAAGTCTAGTCTAACAGGGAGAGAGTGATGGTTTTGATTGTACTTGTGTTAATTATAATGGAAATTAAGCACTGGATCTAGATTCTAGCCTTCCATCTTCACCTGTCTTTCACCCTTCTGAAAAACAAGAACGTAAAGCCGAGTTAAAAATGGAAAAATCAAAAACCCAATGTACAAATAAATGTGAACAACACTTCAAGCTCGGAACAAAAGCATTCCAACTTTGCATTATGGTCTGCATGATCTCGAGGATCGACCATACTTAGATTTTATCCATGATTGAACTAAGTTCATGAGTAACACATTTGGCTATGGTATAATATTCGTACGGCCTCCTCATCTTTTATGTGCATGTCTATATTTATTACAATGAAGAGAATATGATTTGACAATTTCTTATTTTAAGTATGTATATTTACACTAGCCTTTGAGCATGCGTGAGCGCGCATACTTAGAGACTCTTCTATTTTTTGAGCATATGTTCAAAGACTTTTTTATTTTTTATTTTTTTGGTAAAGGTCAATAATTTGTATTTATTATTATAATTGAGAATTTTTTTTTCAAACAAATAAAAATAATAAACTTTAGAGATAAGAAATAACTGTATTTTTTTTTGAATGTAAAGGTAAAAAATCTTAAATTTTAAGAATTTTCTTTTTGAATTCAAAATGAAATTTGTTATTTGATATGAATCATCTTATATATAGTATAGATTATCTATAACTATAACAGGATTCCTTTTGATAGGCCACAAACTGAATGACCCCTTGTGATTAAGCCAATTAATTAATTAGCTAAGTTATTAATTAATTAATTTAACATGCAAATACGTAGAAGCACAAACAAATCACCAATAAACTAATTATGTAGCGGAAAATAAATAACACGGTGATTTGTTTACGAATGGGGAAAACCCTTGTGACAAAAACCCCACCGGGTGATTTTCAGGTCACCACTCTCGAAACTCCACTATTATCAAATCAAGTGGTTACAAGTAAAGGAATCCCAAGTACCTTACCAACCTACAATTGAACCCTTACCCCAATACCCAATTGGACTTGATCTGTAGTGACAGTTCCCCCTTTTGATGTACGACTCCCAAATACGTGACTAACCAATGTGCAGATCCTAGTACGCGACTTCAAACACCAACTTAGAAGGAGAGGTTGGCTGCAAAGTTCTTTAGTTCATCCTACACGATGAAGATCAGGAAGATACTTGGTTACAAAACCCTTTGGTGCAAATACACAGCAACTTCTTTAGAGAATATGAACTAGGTTAAGAACTTCGTCTTTGATCACAAATTGCTTGAACAGAGTTTGCTCAATGCTTGTGCAACTTGTGTCTTTTTTGACGGCTCTTAAAATAGTCATTTTATATGTCTAGATTTAGGGGAAAAGAAGGTCCAAAGACATATTCACGGATCCCAAGAAATCAGATCAGAATTCTGATTTCCTTAAATCTTGATAGATAGCAGGTGTCGAGGAGCTATCGAGCTATCTGTCCACAGGTGTCAAGCTATCTGTCCAGCTTTATTGAACACCTTTTCTTCACCTGTTTCTTGGTCCAATCTTCATGGCTTTAATACTAGACTTGAACAACATGTTTCTTGAAGTATTAAACACATTTTAGATCTACCAAAATACAAGTAAAATGCGTTTTGTCAAAAGATTAGCCAACTACATAAAATATGTCCTTAACAATCTACCCCTTTGGCAATCCGTGACAAAACCACAACAAACAAATGAACATATGAGAAAAGTCATAAATCACTCAACTCATATTCACTTGTTGAATACAATAAAATCTATCCTAATACAAACTCTTGAAAAACTTTGCAAGAAAAGAGTTTATGGCAAGTAGACTTTGGCAACCTGTATTTCTGAAACACTTTAAACAAAACTCATCAAGGCATCTTAGTGTGAAACAGAAATAATAGATTGCATACAAGTAAAGAAACATGTGTATAAAGTTAGAAAGGAAACAACACACGTAGAGATAGGTGAAAGAAAACACACATCAACATATAAAGAAGATAAGTTCAATGTATGTAAACATGGTCACAAGACCCAAGGTACAAGAAGAAGGAAGTAAACACTCCCCCTAATAAGATGAAACACATCTCCCTCTTACAAAGGAATGTATTTCTCCCCCTAACTTGTAGAATCTTAAATAGAAACCACAATTTCTCTCCCTTTTTGTCATGATTGACAAATGGTACAAGAAGCTAGAAAGTTTCACCCGAGAAACATAAAGATGATTAAGGATGATCAAGGAGGCACAAAGAAATCTATATAAATGCATGAATGTAATGAAACAAGATGCTATAGATGATAAGATAATAGAAGGATGCAAAAAATGTGAAAAACAAATCTTTCAACAAGAAAAATGTTAAACACATAGATCCCAAAACTACTCCCCCTTTTTGTTACGAGTGACAAAGGGTAGAGTGTCATGTAGACATCTCATCAGTAGAGCTAGCATCTCCATCATCATCCGAAGCATCATCGTCATCACCATCATCATCATCATCCTCAGAGTCAGAACCCGCTGGAGGAGGTGGTGAAGGAGTAGCCTCAGAAGCAAAACCGCCCATGGTTGCCTGCCGTTGTGCAATACGACCAACACGAACATTCACCTAATACGACTCAGTGGAGAGTGTATCAAGGCGAGCATCCATGCACTGCAGCTGCGCCATGATGTCTCCAAGAGATACATCGCCCATAGAGGAAGAAGGAGCAGATGTAGATGGAGCAGATCTGGATGGAGCTGAACGGAAGGGAGGAGTGGAATCCATCTGTCTCGACCTAAACTAAGCCTTACTAAGTTTGACGGTAGCAGCATCTATAGCACAAATATGTGTGAAGTGGTCAGACACAGGAAAAGGGATAGAAAAATGGCGTAAGATCCTCGTGATAGCGGAAGGAAAGATGAGTTTATCACGGAGCGCCGAATCTAAATGAACATCTATGATAGAAAGAATGAAATAAGAAGGAAAATCTATAGTCAGATGCTCAAGAAGCGATAACAAAAATCGAGCACGAGGCTCTGTGATGGAGTTGTAGTGAGAGAGTGGATGGAGTACAAAAGTCATCACCATGTTTAAGAATTTAGGACCTTTAGCAAAAAGTCTACATGGTGTATACTGATGTTCACCCCAATCAGCGGGGCGCTCACAAAAAGCAGAGATGAGCTCATCTTTGGACACAGTCCGCAGACGCTCACAAGAAGGATAGTCAAGAAACTCTATCTTAGGAACCTTAAGCACATCCGCAACTAGCTGCAGTGTGACAGGGATGTGCGTACCTTGAACACGAGTGAAAAAGAGAGGTACTGAACGATCAATCCCGTGCATATTGGAGTAAAACTCTTGAATGAGCACAATAGGACAAGTGACCGGAACGTCACACAGTGACTCCCATCCCCTACTGTGAATGACAGAGGGAAGGTCAGTGACAGGAATTTAGACCCCTTAAACAACCAGATTGCGTAGCCTAGATTAATTAGCCAAGTTGTTACTTAGTCAAATTAAGCAATTCTAGGTTAAAACAATCCAAACAATCATATCAAGAATATAAAGCAGCGGAAAATAAATAACACAAGATATGATCACCCAAGAAACCACACGGTAAAAACCTGGGGAGGATTTGACCCACCTATCCTCAAGGCTAACCTGAATCCACTATGAAAGAATCGAAGTTCATACAAAAGGACTACAAGCTCCCCACTCGACTTCCTAATGCTACCCACCAGTAGAACTTCCTGACACGACCACGCGCAGGCTCCGAATTCACGGACTACTTCTTTCTTGAATTCCTCAATCAACTACAAGCTCCCCGCTTGCTTTTCTTTTAAGTTCCAATGGTTGCAACGGTAATGATCTTCAAGATGTTGAAATCATCTCTACCTTGAAGACCCTAAGTTTTGTGTAAAGGAAAGCTCCTCAAAGATCTCACAAGAGATTCACACAAAACAACAATGTATGAGCAACAAAGCAATATGGACAACCTTCAAAAACGTGGCTAGGGTTTAGTTTATATACCTAGGGTAAAAACATAAAATCCTAAACGTTTAATGAAGTAGGGCTGAGTTGGATATTCTGCAGAAAAATCAACCTGTGCGACTTTCGATCGATCGAGTCTATTCTTCGATCGATCGAGCCAGGCCAAAAGTCCCAAGTACTTCTGCAGCCACTCGATTCCAACTTTACAATATTAAACCAACTTTGAGCAAGTCTAAATAAGACTAAATACAATGTTTTGATCATGGTTTGCCAACATTACTAATTAGAGTTCTAAATACATAAAATCCTAAGACTTTAGAACCTAACAAACTCCCCCTTTGGCAATCCGTGACAAAACCCTAAATAAAAACTCAAAGTTTTACAAATAAAAAACCCTTTACAAAGATAATGCTCATAAATTCAAATTCAGCCTAACTACTATCCAGCAGTTGCAAGTGTAGACAGCAGCTTAGTTGAATCAACCTGTATAATCCTGAAATACTCAACAACCGCATAAACGCATGTGTGACAGTAAAGAGTAAAACAACAAGTATAACATTCTTGTAAGATTCACACAACACAAAATAAAGACATATATGAATGATCAACTCATAAATATAAATCAATACGCAGTGAATCACAAAGCAACAAGAATCAATAAAAATAACATGTATATCAATCAATGTTACTCCCCCTAACATGAATATCCCCAAAAAAAATGATATACAAAGTGAAGCACCTAGATACAATCTAAAAAACTCCACAAGCTCCTCAAAACAAAAATCTCCCCCTAACTACAAAAACTCCACTCCCCCTTTTTGTGATGGAATGCCAAAGGGCAATCACAAGTCGCCATCAAAAGGAGGTGGTGAGGGTGAATGAAAACGCGCAAAATCAGCTCGGAGAGCACGAATCTCGTCCAGCAAATCCACCAAAATCTGACCATGAGCCGCCTGAACGGTCATGACAGTCTCCAAAGTACGACGAACATCGAAGTCGACCGAAGGAGGTGGAGGAACATCAGCAGCAGCATCATCAGCACCAACTGGATCAGGAATATCCTCACCAGCAAGACCTGCAGAAGAAGAAGGAGGTGCACTACTAGAGGGCTCAGACCTAGGGTGTTTAGAACCAGCTCGAAGATGAGCGGCCCTCTGTCTAAGAAAAGACGCACCTATAGGAGCTATCACATGAACGGGCTCAGAGGAAGGAAAGCCACTAAGATCAAGATAGAGAAGAATCCTATGAATGAAAATAGGATGTACAAGAGCATGAGCAGTAGATGAACTCCTATAAACATCGTTCAAAGAACGAAGAAAAAGATGGGGAAAACTAATAGGAGCATCAGTAACCAGAGCGTACAGAAATACACACCTCTCAAGAGGAATAGTGTGAACATGGGAAATGGGCCAGATAGAATGACATGCTATCTTAAAGAACAGATAGTGTAACCCGGAGAGTTCAGCAGAAGTGATCCGAGGATCAGAACCCCACAAGACAGTAGTACCAGTGATGTAAGACAAAACATCGCTAATCTCGGGAGACTCAGCATATGGATAGATAGGATGCTGGACCAACGATATCCCTAGAGCATCAGCCACTATCCGAGGAGTAATGGAGTACTCTAGGCCTCGTATCCAACTCTTTACTAGAGTGTTGGAATCATAGATGCGGATAGAGATGTTCGAATAGAACTTTCTAATCAAGGCAGAAGGTGGAGGAGGATCAGAAATATCCACCAAGGGTAACCAGCCCCTACACTCGAAGTTTGCCCTAATGGCAGGATCAAGTTCATCTAACAGCACAGAACGCTCAGCCCATATCTTTCTCCTAATGTTTAGCTTCTCAAAAATCTCTTGGTTTTTCTCACTCGGAAACTTCTCACTATCAAAGGATGGAGAGGGTGAAGGAGAAGGTGAGGGAACATTCCTACGGGCTCTAGTCTTCCTAGGCATAGTGCTAAGGAAAGGACAGAGACACAAAGAGAAAACCACAAAGAACAAGAGAAAACAAAACCAAGGGTAGACTGCAAATTAGCACAATAAAGAATATAGAACAAAAAATCTATATGATGCATGAACAATAAAATGTTGTGATGCATGATCTAATGCAGTAAACAATTAAGTTTAATTGAGAGTAATTTGACAAAATTGGCTTGAACAGGGAATTTCTATCAAAAATCCCAAAAATTGAAAACCACTTGTTGAAATTTTTAAATATAATGATGAATTGAGCATTATAAAACACATCACATAGATTATAATGCTTAATTACAACAACACAACAAGCCAATTTCATCAAATTCTACCCAATTTAACAAAAGCCCCAATTCGGATCAAGAACAAACCCTAGATTTTTCAATTTTTCACCAAACTCAAAATTGATCAAATTAACATGTAAGAATCATGTTTATGATGTGTCCCCACAAAAACCCAATGATCAATTGCATAAAATAAGGCTTGAATCAACAGAAAATCCCAAAATTGCAAAGTGCGAAAATCGCCCCTAAATGCATGGATTTATGCATGAAAAGATGAAAATAAATTCAAAAGGAAGGGCAAAAGGGTCTTACCGGCTTGAAAAAAGAGATTCTTTGCAAAAACTTCGGAGGAAAACGACAAAAAATGGAACAATTGAGCTTGCCTCGTCGGAGAGAGAAAGAAAAAGTTTGAAAAAGATTTGAAAAGTGTTTGAAAAAGTCAGATCTGATCTTTTAAAAAAGCTTTTCCACGATCTTCGATTGATCGAAAATTACATTCGATCGATCGAATGAACCAGTCATTTTGAAACAAACTAGAGCACTTTTTCGATTGATCGAAAATCACATTCGATCGATCGAAACAAACAGTCATTTTGAGACAAATTAAAACACTTTTTCGATTGATCGAAAATCAGACTGGATCGATCGAAATGGACAGAGGCTCACTGAATTTTTAGAAAAATCACAGTTTTGAAAAACACAAACCTAATTTTGAAAATAACTCCTCAAAGCATTAACTTGAAGAAACAGAATGCATGAGTATGAGATGGAATGCTCTTTCAAAAACCCAAAATTTTGAACCCATTTTTCTCAAAAACAAATTTTAATCATTCTTCCTTTGAATTTTCTAAAGCAACAAATATGTTGTGCACAAATCTTAAGATATTTTCAAACTTGGTTGGTCAGACCAAAAACACACACACTAGCATGTACAGTGTTTAACAAAGAGTAACTTGTGTAGTGTGTGATACTAGCAAAAACTTGAGATACATGTGAGGTGATATGTGAATAGCAATCAATCACAAAGTTTACAAAATTCATCACATAGAATTCAAAAGAGACTATCACCTAAAGAGTTACATCCTATAACTCCCACATCTCCTAAAACAAAAGCTTGCAATCATGTAAGTTTCTTGTATTTTGCCCCATTATATAGGTGAAATTTGGCATCAAGCCTAATAGTACACACCAGATTAGATTATGTGAACTGGCATCAAGTCTAATAGTACACACCAGTTTTAATTATTAAGCAATTAACAGAGGCTACACCTTATGTTCTTTTTGTGCATGTGCTACACTTTCTCGAGCACAAAATCTTATGATATGCACTAAGGTGTTCATGATTGGCTAGTGAACAGTGGTGAGATAGTTATTTATGCCTTTCTCAAAAGGATCAAGTCCGACAGTCAAATAACATGTGACTTCAAGATTAAGACAAAGTGATAAACACCATAAACATCTTTCCCACACAACATGCACTACAAAGCTTTAACTAGTAAAGTGCAATAAATAAGTTCATCAAAGTTAAACAAGGTACACAAGACATGATATGTGTAAAAAGATAGACCAACCTTGTTTTCAAAAACCAAGAAACATCATGTTAAACATAATTTTTGCTTCCTCCTTTTCCCTTTTTTTTTTTTTTTTTTTTTTTAAATTATTAAAAGAGAAAACAAATAAATCCTAGAATGAAATGCATGAATGTAATGCAATGCAAGTCCTAGAACAAAAACACAAAAAACCAAAGAACAATGGTCACAAAAGAATAGAGCAATGAAGCACAAGGACCATGTAAGTCAAAAAACAACTTAGGGACACCGAAGAACACCAATCACTTGACGAAGTGTCTCAAACTTACTTCCATCAAGAGGTTTGGTAAAGATGTCAGCGTTTTGACGATCAGTAGGGATATACTCAAGAACAACAATTTTCTTTTCAACCAAATCCCTAATGAAGTGATATCTAAGTTCAATGTGTTTGGTCTTAGAGTGTTGAACAGGATTTTTAGAAATATCTATAGCACTAGAATTATCACAATAGACAACCATGGTGTCTTGAGAAATCCCATAATCACTCAAAAGCTTTTTCACCCAAAGGAGTTGGGAACAGCAACTCCCAGCAGCAATATATTCTGCTTCAGCAGTGGATAAAGAAACAGAATTTTGTTTCTTACTCATCCAAGCCACAAGATTGGCTCCAACATAAAAACACCCCCCAGTGGTGCTTTTTCTATCATCAGCATTCCCAGCCCAATCAGAATCAGAAAAACCAGTAAGAGACAAATTTGACTCTTTGCTATAAAACAATCCATAATCACAGGTTCCACTCACAAATTTGATAATTCTCTAAACAGCATTTAAATGAGAAACCTTAGGATTAGATTGAAATCTAGAACAAACACCAATACTATAAGAGATATTAGGCCGACTAGCAGTTAAATACAAAAGACATCCAATCATGCTTCTATACAAAGTAATATCAACAGACTCACCTGATGGATCTAGTGTCAATTTTGCATTTGCAGCCATTGGTGTTCTAGCATGAGCAGCTTTGTCCAGTCTAAATCTTTTGACTAAATTCCTTGCATATTTAGCTTGATTGATGTAGATGCCGGACTCTGTTTGCTTTACCTGCAATCCTAAAAAGTAAGTCAGTTCACCAACCATGCTCATTTCAAACATTGCCTTCATTTCATCTGCAAAAGAATGAGCAAGAGAATCATTAGTAGCACCAAAAACAATGTCATCAACATAAATTTGAGCTACAACAAAACCAGTCTTATCCTTTCTTATGAAGAGAGTTGTATCTGCAGATCCCCTTTTGAATCCATGCTCAGTGAGATATGCAGTCAATCTATCATACCAAGCCCTAGGAGCTTGTTTCAAACCATAGAGGGCTCTCTTCAACTTGTATACATCATCCGGTCTGTGAGAATCCACAAATCCCTTAGGTTGCTCAACATACACCTCTTCTTGTAACATCCCATTTAAGAAAGCACTTTTGATATCCATTTGATACAACTTGAAGTTTAGGTGACTTGCAATGGCCAACAATATCCGAATGGATTCCAATCTTGCAACTGGTGCAAAGGTCTCATCAAAATCAATTCCTTCCACTTGTGTGTATCCTTGTGCAACAAGTCTTGATTTGTTTCTAATCACGGTGCCATGTTCATCTGACTTGTTCTTAAAGATCCATTTAGTTCCAATCACATTTACATTTTCAGGCCTAGGAATTAATTCCCACACATCATTCCGAACAAATTGATGAAGTTCTTCATGCATGGAATTTACCCAATCAGCATCTTGAAGTGCTTCATCTACCTTTTTTTGTTCAAATTGGGACAGATAACATGAGTGAGTGATCACATTCAAGGCTTTTGATCTCAATCTCATGTTATCATTTAGACTACCCAATATATTTGTAGAAGGATGATTCAATCTCACTCTAGAGGATGGACGTTTAACAAGAGATGTAGTACCTTTCTGTTCAATTAGAGGACTGAACTCACTTTGTACCTGTCGAATGTCATGAACCGGAATGGATGGTTCTGAACTTGATGGTACTGAGACTGTATCATTCAACACCAGCAGCTCTTCCTCACTATGTTTCCCAACATACACAGTAAGAGGAGAATCATTAACCTCTAAAGACTTATCTTGAGCAGGAACAATGCTTTCTGAAGAAGCTTCTGAACATACTTCATCATTTATCACAACATTTGAAGATTCCATGACTGTTTTGGTTCTCAGATTGTACACTCTATAAGCTCTGCTGGTGGAAGAGTATCCTAGAAAGTATCCTTTGTCACTCTTTGCATCAAACTTTTCTAAGTTCTCTCTATCACGTAGAATGTAACAGTCACTACCAAATATCCTGAAATACTTGACAACAGGTTTCTTCCCTCTCCAGAGTTCATAGGGAGTTTTCTTGGAGTCAGGTCTAAAATACACCCGGTTGAGTGTATGACAAGCAGTGTTGACAGCCTCTCCCCAGAAAGACTTTCGCAACTTTTTGTTGTGTAACATAAGTCGTGCCATTTCCTGAACAACTCTGTTTTTCCTTTCTACAATCCCATTCTGTTGAGGTGTCTTGGGTGATGAGAACTCTTGGTGAGTGCCTTGATTATTGCAGAAAGTAGCCAGCTTGGTATTCTCAAATTCTCTTCTATGATCACTTCTGATTCTGGCTATCACAACATCTTTCTCAACCTGCAATTTCTTGCATAAATGAATCATCTTCTCAGGAGCCTCAGCTTTATCTTTCAAAAGCACAACCCAAGTATATCTAGTAAAGTCGTCCACAACAACTAGAATATACTTCTTTCCACCCAAACTTTGAACTCTGGCAGGACCCATGAGATCAATGTGTAATAACTCTAAAGGTCTTGAAGTTTGAACACTAGTCACAGACGGATGCTTGGATTTTACTTGTTTACCTATCTGACATGGTCCACAAATGCACTTATCAATCTTCTCAAATTTAGGTAAACCGATAACTGCCTCACACTTGGAAATCTTCTCTAATTGCTTATGACTGGCATGCCCCAACCGTTGATGCCATAAATCAACTTGATCAATCTTTGCACTAAAGCATTTGTTGTTTACACTTGGTGTTATGCCATAACAGTTGTCAGCTGTCCTTACACCAACACACATACAGTCACCTCCTTCATCAAGTATCTCACATTCATACTTGGTGAAAAGAACATTTAATCCATTGTCGCAAATCTGACTTATGCTGAGTAAATTGGCCTTTAATTCATCAACATACCAAACATCTTCAAACACTGGCAATCCTGGAATGCCCACAGTACCAATGCCTCTGATCATAGATTTACTTCCATCTCCAAAAGTGACTGTCCCAATCTTTCCTTCAAAGAGAGTTTTGAATAAACCTTTATTTCCTGTCATGTGCCTGGAACAACCACTATCCAAATACCAAAGACAAGAATCACGTGCCTTTAAGGCGGTTAAAGCAGTATAACATACATAATTCTTATCACATGTGATTATGCCAATATACTTAAAGAAAGATTTAACAAAAACAACAAAAGGCAAAGATGACAAATAGATAAGTTGACAAATAAGCAAAAAAAATTTCCAAGAATCCATGACAACAGGGGTCAAGGATCAGCTCAGAGATTAAAAATCTCAAACAAAAAGAGCTACCTGCTCTGATACCACTTGACAGGAATTTAGACCCCTTAAACAATCAGATTGCGTAGCCTAGATTAATTAGCCAAGTTGTTACTTAGTCAAATTAAGCAATTCTAGGTTAAAACAATCCAAACAATCATATCAAGAATATAAAGCAGCGGAAAATAAATAACATAAGATATGATCACCCAGGAAACCACACGGTAAAAACCTGGGGAGGATTTGACCCACCTATCCTCAAGGCTAACCTGAATCCACTATGAAAGAATCGAAGTTCATACAAAAGGACTACAAGCTCCCCGCTCGACTTCCTAATGCTACCCACCAGTAGAACTTCCTGACACGACCACGCGCAGGCTCCGAATCCACGGACTACTTCTTTCTTGAATTCCTCAATCAGCTACAAGCTCCCCGCTTGCTTTTCTTTTAAGTTCCAATGGTTGCAACGGTAATGATCTTCAAGATGTTGAAATCATCTCTACCTTGAAGACCCTAAGTTTTGTGTAAAGGAAAACTCCTCAAAGATCTCACAAGAGATTCACACAAAACAGCAATGTATGAGCAACAAAGCAATATGGACAACCTTCAAAAACGTGGCTAGGGTTTAGTTTATATACCTAGGGTAAAAACATAAAACCCTAAACGTTTAATGAAGTAGGGCTGAGTTGGATATTCTGCAGAAAAATCAACCTGTGCGACTTTCGATCGATCGAGTCTATTCTTCGATCGATCGAGCCAGGCCAAAAGTCCCAAGTACTTCTGCAGCCACTCGATTCCAACTTTACAATATTAAACCAACTTTAAGCAAGTCTAAATAAGACTAAATACAATGTTTTGATCATGGTTTGCCAACATTACAAATTAGAGTTCTAAATACATAAAATCCTAAGACCTTAGAACCTAACAGTCAGTGTCGGCGAAGTCCGCCAAAATGACTTGGCGTTTCGAATGAACATCTCATCTAGAAAAGTTCTCTAAAAATACCTTGTGGGCATCACCATCACGGAACCTAAGATTAAGAGGAGCAGAATCAGAAGATGAAGAAGCTCTAGAACGCAGAGGGTTTCGAGCCGGAGTGGATTTACGCTTAGGTGCCATAGACATTACTAACGTAACCAGAATGAGAAAGAGATAAAGAAGGAGACAATCAGAAAAGTCCCAAAATAGTTCACATATATCAAATATATTGAACAATGAGTACATATGCATGGAGAATGCATGAACATGTGACATGCAAAGGAAAAACATCATGGGCTCAGCCCAATCTAATCCTATCAGCACACAAACATAGAACACACATCTAAATGCATGTAAATACCATTCTAATGCACATGAAATGCAATGGATGACATTTTGAACACATTTAAAGGAAAACCCATCCTAAAATTTGAAGAAAAACTCATTAATTTTGAAAAATCCCAAAAATTTTAAAAAACCCCAAAACCTAAAATTCAAAACATGAAATGCATGAATAATGAGGGAAAAAGAGATCATACCAAATGATTTGAAGCAAGGAAGGGCCAAAAATCGCGTGAATTAAAGATTTGGAGTGAGAAAAAGGAGTTTGGGAGATGAACAGCCGCGGACAAATCGAGAGAGATCAAGAAAATGAGAACCGAATCGCGACAAAAGCTTATATAGGAGTTTTAGTAATTCTCGACAGCTAGGGTTTCGAGAGGTGTCGAGACAGCTGTCGAGGAATGTGTCGAGAAAATGCACGTCGACAGCTACAGGTCTGATACCACTTGTTGGGAAATTTAGACCCCGGTTGATAGAATTAACAAGTTTTAAACCCAAGTTGTTAATTAGATTTATTATGAATAAAACTTATTAAAACAAACAAATATCAATATCATGTCAAAATCATGCAGCGGAAAAATAAATAAGACAAAATATAATGATCTAGGAAAACCAATGAAACTAACCAGTTTCACAATAAAAAACTTGGGGGGAAACCTTCCCGAAAAGCAATCCACTATAGTAAAGAGAAGTTTCAGATCTAGTACAAAACTTTTGTCCCTAGACTCTACAATCCCTATAGATGAACTCACAATAGAAACCTTCTACCGCTTCAGAACCTCTGAACTCTTCAATATATGAACGCCATCCTTTTTGTTGCACGGATCCCAATACGTGACTAACTTCTTTGCATGAATCCCAGTACGTGACTCACTCACCAACTTAAGGAAGAAGAATGTTGGCTGCAAAGTTCTTCACTTTATCAACAATGAAGATCAAGAAGCACTTGGTTACAAAACCCTAAGGCGCAAAGACGCAGTAGCTTCTTTCAGAGAGAATAAGGCATTAGTCACCTTTTGCATATGTTCTCCTTGTATTCTCTTATGTGACGGCCTCTAAAATAAGTCTTATATAGGTCTAGAGTTGTGAGAAAAGAAACCCTACACAAATACATAAGCCTGACCTAAAAATCAAAATTTTGAATTTTCGTAACCTCGATAGATAGCAGGTGTCGAGATTTAATGAGGCTCAACAGATACAACTATCGAGGAGGTGTCGAGAAGGTGTCGAGGGAACAGAAACTTTCTCGATCGATCCACCAGGTATCGAGAAAGTGTCGAGATTGCAATAACAATCAATTGAAGATCTCGATAGATAGCCAGGAGTCGAGGAGATGTCGAGCGAGCAGTTAAAAGCAGTTTTTTGAGAAGTGAAAAACACAGATATGAATGCAATCCAATATGAACCTCAACCAATGATCCAATCAACATAATGAGCTCTCAAAAACATCTCTCAACAAATATTTTAAGTACAAGGATCCTTAGAAACACACACATATACTAAACAAGTCTAACCAATTTTATATTTTAAAAAGAAGTCAAGACAGTTTAGTGAGCATACATTAGCACATGTAAACACTTGTGATGGCCAAATCACATTGTACCTGCAGATGTATCAATAGCAGAAAAGAATATTGCGTGTTGTGTGTGAAAAATATCGCAAGATTGCATATGTGTATACATGTTACGAAGATCTGAGATATGAGAAAATAACTTTAACTCACACACAATCATAACTGTTTGATGGGGACTATCACCTTCGAGGTACATCCTATAACTCCCACATCTCTTAGAAAACACGCTTGCAATCATATTTAAAGCATTCTAATCATTTTGCTTCATATTTTCTTTGCATATTTTCTTTTAAGCATATCATGCATGGGCATATAAAAGAGAGAAAAGAAATACCCAACATGTTAAGCATAGACATTGCACTTTTGCTATGCCGAAGCATACGGATGTCTTTGACACTGCACTTTTGCTATGGCGAAGCATACAGGTGTCTATGACACTGCACTTTTCCTATGCCGAAGCATACAGGTGTCATATTATGATTGACGGACAATAGTGGTGAGATGATTATTTATACCTTTCTCTTAGGATTTTCTAGTCCTACCCATCAAAAAAAGTAATATGAGTGTTAAGTTTTAAGAGATAACTTAATCTTACTCATCACAAACAAGAGCCACAAAGCTTACTTGCTTAGTTGTGCATAGAAATGCTCATCTAAGTTACAAAAGATACAAAGTTTAGAAAACTTTGTTTCAATGATCATCCAAGGTACACAAGTACCAATGTACACAAAACACACATTGTTTTTGTATTTTTTTGATTTTTCAATTTTTTTTTTTAATTTTTATATCAAAAAAAAATAAACAAAACTAAAAATAAACAAACAAAAACATGTTATCAAAGCAAAGCATAAAACTAGACTGACTAAGAAAATGCAAAACACACAAGTAATGCAATAAACAAAAACAAGAAGATAGAAGAAAGTGATGAAATCACTTAGAGTCCTTTTTCTTCCACAGTTTGGAAGAACCTTTCCTTTGATTGAACCCTTGAACCGGCAGTGAGGGGGAAGAATTGAAACCGTTCAAGTTCGAAAGGAACATGAGAGCTTTTAGAAGATTTCCAAGAGGAGCAAGAGAGGATTGAAGCTGATTTTGGCTTTCAGATGCTATCATGCCGTTGCTCTGTTGAGTGGCTAGCTACTTATAGCAATTTGGTCGTGTATGACCGGCAGCTCCACAATGATAGCAGAGATGCTGCTGCTTCTTCTGTTTAGGCTTTTGAGAGTTAGCCTTCTTAGACCTAGGATTTTTAGCATCTTTCTTATCTTGCTTAGGGGGTGCTCCTAAGATAGATTTACCCTTGTCTAAGTTCTCACTAGCTAATTCAGTTTTAACAACAGTGTTCTCAATTTCAGTGTTATTAGCAGGAGAAACAAAAACAGTAGTACTAGTTGAAGCAGTATTAGAGGAAGAAATACCATACCCTAAATCTGTTCGATCCGAAGCAGATTTTTGATTGTTGAGCATCTCATCAAGCTTTACACTTGAAGTCCTCTCCAGTTGAGCTCTAACTTGAAATAGCTCAGCTTCAAGCTTCTTGGTCTTCTCAGCCAAGAAATTGTTCTTAAACCTCAGTGCATCAATAGTTTGATTCGCCTCATCAAACTTTGTGGACAACTCTTCACAATCAAGTTTCACATCACTGAGCTTTTTGGTGGCCAGCCTATATAGTTTCTCATGCTTCTTAGAGAGCTTGTATAGTTTCTCATAGGCTGAATGGATATCATCTTAATCATCCATCTTCTCACACTTAGAGTCCACCAATTCTTCTTCTTCTTCCACTTCATCAACAATCCCTTCAGTAGGATTGACTGTGGCAGTGAAGGCATTTAAGATTCCATCATCCTCATTGTCGGAATTATCTTCAGACTTAGTGTCATTCAGGGTTGCAGCAAGTGTCTTACTCTTCCCAATGCTCTTAAGATATGTGGGGCATTCATGCTTCATGTGACTGAATCCATGAATCCAAAACACTTTGGTCCTGCAGGAACAGTGTACTGACCACCATCCCTAGCATCCTTCTTCTCTTTGTCTTGGCTTTTAGACTGAGAAGAACTGGACTGCCTGCGGTCATTGTCGAAGCTCCTTCCATTGGCATTCTTCATGAATTTCTTGAACTGCCTAATGATGTAGGACTTCATCTTGGAATCTTCATCATCGGAAGACTCATCTGTATCACTGCTCTTTGCCTTCAAGGCCATCCTCTTGCCTTTACTCGACTTGTCAATCCTAGATAACCCTATCTCAAAGGTTTGCAAGTTTCTAACCAACTCAGTCAAAGGAATCTTGTCAATATCTTTTGATTCTTCTATCGCCGTAATCTTGGCATGGAATCTCTCGAGTAGAGATCTAAGCACTTTCCTCACAATCTTGGGTTTAGGGATGGTTTCCCTAAGATTGAAGGCTGAGTTTACTATGTCCTTGAGCTTGGTATAGAACTCATTAAATGACTCATCCTCCTCCATCTTAATCTCTTCAAAGCTTGTAGTGAGCATCTGAAGTTTTGAATCTTTGACAGCCTTTGTTCCTTCATAGGTTGTCTGGAGGATGGTCCACGCCTCCTTAGCAGTTTCAGTTGAGGATATCTTCTTGAACTCCTCATTGGTGACCGCACTGAACAATGCATTCAATGCCCTGCTGTTGAAGTTTGCCGCCTTGATCTTAGCTTCATCCCAATCGGCCGGCGCTTCCGTTGGCTTAGTCCAGTCAATCTCTACAGCTTACCACACCTTTTCATCTAAGGACTACAAAAAAACTCTCATGCGCACCTTCCAGTATGCATAGTTAGTCCCATCAAATAAATGAGGTATGATTAACGACTGTCCTCTATCCATGACAAATAGGGGTCAAATGGATCAAACACAGCAAAGATTAAAACCTAATCAGAGTGTGCCCGCTCTGATACCACTTGATAGGCCACAAACTGAATGACCCCTTGTGATTAAACCAATTAATTAATTAGCCAAGTTATTAATTAATTAATTTAACATGCAAATACGTGGAAGTACAAACAAATCACCAATAAACTAATTATGCAGCGAAAAATAAATAACACGTTGATTTGTTTACGAATGGGAAAAACCCTTGCGGCAAAAACCCCACCGGATGATTTTCAGGTCACCACTCCTGAAACTCCACTATTATCAAATCAAGCGGTTACAAGTAAAGGAATCCCAAGTACCTTACCAACCTACAGTTGAACCCTTACCCTAATACCCAATTGGACTTGATCTGTAATGACAGTTCCCCTTTTTGATGCATGGCTCCCAAGTACGTGACTAACCAATGCATGGATCCCAGTACGCGACTTCAAACACCAACTTAGAAGGAGAGGTTGGCTGCAAAGTTCTTCAATTCATCCTACACGATGAAGATCAGGAAGATACTTGGTTACAAAACCCTTTGGTGCAAATACACAGCAACTTCTTTAAAGAAGATGAACTAGGTCAAGAACTTCGTCTTTGATCACAAATTGCTTGAACAGAGTTTGCTCAATGCTTGTGTAACTCGTGTCTTCTTTGACGGCTTTTAAAATAGTCCTTTTATATGTCTAGGGTTAAGGGAAAAGAAGGCCCAAAGACATATTCACGGATCCCAAGAAATCAGATCAGAATTCTGATTTCCTTAAATCTCGACAGATAGCAGGTGTCGAGGAGCTATCGAGCTATCTATCCACTGGTGTCGAGCTATCTGTCCAACTTTATTGAACACATTTTCTTCACTTGTTTCTTGGTCCAATCTTCATGGTTTTAATACTAGACTTGAACAACATGTTTTTTGAAGTATTAAACACATCTTAGATCTACCCAAATACAAGTAAAATGCGTTTTATCAAAGGATTAGCCAACTACATAAAATATGTCCTTAACACGTTTCTTTGGATTTTCAATTTTCAAATACACATTCAAATTCATATAAAAAACACATTAAAAAATTGTTTACCTCACAATCCATACCAATTCAATGTCTGTGTTTTATTTAAATTCAAATACTAGGCCTTAGCCTATTGCTTCTTTAAGAAAAATAGTTCTTATCCTTATCCTAATCTCAATATTTTCTCTATATCTCTGTATAGAAATGAATTCCGACAAATACGATCCAACACACACATGTTGATCACCTTTTAATTGAATTCAAATTTCTTAATCCCTCATTTAAACAAAAGAGAGGAATTTTATTTATATATAATAATAATAAAATCAATCAGAAACACATGTTAAAAAATAAAAAATAAACTCCCTATCTTCAAATCCCTATCTTCAAATTTCTTATCTGAATTCAACACCTATTTTATTTGAATTCAAATTTTTTACCTCCCATTTGATCAACCATTACAAGCTTTAAAATCCTTGCTCTATTTGTATATATATCATGTTTCAGTTTTTACTTTTTTTCACACAGACTTTGATTTCCTCAATTTTGTTTTTCAATTCATCACTATCTCTTCATTAAGAAAGGTACATCCCCTTTAATATTGTTTTAACTATTAATTTGTATTTTCATTTTCTTTGAAATAATTTCATGTGTGATTCAATCTCCTATTATCTACTTTTTTCTCATAACTTTTATCTCTCTTTTGTAGGATTATATCTCCTTAAAGAAAATTTTATGTGGCCCACATTTGAGTGAAGATGAAACTCATGTCTTAAGTTTCTTATTTCATGTCTTAAGTTTCCTATTTGTGAAAGTTACATGTTAGGTGTAACATCCTTTAGTAACTCTTAATTGGTATAACCTTTTTGGTTAATAAAATACCATGAAATTACAATTTTTAAGCTCCTTGATGGAAGGAGAGTTATGAAAATCTTCATCTAAAAGGGTCCCTTGTCTAGCCTATATATAGCTAGTGTTTCCATCAAAAGGATATGTGTGAGGTAAATGTCATAGACTAGAAGACCCTTTTATATACACTATCATCATATAGTGAGTCTTCTTTTCTCCAAACACTTAAACAACTACGGCTAGAGGCATGTTTATTTAATTTCGCAACTCTAAATTTATCTAACATTTGGTATCAAAGCCTCCTTCATGCTATGTTATTTAGGCTGTGTTTGTTTTGGGTGTAAATGATTTCCGAAAAATATTTTACACCCGGGTCCATGTTTGGCACCACCTGAAAATAAAGTCAAACTGAAAATAGAATTTAGTTTGACCGAAAAAATCGTTACCAACCCGTAAAATCATTTCCATTCCCATTTTACCTTCAAATGCTTTCCGGAATTACTCACTCCTCACACACTCCTCTCACACACACACCAACCTCATTTCAGCTCCAGCCCATGCACTAACCTCAACTCCACACACAGTCCAACACCAAGCTTCGACCACCCAACCAATCCAAGGCTAGCCCAGATCTTGCCACCCCCTTTGCCCAGATCATGCCGCACCACCGAGATTGCACCCCAGCACCGAAATGCTCCACCATTGCATATCTTCGATCCACCACCGCCATCACCACCCCCGCCATCATCCAAGCTACCCTCCTCCATGAGCTCCGATCCACGTCCAAGCTACCCATCTACCCACATAACCTAATCCCCATTTCGGCAAACCCATACCCACCTTGCCCGATCCACACACACCCAATCTAGCTGCCACCGTCCTCCGTTGATACCGATCTCTCTCTTTCCTGGTCTATATCTCACTCTTTCTTCCTCCTCTCACCGAGTATGTTATGTATATATTAGGAATAAATGATTTTATTTTGATTTTTGGTTGTGTTAAGTGTATATTTTGAAATTTTTTGTTATAAAATTTGTTTAGAAACTGAGAAAATGTGAAGCATTTATAGGAAAATAGCATTTTTAGAATGTCACCAAACACCGGAAATCGTTTTTCGGACTATTTTCCATTGCAAAACTAAACACACGGATTTCATTTTCCTTACATGGATTCATTTTCCCCTGCATTCATTTTACACTCGGAATTCGATTTACATCGAACCAAACGCAACCTTAGTAATTTTTTCATTCATAGGTTTTTCTATGATTTGGCTAAATTTCCAATGAACATATGGATTTATAGAATATAAAGTATTTGCATAGCTTATTCTTTTGTGTTGGGACTTTCTGCTAAATTAACTATGCAACAAAATCTAGCCTTCTAACTAACGTCAGCAAACCCAGTTTTAAGAGACATGGAATAATGTTATGTTTTATGCCATGTATCTCAAGTGTGGGTAATAGCATATATTATTGAAGCCTATCACTGAAATAACTTTTACCATTGTTTTGGCTAAGTGGCTTTAATATGTGATAGTTTTCGGATATAGGCGACTATCTATGGAAAATTACTCCTTTTGCATTTGGCAGTGGCTGAGTGTTTCTGTGGATATCATGATTGGTTTTTCAATGTAAGCTTCTCATGAAAGTGGACATCTGTCATGATAACTTTGCATATAGATTATTATGCTTCTTTGTTATTTAGCAGATCTTATCTTATCTGACTTACATATAGTGTGCAGTGATTTTATAAAGTTTGTGACTATATATGAAAATTTGATCATTACATAGTTAAAATTTATGATATTTTTAGTGTATTTGCAGTTTCTTACACTTATCTTGTCTTTAAATATCATTTTATGGTTTATTTTAATTGACATCATCAATATGATGTTTAGTTTATCTTTATGATGTCATTTGAAGGGGGTGAATATCAAAATGACTTGGGAATAGCCATAGCATCTTAAGTCATAATGATAATCACATCAGGTTAATTTTTATAATACTTCATTAAAAATAAAGACAATTAAATTGTAATTAATTCATGAAAAACAATAACTTGGCCCTATAGGGAGGTTATTATTTTTATGATTTAATTCAAATAAGACGGTGAATTAGGCATTAAGAATATAATTTTCCTAGACACAAAGGTATGGAAAATTTATTCTTATTGTTTATATTTACTAGTATTATTAATAAAGTATTTTAGTAAATTCATATGTGATGCACCTCTACCCATAGGAAGGTTAGAATTTACTACTAAACTGACATTGGTTGATTTAGAATTAAGGTTTACATTTAATAGTGTACGTGAACGAAAATCAATTACCAACTCCAAATGGATAGTGAGTCAATATTACATTGTCCAATACAACCAATTTGTAGAGAATGAGCTTCCGAGGTTAGCTTATGTATGCTTTAATAGTTTAATTTCGAGTTAGTGGAAAAACAAGAAGTTATTTATAAGAAAGAAGAAGATTCAATGTTATCTCTTCCCTAGGTCGGTCCATGGATCTCTATTTCATAAAAATTTCAAGTCTCAGTTACAAAGCATCCATGCACAAGGTATATATCTCTTTCAATTTTTTGTGTGTCTGCATTCTAGAGAACTTCCATTTCTTTATATAGCTATATGAATTTTATCCTAGCCCTCCACTTGTACAGCCATTGATCTTTCTTTGGATGCTTGTCCCATCAGGGTTTCTCTGGAGGTGGTAGAATGTGTTGCAAGTTGTGAGGGTATTGTTCAGGGGGTAATTTTGCCATTAATGCGGCCAGTTGAGTTGGTGCAGTGCATTGAATGCAGAGATGATGGGTACTTTACCTGGATACTTCCCTTCTTCTTTGCTTGCACGTCTTTACCTCCTTCCTCGGTATTTTGTCTTTTGGTCTAAGTGGCTTGCTTAAAGCCTTTCAAGGAATGCTCACTCTTCAGGCTTCTCAGGCGATCGACTTCTTCTGCTTCACCTCTCGGGCTCTCATCTATGTATTGGGTCAGAATTGATAAGAGAATAGGCCCTTCCATCTCCTCGGGTTGGGCCTATGAGACATTATTCTGTGTTCGAATCTTACCCCTCCCACACATAGCATTAAAGTTTATTTTTTATTGGTTATTGCAGCAATTTCTACTACTTATATAGTTTATTCTTCACATGTTGCAATGTTAATTGGTGACAACTATAATGACTGGAAAGAAAGTATCATATTTTCATTAGTATGCATGGATCTTGATTTGGCGCTCCATGTAGATGAACCACCCATCCCCACGGAATCAAGTGCACCAAATGATAAACTTGACTATAAATGGTAAGAGCGATCTAATCGGTTAAGTTTAATGTTCATAAAATCTAATATATATAAGAACATTAGGGGTTCTATCCCTAAATGTAATAAGGTTAAAGATTTTATGAAAGCCATTGAAGAACAGTTCATAAGATCCAATAAGACTTTTCACAAGCCTCTTGATGAAAATGGCTTCAAGTAAAACTTTTGACTATTCTAAGAATGTGCGTGAGCACAATATGGAAATGAGGGACATGGTTTCTCAACTTAAGTCCCTAGAAGTTGAGATTTTTGAGTCATTCCTTGTCCATTTCATACTGAATTCTCTCCCTTTTGAATTTGGTCATTTCAAAATATCTTATAACACACATAAAAATAAATGGACAGAAAATGAACTTTTGACTATATGTGTTTAAGAGAAAAAGAGATTAAAACATGAGAAAGTTGAAAGTGCTCATTTGGCCACTCATGTTAAAGGAAATGCTAGGAAGGGCAAGAATGCATTGCAAGTGAAGAAAAAACACATAAAGTATAATGACAATAAAAACAAAACTAAGTGTTTTTTTTGCAAGAAAGAATGACATATGAAGAAAGACTAATTAAAATACAAGAAATGTCTCGAAAAGAAAGGTAATCTCATATCATTAGTGTGTCATGAATCTTTTTTTGTTGAAGCTCCAAATATTACATGGTGGGTTGACCCTGGTTCCACAATTCACATTGTCAACTCCATATAGGGTTTTCTAAATCTAAAGAAGCGAAAGGAAATGAACAATGTATCTATTTAGGAAACTGGATGTGTTCAAAAGTTGAGGGAGATGGGGCTTTTCGTCTAATTTTAAAAATAAAAATATGTATTAGATTTAAATAATGTTTTCTATGTACCTTCATTTTCCAGAAACTTAATTTCCATTTCCAAACTTCCTGTTGTTGGTTATGGATTTTTATTTGAAAACTCAATTTTAAGTTATTTTAAAAAATAAAATTCATGTTGGTGGTGGAACCTTAGTTGATAGTTTATTTAAAATTGATATTGACCCTAGTTTTGAATACAATTATTTAAATATGCATGTTCATGTTGGTATAAAGCGGAGCTTGATTAATGAGAATTCCTCTATGCTATGGCATAGGAGATTGTGACATATCTCCATAGAAAGAAAGAAAAGATTGGTGAAAGATCGAGTGCCAAAAACTCTTGATTTTCCTGATTTTGGTATTTGTGTGGACTGCATTAAGGGTAAGCAGACTAATAAGACCACAAAGGGTGCCAAGGGGAGCTCTAGAATTCTTTAAATCATACACACTTATATATGTGGACTATTTGCTACTCCTTGCCAAAATGGTCATAGATTTTTTATCTCATTCATTGACGACTATATAAGATATATGTATCTTTATCTTCTATATGATAAGGCTGAGGCACTAGATGCTTTCAAAACCTATAAGGCAGAAGTAGAGAAATAAAGAGAAAATAAAATTAAAATAATTAGATTAGATAGAGGTGGGAGTATTATGGTAGGTACACAGAAAAGGGAAAAATGCCAGGTCCATTTGCTAAGTTCCTTGAGGAAGAGGGCATCATTGCTTAATATACAATGCGTGGTACACCACAACAAAATGGTGTTTCTAAAAGGAGGAATTGTACGCTTATGGATATGGTAAGGAGTATGGTCAGTAACTCTAATCTTCCTTTATCCTTATGGAGTGAAGCCTTAAAAACCGCTGTGTATATCTTAAACAGAGTTCCATCTAAGGTTGTTTCCAAAACATCTTTTGAATTATGGCATGAATGGAAACCTAGTTTAAATCATTTGCACATATGGGGTTGTTTTGTTAAAGTAAAGATTTATAATCCACATATAAAGAAACTAGACCCAAGGACAACTAGTAGATATTTTATTGGCTATGCAATAAACTCCAAAGGGTTTAGGTTTTATTGTCCTTACACTCCAAGAATATTTAAGGCTAGAAATGCTAAATTTCTTGAAAAGTTCAAACTTAGTGGGAGTGCTTTTCCTAGAAGATAGAATTTGAGGAGGCACAAGATTCTACTGAACTGCCCTAAAATGATATTCTTGAGGAGCAACCAACCTATCAAGAACAAGCTCATATTGAACCAACTACTGAAATTTCTAAAAATACAAGAGAAGCAAAAGGTGTAAGAAGATTCTTAAGAATGAGGAAACCAGCAATTTTTAATGATTATATTGTATATCTCCAAGAGTCTGATTTTGACATCGGGCCTAAAAATGATCCAACTTCGTTTTCTCAAGCCATGAGTGATGGTAACTCCACACTTTGGTATGATGCCATGAAGGAAGAGATGGAGTCTATGGATAAAAATCAAGTTTGAGATCTCTTTGAGTTGCCAAAGGAAGCAGTAGCTATTGGCTGTAAATGAGTTTATAAAACCAAAAGAAATGCTTTTGGTAACATTGAATGATATAAAGCTAGACTTATAGCCATTGGTTTCACTAAAAAAGAAGGCATTGATTACCATGACCTTCTCTCTGATTTCTAAGAAGGATTTGTTTAGAATAATCACGGCCTTAGTAGCTCATTTTTATTTAGAGTTACATCAAATGGATGTGAAAACAAAATTCTTGAATGAGGATCTAGAGGAGGTGGTATGCATGGTCCAACCTCAAGGATTTTATGATGATAAAGACAGTAATTTGGTTTGCAAGTTGAGGAAATCTATATATGGACTAAAGCAGATCTTACGACAATGGTATATACAATTTCACAATTTTATCACTTCATATGGATTTGTTGAGAACATTGTTGATTAATGTATATACCTTAAGATCAGTGGGAGCAAATTCATTTTCCTAGTCCCATATGCGGATGACATTTTACTTGTAAGTAGTGATCTGGGCTTGCTACACGAGACAAAACAATTTCTCTCCCAAAATTTTGAAATGAAGGATTTAAGTGAAGCCTCATATGTCATTGGCATTGAGATTCATATAGACAAATCACAAAGAGTGTTAGGATTGTCTCAAAAGGCCTACATTGAAAAATTATTGAAGAGATTCAGAATGAAAGATTGTACACCTACAGTAGCACCCATTTTGAAATGAGACAAATTTAGTAAGAATCAATGTCCTTAAAATGAATTAGAGTGAGAGCGAATGAAGAACATACAGTATGCATTTGCGGTAGGTAGCCTGATGTATGCAAAGGTCTGCACAAGGGCTGATATCGAGTTTATAGTGGGGTTAGTAGGTCGATATCAAAGTAACCCTAGTTTGGATCATTGGAAAGCTACGAAAAAGGTTATGAGGTACTTGCAAGTACCAAGGATTACAAGTTAACTTACAGATATACTGATCAATTGAAGGTGATTGGTTATTCAGATTTTGATTTTGTTAGGTGTGTAGACACAAGAAATTCTACTTCAGGATATATTTTCCTTCTTTCTAAAGGAGCTATATCTTGAAGAAGTACTAAGCAAACACTTATTGCTTTGTCTATCATGGAGGCGGAATTTGTTGCATGCTATGAAGCTACAACACAGACATTATGGTTAAGAAATTTTATCATAGGTCCCAAGATTGTCGATTCTATATCGAGACCTCTAAAGATTTTTTGTGACAATTTAGCTGCAGTTTTCTTATTTAAGAATAATAAAAGTGGAAGCCGAAGTAAGCATATCAAAATAAAGTACCTCAAGGTTAGAGAGAATGTTAAGAAACAAAATGTGTCCATTGAGCATATTAGTACTAAGCTAATGATTGTTGATCCCATGACTCAAGGTTTGCCGAACAAACCATATAAAGACCACGTGGAACATATGGGACTTAATAGCTTATTTGATGTTTAATTTCTCTTTAGTTATTTTGTAGTTGGGACACATATTTGCTTGTTCTTAGAGAATAAAAGACAATATATATTTTGTGCACACAAAGTATATATATATAAAGTTTATTTAATCCATAGGGATAAATAAAAGACCATATATCTGTGGGGATGCTTAGAGGAGGACCCGAATGGCCAATAGGTAGTCTTTCATAAAGAATTAATGACCCATAAAATACTCATGTAAGGATTACATTACATTGTAATGCATGGAAGGAAATACTCATTATAAGTGAGAGGATTACTGCCATGATTCATGTATTGGATTTTTTATTTAAGTGGGAGCATTTCACAACTAGTGACATGGATGATATCATGGTCATAGCATAGTGATAATCACTTATTTATTTAAATTTCATGTGGGCCAAGTGGGAGAACGTAGGATTATATCTCCTTAAAGAGAATTTTATGTGGCCCACATTTGAGTGAGGATGAAACTCATTTCTTAAGTTTCTTATTTCATGTCTTAAGTTTCCCATTTGTGAAAGTTACATGTTAGGTGTAACATCCTTTAGTAACTCTCAATTGGTATAATCTCTTTGGTTAATAAAACACCATGAAGTTACAATTTTTAAGCTCCTTGATGGAAGGAGAGTTATGAAAATCTTCATCTAAAAGGGTCCCTAGTCTAGCCTATATATATAGCCTGTGTTTCCATCAAAAAGATATGTGAGTTAAAGGCCATAGACTAGAAGACCCTTTTATATACACTATCATCATATAATGAGTCTTATTTTCTCCAAACACTTAACCAGCTATGGCTAGAGGTATGTTTATTTTATTCCGCAACTCTAAATTTATCTAACATCTTTTCCAGGTTCTTCCCACTACTCCATTGATTTTCTCTACTTTTATCTTATTATACACCATCTCTTCTATGAAAAAGGTATTTTTCTATTCACTTTTTAGACATTCATCATTCCTCTAGAATTTTAGTGAAAAGTTTTGTCCTATAAAAAAATATATAGAAAAGCCTTTTATTAAAATTATTAGAGGAAAATAGAAAAGCCTTTGAGTACTTACGTTGCGCGTGCCTAAAGACTAGTGTTGTATATGTATATTTCCTTCTATAGTAAGATTATGTCATCTTTTTGTTATTGGAATGAAATGAATTTATTTAATGCTTGCATTTTCAAAAATAAGTGCTACAAATTGAAAGTACATTGAAAATTTTAGTATTATACATCTCCGATTTCTAAAAAATTAGCTTATTGTTGTTTAAATGCAATATTTCAGGTTAGTTGTTCGTGTATACAAGTCTATCAGGACATCACAAGTATGAGCATGGGGTTATATTTATTTTATTTTTTTTGGTTTTTCCCTTTACATCTTTGAGTTGGAGCTGTTATCTTGGAACATTTATCCCTTTGTTTGAGGAATGGATTTATCTTTTCGATAGGAACTTTTTTCATTTTTTTTTATAGGATAGGAACTTGTTTTGATGTTTGGAATGGACAATTCTGTATGAAATTTGGTACTGTTATTTGCAGAGACTCAAATCAATTGTTAGCTTAATGTTGTTATATTCAAGTTATGGTTCGGAAGTCTTGAATCTTAATGTGCGCATGCAATGCATGCCCTGGGTTTCTTTTTTTTGGATAAACTCATGCCCTGGGTTTCTGAGTGTGTATATATATATATATATATATTGTTAAACTCTGAGTAAATATTCTGTTTACGAAAGGTTTATTTGAGTTAACTTAATTCTGCAAGGCCCCATCTCCCTAGAAAGAATTTAAGTTTGAATCTTGCATCCTCCACTTGTTATAAGGAAATAAAATAAAATTGGCAAATTTGGAATTGAATTTTGAATTGATAAAAGAGAGACATTCCCAGGTCAATAAGTTTGGAAATTGGGTTTGACAAAAAAAAAAGTACTACAAATTTTAACATATTATAACACATTAAACAATAAAAAAGTCAATAAAATTGATCTATTGATACAATTTTACAAATTTTGCAAAATCAGCCTGTTGATTAAAAAAAAAAAAACTCATTTGGGTTACACATGTAGCCACAAACTTATAAAATTGATTGAGTTTGAGTGTTTGACCAAGTTTGTGCATAAACGGCCCATTTAAACACTTGGACCAGTTTAGATGCCAGGTCATCATGTTTCTAGTCTAACTAGCCGGTTTGGTATAGGTTTAATAACTATGCATATAAGATCAAGGTATATATTATTAAACAAATTAAATAACTCATTAAAAAAATTATATGACTAAAACTATACATAAATAATATTTTCATTCGCTACATCATAAGTTAGAGCAAGACAAACATTTTACCAACTTTAAGGGAGTAGTAAACTTAATAAATTAATAATTAAATTAAAAGTAATATCGCTGAATAATAATATCATCTTTTTTTTATATAACAAATAATAATAGCATCTTAATTATTATTTTTTTGAGAAAGTAATAGAAATTTTTTTTTGTTGGAGAGAATGAAAGTAATAGCATCTTAAATTAAAATAAAATTCTTCCTTAAAAAGAAAATTTTTAATCCGCTTTCCTTTATTGTCCCTCAATTTATTATCCAAAAAAAATCCTTAACAATATTTAGTAGTGTTATTTTAGTAACGTTATTTGGACGGTATGAAAATAAGTGACAATGAAAAAGTGTTGCATCGTTTAAACAACCCAAAAAACAAGCTTGAAAATCCCCAGGATTAAAAGTGTAATTTCACGAGCAAAAAATGTTCCTTTCCCTTTCAAAATTTAAAACCACATTCCAAGTTCCCGAGGCTCAACCAACCAAACACATTCCATTCATTCATAGATCTAAAAAAACACACTCTCAGTCTCTGGAAGCAATGAACCAACTCCACTACGAATGAACCCAAATGTAATGTACATAGAATTAGCAATTAGGAATAGTAGTTGGTCTAGTCCTAGTCTTATTAGTCTGGCATTTGATCTGTGAATTTGAGAAAAATTCAGTGACTGTGAGCGATGGAGTTCACTGAAAGCTACAAGCAGACTGGGCCCTGTTGTTTCTCCCCCAATTCTCGCTTCATAGCCGTCGCCGTCGATTATCGCCTCGTCATTCGCGACACTCTCTCCTTTAAGGTTCACTTTTTTTCTTTTTCTCATTCCATTAATTTCGATTCAATTCATGTTATTTTTTTTTTTTAATATAAATTGTATGACCAAAACTTAGTTACAGTTACATTGTTGGGTACTTTAGATTCTCCAATTAAATTTAAACACGCATTGCATTGACCAATGCACACTTAACTAGGAACCTAATATGCTGTACCTAAGCAACTGTAGTTAAGTTAGAAGAGTCTTTTGGACTCGTCTTTAGCTAGTAAAACCTACCCGCAACTGATCCCACTCGCCAAAATGGATAATCCAAGGGCATTCATCCAGGCTAAGCAGTTTATGCTCATTTGTGCTTAAGAGCAATTGTGTATTAAATTTAAACACGTGTTGCATTGACCAATGCACATTTAACTGGGAACCTAATATACTGTACCTAAGCAACTGTAGATAAGTTAGAAGAGTCATTTGGGCTCGCCTCTAGCTAGTAGAACCTATGTGCAACTGATCACACTCGCCAAAATGGGTAATCTAGGGGCATTGACCCCTGACGGGCTAAGCAATATATGCTCATTCGTGCCCAAGAGCAATTGTTTCTTAAATTTGTGAATTTGTAATGCAGGTTGTGCAGTTGTTTTCATGCTTGGACAAGATAAGCTACATAGAATGGGCAGTTGATTCTGAATACATTCTTTGTGGTCTTTACAAAAGACCAATGATACAAGCATGGTCATTGACCCAACCTGAATGGACATGTAAGATAGATGAAGGTCCTGCTGGTATTGCCTATGCTAGGTGGAGTCCAGATAGTCGTCATATACTCACAACTTCGGATTTCCAATTGCGGTTGACGGTTTGGTCACTTGTCAACACAGCATGTGTGCATGTGCAGTGGCCAAAGCATGGTTCCAAGGGGGTTTCTTTCACCCAAGATGGTAAATTTGCTGCCATTTGCACTAGGCATGATTGCAAGGACTATATTAATCTCTTGTCCTGTCATTCCTGGGAGATCATGGGTGTTTTTGCTGTTGACACTTTGGATTTGGCTGATATAGAATGGTCACCAGATGATAGTGCTATAGTCATCTGGGATTCCCCACTTGAATATAAGGTAATGGAATTAGTCCTTTTAATTTCTTTGTGTGCATCTGTATTAGCTTTTTGCTGATTTGCTAATTTGTTGAAAGTGGGCAAAAGTACAATTGTAGCTAGAAAAGGGAGTTTTAAAAAGCTACACACAAGCAAATAAGCTAATAACAGCAACAACTAGCCTTAGTCCCAGAATTTTGGGTTCGGCTATGGATATTAAACAGACTAGTCAGGGTAAGCCACATGTATGATCACTATAACTTAATCGCTTAACTTTGAACATCTGGTTGCGCATTAGAACTAAGCAGAAAAGCCTGTTACATGTATATCTGTGGATGCATCGATAGATTTGTACCTAGCTTTGGCTGTGCCAACCAATACAAGAGTATCTCCAATTCTATGGCTACTTAATGCATTAGGATGTATGTTAATTTTGCTTGTCCTGTAGGTTTATTTGTAACTGTTCTTGCTGAAAAGTGAAAACTCAAAAGCTTATTGTTGGTGTGGTTTGATACAGGTTCTAATTTACTCTCCAGATGGAAGATGCCTATTTAAGTATCAAGCATATGAAAGTGGACTGGGTGTAAAGAGTGTTTCATGGTCTCCTTGTGGCCAGTTTCTTGCAGTGGGTAGTTATGACCAGATGTTGCGGGTATTAAATCACCTGACTTGGAAAACTTTTGCTGAATTTACACACCTATCTACTGTTCGTGGTCCTTGTTGTGCTGCTCTATTCAAGGTATTTGCTTTTCATTCTTTTCTATGCAGCCAAACACATTGATGGTTTATATGTTAATATCTCACCTCTTGTCTCTTAAATTCCAGGAGGTCGATGAACCTTTGCAACTTGATATGTCCGAGTTATGTTTGAGTGATGATTTTATACAAAACAAGAATGGTAAGCATGATATTAGTTGAGTTTTTGGGATGTGATGTTCCTATTCATTTTCAATGCTCCACTTTTGATGTTCAAGTTTGTTCATAAAAAGTGTTATTTAACATGTTTTGCATCAGATTGTATATGGTCTACCCACCAAAAGAACTGTAAATTATGGGACACTAGTGATATAATTGCCCTTTTTTATTGTTGAAGTAATGGTCTAGTTACCCTGCCAAGAGAAAAAAATTGATAATTGAGGATTTTTCCTGTTTAGTCATTCTTAGTATGTGTATTTTGACCTATTAAAAGAACAAAAAATAAATTTAATATTGGCAATTAGCTTACTACCTTCAACATGGTTTTAGTTTGCATATTGAGGTGATACTTGGCAATAGCCTTCACCATATCTTTCAATTGTTTATTTCATTGAGTCTATGTAAAGATTCAGCCCGCTAAATTTTACTTCTTTTATTAATTGCAAAAACTGCTTTTAGCTTGAATTTCTTTCAAAGAAATAGCATCTTGGTTTTTATAACCATTGATACTTTTCTATGAAATTTTAGTTTATTATTATTATTTTTATGGCCTTCATTTGGTTTTCGGAGAGAGACATGGTAAGGAGCATTTGGAAACCACATGAAATGGAGTCTTTTTTAGTTTTGCAGCATTTTTTTATAATTTTCAGTATCTTTGCAATTGTCAAGGAAGTGTGTCTCTCTCAACAATTGACTTAAGATAGGTAATCCTAAGTTCAATCAGTGGTTTTGCCTCAGTTTTTATATGTTCTTTTTCTTTATTCTGGCAAGATATACATTTTATTCAATGAACTTTTATATATGAAAATTATTGCAAATATAAGTTGATACATTTCTCATGCCATGTCCATATAAATCGTAATGTAATTTATAATAGATTTCAGTTAATTATGATTTTGTAATTGCATAGAATGAATTTGGGGTGTGATAATCTTAAAATCTTAATGAATCCCCTTCCCTCTCCCCTTGGGTCAAATCTTATAACTTTTTTTTTTTTTTTAATAAAAAAAATCTTAATATCATCCACCAACTTAATTTCACATTGTATTCATGGATGTAGATCCAAGTCATAGGACTTCACAGCTCGTACTAGATAAGAGTATTTCATTCTATTTCTATTGGGGTTTTACAGCATTTTTTGTCTCTCTTGCTTGTCATTGGTGTACTAGGAATCCTTCTTTTGCACAATTGATCCATTAGTTAATATTTGATATGGAAAATTCAGTGTTTCACTCATTTGATCAGGCCTTTCTTTCTTTTTTTAACCTTAAAGAAGATTCTTCAGAAGGACATTTTGGAGTCAGATATGAGGTTATGGAGTTACCCGTCACTTTGCCTTTCCAGAAGCCTCCTACAGACAAACCAAACCCTAAACAAGGAATTGGTAAGCCCCTGTTTCCTCATTTGCCATAAAGATGACGATAAGTGCAAGTTTTATGTTTTCCATTTGATGTAGTACTCAGTAGTATGAAATCCAAGGGTAGAATGCCAAAAATCAGTGTTTTAGAATTTGGACTGCTCAATAAAACAGAAAAGTGAAATAGTCAAGGGTAAGAGGTTCAACCATTGGGTTGACTGTTCTTGAGCATTGACATTATTAATATATTAAAAAGTTAAACATTAATTAGTAAATAAATATGAACTCTGTGTACATGTAATTGAAGAGAGAGTCAACAGTGGAGGAATCTTTGGCTAGTGGAGGTGTTACTAACTTAATAAAATTAAGGAGATTTGGGGTTGTTGTTGGAATGCAGTTTTGAGGTTTTTGTATGAAAAACGCATTTTTTTAGTACAAAACTTGAGCAAACACCTTAATAGCCTGGTGGCAAAGACTTTCAATGCTATTACTTCCGTGTCTTAAGTTGAATACCTGCCAACTCTATTTATTATTTTATTTTTTTTACAAAACTAAACCAAAATGAACCAGATGGACAAGAGGTTTTTATGTGGGGCAACGACTGGACATGGTCAATCCTATTCTTGACAAGTAGTGGCTGGTCAGCAGTTCAATTAGTCTGACCGCCCAGTCCAGAAAAAGTTTTCAAACCTTAATTAGGATAGTATAGTTGATATTGTTCACACGGTATGCTTGCTAAGCAAGGCTTTCTGGAAAAGCAACTGAGAATATGATTTAGAAGCTGCCTATACACTCTTCTTTTCACTGTAAGAGGAAGGGTCAGCTCATAATACATTAGCCCGGCCATCAGATGAGATCATCCTCGAGACTCTATTGATTTCCTTAATAGGTCTCATCAGGTGGCGAGGCAATTATAAGGAGACTTGGCTTCTGATTAAATCTAGATATATCTAGGCTTGATATTAACATTAAAGTCAAATCTGTTGTTGTGGATATTCCTGACAGTTGGAACTACTATGAAGGCATCTTTGCCCTTCATGATCTTGCATATTAGCCATTGAATTGCAGATTTTTCAAAAAGGCATCTGTGATCTTTAATTTATTTTATTATTGAGTTATTACCCTTACATATTCTTCAGTCATAACTGTTTGGTAACCAACATTTGTTGGCCCTCCCCCCCCTTCCCACCCCCCAAAAAAAAGAGTGCCCTTTTTTCTATCAACTAAATTCATCTATTCAAATTTACATATTTCGGTAGAAATTTAACTCTCTTGCCCAAAAAATTTCTCATAAACATATTAAGTTCACATTATTTTTTGTATGAGATGGAGTCAAATTTTTTTTTAATTGATAATTACATATGCACCTATTGAGTCTTGAACCTACAACCTCAATCTTCGCCATGCTTTTACAAAGGGAATGAGATTCCATTTTAGCTAGATCTCATTGGCTAGATGGATTCAGCCAATTACATTATTCAATTCTGTTGAAGTTTAATATACTATTGTTAGTGGACTCATCATTGTCTGGGGCTTGTTCCCCAAATGACATGCACATATTGAAGGTAGAAATTATGGATGTTTGTAGACTACAAGCTTTCTCTTTCTTTATGAACACTTAGAAATAGGTGGAGTTAATATTGAATGTTATTTTGAAGGTTTATTCGCCTACAATAAAGTCTAATGGATGAGAACATTAAAAATTCTGGTGGCAAGGTAGTACTTACTGTTTAGGCTATTAGCGCTCTAGGATGTCATAACCACTTTTCTTTGGATTAATGGGTTCATTGTGTTTAGTGATAACTATAAGTTGTATTAAGATATTATCAACTTGTAAGTAGATGTCATAACCACTTTTCTTTGGATTAATGGGTTCATTGTGTTTAGTGATAACTATAAGTTGTATTAAGATATTATCAACTTGTAAGTAGAATTGCTAAGTGAAATGACTGCCTAGAGTGCCAAGTTCCGATTAATATGTTTCCATTGGGCTCTATATGAAGGTTCAATCTGGCTGAGAACTTAAGATATGTAGTGTGACCCGTATGACTCAAGCCCTAGTTTCTGTTGCAGGTCTTATGTCATGGAGTAATGATAGCCAGTATATCTGTACTCGAAATGATAGCATGCCAACTATTCTCTGGATATGGGACATTCGCCATCTTGAAATTGCTGCAATCTTAGTGCAGAAAGATCCTATTAGAGCAGTTGCTTGGGACCCTACATGCGCACGTCTTGTTCTTTGCACTGGAAGCTCTCACTTGTACATGTGGACCCCTTCAGGTGCTTACTGTGTGAATATTCCTCAGCCACAGTTTACCATAACTGATCTGAAATGGAATTCTGATGGTAGCTGTCTTCTCCTCAAGGACAAGGAGTCATTCTGCTGCGCTGCTGTACCTGTACTGCCAGAATCTAGTGAATATAGTTCAGATGAATAAAGGTTTTTTTTCTTCCTCTTAGACTAGATGACTCGGGCATCTTCCATCAATTGAGCTGTTCTGAATTCTCCCTCTTTCTCTCTCATTGTAATGCCTATTTTGGAGGGTTTTCCATTAGTTATAGTTGGGAACCTAGCGACTGCTGTTATGATTTTGGTTTGAATCTTGGGTTGCTGCAAGCGTAGCTGTATTTGTTGTATGTAGTGGGATGTATCAGACAGTTTTGATGTGTTATTAAATCATGTTGTATGGTGGTTATTCAGCATTTTGTCTTGTTTACGTTTTCACATTTTTAGAGAAATGTTATTTGGTGCTTGATTGATTGGCCCAAAGGACAACTATGGTCTTTGAGAAAAGAATCAGCATTTTGATAGATTTTCCACTAGTAATTATATTATGGCTATGGATATCTTTGGAATGGAAAAGATTGAGAAAGAACAGAGGAGAGGAGAAGGTTGTCGAAATGTACTGATTTTTAGTATAGCCCGATCATCTTTCCCCATCCTCTCTCTCTCTCCCCTTCCATCCAAACTTAAGGCTAAGAGGCTAAGATCATTATAATAGATAGTAGATCTTGGTTGCTTGTACAATTTTGAAGGCCTTTCTTCAAAATTGTGTATATTTTTCAAGGGGGAAAGAAGAAAAAAAAACAAAAAAACTGTATTTATTGGTATCCCAATCTGTCTTGAACTCAGTTCTGTTACTCTGTATTACCACCCTACTGGTCAAGACCGTTGAAAAGGAAGGTATTTGTTCTTTAGGTTCTATCAATGTCCCTAACTTTGTTTTTTGTTAATAAAGAATTAAAGATACTTTAATTTTGATTACGATTTTCTTGTTTTTATTATTATTATCAAATGAACATAAACCTCCATGGCATACAATTTATATTTTGCTACATCTGAGGGTAAGGGACTTTATTGTTTTTAAGATTATTTGGCTATCCTTGGTGCGACTTTGGGAGGAATCCAAATATCCAATTCTCGCCTACACCAAAAATTGATTGATGTCTTGGTCTAATGATAAAGTACTATCATCAAGAATGGACGTCATAGGTTGAAACTGTCTCTTAAAAAAAAACCTCCCCCTTCTCCTTCTACCCATTTAAAAAAATATATAATTATAATAATAATAAATTTTTTATTATAAATTAATTACAGACTTCATTATTGAGAAAACCTATTAAAAAAAAAAAAAAAAAACCTTCATCATTTCCTTGAATACCAGAGGGAGGGAAAACTTGCAGCAAACAAAACCTATTTGCAGAAGCAAACTTAAGTGGAGAATGAGTAGCATTATTAACATCCCCTTTATTTTTTTTTGAGGAACTATTAACATCCCTTCTAACCCAACTAAATGCACACACATCAAAACAACAACTAAGCTCTACAACATTTCAGCATAGTAGGTATAGACCACTAAAGCTTAGCAAGCTTAAATTCTGTTAGCCCATGCATATAGGACCTCATCTTCTTCCTCTCAAGCCACTACAACCAATGTTGTGAATTTATCATTGTCAATTTGACAACATCATCAACCTTGGCGCTAATTAAGCTTAATTAGTTATTAATTGTTAGTGTACACTACTTGTTGTATGCTGTACACACAAGCTTTTTTTTTTTTTTTTTTTAACTGATAAAAAAAAAAATGTGTACTTTGTGTGTAATAGGGTAGTGTATAATAAACCTGCCTTTATCCGTTGGATAAGTGATAAGCATTATTCTTCTCATGGAGGCAGTTGTGCTGATAGATTGATACTTTTTACCATGGAGCCTGCGGATGCTGATATCATTTTGGAGAAAATATGAGGAAGATTTGTGTATTTTTGCCAAATCTGAAGAGAAGCTGAAGTATTTTTACCTTTTCCTCTGTTGGTCTTTAATTTAGGCTTTGTTGCTCACTTGCTCTATACTTTTATCTTAAATGTTCTTCATCATTCATCAAACTCATGTATTATTTAGGCCAAAATTTTTTGACACAGTCTAATCGTTTGATTGAAACAAAGAACCAATAAAATATTAATGCTCTTCTCAAAATAAAAATATTAATGTTATTGCATTGGCATTGCAATAGGTTATAAAATAATAATAATAATAATAAATAAATGTCATTTTTCTTTCTTCTGCATTGATCTATAGGTCAAACAATTAAAGAAAGTAGTAAAAATGGTCCTTATGACAGGTGGATGTAATTATGTATATTTCATTATGAATTTTGTAGCTAAATTGACATATTTTTATCACAAAATGTTTTAAGAGTTTAGAAAAATGGCTTGAGCTGTGAGGTTAACCGTTGTAATCATGTATATTCCAACTGGACCAAGCCACTTACTATTCTTATTCTTTCTCAGTATGAGTAGCACGTTCCTTAAATTTGTTGACCGCAAAAAGCATATAATAGATTGACTTGCAGCCTTCTGGTCCTGGAGGAAGGACCAGCCCTTACATTTGTTGGGTTGGTTTGTCATTTGTGGGACTTTCCGCTGCACCAAATAAATAAGTGCAGGCACCGCCTTGAATTTACACCACTTTTGGTAATTATATTTATATGATTCTATCCTTGCCACTTGCCACTATGGAAACCGTGATCCAAAAATATGAGAAAAAATTTACTGAGTAATATTATTACGGCTGCAATTGTATAACTTGTTACAAAACTTTGTTTTGAATTTAAAAATTAACGTTTGTAAAAGGAAGAGTTTAAAAATCAGAGTCTGTAAAAAGAACAACGATGAATTACTATTACGAAACAGAGTTTTAAGTTTTAAAAACGCTCATTTAAGCTCCTACAACACCTAACCAAATAGATATTAGGTATACTAAATCTTCTGTAAAGCGTTTGGTTTTTACTTCTTGCCATAAGACTATGATATTTTTTTTAGAAAAAAAAAACATTTTTGGACATTTTCCCCCAGGAAAATATGTTTAAACGTAGAAATGGTTATAAACAATATTTCATAAACTAAGATATGAAATCTCTTAGAAGAGATTTTAATTAAAATTAAAATTTTAAGACGGCAAATGCTACATATTTAATTTAGGGTTAAGCTTAGGTCCAGTGTTTAGTAACACTAAACTTATGGTGACATGTGTCAACTTTTAGATGCATATTACCATCTGATTGGGTCTAGTGTACTGGATGCACTGAACCTAAGCCAAATCCTTCAATTTTTCTTCATATATAATGAACACAATCCAAGATGTGTTTCACTTTCACCACAATAAGTAATATCCAGTCAGTGATGATATATTTCACGGAAAATTATTAGGTACTCCCGAAGTACCATAAATGCGTACTCCCTCCTCTCATATAAATGGTGGGTCCTACTATAAATTTAATTAGTGGGACTCACCATTCATGTGAGGAGAGGAAGTACGCATTTATGGTACTTCGGGAGTACACAATAATTTCTCATATTTCACATGTTTGGCAACTGGGAAGAATCTTACCGACATTTTTCTCACGTAGATCCTGATTAATGAAAGCTGCAGTCTATTCCAACCAAAAGATGAGCAGAAACCATTTACGACAGGCAGAGAGGCTCCAAAAATAATGCATATGTGGGATATTACCGTAGACTACAGACAACAAATTAGGTACATAATTATAATTATGGAGGGTTTTCGTTGTCCTATATATGTGTTGGCTCCTTACTGCATTATTTATATTCTGATCCAAAATGGTAAACTGTACAATAATTATTAAGATCTTGCATATATGAAGGTCTAGTCGGGTCTCAATTACTAGATACCAGGGAAATTTGATCATGTGCCAGGTTGCCAGCCACTATTCGTCTGTGCAAGAATGAAGTCATACCGCTAGGTTGTACTGGTACAGGCTTCCTGAACTCATCGTTATGTTGTTGTTGTTGTTGGGTTTTTTTGTTTTTTGTTAAATAAATAGAATCCCAAGAAAATAAAATCTTATTACTAACTATTTACTGCACAAGTTTGGCTTACCTCTAGTACTTGGCTTACCTCTGGTACTTTTTAACTGAACATATCTTTTTATTTTAAATATACAATGATAAGTGGAAGTGGGTTTTAATTTCCATATTTTATTTAGTTAGTGGATGATGTGACAGTTTCTCATTAAAACAAAAAGAGATTCCAGTTAAAAAATTACTGGAGGTAAGCCAAACTCTTATTGCACATTTTGTACTCACTATGAAATCGTGTTTTTAAACATTATATCAGTTAAAATTGTGAAATCGCCACGAATTTAGTCAAGTGGCAATTTGTGTGTAGAGTGAGTGTGTAATTATCATTACTCAATCCAATATCTAAGACAGGAATGCTCATGAATAACTTTTTTTTTTTTCCTTCTGCCTCAGGAGACTCATAAAAATAAAAATCATGAAAAACATTTAAGCAGATGACCTAAGAGCTTTTTGATGGAGGCTTTTAATAATCGAGCTTAACTCGTTTACCAAGTAAACAAATATAAATAGTTTTTTTCTTGAACTAAGTTTGAATTATTAAAAAATAGCTAGGATCCTCTACACCTAAAATTTTGAAAATTCCAAACAAAACTTTGAGAGAGTTCGAAATAAATGCCAAACATAGTGCAGTAGAATGAATAATCAATGATGTTCGCACTACCCCCTCATTCTTTGTAACCGTAATTCCTTTGTATTTAACTGGCTTTTTTTTTTTTCCTTTATTTGAATATCATTGTACTCACTTTACTAAAATAGAAAAGAAAATACTAAATTTTTATAAATTTTATTAGGATTTTACTAATGTGTGCCCTTAGGGCACACATTAATTTTCATTTTTAGAAAAAATTTTCTCGAGGATTGAAAAAGTAATGATAGTTTTTTCAATTCCCGAGAAAATATTTCCAAAAATAGAAAGCTTAATGTGTACCCTTAGGACACACATTAACCGGACCGATTTTATTATATAAACTTATAAAGTTTATAAACTGATGTGATGTGACAATAGCTGTGATTGATAAACTTTTTTTTTATTGATTGAAAAAAGTGATTGATGGACTTTAATAATATATTTTTTTATTAGTATCATATTATATGGTATGAACACAGTTTTTGACAAGTGTCCGCATCTTAATGTATCAAGTATACTGAACATAAGGTCAACCCTCTTTCACAGTATATTTATAGTATATAAAATTTATGGAGTGGAATTTATAATATATCTATCTAGCATCCTCTAATAGAAAATTCTCTAACCCACCTACAAGTCTTTGACTTGTCACAATGTCGGTAATATGTCCATTTTAAAACGAGTAGAAGTTGTGCAAACATTTCTTTATTTATTGAATTATTGAGCTGGTCTAAATGGACAAGTGTCAGTTAGGAGGAGAAGTATTATTTTTTATTTAAATTTTATTTTCTGTAAACAGAAGCGAGTTACTCCAAAGTTCAAAGTTGGAATAAAGCTTTTCAAAAATAAAAAGTTGAAATAAACCTTTGAGAAACGCTAGAGAGTATCCTTATGCATACCGACCTTGAAAATTGGTCTTTGAGATTTGATACCAAGACTGCATTTGGTCTCGAAGACCAACAAAGCATCATATGCCCCAGCTCACCCCTGTAACCTTGTTGCCTACTTTTTGTTAAAAAAAAAAAAAAACACACTGAAAGATCTAGAAATAAAGGAAGTAACTTTTAAAAAGTGGTAAATATTAATTTACTCACTTTATTGTACAGAATTTATTTTACGGTAAAATGCAATTTTTTAAATATAATTATATGAGTTTTAGTAATGTATGTCCTAATAAATTATTTTTAAAAACTTTTTATGAAAAAATAATTGAATTTTTTGACAAATTTTTTCAATCTTCTATGAAATTTTTTAAAAAAATAAATAATTAATGTATACTCTTTGCTCTAACGACATACATTAACTGGACCTTAATTATATTTTTACACATTTTATTTATTAACAAAATAAATAAATAAAAATATAAGTTATATGCCATATGTATTGCTTGTCTGCAACTCTACATTTCGTATTGCTAATATATATATATATATATATATATATATATACTAGTTGAAGGCCCGTGTGTTGCACGGTTTTATGTTAAAATTTGTCAAGCATATATAATTATTATAACCAAATAAGTAATTATTATAATGAAAGGAATAAATTGCATTAGTATAACAACCATCAAATATAAAATGATAGCAACTTAATACAAAATTATCTAAAATGATAGCACCTTAATACAAAATTATCTTCTAACATACCAATTGTGCTATAATATCACTTGTAGTTACATGCATCAAACTATTTGCATATGAATTTTATATCTAATGATTCTACAATATAAGTGATTTGCATTATTGTTAACAATAATATTAATGATTAAAATATTTAGACAAAGTAACATAAAATTTGCCACTTTTTAAAGATAGAACTATTGGAAGAATAAAACCTTTGTTCTAATTAAAAAAAATTGCAAAGTTCTACATCTAGATTACAAACCTTTCTTAGGATGCTTGAAATCTTTTTTGACAAACCTAAAAAAAAAAAAAAAAAATAAATAAATAAAAATAAATAATAATAAAAATTAAATAGAGTTAAAAAAACAAAGTACCATATAGATTGCAAAATTGTATGTAAATTTAATAGTCTATGATTGGAATTTACTAAAACAACTTACATATATATTGGACAATAAAATAATTAAATTGGATCAAACCTTTACAATATTAAGTATTGTATCGATTAAATACGTTTTATGTATTTCTTGCCTTTTGTTTAAGCTAATTTCCTTATGTTTTTCTTTTTTTGAGGGGGTAATTTCCTTATGTTTGATCTAAGAATTAGATACATTTCCTTAGATAATGTGTCTTAGGTTCTCTAATTAAATTCAAACACATAATTGTATTGAACAATATGATACAAACAAATTTATCTTTCCCAAAGAACATTAAATTCAATGCATCTATGTGTTTGAATTTTTTTTTTTTTTTGAGAAACAACACTGTAATTTAATTGTAGTTCAACAAATTTTATGAAGTATGGCTCTCGTGAAACAGATAATTCAACTATTAGATTTGACAATAGTCACTTAGTCTCCCTTGTCATCTTTAGACACTGCTGAATCCTTTGCAACGCTCTTCTGTTCTGGAAATCTTCCAGCACTTCTTTCTTCTCCACCTGCAACAGATTTAACAAAGAAACATTTTAGTCTCTTACGTGTGATAGGAACACGAATTCATTGATGTATAATGGTGACAACTCCAAATATTGGGATTTAGAAAAGAAATAGAGGTGATTCAACTTACTTTATGATAACAATGAATTAGAGATAAGAATGAATTAGAGTCCTGATTAATGTAATATTTGATGGTGTAAGGAAAATGCGATAGTTTCGTATCGTCCATATGGGCCGTCCGTGACAAAGTGTAAAGGAAGGGATGAGGGGCTCTTACACTCGTCCCTCTTTTTCTCGTCCACCCTATGCTGGTCCTAGAGGCAAATCTCGTCCGTCCTTAGTAATGGACGGACGAGGATTTGCAAAGCTTTGGCACTAACGATTCGCTCTTCCAAAAAACGTGATCTCGTCCCTCCTTAATAAAGGATGGATGTGACCTCATCCTTCCCTGATGATGGAAGGGCGTAACCTCATCCGTCCATGACAACGGACGGACGATCATTTTGAACTCAACATGCCAAACAAACCAAAACCTCCATTAATGGCAATGAAGCACCGGTCCAAGTAAGGTAACTTCCACGAAAGTTAGGGAAGTTATCTCTGAATTCTCTAGACTCCTCAACAATAGGAGCGGTTATCACGACAAATAACTACTCAATATACCCTATTTAAGAACTCCTCTACGTAGAAGGTAAGGGATTCAGACATTTCTAGAAAAATAGTAAAGTCTTAGAAGTATTTTCCTTTCTACTTCAACCCACTGACTTTACCATCGGAGGATTCAAGACCGGCCACTACCGGTCTTCTCTGATTTTCTTTGATTTTTCAGGACTTAGCCTTCAAGATCATCAACGCCTGGAGACTTTCAGCCCACTGATTTCCAAGGATTCATCAGTTTGCGCCATCTGTGGGAATTAGAAATTTGTCGCCCTTGAATTTAATTTGTTGAGTTCTGTGATTTCTTTCTCCGACAAAGGGTTGAAATGGTTCGGACAAGATCTAGGGCTACTAGTCCAGGCCCTCAACAGAGCAGTGACGCCTCCAGTAACCCTCATCGCGACCGTTAATCCGCGCCCACCATGCAACCATCTTCGGTCCAACACATGCAATCCATGGCCGCTGCTATGGCTGAGTTAACCCGCCAGAACCAGGAGTTGGTCAAGCAACTTGATTTAAGGAGGCAGCGTCATGAATGGAACACCGAAGGACAGGCCCAGAGTCAAGAAGAGGGAAGGAATGTTGAACCTGAAAACCAGTCGAGGGGTATCGCTTTACGGAGGGTACCTCATTTGGAAAAGGAAATGGATCAAATGAGAAGGGTTATGGATGAGATGAGGGAGAATATGAAGAAAACGAACCCTGTGGAAGATTTAGTTCACAGGACTGATTCCCCCTTTGTGGCTTCCATCAATGCCCATCCTTTGCCACCCAAGTTCAAGATGCCTTCGTTAGATTCATATGATGGGACGCGGGATCCTTTTGACCACATTGCCACCTTCAAAACTACCATGCATCTCCAAGGAGTTCCGGATGAAATAATGTGTAGAGCTTTTCCTACTACCGTCAAAGGACCTGCACGAGTGTGGTTTAGTAAAATACCTCCTAACACAGTGACATCCTTCGAGGAGTTAAGCAAATTGTTGTTAACAATTTTATCGGAGGGCAGAGGCACAAGCGTTCTTCGTCTAGCTTGCTAACTATAGAGCAAGGGGAGAATGAAAGTTTGCTGTCCTTCATCACTTGGTTCAACAGGGACGCCTTGGCAGTGGACGAGGTGGATGATAAGCTCCTTCTGGCGGCATTCCATAATGGGGTTCACTCTGATTTGTTTATCCACAAGTTATATGAACAGGCGCCTCAGACCATGGCTGAACTAGTTCATTCAGCCCAGAACTTTATGAATGCGGAGGACGCTATCATAGCCAAGAAGAGGAAGAGAGTTGAGAAAGTGGAAGCCAACCCAATGCGTTAGTCGGAACAAGGTCCTCGTCCTAAGAAGGGACGAACAGAAGATAGGAAAGACTGAGAGAAGAAAGCAGGTCCTTCAGCGCGAAATCAACAGTACACCCCTTTGAATGTGCCACTCGAGCAAATCCTTATGCAAATCAAGGACGAGCCTTCCTTAAAGTGGCCAGAGAAGATGAAGGGAGATCCCAACAAGTGCAATAGGAATAAGTATTGTCGCTTCCATAGAGATCATGGGCATGATACAGACGAATGCTTTGATTTGAAGCAGCAAATTGAGAATCTTATCAGGCAAGGGAAGCTGAGAAATTTCCTTGGACGAGACCACAAGTACGAAAAATTGAAAGGGAAGGTAGAGGAATCATCACAACCACCGCTCGGAGAAATAAGAATCATCCTAGGGGAAAGTTCTACAGGACAGTCGTCCAAGTCAAAGAATGCATACTTGAAAGTAGTGCAGAACGTCCAACTCTCTGGACGATCACCGAGAGCAAGGACCACGGACGAGCAAGCAATCACTTCACGGACGAGGATGCCGAGAGAATTCATCACCCTCATGATGATGCTATTGTCGTCACCCTCCTTATTGCTGACTACAAGACTAGAAGGGTGCTGATAGATAATGGAAGTTCGATTGATATTTTGTATTATCCAACTTTTCAGCAGATGAGGTTAGGATGAGACCGGCTCCGTCCAGCGAGCTCCCCCCAGTAGGTTTTGGTGGAATGAAGGTACAACTTGTGGGCATTATTTCATTACCAGTGACAATGGGGCATACCCGCAACAAGTCACCAAGGAGGTGAACTTTCTTGTGGTAGATTGTTCATCCTCCTACAATGCCGTAATTGGAAGGCCGACTTTAAAGAGTTGGAAGGCTGTTACATCCACTTATCACTTGTCGGTTAAGTTTCCAACAGAACAAGGAGTAGGACAAGTGCAAGGAGACCAACTAGCAGCAAGAGAGTGTTACCTGGCTATGTTGGCCATGGACGAACAAATTCAGGCCATGAATATTGAAGAAATGAGAGTCGTGGTAGAACCTGCTGAAGTGTTAGAAGATGTTTCTTTAGACGAGAACAACCATGAGAGGTGTACTAAGATTGAGGCAGATCTAGAAGAAAAGCTTAAGGAGGACCTCATCTAGTTTTTGAGGAAAAACACTGATGTATTTGCTTGGACTCATGAGGATATGCCGGGTATAGATCCTAGTGTCATCACCCACCGTCTGAACGTATGTCCTTCCTCAAAGCCAGTTTGACAAAAGAAAAGGGTGTTCGCCCCTGAGAGAGATGAGGCTATTAAAGACGAGATTCAGAAGTTGATGGCGGCGAAGTTTATACTAGAAGTGTACTATCTAGATTGGTTGGCCAACGTGGTGATGGTAAAAAAAGCGAATGGTAAGTGGAGGATGTGTGTAGATTTTACTGATCTAAACAGGGCTTGCCCCAAGGACAGCTATCCATTGCCGCGCATTGACCAACTGGTGGATTCTACTGCAGGCCATAAATTACTTAGTTTCATGGATGCTTTCTCAGGATACAACCAAATAAGGATGGATGAGGCTGACTAGGAGAAGAAGTCCTTTGTTACTAGTCAAGGCTTATTTTGTTATGAAGTAATGCCCTTCGGTTTGAAAAATGCTGGAGCAACATATCAACGACTAGTCAACCACATGTTTCGTCCTCAAATCGGGCGAAACGTAGAAGTCTATGTGGACGACATGTTAGTGAAAAGCTTGGGCGAGGAGAAGCATTTGGACGAACTGCAGGAGACTTTTAATACACTCAGGCAATACGGAATGAAGTTGAATCCCAGCAAATGTGCTTTCGAAGTGGCGTCAGGAAAATTTCTTGGGTTCATGGTTTCGCATAGGGGGATCGAGGCAAACCCAGAAAAGATTAAAGCAATTCTAGACATGAAGCCTCCGCAGAGTATCAAAGAAATCCAGTCTCTTACCGAGTGAGTTGCAGCCCTCAACAGGTTTGTGTCTAAAGCTACTGACAAGTGTCTACTGTTTTTCAAGGTTCTAAGGAAAGCATTTGAGTGGACGGACAAGTGCAAAAAAGCCTTCCAAGATTTGAAAACGTACCTCGTTACGGCTTTGCTGCTAAGCCCGTCCGTGACAGGAGAAGAGCTGTTTTTATATTTGGCAGTGACCCCGCATGCCGTGAGCTCATCATTGATAAGAGAGGAAGGAAAAGTGTAGAAGCCAATGTACTATACAAGCAAGGCACTGAGAGGAGCGGGAAGTACAATATCCATTAATGGAAAAGCTGACTTTCGCACTAATAACAGCCTCCAGGAAGCTAAGGCATTATTTCCAGGCACATGTTATCAACGTCATGACGGGTCATCCACTTAAGAAGGCAATGAACAAGTTAGAGGCTGCAAGACGATTGATTCAATGGGCTGTTGAACTTAGTGAGTTTGACATAAAATACCAACCAAGGCACGCCATAAAAGCTCAAGCTCTGGCAGACTTCATTGCAGAGTTTACCCCAAATTGCGACAATGTAGGTGAGATGGTAGACAGCCAGAAATGGATCGTCCATGTGGATGGTTCGTCTACACAGCACGCAGAAGGAATAGGTGTGATTCTGCAATCTCCAGAAGGGGACAAACTCAAACACAAAGTTCGTTTGCAGTACCAAGCGACCAATAATAAAGTTGAATATGAAACTCTTCTTAAAGGGCTGGAACTTGCTAAGTCCGTGGAAGCAAAATCAATACTCGTCCTAGGAGATTCTCAATTGGTCATGGGCTAGATAAATGGGACGTATGAGGCGAAGGAAAGACGAATGAAAAAATACATGGAAAAAGTGTTACAGCTTGTGAAGAAGTTCAAGGAAGCTAAATTCGTTCAAATCCCAAGGGAGGAGAACGCGGAAGCGGATGCCTTAGCAAAGGAAGCCTCAGGGACTGGAGCCATGGACAAATTCGATGAAGTCTAGTACGTCCCAAGCATAGATCTCCCAGAAGTGAAGCAAATAGGGAACGAGGAAAGCTGGATGAGCCCAATAATATCGTACTTGAAGGACGGGAAGCTTCCGGAAGGCAGGGACGAGGCCAGAAAACTCAGGGTTAGAGCAGCCAGGTATGTCCTTATGGACGAAGTTCTATACATAAGAGGCTTTTCTCAGCCTTACCTCAAGTGACTGGCTCCGGACGTGGCGAACTACGTGCTGAGAGAAGTTCATGAAGGAGCCTGTGGAAATCATTTGGGAGCCAGATCACTTATCCACAAGATCGTCCATGTAGGGTATTATTGGCCAACTCTCCAAACATATGCAAAAGTTTATGTAAAGGTCTGCAATCAATGCCAACAGTTTAGTAACATCCCCAAGCAACCATCAGAGTACCTAACCCCAATGACGGCCCCATGGCTCTTTGCACAATGGGGACTAGACATCCTGGGTCCTTTTCAAATAGGTGTGAGGCAAATGAAATTTCTTGTGGTTGGTATTGACTATTTCACCAAGTGGGTAGAAGCAAAACCTTTAGCTAATATCACACAACAAAATGTCAAGAACTTCGTATGGAAGAACATTGTGTGCAGGTTTGGCGTGCCCAGGGTGCTGGTATCCGATAACGGATGACAATTTGACAATGCATTCTTCAAAGATTTTTGCATACACTTCGGGATTCAGAATCACTATTCCTCACCCGCCCACCTACAAGCAAATGGCCAGGTTGAAGTTGCAAACCGATCCTTATTAAAAATAATCAAGACTTGGCTTGAGGGGGTAAAGGGAGTATGGCCAGACGAGTTACCAGGTGTTCTGTGGGCGTATAGGACAACAGTAAGAACTCCGACAGGAGAAACTCCTTTCAAGCTGGCCTATGAAACTGAAACAGTCATACCCGCGGAAGTGCACATGGCCAATCATAGGGTGACAACCTATCAGGGCAAAGATAATGAAGAGCAACTCCGTTTGAACCTCGATCTAATAGACGAGGTAAGGATAGATGCTGAGCAAAGGATGGCAAGGTACAAAAACCTTATGACTAGGCAATATGATGCAATGGTGAAGCCAAGGCGGTTCAACATAGGAGACCTCGTCCTGAAAAGGGTGTCTTTAGCAACAAAGAACCCAGCTCATGGGAAACTGGGTCCTAATTGGAAGGGTCCCTACAAAATTGTTAATTGTAAAAGGCAAGGATCCTACTACTTGGAGACCCTAGACGGGAGGAAGTTGGAGCATTCTTGGAATGTTGAGCACCTGAGGAGGTACTACCAATAAAAATGCCAGCCTGGACGAGCTTGGAGACCATTTATCTACTTGTCTATATACATAAGTTTGTTTACTTACGTATTTTTAGTGTTGCTTTGTCATTATATTAAAGTTATGGACGAAGTTGTGGTTGGGTTTGTATTTATTTTCTTTAAAGTTATGGACGAAGTGCATGCCTCGTCTGTGAACAATATTTATGATATGTACATAATGTTGTGTGAATCACTGGCATATTACTTTTGTTTGAATTAACCCATGGGAACGCAAAAAAGCTCAAGACGAAAAAATTCTCTGGACGCAGAGAATGTAACGTCAAACTCTCCCAAGGGAAAGTGAAATCAAGGCGTGCTCGTCCAAAGCAAAGGACAAGATAAAATCTATCTTGAGAAAAACCACGGCCCAAGGCGTATGTCCATGTTATGGACGAAGTAAGCTGAAACCCAGACCATGGACGAGTGTTTAAAAAAAAAAAAAAAACTTGTTTAGATAAAAAACATTCCGGTCCATGGACGAGCGAAATACAGGGTTTTGCCTTCATTAAACACGAGAATCAGCCAAGTCTAAGGATGAGTAACGCTGATAACTACCATTTCACATGGATGAATTACACTTGGTAAAATTCCAATAAAAATGGTTAAAGTATATATATATATATATATTTATATATTTATATATATGAAATATAGATGAGCTAAATAAGAAATCTTGTCTGTAGAAACAAAAACTCTCGTCCATGCATATATAAGAAGAAACAGTGTTCATTTAATTGTTTCAAGGGCGGACGACTAACGTCCAAACACCCTTCCAAAACTAGTTTTATAAAAACTCATCCTTAAACATGGATGAGCCTAATGTGCTTGGATTACATAAAATAATAAGTACATGAACATTGAAGGTTTCCTAAACTGGAGCATCGACATTAGGATCGTCCTGAGGCAAGGTCGTAGCATCGTCCTCTATATTGGTGTCCTCAGAACCGGTGCGAAGGAGAGATCTAGTGGCAGCAGCATTCAGATTAAGTACAATGGAGCTAAAGTCCACGCCAGGGAACTTATCTATAGCTTCCATTCTGAAATCCTCAAAGCCCGCTGCATAATTAGTGTCCAGAACATCAGTATATTGTTTGGACACTTTGAATTCAGCCACTGCGTCTTCCTTCGTTTTGGAAAGAAGAACACTTTGCTCGTCATTCTTTTTCTACAGGTCCTCAAGACGAGCATCTTTCTCTGCAGTACTGGTCTTCAACTCCTCAACCGAGGTTTGTAGTTTCATCACCTTGTCCTCAGCTTTGGCAGCCACTTCAGCCCATTTCTTTGCCTCGTCCTTCACCTCCTGAATCCTCTTTTCTAACAAGGCCCTCGTCTTGTCCAACCCTGTGGCCTGCCTAGACGCTGCCATAAACTTTGACATGGCATACAAAAACAAATAAAACATGCAAATGGCAAATGAAAGTTAAAAAAAAAAAAAAAAAAAAAAGGAGAACAAAAGGAGAAGAAAGAAATTTTTTAGTCAAGACGAGCTAAAGATTTACCTTAAAAAGATCATGAACACCAGAGTGCTCAAAATCTTTAAGGGACATGTCATAGCAAGCATTTATGTCTTCATCAGAAACAGCATTCTTGAAACGTTCCCAAGCCAGATCTTCATTTCCAATAATATGTGAAGAAACCTTTTGGGAAGGTTGGGATGAGGTAGACATAGCCACTTTGGACGGAGGAGTCTTGGACGGAGTGGTTTCAACAGGAGCGGACGAGTCAACGTCAAACACTTTGGTAGGCTGATGGGACCAAGGAGGATTTGGCTTAACTACTTGGGACGAGCCATGCCTGGTTTTCTTGCTTCGTCGGCTGGGGAGATTTTCCAAATCTAAATTCTTGGATAAAGTTTTCCTTTTATCCCCAGCCAACGGACGAGCCTGAGACTCAACCTCAGGATGAGCCCCCTCACCAGTTGCTTCTTTTCCCTTGTTTCCTTTCATGGTTGCCATTCCTAACGAAAAAAGGAGCAAGGAAAGTTTTCTTTAGTATAAAAAAAAAAAAATTTGGTGCAGGGAATGTTGGAAGTTTAAAACTTACTTTTTCTCACAGTAACTTCGTGTGCAAGTGCCTCTTCGGATGGGTTAGGACCTAATCCCCACTTGGCAAGTCGTCTAAGATTAACCAAGGAGTGAAAATCCTTGTCTGGATGTAGACGAGCCCTGTGGATGCTGTCACGATGCAACTTGCTCAAAGAAGGTCGTTCAACGGCTGCGAGAGAACAATCATAGGTTAAAGAACAATAATGAATAAATAAATTATGATAATAAACAAAAAGGGAGAAAGGGAAAGCTAAGGGACTTACCCTCAGGACGAAGGTTCCCTAGGTCCCTAGCATAACGACTAAATGTATCCCGGCCAACGTCCATGGGATTCCCAGCCTAGAAGCCAGAGACGAAGAAAAACTCCGTCTTCCACTTTCTGTCAGACGAGGCCAATGATTTCACCAGTCTACAATCTCTACCTCTTGCTGTGAATTGAAAAAAGCCAGGGGATTGGTGAATCTCTGAGGGTTTATAACAATAGAGGAACTCGTCCACGGTAAGAAGACGATCCCCTCCAAACACTTCCCTCCACAAAATTTGCATAGAGATAATCAATCTCCATGCATTTGGGTTAAATTGGCATACTCCTAAACCTAACCTAACTAATAATTCTCTAGTGAAAGCATTTAAAGGAAACTTGAGACCCCCCAAAAGATAAGCCTCATAAACGTCTATCCCAAAATGAGGGTTACAACACACCACTCTCCACGGACGGGCAATCTAGGATTAAATTCGCCTGGGATCTGATACCACTCCCTAAGATTGTTTAGTCTTTGCTCGTTCGTCTTAGAAGGGATATCTACGGCACAGCTATACACAGTTATCTCCGCCTCGTCTAAAGGACTAGACGGAAGGATGAAGGACGAGGTGCCTGCCTGGGACCCTGAAGCTTTCCTAAGCTGTTCTTGAACTACTTCTACAGGAAACCCAAGGACGCCTGAGACATACTCCTCGTCCGTGGTGTTTCCCCCACTACTATTACTAGAATCACTAGAGCCATCACTACTCTCATCATAATACTCGTCTATGAGTTTCCCTGTACTATCGCTAGACGAGGAAATAGCTATTTCTGCCATTTTTTGAAAAAAAATTGAAGAAACCTAAAAGACGAGAAAAGAGGAAATACCTGGCTCTAGGACGAACAGAGACTATGGACGCAAGAAAACTCCTAGCCGAAGCTCTAGACGATGAATGTCAAGGAAGGAAAATCTCTAAAGTGTGAAGGGTAGTGGAGGCATTCCACTATTTATATATAGCTGACCTGGGCACACGAGGTGACACAATCAATCAGATGATGACACGTGGTCTCTGCCTCGAAAAACTGAATTGACGAGACGGGCCACCATCTAAATTATAACACGTGGCACACCTAATTGATGAAAAGAGCTCGTCCGTCCAGAGAACTATATCTCTATATATTCTGGGACGACCCATGGACGAGGGGGCAACTGATGGTGTAAGGAAAATGCGATAGTTTCGTATCGTCCATATGGACCGTCCGTGACAAAGTGTAAAGGAAGGGACGAGGGGCTCTTACACTCGTCCCTCTTTTTCTCGTCCACCTTATGCTGGTCTTAGAGGCAAATCTCGTCCGTCCTTAGTAATGGACGGACAAGGATTTGCAAAGCTTTGGCACTAACGATTCGCTCTTCCAAAAAACGTGATCTCCTCCCTCCTTAATAAAGGATGGATGTGACCTCATCCTTCCCTGATGATGGAAGGGCGTAACCTCGTCCGTCCATGACAATGGACGGACGATCATTTTGAACTCAACATGCCAAACGAACCAAAACCTTCATTAACGACAATGAAGCACCGATCCAAGTAAGGTAACTTCCACGGAAGTTAGGGAAGTTATCTCTGAATTCTCTGGACTCCTCAACAATATGAGCGGTTATCACGACAAATAACCGCTCAATATACCCTATATAAGCACTCCTCTACGTAGAAGGTAAGGGATTCAGACATTTCTAGAAAAATAGTAAAGTCTTAGAAGTATTTTTCTTCTACTTCAACCCACTGACTTTACCATTGGAGGATTCAAGACCGGCCACCATCGGTCTTCTCTGATCTTCTTTGATTTTTCAGGACTTAGCCTTCAAGATCATCAACGCTCGGAGACTTTCAGCCCATTGATTTCCAAGGATTCATCAATATTAATTAGCAGTTTTTTATTTCATTTTTTTCAAAGATAAACTTACTTTAAGATAACAATGAATTAGAGATAAGAATGAATTAGAGTCCTGATTAATCTAATATTAATTTACCTACAATCTTACATGAAGCAGTTTTTATTTTACGCTTACTATAAAATATTTTTTTGATTAATTATTTCTTTATTTTTTTTAAAGACATAAACTACTTAATGATAAAAATGAATTAGAGTCCTGGTAGTATACTATTCATTTTTAGTTCTTTAAAAATCTAAAAATTTAATAAAATTTCTGTGGTGAAGGCACATGGCGTAATCACGGCGTCTAAGCCCAACTTTTATTATGCAAATATAATAACATATTAATAAGATGCAAAACAATTGCAAAGAGTATAATATATTTTAAAAAATAATATTTTTGCAATGCAGCCTCATTGGTCTGTGCAAGTAATGGTTCCATGGAGGCACTAACCTAATTCAAGCCCTTTAGCGGCAATTAAAAATTAAAAACATATTATAATATATAATTAAAAAAACATAGTTAACCGACTAAGAGTTACCGCAAAACTAAAAAATTAATTTCTTAGTTTAAATAAAAAAAAAAAAGTTAACTAATTTCTTAGTTAATTAGACATGAAAGCTCAATTTCTTATAGAATTTCTTTACAATCAAACTAAAATTAAAAAAAAAAAAATCAATTGACAATCCATAACAATTCTCTAACTTAAGGAAATCAACTTAAACAAATACACAAAATATATTCAATTTAACGAGGGAAAAAAAGTAAAGTAAACAAATACGTACTTGTAAAGTTGTAGATAGAAGAAGAGAATAATAGAGATTGTAAGTAAAAGAAAAGAATAATAGCACAAAAAGACCGTATGGTGGGTATTAATTATGAAATATTTAATATATATATATATATATATACACTCCATATTGAAGAATTTTATATGAACAAAAAGCTTTACCACAATGTGATATGCCAATTGCTGGGCCACGTGAAGTATATACACAAATCAACGAGTCCATTAACAATTGGCCTTAGCCACACTTTTTTTTTTTGTTTTTTGATGGGAGAAGCCACACATTGTAGGTCGGTCTTTTTTTGTTTTTTGTTAAATCAATCTTTTTTCCCGGAAAAGTGTCATACCATCTCTGCGTGCTCTTTTTTTGATGGGAGCCTTTGCGTTTTGCTTTCTCTTTATTTTTTTTTTTGGCACGCAACTTTTAGAGACAAAGTACACTGATCTCTACTGTTTATGCATAATTCATGGGACCACAATCACTTTATTAAAAAAAAAAAGATCTCACGGTACTATTCACACATTTAAAAATTATTTTACTACAGTGTTTTCTGTTTTCAGTTTTCAGCAAAATAAGCTGTATCCAAACGGACCCGAATTCTTTTAATTGTTATGATTTTGTTTTTATTCACTTAAAAATACAGCAAATGTAATTTAACTTTAATCAAATTAAGATTTTTATCCACTTAAAAATTATAGTTGAAGAAAAATTCTATCCACTTAGAAATTATAGTTCAAAAAACTTACATATATTTTTTTTAAAATCTAAGAATCTAAGAAAATTTTTGTAATTTGATGTTGCCACTTGGTGCAACCACAGCGTTTAAGCCTCACTTTTATTATATATAATATGATATATAAAGTTAATCCGCTCAAGTCTCTACTATTTTATTTATTTTATTTTTTTGTTTTTTGGTCTACCATTTTATTTTGGGTTTCTCATTTTTGGCATTTTGTACTGTAGGCCTTGTTTTTGTTTTTACTTTTTATGAAATGTAAAAACTTTTTAGGAATTTGATAACATCTTTGAATTTTGAAGCTGGACTTGTGTGCCATCCTCTTCCACAGATCCAAACGGCCATTTCAGTACCGACCTTTTTAACGCGCGCATAGCCGACGCGCTTATCGACAATCGACATTGTCGATGGGTTGGGATCTTGTGCAACGCTGTTCTTTATTGAGATGATTAGCTTGCCAATTAAATCCTGCCATCTCATCATTTAAAAAAAAAAAAAAACTGTATGTTGCTCAATTTTGGCAGAAAACTAATAATATACAATGCAATACAGTCTAAGAAGTTTGTGGGAGATTACAAACCAAATTAATTCAAACAAACTAACCGCGCATTTTTTGTGCGATAGTCACTGCACAGGTATAAGTGTTTGTGGAGTGTGGGAGGAAAGGGCTAAGGTTCAAGTCTCCAAGAGGGAGTTTCACACACATATACACTTAGATTATGCTATCTATCTTGTAAAAAAACAAAAATCAAATAAACTAAGGCAATATTCCCCTAAAAAAAAAAAAAAAAAAACTAAGGTGATACCAATACAAACTTAAAAAAACAAACAGCCCATGTCTTATGTCTTTCACAAATCCACCTTAAAGTCACAATAAATACTCAGGAAAACAATATACACACAAACACACATTTTTCCTGAGTATTTATCTTTGGAAGGGCCATATATACATTTTTTTTTTTGGTATAAAATGTAAAATAGTAATGTGCAATTTTATTTATTTTTTGGGTTTTTTTTCTTGTTGCTTGAAATGCCCTAATATATTGTTAAGCGAACCAAATTATGGACCAAAGTTTAATTTTATTGGGCATAAAAAAAAACTTAGAATGGTCACAAATCTTTTTTTAAGGGTGGACAATGTTTATTATCAGGTATGGGGGGCCAAAATGACAAGGATATTTAAAATTTTTCAAATTATTTAAGATATTTCCAAAAAAAAAATTTCAAAAATTTTGGATGGCACAAAACCCCCCCCCCCGGTCCTTTAATAGCTACGACACTGTGTGTGTGTGTGTGTGTGTAATGTGTGTGTATATATATATATATAGAGAGAGAGAGAGAGAGAGAGAGAGAGAGAGAGCCCACCCCACAACAGCCAAGAGGAAGAACTCACCCTATTACTTGAGCTTCAATCTTTCTAAAGATCCAACCATCAGGTGTAGAGAAGCTTAGATCCAGAGCAGTCCGTACTAATTTTTGACTAATTCCACCTCCTAGGGGCATTTGAGGGTGACCTAAACGCTAACTAATGGAGGAGACAACCACACATGATCAGCTTAAAGACTCATGAATGAGACAGTAGAAATTGCCACAAGAGAAGACAAGACTCAGAGACCTACAAAATGGTAGAAATGCCCATAAAAGGGACAGAGAGAGGCTTACGCCGGAGTAGACCCTTAGCGCATTTTTATTTTGTTTTAATTTTGAAAATTCGAGAAGTTGATTTTATATTGTATACACCAAAGTGAATATTAATTGATTACACATCCTCTTTTTTAGGTTACTAGCTAAAAAAATAGCAACTCACACATCCACCTTTTATTAATTAAAGTACTTATATTAAGGGGAAAAAAAAAATAACTAGACAAAATATGTAATTGGTTTCTTAATAACCACAATTCATTTTTCACAAGTTTTATACACAGACCTTTTATACATTTGGATCCTCTCTCATAACTTAACTAAGCGTAAATTCCACACAATTGTGATTGAATAGTGACACAAGTTGTTTACATGCTCAAGAATTCTATTAGAGATTGAGCATGCTCATAGTTAGGGTTCAAAATCATTTCATCATTGACCATAACTACACTTGATCAAACCACTTTTAGTAATCTTTGATGGTATTGGCAATGGTGGGTGTTGGTTTTTTTTTTTTTTTTTGGTGACAAATGGACCCCTATAATTTAATCATCTCCAAGAGATTTGAAAAGTCAATAAAAGTACATTAACCACCACAAGTAAAATTTGTTTCAACCCTTACCCTAGGTCAGCCACGTCAGTCTAACATTGCTGTGTATGTCCCATAATCAAAGCTATACAAATTGACCACACAAACTCCAAATCCACCTCTAAAAATCGTCAAATCTCATCATCGACCATCAAAATTAAGAAATTCATATTAAAAAACCATGTGTAAGGTTGTTCATTTGGAACAATTTATTTAGCTAAAACTAATTTTTTTTTTTTTTGAAAGTGTAGAAAAAAAGTTAAAAAATAAGTTGAATAGTACAGTGTGACCCATGAATAGTTTCAAAAAGTGCGATGAAACTCATAAATAGTAGTAAAAATAAGCTAAAATCAACAATAAACTACAACTTTAAGCACTTCCCAAACACACACTTAGTAGCAACCTATCGACCATGCTGATGGAAAACCTCCATTGCCTACTTTGACTTTTTTTGTACTCTATGGTGTGATGTTGGTTCTTATTTTAGAGAAACAAATTTTATGATGTGATGCAAAAATGACTTACTAAAAAAAAAAACCGATTGATTTCTTCAATGAACCCTCTACTCAAAATGACTTAGTAATACTTTAGCTTGGTGATACCTAAAGGCTAATCAACTTTTCCTTTTATAGAGTTTTAATTTATGACGTTTGTTTCTGATGATTGCATTTTTTATTATCAGACCAAGACACTAATTGATTTTTGGTATAGGCGAAATTGAACTCTAAATATTTTATTCCACAATTAAAAACTTTACCAATTAAGTTAACTAAGACCTAACTTTTTTTTTAAAATTTTTTAGAAACACCTAGGACTCACCTAATAATCTTGAATAAGAGTAACTAATAATTGAATCCGCTCTTCAACATAATATAAACATAATCATAACTATAAAAAAAAGACATTAATTATTTGGTACCACGTCTTTTGTTCATGCTAATCATATTTCATAACTTTTTTTACCGCAAAGAGAAAAAAAAGTAAACAAGAAAAACATAGAAAAGTGAAGATGACAAATTTATGACGTTGATGATATATAATTCTTGCAAACATGCAATCCTTATTTATTTTATTTTATTTTTTGACGTGCAAACATGCAATCCTTAGAAGTAAAGGATCAAATACAATTAATACAAAGCTTGAAGAATTAATTATTGGCGGTTGCGGATGCAAATCTTGTCCATAGGTGACGTGGCGAAAACTAATTGGTCACTCCAAGACACCGTAGTGTATAATCAAAGCACTAAAGCCAAGCCCATTCATCCAAAATACAATTTTCAATTCCCAAAAATAATCGCTACGGTTTCCTTCGCAGTTCGCTAAAAGGACTCTTTTTATATTTTTCTCTCTCTGATCGTTTCATTTCATCTTCTCTCAACACACCCACCCACCTCTCTCTCTCTTTTTCTCTCACGCCAATTTCATTTTCACTCACTTTCTCGCACTTTCGCTCCCAAACTTTCCCGAGAATCTGTCCCCGCCACGAACTCCGCTCGTGCTCGTCTCACTCGATCGCCCACTCGGTTCCGATTTCCTATTTATTTCGATCAATGCGCTTCATCTGAACTTGACTGAGCTTAGCTGCGCTTTCGGAATTTGTGAAATGGAAAACGGTGCCGTACAGAACGGAGTTTGCTCCTCCGAGTCGGTTAATGGAGGCTGCGACGTTTGGAGCTGCAAGGACTCTGATTCTTCTTCAGCTTGTCATCTCGTCGTCATGGTGAATGGAATTCTCGGCAGGTCTTGCTCGAATTCTTGTTTTTATTTTTGTTTAATTTTGATTTTTCAAATTTTTAGGATCTAGAATTTCACGTGAATTTGTTGTTTTTGATTTTGATTCTGTTTGATGATAGCTTAACCTTCGTTTTTTTTTTGTTGTTGTCGTTTTTCTAAATTTTTTTACTGGTTTTGACAATCGTTTGAATTGTTAATTTCGCTAAATTATATAGGTATTGCTCTGATCCATTTGTTAATAATTTGTTCCCTGGTGAATTTTATTTTATTTTTGGTTAATTAATTCTGCTACTATTTGATAACTTGTAATTTCTGAATTTTAAGATATTTTTAATAATTCTGTCATTTTTTTTTTCTCGATCACATCATAAATTTGATATTTCATGTTTCATTTTGTAAATGTAATTTTAATGTCTTATTAAATGTATGCTTTATTTATGTTCATATCGGAAATGGTAGGGCATTTCAATTTTCAGTTCTTTGATTGATGATTTTTCGTTTTTATTAATAATTTGAAACCTTCTATTTTTCTGAATTCTGCTCCATAATTTAGAGCATGCATTAAAAATTAAAGGATTTTTGCTACGTTTTTGTCAGTTTTGGTGGGCAAATTGTTTTGTTTGTTTTTACGTTTTGTTGCTCTCTTGAACATGGGTAAAGATACGGAGCAATAACAATATTGGAGAATCAATTTGGTTTTATGTGAGGGTGATCTACCACGGACACAATTTTTTTAATTCGACGTCTAATGGAAAAATATAGAGAAGCTCGTAAACTTCTTCATGGGATCCTTAGAGAGGTTATGTGATGGATTTTAGAAAAGAAAGGAGTTCCTATGAAGTATATTAAGTTTATTAAGGATATGGATGATGAGCTGTAACTAGTATGAGAATTAAAATGTTCATAATATGAGCGTAGATGAAATGAGAATGTTAATATGAATAAATGGAAAACTGGAAATGCAAAGATAGTAGGATACGATTTGAAATGAGGAAATTTCTCTTAAAGATAAGTGGATCCATATTGATGAAAAGATGAAGAAGAGTGGCTTGATATGGTTTGGTCATGTGTATAGGAGAATGATTAATTCACCATTGAGAAATGGTGAGTTGATTAAGTCTAAGGAATGAAAAGAGGTAGAGGTAGACTTAAATAACATTACTTGAAGTCATAAAAATGACTTCGGATAGAATATAATGGCAGAAAATAATACATGTGGCGACCCTAACTTCTTTGTTGTGGATCTGTATTTGACCCTAAATTTTTGGAACTAAGGTTTGGTTTTATTGTTAGTAGAATTTTGTTGGCAATTTGTTTATTCTTGAAGGCTATTTAGTTGTAAGAGTAAAAATTTTGGCTTCTTTTGTTTTGGGTTTTCTCTGATTTATCATTTTAATGCTTCATTTGGTTGAACTAGCCTAACTCGATAATGCTTAATGGTCTTGTTATCTGTTATTGCATATAGAGTAAATTATTTAAACTAAAAGTTTATTTAATTTACCTTCAACAGCCAGAAATATTATTACATTCTATTTGAAAATTTTATAACTTCTGTAGATTGCTGAAAGTAATTGATATTTATTTGTGCAGCACCTCAGATTGGAAGTTTGCAGCAGAGCAGTTTGTTAAAATGCTCCCTGATAAAGTGATTGTTCATTGTAAGTGGCATATAATTATGCTTTCAAGTTGAAAACAAAACTTCTTGTTCTGTCCTCAGTCCCGTTACTAGTTTCATTGGGTTATAGTTATCAATCACTGAAAAGCATTTTTATTTGACCTTGTTTAAGGTTCTATCTCAATCTTTTGGCCTGTCCATTTCACTTAAATGCTATTTTTGTAATGTAGGGAAGATTGGGTGAATTATATGAAAGAGAGCCTATAACTTTATCTTAATTTGGGAGCTAAAACATGTTTTATAAGTCTTATTTGAATTGGGCAATGTATTTTTTAACTCTTAATCAGGATTTGTTCTCCATGCCACTAATTGGAATTGGGAAATGATAAAACTATTATATTCATAAGGCTCTCAACAGTGTAGTATGTTTGGGTCCTAAAATTGCTGAAGTCAGTGTTGAGATTTTCTAGACTTTGAAGAAATGGTGAAATTTTTTTGAATTACAAATCATAGATATATAATCTAACAAGAATTTGAAGCATGTTAAATTAACGACTGAAAAGAAGCCCACGGCAATAGTTCAACGTCTAAGGGAGGTCATTTCCTTTTTCTTTTACCTGCACACTATCTACCTTTGACTCATGATCCCCCCATGTGCCCCTCCCAAACTTTGGTGCGTGCTTGCAACTCTCTTCTTTCCGTACCATGATTTCTTTTTCCTCCATTCTAATTCATGCTTATTTTATATTTCTCCAACTTTTCCATTAGTGAATTTTAATAACAAATCATTCTTACTCCCTTTTTGCTTCTAAAGCTATGTTTTGTGCTTTCTTGTATCCTTACAAATCTTGCTTTTTCCTCCCTTCTCACTTTTTCTCTTTGGTGAATTTTAATAACATGCCACTGCACAGTAGATATATTACTGCAACTGGTCACTGGATTGTTCATTTTTCTGACGGCCATAGTCTGGACTATTGTATACCAATACTTGTGTTTAGACATAGATACTGCCTTGTCCCAGGATTATCCTTGATGAGGCTTGCAGATTTAACTTTTGTGGTCTACAAATTAATAATTGTACCTTTTGATATGGAACATGTTAATTTAGTGCTTTAATTTGTTTGAGCTGTCAGAAATTTGAGGTTTTGAGTATCTTGTGCCCTTCTCTGATAGTCAAAACTGCTTTGATATACATTAAATTGATAGAATATTGATATTTAAGCTACTAAGTTCATGGGATCTCTTTTGCAGCATTGAGAAACATTTGCCCAATTTTACCTAAGTTGGTTCGATTTGTTTTGCAGGTAGTGAACGAAATGTGTCTAAGTTGACTCTTGATGGGGTGGATGTGATGGGAGAGCGGTTAGTAGAGGAGGTTGGTAGTATTGTTAGAGCTGTGGTTCTACCTGATATTATGAAATTATCCAAATCTTTTTACTTTTCTGACAAGAATTGTTGACTGCACACAATATTGTAACTAACAGAACATTTGAATTCTAGGTCCTTGAACTTATTCAGAGAAAGCCTAACCTATCCATGATCTCCTTCGTTGCACACTCTGTGGGAGGACTAGTGGCAAGATATGCAATTGGAAGACTTTATAGACCACCTAAGAGTGAAAATGTAGAGGATTCCACTGATAATAGACGTGAAGAGGATTCAAGGGCCACAATAGGTGGCTTGAAGGCTATGAACTTCATTACTGTTGCTACTCCTCACCTTGGTTCAAGGGGTAATAAGCAGGTACCTTATCTCTCCCTCTGGAGAAATTTGTTCATTGAGATTTACAAATTTTATCATTGTCCATTGTTAAAAAGTAGCTTATATTTTCTGAAGTTAATAATGCTCAAATATTAGTGCTTATGTGATCAGGAATAAATTAGATAGTGTTGTCATTGCAAGGCAATTAATGGCTTGGGGGTGGGACAGGGAAATTATAGCTTCATTAGATTTGCTTGACAAAGCATTTGAGTACGTTGAATAATTGAGCTGAGATTCCCATTAAGATAGAGAAGTTGAATCATTAAATGATGCGATTTGTTTGGTTAGGCTGTTAGACTTTTATTAATGAAAAAGTGGAGGACTTCTTAAAAATTGGCTTGGCACTGATGAAAGTAGAATATGCTGTTTAAGTTTTTGGAGACAAGGTCAAATGGTGGCCCACTTTCCATATGTGGTTACTACCATTGCACTTGTGGACGTGCTAAAAGGGGGAGAAATCAACCTTTGATGTTAGATATTCGTGATTTTAAGTCCACTCATAACAGGAAAGAAGTGGGTGTATCCTTTTTAGAATTTTCATTTTTTGGGGGGGTGGTTGTATTCATTGCATTGTTGTGACTTTTTTCAACTTTGATTATGACATTCATTAGTTTGGTACATGAAATAGAAACGAATACTTACACTATTCTGGATTTACAGCAGCTCTGAACATAATCTAAATATGTCTCACTTAGTGTCATATTTACCATATTTTGCTATAATGTTGATTGTGAGTAGAAATAAGTGTTTGTTAGGTGTATTTAAAGTTCTATGTGAGAAAGCCATAAAGCAAAAGCAGCAGTTAACCCAAAGATAAAGGGAGAAACATATGGTTTCTTATGCAATGCTGGATGGTGAAGGTGGCTAGCTAGACGGTGATGATATCCAGAGCTTTCATTTGAGTGATGATGCAGCTGATAATGATAAAGCTTCTGATATCTTTAAAAGGAGAGATGTTGAGATGATTTTGGGTTTAGGCTGCCTGACTTCATTGTATGAGTGAGGGAATGAGAGGAGGAGGTTGAGAATGGGTGATTTGGGACAAAAACCTTCAAAGCTATTCAACCCACAAATATTTCATTGGTTTTACTGGTTGGATCAGTGGGTGAACATTTTCTAGTGGTATTTAAATTAGATGGCTTTAATGGGTTGACTGGTCCGTTTGAGGGACTTGTTCTTGATTTTTGCAGTCTTACATTGTTGTTCAGTATGGTTTTTCAGATCATGTCAAACTTGGTTTTGTGCAGGTACCATTTCTTTTCGGTGTACCTGCTTTTGAGAAAGCTGCAACTCTTGTTATTCATTGGATTTTTAGGAGAACAGGTCAACATCTTTTTCTCGTTGATAATGACCAAGGAAAGCCACCATTGCTTAAACGTATGATAAAAGATGATGGTGATTGTTACTTCATGTATGTACTTGCATCACTTTTCTTATATGAAGCTATTGAATAATAGAATATACCATTGAAGAGCTCTTAGAACTTCCTTCATTTGCTTGTAATTCTTTAGGCATCTTGTGTATTACTTCTCTACATGAGGCAGTCTTTTTCTCCAATAAATTAAATTACTTATCCAAAAAATACCTTGTTCATGCAGGTCTGCATTGCGTACATTCAAACGTCGGGTAGCATATTCAAATGTGGGCTATGACCGTATCCTTTTTTCACATAAGATGTGGCTCTTACTATTTTATCCTTTTGAACATTTATGTTCAATCTATCACCGTTGTTTTCCATTATGAAACATTATAAAGATATTGTGGGCTGGAGAACATCATGCATTAGGCGTAATAGTGATCTTCCGAAGGTATTGTTGTTCGCTTGAATTTTGTAACTGTGATTTAGGTGGTTTAGGTACTGCACATTCTGATTACAATTTTATAACCAAATCATTTTTTTTTTATTCATCAGTGGGAGGATACTCTTAATGAAAAATATCCACATGTTGTATATGAAGAACATTGCAAGGCTTATGACGCTGAGGAGTGTGAGGCTACTTCAATTGAAGATCATGGGTCTGACAAGCTAGAAGGTTTATAACTTGACTTTAAGAGAAATTTCTGTTCTGATTGTTTTTGCCAGTCGCTTTTGTTATAACTAGCTCACTACTATGCTTATTTAGCATGCTTTTCAATTGATCTTGCTCCATTGGCTTTTATTCCTGTTTTTGTCTGTTTCATGTATTTGAATGTGACCTTTTACGTGCTTATTTCTTATATTTTTAGCATGTTACTAAGGTGTGGGTAACTCGACTAGCTTCTTCGAAGTTAGGGTTGATTTTTTGATAAAGCTGAAATTTTAGCAATGAAAATTTTAATGCAGAAATTATTAGTGTTGAAACAATAAGGGCTGAAATTGTAGAGATGATGTCTATGCAATAAATTCAATAAAACTAGTTGATAATTAAGACGCTAAAGAATACTTTCTTTTCATTGTATATTAATGAGAAAATGTGGGGGTCCATTTGCATACCTATTAAGATGATGGTCCTAGATGTGGCAATTGCAGAAAGGACTGGTAGTATTGTTTTGATTGGCATCTCTCATCTTTGGTTTAATAGTTGGACAACTGAGGTGTATCTTCATGGGGCATCACCAAGATCAGGAATGTTGAATTGGCTAAAACCGCTTATATAGTCTTTAGATGAGGTTAACATAAATGAGCATATGTTGGGATAGACGGATAGTTTAGACAGAGAAAACAATCAACTGTCAAGCTGAAAGATGCAAGTTGGTGTCAGTTAAGAACTAAATGGTAAGGTGACGTTCTACAAATTGTGGAATTTGTCTACTTGTGCTTGTGGCGGGTTAAGGTTTTAGAAGGGTTTGTGGATCTAGGGATTAAAGCTATAGAATAAAGGATTATGACTTCATATAGGCTAGAGCTTGGTAGTTTTTTTGGCTATTTGATAGAGAAAGTTCGTGGAGGCTTTATGGTTTTGATAGGTTAGAGGAAGGGCTTGACTTTGGGTCATAAGGAGAATTAGAGAAATTGATAGTGTTAATTCTATAGTAATAGAACCCATGCTCAGTAATGCAAGAAGGAGAAGATGAAATGAGAACAGAGAAAGGAAGAAAAGGAACAATAAGGCCAAAGTGTCTCAATAATAATAACATTCAAAATTTTTATTAATCAATTCTATCTATTCTTCGAGTACATTTAGCATAAATGTATATAAGGACTCTTTTTTGTGCTGGTAGTATTAGGACTCCTAGTTTGACTAGCAAACTAAAAATCTAATAAGGTAATAACAAATATAAGACTAAAGAAAATAAAATCTAAGATAATTAGGATCTCCTAGAAAATTCTAGAATAACTATACTACAAAAAAAAAAAAAAAAACCCTTAATTTGCGGGGTTGCATGAATTAAAGTTTTGCCCCTGGATGCAAAATTTACCTTAACTTCTTGAATAAAGTGTTTTTAACCGTAGGATACATATAATTATACTATTAAAACCACATGATTTTTATTTCAATTGGATTTCACACATGGGCCCCATAAAAATAAAATTTAAATAGATGAATTTGCAAAGTAGTAACAAGTTAATTTTCAATAGCTGCATCATTTTTTAATAAATCAATTTTCAATGGCTGCATCATAAGTAAAGGCTTGCTAGTATCTCTAATGAAGCAGCTGTGAATAATTCTTCAACTAAAAATATGGTTGATCTCTCTCTCTCTCTCTCTGCTGGATGGGTGATTGATTGAGCCGGGTCTACATTTTTGGATAGTGTGTTACTGGGTATCTTTTTACCTGACACTGTTTTACACTTTTTTTTTTTTTAAGTAATGAAAATCTTATTATGACCGACAGAATCATTACATGGGATGTATATAGTACATCCTCTCAAGAGATTTGAGACATTGTACACTAACATTTGCTTTCTTATCCATTCTGAGAATTTAGAAATCCTTTTTTTTTCCCTCCATTTTGTGAAAGGCAAAGCTGTAAAAATCAGTTCAGCACTTGAAATATTGTAGCTTCATTTCCTTCAGAGAATTTATGGTTTCTCTAAGTATGTTCCAGTGCATTAACCCTGATCATTCCCTAATGTATTCTAGATGTAAGAATTAAAATTTTGTAATTTCATCAATTTATGGGCAGGACTACCCGTATCTTGTTGCATTTTTCATTAGCCAGAAACTGGAATCCTGGGTCGCTTCTGTATTAAATCTAGCACTATTTTAATTAAAAACATTTGCTACTGAGAGTTATAATGCTTTCATGGAGGAAATGAGGATGAGAAGACAAACATCATTTCATGCTTGAAAACATTTTAGGTTGGTGAAGGCTAAGGTTGTTGCTTTATTTCTATCTCAACCATTGCTGCGTTAATAAAATCATCTTCTTTTAGCGATTAGATTCACATAGATAGTCGGAGAACCAGTTCATGGCTATTATGTAATCATTTGCTAGCATGATTTGTTTCCTCAGTTGTTTTCTATTAGTATCTTTCGATGTCTTTGCAATCTTACAAGCTCATTGATTGGACTTAAATGTGCAGAGGAACTGGTGACAGGCCTATCTCGTGTGTCATGGGAGAAAGTAGACGTCAGCTTTCATAGTAGCAGACAGAGGTTTGCTGCTCATAGTGTCATTCAGGTATCACCCCCCACCCCCCCCCCCCAAAACACACACACACACACACTCACACACAAACACCCGCCCACACAGACTCATGAACTTATGCATGCATGTGGGTATATATGCAAGTCTACATGTATGTTTACATTTTTCTGTTGGGTTTGTGGCACTGTATTTTCTATTGGTCACATATATCAAAGCTGGAATGGTTTCTTAGATAATAACAGTGTTGTCAGTTTCTATATGCAAAAACAGAAACTCTAAAATTGGAAAATTTTCATTGATATGTTCTTCCATCCTTTATGCTTTTTTTTGTCCTAAGCACGTGGAGATGAACAGGAGAAAGGAGAAAAAAGGGGGAAAATACTTCTCACCACTGCCCTCCCATGTCAAGGATATAGAACGCAGGACCTGCATCTTGGTTTTTATCTCCCCCCCCCCCCCCCCCCCCCCCCGCCCTCTCTCATTGGGCGGCTCTAGGAACAGTTCAGGGGTTCATTTGAACCCCCTGAGCTGGCCAAAAAAAAATTTATTTATAATTTTATAATTTATTTTTTGACCCTCCTAAAATAAAATTTTGAACCCCCTAGACCTAAATTTTTTTAAAGCTTAAGTTGAAATGAACTTGATTATGATTATCTTGACAATATCTTGGTCTTACCCCCAAAAAAAAAAAAAACTCAATATCAAACCAATTTTACCTAAAATATGGGGGGAACAGTAAGCCTAACAACAAAAGTATAAATTTATTCTTCTTAAATTTAAAAAAAAAAAAATCATTTAGATCTTAAAAAATTTGAAATAAACTAATTCATAAAAGTTTATTGTATTTAGATCTCGCTTGAAGTTTACTTAACAACAATAATTCATATGTTTATTGTATTTAAAAACAATAGATGATTTTCAAGATTTAATCTTAGCAACAATAATTAGTATCCTCATCATATTAATAAACTATTATTAAAAAAAAAAAAAATCATATTAATAAACAATATGCATAAAACTTATAATTTATCTTATATGAGAAATGCTATGTTTATAATACTTTCACAACAAATTTTAAGTAACAAATTGTTACTGGTTGTTACTGATGGAAAAAAAAAGTAATTTCAATAGTGAGTTTAAACTAAAATTAATAACAACTTATCACCTAAAATTGTTAGAAAAGTGTTATGAGAATTTTGTAAATATAGCACTTTGTAATAAAGAAATCACGTAGACTACAAGATTCATTTTTTACCCAAAATGCATATTCTTACTGACCTCTCTAAAAATATATCATGAAGCCGCCACTGCCCCCTCCCCCTTCTCTTTCCCCCTCATTCAACCATTGTAAATGAATTGTTTCTTATCCAAGACTAAAGGATTTTTTTATTTTTTTACATCAGCAGGCCTACTTGGTAGACCCGCCACATTAAACCTGTGCCAAGACAGATGTCTTGCCCACCTTAAGATAGACTCATTGCAATGGTAACTGATGTATTAGGTACTTCTGTCCCTTGGAAGATGATCTTAATAGAAACAAGAGGAGCCTTGTAGGAAAATGGAATTCTAAAGTTTGTTTGGATCCTGTTAATCTGTTGTGTAAATATGTGCTAGACATGGCTCTAGGTATTACTTTGTGGCTTGTCAAAGCTGAAGTTCTTTCACATTAGAACTCAAAAAAGGAAAAGAAAAGAAAAGAAAATCATACTCTTGAAGAAAAATAAAAATTGCTTGACACTAGATAGTAGATGCAAGCTGAAGTCAAGAATGACGGAAAGCACTCAAAACCATGCTGAAGAGAACAACCTACTAGTCTGTCGAAGTGTATTATGTAACCATACATAGTTAATTTGTAAGTATCACACAAAAATGGAAACTAAACAATGTGCTCAAATGTGAAGAAATAAAAAGGAAATAAGAGAGCATAAACAGCTGTTCATGGTTTTTGACTTGAATGAATTTGCAATGCCGAACTTAAATTTTTGATTGCCTTTTGTTATGCATTTTTTAGTTCATGTGCTTCAGAAAGAGCTGATTAGCTTTTTGGATGCACTGATCTTTCACTGGACACCCACATTATTTTGAAAAATTGTAGAACACTTTTGTCATTCTAAAGGATCAAATTGCTACTCTCGGCATCTTACAGGTCAAAAACCAAAGCATGCACATAGAAGGTGCAGATGTCATTTGTCATATGATTGATCATTTTCTCACGTAGAAGCCTCACTCCTAGAAGTAAATGCAGGACAGCCTGGGATGCAAGGTTCCTTCAGGTATGCTACAAGATAGATGCTGCCAAAACCACTAAATCTGCCACATTGAAATGTGTCTGAATTTCTGTTGTCTGTAGGTTGAAGGTGATCAATTCTCTCACTACACGGCAAGCTCTGCATAATTTGTGATTATGGAAGCAATGAGAGAAGTTTTGCTTATTTGTTATCCTTGCAATGTATATGTACAGGCAATATCAATAAACCCAAGTGGTTTAATTTGTATCTAGATTAATTTATTAAAAAAATATTCTCATTAACTTTTGGTTTGATACTGATAAGATACCTGCTTTGATTTTACAGTTATAGAACAGTCAAAGCGAGTTAAAACAACTTGATTAAAATTTTTAACTTGAATTATCAGGGGGAAAAAAATCCATTGAAGCTTTATTGTTCAGAGAATCGGTTTCAAGAGGAAACTGACTTCAAAATCCAAAATTTTTAAGACATTATAACCCAAATGAAATCAATAAAAAGTTGTAGTTGGTGCTTGGGAAGAATTTTGGATACTTGTTCAGCCTAACTAAATCGTTTGGCTTGTCTCACACGGTCATTATCTATGGTACTCGAACTAAGTTACATAGTTATATTCTTACATATCTTACGGAAAGCAAAAACAAGAACAAGCAATGCTGAATATCAAACACTAATTCTTTACTTCTACCAAGTGTTTTATTGCTAAGAATCTTTTAGCTCAACTAGCACCTCTTGAAATTTTCAAATGAGACATTCAGTGTCCAAATTCCCCCACCCCATTGTAACTAGCAAATTATTAAAAATAAATAGAAGTGCTTGCATTAATCTTCCACCTGCTGATAAAAGGGCAAGGCAGTCAGGCGAGAATACAGAGAACAATGCAGATTATGAGACTGTATTGTGGGCCATTCAAGGATCGAAAGACAGATCTTGGCCTCAGCTGCAATGCAAGTTTGTGAAAAAAGGAAAAAGCAAGAGACCTATTTCACATTGCTCATAGTTTGTAGGACACAAAAGGCACATTCCTTATCTGCAAATGTAGTGAAAGATAAAATGACAAAGTTTGGCTACAAATTTGGTTGTAGCTAAAACTATATAACCCTCACTAAAAAAAATATTAACATGACTATATATTTTAAAAATTTAATTGTTAGATTGTATATTTTTTATATTCTTAACATACTTGTCAAATTTCATGCCAATATGATGTTATTTATTATTTCATCTATAAACTTATTTTTTATGTATAATTTTACATTACAAAAATTTAAAATTTAAACATTTAATTGATGACATAATTACTGTTTTTTGAAATTTTGGAAATTTTGCGAGTACAAAGGATATAAGATGAAAATGTAGTTCAATGTTGAATTTGTCAAAATTCATATTTATTAAAAAAATATTGAGTGGAGTTGTAGCCATAGGCTACAACTAACTTTGTAACCAAACTTTATCCAAAATAAAATAAAAATTGAGAGGACCAACACAAAATTTTTTTATCCTTGTTGTTTGGTAAAGTGCATACGTTAAGAAGAGTGGCCGTTAACTTTTCACTATTAGAAAAGAATAGGGTTCTCACACGCACACACATGTGCCACATGTAACATATGCCCTCTAATTTGTTGTACTTATTATGCTCTCTCTCTCTCTCTCTATATATATATATATATTGTTGATGTTGATAAATAGGATAAAATTTCAATTTATAACATTTGCTTTATGATGATTGTTTTTTATTATTATACCAAGACATTAGTTAATTTTTGAAATAAGTGGGGATGTGGAGTTCAAACCCCACATCTTTTATTCTATACTTGTTCTATAAGTATTAGTTCTAAGCCCTTCTTAAAATGATGTGAATATATTCTATAAAGATATAGTTGATACAATATATTAGACTTTATAAACTAAGCTATGTATTTGAAAGTATTTTAAATTTTGTAAGTTTTTTCTAAGGAAATATAATGCATTTTACATTGAATTATTAGGTGATATTTTGTAAATAATGTAATATGTGGTTGGAATTTGTTTCTAGTGTGCTTTACAAACGATTCATCCTCTAATACGTCTTGATTGGCCTTAAGAGGAATAAGATATAACTAAATTCATCATTTTTTTAGAAGAAACTAAATTCATCACTTATATTAAAAGGAAAAAAAAAATACAAGATTTTAATTATTTAGTAATAAATTGGATTGAAGTGGACCAAAATGGATTGAAATGGGCAAAATGAACTCTGTTGAGTTGAAACTTGAAAGGGATTGAAATGGGCCACAGTGGACTAAAATGGACTGAAGGGACCATAGTGGATCAAATAAACAAAAGTGAACCAAAATGCTATAATAATGTTGAGTGTAATAAATGAAATGTTAATGGATATCTTAAAAACATTGATTTATAAGTAAGAAAAAAAATACTGTAATTAATTGTTTTGGCAGTTTTTATTTAAAAAAAAAATATATTTTTAATGAAACCGTGTAAAAGCTTTTCCTTAAAATAGTTTATTAACGAGGATATCAATGAACGGACGCCAAACAGCTCCTTCAATCTTCAGACGTGAAATTCTCCTGGGCTGTTGGGGAGCTCTTCGTGGAACCATCCAATCTCTTCCACGTGCCAAAATATATTATTCTCTGTTGCGTTGCCGCCTTTTGGTCCGTTGTATGTACGGGTCAAAGCCAAAAGAAAAAGTCAAAAAAACCAGTTTATCAATGATCATCTTTTTTTTATACAAACATTGCCTGCAAATGATCGAAATCCCACCACTTTGATAAACTCCCCCTCTTTCAATCATTCAAACAAACGCACACTCTTCTCTCATCTCATCATTCCCACCATTTCTCTCTCTATCTCTCTCTCTGCATAGATTTTTTTTTTGAGACATTGAAATTAAAAGGAGGTCATTGATGGATCTCTCACTTTCTCAATCTATAATTCCAACCCCAATTATTCCCTACAATAAATCCCACACTTTCAATTTCACACTGTTCCCGAATTTCCCCAACTCGAATTCCCAATCCAAACACTTCCTTAGGAACCCTCTGATTTCGCGCCAAAACCGTCCAATCAGAATCAGAGCTCAAACCCCCAATGTCAATAATAATAATAATGATAATGACGGTTTTGACCTGGAAGACGTCCCTCACTTGACCAATTTCCTCCCCGATTTGCCAGTCAGTAACCCTATTTCTTAATTGTTTCGCTTTTTTTTTTTCCTTATTCTCTCTATTTTCTGTGTCTCTGTAAATGTTTCTTAGCTAGCTATTCATATAATATATGCATGTGATTCAAAATCTTATTATCCAAGAAAGTAATTCACTAATGAGTTAATAAATTCCTTTCCCTTCAGTCCTATCCAAATCCATTACAAAACAGTAAAGCTTATGCCATTGTCAGGTAATTTTACTTCTTTCTAGGGTTTTCTTTCTATTTTATACCATCCAACTATGCTTTCTTGGTCATCTAATTTCATATCTTGCTAGGCAAACTTTTGTACACCCTGAAGATGTAGTTGCACAAAAAGTAAGAAACCCCTCTCCCTTCTTAGAAATTTTTTAATTCTTTTGTTGATATGTTGTATTTATCTTACTATAATATATCTTGGATTGTCGTCGTCAGGTTGTTGTTCAGAAAGATGGTCCTAGAGGAGTACATTTTAGGCGGGCGGGGCCTCGAGAAAAGGTATATTTGCTTGCTGCTAAAACCACCATGTGATGTTCTTGTGGTTGTGGGATCACCTAACAAAAAAAAAAAAGGGCTGATAATGGGTTTTTTTTTTCCTTCTAATGTTAGGTTTATTTTAAGTCAGAAGAAGTGCGGGCTTGCATTGTGACGTGTGGAGGTTTATGTCCGGGAATCAATACGGTGATACGAGAGATTGTATGTGGCTTGAACGTTATGTATGGCGTCGATGACATACTTGGAATCGAGGTGTGTTTAATGCGGATTATGTGCCTCTTACGCTAGAAACAATAATGTAGTTTTGTTTACTTTATAGAATGTTATATGTGCATTTTCATTTTTCATTGACAATTCCTAAGGCACGTATGCACAATTATGGTTTCTTTCTTCAATTATATCCTTTCTTTAAGAGTATGTCTCTTTATGACTTTGATTGTATAAGGGGTATTACTTTGTGAAAGACTGCTGTTTGCTTGTTGTTTGGTTCATTTGTGGGGCAAGAAATTGAAAGAATACTGAATGAAGGATTTGGTCTTATGGATTTCATTTTCATTTTATGGTATCCTAAGTTTCGTATAATAATTTTATCTTATGCTTTAAAACAATTAATTTTCATTCTCACATGCTTTACTTATTGTTGTATTAGTACTAACATATATATATATATATATCCATCCCCATGGTACTGTTGAAACAGGGAGGATATAGAGGTTTTTACTCTAAGAATACCATGAGATTGACACCTAAAGTTGTCAATGATATTCATAAACGTGGTGGCACCTTTCTTCGCACTTCACGAGGAGGTCATGATACGCATAAGATAGTTGATAACATTCAGGATCGGGGAATAAATCAGGTGGGCATATGATCTCTTTTCCTCACTATTTGCGATGCTTAAGTTATTGATAGATCGAAAAAAAAAAAAAAAAAAAAGAAACTGACAAAAATAAGAGAGGTTTGGCATGAAAATTTTGATCTCTTTTGGGGTTTTAGGTGTACATTATTGGAGGTGATGGCACCCAAAAAGGAGCAGCTCTAATTTCCAAGGTGATTGGTTCCTCTAACATAATTTGCTTCTATTCTATTACTGTCTGTCAATCTGGATATGTTGTGGCAAGATGTAACGAGAGTATATTTTGTCAAGGAAGTTGAGAAACGTGGTCTTCAAGTTGCAGTTGCCGGCATTCCCAAGACAATTGATAATGATATTGCCGTAAGTTATATTAACCAATCCTTATTTAGGTAATTATGCATGCTGTTATTAACTCATGATAATGTCAAATGATTTGCTGAAGTCTTAGATTTAGTGTCCAAATTCAAATAGTTCCACTAAATGGTGAATTTTATTTTTAAATTTTCTCTGTCATATAGTCATTATTTGGTGAAGCAATTACTCTTAAAAGTGAATGGGATCATTGATTATCTTATGAGAAGATGGATTGGAAGAAGAGAATAAAACCTGCAATGGCTGCTTGATAATCTCCTTTTGTGTTCTCAGTAAAAAGACTGTGTATTGGTTGGCCATATATTTTTCAGTTCCATTCAAGCTTATTTTCTCCGAGTCTTTCTGAAAAGAAAAGCAGTTAAAACCCACTACGTGGTTCCCATATGAATTTCTGTCAAATATTCTCACTTGGGATGGGAATTGCATGCACTTTTCTAATAGCAAAATAAGATTGTCTGTTTTAAAAAGATGTTTTTCTTCTTTTTAATTAGTTGATTTTGCATGTTTGGTTTTAGGTCATAGATAAATCTTTTGGATTTGATACTGCTGTTGAAGAAGCTCAGAGGGCCATTAATGCTGCACATGTGGAGGTTGAAAGTGTGGAAAATGGAGTTGGAATTGTTAAACTTATGGGCAGATACAGTGGTATGTGTGATTGAACTATATATAATTATAATATAAGGCGTTTTATAGGATTTTTTAATCCTTTTTTTTTTCCCTTTCTTCTGACCTGAAAGGTAGTGAAAAAAAGGAGTGTCATACTTTGTGTTTCTGCCACAAAGCTTTATAAGTTTTCATTTTGCAGGTTTCATTGCCATGCATGCAACATTGGCAAGTCGAGATGTGGTAATATTCTAGCCCCATTGCACAGTAAACAATTGTCTACTTTTGATCTTAAGGGTTGCTGCATAAAATCTCTTGCTATTCAAATGTATCATTTTAAGCGATGAATAAAGCTGAAGAAATTTGGAGATGCTGATGACAATCTACTAACGATAAACTTGGCTAAAAACACAAGTTGGAGATATTGCTGTGCATTGACAAAGAAACAAGTTCCTGACTTAAGTATTGAGTAGGTTAACTTATGGTATGTGGGGATCTGCTGGGGTAGCCCTTTTTCACTAAGTCTCCAATTGGAAATTCTGTATCACTGTTCAAATTGCTTTGACTTGTTGGCAGCTGATATCCAACAACTTAAAAGAGAAAGTCCAAAATAGTCAAAAAAGGAGCCATGAGCTGAAAAATGGCCATATGGTTACCCCTATGGGCTTCTAAAAAGGAAGCTCCATAATACTCTCTATTTGCAGGCAAAAAATGGGGCCTAGTTCAGCGTGAAAGTGGGCCTCTATGGTCCTATAATTCCAGAGATGATCTGAAATTAATCTGGCAGCAGAGAGAACTCTTTCTTTGGAAGTGGCTTACGGAATACTTTATGGAAACATATGGTCCTCCCTGCTTCCAGATTTGGTCTCATCAAGTTTGATTTAAATGGAATACTTGTAAAAAGAACTATAACAACCAACCAAGCCTAATTCACAAAAGTTTGGGGTCGGCTATGGATCCTCAAAACACTAATTAGGGTCGTCCATATGTCTTCTTTTCTGCCATTCTATCCTATCTCCCTGTCACCTTCTTAATTGACTTGTCTTTTTATTTTTTTTATTTTATTTTTATACTATTTCTACTAGGTTTTCCTTTACCTGTTTTTTGTTTCCTCGATTTGAATCAATTTAGTCTTCCTCATTGGTGCATTAATCACTCTCCTCTGCACATAACTAACCATCCCAACCAACTTTTGTTCATCTTTTCATCAATAGGGTCAACCCTATATTTAAGCGAATTTTCTTATTTCAAATCCTATCTTTCATTGTATTTCCTCTTATCCATCTTAACAATCTCATTTAGGTACACACATTTTATGAACATATTGCTTCTTTGCTTCTTAATAGCCCAACATTCAATACCAAGGAGCATAGCTGGTCTTATAGTAAAGAAATTTAATTTATACAAAGTACAAGCTACTGCTGGCTGAAGATTTGAAAATAGCATCCAGCATTAAAGGACTTGATTTCTTTTACCAATTAAGATTCTTGAGCATTTAAAGAGCATCTGTACTGTCTTTTGTTGGTCCATTCTCCTTATAAGAATTAAACTGGAAAATGTGATAACTATCAGAATTCTGGGACAGATCTGATTGGTTGAGGTGATGTTGTTAGGATCCCTGTGGTTCCTAATGAAGATTGATAGGAATTGTAGGGGATTTGACTTAATTTGAGGTAGTCACCCTCCATAGAGAAAGAGAGAGATTAAGAGAGAGAGAGAGAGAGAGAGAGAGAGAGAGAGAGATGCATTAATGCACTAAGCAATTGGTTTATTCTTCAATGATGGAAATGTGATTACAAGTAGGTATTAATAAAACCATAAAACTATTCTATTGGCACGCATGACCTTATCCTAATGGTCCTATTATTCCCCATGTGCATTAATAATTCCAACATGTGCTAAATGTGATTAACATGCTTGGAATTGTAACTAACTAACTAACTAACTAACTAACTAAATCTACAACAATTATTATCCATATACTTATAGCATTCCTAACAGATATTGAAACCTGATTGAGTTCTTTTAGCTTCTTCCTATAGATAGAGGCTGAAATGTCAGCAAAAGGGAGAGAAATCTATGATAAGATTCTGCTGTAGTGAAAGAATTCAGTGGGAACAAGAGGGGTAAAAACTGACATAAAGATAGAAATTTATGTATAAAAGAAAGGAGAGAAAATTCTGCTACGAAGTTGAGAGGAAATTTTTATTTTTAGAAAAGGGTTAAAAAGTTTACTGTAGAGAGAAACTACTGGGAAAGATCAAATTTCTGCTTAAAAAAAATCAATTTACCCTGCAGCATTTGTATGGAGAGTCATGGGTAGATGGGTATGCAAAGGAGAAATCCGTGAAAAGATATTTTTTCACTCTTTATAATCTTCTAATGTTATCTCTCCTGTAACCATAGACTAAATATTTCTGTACATGTGATCAATGAAGCAAAAGCAAATTTTAGTTTTTTTTTTTTTTTTTTTTGGCGTTTTGTGCCTAAATGTCAGGGCTCAATGTTGTCATCACTTTTTTTGTTTGAAGAATTCATTAATTACCATGAGAACAGAAACAAAAGGAATGAAAGGTTTGGGAGAATATAACTTGGTTGGTTTTAAAAGTCTGCATATCTTTTGCAAAAATTATATTGCTGTATTAGTTAATTATTTATGAGGTTTTTCAAGAAGTCAGATTTTTTATGAGATCTTTTGTTTTTATATAATAAATAATGAATTCTTTGTGAGAAACATTGACAACTATAGTTATACTCATACATTGTTGAAGAAGGAAGAAGGAAATATTTCTTGCTTGGAATTTTGAATAGTTTTGGAACTAGACCAATTTGGTTGTCATATTAGTGGGTTAACAATTTGTGCCTATATCTACAATTAAATTTTTGTTTGTTTAATGAGAATGATAAGGATGACATGTACTGAGGGGAAAGTTGTTTTAGAGGATTGTGCAAATCAGTGGTTGAATTGTCACTTGAGTTTGTGGAAATAATTGGCTATAGTAGATCTAAGCAACTCAACCGTTCGTTTATACAGCAATTGATGTTATGGGCCGATTTCCCATTCACCAGGAGGTGGGATTTTTTTAAAGAGAGATTATTTCCATTTTTTTTCTCTTTTTAATATATTGTTTTGCCATTTATCCAATATATTCTTTGGCTACTTCTCCAAAAGTAAACAAATGATTTGGGGGTTGGAAATATGCTTTCATGGTGTAATTGGTATTGCAAGATCTAATGATGGGCTCTTTGTAATGTAACAGGATTGTTGTTTGATTCCAGAGTCTCCATTCTATTTGGAAGGCCGGGGTGGGCTTTTTGAGTTTGTTGAAGAACGACTTAAAGAAAATGGACATATAGTTATTGTGTTAGCAGAAGGAGCAGGCCAGGAATATGTTGCTCAGGATTTGCATCAGGTTGATGAGAAAGATGCATCAGGAAACAGGCTATTACTAGATGTTGGTCTATGGTTGTCTCATAAGATCAAGGTGTGGTTAAAACTGTTACATTCTTGTTTGGTTCATGTTTTATCTTCTTTTGTGGCTTCGTCCTTGAGGCTTTTGGGTTGTCATTGCAGTGTAAAGCAGTCATAATCCAAAATTTTCAATCAAACCTTTATTCTTGGCCTCTAGCCTTTTATATTTAATTTATTTCCTTTATTTTTTTGGTTGGACTTGGACATTTAATTTCAAAAACTGATTCGATGGTGGAGACTTCATGGATATATATTTCTGTTAAAAGAAAAAAAAAAAAGTTTCCTTGGGGTCATTTCCATTAATGTTTGAAATTGATTATGGCTTTGCATTTAATAGATATAGCCTAAATTTTTTTGTTCATAATCATTGCATCCTAAAATTCAGTAACATTGCCTGTACAAACTAGAATCATGTTAATATGGAGTTTGGGCCAGGATCATTTTCTTATATAAGTTTGGGTGGTAGTCTAGTCCTTTCCCGAGTGATTTCTACTTGCTCTTATAATGCTGCAAGCAAATGTGGTTTCTGCTCATCTGATATGGTGAATTGCTAAAAGAAAAACATGTGATGTTTATTATTATTATATTTTAAATTTTATCAATGCCAATAAGAATGGGAATGGAAATATGAAAACTAGAAAATTGGTCATGGATTCTGTGTTGACTGCATCCTGTACTGGGTTTCAAACTTGCATCTTCTCTTTCACCTGATGAGTAATTTTGCCCACTTCAACCATCATTTTGGTTGGTTTAACAACTATTTTCATTTTAATTAAGTGGTCAATGATTTTTTTCCTCTAATATTTTTGTGCTTACATTCTTATTTGTCTATTTATATAACACATTTGTTGCAGGATCATTTTACAAATTTTAGGAAGATGGCGATAAATATGAAGTATATAGGTACCTTCCATAATGGTGTTTGATTTTTAATTTACTTTCTGTAGTGCACTGGAATCTTAAATGGCTTTCACATCTAATATCAGTCCTAGTATAATTATACATTGATGATATGGAATGTCTTAAAAATATGTTTGCCAGTCAAGGTTTTATATTTTGTGGAAAGTTTGGGAAGAGTTGGAAAACTTAGCCGTTTAAAAGTTCAAACAGTTCATCTGGAAAAATCATTTGAAGAAAGTCAGCAGAATCTGAAATAGATATAGGAAATTTGACTTGTTTAATTAAGTCATAATAATTTCTTCGTGCCAAAAAATAGCTTAGTTTCTATCAGTTTTGGCTTCACTTTTTCACTGTTTTTATATTTCATTAGAACCCAATTTTCATTTTCTGTGCTTGGGTAGTGCGTTAGAACGCACTTGAAAGATTTGTATAGGCTAACTATATGCATCAAAACTTAGCAATGCTGAGTGATTAATTGTGCGGTTGTAATTCCAGTGCTTAAAAACCTGAAAATTGTGCAGTTGTAAGTGCAGTAAATGCATGGATTTGTTGAGTTAATGGGAGCTGATGCCATGACCGCTGACTGACATATAATGAGTAAATTCATGCATTTGTTGGTGATATGGGACACTTGTATCCCAATTGATTAAATGAATTACTTTCAAGATGAGACTTGTATTGTTTGGAACTTTTTATTTTTACCTTGATAAACAAAGTTAGTGAAGGATTAGCCATGTGATGGGAGATATGCTTTATTTTGTGTTACGTTATAAGCATTGCAAATAAGCTCTCTCTCAAATTATATAAAAAGCAAAGATGACCTTGATAATATAAGCCTTTCGTGACATGCTGTTTCTGATAGCTTTACATATAGCCTTACGAAAACCATCTGATTTTGTCCTTTTACTTTGCATTTTTAGACATTTCATTTCCCCTTCTGTTAATGAGAAAAAAGATCATTATTCAATATCTTTTGTAACTGCTATATGATGCTACTTACAAGGGTTCTCTTATATTTAACTACTTACTATCTTTTAATTTCGTGGCATGAAGGTCTCTGTACATTTTTAAGCAACAAGATGAACCATCTGCATCCTAGTATCCTATATAAATTTGAAGTTCATAGTGTAGTTGAAATTTTTTAAAAAATGGAAGTTGTTCTAAGTTTTATATGATTTGAATTTCACAGATCCTACGTACATGATTCGAGCTATTCCAAGTAATGCATCAGACAATATCTACTGTACTCTTCTTGCTCATAGTGCAGTTCACGGGGCAATGGCCGGATACACTGGTTTTACAGTTGGACCTGTTAATAGCAGACATGCTTATATTCCAATTGCTGTAAGCACTTCCTATCCTTGTTCTGAATTTTTATTTTTATTTTAAATTATTATAATTGTTAGTTACACGCATCCCATGGGTCTTTTTAATCCACTACCTTATTCTGTGCCTCATTTTTTAATGAGGGAGAAAGTACCATTTGAAGTAGATCTCATTAGTACTATGTTTTTATTTTTAATTTAGTTGGTGATTGAACTTTATAATTAACAGTTGTAGATTCATAGAATCTGACTAATTTCATTTGTAAATGTTCTTCTCTGAATATATGTGGTAAAAGTCTGGACTCAATGAAACTGATACAACCATAATTTTTTTCTAACAGTAACGGTAAAATTGTGGAGACAAACATGAGTGGGAGTGATATAATAGTGCTCAGACACAATCCTTTACATTAAGGATGCTTGTGTGTTTGGTTCAAATTTGAACATTATTTGTTGGCTTTCTCATTACAGTTAGACTACATAGGGAATCAATCATTTTGTTTCCCATACTGTTGCGTGTCTTTTTCTTTAGTGTAAAACCCTTATTATGGTCCTATATACTTGCAACATCAATTGTAAATAAATATCTCTTCGGTTTGCTGCATTGTACTGGAGTGGTAGATTTTCTTATGGTTTGGTGGGGAGATGTGGGGGGCATGGAGAAGAATTAGCATATAGGAAAGGTTGGAGTTCCAATATGTAAAACGAAAATTTATATTAAGAGGGTTGCTTTTCTTTTCTTTTCTCTTTTTTGGTTGGGTAGGGTGTTGGGGGGTGGTGGATTTGGGTGGTGTTGTTTGCAATTCAAGAGGCTAGAATTCTAAATATGTCATTAAGCTGCCTCTCTCTCTCTCTCCCCCCTCTTGAACTAATCTATTGGCTACTGCATTACTGCTGACATGCTCTTCATATTCCCTCCCTCTGGCATAGTATCTTGATGCCTATGCTTTTTGATAAACTATCACTTGTTCCCAAAAGTTTTAAACTATTAGGAAATGGTAAATTCCATCATTTAACCATTATTTTAACACACTCTCTCATGTGTAGTCTCCTCCTTAATAAATGGGGTCCAATATGTGAAATTTTTAATAGGAAGTAAAGTGGAGACATAGTTTGAAGTTTGGACCACTTGCTCTCCAGGTCTGCACTGATGATGATGAATTTGAGCTAATGAGTTCTTTCTTCTGTGTATTTGATTGGTTGTTTCTCCCTTTTATCTGTACGTGTATTTGAGTGAATTTTTGCTCTCTTGTATGCTCTGACTTCATTAAAGCATATATATATATATATATATATATATATATATATATATTTTTAATGTAATTTTGTCACGATAATCGATGTGCTACATTGTTGAGTCAGAAATCTTATTATGAATGGTATAATGTGGTTTTGCAGCGTGTGACTGAGACACAAAACATAGTGAAGCTGACAAATAGGATGTGGGCTAGACTTCTGGCATCAACGAATCAACCTAGTTTCTTAAACAGTGATGAGGGGATCCCAGAAAAAGTTGATCAAGAGCCTATTGAAGTTATGAACAGTGTGAAAATTACATCGGTCTAGAAACTATGATTTGAGTTCATATCCAAATTAATCAGTGTCATTTCTTGATTGCATTTTTTGCTGAGAGCTCTTTGCAGCTCTTTGCTCTTGCAGTTCTGAACAGGTTCTGTGGTTGCCCTCCTTATATGGTGAATCTTATTGAGTTATAGGTGGCTCAAAATCAATTGTAGGCTACATCTTAGATTGTGTATTGCAAGCATCGATTTAAGTTATAGTGATTATTTGATGATAAATTATATATAGGAAGATTTCTTAGATTCAAATGTTGTAAATGTTGACCAAAGAATAATACAAAAATACATAATGCTGCTAATGAAAAGTACATGTTTTCTTTCTATAGGGGACTTGTGCCATCTGGAACTTGTTGGCTTATTGTTGAATTCTATGTGATGATGAGAGAATTTAAAGCATGGAAATTATTTATGAAGAGATTTTTGACTATTTGAGGCATTACAAATCCAAAATCATCCTCTCCAAAAAAAAAAAAAAAAAAAAAAAATTCTGTGAAGAGTTTTTTAAAAAGAAAAAAAGAAAAAAAAGGGGGATATGACATCACAAATGCCTAAAAAGTAGTATGATATTTGAATATAGAAATGTGTAGATTAAATTGACTGAGTAAGCTGGCCAACTTAGTAAATTGACAGGCACACATGAATTCCCAATTTGGATTTAGGTACTATTATTAGTCAATATTCATTTAATTAAACACTAATGATGTGATAAAATCTGATAGAATTACATAATAAAATTACCTTTGGAATAGATATGACTTACGAGTTTCAACTGAACTCGTGGTGATTACACACCACCACTTCTCTCCCTCTGCCTACCTCCTCCTGAACCATTGATTATTGCACACGTGTGGAGGTACATCATCCGTGCTCATCACCCATTTCATACGTTAAATGTGAATATACTTAAAAAAAAATGTGAAAAACATAGATATATCATGTGTTTAGAGTGTACACTAACGAGTGCATAAAAATATTTTTCCGTCCTTAAGAGGTAAGGGTACAAGTGGCAAGCATATCAATTTACTATTCAAATGGTCCCCTAGTCCGTCCTTATGTGCTAGTTGCATACTAAGCAGGTGGCATGATGTACATATGCACGTTTACGCTGGAACTGAGAGACAAGTTTTGCAACTAGGTTGACTCTGAATTCTTCGGATGCAACTTGTCACCAAGCCTTCTCTGTCAGTCTTTTACTGATATCCAATGCATCCAAATTGGAATGGCTACCGACTACTTTTACGGCTCTATCTTAATTGACAAACAACTAGACAATAATAGATCACAGCCGACTAGTTATCCATCCACCTTTATAAATTTGTCGAGTGCCATATTTCAAAGTAGGACAATATTTAGTAAATTTTTTAAAGATGTTTCACATTGATTAAAATTTAATTTAAATTTTTTTTTTGATAGAAGGTGAGGTGTTTTTAATATTTATAAGAGGGTCCGCGAAAAATTAGCAGACCATGGGGCATTTTTAAAAGTCTACACTTTCATCATGTCCCATATAAAATATTAATATATTATGGGTAACTGTTAAATTCTTCCATTATGCTTGATTGCTCTCTTTGCCCCTCTTCGCCAGTCTATTTGCACATCTATTAACTTCACGGTATACGTGACATGAATGGATGGTCTAGTCGTGAGCTAATAGATTCCTATAGTCACAAACTAAAATAGAAATATCTAGTGTCCAAATATTGTGAATTCACTGAATTGTTAGCCAATTAATTACAAGATTTGAAGTCCGCTTAGATAAGATTTTATAACCTTGTCCCCATGCTAAGCTTAATCCATATCTAATATCTAATAGCCCATAATTCAACAACGTTGTTTGTTGTAGTACTAGTACCTATTTTTATTGAAAAGTATTGTACCTAATGCCCATATTTATTTCTAATGAGGCCTCCCTCCACTTGCAACACTTTGATTACCTAATGTACTCCCATCCATGTTGAAAGTAATAAATTGAGGCGACGGGCCGGCATGGGAGTCCAAGACATAGCATCTTTTGTACTGAATTGATCAATATAATCACTAATTAAATTAAATTTGAAATCTAAAGGACAAAACCTAAGAAATTGGACTTAAGTTTTGCATTTAGACTATCATTTTTTTTTTGCTAAACTGCATTTAGACTATCATAGGAATACATAGTAGCCAACTTGACATTTGGCTCATTTCGACTTGGTTTACCTCTTTAACTTGGTTGTCAGGACTACCTTACTTACACCATGCAAATAATAATCTGGTGCCCCCCCCTAAGAACAAGATTTCAACACACAATTTTCTTAACTTTATGTCATTCCTCAATACTTTTAAGTTAAAGTCCAAGAACTCTTGAACCATCGCACACAATTTTCAAGACCTGAAATTATTTGATCCTAAAACCCTTTTCCACTTGCCCTGCATCATATATAATACGTCACAAGGAATAGTAAGTCTCACATGATTTTGAAATAGCTTTGCAATAGAAAAGTCTTAAAATCAAAACTCTAATAAAAAACATAATGATGATATTTATAAGATTGATGATTGATAGCAACACCAGGCGTTGCTATTGCACCACCAGACACGTATGAGGCGGCTTACTAAGCAAACCACCACGTATTCTATCCTCCCATCGGCTAAATGAATTTGTCAAACCATGTTACTCAATCAATTCATTCAAATAGTGTGATATATAAGTATGCAGCCACATGCATGAAGACTTTCAAGTCTTATATTTGTTTTTGTAGAAGATAGGGTTGAAGTCTGGGCATGGCTTCATTCTGTGGGACATGTCATAGAATCTCCATAGGCTATTGCAGTAACGGCACTAGTGAAATAAAATATCACGACTCCCGACATTCAACTCTTTTTTATTTTATTTTTTTGACTGACCGACATTCAACTCTAGAAAGTAGAAACTAATGGTAGTGTAAAGTAAAAAGATTCGCAAACATATCATATCATTTCATTTCTATGGGATAATATCATTAAGACATAATGAACTTTAAATTATGTGTCATCTCCGCTCTATTGTATGCACTAATTAATATAAAAAATTAGTGCAAGAAAAGGAAAATAAAAAATAATAACAGAGGAGAAACTATTCCAACTAGACGTATGTCATACGTGATAAGGCACTTAATTTGTAAATGGAAAATAATACACATAGGATAAAGTTTGGCAATAGACAACTCTACTCAATATCTTTTAATTAGATGTAAATTTTAACAAATCTACAATTGTATCACAAGATCAAATATCAATAACGTGGGTTCCAGTTAACTCAACTAGTAAAGTTTCTGATGCTTATATAAGAGATCTGGGGTTCAATCCCCGCCTACACCAAAAACTAATTGGTGTCTTGGTCTGATAATAAAGAGCAATTATCAGGAGCGGACGCCATAGGTTGAAACTCTCTCAAAAAAAAAAAAATATCAATAACTATGTTATAAACTAAATGTTTAAATTTTAAGTTTTTGTAATATAAAATTATGTATAAGTTTATGGATTAAATAATAAATAATATCTGATTGACACAAAATTTGACATATGTGTTGAGAACATAAAGAATATACAATTTAATGATTAAATTTTCAAAATATGTAGGTATGTTAATTTTTTTAGTGAAAATTATAGACTTAGGCTACAACAAAGTTTGTAACCAAATTTTATCCATATACATAAGACTACGATTAATTTTCCATGTGAGTAATTATTTTAATGGTAAAATACTATTTTAGTTTTTAAACTTTATCAAAAATTTGTTTTTCATTCTTAAACTTTAAAAAATTCGTTTTTCGTCCCTAAATTATTGAAAAGTTTATTTTCTTTCCTTACAATATTGAAAATTGTAGGGACCGGATTTGAATACAATCACTGTAGGGTGAATGGATCCAAACCCAGTTGGCCCAATACAATAAATTTATAGAGCGTGGGTTGAAGAACTAGGCCCTAGTAAGGATTATGGCAACTAAACATGGTTACAAGTGGACTAAAGTATGAAAATCTGGTCCTCAGCCCTCCTCTTCAGGGGTGGTAACTCTTATTTCTTCCGCTCTTTGCTACAAAGGCCTTTATGGTCCTACCAGTTGCTCAGATGTTCCCCCCCTCCCACTCCAGAAGGATTTCTTACATTATATATCCCCTATTAGTTGATCGTAGCCCTCCATTTGTTGATCAAGCAGGCCATCACTTGAGTGGTTGTCCCATCAGCCGTTTTTCTATTCTTTCTGTGGGTTGCAGCAACTAAGGTTGCATTGTTCAGGGGTCTTTTCATCATTAATGCGGCCAGAACGTTAGTTGTGGTCATTTAATGCGGAGGTGACAGTTCCTCCCTGAATTGCTCCTTCATCATGCTTCTGTGACTGCCACGCTATACCGGTTCTTTCTCTTTAGATGCTCTGGAGACTCCCCTTGATGGTGTATTGCTCCTCCCTTTAATGGTCTCGGCTTTCTGAGTACAGAATCGTCCTCGGAGATACTTCTTGGGCACCAGGGCTTCTTACTTTCGTCCTCGGATCCTTAATACCTCCTCGGCGTGGGCCTACGGGAATACCTCCTCGGCGTAGGCCTTAGGGCTTGGTATGAAGTGGGCCGGGACTGTTTGACTAATTGGCCCCACAAAAATGTTTTACTTTCTGTCTTTAAACTTTACCAAAAATATATTTTTCATTCCTAAACTATTAAAAACTATTCATTTTTTTATCTATATTTTTGTGTCTAGCTAAACTATTAAAAAAACTTTTTACAAGGTTTAAGAATGAAAAAAGAACTTTTTAAAGTTTATTGATGAAAACAAACTTTTAGTAAAATTTAGGGACCAAAATAGTATTTTACCATTCTTTTAAAACTAACTTAGAGCTTACTTTGTAGAATTTCATTCAAATATCTTCTTCTTTTACCAAAAAAAGAAAAGAAAAAAGAGTAATCTTATTTTTTTGTCTTGCCATGATACCAATTTACAGAACATAAGCTAATTTGTTGCCTTATTGTACTAACAATTATCTTCTACTTCTGTTTTATAGTGTTAAGTTATGATTTTTCACATAACATTTATATTGGCTTTATTCCTTGACAAAAAGTGTTGTAATTTCTTTAATTTATTTCCTTGTATTTTGTGGGATTTAATTGTAACGAGTTTAGTCTTAAGTGGTCAAAATTTGATCAAGACAGTTGAAGGTCACACGAGGAGCACATGCCAGAAGCTGAAGAGACAGTGTGTTTCGCGACTCATCTCACAAATTGGCCAACTCGTGAGATGACCTATGAGATGCATTGACAACTGAGATTTTAAGTGTGACTCTTATACCCTTTACCCAGACTATATATATCTTTATTACCCACAAAATTGTAAGGGGGCTATTAAAAAGAAAACCCTAGAGAGAGGTTTCTACAACACTTACTTTGTTAGAGAGAGCTACTCATCCTCAAGAGAGAAATTATTGTAGTCTCTTCTCCTCCCTTCTTCCATTGTTATACCTTGAGAGGAAATTTGTATCAAAACACAAACCACACATATTCAGAGTGTAGAGAGTGTTTTGGAGTGTGGGAAGCATTTGGTATTTGCCAAAATAAGCCAGTAAAGCTTGGCAGTGCAATTGGGTGGTATTGCGGACGAGAATCTAGTGAAGACAAGATTCCGAGAAGTTCGTTGGTAGTTGGAGCTTGGAGGGCTCAAAAATTTTGGATAGATTAGGCTTGGAGGGCCTTTTTGGTATCCTTGTACTCCAACTTATTCACTTGTAGATCATTTCAGCTTGGAGGGCCGTAGATAGGTTTTTACGTTGAGTTTTTTGGTTTTTCTATTCGATAACATCGTCGTGTTATCTTGGGTTTGCTATTCTTTTACCCACTTCCTTTTACATTTTAGCATTACACTTATTTGTTCATCCATACAATTATTGAATGTTTCGATTGATTAATTTGCTAATCACGAATATTTCGCATTAAATGTGTTAAGCATGAAATTAATCAAACCGTAATTAAGAATTAGGGGCCTAAACAAGTTATAGTGTTTTGCACTATTTGACCTTTCATATAAAATGACCCTTTTAGAGAATGTAAGTTTCATATATTTATAGGATTCACACGCTGTGAAAGACTGCCATAGAACCAAGATATATCCTCTATTGGACAACTAGCTTGTAACTGCAAAAGATACACATTAAGATGTATAGTATAATAATTTTACATAAATAATTTAAATATTATTGATAGTCATTCTTAATTTTTTTTTTAACTATTTAAAAAGTCTTGTAAGAATGTTAATATATAGAAAATGTAAATTGTCCATTTTAAAAAAATATTTTTATGTTTATTAATTCTAAACTCTTTGGTTTTTACACACAATAACTCACTTAAATGGATATTTATGATATGGTCCCACATTTGATTCTAAAATTAAGAAATAAAACTCTCTCTAAAAATAAATAATTTAGGACATATGACGCAAAATTGGACTTCAATTGTAGTAATTGGATTTTCTCTAAGTTTTACTAATATAAATTTTTGTGCCAAATGAATTGTTTTTAGTTATTAAAAAAAAGGCTCATAAATATAAAATCATTAAAACTCTCTCTTTCTCTAATTTTATATATAGTGTTAGATATATGATTATGTTTTTTTATGATTTATTTATATTGGACTCCTTGTTTTCTACTCTAAATTAACTCATTTAGCACAAAAATTAAAAAATTTCGATTAGATGGAATACGTTCTATAAAATTAAACTCTAATTGAAACCCAAATTTTACACTAAACTAACTAATTTGGTTCAAAAATTTAAAATTTTGATTAGATGGGATACGTGGCGCAAAATTAGACTTTAATTGAATTTAATTTAAAATCTAATTGGATTTTCTCTCAGTTTTACTTATATATATATATATATATATATATATAGATGACTTATAAACTTGAATCGTTTTTAGTTCTACAAAAAAAAAAAAAAGAGAAGCTCATAGATATAAAATCATTCAAAAATTATGTTTTTTTATGGTTTACTTATATTAGACTTCTCTTTTTTATACTAAATTAACTCATTTGGTATAAATTTTTTTTGAAAAAAAAACTTAAATTAGATGAGACACATGTCGTAAAATTAAACTCTAATTGAAATCTAATTTTTACATTGAATTAACTCACTTGGCAAATTTAAAAACTTAGATTAGATGGGACACGTGACGCAAAATTAGACTATAATTGAATTCCAATTTAAAATCTAATTGGATTTTCTTTCAGTTTTACCTATTATTAGATATATAGATTATTAGATATATAGATTATGACAAGGGAGTATGCATATAATAAAGGATAACGTGTAGTCCATTCATCAAAAAGTGTACTCTACGCAAAAATTGGTTGGCTAGTTTTAACAATTTCATTCATAAGTTTCATATTGAAGTTAACTCTCAATTTCATATTGTTTGCTTCTTCTCAAGCCAATTCGCTTGCCATCTTCAACATTTTATCATGGTCCCTGTTTGTAAACATCTCAAGATTACTTGATACACTTTCTCAGCTTACTTGAAAAGTACATATAACATGTGATTACTATTCACAAAATTGTCTTATCACAGGAAAGCAATTTCAATTTTGCTCAATTACAAGTATAAGTACTTGTGGGGTATGTGGGTCAAAGACCGAAGTTCAAATTTCTAGGAGGGAACTTCACACACATACACTTAGATTAGACTAGAGTAGAATTCTATCTTATATTAAAAAAAAAAAAAAAAGTTTAATTAGCACTCTCCACCCAACAGTGTAATTAGCATCATCTTTAAGATCAAAGCATTAGCATTAATTTTGGATCGAACTCGGAGGTGGTATCTTATATAAAGGCAACATTGCTCACATGTGCATATGTGAGCACATTAGGTTCATGCATGTGAGTCTCACTACATGTGAGAAAATCTTTACATATAGAGTGCATAAGATACTTATTTTTTATGACATCGACATTATATACTTAAAAATAGACCCAGTAACATATTAACACTTGTAACAACTATTCTTCAAGATAAGGGTGACAGTTGAACTGCATCAACCACTCTCATCCTCCTCTCGATCCTCCGCCTCCCAAAACACCCAACTCTCCACTGCCACATCATCAGATTCCGGCGTCTCCATTCTCTTCTCTCTCCTCCTCTTCCGGCCGTTGGTTTCTACCGCCGGAGGGTGGTTAGACGCACCGGCCTCCAAAGGAAAATTCAGTATGGCTTTACAGCCCCTCATCTTGAAGGCAGCACAATCATATGCCCTAGCAGCATCAACATCAGTGTCAAAGGTTCCAAGCCAAACCCGATGCCCCTTCCGGGTCGGGTCCCGGATCTCCGCTGCAAACTTGCCCCATGGTCTTCGTCGAACTCCCCTATAGTGCCTCCACTCACTACAATCTGACGCCTTGTTGGAACCTTCAGCTACTTCAGGTACTTTGGACTCGATGCATGCTTTCTTGGACAAGTGCTTTGGACTTGAAATGTGGGGTTTTGGAGTTGAGTCAATACCACTGCCTTTTGTTTCGAAATTAGAAGCTTGTTGGTTGTGGTAGTTTGAGTCCAAAATGAGAGAATTGGATTCAGAATCAGATGGGGGGCTTTGAGCTTCATGTTTGACAGTTTGAGTAGCATAATAGGCTTTAGGAGGACTACTGAAATTGAGGCTGCTAATAAAGTATTCAGTGGAGGTGAAATCTCCAAGAAGGTGTTGTCGGATAAGCTCTATGGTTGAGGATTCATCTGCAGCAGGTGTCGCCATATTTGAGCTTAGAAAGCAAAAGACTTTGAGAGGTGTCAGATAAAAAAAAGAGAGTAGGGTATATATAAGAGTCTAGACTTTTCAATTTTGCAATGGTAATATTGTCCTGTCCACTCATTAGAATCACAATATATGTCAAAGGGGATGTACCTTTCTTATGAGACTGATCATCGTAATGTATTGAGTTGTAATAGATGTCCAATGCATTGAGAGGAGCTTCTCACACGTATTTCACTCCATATGTCACCACTTGAACTAGTAATCTTATCATATATCATTAAAAAAGATGAGTTGTAGCGTCTTAGAATTGAAATGAAAGCAAAGCAACCAACACTACAATAAATATTGAATCCCAAGTTGTTATTTGGCATCTAGCTACCAGAAGAAGTAATTGTTGGGTGCATTTGTATAGTACATGGACAGGAGACAGGTTAGGAGACAAAAGAAATTTGCAACTTGTTCTATTGGGGGGACCCTAGGCCCTAGGCCCTAGCACTATGCCAACATGCAAACCTAACTCTTGGAAACAAGAGAAAAGACAGAAGCTATGAAAAGTTATAAGTGACCATTTGCTAGATGTTGCTAGAGTTAAACCTATCACATCATCAACTTGTGCATAACATTTAACCAGTGAAAAGGATAAACAACCACAAAAGGAAAATCGAAAAAAAAAGGAAGAAAAAGAAACAAAAATCAAATCCTATTGCTTTTATTGGAATTAGAGAGATCCTAAAAGTAGGGCTAGGTTTAGGGCTTGTATGTAACATTAATTGAATTATTTGCCATGAAATAATATGAGTGACTCCACCATAAGAGAAATACATGGGCTGTAGTTCAGATCATGTAATTGGTGTTGTGGAGGTGGATGTTGCAAATTTGGTTAACAATTATTTTATTTTTCAGTGATCCTACCCATGGGGGCAATACATGGGTGTGGCCTTTCCTGTAAGAGTACATAGGACATGGCAATTTGAATATTGTATTTGTGACATTTTCTTATATCTTAATATTCTTATATGGTTTGAGTAATCATTTTCATATATCTAAGTACCATGTTTTCTCTTTGTTTCCCTTTAATTTTTATGTTGAGATCTATTAAATTTATAGACTTATTGTTAGCCATGCACCTTTGTTGATATTCTACTTACTGCTTCTTGTTACCCCTGATGATAGTATGTGAATTATCATCGTATTTGGCTTTTATCTTATTGCTTTGTTGTTCCAATATTTTTTTTTTCAGATTAACTGCATAGATTTATAGTCATAAAAGGTTGTTGGGAGATGATTGCTTTGCTATAGGTGGATAACTATTGTGATTTTGAGCACTCAGTTGTTATTGAAGAATTTTCTTATACCTAATTTTAAATTTGGAATTAAAATTGGTTTTGTAAATATACAATTTTTTATTTGTTTTTTTTATAACTTTTGGTGGAATCCACATATTCCATAGTTGTTTCCAAGATCAATAGCTCATTGGCTCACGAGAACCCTCCCCCACATTTGCTAATTTTTTTAAGCTTCATGGTCAAGTGATGTGCGACATTTACCATGAAGACTCCCTTGGGTGACCCAAGCCAACCAACCGACTGGTTATTGATCCGAAGAGCCCAATGGGACTGACTTTATCACATCGGCATCTAGAGTATCAAACAAGTCGTCCACCAATGCTTTAAGGGGGAGGAGGATTTGAACCCTGGTTATTCTTATAAGGGAGACTAGTCAATGTCATTAAGCTAATTAAAAGAATCTTGACAATGTTGACATTACTATACAAATGAGACTTATCATATTAAAATTAAGATATGAATAACGAAAATAATAGAGTTACAATTTTTTTTACAAAATACTGATGTGGTGAGTAGTTATTAATAAGTGAAAAAGTGATATTAGTGATGAGTTCAAATGAAAATCAGTAAGAATTAGCCACAACAATAATTTCTAAAAATGTTATAAAATAGTTTTTGGCTGGAGCATTACTCATCAAACAAATACAACAAGATCTTAAGGTATAATAACAAACTCAATCTTCTTCGATGCAAAAAGAGTAGTATTATCATGACTTAGATCACAAGTTAAATTTTATTTGTTTAAATAAACTCAGTGCACTCTCAATTTAATTGTATTACCCTTGCTATGAGATATCAAGAACAAAATTTTTGTTTCTCTATCTCACTATCGTCGATTGTGATTGTGAGTGAATAAAATATCGTGTACATAGCAGAAGATTGTTTTATTATTACAAATTCATTTTATATATTAATAACAAAATTATTTTAAATTTCACTAAAATAATTTAAAATAAATTAATTAAGAAATTAATTTTTAAATCTTTTTCTTTATTTTTATAAATATTTTCACCTTGATGGCTAATATTTGCACCTTAGAGTGCTCATATATCAGAGAGATTATTTTATTTTTTATTTTTTTGAGGGAATAGAGAGTTAATTGAGACACATGCATCTACTCGCATCATCATCATCATCTGGTTTCAACACGTAAGCAAACGGTGGGGCTATTTCAAAGTTTGTCATATGCACACAGCACAATATGCGTTGTCCTTTCATGGACCCCACAACCAAAATTTTGTTGAAGGGTTTTCAGTAATCTTCTTCTAAATTCTAATATTAATATGTAGACTAGAACATGCATGTGCAGTTTAGGTTAAGAAACAATGTACCAAAGAACTCATCCAAAAAAAAAAAAAAAAAAAAAATGTACCAAAGAAAATTGGTTAAATTATTTTCTCTAATTTTTATCCTTATTTCAAAATCGTATATGTACTTTTAAACGTTTAATAATCTTAGTCCTCAGTATATTTTGAAATGTTTCAAAAATGTCCTTGTCATCAATAGATAGACTAAAAATATTGACATGATAAACTAGATTTTCATGTAACTCATGTCAAAGAAAAATAGAAAAAAGAAAAAGAAAAAAAGAAATTGCATATGAAACATCTTTTCGGATGTTACTCTCTCACCAGTCACCGCATCACCCCACGACTTCTTATATTGCTAATAAGAGCATTAGTATTAGTGGTGCTAAAAAATTATATTGCTATTTTTAGCACCACAAACTCCAATTATTGCCAAACACTGGTGGAGTTAAAGACAAATTTTTTTGCCTTCTTGCTATAGTAAACAGCCAAGAGTAGTTGTTTACTGTAGCAAGAAGGCATAAAAAAATCATTGTTTATTCTTTTCTCTCTCTTCTCTTATATATTAAAAAAAAAAAAATTCTTTTTTTTTCTCTCTCTCTCTCCAACGCCTCCCTCATCTCCTTCTCGTGGGAGGGATTGTGGTGGTGGGTCAGTGTGGTTCATGGGTGGGTCACTGGGTTCGGTACGATGTCTGTCTGGGTGGGTTTGCGGGTAGATTGGTGTGGGTAGGCCATTGGGTTTGGTGTCTTTGTGGGTGGGTGGGTGTGTTCGTGTGGGTTCGTTGGCGTTGGTTTGTGGGGGTGGCTGTGGGTGTGGGTGTCTCCTGATGGGTCAGGTGGGTGTGGGCTTGGTTGATTTATTTATTTTTTTTTTTCTGCCGTGGGCTATGGTTGTGTTGGTGGTGGTGGTGGTTGTGGTTGTGGTTGGTGGTGGAGGTGGTTGTAGTTGGTTCTTGAAGTTTGTGGTGGATGTTTTTATTATTTTTCTAATGCGTTCCTTGTATTATTTTAATCAAATAGCTAAAAATATAGATCCATTGATGTTGAGTGTATTGTAAAGTTAAGAGGTAAAATAGATAAAGTGACTTTTGTAGGTGCTAAATAGCCAAATTTTTGCCTCTACCAATGTGGATGCTCTAAGTGGTAACTAGATATGGAACTACTTGTGGGGCATGAGGGGTCATGCACCCCACAAGTAATTACTTTATAAAATAAATTAGCCTTTGAGCACACACGCGTGCTTGGAGGTTCTTTTTTTTTTTTTTTTTTTTTTTTTTTTTTTTGTAAAAATTAATAATTTGTATCCATTTTGATTTGCAAAAATATATTTTTTTATTTTTCAAACAAATAAAAAGGATAAACTTTAGATGAACCTTAGGGGAAAAAAGTTAAATTTTAGGAGTTCTCTTAGTTTTTAATTTTTTAAATTATGGGTGTTTTACTTTTATTCACATGAAAAAAGAATAAAAATGATAAATTTTAGGGAATAAAAAGATGAACATTAAGGGAAAAAAAAATCCTAAATTTTAGGAGTTTTTTGAATTCAAAATGAAATTTATTATTTGACATTTTTGACCCTATTTTTAAGAGGAGTTATCTTTCATTAATAAGGGTATTTTTGAACCATATAAAACTCCAGTTCAAAAAAGGGAATCATCTTTTATATAATATAGATATAGATAGTATATATATAGTTAAAAAAATTAGAATACATAGATTTTAAATTTGAAGTTAAAATTTTTGAAAGGTGTATCTAATTTTCCCTTAACAATTAAGTTGGCCAATTAATTAAAGGAGTCCTTAAAAAATAGAAATAGTCAACTAATTCACACCTATGCGGCTATGCCCGTTCTTAAAAAAAAAAAAATTTGTAGTCAGTACATGCTTAAACTCAATGGTGCCTCTATATTGAAAACGTTATTTTAAAATTTATTTGAATTTCTTAAACAAAATAATAACAAAAACATCAATTTAGAAAAATTTTAAAGTACAAAGTCTTATTATTTCAAAATAAAGAACAAGGAGTCGGTTTGATTTCGACCCAAAGTTTAGGGGTCTTTTCTATTTTTCCCTTTTTAAAAAAAATATTTTTTAGATATGGAATTAGGTGCTAGGGAGTATATGACAATATAATATTGTTTATATATGAGAATTTAAGATATTTTCTAGCTTTAGAGTCAATAGAAATTTCTTTGAATTTTAGTACAGAATTAATTATAGGAGATTTTTTTTTTTATTTAAAAAATTGTCGAGTTACATCTTGCAAAATGATTAAGTTGAAATGTACTGATTTTTTTGTTAACAAAAAACAGATTTTAGTTTTATTTTTTATGTATTAATTTAGGATTGAATCTTAAATATAAATTCCCATCTCAATAATCCCATACCAAAACCAAAACTCTTTGCTAATAATCTCTAGTTCAAATTTATGATTGATGGAAACAACAATATTTGATTTTGGGTCATTGTCTTGGTCTTTAATTTTGGGAAGTTGGCTGGTCTGGAGGATGACCAGATTTGTGTAGTAGTTCTTAGTTACCAGTCGTTGTTGGGGGCATCTTTTTTCCCTCCTTTAATCATACTTCTTGACATTAGGCTCTAATGTCATGCAAATGATTTGAATTAGACGAATTCAGCTTCTCACGCCAACATTTTCTATCCATTAATTGACAATAAATCGCGATGTTTTTGAAACATTTGAAAAAAAAAATATAGAAACTGAAATGAAACATTGAAAAGTACAATGTCAATTTAGAAAGAGAGATTAAAATTTGAAGACCAAATGTACAATTTCAACCACCCAAAACAAAGAGGAAGGAAAGAAAAGTAAAACTCTAGCTCTAACCATCCATTACAAACAAAAGACCAAGTCTATATCTTGGTTAGATAGAACAGCATCAAGACATAAATGAATAGAAAAAATTCAACACCATAAGTGTCCTATCATCCTCTAAACCAATTTACATTTCCCACACTTCATGAGAGACTCTTCTGATGTTTTCCAAGCTTAGTAAATTCTATGGGGGCAGTGTACTGTTTATTACACACATACTTTTATTCACACATTAGAAAAAGTAACTAAGATAGTTACTTGAAGTCGCGATTTTAGTTATTTTCTCGAGCGTGAATAAATGTGTGTAAAAAATATGTGCAATAGCTTTTTCCCAAGTCTGTGAGACCACCACCACAATTAGCAGATTTGATATTTTATCTCTCTCATGTAACCAAAAGCTGAGAATATCCCATTGAAGGATGCGGAGATAACGGCGATAACGGAGGCACACTGAAAATTCCCTTAACATCAACATCCCATACACCAGTCCAACTTGACGGCGTTAATGGACAAACAGAGCTTGAACCTGAACTTGAACTTGAAAGTGAAACGCTCTCAGCCATGATTACCTTCTCTTTCTTCATCTCCTTCCTCTCTTCACTCTCACTCTCTCTGTTTCTTTTCTTACCAATACACACTTCTGCAGTATCAGCAACATCGAACTCAGAAGAAGAGTTCCCAGCTTCTTGAGGAAAGTTCAGTATAGCTTTGCTTCCACGCAACTTGAACGCAGCCCTATCATAAGCTTTAGCAGCATCTATGGCTGTATCAAAGGTTCCAAGCCATACCCTTGAGCCTTTCCTATTGGGGTCACGTATTTCAGCTGCAAACTTCCCCCATGGCCTTCTCCTAACGCCCCTATAATGCTTACTTTCATTATAAGAATCCGAAACATTGAGCTTACTTGAAGTTTCCAACATGGGCTGTGATGAATTCAGGCCAACAAAGGTTGTTGTTGTTGGTCGAGGTATTGCAACGTTCAAGGATGGACGGCGATGGCTTAAGTTTGAAGGTTTTGGACCTTTAGGAGGCTTTGATGAGTGGAGGGTTGTGGGTTTTGTTTCAAGATTGGAATAGTTGGAAGGATAGGTGGTGATTGGTTCTTCTTTGGGTAGCAAGTAATCAGAGATTTCAATTTCTGTGTTGGTGCTTTCAATTTGGTTTGACTGGCTTTGTGAGATATTGTTGGAGATGGAATGATTTAGATTAGTGATGAAGCTCTCCATGGAGGCAAAATCATTGAGAAGATGTTCCCTAATGAGTTCTAAGGTTGAAGATTCATCTATGGATGCCATCTAGTTGTGGTTGTGGTTGTGTGTGTGATGATTAACGATGATGATTAATAGAGAGAGAGAGAGAGAGAGAGAGTAGCTTGTGTGTGGAAATTCAAATCTAGGAATGGGAAAACAGGTTTGAGTGGAAGTAAAGGAGTGCAGTGAAGGTATATAAGAGCATGAATTTTGTGTGTGGGAAATAGGAAGGAGAGGGGGAAAGGTGGGTTTCACATTAGCTTCGAGGATAGAGGAAAGAAGCATCGTATTGGCAAGTGGAGCTGTCTTTTCTGAGTTTGTCGATATCTTTTTAATTATGGAGGGTCCATATTTTATGCCCCCAAACAAATCCATCAGTCGAGAGGGTACTTCCAGGCTTGTGCCTAAAGCTATAATTTGGTTTAGTTAATTATGTGGTTCAGATTACAATAATGCATTCCACATCCTTCAAAATAATTAAAAATTAAGGTTAAGTTAATATGTCTTTGTTTTTTTTTAGCACTGTTTGCATTTTTTAATTTGAGAACAAGGCATTGATTCATGTGGATTGGTAGAGTAAAATGGAAAAAAAAAAACTTTGCCGCTTTTGAATACTTTAATTCTTGAATTGGATAGAGATGAGCATAGTGGTGACGCTAGCTTCTTTATCCACACCATCAGCCAATGCGTCCATTGTTTTTCTTTGAAGATTAGAAGTTAGAACTACCCCAGGATTGGCCCAATATATTAGAGTACGACTCATTAATTGTGAGCGCAGGGGACTGTTGGGGACCACAATCAACTCTTACAAGTTACAACCGCTTTAAAAACAAGTTTGCCAAAATGCTATAAAAGATTTAAGTGTATTTTTTTTATTATCAATTGATTTTGATGTGGGGCAGTATAGCCCATGGTTTGAAAAATAGTATTAGAGTCAATGTCATAGATTTAAGTCGCATAAATGTCATTGTGAGGGGTGGATTGTTTGGGAGATAAAAATTTGATTCTCTATAATCAGTCTAAAAACATACTCATGAGATACGATATCGAATATCATAAAATATTTTAGTATCTTTCTCATCACTAATTGGTTTCAAGATGAAGTGGCACAGCTCAGGGTCCGATAATTATAACTACCCCATGTTTAACCCGTTATGTTATAGTACTACTCTTGAATGCATGGATTAAAAAAAATCATTTTTATTACAACAAATGGAATGAAAAATTTGAAACCTAACTAAGGATTTTTATAATAGAATTGGACAAACAAGTATGATATATTTAGTTTTATGGAAATTACGCAGATACATCAGTTATAAGATTTCATCTAGAGTTTTGAAATTTAACTTATAAATATTTTTTTTGGTGTTTTTAATAAATGATCAAAGTTCAAACCCCCTCTCTCCCTCCTTCGTCCTTGTAATATGTGTCGTATTATCTATAAAAAGTTTTGAATCATAAGGGTATATTAGAAATACTCATAAATTGTATGATACATACAGTGGTGGCTCTAGGAATTTTTTCAGGGTGGTCATTAAGAAACTTAAATTATACAAAATTCAATAAAAAGATAGCTTTCATATATTGATAAAAAAAAAAAAAAAAAAAAACCCAAATACATAAAGTCTTGCAATTTCCTTCTACATATAAGTTTTTTTTTTGGAAAACATTGCATGTTAATCTCATTATCAATACTACAAGTTACATCACTTTCAAAATTTTAGTTAAATATAATTTTCCCTGGATTTTTTTTTTTTTTTTTTTTTTTTGGTAAGAGCTTGATATATTGTTAAAAGCACCAAAGTTTGACTACAAACTTAGTTGTAGCTTAAAATTACAATTTTCACTAAACAAATTAACATAATTACATATTTTGAAAATCTAGGCGTTGAATTGTATGTGCTTTATGTTCTTAAAATAAATGTCAAATTTCATATCAATCAGATATTATTTACTATTTGATCCATAAATTTATTTTTTTGCGTATAATTATAGACTACAAAAACTCTAAATTAAACATTATGAGAGTGCCTTTTTCTTCTCAGCACTGTGGCCCAAAGATCCTGGGCCAAATAAATATTCTTGGTGGATTGGGCTTGGTTCACCGCAGCTAAAAGGCTGTTTAAGAACCAAGTGGTGCACAAAACAAGCTCCCTACAATACAAATAACTGACAAACAAAAATATCTGTATTGAATGACATTTCAACAGTAAAGGAATGCACAACAAATGAAATATAATGTAAGAAAAAGCTAGGGATCCTCGAATTAGTGAGGTGCATTTTATTAATTTCCCTTTGTTATGATTACAATGCTCACTAAGACGTGATACAAGGTTCAACTAAGTTCAAAAATTACAAACTTTGATAGCTATTCAAGCTTCCAAGACTTGCAAAGTTTGAATTTGTTGAATCCGAGCATGTGCTATAGTGGCTGTCTCTAGGATACCGGAAGCAGTTCCTCTGTTTTCTTTTAATTTTACAGAGCTCTTCCTATGGTTCTATACTCTTTCTGATAATCCAGAAAATGGTCATGAACGCCTGAACAATCTAATCAAAAAATGAATCTCTATTCCAAATCTGAATCCTCTCTTTTCAGCATGGACCCCCTCCTCCTTTTATAGCACAGCTCGAGCTCCGGGGTACTAGTGATTTCTCCCTTTTGTCCCTTAGAGTTCGTGCCGTGCCAGTTTGCTCAGGGCTATGTCGTTTCCTTTTTTTCTCATAGCTTATTGCTTTTGGTGAGACCAAATGAAAGTCCCTCAACTGGTTTTCCACTTCTAGACTTCTCCATTAGCTGATCTTCAGCTATTTGGCTTTTTCTTCCACCTCTCCAGCTTTTTCAGTTGTACTCTTTCTTGTCATTTCCTCCAAATAGTTGGAATCACGACTCTTGCGTTTTTGTTTCGTACCCTCTGATACCATTGCACGTCTGGAGCATGAGACCCGCATGCTCTTTGTCTTTTATCCCTCTTTGAATTTGCTTCAATCTTACTTTGCATGCCCTAGGGATCCCCGGATTCTGGTGGCTTCTGGGATCCCGGCCCAGTCTTTTCTTATTGGGCTCTTTTTGGTTTATTGTTCCTGGAGGGTTTTGGGCCTTTCTCTTGCTTTTCCATAAGTCTTTGGATCCTTTGTACCTCTTGCCCTTTTCTTCATTGTGTGAGCCCAACCCTCCTTTTTCTCTCATTTTTCTCTTAGCTTTATTATTTATTTATTTTTTGTGTGAAATGAGCCCAACGTTTTATTTCTTTGGGCTTTAGTCTGTGACCAATTTTTTTTGAACCTCAACAAACATATGATTGATGACATAAGCTATTGATCTTTGATTTTCTTGAAGTTTTGCAAGCACGGAGGATCAGGGGCGGCCTAACATAATTTGGGGCCTAAGGCGAAAAATCTATACGGGGGGCCTCTAATACGTAAATATTAATTAAACAAAATTATTTAATACTAATCAAATTAAGGTTAATTTGATACATTAAATACATAAATAATACCAACTAGACTAATGTTAATTTCATATAGAGAATTGAATATCATAGTTGAACTATAAATATTAATAAAAAGAAATAAAAATATATTGTGATTGAAAAAGATACTTTATTTTGAATATAAAACAATGCATAGTTAAATAAAGTCGTAATCTAATTTTTAATTTTATATTTTGATTTTAAGAGAGAGAGAGAGAGACAGAGATAGATATTATTTGGAGTGTGGTTTTGTAGGATATTAGTTTACAAAAATCAGTCTCAAACTATTAGGGGAGATTAATCTATAATTGATGATTTAACACATTTGCAACATATTTTTGAAATATTTTAGGGTTTTAATTGAGTTAAGGTTCTATTGGTCTCGTACTTTGAGAGTCTTAATAGAAATGAAAAAGAAAAATGCGCTAATTAAAAGCACTATAAAATGTTCAAAATATAATGTGACATTGTCTCTCATTGATGAACTTCATCAATTTAACTAATGAATGTTTATATCACTTTTTTGTGATTAATAACATGACAATTTGTAAGCCAATAGTAAAATTTGTAGTATTCTTAACTTCACTAATAAAAAAAATGTATAATCTTTAGAAAATATATATAATTTTATAAAAATTTGGGCCTCTAACTATGAAAAGTGGGGTCTTTTTTCTCAAGAAAAATTTTGTTTTTTGGTGGGGCCTTAGGCCTAGGCCTAACTTGCCTAGGCCTTGAGCCGGCCCTGCGGAGGATATAAGAAAAAAAAGTAATATAATTGTGAATTTGTCAAAATTCATATCCAATTAGAAAATATTGAATGAAGTTGTAACCTTAGTTTACAACCAAGTTTGTTTCTAAAATTTGTCTAAAGTTTAATTATATCAAGCCTAAAAAAATTTAAGTGTGGTCAAACATTTTTTTAAGGGTCTAAAAAATCATAATTTTTTTTTAAAATTTATATATAATAATGATTTTTTTTCCAGGTCAGGGTGGTCCTATGACAACCTTGACTTTAACGTGGAGTCACCAGTGGATACATACATGACATATGGTTTAAAATAGGGTTTTCACTAAAATTTTGGGCTTTGAGTTGAGCCCAAATGTTTTTCTATTTGTTTTTAGATAAAATTATTAAGCTACTACTACCTTAGCTCAATACAAAGACCTAGCATGGGGTTTTCTTTTTTCCCTTAAAAAATTTTAGATCACACATTTGCCCACTTTCAAATTTTCTCTTCCTTGGCTCTCTAACTCCACATGATGCCCCCCACCCCTCTCTCTCTTCTTTTTGGACCATGGAGTTGAATTTGATTAGGCAATGATGAATATGATAAGGAAAAAAAATTGTTTTGACTTATATATTATGTATTAACACTTTTACATTTGATAAATTTGAATATGGAGGTTATAAATATATTTTCATTTGATTTTATTTAGTTGTTTTAATTTGTCAAATATTATAGCATAAGTAATAATTAAAGTAGTTGTACAGCACTAGCACTCAAGGCCTATTTGGGCCTCGGGCTGTCGTAATGTCCAGCTTATGTTCCAACCCGACATTTGGTCCATTTCAACCCTTGGCCCAGGCCTTAGACCATGCTAAAGCCCACTAGGCGGACGATTTTCACCAGCATATGCTACACCATGTCACCTGGACTGCACTCGGCGAACCACTCCTCGAGCAAGGAGACAACTGCCTGGGGGTGTCATCTCTCGGCCACCCAGTAACGTTTAAGAGCGTATCGTTGTCGAGCAATTCTACTGAAGTGGGAACCAGTTCCAAAGCCACTCACACCACACCCTACTCCCACCTAAACACCCACTTAGGGTTGATGACATTGGACCTCTTCTACCACCAGCCAGAAGAGCAATCATGATTCTCACACTAAGCTTGAGGTATAAATATGAAGAACTGAGGAATAGAAAAGGGTTGTTGAAGGGAAGAGAAGGCTATTGAGAATTGAGAGGAATAGAGTCACAAGGAGTGAGAGAGAGGAATTATTGAGGCTTGGAAATTGTTGCTGGGTCTTTAGGTAGGAACTACCCAGAATAGGAAATCCAAAGCTCACACTACAAATAGATTGTGAGCCTAAGGGAGAGCAAGTTAGTCAAACCCATTTTGGGTGCACACAATTGGCGCTGTTTGTGGGGACCTCCTACAAAGCTATGGTTCAACCGAGACTCACGCATGGGAAAATGTCTGGAAGATGTTCTGGGAGTGACGCTGAAAGCGGTTCAATGGGATCTTCTCGGGGATCCTCCTGGAGAGAACGGAGGCAAAAAAGACGCGAGGATAGGGACCATGAACAAAAGGAAGAACGATCTGGTCTTGGAGAGGGGTCGTACCAAACACAACGGACGGTATTGAGAGCTTCAGGGCACAGGCAATTTGACGAAAGGGATGAGGAGCTTGAATGGTTACGCAGGCTGGTGAGAGATCTGAAGTTGGAAGCAGAGGGCAGGCATCGGAGAAGGGACCGAGACAACCGAGAAAGAAGATTTGATATGGGGGAAGATCGTCATGAGACGGGGTCCAATCAATCTGATTCCCGCTAGCGCCAAGAACGTTCACATTCACGGGAGTCCCATCGACGCCGAGACCGTTCGCATTCGCGGGAACCCCGTCAACGCCGAGACCATTCACGATCACGGGAATATGCAGATCGGGGTTCGGATTCCCTAGAAGAACGATGGCCCCATAATCCAGCCATGGATGTAATGAACCGCGCATTACGCAGAGCTGCTAGGTTACCGTTTTCAACTGACATTAAGTGGGCCTCGATACTGGACAGATTTACGCGCCCTCCATTCAATTCCTACGATGGGAAAACAGACCTGGTAGAGCACGTCAGCCACTATATCCAAATGATGTCTCTGCATACTCGTAATGATGCGCTGATGTGCAAGGTATTCCCCTCAAGCCTCGGCCCCACCGCTTTGAGATGATTTAATGGGTTATGGAAGGGCTCCATCCACAATTTCGCCGAGTTGATACAGGAGTTCGGAGTTTGGTTTGTAACTTATAGCTGGGTACCACAACCGGTGGACGCATTGCTATCCATGAGAATGAGGGTAAGGGAAACCCTTTGTAGTTCTGCTAGCCGGTACTGGGAGCTTTATAACGAGATTGGCGGGGGCAACGAGAAGATTGCTGCAAGCACTTTTAGGATGGGATTGCCCGAGGATTCTAGACTACGGGAATCATTGACTAAGAAGCCTCTCGAGGACATGAGGCAGCTGATGAGGCGCATTGAAGAGTATAAATGACTAGAGGATGACTAGCTGCAAAGCAAAGGTAAAACGCCAATGATAAATCATCCTCGGTAGGGTGGCTTTCCACTCAAGACCTGGGGGAGTCTGAGGATTCATGAGCCAGAAGCACAAGTGGGGGAAGTAAATGTAATGTTTAAGGAGCCAGTGCATAGGATTGTAGACAAGATTAAGAACGAACCATTCTTCAGGTGGCCGAACAAGATGGGAGGTGACCCATCTAGGAGGAATCAAAACTTGTACTGCACTTACCACAAAGATAAGGGCCATACTACCTAGCAGTGTCGGGTGTTGAGGGATCATCTCGGGCAGTTGGCCAAGGTTGGGTATTTAAGAGAGTTTGTGATAGATGCAGGGGACCGAGGAACGGGGCAAGGTGCTCCACAAAGGGGGAACCCCCTTCCACCCCCTCTAGGGATAATTGAGATTATCCATGCTGCCCCGAGAGGCCTTACTGCAGCAAGAAACTGAGGAGTATTGACTGTAGCGCCAGTGGAAGGTAGCTCGGACACACAGCTGTTCGGAAAGAAGATAAAGCTCACCCAGGAACCTATCACTTTTGATGATAATGATTTGGAAGGAACGATTCAATCGCATGACGATGCGTTAGTAGTCGCGGCTCGGATAAGTGGCTTCTTAGTGAAGAGGGTGATCATAGACTAGGGAAGCAGGGCCGATGTGATGTATTCGGATCTATTCAGGGGGCTCGGATTGAGGAATGAGGACCTTTTGAAGTATAGCACACCCTTGGTCGGGTTTGATGGCAAAGTGGTAGTTCTTGAGGGGAAAATTCTTTTCCTGTGAATATGGAAGGCAATGAGGTGATGGTAACGTTTTTAGTGGTTGCTTCATTCTCTACATACACAGCGATACTATGAAGGCCATGGATCCACGCAATAGGGGCTGTTCCGTCCACCCTGCATGTAAAAGTCAAGTTCCCTACTAAGAAGGGTATTGCTGTAGTAAGGGGAAGCCAGCAGAAGGCTAAACAATGCTTGGTTGCTATAGTCAATTGGAGGAAGGAGCAAGCCGACCCAAAGGAGCAAGCTGAGCAAATAGGCCCGCCAAAGGGGGTCCCTTTATAGCAATTACAGGACCCACAAGAGGGGAAGGGGGCTGGCTATGCCGAGGAAATGATGAGAGTGAGGATATTGCCGGATGTTGACAAATACTTCCGAGTTGGAGAAGGCATAAACGACTAAGATAAGGTAGAGATGTTGTTGTTCCTTATACGGAACATGGATGTGTTTTCGTGGAGCCCATATGAGGTGCCCGGAGTGGATCTCGAGTTCATCGTCCATAGACTTAACGTAGACTCCTCATTCCCTCCTAAGAAACAGAAGTCGAGAAGATTGGCCAAGGAGCATGTTGAGGCAGAAAAGGCGAAAGTCCAAAGGTTGAAAGAAGCTGGGGCAATAAGGGAAATCTATTTCCCGGAATGGTTAGCAAATACCATGGTCATGAAGAAGAAGAACGGCAAGTGGAGAGTTTGCGTAGATTTTACAGATTTGAACTGAGCATGTCCAAAAGACCCTTTTCCCATGCTGAAGATCGACCAGTTGGTAGACGTCACGTACGGACACCCGAGGATGAGCTTTTTAGACACCTTTCAGGGGTATCATCAGATCGCCCTGGCACCCAAGGACCGAGAAAAGACAGCGTTCATCTCCCCGGATGCCAACTATCATTATACGGTGATGCCTTTTGGTTTAAAAAATGCCGGGGCCACATACCAGCGAATGATGAGAAGGATGTTCCAAGATAAAATAGGACGCATGGTCGAAGTATACATTGATGACATGGTGGTGAAAAGTAAACAGGAGGTGCGGCATATAGAGGATCTCCACGGGGTATTTGAGGTACTTTGGCAACATAAGTTACTCCTTAATGCCGAGAAGTGTGCTTTTGGTGTAGTGGCCGGTAAGTTCCTGGGATATCTAATCACTAACCGAGGAATAGAGGCAAACTCGGATCAAATTGAAGCTGTGAAGCGCCTCAAGCCGCCGACCAATCCGAAAGAGGTGCACGTGTTGACCGGGATGCTAGCTGCTTTTAACCGATTCATATCCAAATTCGCTAATCGCTGCCGACCATTCTATCAACTGCTGAAGAAGTGGAAAAGATTTCAATGGGATGAGGAGTGTGACAGGGCATTTTGAGATTTGAAGGATTATTTAATGCAAGCGCCCATGTTAACGGCCCCGAAGCCCGGAGAGGATTCATTCATGTACCTGTCAGTGTCCGATCATGCTGTGAGTGTCGTGCTACTGAGTGATCAAGAGTGCAGCGACCCATGTATTACATCAGCAAGACTTTGGCTAATGCCGAGACAAGGTACTTACTTTTGGAGAAATTGGAATTAGCTCTGATACATGCCACGAGGAAACTGCCGCATTATTTTCAGGCTTATATTGTTTACGTCCTGGCTGAGTATCCTTTACAGTCATTATTGAAGAGGTCAGACTTCACGGGCCGAATTGCTAAGTGGGGGACTCAGCTAGGCTCTTTCGACATACGGTACAGATCGCAAAGCTCAGTGAAGGGCCAAGTTCTTGCTGATTTTGTTGTAGAGTTTTCTCCTAAAAACAACGGGGAAATGGTTTGTCATGTAGAGAGTCGCCCATGGAAAGTATTTGTGGATGGGGCGTCAAGTGCCTTAGGGGCTAGTGCCGAAATCGTGATTATCACTCCTAAGGTATACAGTTGGAGTATTCTTTTAGGCTGGTGTTTAGGCCCTCAAATAACGAAGCTGAATACGAAGCCTTACTTGCCAGATTAAGAGCCGTTATGGCTATTGGGTGAGCAGGATGTGGAAGTTTATTTGGATTCCCAGTTAGTTGTTAACCAAGTGCAAGGCAGTTTTGAAGCCCGGGATTCACGAATGAAAGCGTACTTGTAGATGGTAAAGCAAATCATTGAAAAGTTCTGTATGGCGAAGGTGGCCCAAGTATCTTGGACACAGAATTGACATGTTAATTCCCTGGCCACGTTGGCATTATCAATGACAGGAGAAGTGCCTCGGTTGATCAAAGTGGAGCTCATAGAAGAGCCAAGCATTAGCATGGCAATCGGTGTTGATACTACTGGGGTTGAGGTGGCCATGACTTTGACGACCAAGCCATTCTGGATGGACCTGATCATTGATTTCCTAGCCAAAGATCGAGTTTTGGATGACGAAAAGGAAGCTAACAGGGTTCGCCGAGTAGCTGCTCGGTATTGGTTATCGGCAGATCATAGGTTATACCGGAGGTGTTTTGGGGGACCATACCTTCTATGTCTGCACCCCAAGAAGGTAGGCAAACTCTTGGCCGAATTGCACGACGGAGTGTGTGGTAGTCACGTGGGGAGACGTTCGTTGGCACACCGAGCAATGACTCAGGGGTTCTGGTGGCCACAGATGTAGAAAGATGCTGCCGAGTATGTACGTAAATGTGAACAGTGTCAGAGGCACGCCCCTTTAATCCATCAGCCAGCAGGTCACTTGAATCCGGTCAGCACTCCCTGGCCCTTCGCGTAATAGGGGATGGATATTCTAGGCCCATTTCCCCGTGCAACAAGCAACCGGAGGTTTGTGTTTGTGGGCTGTCGATTACTTCACCAAATGGGCAGAGGCAGAGGCTCTGGGTAACATTCAGGACGTGGATGTCAAAAAGTTTGTGTGGAGAAATATAGTTACAAGGTTTGGGGTGCCGAACTCACTTGTACCTGACAATGGACTGCAATTCGACAGTAGGGCGTTTCGTGAGTTTTGTAGTGACCTCAACATCAAGAATAGGTATTCAAACTCGGTGTAGCAATAGTGCAATGGCCAAGCCGAAGCCACTAACAAGGTGATCGTGAACAGATTAAAGAAAAGGCTAGACGGAGTGAAAGGAAGATGGGCCGAAGAGCTGCTAAACGTCTTATGGGCGTACCATATGACACCTAGGAGGTCCACGGGAGAGACTCTATTCTCTTTCACATACGGAACAGAAGCTGTAATTCCAGCCAAGGTAAATTTATGTAGTGCGCGGGTTGCTGAGTTTGCCCTCGAACAGAATGGCAGAATGTTGGTGGAGCGTCTAGATTCACTGGAAGAATACTGAGAATCGGCGACTATACGGTTAGCTGAGTACCAACAAAAGCTTATCCAACGTTACAATAGGGACGTAAAGGTCAGGGAATTCAGCGCCGGGGACTTGGTGTTAAGAAAAGCAGTAGGGAACATGTGGGACACTAACACCGGGAAGTTAGCCCCGTCCTGGGAGGGACCTTATAGAGTAACCACCATTGCAAGAGCAAGGGCGTATTAGTTGAAGGATTTAGATGAAAGGCCGCTCCCTCGGCCATGGAACATTCACAACTTAAAGAAGTTTTATCATTAATCGGTTGTACACTAGGGTGTAAATTGAATGTAGCAGTGTATATATATTTAACTAATGAATGTGGTGCTATCTACTTGTGCAGGTGCGCTTAATTCTGCTATCGATTTTGTAAAGCACTGGTCAACGAACTCAAAATTTTCCAAGGTCGGAAGCTTGCTTCTCGGTTCGATCCTATCACCGAGCAAGTGGAAACCTCACAAAATTCTCTAAGGACAGAAGCTTGCTTCTCGGTTCGATCCCTATCGTCGAGCAGGTGGAAACCTTAAAATTTTCCAAGGACGGAAGCTTGCCTCTCGGTTCAATCTTATCACCGAGCAGGTGGAAACCTCAAAATTCTCTAAGGACAGAAGTCTGCTTCTAGGTTCGATCCCTATTGTCGAGCAGGTGGAAACCTCAAAATTTTCCAAGGACGAAAGCTCGCTTCTCGGTTCGATCCTTATCACTGCTTAACAGAAGCCCTCACAAAATTTTCCTAGGGTAGAATCCTGCTTCTCGGTGTTATCGGAGTTCATCCAAGTACAGAAGAATCAACACATACCAAGTCTTATTTTGCCACCAAGGGTCCGATTCTCTCCAGATACAAGTGACCCCGTCCTAGGTAATCTAACCTACCTCGGGATTAAATCTCCTGACCATGAAGAGCGCATACATAAAACATTCCACAAACACAGTGAATAATAAACAAATAAATAAGGAATAAAAATGCAACAGCAAAACATTCATAAACATAATTTAAAATAGCACATAAAAATTAAACCAATGTTTAGTTACCATAACTCGGTAACCAGTGAAAAAGTTAAGGAAAGATAATTGTTTGTCACCACAACCCGGTGACATAGGTAAACTTACTAAAAAGAAAAATTATTCGAGCAGAAGAAAAATAAAGTATGAGAAATCTGGTTCGACAATCAACTTGAAGGGTCCGTAAGCTAAAAGTGTTAAACATCCTCAGAAGGCTACTGGGCGTCTAGAGAAGATAGTAATTGAGCGTTCCCACTGAATTGATCTCCAGCAAGAGGGTTGCTAGTGGCCTCCGGGTCAGTTGGCTTCACGTGGGAGTCAATTGCCTCCACCAACTCCCTCATGCTAGTGGTTTCTTCATTATCAATGACATTAGGTCTGCACAGCAGCAAGGGGATTCGGGAAAGGGATTTGACTAGGTTTCCTTAAAGGTGAATCCTCAGGGACCCCCATAACTTGAAGGGCGGCCAACCACCCCTCCTCAAATCCGAGCTTTTGGGCTTGACGAACAACCGGCTCTGCAGAATTCTCGGCATTAGCAAACCCTTCGTTGTACCACTTGTTTTCACAAGCTTCCAATGCTGCCTTCAGATCGGCCAACTCTTCCCCTAGAGCAGTGTTCAAACTCTGGGCCTCCACTAGCTTGAGCTCGGTACCCCCCAACTACACCTCAAGCTCTGCTGACTTTCCCTTTGCCAGAGCCCTAGCCTTCTCGGCCGAAGCAGCCTTCTTCTTTGCATCCTCAGCAACTTTCACTTTTTCCTTCATGGTAGCCTCTGCGACATCCTTTAGAGCTTTTTCCCGTTCGGTATCTTTAGAAAGCTCCTTCATCCTCCCGTCTACGATATGAGATAGTTGTGCGGCCTGACCAAATAGTAATGATAGGTATGAAAAAGAAAAGAATGTGCGGATATATACACAAATAGAGAACCGAGGACAAAAGATTACCGCTATAGTGTGCCACTGCAGCTGCCTCCCTAATGACTTGTCCGTCCCTTTTGTGAAGGCATGCACGTCCTCAGGTAGAAAGAGGTCGTGCTCTAAACTCAGGGCATCATGACCCCCATGGCTCATGTCCTAAACTCTTACACTGGCAGACACAGGAAAAGGCTTACTGTTGAGTTGGAAGGAAGGTTGCCACTCCGCTGAGGCTCGAGAAGTGGACACCACGTTCACTCCAGTTTGTACCATTGGCTCCCGAATGACAATGCCAATCGATGGTCGGGGAGGCGTTTTGGCGGGCGCATTACCCGAGCTTGTCTGCGTTTGTTCGGCCGTGCGCTACCTTTTTCGGGTATGGCTCACTACAGCGGGAGGAGGCGTAGGATCTTGGGCGGGAGTTTGCTGCTGTTGAGCGGTTGGCCGGGCACCTGGCACAAAATGACTGATTGTCATTGTCTTCCTAGTCACCATGGCGTGGCCTTGATCAGATTCTGTTTTTGAAGAACTGACTGATTCGGCTGTTGCACCCTCGGCTTCCTGAACAAGAGCCTTGAATTCTACAGGAGCCTCAAGTTGAGCAAGAGCTTCAGGTTAAATCGGTTTGTGAGCCTGCTCTCGGCGGCGTTGTGACACCCGCTCGGCTGACTCGTCGCGTATGGGTTGAAGCTCGTCCAAGCAAATGTACCGGGACCGGAATCGCGAGCCTCGCCTACCATGAACTTTGGGGGGAGGAAGTTCACGTGCTGTACATTTATATAGGAAAGGAGGGGGCTATCAACTAATATAGCTTGGCTGAATGTTTGCCAAGTGGAGTAAACAGGTCAACACCGAGAATTAAGTAAGATGCTCGGAGTTGTATGTCCCAATGAATAAAAATTTCTAACCTGAGCACAAAATTCAGGTCCCGAACATGTACTACTCTAAGATCTGGCTTGAATCTTTTATTCTCTGCACGGAAGCAACATAAAAGCTAATTAGTAATTATTCATTCAGATCAAAATCAAAGAAATGCAGTTAAGTAAAATATGTTTGGTATTGACCAACATCGCAAGGTGAAAACGCGTAGGGGAGCTCCTCGGCAAACCAATTGCCACTCACCCATACAAAGTCTCTAGCCGAATTTCTATTTGAGTCAGGTAGGCATGAAATAAGCCATACCCTCATATCTCTAGTTTTTAAGTAATAATTCGAATTGATATTGCCACACAAACTATACATGAAATTAATGTCATGATGATTCATTTGCAACCTGAATAACTGATTCAACCTACTGACACAACTCACCACTTGGTAAAAATTAGGATGGAGTTGGTCGGGACAGAGACCATAAAATCTAAGAGTACCTAGGATGAGGGGGTCAACCGGGAACCTAACACCGCCTTCAAGAATAGCCATCAAGGGAAAGAAAACCATATTCACACCACGGCGCCTTTGGATGTCAATATCACCCTCATGGCAGTAGGCAATATCGACATCCTCAGGGATATTGTAGGCAGCCCTAAAGGCCAAGGTGGCTTCAGAAGAAAGGAGATGAAAGTAGCCCATTCTCTAAGCTATGATCTTTAAAACTACGATTACTATAGAATAGAATGAAATAGAACAAACAGGAAGAAGAAGAGAAGGAACTTACTATAGGCTCTAAGGAGGAAAGGTGATCTAGGTTGGGAGATGGATGCACGAAGATAGTATGCTCGGTAGAGTGAAAGTTTAGGGGATGAAGAATGCAAAAGTGAAGGAAAGAGTCAGAAATGATTATTTATAGGGGCTAAAGAAGAAATAAATAGCATTAAATAATCAATTGGCGGGAAACCTTACGAATCCCCACCTTAATTGCCACGCGCGCGCCGCCTCGGTTCACGAACCGTCAGACAATAATGACGGCTAAGCCATCAGTCAGACGTAATGCGCCTTTTAAGAGCGCATTAATGGGTCCTTCAACTGCCGAATATTTACCCTTTTAGCTTCCCGGGTGATTACTGCCTCTTGGGTTCCTTAATTCGTCCCCGAGAATGGAGCTCGAATCAAGGGGGGGCTAATGTACGGCACTAGCACACAAGGCCTATTTGGGCCTTGGGCTGCCATAATGTCCAGGCCTTATGCTCCAACCTGACATTTGGTCCTTTTCACCCTTTGGCCCGGGCCTTAGACCACGCTAGAGCCCGCCGGACAGATGATTTTCACCAGCACGTGCTACACCACGTCACCTGGACTGCACTCGACGAACCACTCCCCGAGCAAGGAGACAACTGCCTGGGGGTGTCATCTCTCGGCCACCCAGTAACGACTAAGGGCGTACCATTGCCGAGCAATTCTACTGAAGTGGGAACCAGTTCCAAATCCACTCACACCACACCCCACTTCCACCTAAACACCCACTTAGGGTTGATGAAATTGGACCTCTTCTACCACCAGCCAGAAGAGCAATCATGATTCTCCCACTAAGCTTAAGGTATAAATATGAAGAACTGAGGAACTGAAAAGGGTTGTTGAAGGGGAGAGAAGGCTACTGGGAATTGAGAGGAATAGAGTCACAAGGAGTGAGAGAGAGGAATTATCGAGGCTTGGCAATTGTTACTGGGTCTTTAGGTAGGAACTATCTAGAGTAGGAAATCCAAATCCCACATTACAAATAGATTGTGAGCCCAAGGGAGAGCGAGTTAGTCAAACCCATTTTGGGTGCACATAGTAGTCATTATATAGTTGCATATGTTCCTTTTCTCAAAAAAAAAAAAAAAAAGTTGCATATGTTCCAATTTTATAATAAATATACCATTTAAATATATATATATATATATATATTTATTTATAAGTGTAAATTGTAAATTACACTTCTAAAGTTTGGGGGTGTTTGGATTTTACATCCTGAAATTTCAGAATTTGGATTTTACTCCTTGAAGTTTGGGGTGTTTAGATTTTACACCTTGACATTTTAGAATTTGGATTTTACTCCCTAAAGTTTGGAAGTGTTAAGATTTAACACCTCAAACTTTGAGGAGTAAAATCCAAACACCTTTAAATTTTAGGGGGTAAATTCTAAATTCTGAAACATCAGAGTGTAAAATCCAAACACTTTCAAACTTCAGGAGATAAAATTCAAATTCTGAAATTTCAGAGTGTAAAATCTAAACACTCCTAAACTTTATAGGTATAATTTACAATTTATCCTATTTATAATTTTCCCATAAATTTTTCATCATATCGTGTTACATAAAAATAATAAAAAAAGGAGTTGCGATACACTTAACGTTTTAACAACTATGCTTATAACTATTGAAATTATATAATAAATAAAATTAGTAAGATTTCAATATATATATATATATTATAGAAATTAAGTAGGTCGACACATTTTTAACAACTATGCTTTTAACTATTAAAACTATTTAAAAATAATAATAAGATTTCAATATTTTTTATGGAAAGTAGGTCGACACATTTTTAAGTGGGGCTCTCAAAATAAAATTCTTGGTCTCGTCCTTGACTTGACGGGTCGATTTCCATGTCTTACTTGAGAGAAACCACAAACTACCAATCCTATCCAGCTGTTTCATCTCCTTTCCCTGTTTTCAAACATTTTCTAGTCCATCAAGTTAACACCTTTTGGATACGTGTCCTCGAACTGTTTACTTTACATGCTTTCAGCAATTAAATGTACCACGTGCATATTAGAGATGCCCATATGAAGTCTCTGATTCATTCATATAATAATAATACGTGTCCATTCTCTCACCGCAAAGAATTTTTTTGTTAAAAAAAGAAAAGCGTAAAAAAAGTTCCAAGTCTTTGACTCGAAGATTCAAGAATGAAATTTCAAAAACCGCATGGCGTTGAATTTTGACTTTGGTGTTTCTAAAATCAAATTATTGTTTAAAATGTTTTTTTGATTATCCAAGCAAACGAACTTGCCTTGGATGCAACTTGCAAGTTGCAACCTCAAAGATGATCCACTTGTAAGTGTCACTTCTTGTCAACTTGCTTATAGGTGAAAGAACTAGTTGGTGGTTCGGCTAACATGCGCATTAATTTGTCCATGGCAATGAATATGACAGCCTTTTTTAAATGATATTTTGAGTCATAGCTGTATTTGCTTTGGACCGCTATCGTTTTAATAAATTATGGACAGTGACAATCATTTAAAGGTTTTAAAATTTTTTTTTTTTTGAGAGTCACTATCATTTAAAGTTAGGATGATTGCTTTACGGCAAAGAGAGAAGAAATTTGAGAATTATAGAGCCCACAAATATTAATGCTTAATTTCTTTCCAAAGGAGCATGGTGAAAATTTTGCTATTTTGACATAATTTATTCTGAATTCAATGATTTAAAGCATGTCATGAGTTTAAATCAAGGAAAATTTTGAAAATGACAACTGAGGAGAGTAAGAATTACATTTTCTCATTCTAGAAAGTATTCTGGTATGCTTAGAATTAGTCCCCTCATAGAGAGAGTCTGTCAAACAGAAATTAATTTATAAGGAAAGAGGTGATTTAATTATCAGAGAATTTCGCCTATATTCAAGTTACTAGAAGGGGAAGGGAACTATATGATTGGCAAGAATTAGCCCAGATTTGCAAGAATTCTTGGTGTTAGAGTAATTGAGCAAATTAAAGGACGATTCTTTCCTAGTGCCCATTTGGTGCATTTTGGGCCAAAAACGGGTTGGGAGTTTGAACACATAATAGGGTGATTGGTGAAATTTTGAAATTAAAATTTTAAATCAAGGAAAAATATGAAAATGACAACTGAGGAGAGTAAGAATTACATTTTCTCATTCTAGAAAGTATTCTAATACGCTTAGAATTAGTCCCCTCATAGAGAGAGTCTGTCAAATAGAAATTAATTTATAAGGAAAGAGGTGATTTAATTATCAGAGAATTTCGCCTATATTCAATTTACTAGAAGAGGAAGGGAACTATATGATTGGCAAGAATTAGCCCAGATCTGCAAGAATTCTTGGTGTTGAGTAATTGAGCAAATTAAAGGACGATTCCTTCCTAGTGCCCATTTGGTGCATTTTAGGCCAAAAACAGGTTGGTAGTTTGAAAACATAATAATAGGGTGATTGGTGAAATTTTGAAATTAAAATTTTCAGTCTTGTATACGTAAAAAGTGCATTTTCTTGTTGCATCCCCTTAACAACAATTGCAACTAATCACTTTTTCAAAAAGTCCAAAAACAAAAAGTTAAACTAAACTCACCCTTAATAGAACGCCAAATTAAAGATCCCATTCAACCTTATATAAAGAGAGTTGTACATCCACATAAAAGGTAAGCTCATATTTTGCAAAAATAATTCTCTAAAACTCTTTCAGAGTTTAGAAAATAAAGAGATGCCCTTATTGACTTAGGCATTGGAGAAAAATACAAGGCCTTGGTCCTAGATACAATCTAAATATTACATGGCTTTGCTCCTAATTATATTCTACAAGATGTAAAATTACATGGACAAGAACTAGTCTGAGATCCTTTGGTCTATGTACAAAGGCTAAGTTATAAGGTAGGAAAGTATTAGGCACCTACCTTACCTTGTAAAAAACAATCTTCTAGAATATAGCCGTGAATAATCATGTCACCAACAATCAATTGAATGCCAAGATTAAGAATGGAGATGATGAACATGATTTGGAATTTAAAGGAACATGCGATTGTGTGTGATTTGTAATGATCTTAGATCTAGCATGTGATCATGTTATGAAAACTTGAATGCAATAATGGTGATGGTGTCTGATTAGTGAAGGGAATTGAAAAATAAGTGTGCTTTTTATGGAAGTAGGTAGACCAGATTCACAACAAATACTTCTTTGCTTTCTCTAGAGTTCTAGGGAAGTTTCTCTAGAATCCTTATGGTCCTTTGAGAGAGAGTGAGAGTAGAGTAGAGTAGAATTAGCAAAAAATTAGTTTATTTTCAGCCAACTCTACTTTACTCTCCTTCACTCCCCCCCCCCCCCCCCCCCCTTCTCCCTCCCACCTCAATCCAAATGGGCTCTTAAGGAGAGGCAAGGAAGTACTCACTCACACTCTAAGACTTAGGCATACTAGATGCACGACAAAATCTTATTTCCTCTAGAGTTCTAGGGAAATGTGGTGCTTTGGAATAATTAAGGATTTCACTTCTTTTTATAGTGGAACGAGAAGCTTCTGGAGGGGGTTAAATGGCTTGGTTTGATTTTATTTTACTGAAGAGCAACCAGAGGAGCAAAAGTAAGTCGGGGCCAAGTAAATCCTGGTTTTTCCCCATAGCTTCTTGTAACTGATAGCATGGTTAATGTCAAAAAATCATATCTCACTCTTTTCTTACCCAAATTAGGTTGTTCTTGTGCTTAAATTGAAACACCGAATGTATATTTTTCAATAATAAAAAAACTCATTAAAAAATTTGCAATGGTTTAAGGTATATTGATAAAAGAGTGAGCAAATGTGATTTTTTGGAAGTGAGTTTCAGTCACAATTTTTTTATTTTATGGGATTTTCTAAGATTTTTTGCATATTTTCAGCCAAATCACATTTATGAGGGCCTTAATAACCCTTAATTATTTTGTAATTGCCCATTCTAAAGGATAATTACAACAATAGTTGAGGAATCATTAATGTTTAACGACCAAAAAAATCAAATGTGTGCAACCTCACAATTATATTTAGTCCAATCCAATAGGATTATGATACATTAGTGATTTATGATATCTTTTAATCCAATGGTTTTGATTGAGACTTGTGACCTGTCGTATATAGTAAAATTTTACCTAACTTCAAAAAAAAATGAGGGAAATGTACTAATTTTATGAGATTGGCCAAGGTCACAAATGATGAGACCAACCTAAAATAGCTATCAAAATCTTTTTGATGAAGCTAAAGTCGCTAGTCATTGGGGTCATCTAGATAGCCCTAGTGTAACCTGCAAGAACACAAGAGAAGACAATAGAAATGGGTCATCGGTTTGGTGCCTGCCGGCGAGCCTTCAATGATAAAGTCAGAATGAGAGAGAGAGAGAAAGTTAGAATGTTTTTTGCTGGTAAGAATAACACAGTTTTTGTACCCTTTACCTTTGGTGGAGCATGGTATTTATAGGTCCTCCTTCTCCTAGCCGTTGGAACCATCATTAATGGTGGTTTAATTCTAGGTAATGTTCTTGGTATTTAGTGTGGGGGAAATGGAATCTCCTAATACTTAATGTGCGAGTATAGGAGCCTTTGAGTTGTCGCCTTGCTTCGTCAGAACCATAATAGTTCTGGCAATAATGGCAGCATTTATGGCTCTACCTTTGTCCTTAGATGTGTCTGGACGAACGATTTCATCGGCCTTATTAGTTACCCCCCATTCCTTGGTCGTCAAGTTTCTTGACGAACCTGGGAATCTGGAGAGTTGCCCAATGTTTCGTGTTCCATTATTGATTCCGTTTCCATCGCATTTATGGCAACATGATGGCGTGGCACACTTGGTGGCCACATGTTGTGCTTTGGTTGGCTGGACGTGGGCATGTTCCTCGGCGAGACCTTTGGTTTTCCTGCGTCTTAGTTTTTTGAGGAGGTTTTTAAAGGCCTTTTCCTTGTTTCTTTCCCTTCTTCACTTTGATTGCCTCTTTCATCTCTGTGTTATCTCTAATTTCTATGATTTTGTGAATCTTCTTTTCTCTGAGCACTAGCCACCACTTCGTTCCTTGTTCTCTCTTTCTTAAGTACGATACTCTTCTCTTCTCAATTTCACTTTGTTTTACCTCAAATAGAAGCTTATTCCTCTGAATTTCCTTTCCTTTCTGTTTGATGTATGAGTATTCTGAGGTTAGGCGCCACTGCCCCTCTGTTTCTTTTCTTTTCGCTCGTTTAGGGGCGCTTCTTAGGTTCGGTGGTGGCTATCCAGAGGTTGGGTCCTTTACTTCTGAGGGTAGTGCTTTAGGTTTGATCTTGGCTAACCTTAGTCCTTTGCTACGTCAATCCTTAGATTGGTTTAGGTCTGTGAGGGCGATGTTAATGGAGGTGAGATCAAGTTAGTTGGATACGGTCGTCTAGCAACAAAGCCGTAGAAGTTGATACCGTCGTCTCGACACCCCCATCTTTAAACCCTTCATCTTCCTCGCCCACTGTGTTGAGGGCTTTCCATGTCCTTAAGGAAGCGTGTTCTCTAGACGAGGATACACTTTTCAGATTTAGGGATAGGTTCCAAATTCCTGACAAGACTAGGATTCGTCTCCCTCGTTTAGGTGAGAAGGCTTGCGCTTTCAATCCTAGGGAGGTGTGTTTTTATGAGGTTGCCCTTTTGAGTGGCCTTAGCATCCCTGTCAATCCTTTCATCATGGAGCTCCTTCACCACCTAGGCATAGCACCGGGGCAACTTATGCCGAATTCCTAGAGGATCATCATTAGTTGCATGGAGATATGGATGATCGTAACAGAGGGGGATGTGATTAGGATGGACGAACTCTTATTTCTGTACCATCAAAAAGAGTTAAAGGAGTTTGGGTACTATGAGTTGGTGTCTTGGGATAGGAAGGCTCGTCTTATCGCGAGTCTACCCTCGTCATTTTGCTATTGGAAGTCTAGGTACTTCTTTGTCTCTAGAGATGGCTGGGAAACCCTCTTGGACGACCTTTAGGGAGACGTACCTAGGTTGTTGCGTATGTGGGGGACACCAAGCTTGGTGCATCTTCCTTTTTTTCTGTCTTTTTTTTTTTTAAAAGTATTTACCTTTGGTTTGTCTGACACTAACGCCTCATATTTTTTTGTTTCTTGCAGCCAAGGCTCGTTCCAAAGTTGAAGAGCTGGTACAAGAACCACGTCAAGAGTGCTACGGAGTACGCGAGTACTATTGAAGATTTTGACAAACTGATTGACCACAGGATGTTGGTTCGTCATTTCTTGGGTCCTGAACCTTCCCCTTATGTCTTGCGTGCAATAGCTAGAGAAGAGAAAAGTAAGTGCTTATCATTTAGCATCCTCGTCCTTCTCCTTCCAACTTTATTACTAACATCCTGCCTGTGGTGGTCTTTTGCAAAAATGGCGACCAAATTTAACTAGGAATTATATGCTAAGTTAAAGGCCTAGAAGAACAAACTCTTATCCAGCCTTGCTTAGAAACGTCTTAGGGTGGCGAAGGAGGTTGTGGAGACCACTACGTCTACCCCTATTGCTTCTGACCCCAAGGTTGCTTCTCCTGCTTCCTCCATTAAAGAGATCACTCCTCGTCTAAAGAGGGCCCGTGGCAATGACAAGGGAAAGAGCAAGGTTGACTCCAGCGTCTGGGACGATGCTGCCACTGCAATGGGGAGGGCTCATAACGTTATCACTCTTGAGGAACTCAAGAGCCTGAACTCTGTTCCTTCTCACGAGCTTGTGAGTCGTCACATCCATAGGCTCGTCCAGGTATACTGTTGAACTTTATCCTTGTCATAAAAATTTATTTTTTGGAATGATTCCTGTTCTGTCCCTTATTGTAGTTGTATTTCCTGTTTAAGGTCTTGGGAGAAGCCATCCATCTTACCACTGAGTACTTGACCAGTGAGGAGAAGGTCGTCATGGCTAACTCCAAAGTTGATGCTCTAGAAGCTCAAGGTTCTACCTTAAGAGCTGATAGCAGCGATGGATGGCGAGAACCAGATGAAGGAATAGATTAACGCCCTGACTGACGAGTTGAAGGCAGAGAAGCTATTGACGGATCAAAAGCACACAGCTCCAAGCAGCCAAGCACGAGGCTTCCAAGGCTGAGGACGAGGTGGTGCAGGCCTTTTAGCAAACCGACGAGTACAACGACGTCCTTCTTGGCTGGTACTTCAAGGGCTTTGAGCTGCTGTGGAGGTTCTTGGCCAAGCACAACCCTGGGGTGAACTTGGACAATCTGGACCTTTAGGTCGTCGAAAAAGAGATGGAAGTTGAGGAAGTTGCTGTTGGAGATATTGCTGACGAGAGGGTTGGTGGTGACGATCAAGCTGCTTGAGCTTTTCCAGAAAAAGTTTACTCTACATTTTTTTTTTTTGGTTGGTTGCCCCGTCTATTTTGGGGCCCTTTACATTTACTTTTGAACAGTTTAAGGTTTTGGGTGCCCTATTGTTTTTGGGCCTTTTACTTCTGCACATTATGCTATTGAATACTGCATTCTTATTCAAATAATTTCATCTTTAGTTGGCCTTGCAAATTTTATCTTTCCTTTCGTAGAAATTCTACTTTGTCGTACTAACCTCAATGTTGTGATTTTCTCTGACATAATTCCTTACGTTAATGACTTTGTCATTAGACTCATATCCTTTGAAGGATTCATGTCTTTGGCTTCATTAGTAGACTTATATCCTTTGAAGGATTTATTTCATTAGCCTTGTCATTTGACTTATATCTTTTGAAGGATTTATGTTATTGGCCTCGTCCGTAGACTTATATCTTTGAAGGATTTGTCTTTAGCCTCGTCATTAGACTTATATCCTTTGAAGGATTTATGTCTTTGGCCTCGTCGTTTGACTTATATCCTTTGAAGGATTTATGTCATTGGCGTCATCATTAGACTTATATCATTTGAAGGATTTATGTCTTTGGCCTCGTCATTAGACTTATATCTTTGAAGGATTTATGTCTTTGGCCTCGTCATTTGACTTATATCCTTTGAAGAATTTATGTCATTGTGAGTTGTTAGTGCTTTGGAGGAGACTTTATAGGTTGAATAACTTCTGAATGATTCATTTATTGCATTGCTTTAGAGTAAAACAAGAATTTAATCAATGACTACAAGTGATTATCCTCGTACTAGTGATACCTCTTTAGGTATTCGATGTTCCAAGGACGAGGTAACTTGTTGCCGTCCAAAGACTCCAGCGGGTAGCTTCCTTGTCTTGAATAGTGGGTGACTTTGTAGGGGCCCTCCCAGGTAGGGCCCAGTTTTCCATGAGTTGGGTTCTTCGTTGCAGGCGTAACTTTCCTTAGGACGAGGTCCCCTATGTTGAATCTCTTGAGCTTTACTCTCTGGTTGTAGTATCCCGACATCTTCTGTTGGTACCTTGCCATTCTTCTGGATGCGTCATCTCTTATCTTGTCTAGGCAATCCAGATTCGTCCTTAGCTGCTCGTTGTTGATTTCCTCGTTGAAAAATTCCCTCCTTATGCTAGTAACCCCCACTTCAACAGGGATTACAACTTCTGTGCCGTACATAAGGTTGAACGGTGTCTCTCCCGTTGGAGTTTAGGTTGTGGTTCTCCAGTCGAACTTTGATGGCCTTTAGCAAGGTTCGATTGGTTACTTCTATCTGTCCATTGGCCTGTGGATGTCCTGGTGATGAGAAGTGGTTTTTGATTCCGAGTCCATAGCAGAAAGATCTAAATGCCTGGTTGTCAAATTGCCTGCCCTTGTCTGATATGATCGTCCTCGGTATGCTGAACCTGCAAAAAATATTTTTCCACACAAAGTTTTGTACTTTTGCCTTCGTGATCGTTGCCAGAGCCTTTACTTCTACCCACTTCATAAAATAATCAATTGCCAAGAGTAAAAATTTTACCTGTTTTTTACCTTGAGGCAAGGGGCCCACTATGTTGATCCCCCACTGCGTGAATGGTCATGGAGAGGTTATGATCTTCATCTTTTCTCCTGGGGTTCTCTGGACGTTCCCATACTTCTGACACTTGTCACACCTCTTGACGAATTCCTTCGCTTCTTTCCGCATTGTTGGCCAGAAGTATCCTGCTCTGGTAATCTTAGATATCAGGGATTTTGGTCCTAAGTGATCTTCGCAAATGCCTTCGGGACTTCATCCAGGATGTATCTAGCTTCGTCTTCTTTGACACACTTTAAGTAGGGGAGAGAAAATCCTCTTTTGTAGAGCGCGTCATTTAGGAGTGTGAATTTGGCAGCCCACTTTTTTGTCTTCCTTACCTCGTCTGGATATGAGGGCAGATAGCCGTCCTTTAGGTAAGAAATGAAGGGTGTCATCCAACTCATGCCCCCTTGTATGGTGAACATATGAAACTCTTCTATACTGGGGAATTTCTGTACCTTCATCCTAACTCCTAGTGGGTTGTCCATAGCTTTTGACGATGCTTGTCTTGCCACTTCATTTGCTTCCATGTTCAAACTCCTTAGAAATTGTACAAATTCCACTTGTTCCAAATCTCTAGCAAGCTAGTTTATCAATTTTAAGTACTTCTGCATCCTCTGCTCTGTTGCTTCATAATCCCTTTAATTTGTCCGATTACTAACCTGAAGTCACTTTTCAAGAGTACTTTTTTGGCCTCCATGGAATTGGCTAATTTGAGCCCCGTTGGTATCGCTTCATATTTAGCCTTGTTATTGGTGGTTGGGAATTGAAGCTGGATCCCGTACTTCAAGGGGTCCCCTTTGGGTGAGGTTATTACAACTCCGACTTTGCCCCTAACTTTGGCTGCCAATCCGTCAGTTTGCACCATCCATGATTTTGCTTCGTCCGTTGGACTATCTTCAGGCATGGTGAATTCAGTGATGAAGTCCGCTAGTATTTGGGCCTTTATTGCTGTTCGTGGTTTATATTCAATGTTGAACTGGCTCAGCTTGACTGCCCATTGCACCATTCGCCTTGTGGCATCGGGTTTGGTTAGTCCGTCATGACGAGGATTGTGTTTGCTTAGAAGTATGGACACAGCTTCTGAGAAGCAACAATCAAAGCAAAAGTGATCTTCTCGATGCGTGGGTATTTTGCCTCTGCTCCTTGAAAGGCCTGGCTTACATAGTATACAGGGCGCTGGATTCTTGATTCTTCTCGAATGAGGGCTGCACTTACTACTGTGGCGGAGACACCTAAGTAGAGGAATAGGTCTTTGCCTTCTTTTGACGGACTCAATGATGGTGGGTTGCTCATATATTGTTTTAGCTCCTAGAACGCCATTTCACATTCGTTGGTCCATTCGAAGGCTTGTTTGAAGGTTTTGAAGAACGGGAGGCATTTGTCTGTCACCCTTGAGACAAAGCGGTTTAGCGCTGCTACTCTCCTCGTCAACCTTTGTACCTTAATGTTCCTTGGTGAGGTCATCTCTAGTATAGCTTTCACTTTTGGGCAAGCTTGATTCAGATCTGTGAAATCCATACACATCCTCCATTTCCCGTTTGCTTTCTTCACCATGATGACGTTAGGCAACCACTCTGGGTAGTACACTTCATGGATGAACTTGGCGGCTAGGAGCTTGTTAACTTCGTCCATGATGGCCTTGTTCCTCTCGAGTGCAAAGACTCTTCTTCTTTGTTGGATGGGCTTTTTCCCTGGATCCATGTTAAGTCGGTGTTGAATGACATTTTTTGAGATGCCAAGCATGTCTTCATGGCTCCACGCAAATACGTCCAGGTTTATCTTCAAGAACTCCACTATCCCCTTTTCCATATATGGACCCAGATTTGCCCCGATATTCGTTACCTTCATAGGTGCCCCTTTTACCAGTTCCACCGTCTTCAAGGTTTCCATTGTCTTTGGACTCTTTTCTTTGATGATCCACGTGTGGTTTTCCTTCGACGCTAATACCGCCTCATAACACTCGCGGGCCAGAACCTGGTTTCCTTTGATTATTCCTACTCTATTTTCTGTAGGGAACTTTACCTTTAAACAGTATGTCGAGGTCGCAGCTTTCCAATGATTAAGCGTGGGTTGTCCAATGATGACATTGTAGGATGATGGAAAATCTACCACTAGGAAATTAAGTTGCTTCGTTATTTGCTGGTGGTATGTGCCTATTGTTACCGTCAGGGTCACTATTCCTTTTGGGTACACCTTATCCCCATTGAAACTGACCAGGGGGGATTCGAATGGATGAAGCCTGCTCGAGTCTACTTTCAACTGCTAGAAAGTGGAGAGGTAAATAATGTCGGTGGAGCTCCCGTTATCTAATAAAATTATTCTAGTGTTGAACCTTTCTATCATTAGCATGATGAACATGGGGTCGTCATGTGGTTGCTTTACCCCTTTGGCATATTCCTCCGAGAAGACTATGTCTGTAGCTTCTCTTCTCCGATGTTTTGTTGGTGGTATCATATCAACGGTGTTGACTTGCCTTTGCTGCGACTTCTTGAGGGATTTGAAGGAGTCCCCCCGTGGTTCGACCACCGTTGATCATTCTTATCTAGCCTATTGCATTCTTCGGTCCTTCTCGTGGTTTATCATTATCCTTCGGCTTTTCTTCCGACTTGGTTCGGCCTTCTTGCTTTGGTCATCCATACGTGTTTTTCTTGACAAACTTCTGCAGTTTTCCTTTCTGAATCAGCTCCTCTATCTGCTCCTTGAGGTCTCTACATTTGTTAGTATAATGCCCGTGCTCTCGGTGGAAACGACAGTACTTTTTCTTGTTCCAGGCACTGGGTGAACCACTGAATGGATTTGGCCACTTCAGCTGGTGATTGTCCTTAATTTGCATTAAGAACTGGTTAATGGGCATTACCAAAGGGTGAAATTTACCATTTTACGAGCCTTGTCTTCCCTCTGCTTGCTTCTGTTGTTGCTAGAAGGATGGTGTCTCATTTCCCTCTTTTGCTCATTTTGGTCTTATCGGGGGCCCGTCTTTGATGTTTGAGGCCCACCTACCTCTATTGCTGCCAGAGCGTCCTCTGCATTCATTTATTTTTGAGCCTTCATAAGAAAATTTGTCATTGACGCTAGGGGACTCTTAGCGAGTGCCACTACGAACTTTTTGGACCTCAATCCTGCTTTGAACGTGGTTAGCTGCACTTGATCCTCTGCCTCATCTACTTCTAGTACTTCCCTGTTAAATTGCTTCACGTAGGATCTTAAGGACTCTCCTTCTTCCTGTCTGATCGTCAGTAAATGATTTGTTGGTCTTTTCTGATGTTGTCCTTCGATGAAGTGACGCACAAACAAGTTGCTGAGCTGATCAAAATCGTCAATGGAAGACTGCGCCAACTTACTGAACCACACTCGGGCTGCTCCTTTGAGGGTGGTCGGGAAGGATCGGCACACTATTTCATTCGGGGTCTGCTGCAAGTTTAAGGTCATCTTAAAAGTGGTTATGTGATCCAGTGGGTCTTTCAAGCTGTCATACAACGCCAGCTGCGGAAGCCAGAATTTTGGCAGTAGTGGGTGATCGAGCACCCTTTGTGTGAATGGAGAGTTCGTCCTTCTCACTATTCCGTCCAAGTTCTTAGCTGTTTTTTCCTTTCATTGCATTCTTGAACTCGTCCATCTCTTTCCTTATACTCCTTAGGAGGTCGTTGCTTGCCTCGTCGGACTGTTCTGTCCTCCTCGAGTCATCTCTCCCTTGACTCCCTTATGGATCTTGCACTTCGTCTTCATTCCTGTTGTTTTCGACTCTTTTTGGTGAATGGTTTTTTCCTGTTGCAGTCGTTGCGTCATCTCCTAGTTTTGTTTTGTTAGCTCTTCCACAGTGGCCATGAGAGCTTGGATTTGCAATGCTAGGGCGGTTGATTCTGGTTGTGCACTGGACTCCATCTGGATGACAATAAGGGTAGATCAACGTTTTTGTCCTTAGGATTAGGAGAAAGAAAGTTGTTTCGACAAACAACGCCAAACTGATAAAGCTAAAGTCGTTAGTCGTTAGGGTCATCTAAATAGCCCTAGTGCAACCTGCAAGAACACAAGAGAAGATAGCAAAAATGAGTCACCAATGTGGTGCTTGCCGGTGAGCCTCCGATGATAAAGTCAGAATGAGAGAAAGAGAAAGAGTTAGAATGTTTTTAGCTGGTAAGAATAACTTAGTTTTTGTACCCTTTACCTTTGGTGGAGCATGGTATTTATAGGTCCTCCTCCTAATAGCCGTTGGAACCATTGTTAATGGTGGTTTAATTCTGGGTAACGTTCTTGGTATTTAATGTGGGGGGAAATGGAATCTTCTGATACTTAATGCGCGAGTATAGGAGCCTCTGAGCTGTCGCCTTGCTTCGTTCGAATTGTAACGATTCTGGCAATAATGGCAGCATTTATAGCTCTACCTTCGTCCTTAGGTGTGTCTGAATGAACGATTTCATTAGGCTCATCACTTTTAATGCCATGAGATTGAACAAGGTCGTGAGACTGGCCGTAACCTCAAAGAAATAAGGAAATTCTTCTAAGGTTTCAAGATTGGCTGTGGTCATGAGACTTACCTAATCTTAAATAGACAAGGGAAACATCTTAGGGCCATGAGAACGGCCAATTGGCCTCGCATTAATGGCCTTGAAGCTATCAAAAGACAAAGAAATTAAGGCTACGTTGGTTTCAGGTGAAAACACTTTCAGGAAATTATTTTACAGCCTTTTGTGTATTTGGTAGCTACAGAAAATTTGGTCAAATGGAAATTCAAATACACATTGACCATAAAATAACCCCTCTCACCTGTAAAACCATTTCCATTCTTATTTTACCTTTAATAAATTTTTGAAAAATACACACCCGAAGAGAGAGAGCTCAAGCACACTCCACCTAAAGAACCCAAGAACATTCTCGCCGGTCAGATCGCCGTCCTTGTTCAAACCCATCCTTGTTCAAACCCATCCTCGCCGATGATGCCCAGAACCACCCCTTGACACACAGCCCCGCCTTCGCATGCAAGCCACTCCGCCGACCCATCCCTCATCCTCACCGACCCATCCCTCATCCTCATCCTCACCGACCCACCTCCATCGACCCATCCCTCGTTCAAACCAAATCATACCTTCAAATCAAGTTTTACGGATTGAAAAGTCACTGCCAAACACAGATCGGAGCCTTGTCATCTTGTTCTCGATTTCAACCTCTCTCGATCTACCACTCTCTTTCCCTTAATCTCTCTCTCTTTCTTCTTCCCCCTCTCTGTTTGACCGAGTTTGAAAGCTTAATGATTTTATTTTGATTTTTGTTTCTTTAAAAAGTTTATATCTTGCAATTTTTTATTATAAATTTGTTTGGAAACTGAAAAAATGGTTGAGAAAATGTGAGAAACTAATAAAAAATTTGTATTTTTCAGAATGTTACCAAATACTTGAAAATATTTTCAAATACAATTTTCAAAATGCAATCAACCACTAAAAAAATATTTTTCTTTTCTAAAAATATTTTCATCTACAAATATTTTACATTCAACCAAATGCAGCTTATAGTTCATGAGCTGGCCAATTAGGCTAATGGATCATGCCGAACATTCTTTTCCTATTTAAATAGTCAAGTCAAAACTTTCTAGGGCCTAGGCTTAATCAAAGATGTGTGTCAACTGGAGTATATATACAGTAAGGGCCTACGCTTAGATGGTAGCTGTATGAATTTGAGCGATCTGCTTAGGGCATCGTGAACTTCCCACCAACCTTACATGCTCAAAAGTTGTACGCATGATATGTTAGAATAAACATCATTATTTGAAGTCTCAACGAAATAAAAATATATTAACAAGTCATTAAAAACGGTAGTATTTGACTTTTTATTACACATATTTTTTATATTTTTTTAAAATCACGTTTTCAACTCTTATAATTCTATGGATTTCAATGAGTTTAATTGATAAAATATTTAATTGTTGGATAAAAAATTTGAGATTTAATTTTTGTCTATATCAAAAACTGATTAATATTTTAATTTCAATTAAAAAAAAGTATGTAACAGTTTCTATTATATTATAAATACCAGATAAGGATTATATATATATATATATATATATGAAATCTGAAGTAAGATTCACCGTACATGTAATTTTTATAAATAATGTAAGAGATATTCGAGGATATTTTTATATATATATAAAATATATATATATATATATAAAAGATGGACTACCAAATCCATAACTGCATTGGGTTCCTTGACGGATTCACCAGGGCCCAGCCCACAAATTAACACAATTAATAGTACATTATTTTCCACGTATGGGTTCTACCTTTTTGTCGTTTAGCAGCCGACTCAAAACTTTGCTTTGCGGTGCTTGAGCTCTTGACTTTGGCGGGTTGGATAGTGGATACAATAAATTTAGCTAATTAATAATGTCATAGTCGTGTGGGGGCAACGTATACTGTGACCCTGTGACCGCACGCAGATAATGAAACAGTCGAAGGTTTCGGCCAAACATTCCACCATACAATTCAATTTCAAAGGTTGAATGTTGAAACTGTTTAATTATTATTTTTTTTTTTCAAATTTTGTGCATGGGAGATAATACTCCCCAATTGAGTAAGTTATATAATATATAGTAATAGTACCTAATTCAAAATTTTAAAATTTTAAATTTGGGCCCAACTATGTAATATTAACTTTTTTCTTGTTTTTTTTATTCAATGTAGAACTTCATTTACACGTGTATGCTTAACATTATAGATGTTTGATAACCTCTCATTCTATTCATAGAACAACATATGTTTGCTGGTTTCGAGTTATAACTTAACTTGTAAAGTTTTTTTTTTTATCTTCAAATAAGATATTTGAGGTTTGAACTCCGTCTACATCGAAAATTGATTGGTTTCTTAACCTGATGATAAAAATAATCAACATGAAGTGAATAACATAAATTAAAATCCTATCATATCTAAAATTAAAAAAAAAAAAGTGCTTGAAATTTTTATTTTTATTTTTATTTTTGACTTGAGCATGTGCTTAAGATTTCTTAATATCTAAATGTCTTTGTATCTCTAAAATTACCGAAATACCTTTAGAACTTTTAAAATAACCAAAATATCCTTGAAATGTCCTTAATTATCAAAATGCATTTGGTATCACAAAAATGACCAAAATATAGAACCTCTAAAATGACAAAAGGGAAAATACCAAAATAGCCTAAGAACCATTAAAATTTAAAAATCCAAAATTTTTGTGAATGATCACACAATTTTAATTGTATATTTTTTTTTTATTGAATTCTCATTATATATTCAAGGTTGGTCAATTTAATTATCAATTGCAAGTTTTTGGCCAATTTACTTTTTCATTATATTGTTATTGGGATAAAATACTCTCAAAATTGATCAAGTTAGAGGTTTTTGGTGTATTTTTAAGAAATATTAAGTTTTGATGGTATATTTCTCATTTTGGTGGTTACAAGGGTATTTTTCTTTTTTTGAGAGGATTTTGGATATTTTAGAGGTTCAAGGCTATTTTGATGATTTTGGTGGTTATATGTATATTTTGATAATTTTGAATGTTTCAAAGGTAATTTGGTCATTTTAGATGTTTCAAGCGATATTTTGGTTATTTGGGAGATTTCAATGGCATTTTGGTCTTTTTGGAGTTTCTATGGGGTATTTTGGTAATTTTGGTTATGGGTGTGCAACTAAACCACTAAACCTAATGCCTTGGATTGGTTTTTATGAATTAATGGGTTGGGTTGGGTTGGTTTACATATATATGGTAGGTTTTGATTTGATATATTCTCCAATTCTACTAACTTGACTCAATGGTTGCCAAAAATGAAGAGTAAAAAAGCTAGACGTCCCCTCTATGGGGTTTGTATATGAGGTTATCCCTCAATTTTACAATCAACCAACCAAAATTTTTTTTTTTTTTTTTTTGAAGCCTTAAAAAAACAAGTCTTTGGAGTCACAACTTGTTTGACAATTTTTTGAAGTGGTAATTGTAACACATAAGTGGTAGGAAAAAAAAAAATGGTGTTTGTGGCAAGTTGTATGTAAGTGATGTCTATACAGGTTAGAGACTATACACACAACTAATCATCTCAGTAGGTTGAGAAATAAATTGTATCCATAATAAAGTTGAAAAAAAAAACATGTGATTGTGGAATTTTCATATTTTATCTTCTTGGGAAGGTACTAATGTTGTGCGCTAAGCGTTTTATAATGACTATGGAACACCATGACCGATGCGAAAGGTGTGTGGAAAAGAAAAACCCTAATAAAGGTCGTCTTTGATTAGACTAATCTTTCCTAAACGTGATAAGAAAATTATCTATTATCTTCATTCCATGGGCCCTTACTGTCTATTTTTATTTATAAATTTGTATTGACTTACTGTTGAGAAGAGACCTTAGTAAGTCTGATCGAATAAAGTCATGACCAGGGCTTATGTATCTTGATCTTTTGAACATGACCATGTCTATGCCTCGTGGCTTTTATAATATCTCATAATAACTAACAAGTTGCAATGATCGTACAAAGGAAAAAACTTTGACAGGGACATATTCTAATTACCTTGATTCTTGATATGTTCACATTTTAAAAAAAAATTTTGATTTTCAATTTTTTTTTCTTCTTCTAGCATTGGATAAATCGACTGTCAGGCTTTACATAGTTCAATTTTTCCATTTTAGCCCAAACAACAGTGCTCTTATACTTCCATGGACCTGCTGCTGGAGCCTGAGGGCAATGGCCAAGTGAAGTGAAACATTTTGTAAACAAAAAACAAATATATCGGCATAAAATGGTGTACAATCACTGATTTGGTTTAATATAATTAACATACAATAAAAATGATATTGATATATAGTAAACTCATATGAAAATGATGTTACTTTCATAAAAAAATTTGTTGTCTTAGCATGTTGTAAAAAAAAAAAAACTTGTATTCTTAAGAGTTAAGATGCTCTTTTTAAATAAACATACAAGGAAGAAGTGACACACCAACACTTCAATTTGTTTCAAACGCTTAATATAGTTATTACCTTATCAAAGTTGTTCAGGGCCACATAAGAACATGCATATCTATTAGATCTTCGAGAAGTAACAAATGGTATCAAGTCAAGTTAAAATTTTCACATGTTGAAATATTCTATAAAAAGGAGTTTAGGTTCACTTGTGAGGAGGATGTTCAAATATTGAATAAGTGATTACATTCACTATTTTTTATTATCTTAAGCTTTTGAAATGTGTGGTACATGAATTGCTATACCACTTAGTCTTGTTAAAGTTAGTGATATAGTATTAGGGGAAATTTTTTGGGAGTGTTTGGTAGACCACAGAATTAATTGGTTCAAAATTGAATTGGTTTTTATTTTATCTAGAAAAAGTTTTAAGTGATACATTATACATGGCTCACTAGTTCAAAATTGAAGTTTTTATTTTATCTAGCTGGTCTAGAATCAAGTCAAAACCAGTAAAAGTTAATAGGCAATTTATGAAAATGTAAAATTTAAAATAGTTTTTGCTGGGAATAAACACTAAAAGATTCATTTTACGTCAGTTTTATTTTTAAACCAGTAAAAGTGTATTTTTAGCTAAATCTAGAATTTCTAGTCCCATTTTACGTCAGTTTTATTAGCCAAAAAGTTACAAAACTAAAAAGCAACTAAACCAATTAAGTTGTTTTTCACTGGAGTCATTTTGTAGTTTCCCAAAACACTCCCAAATGATTCATTCTTAAAACTTTTTTTTTTTTTTTTTTTTTGAGGACCATTTTATTCCTATAACTGATGCCAAATACACTCAAGTCTAACATTAAAATACTGCTTAATATTTAAATGAAAGACATTTTATTGTTCAAATTTACCTTAATAAATACTACATATAATGCATGCACAATGTGTGTATCTACGTATATTATGTATGAACATGTTAGTTCTAAATTTTACCATTGGAAGAAATCTTGTTTGTCAACAAAAATTCTAAGTCCACATAATAAATCATAACTCTAGCCACAATTGTCCACGTAGCAGACTGTGAATGGTAGAGAAAAATTGGTGGGTTCAAGTAAAAGTGACATGCATTCAATCATAATCTACCACATAATATAGCTATGATAAAAATTGTGACTTTTTATGTAGTATTAGAATTGATGAGTTTGTCAATTTAGGAGGAAAAAACTGCCTATATATGGCGGTGGGATCCACGTAATAGATAGAATTATGGGCTCTATAATTCATGTTGTTGATAATGGGTTGAAGATATAATTTGACCGATAGGATTGTACATGAGTTGGTTTTGTTGAGGGCCTTGAGGCTAATATTCTTAGCCAAACGGCCCTTGGCAAGTCGGACACTTCCAAACTACCACCGACCTACAAACTTAGGGCCGACTCAAGGCATTGTGGGACTTAAGGCGACTACGTTAAATGGGGCCTATTATTATATTTTGAATATTAATAAAAGATTTATTTAGCTTTTGGTTTTTTTTTTCATTTAAAATCTATTTTTTAAATTGCGAAATTACAAATTAAAACGAATTTATCGTATTATTCAATAACTATACAATTCAAATAAACACTATTTATTAATTAGAGCAACCAAATACTAAAAATTAATTTACTCAAAAAAAAAAAACTAAAAAATAATGATTCAAAATTTTAATAAAATTATAAATTTGATATCTCTAAATAAAATTCGAATATAAATTTATTAACTAGTGGGAGATTATTGAGTTCTTTCAACATTTGTGTGTGGGACATTAATGAGTTCTACACTCTAAAACTGAGAAAAACGAACAGTCATTGCCACATCCAATGAAATTTTTTTTCTTTAACTGGTTTTTCTTTGATAAAAAAAAAAAAAAAAAAAAACTACTGTTTATTATTGGTGAATATTTGTAACTTAATTAATACTTCCATTGGTACTTAGATATCTTTATTGGTAAAAAATTAGGGGCTTTTTCATTAGGAGCCTTAGGCAATTGCCTATTTGCCTCACCCATTGAGCCGACACTGTACCAACCTTTACAACTAATAAGTTGATTGAAAATAAATGAGGTTTCAACTTGACGAGTTAGGCAGGTTATGCGGATTAACAAGATACATTTGCTTAAATTGGACCTTCTCTAATGGTGGCATGAAATAGAACTTTCTAGTGAATCTTTTTAAATTTTTAATAGTCATTTTTTCAAATAGTTGTTTGTTTTATCCCAAATAAATGAAAAGAATAACAAAAAAAAAAAAAAAAAAACCTTTAAGTTTTTAATATTAGTAACATATATGTTTTACCCTTATATGTATAAGAATAATTCTGGTGTCACACCCAAAATCACAACTTTGTTCACAACTTTCATACGTGGCAAGCTACCTCATCACCTTAAACCCACTAACACAACACTTAAACCTTAGTTATCCTTCTTCTCCCACCATAACTTCACTTCTCCAGTCTTCTTCTCCCTCCAGCACTTTCAAAACAAAACCCATATATGAAAAAGCTTGAGCGCCAAAACGAATTGCAGCGGCAGTTTTAATTAGGTGGAAACCTTTACCATCTCCCCTGTTTTAATTTGTGGAACATTCCTTTTGTTTGTTCTTTGTGTGAGGAGTTTATGGCTCAATTTCTTGTTGTTATATTGATTTGCTCAAAGTGTTATGCCAAGGATGTTGTAGTATTGTGTATTATACAAATGCACAAATTGTTGTTGTTGATGGTTAATTGTGTTAAGATTTATGAAGTAATTGGGATTTTGAGTAGGTCACTTCAAGCGGACCTAGGCCTCCATTTGCAGAGAATGAGAAGAAACAGAGAGAGAGAGAGAGAGAGAGAGCCTAATCAAGGTATAATTTCTTAATGAATGTCCAATAACAATGCCTCAGAATTCTTATACATTTGGCAATTGTAACTGCCTCTAACCAACTAGCCAACTACATCTAGCTGACTCTAACTAACTTCTGTTATGCCCTCTATGCACATTCACACGAACACATTTGCACAGATACATGCATACACTTGCACAAATATACACACTCCACAATGACATACACCTGTACCAATAGATGCCTAACATTACCCCCTTCCATTTAAAACACCTTGCCCACAAGGTGAGGGAATGACATCTGAAGTTTGTGCAAAGACTCTCAAGTGGCATCATCTGAGGAACACCCTGACCACTGAACCAAAACTTCAGTTATCACTCGAGATCTTAATGATCTGGACCTAGTTTGTAGCACTCTAATAGGTTCGGTGTACACCTGACCTTCTTCATCCACAGGTGGTAGAGTAGGGAAAGGGTGAACCTGCTGACCAAGCTTCAATTTCAGGCATGACACATGAAAAACAGGATAGAGCTTGGCTTTTGGAAGCAAATCTAGCTTGTATGAGATTTTCCCAACCTTCTACAGCACTTGAAGAGGACCAAAGTACCTAGGTGACAGCTTCCACTTGCCCTTATAAGCTCAAGTCCTTTGCCTATAGGGTTGCAACCTCAAATAAACCCAATCACCAACCTCAAAGGATCCATCCTGCCTGTGCTTATCAACCTGGACCTTCATCCTTTCTTGAGCAGCAGCCAAATTAGTTCTAAGTGTAGCCAGGATAGCTTCCCTTTGACACAACAGAGAATCGAGAGCATCCACCCTTGTAGTGCCAGGCACATAAATTTGTAAGGTAGGAGGTGGGAATCCATACAAAGCTTCAAAAGGGGTTAACTTCAAGTTGGTGTGGAAATTAGAGTTAAACCAAAACTTAGCTAAAGGCAACCACTCAACCCATTTGTGTGGCCTATCACTAGTAAAAGCCCTTAAATATTGCTCCAAACTTTTGTTAACAATTTCTATTTGACCATCAGTCTGAGGATGGTAAGTTGTTGACATAGCCAAATTAGTACCCTGCACTCTAAATAACTCAGACCAGAATAGGGAAGTGAATGTGGCATCTCTATCACTCACAATGGAGGTTGGCATACTATGCAATTTGAAGATATATTGCATATACAGGGATGCAACCTTTGAAGTAGTGTAAGAATGAGAAATAGGCACAAAATGGACATATTTTGTTAACCTATCCATCACAACCAAAATTACCTCAAATCCTTAGGACTTAGGTAGACCCTCAAAAAAATCCAAGCTAACATTTGTCCAAGGAGTGGTATGAATCTCCAGAGGTTAAAGTAGACTAGCTGGGGTAGAGGTTTCAAATTTGATTATCTGGCAAACATCACACTCCCTTACATAAGCTTTGAAATCTGCTTTCATCCCTTGCCAAAAAAATTCTCTCTTTGCCCTCTGATATGACTTAAGGAAGCCTGAATGACCAGGCACAGGGCTGCTGTGAACCAGCTGCAAAACATGAGACTTCAATGGACACTGAGAACCCAAAAAGAATCTGCCCTTGTAGAAGACTAAGCCATTTTGCCAAGTGAAACCAATAAGAGAGGTACTAGCTTGAATGGACTAAATGAGGTGTTGCATAGATTGGTCTTGAGAATAGCTATCCCTAAGGTTTCCCAACCAAGAGGGATCATGGACTGAGAGTAGCAGCAAACAGCTAGCTTTGGAAGACTCACCCTGCTGAGACAACTTAGGAACATAATCAAATCTCCTTGAAAGAGCATCTGCAACTTTATTTTCAACTCCCTTCTTATATTCAACTACAAAGGCATATCCTAGCAACTTGGCAAGCCATTTCTATTGAGCTAGAGTGGCAATTCTTTGCTCCAACAAGAACTTCAAACTCTGGTGGTCTGTTCTCATAAGGAAGGCTTGCCCGATAAGTAAGGTCTCCATTTCTTGACAGCAGTAGCTAAGGCAAGCAGTTCAGTTTCATAAGTGGACAAATGAAGGTGTTTACCCTTCAAAGCCTGACTGTGGTAGGCAATGGGCATGTGATCTTGCATTAAAATAGCCCCTAACCCAAATCCTAAAGTATCACACTCAATGATGAAGGGTTTTAAGAAATCAGGATGAGCCAAGACTGGAGGTTGAGCCACTGCAGCTTTAAGCTTATTGAAAGCAATAAAAGCAGTGTCAAACCAATGAAACCCATCTTTCTTGAGGAGATTAGTTAAAGGTTGAGCAATGAAGAGGCTGGATTTGGGCTTGAGATGGGCCTGACGGTTGTCTGTTGTGGTCCAATAGAGGATGGGCCCGTTATCGCCAAGTGTATGGGAGAGAATCCAGTAGGAAGTATCAGCGGGTCCGAGGCCCATGAGGAAGGCAGAAGGGCCCTTTGTATGTGATACTTGCGACACACTTCATAGAGTCCCATAAGGAAAGGATTCCGCAATCTACTCTCATAAGGATTCCTATAAGGAAAAGACTTCTACTCCAAGGAAGAGGAGTCTACCCTCTACTACTATAAAAGCCCCAATACCCTCATAAATCAAGGTACGCGTAATTTACCCTCTCTAGCATTCTAGAGTTGTGAGAATACTACTGACTTAACCTTCGGAGAGTATTTGGCCAGCACCACACCGGCGCTCTTTGTGAGGCTTTCTTCCTTGTATTGTGCAGGTTCACATTCGAGCGCGTAGGTATCGTGTGGCTCACTGGTGAATTCCTCGGCCTCATCAGTTGGCGCCGTTTGTGAGAAACGTTAGTAGAGATCCAAAAAGCCATACTATCATTTTTCGGACTTAAGGGTTACGTGGTACTCATTCACTCGATGGCAACCACTAACGACGTTCAAGGAGACGAACCACCCACGACTGCCCTAGAGAGACAAGTTTGAACTCTCGCTGCCGCGGTGGAACGTCTCACCAAACAAAACAACGACTTAGAAGAACAGCTGCGCCAGAAGAACGCAGAACAGAATGACCAGCAAGAAGAGGAAGAAGGGACCAGCACTCCAAGAAAAAACCAGGAGAAACTTGAAGGTAGCCATGCCCTAAGCCGACCAGAGAGGCAGAACTTGAGCATGCCATCCCTCACGAATGCAACACCACCACAAATTGCCGCAGAAATGCAGGCGATGAGGGAACAGATGGAGGTGATGATGAACGCGCTCAAGGGACGAGTTTCCAGTGATCTGGACAATTTAGTCAACCGCACTGATTCGCCTTTCACTGCGGCCGTGAACGCCTTCCCCTTACCCCATAAATTCCGCATGCCACATATAGAAAGCTACGACGGCGTAAAGGATCCTTTGAACCATCTGGAAACATTCAAGACCCTAATGCACCTTCAGGGGATAGCTGACGAGATCATGTGCAGGGCCTTCCCCACAACACTCAAAGGCCCCGCAAGGATATGGTTTAGCCGACTGACGCCAAACTTCATCAGCACCTTTAAGGAGCTGAGTGCTTAGTTCACCACGCACTTCATTAGAGGGCACAGATACAAGAAGTCTACAGCTTGCCTAATGAGTATTAAGCAACGGGAGGAAGAGACGCTGAGGGCCTATATAACGTGCTTTAATAAGGAAGTGCTCTCAATAGACGAAGCCGACGACAAAATACTAGTAGCAGCCTTCACTAACGGGCTACGTAAGGGCAAATTTTTGTTCTTTTTATACAAGAACGACCCTAAAACCATGTTAGAAGTACTCTACAGGGCAACCAAATACATGAACGCAGAAGAGGCATTGCAGGCTCAAGAGGATAAGCCAAGGAAGAGGGAACGGCAGGAAGAAGGACGAAGAGATCAAGGATCGAAGAGGACAAGAATAGACGACCGAAGAGTTGAGCGACGAACTAAGCCACCCGGAGGGAGGTTCACGAGCTTCACGCCGTTGACGGCTCTGATAGATCAAGTCCTAATGCAAATCAAAGATGAGGGGGCTCTAACCTTCCCCGGGAAATTAGATCCCAGCAAAAGATCAAGAGACAAATACTGCCGTTTCCACCACGATCACGGCCACGACACAGCAGACTGCTATGAATTAAAGCAACAGATAGAGGCTCTCATCAGACAAGGGAGGTTACAGAAGTTCGTTAGGAAAGAAAGAATGGATCCGCCGCCTCAGGAGCAGCAACCCCGAAGAGATAATGAGCGTCCTAGACCCCCAGTCGGAGACATAAGGATGATCTTAGGGGGAACATCAATTGCTGGGTCATCCAAGAAGGCCCGAAAGACCCACCTCCGAATGGTTCAAAATGTCCAGCTAAAGGGCTCAGCACCAAAGATGGCACGGAAAGATAGTCCAATCATTTGATTTTCAGAAGAAGATGCACGATGTCTCCACCATCTGCATGATGATGCGTTGGTTGTCACCCTCCGAGTAGGCGAGTATAACATGCACAGAGTGTTGGTAGATAACGGTAGCTCAGCAGACATCCTCTATTACCCGGCGTTCCAACAAATGAAAATTGATAGGGAACGGCTGATACCAACAAGCAATCCGCTGGTTAGCTTTGGAGGAACGAGAGTGTTTCCATTAGGGGCGGTAACGATTTCAGTGACAGTCGGAAATTATCCACGACAAATCACACAGGACGTAACGTTCCTTGTAGTCGATTGCTCATCCGCATACAACGCTATCATCGGACGACCTACCCTGAATGCATGGAAGGCTGAAACTTCAACTTACCACCTGATGATCAAGTTCCCTACAGAACACGGGATTGGCGAGTTACGTGGGAACCAGGTGGCCGCCCGTGAATGCTACATTGCCATGCTCGAGACGGAAGGCTAGCAGCAAACAATGAGCATAGAAGAGGCACGGACGGTAGCAGAGCCAGTAGAGGAGCTAGAAGAGATAATTCTTGATGAATCAAGACCTGAAAGGACGACCAAGATTGGCACACTGGCCAGCCATCCAACCCATCGAGCCCTCATAACGTTCCTCCGAATGAATCAAGTCGTGTTTGCCTGGAGCCACAAGGACATGCCCGGAATCGAAAGCTCAATCATAGTTCACAGGTTGAACGTAAACCCATCATACTCGCCTGTCCGACTGAAAAAGCGAGTATTCGCTCAGGAGCGAGACGAAGCAATTGCACAAAAGGAGAAGAAGCTGCTGTAAGCAAACTTCATTCGAGAGGTGTACTATCTCGACTGGTTAGCAAACGTAGTGATGGTTAAGAAAACTAACGGGAAGTGGCGAATGTGCGTTGATTTCACGGACCTCAACAAAGCATGCCCGAAGGACAGCTACCTACTACCCCGGATAGACACATTAGTAGATTCGACGGCGGGACACCAGCTTTTGAGTTTCATGGATGCTTTCTCGGGCTATAATCAAATTAAGATGTACAAAGCTGATCAGGAGAAAACATCCTTTGTCACTAGCCAAGGGCTCTTTTGCTACAAAGTGATGCCGTTTGGACTTAAGAATGCGGGCGCCACGTACCAGAGACTGATGGACAAAATGTTCGCACACCAGATCGGCCAGAACGTGCAGGTTTATGTCGAGACATGCTTGTAAAAAGCCCGCTCGAAAGTGATCACCTAAAGGACCTCCGAGAGACTTTCGACACCCTCCGCTCGTATAATATGAAGCTCAACCCGAACAAGTGCACGTTTGGTGTAACGGCAGGGAAGTTTTTGGGATTCATGGTATCCCATAGAGGAATAGAAGTCGATCCAGAAAAAGTTCGAGCCATCATGGAGTTAGAACCGCCAAAGACGGTCAAGGAAATGCAAAGACTGAACGGCAAAATTGCTGCCCTGAATAGGTTCATCTCGAAAGCGACGGACAAGTGTCTTCCATTCTTCAAAACTCTGCGAAAATCATTTGAGTGGATGGAGGAATGCTAGAAGGCTATTAAAGAGTTAAAGAAATACCTCACATCTCCACCATTACTTAGCCCCTCCAGACCTAGAGAAGAACTTTACCTTTACCTAGCTGTTTCACAAGCGGCGGTCAGCGTGGCACTGGTAAGAGAGGAAGACGGATCTCAGAGACCCGTCTATTTTGTAAGTCGAGCATTCAGAGGAGCAGAAGAGAGGTATCCACAAATGGAGAAGTTGGCCTTTGCATTGGTAACTGCGGCAAGAAAGCTAAAGCCGTATTTCCAAGCCCACACTATCATAGTCCTAACGAATCAACCGTTGAGAAGAGTTTTGGGTAGCCCCGACACAGTCGGACTGATGGCTTTGTGGGCAATTGAGCTAAGCGAATTTGACATACAATACCACTCACGAACTGCGATCAAAGGCCAAGCCGTGGCCGACTTCATCGCAGAGTTCGCACTATCAGAGGGCAGGGGGCAGAAGAAGCTGCGCAGTGGAGCATCCACACGAACGGATCGGCAAACAAAAAGGCAGGAGGAGTAGGTGTTATCATCCAAACCCCGGAAGGAGATAAAATCAAGTGCATGATCCGATTTGACTTCCCCACAACTAACAACGAAGCCGAATATGAAGCATTAGTAGCTAGTCTAGACCTCGTTAAAGCAGCAGGTGCAAAAAACATAGTCGTACACTGTGACTCCCAGGTGGTAATACGACAGATCGACAGTAGCTACGAGTGCAAGAATGAGAGATTGAAGAAATATCTGGAAGAAGTGAACAATCGGATCGGCAACCTCGTAGTAAGATTCGTCCAAATCCCAAGAGAAGAAAACGAATGCGCCGACCGCCTGGCAAAAGCAGCCTCGGCAGAAGTCATGATTGTTCCCGAACAAGTATTGTCGTTTGTACAACTCTCCTTGCTAATCGATGACGGAAAGAATGTACTCGACGTCAGTTCTGAGAACAATTGGACTACACCTTTAATAGCATACCTAAGATCAGGTACCCTACCAGAGGGAAAAGACGCAGCTAGAATGTTAAAGGTACAGGCCTCACGATTTGTGCTGATAAAAGATGTCTTATACAAGAGAGGATTCTCCCGACCATACCTAAGGTGTTTGAGCAGCGAGGAGGCGGACTACGTGATGAGGGAGGTTCACGAGGGTACCTGTGGAAATCACTCAGGTGCGAGGTCATTAGCTCACAAGTTGATCCGAGTCAGTTACTATTGGCCTACTATGTTAAAGGATGCACAGGCTTATGTCAAGACCTGCGACAAATGCCAGAGGTTCGGCAATCTAATCAGACAACCATCCAAAGAGGTCACACACATGACGGCCCCTTGGCCATTTGCCCAATGGGGACTAAACATCATGGGCCCCTTCTCGACGGCTTTAAGGCAGTTGAAATTCTTGGTAGTTGGTATCAATTATTTCACGAAATAGGTAGAAGCCGAAGCCTTAGCCACCATCACGGAGAAGAACATCCGAAGTTTCGTATGGAGGAATATCATTTGCAGGTATGGGATACCCAGGGTCCTCGTCTCGGACAACGGAAAGCAGTTTGACAATAGCGCATTTAGAGACTTCTGCTTGGAGCTAGGAATCAAGAATCATTACTCGTCACCAGCACACCCGCAGGCCAATGGGCAAGTAGAAGTCACAAACCGGTCCTTGCTAAAAATCATCAAGACCCGCCTTGAAGGGGCAAAAGGCATCTGGCCTGAGAAACTGCCAAGCGTCTTATGGGCTTATCGTACTACATCAAGAACACCTACCGGAGAATCACCGTTTCGGCTGGCATATGGGAGCGAAGCTGTCATCCCGGCAAAGGTAGGACTTACGAGCTATCGGGGTGGAGAACTACGACAAAGATAAGAACGAAGAATCCTTGCGCCTTCAGCTAGACCTGGTGGATGCAGTTCGTGCAGCAGCAAAGCAGAGGATGGCACGATACCAGAACCTTATGGAAAAATACTACAACTCTAACGTCAGGCATAGAGACTTCCAGATTGGGGATCTTGTACTACGGAAGGTCATGGGCACTGCCAGAGATCCTTTGCATAGAAAGCTCAGCCCCAACTGGGAAGGACCATACAGGATCACATCATGGCAAAGGAAATGGACCTACCACCTCGAAACCATGGACGGACGGACGGCAGCTGCAGCACCCGTGGAATACGGAGCACCTGCGGAGATACTACCAGTAGAGACATGAAGAGCATCAACGCTTCCCAGTTTCCAAGTTTATCATAAAGTTTTATTAACTTTCCCAGTTAATTTTTACTTCAAATAATCTTTTTCTACTATTTGGTTTTGTTATCGCTAGTTTCACTTTCAAACAATTACTCTTGTAAGTGCCTTTTTAAGCCCTAGGGGGCAGGTACTTTTTCTACATGCTTTATTTTCAATAAGAAGAAATATTTAGACACGACTATGATGTTCCTACTAAAAACTCAGTCCACAATATGGATGAGTCATCCCAAGAGGGTGAAAAATGTTAAGTCCCATAGAGGACGGATAAAAACAAAGTCCATAAGATGGACGGAACATCCCAACGGGGTGAAAATCCAAAGTCCACAAGCTGTACGGATATAAATCAAGTCCACAAGATGGACGGAACATCCCAACGGGGTGAAAATCCAAAGTCCACAAGCTGGACGGATATAAATTAAGTCCACAGGAGGACGGACAAACTTAATCCACAAAGTGGACGGATCATCCCAAGAGGATGAAAATCCTAAGTCCCATAGAGGACGGACAAAACTTAATCCACAAAGTGGACGGATCATCCCAAGAGGATGAAAGTCCTAAGTCCCATAGAGGACGGACAAAACTTAATCCACAAAGTGGACGGATCATCCTAAGAGGATGAAAATCCTAAACCCTATAGAGGACGGACACAACTTAGTCCACAAAGGGGACGGACCATCCCAAGAGGGTGGTAATCCAAAGTCCCATAGAGGACGGATAAAGCTCAGTCAACAAATTGGACGGATTGTCCAAGAAGATGATCTTTTTCATGCTGGCCGCAAAACGGACGGATCACCCTAAAAGAATATCTTATTTACAAAACCCGCAAGTAGACGGATACAATTCAACGAAGTGGACAATGAAAAAGTAATAGAATCCACAAAATCAATTTAGACGGATAAACAAACATTAGGTAACAACGCAGACGGATCCTACAAAATCCATAAAGAAAACAGGATCATACTAAGTTCCACAAAGTGGACGGTTACTACTATCCAAACATGGACAGATATTGGGCCCTTGTAAGCTCTCTGAATTCCCTATACACGGACGGATCCAAGACATGTTCCCTTGACCTACTTTATAAATTGACAATCACATCCAGAAGACAACACCCGTCTAAATTTGTCCATGTGAACGGAGTCATTCGAAAATTAAACTTTAACAATAATGTGAACAAATGAATTTCACCCAACGAAGTATGTCAAGCCACTTTTTGAATTAAAAAGAGCAAAGTTAAACAAAGTACATACCCAAAAATAAAGTGTTTACAAAATATAGAAACATGACGGAGTCATGAATTGTTCTACAAATATTTCACAAACAGCATAAAAACTAAATTAAATTATCCTATGACGGGGGCTTCCTTCTCTTCACTACGATGGGCCAGACCATCTTTTGGGTCACTTTCAACAACTGCTTGGTCAAGAGGGGCGTCAGGGGGAGCTTTCTCGCCAAAGATTTCCTCCGTATCCTCAGATTGAGCAGGTTGAACGGACGTTTGCTCCGCGGCGTTGATACTGACGGATGACAAGTCTAGCTGAGGATGAAGAGCTTTCACCTGATGGATGGCCTCGTCAAAACCGTCGGCATATAAAACTCCTAATTTTGATAAGAGGGCGTCAAAATCACGGTACTCCAGCACAGCAACTTCCTTGGCCTGACGGAGTGCTTCTTCCTTCTTCTCAAGAGCTTTCTTCATTTTCTCTGTCACCTCAAGGTACTGGTCCCGCGCCTCCTCGGCCATCCTGAGCTTCTTATCTTGAATCACCTTCCAGGCTTGAAGCTCGGCCAGCTCGCTCTCCGTCACCTTTGCCTTCTCTCTTATGCAGCCTAAGGTCGTCTCATGGTTTAAGCACCGTCCAAACAGCCCCTTCATCATTACCATGGCCTAATCAACAAGGACAAGTTAGTCTCAGGCAGAAGCAAATGAATAGACGGATAAGAAATGGGAAGACCGTTACCTGAGCGATGCTAAAGAGACCCATCTCACCCATCGCCTCCGTAGAGTGATTACCCAGGTCCTCGTAGTCCTCGGAAGTCATGATAGACGGAAGTTGCTCCAAGGCGTACTTAGAGTCGTCCCGAAGAAGGGCAGGTGGCTTCTTCTCACTCGAAAACGGACCCTTCATAAAGCCCTTACCGACCCCATACTTGGCCGGGGTAACGGCTTTAGCACCCTCAGCCGTAAGCCCCACGACGGTTTCCAGAGGAACCTTGAGCTTCTTAGAAGGACGGTCTCCTTTGGGGAGTTGCTTTCTCTTTGCTGACGGGTTCAGGGCACCCGTCTCCTTGGGATCAGCATCACCCGTCCCCCTTTTCTTGGCAACATTTTCCCTGATAATTGACCTTCTTTTTGCATCGTCCATTTCTGCGAAGACAAACGGACGAAGTTAATTTCTTTTAAGTATAACAACAATGGGTCAATCACATTTTAGAACGACGGACTTACGTTGACGGGTCCGATTTTCGTACTTAATCGCTTTCTCTGATGGTTTTGGACCGTCACAGTACCAGTGGAGTGTGTTGAGATTGACCAACTTCGCCCAGGGCCTTTCCTCCGACGTGGTTTTCTTAAAAATTTTCTCCAAAAAACTGTACTCCTCAATGTTAACTTGTGGACGCCGTCGCACTGCAAAGAAGAGGACGGTTAAAACATATTAAACTAAATGGATATTTAAATCTTTACATATAGAGACGGAGACGTACCAGCTTGAGACAATATGCCCCAAGTAGTGTTGACGGGCATGTGATCCGTCTCCCCTGGACGACACATCCACTCATCACTCTCTAAGAAAAAATAACGACTCTTCCAGTCTCTGTTAGAGTCTGGAGTTTCATATATTACCTTTAATAACCTACTCCTAGGTACAAAACTGTATATACCCCTAGATTTATCAATTTCTTCAGGACGGTAGCAATGAAGAAACTCTCTCACCGTCAACCTCCTTGATCCGTCTGACATTGCCCGTACAGGACCTCCATTGCTATGAAGACCCTCCAGGCATTAGGTGATATTTGGTTGACGGATAGACCCAGATACTTGATTAATTCGCGATGAAGCGAACTCAGTGGAAATCTGAGGCTTGCCTTCAACATTTGCTCGTACACTCTAAGGCCTTGTACGCCGTCATAATAGCACTTCTCTGACGAGTAGGGGAGACGGATGGGTCTAAGAATGGATAACGGAAGTAAAAGTTCTGAATTGTAAAAGTAATACGACGAGTAAAATATACGATAGAGTGTACTTAGCAGTTAATGCGTGAACGGAGGAAAGTTAATTGTGATGGACGCTACGCTTGTACGGGTATTCTGACAAGGATGACGGGTCGCGCTCTGACAATTGAGTTTTTGATGAAAGTAAAAAATGAGAGTCGAAGGCCTGATATTTATAGGAAAGGTGCACGGAAGACGAAGCGACGTTTCGATCCCATACAATGGCCTCTAGGAAAGTGACGCGTGTCCTGAGCATTAATGCTTTTCAGATCTTGTCAACGGCTCTAATACCTGACGGTTTACCTTGGAGCCGTTACCCTTAAAATGGCTTGGAGACGACGACCACAGACCTCTCAACCGTCACCCCCGTTAATGATTACCGTCACCCTATGTTTCCCTCCACTAAAGCATGACAGACCCATAAGGTGAAGGGGGCAACTGAAGAGGCTGAATTTGGGCCTGAGATGGGCCTGACGGTTGTCTGTTGTGGTCCAATAGAGGACGGGCCCGTTATCGCCAAGTATATGGGAGAGAATCCAGTAGGAGGTATCAGCAGGTCCGAGGCCCATGAGGAAGGCAGAAGGGCCCTTTGTATGTGATACTTGCGACACACTTCGTAGAGTCCCATAAGGAAAGGATTCCGCAATCTACTCTCATGAGAATTCCTATAAGGAAAAGACTTCTACTCCAAGGAAGAAGAGTCCACCCTCTACTACTATAAAAGCCCCAATACCCTCGTAAATCAATGTACGCGTAATTTACCCTCTCTAGCACTCTAGAGTTGTGAGAATACTACTGACTTAACCTTCGGAGAGTATTTGGCCGGCACCACACCGGCGCTCTTTGTGAGGCTTTCTTCCTTGTATTGTGCAGGTTCACGTTCGAGCGCGTAGGTATCGTGTGGCTCACTGGTGAATTCCTCGGCCTCATCAAGCAATAACCCCATAACTTTTAATAAATTTTCTGTAGTAGCCTATAAGACCTAAAAATCCTCTTAGAGCCTTAACATTCTGTGGAACTGGCCATTGCTGCATAGCCAAAGTTTTCTTAAGATCGATCAGCCTTTACCCCTTCCCCAGAGATAAAATAACCTAAATATTCAACCTCAGCACAACCAAACACACTTTTAGACTTCTTAGCATATAACTGATGAGACTGCAGAACCTCCAACATAGTTTTCAAGTGAGAGAGATGATCAGAAAAATTGGAACTGAATACCAAGATATCATCAAAGAAGACCAATACAAATTTTCTCAAGTAAGGCCTAAAGATTGCATTCATAAGTGCTTGAAATGTAAAGGGGGCATTGGTCAAGCCAAATGACATCATAAGGAACTCATAGTGACCCTCATGAGTCCTAAAGGCAGTTTTAGGAACATCTTCAAATTTCATACGTATCTAATGGTACCTTGACCTTAAATCCAATTTAGAAAAAATGGTGCAACTTGCAAGTTCATCTACTAATTCATCAACTATAGGAATTGGAAATTTATTCTTGATGGTGGCTTTATTTAGTGCTCTATAGTCAATACACGTCCTCCAACTTCCATAAGCTTTTCTATGTGCGTCTCTTCCCCTGCGTTTTCATTTTTTTTTTTTTCCGGCGCCTCTTACGCTGTTCATGGGACATGAACAGTGCATTTAGGCTTATGAACAGTAACCCGCACGGTTCATGCACACGGATTACACTGTGCAGGAGACATTGTGCACTGTTCACGGGACCCACAACCACTTTATTCAGAAAAAAATATTAAAAATGGGTCCCACGATACTATTTACACATTTAAAAAATATTTTTCTATAGTGTTTTCAGTTTTCAGTTTTTAGCAAAATAAGCCATATCCAAACGAACCCAAAACGAGTAAGGAAAAAGGACATTGGCTAGGTTGAATAGAACCAAGTTCTAGTAACTCATGGACAATTTTTTCAATCTCTGACTTTTGGAAATAGGGGTACCTGTAAGGTCTTTCACAGACTAGTGGTGTGCCATCCTTGAGTACAATTTGATGCTTATGCCCTTGAATTAGAGGTAACCCTGTAAGGACTTCAAACATTTTGGAAAACTGATCCAGCAAGTCAGATAAAGCAGCAGGTAGCAGAGACTAATCACTAGAAGCAGCACTGTTGACAGCAGTAATTTGGGGAACCAAACCCTTCTTTTTAGACCTAGAAAACAACTTGTCAGCCTCTGAAAAGGCTGAAGGTGACATGTGCAAGATTTGCAAGAACACTTCTTTACCCAAGTAACAAAACCTCATGGTCAATAGCTTGAAATTCCAGATAATTTCACCCAATGTACACAGCCACTGAGTGCCCAGGACCATTGCACACCCTCTTAAGTAACACATTGAAATCCACTACAAACTTATACCCCTGGATAAGGACTGTAACTTCATGACAAACCCCTAATGTCTTGATAATGCTTCCATCAGCCACCTTAACTTCTAAAATTTGAGAAGTGTCAAGTGGTAACTTTAGATTGGGTAACTCAGCAGCATCCAAAAAGTTATGTGTGTTCCCAAAATCAATGAGAGACACCATCCCATGATTCCTTGTCATTCCCTTCACCCTCATAGTTTGAGCAAATGGATTGCCCACCAAAGCATACAAGGTGATTTCAGCAGGTGAACCTATACTCTCTGGTAATTGCACACTCTCTTGAGGTCCCAACACCAACCCATCTTCCTCTAACTCCACTAATTGGACACCAGATTTAGGCTCAACTTCCACATCCCATCCCTCCAGTAAAAACAGTTTTGCCCCTTTACACTTATGACCCAAATGACATTTCTCATCTCAATTATAACACAAGCCTTGTTTTCTTCTCTCCTCCATTTAAGCATTGGTTAGCTTATGCAATGGAAGCTTAACCTTTGAATCATTTCTACCCTCTAACTTAGGTAAACCCAAGATAGAAGGTCTACCCATATCTGACATAGGTTTGAAAGTCTTCTTGCTACTCATTAAGTATTCTTCTTGAATCTTAGCTAACCCAAAAGCATCATTATAGGACTTAGGACCTAACATCCTTACTGGCAATCTAATCTCATCTTTCAATCCACTCAAAAAGCAACTCAATTTATGAGATTCAGATAACCCCTTAATCCTATTAGAAAGAATTTTGAAGTTACCTTTGTATGATACCACAGTAGTAGTTTGTTTAAGCCTAGTGAGTGCTTCCATTGGATCATTATAGGCTGTGGCCCCAAAACGAGTTTGCAAAGCTCTGATGAAGACCTCCCAGCTAGCAAAGCCGCCTGCTTATTCAGCATCTTGGAACCAAATCAGAGCCTCCCCGCCAAGGTCGTATGAAGCCATGATCACCTTTTGATGCTCAGGGGTGTTATGGTATGAAAAGAATTGATTGGTTCTATAAACCCAGAAAGTTGGATCTTCACCTTGTAAATTAGGGAATTCTAATTTCAGATTCTTGATGGAACTCACTGATGAAGATTCCAGATTGTTGGCATTTCCAATTTGAAGAGCTCGTGACCCATTAATGGGAGAATGGATACACTTCTCCTCAATTTCTGCTATTCTTTGCATAAACGAGTTGATGGTTTGCAATTGTTTCTGAATTTCTTGTAATGTCTATTCATGGTAGTCGAGGACCTTGCAATCCTCTTAGAATTTTGGGAATTAGAACGTGTTTTTGTCATGGTGGTGAATTGGGATCAATCTTACTCTGATACCAATGTTAAGATTTATGAAGTAATTGGGATTTTGAGTAGGTCATTTCGAGGGGACCTAGGCCTCCATTTGCAGAGAATGAGAAGAAACACACAGAGAGAGAGAGAGAGAGAGAGAGAGAGAGAGAGAGCCTAATCAAGATATTATTTCTTAATAAATGTCCAATAACAATGCCTCAGACTTCTTATACATTTGGAAATTGTAACTGCCTCTAACAAACTAACCAACTACATCTAGCTGACACTAACTAACTTCTGTTATGCCCTCTATGCACACTCACACGCACACAGTTGCATAGATATACACTCTCCACAAATACACGCATACACTTGCACAGATATACACACTCCACAATGACATGCACTTGTACCAATAGATGTCTAACAAATTGCTACAAAAGAACTTCAAAATCCTTAGTCCTTGTCGTTGTCTTCAACCTCAAATGTTTTTTTTTCCCCAAATATATAAAAATAGAAACTCTCAAAAAGTTAACATAACACACCAAAGGCTCAAAACACCCATAAAAAAAAATGGTGACATACCTGTTTGGGAAATGAAAATTTTAGTTTGGATTTATGAATTGCTTTCATTGAAACAAAAACAAGCAAATTACAATTGGGAACCAAAAACTTCTTCTCTTGAGTAATACCAAAAAAATAAAAAAATAAAATAGGGGAGATTGTAAAGGTTCCCACCTAATTAAAACAACCACTGCAATTCGCATTTTGGCATTCATGGGTTTTGTTTTGAAAGTGCTGGGGGAGAAGAAGACTAGAGGAGTAAAGTTACGGTGGGAGAAGAAGGATAATTAAGATTTAAGTGCTTTGTTATGTTGGTGGGCCCAAGGTGATGAGGTGGCTAGCCACATATGAAAGTTGTGAACAAAGTTGTGATTTTGAGAATGATGAGCATCAAAATTACTCTATGTTAGTTTTTGGCAGGTTCAAAAAAAATCAACTCGCACGTCAAACCAACCTGGCATTTTAAAGGGCAAAACCTCCTAACTTGCCTTGCACCACGCACCTTCAACATTAAACCCACACGGGTTGAAGCTGGGCAGGTTGGATTTTTGCCCAGTTCCTAGTGACTAGTGCAGTGGCGAAGCACCATTACTGTTAGGAGACCAGAATTTTTTTAAAACTCTTAGGTAGTTAGGTATAATTTTTTTTTTTTTGACTGAGCTTAGGTATAAATTAAGAAAAATTGAAGAATGTATAAATTTTTAAAGGGTAAATAATAAAAACTTGCTTTTGAGGTTAAGTAGAATGACATTCTCCCAAGAAATTTGATTGAAAAATAAAGAAATCATCCAAGAGCTTTTGTTTTTTTTTCCCCATATATATATATATATATATATAATGATGCCAAATATTATTAAAAAAATAGATCAAATCAAATTTGTTAAAAAGCCTTACCAAAAGGGGGAAGATTAATGGAATATTATCAGGACATCACTGAACAAACAATAAGACAGCTAATTGATTCTCAAAAAAAGAAAAAGACAGCTAATTAGTCATATTCATACTGGAACGTTAATTAGGACATGAATTGATCAGACAAACGATAAAACAGTGCTCGCCGCATGCGCTTGGATGATCTCTCCAAGGCATATATCCTTTTCTTATAGTTAATGGTTTTAATTGATGGGGTTCATATTCCCCGTCGGTACCCCCAAGTGGGACTAATAATCTAATATTGTTCCCAACCTTTATCAAGTTTTGAGTTTGACATATACATTATATAATCCAAAATATAATTTGTTATTGTTAGGATATTCTGTTTTATATTTTCTATTTATTTAGGGTCCCCACTTTTTCTTTTATCACTTTACGTATGAAGATAGTATTATTTCTGCATTCATTATATAGAATCTTAATTTATTTATAACTGTCATTATAAACATTTTCGATTTCTTGAAAAATCTTTTCAAAATTATGTTTTGAACCTGAAAAATAGGAAACAATTTTATGAAATTATATTTAGAGAACATTAACCAAACTATATATTCAACCATGGGACTCACCATTTTTTTAGTTTTCAAAACAAAATTTTTTATTTAAATCCTCTTACCTAACAAGCCCTAAAATACCCATAAAATAGATGTAATTAAAACAAGAATGTTAAAATCGATAAGTAAGGTTGTAAATGAACCAAGTTGTTTATGAACAGCTCGAGCTCAGCTCAAAAAAAAAAAAAATTGTTTATTTTCGTTTGTTCAGTAAACAAGTCAAACTCAATTCCAATTTTAGACTCAATTATTAAACGAGCCAAGCTTAAACATAATAATGTGTTTGTGAATGAGCTCGTGAACAAGAAAGCTCAAATTAACTATATATAAATATATTTATATGTATACTTGTCTAAAAATAAATCTATATAAATTTGAAATTGGGTTTTATAAGTTTGTAATTGGTTCTTATGATATAAAATTATTATTTGTAGTTTATTCAAAAAATAAACAATTTATTTGTAGTAAAAATTCATAAATTTATGAAGGATTAAAACAATAAGTTAAACAAGTAGCTCATGAAAAAGCTCGAGCTTGCTTGACATGTAAATGAATTAAGCTTGAATGTGTAATCTTGTTTGGTGATGAGTTGAAGCTCGGCTCGAGTTCGAAATAAACTTAAATGAACAAATTTGAACTTTTAATACTCAACTCGACTTAGCTTGTTTACAACCCTATTGATAAATATATAAGATTTTAAATAGGGAACTCCGCTTAAAGATACTCATGACCCCTATTGATGAAAGGATAAAAGAGGATCGTTTGTAATTGTTTAGTTATGTTCAAAGAATAGCAGTTTATGCACCAATAATAAATAGTGATTTTTTTTTTTTTTTTTGAGAATCATAATAAATAGTGCGTTGATTCAAGTTGAAGGAACAAAAAAGAAAAAAAAAGAAAAAAAAAAGAGGAAGACAAAAAATAACATTAGTAGAAATAGTAAAAAAATAAATGACATTAATTAAAGAAGTAATAGGAAGTATGATTTCAAATAGAATAAAATGGAAGGAGAATAAATATATATATATATATATATATATATATATATATAATCGACCTTTACTATTTTATTAAGGATCCATATTCAACCCCAAAATGATTTGTGACTAAGTTTTTTTTTTTTTTTTTTGGGCAAAAATTCCAACATCTTATTTTGCTTGAAAATCTTGACTTGAGCATTTGCATCCGGAATCTTCAAACTATTCTATTTTACCGTCTCAAAACCTATTTTATCAATTATACCATACCATTTTACAACATACCCAATATCTCAACTTTTATTTTCCTATACAACACATTAAAATAATATATTTACACAATAAAATATATAACCCAAAAAATAGGAGAGGCAAATTTTGTTAAAATTATTAATAAAAAGTAAGAAAGAGAAAATTAAAAAATGATTTTTAAGAATACCATTGTGCTACAGTAGCATTGTATAAATAAGATGCTACTATAGCACAATTGTAAATTTTTTTACAATTACAATACCGGATAATGCACACTTTTGCACACTTTTATGGTTTTGATGCTAAAATCCTCTAACATATACCATTTACAACACACCCAACATCCTAACTTTTATTTTACAATACGACATATTAAAATAATATAAATTATACAATAAAATAATAAAGAAATTCTCTATCTCTCCCCTCTCTCATTTCTGTCCCTGCCTCTATGGCCCTCTCTCAACAACCCAATCACCACCACCACGCCATCACCATGCCCACCACGCCACCATTGCCCACTACCTACCAAAATCCCACTGGAACCAAAAATCCAAATTAAAAACAGAACAATAGACACATCCAACACATAATAATCAGATCTCTCAAACAAATCCACAAAAGTTTCATTGTTTATTCTAAATCTTTCTAACAAAAAATACAAACTAAAGAAAAAAAATACCTTGAATCTTATGGTTGAAGAAAACAACATTGAATTATAGGTTGGAAAGTTAAGGAATTTAAGGAAGAGAATGGAGATTCAAAATCACAGCCCATCACAGCCACAACACCCAAAACCATCGGAATTTATAGCCCCTTAAACCACCCATACACCATAACCCACCACCGAACCCACGGAAGAAAAATCACATGCCGTTGCCAGACCATGCCGCTGAACCACCAAACCCATGACACCACCAAATCCACACCGCTGCCAAACCCACGCTGGATAGTGGTACCCAGACCACCCACAAACCAAAACCCACCACCGGACCCACGCCAGAAAAATCACAACCCATCATCGGAGGCAAGGTTGAGCGCCATCAGAGGACCATGCCGCTAGGACCACGCTGCCAGACCCACGTCGCCTGACCCACGCCGGATAGTGGTACCCAGTGGAACTTCACAGCTTAAACACCGATCAGTATAAGCCACCGTGAGAGAGAGAGATGTGATGAGAGAGAGGCTAGAATGTTGTGGAGAAAGAGAGAGATGAGAAACAGAGAAATTGAAGAGAGAGAAAGTGGCAGATACATTAAATATATGGGAATAAAAAAATATAATTTTGTTTTACAATAGTGCTACAATACCGTCATACATTTACGATGGCACTGTTGTACAATGCCAAAATTTTTTACAATTTTACAAGATCGGATGTTGCTCACTTTTAATACCTTAATGCTAAAATATGCTTACATATGACATTTAACATTCCAGATGCAAATGCTCTAAAGGTGATGAATTTTCACATGTAATAAGACTCGCTCCTATTAGCCCGAAAGCTATCCTTTAGGTATTTTTGACACAAAAGACTTTCATTGAGCATTTTTTTTGCAAAAATTCCAACATTCTTGTCATTGTTGAACATAGAATCTCAATTATATCTTAACTAGCAATTTATTTTTTCCTTAGGCAAGGATTTTAAGTTTCAACGAGAAAAACCTAATCATTCTGAAGTTTTGGTCACAAACTTCCCTCAATTCTTTATTTTCTCAAAAAGAAAGAAAGAAAAAAGAAACCCACTTTCTTTGAACCCTGTCTTCCACGAAACGTGGCGCATAGCCAACCTAAGCACATTACGTCAGCTACCCTATGTAGAAGTTGTCGGTCACATTAGTGATGCTTTTCTCTATCCATTCGCGCACCAATTTGCCCACTTGTTGCTCCAAAACGAAATTTCGGAGAAACACAATATATAAATATACAAATTAAGCACTTTAAAATTTAAAAAAAAAACAAAAACACAAAAACATATAGAAAAAAAAACATTCCCACTTTCCAGTTCCCACCACTATTGCACGAGTCTCTCCCATTATAAATACCCTTCAAATCCTTCAACCTCCAAACTCTTTTCTCACTCTTATTTCCAAAACTCTCACACCATAACTCAAACCTATTCTTTAATTTGAAACAACCTTTTATTTTACCAAAAAAAGGTAAAAACATGAACTATCCTACCTTGGGTGAGTTTAGTTTTCCTCATCTCTGTCATCGAAGCTCAGCCTCCGGTGGTCTCTTCCCTTACTTAACGGAACAGTGGGGAGACTTACCGTTCAAAGTCGACGACTCTGAAGACATGATTGTCTACAACTCCCTACGTGATGCCGTCAGTTTTGGGTGGTCTCCGTTAGACTTAACGGCAGCCACCACAACTGCAACAGCAACAGCAACAGCAACAGCAATATCCATAAAAGCCGAGCCAAGAGACATCTTTCAACAGCTGGCTCCAGGAGCCGCCGAGCCATTTAGGTTGGCTCCACAAAGTGCTTCACAAAACAATTCGTACGAAAGTGCTTTCCTTGCTTTGAAAAGCGAAATTGAATGCAACAATACTATTATGTCCAAAGAGACAGAAAACAAAGTGAGCGCTGCTATTATTAAAGAGAGGCATTATAGAGGGGTGAGGCGAAGGCCTTGGGGAAAGTATGCGGCGGAGATACGTGACCCGGCTAAGAATGGCGCGAGAGTGTGGCTCGGCACCTACGAGACGGCTGAGGAAGCGGCTTTGGCTTATGACCGAGCGGCTTATAGGATGCGTGGCTCTAAGGCTTTGCTTAATTTTCCACACCGGATTGGCTCGGGTGAGCCAGAGCCGGTTAGAATCACGGCTAAGCGCCGTGAGCCCGAGAAGCCGGGTTTGGAAAACGGCGGCTCAGCCAAGAGGGGTAAAGTAGCTAATGAAATTGAAGCTGTGTTTCAACTAGGCCCACTGCCAGTTGCCGAGCAATTATTGGTTAGTTAACATAGTGGTTTGGAATGGAATCTCGTGTCAAGAAAAATAAAACAGAGAGAGATACCTATAGCTACCAAGTGTTTGTTTTGGTTCTGTACACAGTGAGGTTTTGCAAATCCCTTTTTTTTTTTTTTTTTTTTCTTTTTAGTAAAATGTACATGAGGTTCTGAGCAATAAGTTGGTAAGGTAAAATTTAATTTTACCGAAATGGTGGAAATTATTAATGCAGTGACAAGTGAAGTACTTTACTAAAATGACTTTTATTTTTGCTTTTACTTTCTTTTTTGGTGTTCTATGGATTCTTTTCTTGACTTGCTAAAGGTTAGGCAAAGAAAAGCAATTTATAAAGTCCCAATTGCAAATGCTTGTGAAACAACTCAAAAAGTTATATATTATCTGAATCTTCAAGAAATCTCAAGTGAGAAAAAGTTGAGCCATTACTAAGCAATAACCAACAGTCTGAAAAGGCATTGTCATTTTCCTTTTGATCCAGTAGGATATCAATTGCATTGATTCATTAAACATTGACGCTTATGGAACAGGAGTTCAAGACTGAAATATGGTATAAAATTTGAAAGGATTAGTAACATAATATTTTAGATTATCTTTTATCCGTACAAAATCATAAATTTATGGAACCTTTTAAGTTCCTATCCAAATGTGATGCTATTATAAAACGACAATCATTCTAATGTACCCAATTTCATACCATGTTGAATTGCCAATTTAATGGAAACAAGTTCACTCTCACATTAGTCCACGTTTTTTTATGTATCAATCATGATTTGCAATATTAGTTAACTATGATGGGTCTAGTGTACTTTTAGACTTTTTCATTATAAAATTAGGACTAATGTTAATATTACAATTTTTGCCACAACTTTGTCATAATTTATCTACGTGATGAGTTGTGAGTAGTAGAATTATGAATTCATATAGACTCATCATTTTTATTCTACCACTAACAACTTAACACATGAGTAAGTTATGATCATAACATTTTTCTAAAATCAATAGCACTACTGACACCACATTTTTCACATAAAACTTCACAAATTCTCTCACTTTGGGTCAGCACAACAGAATGTAATGATGTAAAAAAGTCGGTAAAAAAATTATGTGGCTTTGAACTTTTTTTTCTTATAAAATAGAATAAGAGCAATCAAAAGAGCAGTACTTCGTGTTTGGGTAACAACAGTACTAAGTACAATGTTTTCTATTACTGAATACAGTAAAAGTACAATGTGAAACACGTAAAAGTGGCATCTTGAATTTACGTAGCTCCACTACTAGTGACAGTGTAACTGCTTTAATCAATAATAAATTAATAATTCAATCAAGATAAGTTTCAAAACCAATTTAGCTGGGGCTAACTTCACCATTCTCGTATGTGCGTATGTGTATATATATATATATATATATATATATTTATAAAAAAAATTATATATATATATATATATAGAGAAAGTTAGGTTCAAGTTACATTTAGTTTAACTCTAAACAATGTTACATTACCTAATAACTTATTAAATTTATATTTTAAAAATTCAACAATTAAATTACATGTTCTATATTTTCTTAATATGCATGCTAAGTTTCATATCAATTGGATGTAATTTATCATTCATCCATAAATTCATCTTTTATGCTTTATTTATTTTAAACTACAAAAAATTGAATTTAAACCATTATTTAATGACATGGTTGTATATGTGTTCAAAATAGTAATTTTTTAGTAGGCTTACAGTGTAAAAACATACCCCTAAAGTTTGGGGGGTTTTTTAATTTTACGTTATGAAGTTTCTGAATTTAGATTTTACTCGAATTTATATTCAATTTGCATTAGCAGCACATTCATCTATATTTTCTATTAAGTGCCACATAAACTTGTCACGTGAGTTTAGTTCTGTCAATAAAATAAAGGCAAAATTTGGCTACAAACTTTGTTGTAACCTAAGACTATAATTTCTTTTAAAAAATTAACATTGCTACATTTTTGAAAATCTAACCGTTGGATTACATATTTTTTATATTGTTAACATACATGTCAAATTTTGTGTCAATCAGATGTTATTTACTATATGATTCATAAACTTATTTTTTATACATAATTTTATACTACAAAAACTTTCAATTTAAAAAATTGATTGATGACATAGTTATGGATTTTTGATCTTATGAAAATTTTGCAAGCATGAAGGATATAAGAGAAAATGTAATCCAATTGTGAATTTGTCAAAATTCACAATTAATAAAAAAAATCAAATAAAGTTGTAACCTTAAGTTACAACTAAGTTTGTAACCAAATTTGTAACCAAATTTTGTCCATAAAATAATGTCAAGACATTAGTTATTTAAAGTTTTTTAGGCTACAAAAATGATGTAGCATCATTTGGAAGCATAAAATTCAAAATTTGAAACTTCAGAAAATAAAAATCTAAATTTTAAAAATTTAAGATGTAAAATTCAAAAACTTTCAAATTTTAAGAATGTAATTTCGCCTTTAACCTTTTTTATTGCCTTCCTATATTAGCAAGATATCTTTTTTCACTATATGTATAAGCAAGATATCTTTCTTCACTATATCTCTAAGCAATAAGTCTATAGAAACCAAAAATATCACACTATTTCACACTATTTCTTACACGAGAAGGAGTTAAAAAAATGATGTTTGTTTTAACACCTAAACAAACCTAACCAATACGAGAGCATAATTGAGGTGTCACTTTCTAACATGCTAAGCACATTTTATCGGTAAAAAAGAATAAGACTGAACTTGACTTACCGTACAGGCATCCAGCAAGCTTGGTTGTACATTTGTGTACCACGTTTGTTGACAAAATGCTTCTTTTGAATTTTGTGGAGAATTTTCTATTGAAGTAGGAAAAAACGTGTTTTCCTTTCCCACTGAGGAAGAAAAATGATTTAAAGTGTGAAAATATTTCTTAATTAAAATTTAAAACATGCCAAACCTTTCTTCTTTCTTCGTATTTTTTTTTTTTTTTGAACAAAACAAGGTAAATTTAAGTGTGGCTATTTATCAATCTCTGGTTATACCAAAAACTGATTGGTGTCTTGGTCTGATAATAAAAAGTTATCATCAAGAGCGGACGCCATAAGTTGAAACTCTTTCTAAGTATTGCTATTTAAGTTTTACAATTAAATTCAAACAAATAATTAAATTGATTAATGTAATATAAATAAAATTAAAAATTTCAAAGACAATTAAATTTAATGTACTTACGTGTTTGATTTAATTTTCTAAAATATAAGGCATAACATTAAAAAATTATACTAAAAACTGATTGATGTCTTGGTCTGATAATAAAGAGCTATCATTAGGAGCGGACGCCATAAGTTGAAACTCTTTCTAAGTGTTGCTATTTAAGTTTTACAATTAAATTCAAACAAATAATTAAATTAATTAATGTAATATAAATAAAATTAAAAATTTCAAAGACAATTAAATTTAATGTACTTACGTGTTTGATTTAATTTTCTAAAATATAAGGCATAACATTAAAAAATTATACCAAAATTTGACCCTTAAAATAAAGTTAATGAAGATATTTGATGTGATGCGAAAATTGTTAGATATTTTTGTAGGCAAATTTCCAAAGTGTCCTATTTTTTTAAAATTATTTTTTAAAAAATATCTAGATTTTAAAAGTATTATTTGTAAAGTCACTCTTTCCTATCTGATGATCAACTTTTAAAAGTATTATTTACTATTTAAGTTTTACAATTAAATTCAAACTAATAATTAAATTGATTAATGTAATATAAATAAAATTAAAAATTTCAAAGACAAATAAATTTAATTTACTTACGTGTTTAATTTACTTTTCAAAAATATAAGGCATAACATTAAAAAATTATACCGAAATTTGATCCTTAAAATAAAGCTAATGAAGATATTTGATGTGATGCGAAAATTGTTACATATTTTTGTAGGCAAATTTCCAAAGTGTCCCATTTTTTTTAAATATCTAGATTTTAAATGTATTATTTGTAAAGTCACTCTTTCCTATTATTCGTATCACCAAGAACAAGTAGGGGAGGAGGGTTAGTGCTTTTTTGGAGATCATCAATTGATATTTCAGTGGAGGGGTCGGATAAGAATCATATCGATGCAATCATAAATAAGAACAAAGACGCCGAGTGGCGCTTCACAGGATTTTATGGTGAACCGGATACTCAAAAGAGGTTTGAGTCTTGGGATTTGCTACGAACTTTAAAAAGGAAATTTCAAAGCCCATGGTTGTGTGCGGGGGATTTCAACGAGTTGGCAAGAGGGGAAGAAAAATTGGGGGGAAGTAGAAGAAGTCACAATCAAATGCAATTGTTCCGTGAAGCAATTGATGCATGTGGATTTGTGGACTTAGGGTATTCAGGTTCAAGGTTCACTTGGAGTAAACATTATACCTCGGGTCAATCAATATGGGAAAGATTAGATAGAGCTTTATGTACAACAGATTGGCTCAACCACTTTGCTGGCACCAAGGTTGTTCATCTCACTTGTACTACTTCGGATCATTCCCCTCTATGGATTGTTCCAAGTGGTATAGAACCCCCTCCAAGTTCACGGCCATTCCGCTTCGAAGAAATGTGGATGTCAGATAAGGGGTGTGGAAGGGTGATTGAAGCAGTATGGAAAGATTCATTTCCTTGTGAAGCCGAAAGACAAGTGATAAAAAAGATTGAAAAATGTGGGAGTGAGCTATCACAATGGAGTCGGAAAAACTTTGGCCATGTTAGGAGAGAATTGGCCGAAAAAAGGAAGTGGTTGGTGAAAGCCGAACAAAGAGCAATACAAAATGGGAGTAATGTCCGAGTGAGGAGTTTGAAAATGGAGATTAATGATTTGTTGGTGAAGGAAAATCAGATGTGGAGGCAGCGAGCTAAGGCCTTTTGGTTGGTTGATGGTGATAAAAATTCACGGTATTTTCATAGTAGGGCTACTCAAAGGCATCGAAGAAATCGGATTTTAGGGGTCCAAGATCATTCGGGTAATTGGGTCAACCAACCTGAGGGTATTGCTGAGGCATTTACAACATTCTACCAACAACTCTTTGAGTCTTCCAATCCGAGTTGGGGGCTGATTTCAATGGAGAAGGTGATTACCGATGATATGAATGCTCAATTGGCACAAGATTTCATGGAATGGGAGGTCGAAGCTGCACTAAAACAGATGGCTCCGTTAAAAGCTCCTGGCCCTGATGGTATGCCTCCTCTCTTCTACCAAAACTATTGGAATCTTGTAGGTAATGATGTCACCAAAACCATACTATCATACTTAAATTCTGCCACACTACCCCATCCCCTAAACCATACTTTCATAACCTTAATTCCAAAAATAAAAAATCCCATTGCTGTCACTGATTACCGCCCCATTAGCCTTTGCAATGTCCTTTACAAAATTTTTTCAAAGGTCCTTGCAAATAGGTTAAAAAAAATCCTACCCTCAATCATAACCGAACACCAAAGTGCATTCACAAAAAGTAGATTGATTTCGGATAATATTCTTGTGGCTTTCGAAACTTTGCATAGCATGAATAATCACAATTCAAAGAAGTCTGGTTATATGGCAGTAAAACTAGATATGAGTAAGGCGTATGATAGAGTGGAATGGGGTTTCTTGGAGGAGGTGATGAGAAATTTGGGGTTTAATGAAAGATGGATTGCACTTATGATGGTTTGTGTAAAAACAGTTTCATATTCGGTGTTGGTGAATGGTGAACCAAAGGGTTTGATAAAACCTGCAAGGGGGATTCGCCAAGGCGATCCCTTATCTCCCTTTCTATTCTTGTTGTGTACAGAAGGCCTAAACTCTTTAATCTTGAAGGCAGCAAGGGAGGGATCCATACATGGATTTGCATTGAGTAGAAGAAGCCCGAAACTAACCCATTTGCTTTTTGCAGATGATAGCTTATTGTTTTGCAGGTCCACTAGAGAAGAATGTCAAAAGGTGCTTGATCTTCTTGCCTCTTATGAAAGCATGTCGGGGCAGCAAATAAATAGAGGCAAAACAGCAATCTTCTTTAGCAAATCTACCTCTCCTGCTATGAGGATTGAAATTAAAGAAGCTTTGGGGGTTCCTGAAATTCTGCAGTATGACAAGTATTTGGGGTTACCGTCACTTGTGGGCAAGCATAAAAAAGCTAGCTTTGATTACATTAAGGAGAGGGTTTGGAGGAAGCTTCAAGGATGGGAAGAAAGCCTACTATCACAAGCGGGGCGAGAAGTTTTGATAAAGGCAGTTGTCCAAGCTATTCCAACATATACCATGTGTTGTTTCAAGCTACCAATTGGCCTTTGTCATGAAATAGAAAAGCTCATTCGTGGCTTTTGGTGGGGTCAAAGAGGAAACCGCAGGAAAATTCATTGGATTAAGTGGGAGAACATGTGTGAACCAAAATCCGAAGGTGGCATGGGTTTCAAAGAACTATCGTTGTTCAATGATGCTCTCTTAGCCAAACAAACATGGAGGTTGCTGCATAATACAAACTCTTTGTTTTACAAAGTGTTTAAATCCAAATTCTTTCCACACTGTTCTATTATGGAAGCTAAGGAGGGTTTTGGAGGGTCATATGCTTGGAGGAGTATTTTGAAGGGTAGGGAGGTCATAAGGAGAGGAGCAAAATGGAGAGTGGGCAATGGAGAATCAATTAAGTTGTGGGGTGACAAGTGGCTTCCTTCATTGCAAAATCCAAGCCTTCAAAGTCCTCTTACAGCTGAATTACAAAATGCCACGGTGAGTCATCTTATTAACCCCACAACCAGACAATGGGATGTACAATTGCTGCCTAATCTTTTTACTCAGGAGGAAGCTAACCTGATCACACAAATCCCTTTGGGTCGATCCACATCAGAGGATTCTCTATTTTGGCCATATGTTCAGACCGGCCATTATACTACCAAGTCAGGTTACTACTTCCTAAAAACTGAAGCTAAAATGGCCACCTCACAGACTTCTACCCTTGCCGAGCTGATGAAACCTCTTTGGAAGAAAATTTGGAGCCTCTCAGTACCTTGTAAAGTCAGGAACTTCCTTTGGAGAGCTTGCAAAGATGCTATCCCAACTCTGAAGAACCTGAAACGTCGATGTGTGGTGGAGGATTCTAGTTGTTCCCTTTGTGCACAACATGATGAAGATTCTCTCCATGCTTTATGGTCCTGTCCAGCCCTTGCACAGGTGTGGAACGAAGACCCCCAGTGGAACTTCAGAGACCACAAAGCATTCCAGGATTTTCCCAATCTGCTCCTCCATGTTTTTGAAACGGGCTGTAATGCTGAAATGTTCGCAATGCAGATTTGGACGATTTGGTATCGGAGAAATAATGTCAGGACAGCTCCGCCTGGTTTTCCTCTTAATCTTATAGTGCAGCGAGCATTTGAGGCGTTGATGGAGTACCGGTCTGCACAACCAAAGAAGTTTGTGGCAGCTCCTATGGTCAGACCACGTGCAAGGTGGACTCCACCACCTGTTGGATGGTTCAAAGCAAACTTCGATGCGGCTGTCTTCCAAGATGTTGATCGAGCTGGACTTGGGGTGATATTTCGTGATAGCCAAGGTTTAGCTATGGTCTCCTTAGCCCAGAATATACAGCTTGTTAGCTCCGTGGCAGAGATGGAAGCCTTGGCAGCAACACGAGCTTTAGAACTTGCTGCAGAACTTGGCTTTGATAGAGTTATTTTTGAAGGCGATTCCACCTCAGTCATCACAAGCCTCACGGATCAGGTGCAATATTTGACTCCATTTGGCTTGCTGATAAGAGAGGCACAAGACTTGGCATTGCAACTTAATCATGTAAAATTCCAGCATGTTGGTAGAGAGGGAAATAGCGTAGCTCACAACCTTGCTAGGCATGCACGTCATGTCACGGGTTTTTCTGTTTGGATGGAGGATGTTCCATCCCTTTGTTTTGAAATGTATCAGGCAGATTTGCCTTCTTCTTAATAAAATTCACAGTCTTGATTCTCAAAAAAAAAAAAAAAAAAAAAACTTTTTCTGGAACCGGTGGGCCACGTGTGTGTGACTCTAACAAATGGGCTGTTTTCTCTCGATTAAGCAAAGCCCCCGACTAAGAATTTTCTTTGATGCTAAGGAAATATTATTAAAGCGATGTGCTTTAACTAAAAGTTTTTTTTTTCTTTAAAAATGGGATATTCTTTTCTTCTGTTCTGTTTGTGTTTGCATTCAATTGATATAATTTTGAATACGTGTTCATAGAGAAACACCTAGCAAATTCTGGATTTAATACTAACAAATTCCTTTCATGCCAAACGTGGTGTGGACTCTGGAGCATTAAAATATGGTTAGCCTGCAATTTATTTTTTCTTCTTTTTAAATTCTTATAACTAAAATAGAAAAAAGACTAATAGAAAATAAAGAAAAAGACATGAAGTACTAGATTTTCCAATATCAAAGTTTAAACATTTTGTTGTCAAGAAAACATAATAATTAATAAGATCATTCATAAAGTTTTGTGTCCATTTTGAAACAACATATTTAGTTTTTTAGAGAAAATTTTTTGCTGAAAATATGCTAAAGTATACTTATATCTTTAAAAAATTTGAAAAATTAAAAAAAAAAAATTGAAGTTTTAAAAAGCTATACATAAAAATTAAAACTAGTACCAAACAGAATCTTGTAGGTTTTTTTTTTTAAGAAATTAATTGTAAAAACAGAGCATAAAGGGATGGGGACATCTCAAGGTACTAGCATCCAGCAGTCCAACTGTCCAAGGTGGTTAACATCTCGGTATGATAATATCATTTCATTCATTTGAGTTTCTATATTTATATATATATATATATATATATATATAAGTATTTTTTTAATGAAAGGGCCATAGGTGTTGGTTTGTTTGTCAATACCATTTTTCTTATTCTTTTTTGACTAACTTAGTTCTTCTTCTTTGACATGATTATTAATTAAAAAAATGATAATGATTTTTGTAAAATGTTCTTTATTTTGTATAGAAGATGACACAATTTTGATTAAGAATTTTTTTTTTAATTGTGAGAATTATATAGAAAATTGAACTTTTACTATGAAATTTTTTCATATATACTAAAATAATCTAAATCTAGAAATGAAAGATTAGAATCTGGACTAAGGGTCCGTTTGGATACAGTTGAAAACTGAAAACTGAAAAACACTATAGCAAATAAGTTTTAAATGTGTAAATAGTACCGTGTGCCCATTTTTAATGAAAAAATTGCTGAAAAGTGAAATTTGTGCTGAAAAGTTAACTATTGTCACTACTATTCATTGAACAATAGCCGTTACAGTGCTACTACAATAAAAAAGCGGCTGAGAAAGCTGAAAAGTTAAAAAAAAAAAAAAAAAAAAAAAGGAAAAAAAAAAAATGCAAACGTAAACGTGATTCAGAAAACGTGCCAGCCAAACGATACCTAAATTACATTTTTGAATGTTAAAATTTGGGTTTTTTTTTTTTTTTTTTTTCATTTTGGTTGCTTAAGTTTAAGGTTTTTCAATTTTATTAACCAGATTTGATTATGATATTACTATTAAGTGCCAATAAAACAACATTTTTTCCCCTTTCTTAAAGTTCATATCAATCACGGTCTCACGAAGATAAACAAAATGACCATTTTGAAAATGAAATTAATTTTTTTTAGGGGAAATGAAAAAATTAAATTAAATTAAGTGAACTAAAATGAAAATCTCAAATTTAAGGGAAAAAATTAAAATAATTGCAAATTTTAAGGGTGAAAAAAAATGTATTATTATAGTATGATGTATATGTGTGTTTTTTTTTTGGGGGGGGGGGGGGGGGGAAAGGAGAGAAAATGTAACGGCAGGCAACTTTTTTTTGTCCTCGGGTCTCTATTTAGCTACACAATACGTCATTTTGACATCATGCAAATATTAAAAAAAAAAAAGAAGAAGAAGAAAAAGGAAACATGTTTTCCAAATTGCCATCCACATTGAAAAATGTATTCCATTTTAAAACTAACATTTTTAGGCAACTTCTACGGTGAAAGACTTCCTGAACATCTTTGACCCAAATGTACGCTTATGGGCCTGTGGCAAATCAATTTAGTGAAAGTAATGAAAAAGGAATCGAATTATTCTTGCGAAAGGAACAATATTCTCACAACTTTGTCTCCCAACAAATTCAAATGATAGCGCTTGCTTGTTCTTTTTCTAACCAGAATGTTTCTTTCATCGATGAAGGTTGACATTTGGAAAAGTAGTTAGGAATGTTAATTATAAGTTTATAACGAAGACACATGTTGCAGTAGTACTTGAAATCATTTCGAATTCTTTAACTCCGTTGAGATCCAACCAGAATATTTAACATATAAGTTGAAAATTAATATTCTTGCTTCTTATGATATGCATGACCAAATCGACTAAATGGAAATAATGTGATAAATCTACAATCATACGAATCTATCATATTGAACTTTACCTTCCTGTCTCATCATTTTTGTTGACGAAATGAGATCCCATTATCCCAATTCCAATACCACAGAGCTTTAAGTATATACATGTACCCATGCCTAACTTTTACTAAACATAGGTCACCAAAACCTTAGGTGATTTATAACTGAAAGATATTCTTAGTGGTAGCTAGCTTGGCTGACACAATTCGATTGGTCCACTTGATTATAATGGATTATGTTCTCATGTTTGAGTTTTCTGATAGAAAATTAATTACATATTGTTTTGTCTCGGAAATAAATACATGTTATAATAAAAACTATATAGGTTAAGGTCTTTATAGGCTATAGCTCAATTAAGATTTCTTGATTTTTTAACAGAGATGTCTAAGTTTCAGATTCCATTTCTCCCTTTGCAATTATTAAATTATAAATTGAAAAAAAAAATATATATATATATAGTGTACCATTTTCCTCTTCAAAGATCCTCATTTTATTTTAATTGGATTACACATATTCACTAACCAACTTTGCATATGATTTTCCCTCTAGGTTGGCTATTAATTATTAGGGGGTTGGTGGATACTTTTCCCCAATTCCATGTTCCCATCCACAGTTTATGCCTAACCCTATGCATGGCTATGTCAACACTTAGTCGCTCGTAGAAAAAAAAAACCATGCCTTCAAATGAGGAGAATTTGGTGTGGTTCTTGACCTAACAATACCATAGAAAATGTGAGGTCAACTAGCCGTTTAACCTAGCAAAAGGTTCACTTAACCCAGCATTTTAATTATGATTAAATCATGATTTCATTGCAAGCTCATGATTCACCTTGGGCTTAAATTCTTGCATTGTCGTAAATTTTTTTTTTTCAGAGGGGCATCTATTTTCCCAGATAAGCTAATCCAGGGTTTTTCTATTTTTCCTCATTCCTCATACCTCATACTATGATTGTCTGACATTTCATATGTAGAGTCCACAACGATTGAAAATTATCAATTTAATCATTTTATCACAATATCATAACAACAATAGAGATATCCAATTTGAGTTTAATTAAAGTTTATAAATTAGCTAAGAATAGAGCCAATGTTTTAAATTGGAACCATAATCAAATGTAAACCGAATCAAATTGTGATTGAGTTGAGATTATTATAACCGGACCCACTGGTAACCCAAGCGGAAGGAAATTGCGGAAAGGCCTATAAAAAGTGAAGTAGAAGTGAGAACTGCAAAAAGTTTCAGTTTGAAAGGAATCAAATGAAAAGTAGTTTCATACTTGTCCATTTTAGAATTGGTCTTTTAATTTTTTGGGTGCTATAGGATAGATTTCTTTGTGAGCCATATTCAGAAGTCAAGCAGAGATTTCCACGAAAATCTTGTATCTAAAACCACAGTCGTTTTATTTATTTATTTTTTTTAATTTCTATTGGACTGACCCTCTTGGAGTAAAAAATAGATGTATATACCTATGATTCCATCAAATACAACGGTACAAAACAGACCTTTTCATACATAATTTCCATGAGAAATTTTTTTTTTTGATGAGAAATCCAATTAATGTGTTTGCATTGCCTTTCTGCCTAACTTGTCTGATATTTATGCAGAGCTAACAGTACAGACAGTCGACAGACATGTTGAATGAAATAGTAGACATCACCGGTATAACTCCATCACGTTATTTTCAGTCAATTGCACGCATTATGCATACTATCAGTGACTAAGCCAAGATATTTTTCCTGGTGGATGCAAACTCTTAATATATATATATATATATATGATATTTTTTATTATTAAAAAAAGTTATTTTTTTAATACTATATTACAACTAGGGTGTTCGTGGTGCGGTTTAGTGTGATTTTGAGTTATTTTTGGCACCACACTTTGCGGTTTGGTTTGGCCAAAATCATTATTGCACTACACCTCAATTTTGCGGTCATATGTGTGGTGCGGTATATAATGTGTAGGTTGGTAATCAGTTTTAAGTTAGTATATTTTTCAAGATGTTATAACTAATTACTAGTTTATTATTAATAACTATGACAATATGACAAGAAGTTTTTTTTTTTTTTTTAATATAAACTTGTGTAACAAAAAAAGTAACACAAATACATGCAAGACAAAAGAAAAAAGGAACATGATAGATTGACAATAAACTAAAAATACTACAAATATATACAAAACAAAATAATAATCCATGACAATAAATCATATACAATTATACATGTTAAATAAATATAACTTGTAACATAAAGATGCTTAACAAACACAACTATAAGGTTCATAACAGTTTACCATATACATGACTAGTCATGCCTACTGAGAGTGAGAGGGTATCGAGAGAGAAGAGTGAGAGCGTGAGATGGATAAGTGAATGAGGTTTTGAACTTTTGATTTTGTATCTAACCGAAACAATGTCGTTTATAATATGCAACTGGAACACACTTACTTTGAGCAAGCCACTTACTTTATATAATATTTAACTATTAATATATATATATATATATATGAGTGTAGTGCGGTGTAGTTTTGTGCGGTTTTCTTATCATAAACCGCACGCTGCACTGCACAATACAGTTCAATATGCAATGTAGTTCATTACTACTTGCGATGTGGTGTGGTTACTTTATTTTGCGAGCGGTTTTGGTTGGTTTGGAGGCGGTCATGCAGTTTGAACAGTTTGGTGAACACCCCTAACTACAACCGATTTGCATACTTATTAAACTAAGCATTATTGAATTTATGTGAAAAGTTTTTCAATTTTCGTTTGTGAAAAGTAGTGGTTATGAGGTTGATAAAAGCCATTTTGATGCTTTTCAAATTTTATCTATACCATTTTCACAGTTTTGTGGCTACTGGTTTATTGGATAAGTGGTGTTTGTTCTAATATTGGTTTTTATTTAATTAATTTCAACTTTTTTTTAATATTATAATTTGATAGATACACCAGAGTGAGAGAATTTAAACCCTGAATATTTTTGTTAGAAACACTAGAAGATGTCAATTAGTTGAACTAAAAAGCTATTGCATTTTGGCATCAATTTCAACTTTTTTGAGAATATAATTCCATGATTTTTTAATTAACAAGTCAACCTGAATTGTTCAATAATTATTAGAGTTAAAGTAAACTTATCAATAATCAAACTCACAAGATAGTAAATTTCAAAGATTCATTATTCAAAAACTAACTCTATTATATTCAAACTAAATTCCTCACACGCGCTTTGCACGTGCAATAAGACTATTTTTTACTTTTTTATTTTAGGTTTAATGAAATAATATTTAAAAGTGAGATAGAGATATTTTCCGAATTTTTAGGATTTTGATAAAATTTTGAAAGTCTTAAAGTTAGGAATTATTTTAAAAATAATAAATTACTCTTTTAACTAGTTTGTGTTTTTAAATTTAAAATTATTCAACTAAAAGATAGTGGTACTTTAGAGAGTTTAAAAATTTGTATGAGAATATTTTGGTACACCAAAAATTAAAGACAAAACAGAAAATTTTCTTATTAATAGTATAGATTCATTATTCAACTCCCCTCTCATAAGAAAAAGGAGCAAAGGCTCAAAAAAAAAAAAAAAAAAAGAAAAAAGAAAAGAAAAAGAAGAGCGAAGGCCCAATACATAAACTTATAACATCCACGGCCGAATTAATGTTTGACTTTTAAACATACCCTGTCAAGTCTTGGGCCCAAAAACATAAACAAGCTCTAACTATAAAACTTCATTTATAAGGTGGACAGGCTTTTTATAAATTTTAAAAAAATTTTATAAACAGGCCCAAAAAAAAAAAAAAAAAACCCACACCAAAGTCCACATCCAATCAATATTTGACTTCCCAGTTCCCATCACTTGTATTATCGAAAGACAAATGCTTAAATCGGCAGTTTTTGAAATGCGCTAACAAGTAATAATCTTTTCTTGTTTTGATAGAGCTTTATCCAAAACTTCTCAAATTTTAATTTTTTAATCACACCCTCTGCACTTCTCAAAATGTTGCTATAGGCAGCCACAACCCACGTAGTCTTCAGTAGATCTGTAGTTCCACATTTCCACCCACAGATTTTGTAAAAATTGTTGAGATATCTATGGAAGATAAGAGAGATTTGAAATTATTTTACAATTGCATCCATTTTAAATAATAAAAGGATCAACTATAATTTGGTGTTTGGTACTGGGTAATGTTTTAGTTTTCCTAAAAATGTTTAAAGATTTCTATGTTTGGTTGCAAATCACACCAGAGAATCAGATGTCAGGAGAATTTAGATTTTCCCTTTAACCTCCTTTTAGTAGGAATGTGAATTCTTTTTAAAATAGGTGGGTATACAGATTTCCAAATTTAAAGGAAATTGTATTTTTTTTATAAATTAACATTTTAAACCATTTTTCCTTATCATTTAAGCAATTGAGATAAAATATAAAACAAATTATCAATATCTCTTTCTTTTTCTTTATCTCTTCCTATCAAAACAACATTATTTTTTCCTGTCAAAACAACATAAACAGGATAGACAACTCTGTTGATGTATTCATCTTTTCTTCTTTTAGACTATAGTTTTAACGAATATGTCATAGTTTATAGTTTATATTTTGTTTTTCATTATTTATTTAGAAGAAGATTATTTTTTTTTTTAAGAATTATATTGGATTTACAAATCTAAGGATAGAATGAGAAAAATAAATAATTCAATTAAGATTCTTAGGAATAAACCAAACATTATAATTTCACATTCCTAGGAATCTTATTAGATTCCCAATTAAACCAAATATAGGAATAATTACATTCCTAGGCATCCAGATTGCAAGACATCACATTCCTAGCTAGGAATCTGAATACCAGGGGTAATGTGGATTCTCCCGTACCAAATGCCACCTAATAGCTAAACACCTCCTCTCCCCCGGTGTCTTGTATCTTCCAGCCACTTTTGTGTGTGTATGAAAGAGAGAGAGAGAGAGGGATGATCACAGTACAATTTGCAAAGATCTATTTTCAAAATTGTGAGACATTTTATATGAGGTTCCATTTATTAAATTGTTTGATGAATACGAAAGATAGAAAGTAAACAATTCAGAAGCTACAAGTTCCAGCAGCAACTCATGCACATCTTCTTCATCGTACCCCCAATAATGCGTATGATTGTATGAGTCCAATATTCAACCCCCTATGTGATTCATAGATTAGGCCTTTTCACATGTAATCTTCATCTTTTTAGCCTCCAAATTTAGATAAATGATTCCCAAATTTGGAATTTTCACATGTAATTTTCATATTTTCATAATGTAACTAGGACATCCAAGACTTGTAACTTTTTCTTAGATTAAATTTAGGATCAAAGTCATGTAATGTTCTTGTTATGTTCAATTCGATGTAAATTCATTTTGAATATCAATTAAATGAGGTATATTACTATATTTGTCACATAGGATTTTTTCATCAATTATATAAGTGGTGATTTCAATGTATAACTCTCAATCTTGGAGAAATCGCCATTTTGAGAGGCTTCAACATGACCTCACCTATTCATATGGATTTGGCCCAATAAAACAAGTGGGTCGAGGTTTTGGTCTCTCATATTAGTAGCGGTCTCTTACATAGGTTTGTGAAAATTAATAGGAATATTTATTTCTTAAATAAGATTCTTGTTGGTACCTATTTTTGCGACATATTTTATACAATCCCGATTAACCCAAGCTCAACTTCCTTGTGGAATCAATTCATGTATTATATTATTTTTTATTCTTTTAAGCATAGCCTAAGCCCATGCGACATATTTGGGGAAATTGAGGAAGTATGGTTTGAAGGGTATGGGTCGGTTTCTTTTGAACCTTTTGCATGAGCTCAACCTATGCGCGCTACCAAGTGGGCAAGGGACACTAGTAGCATCTCATGCTCATGGAAGAGGTTTTGTACCTAAAATTTTCATCCCAAAATAGTTTTTATGCTTTAGCTGATTGTGGCACAAAGTTTCTACTTGAACTTTTTTTTCCTTTAAAAATAGTTGACTCTCATTGGCCAACTTTAGTTGCTTGCTCTCATTCAAGTGAGCCTCCCAATGGCCTGAAACAACTGAAAAGGGGGGAGCCAATGAGGGTTTAGTCAAACATTTCCCAAATCATGTTAAAAGCATGCCAAACTCTTCCCTAAACCAAAGCAACCCAAGCCAAGACACCAAATTAGTGTCATGGGGGATAAAAGCCTCTTCTACTACCAAAAACTCAGTCATTAGCAACACCCCAAACTCAATATAAAACTCTCTCTTCAACTCAAAAATCAACCAATCACGTTTTCCCCCATAGAACTGAAACTTTAGAACAAAAGCCCATTCAACCAGTTAGCATCCTCACAATTCTGAAGATTAGGGGTGGAAGGGGAACCTTTCCTCTCTTCCTCACAACCTCTCTCAATTTCCTCTTCTCGCTGACTGTGGGTCGAAATTTCGGACCTATGTACTTTTTCTGCATTTTCTTGTATTTCAGTTATGACATTTTGATTTCTCTATTGTTAAAGCATCATTAACCTTTTATTCATTATACATTTGAAATTTTGGGCTTAACTCTCCAAAAATAAACATTTCTATAGAACCCAAGGGAAGATTTGGGCTAATCTTGCATTTTTGGCCCTTGTCGCAAAAACATTCCCGACAATTCTTAGCCAAACTATAAACAAAATGACACTCTCATCTCTTGAGATTTGTGGATACATGACACTTCTCCTTATATTCAGTTTGTTTTGCTTATAAAATATTTTATGGAAAACAATTTCAGCAATTTATTGTGTTTGTTTCATTCTAATTTATTGTGTTTTGTAAAATACTATAAAACATTTTACCTTAAAAAACTTGGAAAAGCATTTTACAAAAATGCACCGTGGCTCTTTTCTTCATCATCTGGTGGCTAGTCGTTAATCTGAGCAAGTGGTTCAGTGACCAGAGTAGCTAGTGTCAGCATTCAGGTCGTCAAACAACCAAACTAGCAACTTTAGTGGCTAAGTAGTCAATTTTGGCGGTTTGTGGTTGAAAACATTTTACAGCGAAACAAATAGAGGATTAGATATGTGTAAATTAATAAGGATATATTTTTAGAAAAGAAATATTATGTTAGTCAAAAGTTAAATGCTGCATTTATACAAACTTCAAAAGGAAAAATATTATTTCAAAAAACGTTTAGAGAAGTGTTATTTTTTAAGACCTCAAGAAAGGTTTGTATAATTTGCTCATAATAAAATGAGTGGTGCACGAACAACAAATCAGGAATACAAATTCTTTGTTCTATATATATTTTTTACTACTTAAGTAATTACAATTTATCACGTATTCAGCTGAAAAAAAAAAGTTATCACATGTTTTTTATTTTTTATTTTTTTATATAAAATAATCAAAAATTTAAAAAAAAAAAAAAAAAGATCTTAACATATATCACAACTATTTTCTAGAGTTTCATAAAAGAGTTAATTTCCAAGGTGAGAGGTTATTAATCGACAATAAAGCTTTCGTCATATACAGTTGTCTTCTCTCACTGTTAGTTTCTGATCATGAACTGATCTACACTCAGTGGTAGCGCCACCTTATGGCCAGGGTGCTCTTAGTAGGGATGGCAATGAGGCGGGGCCGGGCTGAAGGATGGGATCTTCGTCCCCGCCCCACATGGTTTTGTCTTGCTCAATCCTTGCCCCACCCCGCATGACAGGGAAAGCTTTCTAACCTCATCCCCGCCTCTTGGGGCCCCGCGAAGCCCCGCCCCACTCCATAAAACTCTACTTTTTGTTAATTTGTCCTACAACTAGTACAATTTTTTTAATGAAACCTATTTCATTAATAAAAATATACTTGAAATTACAACTAAATTTATCTCATCAAATCAAATAAATTTTTAGGAAAAAATTGAATAATATATCCAAGCGTTTAACAAGATAATCACAAAAAAAATCTCATAGTATAACACATAACAAAATAAAGACAGAGAATCATATTGGGTAGAATAAAATAAGCTAATATTGATATATTTGTTTAAATAGTAGGGTTTTAAGGTATGAAAAAATTACAATTATAACCCTTAGCAACGTGGGACGGGGCGGGTCTAAAAAGTATAAACCCATCCTCGCCTTACCCCGTGGTGCGGGACTAAAATCTTACCCCATCCCCGCCCTACCACCTTTGCGGGGCGGGGAAAACCCGCGTGGGGCGAAGCGGGGTGGGGCGGGGCAAAATTGTCATCCTTAGATCCCAGAACCACCCTGACCTAAAAAAAAAAATTATATATAATAATTTAAAATTTATTCACCTTTAAAAAAAATTTTGGGACCACCCTGAATTTTTTTTATGCTAATAAAATTAAATTTTGGTCCATAATTTGAGCAACTTAACAATATATTGGGGTTTTTCAAGCAAAAAGGAAAAACTCAACCAAAAAAAATTATAATAAAACTACTACAGGCTGGGCAGTGGCTTGATTCCTTCGACTAAGTACATTGCCCAATACAACACAATTTTCAACATTTTATTATTTTTTATTACAGTATTATTTTCGACTAAGTACACTTCTCATTTTTAATTATTTTTTCTTGTTTATTCTTAACCATACATGTCTTCTATCTCCTCGATTTTTACACTTCATACTTTTAAATTTTATCACATCTTCATCTACACTTTTACATCTACATTTTGCCTTCCTCTTTGTTCGTAACTTCTGTGTCTTCTACCAATACCAATGCGGTAGTGTCTCTTCTCAAGTTTTGAGTCTCAAATTTCTCAATACGATTTTTTTTAGCTGTACAGGTACCTTTGTTCATTTCATTTCTTTTTCATTTTTTTTTTCCTTTTGAGGTTTTTTGGTTTACATAATGCAAATTTGTTTTGGTTTTAAGAACAATATATATATATATATATACATCCTGAAATACTCAAAATAGACCGAAATGATCCGAAATTTTTCCCGAAATGGAATAGAGTAGATTACTGTTCTGGTTTGTTTATCGATATTTTCCAGCCATTACAACCGGAACGGAATGAAATTAATAACATTGAATCAAACCTAATTACCTAAAGGCTAAAAAGAAATAATATTGTATAATTTATATTTCCTAAAGAACACGCTAAACAAAATTAAATTTCTGGAGCTGTCACACTCCATTATTTCCAGCAGATCGAAGCACTCGAAAGTCGAAACCTCCCAAACCCCTATCTCTCTGTCTCAAAGCCTCGAATAAGATAAAAACGACGTGTCCCAAAACAAAGCCACTTCGTTTACATGCAACCCCTGCATGACAAACTCCGCAACACGTGCCACCTTTTCTGAAACACGTGCCACTCCATCTTCACACCCATCTCCTCTTTATAAATTTCTCTCTCACCCACACCAATTCATCTCTCTCACACACACACACACACACACACTTCCCCTTTGATCTGCCACCGTCTGATCTATCAATCTTCATCAAAAAATGGCGGAGCTCCAACAACAATCCCAGTACCAACAACAACCGGGCCAACAAAGCCGGGCCCAACAAGTTGTCAGGGCAGCCACTGCAGTCACTGCAGGTGGGTCCCTCCTAATCCTCTCCGGTTTGATCCTAGCTGCTACAGTCATTGCCTTGACCATAGCAACCCCACTGTTCGTGATATTCAGCCCGGTTCTTGTCCCTGCGGTCATTACAGTAGCGCTTATTTTCATGGGGTTCTTGGCTTCAGGTGGGTTCGGTGTTGCGGCACTGACGGTTCTGCCATGGATTTATAGGTATGTGTCTGGGAAGCACCCACCTGGTGCGGACCAACTTGACCATGCGCGCTTGAAGCTAGCTAGTAAGGCTCGAGAGATGAAGGATAGGGCTGAGCAGTTTGGTCAGCAACATATCTCTGGAACTCAGGCCTCTTAAGCTAGCTGCACCACCATGCATCTGATCGTGATCTCTCTGCCTCTCTATATATATTTATGATAATGCAAGCTGTACTTAAAGAATGGGTCATTTGTTGTGTGTGTGTGTGTTTCGTTTATTTTATGTTGGAATAAACTTCTTTTTTTTGTTGCTTAATTTATGGGGTATGTTACGGTCTTTGTAATGAATTCTACATTTCTACTCCTAGTAAACTTTAAATTCTATTTTCATTTCATTTTCTTTTCCTTTGATTTAAGTTGATCTTTTGATTTTCTTATGCCGGTTATTAATTTCATTCGTGACTGTAAGACGATATAGGTCACGCACTATAATCGTTGCATGTAAAGTACACTGTGCACGTGTCAAAATGCATGCTTTTAGCTCAGGAGACATGACCAGTGATGCAAAATATGCATGCAGCAATACACGTGTTTATTTATTGTTTTTTTTTAAAATAATGCGGCAGAGTAATTTTATTCAGTTAGAAATATAAGAAAATATACAGTGGGCATGACTGAGCCAGGATGGAGATTGGAGATGTCCACCCCATCCAAGTCTTAGTAGCAATTGATTCACAAGCATAATTTTTAAGAGTCGAAGCAACTCTATGTTACAACATCTTGGGGGAAAAAAAAGCCTAAAAAGGAAGTTACATTATTATTACTCTTTATCATCACCTCAAAAAACCTATTACCATAATTTGTATTCTTTATCATCAGCTCAATTCCATAATTTGTATTATTTATCATTAGTTCATGATTTGATTCATCGTCTCAACCAAAAATCAATTGGTATAGAGATAAATTTTTTCTCTTCATTCGTTTCATGTTGATTATTGCTCTTTATCATCAACATAAGACATTAATTGGTTTTTAGACCATTCAATAATATAATTATTCTTTCATATTCTTTAGTACGATTATTCTTTCATATTCTTTAGGTCTGTCCATCAGCTTAATATTTCATGATGGTTGCATTTTGTTTTCATCTTAATATTAACCAATAGTTGGATTTTTTTTATTGTCAATTGTATCTTGAAGTTATCACACACACACACACATATATATATGAAAAATGTAAATTTAGTTAATTGGCGTAAAGGAGTACTTTTTTTGGTGGGGGGGGGGGGGGGGTGTGGGGGGCGCTAATAGCGTGGATTTTGATTGGTTTGTGATAATGTAAATAAGTAGTTTGATTGGTTTGTGATAATGTAAATAATAACAACCTACAGATTTAAACAACTCACAGACTAGATGCATGAATGATGAATGCATGATGTAGAACTGATTAAGTTCGTGAAGGATGAATGATACAGAACTGTTTAAGTTTTGTGTTTTGACACAATCTTCTTAAAGTCGTTTTCACCCATCACACAATTTGTGGTGCTTAGAGATTCATGCAGACGTCTGCTTCTCAGGATAAAATGATCAATAATACGAAGAAGAAGCAGTGCAAGGTCCGTGCTCAACAAATTGAACTACGTCAATTTCTCTCTTTGACTCTATGTTTATGCACAAAAATATTCTCTCTGGGAGAGTTTCTTAGTAAAAAGTAATTTTTATGAAGTGGAACTATGAATATTTATCTTAGTGAACAAAAATACTCTTTAGGAATAATTGAAGTGCACAGACTTAGGGGTTGTTTGGATGGGGTGGAAACTGAGTTATATAACTCAGTTTCCATCACCCATAATCCAAAAAATGTGGGACCCACAAAAAAAAGTTTGTTTGGGAAAATTTTTGAGCGTTGTTTCCATCACTCAAAACTCAAAAAATTGAGTTTGAGTGATGAAAACTAAAAACAAATTTTTTGTGTTTTCAAGTTAAATATGAGTTATAGTCGCAAAGTTGTAAAAAAATAAAATTTGTGAGGCCCATTTTCCTGACTTGTCACTGTCAAGTCATTCATACTACTTTACTTTTTTTCTTCTTTCTTCTTTCTTTCTTCTTCAGACAACTTCACCACCAACGTCCCTTTTTTTTCTTCTTCTTACTTTCTTCTTCAGACCCACTCCACCGCCAAAGGTTTTTTTTTTTTTTTTTTTCAAACCCACTCCACCATGTTCACCGATTGAACACACAAACACAAACCCACAAGGACAAACCCACAACCATGGCTGAGCTAGGACTGGTTTTTTATTGCGTTGAATGGGTCGAGTTTGCTTAACAAAGGGTTTTTGGACCCGTCTTTGGTGAATTGCTTGCTGGGTTTGGACAATGATGGTGTTGTTGGCAGCGTGGGATGGGATTTTTGACTTATGGGTTTCGGTCTCTATCTAGATTTTGTGATGAGCATGGCAGAGCAGAAAAATGAATCGAAAGAGTGAGATGTTTCCGTTCTATTTGTGGCTTTCGGTCTCTTTATGGGTTTTGTGATGGGTAGCCATGTTACCGTTCTGTGCAATACCAGTGGGTAGGCTCCACCATTTTGCCAAAAATTAGAGTTAAAGAGTGAGAGATATAACTCAGTTTTGGAACCAAACACAAATTGTAGAGAGATTTGAGTTCTTGTGGGATTAGAGACATGAGTTATGAGTTATGAGTTTGAGTTATGGGTTTTGAGATATGAGTTTTGAGATATGGCTTATGAGCAATCCAAACACCACCTTAGTGACTCAAAAAACAAAAATATATATAATAAAAAAATATTATTATTTGGACAAGAGAGCTCATTCCACATATGCTTAAACCCAACCCAATGTTCAGCCCATGAGCATATAAATTCATATATTATCTCTTTCTTTTTCTAATATGGACTCAATCAAATTTATATAATATATAATATATTCTTATGATGAAAATTCAAGAAAGTGGGATAAATTGTGATAGAATGGATGGATCATAAAATAAAAAGGATTCGAATATATATATATATATATATGTATGTATGTATTTCCTTTAGAGTCTTTTTTGGGAGCTAAAAAGAGAGGGGATGAAAAAAGATGGAAAGGAACTAATATATAGTTTTACATTTACGCTCCATTTGTTTCGATGTAAAATATTTTTAGGAAAATATTTTCCAATTTTATGGTATTTGTTTTGCAGTAAAAATTTGGTCAAAAGTAAAATATTTTTAGTCAACTAAATCAATCTAAACAAATTTATATAAAATATTTTACACTTAAATTTTGGTAAAACATTTTACATTTGCTCTCTTCCTCGCACTCAGGTACTTATCACTCCCTCACTCCCACAGTCACTTTCATGCGTAAACTCTCTCTCTCTCTCTCTCTCTCTCTCTCTCTCCAAAAGACCCAGCCACCTCCAGTCTCTCTTTCTCACCCATCACTGGCTCCAAGGTCTGAGGCACCAGCAAGCTCCACCCTCCGCCGGCACCACCCATCGCTAGCGAAACCCAGGTATTTTTTTGACTTTCTAGATTAGATTTCTCATTTTCTTTTCATTTTTCTTCATCAACCCTTCCTTGGTTTTTCTTAGGTTTGATTTCTACTCCTTGCTAGAAAAACACCTCAAAGTTTTAGGTTTTATTTTTGATGAATCATAATTTTTACACATATTTGATTTCTTATCATTTTTCATATGGGTTTTTTGGTGTTGATTTGATTGAGTGAGATTTATTTATTTCTTTGATGATTTTGACATTGGTTGTTTGATATAAGTTAGGGTTTATGATTTTCAGATCTGGGTTTTTTTTTTTTGGGGGGGGGTTATGTGTGGCATTGTGATATTTGTGTGATGAAATTATTGTATACTAGTTAATGATATGTGTTTCAGATCCAAGATTCCTTGTTAGAATTTGAAGTACGTAGCAGCTCTAATATGGATTCAATGTTTGATTCCCTTTGAGGCCATGTTTGCACTTTGGATTAAAGGTCGTTGTATGTAGGTTTGATTATTTTGTTTCAAAAAACATCAAGTTCATAATTTCCTTTTCTTTGGATTGTTGTTGTTCCTGTTTTGTTTTTGTTTTTGTTTTATCAAGTGTTTCTTTGTGATATAAATTATATAATAACATTTTTTTTTTTTTTTTTATAGCTAAAAACGATAGAAACTTTGATTGATATTATGGAATGATACAAGTAAAAACTGAAGACAATCTAACATATTTTTTTCTTGTGTTACATAGCAAAGTACTTGCCTAGCTTTCTGAGACAATCTAATCCCAGATTGCTACTTGCCCAGCTTTTTGAATAAGAAATTAATGTCAGCTTCACTTTAGGAAGTAAAGGAATTTTTTTGTTGTAAAGTGGGCAAAAACTTTTATAAATCTTGGCAGAAGGTTTGTTCAAAATTAAGTAAAGAACAGTATTTTTTTACTGGCTCTAATGATCTCTCATCCGTCTCTATGTATTTTTTCGAAGTTAATAAAAAAATTGTTTTAATAGTTTTTTTCTCCATTTTACGTTGTGCCAAACACTGGAAAATATTTTACACAACATTTTTATGTACACTACCAAACACTGTAAAATAAAAATATTTTGCCTTTGCAAATATTTTACATCGAAAGAAACGGAGCATTAGACATTTCCTGAAATAAGGATATAATCTATAGTTTATTTAAAAAAATAAAAACATAATTTGCAATTCTTTTGGGCGGTTGGAAATATGTGACTTTTTTGTTCAACATTATGCAAATAAGTTACTGAAATAAGCTATCCCAAATGAACACACATATATATATTAATTAGAGTTTGTTTTGGATGGTTAGAGTACCTCCTTAGCTTATAATTTTATTAATTATTACCAAAACTTTGGAGAATAATTTTTTTGACAGTTTCATTATCCATCATTTACAAATTTTCAAATTCTCTCTATATAAAGGAGATTATTTTATCATAGCCACTAAATTTATTTTTCAATAAATCACATATTTCTTTAAATTTAGTTTCACCAAAGAAAAAAAAAAAGGTTTCACCCAAAATTCTAGGACAAATTAGTTTTACTTACCCCTCGTTGGATGAACTATAGTCATTGCTTCTTTTTGTTTGTATTCCTTCATCACTACAAAAAAACTGGGTCTATAGTGGCGTTCGTGAAATGCCACTAGAAGTCCCTTTGGGCTATAGTGGGGTTTAAAAAAAAAAAAAGGCCACTATAGGCCAATTTTTTTAAGTAGGCTATAGTAGCATTTTAAAATGCTACTATTGGGTATAAACCTATGGAAAGCCACCATAGTCAATAAAATTTTTTTGACCTATAGTAGCGTTTTTAAAATGCTGCTATAGGCCCATTTCATTTTTTTAAAAGGTAGTGTGTGTATATTTATTTATTGACCTGAAAAAACTAATTCCTGGGCAAATAAAGCAAAACAAATTGCCAAGAATCAAGCATTAAAGGCAAACAATAAAAAAAATATGCTTGTTTAATTTGGTAACAATACAATGAAAGAACACATAATTTAAACATTTCGTCAATCACATATTTATGATCCACTTCATAGCCCTATTCAATAAGTGTAGAAATTCCAATTTTTTAACAATATTTCTCCCAACTTCTAGATAGCATGCTGTACTTTCCATATGAAAATGATGTTATCATGAATTATAATCACTCCCTAACACATTTGTAGTTGTGAAAAAAAATCCCTAACATTACTCTTTAGAATTTTCCCCAAAAAAACCACACTAAAAATGGTTTTACAAATAAAAGCTTATAGCTAAAAAAATTAAATTTGTCTAGTTTAAGCTACCCATAAGTATCTTAGTCATTACTGTTATGATCCATGATAGACTATGTTTGTTTAGACCCCTTAAAGCAGATTGTTTAACCTAATATATTAGCCAAGTGATTACTTAGGTTAATTATTCAAATCTAGGTTATTAATAATAAATCATATCATGCAAAGCAACGGAAAGTAAATAACACCACGATATGATGACTCAGGAAAACCAATGAAATGAACCGTCTCAAAGTAAAAACCTGGGGAGGATTTGACTTAGCAATTCTCAAGGTAAAGCAAATCCATTATAAGATAATCGAAGCTTTTACAATCAGATTTAACCCTAAATCTATTGCTACCTCAAGTAGTAACATATTGACAGGACCACGTGTAAGCTCCGAATCCACAAACTCTTTCTCTTCTTAGACTCACTGCAACACAAGCACCCATGCTTGTGACTTTGAGATCCCACTCAAAGGTTTCAGATCACCTTAACTTATTGATCTCTGTAGCAGCAACTAGGATCTACCAATGCTTGATTGTAGATCTTGCTTCGGTAGACGCTTATGTAGTTAGAAGGTACAACACCTCTCAGATCTCACAAGGAGTAACACAAAAGTCTTCCAAAGGTCTCCGAAATGTAGTTAGGGTTTCTCTTTTATATGTGGACAAGTTAGATTGAATCCCTAAACGTTTTCGCGGGCTTAGGCCTTGTTTTAAACTTTTGCAGAATCTGATTTCTACGATTCTCGATCGGTCGAATCTAATTTTCAATCGATCGAGCTTGGCAGATTTTGACTTTTCTTTTCTGTAGTTAGCTTGCACTTGAAGCTTGAAAGATATACCTTTAAGCAATGCCTAACATATAGACTAGACATGTTTTGTTATCAGTTTGCCAACACATACAAAATAGAATTCTAAACATTTAATCCTAAATCTTTAGAACCTAACAATCTCCCCATTTGGCAATCTATGACAAAACACACATACAAAATGAATTGCTCAAATCAAACATTAGCCTAATTACAAAGTGTTGCCCTAAAACAACTCTATCACAACTACTAACTATTAGTTGCTAATATAAATAGCAACTATTGAAAGAATTAACCTATAAATTCCTGAAACACTGAAAACAAACCATAAATGCATGTGTGGAAAATACAGTATAAATCCAAAGTAAAAATCTGATCTTTAATTCACAAAACTTATAAAGGGAGAAAGAAATGTCATAATGAATAAACTCATCATCAATAACTATCATAATCAAGAATCACATCAATGTTTGTGAAACAAGAATAATAGAAAAAAAAATATACAACCATATAAACAAAAAAAAAAAAAAAAACATCAAAGTATATAAAAACTTCCAAAAAACTCATAAGCACTCCCCCTAAATACAAAATCTCCCCCCTTTTGTTATGTATTACCAAAGGCAACCATCAAAGATCAGAGGGTGGAGGAGGTGGGAAAGCACTCTTGTACTCGACAAAATCTACTCTCAGGGAAGCAACCTCTATGAGTAGCTCATCAAGAAGCTGTCCATGAGCCGCTTGAGTAGTCATAAAGGACTTCATCATGGCACGGAGTGAGAGAGGAGGGGTAACAGTAGGGTCAGTAGCATCATCATCACTAGTAGGATCCACATGAACCTCCTTAGCAGCAGGCTGAACACTAGAGGTAAGAGCTATAGAAGAAGCATCACCTCTTGGTCTCTTTGAAGTCCTAGTGCTTGGTTCAACACTCTTCATATGAGTCTGTCGCTATCTGAAAAGTGGCTCTTATAGGGGCAATGATATGAACTAATTATAGAGGAGGAAAGTTTGATAACCCTAGAAAGTTCAACACCCTATATATAAACACACACACACAAAAAAAAAAAAAAATCTTTTGTGCTTTGGACTTGTCTATAGGAATGGTATGAACATAAGAGATAGGGAATATATTATGCCAGGCTATCCTTAAGTAAAGATATTTAAGCTCAGTAAGCTCACGTGAGTTTATCCTTAGTTCAGATCCCTAAGTAACTGATCTTCCATAGAGTAAAGACATGATATCATCTACATGAGGAAACTCAATGTATGGATATGTGGATTTATGAACCAAAGGTACACCTAGAGCTTCAGAAACTATCTGTTTAGTAATCCTAAACTCTTTACCTCTAATCCAAGTAGTTAAATAATGACCACCTATAACCTCAGAATAAACCGAAAGGTTCAAGTATAACTCTCTAATCAAAGCAGCAGGAGAAGGATCAAAGACATCACACAAGGATACCCAATTCCTAGACACTAGATTCCTACGAATGGAAGGATCTAACTCATCTAGGACTATTTGTCTTTCTCCCCAAATAGACCCAAATTTGGTTAAAGTCTCAAAAATTTCCTCAAACTGTGCTGAAAGAAACCTAACCCTACTACCTGGGAGGGAGCAAAAGAAGATGCAGAGGTTCTATTGGCTTTGGTTTTAAAATTTCTACCAATCTTAGGAGCCATGTCTAAAGGTCAAAAAAAAAACAAAAACCAAGGGTAGACTGCATCAGATAGAGTTAGAGCACAGGATGACATGAAATTTGAAAAACTATATGATGCATGATGCAAATACACATATGATGCATGATCTAATGCTCTAAAACAGTTCAATTTTATCTCAATTTTAAAAATAGGCTAAGAAAATTAGAAATTTAACAAAATCCTCAATTTTGAAAACCCTAATTTTCAAAAATTCTTATATTGATCAATTGAACAACACAAAATGTATAAATCATGTTATAATCACTTAATTAAATAATATCATAAGCCAATTTCAATCAATTTTACCCAATTGAACAAAATCCCAAAAATCCTCAAAAACACATAAACCCTAATTTCAAAATTTTGAAGAAATCATGAAATTTTTGAAATTAAAGCATGAGAATCATGTTAATATGATGCATGAACAAAAACCCATCCAACAAATTGGATCAAAACACTCAAAAACTCCAAAATCTCTTTAGTTCAAAAATTTGAAATTTTTTGATGAAAATGCATGTATGTGTGTAATTTAAACAAAAAGAAGGGATAGAAGAGTCTTACTAGGTGTTGAGGAAGAAAACCCTTGACATTTTGACTCAGAAAAGGACAAAAAAAAATTTGAGTGAAAGAGATCGAGAGAGGAATCAAAGAAGAAGACAAAACACTTAAGAACATGTGATTTGATTCCTATTTGTTTAAAGGAAAAACGATTTTCGATCGGTCGAGAGGAATCGAGCCAGGAATCGAAAAACACTTAAAAACCATATTCAACTGATCAAGAGGAATCGAGGCAACCCGAGAGTTTCAGCCTTAAAATTGGGTTTTTTTCCATCGGTCGAAAAAAAAGTTCGATCGATCGAATCCTAAAAAATCAAAAAATTTTGAAAAACCTGGGAATTTTCTGCAGAAACATTTGTAAAACAGTTTTTTTTATGATATGAGCTGCATGTTAATGATTCCACATGTTTTCAAAAATTCTTTCCCTTCAATTTTTTTTTATTTTTTTATTAATCTTCAAAAAATTTCCTTCACACAATTCTTACCTCACACCCCCAAAAAGTATTAAACATATCAAGAGGTAAATTTTTGGATGGCCACAAAAATGAACACACATTCACATGTACAGAGTTTAACAAAGATTTTCTTGTGGTGTGTGCAACTAGTAAGTGTATGAGATACCTAAAAAGGTGATATGTAGATGGAAAATAAGCAAAATTTCTACATTATCAATCACATAAATTTGAAAGTGACTATCACCTAAAGAGTTGTTGGAAAAATAGTATGGAGTGAATAAGAAATTGACTCCTAATGTGTCCCACTTGAACATGATATTGAAGTGGTGAAAATCCTTAAGTCCCACATAGGAAATGAAAGAGAATATGGGTTTATATGCTCATGAGTTGGACATTGTGTTGGACTTTAGGCATGTATGGACTGGGCCCTTTTGTTCAAATAATAATAATAATATTTATTATTTTATTTTTTGAGTTAGTAAGTCTGTATACAGCAGTTATTTTTTAAACAATGTGTCTGTTCAGTAACGTATATATGCATAGTCCCTCATTCATGAAAAATAACATTTAAGAAAAACTCTTTAAGAGAAAAAATATTTTGTGCATTCATTTGAGTCAAAGAGAGAGAAAGAGACATAGAGTAGTTCACAGAGCACGGACTTTCTGTGCTTCTTCTCTGTGCTGTAGATTATTTTATTCTGGGAGGCAGACGTACATGAGTCTCAAAGCACCACAGATTGTGTGAGGGGTGAGATCTGCTTTAAGGAGATTATGTCAAACACAAGACTTGATCTGTATCATTCATCCTTCACGTATTTGGTCTATGAGTTTTTAATTATTTGCGGATTTCTTCTAATATATACGGTATCTATTTATTGTTTTTGTCTATTACATCTTTTTTGTGTTATTGCTTATAATTAGATTTCTATGTTGTTTCCTTTTGGTTAATCACGAAAGTAAATTGTTGAAATATATCCAATAAGAGTTATATCATATAACTCTCCCACGTCTCCTAGAAAACGCGCTTGCAATCATGTAAAAGCAATTTTTTTTTTTTTATTCTTTTTCTTTTGATGCTTTTTGTTTGCTTTTCTTTTTCTTTTTCTTTTGAATTCACTTGATATTTTTCTTTTGATTTTCACATACTTTTCATAATTAACACCTAGTTTAATCTTGCTATGCAAGTGCTACACCTTACTGAGCACGGCTTTTATGATTTGCACACGAGTGTTCATGATTGGCGAGATGGTTATTTATGTATTTCTCCTAAGATTTTTTTAGTTCTTACAATCAAAAGAATGTGACTTCAAAATCAAGATCATGTGTTTAAAAGCCATAAACAACTCACACAATATAAGCACTACATAGTACAAACTAGCAAAGTGCAGAAAAATAGCTCATCTCAGCTAAACAAGGTACATAGTCATGAAATGCAAATTTCATAGGCCAACCTCAATTACACACATGTAATGCAAATGCAAATTCTAATGAAAAACATTTAGGTCACAAGAGATTGAAAGAATTAGCACAAGGACCATGTCAAACAGACTCACTGAGACTAAGTCTTTTGCATCCACACTCTCTTAGATGCAAATTTGGAGTTGGAGTTCCTAGTTGAAATAGTACGAAATTCAGCTCTTGTATTGGCATAAAGGTTAAGAACCTTTACCAATTCATGAATAAGTGTCATAGGATCTTGTGCTTTTGGCATAGGCACTTTTTGTTTGGATGCTTGCTTTGAAGCTTGTAACTTAAAGCAATTTGGGCGTGTATGCCCAACTCCACCACAAAAATGACAAAACTACTGAGGCTTGTGTTGTTTCTTACTTCTAGGATGATTGGGATTCTTAGGTTTTGACTCACTTAGATCTAGCCTAGTTCTTCTAGAAGCTAGAACTTCTTCCTTAGGTACCTTAACTTCAGGTAAAGGATTAGATGTAGCAAGCACAAACTTAAGAGGATGAACAACAGAAGTAGAAACACTCTCAACAAACCCTAACCTTGTCTTATCAGAATTTTTGTTTTGAACATATAGCATATCATCCAGTTTAGAAGTAGAAGTTCTATCCAGTTGTTCTCTAGCAATAGATAATTCAAATTCTAAACTTTTAGCTTTTTCAATCAAGGACATGTTCTCAATCTTAACAGAATTTAAGAGTTCATTAGCATTAAACAGTTTCAACAACAAATTTTTCTTCTCTTGTTTAAGAGTGTTTATTTTTTCAACCCTAGATCAACACTCATGGTACCCTTTGCTGCAATCTTGTAAAACTTGTTATAAGCCTTTTACAAGTCAGCATTCTCAGAGAGTTCCCCATCAGAAGGGTTCTCATCAACAATCTCAATTTCACTTACTACAATAGTAGCAATGAAAGCCATGAAGTTTCCTTCTTAATCACTTTCAGACTCATGATCAGAAAATTCATCATCACTTAGGATAACAGCCATAACTTTTCCTTTAGATCTCAAAAATGTGGGACATTCTGATTTTAGATGACCATACCCCTGACAACCAAAACACTGTTGGCCTAAAGAGTTATTAGAAGATTGAACAACTTTATCTTTTGATTTTTCAGAATTGTTATTTTTAGTTGTATCATTCTTCTTCACATTCTTAGGGTCAACATTGTTTCTATTTCTTGCCCTTCTATTATTATTTCTCAGAAAGTTTCTAAAGTTCTTAGCAAGATAAGCAATCTTAGTAGATGAGAGTTCATCATCAAATCCACAATCATCAACATCATCAATAGATTTTAAAGCCATAGATTTAGATTTGTTAGTTTTGGGCAAGTCAGATTCATAGGATTGAAGAGATCATACAAGTTCATCTCAGTAATGGAGTCCACATCTTTTCTTTCAGTTATGGTAGTTACTTTGGGTCTAAAGTCCTCAGTTAATAATCTAAGAATTTTCCTAACAATTTTAGGTTGATCATAAACTTCACCCAAATTAAAAGCAGAATTGACAATATCATTCAACCTAGCATAGAATTCATCAAAAGAATCATCATTGGACATTCTAATGATTTCAAATCTAGAGGTCAACTGCTGCAGTTTATTGATTTTTACTGCCTTAGTACCTTCATGCACCGTTTGCAAGATGTTCCATGCAGTGTGAGCAATCTCTACATTAGAGATCCTCTTGAATTCTTCCATAGAAACAACATTGAATATTGCATTCATAGCCTTATCGTTAAAGCTTGCTGCTTCTTTTTAGGTAGTTGTCCCTTCACCAATAGCAGTGGTTAGTCTTTTCCAACAGTTTTCAATAGAGAGCCATACTATCTCATCAATAGATTTCAAGAAGGCTTTCATCTTAACCTTCCAATAAGCATAGTTATTCCCATCAAAGTGAGGAGGGATCACTAGAGAGTGACTGTGTTCCATGGCAGCAGGGGTCAAGGATCAACTCTATGTATAAAAACCTAAAAACAAGAGCTAACCTGCTCTAATACCACTTGTTTGTTTATTTAGACCCCTTAAAGCAGATTGTTTAACTTAAAATATTAGCCAAGTGATTACTTAAGTTAATTATTTAGATCTAGGTTAAACACTTATAAATCATATCATGCAAAGCAGCGGAAAGTAAATAACATCACGATATGGTGATCTAGGAAAACTAATGAAATGAATCGTCTCAAGGTAAAAACCTGGGGAGGATTTAACTTAGCAATCCTCAAGGTAAAGCAAATCCACTATAAGAGAATCGAAGTTTTTATAATCAGATTTAACCTTAAATCTATTGCTACCTCAAGTAGTAACTTACTGACACGACCACGTGCAAGTTCCGAATCCACGAACTCCTTCTCTTCTTGGACTTACTGCAACACAAGCACCCATGCTTGTGACTTTGAGATCCCACTCAAAGGTTTCAAATCACCTTCACTTGTTGATCTTTGTAGTAGTAACTAGGTTCTACTAATGCTTGATTGTAGATCTTGCTCCGGTAGACGCTTGTGTAGTTAGACGGTACAACACCTCTTAGATCTCACAAGGAGTAACACACAAGTCTTCCAAAGGTTTCCAAAACGTAGCTAGGGTTTCCCTTTTATATGTGGACAGGTTGGATTGAAAACTTAAACGTTTTCGCAAGCTCGGGCCTTGTTTTAAACTTCTGCAGAATCTGATTTCTGCGATTCTCGATCGGTAGAATCTAATTTTCAATCAATTGAGCTTGGCAGATTCTGACTCTTCTTTTCTGCAGTTAGCTCGAACTTAAAGCTTGAAAGATACACCTTTGAGCAATGCCTAACACATAAACTAGACTAGTTTTGTTCTTGGTTTGCCAACACATACAAAATAGAATTCTAAACATTTAATCCTAAATCTTTAGAACCTAACAGACTAAATTATGATCCATGATTATAAATAATAATATTTATCTGGTTCCATCCCTACCAAATGGAGACACACACAAAGTTAGTGTTTGAGTCTGTTGACCATCCAATTGAGCCCTAGGACCTCACTATATTAAATAAACCCAGGGAAACTGTAATCTTGAGTATGTGGAATTCCTTTGGATCTTGTACACAATTTATCAGACCCTGGTAAGACCCAGGATCTATAGTGGCATTCATGAATGCCACTATATGCCCTTGTAAGACACATGACTTATAGTGGCGTTTATAGGTCCTTTTTTATTTTTATTTTTTTGGTTGGTTTTTTTTAAAGGACCTATAGTGGCATTTCTAAATGCCACTATAGGTTCTCCAAATTTATTTATTTTTTCGAGTTGGGCATTTTTTTCCCTGGACCTATAGTGGTGTTTATAAAACGTTGCTACAGGCCCTTATAAGACCTAAGACCTATAGTGACATTTTTAAAACGCTTCTATAGGCCCTTGCAAATGTTGTTATAAGTCCAGTGTTTTAAAATGTCACTATAGAGCCCTTAGAACACAGCTATAGATAAGTTTATAGCAACCTTTTTAAAAAATGCCACTACAAGGAACGTTTTTAAAACGCTTCTATAGGTCATTGCAAACATTGTTATAAGTCCAGTGTTTTAAAATGTCACTATAGAGCCCTTAGAACACGGCTATAGATAAGTTTATAGCAGCATTTTTTAAAAACGTCACTACAGGGTACCTATAGTGGCATTTTTTATGAACGCCACTAAAAAAAATGCCACTATAGACAACGTTTTTTGTAGTGTTCTGCTTTGTTGTTGTTTAAATGTACGTTTGGAAACAAATTATAAGTTAGCTTTGTTCTTAAATATCTACTATTTGTAGAGCTCACGCTACTTTTTGTCTCAGTTTTATTTCAAATAATTTAACTTTTGAGTTTTTAAAAATAAAGAAAGTTAGATTATTTGAAATTAAGCTAGTTTTTAGCCTTTTTCCTCACATTATGCAAAAAATGTATGAGAAGTAAGCAACCCCCAAACGGTGGTTGTCTTTGATTTGTTGTTGAAGTTGGCAAGAACGTTTGTTTTTTTTTTTTTTTTTAATTGCACTTTTCTCTTTCGATATCATACTTCACCGATAAGGAGAAACATGCAGAAGTAATATGAAGAAGTAAAACCTAAGTTAAAGTTGTGATTAATTGACAACACCCATGGTCGGCAATCCTTGACGAAGAAAATTCCAAATTGAATCTTCCATTATGTTCTACAGTGGAGCAAGAATTCAAGTCTAAATTGAATTCTATTTTTAAGTTGTGAGGTTAGAATATGTAAGCTTATGTAATCTTCAACAAGGAATCTAACTGATATGTTTTGGTATTTTCAATTGATGATGCCGAAAATATCACCAGTGAGTTGCGCAATGCTTGTACCCTCAAGATGACACCTGCACAACAAAAAGGAAAAGACCTAACAGAGAGCACCGGTGTGGTGCCGGCCAAATACCCTCCAAAGGTCAAGTTAGAACTTGTTTCAACTCTAAAGTGCTAGAGAGGGGTTAATTATGCGTACCTTGATTTGTGAGGGTATTGGGGCTTTCATAGTAGTACAGAGTTGACCTCTCTACCTTGGAGTAGAAGTCTTTTCCCTATAGGAATCCTTATGAGCGTAGATCGCGGAATCCTTTTCTTATAGGACTCTAATATTGAACGTGGAATACAAGTCATCTTTTATAGTTTATGCGTGGTGACCAAGTCATGGTTTTGTTGGAACCGTCAGCCTCGGTCCCGTCAGCCTACTTCATGCCCTTCAGCCATGAAGGGTCGTCACCCTTTGAGCCTTCAGCTTTCCCCATAATTCTGCCCGTCAGCATAAGCCAAAGGCTCCAAGGATGAGTTAGCCTTGTCTATAATTTATACTCACCAATTGCCCCCTACTCCATATTCCCGTCAATTTAAATTGATGGGTAGGTGGAGTTTATATTTTTTGTTGTTACCCTGTGCTTTGGCCAGGAGAGAGAAAATAACTCACGCGACGCAGTTAGTATTAAATGTTTAGACACGTGGCATATTCCGGTTGGCTCCGCTTCTGGACGAGGGCGTCGCTTCGTCTTCCGTGCGTTTTTCCCTTTTATATATATGGTCCATCTCTCCTCATTTTTCCTATTTCACTTTTACTGATTCCTAGAGAGTCAATCCGTCGCCCATCTTCCGTCAATCCTCCATTACTGTTGCTCACGTTTCTACTGTCACTTCTTCAACCGTCACTTTTTTTTTGGAGAAACTTGTAAGTTTCTTTTCTTTCTTTGTACATGTTTTATTTTCGATTGATTTCTTTAAAGCGACGTCATCATCCTAGGTGCTTAGATTACACCCGTCATTTGTAGGTAGTCAGATGTCGAGTGACGCGTCGTCGGTCCGTGATGAAGCGGACTACGACGAGGTATTCGGTTCAGGTAGTGAGTCCGAGAGCTTGTCCTGGTCGTCAGAGAGGGAGATGTCAGCCCAAACTCCTAACGAGGAGGTAGAAAGTCATGGAGACGAAGGTCAGGAGGAGGTAATAGGTGAGGAGAGTGAAGTTGAGGTAAGAGAGAGAGGTAGTGACGGGGATGAAGGTGACGAGGGGTCTTGTGAAGGGACTTCTGGAAGTCCTGGAGGTAACCGTCCCTTCATCCTTCCCAAGGAGTGGGCCGTAAATAAGTTTCTTCCAAAAATGATTCTCAAAATTTTTAAAGAGTTACGCGTCCGCTTCCAAATCCCCGACCATATTCCCATCCGTCTATCTAGGGATGGTGAAAAATGTTATACGGGAAGAACTGCAGACGTTGGCATGTACGATGCCATGTTTGCTGCAGGGCTCAGACTGCCCCTGACGGCCTTACACCGTCAGCTGGCAGATTTCCTTGGTTTGTCCGTTAGTCAGATTGCTCCAAACTTATGGAGGATCTTTATTGGTGCTGAGATATTGTGGAGTCGTCTAAGTGGAGGGCACCGTCAGCTTTCCTTAGACGAATTTTTTTATTGCTACAGGCCCCGGTACCTTTCTTCTTCTAAGGGGATGTATCACTTTGCCGTCAGGGAGAAGGATTTGAGGTTGGTGTCTAAGATGCCAGATTCTAATAGAGCCTAGAAGAGTAGGTTCTTTTTTGTTCAAGGGACGGACTGGGCATGCTGTCAGGAAGAATGGGAGACGATACCTCACAGTTATTTTGATAATACTTGGGCGTTTGTCAGGGAGTCAGGTTTTAGCCGTCAGCTTTTGTCCCCGTCAATTTTTACATGTAATAATTTATCTGTTTTTGAATGGTTTTAACGTTGTCAACTTGCTTTTCTTTTTCAGCCCACACTCGCCTCCTAGTAATCGACGAGCAGGAAGATTTCATCCGTCGGGTTTTAGAGATTCCTTTAGAAGAGCGATCGTGTCGAGATTTAATTACTCTCAACACTCTTCACGCGTACTACGGGGGTCCTGAACCGACGCCTGAGGCTCGCAAGTTAGAAGAATTTTCCCGTCATCGTGAGTGGCTTGATCTTATGGTCCCGTTATTTTCAGCTTTTTTGTCGTCAGTTCCTCTTATGTGTTTCTCTTGCAGAGATGGACGTAGCTAAGCAACAGATAAGGGCTGCCGCTGCACGTCAGAAGGAGGAAAAGAAGGCAAAGGGGGAGATGACATTTATGTCTGCCCCCCAGACCGTCACTAAGGGTTCTTTAAAAAGGAAACCCGACGGGTATGTCAACCATCCCCTTAAAAAGGCAGCCGTCACTTCTGGGAATGAGCTCCCCGAGAAGTCAACCCCCAAGTCAGGTCACGGGGCAGGGAAGGGCGTGATGACTTCTTCTGGTCCCGTCCTGAAGGGGCCTCGTTGCCTGTTGACGCACAAGGACTTTGCCGTTGAAGCAGTAGAATCACTTATAAAACCGACGAACATAGATCCTTGTGCTCTATTGGGGACGGAGGAGCTGGGGCGTCAGCTTTGTTTGATCTCACATGGGTAAGTCGTCTCTCTTAACTGGCTCTTCCCTCATCTCTTTCCTGTTTAATGACTGACGGTTGTATTCTTTTCTAGGCCTTGGTTCGCGTAGAGGCGCTTCAGGACCGGTGCGTGGCCAAGGAGGGTGTCGTCACTCGCGTCAATAAACATAATGCTAATATGCGAAATCAGCAAGCTCAGTACAAGGAGGCCATGCGTGTTCTTAACGTTGAGCTGAAAGAAGTAAATGAGAAGCTGGAAGATGCGGGTCGTCAGAAGGACGAGTTAGAGAAAAAGCTGACGACTCTTCGTGATCAGGTGGAGACAGCAGGGGCTAACGCGGTTGAGAAATTCAAGGCGTCAGACTCTTTTATTGATTCATGTGGTGGATACTATGGCACAGGATTTGATGACTGCCTTAGACAAGTAGCGTCAGCTTTCCCTGAGCTGGACCTATCTGGGATCACCCTGGATGACGCCCCACCAATGACGCCTGCTAATGACGCCGTCACTGTTGGCGGTTACAACCCAGAGGATTCCCTTCCACATGGAGATAGTGGAGTTGTTTTGGCCCAGCCTGTTACGAATCCTCCCGTCAACCCATCAGTGGAGATCCTTGTCATAGAAGACCCTCCTGTACCCGAGAAGTAAAAAGGTTTCAAGTGACGCTCCTCTTTCCCAGCCGTAGTTTTTCTTCTTGTAACCGTTGTATTTTGTTTCAAACAATGTTTTTAAGTGTTCCCTTGGTCTTTGGGGCTTCCATTTGAAATAAATTTACTTTTGCTTATGATACTTAACATCCGTCGTTTTTGAGTATGTATGTATGGCTGTTCGCTCGAGTGTTTCTTTTTCTTGTTTGGTAAACTGAATTTATTTTCTCAACTGCAGGCTGAGGTCGCCTAGCCTTGCCGTAATTTAATTATTCCGTCAGTTTAATAAAGCCGTCGCCCTCTTGCTAGGGGATTTTTAGTTGTTCCTTTATTTTTGAAGTTGTTTAATGTTGGGCTTGTCCAGTTGTAGGTTATGATTCAAAGGAACGGAATCATGATTATGGACCCGTTTAATTTAGTAGTGTCGTCAGCTTTATTAAACCGTCGGTTTTGAGTTTACTTTGAGCTTCGTCGGTTTATTTGCGTCTCTTATTATATCGTCAGCTTAATAGCTTTGTTCATTGTGGACTTAGCCACTTCGTCAGTCTTTTATTTAGACCGTCAGCTTAATAACTGAGTTTATTATGGACTTAGCCACTTCGTCAGTCTTTTATTTAGACCGTCAGCTTAATAGCTGAGTTTATTGTGGGCTTAGCCCTTTTTCTTTGTGGTTTTAAGGTCGTCCACATTTTGTGAATTTGAACTTGTAAGTAGAAACTTCAGTAATTCTGAATAAACTCCTCTTATTGTCATGCATCTATATAAAAAGTAGTTCGAAAACAAAATCTGCCCATTGGGCTTATTGTAGCAAAAACAAAAGTAGGAAAAAAAACTACCCTTTGGGCTTATTGTAGCAAATACTTAAAGTAATTAATAAATCTGAGTGAACTGAAAAGGAGGGTGTTGTTCTTCACGCTGTCGTCTCTACTGGTAGTACTTTCGCAAGTGTTCAGCATTCCAAGGATGTGGTAACTTCCGTCCGTCTAGTGTCTCCAGATGGTAGGTGCCCTTCCTCTGCCATGCCGTAACTCGGTAAGGTCCTTCCCAATTTGGGTCGAGTTTTCTTTGGGTTAGGTCCCTTGCTGCGCCCATGACTTTCCTTAGAACGAGGTCTCCAACCTGGAAGTCTCTGTGTCTGACCCGGGAGTTGTAGTGCTTGGCCATGCGGTCCTAGTACCGTGCAAGCCTTTGTTCTGCCGCTGTCCTGACTTCGTCCACCAGATCGAGTTACAAACATATGGCCTCATCATTTTTCCTTTCATCATGGTTGTGCACCCTGTAGCTTGTGAGGCCGACTTCGGCTGGGATGACTGTTTCGTTCCCGTATGTTAGTCAGAATGGTGTCTCTCCTGTTGGTGTCCTTGCCGTAGTCCTGTAGGCCCATAGTATGCTCGGCAACTCTTTAGCCCATATACCCTTTACCTCCTCGAGCCGAGTCTTGATAATCTTCAACAAGGATCGATTTGTGACTTCGACCTGTCCATTGGCTTGAGGGTGGGCGGGGGAGGAGTAGGGGTTCCGTATCGCCAATTGCGAGCAGAAGTCCCGGAAGGAGTCGTTGTCGAATTGCTTCCCGTTGTCTGAGACTAAGACTCTAGGAATGCCAAATCTGCATATGATACATCTCCAGACGAAACTCCGTACGTTTTTCTCCGTAATGGTGGCCAAGGCTTCAGCTTCCACCCACTTCGTAAAGTAGTCGATGCCCACTACTAGAAACTTCAGTTGTTGTATTGCCGTAGGGAACGGCCCCATGATGTCTAATCCCCATTGAGCGAACGGCCATGGCGCCGTCATCGGGGTGAGTTCTTCGGGTGGTTGTCTGATGACATTGCTAAACCTTTGGCATTTGTCGCAGGTCTTTACATAAACCTCAGCATCCTTCTGCATGGTTGGCCAAAAGTACCCCGTTCGCACTAGCTTGTGCACTAGTGACCTCGAACCTGAGTGGTTTCCGCAAATTCCCTCGTGCACTTCTCTCATGACGTAATCTACTTTTTCAGGACCTAAGCATCGTAGGTAGGGGTGGGAGAAACCTCTTTTATACAAGACATCTCTTATCAGAACGAACCTCGCTGCTTGGACCTTCAGTTTTCTTGCAGCTTCCTTTTCATTTGGCAATATGCCGTTCTTCAAGAAAGAAACTAACGGCACGGTCCAATCGCTTTTGGAACCAAGCTCCTGTACATCGACAGAATTTATAAGTGGAGAGAGCTGTACGAAGGAGAGTACATTACCAAGGGTGGCCATATGTTCGATTGAAGCGGCTCTGGCTAGGCGGTCAGCTTGCTCGTCTTCTCCCCGGGAGATCTGTATAACTTCGGCCTTCAGCTCGTTTACCCTCCTCCTTGCTTGGTCCAGATACTTCTTCATTCTTTCGCCTTTACACTCATACTCCCCATTTATCTGGTTGACCACGACTTGAGAGTCACAGTAAATGATCACTCTTGCGGCTCCTGCAGCTTTGGCGAGGTCAAGCCCTGCTATCAGAGCTTCGTACTCCGCCTCGTTGTTGGTGGTAGGGAACTCAAGGCGGACCATACACTCCATCGTGTCTCCTTCGGGTGACTGTAGTACGACGCCGGCTCCGCCAGCCTGCCTATTGGAGAATCCATCTACATGTATGCTCCATTGGGGAGGTTCTTCTACCCCCCTGTCCTTGCCATTTGTGAACTCAGCTATGAAATCTACAATGACTTGCCCTTTAATGGCGGTTCGCGGGCGATACTAGATGTCAAACTCGCTTAATTCTATAGCCCACAGTGTCAATCGTCCAGCAGCTTCAGGATTGCTCATCGCTCGTCACAAAGGCTTGTCAGTTAGGACGGTCATCGTGTGGGCTTGAAAGTAAGGCTTTAGTTTGCGTGCTGCCATAACTAATGCAAAGGTGAGCTTTTCCATGGGTGGATATCTTTCTTCGGCTCCGCGTAGTGCCCGACTAGTGTAGTACACAGGTTTCTACACTTTCTCTTCTTCTCTGATCAAGGCGGCGCTGATGGCGGCTGGGGAGACGGCAAGATAGAGAAAAATTTCTTCACCTAGTTGCGAGGGACTCAACAGTAGTGGGGAAGAGAGGTAAGTTTTCAATTCCTCAAACGCTTGTTGGCACTCGACAGTCCACTCGAAAGATCTCTTCAGTGTGCGAAAGAAGGGTAAGCACTTGTCCGTTGCCCCTGAGACGAACCTGTTTAACGCTGCTATCTTGCCATTGAGGCTTTGTACTTCCTTCACATTTTTCGGTGGTGCCATCTCCATTATAGCCCGGATCTTGTCCGGATTGGCCTCGATGCCCCTCTGGGAAACCATGAATCCTAGGAATTTTCCTGCCGTCACCCCAAAGGCACACTTTCCTGGATTAAGCTTCATGTTGTAAGAGCGAAGAGTGTTGAATGTTTCCCTGAGGTCTTCTAAGTGATCTTCCTCCCTTCGACTTTTTACCAACATATCATCTACATAGACTTGGACGTTTCTCCCGATCTGCTGTGCGAACATTTTGTTCATAAGCCTTTGGTATGTTGCGCCCGCATTCTTCAAACCAAATGGCATTACTTTGTAACAGAAGAGGCCTTAGCTGGTTACGAACGAAGTTTTCTCTTGATCGGCGTCGTGCATCTTGATTTGGTTGTAACCGGAGAAAGCGTCCATGAAGCTTAACAGCTAGTGTTGAGCTGTAGAGTCTACTAGAGTGTCGACCCTCAGGAGGGGATAGCTGTCTTTAGGGCATGCCTTGTTTAGATCGGTGAAGTCTACGCACATCCTCCACTTCCCGCAAGCTTTCTTGACCATCGCTACGTTTGCTAGCCAGTCGGGGTAGTAGACTTCCCTAATAAAGTTTGCCTCCTGTAGCTTGCGGACTTTTTCAGCTATGGCCAGATCCCGTTCTGGGGCAAACACCCGCTTCTTCTGCCGGACAGGTGGAAAGGATGGTGATACATTCAGCTTATGCACCATGACTGAAGGGTCTCTTCCTGGCATGTCCTCGTGACTCCAGGCGAATATGTCCCGATTCTCTTTGAGGAAGGCTGTAAGTGTTTGTCGAATCACGGGACTTGCAAGGGTCCTAATCCTTATTGTTTGGTCAGGTCTGGAGTCGTCAAGGGGTATTTCTTCAAGCTTCTCGACGGGCTCCGTCGTACTCCGATGTTCTTCTATGCTCATGGTTTGGAGGTGATCATCCATTTCCATCATAGCCACGTAGCATTCGCGTGCGGCCACCTGATTTTCACATAGTTCTCCCACTCCTTATTCGATTGGGAATTTGATCATTAAATGATAAGTCGAGGTTGCCGCCTTCCATGAATTGAGGGTGGGTCGCCCTAGGATAGCATTGTGATGAACAGTCGACCATGAGGAACGTCACATCCTTCGTGATTTGTTGAGGATAATCGCCTGCCGTTACAGACAATATGATCGCGCCCAGGGGAAACACCCTTGTTCCTCCAAAACCGACAAGTGGGGCATTCCTCGGAATCAGTTGTTCTCTGTCGATTTTCATCTGCTGGCATGCTGGGTAGTACAGGATGTCTACCGAGCTGCCATTGTCGACCAACACCCGGTGCAAGTTGTAGTCCCCAACTTGTAGGCTGACAACAAGTGCATCGTCGTGAGGATGGTGAAGACGTCGCGCATCTTCTTCTGAGAACTCGATAATAGGGCTTTCCCTTCGTGCTATTTTTTGTACCGGACCCATCAGCTAGACGTTCTGGACCATCCTGAGGTACGTCTTTCGAGCCTTTTTGGATAACCCGGTAGCCATTCCTCCTACAATCATTCTTATATCGCCGACAGGAGGTTTAGGACGGTCATTATCCCGTCGGGGGGGGGGTGTTCTTGAGGTGGTGGATCCATTCTTTCCTTGCATACAAACTTCTGTAATTTCCCTTGTCTTATGAGAGCCTCAATTTGCTGCTTTAGGTCGTAACAATCGGCTGTGTCATGACAGTGATCTCAGTGGAAGCGGCAGTATCTGTCTCTTGAACGCTTGCTAGGATCTCCCTTCAGCTTTCCAGGAAAGGTCAGAGCCCCTTCGTCCTTGATTTGCATTAGGACTTGATCTATCGGGGTGGTTAGCGGGATGAAGCTTGTGAACCTTCCCCCCGAGGGTTTATAACGCCTTTCATCTCTTCGATCTCCTGTCCTCGGCCTCTTCCGCCCTTGGTCTTGTCGTGCATCTTCCTGCCTCTCCCTTTTTCTTAGCTTTTCCTCCCGAGCCTGCAGCGCGTCTTCAGTATTCATGTACTTGGTGGCCCTATAGAGTACTTCTGACATTGTCTTGGGGTCGTTTTTGTATAGTGAAAACAAAAACTTACCCTTTCGCAACCCATTTGTGAAGGCTGCTACAAGTATTTTGTCGTCGACTTCGTCGATCGATAGTGCTTCCTTATTGAAGTGTGTTATGTAGGATCTCAGCGTCTCGTCCTCTCGTTGCTTGATACTCATCAAGCATGCCGTGGACTTCTTATACTTGTGTCCCCCAATAAAGTGTGTAGTGAACTGAGCGCTTAGCTCCTTGAAAGTGCTGATGGAGTTCGGCGTTAGTCGGTTGAACCATACCCTTGCGGGACCCTTCAGTGTTGTAGGGAAGGCCCTACACATGATTTCGTCCGCTACCCCTTGAAGGTGCATCAAGGTCTTGAAGGTTTCTAGGTGATCCAGAGGGTCCTTCATTCCGTCATAACTGTCTATATGCGGCATGCGAAATTTATATGGTAGGGGGAAGGAATTGACAGCTGCAGTGAACGGCGAGTTGGTGCGATTTACCAGATCGTCAAGGTCGCTGGATACCCGTCCTTTGAGGGCATTCATCATGACCTCCATTTGTTCCTTTATTGCCTGTATCTCCGTGGTAATGTGTGGTTGAATTGCATCCGTGACGGATGGCATGCTAAAATTTTTGCGCTCCGGTCTACTTGGAGCATTACTGCCCTCCGGCCCTTCTCGTTCTCTTCTATCGGCACTGGTGCCTTCTTGGGCCTGCTCTTGAGTACCGTGACCTGCATTTTTCTAGCGTAACTGTTCCTCCAGATCGTTGTTTTGCTTAGTAAGGCGTTCTACGCCAGCAGTGAGAGTCTGCGCCTGTCTCTCGAGTGCAGTTGGACGTGGTTCGTCTCCGTGAATGTTGTTGGTGGTCGCCATCGAGCGAGTAAGTGCCATGCAACTCTTTGTCCGAGAAGCGATAATATGGCTTACAAGTCATCAAAAATTGTTCTTTCCCACAGACGGCGCCAACTGATGATGCCGAAAATATCACTAGTGAGTTGCGCAATGCTTGTACCCTCAAGATGACACCTGCACAACAAAAAGGAGAAGACCTAACAGAGAGCACCGGTGTGGTGCTGGCCAAATACCCTCCGAAAGTCAAGTTAGAACTTGTTTCAACTCTAGAGTGCTAGAGAGGGGTTAATTATGCGTACCTTGATTTGTGAGGGTATTGAGGCTTTTATAGTAGTACAGAGTTGACCTCTCTACCTTAGAGTAGAAGTCTTTTCCTTATAGGAATCCTTATGAGCGTAGATCGCGGAATCCTTTCCTTATAGGACTCTAACATTGAACATGGAATACAAGTCATCTTTTTATAGTTTATGCGTGGTGACCAAGTCATGGTTTTGTTGGAACCGTCAGCCTCGGTCCCATCAGCCTACTTCATGCCCTTCAGCCATGAAGGGTCGTCACCTTTTGAGCCTTCAGCTTTCCCTATAATTCTGCCTGTCAGCATAAGCTAAAGTCTCCAAGGATGAGTTAGCCTTGTCGATAATTTATACTCACCATCAATAAAGACATTTAAGAGTCAAATCCTCTTTTCCCAACTATGAAATTATAAAAGAAAAAAGAAGAAGAAGAAGAAGAAGAAGGCAGTTTTGTAATTTGACTAATATTTTTTGATATTTTCAACAAAAACATTTAAAATTCAAATTCCTTTTTCCCAACTATGAAATTATAAAAAAAAAAAAAACAGTTTAGTAACTGCCCCTAGCTTCCGTATAAGCTATTCATGTAATGCAAAACAACAATGAATATATAAAAAAAGAAAAAAAAGAAAAAAAAAAAAAAACATATCAATACTTTGCCTACTGGTCGTTTCCTCGTCTATCATTAAAATAATACTCTCTCTCTCTCTCTCTCTCTCTCTCTCTCTCTCTATATATATATATATATATATATAATTCCTAGCTTCCCATTATTTACAACCTTGCACCTTACATTTTACCTCTCTATTTCAGTAAAAGAAATGAGTGTTCCTCCCGATTTTAGGAAGAATTCTTAGAATGAAATGAAATATAATGAACACTCTCTTACTATTCCATTCCTAGCTTCCTAATAATTTTTTTGACAATAGAATGGATTGGATATTCTTAAAAAGTCTCCTCTTAATCCTTTTCATTTCATTACACTCCCCATCTCTAACAAACTATAAGAAAATGGAAGATTTAAACTAATGACCTCTAGTTCACGAGGCATAGTCCCTAGCTAGATGATCATGCTACCCCTTGAGCTTGAAGTTTATATAGTATATATTTATGAGTTATAATTTACTCCAATATTAAAATTTTAATATTCATAATTCTTATATATATATATATATATATATATATACACACATTCACATATATGCATATAGGTAGGTCTTAATATATCTTGCATCAAGTTTATCTTAATTGGTATGTTAATCCTATAATATTTTAGTCCCCAAACATTCCCAATTTCTAACATTCACTAAATGTTTAGGGAATGAAAGAATAATGATTGCCAAGAGCTTAGTAATTCAAATGATTGGCACATTTTGATATATCCAAAAGAGACATTGAGATTTAAATCTCCCTTCCCAAAATATCTGGAAAAGAAGAAAAAGAATAATGGTCGTGCATATAAGGGACATGTACAACAAAAGTACTTCTAATCGTTGTTTCATGAATCATGGGTTAAGTGCCCATAAGAGAACCCTCGGCCAACCTTAATCCATAAGAGAGCCTTAGGCCAACCAAAATCAATCATCTCTTTCCTATCTCACATATTCCAATAATCCGACATTATTGATTGTCTAGTTTGTAGGAATTTTTGTGGCGCAAACGCACGAAGATGATACAATGGACTCTGGTTACAAATCTGTGTTACCTCATTGTCATCTCTATTGTTTGCCAGTAAATATAAGATGGATACCCATCTGCGCATGCACCAATGAGATTATTAGTTACCACTTCACCATTGTATGCCACCCATATAACAAAAGGATCCAAACTCCTTTTTGTAACTCCATATAATTAATTTAAGTTGATAGAAATTTCTTTCCCTTTTTTAGGGAAACAAATTTCTAATTATTTGGAGAAAGAAAGTCTATACATTCCAGATCACTTATTACTGTTCAATCATTATGATTCCAAAAATTTGAGAGAAAATGAGTTTGTCAAATAATTGGTAAGAACCACCAAAAGTAAGTTGCTCACATATGCCTTATTCAAGGTGATCTTGAGGCTTGAGTGACATGAAGTATACAACATAATGTCTGAGCAGGCTCTCAGTGCCTCTATTGTGCATCAGAGGACTCACAGTACCCTTAGTTCTCGTCCTGTTGCGACGCCAAGCAATTTGTATAGTCACTGCTGCCCATGATTGCCAATTGGATGAGTAATATCTCATTGTCCGCATAAGTCTATCACTGGCAAATTGGTATCGGAAATAATCGGTAATATACCGGAGTTGATCTGCATCAAGACAATATGCTTCTATGGATTCTACACAAACAAATGTTGCGGATGAGGATGGAAGGCGATCTATAAATGGGCGGCGGAGGCACCATGATAGGAGCTCATCACCGAAAAAGCTACCAGGTTGAAGCATACTAGTGCCAATGAAACCTCTGTTAAGGGCTTGGCTACGTCTTACACGACCACGAACAACAAGCACCATCCTTTGCACAGGGTCTCCTTCTCTGATAATCTGCTTCATAGGAATATCAAAAAGTTTAAAAACTTCTAAGAAGTCAATGGTAATGGTGTAATTGCACAGTTTCTCACCTTTTCACCCTTGCCATAGATATGGGGCGTGACTAGATCACAGATGTTGTCAAGAATAAGGTCATCTAACATTTGGAATAGAGGAACCTAAGAAATAGAAAATATATACAATATATAATTAACATAAGATAATTTCAAGATAATTAATATTGAATACAAAATCATGTGGAGGAATGAATTCTACTAGATACTCATTGAATTTATTAGCCTTTGATTCTAATTTACAAGCAATTTATCCGAACATTCACATGTTCAGTTAATAATGCACAATGTTTGTGAGGTTTTGGCAGATGGTTCTTGTTACCTTCTTGACAAGATCTATGCAAAGATAACGTTTAATGTCCCTACGGAGGCCATCAGGCAAATCTTTGATCAACTGCATCTCATCCTGCCCTTCCATGGCTGCCCATCTTTGACGTTCAAATCGGTGAACTCTCCGTCTCAAATGAAGCGGCAGCTGTCTTCGTTTCATCCACCACACCATGTCTCGATGTTTGAGTAGCACATTTTTCTTAGTTGCCATGAGCGTGTGCAAAAATACCTTTATTAAATCGGGAACTCCTTATCGTTAGCCTATTTCTAATATCCAATAGGATCAATACTACATGCTCAACATTTTTACAATATTTAGGAGCCATCATATGAGAAACAAGAGAATAGTGAGACTTATGGGTCACCTGGATATTGGCAACTAAAGTAGTGAAGAGCGCCAATCCCCCAAGAGTGATGCATATACTAAAAATCACTTCCAACACATTACTTGTAGGCGCGAGTACATTACCAAAAGAGCTGTAAAATAACCAATGATATAAAATAATAGATAAATTACAAAAAATAAATAAATAAATAAATTGGGTGTAAAGATTGCTAATCATTACACAACTACAATTCAAAGATTCATGGAGTAGCATTAATTTGAGATTTCCTTTTGGCATTATTTTCACACATTAATTGTGAAATTCCCACCAACCTTTTGTACCCCATTTGGTTAAAAATGAATATCCTTTCACTTACAAAAGGTGTCAATCAAACTCAAATGTTTAAATTAATTGTTAAGCTTGTCTAAATAGAGAGATTCATGAATTGATTTCATATTACTCAGGATTTTAACTTTCCATCTAAGAATATTATAATTTTAGTACTTTAGCTGATTACCTAAGGCACAAAAGGCCCCAGAATATAGGATAAAGGATCTTAACAGCCAGGGAATTGCTCGATAAGACTGGAAGTGCCTGCAAATAGATACCATAATTATATGGCCCGTCTTCATCCAAGCAAAATGACCTTATTGCTGTTAAGTTAGCACCACATTGATTTCCCATTAAGTTTTTTCCAGATGCTAACTGAATATGCTGGTTATTACATCTTGCCTCTGAGCAAACTAAAGACAGATTACACTTGGTACTCATGTCACACTGTTGATGGAGGCATGACACTAAACGTTGTGTAGAAAGGGCGAACCAGCATCCACCGACTACCTGTAGATAAAAAATTCAGTTTAACTTTCCTAAAATAGTTTATTAACAAATTTTCTAAATGCATTAACCGAACCTATCTTTATTACTATAAAAATTTGGAGTCAAATAATTAATAATGCATAAATTTTAAGTTACAATATTGGGGGATAAAGGTAGGCTTACATGAGCAGCAATCAAGTATGCAAGGAGATTAAGGTTGAAACGCCACCAAACACTGCCAAAGATATAACCAGTGACCTTTTGCAGTTTTTTCAACAAGTAAATGCTATGGTAGAGTTTGGCGAAGAATTGAACAAAGTAGGTTACTAGAAGTATGGTCATTATCAGATTAACCCGATTTTCTTTGAGCAATTTTGGTACAACCAACCATATTACTACCTGCCAAAGAAGAAATATGAGTTAAATATTGAAAATAAGTGCTATTCTGTATAAATTAGCTCATTAATAGTACAATTGTTGCATTAACACCCCCCCCCCCCCCCCCCCCCCCAAAAAAAAAAAAAACCTTATTAATACCATTGGTTCAATACGATATTCATTCTTTTGGAAAATGCTAAAACTATTAATAATTTTATTACACAAAACTTACTATCACTTAAATAATATAATAAATAAATACGTAATTTATTTTTTTTAATTATTTGACATGCCAGTTTATAAAATTTATATAATAACATTTATAATATTTTTAGCATTACCCTATTCCTAACTTCCATGTTAGGGGCCTGAAGTTTTTCAAGCAGCCTATTTTTATCACTACCACCGGGCCTGTTGGCCCAAGTGGTACCCGGTCTCCTTAGTGACCTTCAACTCAAGGGTTCGAGCCCCTGCATAAACAATTACCCAGCCAAAAAAAAAAAAGCCTATTTTTATCACTGACAAAGTTTCTTGAAAGCACAAGAATATGGCATGGCGTGGTGCAATTCTTTTTTCACAAGGAAATTCTTGCAAAGTTAATGGCTACTTCACAGATGATAGAAAATACTCCGAAAGTTGAGTGTATAACTAATTATTGTTGTGTCCCGAATAATATTGTCACAAAAACTATCAATTCAAAATAGCAATCACACATAAGAACACAAATATTTACGTAGAAAAACCTTTCTCTTTGAAGGAAAAAACTACAAAACAAACTCCGAATCGATTCACTATTTATCAAATCAATGATAATAATTCTTGTGTATGTCTTACGACTAAAGAAAAAATCTCTCTTATTTTTCTTTACTCTCACACACAAACTAATTATCTTTCTCAAAGGCAGCAACACTTTTCTCTCTTCTTTTAATTTTCTTCTCCACGCATAGCTCTCTTTCTTGGCTGTCTTCTTTCTTTAAGTGGCTTTCTCTTGGCTGCTCTCTTTTTTCTTGTGCAGCAATCCTTATTGCTCCTCTCACCTTTTCTCTCCTTTCTTCACCATGCGACACACCCTTTTTTTTCTTGTTTGTGTTCTTCTTTTTTAGCACACTTCTTTGCGGCACCCACTCCTTACTTTATATAATAAGTCTGTTGCCTCACATCTTTTCCTAGGAATATTTGGATTCCTAACTCAACTTTAATTATAATTCTTGAAGAGCACTACTATTTCATAATTCACTAGGAGAGTTCAACTTCACGTGGCTTGAAAGTCACAAAAACATAAGCTCATTAAATGAGCACTACTTCGGTGTGGGCTGGACATTGGTGTCCACGTGCACCCAAGAATCTCCCCCTCTAGCCCACCAATGGGAGGAGATCTTCATTCTATCTCTTCAATTCAATTCCATGTCAGTCAAGCCAACTCCAAACTTGGCCTTCTTCATTATTTTCACCAACACTGAGAACACCTCATCAATGTCAATACCTTTCATTCTCAAAGAATTAATCTCATCTTGGATTTCTTTAATCCAATCCCTTAGCTCCCCCTCATCAGAAGCCCAATTATTTTTAAAGCTAACAATTCAGTGTTCTCCAGTAGTCCTCTTCTCATGAGGTTCAACAATCTCTAGTGGATGATATTGCTCCCCCTGCTCAAGACCTCTAGGATCTTTCACTTCATCATCATCCCATGTAGCCTTAGCATCTTCATATTCTTCATCACCTACCACTTCCTCTTCTGAAACACTATTAGGCAATGAGAATTTCACCCTCTTAGTTTCAATACCATTAATCCCAACTCATCTTTGGAGTCTTCTCAAAATCTTTAATCTCATTGAACTTCTTCTTATAGATCTTCACATGAGTCTTGTACATACCGCAACATGCATGTCTTCTTGCAACAACCAATGCTCTCGTAGTAAGTTTCCATCTTCCATTACTAAGGCAGTTACAATAACCAGCTCGATCCATAGTCAATGTAGAAAACACATTCATCCTTAAATCTAGAACATGCCGCACATCTTTCAACATCACAGTGCTACCAACATTGGTTTCAATGCACACATCACTAATTCCCATAATTTTTGAGTAACTAGAATTACCCATCTTCATTATACCAAAGTCTCCTGCTTTGTATGTGGTAAACAACCCCTTCGTAGGGATAATATGGTGGGGGGCTGTAGAATCAAAAACCCACTCAACATCATTATTAGCCACATCCTCACACTTTTGCTCTTCAATGGAAAGTACCACAACATCCTCAGCAATCACAGCAGCCGTAGTATTTTTCTCACTATCATTCTTTTCATATTTTCCTTTATTTTGCTCCTTATTCCAATGCCAACAATCTCTTCTTAAGTGGCCCCTTTTTCCCATAATGGAAACATTCTCCAGTTTCCTTGAACTGAGATCTATCTCTTGATTTTGACCTACCATTGAATTTTCGATCATTAGGTCATCTGCTCCTACCTCTGCTCTTGTTCTCCATGACAAAAGCTTGATCTTGTGCATTGTCTATATTCGTATCTCTCTTACAAACCTCTTCACTTAAAATCAAATCTCGAATATCATCATATTTGAGTTTGCTTTTCCCTGCAGAATTACTCATTGTCATTCTCATGGCTTCCCAACTGTTTGGTAAAGAAGCCAAAAGAATCAATGCACGAACCTGATCATCAAATTCAATTTTCACCGTGGATAATTGATTTGTGATTGTATTGAACCCATTCAGATGTTGCGCTACAAGAGTGCCTTCTGCCTTCTTCAAATTAAATAACTTCTTCTTCAGATTAAATAACTTCTTCATCAGATACACCTTGTTGTTAGCCGACGACTTTTCATACATGCTAGACAAAGCCTTCATCAAATCCACTGTGGTCTTTTCTTTCACTACATTGTGTGCAACTAATCTTGACAGAGTTAATCAAATAACTCCCAATACCTGTCTATCAAGAAGGTTCCAGTCTTCATCCTTCATAGTTTCAGGTTTTGTTCCCAAAAGAGGCAGATGTGATTTCTTCCCATAAAGATAATCTTCAATCTGCATCCTCCAATACCCGAAGTTTTTTCCATCAAACTTCTCAATTTCTGAAGCCTTGCCTTCTTCTCCGGCCATCGCTTCCACTTTAACCTTAGCTTTGATACCACTTGTTGGTTCTCGAATAATATTATCACAAAAACTATCAATTCAAAATAGTAATCACACACAAGAACACAAATATTTACGTTGGAAAACCTTTCTCTTTGAAGAAAAAAACCACGGGACAAACTCCGAATCAATTCACTATTTATCAAATCAATTACAATAATTCTTGTGTATGTCTCATGGTTTAAAAAAAAAATCTCTCTTATTTTTCTTAGCTCTCACACACACACACTAACTATCTTTTTCAAAGGCATGCAGCAACACTTTGCTCTCTCCTTTTTATTTTTTCCTCCATGCACAACTCTCTTTCTTGGCTGTCTTCTTTCTTTAAGCGGCTCCCTATTGGCTGCTCTCTTTTTTCTTGTGCAGCAATCCTTGTTGCTCCTCTCACCTTTTCTCTTCTTTCTTCACTATGCGACACACCCTTTTTCTTCTTGTTTGTGTTCTTCTTTTTTAGCACACTTCTATGTGGCACCCACTCCTTACTTTATATAATAAGTCTACTGCCTCACATCTTTTCCTAGGAATATTTGGATTCCTAACTCAACTTTAATTATAATTCTTGAAGAGCAATACTATTTCATAATTCTAATTGAACTAGGAGATTTCAACTTCACGTGGCTTGAAAATCACACAAACATAAACTCATTAAATGAGTACTACTTCTGTGTGGGCTGAACATTGGTGTCCACGTGCACCCAACAATTATTTCCTAACCATTCTTCTCTTCCTTTTCATTTTTTATTTTTTATTATTTTAATGATAGGAAGCATAGGGATTTTATTCATTTGAATATCAATTTAGTATAGCTTCAGCCTTCTCTTTTAATACAAATCATATGTCCTACTTTTTGTATTCTACTTTATACTCTATTAATTATAATATGTTATCTGTTTGAATTTTATTTTAATTTTAAACTTTTCTTATTCTATAAGAAAAGGTAAAAGAATATATGGCAAAATGAAACAGATAATTTGTATTCTTTTTCATTCTTGCACAAATTTTTGTTATTTTATAAGGAAAGTAATAAAAATACATGGTAAGTTATATTTGCAAAACATGCAATGGAAATAAATAAATAAATAAACACATGACATATTATAATTAGTGAATGATGAACTGAAAAAAAAAAAATTGGGTAGAAAATTTGTATTCTTCTACAACCTTACGCATTTTCATATCATGTCAACATTTTTTTAAATACGCTTTCAAAATGGGAGTGTCAAGTGAGTGATCCGCATAACCCAATATTTTGAAGGACTTTTATGAAAAACTTCTTGTGGATATTATGTGAACAATTTATGTTAGAGTGTGAAATAATATTTAATTAATTACCCATCTTAAATTTTTTTTTAAAAAAATTTTCCTTCCAAAAAGAAATTAATTTTTTTTATTATATATAAAGTTTAACGAAACAAAAAGAGATAAATGGGAATCTTTTCTTTTTTTTTTTTTGGTTGAAAAGATAAATAGGAATATGAGATAGAAATTAATTTTAACCTGGGGAACCGGGAGAATAACAAAAGCTTCCAACCAGAAACCTTTAAAAGATCGCAGGTTGTGAGAGGCAATCGCACGTGCGTCCCACACGAGTTTCCCACACCCAACCACCATGGAATCGCTAGACACGTACGCCAACCTGAACTGAAGCCACACGTGGCAGAGATGAACCAGGTCCACACAGGTGCGAACCACAGTGAGTACGATAGCCAACACAACATGCATGTGGAAACAAGGGGGCCCATTGTCTACAGTACTCATGTACATCACGTTGAAGAAGAGAGGATCAACGGCCAAGGCCAAGCCACGTGCCAGCAAGACCCCACGATTCCACCTCTTGATGTTCTGGCTACGTGGGTCCAGGACACCACACGAGATTGGACCCCACCAACAGGTCCGAGCGATTGAATCGGAGCTGAAACATTGTGAGTCGCTGTAGGAAGAACCAGCTGAGGATTCCCAGTGAGGTTTGTTTGTTGGGTCACAGCGAATGGAGTGAAAAACTGGGACCCCAACTTGGTTGCAGATATGGCATTCTTTGAAGTTGGCAATAGGGTTGTCTTCATCGCTAATACTACTTCTATTATTGTTGTTGGTGGCGTTAATGTTATTGTTTTTGTGTGAATTTCTTGCTGATAGCTCTACCCACCTGTATATGCAAAAAACAAAGAAAAAGAATGTGGGAAATTCAAAAACCTCATTAGTCTACATCTTATAAACATTGCATGTGTAGAGAGAGAAAGAAAGAGAGATAAGATTTTGGTAATTACCTTGAGGAAGAGGACATTGTTGGAGGTAGAAGATAGGAAGATAAGAAAAACCATCTAGAGGCAGAGAAAGACAGAGAGGGTTGGGAGGGATTACTGTGTGAATTGGGTGGTAGTAATGTAGTACTAATAGTAGTATTATGGTCTGTCACAGAGAGGCACGTTGCGCATGAAGGAAGGCACCATGGTTGTGAGAACAAGGGATATACTCTTACGTGGGTGTTGGTGATGGAGGCTGCCTTGCTGGCTTGCTATATTTGAACCCCTGGGTCCCACATATGGTTCCAAGTGCTTACTTACCTTCCATGTCAGCATAGATACCTATATATATATATATATATATATATATATCCATCAACAAAAATCAAATTGCATAATTTCGTCATAATTTTGATGTGGCAAACATTGAATGGTGAAAAAAGAGTTATTGATCTATGTGAAAGTGACATGTAACTAATCACAATCTACCACATAAGAAAGTTGTAGAAAATTGTATAATAAATGTTATGGACATAATGTATATTGGTGTTTTTTATTTTTGTTTTTTAATGAATAAAAGAGTAAAGAGGGGTGACTAAAGTGGCTTATTACATGGGTGTTACCATTATAGTATCCTATTCATTAAAAACCAGTGAGCTATAATTGTTATCCAAACCCATGAGAGCACTAATGGGCATTTGAGGGTCTATTAATTTGAAATCCGTGAGCTATAATTTTTATCCAAACCCCACGAGGGTACTAAGCTAGTGGGCATTAGAGGCCACGGGTGATAGGTTTAATTTTCTTAAGCGTTTTTTTTTTAAGAATTCGAACTTGAGACCTCTACCCCTTAAATCACTTGTGAGTATACTCAATAACCACTACACCATCACCCTTGATGGTGTTCTTCTTAGTTGTTCTGGTATTCCCATAATTATTACTACTTCTTCATTTGTAATTATTCCTTTTTCTTAATGTGTACTATTATTACCATAATTTTACTTAAGCAATTTATTTAGAAAAATTCTTAGTTTACATTATACTATCAAAGTAAGATTTATGTTGTATCTAAGCAAATGTGTAAAACATTATACTCTCATAAGTCACATGTTTTAACTTTAAATGCCATTGCCAAATTAATTGATTGGGAATGTATAAATGCATGTGTCTATTATCAAGGGCAAAGGGAGGGAGGGAGGTGGCTCCCTTTAACTTTTCAAAAATCCTCCATTCTTTTTGTATTTTTGGTATAAAAAAAAATTAGATATAAATTTAAATAATGGCCCCCTAGATTTTTACTAAAAACATGTAATTCATTTATATAGTTCACTAATATTTTTGTTTCCTCTAATTACTCTTATATCATACATACTCATTAAATCAAAGTGTGTTTAATGTATACCATATGTAACTTCCTCTACCTTAAAATTTGGAGGAATGACACTCTATTCCAAACTTGAAGGGAAAAAACACTATTCTCCCTTAAAATCAAACGAATGTGAAGAGGGAAAAATATTTTTTCTCTTCAATTTTGAGGTAGAGTGTCATTTCCCAAAATCTCAATGGAAGCGAGTGTAATTACCTCAATAATGTCAAGACTTTTTCTTTTTCTCTTTTCTTTTGCAAAGATGTAAAGACTTACTTGATGTAAATATTTTTGTTTACATAAGAAGATATCATATGTTAAATCAATATTACAAACATATATTCTTCATGTATAAGAAATATAAATATATTATGTGTGTGTTATTCTTAGGATTTAATTTATATATATATATATATATAGCTTGGTCCCCTTGAAAAACTATTCTAGCTCTCCGCCACTATGTATTTCTTTTGGTGTCTTCTTCTTGTTTTGTTATATATTTTATTATTTTTCTCATTATTTTTTTAAAAAAATAAATTTAAAAAATTATGAAAAACACACTTGAAATTTTGTATAAATTTAAGAATATTTTGGAAAAATTCAATAATTACTATTAGATTCTTAAGAATGATAATCTAATATTCCCAAAAATTTCATTAGATTTCTATTCAAACCAAACATGAGCATAACTACATTTTCAAGTATTACATTCCAAAAAATCTGGATATTGGAATATAATATAAATTCCCCAAACCAGACACCATCTAATTTCTTAAACTGTCAATGTCTAAAAGATTTTATCAAATATATAACTGTTTAATTAGGACTTTCCTTTGTGGATGTAAACCATTGTATCATGTTAAAATCTTGCTTCTGCTTTTTGTTTTTTAATCATTCACTCAACAATTTTTATATGGTATCAGAACCAAATCCAGTCTTGGCTCACTGAGAAATTTTGTCTTTTTCTTCCATCAAACCAACATCAGATCCGTTCCAAAAAAAAAAAAAAATAGAACTCTCGATGTCTAAATGCAATGAACGTTAGAATTTGATATTGTGTGCTTAATGTTATATCATTGTATAATGCACATTAATGAGTTAATTAAGACTTCAAAATTCATTAACTTATTGGGTTGTCATGAATAATTTTTAAATTTATAAAGTCTAAAAGTGATTTATTTACTAAGTGTAGTGTTGGAGCATGAATAAATTAACTTTAAAATAATAATAAAAAAAGAAAAAGGTGAACATTATAAGTGGTTATTGCTACCACTTACTTGGTATAATTATTTGGTATTTTGGTATAATGAATACAAAATTAATGAGAAATGTATTTTTCTTGGACAATGATGAAAAAAGGTTTCGCTTTTCAGATAATGAAAATGTTTTCCACCAGTCCATTATGCCCTCGCCCTCTCTATCACACCACCATTGTTATTGCTACCACTGTCTTGGCTACCACCAAACCAGTTTCACCACTACTGTACCACCATATATAGTTGCTTCCACCATTAATGCAACACATTTACTGTCACTACCACCAACATCATACCATCTTTATTTTTGTCCTCGCCATCACTCCTTTAACATCGCTGCCACCACTACAATCTATGTTGTCACCATGCCTATATAAATATTAATGATTTTTTGCGCATATAAACAATATAAAATGTTTTGGAGATTAATTCAGAGTAGACGTTGATGGAGTGTAAAAAATATTTATAGTTATTTTGAGAGAGAGAGAGAGAGAGAGAGAGAGAGAGAGAGAGAGAGAGAGGAATGGTCCGAATGGAAGTGGTAAAATAAAATAGAGAGAAAGTTTGGGAAATGATATTATCAAAATTTTAAACTCTTTATTTAAGTTATTAAAATTAATACTTAACAACCTAAAAATATTTTTTAAAATAATATAAGTACGTAGTTGATAGTCGAGAAAGAGAAATTCTAATGATAAATTTCTCAATTGAAAAATACTTTAAATTTCCAGTTTAGTTTTTTTTTTTTTTTTTTTTGCTAAGTGAAGAATGAAGATGTCAAAGTTAATTTGAAGCCCAGATATATATCCACCACAAGAGTAGAAGTTACAATAAAACCAAAGAGCAACTGGCTAAAAATCCTTTTTCACGGTTTCTATACGATTAGGGGCACCGATTTCTTCATTGAATTTTTCACGCTTTCTTTCGCATAGCATTGCCACTTCACATGACTGGCCCACCGTAACACAAAAATACAAAGGAAGGTGTGAAAAATGTTGGTAAAGTATTCAGTATCAATAGACTTCTTGGTAAGATTATATAAAGTGAAGTTTTAAGTTGTTGTCACGCTTTAAAGTTAGTAATTTGGAAATATGTATCAAAATTTTAAGCCAATGATCATTGGCCTACTTCAATATGTTATGTCTCAAAAATGAGGATAATTATACAATATTTTGGTAGCATATAAAGGTCTATTCGCTATTCTCTCCTTTGTACTTTATTCTTCTCATGCCTCATAAGTGAAGTATATATCCACAACTTTAGCATTAGACGGTTGTTGTCATTCCACAATTTTTCTTTGTCAAAATTTTTTTTTTTTTTAATACGTCAATAGTTGGGATAAGGAAATTTAAATATAAGATGTCTTCATTGAAAGTAACAGAAGATATCAACCAATTAACCTACAGGCTCTTAGAATTTGATTGCCAAATCAAACTTTAAATTATAAGAAGAAAATTGATGACATACTAAATTTAGAGGTTGAACATCGTAAGTTTACCTAAAATAAATTAACAACAATGAGAGAGAATACAATATACAGCAGTTTCATTAATTTGGATCCAAATATATAAAGAGGAGTTTAGATTGATTTTCACCCAGATTTATGACAACAGAACTGTAATCTTCCATTATGCATTCCTGGCAACACATATTAAGGAAGAACAATTAAAAACTTTAAAACAATACAACCAAAGGAGAACATAGATACTTAATTATAAATAATATCAAAATCAAATGTACAAATTACAGGGAAATTAAAAGAAGTCCTTGCGGACACTCACATATTAAACAATCTTCAACCAAAACGTAAGAAATTAATTTGCCACACATACATATATTTACTCCCCAATTAAACATCTCTCTGAAATAGTGAAATCTACTCTCATCAGATCTCTCACACCTGCATATATATTTATGTATATATTTACTGCACCAACTCTGAAATCCAATCGATCTGAGGCAAATCTGACTCTGATGATTCCCAATTATCCTCAACGTCCCTTATCTTCAAACCCCTCAAACTCTTCAAAAACTCCGAAACCCCATCACAACAACAACTCTCAACAACATGTTTCTTCTCCAACTGAACCGGCACCGGCACCGGCAAAGGCAAAGGCGGCGTGGTGGCATCCTCCTGACCGTTTGATCCATCGAGAACCCCATCTCCGCCGTTGATCATTCTTGGTCGGTACGTGTAGTGGCACTTGTATTTAGTCTCAGACCGTAACTGCTCAGGCGTGTGCGCAAAAAAACATACCTTACGTTGGCAATAACGCCCAGCCTTGCATGCACGCGTGCGATACCTAGCTGGGTGAAGCCAATACTCGAAGACTCCATGCGCGAACTCACAGGTGTCACCCTTGAGGCACTTGCCGGTTCGAAAGGCCGAGCATGCAACGGCGGAGTAGCTAAACTTACGTGGATCGCGGCGCTCAGCCTTTTCGCCGCGGTGAGCATAGGGGCACTCGGTCCAGTCGTGGCTTCGCAATCTCGGACACCGTTTTATCTTATAGGCGTACATTCGGAACTCATCGGAGCCGAAGATAGCTTCGTCGATGTGATCGTTGATGATGTTGTTGTTGTTGTTGTTGTTGTTGTAGTATTCCGGAGGTACGAGGTTGGGAAATTGGTGTTCGGAGAATCCGTAGATGCTGGGATTTATGCCTTTCAACATGTTTGTTATAACAAAGGCAAAATTGTAACAAGGGAAAGATGCCAATTACACAAATTGCATGCGTACATGCAAAAGATTTGTAGGTTTAAGGAAAAAAAAATTATATGGATGTTTAATTTATATGATATTTTATGAATTCTAAAAGGGATTTAATTTGTATATATAATTCAGGATTAATGCATGAGAATAATGGGCTGTGATGATATACAAATTGCAAGGAAGATTAAGAAGAAAATTGAAATCTAATTAGATGGAATATGATAAAAATCTGTGAAGCTTTTAGTCTCTTCATAATACCTCTGATTATTGTCAATTTGATGCCAAGAGATAAATGTTTCTGATTGCAAAGCTGAAAAAAGGAAATTGGGAAAGAAGTGAAACAGCTAGCGGATCCATTACTTGAAGAGAAATCCAGAGGCAGAGAGCGTTAGAGAAAGAGCATTGAATTGTAGGAAGGTGAGGGAATAGTGCATTTATTTATAAGGATGAGAATTGAACTCAGCTTGAGTTAAAAGTTAACCATTATGAGTTACTTTCTGAGCTTGGCAATGGACCTTTCATATATCTAACGGTAACGGACGTTTAATGGGGTTCCCTGTAATGGGCATGGCATGCTTGCATGCTTTCTTTGCCATTTGGGAAGACATTGGTCACAACAGCCTGCCACTTGTTGAAGCCATGGATAGTAGCTTAGCCAGGTGGAGTTGGCCATTCTTGCAAAGTGATATGCTTTTAACTTTACAATACTAACTCTGGCTTCTTTTGGTGACGGTAATAAAACAATATTCATCTCATCTAACCATTCTTGAAAGGTCAACGCTAAAAAAGATGGACGCTCTTGGCAGAATCCATGCATGAAATCGCCCTATATCTGCAGAGATCTGATATAGGATATATATATGTATAAGCGGTAGAAATCTATTAGAAATCTTTTAGTATCGAAATTTCATGACCAATCACAAGTTCTGCGGATTTTGTTCCAGCACGCCGATAAAAATCTTTACTTTAACTTTCTTTTTCTTTTTCTTTTTCTTTATTTTGTTGTTGTTGATGCTGTTGATGACAATTCTCCACTTTCTATTTAGTTGGCATTATTTGGTTTTGGTCAATGTTACTGAAGATGAACTTAATTAAGGAATTGAATGAGGGCATATAGTAATTTTTCATCATAGACAGATCCATATGCACTTGCAGTAATTAAGGTCAATCTTGTACTGATAGGATCATAGCCACCCATTTAACATTTATGTTGAGATTTCATCAAAACAGTCATATCTCCTATTTTAAATTTGAGATTTTTTTTTTTTGGAGAAACAAATTTGAGAGTTTAAAAAGCTATTTGTGTACAAAAGGTAAGACATAACTATGATAACATAGTAGAATAATTATTAGAATTGAGAATGTAGAGATGAATTACGCTCGGTTTGTTTTGACAATAATATTTTCTAAAAAATAGGTCATTTTTTAAAAAGTATTTTCTACAAAACTATATCATTTTCTTATGTTTGATAGCAATTTTAAATAAGTAGAAAAATAATCTCCTAACTTCTCTTATTTAGCTTAAATAATGGAAAACAATCTCTAAAAATAAGTTATATTTTTTCTGTTGGCCCAAAATAGTTTTCCTTTAACTCATTTTTAATTTCTAATACTACTAAATACTAAAAAATACAGAAAACTATTTTTACACAAGATTTTCCATCAAAATAAACAGAACATTAAAAATAGAGAATAAATAGATTAATTAGAGAAAATTGGAAGGATACCAAAATTGTTAAGTGGCCACATCATTATTAGATAAAACTTGTGTGTTGCAATAAACACAATGGAGAATATATATATATATATATATATATATGGTAAACCCAAGACTAACTTTAGGGTTACTTGTACTACACATAATGTTTACTACAAGTAATATTAATATATCATAGCTCAATAAATATTTTATCAAATACATTGTTACATTATATATTCTCTCTATTCTTGTTATATAAGTTGAATTTCATATTGATTATAATTTATTATCTAATTCATAAACTCACACATTTAGTATATTTCAAAATAATTAAAAATAAAATTCTGAGACATTAATAGATAGCCTAATTCTTCATCTTCAATTAACTTGATACTTAACAAGCATGATCGGTATGAAGAAAAATTATGATCTATTCATAGATGAGTAATGCTACAAATACAAATTATTTTACAACATTTTTACAAACTAATGTTGTGGCCAACTTCTTACTCGTTTTCATCTAGACCACCATTAACATCACTTTGTTATGTACCAATAATCACTCATCATATCAGCAATTTGTAAATTTTTTTTAATAAAATAATTTGTATCTCTAGCATTACTTTTCATAGATTAATTGTGACAAAATACTTGATAAATAAAAAGATATTGGAAAGTGTGACCTTAACAAAATACTTGACCTAACCTTATATATACAAAGCCACAAGCAGTTTCGGTGGTCCCACGCCATAGAATTTAGGTTTAAATGAGTCAGGGCAATGATACCGAGCCATATGAGCCCTTTTTTTAATTTATCAAATATATACACACACACACATACATACAAAGCCACAAGAACAATGTGTTACAAAGGTTTGATTTGGACATTTACAAAATAACATATGTCTCATAAATATGTCAGCTTTTAAATACAAAATAATTAAATAATCCAAAATTTAATTTATTATATTGTGATGTAACCAATTACAATCTTTTTTTCTTTTTTTCTTTTTTTTTTTTGAGAGAAACCAATTACAATCATTAACTGCAATTGTTATGTCTATATGTAAAATTTTATAATAAAATTTATAGTAACCATGGTTTTCAAAACCAAACAGAACCGTTTGGTATGATCGGGTTAATTGTGAATCTTTTTTTTTTTTTTTTGGAGTAATTAGAATGTACACGAAAATAATAATAGTATTTTAAACTGGGTTTATAGGGTTAATTGTGAACCTGGTTATTGATCAAGTCGGTTTTTTAAATTTGAAAATTTTCTATTTTACCGAATTTAGGTTCTTTGTTAAATTTATTTGTGATTTAAGAAATGTGTTTTTGCATGTTAATGTGCTATTTATGAATTTATTTTAAAAATGGTATTTTATTTTAAATTAAAATGCTTTCTGCTTTAAAGATTATTTTTAAAAAAAAACTAATCGCTAACCTATGCAATACACAGGAACCAACCTATTTGTAAGGTAGACTAAAATAATTTTATAAAAAATTTAAGAAACTACACCATTGTATGATTTGCTTTTGTATGACTTCAATTTGTGTTACAATTTGATGAAGAAATATTACTTGAACGTGCAATGACTTAAAAAAATTTGTCAGACGGTTTTCAGATACTGCAAACAAATAACTCAAAAATTCAAATATTAAAACTTCTAAAAGACCAAAAAATATTAAAAAATCAAATGATTCACTGCTTAGAAATTATTGAAATAAAACAAAATATATATGACTAAACAATAGAGAAATATAAGAGAAAGATGAATTACATTCAAAAGAATAATTTTAATTATTGCAAGCTTTTTTATCTTGTAAAAATTGCTAAATAGAGTTTGGTGGTTCATGTACAAAAATTACTTTTTAAAAAATACATGAAAAACCATAAAATAAATTTTTTTTTTTTTTTAACAAAGTAGAGGAGAAGAAAATAACATAAGAAAAGTTCATACCTCTACTCGGCTTTAAAAAAAATTATATTGGGGTTTACTTTACTTTTATAGTGTTCATGATTAATCTCATAAATTTAGAGATAAATTATCAATGTTTGAGTTTGAGTTTAAGTTGGGCTTATTAGAGAGATAGAGTTTTATTCCTTGTTAAGTTTGGATTAAGCAAAAATAATGTTGTTTCCTTGTTAAGAGATAGAGATAGCATCACTTACTATTGATGATCCTATCTATAAGACAAAAGAGCAAGAAAATCACCAAACCTACCCATTAGGGCGATAACACACTGCAGTGACAGTTTCTCTTACATCAGTCCAGTCAACAACTTGACAACCATGAATAGCCCAAATACAAACTTTTCCATCTATTGAACCACTTATGAAGTATTTATCATCAACAGGGTTAAGCTGAATGCAAGTCACTACATCACAGCATAACATGAAAATCAGCAACAATAACTCCAGCATAATAAAACAATAACTTCGGGATACTGCCATCCAAGCTTGGCTAGTTCCTTAACTAACAAAATAGATTTTAGGTTGAAACAATGAAACATCAATGAGCTCACCATAATTACTATGTGTAAACACTTTGAGTCAATGATCACATCCCACTCACCACAAACGAATAGTATGGTCGATTGATGATGAGAGCAAATATTGCATCAAAATAAACATCACATTCATGAAAATCAATAACATTTATACTTAATCCATAAAATTAAATTGGCACTCAAATAATTTACTTACATTATTCCTAGACCATTAGAGATTCAATATATCACCACTGTGCCCGCGGAACTCGTTTTGTCTTTTTAATGTTTATCAATGTTTGAGTTTAAGGGTCCGTTTGTTTTGGTGGTAAATGATTTCAGGAAATCATTTACCACCTGACCTCAGTGTTTGGAAGCCAAGGAAAATTTTAATTTTCGAAAAATATGCTTCAGTTTGACCAAATTTACTCATTTGACCCGGAAATGGTTTTACACTCTCATTTTCACTTCAAACCATTTACGGGTCACGCACAAAAGAGAGAGAGCCAGAGAAACTTCGAAGAAAGAAGACCACGCCGAGACCATCCGAGAAAGAAGAGACCAGAGCTCGCCGAGACCACGCCGAGAGGAAGAACCCAGCACCAGATAAGCCGGAGACGTCGCTGACGAACCCCGAGACCACGCCGAGAGGAAGAACCCAAGAACCCAGCACCGCACGATCTCGCCACGAACGGCGAACCCTGATCTCTGCCGTGCGATCTCGCCACGAATCCAGAACCCATCGTCGATCGTCGATGTCGCCACGAACCTAGAACCCATCGCCTTCGCACCGGTGAGTCGCACCGGCTAACCTAGAACCCAGAACCCATCGAGTCGCACCGTAGATCGTCTTCGCACGTCGCACCGTCGATCGTCTTCGAGTCGCACCGAAGTTTGCTATGATTTTGTGATTTTGAAATTTTTTGTAATAAAATTTGTTTGGATGTTGAGGAAAGAGGCTGAGAAAATGTGAAAAAATTTTCGAAAAATAGCATTTTCAGAATAGAATCAAACACATGAAAATATTTTCTACAACAATTTTTATAATACAACCAAACACCTGAAAATATTTTCCTTTCCCGAAAATAGGATTTTCGGAAAATAGGCTATTTTTCGGAAATTATTTTACGCGAACCAAATGGACCCTGAGTTTAAGTTGTACTTGTTAGAGAGATAGAGTTTCACTCATTATTAAGTTTGGGCTAAACAAAAATAATTTTGTTTAAAAAAATAATAATGAATAATGATGAGTTTGAGTTTGAGTTTAAGTTGGATTTGTTAAAGAGATAGAGTTTCACTCCTTGTGAAGTTTAGACTAAACAAATATAATTTTATTAAAATAAAATGATAACTTTATTTAAATAAAATGATAATTTTATTTAAATATTGTGCTTACGTAGAAAATTGTGAGAGTTTCAGAAGTTTCGGTTATATATATATATATATATATATTATACTTTGTTATTTTCTATTATCCTTTTAAAAAATTTGAAAATTTATTTGAAAGTAGTATAAATTGTTCTTTAAATATTTTTTTTATTTAATTTGCTAATATTTACAAATTTTATATCTTTATTTTATATTTTAATTAATTATGACATCTTTTCAACTTCTTTTCAAACCACTATTTAACCTTAAAAATTTTGAACTTTTTCCTTTTTCTAGTTTTTTGAATGGTTCAATTTTTAAAACATTTGTAGTGTGTGTGTATATATATATAATAATTTGATATTTGAACGGAGAAGATTTAAACCTTACACATTAATAATATAAAGAGATGTCAGTTGAGTTGTAAAATTCTTATTAGTTGATAGTAACTCTAACCTTTTTCTTTTGTAATTAGGTGAAAATTACAATTAAATGAAAAATAACACACTTGATCTCAAAGTTGTTTCTTCTCAACTAAAAAAAAAGATATCAAAGTTGTTACAAAGCAATTAATATACTTAATTAATACATATATATATATATATATATATATATATTGATTAAATAACTCTGACCATAAAAACAGTTAAAAAGGCAATTGCATCCAATCATCTAAAGACAAAATCCATACTGACTCAAACACGAGAGATCTCAGAGAAGCAGCACTTAACGGACGTTTCAGACCACGGGAAGGTACAAGAACCGAAACGACGGCGTATCGACCTTTTACAGAACGAACAAGGTTTGCTAAATATAGCAAACGTACGGTGATCCACACGTGTATAAATGATTAATGACCAGACCTATGTTTACGACAAAGAAAAATTATTAAAAGATTCTCGTTCGCACGTGTCAGAGGACTAATTGCTCGAGCAGTCTGAGTGACTAGGTGAGAGTGGTGTCGTTCGGTTTGGCATTGGCAAGCGTTTCTTCTGCCTATGGTTTTGGTAACAAAAGGACAATGTAAGAGAACTGATTTACTCCAAGTTTTGACTACAAAATGGTTTTGGGTGCATGTGAAAAAGAGTTGGTGCAGAGTTTTTTAGAATATCGAGGTAATTTCAAGTGTAGTCTTCTTTTGGATCGGAGTCATCAGAAACGGATTGTTTTTTTTTTTTTTTTTTAATAAAAAAACAATATAGTGTGAACTCTTTGATTGCACGTCATTGTACCACCAAAATCTTACTGGGTTATTGTCATGGTCACAATGCATTCATTGAAGAACCGCGACTTAAATTACTTAATTTTTATCAAATATCATGTGAAATATTATAAGAATTCTTACTACTAAACTACAGTACTTTTAGAATGGTATAGGGGTTGTGATTGAAGTAATCATAATTTTTTCCTTCATCATTCACAATAGGATAATTGTAGCAAAGTATGTGATACTAACATTATTGTTTCATGTGAAGTGATTGTCTGTTATTCACAACTTACTAGTTCAGCAAATTATAGAAATTCGCCACGGTTAATTGATTTTTTAACGGCATTTGTTAATCGGATATTATATAATAATATTATAGATGTAACCGTTAAGAACTTATTTCACAGTAAAGATCTTAATTTTTAGTTCAATTAACACATTTTAGTATAAATTTTTTTTTAAAAAAAGACTTACATAAAACCGAAGCTATATAATAATATCATAAATGTAATCGTAAAATGTAATCATTGGGTACTTATCCGTCTGTCAAAAATTTTGTAATTCAATTAGCATATCTTAATGAAAAAACAAAGGAAAAAAAAAAGACTTATCATTTAAGTAAGCCTGCCATGTAATTTCCTTGTGTGCTTCTTCTCTTTGGCATCTGCATCTCAACATCTATTTCTACAATTATATTCTTTAATTTTAATAGCATTAATTGAAAGAATAAAGTTTGACTACAAACTTAACTATAGCTTAAGGCTATAACTTTCTTTAAAAAATTTAACAATACTACATATTTTGAAATCTAATCGTTGTACTTGTATTGCATGATCATTATACCTTTAACACACATGTCAAAAAAATTTCATTCAAATGTTAATTACTATATAATTTAAAAACATTTTTTTTATGCATAATTTTAGACTACAAAAACTTACAATTTACACAATTGATTGATGACATAGATATTGATTTTTAATCTTTTGAAACTTTTACAAACATTGAGAATATAAGAAGAAAAAGTAATTTTGACAAAATTCACATCCAATAAAATAATATTGAGTAAATTTGTAGTCTTATACTATAACTAAATTTTATTTCCGTTGAAATATATACTTACGCACAATCCAACTCTCTCGAATACAACGTAACAGACAATAGAATAGTAGAAATTTCTCCTAAAATTTACGAAATTCTACGCAAGCTTCTGTTTGTGGTGTCAAATGAACAGGAAAGAAAAGATGTAAGGCAATTTCACCTAATTAGAGACTAGACAACGAGAAATTATTGGGACCTCCTGGAGGACCACTGATGTGGTCCTCTCAGGTCTTGCCACCCAATAAGAAAATGCCACCCAATAAGAAAATGCCACCTAATCATTTTTTTAAACTTAGTTCCACATCATCACTTACCCATTAACTTAACTATTATTAGCAAATCAAACCAAGATTAAAACTAATACAAACACAGTTGGATTTAACCCAAAATCAACTAAATAGTGATTCAAAATTTTTCGCAAACCCTTAACATTATCTGCCTCTTTCTTCCTCTCTCCCTCTAACTCTATTTCCTCAATATCTCTCTAGAGAAGAAATTTCCCTTCTCTCTCCATATGAAACTAAAATTTCCAGAAGTTTAGGCCATGGAAGGCTGCTGTTTTCACCCATTACCATCTCCATCACCACAAGAACTCCAGCGGCGACAGTTAGTGGAGGGCCGAAGGGAAAGCCAACAAGTTTCATGGCGGTGTGCAAATTCAAACCTAGTGGGGACGTGAGAAGGTTTGGGTTGCATGTTCTTTACCAAGAGGCAAAGATAAGACCCAAGGCCACAAGCTCCACGATGGCCAATTTTCTACTCGATTTGGTGGGGACATGGGAATTTTGTAATTTAGGTTTTAAGACCCATGCCCATTCGATCTTAACAGGGACGTGATTGATGAGATGAAGGCATACAAGTGTTTTAAGTTCTTTTCAATTTGTAATGTGGGGAAGATTGTGATTGTGAGTCTTTTAGTTGCTGGGTTCCATGATTTTTGCATTTGAACGTTGTTGTTGATGCTGCAAAGATTGATGTCCCAAAGTTTTGAATAAAGATTGTATTAGTGGTATTTGGTTGTAGGCAAGATTGTATTAGTGGTATTTGGTTATAGGCTTGCTACTAACTTGGAGGAATTGGTCCTGATGTGAATTGTTTATGTGGTTTTGGTATAGTTGTTTTAATTTGGAGTTGTAAATGCTCTTTAGAAGCTCAATTATCCTTGCATTAGTTTGTATGTTAGGCTATATTAGCTATGTTAGCTTTTAGTTATTGTATTTGCAAATAAATTTTTTGTTTATAGATGAGGTTCATCTTTTTGTTTTGGTGTTTGGATCTCATTATAAATTTTGTTTATTTTGACAATAAAATTTCTCATTTGTTAGACTATTAGTGATGTTTTTTTGAGAGAAATGTTAAAAATTTTATTGATGTAAAGCTATTGTATTACAAAAACTTTGGCCATGAGCATCCTGGGTAGTATGCAAGATAATGAAACTGCTTAGGCCTTTTCAATGCTTTCTCATTTATGTCTTCATATATTTCATCCCCACTTTTTTCACTTGACTACCTACTTATACCATTACACCAACAATATCATAACTTGGTATCGCAAAAGCTCTACTACTAAAATTTACAGTTAAAGCTCTACTTCCCACAGCAATGCCAAATGAAAACTATATAATCCAAAACAGTTAGCAAATGCATTATGCAATCATCATACAATTTTCCTTCACTTGCAAATCCGGTGTCTATTATAGTCCTAAGTCCTAACTTTTTGTAACACGGTGAAATAACAAATTTATACAAGGAAGGCAAACTAAATTTTCTTTCCAGTTTGCTCCAAAGCACCAGCATTTTGGTCTTGCCATGATGCTTGCCACTGCTTGTCATAAAAGGTAGAATCATCAACTAGCTTCTTCAAGTTCTCAAAATCTTCAGTTCATCTTAAAAGTGTCACAGTGATGACTGTCACAATGAGTCCTGCCTTGCATATGAAATTGCCAGTTTGGCCTACCACATCAAGACCCATAATTGCATCTACTAAGTATGCCATGAAGAATCCTACCATTGTAGCTCAACCCGTTAATGCACCTTTTTTTTTTCTTTTTGATAGGAAACTGGAACTTTAAACCTTTTACTAAGAGCACCAACCACCAATCCCATCTCATCTCTTATCACAACACCTACCCTACACATACGTTGAGAAAAGAAAATTGCAGCATCCACATTGACTCTGAACACAGCATCAATAGGCAGCTTCCAAGCTTATGAATACTTTGCAGATTCAAGAGGGGACTTCACATTTATAGCCCTGAAAGCACTGTTAAACTGCCCAACCCACTGCATTAGCAAATAATTAGTCATGAATTTCCTACCAAAGAAACCAAAGCAAATCCATAAAATTCTGAAACTGTACAGTATGTTGAGACTAAAAAAAGAGTAAACTTCCACAACATCTGTACAATCCCAAAGTAAAAGTTTAAGAAACCAATCATCAAGCTTAATTATCCCCAAATCCAAAAAGTAAAATGTCAGATATTTACAAGCCAAACTACTCAATCCCCAAAACAACTCCAAGAAATTCATATGCAATCATAAACTAAACCAACAAAAATACCATAGTTTCCTCCTTGCTCCAAAACATTATCCAAATGAAGCCAGAACAAAAGTAAAAAATACACACACAAACCAAACAATAAAACACATTTACAATTCACAAGAAATTGCATATAAGCACATTTGAAATGAAAATACTTTTCATTTATATTAGTTATATTCAATTGGATGAATAACAGTGTTAAATAATACAATTTTTGTCTAAAGGATGAGAAGGCATAACAAAAGTAAAAATCAGCCTATTTTCATTGCCTTCAAAATTCAAAAACAACATTTCCTGCAACTTTTTAGCTTTTACTCCTCTCATCATCAATCTATACTTGTTAGTTGCATACTTGTCAAGAATCTTCTGAGTTGAATACTCATCAAATATCTTTCAAGTCAAATCACTTTTGTCTTGGATTTAGTTGTGTAAAACCATTTAAGAAAGAATTCTGCAAAATTAGATATGGACATTTTCAATTATTAGTAACAAAGTGATAACTATTGATACAAATAAATAAACGTAACTAATGAGGAATAAAAAAAATTAAAATAGCAAGTATATTTACCTTACTTAAATGATTCAAGCAATCGTTACTTTGAAGCATGCTTGTTAAGCTAACATTTAGAGAAGCATTGCTCCAATAAGAAAAAGGGATCTATATTTAAATTATCTCAACATCAAATGGTAGATATTTATAAAAATGAAATACAAGTGCATAAATCATTTTATTTTATTTTTTACTTGTATCGGATTTGATAGTTGAAAATGATTTGAACTATTGGTCATTGGCATGCGTAGGGAATGGAATACCTATAAAATACTATAAGAGATTAAAATTTATGATCATTTAAAAATTATTAAAAAAGAGGATGCAAGGGGCTTAGATCATACTTGATTATTGTAATTCTCATCCATAGGTACACTAGATGGGTGCATCGGCTAACATAGACTTGTACATTGTGGTGCATATGTTGAAATCTGTGAATTAGTGACAACTGTTGTAAGACATATAGCGTTATTTTCATATGACTATCATTATTGACAATGCAAGTAATAATTTTTTTTTTTTTTTTTTATAAACTTCAATGAAACTTCATTAAAAAAGTGTAGAACAAGGGGAAAAGTCTGCCTTACAAACTTCGACTAACAACAATGGCTGACTATCCTTAGTGAAACACATAGACCAGGGGGTTCTTAAAGCTAACTTTGCAACTTCATGGGGTGCTGAGTTGCAAGCTCTTCTAACCCAAACAAAAGAAACAGAAGAAAAGACCTTATTGCTGAGTTGCAAATAATAATGTTATTTTCATAGGACTTATGGGCTACATATAGTACATTATTGACAACTATTCCAAAGGCAATATAGACAAGATAACACACACACACACACACACACACATATACATATAAGAAAAATTGTAAGTGTCTACAAATAAAGGGCAATAAAAAAAAAAATTTGACCAATGCAAACTTGGGTTACCCAAGTTTAAAGAGTCACTTGACTGTGTAAAATTATTTTTAATAAAAGCCAATACCTTCTCTAACATGACTAGAGTTTGCAGGAAGTCCTCTCGTGGGCAATTGTTCTAAAAAAAAGAGAGGAAATATTGGGCATTATTCACAACAAATAAATAATTGAATCATTGAACTAACATTTTTTTTTTCAATTTAAAATTTAAAAACAAAAATATTTACTTGATCTCGTAATATCTTTTAATGCCTTCCTTTTACGCTTCTCCATGTTGCTTTTCATTCTCGCATTTGTGACTCCTTTTGGTCGCACACATGGGGGATCTAATATAGACAAATTATTGAATGAGCAATTTGTCCTCTCAACATCACCAGATATGGTATTATCAACAAAACATCACCATATGACTATCATTATTGACAATGCAAGTAAAAATTTTTTTTTTTTTGATAAACTTCAATGAAACTTCTTTAAAAAAGTGCAGAACAAGGGGAAAGTCTGCCTTACAAACTTCAACTAACAACAATGGCTGACTATCCTTAGTGAAACACATAGACCAAGGGGTTCTTAGAGCTAGCTTTGCAGCTTCATAGGGTGCTGAGTTGCAAGCTCTTCTAACCCAAACAAAAGAAACAGAAGAAAAGACCTTATTGCTGAGTTGCAAATAATAATGTTATTTTCATAGGACTTATGGGGTACATATAGTACATTATTGAAAACTATTCCAAAGGCAATATAGACAAGATAACATATATATATATATATAAGAAAATTTGTAAGTGTCTACAAATAAAGAGCAATAAAAAAAAAAAAAATTTGACCAATGCAAACTTGGGTTACCCAAGTTTAAAGAGTCACTTGACTATGTAAAATTATTTATAAATAAAAGCCAATACCTTCTCTAACATGACTAGAGTTTGTAGGAAGTCCTCTCATGGGCAATTGTTCTAAAAAGAGAGAGGAAATATTAGACATTATTCACAACAAATAAATAATTGAATCATTGAACTAACATTTTTTTTTTCAATTTAAAATTTAAAAACAAAAATATTTACTTGATCTCGTAATATCTTTTAATGCCTTCCTTTTACTCTTCTCCATGTTGCTTTTCATTCTCGCATTTGTAACTCCTTTTGGTTGCACACATTTGGGATTTAATATAGGCAAATTATTGAGTGAGCAATTTGTCCTCTCAACATCACCAGATATGGTATTATCAACAAAACTATTTTCTCTTTCACCATCATCTCTTGCCACACTTAACACCTCCGTATCTTTCTTAACTAATTCTATCATCTCTCTAATTTTTCTTTTTCACATTTCAGTATGTCGAGTTATTGCTGCACTTCTTGTGAAAATTTCATAAACTGAGCGCATTAATTCATTACGACATAATGTCATTGACAACTCATCATTTGCATCGGCTGATTTTGCATGATCACATACAACACTATCTTTCTTTGCATCTTTTGTCCATCATTTCAAAATATATTGAACAACAAGTTCTGTTACATTTTTCACAATAAGTATTCGCAAAACATGTCGACATAGTAACCCCAATGTTTCAAACATTTTACAACTGCATTTTACAACATTATTTAAGGAGTTAAAATGGACAACATGAACCCTCCAACCACCTCCTTCAATGACTTTATAGGTGGAAGACACTCCATCATAATTAACATCTTGGTGTGTGACCCCCAAGGTAGAAGTAATTTCTAACTCAAATCTTTTAAACATTGTACGAGTATAAATAGATGATGCATGTTGCAAAAGTCCACAATTTTGGACTATTTGAAAAGATGTACCTTGTTTGCAACGAAAATCTTCTTCTAACTCTTTTGTGCGCATATTTTTTACTCATGTACAAATTCTGTTAGCCTCATTGTTTTGCATGCCATATGTTGAAAAATATTATTTGTACTCTCGCTCCTAGATGAAGCTTTCATTCAGCAAAATAAAATGTTATGACTAAAAATTGAACACCACCTTTCACGATTTTCATATAAGGTGCTAAGCCACTTATTGCCCACCAAATTGTAATCTCTAAGCAAGGCATCCCAACAAGACTCTAACTCTATTTCTGTCTCACAATTATAAAGAATCTTATTAAATCTACTCTTAAATTCAAGATTCCCATAATGCCTTGGTAAATTTTTTGCAGCATTTTTTATGATATGCCATAAGCATAGGCGATGGCAAGTATTAGGAAGCACAACTCTTATGGCATTCTTCATTGCTTGACATTGGTCAGTAAAAATTGTCTTTGGTTTTTTATGTCCCATTGATTTCAAGAATGTTTCAAACAACTAAGTAAACGAAACCCTTGTTTCATCCAATAGAAATGCACAACCAAAAAGTACATTCTTCCAATGATGGTTGACACCTACAAATGAGGCACATATCATATTATACTTGTTAGTTCGATACGTAGTCTCAAAGCATATTACATCTCCAAAAGAGTTATAATTAATTCTTGATCTACCATCTCTTCAAAAAATATTTGTCATTCGATTTTCTTGATCAACTTGAATTGCATAAAAAAAAAAACATAGGATCTTCTACTTGCTTCTGTTTAAAATGGTTTACTAAACTTTGAGCATCTCTAGCCTCAACATTAATTAACTTCTGCTTGTTCACCACATTATAGCAATCTCGTTTTATATACCCAACATTTTCAAATCCCCCAGTTTCCTCAACTAAATAGGAATATGTACTTACTATTCTTTTGCCCACTTCTTTGAAAGTTCTTACTACACCTAACTAAGCATCAGTTATTTTTCGATTCGACCTTAAAAACGGTCTTTCTTTAGGCTTTGCAAGCTCATGATTATGATTAGGATTGAAATGAGTAACCTTCCACTCGCCATTTGTCACTGTAAACCGAATACTAGCTTCACAACCAGTCCTAGTTTGTGATCTTTTGAATTTCTTATCATTCAAATGGTCACCATCTCGTGGAAGTCCTTCTTTCGAACACACATACTCTCATTGTCTTACACCATTTTTTGCATATCTGAGTTTTTCTTTTCAAACACTAAACTCAATCCGTATAGCATAATTATACAATTTATATGCTTCCTCCTCACTGTGCACCACCATTCCAAGCAAATTTTCAACATCTTGTAGTTCTTCATCAACTCTAATATCTATAATTAAAAACATCACAAAGCACATTTCTAAGGAAACTTAAATCAAAAGGATAATAATAAATAATAATAATAATAAATAAATAAAAAAGAATGGTTAGAATGGTGTGTGCATATAAACTATTAACTGTAAGAGAGAAAAAATTTTGAACTATTTTTACATTTTGGACTTAAGGTTCATTTAGAACTTGTGCTCTGTTTCAAGACCAAAGAAATAGAGTGGCATTTAATAAACCCAAAAACAAAAAGTAGGTAGGGGTATGGAATGGGTTCTAACAATTCACACCACAAACTCATAAAAATTTAATTTTTAATATCTATAAACTAGATAGAAAGAAAACAACACATAAAAATTTCATTACTTTAATTCTTTCTCATCTTGGGCTTTTATCAAACACGTAGAAGACACCATATTTATAAACTACATAAAAACAAAACAAAGCTAAGAAAATGATACATTGAAAAGTGAAATGAGTCTTTGTAACATACATACCTTGATCAATCTTGGTTAGTTGCAATGGTGGTGTGTGGAATCCAACAACCACTTCAGCCATAGTTTACAGTCAATCGTACTCACTATTCAGCCAAGGGAGAAGAAAGAAGCCCAGCATAAGATTGTTTGAAAGACTCGTCCAATAATGCAGGAAGGGAGAGGGAAGAGGATTGAGCGGGTAAAATAAAATTTTGGGTTTCAAAAATTGAGTGAGAAGTGGCTATCACAGTTGGGATTAGAAGTGGCTAATCGAGTTTGGGTTAACACAATTAGAAGGTTTCTGGTATGTTTGTATTAGTTTTAACCTTGGTTTAATTTGCTAATAATAGTTAAGTTAATGGGTAAGTGATAATGTGGAGCTGAGTTTAAAAAAATGGTTATGTGGTATTTTCATATTGGGTGAGAGGACCTAGAAGGACCACATCAGTGGTCCTCCAGGAGGTCCCAATAATTTCTCCTAGACAACAAGATTTCAAGAAAACCCCAGAGCTGACCAGAAGGGTGGTTTTTTTTTTTTTTTTACCTGCAGCTTATTTTGTATTTTGTTTTTTGTTTAGATACAGCTGTTAAAGTCTTAATATGTTCTAGGTACAACTGTAATTTTATATGTAAAACAATTTGGTCGATTAAAGGCTGTAAACTCTAAAGCTTTGATATTCCAATTCGAACAGTGAGTTGTCCCTCTTGGTGATGGAGATTCCAAGCATGAGACCCTGTAAAAATCATGCAGCCTAACAATATGAAATTATGAAGTTCCTTTCAGCCTTGCAAATTCAAGGTGGTGAAAAGGCATCGGCCTAATTATGTTTGCATTAGAAGACAATAGCCTATTATCCCATTAAGATCCAACGGGAATTTAAGGCTTATGTAGATATCATGCCCAGCAAACTCCCAAATGATCTGCCTCTGCAGGACAGCTTCGAATTTAAATGTCGGTAGGGTTAAAGCCCTATCAAACTTAAATGGACAGAGTCCCATGTAAAGGGAGAAAGGAAGGGCCACCTGCTAAGCTTGTCACCGCTAGCCTGAGGGGTTTTTGTTTTGATAATTTGACAGTTGAGTGAGAAAGAATTTGAACTCTGAATGTTGAGATGTCATTTGAGCTACAAGGCTCAAGGCTGAACTAACAAGTGCGGGAGCTTGCTACAAGGCTAAATAAGCCTAAATTAATAGGTTAGTCTTACATGATGGGGAAAAAATTATTCCTTTATCGTTTGAATTATACAAGGCACATTTTCTTTTGGTCTGATGACATGTGCCATCTATGATCTATATCATTACAAGAATACAATAGCCGGGTAGGCTTATGGCCCAAAAATGAAAATGAAGAAGATGCTACAAATGTAGTGATCAAGATTACAACACAAGTGAGGGAGCATCTCGTACTTGCTTGAATGTAATTCATCTCTTCAGCTTTTAGGACATAAATCCTGGCTTTGGCATTGTTCAAGAAAAACATTACAATTGTTCATTGTGCGCGCATCAAGGAGACCATGATTCCACAGCTTGATCATGAATAATCTCCAACACCTGTCAAGCCATAAGTAAATACTTCAGATGTGATTTTTCCATCATAAATGTAATATTTCAACTTATTACACGATAGTATAAAAGCAGAATCTGATTACAGTTAAAGCATCTAAATGACAGAAGCTGAAGGCTGGGGCACATACGAACATTCATAAAAAAACTTGTAGTATGAGGTAAACTTAGTAACAAACTAACTTGTCCCCTTTCTTATTTGGGGAAAAAGGGGAGAAGATTTAGAGTGAAGATGAAATTCGAGGGAGAGCCAAAAGCACAGACGGATACAGGAAGATATGAGAGAAAGAGAGAAACACTTTCAAAGATCAGCCACATGTACTATTCATCCCTATTATACTAGAATGAATAGAGGTCTGTATAATAGTTTAATATACAAGAACAAACTAAGAAGATCTGAGAGAGAGATGTTGCCCTAGACTGTCTAAGGAAACATCCCTCTGATGTTATAATGTGGCCAATATGAGAGAGAGAACATTAAAGGATATAAAGATATGAAAGAAAGAAACGCCATCAAACATCCCTATTATACTATTCATCCTAAAAGGGAAAATAAAATATATATATATATATATATATATATTAAAGCATTTTCCATGGTATATGCCTGATAAATCTAATTTTTTTCCATGGGATCTGCTTTCAATCTTATTTTGTTGGGTACATTTCACCCTCAAGTTGAAAATTGATGTGAAGATCTCTTCCAGCCATGGCATATTGATAGTCTTTGTTTTGTTTTTGGACTCGCAAGTACTTTGATGCTATCAAAACTCATTGAAGGGTCAGAACATAGTCCAATACTCCAATACCAAAATGAAGTAACCTAGAAGCCTGTTCTTTTTTAAAAGAAACATAATTTTACTCAAGAGAGAAAATAGATCAAGTACACAATACTAGTAATGGCCACTCGTAATGAATTACAAACTCAAACTCAATAGGTCTAGCGAGTCTAAAAAAGAAGATGAAGGGATGTTTCCCTAGACAGTCATCTACTCGTATACAGACCTCAACATCATTTGCTTCAGTACATGATTCAGCCTTTCAACACCATCAAGGATCTTACTGCTTCTCTCTAACCAAATGGTACACAACACATAATGGAGTAGCCTTTTAAATCTTCAAAAGTAACTAAAGCTTTGTGTTATAAGAAAATCCATCAAACATGTTGACTGCACAAACTTGTGATTATATATATATATATATTAGTAGAGAGTAAGAGAAGATTTATAGAGAAGGTGAAATGGAACACAGAAAGGAGCAGAATTAGTGAGAAACAAGAAACTAGAGAGAACATTTGAGGAGGTTTAAGATATGGAAAGATATACAAGAAAGAAAAAATTACCAACAAAAGAGTAAGAGCAGGACAATCACTTGGTGAGAGTATGTAAAAATGCAAGAGAGGGAATGGGATGCAACAATAATGGAGTTGGAGAGGAGTGAGGCCATGAGGGTGAGAAGAGAGCAAACAAAAGCTCTTCTAAATAACTATGAAGCACGGACGAGGTTGGGAGGGTGCCGCACCGAAGTCCAACGCTGCCGACGCGTGGTGCGGCATCTGATGCGGCTGAACACGCGTCGGTGCTGCATCTGAGCATTTTTTTTTTTTTTTTTTTAACGGATTCGTGCCGACTTGGCTTCGATTCATGCCGATTCGGCCAGAATCAGGCCGAAGACCAAAACGGCTGAAACAAGACAAAATTGACCTTGAATCATGCCAGAATAGCTGAAATCAACTTTGAATGAGGCCAAACATCCTAAATCTGTCCTTCCTCAATTTTATTCTGAATATTTGTTGCTTATTTTGTGTTTTCTTTTTTGTTTTGTGTTTCTTGCCTTCTTCTTTCTTTTTTCTTTTTTCTTTTTTTGAGAAACTGCCTTCTTCTTTCTTTGTTTTGTGAATCAAGGCATAGTAATGTATTTTTTAAGAATATTTTAATAGTAAAAATATTTAGAAAATATAAATAAAAATATTTTTAATAATTTTTTAATCGCCGCACCCGCACCCTACTTTTTCAAAAATTGCCAAGTTCCACACCCCCACCTGCACCCAAATGTGGAAACGCACCCGTGCTTTATAGCTAAATAATCATATTTTAGTAATCTTTTCACTAATGATGTATGAGAATTGAGAAACAAGCCCCCTCATAGGCTTTATAGAACATGGGTAGCCAGAAGAGAATATGGGAACATCTGGATCTATTTGGTAACATATCAAGACCCAAATCCCCACTTAAAAATTATAGAAAATTTCATTCTCAAAAAGAAAAAGAAAAAAATCTACAACGACATCTTTCCCTAACATATCTAAACCTTGTTTTGGTCTGTTTGATTACATCAAAAACCCTAGGTTCTATCACACATTTATCACAATCAAAGACAATAACAATAACAACAAGGCCTTAAGTCCCAAATTTTTTGGGGTCAGCTATGGATCCACATCAAGATTAGTCAAGGTTAGCCACATGTATTATTTTCCTCCATTCTATTCTATCCAAATATCTCAATCAAAGACAAGCCCATCTTTTATTAAAGAAGGCAATTTACTGCAAGTGCATATAATGTTCATGTGGCAACCAAATAATTGACATGATGACAAGAAACATGTGTTGTTGTCTGTGTCGCAAAAGGCAAAAGCATATCAATTTGTTATGACTTATGAGGCACAAAGAATTTGGAGGACCAATAATTTTATAAAAGAAATAACCTAACAAAAATTAACAAACCCAGTTTAGAATTTCAGTCCCTATGCATTTATCAATTTCCATTTATGAGCAAATAGATGGCTCCTTTTGAAGATTTCCCCAAAATTTTTAAATTAGAAAGCGACAGTCTTTATGAATTGCCAAATTAGATACAGAAATAACTTCTGAATTTGACTGCATTATAATGGTCCAACCAGAACATAATGCCAGGAGGGAAACAAAACCAAGATTATGAATCAAGAAAGTAATGAGAGAGAGTCAAGATTTGCCTCCAAGGCAGTTTAACAGACTGTAATCCTACCAAAAACTAGACAATTTCCCGTGAAGGGAAACCTGAGTTAGGAAGCATGGACATGGCTGGATGGAAGGCTCAAACATGCCAAACCATACAAATTCTTCACAAGAGTCCCAACACTGGCAAACTTGCAGATTGTGATCAAACCACAAGCAAGTTGTAAGTGAAAGTTTGACCACAAAATGCAAAATCTGTAAATTTGGACGAAACCTAACGATATAATTTTAATCCAAACTTCAGGTTGTCAAATCTAGCAATTAAAAGTTCATGAACTAAATCATGATAGGACCAAACCACTAAGGAATTAATTCAAAGTAGTTAATTCCATACTGTAGTGGCTGATTGGCCAGAATTTCTAGTTCCAACCAACAATCTAATATACTTACCCCGTCTAAGATGTACCGGTCAACATTCTGAACTGTTTCAGCCAGTAAACTCAATTCCAGCCAAGACAACTTTTCTTCTACTTCTCAGTTCACACTCCTTTTTTTCTCTTAATTGTTATTCTTCTTCTTATCAACAAGTACTCAGTTCCACAGTTCTTATGCTCTTCAGTTCTTTTTTACTTTTTTGATCTCATCACCTATCAATGACATTAAATCTTCTCTCTCTTTCCCCTGTCTTACTTTTTGTCTTCCCTAAGTCTTATTTTTGTAGTTTTGTTCAAGAGGTCATATCTTAGTCTTACACGTCTTATGGTTTGTCTATTTTGTTCTTTACTTTTCTTTATCAATTTTTTTTTTTGCTCCAACAATCATGTCTTGTCTACACATGGGCATCCATTCTTCGACATGATTTTCTTTCTCATATTGGTTTATTTATTTTTCTGGCGTGATGGTGAAATATATATATATATATATATATTAATTATGGTAAACCCGAAATAGTACACTAGTATTCACCAATACCGAGATATTTTGTTTCTTAGATCAAACCGAAATGGTATCCAATACAGTATTGACAACGGTGGGTTAATAGCAATTCTCCTTTTTCCTTTTTCTTTTTTTGGGAAATGGGGGGTGGAGGGGGAGGAATAGAATTGAATAAAAAGGAAAATAAAAGCAAAATTTCCTTCCTTTCTATTCCATTCTCCTATAAACTGCCAAAAGAAGTGTTACTGGACACAGCTAATCTGTTTTGTAGATCCTTTTCTGCCTTGCTGCAAAGCATCTGAGGAGGGAAGGGGGGAGAAAAAGCAGCAGCAGCAAAGTACCATCACCATAAGATGAAAAACCTAGGTCTTAACTTTTAGATGTTCCCACCTCAAGTGAGTCCTAAGCATAGTCCCTCCCCCCTTCCCCCTTTGCCCCTCCTCCCTATATCTATCACAGGCAGCTGAGGCCCAGTACAAATAGGTTCTGTAATATGACTCCTATTAGTATTACTAACCCTTGATTTACAATTTCAGTGAGTCAACCCCAACATTATATACAACACTCACATAAAGTCCTTGATATAAAGTCCTTTTTCTTCCGTACTCTCCTTGAATGGCGCTTAGTTTTACCTTCATGCACTTCTTTGTCCCTCCCTGTTCTTCTTGATCATTGTAATTTGGGTTACTAATTTCAGCCACTGTAGTACATTTCCAGTGTACTTGGGTTAGCTATTCTTTAATAAAAAGTTCTTATGTTATTTATAATTAAAAAAAAACACTCACATTCTTGCACAAAAATTTATAACTCATTCTAACAGCTCACAAGATACCTGAAATCTTTTTATGAAAAATTTTCCTTTATCATAAAAGAGTGTATTGAGTAAACTAAAACTTAGGTTCAAATTTTATTGATCAAAAAGAAATTAAAGATTGAAGTTAATATATATGATGTATATACACACATAAATACATAGCATGTGTACAATTACACACACCCTTCACATATAAATCCTTGTCACATCTTGTTCCATATTTCCAAAAGCTTTGGACATGCCAGAGTTCTGACTACATTTTATATTTCAAAAGAAAAACACCTGCCAACTTCTCAATGTGAAAAAGGGCAAGTTCACCAGAAGTAAGGAGCATAAAACTTAAAGGGATGAACTGCGTTGTACACGACCACAGTTTAGAATAAAAGAAGAACAGCTTACTTGATCAAGGCGGAGTTATGGACAAGGTCAGTTCCATGCAATCTTGAAAAGGCCTCACATGCCCAAGGAATATGACCATCTGCTAGCACCCTGACATTACCAAAGACATGATCATTCGAAGCAAAAACCTCAAATGAATAATGGTAATAGTGAGACAAACCGGAATAAGATCCCCTCCCATTGAATTTTTCTATTCCCTCCATGTGTCGCACATCCGGCTAAAAATGGGAGGGAATTGGAGGATTCAATTGGAGGGGATCCTTTCGCAAACCATCATGCACTATGATCAAATGTGCTATGAAGAGGACAGCCACAAGATCACGCAAAATCCAACAAGCACTCTAGTGATGCATATACCAGCTTTAATTTTCATCCTATTGAAAATGATTTATGGAACTTTTTCCATAATAACAGTGTCTTGAAAACAGGTTGTATTCATGATTCAGACATGCATGAGACACCAATATGAATCAGCAATCCCACACCAAACAAGGGGAATCCCAAAAGGAGCACCTTTTGGGCCAGCCGGAAAAGACATGATAGCCAAGGATGTTGCCATGGATAGCTAAATTTTAAAACATTACGCAAGGGGTTGGCTTACCATAGAAGCAGGCTAGCACTGACTAGTACAATTAGTTTCAAAAAACCTTTTTTTTTTTTGGGTGGGGCATAAGCAAGCAAAAACTTTTTATGTTGTTAAATTTTACAAAATCAAAACTGATCCTTTTTTTTTTCTTTTTAAAAAACCACAATTAGTGCATGCTTTTTTCATAAAGAATTCAAATGAATTACTTCAGTGGTTTGACAATTTGCATAAAACTCAAATTGGTTCAAAGTTGAACTGCTCTTTTCTTTTCTTTTTAGAATTGATTCAAAACCAAAATGAACCAATGCTGTAGGCCAAACACCCCTGATATGGCACAAGTGACTTCATTCAGTTTGGCTGATTCAAACAACTAGAAAATATTACCCTTTTGGGAAGTTTAGAGAGACATGGAATGTCTTCCCACAATGGGAGAAAATACCTAGTGAAGAAACAAAAATAAGAAATTCAAAGGAAAGTGGATAGAGTAGATTACCGTTGCTTCCTCACAAACGAGTTCCACATATGCATCATTAGCTTCTCATCCTTGGTCACATCAACAAAATCATCAAGCATCTGCAGCATGCTAGAGTGTATCAATGCAATCTAATCCTCAGAGCCACTAACAAGGAGAGATAAGTGTTCTGTTATCTGAGATAACAGAACATCTTCCAGTAACAGATGGTTAAAAGTGCTTATTAAACTGAAGGAACCCATATTACCCAACCTGAGGCCCAACTATGTCCAGAAAACCGACCATCAACTCAAGGATAACTGGACCAAGCAATTCTTTTTATCTTTGTAATCAATCAATCAATTAATATAGATATAAAAGCAAAGACGTCATGCGAGAAAGTATGAGGTTCTGCCATGTGGCACACTTTATGAAGAGAATTAAAATACCCTTAAGCCACATTAGAGATAAGAACAAATTTAAAGGTAGAGACTCTTTATTTCTATTGATTCAATGTTTCAAGACTACCTTTTGTTACATATTTTATTTAATGTTTTAAGACTACTATTTGTTTCATTTGGTTCAATGTTTCAAGACTTTTCATCTCTCACATACACAAAAAACTCCTTGCATTTCCATTCACCATTTTTACTTCTACTCCTTTATATACACACGCCCATAGCCCTTTATACCATCCCATCTCAAATACATTCAGACCAAAAAAACAATGTCATTTACCTTCAAACTTTCAACGACACCTACATAACTCTAATGTTTGCAGTAACATTTGAAGCTGGACGTTATGGATTTAGTGAAGGTTATGATTCACTTTGAGTCTTTGGATATTTGAGATTTTGGTTTGGGAAAGTTATTAATGTATTTTGTTTTAAAGCTAAAGAAAATTACAAAGAAACATTCTAATTGATTATTTATGAAGTTAGCTATTTTTTTAATTTTGTGTTAGAACTCATAATTTGTAGGTTTCTTTGTAGATTTTTTTACTGCTATTTTGTGCGGTATGAGCATAGTGATAAAAATAAAAATCGATGATGATTTATAAGTATTTTCCAGTTTTTATTGAAGGATACAGAAGCCCAACTAAAGACAATTAAATTTGGATAAATGGATGTGTTTTTAGCCAATTTCTTTTTGTTTAATCACGTTCTCTTTATGTTGATACTTACAAATAATTTCATTGAGATAATGAATTAGATATTTGTGATTGAGGTCTCCATATTTAGTTGTGAGAATAGAGTAGTTGAGGAAGTGTTTGGGAGGTTGCATAAATTTATGTAATTTTAGGGCATAAAAGTACTTTGTGCTTTAAATTCTTATTTATAGATTTCAAAATTATTTAATTAGTTTGAAAATAAAATCTACTTTTAATAGTAAATATTATAATATGTTATCTTATAGTGTTATACAATTTTTTTAAAATAAAATATGAATTAAGAAAATCAAGTTTCAAAGTATTCAACAATATTTTGGGCAAACATTAATATTATACAACAAAATAAGTATTATATGTAATTCCTAATATACATAAAAATAATTTCAAACGAAATTATAAAGTAGTTCACGCATCACGCGGGACATTATCTAGTTTCCCTTAAAAGGAAGAACCACTAATTGGAAGCCAATATGTACAAACAGTATGCAACTTGTTACAATCACTAACAATTAACTTTTGAAAACCATTCCAGAACATATGGTTGAGACATCTAAAAAGTCACAGTCAATTTTCCAGTTGACTGGCATGCAAGCTGGTGGTACTTTTGATTTTATTTTTTTTAATATTTCATGTATCAGCCAAAAAACATTTTTAGATACTGAGCCTCGAATTGACAATGTATATTTATTTAAGTTTTATTTTAATTGTTTCCCATATTGTTTTCTTTTCTTTGATTTCACTCACTATCACTGATTTTGTGCATTGCAGGTCCTAGAATCAGATCAATCAGGTCCTAAAATTATGAGCCTGGCCAATTGATACTTTTTGAAGGCTACCAAATGCCTCAACTAGCTATCAACTATTCTCTGACCCAAAATTTTAACCTTCATTGCCTCGGCCAGCCATTATCTATCTTGTTAGGTGCAGCTAGAGCTTTGTTGTTCAAACAAAACAAACAATTGCGAATTTAAAAATAAAAATAAATGTACAAGTCTTGAAATCATAAACTGTACCCTTCGATCTTCAAAATCTGCAACATCATCATCAACTTCATCCTCACTATCCCGTTCTGATAATACTTGCTCCAGTGCCATTGGCTTCAACCACAAGATAACATCTATTTTCAGATATTTCGATGCATAAATTTGAGTAAAAGTATCAAAACAAAAATGAAATTAAATAATAAGAAGTTAGTTAAATCACTACAGAAGCTGCAATGGCCTTGATAAAAATCATGCCAACAGCAGAAGATAAGATATTAAATTCACCACCAAGTACCCCTCATTACTATAAAATCAAAATAGGTCATAAACTTTGTTCATAAACATATAATCTTAAAACAACTAAACAAATCCAAACTGAAACTGTAGGACTTGTCAATCTTATACTCCCCTGAAGATATTCATTGCTTTCTTGATCTTCCCAAAAAATGTTAGCTTTGATTTTCATCTCCCATCTTATTATCAACCATAACAAATTAGTTGCCCTAACTAAGTATTATAATTTTTCATTATAGGGTTCCTCAATGATTCTCGCCCAACAATTGGAAGTATAATTCATTTTTCACCTTAAAACCAGAAACTATATTTACTATGGCTCATTTGGTAGGAGGGCTTAAAACCGCACTTATTCAAAATACAGCTTTTTAGAACTGCACTTTTTTCTAGGAACAATGTTTTCAAACGTCCCATAAAAAGCTGCACCAAACGAGCACATTTCTCCTCTCCATCCTCAGTATCAAAACATCCCAAACCACCCCATCATTAATGACAAACCTAGAGACAGAGTATGCCCCCCACACAACCTAGTAAATCCACCACTTCTTCCGTCCCCTATATAGTAGATACCCCTTCTAAAAGCACAGTTTTTGCTTTTGCTCAAATTCTCAAACCTGAAACTGTCTCAAAGCAAATAAGAACAAACTCTAGGTGTCAAACTGACCCAGGTCCACCCCACAGAAAATTAAGGTACCATCAACAAACAGATGCCAGATCATGATCACTTCCAAACCACCCATGCCACCCACTTGAAAGCCTGACCGCACACCTCACTCTGTAGCTCTTGTAGCCATCCTTCTAAACTCCAGAAGGCCCGTAAAAAAAGAAAAGGGGATAGTAAACCCCCCATCTTACCTATAAAAAAAATCTCCGTCTTAGTCCTCCAAAGACTGCTGAAGAAACCAACTCCATTTGACAAGATAGAGATCCTGACCATATAAACGCAACAGTAGATCCAACTTCTTTTCACCCAAAGCCCAGGAATTTCAAAATGCACTTGAAAAATCCCCAACTAACATGCTTATAAGTTAAAAGGCATCTAAAATCCAGCTTGCATAAATTCTTGGAACACCTAATTATAATCTAAACCCAAGTTTTATCGCCTGTCAGAATTAGACATCTTACACAGATATTTTTTTTTTTTTTTGATAGGTAAGAAAAAATATATTCAAAAAAAATGCTAGATACAAATTAGCACCAGCATATCAAAAGTACAAAAAGATGGAAAAGCAAAAACATAAAAAGACAATTAATTACAAAGAAAGAGAGCTAAGGAATAGAGAAAGAGAGTCACTAGATGTGAGTCCCCAAGCCCTAGCCCAATCAAACAGGGAACCAGAAAAAAGAGCGAGCATTTGATCCTCGGATCTATCCAAATCCTCAAACGTCTGCCAATTGCGTTCCTTCCAAATACACCACATCAAACACAACGGAACTAAGTTCCAAATGTAAGATGAATGTTTCCCCAACCAATTCCACCAACTAAAAAGAAAATCTGACACCGTACATGAGGGAACCTATGAAATCCCAAAAATCCTAAAGACAAAGCACCACAGCCGATAAGCCTTTCCACAATGTAATAACAAATGATCCACTGTCTCACCACAACAACGACACATAATGCACTAGTCAACAGAATCAAAACCTCTAAGCCGCAAGTTATCATCCGTGAGAATCCTATCCCATGCGGCTGTCCAAACAAAGAAAGAGACACGCCGGGGTGCCTTAACCTTCCAAATACCTTTCCATGGAAAAATAACGGAAGAAGAGCCATGTAACTTATGATAATATGAGCGGATAGTAAAATCGCCATTTTATGTCAACTTCCATCTCAACCAATCACCATCAGTCCCTGAAGGTAAATTAGCTGCCAAGAATCGAAAGAAATCAACCACCACATCTGCCTCCCAATCATTAGGACCTCGAATGAAACGAACATCCCAAGTTCTCCCATCCCCTGCTCCTTGACATATCAAAGATGATTCTACGGAAGTCTCTCTATTTGCAGCAAAATTGTATAAGGCTAGAAAAGCCAATTGGAGAGAAAGATCTCCACACCACCTGTCTGTCCAAAATTTCACTCTATCCCCCACCCCAACCTTATACTAAACATTTTTGTTGAAAACTTTCCAGCCTTTCCGGATACTTCTCCACAAACCACAACCATGAGCACCCCTTCCCAACTTAGAGGTCCACCCCCCCATTCTTCCCCAAATTTCAAAGCTACCACCCTCCTCCAAAGCCTATCCTCCTCGATCCCAAAACGCCAAAGCCACTCTCCTAGCAAGGCTTTATTGAAAGTGGTCAATTTCCTAATACCCAGGCCACCATTAGCAATAGGCATACACACCTTATCCCATTGACCAAGATATCTTCAGCACATTGACCAAGAACTTGGCCAATAGCTCATTGACAATACCCACTAAATGCATAGATTTTTAAGTCACTGACATATGAAGCTCGTAGTTTGAAAAGAATGAGTAATGAAGAATGCAGTCACAAAAATTTCCAAAAGAAGTACATTCATAGAAGCATGGACCCACAAAATATTCTCTATGGGAATGCCTTACTCTACCCTCAAGCCATTTCTCTCAAGAATTACATTTGACTTCTCTAGGTGCACCTACCTCTTCCATACTAAAAGCCCCCTGAAACAATTAACAATATTATTCCCAATCAGCCAACTATTAATCCCACTAGAAATAATACTAAAAACCCTTCCTTAAAATGATGTTACCATCTTTCATGGATTTAGCACCAAAAGCCAATGCTAGAATCATTTATCACTTTCAATAAAGTTGATCACTTTCAATCAATAACCTGTTAATGTACCCCATGTGCTTGAAAATTTCATGCCATTGCAGATCAGTACCTCTTCAGAGACATTTAATTTCCTCATCTATTAAAATAACTCAAAACTCTAGTCCTTTACCATAAATTGAACTTAAAGTACATTACAATGTTTGGATGTGCCATGGGCAGGGAAGCTGTCTACTTTGCCTACCATGCCAAATTAGGATCTCTCCGCCAGAATAAAATTTATTAAAAAAAAATTTGTTGAATGCAGATACTAGAATGCTTCAAGAGATGAAACCCGAATCATAATAATGTACTAGTTTATTACAAGTGCTAAGAAAATAGAAGTTCAAAGACGTCTAACTGCCCAATAAAATAGTGAATTTGTCTGCCACACACTTCAACAAGACAACATGAAAATTCAAGTACCTATCAATTTGAACATAAGCTACTACAGCAGACGATTGCGAAACATAAAGGATATATCCAATAACTCTAAAAGCCTGGAAACAAATAAGATATTAGGAACAAAGATCATCATTCATATATGAAAATCACTTGTCACCTGAGCTCTATGTGAGTGAAAGAACTGTCGCTTCCGCAAGAGGGCACAGCTGAAAAGATTAAAAAACAATAATTATAACATTTGAATTTGCTATGGAATCAAATATGTATTCATATTTTATAGCAGGCTAATGGATGAAAATTAGATTTATTAATAAAGTAACTTATATTAGATAGTCTGATTCAGACAATCCAAATCTTCTAGAAGCTGTCAGTAATAAATAAGTGTTGGATTTGGTCATCTGATGTAGTCCAAAATCCAAGTCCCTATTGGTTATAGTTATTTTAAAATATCCTAGGGGGATTCTCAGGCTTGGAACTGAATTTTACCACACTTACGTATTTCTTTCAAAGTTATTTTCTAGCATCCGAAGGTTTCTCCTTTTGAAGATAGATTGACTTGTTTGAGCAAATGGCAAGGCATGCAACTAAAGCAGTATGTTAACTTGGGAAGTTCTAAGGTCCTGAAACTAGGCAAGTCAATGGGCCTCAGAGCAAGGTATGCCATTGCGAATGCCTTGGAGATAAAAGTTGTCTACCTCTGTATAATCTTTTTATATTTCTTTCAAATAAGAAGCTAACATGGTTTTTGGTAAATGACTGGCATTGCATTTTCAACAATTATACTTGCTTAAAGAGAGAACAAGGAAGGCAATAGAGACTACTGATGATTTGTCCAACTTGATACAAGTAGTCAGCCTAGCTCTTATCAGCTTCAGCTTCTCAGATTGATGATTCACTGACATGATATCAAGCACTAGTTTTCTGTGAGATCTTTCATTCAAATTTGTTGTTTTTTGGTTTTATGTAATTTCTTTTGCTTTTTCTAATTGGTCGCTGTACACAACTTGGCACCCTCTACCCCATTCTTATTAGGGGAGGAGTTCCTGTTTAAACTAAAGCTAATTGGTGATAAAATCATACGTTGTGCACAAGCAAGACCCACATTATATGTTAATGGCTAGGAAGCACGGAGAGCACATTTGGGCTGCTGTGTCTATGTCCGACATGTATTGGACACGGGATATGACGAGATATGGCCAGGGTGTATTTTGGTTTTTGGATTTGTTATAGTTTTATCCATTATTTCTCTTAAATTGATATGTGTTTAACAATATATGAAAAATGAATGTTAATATACATATCCCCACCATGTTGTGTCCTAATTTTTCAAACATTGTCGTATCGCTGTGTCATACCCGTGTCCGTATCCGTGTCTGTGCTTCCTAGGTTAATGGAAAGATAAATTATTACACAAAAAAATGAGGAGCTGTATATATATTTTCTTCAGCCCTCTTACTACTCATACCTTATATAGAAAGTGATGGTTACAAAAGGACAAGTAATATTCTCAAAATGGACAGCTGGTTGGGACACCTAAAGACTAGGAAACTACCTAGAAACTTCTAACCCTTCTAGAAGAGTATAACCCACACATCACAAGGGTACAACCTATATTAGAATCTTTCTATTTTCTAACAATATGTAAATTTACAAGGCCCGTAGGCTTGGATGGGGGCCCAGGAGGGCGTTAGAATGTTAAACCAGAACTACATTATTGGCCCACTTGCTATCAGCTTAAGTATTTGGCATTTATGGTTCCCACGCATATACTATTAATAAAGCCAAAACTCAAGTTGTTGCCCCACCTCACCCCCCCCCCCCCCCCCCCCCCCCCCCCCCCCCCCCCCCCCCCAACAAAAAAAAAACCCAAAGAAAAAAAGATTTCTCATTTAGCATTACTAGTAAATAGCAATTTATATCTTAAAAATTTGGCAAATCATCACCCAAGTTTTCTATATTAATTTGACCTTCTACGTTATAGCTGTCCTCAATAAAGAAGTTTAAAAAGAGCCTGGTACATACAAAATGATAAGTCTTATATAAAATGGATATGAAATGTTTGTTATAAGTAATAAAATTTTATTGAAGAAAATGGACATGAAATATTGTAACTAACATCAGAGTGTTTAGAATAATACATTGCCTAAACCTTTTTGCTAATGAATGTGTCAATAGTCTAATCAAAAAGTAAGACGTTGGGTATTCTGCAAGTTGGATATTGAAAAGGCCTATTATCATGTGAATTGGGAGGCCCTTCTATACTTGTTGGGGAGGATGGGTTTTGGTGATAGATGGCGACAGTGGATACTGTATTTTTTCCACGGTACAATTCTTGGTTTTGATTAATGAATCTCCAACTAGTTTTTTTAAAAGTAACTCAAGGGATTCAAGGCAAAGGCACCCATTATCCTCCATGCTCTTCCTTTTGATGATGGAGGCATTTAGGAGGATAATTAGGAGAATGGAGGGGCTGGCTTCATTAGAGGTTTTAGGGACAATGGTGTAGGGGTGATGGGTTATGCAATTCCCACTTGTTTGCAGAAGAAACCATACTGTTTTGTGATGCTGCTGAGCAGATCCTTAACATCGGGATGTTATTGATTTGCTTTGAAGTGGTACTGGTTTAAGGGTTAATGTGAGCAAGATTGAGATGGTCCTAGTTGGGGTGGTTCATAATGTTTATTTGGAATCCTATATTGGAGAAGTTTAAAAAAGGTTGGCAGGGTGGAAGAAAATTTACCTCTCCAAAGGTGGTTGGCTGACTTTGCTTAAGAGCACGCTTTTGAGCCTCCCAACTTATTGTTTATCTTTGTTCACTATACCCACTAGTGTGGCTAACAGGATTGAAAAGATATAGAGGGATTTCTTGTGGTATGGTATGGGGGATGAGTTCAAGATTCATTTTGTGGGTTGGGATAAGGTGTGTGCCCTTGTTGCTAATGGTAGGAATCAGAAAGCTTATTTTTTCTTTTAACAAATTATTATTGGGGAAATGGTTGTGGCAGTTTGGGGTTGAGGAGAATAGGTTGTGGAAGCATGTGGTAGCCTTGAAATTTGGGGAAGAAAAGAAAGGGGGGGGGAAGGGTGGACTGGAGTTCAATGTTGGGTAGTGGTTCTCGTGGTTGCAGTCTATGGAGGAGTATAAGGATGGGTTGGGAGGGATTCAGTCAGTTTATTCAGTTTGAGGTGGGAGTAGGGAGTTGAATCCGGTTTTGGCATGATCATTGTGTGGTGACCAAACTCTCAAAATGGCTTTTCCGGTCTTGTTTGATAATGCTTCTGATAAGGAAGCTTCAGTGGAGGCTTTGTTGGGAAGGCAGAATATGGATCTTTAACTATTTCATACATACATACATACATACATATATATATATATATATATTTAACTAGAACCCATGTGCCCAAGCAACAATATGGATCTTTAACTATTTCATAGTCTCAACTTGCTACTGCCAACCATGTAGGACCTACTGCAGATCTTGATTGTTGCCTGATACTTTTGAATTCATCAAAGCTCTATTGAAATGAACGTACTACATCCATAGGGAATTCAAGACCCTTTGAAAAAATGACAACATGCTAGAGAGAGAGGACTGGAAAACATACTTTCTAGGATCAGAACGTTCAATAGATAATTTTCTTGTCTTTGCAAAAGCTAGCATGGTAGAGGGTGCAAGATTGCTCCCTGCTATTGATTGAACACAGTCGGGATCAGCATATGATTGTGGTGTAGCACTTGAAACCCCTGCAACATTAAAAGCAGAATGAAACCAATTATAAACACTCTGCAGCACCAACACTAGCATTCTGCAAATCATTCCCACCTGAGAAATGAGCCTTATCACCTTTGCTAGAATGAGCATCTGAAACAAAATGTTCATTGTCCATTATTAAAATCCGCTCTCTCATAGACTTAAACTAAAAATATGATTTCCTAGAAACATGAAACAATTAGTTTGCCCCACCTTTTCTAAAAATGTCACTCAACAAGTGTTACACAAGGATAGATAAATTTATCAACAATTCAGTCCTACTTTTATATTATTTTGGTAACAAAGAATGGTAGGGCAACTGAAAGAGGTCATTTCACAATTTGCCAGTTAACTCCAGGAAGTCATTTCACAAAATGCAATTTGCAAGCAGCAGATTACAATTTAGCAGAAAATATTTGTCCCTCCCACCCCTAGGCAGCAATGTTGGGATGAAAATCAGGAAGCTCATCAGTGGAGTTTCATTGGTTATAGGCACTCAGGGTTTGAGCACATTGATCATTGAGAATGTACCTATGAGAGGGTAGAATGTGAATGGATTGAAAGTGCAAATAGCAGATTTCTCTCCCATTGAGAGGGTAGAATGTGACTAAATTGAAACTTATTTTCAATGAAAGCTTGTAATTTTATTATTTTAGTCAACCACAATTTCTTGGATAAATACTAATTTGAGTTGAGCGAGCACTCATTATTATTATTATTATTATTTAAGTATTTTCCATATTTTGGAAATTGATCAAAAGGCCACCTTACAACTACTATTTTGAATAGTTATTACATAACTGAGTATGAGATCTATTCTGGGTTAACCATGTCCATATATTCAGGGCATGGGTGTGTGTGTCTGTGTTGGGGCTCTAAAGAGGCTGCCACACTCTCACTGGAACTTCACACTCAGGTCACCTGCTTTATCATAGAGGGTCAGTGATTCGTTGTAGACAAGTCATGCACTAGCATTACGGCGAGTTCATACACCAACACTACATTCATTGCTAGCTTTCTCCAGCCCAATGTTTCTTTTCCTCTTTTTTTCACCCATTGTTAGGCATTACTTGTTTGTCTGGAGAGCAGGTTTGTAATATTTCTCCAGACCCAAGGAATAGATGCTTTGAATCCTGTGATATCTGCCATCCTCTAGAGATTATGAAAGAAGTAAATGAAACAACTTTTTGAAAGATGGATAGCAGGAAAATCCATCTCTCCAGTTGGGGCCTCCATAACAGCACTCTGTAGGTTGACCCAGGAGTATGCTGGTTCCCCGCCCCCCCCCCCCCCCCCCCCCCAGCGGCTAATTTAAGCATGTTGTGAAATAATTCAGAGTATTTAGTTTTAGCTAAAACAGTGATTCCATTCATCTCATTTTGATTCCTTGGCATCTCCTTCCCAATAAACAAGGAGTTGAGGGTAAGGATGTGGGTTCAATCCCTTATGAATGAATGAGTTGTGTTTGCCTATCAAAAAATTACAGTGATTCCATTCATCTTGTTTTGATTCCATAGCATCTCCTTTCCAATAAACAAGGGGTGGAGGGTAAGGATATGGGTTCAATCCCTAATGAATGAATGAGTTGTGTTTTCCTATCAAAAAAAAATTTTAATAGAGTAAATTACGCTATGTACAAACCTATTCATAAAAAGTTTATAAGAAAATTCATAGATTAGCTCAATTTGTTGATATAGATACAAGAAAAGAAATACCGTCAGCCTTGTCTTGAAGTTCACAGACTCCTGATGGCAATTCTGTCTCTAAGACAAGCGGATGTACATGCTTTGCATTTTGAACCAGGTTCTTAGGTCTTCTGCGTCTAAGTGGCTTTGAGCTGTATAGAAATGAGCCTCCACACTTATTTTGAGGCATTGATATATATTAACGTAAATGGCACACAACAAAGGAAATTTATTGTCGCATACAATGGAAAAAGAGTAAATGACTTACCAAAAGGAGAACGTTTGTTGCTTAGGATCAACACCATCCGCAACAGCCTGAAGAGAAACAAATTTGGATATAAATTCCGCACAGTAATAACTATGAGGGATTTCATATTTTACATGTACATACTAAAATTTCATAGATTTTCTCAACTCTTGCAAGAACAATTATATGGAAGATTCTTAATATCATGTACTCTATGATTGAGCCAAGTGATTGTCCTCTCCTTTTCTCTTTGTATTTCGTTTTTTGTTTTTCTTTCTTGTAATAAAATTTGTCTTACGCACTGTTGTTGTTGCGCAAAGTGGATGCCCTCTCCTTTTTTTTCTTTACCTCTTATTTTTCTTTTCTTTTTTCTTTTGCCATGTGGTGCACAATAAGTACGTCAAAATTATTAATTTTTCTCTAATAACTTGTTTGGATGGAGGGGGAATAGAGGGGAGTAGAGTAGAGGAGGAGAGAGTAAGTTAAATTACCTTATTTGGATGTTTTTTAATGGAAGAGGGGGAGGGATTTGAAGGGGTTTGGAGGGGCTCTAACTACTTCTAACGCCTCATTTTTAATTCTCCCAAATTAGAGAGATTTGAAGGGAAATAAGAGTATAGAAATGCTTGACCAAATGAATTACCAAATTTATCCTTACCATATTAACAAAATTACAAACTATGAGAAGGCTAATTATTCCCCTCCCCCTTACTTAATTTTAAAAACATCCAAATAAGGTGGAAGATAATCATTCCCCTCTACTCTACTCTCCTCCCCACTACTCTCCTCCCCCTACTACCCTCTACTCTCCTCTCCCTCCAAACTTCCAAACATAGCATAAATGAAACTCTGTAGTCAAAGTTTCAGGAAGTTTAAAAATATTACTACAATTAAAATTCTAGAACCAAAAGTTTTTAGAAATTTAAATTAAGTTTCATTATTTATGATAAATTATTCAAATGATTTACTGTATTATTTTTTGTTTTAATAATAAAAGTTGTCTTCCACGTTACACTTGCACTACATGGATCAGTCTAAGAAATTCATTTCGTATGAGCTACTTTTGTCATGTGGTACACTGAGATAGTTCACTCTAAACTTCATTACAAAAAAAGATTTCAAGAAATCTTAAATATTTCTTCAATTAAAACACAACTACCAAAAGTTTCAAAAAAATTATAATGTTTCATTATTTATTTTGTACTATAATAACAGATTATTATAAAAATATGTTCCACAAGTCAAATCACCTGACAAATCATAATCAGAAGTTGGAACTTGAGTTCTAGGAACACAGGCTCAACAAAATTAACCAATTACAAATTTTCAACCAAAATGAAGTATCAATCCAATACAACTTTTCCATTTTAGCACAATGTAACTTCTTATGCTAACAAAACAGATCTTAAAGCTTCTCCCATTTTCTCATGCTTCAAGCATAACTGAAGCAGCATGTTCAATATCATTTGATTGTAATCATGTGTTAAGTACTGACCACACATCTAATATAGTTCACAAGCATGCAATGTTCACAATGCCATTTTCTCTTGCATATCTTATTTGCAGAGAAACACTTTTATTAAGGCATTATTCTTTTTTTTTAATGGTATGTTACATGTGCACCCAATAGGTTTTGAAACCGTGACCTTGCCTCCATCCATTCATAAGGGAGAAGGAAATGCCTTTTTCAGAAATTCCACTATCTGCTGTTGTCTACAATGCCAAACTACTAGAAGAACAAGAATTAAAATAATAAAATAAGAAGTACAGGACCAGTGAAAACCCAATTCAAGCTTTGGATCAATTATTCAACCAACAGTTCAACTAATGTACGCAAACAAAGAACTTCACCTAAAATACTACATGGGCAATCTTTACTGAATCCACATCATATGGGTTTATCATATGTCACACATGAGCAAGAAATAGCCAAACATTGGGATGAATCAAAACTGGGTTTCAATTCAACACACGTGCATATAAATTATATATAACATATATATTATACACGCCTGCAGATACATATATCCATACATATACAACCCAATAATGCAAGACTGTAAAAAATTTACAAACGAGAATGAAGGATCAAACCCAAAGTAATTTTCATGGTGAAATTGTTCTCACCTCAGATCTCCAGGTATCAGTTTTCACAGACACATTTACAGCCTGATACTCTTCAGTCACCTATATAATACACCCATGCTTTAGTAGTTATGCTTCGCCAAAGCTTAATATCAGAATCACACAAGATTTTTGAAGATTACCAACCCAAAACTCAAAGTTGAAGAGATCATGTGATGAAGACAAGTGACATCTTAGACCCTATAGAAAAAGGTTAAAAATTTATAAGCATCATTGTGAAAACATACTCTGTTCATTTCATATGACAAGAACTATAAATATAAAGGAAAATAAGTCAGAAAAAAGTTTCACCTTAAAGCTAGCACATTTTACCAAGCAGAATGGGCAAGAAAAGTCCTCAGTAACTGCAAGACGGAATTAACCAGGTTATAGCTCACAAATAATACCATGTGTTAAAGACAGGAAGAAAATAAACAGACACGTAAAAAAAATATTAGGAAGGATATTTTTATAAATAAAAAAAAGAATAAATTTTTTTTGGGGTGGGGGGGGTGGGGGAGGGCGGAGGGGGTGGTTTCCCAGAGAGCCAGTCATCATTAATCATAAGCTCCTACATCTATTATTTTTGTTTGGGAGAGCTTATTTCCATTACTAAATGGGCTTTAAAAAAAAAAATAAGCTAGGCAAAGGAACAGCTGCAGCTAGAAAAAGTAAAGCTCTAACAAATTGTACATTACCCAAATAAACTGAAATAACTAAAAATAAGTTCCTGCAAATGTACCTCATATCCGACAAGTAAATGAAAGCGTAAAATAAATATGCTTCTCTCTTTTATGAAGCTCAAACAGGTAAACTTCACCCAAAACCAAAATATGATAATGAAGTTGAAAAGAATTACTGAAAACGTATGCTAACCCCACTAATGAATAAGAAGATGGACCATACATATAAAGCTGACAGCAATCAAGGGAAACATAGAATTCAGGGGTGTTCTTGAAGCACCAAGAGTACCTTGATTTACCTTCATGTTTTCTGCAAAGCCATGAACTCCCCCCCACCCACACACAAAGAAAAAAATTATTTTTTCTCTGATGATATGCCCACACCACTTTGGAAAACAATAAACAGATCTCTATATTCTATCATGTGCTAGCCACATCAAACAAGCACACACCAACTTCTCATAAACGGAGGAAATAGTGCAAATATATCCAATAAGCTGCACATGATGGCCTTGGAAGCTACCCAGATTTTTTAGAGACATCATAGCTCTAAATAATATAAAAAATTTTTTACAAATCACAAACATGTATGCACTTATGTGCATATTCATGGATACGTATGTGCCTATGCATGTGTTTGTAAGCATTTGCATATTAAGTTTAGCAAGAAACTCAGCCTTGCGATATCTTAGAGTTCCTTGCAGCGCAGAAGTATGAGGAGAATTTAGTTCTTCTAACTAAAACCTCGCAAACTAAAGTACCACTTATCCTAAAAGTGTAAATTGTTAGGAAATTGTGAATTTAATCATTAAACTATTATTCTAACACTCCCCCTCACATGCAGGTTTACACTCCCCCTCAATAAGTGGGCCCAAACACATGGGATTTTTAACAAAAGGAGGTAGAGTGGAAAGAAGTTTTGACCTCGAGACTACTTGCTTTGATACCATGATAAACTACCACTTGTCCCAAAACTTAAAACTATTACAAGATGGTGAATTTAATCATTTAACCAATTTTTTTTATAAGTGAATTTAACCATTATTCTAACAACTTTGATTTGTTGAATTATGGAACTATAAGTTCATAGAAATAAATTTTAAAAGAAAAAAATTTTGATAGGTAAGAAATAAATTTAAAAGAACCATATAAAATACCAGACTGCATTACCATTTAGATTATACAAGTTAGTGTAAGCTTGAAAACAAAAAATTTCTGCTTCCTAACATGGTAGCAAAGCCTGAAAAGGAACCCCCACTTAAATCTATATACATTTTATGTCTGCTTGAGAGGGACATGTAAGTATATGCTTAGCTTGATTTACATTGCTAGCCCACTTCCTGATAGCTCAAAATTTTTAAGAAATTGGAAAGCCAGCAATACAAATAGCTTTCATAGACAATAGTTTATACATCACATGTTTATTAATAAACATAAGATTCCCAAAAAATATATAAATTGATAACATTTCAAATTTTGGAGGACTAGCATCAAATTAATCTTAATTTTCCACATAGTATGACTCACATTATGATTCACATATGATGGCAATACTTGAGTTAATGTAATGGTACTACATCTATCGAGAACACATTATCCACCCTCTGGTGCCAGTCTACCAATTCCATGCAAAGATTTTCATAAAACAGTACAATCCCTCCTTTACATCCATCTCCTCATCTATCAACATCCTTCCACTTCCATCCCCCCATTATATTGTTCAAAAACCCATGTGCATTTGCCAACCAATAGAAAAAGTTGGTATATTAATACTCTAGATTGTCGTCAAGCTTATTTCCTCCAACATTGAAAGTTTCAGGCCCTGTTTGGATTTTACTCATCACTCCTTACTCAATTTTCGTCACTCATCACTCATTACTCATCACTTAAAATACTCCAATTTCCCCAAACCCACCCGTTTGGCACTTATCACTCAGTTTTGCCGTTACTTTTTGTTTTTTTTTTAAAAAAAAAAAACCCAAAAGTCAAACATTGCGGCTGAACAGTGAGAGAGTTATGAGTTTATTTACGAAAATGCCATCGAAAACAGAGTTATGGAAACTGAAAACACCTAAAATTTGTTTTCAGTTTTCATAACTCATCACTCAAAAATCAGAGAATTGAGTGATAGAAACAAAAATTGAAAACAAAATCTAAACGGACTTCTCAACCATGGGTCCCACCATTTTTGAGTTATGAGTTATGGAAACAAAGTTATGAGTGATGGAAACAACAAATCCAAACGGCCCCTCAATTTCTACCTTGGGAGACTCCATTTCCTCTATCCTTTTCACTCAAACCGTTTTCCTCCTCCTTAAATCCAGCATAGATAATTCTGCCAACATTATAATTTTCTGAACCCCAACAACATCAAACATCAAAGCTTGAAGCTTCCTCACAAGTACAAAACTAGCTTATCCTTCCACACTGTAATTATTCCACCACTTATTTACTTTATCAGTGAAACCCAATTCCTTTGACCACATGTTCTTGAATCTAAACAGACTTTTGCCGCTTCTCATGCCACCACAATCTAGCAAAAGAGTTAAGTATTGGACAGGGGTCCAGGCAACAAGCATTGTAATTTTTCTTCCCATGACATTGAAACCAAGAACCTATCAAATCTAGAAAGAAAGGCATGACATGATTACTACTCCAAGTAAAAGCGCCTCCATCAAGTGAATATCTAATAGTGCGTGCTTGTTAGAGAAATCTGAGTAGTTATACATGGCAAAAGAGAAATTTTGACAGCCCCTCCTTTCATTAGGGAACTGTAAAACATTAAAGCCAGCCCCAAGCACCAGGCCACTTCCCATCTCCTCTAGCTCTTATCTTTTTATCTCTATCCTTCATGATTTTATGAATTTCAGCATGTTGTCAAAGCAATAATAAATCATCAATGCCTCAACAAAGGTTCAGGAAGATGAAGAGAAAAGCCAATAAGCACTAACTCAAATAGCACCTTATTCCATTAAAAGGACGGGGCGAAGGGTGAAGTCATGGATTCAAGCCTCACTAGTGGTGTGTCCATGTATGTGTGTAGCTTCATGTGTTAATCATTCCCCCCCCCCCCCCCCCAAACAATCCTTTCAACCAAAAAAAAAAAAAAAAAAGGAAGAGTTGAAGAATGGGGAAAAAGAAAAGAAAACATAAGAAAAGGGGACAAAAACCAAATACTTATATAGATTAACCAGAATGAAAAAGAAAAAATAAATCTATATCACCTTCTGTCCTCTGCAGCTTATTGTTGTAGTACCGATAATTAAAAATGACATTTCCTGCCCTTAACCTGGATAACACAAGCAGCCAAATTTTTTTATTCATCCTTGTGGGAAAATAAAGAATGTATTGGTCCAATGTTGAATACAGTAACCAATAAGCATGCCAAATGTACAGATTCTAATTCTCACAATGAACGGCAATACACATAGTTGGCATAGGAGTAAAAATATTAAATTTAGTAACATTCAATTTGTACAAACAACCTAAACTTAAGAGTCACTAGAAAGGGACTTGATGGAGGTAAGATTCATGCACATGCTAAGCACAAGACTCTGCCACTCCTCCCACACTACAGCCATCCAATAAAGACAGACATGTGGGAAACTTGACAGTTACTACAAGAATGGTTGAGAAATTAGCAAAGATTGAATTATTTAAAATTACCCTTAATTCATTAACATCTAAAATTTGGATGATTTGTTGCACTATGCACCCACCCACATTGACAGTGGTTCTTTAATTCTCAATATGATAGTTCAAATAGACATTAACCATATAACATAAAGTTACTAACAATAGCAGCTACTCCAATATAGTACATATGGGAATTCCATGTATCAATTAAACTGATAAAATAGGAGGAGAAGAAAAAAGGAAAAAGTCCCCCCAAGATAAAGATCTTACACACATCATCTAACATGTATCATACCTATCCAAAAAAAAAAAAAAGTATCACACACACACATAGTCAGGATCAAGCTACACCTTTGATTTCTACCAATTGAGTTATGGATTGATCCACTTGAGGCTTAATTTTTGACAATTTACTCTAAACATGTGACAGCATTCTTGAATCAATGTTTGTTTATGTTAATGGAATAGACAAAAATTATGTGTGCTATATGCATTCCAAGTAGTAAAATTAGGCAAGAGGGAGAGAAGAGTTATTTTTCAAAATACTGAAAAAAGGATTTCTAAATTTTTGGCGTGTGAACAGCCATACCATGCAAATTTGGATAAAATACTGGTCAATTAATATATAGAGATCCCCCATCTAAGAGATAAGAAAGTAAAAAATATGCATTAAATGACTCCATTTGAAAAATAATTAATAATATTTGGCTAATAAATTCAACAAAATTCTCCATTAAAATATAAGAAAAGATAGAAAACTATGTGCTCAACAAAATTCTCCATTATGATTTGTTAATTCATTTGAATGATATGTGTCTACATATGATCCCACTTTTGTATGTGAACATAGGAAAAATTGTATTAGCCTTGATAGGGCAACACTCACCATAGATTATCTAAAATACACGAGTGCTGCATATTTAAATAATTATCAATATATGTGTCTATGTGTCTGTCTGTCTGAATATGTTTGCATATATAAATGAGAGAGGAATGAAGATTACCGAATAATATGAGACAACGATGAAGAAGGAATGTCACCACATATGTATGAATTATAAGGAGATTTCTCCTTGGCTCCCATCTCTTCTGCAGAAATGGTTACTTGGACCTGCTGCAATGTAGTCTTTGGAAACCCAAACAATAAAGAACGTAACAGATATTATCAATAACAGTGATCTAGCACACTAATGTGAAAGCACAAAAATAAAAGAAAGAAAATACGGGGGGGTGGGGGGGGGGGGGGGGGGGGAAGATATACTCATTTGCTAGGAAGCACTTGCACGGATACAAACATGGGTATGGGTGCAGGTATGGTATGACAACACAGCAATTTTTGAAAAAGTAAGACACGGGTACGGTGGGGATACGTATATTAATTAATTATTAAATATATTTTTATTTATATTTTTATATATGGTTAAGCATTTATTTTTCATATAATATTAAACATATATCAATTTAAGAAAAATAATGAATATTTTATTTCTATATATATTATTAATCATTTTTTTTTAATCAAATTAGGAGTAATAATGGATAATAAAGAAAATTCATTACTATTAAAGTATATTCAAAAATTAGAATACAATCAAGGATAAAGATATTTATTAATTTTAAAATGCAATATTATTATTCAGAGCATGAATGTTCTCTTTGTTTTGTAAAAAGGTATTTGATTCCTCTTGTTCTCGTGTCCCAATTGTGTCCTGCATTTTTTTTTTTTTTTTTTAAAACGACACTACTGGAACACCCATGCAGAAGTATCCGAAGAGTATCAAGTGTTTGACGTGTGTCCGACATGGGTACGGCACCCCAAATGAAGTATCCGTGCTTCCTAAATCATTTGTCTCCAGTGAACAAGTAAACACTGAGGGCAGAAATTACCACTGTTTCAGGATTACAGGGAAGTTGAACTGAGATGCATTTGTCCTCATTCAAACAGCTCAACTGAGTAAAAGTGGAAGTAAACTTGTTAGACAATGACAATAGCATAAGGCATAGCTAGGCAAATAATCAGTACATCTAATAACACACTACCTTCGAGAAACAAGAATTCATGTTTACAGTTGTCATAATTTCAGCCCTCTGCCCCAAACTAAAGTTTTGAGAACTCTCCCATGACATATAAAGTGATTCCAATGGAATCTTGCCCCAAAAGCAGTATCCCCCACTAGTTGCTGTCAAGTAAAAATGAAACCAGATCATCAAAAAAGAAAATCTTATGCCCAAGAAAAACTAATATTGGTTGTTGCTCTATGTATCTTGGGAAGGAAAATGCACTTTCAATTGATTCAGATACTACAATACGGTATATGAAGTTGGAACCCAACATTTCAAAAGTACGTTCATCAACCAATCTTTCTTTTTATTGGTAACACACACCCAATGAGTCTTGAACCCTCCACCTTATTCTTACAAGGAAACGAGGAGGTGCCATTTGAGCTATAGCTCATTGGCATTCTTTGTCCAATTTATTAATTTTTTCTAAGTTGTTTCTTTCCTTCCTAATAATTATATTGCTGTAGAGTACTTTAAATGTTATATATAACAAAAGCTTGTACCTTCTGGGTGATCCTAGGTTAAATATATAAGTTTGTCTCTAAATTTGTCCTACAAAACTTGCACACATTTTGCATGATCAAAAATAGCAAATCAAAATTACAAAAATTTATAAGACTTTTTAGAGAAGTTATTAAAAAAGAGAACCAATGACTCATACACTGTGAAGCAATAGAAACAGCAAAGCTAAAACATGCACCCAATGGTTTTATACACAACAGAGTTAAGCAACTAAAGCGTATCTTACATGGTAAAAGATTGGGATCCAAAGAACCCTTCGACAAATTAGTTCCCAAAGGGATTTCAACTCCAACTGCAAGAAAATAAAAACGCCACCAATTTCGCAATGAGGATCGAACTTTTAAAATTGCTACATATTGTTTAAATGAAACAAATTTTAATAAAATCAATACCCCAGCTGACAAGCAAGATGGCAAGTGAGCCAGATTTGGCCTCCGGCGCTAGCTTATTAATCTCGGGAAGTATAAAATGAGCTTGAATTTGAGTACTCCCCTCAACTCCAGCAGAACTATCCAATACGCATCCTCGACTAAATCGGTATATGGCCAAATACTTTGTTGTGTAGTCAAAAGATGATGTTAATAAAAACAAATGCACAAAAATTGAACAATTTAGAAGGTAAAACAAACTACAAATTAATGTCAATAAAAACTAGTAGAGTTAATTGATCAATTACTGTCGATCCCTAAACTTTAGCTCATGATCAATTTTAGTCCCTGAAATTTAAAGTGATTACTTTTAGTCCCTAAAAACCTTAAATTGTACGATTTTAGTCCCAAACAAACTCAAAGTGATCGTTTTTATTCTCCAACGTGTCTAATGAGTGATGACGTATCAGTTCAACTAAAAGCGATCACTTTAAACTTCAATAACTAAAATTGCTTGTGAGCTCAACTTTAAGCACCAATAATAATACTAAGCATTAGCTAAGAAAAGTGATCGTTTTTATTCCCCCAACGCGTCTAATGGAGTGATGACATGTCAATTTAGCTAGACTTTAAGCAAGGACTAAAATTGCAGCTGAGCTCAACTTTAAGCATCAACAATATTAAGCATTAGCTAAGGAAAAAAAAAAAAAAAAAAAAAAAGCTCATTGTATATTTGCATTGTTACCTCAACATTAGAAACTAATCTGGCCAAAAAAATGCAAATAGGAGACAGATTCTGACTCTTTAAAACTTCATTCACGGTCGCCGATAGCGAAATCGTCATTTGTATTCTACATAATTCAACCAACACAAAAATAAAAAATAAAAATAAAAATAAAAAAACCAAGCAAGTAAGTTAAAGTACCAGAATTCAAAAAGGAAATGAAAATTTCGAGAACAGGAAAAAGGATTTACCTCCTTTTGTGTTTCGCCTGTATTTTGTAACGCAAACATCTCTGCAGAAACGAAGGCTAAACAAAAACAGAAACAAAAAAAAAAAAAGTGTTTTGAGTTAGAGAATTGGAGAGAGAAAAGAAAAGAGAGAGAGAATTTGAGAAGCATTAACGTTTCGTATAGCGCGGCGTTGAAGAATGTTGTAGAGCTCAACGGGTTTGCAGTAAATTGAGAGGCTTTCTTCGGCTTCCATTTCTTCTTCGGCAGATAAACGCACACGAGAATCTTGGCGGCACATAATTTCTGATAGATTAATTAATTAATAGTTGCAATTGCAAAACAAGAATATAATTAGAATTATTAGAATTGGTGTTTATATATATATATGAAAAAAAAAAAATGTAATTAAGTCCCCACCTACCAGGACGGAAATAATAAAAAAGAGGAATTGAGAAATGGGGTTGGAGAGTGAAGAAAGAGAAGAAGAAGAAGAAGAGAAGTATACATTTAAGAAAAGCGGTGGAGCGAAAAAACAAGGAATGAATTGTTCCACCAAGATCGTCTACTTCACCCCATGCCTCTCTCTTTTTAAAATCTTGTTCTTATCAAATGCTACAACAACAAAATGATACCTGAATCTGATGTGTAATTAAACCTATAAACCTTTTTTTTTTTCCTTTTTTTTTTTAAGAAATAGGATTTATTTATTAAATAGTATTATTGTCCATTCCCGAGTGTCTAATTGCAAAATATCACACACTTATTTTACATAAACAAAATTTGAACATTCATTATATCCTCTTAAACTACATTGGTGCTTCGTCCTCTTTTTTGCTAGTTTATTTGCCAGGCCGTTTGCTTCGCAGAAGATATAATATGAAATTAGAAAGATTATGAATAAAGATATAGCTTAGGGCAACTTCATATTAGAAATGAATGGATTAAATTTTACCTCGTCATCAATATTCTTTTTTTGTTTGAGTAAAATTTAGAAACTTTATTATCAAGGTTTAAACAATATAAATTGTCATTATTTTGAATTGGATTTAAATTGCTAATGATGTGATAAAATCTATTCTACTCATAAAAAATTTTAGAAACTCCATGTGAATTTGATTGAAAATTTTAGAGAATTTTAAAGCAATATAATTAATGTAGTTTGTTGTCTTTACTTTATTAAACGGCATCGGTTAATTAGGGTTGCATGCATTGGACTTGTGGCAGTGGTACGAGTAGTCAAATTAGGACAAAAAGCCGTGTTTATTTCACCTCAAAAATATTTAGCTAAATTACAAATTGCAGAATCTAAATTTTATTAATTTCCAATTCAACTCTATAACTTTGAAGTTTTTAATTTTAGTCTTATAACTTCTTCTTTTTTTGAGAAAATTAGTCTTATTACTTTGATGTTATATTTATTGTAGTTTTTTCATTCGCAGTCTTTTGATTTTAAATATTAAAACAAGTTCAAAAACAATTGTTTTAAAATACCAAAAAAAAAAAGTTGAAAATACTCTCTCTCTCTCTCTCTCTCTCTCTCTCTGTGTGACCCAACCAATGTCGTGACCAGTATCACCGTCACAACCCAGTCTCCTTCATGGTACATTAGAGCTCACATAGACTTCTCCTTTAGAGTGTAAATCGCAATATTTCTCGTTACTTTTGATTGTTGGTGAACATGAAGGAGAAAATTGGATGATCTGAATTAATTTTTTATCTCTTTTTACTTTTGACCGTAAAATTGAGTTTCAAATTTGTTTGATTTTGCTAGTGCCGGTAAGATCTATATATTTAGTTGTTGAATTAGTAAACTGTTTTTCTTTTTTTGGATGGATTTGTTAATACAAGTTTTTGAATTCGTACAAAAATTGGTGTATGGGCCTAAATAGTTTTTGGGAACAAGTTTTTTGGGTTTTTTTTTTTTTTCTTTTGAGTAAAAAATGCAAATACTGTTATTGATAAAATAAAATCCAATACAAGTAAGAGCTTACTCTTTTATATTTGTTCTTTTCCTTTTCTTTATGTTCTTCCCAAAACCCAAATCTGAAAAAAAAAGGTATATATATATATATATATGGGTTGGGTTGAAATTACAACTGGTGTAACTTTAAGTAATGTTACACCACCTAATATTTTTAATTGAATGCTAATATTAACAAATCCACCATTAGATTACATTATTTTCATATATTCTCCATGCTTGCAAAATTTCAAGGTGATCAAAAATTAATATCCATCATCAATCAATTGTTAAAATTCAAGTTTTTGTAGTTTAAAATAATGCATAAAAAATGAGTTTATGAATCAAATAGTAAATAACATCCTATTGATATGAAAATTGGCATGCATGTTAAAAACATGTAGAATATGTAATTTAATGGTTAGATTTTCAAAATATTAATTCAATAATAAGTTATTAGGTGGTGTAACATTGCTTAAAGTTACACCAGGTGTAACTTGTACCCAACCCTATATATATATATATATATATATATATATATATTATAAGGACTAAAATTAGACTCCCAGCCCACTAAAAATGGATGATGGCCTAACAAGCCCACAACAATATATTTGTTAGAGAGTAGATTTTTATAGGTAAAAGACTCAGCAAATCAAGTATGGACCACAATATATTGGATTCGTGCCAAAAAGATAAGAAAACACAATTTGAAAGGAATAACACTCCTCATTCAAGTTCGAGAATGAAATGTTTTTATATTCACTCAAGTTTATCTAAGTACAAAGTGTTCTTTTTTTTTTTTTCTCTTTTTCAGATTCCATCCCCCATTTTTCATGGGGACCTTTCCCTTATATAGTCTTGTTATTTTCAATCCCAGCCCTCCACTTGTTGATCACGTAGGTGGCCTCTTGGATGCTTATCCCATCAGAAACCTCCTGGAAATTTTGTGAGTAGCTGTGAACTGAAATATCTTTGCTCAGGGGTCATTTCTACATAAATGCGGCCAGTTAGTTAGGTGCAAAACATTTAATATGGTGGTAGTAGCATTCTCCCCAGATATTTCTTCTTTCATTGTTGGTTATCTTCCTTAAAGCTTATCCATAAAAAGAAGGATTACCTCTTGTATAGCATTCCAAGGAAGGCTAGGCTCCAACCTTCCACAACGCTTTCTCAAGGAAGCTCGGCTCCTCAGGAATTACTACTAGCTTGTTGTTATACTTTCTCATCCTCGGCTCATTGACCCCCAAACTTAATAAACCCCACGACTATCCTTGGGTTCCTAAGTATCCTCGGGTACGGCCCACAGCGCAATACTCCTGTTCGGCTCGCTTATCCCCATATATATATATATATATATTATTAGTTTTCAGGATTTTTTAATTTAAGAAATTAAAATAAAAAAGAAGTAAAACTACGTCGTTAATTTCTTATAGTTACGGAACCCACCCAACAGAAATGGATTGAAAGACTACATTGAGCACAAGTCAAAGTTAGAGGATTTAAATTATAGTAAAAAGTTACAAAACTCATTTAAAATTTGATCAAAGTTAGAGGCTATGATTTGTAATTTAGCTAAAATATTTTTATGATAAAGAGCAAAAAGAAATTGATTGGTGTGATAGAGCCTTGACCTAATGAAAGAGATTAATTATTACGGAGCAACAATAGATTTCATTCGTATCTATAAATATACTATATATATATATATAATTAGTTTTCACGAATTTTTTATTTTAAGAAATTAAAATAAAAAAAGGAGTAAAACTACATCGTTTTTGGACCCACCAACAGAAATGGATTGAAACACTACTTTAACACAAGTCAAAGTTAGAGGATTTAAATTATAGAAAAAAATTACAAGACTCATTTAAAATTTGACCTAGTTTAGATGCTATGATTTGTAATTTAGCTAAAATATTGTTATGATAAAGAGCAAAAATAAATTGATTGGTGAATTAGAGCTTTTTTTTTTTAGAGAGTTTCAACCTATGACATCAACTCCTAATAATAACTCTTTATCATCAAACCATAACACCAGTCAATTTTTAGTGTACGCGGGAACTGAACCCCAGATCTATCATCAAACTAAGACACTAATCAGTTTTTAGTGTAGGCGGAGATTGAACCGTAGATCTCTTATTCAACAATCAGAGACTTTATCAATTGAGTTAATTGGAACCCACGGTGTGCTAGAGCCTTGGCCTAATGAAAGATATCAATTATTATGGAGCAATGATAAATTTCAAATTTATTTGAATTTATAAATATATTTTTACAATAAAAATTAATATTAAAATTAGACAAAACCCATTTCTCAAATTTTTTTATCCTATTTCTACTTTTTTCTTTTTTTTTTCTTTTTTTATTGAAAGCAAGCAATAGTGTCTTGACTAGTAAAAATATCATATCATTTTTCAATTTCTTTAAATTGATAAGATTTTTTTTCAAAGAATATTAAAAAATGAATTATTATTGGTCTTTTAGATTATCTAGCTAGATATTTATAAAAAAATTTCCCCTAATATAACTAAAGGCGCATTAATAAATAAAAATTTGAGAAACAGGTGCATTAATAACTTAATTAATAAACTTAAACATTTTAAACTTTTATCTAAAATATTCATTTTTTTTTTTTTTGGATAGGAAAATATTCATTGTTTTGATACTATGTAACAATTTATCTTGCAAAAAAAGTTTATATCAAACAAACAGGCAAAAAATCCCATAAAAAAGGGCAAAAGATAATAAATCTCAGAAATTTTTGTATTTTTCAAGAACAAACATAGTTTAAGATCTATCTTTCAAAAAACAAAAAATATGGTTTAAGATCCTTAAATGAGGGCAATCTAACCATATCTTTTAAATATGATAGCATATTTACAAAAAATGTCATTACTACTAAACTATCACTTCAACTCCAAATTGTTATAATTAGTATCCTAGAAGTTTTAAATTTTTTTACCAATCATTAATAAAGACATGCAAGAAAATGGAAGATAGGCATATTATTATTATAGCCATTTATATAAGATAATTATTAGATTTTTATTTTTTATATACCATACTTTAGGATCTATACTTTTGGGAGATGTTTTTGGAAATTAGTTCTTACTCTATGTCCTATTAATCAACAATATTTGCAACGAGTAATTTGAAGCCTCTATGGTAAGATTGGCATCAAATTTAATTTAAATCATATACTATTTTATCATGAAGTATTATATCTGCTTCTTTTGAAAGCAAGCAATACTGCCTTGACTAATAAAAATGTCTTTTTCATTTTTCAATTTCTTTAAAGTGAATGATTTTTTTTTTTTCAAAAATGAATTATTATTGATCTTTTTTTTTTTTATACAAGATAAAATTCTACTCTAGTCTAATCTAAGTGTATATGTGTGTGAAGTTCCCTCCTACAGACTTGAACCCCGGCTCTTACCCCCCACACTCCACAAGCACTTATACTTGTGAAGTGACCATCGCACCAAGAGTGTGCGGTGGTAATTATTATTGATCTTTTAAATCATCTAGATATTGATAATATTGATATTTATAAAACTTTTTTTCCTAATATAACTCAAGGCTCATTAATAACTTTTTTATATATAGAAATAGTCACATTAATAACTCTTTCCCTTCCTAGGGAATTTGTTAACTCATGGCAAAAGCAAGGGTATACTCATCTCCACTTTGGTGCTATAAGGTTGGCATTAACTTTCCATGGAAGAAAGGGACTCCCTGCAGTCTCTAGAATGGCACTTCTTGACTCCAGATTTTTGAAGTATCAACATGCAGTCATAGGAACTGTCCAGACAACTCTGAATGCTGGAACTGTTTTTGTCACATTATTCCCAAATTTCAATATGCCTTTAAAAGACCCCTATCTTTTTGATGCTCTCAAAGTTCAAGTTCAAATTACTGGAGCTTCTTAAGTACAAGATACTTATGTAGCTACACTCCATTATCAGCTTGCTTATAGGCTCCAAAATCATGCATTTGATGTAGCAGTTCCAGAAATTGCTCAAACTAATGATGCATTGCTTATCCAAGTTGACCCGGGATTAACTCCAATGTGTACATTTGTCCCTAGACAGCTTACAAGAGATCAGATGATTTCCCTTTTCCCAGAGTCATGGATCACGAAGTACGAGTCACTTCACCAAGCAGTTTAGCCGATCTAGTCTAATAATCCTTTCTTTATTAGGAAAGAAAATAGAGAAGTAGAGACAAGATTTCTGAAGGCTCCACCAGAAAAGAATGATATAACAGTCTTTCCAACCCAAATGGCAATGTTGCAGTCTATACCATATGTTGCTGAAAAAGGTCTTGTAATTAAAGCATTTTGTGAAGATGGAAAGCCTTGTTATGAAGGAAAACCATCCTCTGGCCATATATGGTGGGATATTTGTGATTTGTGATGAATGTAAAGAAGAATCAATTGACAATGATGATCAACTGAGAGGAAGAAAGGAAAAATCGCTCTAGCAAAGCTTGAAAGAAAGATATGAAACTGGTGATCCTGAAATAGAACTTTTGGGAAAACCTTCTAGAAAATTTAACTATTATGTCTTTTATCCCAGAACCAAAAAACAGAAACCCCAGTCTTCTCCTCCTCCATGCAAAGAACCCAAGCCTAAACAAGACCTTAACCATAAGCCCAAACCTCCATTGATTCCATACTACGAGAATATCCTCCCTAGATTACATAAATATCATCATACCCCTTTCACACAAACCCAAACACAAAAACCTTTACCCTACTACACTGTTGACTAACCTTCATCCTCTTACGATCTAGATTTTCCTCCACTAAAAAACTTTGACCACCCCCAGGCCAACACAAGACATGTTTGGAAAATCAAAACTCTTATTGGAACTAATTCAGATGGAACCCAAGAACAAGTTTCTTCAGCATAGGCAGCTTTAAATTGGCAAGCAGAGAATGTTGAGGCCCAAAATCAAGCTCTTTTAAAGATTCTTGACAACCAGCAAAAATTGGCAGAAGCAGTCACACAGACCTTTCATCATCCGAATCTCTTACCAATGATTTGAAGAAGAAAATCAAAAAAGTAGAACAAGAGCTTGCAACAATTGCATCCACAGTCAAAGACATGTTAGTTTCCTTCCCCCTTTGGAACAAAAAGAAAAATAAAGAAAACAGTTGTTGTCACAACTCTAGTTTATAAAGAAATCCCAGAAGACAGAAACACAGGCTTGCCCAATGTTTGTCTATACCCCCTACCAATCCAGACAATCGTTGTACAAAGATTTATCTATACCCTGATCATAACCCTGTTAAGAGCAGTGGAATCCTTCCAGCCATAACATATCCAATACAACCCAAAACAAACACTCAAAGCCAATCACAGAATAAACCCTCCCCTGGTAAGTACCCATTATCCCAACCCTCAGATCCAATTGTTAGTGCATCCTTAAAACCTCCAGATATGAACATGTTAACCATAGATCCTGATCCTCCAAACCCAATTTCATCTTTCCTAAAAGCCATCACTTTAGAAGATTTAAATAACCCTCATGTGCTCCTAATCATTGCTGGTACTGATTTGGATCTTTCTGATCTTGGTCTTGAAGGTATATTTATGTATCAACAAGATGACCAACCAACAGTAAAAGAAGATGATGTTCTTCATCCTCCACCTCCACCACCACCACCTATTTTTCCACCTCCACCTTTTGTTTCTAACAACCAGACTTGTCTCACCTATTCATCAATGACAGATTTGAATCATTTATTCACCATTGATGATGTTCCTCATTCCAAGTGGAATGAAAATTTTGTTGACATGTACTCATGGTGTACTGCTGAACTCCATGTTCCAAATTCCACAGTTGCCTAAGTAATTGCTAAATTCATTGCAAGGCTTATAGGAAGACTAAGAGAATGGTGGATTTCCTTAGGAGAATTTCGGCAAAGGCATGCAACACAATCTCAAACATTGGAAGATTTCTTTATAATTATTCATAATGAATTCCTAGGGGCACCAACACACTACATAAAAGTTGCACAAGAAGAATTTATTGCCATGAAATGCTTCTCCATTTGTTGCACGGATCATCTGGTAATGAGGTAACCAGAATTCTTCAAGTAATATTTTGGGATGAATGATTGTTACTACTGCTCCGGTATCAAAAAGGGCTTTGATAGGGGTAGGTCTGGAATATGAGTCAAGGAGAATGTGAACTTGGGCAATAGGAATAGGGCTTGCCAAAGAGACTAAAGTAGGCTAAGAAGTATAGATGGCTTGAATTTCTAGGTCTGAGGCCACTGATTCAGAATCTAAGTCTTCTTCTGTTGTAGAGTATCCCATGACTACTATGGCTTGAGGAGAATATTTGTCATATAATGAATAAAGTGATTCTATATATTAAAAAAAAATAAAATGAGTGTCTTCTGCATGAATCTAGGCTTGCTTAAGAAGCTTTGCTGCTTTTTCTCTCTTCAGGCAGTTTTTTGCAAAATGTCCTAGTTTTCTGCTAACAAAGCAGACTTTGAAAGTCTTTCCTCTAAATTGCTTTTTCTTGAGGAATCTCCATTTCTTTTTCCTGAAAAACATTTTCTTTGGTTCTGCCCGATATCTCTTCTTTAAAGAATACTTCTTGAAGAGCTTTTCTTTTTTATTGAACAATCACAAATTTTTTCATGACATTTTATCTACAACTTTTTTCATGATAAAATCCCATAAAATTGTGATGGGATTCAACCCACACGGAAGCAGTCCAACAATTGAAAAAATTAGCTGAAAGGCTTCCTCCATTGCAAATTCTAGGACCAAGCAAGCGAGTACTACAAAAAGATGCTAGTGACGAATACTGGACAACAACTCTTTTTGAAGAAACTAATGGAAAGAGGAATATTTGTGGATATAAAAGTGGTGCATTCAAGACCTCAGAGCTCCATTATCATTCCACATTTAAACAAATACTTGCAGTAAAGAATGGAATTGAAAATTTCCAATTTCATCTCCTTGGGCATAATTTTCTAGTCGAAATGGACATGTCTTCCTTTCCAAAAATGCTTCAGTTCAAAAGAAAGAAGCTCATTCATCCCCAGCTACTTAGATGGTCAAATTGGTTTTCACAATGGTCTTTCCAAGTCAAGCATATCAAAGGAAAAGATAATTTGATTGCTGACTATCTTTCTAGAAAATTCCCAACTATTAATACCATAGTCATTTCTTCACCTTTGTATGTATACCCTATCACAGATCCATTCTTATCCTCACATTCATATTCCATAATTGATATGATAGAAAGCCTTCCTTTAAATATAAAAGACCACATAAAAACCTTAACCCTTGAAGCTAGATCCAAAAGAATCATCAAAATCCTCTATGATTACCTTAAACAACATTACAACCATTTCCTTACCATCTATCCTGACCCTGACCAGCCATGGAAAACACCTTTTGCCTTATGGATATCCAATTGGACTGTTTTCCATTACCTTTACATGTGGTATCTGCTTAATGAGTATTACTTATGTATCCATTTTGTTATAAATAAATTAATTTAGAAACATAGTAACTTGCTACAATGTTGTTAGTAGTAGCAACTTACTATGGCAAGTTGCTAAAAGTTTTTAGGTTTAGCAACATTGATGTATAGGGTTTTTTTTTATGGTTTGGTGTTAAAATGACTTTTTAACATTTTTCACATATTTGATGCGAATGCTTTCAAGAATTAGAGTCTTTATTAGTTGAGCTAACTGGAACCTTGACCATCTATCTTGTTAAAATAAATTAGCTAATGGTGTTAACACCTTCTCTTTTTATAATTCTGTTAACCATATCCCTCCAATATCTCACTCTCATCTCAAACTCTTGAAGATCTCTCATTCTCTCCATTACCAGATCTCTATGGCTCCTGTCTAGGGGTGGCCATAGTAGGCCATCGTTAGCCACTCTCATGGTGTCTCTTTTGGGTTCTCTCTTCTCACTGAAGTTTAGCCTAGGTCTGAAAGTCTAAAACCCATGAGCTCTGCCTTCATCATAGGCAACAAAGCACATTGATCCTCCTCCTTCTCCTTTGTCTGCTCTTTAGTTTCCTTTAATTTATCTGTTCTCCTCTCCTCTCATTTGATTTTATGTGGGTTTGGGGATTGAGTTTGTTTTAGATGTGGTTGGGTTCTCTAACAAAAGAAATAGATAAATAGATAGTGTTTGTTAACATCGTTAGTTGAGTTATTTAGTGAAACAGGTGGCTAAACTTTGAAAGGGAATAAAATAAAGATATTTATTTGCTACCGTTTCTTTGTGATTGTTAGGGGTGTGCATAAAATCGACAAACTGAAAAAACCGACCAAACGGTTGCCAAAATTTTGGTTCGGTTCCAATTTTCAATTTTTAAAAACTGAAAATATTTGGTTTGGTTTCGGTGGTAGGTTTGAATGCACCGAACCAGTCGAAACTGAACCGAATCATATTATAATATATTTTATATTAAATATATAATATAAATTTTATAAATATTTGGGCCTCCTATACATATTTGGCCTCTGCATTTTTTTAAAACATTTGGGTTTTTTTTTTTTTAAAAATATATATATATATATATATATATATGATCTGGCCTTTTCATCTTTTTTGATAGAATGATTCGGTCTTTTCAATGTTTTCATTTTATCATTAAATTAAAGTAACTATAGTTAAACTAATTACTAATTAGATATCTAATTAAACTTAATCTAATTAAACTATAAAAACAAAAGTTAAAAACCCTACCTTACATACTCCACAGCCTACACGTTTTCACTCTCACTCTCACAGCCTCCACTCCATAGTCCTTTAACCTTTTTTTTTGTGTGGGTATTTTGGGGTTTTGTTTAATACTGAATCAATGCTATTTTTTTTGTGAATTTGTGACTGTAATGTTGAGTTGTTATTTTATTATTGAAGTTAGAGTTTTGAAAAATAGATAAACTAATGGTGTTTGTAACACTGTTAGTTGAGTTATTTAGTGAGACATGTGGCTAAATTTTAAAAGGGAATAGAATAAAGATATTCATTTGCTATCGTTTCCTTGTGACTGTAGATAGTGTAAAAAACATGATTTTAAAAACCGAACCTAACCAATCGGTTTGACCGGTTCAACTGAGAACCGGGCTTGATTTGGGTCCAGTTATGGTCAAAAACCAAAAATAGCTTAAAAACCGGGAAAAATTGAGAACCAGCCGGTTCAACCGAAAAAACCGGGAACTGGCATGGTCGAACCGGTTACTGACTGGTTTGGAGATTTTGTCCTTTCCCAGCCTAAAACTACGTCGTTTTGGCTAAAACATAAAAACTAACCCTAAAGCCTAACTGACTAAACGCTCTGACTCTCACACTCTCGTCATCTCACGCCTCAAGCCCTCAAGCCCTCAACCTCATCTCATGCGCACGCAGTCACGCCTCACTCAAGCTCAACTCAAGCTCACTCTCATCAACGATCAACCACTCCACTGTCCACTCTCATCTCTAAATCCGAAGACCCCAATAACCCTCTCTTCTTCCTCGTCAAAGCCACAGACAAAATCGACCAAAATCTCTAAATCCGAAGGTTTTTTTTTTTTCCTTCTCGGTCTCGCCCTCTCCCTCTGAGCTCTCATCTCTGCTCTCGGCTTTATCAGGTAATATTCTTTTCCTTTGATTTTGATTTTGATTTTAATTTTGATTTTGATTCTGCTCTCTGCTTCTCGGCTTCATCAGCTCTGCTCTCTGTTTTTTTTTTTTTTTTTTTTTTTCATTTCTCTCGGCTTCAGCTCAGATTCTCCGTTCAGGTTCTCTGTTCCGTGACTTCACTGGTAAGTGGTAACTTCTATCATTAATTCTCCTTTCAATTATTAGTTTACAGAGTATGTTGTGGATTTGATTTACAGAGCATTATTGTTTGTGAAGAAGATAATGAGAATGAGAATGAGAATGAGGATGATGATAATGATGCTAGTGGTGGAGCATTTGGTTCACATGATGATATTGATTTCAATTTTCTTCATAACAAACGAGGCTTGGGTCTTAAAACTTAGCAGTTGTTTGTTTGAAACTTTAAAACTTATTTGCTATCTGGATGTAATGAACTTATTTGCTATTTGCCATTTGGATGAGGCTTGGGTCTTAAAACTTAGTAGTTGTTTGTTTGAAACTTTAAAACTTATTTGCTATTCGGATGTAATGAACATATTTGCTATTTGCCATTTGGATGTAAATGTAATGACTAATGAACTTATTTATTTGGTTTTGTTGAAAGTTTATTATATTAAGGATGATTTTTTTGTAATGTTATTATGTTAAATTCTTTAAAAAGATGTTATATACTTATATACTTGTATTTTTTTTAAAGGAAACATATTTATTACTATTGGTTTGTTAGTTTTAGTATATAAAAAAATTATTAATTATTTATATAATTTAAATAAATAAAAATTAAATTATTTATGACATCACCAATCTGACCATAAAACCGGTAATTAGCACAATTTTTGGTTCTTTCGCCGTACCGGTTTTTAAAACCGTGAGATATACACAACAAAACCACAGTACCACCCACCTTAAACCCTAATCCTAAACCCCAGGGAAACCAAACCAAACCACTTCTTCTGCAACTGTCGTCTCCGATTGAAGTTCCGGCAAGCAAAACCAAAGGTACCCTTTTCTTGTTTCAGTTTTCCTCTACCCAAAATTGGGTAGTTTTTATTATGTGATATGATGAGATGTGTGTGAAAAATTGGATGATTGATGATGGGGTATGATGCTCTGTTTTGTGTGTGTGTGTTCTAAGTGTATTTGTTGATATTTATGTTTGAATTGGGTAATTCAGTAATTGCCATTTGTTTGTGTTGTGCCACCTTTTACTAAAATTGTTCAAGGACTCATTATCAAACATGTCTTGCGCTGTTGTTTTTGCTTCTTTGGATGTTATGATATGTGCGTTTATTGTTAGTATAGTTCCCTTTCAACTTATTTTGTAGCTTTTTGCAAAAGTCACGTTTGAAAAAGGTGTACCCAGAAAAATGTGAGTTTTTAAAAAGATTAATCTTTGGCTAATTAAGTGCCAGCTTGGTACAAATTTTTTTTTCAGTGCCCTTTTGAAAAATTGGTGTTTGAAATAGTTGCATCCACAAAATAGTGGGGTTTTAAAGAGCTGTTCTTTGAAAAAGTGTTGTTTGAAAGAACAGAAGCAAATAGACCTAGTTGGTTGGTTTGATATTATTGCCTTTTTATTTTTGGCTGTGTAAGTTGCAGATGGCCAGGTGGGATGAGATTCTATCCCTTCCTGTACAGAATCCTCCAACCTTGGAATTTTCTGCTGCTGACCTCGTGTGGTCAAAGGTGGAAGGTTGGCGTGACAAAATCGATAGAGTTGCTCTAATCCCCTTTGCTAGAGTGAATGATTTTGTTAAGGGTGAATCAGAAAATAAAGACTGTCCATCAAGATTTCATGTTGAAGCAAGGCGACGACGACGTCCAGAGATGACGTGCAAGCCAAAGGTTGATGGCATTCTTGAATATATTCTGTAAGTTCAAACTTGTTCCTTTAGAGGAGTTCCTGGTAACTAGTACATCATGAATTTTCACAGAGCTTGTTGATTGTGAAGGTATTGGTGTTCCTTTGGTCCTGATGACCACCGTAAGGGTGGCATTGTACGACCCAGTAGGACAACTTATGTCCCAAAGAAGAAAAATGCTGGCCGACCAAATACTAAGAGAGGGTGCACGTGCCACTTTATCGTGAAGCGCTTAATTGCTGAACCATCAGTAGCACTAATCATATATACCGAAGATAAGCATGTAGATAAGAAGGGGTTGCCATGCCATGGTCCACAGGATACTAAGGCTGCTGGAACGCGTGCTATGTTTGCTCCATACATATCAGAGGATCTTCGTCTGCGAGTCTTATCTCTACTACATGTTGGGGTTTCTGTGGAGACAATAATGCAAAGACACAGTGAATCGGTAGTAAGACAAGGTGGGCCAAGTAACCGTGATGACCAGTTAAGCCACCGGTATGTTCGAAGACAGGAGAGGAGCATCCGACGTTCTACATATGAACTTGATGCAGATGATGCAGTCAGCATCGGCATGTGGGTTGCAAGCCATCAGAATCAGGTTTTCTTTTATGAAGATTTCTCTGATTCAGAGCCTTTCACTTTGGGAATTCAAACAGAGTGGCAGTTACAACAAATGATTCAGTTTGGCAATTGCAGCCTTATGGCTTCTGATTCAAGGTTCGGAACAAACAAATTGAAGGTCTGATTTTATTTTATTTATTTCTCTTTCTTTTATTTATTTATTTATTTATTTATTTTAAGTTTATGTAGCCCAAGTCCTTAGAAACTAACTGCGCTTTTTGCAAATTCATCTAGTATCCGATTCACAGTCTTGTTGTATTCAACTCAGACAACAAGGCAATCCCTGTAGCTTGGATTATAGCACCCAGGTTTGTAAGTTCAGATGTGCATAGATGGATGAGGGCTCTTTACAATAGAGTTCGCACAAAAGATCCTACTTGGAAATTGGCTGGGTTCATTGTGGATGATCCTCTAGTTGATGTCCTTACAATCAGGTTGGTTGCTAAGTTGGCTACTCACATTCCAAACTGTATATTAATAACTGTATGATTTAATAAATGTTTTGGTAGAAAATTATTCCATCGATCTCATTAGCTTATAGGGGAGAAATTATTCAGTCCTCTAGGAGGACCAGTTCAGCAATGCCTAGTGGCCCTCCCACTCAATAATAAAATGCCATGTTTTTACCTATCCAAAAATAAAATAAAATAAAATTCCATGTGTCCAAACTAATTAAGTCAAATCCTAATCACAGCATTTACAAAGTAAAATAAAAAGTCCACGGCAATACCTACTATCACTGTTGCCTCCTTCAATTTTCACACCTGCAAGTTCATTTCACCACAATGCTGGTGTGGGTTGGCTTTTAGTTTGCTTTATCCGAGCATTCTTGTGTAAGGAATTTGCAAACACCAGAGTCGAAGAAGGCAACAATGATGTTAGCTATTCTCGTGAAAGGTTTTTATTTATTTATTTATTTATTTTAATTCAATATTGTGATTAGGGTTATGATTAAGACACACATGAAATTTTATTATTGGATGGGAGGACCATTAGGCGTTGCTAACATGGTCCTCCAGGAGGACTGAATAATTTCTCTATATAGGGGTGGTGGTGTAGACACCAAATATGCCCATTAACCTGATTGATCATAGTTAACATAGATTGATGCTAATGGACGGTAACACTTTTGAATATTTAATTTGTTTTTGTTTTTGTATTTAATGTAATCAATTTCAATTTATTTCCTTTCCTTCTATGATGTAGTTTGGGGGGCCTATTTTAAGGCTCTGAAAATGCAGTTGATCCTAAATTAATGAAATTTATGTTGGAAGATTACTTCTAGTGCTTGATGGTGATTCCAAGGAAGCCTAGATTCCTAGGTTCCTACCTTTATCTCATGTTTGGTGATGATTCCAAGTAACCCTAGGTGTTGATTCATATATATCTATTTTCTACTTTCATCACTTAATGGTGATTTCAAGCAAACCCTATGTAGTGATTCCTAGGGTCCTGCCTATCCTTTTGTTCCCTAAAGCACCAAGTCCCCTTTTGAGAGTTCATTGTCCTGCATCAATGGGAAGCTGGTTACAAAATAACTTGATTCGCATATTTATGAAGCAATTGCTTGAGTTTTATCATAAATATAGGTAGGGTTTTGGTACACAAAATCAAAATCAGTGACCAACCCTTAACATTCCCATTTCAAAGCTCCTAAATATGGGTGTACATGCTTATTGATTCAGACCATCTTGTTGATGCTTCATCTCTTATTGTATTTTATGGCTCAAAAGTAGCTTCAGTAATACGTTTCTAACCATTGGAAGTATTATATTTCGTATATAGTTGCATATGACAAAAGATTTGCATTGATCAAGCTGAAAGGACAAATTAACAATAATTTTTGGTGGTTCTAGTCCAATATATGAGTTTGACTTGGGTAGCCTGGATTAATAAGCATGCTGAAAATTTACTGTAGTGGAGCCAGACCTTTTAGCGTGGTGTCTGTGACTTCTTCTATATTCTTAATGAATTGTACATGCTTGAATTGTTGAATTTATGTATGTTTTATGCATTTTTCTCAGGGATGTGTTTGAGTGCTCTGTACTGATATGCTTCTGGCGGGTCCGTCATGCGTGGCATAAAGACTTAGTAAAGAAATGTTTGGAAACTAAGATGCGAGTCGAGATATCAAGACGGCTTGAGCAGGCAGTGGATAACATCTGCCGAGGACAAGGAACTGTTAATTTGTTTGAGGATTTGTTGGAAGATTTTATTGATGAGTCAGATTTTATGGATTACTTTAAGGCGATATGGTATCCTAGAATAGGTTGGTCACTGTCTTTTCTAAATGAAGGAATTCTTTCCCTTGTGTGAGGGAAGTGAAAAAATATATTGTTTATCCCACTTATAAAATATATACATAAATAAATAAATAAATATATATATATATATATATTTTATTGCAGTCTTCCACATTCATTGCCAAACTGCTAATTTACACTGTGTAGGTATGTATTTATGTATGTTTGTACTTGGTTTGGGGTTCCTAAGATTTGGTCACCCAATGAATTAGTAATCTTAATTATTAAAGATCAACTTGATCGTATGAGGTGAAAGATATGAAGTCTTGCTCTAAAATAGTATGGAGTCCATTGGCTTTTCTATGTAAGTCTGTTTTCTTGTATTAAGAAATTACTGACTTGAGAATTTTTCTGACTCAGGAGCATGGACTGCAGCACTAAAATCTCTTCCACTTGCGAGCCAGGAGACATGTGCAGCAATGGAGTTTTACCACAGCCAGATGAAGCTTAGGTTGTTGAATGAGAAGGACCCTGGTGTTTATCAACGTGCTGATTGGTTGGTTGATAAGTTGGGTACAAAAGTGCATTCTTACTTCTGGCTTGATGAGTACTCGGGGAAGGATGATTTTGCACGATATTGGAAAGATGAGTGGAGGAGTGGTTTAACATCTTGGCGCAAAGCATTGAAGATTCCAGACTCTGATGTTGTCATACAAGGTGGATGTGCAAAAGTTGCTGACCAGCTTGTTAAGGATAAAGTATATGTTGTCTGGAATCCTGGTTCACAATTTGGTATTTGCAATTGCACTTGGTCTGAAATGGGCAATATGTGTGAGCATATGTTCAAAGTTATTAATCTTTGCCGTAAACGAGGATCTACCATGCCATCTATCAGCATATTCCAGTACCACAAGGCATTGATTGACATACTACACTGCCAACCCCATGATTCTTTGATTCGTGATCATGCTATTTCTTTAGCAGTTTGTGTACAGAAGCAGTTGAATGTACTTGTTGATTTAGATAGCAGTCAGACTGCTTCAGATCCCATTCAGAGTCAAACTGTAGATAACATCGAGCAAGAAACTGTTGAGATGGTTCTGACTAACCAAGATACAGAATTAGTAAATGAAAGTAACTGCATGAATAAGGATGTATCAGCTCATGATGAGAATTGTGGGGATGTAAATGATGCTCCTCACATTATTAGCGGTGATGTGTCTGATGAACTGAATGATTTGGCTACTAGTGGAAATTGCATCTCTGGGGAGAATGTTGGAGAAGAAGTTCGTTGTGCCGAGATGGATGTTGAACCATCGTCCATCTGTATTTCCCCGCCTGGACTATATTCTGTTGATGAGGTTGTTGCAAGCAATGTCTTTTCCAAGAATGGAGATAGAGGTTTGGACAATACAAGAAGCAAGCATCTCCCGCCCAAAGTTGATTCCAGTGATGTAAATGGGTTTCAAGATAAAGATTGCGATGAAAATATGATGGATGTGGAGCCACTATCCATTGATTTTCCTCCATCAACTAGGGAGTTTCTGGAGCAATGCACAGTGACCCGTCAAGATGGTATTGCAGATAATGATCTTGAGCCTACAGTTTCCAATACTCCTGATTCTGAAACCAAAACCTCCCCAGCTATATCCTTGCCCGTTGAGTCACAAGTGGTTGATATGATTGAAATTTCTGGTATCATCAAGGAGAATGAAGGAATGGAATCGAAAAGTGGGAATGACAGCATGGATGAGAACCTACTCTCCGTAGATAATGGTGTTCATGATAACATTTCAGATGATTCTGGTAATGGTCATGATGCAAAGGCAGTTGACAGCATGATGACTGAATAGTCAGAGTTGCCGCTAAGATGCTTATGGACAGCACAGTGCATTGAGGACAACAACCTCCACAGATTTCAGCTTATGAATCTGGTTTTTGTGAGAAACCCTTTTTAATTGCCGGTTCTTTTTAGATTAGGTGTAAATCTCAGAAGGCTGCTGGAAATAGAGACTCTGAAAATGAGGTTATTTGGCAGCAATTAGTTGTTACTAGTGTCAATGGCACTGCTGGAGAGAACTATTTCATGGGGGACTTGGTGCATGCCTCTCCGGCAAGTAAAAACACTACGGGGATGCTGGTGTTGCAGTTAGTAATGGCTGAAATTGGTGCTCCATCTCACCCATTTTCTTCATGTAAATATTTGTCAATCCATCCAATTGTTTCAATTTTGCTGATTTACCTGAGTATTTTTTCTAATTTATATCTTAATAGTTACACACGATCTCCCGGAAGTTGTCAATAATGGCCAGCATATTATGATCTTCTATATGGAAAGGGTAAGAAAATGCCTCAGTTTTGACAAGATTGGGAAATATGACCACATTGTTAATATTGGCCTAAACTTGTGATTGACCACATTTTTTTAATACTATTTTCTTGGATATCTTGTATCATTTCTGCCTTTTAAGTTTTAACACAGAATCCATTGTTGTCAAACAAGCATATTTCCTGTATTGGGAAGAAATAATTTCTTTGCCTTCTTTGCTAGTTTATTTACACACTGCTTTTCTTTAGAAAAACACTAGAAATAGTACATTGATCAATTGGAAAATTGTTTGTCCTAGGAAAAGTCGAAAGGTGTATTCAAGTTTTTTGGAATAACAACCACAGGAAACGTTGATATATATATATATATATATATATAGTAAGTGCTGGTTCTCTTAATGTGGGTTTGAAAGCAGCTTTTTACCACTTATTTATTTACTAAAAATTGGTGTAAGTATAATTGTGTATATACATATAAAATAAAATAAAAAGTGAGTTCTAAAAAGTTGTGTTAAAAAAAAAAAAAAAAAAAAAACCTGTTAAAACTGACTGGTAAATGAAGTTATTGTTTCAAAATTAAAATTAATATTTAAGAGGTTGATTTTAATTTTCAATAAAGTTATAACACATGAATAAAGCATAAGATATGTTACATATATCATATAAATGCTCAATTTAAATTGATAACTTATAAATATTTCATTTACTCAGTAATATATTCTTCAATTTTATAAAAAATATAGTATCTAAAAAATATTTATGATTTATTCAATTATATATATAAAAAAAATTGTATCTCAAAAAAACATTTATTGTGTTAAAAAAATCGAAATTGTGAAATTGAATCAAGAAATATTCTACAATTTTATTTTAGCTTTAAAATTTTCCAGCTACTCAATAATACATGAATTATTCAATTTTATATCATATGTAACATCCAAAACAAAATTTAAGATACTAAAAAAATCTATATAAAAAAAATTGAATTAATTTTTTTTTTGTAATTTTAATTTTATTAATATTTTAAAAAATGTTAAAATTTTCCCTCACCTTTCATTCAAATTAGCAAACACATATATAATTACTTTTGAGCATGTATGTGTGATTAAATCAATTTTGAAAAAGAGGAAAAAAGACCTCACTTATAAACTACCTTGAATTTGTATGATTTAAAAAAAGCGATTTGTTGCTATTCTTAGGACTAAATAATATACTAAATTTTTATTTGATAAACTGAAAAAAGTGATTAAAAAAAGAAGAAGAAGAAATACCAAACTCAATTATAAAGCAAGCAAATCTTGTAAAAAAAAAAAATTATAAAGCAAGCAAAGGGTTGGGTGGGAGGGGTGTCTCCATATTTGAAACAAGGGCTCTCTCTCTCTCTCTCTCAAAGTGAAAACATACATAGCTAAACTAAGACTAGTCAGTCTTCAAACTCAATAATTATCTTATGTATCCAATATATGCATCATTCCTCTCACAGTATGTGTGTCAATCAAAACCTCATCGAGAAACCCTAATTTCGTGATCGAGATTGATAAAAGAAACGATAAGGAACAGTTTAAGAGCGACATAGAAAAGAGGATCTGAACCAAACACATGAACTCATAGCGATTCAAGATCGAACTCAGGACGAGTTCGAATCAACTCGGTCGCGCACAGAGAGAGATAGAGAGAGTACCTGAGAAGTAGATTAGCGAAAGAGAAAGAGAGAGGGGGAAAGGAAGGGGTTTTTTTTTTGGTAAGATATTTAACTTAATTGATAACTTAATTGATAAATTTTTTTTGTAAGATATTTGGGGTTTGAAATTCTAGTGAGGTGATATGAAAAATCTTTTTTTTTTCTTTGCAGACCCACAGTTCTAAGAGCCCATAATCAGCCCAAAGCCCATATATATATATATATATATATATATACACACACACATATATATATATATACACACACATATATATATATATATATATTTTTTTTTTTTTTGAAGGGTAAAACTTAGATACAGTATATAGTACCTTAGATACCATTTTTAAAATTCAGTCATCTAATGATAGTTCTTTATCATCATACCAAGACATTAATCGGTTTTTTATGTAAATGAGGATTGAACCCTAGATCTTTTATTCAGAGCATTCATATCAAGAATGCTAAAAAAATATAGCTTTATGCATTCCAAAATACTATTTTATCTATTTTAACACATCACTTAATAATAAACCCAACATCAAAGGTTTTATTTGTTTTAAGTTTTAACACTTTATTAAAATATTATTTATTTATGATTTATAATTCTTTTTTATTCTTACCACCCACTCACCCTCACCATTGAAGCCACCACAAACTTAGAACCAACAACCTCAACTCACTGGCCTCAACCCACGACACAGCCAACCACCAATCTCAACCCACGGCACAACCCATGACACAACAGCCTCAACCCACTCACCCTTACCACCCAAGCCACCACAAACCCACAACCAACGGCCTCAACCCATAGCACATCCCACGACACAACCAACCATGGCACCACCGAGACCTACAGAGAGAAAACAACCAAAACCCACTAGCCATTGAGACCCATCAAATCAGACCCACAAAACCCACCAAATTAGACCCACGAAACCACTGTGCCTCATGACCTCACCCACCAAATTAGACTCACGAACTGTCGAACCACAATCGACGAACCAAGGCAAGGGAGAAAGAGAAGAGATAAGTAATTTTGCAGAGAGAAGAGAGAGGCACAGGTTAGAGAGAAAGAAAGAAAGAAATTAATTTAGAAACATAGTAACTTGCTACAATGTTGTTAGTAGTAGCAACTTACTATGACAAGTTGCTAAAAGTTTTTAGGTTTAGTAACATTGATGTATAGAGTTTTTTTGGTGGTTTGGTGTTAAATGACTTTTTAACATTTTTCACATCTTTGATACGAATGCTTTCAAGAATTAGAGTCTTTATTAGTTGGGCTAACTGGAACCCTGACCATCTATCTTGTTAAAATAAATTAGCTGACGGTGTTAACACCTTCTCTTTCTATAATTCTATTAACCGTATCCCTCCAATATCTCACTCTCATCTAAAACTCTTGAAGATCTCTCATTCTCTCCATTACCAGATCTCCATGGCTCCTGTCTAAGGATGGGCCACTCTCATGGTGTCTCTTTTGGGTTATCTCTTCTCACTGAAGTCTAGCCTAGGTATGAAAGTCTGAAACCCATGAGCTCTACCTTCATCATAGGCAACAAAGCACATTGATCCTCCTCCTTCTCCTCTGTCTGTTCTTTAGTTTCCTTTAATTTGTCTGTTCTCATCTCCTCTTGTTTGATTTTATGTGGGTTTGGGGATTGGGTTTGTTCTAGATGTGGTTAGGTTCTCTAACAAAAGAAATAGATAAACAGATGGTGTTTGTTAACATCGTTAGTTGAGTTATTTAGTGAAGCAGGTGGCTAAATTTTGAAAGGGAATAAAATAAAGATATTCATTTGCTACCGTTTCTTTGTGACTGTTAGGGGTGTGCATAAAACCGACAAATTGAAAAAACCGACCGAACGGTTGCCAAAATTTTGGTTCGGTTTCGATTTTCAATTTTTAAAAACTGAAAATATTCGGTTCGGTTTCGGTGGTAGGTTTGAATGCACCGAACCAGCTGAAACTGAACCGAATCATATTATAATATATTTTATATTAAATATATAATATAATTTTTATAAATATTTGGGCCTCCTATACATATTTGGCCTTTGCATTTTTTTTTTAAACGTTTGGGCCTTTATATATATATATATATATATATATATGATCTGGCCTTTTTTTTATTTTATAGAATGATCCAGCCTTTTCAATGTTTTAATTTTATCATTAGATTAAAGTAACTATAATTAAACTAATTACTAAATAGATATCTAATTAAACTTAATATAATTAAACTATTAAAAAAAAAAGTTAAAAACCCTACCCTACATACCCCACAGCCCACACGTTTTCACTCTCACTCTCACAGCCTTCACTCCACAGTCCCTTAACCCTCTCTCTTTTTTGTATTTTGGGGTTTTGTTTAATACTGAATCAATGCAATTTTTTTTGTGAATTTGTGACTGTAATGTTGAGTTGTTATTTTATTATTGAAGTTAGAGTTTTGAGAAACAGATAAATTAACGGTGTTTGTTAACATCGTTAGTTGAGTTATTTAGTGAGACATATGGCTAAATTTTAAAAGGGGATAAAATGAAGATATTCATTTGCTACCGTTTTCTTGTAACTATAGATAGTGTGAAAGATATACACAACAAAACCACAGTACCACTCAGCTTAAACCTTAATCCTAAACCCCAGAGAAATCAAACCAAACCACTTCTTCTTCAACCGTCATCTCCGATTGGCAAGCAAAATCGAAGGTACCCTTTTCCTGTTTCGGTTTTCCTCTACCCAAAATTGGGTAGTTTTTATTATGTGATATAATAAGATGTGTGTGAAAATTTGGATGATTGATGATGGGGTATGATGCTTTGTTTTTTGTGTGTGTGTGTGTGTTTTAAGTGTATTTGTTGATATTTATGTTTGAATTGGGTAATTGCCATTTGTTTGTGTTGTGCCACCTTTTACTAAAATTGTTCAAGGACTCATTATCAAACATGTCTTGCGCTGCTGTTTTTGCTTCTTTGGATGTTATGATATGTGCGTTTATTGTTAGTTTAGTTCTCTTTCAACTTATTTTGTAGCTTTTTGCAAAAGTCATGCTTGAAAAAGGTGTACCCAGAAAAATGTGAGTTTTTAAAAAGATTAATCTTTGGCTAATTAAGTGCCATCTTGGTATAGATTTTTTTTCAGTGAACAGTTTGGGCACTTTCGCGTAAAAGTGCAGTGAAAACTGTGAGAGAAAGAATAAAGAGAGAGAAATATAACACATAAATGAACATAAACACACATACACATAAACATACATAAACATAAATACACATAATTATAAACACACATAAACATGAATATAAACGTAACTAAACATTAACATAAACACACATAAACACGAATATAAACATATACACACATATACTCACATACACACAAAAATGCATAAACAAACATAAACATTAACAGACATAAACATAAATATAAATATAAACACACATACACATAAACATACGTAAACATAAACACGAATATAAACATATACACACATATACATAAACACGCATAAACAAACATAAACATAAACAGACATAAACATATACACACATACACATAAACATATATAAACACAAACACACATAAATATAAACACACATAAATATGAATATAAACATAAACACACATATACACATAAGCACGCAACACGCATAAACAAAAATAAACATAAACAGACATAACATAATTACAAACATAAACACACATACACACAGATAAACACATACATAAACATAAACACACATTTGCATAAAAATAAATATAAACATACACAAACATATACACATACACATAACTAAACATAAACATAAATACACATGAATACGAATATAAACATATACACGCATATACACACATACACATAAACACGCATAAACAAACATAAACTAGTCTCATAGTTTTGGGACTAAGGTTTTATTTTATTATTGAAGTTAGAGTTTTGAAAAACAGATAAATTAACGGTGTTTGTTAATACCGTTAGTTGAGTTATTCAGTGAGACATGTGGCTAAATTTTAAAAGGGAATAAAATACAGATATTCATTTGCTACCGTTTCCTTGTGACTGTAGATAGTGTGAAAGATATATACAACAAAATCACAGTACCACCCAGCTTAAACCCTAATCCTAAACCCAGAGAAACCAAATCAAACCACTTCTTTTTCAACCGTCGTCTCCGATTGAAGTTCTGGCAAGCAAAACCGAAGGTACCCTTTTCCTGTTTCGGTTTTCCTCTACTTGAAACTGGGTAGTTTTTATTATGTGATATGATGAGATGTGTGTGAAAATTTGGATGATTGATGATGGGGTATGATGCTCTGTTTTGTGTGTGTGTGTGTGTGTGTGTGTGTTCTAAGTGTATTTGTTGATATTTATGTTTGAATTGGGTAATTGCCATTTGTTTGTGTTGTGCCACCTTTTACTAAAATTGTTCAAAGACTCATTGTCAAACATGTCTTGCCCTGCTGTTTTTGCTTCTTTGGATGTTATGATATGTGAGTTTATTGTTAGTTTAGTTCTCTTTCAACTTATTTTATAGCTTTTTGCAAAAGTCATGTTTGAAAAAGGTGTACCTAGAAAAATGTGAGTTTTTAAAAATATTAATTTTTGGCTAATTAAGTGCCAACTTGGTACAGATTTTTTTTCAGTGCCAAAAGAATCATTAAAATCCTCCATAATTACCTTAAACAATATTACAACTATTTCATTGCCATCTTTCCTGACCCTGACCAGCTATGGAAAACACCTTTTGCCTTATGGATATCCAATTGGACTGTTTTCCATTACCTTTACATGTGGTATCTACTTAATGAGTATTACTTGTGCATCCATTTTGAACCAGGATTTTACAAGCTACTTTTCCCAAATAATAATAGATATTTTGAAAAATTCTGATTTGAAATCCTCAAAAATGATGCTCATAATGGAGATTGGAAACGATATACCACTGAAGTTTATCCAAGATTTGGACACAGAATTACTGCAGGATCCATGATTGTCAAGTTTAATTCAAAAAATGATGTTCAAGCAGAAGAAATTTTCCACCCGCCAGAAGTCCATTGGCTCACTAATCCAAATAATTCTTTCCATGTGCATGTGGACCCCTCTTGGTCATGCTGCCAGAAAGCACTCAGGTGGATAGAAACTCTCAACACAGGAATTCAAAACCTGAATGACTCACGTCCAAGTACTCCAGAAGTCTATCACCAGCAATTGCCACAAGTTGATGCTTGGGAACTACCAAATCCTTTGCTAGCTGGCCATCATTTCATAAACAATGACCCTTATTATGACAATCATGACCCAGATTTGGATATTGATGATGATTGGTTCCAAGGAAGAGATGGATGAGACTAATTGTGTTCAACACTTAAAATAAATAAATAAATATATATATATATATATATATGTGCTTATAGATCATATAAAAAATAATATCCTATTAACCAAAATTTGACATGTGTATTTAAGAGCGTAAAGAACATACAATTCAATAGTTAGATCTTCAAAATATGTAATAATAGCATATTGTAGTGATTTTTTAAAAATATTTAGATCGTTGTGGGGGGTGGGGGAAGTGGGGTTTAAACAACCAATATGAAATATATATACTACAAAAAAATACCATTACTACTAAGTACTGAACTATCACTTCAACCCCAAATTGGTGTCACTAGTATCCTAGAAGTTCTTAGTCTTTTCACGAGCCACTAGAAAAGAGTATGAAGAAAATGGAAGAGAGGCAGCAAATTATAACCATTTTTTTTGGAAATTAGTTCTTGCTCTAGGTCCTATAAATAAACTATATTTATAACGAGTAATCTATGGTAAGATTGGTATTAAATTTATTTTAAATCATATACTATTTTATCATGAAGTATTAAATTTGGATACTGACGTCTACTTTATTTGTTTGGTCAAAGGGATATATATATATATATATATATATATATATAGTGAATTGAGTCCATTATACTACCTTTGTCATGTGTTGGGCCTCAAGCTCATTTGTAGCTAGTACGTGTCTTATTTTGACATGTTGGAAGTTATATAGACTTTTATTTTTATTATTGGGTAATCAAGTCTGAAATTTATGCCAAGATCTTTTATAGCTAGTCTTGTTTAAAGCTACAGATTGTTGTTTTAATTTTCATTTTAAACAAATTAATGGTTTTTTTATTTATAAATTCTTTAGAATATTTAAAGTGTGTTTGAGAATAAATTATTTTCAGTAGCTTATTTATATAGTTTTATCATAAGATATAATTTTTTGTAACTTTTATGTTATAAAACTAAAATTTAAATCATTGGCAAAAAAAAAAAAAAGTTGAGAAAAAAAAAATGATAAACTTTTTAAGCAATACCTAAAGGAAAAAGTTTGGCAACAAACTTTGTTGTAGCCTAAGAATAGTAGAATACAACTTCATTCAACATTTTTTTATTGGATGTGAATTTTCACAAATCCATTGTCGGATTACATTTTATTTTATATCCTCCAAGTTTACAAATTTCCAAAAAATCAAATAATTATACCTATGTCATCAATCAAATATTTAAATTTCAAGTTTTTATAGTTTAAAATTATATATAAAAAATAAGTTAATTGATCGAATAATAAATAAAATCTGATTGGCATGAAATTTTAGATGTGTATTAAGAACATAAAGAACATTCAATTTAATGGTTACATTTTTAAAATATGTAGCCAAATTAATTTTTGAAGTGAGAGTTGTGGTTTTAGGCTACAGTTAAATTTGTAGCCAAACTTTTTCCATACTCAAATGCACACTTAAAGATTTTTTTTTCTGTTTTATATTCTTATATTTGATTAATTTGATGATCGATCTGCTTGGAAGTTTTTTGAGATGGCATAGGGTTTTGTAGCAATATTCAATTTGAAATAATCTGATTTTTGTTTGTTTGTGATATTAATTATTATTTCATTGTATCTTATTTTGAGTAATTTATATATTCTATAAGTTCATCATTAAAACAATACAATCAGGTTTTCAATTAATTAGTTGGATATACGAAGTTGTAATTTTAACCATTTATTAATTTTCTGTTGATTGAAACAAAATATACATAAGTAATTATAATATTTCAAGAGCATAAAATAGTGGTACTTCTCCTTCCTATCCCACAATATTCAATAATTTTATAATAAATATTTTAGCTTTTTACGTTTAAGAAGAAAAAAAATTTGTCCCATTATCGGTGTTATCTAGTAATTACAACTTGTCATGTGTTTGATTTTTTTTTTTAATTATAAATAATTTGATAGTTGGGGAGGGGGTTTTGAATCTTGAAAATCTTTATTGAAAACACTATGAAGTGTCAGTTAAATTACAAAACTCTTGATGTATCTAATTTTTATTCCTCCATTCTAGTGAAAGTTTATAATAACTCTTTATGAACTATAGATTCAGGGATTGAGCCAGACATTGGAGTTAGGGAGGACGGCTTTGTTGCTCGCTGTGTGCGGTAGCTTCAGTCTTTGACCCTCCTACTTAACCATTAAAGATTTTTTTAAAGAGCTAGATTGTTTGTTTTGGGCAAACTATATTGGTTGATTGAGCTTAATTTTTTTTAGCTTTATAATTGGTAGTTTTTGTTGTTGGGCTAATTTTTTTAGGCTTGTATATTTTGTTTTAGATTTAATCTATTAATTTTTTATAGCCCTTAAAAGGTGGAAAATGCTAAAACTATGAATTGATGGTATTGTTAAGGGGGATAAAGTATAATTTTATTGAACAAAATTGCTAAAATTAATACCTAATAATATGCTAATTTTTTTTTTAATTTAAAATTTGGGGGGCGCCATTGCCCCCCCAAGTCAATATATAGCTCTGTCCATGTAAAGATTCCTTCGTATGCAAGAAATGGTAGGAGATGGATGTGTCACCTCTTATTGTGACTTTCTTTATGTAGTTATTATTGGAAAATTTGGTAATAAGACTGGCCATGGTGATAGGTATCATTGGCAAATTTGGTATTAAGTCTGGCCTTAGGTGCGTTTACTAACTTTGTGTCACTTTGTGATTACATGGCAAGCTCTGCAGTTGTCAATTTCAAGTTAATAAAGGAATTATCCCCTTATTTTAGAGTGATACACTTCAAATTGGTTATCTTACTAAAAACATATTTTCTCAACATATATATTAAGAAAACATGCATATCCTTCATATGAATTTTTTTTTTTAGTGCAATAAGGCCTTCGACTAGTTGGATATAAGAAGTTGTAATTTACCATTAATTAATTTTCTTTTGATTTAATTAAAATATATATAAGTAATTGTAATATTTCAAGAGTATAACGAGGTGGTATTTCTTTCTCTCATATGAATAGTATATCCCACAATATTTAATAATTTTATAATAAATATTTTAGTTTTTACTTATGTGGAAGGATAAAAAAATTTTGTTCCATTCGGAGTTATTCACTAATTACAGCTTCTCATGTGTTTTATTTATTTTTAATAATTCGATAGTTGGGGAGGAGATTTTGAATCTTAAATATCTTTATTAGAAACAACATGAAGTGTTAGTTAAATTACAAAACTCTTGACATATCTAATTTTTATTTCTCCACACTAGTGAAATTTTATAATAACTCTTTATGAACTAGAGATTCCTTCGCATGTAAGAAATGGTAGGAGATGGACGTGTCACCTCTTTTTTTGGCTTTCTTTATGAAACAGTTGCCATTGCCAAATTTAGAGATAAGACTGGCCACGGTGACGTTTACCATTGGTAAATTTGGTATTAAGCCTGGCCTTGGGTGCGGTTATTGGCCTTGTATCACTTTGTGATCACGCGGCAGACTCTGCAGTTGTCAATTTCAAATTAAAGGAATTGTCCCTTTATTCTAGAGTCATATGCTCCAAATTGAATATCTTACTAAAAACATATTTCCTCAATATAATATTTTTTTTTTGAAAAAATATGTATCTCCTTCGTACGAATGTTTTGATCTCACATATGATGCATCATAATAAGAACTTACATATAAACTAAGTGTCTATTTTAAAAAAAAAAAAAATTATAATTTGATAGTTATGTAAAGAATAATTTGAATTCTGATCGTTTCGTTAAAACACTAAAAAGTACTAATTAATTTACAAATCTTAACAAATAAGTAAGTGTCCATTATTCATTGACTTAAAACATCACTCTTTTCTATAGTCTCACATTTTAAATATTATTTCATAAAAAAAAAAACTTTTTAAATATCGTTACAATTCACAAACCTATATATAGTCTCTCTATTTTGTTTGGTAAGTTAGACTATATACTCGTCACATTCTCCCACACGCAAGAGGGAAAATCTATTTTTTCTGGGAAAGACGAATCACAGAATCTTTCAAACATACGTGGCTAAGAAAAATATGGAAAAAAGCAGTAGCATTGACAAACAAGGGTATGGTACGTACGTACAAGGAAATCAGAAAACAATATTGTGTGTGTCTATATATATGTGTAATCTTTAGGCGGCACGTCCTTGCACGGCCAGAGATACAGATTTCTTTCATTCTGTAGGGCTCTCTTTTGGAAGAGAGAACAATGGTGAGAGAATCTGCAAGAAAGTGCTCCCATTGTGGGGTTAATGGGCACAACTCTAGGACGTGCAATAATAATAATAATAATAATAATAATAATATTGCCAATGGCAATAATAGCGTGAAGATTTTTGGTGTGTATTTGCCAAAAATTGTTGATGATTCTATGAAAAAGAGTTTTAGCACAGGAAATCTGAATTCCAAAAAGATCAATGATGATGAAGCTAATACTGGGTATCTCTCTGATGGTATTGTTCAACGCAAGGCTGTTGATCGTGAGAGAAAGAAGGGTATGCATGTATACATATATATGTCAGATTTGCTTTATATATCAGTGTTGTTGCTTTTGTTATTATTATTATTACTACTTCTATGTTTTTGTGTTCTTGTGTGTATTGGGATGAGTTTTGATTCATAACGTGTTGTGATTTGTGTACATGGGATCTGTTTGTTTGGATCATTATATTTCACTTTTTTATTTCCCAGTGTTACAGATTAGGGTTCTGCAATCTATATATTTGCTTGTTAATTGCGATTATTATTACTTCCTTTCATCAAAACAAGAATTTACTACTTTCAGTTTTAATTAATTCTGATGGAATTTATCACAGTTTTTCCTTTGTATTTATTTGGATTTGTTGGATTAATGGATCTTCAGTAAAATCTATTTATTTGATGTATGATAGTATAACTTATAATTTTAGGTGGTGGATTTTATTTTATTTTTTTCTTTTTGCCTTATGTATCTCTTGTGGTAATTTGTACTCTATAATTTAGAAGGAGATTTCTGGGATTTTTTGAACCCTACGCGAGGATATGCTTTCCATACTGATTTGTGAAGACTTTTTTTTTAATAGCATTTATCAAAACATTCAATAATTAAAAATTATTACTAATTTGTATTCCTAAATTATTATTACTAATAGCACAATGACTGATCCTTCTTATATTTCCTTTGGACAAAGTTTAACTCCAAACATGTTTGGAGCTAATGGCTTTTTAATGTGAGTTTTGACAAATAAGTTTATAAATTAAATAGTAAACAATATTAGATTGAAACGAAATTTGATATGCATATTAAAAACATAAAAAATATGCAATGCAGTAGTTAGATTTTCAAAATATGTAATTATATTAATTTTTTTTTAATGAGTATTATAGCCATTGGCTTTAAATATATTTGGAGTCAAACTTTATCATTTTCTTTTTAAGATATATAGTACAATATTGTGTCAATTTGGTGTTTGCTAAAAAGACATTGCTGTTTGTTTGTTTGTTCAGGGACGCCATGGACTGAGGAGGAGCACGTTGTATTTCTAGCTGGTTTGAAGAAGCTTGGGAAAGGTGATTGGAGAGGAATTTCAAAGAAGTTTGTGACCACCAGGTCCCCATCTCAAGTTGCTAGTCATGCACAGAAATATTTTCTGAGACAGGCTGCAATTGATAAGAAGAAACGTAGACCGAGTGTGTTCGACTTGTCTCTGAATGAATATGTAATATATCTCTCTCCTCTCCCTCTCTCTCTCTCTCATTTCATAGATATGACTAGAATCATTGACTTACAGGAAATAACTCCTAAGGATTCCCCAGTTTCACAAACAAGGAAAAGTGATGGTGAAAGGTCATCAGAGGTAAGTCCATACACCCCAATTGTTTATTCAAATATAATGCAAAACAGTATGCTAAAATACAGTTGTTAACTTGGTGAATATTAATGAGAGCCAACTAGAGGAAAAAAAAAAATCCATAGATCAATGAGTATAACTAATACTTGTATCTGAGTTGTTGGAATTTAGAAGTCTTTAATGGCTTTTTTGAATGTTATAGGCTACTGCTGCAGTTCAGAATGTGAATCGATTCCCACATGTCTGCATCGATATTCCACCATCTGCTCAAATGTCACCCCAAATCTCTGGTGCTCCAAATTACTCTTGGTGTCCATCCATGGTAAGCAACAATTTGACATTTGCCACTTTTTATTTGTTGAGTTGATATTTCATATGGTAGTAAAAATACTGATTTTAAGTTCACAGCATTGTGAGCGTTTTATCTGTACTATTGGATAATTGGATAATAACTACATGAACTATTAAGCTAAAAAAAAAAAATCTGGTTAATGATCTTTAAATGCAACTTGTAAATGCATTGAACCTTGTAAGGAAGTAAACCAGTCCATGCACACTATTTATAAGAACAGAGATTCAATGTCTTGAAGTGACTTTTTTTTTTTTTTTTAAAATTTCTTTATGAGGATTTTAGAGAGGGATTAATATGAAGGGTTCTTAAGGAAACATGATTGCTTAATTATGGCCACTGGAATAGTTTTTAATGGCCTAACTGGGGATGTACATTTACTGAAATCTTTTTCCTTTTTCACTGTCTTGCCAATCACACAACATGACCACAATGTTTGAAGCGTTTTTGGTGTTTCGTTTTAGACATGGAATTAGTATATCGATCATGTGACTTGTTTTGAGAGGCACGTAGTTGCCATGGTTGGAATATTATTTCACAGTGCTGTAATGTAATCTTGTTTAGCAAAACACAAAAAAAAAAATAAAGAAAAAAAAAAAAAAATAAGTGTTGTAATCTTAGGGATCTTCTATGCTTTCCTTCATTAGAACTAATGTCATATAATTGGAAATTTGTAACCTTTCTTTATGCACTAGAGCCTGGGGGAATATGCATATATTCATGATAAATCACTGCCAAATTGATGTTGCATCACTGTTCTCTAAATTTCCACAAACAGCATGTTGAATTCTATGGTGACTAGGACTTATCCTTGATCTTTGTCTCCATTGCAGCCTCAGATGTTTCCAACATTCACAGATAGCTTGTTTCAAAATACATTTCTTGCATGGAATTTTATTTTGTCACTTTTCATTCACCACTAAATCTGAATACTTGCAAGTCTGAGGATATAAGAACTATGAATTTCCTTATGTTTCCCTGATTTTTTTTTTTTTTAAATTTCCTTTTTATTTTGAATATTTCTCCTAGCCTAAGTACCAAACCAATTGTTTTATGATGATTTTACTTGTCTTACCAGGTGGGAATGCCTGGCAATGAACAGTTCATCCCAACATTGAATTTTGCTAGACAAAGTTTTCCATCCTATTCTTGGCTGCCTGGAACCCAGAGGAATTTTGGTACTTGTGCTCCTGTTATTACCCATCCATCTGGTATTCCTTCACCAAAGTCTTTCCCTCACAGTCTATCTCATTAAGGCCTCATAGCTTCATCAATTGCAAGAGATGCTGTTGAGCTTAAAATTGGAAAACCTCAAAACCCCACCAAGCCAAATCTTATCATCTCATCCTGAGCTATTAGACTGACATGAAAATTTTTGATGAGTTGAAGCTTAATTTTTGCATTTTGAATTATCAGCTGAAGTCTAGAGTTAGAACAATGGGAAGGCAATTTATTCCTTGCAATTGAGGCTTTAGATATATAACCCATCTGGCTTCATATCTTTTTCCTATCAATAAAGTTTTGCCAAAACCACCAATTTTTGATCTATTGCTGATTATTTCAGTCTGCAAGTTCGATACAAATATGCCCTACATCATTTTCTTTGTGTAGGTGTCAATTATAGTTATTGCAATCATTGCATTCTCTGTCTAGTTCACCCTTCTTTTTTGGTTTTTTTTTTTTTTTTGGAGAAACTTTGTCTGATTGACCTTTGAGATAGGAAAAGAGGAGTGCAAGGGTAAAATATTTTTTATAAACCATATTCATTTTAGATTTCCTTCATGTAGGTCTCCATCTTAAAAAGAATTTAATCATTTCTAATTTTTTTATAAAAAAAAAACTTATTTTTTTGAAGAATTAACTAGTATAGCATATATTATAAGTAGAAAGTAAAAAATTACAATTAATAATTTTAGAGCACCTCCCCCTCCCCCCTCCTCACTATCTATCCATCTCAAAAAAAAAAAAAAAAAAAAAATCATTATTGCTTTAATTTAGATCTAGTCCTAAGAGTGTCATTGTGCATCCTTGGTGCAGTAGTATAAGTGCTTGTGGGGTGTGAGGGATAAGATCCGGGATTCAATTCTCCAAGAGGGAGATTTAAACACATATATACTTAGATTAGGTTAGAGTAGAATTTCTATCTTGTATTTAAAAAAAATCTAGTCCTAAGAGTTGAAAAAATCTATAGTAATTTCAGAATTTGTATAAATTGACTGCAGTTTTTCTTTTTCTTTTTTTTTTTTTTTGGGAGAAAAAAGGAAATATATTCTTTAATTATGATTTAAGAGGGTTAAATGGAAAATAAAAAAGGGAGTCATTTCAAGGTCAAAGCCTCATTAATAAGTAGTCTAATATCCGATTGATGATAATAATAATAATAAGCTGTCTAATAAATTTTAAATTTCATATTTGTTGGTTCATTAAATGTGATTCTCAAGTAAGAAAAGAATACATCTTTTGAGTAGAAAGCGATCTTCTTCCATTGCGAAATCTACCTCTTTAAAAGATCTGGATTCCTTTCCTTTTTAAATCTTTTTTCTTCTAAACCAAAACTAGATGTAAGAAAGGAAGAGTACAAGGTTAAAATATATTTTATAAATCATATTCATCTTAGATTTTCTTTATGTAAGTGTCAATCTTAAAAAGAATTTTATCAATTATAATTTTGAAAAACTTTTTTTTGTAAAATTAACTAGTATAACATATATTATAAGTAAAAAGTAAAAAATGACATTCAATAATTTTATGGCACCTCCCCTCCACCCTCTCCACTGTCTACCCAACTAAGAAAATAAAATAAATCATTATTGTTGCAATTCAGGTCTAGTCCTAAGAGCAGAAAAAATATGACAAAGATTCAAATAGTTTCCAAATAGTTCCACAGTGAGAGCATATATGTTTTATATTGTCATAGTATGGTTTCTAATTCATGAGTTTCCCTGTTTATGTTCAGTAATGAGATAAGAGAGATGCACTAATATTTTCTAGAATAAGAGTAGAAAAAATATGTTGCAATTTCAGAACTTGTATAAATTAAATGCAATTTTTCCCCGTTTTGAGAAGCAAAGGGATTTATTCTTTAATTATGAATTATTTTTTCTGGAGAGAATTTCACTCTATAGCGTTCACTCCTAATGACAACTCTTTATCATTAAATCAAGACATTAATCGATTTTGGGTGTAGGCGAATGTTGAACCCCAAATTTTTTATTTAACCATAAAATTTTTTATCAATTGAGCTAATTGAAATCCAGTTCTTTAATTATGATTTAAGAAGGTTAGATGGAAAACAAAAGGAAGTCTTTTGAAAGTCAAAAGCCCCACTCATAAGTAGTCTAATATCCCATAAAATAATAATAATAATAATTAGTCTAATAAATTTTAAATTTCATATTTTGTTGGTCATTAAATGTGAATATTAAAAAAGGGATTGAGTTCAATTGCACCATGCAATTAACTCCCTCTCTCTCACAATATTTTTTCACTAAATTTACCTTTTAATATTTTCTTATTTTTTTTATTCAATGATTGAATTTAAGGTTGCTTTTTGCAATTTTAAATCTTAGCCACTCATAACAATTGCATCAGCTGTGATATTTTGAGTAAAAAGTAATCTTCTATTGGAAAATCTACCTCTTTAAAAGATCTGAATTCCTTACCTTTTCAAATCTTTTTTCTTCTAAACAAAACTAGATGTCAAACATCTAGATTTCAATTTTTTTTCTCTTCTAAAAAGAATTGGGATCGTTAACACCCGATTTCCATATTTATTATTAATCCGGATGTTCAATCTGGATTCTCTTAATTTTCTCTATGCCCTCTCTCATATGACCAAAATGACTAAAAAGACAAAAGTTTGAAGCACAACAGAAGAACCAAGCACTTTTGCTTCCATTTTAGCCTTTTTATTTTTTTGATGAACTAAAAGGAGGGGTGAGAGCAACCATTGTGACTCACCCCCTAGGCATGACCAAAAGAGCACCCCGCTAGAGAAGGTCAGAATTAGCCATTTAATACCATATATTCGATGCATTGCCTAGCTGAACCTCCTATTCACAACTTGCAACCTTTTAGAAACATCATCATGAGTAGATAGAGAGGCACTGTATAAAATTGAAGCTTTAGGGTCCGTTTGTTTTGGGTGAAAACAGTTTCAAAAAAGCATTTTCCGTAAAATAGGCTGTTTGGGTGCACAAGGAAAATTGGTTCAAACGGAAAATCATTTTCGTTGACCGTAAAAATGCCTTCTGATTACGGAAAACCATTTCCGTTTTCATTTCACCTTCAATTCACTTCTGGAAAAAGAGAAAGAGAGAGAGAAAGAAGGACCAGACGCGCAACAGGGAGAAAGAGAGAGAGAAAGGACTCAGATGCGCCCATACCGCCATCCTCGCACCCAGACCGCCGTCCTCGCACCCAGACTAATCGCACCCCACCGAAGACCAATCCACCCAGATCGATCGCACCCAGACCGATCCACCGAAGATCGCATCACCCCAAACCGATCGCACCCCACTGAGATCGCATCAGCGCCGTCGTTACCTGTGACTGATCTCGTCGCCCATGACCCATGACCGATCTCTCTCTTTCCCTCCATTTTTGATCACTCTCTCTTCCTCGCTCTCTCAGTTTATGGCCGGTTGTGTGGGTTTTTATTGAGTTGCGATGGGTTTGTTGTTGTTGTTGAGGTGGATTTATGGTGGATTTTTGTTGTTGTTGTGGTGGTGTGGTTGGTGGTGTTTTGGTGGTTTTCCTGTTGTGTGGTGGTGAGTTGTGCTGGAAAATAGCATTTTCAGAATAGAATCAAACACATGAAAATATTTTCTACAACAATTTTCATAATACAACCAAACACTTGAAAATATTTTCCTTTTTCGAAAAATAGCATTTCCAGAAAATATCTATTTTTCGGAAAATATTTTACGGGAACCAAACGGACCCTTAATTCAACTTTTTCCATGCAAAGATTAATAAAATTTATATAAAATTGACTGCATTTTTTATTTTGCCTCTTAGGACTACAAATTTCTCTCTTTTTAACAACACTGTTGCCCCCCTTTTTTAAAACCAACATTGTATGCAACTCATTTTTAAAGCATTTCTCATCATAATTAAGATTAGCATTAGGTTATGCTATTCTTTATTCATTCGAGAATTACAATGAGAGAATCATTGAAAGCACCAAGAGGTGCCGGTCGAACTATAAAACTCTTGCTAGGTTATACTATTCTTAATATACTTCTACAACTACAGCCAAGGGCTTCCTATCCTGTTCACTAGAATACGTTTCGCTGTTCGAAAAGTCATCTAGAATTGAGGGTTCATGATATTTAACAAATTTGGCAAAAACACACTGCTTGAAAAGTAAAACAAAAGGAGAAGGCTCTAAACATGCCCTGCTAGAAGAAAGGGAGAAAAAAATGGGGCGGGGAAGGGGGGGGGGGGGGGGGGTTGTGATTTCAATATTTTCTCATTCCATCAGCAAGCTAATCGAAATATTATCAGACCATGAAGTCAAAGCATCAATACCTAAACTTTGATTAAAGTGTGATTTGCAGTTTCCAGACAAGGAACAGTGAAAAAAAAAATTAACAGATATTGTGGCTGAGCATCAGATCATTTTGTACAGACCGTTTAAAAACAAACTGAAAAGAATGGAATGGCAGAACATCTTACAAAGCAAACTGATGGGCATATCATCATATATAGGTTTTAGAAGGTTTGAACGGTCCACTCTGATTCAGAGAGAAGGGCTGCTCTTATATGCATACATGCAATGGAATTTCTGAAAGAACCAACTAAGAAGAGCAGCAGCCAGATTTCTGATTAACCGGTTGTCCTCGTATCTGCACTGTTGGTGGCCTTACATTGTTCATTGGTTGACTTGCCATACTGAAAAAAGTGATGAAAGAATTAATTTCTCATAGAAAAAAGGCAATTGTGCACAAAGATACAAGGCCAAGAAAATCCTGTCCCCAAGCAACTTAGACAACCACAACAAAACTAAAGCTGAATTTATTTCTTAAATAGTTCCTTCAAAGCTGCCCAACACCTGTTTTTTCCTTGAAAAATTTATGCATCTTACACCCCTTCTCTAACTAATTGCTACAATAAAAACATCAGAATAGCTTGAATAGTTGTATATAAGAAATATGTACCGAGTCTTGATGTCAGCAGCCATGGCCATAAAAGCCTGCTCCACATTAGTAGCATTTTTTGCACTCGTCTCCATAAATGGAATGCCAATTTCATCAGCAAATGCCTTCAGAGCCCAATCAAATCACAGGCAACAGAGTTATTTGAGTTCTCAATAATACAGTAAAAGGAAAAAACAAGGAAGCGCAATTGAAGGACCGTGGTTTTACCTTCGCCGTTTCATAAGACACAACTTTGTTAGCAGTGAGGTCAGACTTGTTTCCAACCAGAAGCTTGTTTACATTCTCACTAGCATATCGGTCAATTTCACTCAACCATTGCTTAACATTGTTAAAGCTCTCTTGGTCTGTCACATCATAAACTATCTGGCATATACACCAAGAACATTGTGAAACAAGTTCAACATTCACACCAAATCGTCAGGGCAGAACCATGAGCAAAATGCTGAAAATTTGAGAGAGAGAGAGAGAGAGAGAGATATTACAATAATGCCATGTGCTCCACGGTAATAGCTACTAGTGATTGTCCTGAAACGCTCTTGTCCTGCAGTATCCCACTAAATATCCCAAAAAAAGTTCAACAGCCAGAAAGAAACAACAGCAACATTCATAGGATGTCGCACTACACAAACATCATATTATGAACCAAAGACCAAATTCAATCCATTAACAATATTTAGGATATTTAACCATCTTGTTAGTCGTTTCTGCATGAAGATGGCTATTAACCAAAAGTAAACATGTTAAAAATGACCCCAATCCACAAAGAGATTCCACCAAAGGGTTATAATATATTTTTTTACCACCACCACAACTATAATAATTATTCTTTATTACTTGTTTACTGTGATAACCAAATACAACCCATACACCCATGTTGATTTATAACTACAACATCACCCTCCACCACTTATTTTAGTGGGAGGTGATGCCATTTAGTCCATGGCCAGTGGCTTACTTTTACATCACGCGTTATGCCAGATTTAAAGAACAAGGAACAACCCCCACACCCCCCCCCACCGAAAAGAAAAGCAGGCAAAAAAAGAAATGAAAGGATTAAACAGCATGTGAATGATACTTCTTTGGACTGCTGATTGGGCAGTTTAACAAATTTCCAGGAACTAGTACAACCATACAACTTTACCAAAATTAAAAAAAGAGGGGAAGAAGGCTTACAATCTGAAGTTTTATGGTCTTTCCATCTTGCTCCACAGTGCGTATTTTCTGATAATAGGTGGAACGCAACAATTAGGATCATATTGCTTCTATTGATATAACATCTATTAAAACCCAAAGGTAAATACTTACAAAGTCAACTCCAATTGTGCTAATGTAACTGTCCAGATATGAATCATCCTGCGTCAAAGAGACGAAAGGAAAAAAAAAATCACATTGCATTTATATTCATAAGTTCTGCTCAAGAATTTCAATTAGAGCCAAGTAGGCTTCAATATGCTCAGCAACCAGAAAACTTTCCACTAACGAGTCAAACATTTTTTTTTTTTTTGCTGCAGTTCTTTTTATACAAAATCACAATATAATAACAGATGATCCACTATCTCGCCATTTCTACTACACATGCAACACCAATCTACTATCATTTGATGTTTAAACCAAGTTCAGCCACAATCCTATCTGAGTTGAAAAATAAGGCACTGAAAGCCGATGATTTAGTTTCACCCTTAAACTAATCGGTGTGCCACAATCTCTTCTTGGGGGAAGAAATAGCAGTAAAAAAAAAGGGGGGGGGGGGGGTGGGGAATCATAAGTGCCCTTTTATATTGGTTGCAGAAGTAACATATCAATCTAAAGTTTAACAGAATTCACAGTGAACTGTCACTTTAATTCACAAAATTACAAGTATGTTAAATATCTTATAATCACTAATTTAGGACAACCATCCTATGAAATAATGATACAAGGTCTCAAATTTTCCTCTCTTCTAAGCAAGCAACAGAGCAAAGCAAATACATCTAAACAAAACAACAGCCAAAAGGATTAAGAAGAGCAAAATAAGAGGCAAGTAACAGATAAAATAGATCAGGAAAAGCAAATTCAAATATATGATCAAGACAATATTACTTAACAACATATACATACATACACATACATATATATATATATATATATATATATTTGTGTGTGGGGGAAAGAGGGGGGGGGGGGGGGTAGCATTTAATGAAGTCAGGCATTTTGACAGCTTACAGCAAATCTCAGAAGAAGACATGATTTGCCAACACCAGAATCTCCAATCAGCAAAAGCTTGAACAAATAGTCACTGCAGAAGACAAGATGAAAGCCAATAAATCTTTTGCTGCAGTTCCATTTGGGTTGCAAACTTGTAAATTTATTATTTAACAAAAAGAAAAATTGTTTTCTACTTTTAGAAGAAAAGGATATACGTGACCCCATTATGAAGGTCATGGGTATGGCACTACAGCAAATGGTATTCACGTAAAGTCGTAAACTAACCCAAAAAGTGAAATAGTATATATAGGGAAACTCTACACTTTTTTTTAATCCTGATAAAAAGGCCTTAGAGTTTAAGCCCCTAAAAGCACCTTGTTTGGTATACAAGGTTCCAAGTTTGATCCTAAACATAAAGGCAATATATACTTAACTTAGGGAGAAACATATAATTCACAAAATAAACATTATTTGGCCAAACTTGGTTGCAACAGCGTAATGTCTCTTCAAAGATTTTTATAATTTTGAAAAGTCTCCTCACAGAAACTATCATTCTAATTATCACAATTTTCAATAATATGTAATATGCAAATCAAACCACACACAAAAATGCAAATAGGCAATTGAGCACGCTTGTGCACGCACATGCCACAAATTGAGCTATGCAATCAGACTGAGCATTGAGATCTGAAACTTTAACCTAATTAACTTATTAAGATTGAAAATCACAATCCAAACAAGGAATGATCCTATCACAAAAGTGAAATCTTTCATAACAAGACTATCAAAATGCACAATTGCACATCGCAAGTAAAACACCTCCAATTTCAGATCTGAATCGATGAAACAACAAGCGCTTCGATTTTGTTCTACATATACGATTACAGAACAATAAACTACGAAAATTTAATCTACATAAAATTGAATTACCCACAAAATATTTTTTAATTAAAGCTAAAATTGGCGACTATAGTTTCTTCTCTCCCCTCATTTTTCTCGGTTAACCTATATTTTAGGAATTCGTCAAAAAATTCTCTCAAATCCACAACCGTAAAAAGAACAAAATCATCAAAGATCTAAAGAGATTATCCAAATGAACATCGCGTTCGGTTGCGTAGAAAACAAATGAGGAAAAATAAAAATCGGAAAACGAAAATTAAACTCAGATTTTTCATTTCCTTTTCGTTTTTAATTTTCCGAGCGACCAAACAGAGGAAAAAGCTGTAATAGTAAAGGAGATTGAGATCGAAGATGCTTACTATTCAGGATTCATGACTGAATTGTTGTTGTTGGTGGTGGTGGTGGTGGAGGATCTACGAAGAGCTTGACCGGGTTTAGACCGGTCCAACAGAGAACGCTAGACCGGGTTATGGCGAAGAAGAAAAGGTGTGAGAGAGAGAAAAGGAGGAAACAACAAATGGAATGAAACTGTGAAATGGGGAAAAGGGAAGAACAGATCAGAGGGAAGAAACGAAGAAAGTGGACTCTGACGAAACCGAAAAGTTCGGTTCAAGCGTTTATATAGTGGTTTTTAATTAAAATCTGATTTTTCCACGGACCTCATCTGGGTAACCCGCGCAAGTGGGGAAGGTCAAGTGGGCTGTGGACATTTTTAGTTTGGATTGAAAACAAAAATTAAAATTATTTTACTACAGTATTTTACTTAACTTTGTTACTAATTATGGATTTTAATGCACTTTTTAGCATTAATTATAGGCTTTATTATACTATTTCAATTAACTTTTATTTTTATCTATAGTACTTCAAGTAATAATTTTTCAGTTTCAGCAAAATAAGCGATATCCAAACAAACCCTTAGTTTAGATGCACTTTTATTATTATTTTTTTGGGTGAAAATACTTTTGATCACCACATTTTGGGTCGATTATCATTTTGGTCCCTATTTTGATTTTGATACTATTTCAGTCTCTAAAAATAGAAACTCAATTTTATTTTGGTTACAATCGTCAACTCACTAACAAAAAACTCTTATGTAGTAGACAGAGTGCCTTGTTAGCACATTAAATGCTGATGTAATTATTAAAATAATAATAAAAAAAATTTGATTTGGCATTTAAAAATGCCACGTTAGCATATAAATTATTTTAAAAAAAATTAATTTCTTAATTTTAATTTAAACTAAAAATAAAAATTTGATTTAAATTAAAATTTTAATTTCTCAATTCTCATATTTTCTTGCATTTTATTTTTTCTTAACCAAACACAAAAATACAAAAGGTTTGGTTTTTCTCTGTCTCTACCTCACAATCTCACTCTCTCTAATCCTTCAATACTTACAAATCGGCAAGGCCTCTATGGTCAGGTGGAGAGAGTAGAGGAGGTGGAGGTTACGATCAGAATTTGATTCACCAGTTGGAGAGTTTCTGAGGTGGTTTGTCGACTTCGTTATCTTTGTCTTCGTCAAGGAGGGAGTTTCTTAAGGGGTTTAGATCACAGTAGTTGTTTTTGGGTTCAGATCAGTCAAGCATGTCATTGTGGCGGCAATTTAGTAACAATGGGAATAAGGATTCGGTGGGGTTGTGTTGTTGTGAAGCCTAGATCGGTGGTTGTGCTGTGATGTTGTGAAGCCCAGATCGGTTAAGGTGGTGGTTAGGCGAAAATGGGTAACTAAGCATAATGTTCCAACTATATAGTTAGTAGTTCCGGTTTCCAAAGTATATTATTTACTAGCATCTCAAGTCTAGTAAATAATATAGTTTGAGAACCGGAACTACTAACTATATAGTTGGAACATTATGCTTAGTTACCCATTTTCGCCTGGTGGTCGATCCCTATGGTTAAGCCCTAGGCAGTGGCTTTCAAACCTCTCTCTACCTCACCTTCGCTTTTTTCCTCTCTCAAGCTTGATCCAAGCTGTTGATAGGTGATTGTTTGGGTGATTTGGGTCTTGATGCGAAGAAAATGATGAGCAACATTTAGGATTTTTGGATTTTTTTTTATCAATTTCAAACTCAGATCTACCTCTGGGGTTTATTGAGGATCTGTGGTTTGTGGTTTGATGATTTTGGCTGGAATTTATGGAAGCATAGAGGTTGGGTTTTGTTGGTCTGGTCAGTGATATGTTGTTTTGTTGTTGATTTTGGATGGTTTAGATGTCTTGTTGTTGATTTGGTTGGATTTTGATTTACTGGTTTTAGAGATGTGTTTGGGATGAAATTTTGTGTATTTAGTTGAATTTTTGTTATGAGAAATGTTGGAAAATAAAATCTTTGAGTACGATGTTCTTCGTTCTTCCTTAGTATTTAATTTTTTTTGTTTGCATTGTTATGTTCTTGTGATCTGGTTTGTGTTCTTGTAATATGGGTTTATGTTCTTGTGTATTCATGTCCTTCAACATGATCTATTTATGTGTTTTTATGTTTTTTGATTTTGTTAAAATTAATAAATTAATTTTAAAAAATCAGATGTTGGACTTTGATGTGCTATTTTTATTATTATTTTAATAGCCACGTTAGCATTTAATGTGCCAACAAGGCACTTCGTCTGCCACGTAGGAGTTTTCTGTTAGTAGGTTGACAACAAGGACTAAAATAAAATTGATTTTTTGATTTTAGAGACTGGAGTAGTAGCAAAATCAAAATAGGGACAAAATGGGAATCAACTCAAAATGTAAGGACCAAAAGTGTATTTTCGCCTTTTTTTTATTTATCAAAATGTTAGCTTAGTTCCCAAAAAAAAAAAAAAGTTTAGTGGTTCTTAAGTTCTTATAATATTTAATTATTTATAAGATTCTAAGTTTGAAATCTTTTGTCATAATTTTGGGGCCACTCTTAAGAGACTCTCTTGTAATAACTTGGTGTGCGCGGGACAAGGAGACTACACGTGTCGATGGAATAGTCAATTACTAAAAGAGGTATATCATTGTTTGTAAATTTTATTTTATTTTTAAAAAATAAAAATGGAGTGAAAAATTTTATATACAAGTGTCCATGGGCAGGGTCAAGTCGGTTTTGGACTCAATCTAACAAATCTAAAGACATCGGGTGGTGGATGACCAGATCCATTGTCAACCGAGTAGAAACGATGTCTCACCCATGTAGGAGGTAGTTGGGATTCAATTGAAACTAGCTAAAAGCGGAAATAGCAGACAAAAACATTGAAAATCACAAGATCTTTACTTGATTTAAGGCTATGTTTGTTTCAAGTGAAAAACATATATGAGAAATATTTTACACTCGATTCCGTGATATTTTAGTTTGATTGTAAAATATAAGGAGAGAGAGAGAGAGAGAGAGAGCGTCCGGCATATTTGCCAAATTATACATATTTTTCGGTAATCATTTTACGTGCAAACCAAACACTGGAAACCATTTTCTAGCATATTTTCCAGAACACAACCAAACAATTGAAAATAGTTGAAAATAGTTTCCTTCCAAAAAATATTTTCACTTGAAAAAATTTTACTCTTAGAAAAAATTTTACATCGAGCCAGACACAACCTAAGTTGAGATTCTACCGAGAATGCATTAACCATTAGATAGGTTGGTCTGGCCAAATTCTTAAGTGGGAAAACCGAAACTCAACCCATTTGAGGTGGGTTTCAAAATGTTGGGCCTGTTGTCGACTACCGCTGCCACCATTGAAATTAACCAAATCTCAACAAGTCAATGTAGGTCAAGCATACATTAGAAGTGTCAGTTTGGGCAGTTCTTTAGACCGTCCTAATTTTATATGTTCTCAACAAATTTACTATTTCTTTTTGTACATAAATTATAAGATTTTTTTTTTTTAATCACAAAAAGAAAAAGAAAAATTCATGACTTTTTATTATGTGCAAATAAAATCTCTCACTTTCAGTCAGCCTGATGACCTTAGCATTTATATCCTGCATAATTTGACTAAAGGATTTGGTTGCTGTCTTTTTAATTTTTGTGCAAAATCTTGTAATTGCATTGCTCGTATGTTTTAGTTTTGGAGGCAAAAAAAGATTCTCTTGCATGCATGTTGTGGATGGAGGCATCTCCCCTTACATAATCAGCATTGTTGCCGATGATGTCCCCACTTCATATTCATGAATAATTTTCTATTTATATTTTCATAAACAAAGAATCCTATTGGAATGTGAGATTTTATTTTTCCTAATTATTTTGTAGTCAAATTTTGGGATTTGGATGCAAATTATATCCTGCATGATTTGTCATTTCTTTTATCCGGGTATTTATTTCAAGTGGGTTTCCATTATTTGAAACAATTACTTTTAACGAGGAGGTAAGAACATTCACATGAGGGGGTAAGAACATTCACATTGGGTGATCCAAAGCCATTGAGAATACAAAATGCATAACACTATTGACACAAATGTACAAAAACCAACTCCATTGGATGATGCATTTTGCATCAGAATTTAAATTTTTGCTACTGTATTATGCATTTTTGCATAATACTATAGCATCATTTTTTTACCAAATTAATTAATTCTATATTCTCTTTTCTCTCTTTGCCCTTCTCTCTCCTTTTGTGGTGTAAGATTGTAGGCAGAAAATATATTATTTTAATGTGATGGGATGCAAAATAAAGAATGAGATATAGGATGTATCGTACAAGTGATAATGTAAAATAAATAAAATTGCTTCTGATGATGCAAAATGCTTCTTTTTTTTTGGGCATAAGTTGATGGGATTGCTCTAATGCCAACTTGTGTATTTCCTTGCCCACCATAACCTACTTTTTTGTTGCTATAGGTGATAACTGAGATTATTTGGCAAATTATTTGTAGCCCTTCAAAATCAACCCCTTTAGGGAAATGCCAAGTTGCAATTTGAGTGAGGTTAATCCGTTCCCAATCACATCTTTAAATATTAAGTTGTCTAAAAAAAACTTTAAATATCATTTTAAATATGCAACCTTAAGATAAATAAATACTCAGCATGTGTGTATATATATCTGTGTTTGTGTGCGTGCCCATAAAATTTTACTTTGTTTTTGTGTTGAATTTTCCATGTATGAGTGGTGTGATTAGTTAAGTGTTGAACTCTTATACATGGGATACTAATGACAATTGACAAGATTGAGTGGTCAATGTAAACATAATTGGGCTTAAACTCATTGACTTTAATTTTTTGATCAAGTGATGTCTTTATGTTATACTAGCTTGTAACCTCGCGTATATGCATGGATACACTTAAAGATCAAGTCTTTAAGTATATGTATGGATACACTTAAAGATATACAATAAGATGCATAATATAATTCCTATATATATATAATTGAAATACTATTGATAGTCATTTTTATATTTTGTTAACTCTTTAAAAAATTTTGTAAGGATATTATTAGATATAAAATATAAATTGTCCATTTTTTATTATTATTGTGAAGCACTTTGTTTTTTATGATTCATTTATTCTAGACTCTTTGGGTAATAACTTACTTAGATAAATATTTATGATGTAGTCTCACATTTTATTCTAAAATTAATAAATAAAACTCTTTGAGAAAAAATAATTTAAAATACAAGGCATAAAATTGGAATTTTAATTTGGAATTATAATTTGAGTTTTTCTTAGCTTCACTTATTATTATTATTATTATTATTATTATAGAGATGAGCCCATTGATATTTGCTAGAGATATAAATAAATCCTATCAGTTGCATGTTAGTGTGGATACCAATCTTTCTCTTAGCAATACAGCCTGTAAGTTGTAACCTCCTTTCGGTTTGACAATTAATTTTGATGCAGCGGATGAGTTATTTAAGTAAGGTGTTTGCTTTTCAAGAAGAGTGTAAGCATGTTTGGATAGTGACTTATCACCAAGTAATTCTGTGTGGGCTGAAGCAAAAGACCAAGACTTACATTGTTACGTAGTTCTATCATAAGCAAAGCAGGTAGATCTCGGAAACAATATTTAATTAGGACATATAAAAAAAAAAAAAAAATCGTCATGCTTATCAAATATTCACCTTCCTCTTTGACTGGTCCATATAGGGGGTCATGGCTGAAGTTGTCAAGTTTGTGTCATAATTCAATATATGTTGATATAGATCTACTAGCAAGTAGGCCATGTTAGCCATTCGGATCAACTATCACAATTCACAAGAGCCAGTTATTCAACTTGATTCTTGTTGAGATGAGTACCCTTGTAGGCTTGTACAACAAGATGATATATGGTGTATCTAACATATGTAATCACCATTTTATATTGTCCATATACATGAGAAGGTGGTTATATCTATATATTGGATACACAATATTTCTACTTTTCTATATGAAATGACCATACCACCCACTATGCTAAATTTTGATAATATTAATTCATTAAGTGTCATACTTCATGCCAATTGGCAACTATGATTGCAATGAAGACCCAACCTAAGGAAATCAAAGACTATAAGAGGTATATGGTGTATCTAGCATATAATCACTCTCTCACATAGTCCATATATGAGAGGGTGGTTACATATATATACTGGATACACAATATTTCTACTTTTCCATCCGAAATGATCATACCACCCACTATACTAAATTTTAATAATATTAATTCATCAAGTGTCCTGCTTTATGAAAATTGGCAACAATGATTGCAAATGAAGACTCAACCTAGAGAAAGAAATCAAAGACTAAAAGACCTTCTCAGGCCATGCAAAACATGCATTTGGATTAACTTTTTGTTGAAATTGAAAGTCGGTAAAAATACAATTGTACCATTAAAAAAAGAAAAAGGAAAAAAAAAAGTAAGACCTTAAAAAACTGGATATCCATCAAATTAGATTATAAACCAACCAGAAAAAAGCTAATCCAAATGCCTAATAAGCTAAATGTGCTCGAAGGATGCTTATATATGAAAGATTAATAAAGCATGGATAAGAAACACAGCCGTTACGTAGAAATTATTTCTCTCATTTCTTATTCAATCACCTCTTCTTCTTGCTTCTCCTTTGAGCAAAGCCATACTATTTACCTAATTACATCATTAATTCATCATAGAGTATGGGACATATCACATGTATAAAAAGTGAAGAGGAAATACAAATCTGGGGAAATCCCAATATAATTAAATGGGTTCCAAATTCCCGGTGGGAAATGAAAGGCATCATTTGAGTCCCTTGGTCAATTTCTTTGAATGTTTGTGTTTGTGGAGTCGATTAGGTGAGTCCTCCTCTGAGTCCATTAACGGTAAAAACCCTGTTTGGGTACCATCACTATCATTATCGATTTCTCCATCGAGTGTCAATCTCAATCCTTTTACTGCTACTGGATCCCCTTTAATCCCCAAATTGACATCTGCATCAAAAAAAAAATGTCAAATTTAATGTAAATAAACAAACATATAAATTATCTTTTGCTTAGGAATTGACACTTGTTCTTGTTTGTTTGCCTAGAAAAAAAACCAATCTTTCTTCCTATTGATCATGGTAATTAATTTCACACATTTATAAACAAAATCTTGGGTTCAAATCGAAACTTGTCCAAGTATTTTGTGAACAATTTTCTACATAATAAAATATCACATTAATTTGGCACCACAGCCAGTTGATTTAATTGCTAATGAATGGAGCAAAAAAAATGGTTCAGATCCTTATGGACACGTTCTCAGTCATGATCAAGTCACTAAACTATGATACGGGACAAGAGCTACCTGAATAATAAGATGCCATCTCTTAAAACAAACACTCATATTACATATCTACATAAACAAAACAAATAAGTGAATTTGTAGTTAATTAAAACATGATTAATTATCCTCTTGCTTAGAATAAGATGCATGGATTTTGACATGTCATTTGAAATAGGAATTTGTTTAATTACACACTATTTGTACTCAATGAGAGAAAGTGAGAGAGGAGCCTCTAGTGCTCTATTTTCTTTGATTTCTGTAAGAGAAAATAACATGCCAACTTGCTAAGAGCTTTATAGTTCAATTGTCATTTTTTTTATGTTTTCAATGAAGATGTACATGATTCAAATTCCTCATCTATTGACTGTATGTCTTTTGAAAAAAGAAAAAAAAAAAGGATTGAAAATCCGAAAGGAGGAACATAAGTTACATTATTTTTTTTTCTCAAAACAAAACAAAACAAAATCTCAATATCTACACGTTCACATATGTAGGCTATGACATGAGTATAGTGGTGTTTTGGAATTGTGAAAATATTTACTTACACTCGTCTACATTTATTATTTTTCATTAATTTCTATAATTGATACGGAAATGTTCACAAATTTTTAAATGTCTATATTAAAACACATGAAAGTGAGTGCAAAAAAGAAAAGAAAAAAAGTATTAAAGTATAAAAGCATGGTGGGATTTGGCCACCTTAACCTACCTGGATTAGAAAAGAACCAAAGCACAATGGCACAGAGAAACAGCACAAAGGGTATAACATGCACAGCATTCTCAGCAAATTTGGCTCGTGCCTTCTCCTTCCTAGCCAACTCAACGATGGGATCATAGCCTGGCAGCTCATTGACATTGCTATCAAATGAGTTCGACGGTCTTAGGCTCGGTGGCGCTGCCTTAGATGGAGGATCGGAGTAGTCATCCGTCACGCGGGTCCAGCTCGAGGATCGATACATCTTTCTTTCTTTGCGGAAAGAAATATGGAAGAACTAATGAAATGAGAGAATTTGAAGAACAAAGAAAATGTACATGATTAATGTGTCTATAATCGTGTGCGCTAGTTCAAGAAAAGCGGGCTTGCATTTTGGGTGAATCTGTTTGTTGTAGATTTGCTTTGACTGTGTCCTTGTGTTATGTGGCACAGTAGGCTGGCCATCAAAATCCTCCTGCTGTTTTGAGACTCGTTGATCCATTAGTTGTTTTATTGTTAGACAGTTATAACTTCTTTTGATGAATTATTTTTGGTTACATTTTGTGTGGGTCTTTTTTTGGACAGTACACAGGCCCAAGTAGAAACAAAGATTCTAGTCCCTTTACTTGTTGTTTGGTAGACTGGGCTTGGTTCACCGCAGCTAAATGAGGCTGATTACAAACTAAGTTGTGCTCAAGTCACATAAAGCTCCTCAAGACAAAAATGCAATTCCTCATAAGTAATAAAATACCATTATAAGTATTTTAGTGTCATAAAATGACCATTTACTCTTACGAGACAAGTAAAATAATTATTCATAATATTCATAATGAGAAATAGATTGAAATAGAGTATTTAAGGCTCATAATATTCACAATGAGAAAGACATTGAAATAGAGTATTTAAGCTTGTCTATTATTGTGTAAACATTTAAAAGAGTTCCTTCACTTAGTACCCCGGACATACTGTCGTGGTACCCCGGACGTACAAGGCCTGTAATTCCAGAATGCTAATTCTCTGAACTATACGATCTTTCTCCATGCTTATTATGCAATGGAGTTTTGTAATTTCCCTTTAACTTTATAGGTCTTGCATAAGAACACACTATACAATACACATATCTTCAAATAATTGTTAGTTTCTTAGATTATGATATATATTTTAATACATATACATATATGTAGATAAATTTCATGAGAATGATTCAGCCACGAGAATCTTGGCCCCAGTTCTCACAGACTTAGTGCTTTTGTACAAGACTTATGGGATTTGGAACTTAAGTCCAAGTGGCTTTACTTGGGCATTACCTTTCAAGATAGTTAGGTGAGGAGGATTTTTGTGAGAGAGAGTGATATCTGATGTGTACATGTTTTGGCATATGTTTCTTTGGAGGCTAAGTGGTATTTTGAATGATCTCAAGGATATGGGACAAATTCCCACTCCTGGGCTCTCTCTTGTTTTGTCCCTCTTTTCTTTCCCCTCCCTTGCTGGGCTCTTAAATCTCTAAAAATATATCTTTTGAACCTCTGAAATCTTCCTGTGAATCCCCATTTTTCTCCCTCCTCTTCTGCTATGACTTAGTGTTCCTTTTATAGCGGACATGGTTTGGTACCCCAGGCAAGGACGTCTCTGGTCTGTTAAGTAAAACCATGTCTTCTGGAACCTGAAAAGGTGCATTGGGCAGATGTTTAGCTTATTTAGGCAATTATAACTCAAAAGGGGCATTTGGCTTTAGCTATAAATAAAAGATTCATTCTTGGAAAGTCAAAGGAATGGGTGGGTTGCTCAGTGTACTGGATGACAGTTTTAGTTGAAAATGACAATTGAGAGGAAATTGTGGAGATGTGTTATACACATGGGGGAACTGAGTTTTCCATTGGTTCATGCATTCCAAGCAAATATATGAACCAAGGGAAACTTTCGGGATCCTCATTTCATAAAAAATTACTCTCCTACTAACAAAACCATTTCTCCCTTACTATCCATTCGGGATCCCACGGGCTTGGATCATGAGTTACAAAGATAATACCTGGTTTTTGCTGGATTTTTAATGGCTTTTTGCATACATCTTGGTTTTTCCATGTGTTGGCCAAGATCCTCTTCTCAAGGCTTCAAAAGGACACATCAAGGTCCTAGCGCCTTGATGCTCTTCTTGCTGCATATCATTTGACCGAGATCCTTGCTGCATGTCCTCTGGCCTGACCGAGATCCTCTTCTTCTTTCTTTATTATTATTATTATCATTTCTTTCTTTTTGGGACTTTGGGCCTTCATGATCCTTCTTAACTTCATAAATTAGGCATTCTTTTGTTAAGACCCATGGTCTTTCTTTACTTTTTATGGAATAAGTTTTTTTGTGAAATTTTGGTCCTCAACACATTTATTGTTACATGAGTATCAAATAATTCTACTGTTACAATTTTTTTTTCACAATTATTAAAGTGGCGAGTCTTAAATAATAAACAATAAAATGATGTGAGTGGTGGACACAAATAAGAATCAATAACAATTTGACAACTTGAAATTTTTTTGTACAAATAGTATGTAGATATAAATAGTTACACTATGTTTGTTTCAATATAAAAGTTCTCTAGAAAATAGATTTAAAAAAAAGTACTATAGAAAATAAATTATTTTCTAAAAATTATTTGTTTTTTAACTATTTTTCTAATTAACTCAACTAATAATTTTTTTTTTAAATAAATTTTTTTTTAATTTTTAAATAAAAAAATTTGGAGTTCAACCTAAGCCTACTACACCTAAAAACCCAATTGATGTTTTGGTTTATAAAAATTAAAAAAATAAAAGACCACAGCTCATCCCACACCCATTTTTACACCCTTCCCATGTGGCAGCGGTGCAGATACGGAGCACTACTTGACCCGAATTTGGTTCTCAGATTTTGGTAGTGCTTCTGGTGGCACGAGTGGATAGCTGGAATGCACGGACATGGCTCCGGAGATGCCGCACCCGAGTCAGACTCTGCCAGACGCGTGGACGCAGGAGGGACACTGCTGATCGCGAGTCTGTGCCGCGTCGGGCCGCGTCCTGCCACGTGGACGAGCCGACTCACGCCGACGCGGCTAAAATCGGGCCGTATCGGCCGAAACAGCTGAGTCAGGCCGAAATTCAAAAAAAAAAAAAAAAAAAAAAAAAAAAGGTGCGAAACGCACCGTTTGAACTTACCCTAAAATCCCTAAGGCTCTCACGCACTCTCACTTCGTCCAAGCCCTCTTTCTCACTCCATCGCTCATCTCTCTTCTCTGTGCTCTCCCTCTCTATGCTCGGCTGCTTCAGGTTTGCTCTCTCTTCTCTATGCCTCTGTTTTGCTCTTCTTCTTTTTTGATTTCTCTGATTCTCTCTGTGTCTGCTGTGTTTGCTATGTTTGTGTGCTTGTTTTTTCCAATTTCCTCCAAACACTCTCTCTCACTCCGTCCAAATTTGTGTGCTTACTGTGTTTTTTTGCTAGATTCTTCGGTTCTTGTGGGAGTTAAAGGGTTTTGTTATTAATGTGGCTGCTGTGATTTACAAATTTTATCAGTTAGGATAAGAATATGGCTGTGATTTACAAATTCTAGTGGGAGTTAGAGGGTTTTGTTATTAATATGGCTGCTGTGATTTACAAATTCTTGTGGGAATCTGTGATACTGATTTGTGAATAGTTAGTACTTATTGTGATTTGTGAATAGTTATTACTTGTTACTCATTGTGATTTGTGAATCTGTAAACTTGGGTTTGATTTATTATTAATTTATTTAGTTAATAGTTATTATTTGTAGGTTAAATTGAATCTATTGAATTTGCAATGGACGAGGTTACTAGCACAGAAACTTCACCTTCATCTAATCAAGAAGTGCCAAATGATGAATGTCCTCTTTGGCAGTATGTGACTAAAGTAGAAAAACCACCTGGTGCTTCTGTTAAATCAGGTGGAAACACATACTTTAAGTGCAACTATTGTGGTATAGTTTATATGGGATCTTATTCTAGGGTTAAGGCTTATTTATTAGGAATTTCTGGCAAAGGTATTAAAGCATGCCTTAAGGCGAAGAGCCATAGGCCAGAAATGCAGCGAATGCATGATCAAGTTGAGAATGATAAGTTAGAGAGAGAACGGAGAAGTCAAATTCCCTTACCCCACCTCCCCCAGGCCGTGGGTTTGCTATATCTATTTCCCCATTTCGAAGACAGAAAGGGAGTGATAGTACAAATCTGGTTGATGGTAAGAGGAGGAAGGTGGCTACGAATTCTCCTTTGGAGAAAGCATTTCAGAATAATGCTAGGCATGATTTGGATAGCAGAATTGCTAGGATGTTTTACACTGGTGGGCTTCAGTTTAACTTTGCAAGGAACCCACATTATCGTAGTTCCTATGCATATACTGCTACCCATAACATTCCGGGTTATGTTCCTCCTAGATACAATGCCTTGAGAACAACACTTTTTCAAAAAGAAAGAGCTCATGTTGAAAGACTTTTGAAACCAATTAAGGACTCTTGGCTTGAAAATGGTGTAAGTATAGTTTCTGATGGATGGTCAGATCCACAAAGCAGGCCTCTTATTAATATTATGGCTGTATCAGATGGGGGTCCAGTGTTTATAAAAGTAGTTAATGGGTCAGGTGACTTCAAAGACAAGCATTATATTGCTGGGGTGTTGAAGGATGCTATAAAAGAGATTGGACATGAAAAAGTTGTCCAAGTCATCACTGATAATGCTAAAGTGATGAAGGCTGCTGGAGCTCTTATTGAAGGTAAGTATCCTAAAATATTTTGGACACCCTGTGTTGTCCACACTCTCAATCTAGCCTTGAAGAATATTTGTGCAGCAAAAAACACTGAAAAGAATGAAGTTACATATGAGGAATGTAGTTGGATTACACGTATTGCTGATGATGCATCCTTTATACGTGTTTTTATCATGAACCATTCAATGAGGTTGGCAATGTTTAATGAATTTTTTCCATTAAAACTGCTCCAAGTTGCTGATACTAGATTTGCTTAGGTTGTTGTAATGCTGAAAATGTTGAAATTGATAAAAAGATGTCTTCAAGCCATGGCTATTAGTGACCAATGGGCTTCTTATAGGGAGGATGATATTGGAAAAGCTCAAAAGGTCAAAGATATGATTCTAAGTGATCTTTGGTGGGATAATATTGATTATGTTCTTGAATTCACAGCACCCATTTATGATATGCTACGAATAGCCGATACAAACAAGCCTTGTCTTCATTTTGTGTATGAGATGTGGGATTCAATGATAGAGAAGGAGAAGGCAATAATATATCGGCATGAAGGCTTGGAAGATGATCAGTATAGCTCATTTTGGAGTGTGGTGTATGATATACTCATTGATCGATGGACTAAAAATTGTACACCAATACATTGCTTGGCTCATTCCTTAAATCTTAAGTAAGTACATTTATTTTCTATTTTCCTTAGTTCACCCTTTTAGTAAAATACACGTTTCATCTATATTTGTTTTTTAATCTTTAACTAGGTATTACTCCATTGAATGGCTTTCGGGGAATCCAAAACGCATCCCTCCACATCGGGATCATGAAATTTCTATGGAAAGAAGCAAGTGTTTGGAACAATACTTTGAAGATGTGAATGAATTAGCGGTGGTGAAGTTTGAGTTTGCTACATTTTCAGGAGGGAGGTTTCCTTCACCAGATGCCTTGACAGATAGGTGGGCCTTATAACCTTTGGTTTGGTGGCAATACCATGGCTCCGCATTTCCAACTTTCAAACCCTTGCCCTTAAACTTCTTGGACAACCTTGTTCATCCTCATGCACTGAGAGAAATTGGAGCACAAACAAATTCATTCATTCCTTAAGTAGAAACAAAATGGCTCCTGCACGCGCTGAGGATTTGGTATATGTGCATTCTAATCTTCGACTCTTGTCAAGGCGCAATAAGGAGTACATACATACAGCAACAAAGATGTGGGATATTGTAGGAGACTCTTGGAATGAGAGCGACATACATGGAGGAGCTGGAATTCTTGAGAATGCAGCCCTTACACTTGATGAGCTAAAGTTGGAGGCCATTGTTATTGGGAATGCTAACACTAGTGCTACTACTAGTGAAAGTGAAGTTCGAAGTGAAGCTATTGATATTGAGGATGATGATGTTGGTTTTTAATTGTCTTGTTGATTGTCTTATTGATTATCTTTTATTTTGTTTTAGTTTCAAACTTGTGAATTGTATTCTAATTTCTGAACATCATGGAATGTTTATTTTCAATCTTGTGGGTTGTATTTAATTTATGAACATCATGTTTTAGTTATTATCTACTATTACTCTTAAATTTGGTATATGTTTATATAATGTGAAAAAGTATGCTTAGCAATATATTAAAAATATAAAAAATATATATTTATAATAATTTTTTAATCGCCGAGTCCCACCGCACCCGCACCCACCTTTTTCAAAAATTGTCGAGTCCTGCACCCGCACCCGCACCCGCACCCGAGTCCCGAAACGCACCCGTGCTTCCTAGGTGGATAGATAGCTTATTGGGTGTTTGGAATTCAACGGGTAGTTTGTGATGCATGGCAGAACAATGTTGATAGTCTTGTTGCGTCGAGAACCAAAATATGGGATAGTCTTGTTGCATTTTGTGATTTTGTATGATATTTCTTTGGTTGTTTGTAATGGTGGTGGCTTGCTCTTTCAATGGGTGGCTCTGTTTTGGGTTTAAAAGGAATGTACGCCAAGTGCTTGAGAAAAGTTCTCAATGAATTTCAAATAGGGGCTGCTATCAACTTCTTGGATCCAACCAGCCAACTGAAGGGAGCTGATTGTTGTGCTACCTGATTTTTATTTTTAAGTTTCTTTGGACAAGAAAAAAAAAGACATCATAACTCATTAGAAAGCTTTGTTAGCAGCTACAATGCTGGTGGATTCAATTCTTTCAAAAGTGCAGTTAGTTATATTTGTCTCTTTGTAAATCTTCTTTTATATCAATAGAAATTTCTCATTAATATTAGAAGTCTCTTGGTGAAATTTAATTGAAGCAGTCAAGTAAATATGCCATTCATTTATTTATTTTTTTGTTAAACAAAGAGATTTTATGGTAGTAACAGGCTAGCAGTATGGACAATAATAATAATTGTAGGGACTCAATTTGTAAGGCCCCAAACAATACATTTTTAGAGAGTAGGTTTGAAGAAATTGGCCCTTGCAGGCAAACGGAACCCAACCATGAACCAATCACCATTGAAGGCCAGTGGCCCTTACATCTCCTCTCAGGATTGTTCCTCAGCCTTGGTCTGAGGAGGTTCTCTCCTCTCCTTCCCCCCCCCCCCCTTTGCTGTTTTACTGGTCCTTCTTATATAGTTCTATCTTTCCATCTCTGCATTCCATCTGTTGATCATCTATGCGTTTTTCCTCTGAATCTCCGTCCCATCAGCAACACTATCAGTACTCAAGTGATTCACGATAATCAATGTCGCCCTGTCCAAGAGTCACATCTTCATTGGTGCGACCAGAGGGTTAGGTGAGCGCATTTAGTGCGGAGGTGACAACCTGTCCTGGGCCCATTTCCCCATCTGTAGCTAGTCTCGGTCCGCCGAGGATAAGGTTATCCTCGGCGGGGGATTTTGGAAGTGCATGCTCCCACGCATCTTCCTCGGAATGGGCCATGGGCCGGACGTAAAGTGGGCCGAGGTCACCAGGCCCTCAGGCCCCACAATAGCCCCTTAAAATCCTGCTGTCCGTGGTCTCAGACGGGGAGGAGGATTTTGATATTCCTGGGCCCCCACAAGATTCGCCAAACCTCGGTCCACATCAGCATTAGGGTCTATTAATCTGCCACAGGTAAATTTTTGGCATTTCGAGACTCAAAGCGCATTTGCATTAAATTTTGGCGGCTCCGTGTTTCCCTCTTTTGATGGTGTGATGGTAATCTTCTGGCAGGGGTGACCTGTTTTTATGGGCGGGAAGTTACACTTGGTTAGTCTTAATTGGAGGTATAAACACTTATTTGAACCGCTTGGTTTCTTCGTTTTCGCGCGTACAAACTTTGGTACATATATTCTGAAGTTGGTCCAATTTCTGCATTAATAAGCACCCCTTTCCAATCGTAGAAAGCTTGCCAGAGGAGAATCTCACTGTTTCTGCAAGTCTTCTACTTCCCGTAGCACAGGATTCTCCTTGATTAATTGATCATAGGAGGTTTGGTTATTTTTCTGCAGATCCGCACGCCTTCGTGTGTCCTTTTCTTCTGGTCAACAAGGAGGGCTTGGAAACCGCCATTAGTAAGGAATTTTTTCTGAACAAGGTTGATAACCAGATTAGGGCCGCCCAAAAGATCCTCGGCTCAGGTGAATCGCTGCGGTAGAGAACGGTCTTACCATTTCCGAAGGATCTTCCATTTCAGAAGGCATACCATTGGTAGGCTCTTCACTGCCCCATAAAGCGGCGGAGGCCGAGGAAGGGAGTTTGGAGGAAAGAGAGGAAGTGATCGAACTAAGCTCATGCGAGGATGAATTTGGTGTATTTGACCGAGCTGATTAGCCCGAGGGTTGGTACCCAACTGAGATGGGTCCTAGGAGACAGCCCCCGATCAGCCTTCTTGACCTACTCGAGGGCAAGTCTGGAAAGGGGGTGCTAATGGAGTCGCAACCTGAGCCTCCACCACCCAGCTCCTAGCCTTCACCTGCGCGAGCCAGGTCTCTACGTACCCTTCCAATCTCAGAATCTCGGCCTGAGTCCCCCGAACCAAAAAGGAAGAAGTCTTCCAAGGGCAAAGACCCAATGGATGGGGGCCGATCCCATCCCTCTCCAGAGAAGGATGAAGCCCAACAACCCTCTAAACAACTGAGGCTGGGTGGTAAGCGAAAAGGGAAAGAAATTATTCAACCGTCCGAGCCCCAGGCCTGGCTACCCGCCGCCATGCTCCGTGGAGAACTTCTGAGGGATGACGCTACTATACGGGACTTCCGAGGAGGCGAAGGGGCTCGGGTAGCCGACGCTCTGGAAATGTCTCTTCTCCTTCCTGCCGACATGGCTGAGCTTGGGAACATGAAGGGGCCAGAGGTTGCTGAAAACCTCAAGAGATACCTGGGCATGGTAAGGCATCGGATACCTGTTTATTTCATTTGAATTTTATTACCTGGCACCTCCCCTCCCCTTTACAGCGTATTCACTTCGGTAGGCAAGCTATCCAGGCTGTTTTCAGGCTGGATGAGGAGGTTGACGGCCAGGGTAGCGCTCTGGCAAAAGAGCGTGATAAGTTCTTAAAGGCTGCGAATACCCTTAAGAGATCTTAGGCAGATCTGAAGAAGGCTACTGAAAGTCTTGAGGAGATGACAAAGGCTAGGGACATTGCGGCCTCTGACCTAGTCACGGCCATGAAGCAGGCCGAGGATCAAACAAAGTGCTTGCATGATGTTGAAGGCCAATTGCGTTCTGCCCAGGAGGACATTGCCGACCTGAAGAAAAAGTTAGCTGAGGCAGTATGGACAAAGGGCGTCGTCGAATATGCTAGGGATGAGGCCGTGAGGGCCAAAGATTTGGCTGAGTTTGCAAGAATAGATGCAGAGCGCTCTGTAGAACAGGCAGAGGAAGAGGCCTTTGCTGAGGGAGTGGCCAAGACAGAAGCTACCTTCAAGGCTCAAGTCCTTGAAGTATGCAGGCATTTTTGTTCCCAGACTTGGAATGAAGCCCTCAATCAAGCGGGAGTCGATGCTTCGTCAGACCTTAGGAGGGCAGAGAGGGTATATTACCCCCCCGTAATCCGTGAGGCTGTCCCCACTACCTCCGAGGAAGGTTCTGTATTACCAGCGGCCAGTGAAAGTCGGACCAATACTGCCGAGGACGCACCTTTAGCTGGCAGACCTCCTGAGGAGGCTGAGCCCTGAAGAGCGTCAGAGGGGTCCCTTGAAGGAACCTTTCCAAGTCAGGGTCCTTCGTAGTTAATCAAAGTCTTTCAACGGGATCCTCCAGACCAGCTTCCTAGCGAGTTGGGGGAGTAACCCATTTCGTTGGACCAACCCGTTGTGACATCATGGGGCATTCCTATTTGTTTTCTTTTTCATTTTATTTTGCTTTTCGCCTTGGCGACGTTGTAACGAAACTACATGCCATCTATTTGAAAGATATATTCAATGGTTTTGCTTCTATCTCACTAGTTGATGCTTTCTTTTACTTGTTACACTTTAATGTTTTGCTGAATACTTTCATTTTGTTCTGGACTTAGTCTCATGAGATAATCAGCTGTCTTTTGAGCTTGCATCCCAGGACCATACCACAACGCGGTCCCTTCTAAAGCTTTTATTCTTCAGCAAATATCTAATTTTCCATAAGTTTGACTCCGAGGACCATGTAATAACTTGGTTCTGTTTAACACTTCTGTTCTTCTGTAAGTAGCTAGTTTCTCTAGAGGTTTGAGTCCGAGGACCATGCAATACCTTGGTTCTGTCTAACACTTTTGTTCTTCTGTAAGTAGCTAGTTTCCCCATAGGTTTGAGTCCGAGGACCATGCAATACCTTGGTTCTGTCTAGTACCCAGGTATATTTACGTGGTTAGTTTCCCCAGAGGTTTGAGTTCGAGGACCATGCAATACCTTGGTTCTGTCTAACACTTCTGTTCTTCTGTAAGTAGCTAGTTTCCCCATAGGTTTGAGTCCGAAGACCATGCAATACCTTGGTTCTGTCTAGTACCCAGGTATATTCACGTGGTTAGTTTCCCCAGAGGTTTGAGTCCGAGGACCATGCAATACCTTGGTTCTGTCTAACACTTCTGTTCTTCTGTAAGTAGCTAGTTTCCCCATAGGTTTGAGTCCGAGGAACATGCAATACCTTGGTTCTGTCTAGTACCAAGGTATATTCACGTGGTTAGTTTCCCCAGAGGTTTGAGTCCGAGGACCATGCAATACCTTGGTTCTGTCTAACACTTCTGTTCTTCTGTAAGTAGCTAGTTTCCTCATAGGTTTGAGTCCGAGGACCATGCAATACCTTGGTTCTGTCTAGTACCCAGGTATTGGGCGAGGGAGATTATCCTTAGCGTTGGCCATACTCGGCGCGATGATGGCCTCGGCCCTGCTTCGTCGGAAGTGGGGCATTATGTGGACCGGACCATTGACCCGCAGTGCCCCGGACAAGGTTGACTTGGGACTCTAACCTCACACGTGGCAGTAACGCCACCTTCCGTTCGAGTTTTTGCCCTCATCGGTTACGAGGTGCCTCCTGATTGCTCGCATTCCGCGCTTGATGTTTCAACACATGAAACGCGCTCTCATTAACATTCCCCTGGGCTGATGCAGATCACCCGGTTGATAGGCGCCTTGGAATTTGGTCAGGATTAATGTTGCCGATAATCCTCTTTTCGAATTCTGCGTACATCAATTCCTATTAATTTTCACCCCCTATTTAAGGCTATATGGGGGAAATGTCCTTCTACACTCCACGAACCTTCTAATACACTAAGAAACATGTCTTCTCCACTTTCAAAGCCCCCTCTATAACCCTGCTAGAATTATGACAAGAGTTTGGAGAAATGGAGAGGTCTTGGATGGGAGTAAGGGTACTCAGGCCCAAAGTCCCCCTTCCACGACCGAGAGCCGTTGTAGCCATAGCCCTCGTCAGATCTCCGGCACGGCCAAATTTGTGCATCATCCTCATGGTGCCATGCACAACGGCCAAGAGGGAGATCCTAGAAGTACATAACGCCCCCTCCCCGGGGCGCCCCTACGCCGGTGGAAGCGTTCAAGAATACGTCATGCCTAGTGCTCGAGTGTTGCCGTCTCCAACGGTCAACCACCATGGGGCTGGAAGAGAATCAAGGGAACAACACAAGGAAAGGCCGCCCGGCGCCCTTGCATCTGCTCCTCTCTTCGCGCCAGCGCCACCGCACCGGCTTGGGCGTTGTTGGTAGCCTTAAAACAGGCCTGCCTCAGCCCCCTTCCCCCTTAGTTAGCTTTAAAGCAGGCCCGTCTGGGCCTTTGTTTGTAGAGTTGGCTTTAAAACAAGCCTGTCTGAGCTTTTGTTTGTAAATTGTAACTCTTCTACATCTAATAAAATACTGATGTTTGTCTTCTCTTTTCCTTTGAATTTTCTACTTTTCTGCAATGGTTTTTTTTTTTTTTTTTTTTTTTGAACTTTCCGTCAATTAACCACCTAGTGACAACCGTCCATTACACCTGCTAGTGCACAAATTCCTTCCCACAGACGGCGCCAATTGTAGGAACTCAATTTGTAAGGCCCCAAACAATACATATTTAGAGAGTGGGTTTGAAGAAATTGGCCCTTGCAGGCAAACGGAACCCAACCATGAACCAATCACCATTGAAGGCCAGTGGCCCTTACATCTCCTCTCAGGATTGTTCCTCGGCCTTGGTCCGAGGAGGTTCTCTCCTCTCCTTTCCCCCCCCCCCCCCCCTTTTGCTGTTTTACTGGTCCTTCTTATATAGTCCTATCTTTCCATCTCTGCCTTCCATCTGTTGATCATCTATGCGTTTTCCCTCTGAATCTCCGTCCCATCAGCAACACTATCAGTACTCAAGTGATTCACGATAATCAATGTCGCCTTGTCCAAGAGTCACATCTTCATTAGTGCGACCAGAGGGTTAGGTGAGCGCATTTAGTGCGGAGGTGACAACCTGTCCTGGGCCCGTTTCCCTATCTGTAGCTAGTCTTGGTCCGCCGAGGATAAGGTTATCCTCGGCGGGGGATTTTGGAAGTGCATGCTCCCACGCATCTTCCTCGGACGGGCCTTCTTCCTCGGAATGGGCCATGGGCGACGTAAAGTGGGCCGAGGTTACCAAGCCCTCAGGCCCCACAATAATAATAATAATAATAATAATTAAAAAAAAAAAAAATCATTCAAGAACAGAGACAAGGTAACATCATAAACCAGACATAATTGTTGATGTCCACATATCCGTTCAGACTAAGGACTATCTAGAAAAAATGATCATGAACCCTCTTAGCCAATACCACTTCTAAAAATGAATGATATATATAAATAAATATATATATATATAAATACATCTTTCTTCTACTTATAAAAAAAGAAAGGAAATTTCGAAAATTTAATCTGATAAATTTTCAGTAGTATTGACTAACACAGGCTTCATCGTATTCCCCACATGTGCTAACAAATTCCATCCAACATTATTCTCTAACTCTTTAATTCCTTTATTACTCCATGCTGCTTTCTTCAATAAAAGCAAAAGCACCCTTGTATCCCAAATCAAAGCTTTAAAAAGGGAAACTAAAAAGTAGGTAGGAAACTTTGAGCAACATCAACATATAGCAACAAAGATGATTTTACACTGAAATCACCACAGCTAACCCCTACCAAACACACAATACGGTAAAATTTATGTAAGATATGAAATACTGCATCAAAATATATTTAAATGACATAACAAGCTCCAAAGCATACTAATTACAAAGAGGAACCAAAACCTTCTTCTCCTAAGCCATACAAAACTTATACTAAAAAGAGGAGATGGTGAAGGTTCCACTTGATTACAAAAGGTTCTTACTTAATTACAAAAGATTACAAAAATCTTCCACCATGTCAACTTGTGTCACTTGTACCATCTTTATGCAATTTTGGATTTTCATCTTTTGTCATGTAATTCATATTGGCCACCTGAATGATGACCCTATAATAAGAAAAATGAAAGACAAACATTTTAATAAATGACACTCAAATTTGCTGTAACATCTATTAAAGCTCTAAAAATAGCCAATGGAATAAGTGTGTTCCTGAGATTCATTATTAAGATGAAAATATAGATACATGTCAAAATTTGTCCAATAATACTTAGCTGAACTGGAAAGCTTCTTCCTTGTAGCTTATCTTGTATGCAAAAATAAAGAGTTATCCCTGTAATATTAGGCAATCCACTCATATTGTTTGGCCACATAAGTGATTGGGGAAAAAATTCATAATTCCCTCCACCAATATGTTGTGATTGTTGCAATTGTTGCAATTCGAAATCCTATATTGCATACAATATAAATAAAATTCAATATACTTTAAACATAACACCAATGTCACCAACCTCCAGATAGTACAAAAATAAAGATAGTCTTACATTAAAGTTAAAACTTTCATGTGTTTCAAGCACACCAACTCTCATTGCAGGGGTTGTACCACATATTTCACACATTTCCAATCTTCTCAAATCCTACAAAATGTAAAGTGACAGAAGTTAATGATTATTATAAATAATTGCATACAAAAACAAAGAATTAACATATTACTACCTTCTCTACATTTCCCTTAGTGATTGGAGTCTTAGTCTGCTTTACTACATTCTTCTCATTAGTTGGTGGTTCTCATTATCTTTTTTTGTTCCTTTTTTACTTAACAGCTTTTTCAACCTTGGGCTGCTTCCTTTTGAATGGAGTTCGCCCCTTTTGCTGAACAACCAATGGATCAAGTATGTTTGTAGTCTCTTTTGGAACCATCGCCACATGAGGTTGAATCATTATGAATACCTATAGGAATAAGCTTATTGTTACCATTACCACAAACATATTCCTCTTCTTCGAACTCCCTTTTTAATTTACACATTTGTACCATCAGTTTCTTACACCTATCTTCTGAATTTGCTGCCAAATCAGCAACCTCATAACAGGCTGCACATTTTTTAAAGCGAGATGCTTCAGGTTTCTTAGACCAAATGTCATAACTTATCCAAACTTTAGTGTGGCTCCTCACAATGGTTTTACTCCATCTTTTTAAAATGTAATTTTCTGGTATTCGTTGAATCCCCCTATGCAGAAAAACCATTATTTGATACCTGCACAATATTCCCCTAAACTCCAACAATCGGCATTTGCAATTAATATCTCCAGTGTCCTCATTAAAATAAACAATGGAAGTTGCACTCCGATGACGTTCTCCTAGTGGTACATCTTCACGTACTTCATATTCTAAAAAATCAATCCCTTTCTTACATGAAGACAAATTACAAAAAGTCTTCCCTGCTAATTCTTGTTGAAACTCTGTAAATTTTGCAATTGCGTAAGCACTTTGAAATTGCTTCTCCATCTCATAATGAGTTAAACAAAGAATGCGCAAATTGAAGGAATTGAATTCTTCATTATTTTCATTTTGCATCTTTTTTGCCAAAGCATTCTCATATTGTTCTACAAATTGTTTCAAAGTGGTCTGCGCATGAATATAACCATCAAAGAACGCATGCATGCTTTCACTCCACTATGTAGTTGACATTCCTACCCAAAACATATCTTTTACAAAAGCAGGTAACCAATGATGCATGCTTTCACTCCACTATGTAGTTGACATTCCTGCCCAAAACATATCTTTTACAAAAGCAGGTAACCAATGATGCCGCTCGTCATACAACCCAATTAGCCACTCATTGCTTTCAAGTTTATATTTCTTAATGAAGAAACTCCAAGATTCTTCAAATTTTTCTTTAGATAAGGAATCATGAACAACATTTCTCATACAAAATTGAATTGATTCATATTCTTTGTACCCCTTAAATTTATCAGGCATCTTTTTCATGATATGCCACAAGCACCATCTATGCTTTGCGTTAGGGAAAACAACCTCTATAGCTTTTTTCATGGCTTTGTCTTGATCCGTAATGATTGCATTGGGAGGACATCTAGACATGCGAGTAAGCCAAGAATGAAATAGCCATACAAATGTCTCTGTGCCTTCATTTGAAATCAATCCACATCCTAGCAATGTTGATTGCCCATGATGGTTCACCCTAACAAATGGAGCAAACAGCATGTCATACAGTCATACTTGTTCACAAAGTATGTTGTGTCAAATGTAACCACATCACCGAGCTCCTTGAATGCTGCCATACTCCTTGCATCTGCCCAAAAATACATTCCTTAATCGACTGTTGTCATTCAAAAATCCATCATGTAGAAGAATTCAGAACTATCAGCCTGCATTTTCAAAAATTAATCATGCATTACGTTAGCATTTCCTTTCTCAAGGGTTATACGTCTAACTTTTTCAACGTGATTTCTATAATCTTTTTTTAGAAATGGCAAATTCTCATATACCCCTGCCTCAACCACCATGAATTAAAATTATTGATCATTAGAATACCGGATTTATCATTCAATTTGAGCTTAAAAAAAAAAGTGTCCTTAACGCGGGCAGGAACTTTTCAATTTAGAAAATTGTTTCTTATTATAGTACCTGATTTTCGTGATAAAAGTTGTGTAATTTCGTGGGTTGGGTAGTCTGTGTGGACCGCTAAGGAGAAGGTACCGTATGGACCTAGTATAAACAAATTAACACTTTTCACACGTTACCTTCTAAAAACTGATTTGGTCGGAGGTTGGATACTTGGTGCGCAGAGTCAAATTTCTTGAAAGGGGGATTTCTTTTTCTTTTTCTTTTTTAAATTAACCCACCCCAAATAAATTACAAGCTTCTTCTTGTCAATTCCAAACTCCGATTCGTCTAGTCCATCTCTCCCCCCAGATTCACTCTTTTTATCAATTTCCCAATCAAATGCAAAGGTCCAAACCTTTCAGTCCCAATCAAATGCATTGATATACGCGTTTTTGTGTTTTTGACTGGGTTGTGAACAATGCCATGGGACCAATCAAAAACGCAGACGCTGAAAACGCTGGGTTTGCATGCGTTGATTCATTTCTTATATATAATTTCATTTCCAGAGTCCAGATCTTCTTATCCTTATCCTCATATATTCAGATGGCTTTCCCAAACAATGAAGGAGTCTCCACTTCTTTTACTCATCTACATGATGGCTACGATGTCATCTATGATGTTTTCGTAAGTTTCAGAGGTGAAGATTACCCGTTACAATTTTACAGATCGTTTATATCAGGCTTTGAATGACAAGGGTTTGACCCCTTTTATCGATGATGACCTTACCCATGGAGAAAAAAATTCAGATGCGATTTACAAACGCTATAAATCGTCGCGTACTTCGATTATCATACTGTCAGAAAATTATGCAGCATCCTGGTGGTGTTTAGAAGAACTTGCCATGATTCTTGAGTTTAGAGAAAATGATCACTTGGTTCTACTGGTTTTTTACGGAGTGAATCCATCTGAGAAACGTAAACAAGGGGGAAATTTTGGTTCAAGATTTATTAAATTTTCAGAAACACTTGACAAGGAAAGAGTGCAAAGATGGAAGACAGCTTTAACTAAAGTTGCTAATTTGTCCGGATGGCAGTTGGAGGCCGGGTATGTATCTAAATTAGGGGTGTCCACGGGTCGGGCCGGGTCGGGTTTGTGCCCAACCCGGACTCGACCCGACCGTCTCGGGTTGAGAAGATTGCAACCCGCAACCGACCTGGATGCAGTTTCAGATCAAGCGGGTCGGGTCGTATCGGGTTTCGGGTTTTCTCGATCGGTTTCGGGTTTTTCGATTTCGCTGGTTTTGGTCGAAAAGATTTGGCCGATATTTCTTCGTATCTATGGAAATATGGCCGAGATTTGGCAGATATCTAAAGGGATTTGGCCGAGTTAGAGTCGAGCTTACCGGAGTTTGAGTAGATCTGGGCTAGATTCGCCGGATTTAAGCTTATTGGAGTGAGGATTTGAGCTTATCAGAGTAAAGGAAGGCCAAACGTGGCCGAATCGGAGCTGAAAAGCCCAAACATCGCTGGATTTTGGCCTTCTTTTCGAGGTTTTGTCGGGCGGGTCGGGTAGATCGGGTTTTTGAGGACGGAACCCACCACTCGACCCACCGGGGTCGGGTTCTGAAGGTTTGGACCCGTCACCGACCTGTCGGAGGTGTCAGTCCGACCATGACGGGTCGATTCCAGTTGGGTTGGTCGGTTCCGGCGGGTGATCGGCTCCTCTGGATAGCCCTAATCTAAATGACTAGACTACTTTTTTTTTTAATTGGCAAATGGTAAATTATGAAAAGAAGGAAATAATTGGTTTAGGAAAAGAAGAAAATAATTATTTTTTTGATAATTTTTTGATATGTTTCATAAAAGTAGTGGTATTAATTTTTAAAAAAAAAATAATTTATTAAGAAATTATTTTAAACACCTATTAATCGAACCAATTATGAAATATTTTATTTTGATAATATATTCTTCAATTTATTGTGATATTTTGGAATTTGGATTGTGAAAATGTTGGTCGGTATGCATTAAATCACATTCCAAATTTGTATTAGATCAGCTATTTAAACAACTGAGTAATCTTAATTATAATTCAACTTATCTTTTGAGTGGAATTTTAATATAGATGTGGTTAGCAAATTTTTTTTTTTTTTAGTCGTGATAACCCGCCATATAATCAATTTTAGGGTGGAAGTCCCCTTTTATTGAGTTCTTTGGAAAAGGTAAATGAAGAAGAGAGTAAATAGGAGAGGTTTGTAAGGGGTTTGACCTCTTTCCAGTTCTATGATAAGAAAAGTTTTTTTATTTTTTGGGAATCCTTTACCAGGAAAAGTTAGATAGTCTTCCTTAAGCAGTCTTAAGCTATTTGTCAAATTTCCAGATTGGTGCAAGACGCCAAAACACTCCAAGACTAATAGCCGTTTAACTACAAATGACAGGTCATTTTGTGAGTATTTAATTTTTAGATTAAGTTTGGGCAAAAGTAAGGGAAAATCTCATCATCTTAATTGTTGTTAAAGTGTGGGGATGCTGACCAAATATTTGGCCTGTAAGGACATTGTCCGCTTTGGAGAGCCAAGCTCTCACGGTTTTGTGCTCTGAACCGAGTGTGGGCAAGCAAGGAGGGTTTCATAGTCTTAGCCCCAAGACTTGGAATCCCACATCGGCAAGAGTTCCCTCCCACTAACGCTTTTTATGCTCTTGGAGCTTGCGTTAGTGTACCACTACTCACAAGCTCCAAGGGCATAAAAAGCGTTAGTGGGAGGGAACTCTTGCCGATGTGGGATTCTAAGTCTTGGGGGCTTTGTTACCCTACTTCTCCCAAAAAATAAATAAATAAATAAATAAAATTTTGGTTATTCTATTAATTTTGAACCATTAGAGCTTTATATTGGACATACTTTTATCCCTTTAAATTAGGGGTTTGGTTTATCTCTGGTCCTTTTTTTAATTGGAATTTCTTTTTATTTTAATGAGAAATCATCACATCACTAACTAACTAAATAAATGTGAAGATTAAAACTCACTACCACTTGTAATTTTGTGTTTAAAAAAAAAAAAAGACCACCAGTTAAAAAAGTACAAGAAGTAAGTCAAACCACAAAATTAGAACTCCTTTTAAATTAGGGGTTTGGCTTATCTCCGATCCTTTTTTTTAACTGGAATCTCTTTTTATTTTAATGAGAAATCGTCACATCACTAACTAACTAAATAAATGTGAAGATTAAAATTCACTACCACTTGTAATTGTGTGTTTAAAATAAAAAGAGACCACCAGTTAAAAAAGTACAAGAAGTAAGTCAAACCACCAAATTAGAACTCCCAAACATACTTACGAGCTTGATCATGAAATGAAATCTTATCATTTTATTTTCCAATATTTGTGGACTTCTTGAAATTCTTTAAATTTTGGACATCACTTCTATAGGCTTGGCCGAAATTTTACGGGAAAATGAGTTTCTGATACAGTCCACATTAACCAAAGCTTGCTAGAATTGATTTAGAGCAAAGAAGAGCATGAGAACAGAGAGTAGATGAAGAAACAAAATAGGGCTATAGAGAACGATTCTCTAAAATAAATATTTTAATTGGCACATTAGTCCATACTTGACTTATAACTAGCAATGCATTCTCAAGTGACAATTAGTATAATAAACACTCTCCCTACTTTCAAGTTTGTAGTGTGCATTTGTGTAAGAACTATTTTCTCTCTCTTTTGTGTGTATTTGTATTTATTTCTAAAAAAAGAAAAAAAAAGAATCGGTAATTATCTCACATTGCTTACGAGAGTGTGTAATGCATTATCAAGTGACAAATTAGTATAATAAACACTCTCCCTACTTTCTAGTTTTTTTTTTTTTTTTTTGAGTAACAACGGAAATTGCTTTTATTCAGCTAAGCCTAATAAATCGGCTTGTAGTACATCATAAAAATGTGAAGGAACATCCTCCATCCAAACTAACAAATCTGGAATGCCAGCGGCATGTCTAGCCAGATTATGAGCTAAAACATTACAATCCCTCTTTGCATGAGAGTAAAGTAATTCTTCAAAATGCTGAGATAACTGTTTTGCATCTTCAATGAGCAAACCCATTGGTATGAGCAAACTTTCTTCCTCCATTAACCCTTTAATAACTGTCAATGAATCACCCTCCAATATAGCCCGTTTCACTCCCACATCCAAAGCAAATGAGAGAGCCCAGCCCGCAGCTTTTGCTTCAATATCATTGCTGCATAATACCTGGTGTACCGGTTTTGAACATGATGCAATCACTAAACCTTGGTGATCTCTTTTTACAACTCCAATGCCAGATTTTTTATCATGTGGGAAAATGGCACCATCAAAGTTAATCTTGAATAGCTCAGATGGTGGTGGCCTCCAATGAGGTCTGGAACGGTGAGTCTGCTGCACTGGAGTAGCAGTAGCCACTTGCCTCGCATGATATTCAGCTAGCCAGGACTTTGCAATGTTTGGAATTTGATGAAGTGAGTCCGCTGGTTGGTTGAGGCGAACTCGATTCCGTTGGTTCCAGATTGTCCAAACAGTGACTGCAAAAAGCTCTGGCTGATGGTTGTTTTTAATTAACCACGATAACAACTCCTTGAAAGTCACGAATTGAACTGAAAACCGGACACTCCACAGCTCCATATCTGACCACACCGAATCTAACTCTGGGCAAGACCACAAAGCATGCATCGAATCTTCTGAATTGGCGTGGCATCTGACACACAACGAATCTGTTGAGATGGTACGACGGAACAGAGCACTCTTCGTTGGCATGGCTTCTCGGCAAGCTCGCCATAGCAGTGTTTTCACCTTGGGAGGAACTTGCATTGACCAAATTCCATTCCACAGCTGCTTCTCATCATTTGTGACCTCCTGTGGTTCATTAGGCAACTCTTCTTCCATTTTTAAAAACCTGTATCCAGACTTGCAGCTATATTGACCATTGCTTGAGTGAGGCCAGAACAGGACATCTTCTGAAGCTTCACTGCTTAAAGGGATAGTCTTGATCAGCTCTGCTTCCTCCGTGTTGAATAGCCCATATTACATCTCTTCATTCCACTGCCTATTGCTTGGGTCGATAAGGATGTCCACTTTAGAGTTCTCAAATTCTGTCAATGGAAAGGACATTGCTTATGGAGGGTGCTTCCTTGGCAGCCAATGATCTTGCCAAATACTAATTTTTTTCCCATCATCGACTCTCCACCTAGTCCCCCTTTTAATAACATCCCTCCCTATAAGTATACTCCTCCAAGCATAAGAACCCATTCTTGAGTCCTTGGCCTCCATAATAGTTGTATTTGGAAAAAACCGAGCCTTGAACACTTTGTAGAATAGGGAGTTGTGATTGTGTAAAAGCCGCCACGCCTGCTTTGCTAGTAATGAATCATTGAATTTTGCCAAATCTCTAAAGCCCATTCCACCCACTCCTTTGGCCTTGGTCAAGTCATCCCACTTAACCCAATGGATCTTCCTCCGTTCTCCTCTTTGACCCCACCAGAATTTTTTAATCATGGCCTCAATCTCATTACATAGGCCCATAGGGATTTTGAAGCATCCCATGGTGTATGTGGGAATAGTTTGGATGACTGATTTTATCAATACCTCCCTTTCAGCTTGTGAAAGTAACTTCCCTTCCCATCCTTGAATTTTTCGCCACACCCGCTCCTTAATGTAATTGAAGCTTTCTTTTTTCCTTTTCCCTACCAAGGATGGTAGGCCCAAGTATTTCTCATATTGCATAATTTCAGGTACACCCCACGCTTCTTTAACTTGGTCCTTTAGAGCACCATCAGTCGCTTTGCTGAAGAAGAGTGCTGTCTTGCTCCTATTCACTTTTTGACCGGAAGCAACTTCATAGGTATTCAAAATATCCAATACTTTGCCACATTCCTCCATTGTTGCCCTGCAAAAAAGGAGACTATCATCTGCAAAAAGCAAATGTGTTAGTTTTGGGCCTCTTCTACAAAGGGAAAAACCATGGATATCTCCATTCCCTTCTGCTTTTTTTATCAAACCATTCAACCCTTCAGTGCAAAGCAGAAAGAGAAAAGGGGAAATAGGGTCGCCTTGCCTAATTCCCCTTGTAGGATGAATTATTCCACAAGGTTCTCCATTCACAACACTGAATAAGTAACGGTTTTCACACACAGCATAATCAAGTTTATCCATCCTTTATTGAAACCCATCCTCCTCATAACACCTTCCAAAAATGTCCATTCCACCCTATCATATGCCTTACTCATGTCAAGTTTAACTGTCATATAACCATGTGAGCCAGATTTATATCTTTGCAAACAATGTAAAGTCTCAAATGCCACCATTATATTGTCAGAGATAAGTTTATCTTTAGTAAAGGCAGATTGGTGTTCGATGATGATAAAAGGTAAAACTTTTTTTAAACGATTGGCTAAAACTTTTGAAAAAATTTTATACAACACGTTACACAAGCTAATAGGGCGAAAATGGTGGGCAAATTCAGGGGATTTAATTTTGGGGATTAGTGTGATAAAAGTATGGTTGAGAGATTGGGGTAATATACCTGAGTTTAGCCACATGAGGATGGAGGAGGTAACATCATGCCTAACTGTTCCCCAAAAGTGTTGGTAAAATAATGGAGGCATTCCGTCCGGACCAGGGGCTTTAAGGGGAGCCATTTGTTGCAAGGCCACTTCTACTTCATGTACTTCAAATTTTCGGCTTAATAGGGCATTCATCTCATCAGTAATCACCCTAGGTACACACTCCCACACCTATGAAGAATCCACGTGACCCGTAGAAGTGAAAAGTGATTGGTAGTAACTTACAAGTACTTCTGTAATGTCTTCCGGGTTAGTTTTCCATGAACCTTCTTCATCTCTCATACCTTCTATCAAATTTTTCCGGTATCTTTTCGTAGCACAACTATGAAAGTACCTCGAATTTTTATCCCCTTCCCTTGCCCATAAATCCTTGACCTCTGTGCCCACATTGTAGCCTCCTTATCACGCCACTCTTCAATTTCTTTTTTTAATTCTCTAACCCTAGTATTGTCTCCCCATAGAATAGCCTCCTCCTCGGCCTTTGGTAGAAGTTTTTTCAGTTTTTCCAGCTCCCTTCTCACATTCCCAAACACATTCTTGTCCCACCAACTTAAATCCCTCCCACATTTCTCAACTCTACTTACAATCCCTCCCATAGGCTTGGTTTCACACCTACTCCACACAGCTTCAACAATCTCCGAACAACCAGGATTCGACAACCACATTTCTTCAAACCGAAACACTTTCTTCCTTTTAGGAGGATCCAGTCCCGAAAACACAATGAAGAGTGGGTTGTGATCCAAAGAATCACACCTTAAATTGTGAACCCTTGTACCAGGAAATTTTAAGGACCAATTATTGGTAGCCAAACCCCGATCTAATCTCTCCCAGATTGAGTTGCCATTGTCAAAGTGTCTAGCCCATGTGAATTTAGAGCCTACATAGCCCAAATCCATAAATCCGCACTCGTCTAAGACTTCTCTAAACAATTGCATTTGATTATGGGGTCTTAGAGCTCCTCCCATCTTTTCATCTTGTCTACTTATCTCATTGAAATCCCCAAAGCATAACCAAGGTATATCAAATTGAGCATTGAGATACCTAAGTTTCTCCCACGCTTCCGACCTCCTTGCTATTTCAGGCTCACCATAGAATCCAGTTAAACGCCATTCATTCTCTGAACCCCTATCTATGATAGCATCAATATAGTACTTGCATGATCCCACTACCGACAAATTTATTGAAGACTTCCAAAACAAAGCCAAACCACCACCTCTACCTTCCCTTGGAACCACCCATCGATGATCATGTTCAATGCTTCTTTGTATAATCTCCAGCCTTGCATCATCTGTAAGTGTCTCAGCCACAAACACTACAGAGGGATCTTTTGCTCGTGTGAATTCCATAAGCTCTCTCCCTGTACGTAGGTTCCCAAGCCCACGACAGTTCCAAGCTAGGCAACTCATTGCTCCTAGCGGGGCTGAATATCAGCCTCCGCCAATATACTGGATTCTGCTTCCCCATTCTGAGAAATTTGAAGGCGCTTTGAAAACAATTCTACATGATCATCTGAAATCACATGCTCTCTTTTCTTCCCTGTAATTTTTTCTGTTGGTGTAACCTGACTTTGGGTGACCGGCCTACATCTGCGTGTCCAAGAAGGGAGAACACGTTTTGCATGGTCCGGAACCCTAGCAGGCTCGTAATTATTGTTTAATTGTTTTCCTTCAATTGAATCCCCACAATTAAGTTCATCACGTGTCTTTGATTCCACCTCATGATTTTTTTCCTTTCCTGGCACCTCATTCACGCAATCGTCCACTAATTGAACCGTTTCAATAGTAGTTGACTTCTCAATCACGTTGAACTCTCCTGGCAAGTCATTAATCACAGAATTGTATGCATGCGGGATTGGTGGGATTACGTCATTTATGGGGTGTAAATCAATGTGACCGTTGCGCATTGATTGAGAATTAACTCTCTGTTTGTAACGGTGCTCCGCCAATGGTTCATTCTCCGGCATGGTGGATGGTTCAGATTGATGGGGCTGCGCTGGTCTGTTCTTCTCCTTCTGACTGCCATCTTTTCCTTGATTGGCTTTCTTCATATTTGAATAATAGCCTGGCACAGAGACTGTGTGTCTTTTTGAAACCACAAATGGTTGTGCTCGCAAACTAGGTCCGAATTCCCATTGTTCACTCTTAAGGGTCCCTTCACTCTCAATCCAAAGCTCACAGTCCCGATCGTCATGTGTGAGGCGACCACACCAATAGCAGAGATTAGGTAATCTCTCATACTTAAAAGAAATCCACACTTGCTTCTCATCGTTCAAGGAAACAAGACGACCCCGACATAGTGGCTGATTTATATCCACTGCAACTTTTACCCGGATAAAGTTGCCTCCGTCGTAAAGTTTCGGCTCCGATTGGGTGATAACCTCCCCCACCACTCCACATATTTTTTCCGCTGCTGCAATAGTCATATACTTTATTGGTAATCCATGGACTTGCACCCAGAAGTTGGTTCTCTCAAATTTGATATCCTCCAATGGTGAATCATGATCATAACGTTGCATGACCACCAAATGCTTATCAAAGCTCCATGGTTCACTACTGAGGATTCTGTCGACCTCCTCCTTATTGTCGAAAGAAAAAAGCATTTCATGGTCTCCAATCTTTTGAATCTTGAAACCTTTCTTTGCACGCCACAAGGGGGTGAATGTCCTTGCTATTGAGTCAACATTGATAGCTCTCTTCGTCATGAATCTTGCTGCTATGGAGAATTGTTTGATACTCTCTTCATTCGTGAGACAGCAACCCGGTCCTTCCTTTTCTGATAGAGAAAGGCGCTTCCAAGATTGTGCCAAATCCTCCATGGACTTTGTTATCAAACTCACCACTCTCACAATTGTTTCCCAAACCCCTCGAAAAAAAACCCAACAAGCCTTAGAGTACACGTGGAACTCCAAGGAACCTTACAGCACCTTCACAAGAAGGGACAACCTATTCTACAGTGCAAGAAAGTCAGAGCTCAGACTCAACACTCTCAAGCAGCAGAGAAACAAAATATTTTTGTTCTTCCAAATTGATATCTCAAGCACCGTGCCACTTTCTAGTTTGTAGTGTGCTTTTGTGTAAGAACTATTTTCTCTCTCTTTTGTGTGTGTTTGTATTTATTTTTAAAAAAAGAAAAAAAAGAATCGGTAATTATCTCACATTGCTTACGAGAGTATGTTGTGTGTAATATAACTTGCCCCACCATTTCTTAAAAGTTATCATGGCTTTTGAGTGGAGTTTGTGGTGTGCCTTTGTGTTAGAACCCCTTAAATAACTTAAATTGCACACAAAATACAACAAATAATAATTTGACTACTTAATTTGCACTAAACTTTTTTTTTTTTTTGTGGCGAAAAGCCACTTTTAGTTTCTATATTTTCAGGCGATTCTCATTTTAGTCTCTACATTTTATTTTTACCGCTTTTAGTCCCTATCCTGAAAAACGCTTCCTGTTTTGGTCCCTACCGTTACATTAGAAACGGAAAAAGCTGACGTAGCAAACGGCAGGAATAAATAATACTAATTTAATGTCCACGTGGCCTAAATTAATAATAAAAAATATTTTTTGGCATTAAAAAATGCCACGTCAGCATATAAATTAAAAAAAATTAATTTATTAATTTTAACTAAATAAAAAAAATTAAAAACTAAATAAAAAAACTAAAAATCAGATGAATTAAGATCTAAGTGTGTCTTGAACAAGAACACAAACTCAAATCCAAGTACACAAACCCAGAAATTAAAAAAAAAAAAAAAAAAAAACAAACCCTGAGATCAAAGTATATCTTGAATAAGACCAAAAAGAACATAATTCCAAATCCAAGAACAAAGAAAGAAAAAACACCCACATACACTTTCCTTAAAAATATTATATACAAAAAAACAAAATTACCCACAACAATTACCAGGTTGAGCTTTACCCATTACTGGTACCTTCGAGCCCATCTGAAATCCACATTTTGAGACCGACGACTAAGCAGCACAGAGAGAACAAAAGAATGGCGTCAGGTTGGGAATCTCAATGAACAAAGGCCGATGCTATGATTTCTGGATCTACTTCAGCGAGTGCATGTCTCGCTGCTTTGAGCCCAAGGATTGTACTCTCCTCCGTGAAGACTATTTCGAATGTCTCCACCACTCCAAAGAGGTACACCCCTTTCCAAAATCCAATGTCTCTTCCTTGTTTCCATTTCTACTATTAATTCCATAATTAGGTCTTACTGTATATAGCTCTAGAGCCTTAGATCAGTAGGATGGGTTGGGTCTTGTCCAAGATATACTTTGATCTCAGGGTTTGGTTTTATTTTTTTTATTTTATAATTTCTGGGTTTGTGTACTTGGATTTGAATTTGTGTTCTTGTTGTTATTATTCAAGACACACTTAGATCTCAATTCATATGATTTTTAGTTTTTGATTCTGTTTTTAATTTTTTTTATTTAGTTTTTTTTTGAGGAATTTTTTTTTATTTAGTTAAAATTAATAAATTAATTTTTTTAATTTATATGCTGACTTGACATTTTTTAATGCCAAAAAAAAAAATTTTATTATTAATTTAGGCCATGTGGACATTAAATTAGTATTATTTATTCCTGCCGTTTGCCACGTCAGCTTTTTTCGTTTCTTATGTAACGGCAGGGACCAAAACGGAAAGCGTTTTTCAGGATAGGGACTAAAAGCAGTAAAAATAAAATGTAGGGACTAAAATGAGAATCGCCTGAAAATGTAGGGACTAAAAGTGGCTTTTTGCCTTCCTCTTTTTTTTTTTTTTTCAATTTTGGTATTTTTGTTGTTTATATAAATAATAATTGATAACATTAATTTTTAGTAGATAGTAATAAAGATAATATTCACATACTAAAAGAAAATTGTTTTATGTAATAGGGGCATGAAAGTAATTTTTTACAAATTATTTTCTATTTTTTTATTTATCTTCTCAACTAAATAAATGAGTTTTTTATCTCTTCACTTTTCCACCCTTCCAATCAAACAATATGAGAGAAAATTAAAAAAATTTTGTCCTCTTACTTTTCTATACTCTTTCCATTTCTTGTCTCTCCACCTTTCTATTCCCAACCAAATAGTTTAGCAAATTTTTCTCCTTAAAAAGAAATTAATTTAGTTTCCTTGGGGCGTGCATACCTATGTAACTATTTGATAATCCTGTCTTTCATTGAGGTAGGCTTGATGAATTGGTATCTTTGAGACCAAACGGAGTATTTTACCCACTAGAGTTTGGGTATTCAAAATATGTTAATGTGCTTCATGATTTAGTAGCTTTTGTGGACAGTTCTTTTGGCTTGTAGTTGGGCATTTTCCCTTCAAATCCTTTCTTTTGTTGTTGGTATTGTTGTTGTAAATATGGTCTCTTAGAGCACCCACAGCAGATGTGGGATATGTGCCAAATGCTAAATATTTGGCATATATCCCACACCAAACACAATTTGACCTATTTATCAGATGTTCTAAATGCCATATTTTTTGCAACATGCTACAGTAAACTTATAAATTTGCCACGGTACAGAATGCGTGTAGCAAACAATTTTTTCTTTTTTTATTCCTCTTTCTCTCATCTCTCCGTCATTCTCACCTGGTAAAATCCTCTCCTCTCTCTCTCAGCCCAATCATCTCCTCTCAAACCCCAACCCTCACTGCTCTTTCACGTCGATGCCGACGCCGATTTCTCTCTAGCAATGGTTTTTTTGTTTTTTTTTGTTTTGGCTGTGTTTTGATGGGTTTGGTTCCGACGGAGGTGGGTGGGTTCAGATGGGCTAGGCTATGATGATGACGGCGATGAAGATGGTGGGTTTGGAGTCTGGGTTGACTAGGATTATGAAGGTTTTGGGTTTGGAAGTGGGTGTGGGTGAGGGTGGAGGCAGTGGGTTTGTCAGGGTTTGTGGTTGAGGTGGTGGTGGTGGTGGGGCTTCCGATTTGGTGTTGGTGGGTTATGGGTTGTGGTTCAAGGTTTTGGGTTGGCGGCATTGTGGGTCGAGGTTGGTTGTGGCGGCGTTGTGGGTTTTGGTCTAGTGGTTACTTGAGTTTGTTTGTTGATGGGTTGGTTGGGTTGGGATTTTGGGTTAGTGATTGGTTGAGGCAGTTGATGGGTGGCAGAGGATTTGGCTGGGGTTTGGCTGGATTTGTTTGGGTTGGGGTTTGGCTGGGATTTGATGGGTTGTTTGGGTTGAGGTTATGGTTGTATGTTGTGGAATTTGGCTGGATTTGTTTGGCTTTGCTTTGAGTTGTGTTTTTGGTTGCGGAGGATGTGGTGGTTGCGTGGTGGTGGCTGTTGGTTGTTGGCAGTAGTGTGATGGCTGTTGATGAGTTGTAATAAATATTATTTTAATATGTAGTAAATATTATTTTAATCTATAGAATTGAATGATAAAACATCTGATAAATGAGATGTTGTAAAATGATGTGGTAAAATAATAAAATAGGCATTTGGTGTGGTAAAATGGCATAAAATTTGCAACAGTTGTTACGGATGCTCTTATCGGCGAAGCTCGTTCCATAAGAAAAGGTATGATCCAATCTGTATGGTGAGAGAGAGGTAACAAGTCATTTCATTAAGTAATAAGATTTGGGCTTTGAGTTCATGCTATAAAGTAACAAGATTCCTGCTTTGATCCCATTAGCCATGGCCCATGAGTTCAAATAATGATTTGAGAAAATTGGAACCTTAGGCCCATCCTTGATGTCGAGAAATAACATGCAGTTTAAGTCCATTACATGATGTAGATAAAATGTTAGTTGTGAGATTGTCCCGTGAAGTGAAGAGGTTTCTGAACTTTGAGTCCAATATATTAAATAATGTGAGTTCTTAGCAAGGAAGACCAACAACACCGTGTAGTTGGATAAATTTGGGTTTTTTTAGTTGGGCTTTAAACAAATTTAACCAAACACCCCTTTTTTTAATTGTGTGTAAAATGGTATTGTTGTATAGATTGTCCAATAAAATTGTACCATGTGGGCTGGGGGAAAAAGTTGACCCTGAACATCTAGCCAAAAATAAAAAGAATGTACCAAAATTTGTGATATTTCTCAAATCTATGAATTACTAAATGTTAATTTTAATTAATATTGTATATCAGTTGTAGCACAAAACTGTACGCCTTGAATTAAGTTTATCATATTTATATTTCTTACGATTTTAACTCATTACATGTTTTTTAACATGATTGGCAGCAACGATACATTTGACAGTAAAGCTATCCAAGAAATTGTTAAACAGCTATCAAAGCATTGCATGTCGTATTTTAGTGAAAAGTCTACAAGATCGCATTCAGATACTGAGTTGGATGTTGGTCATTTGAACAGAAAACGAAAGTTGTTGGATGTTGGTAAGACTAATATTTTAAAGGTTGTTAATATTAAAATTTCTGATTATTCTGGAGGAAGCAATTTTCGAGAGAAGTCGAAGGTGGGCAACATATCCAAGGGAATTGATGTGATACAAGAAACATATTGTCGTAAAAAACTTCTCTTAGTTCTTGATAACGTAGATGATTTGAATGAGATAGAAAATTTGCTGAAGAAAAGTGATTGCTTGGCTCCAGGAAGCAAAATCATTGTAACAAGAGAGAAAAACTCATTACCTATTCTTGGCAAAGTTCATTCAACCTACAAACTATTGGCCTTTGTTTATTCCTCAAGCCAATTGAACCGTGATGTTTTCTTGAGTTTTAGAGGTGAAGATACCCGTTATGAATTTATGCAAGATTTTGTTAAGGTTTTAGGTGACAAGCATATCAACACTTTTATTGAAAATGACCTTAAGAGGGGAGAGGAAATTTTAGTGGCACTTTTAAGAGCCATTGAAATGTTAATCATATCTATTATCATCATCTCCGAAAACTTTGCATCCTCCACTTGGTGTTTAAATGAATTTGTCAAGATTCTTGAGTGTAAAAAAAATGGCCAGGTGGTTTTACCGATTTTCTACAAAGTGAATCCAGTAGAAATATGCAATCAAAACGGAAATTTTGGTATAGCCCTTGCTAAGCATGAAAAATTCGAGGAAAATATGGAGAAGGTTCAAAGGTGAAAGGCTGCTCTAAAGGAAGTGGCTAGTTTGCCTGGACTGCATTACAATGATGAGTACGTATTTAATGACTACCCTTACTTGCTTTAAACTTTTAATGGTTATTACTTATTATTAAGATATTGTTTATTGATCATATCTTTTACCACTAAGACAGAATAATAATAACTCACAAAGATAGGTAGGCGACAAAAGTAAGTGGTAGAAACAAATCGGAAGAACTTAAGATCATGTAATGTTACCATATAAGGGTTCTTCCACGTATTTTGAAAAAAAAAGTTCCAAAATTTCTTAACAATATTGTTCCAGGAAAAGAAATGAGTTTTTTTTTTGGTTTGTTTTGGAGAAGAAAAGAAATGGGTTTCCAATATATATATATTTCTTTCCTTACCTATGGACATTTGCTAAAAAGTCTAAAAGTATTATTATTAATGTATGAAATACATGCAAATACTTTAATCAACAATGTGTTGTGTCTTTCTATTTATATTTCTAACTAGAAATATAAATAACTTTTTTTTTTTTTTTGAATTCTAACTAGTACAACTCATTACAAGTTTTTTTGCATTGTAATTTGCAGAAGCATCAAATCTAAATTTATCCAAGGAATTGTGGAAGGAATTTCGAGTACAAAATTAAATTACATGCGGTTGATTATTGCTCAATATTTGGTTGGATTAGATTCTTGCGTAGAGGACATAATATCGTTTATGGACAAGTGGTCGAATGATGTTCTGATGCTAGAAATCCATGGCCATGATGGAGTAGACAAGACAACAACTGCAAAGACTGTTTATAACAAAATTGCTGGTAAGTTTGAAGGAAGCATCTTCCTGGAGAATGTTAGAGGCAAGTCAGGCACAACTGATTGTATTATCCAACTACAAATCTTTTTGAGATCTTTGGGATTGAATGTGAATACGAATGTGCTAGGGTCCTAACTGAGAGTCAGTTGATAATCTTGTATGGCTGTAAGCAAGGATGGAGTCAGAACTTAGAGGGTTTTTTTTTTTTTTTTGGTGTGTGTGTTTTTGATTCATGTATTTGTTGTTGGATAATGACAAAATTATTTTGTTAAATTTTTTTTTTAAGGACCATGTTGTTTATTTTGGGTAAAATTGAATGATTTGACATAGTTTTTGTAGTTTTACTATTAGTATTTTTTTTGTTATTAAACTAATTTTTTTGAGTTTGTATATTTTGTTTTAGATTTATAGATTTTTTATGGTCTTCAAAAAGAGGAAAATGATAAAGCTACAAACTCTTTTACAAATTGCTAATGGGGTGAGTGATTATTAGTAAGTAAAAAAGTAGTGTAAGTGATGGGTTTAAATACAAACCGATAAGAATTTGCTACCACAGTAGTTTGTAAAAATGTTATAGAAAAGTTTATGGCTATATAACATTACTCTTAAAATAATTAATGATATTGTTAAGAGGGGACAAAGTATAATTATATAGAACAAAATTACTAAAATTAGTATCTATATATATATATTAGGGGCAGAGCGCGCCGGGCGGGGGGGGGGGGGGGGGGGTTTGGGGGGTGAAAAGGGGCAACTACCCCTTTGACTCCTTTGAAACTTTCTTAGCTATAGGCATATGAGAAAAACTTGCCCCCTGTGATTCATTAACATAGGAAAAAAAATAAATAAAATAAATAAAACAACACTCAGTAAAAGGAACTAAAAATTGACACAGTCTTCTTCAAAAAAAGTAAAAGAACATGGCAATGTAACAAAGAGAGCAAGGAGGTACCTGACATGTCAAAGTCTTTTTATTTTTCTATTTTTGATCTGGACACAGCAAAGTTAATAAGTCAAAAAGAACTTTTAACTTTGGCTTGTCCCACGTTTTCACTTTCTCACTAATATACTGTCATAAACTCATAACACTTTTGCCTTTTATTTTTTATTTAATTTATTTAAATGGTAAGAAATACAATAATTTTCACAATAGTTGAGTTAGTACATTTTTACTTATTTACAATTGTATAATTATTTTGTTATAAATATTTATTAATAATTTCAAATTAATTTTTCCCCCGAATTAAAATTTTGGGCTCCGCCTCTTATATATACTAATACTTTTTTATTAAGAAGGGGGGGGGGGGGGGTGTGGAAAGTCAAGTGTGGCTCCATCCATAGATCTAAGTGCGTAGGGTTGTATCAGTGTAAAGTACTATACAAATGGCAGAGTTACTAGTGGTTAGAACTTAGAAGTTAGTTGGAATAACTAAGTAATTGAATGTGCCATCTGTAAATGGATGTATTAGAGGAACAATTGTAAAGAAGGATGGTATGCTTGAAATAATAATTCTTGTTTCCTCTTAATTCTTTCTCTCAATTCTCATCTTATTCTCTCTTAGGAGGTTAGGTTCTCTGCGAAGCATCCACTGCCATAGTTCCTATCCAATTCCACCATTTCCATACTTACAATAGCTTAGAAGCTTAACATTTGGTATTAGAGTAGTTCACCCTGAACATCAATGGCCGAAACTAGAGCAACTGCACTTCTTCTTTTTTTTGGAGATAAAAGATGGAAATTTTATTTGATAAACTATGTGAACAGTACATAAGAACCCTGCAAAACAAAACAGGGGAATCGGAACCTCTGACCCTCTGCTAACAACAAAACAATTATGCAGGAAAACAAATTACTTCTGCATAGACCACAACATTACATCAAAACATTACATAGACAAACAGGGGTATTTAACCCTCTGCTAACAGCAGAACAATAATTCAGAATTCTGCGGAAAACAACTTTTGCAGAATTAAAAAACAATACACAGAAACCTATAAAACAAGCAGAGGAGTCAGATAACTATTACAACATTACCGGACCTATTCTGCAAAAGCAACAAATATGCAGAAAAACAAAACAATTTCTGCATAAACAAATAATTATGCAGAAAAATAACACCATGTAGAAACACATCAGATATGCAAAAACTATCATATCACATTTAATTGCTTGATTGAGCAACTTCCAAATGTTGATACTCCTGCAGAAAACTAAGTGCTCCATCAAGAATGGACTTGGGTTGAATTTGGATATGTTCGAAATAATATTTATTTCGAGCATTCCAAATTGCCTAAGCTGTCACCGCCCATTGTTCCAGCTCTTGTTGAGAAAGTTTGTCCATCAACCACCTAAATAGCATGAAAATATCTTGAGCATCATTTGAACATTTTTGAAGCTTTCCTTTGCAAAGGGCCCATACATTTTGTGCAAAAGGACATTCCCAAAGCAAGTGAGCAGCGGACTCCAAGTGTTGGCAACATAATTCACATCTTGGATAAATGTTAATCTTTCGGTGATACAAATTTTCCCGACTCGGCAAAACATTTGAACATTCCCTCCATACAAACATCCTTCCTTTAAGCGGCACATTTTAGCTCCATAACTTCCTCCAAATTTTATGTTCTGCCATCAAACCAGAGTGCTCAACTTGTTGCTGCTGCCCCATACGAACTGTAACTTGGTACGCTATTTTAATAGAGAAGCTTTGAGACCTGTTTTCCTTCCAAACCAGTTTATCTCGTGAGGAAAGCCTTGACAGTAGCATCTACAAAATTTTCATGCATGTCTTATGAGCAAAAAGATTGAACACCTTATCCCTATCCCATTGTCCAGTGGCATCTTGAATCAAGTCCTTCACCCAGTGGCGGCTCTAGGAATTTTATCCAGAAGGTTCATTAAGAAATATAAGGCTGCGTTTGTTTTGGGTGAAAAGCATTTCCGGAAATGCTTTTCTGCAATTACGGGTGTTTGGTTGCACCTGAAAAATCAATTTTTCGGAAATTGATTTCCGTTAACTATCGGTCAGAGGTGAAAATCAATTCAGTTCCTATTTTCACTTCAAATTCTATTTTCCGGAAAATGAGAAATAGAGAGCACGAAGAGGGAGAGGGAGAAAGAAAGAAAGAGCCCAGCGCCATCGCCGATCCAAGCCTAGCGCCCATCGCCGGCGGCCACAAACCGCCGATCCAAGCCGAGAGACCATCGCCGGCGACCACAAACCCACGAACCTAGTCCCCATCGCCTCACCGCAACGAGCAGATCCAGTCGCGCCTTCGATCGCACCGCGCCGCACCGTCGATCGTCGATCTCCTTCGAACCTAGAACCCAGCGCTCTTCACACCGGCGAGTTGCACCGCGCCGCGCCGTGTCGTCGATCGTCGATCGTCGTCTTCCTCGATCGCTTCCTCTTCCTCGATCTCTCCGTTTTTTTTTTTTTTTAGTTTGATTGTTGTTGTTGTTTTTCTTTTGATGAACTGATTGTTGTTGTTGTTGTTGTTGTTGTTGTTGTGGTTGTTGTGTTGTTCTTGCCGGAATTTGCTGCTGCTGCTGTTGTTGTTGTTGTTGTTGTGTTGTTGTTGCCGAAATTTGTTGCTTGAAATTGTGAAAAAATTGTAGGAAAATAGCATTTTCCTAATATAACCAAACATATGAAAATATTTTCCACGACAATTTTCATAATACAACCAAACACTTAAAAATATTTTCCTTTTCCGGAAAATAGCATTTCCGGAAAATACTTATTTTCCGAAAAATATTTTACAGGAACCAAACGCACCCTAAGTTAAAACAAAATTTAATTAAAATAAAACTTGACTATATCGAGTTACCAACAAAAAAATACGCAAATGCATAAAGTTTTACGATTTCTTTTTACGAGTTTTCATATTTTGAATCATTACAAACCCTCTGTATTACCTAAAAATTAAATTATATAAAGTTATATCATGTTTATATTATACATGCACACATTTACACACATCACAATTCACACAAAAAAATTATTAAAAAAAAAATTCTTAATCAGTATTGTGGGCCCTGTAGGCCTGATGACCTCGGCCCACTTTACATCCGGCCCAGGGCCCATGCCGAGGAAGAAGGATCGTCCGAGGACGATGTATGAAGGCCTAAGCTTTAGAAATCCCCGCCGAGGATAACCCTGTCCTCGGTGGACTGAGACTAACTCCAGGTGGGGGAACAGGTCCAGGACAGGTTGTCACCTCCATACTAAATGCGCTCACCTAACCCTCTGGCCGCACTAATGGAGATGTGACCCTTGAATAGGGCAACCTTGGTTATTGCAAATCACTTGAGTACTGATAATGCAGCTGATGGGACGGACGGTCAGAGGGAAAGCGCATGAATGATCAACAGATGGAAGAAAGAGGGGGGAGGAAAGAGAAAGAAGAAAAGGAGAAAAGAAAAGAAGAGGGACAAGTATCAACCTCCTCGGATTAGTGCCGAGGAGCAGCTTTAAAGTGGAACTTGGATGCTCCGGCCTTCAACGGTGATGAATCCATCATTTGGGCTCCGTTCGTTTGCAAGGGCCAATTTCTTCAACGCACTCTCTAAAAATGTATTGTTTTGGGCTTATTGGATCATTTTCCTTCTGATTTTAGAAGGCCTTTCCAAATTGAGTCCCTACAAGTATTAAACACATTCACACATATAATATAAATTTATAATAAAATAGACACTCGCAACTCACAAATATTCACTCTTTATTCTTAGAGTTGAAGAAACCAAGATAGTTAGATAATTAACTAAAATGAGATGAGATTCATGAGAGAGATCTATATTACCTGTGTTGTTGTTTGGTTTTAGGATGGACTGATCTATGTTGTTTTAGTTTTGGACTGAATTGACCTATGTTATTGTTTAGTTTTGAGTTGGATTTATATATGATTAGGGTGTGCAAAATTTAAGTCAGGTGTCCAAAAATATTTTTTAAAGTAAATAAACTAATATTTTTATTTTCAAGTCAGGGAGTTCATTTGAACCCCCTGAACAACACTTAACGCCACCTCTGCCTTCACCAACAGATTAGACTGAACTTCTCCCAAAAAAATTGGTTTCTGTGTCAACCATTTATGAGTTGAAACTTTAATATATCTTCCATCTCTAACCTGCCACTTCGAACCTTCCTAAATTAGATTCTAGCTGCTAGAAGACTTCTCCACACCTATGAAGGATTGCTGCCAACCTCCGCATCCATAAAGGAACAAGTTGGAAAATATCTTGATTTATACACTCGATAAAATAGAGAATGAGTATTATGAATCAACCGCCAAGCTTGTTTGGCTAACATAGCCATATTAAAAGCTTGTTTGGTGGGTAGTGGCCAGTGGTGGCATGGTGGGCATGGTGATGATTGGGTTGTTTCGATGTTGAGAGAGTGACATAGAGGCAGTGACAAAAATTAGGAAATGAAGAGAGATAGATAATTTTTTATTATTTTATTATATAATTTATATTATTTTAATGTGTTATATTTTAAAATAAAATTTAGGATGTTAGGTGTACTGTAAAATAGTATGGTATAATAGATAAAGTAGTTTTTGAGATGATAAAATAAAATAATTTAAAGATATCGGATGCTAATGCTCTTAGTCCGTACTTGACTTATAAATAGCAGTAAATTCTCAAGTGACAACTAGCATAATAAACACTCTGCCTAGTTTCAAGATCATGCAGTCAAAATGTCATAACAGACTATTATCTCACATTAGGACTTATTGACTAATTATATTTCCGGTCTCAAAAAGCGCTTTTTGGCTTCTAAAAGCCGAAACAAACGCATTCTAACTTAAATTGCACACAAAATACAACAAATAATAATCTGACTACTTAATTTGTGCTAATTAAACTTTTTTTTTTTTTAAAAAAAAAATTCCTTTTTCATTTTTGGTATTTTTGTTGTTTATACAAATAATAGTTGATAACACTAATTTTTAGTAGATAGTAATAAAGAAATTATTCACATACTATTAAAGAAAATTATTTTATGTAATAAGGGCATGAAAGTAAATTTTTTACAAATTATTTTCTATTCTCTTATTTTTCTTCTCAGCCAAATAAATGAGTTTTTTATCCCTTCACTTTTTCAACCTCCAAGCTAAACAATATGAGAGAAAATTAAAAAAAAAAAAAAAAAAATTGTCCTCTTTCTTTTCTATTCTATTTCCATTTTCTGTCTCTCCATTTCAATTCCCAACCAAATAGTTTAGCAAATTTGTCTCCTTAGACCTCGTTTGGGAGGAGGGAATGGAAAGGAATGAAAAGAATTATTTTAAAATATTCTTCCATTCTCTTGTTTAGGAGTTTTAATGGAGGGAATGGAAAACTCATTCCCTTGTTTGGGAGTTTAAGTGAGAGGGAATGGAATGGGTAGGAGGGAACACTCATTCCTCTCTATTCCCTTAAAACCTCAAATTTTCATTCCCCTTGAAATTGGGAGGAATGGGAGGGAATGAAATTAGATTTAATGATTTTTTTACTAAAACTCCCAAAATACCCATATATATTCAACTCTTTATTTTAAAATAGGGGCCTAATAGTAATATTGTCATAAAATGATTCCATTCCATTCCCTCCATGTTGCTCCCAAACAAGATTACTTACATTCCATTCATTTTCATTCATTTCCATTCATTTATTTTAAAACATCCAATCAAGATTACTTAATTTCATTTCATTCCATTCTTTTCCATTCATTTCCCTTACTTAAATACATTCTATTCTATTCAATTCTTTTCTATTACCTTATGATCATTCCATTCAATTCCATTCTCTTATGAACTCTCAAACGGAGCCTTAGAGCATCTCCAATAGGCTCTCTAAAGCCAATTATATAGAGTAAACACACAAAAAAACCCCTCCAACAGCCTCTCCATCTCCAATTCTTTTTTTAGATTTGCAACAGTAGCTCTCTTGAACTGGAGAGCACTGTAGCAATTACTATAGCAACTCCAAACATATTTCACTCTTAAAACAATCACTAGTTGAATAAAATAATAATTCTTTCTCTCTCATCCCTTTTCTCTTTCGTTCTTCACTCTCTCATGCTTCTCTATCTCAACAGTTACAAACTAAAACATACCACAATCAAAACAAAAACACAGATTCTTTCTCGCTCATCACGCTCCTCATCCCAAATTCTTTCTGTCTCTCAATCGTCTCTGAACTCAAGAGGGGGAAATAATCAAAACAAAGAGAAAATACAATCTTTCATATAAAATAAAACTAATCAAACCATAAACCAAAAAAAAAAAAAAAATCCATGTAGAACGCCGATCTGACCAATATGGTGATTAAGCTGCATGTTCATAGAAGTGGGGAGAAGGACGAGCGGCGATGGAGCAAACCAAGTGGCGTGCATGAATGCGGATTTAAAAGGCCAACTCTCTCTAATCTTTGTTCTCTGATGGTGATCTATGTGTGTATGAGAGAGAATTTGTTTGTGTGAGATAGAGGGAGAGAAATTTGTGTGTGTGTGTAAGAGAAAGAGAAAGAAAGAGAGAGGGAGAAGTGGAGATATGTTCTGGAGATCACGAACTAGAAAAACAAAAAGTCAAAAAAGAGTGAAGATAGATATAGGGGTAGGTGTACATGTGTGGAAGAGACAAAACAAGAGAGAAAAAAAGAAGAAGGAAAAAACGTATGGATGAAAAAAAAAACTAAAGAAAGAAAGGAAAAATAATATAAGGAATAAGAAATCAAAATTGAGTAACATTACTACGATATTTTCACAATAAATTTTAAGTGACAGATTGTTATTAGTTGATATTGGTGAGTAAAAAAATAATTTAAATAGCGGGTTCAAATTAGAACTAATAAAAACTTACCATATAAGATTTCGTTGTGAAAATATTGTGAAAAAATGTTATAGACGCAACATTTCTCATTAAAAAAAAATATAATTGTTAATGTTGTTTGGAATTTGAAAAATATAGATGAATGAAGAAATATTAAAAAAAGAATAAATAAATAATGAAGAAATAATATTTTAATGGAATAGAGAAAAAGATGAAGAGTATGTTGGAAAATATATTTGAAAAAGTGAGTAGGAAAAAAAAAAGTTACTGTTTATTCTCTAAATAGTACAAAAATTTAGAGAGACTATTAGAGGTGTTCTTAAAGAAATTAATTTAGTTTCCTTGGGGCGCACATACCTATGTAACTATTTGATACTTCTGTTTTTCATTGAGGTAGGCTTGATGAATTGGGCTATCTTTGAGACCAAACGGAGTATTTTACCCACTAGAGTTTGGGTCTTCAAAATATTTTAATGTGTTTCATCTTTCATGATTTAGTAGCTTTTGTGGACAATTCTAATGGCTTGTAGTTGGACATTTTCCCTTCAAATCCTTTCTTTTGTTGTTGTTATTGTTGTTGTAAATATGTTCTCTTATTGGCGAAGATCATACATGAGAAATGGGATGATCCAATCTGTACGGTGAGAGAGAGGTAACAACTAACAACCCATTTCATGAAGTAATAAGATTTGGGCTTTGAGTTCATGCTATAAAGTAACAAGACTCCAGCTTTGATTCCATTAGCCATGAGTTCAAATAATGATTTGAGTAAATTGGAACCTTAGGCCCATCCTTGATGTCGAGAAATAACTTGCGGTTTAAGTCCATTACATGATGTAGATAAAATGTTGGTTGTGAGATTGTCCCGTGAAGTGATGAGGTTTCTGAACCAGTAGTCCAATATAAACATAATGTGAATTCTTAGCAAGGAAGACCAACAACACGTGTAGTTGCTAGTTGGATTAAATTTGGGTTTTCCTTTTTTTAGTTGGGCTTTAAAGAAATTTAACCAAACACTTTTTTTTTTTTGAAACAAACTAACTGTTAAAAGTTAAAACACACCTACACACCTACACACTTATTTACACTCTCTCACCAACCTCAAACACATTACTTAACCCAAATTTAACCAAACACCCTTATTTTTAATTGTGTAAAATGGAATTGTTGTATAGATTGTCCAATAAAATTGCAACATGTGGGCTGGGGAAAAAATTGACCCTGAACATCTAGCCAAAAATAAAAAGAATGTACCAAAATTTGTGATATTTCTCAAATCTATGAATTACTAAATGTTAATTTTAATTAACATTGTATATCAGTTGTAGCACAACTGATATACAATGTTTTTTATCTCATATTTATATTTCTTACGATTTTAACTCATTACATGTTTTTTATCCTACATGATTGGCAGCCGCCTTACATTTGAATCTAAAGCTATCCAAGGAATTGTTGAACATATATCAAAGCATTGAATGTCGTATTTTAGTGCGAAGTCTACAAAATCGCATTCAGAAACTGAGTTGGATGTTAGTCATTTGAACAAAAAACGAGAGTTGGATGTTGGTAAGACTAATATTTTAAAGGTTGCTAATATTAAAATTTCTGATTATTCTGGAGGAAGCAATTTTCGAGAGAATTCAAAGGTGGGCAACATATCCAAAGGAATCGATGTGATACAAGAAACATATTGTTGTAAAAGGCTTCTCTTATTTTTTGATAACGTAGATGAATTGAATGAGATAGAAAATTTGTTGATAAAAAGTGATTGGTTAGCTCGGGGAAGCAAAATCATTATAACAAGAGAAAAAACGTGTTACCTATTCTTGGGAAAGGTCATTCAACCTACAAACGATCGGCCTTTTTTGCTTCCTCTAGCCAATGGAACCATGATGCCTTCTTGAGTTTTAGAGGTGAAGATACCCGTTATGAATTTATCCGTGATTTTATTAAGGCTTTAGATGACAAACGTATCAACACTTTTATTGAAAATGACCCTCAGAGGGAAGAGGTAATTTTAGGGGAACTTTTAAGAGCCATTGAAATTTCAGTCATATCTATTATCGTCATCTCTAAAAACTATGCATCATCTACTTGGTGTTTAAATGAACTTGTCAAGATTCTTGAGTGTAAAATTAGTCTTACTGGTTTTCTACAAAGTGGATCCAGTAGGAGTATGCAATCAAAATGGAAATTTTGGTGAAGTGCTAGCTAAACGTAAAAAATTTGAGGAAAATATGGAGAAGGTTCAAAGGTAGAATGCAGCTCTAAATGAAGTGGCAAGATTGCTTGGATTGCATTACAATGATAAGTATGTATTTAATAGGGGTGTCAAATGGGTGGGTTTGAGCGGGTTTGGAGTGGACATAATTGGTTTGGGTATATAAAACCTATTTACCCATTAAAACCCATTTAACTAATTACTTCTAACCTAAATCTAACCCAATCCAATTATTATGGGTAAACCTCAACCCATCCAATTACCCAATTATCAAAATTTTCAAAATGCCACTAAAGTGAAAATGACCACTAAAGTCAAAATTATAGGTCTCAAAAGTTGGCAAACATTTTGTCTTACTTTCATTGTATTTTCTTAGCAATCAAACAGATATAGATTAATGATAAAATCTAAGCCTCAACACTATGCCAAAACACAAGACAATCCGGCTAATCCGAGTGTAACTTCCTCGCATTTGAATCTTTCCCTTTCTTTCTTGCATTTTCTCAGCAAACAAACAGGAATGGATAATATAGTAATATATCAAACGAAATTAAAAACACCACAAAAACACTCGAACGTCAAGCTCAACCGAGTCAACTTTCTCACATTTTCTCAGTGTCCAAATAGGTAAAAGCAAAACCAGCCAGAAATGCAAATAGTTAGTTACCTAGGACGATTTGAGAGAAATCGCGAAGGTTGACTCGGTGATAGGAAGCGCGAGTGGAGTCTATGGCTTGGGAGAGGAGCGAGTCGAAATCCGAAGAAGAGTCGAGTTGGAGAGAGTGAGTGGAATTGGCGACTCGGACGATCCATTTGCCGAGTTGCAAGAGCCTGTGGACTAGCGATTTCCCTAGGAAGCCTTGTCCGCCAAGCACCACGCACGTCTTAGGGTTCAGCTCCGTTAATCGCTCCTCCGTTTCTCACAGATCAAGAAAATGCAAAAGAAGAAAAGAGAGAGAGAGAGAGAGAGAGAGAGAGAGAGTTGGCAATGCTCTCAGGTAAGCTTCCCTCGAATCGGTTCTCGTAAAGGTTGAGACTTTCGAGTTGTAACCCACACAACTCGTCCAGAATCGTCCCAGTTAACTAGTTCATCGATGCGTCAAGTAGTTGCAATGCCGTCAAGTTAGACATTACGGAGGGCAACTCGCCGGACAACGAGTTGTTATAGAGCTCAATCTGAATCACGTTGGTTAACCCGGTGAGTGAACTTCCGAATCAGCCCGTGTGAGTTGTTGGGTTTCCGACTAAAACGTGATTGGAGGCCGAGTAAATGAGGGAAAATGTTTTTATTTTTTATTTATTTATGGGAAGGGCTGGGATGAATTTGGGTGTATTGTTTTTGGGTTCAATGGGGTTCAATGGGTTTTTAGTTAAAACCTAATAATCATTGGATCTAATTGGGTTGATGCCCATTTATCCCAACTAATAATTGGGTGAGTTTGGGTTCAATTAGAGTGGGTGAGTTTGGGTGGACAAATGGGTATGGGCTTACTTTGCCAGCCCTAGTATTTAATGACTACTCTTACTTGCTTTAAACTTTTAATGGTTATTACTTATTATTAACATATTGTTTATTGATCATATCTTTTACCACTAAGATAGATAAAAATAATAACTTGCAAAGATAAGTAGGCAACAAAAGTCAGTGGTAGAAACGGATCAGAAGAACTTAAGATCATGTAATGTTACCATTTAAGGGTTCTCCCACGTATTTTGACAAAAAAAAAGTTCCAATATTTCTTAACAATATTGTTCCAGGAAAAGAAATGAGTGTTTTTTTTTTTTTTTTTGGGAGAAGAAAAGAAATGGGTTTCCAATATATTTCTTTCCTTACCTATGGACATTTGCTAAAAAGTCTAAAAGTATTATTAATGTATGAAATACATGCAAATACTTAAATCAACAATGTGTTGTATCTTTATATTTATATTTCTAACTAGAATAACTCTTTTTTTTTTTTTTCTTTCTGAATTCTAACTAGTACAACTCATTACTTGTTTTTTTGCATTGTAATTTGCAGAAGCATCAAATCTAAATTTATCCAAGAAATTGTGGAAGGAATATTGAGTACAAAATTATATTACATGCGTTTGATTATTGCTCAATACTTGGTTGGATTAGATTCTTGTGTAGAGGACATAATATCGTTTATGGACAAGTGGTCGAATGATGTTCTGATGCTAGAAATTCATGGCCATGATGGAGTAGACAAGACAACAACTGCAAAGACTGTTTATAACAAAATTGCTGGTAATTTTGAGGGAAGCATCTTCCTGGAGAATGTTAGAGGCAAGTCAGGCACAACTGATGCATTATCCAACTACAAATCTTTTTGAGATCTTTGGGATTGAACGTGAATACGAATGTGTTAGGGTCCTAACTGAGAGTCTGTTGATAATCTTGTATGGCTGTAAGCAAGGATGGAATCAGAACTTGGAGGTTTTTTTTTTTTTTTTTTTGGTGTGTGTGTGTTTTTGATTCATGTATTTGTTGTTGGATAATGACAAAATTATTTTGTTAAAATTTTTTTAAAGGACCATGTTGTTTATTTTGGGTAAAATTGTATGATTCAACTTAATTTTTGTAGTTTTACAATTGGTAATTTTTGTTATTAGGCTAATTTTTTTGAGCTTGTATATTTTGTTTTAGATTTTAGATTTATAGATTTATTATGGTTTTCAAAAAGAGGAAAATGATAAAGCTACAAACTCTTTTACAGATTGTTGATGGAGTGAGTGGTTATTAGCAAGTAAAAAAGTAGTGTAAGTGGTGGGCTCAAATACGAACCGACAAGAAATTGGTACCACGATAGTTTGTAAAAATGTTGTAGAAAAGTTTATGGCTATATAACATTACTCTTAAAATAATTAATGATATTGTTAAGAGGGGACAAAGTATAATTATATAGAACTAGATTGCTAAAATTAGTACCTATATATATACTAATATTTTTTATAAAAAAAGGGAAGGGGGGGTTGTGGGGGTGGGGGGGGGGGGGGAGAAGTCAAGTGTGGCTCCGTCCATGGCTATAAGTGCGTACACAAGGGTTGTATCAATGTAAAGTACTGTACATATGGCAGAGTTACTTAGTGGTTAGAACTTAGAAGTCAGTTGGAATAACTAAGGGGTTGATTGGTAACTGCTTTTAAACAACAGTTTTTATTGTTTAAACAACAATAACACTTCTGACATGTATTTCTATAACACTCAAACATGTATTTCCACAACACTGAAAACTGAACAACAATACTTAAACACTATTATCAGACGGGCCCTAAGTAATTGATTGTGCCAACTGTGTTTAAATGGATGTATAAGAGGACAATTGTAAAGAAGGATGGTATGATTGAAATAATAATTCTTGTTTCCTCTTAATTCTTTCTCTCAATTCTCATCTCATTCTCTCTTAGGAGGCTAGGTTCCCTGCGAAGCAACCACTGCCATAGTTCCTATCCAATTCCACCATTTCCATACTTAAAATAGCTTAGAAGGTTAACATTTGGTATCAGAGTAGTTCACCCTGAACATCAATGGCCAAAACTAGAGCAGCTGCACTTCTAAATAAAAGCATTGCCACTCTCAAGAAAACCTTTGACTACCATACACATGACCTTTTAAGAAATTCCCCAAATTACAAATCAACATAATCGCCATCATCAAGAAGTTCAACAACAACTCAATGCCATTTTGCAGAAGTTGTCTAACACAAAATCAGAGAAACAAACCCCTATGCCACGATCCATGAAACCCATACAAATGCCTTAGCTTTAACCTTTCCAAAGTCAATCAAGCTTGAATTTCCCAAGTTCAGGGGAGAAGAACCTGCTACTTAGTTGTATAAAGTCAATCAGTATTTCAGCTATTAAAATACTCTGGAGCTTGAGAAGTGGTAATGGCTTCTTTTCACATGGAGGGAGAAGCTCTAGTGTGGTTCCAAGATGGTGAAGAGGCATGCAAGTCTTTCTGGAAACTGGGAAACCTTTGTTCAAGCTTTGTAGGTTAGGTTTGCCATGAACAAGGTTGAGACAAACTTCTACTGTAATCTCTTATAAGAGTCAATTTAAAGCTCTATAAAACAGGATCATCAATGTAAAGGGGCTAGAGTGTTTCTATTAGAAGATGAACATTTGTAAGGAAAAGGGGCTTAAGAGCTTATAAACACATGATTAAGCTTACATTTAATTCATATGAGAATCTAGGATCATAATATAATGATACAAACTCATTGGTAGAACTCACCCTTAAAAACCAGTTCGCAAAGGGAGGGTGCCCAAAGGCTTATATACAGATGGTTAAGCTTATACTTAATTTATGTGGATTATTAGGATCATAACATAATGTGGACAAATGAAATATTTTTCCATAAAAATTATTTTTCTAATTCTCGATTATATAAATAAATGAAAACAAATAGGAAAACTCAAGAAGGACAAAAATTCAAGAGAAAAATCACTACAAGGCTTAAATATCTATCCCAAGGAACAATCCATTATTAGAATCGATGTATTACAATTGAAATAGACTTCTATTTCTAGTTGCTACCTACAATAGCACTTACAATATGACCTCCCACTATTCTAAGCACTCTCACACTTTCTAATAATATAGGCCATGCTTCATGAACCATGTCTATGACTCTAAGGCCTCGCTTGGGAGGAGGGAATAGAATGGAATGGAAAGGAATAAAAAATATCATTTTAGAATATTCTTCAATTCTCTTGTTTTGGAGTTTTAATGGAGGGAATGAAAAGTCTATTCCCTTGTTTGGGAGTTTAAGTGGGAGGGAATGAAATAGGTAGGAGGGAACACTCATTCCTCTCTATTCCCTTAAAATCTCAAATTTTCATTCCCCCTGAAATTGGGAGGGAATAAAATTAGATTTAATGATTTTTTTTTTTACTAAAACTCCCAAAATACCCTTATATATTCAACTCTTTATTTTAAAATAGGAGTCTAATAGTAATATTGTCATAAAATGATTCCATTCCATTCCCTCTATGCTACTCCCAAACAAGATTACTTACATTCCATTCATTTTCATTCCTTTATTTTAAAACATCTAATCAAGATTACTTAATTTCATTCCATTCCATTCTTTTCCCTTACTTAAATACATTCAATTCCATTCCATTTTTTTTCCATTTCCTTATGGTCATTCCATTCACTTTCCTTATGAACTCTCAAGTGGAGCCTAAGGACCCTTTTAATGATTTTTACACAACAATACAATACATGGATGTTGTGTGAATTCTCTTTGGCTTTAACAGCTAATCACAAACCTTTGAGATGATGTCTTTGAATATTCCTTCTATATTTTGGTAAGATAGTGATTAGAGAGAAAACTAGGATTTTATATTTTTGTATGCCATGGGCTCTCTTTTTCCAATCAACTATAATATGTAGACACCTCATTTTGCAACCTTAATTTAATCTCGAGAGACAAAATGGTCATTTCACACATTGAGGGCAAAATGTAATTTTGACCTTCAAGTCATTAATCACACTTCATAGAAATGATCTTGAGGTTTCAACCATAACAACAGTATGTTTGATGCCTTAATCGAATAGTTAGATCATAAGCTATGTATCGCAAGATCAAGCTTTTACAGCAAATGCACATTTGCCTCGTTGAGGGTTGAGGCTGAGTTGCATGAGATTTGTGTTAGTTGATTTTGATTAGACACTAGAAATGACTAATTAAAATTAATTAAGTGGAAAATTGTGATTGGTTAAGTCCATATTTTAATATGTGGCTTAATGCATTGAATCAAGATTAGTAGTCTGATAAGAGTAGAACCTTAAGTGATAATGTGATTTTTGGATAATTATCTCAAGAAAAATCATCTAAAAATCATAATTATCATTTCAGAATATTTAATACCATGAAAAAACCACAAAATCCCGTCCAAGTACAATTTTCAGCTAAAACAACCACTCCAAAACGCGCAAAACAAGCAAACGGATCAAATTTTTAGCTGATTGACACTTGGGTTGGTTCTACAAGTTCCGATCGACACTTGGATGGCTCCAAGTGTTGATCAGTGCTTGGAGCCCAAACTCCACCAGATTTCGTTTTTTGCTCTAGATTTCATCCAAATCTTGATTTTTTTCGACGTAATATTCAATCATTTTGAGTGTGCTAACTTCCAAAGGCTCTAGAGCCTTTCTGCGGAATAACTTATGACTCTCTCTAATGGTTAGTGTTATTCTCTTTAGAGTCAAGAGAATTGTGGATCTAGATACCATCCTTCCTTAGTTTGGATCTAGAGTTCACAACTCAAAGTTCTCCTGATTTTAGGAAATGAATTAGTTTGGTGACTTTGGTCCTTCTAGTTCACAACTCAAAATTAGTTTCTACCCAATTCTTAGAAACTAATTTTTAACATTGTAGGAAATGAATTATTTGCATTGTTGAAATCAAAATCACTTTTCAAAACCAAAACTGTTTTCAAATCAAAAGTGTTTTTAAAATCAATTCAGATCTAGAAATGGATTTTAATTCCAGATTCACTTTAGACCTAAAAATCTATCAATTTAAATTCAATGTCAGTGATTGCATGTTTTGTATGACTTTTGATGTGTAATTAGCCACAATAAGTTTAGAAGATTGGTTTTTGCAGGGTAAAGTAGGTACCAAACACTTTTCCACTTTGTAACTTAGGCTTCGTTTGGGAGTTCATAATGGAATGGAATGAAATGATCATAAAAAAAATGGAAAAAAATGGAATATATTTAAGCAAATGAAAGGAATGGAAAAGAACAGAATTGAATGAAATTAAGTAACCTTGATTGGATGTTTTAAAATAAATGAATGAAAATGAATGGAATGTAAATAATCTTGTTTGAGAGTAACATAAAGGGAATATAATGAAATCATTTTATGACAACATTACTATTAGACCCATATTTTAAAATAAAAGATTGAATATATAGGGGTATTTTGAGAGTTTTAGTAAAAAATTCATTAAATCTAATTTCATTCTCTCACATTCCTCCCAATTTCGGGGGAATAAAAATTTGAGGTTTTAAGGGAATAAAGTGGAATAAGTGTTCCCTCCTACCCATTCAATTACCTCCCACTTAGGTTTCGTTTAGGAGTTCATAAGAGAATGAAAATGAATGGGTTCTTGATTAGTGCATTATTTAATGTAATTTTCACTTTGGCAAAATGTGACTAGGACACAAAGCCTTGTACTTTCTTTAGAATGTAACTGGGACTCAAAGTCCTGTAATTTCTAGACTAAAATGCAAATTGCATCATTTAAGTTTGATTGAAATTCATTTTATTGCAAACTTTATTTTAGTTTAATTGAGTCCTTTAAGTTTTAAAATTATTCAATAAGGCATCCAGTCCAATTTTGTTAAAAAATTGCCATTAAAAGAGTATTTTTCTTACATAAAAATATCTATAAAATTAATAAAAATATTTCATAGATATTTTATATGAGAATTTTTTTTCCAAAATTTTTTTTTTCATTAGTTAATTGCATACTTAGCAGCAAATTTTTAATGGAATTAGACGAAATGCTTTAATTGAATAAGTTTTAATTTTAAAGGAATTAATTAAACGAAAGTAAAGTTAAAGGATTGAAATGAACTTTCCTCAAACTTAGAGAGTGTAATTTACATTTTTTTTAGAATAGAAAAAATGTACATGATTATGTGTTTATGCTCGTGTGCGCTAGTTCAAGAAAAGCAGCTTGGATTTTGGGTTGTTGATTTGCTTTGACTGTCCTTGTTTTCTGTGGTAAAATAGACTAGCCATCAAAATCCTCCTAAAGTTTTTAGGGCAGCTATTTATTTGTTGTTTTGTTGTTAGACAGATACATTTTTTTTATGAATTATTTTTACAGTTACATTTATTGTTAAATGAATGGTTTGTGTAACGTTATTAATAATTTAATCAAATAATTCTAAAGTCATATATTTTTTTACAACTGTTAAAGTGACGAGTTGTAAATAGTAGATAGTAAAATGATATGAGTGGCGGATGAGAATCAATAACAATTTGACAACTTAAAATTTGTTGTGAAATTTTTATGTGTATCCATTGGTCGAATTATACTTCAATATAAATAGTTACACTATAACTATGTTTGTTTCAACAATAAAATTTTCTAGAAAATGTATCATTTCTCAAAAATCATTTTCTAGGAAACTATTTCATCATTCCATGTTTGTTAGCGACCTTGAAAATAAAATGAAAAACATTTTCTAGTGACATAGTATTGTTTTTCAAAAACTTTTAATGTAAAAATAAGTTATATATTTAATAGGATTTTTTGTTAACTAAATATAGTTTTCTTTAAACCTATTTTTTATATGCTACCAAATACAGAAAAACACAAAAAGATTTCTTCACATAAAAAATTTATTCCCTTTTATTCTTTTATTTGTTCACTTAAAGTACGGTACGGTAGGGATTATTTGATACAATATCAAAAAGTGAGGACTAAATCACATGTTTCTAACGTTAGGGACATTTTGACAAATCGGACGAGTGTAAGGGATCAAAATGATAATTAGCCATTTTTAATTATACAACAAACATATTTCATTATGGATAAAAAAGGTCTACCAAGAAAAAACCATAGAAGTTTATAAAAAAGAGAACCATAGATGCCTTGCTGGCGGTAACAAGGAGGGCCGCGTAAGCCTTAGCTCCGAAAAACCTTTGGCTACATTGACAAACTTTGAAGTTGGTAGCAAAGCAACAAACTAAGCCAACAAGGCTAACTTATACAGTTATACCCATAACCAAGCCACTAGGAGTACTCTAGGACAACTAACAGGCCATATTGTATCCCGTCATCTTATGCTAAATTAACCATTGTGTCTTCAGAGAAGAAATTATTAAGTATTCTCCGAGTACAGTAATGTAATGTTTTATTTTTTAACGTTTATGATGGATCTTACTTCATTATATGATTCTACATAAATATGAGAGTAAGAAGCATTGCATTTGTACTTCAAATTTACCTAATAATTTTTCGAATCCCATAGCTTGTGAGTGCTATTTTATATTCTTCAAGGTGTCAATGAAAGCTTTTCCCTCTCCAATGTCATTGGCGGAGAGAAAATTAAGAAAATCTCCGAAACTACTTTCTTTATACCTCTTCGGATGTTGTTCATCCACAAGCTCTTTGGCTGTACCCATCTTCTCATCCAAGCCCAAACTCATTAGGCTAGCAATGGAGATTCTAGTCCTCTCACAATTGAGTATAGCCCTATGTACCACACTCTTGTACAAGCCATTGCTTAGTACCTCAAGATGGTCACCCACATGAACCTGTAAAGCCCCATGAAGCTTCGGGACTTTACCCCATTTTCCTTCCTCCATATCCATGATTTCAAGGCCTGGTGAGCTCTGAAGAGCAATGGTTAAGCAGCTGTAGTCCGAATGTGGAGGCAATCCTAGTACTGCAACATTTGGATTTGGGCACGGTGGGTAGCAATTGACTGCCATGACTTGCATTCCTTCATTCATTTTGTCACTTGAATATGCTGAACCTAAGCCCAGGCTCTCTGTGATTGCTCCCATTAATTCTAAGCCTAATTTCATCACCTCCGAACAATAGTTTCCCATCTTTTCCCTGAAAATGATACGCATTTTTCAGCCAAAAATTATGAAACCACAAGTAATCCAAATATATATACGTATGTTAAACTTAAAAAAAAAAATAAAAAAAAAAAATAAAAATTATGGACAATGTATATCGGGGACAAAAATCAAACACATTATATATATATATATATATATATATGGAGATTATCTAATTTTACTTGTCCACTACCAGTGCTACGTGTATTACATATGATTTACCACGACCATATGGCATAGACTTGTGACCCTTCGAACCATTTGTGTTTGACATTAAATAAAAAAGAAGCTGTGGATATATTGCCTTGGTGTGCGTGCCCCACTGTCCTGTTGCCCTAAAATGTACGGACATTCAATAAAAAGCCTTTCAAGTGTGCGTTTAGATGATTCTACCGTTGTTCATCAAAAAAGATGATTCTGCTGTTTATCCTCAACCAAAAAAAATGTGTACGTTTAGATGTAGGTTATTGTTGAAAGTTGATTAATGTATTATTATATTTGAAAAGAATGGCATTTTAAAAAACAAATTTTTTTACCGAGTATTAAAAAGTTAAAAGTTAATTAAAGTAGTTAAGGGTTTTTAAACTCAATTAATATTTCTTAGTGTTTTTAATAAAGATTTTCATGGTTTAAATATCTTCTTTTCTGTTGGTGTGTAACTATTAAATTATAAAATGAAAAATTTTAATTAAAATATAATAATATTGAAATGTGAGATTTTAAAAAATTATATCTAAATAATAAGTTATTATTAAAAAATTAAGAGAAAAAGACAATACGCGACGTAACTTTTTTTTTTCCTATTTTATATTTTATTTAACTATATTGAGAAAATTTAAATTTATTTTTTTCTCAATTGAAAATTTCCAATTGAGAAAAAAAGTGATACTTAGTATTATTAGAATTAAGTCCTAGGCCTTATGCTTATGTCATGTCAATTGCAAATATACAAAAGGCGGCATTATAATGTATAATGTAAACTATGATGATATTTAGTTGGGACTAACATTGAGTGATTAAAGAACAAAATAATTTTTGTCATTCAAAATTTCAAATTCCAAGGCAATAACATGCTCATATGGTGGTAGCTAGCATGAGAAAATACCTGTAATAAGGTGGATTAGCTGGCCAAGAATGAATCCAATCCTCCAAGGGATGTGCATAATGTTTAAGAAAGACCCTCCAAAACTGCATATTGTCAATCCCATCCTTAATGCTTGTTCCATACCTAACAGGCTTGTGTACATCGTTGGACATTAACTTCATCTTCTCTGGGGTTGGCAAGTTGAAGAAACCGAATGCTGAAGATAGAGCTCCATCCATCAACGACTGGCTTATTCCATGATTGATTATCTGGTACACGTCCAGATAAGGAAGAACTCTCAAAAATCATTATAGCATATGATAAAAATCAAACTATATATTATATTTAATTTGTTAAAAAAATTATTAATGAAAAACAACACAAATTTGGATTTTGAGAAAAGGACAGAATGCAGTATTAATGAAGCCACCAGCGCTGCTCTTTTCCTTGCCTTTATTTACATCTTAAATAAAACGAGAAAATTCTAATATTATAATATTGGTTTTTTTTTTTTTTGAGAAGATAAAATATTGGTTAAATGAAGTAAATTTGCAATTTTTTTATCAATTCAAACTTTTAGATAATTTAGTCTTGGCCCACAGCCGAGGATGAGTATTAGAATATTGTTTAAGTAATTAATTTAAAGATTTCTTATTAGTTTAAATTTTTGGATCAATATGTAATTTATCATTTTTCTTAAATTTTAGTCAATCAAAGGTATCAACATTAGCTAAATGTGATATATTAAAAATACACACAAGTAATTTACCAAAAAGATATATATGTGTGCGTATGTGTGCACGCGCGTGTAGAGAGAGAGAGAGAGAGATATGATATAAAATGCCAACTATATGATTTTTTTGGGGTAAATTGCAAATTACATCCCTAAAGTTTGGAAGTGTTTGGATTTTACATCCTATAATTTCAGAATTTGAAATTTACCTTTTGAAGTTTGAAAGTGTTTAGATTTTACACCCTAATGTATTAGAATTTGGGATTTATCATCTAAATTTTAGAAGTGTTTGGATTTTACTCTCCAAAGTTTGAGGGTGTTTGAATTTTATACCCTGAAATTTCAGAATTTTGGAGTGTTAAATCCAAACACCCTTAAACTTTAAAGGATAAAATCCAAATTTTGTAATGTTAGGGTGTAAATTCTAACACCCCAAACTTCAGGGGGTAAAATCTAAATTCTAAAATTTTAGGATGTAAAATCAAAACACTTCCAAACTTTAGAGGTGTAATTTGTAGTTTACCATTTTTTTAATTAGTAATTTGTAATTTAGAGGTGTAAATTTTAGAATTTTGAGGTGTAAATGCCGTAAGGGCACGAGATCATATGATTAATTCTAGAATTTTGACATGTGAAGCATGCAATTTTTTTAAGTGAAGCTGTAATATTAATATCATATTATGATAAACTTTATGTTATCTCTTAGTATTACTCTAAAAATTAACAATAAGTTCTTAATCATTAATCAGTCTCTTTTTTTCGTTAATTTTATGTGCAGAAGAAGCTGGTGCACTTGGTTATTCGAAAGCATAATATATACCTGAAAGAAACCCATACGGTGGCAAGCATTTTTAATGTCTTGTATGACAAGGGACCGTTGTGCTGAGCCGTGTCTCAACCCAGCCAAGTCAACAACAGGCACTTTGGCCGTCTCAGGATGCAAATTTGGATCATGAGAGGTTGGAATCACATAACTCTCAGGTACATGTGACAAACCCCTCTCTTGTGCACTCTTTCCTATGGAGAATGAGCTAGAACTCTCATCATTCCCCATGTTGGACCGGTGACTAAACTCCATTCTTGAAAGGAAAATAGATATATAGGAAAGAACACCTGCTATTAATTTGTGCTCAAGCTTGAGAAGGTTATAGTTAGCCACAAAATGAAGTAGGGGGTTAGAGACCTTTATATGGAGATTTAGAGAACTTTATGTCAAAATAATACTTTAAAATACTCTAGATATTTGGATGTTATTATCTACTCGATCTGGATGTGGAATTGTGTTTCAAAGTCAAAGGAACAAGCTTTTCATGAAAGTATGTGCTCCTATGTGATTATCAAGTAGCAACATTGAATATAATTGCTGCTGTGAGTCTGTGACTACTATGATGAAAAACAAATCCACATGTACATTCAGAAAGCAAACGATATTCCTTAGGAATATCTTTCTACAAAGTAACATATATATATATATATATATATTATAGCCGGCATGCAATCTTATCTGTGCAACAATGTGGAAGAAAGCTAGCAAGTATGTACTAGAAATCAACGTGAAACGCTTTTCCCAAAAAATGACGAGCTATATATATACATGCTATTCTTGGGTGTTGAGTTATACGACTTTAGGCACCAAGAACAAAAATACAATTCTATCTTCACGTAGTACACATTGTCTTGTAGTGCTGGTGGGTAGTGAGTATGACATTATGTTACACTGAGCTGGTTGGTTCTATAATTAGTTACGTAGTGAGTCAGGGAATTAGGGGGTTTACGTGTTGAGCCTAGGTTACTCCACTCCACTGCAACACTTACATTGACCCCACACCCATATATATAAAGGTTTATCCAGAAAAAGAATACTATAGAAGGTTGCAAAATAGGTGGCCAGGTCTGGCGCTGTTCTTTCTTTTGAGCACAAAATCTCTGGATACCACTCGAATGTTAGTTTCCAGCCAAAACAGGGCGGCTATGTTCATTTTGCACTTAATTAATTAAAGCACCGATATTTCAATCCAGAGCAGTGCTGATCTATTCAGTCTTTTTGTTTTATTTGGAATCGACTAAATAAATACAGTTGCATTTCTATTAATAACTTTAATGATGACTGGAATTTACTTTAAAAATAAATTTTTTTTTTTGGTTGTAAATTACATGTCATTCTATTAAAAAGTAATTTATATTCCTTTTAAAAAAAATCATTTTCTTATTTTTACTCTTCTTCAATCATAATCCTAATGTGGTATCTTCCAAATTAGGATTGTGGGGCCTAAGAATCTGGTGACCCCAACCCACATTATATTTAGCCCAAGGCTCATGCCGAGGATGGAGAAACATCTGAGGATGATCGAAAAAAGTCCAAATTGCTAAGAAATATCACCGATGACGATCTTGTCCTTGGCTTGCCGAGATAATAGAAAGGAAGAGCAGCACGCCACCAAAGGCGGCCTCCCTAAGCACCCCAAGAAAAGGACAAGTGCGATGGGTCATCCATGGAAGCATGGTGGATAAGCAATTCAATGAGAAACTGTCACTTCCACATTAAATGCGCACAACTAACGTTTTGGCCGCATTAATGGAGAAATGACTTCTAAACAGTGTTGCCTTGGTTACTGTAACTCACATGAGGTTTAGTAAGGTGGTTGACGGGATGGGTAGTCAGGTAGAGGTCTGGATGATCAACAAGTGGAAGGCAAAGATTGTTTAAAGGAGGAATATATAATAGGAAAACAGATCATAGAAAAGGGGGAATTCATGTAACTATGCTCATTCAATTATTATTACTACAAAACTCCTCGGATTGTGTCGATGACAAACTTTTTTAGATAATCACAGTTCATCTGTGTTGGGTTGCTGCGAATATCATATTGACCGTCGTCCATATGCTAACGTCTAAGTTCTTTGGCCCACTCTCTACAAATTTATTGTATTGGGCTAGTTAGGTCTGAGCCCGCCCATCCAAAAGCAGTAGTGCCCAAACCCAGTCCCTACAATTGGCGCTGTCTGTGGGAAGAACTTGTGCATTAGTAAGTGCAACGGTCAATCATGGTTGGATCGAGCTCCCATCAGCAAGAGTACCCGAAGTGGGTCATTTTAGCAATCCCCTCAAGTATATGCTTCGAGGTACCGACCACGCAGAGAGGATTGCTAAATGGGACGCAATCTTGGGGGCTTCTGACATCAAGTATGCACCCCGTGCCTCTAACAAGGGGCTAGTTCTTGCGGGTCTGGTATCCCCCTCTACACAGTACCTCAGACCCACGTTACTGGGTATCCTATAATCGACGATGAATTTCTCCATCGCCTCCTCTGATTCAACCAACTTCTTAAACCTACCCATCCTAAAGAGCGGTCGAAAGACTCAGGGAAGAGCGAAAGAAAGAGAGGAATAAAGGGAAAAGAAAATCAGAAGGGGGAGAACACGAGATAGGGTAAGAAGAAAACTTACAGAAATGAGGAAAGGCTCCCAGGACAGGCTTTTTATGTTGCAAAGAGACGCGAGTTGGGTTGGAGACTTGACCGGATTCAGGGTGTGTGAGCAAGAACTCTTGAATGCAAAAGTAAAGAGACAAATCGGTTTAAATGGGTATTTATACCCTCAATTAAAAACAACTGTGCGGAGTTTCCCGCCCAAAAAGGCAAAAAGTCCCTACCGTTAGATTACCATCACATCGTTGAATGTGGGAAGTATAGAGCCGCCAGAATTTAATATGGGTGCGCGCCGTATACCGAATCACCAGAAATGTGCATTGGACAGGTGAAAAGACTCTAGCGCTGACGTAGGACAAGATTGGACAAGCCATGACAAGGGCCCGAGGACATCAAAATCCTCCTCCCTGTCCGAGGAGTCGGATAGCAGGATTTTAAGGGGCTATTGTGGGGCCTAAGAAACTAGTGACCCCAGCCCACCTTATATTTAGTCCAAGGCCCATGCCGAGGATGGAGAAACGTCCGAGGATGATCGAAGAAAGTCCAAATTGCCAAGAAATATCACCGAGAACGATCTTGTACTCAACTTGCCGAGATAATAGAAAGGAAAAGTAGCATGCCACCAAAGGCGGCCTCCCTAAGCACCCCAAGAAAAGGACAAGTGCAATGGGTCATCCATGGAAGCATGGTGGATGAGCAATTCAAGGAGAAACTGTCACCTCCACATTAAATGCGCACAACTAACGTTCTGACCTCATTAATGGAGAAATGACCTCTAAACAGTGCTGCCTTGGTTGCTGCAACTCATAGGAGGTTTGGTAAGGTGGCTGAAGGGACGGGTAGTCAGGTAGAGGCCTAGATGATCAACAAGTGGAGGGCAAAAATCGTTTAAAAGAGGAATATATAATAAGAAAACAGATCATAGAAAAGGGGGAATTCATGTAACCATGCTCATTCAATTATTATTACTACAAAGCTCCTCGGATTGTGCCGAGGACAAACTTTCTTAGATAATCTCAGTTCATCTATGTTGGGTTGCTGCGAACATCATATTGACCATCGTCCATGCGCTAACGTCTAGTTCTTTGGCCCACTCTCTACAAATTTATTGTATTGGACTAGTTGGGTCTGAGCTCGCTCATCCAAAAGTAGTAGTACTCAAACTCAGTCCCTACAAGGATCATTTATTAAAATAAAGTAATTTAGCTTTATGTTAAACACAAATTATATGTACATTGTCCGATACCATTGTTTTCTTTTATTTCTAACTTTCATGATAGCTAGCTAGATAATTATGCACATACTAGGTGATTTTTTCAAAAAAGAAAATAGATAAACTACTAAATTCAAAAGAATTTGGAGCATGAAGAACTAGTGAGTTTAATATTGTAGATTTTAATATTGGAGAAGATTAAATCATCTACTAATATTTTCTTTTTTCTTTTGCTAAGTAAAGATATTTATTGCAAGTTAGCAACAAGGGAGGTATAGGGACCTTACTATCTTCCTTTGCACACAAAGAAGATCTAGAGAAGTGGAGGGGTCAAAATCCCTAAGAAGGGTATGTTTGATTGGGGTGAAAACAGGAATGATGGAAAATAGGAAGAAGAAAATAGGGTGAAAAATGGCATTTTTCACTGTTTGGTTGAGGAAAGAAAACAAGAGAGATAGAAAATAGGGGTGAAAATTTTCCCTCTAATCCCACCTTTTTTTATCATCCCAATTTGGGAGAAAATGAGGAGGAAAAAGTGCTGAAAGATGCATTTTATACAAATACTCTTAATTTATTCATCTCACCTATGACCTGATGACTTTTGCTTCATCCTTATCACTTTACCTTCAAAGTACAGCAACGTCTAGGTTCTCTTCTTTTCCTTTTTTTTTTTTTTTTTTTTTTTTTTTTTTGAATGGTGTGAATGGTGTGTTGCCCAGGTGAAGAAAGTTTGCGAAGTTGCTAACCATGTTGAATGGTTAGATAAAGGTTTTTTTTTTTTTTAATGAGTGTAAATTTGCCCAATTGCTAACCACGTTGTTGTTGTTGTTGTTTTTTTTTTTTTTTTTTTTTTTTTTTTTTTTTTTTTTGGTGATAAGAGTGGCTAACCACGTTGAATGGTTAGTTTAACGTTTTTTAGTGCAAGTTGATTTTAATTAGGAACATGTTACAGATTTATATGTACACTATTGTAATTTTTACATTATAATAATAAAAATAATAATATAAATTTATATGTATGATGTGGTAAATTTTATATTATTTAATGAGTACAAATAAATTTATTTCTTACATATTATGTAACAAGGATATAATAATCAATTTATATAAACTACATTTTCTATCCCTTTTTCTCTCAAACCAAACAAAAAAGTTTTCTACCCTTCCACTTTTCTACCTCTCCAACCAAACATACAAGAGGGAAAACTAAATCTTTTCTATCATTTCACTAATTTTTCATTCTCCAACTTTTTCACTCCTCCAACCAAATGGACCCTGAGACTGAGGACTGAAGGAGACAACCGAATAATACTAAATATAGTTAAGTGAGTTGACCAGGATAGGGCCACATATACCATGTTTGGCTGTAAGATTTATTCAATTTTTGGTAAGCTATTTTCAACTTTAAAGGGAAAAAAAATTTAAAAAGTCTCGAGAAAGTCTCGGTTTATCACATTTGCATTTATTGCTCTATACTTACTGTTGATTTCACACTTAATGTACAAGACAACAAGGCGATTTCCACCTATAATCTCAGGAACACACATTAGATTAGAGACTGGTTAAATGAATTCTTGTTGTGATATGAGGAGTCAATTTTATGTTGTGATAATATGATTATGAGGTAGCAAATCCGGGTCTTGAACCCATTATGTGAAGTAATAAGATTTAGGCTTTGAGCCCATTATGTGAAGTAACAATATTAGGGCTTTGAGACCATTTAATGAAGAAGTAAGATTTGGGTTTTGAACCCATTCCATGAAGTGAGGAAAATGGCAGGTCATGATTCCACTTTATGATGCAGACAAAATAGAGACTTAGTGCCCAATCCAGGAAGCCCTTACATAGGCTCCGTTTACAGGGCCGGCCCAAGGCCTAGGCCTAAGGCCCCACAACAAAATAAAAAATTTTCTATTAAAAAAATGACTCATCTCCCTTCTAAAAGACCCAAAATTTTATAAAAATATAACATTTTTTAAATAATTGATACTTTTTTTTAAGAGTGATGTTAAAGATATCACAAATTTTACTACAGGTTTAATTGACATATCACTGATCACATAAAAAAGTAATTCAAATACAAATAAATTAAGTTGTTAAAATTTATCAATTACAGTCATTATTATATTATATTGTGAACATTTTGTAATATTTTTAGTATTTTTTTTTTCATTTCTAACAAAGCTTCCAAAATAGGAGATCAATAGAAATTTAAACCAATTGAAACCCTAAAATGTTTCAAAAAAGATGATGCAAATGTGATAGATCATCAATGATGACTAATCTCCTCTAATAGTTTGAGACCTTAATTTTTGTAAACTAATCTCCTATAAAGCCACACACCAAATAATATCTATCTATCTCTTTCTCTTAAAAAGAATATATAAAATTAAAATTTAGATTATAACTGTACTTAATTATGTATAGTCATATATTCAAGTTAAAGTAAGTTTCTTTTTTAAAGAAAAAATATTTTTTTTTAGTTCTTTTTGTTTAAATTTATGATTCAACTATGATATTCAATCCTCTATGTGAAATTAACCTTAGTTTAGTTAGTATTATTCATCAATTTCTGTATTTATATCAAATTAGTCTTAATTTAATTAGTACTATATAATTTTATTTAATTAATGTGTACATATAAAAAGGCCCCATATAAAATTTTTGCCTTAGGCCCCAATTTTTCCAATAAAATAATTTTAAATAGTTTATTTAATTAATGTGTACTATATAATTTTACAACTGTTCATTTATTTCATTGTAAAATGTTTTCCAGAAAACATTTTCAACATTTTGGGTGTTTTTTTGGTTATAAAATCTTGGTCAAACTAAGAACAACCGCATCAGCTCTTGCAAAATCTTGCAAAATACAAAAAGTGCATCATTTTGCACATTTTAACTAAAAAAATGTCTACATCAGTCAATGTAAAAGTGTGCAAATATGCACCACTGCTACAGTAACTGTGCATATATGCACGATTACTGTAGCTCTTACATTTAATATTTTAGTATTTGTTTCTCTCTCCTCTCTGTACCTCTGACTCTCACCTCACTCTCTTTTTCTCATTTCATCAGATCATAGAATGCAACACTCTCAGGCTCATAGCTCTCTCTTTCTCTCATCTCATAAATCTCGATCGCCACTACCGCCGATCGTCATTGCCATTTAGTATATCCACTACCACCGATCGCCGACTTCGATCTCTAATCACTCCGATCTCTCGCAGAAGCCTCTCCAATTGTTGATTGCTAGCCTTTGTTTCTCGTTGTTTGATCAATGGGTTTCGGGTTAAATAGGGTTGATTTGGTTTTCCTTTGGGTTGATATGGTTGGGAGGAAGGCGGTGTCGATCTTGTTGCACAGTGGGAGGCCAGAGGCATTGATCTTGTTGCTTAGGGCGAGGTGTCGATCTTGATAAGTGGGTTTTGATCCATTTTTTATTCTTTGTTTGATTAGTGGGTTTTGGGATTTCATATGGCTGGGTTGAATGAGTTTCTGGATTTCATATGGTTGGGTTGATGATGGTGGTTGTGTGGGTTGTGCTGGGTCTGTGAGAGAGATGACACTGTTAAAGAAATGAATATTTTTATTGAATAAATGTGTAGAATAGATAAACTGATGTGTGTGTTTTGTAAAAGTGGATGTGTAAAATAAATAAAAAAGTAAGTTTTTTCTTGCAAAATAGATGGAAATTTTGCACTAATTGATGCGGTTGCTCTAAAAATATTTTTGATTGACCAATAAAATATTTTTCAAACTCTTTCCCCTTCTCTCTATCTCACACATAGAGGATGACAATGATGGGACATGGGGCCATCAATGCGGTGGCACGAGGCGAGTGGTAGTTGTCAATGTGAAGGATTCGTTTTTTTTCAATATGTTTAGTGATCAATCATCAATGCTAGGGTTCATTGAGTGAAGGCTAGGCAGACAACGTTGGGGCAAGCAGTGGTCTTTGGTACTCATATTTTTGGATGTTTTCTAGTTCTGTAATGGGTTTTAGTTTTGGGTATATAGGTTTTGTAATGAAGAAAATTTTCACATTTTACATCGCATGAAACATCATAAAAATTATTTTCAAAGCATTTTCAAGAATGTAATCAAACACAAAAAAAGAAAATATTTTCGACTAAATATATTTTACAATGAAACAAACGGAACCATAATGATAACTATAGAATCAAGGGCGTAGCTAGAAAATTTTACTTGGGGACCGAATTGTTATTGATATATTAACCATAGTTCATATTGAATACAAAATTATTAACTTTGATATATTGTTATATTATTAAATATTAATGAACATACAAAAATTATATAGTTTAGTGTAGAAAAATACAAAAAATGTATATATATATATATATATCTCTATCCAATAAAAGAACATTTTGCCTCCAAATTATGCCTCACGAACTTTAATGGAATAAAGATAGCAATACAAAAAAGTGAACAAAAAAATCTTAAATACCCATATGCATATCAACAAACACACAGTGGCAGAAGAAAGAAAGAAAAATAATACTAATGGTAAAATAATAATAATGATTGATAAAAGAGAGAGAGAAGAAAATGCACTTACATATTCACTTCTTTAAAGAGTGAAGAAGATGATCTTGCACTAGGACAAAAAATGGATTAATAGTTTTGGTTGAGATAGGAGTTTTTGTGTTGAGAAGTAGGGGTATGCATAAAACCCACCAACCCACCAAACCCGACCCTACCCAACCCAACCCGCCGGGTTAGGTCGGTTTTTAAGGCTTGGTGGGCTGGGTTGGGTTACAAAAATTTTTTTTATAGCGGGTCGGGTTGGGTTTGGGTCATAAAATTACAAACCCGCCAAACTCAACCCGACCCACCTATATTAATATGTATTTAAAATGTATTATATATTTAATATTTTTTTTAAAAACCAACTGTAGGGCACTAATTTAATATATATATATATATATATATATATATAAAATAAATTATATAATTAATAAAATTTTTAAAATAACCACCTCTTTCTATCCTATATAAAAACCAATTAGTTCACACAAACCCTAGTAAATTACTATTGTTGTTTAGTCATTAGTGTTGTTTGTCTTTAAAGAGTTACATTGATACTAATTTTTGGGTTTTTTTAATATATTAATATTTATATTTTTTTTCTACTCAATTTAATAATAATAATAAAAAAAATTGTCAAACCCATGGGTTCAACCCAACTCAACCCGACCCATGTGGGTTGGGTTGGACTTATGTGATGGGTTGGGTTGGGTTGAATTTTTTTTGACCCACCATGGTGGGTTAGGTCAAAAAATCTCTTCAATCCGACCCAACCCGACCCATGCACACCCCTATTGAGAAGAAAGAAAATGGGGCAATGGGCTGGCACTAGCAACTACAACAAAGCTCCATAGGTACCTAAAGATGAAAAAAAAAAATTGAAATTATGTTAGAAAATGGATTGTCAATGATGCTAGAGAGTGAGTTATTATACATTATAATTACAAATTTTTTGGACAATTGAGAAGATCAACTGTTAGTCATTATCCTTTGGACTAACTATAAATTTTAGGAATAATTGGGGTAGACTGGTAATAAAGTTTTGGACAATTGAGGAGACCAACTAGAAATCCATTGGACTAACTAGAAATTTTAGAAATAATTGGGAGGGCCAGTTCTAATTTTTTGGGAGGGCTATAACCTCTTACTATCATAGTTGTAGGAGAAAAAAAAAAATTGGGGGGCCCAAGTAGCAATGTAGCTCCGCCCCTGTATACACAGCTCCAGTCCTGCATGCGTCGCCCCCAATTGCGTCCAATTTCGAATTGGAATTTGAATGCAACCCGAGCTCAAACAAAACCGAAATTTCTATGCTTTGCCATATCAATGGCAGGATAGTTACTCAATGTATGAAGCATGTTAACACAAGCAATAAGCATAGTTTATGAGGCAGCCATAACAAACCTAATTGATTTACTTTGTTTTTTATTTTTTATTTTGGATATTTGTGGTACAATTTTTGTGTACCACATACTATGTAATTATGGACAAAATTAGGAACCAAACCTGTTTGGACTTATTTTCTCTTCAACCCATTACGTGGCTAATTATAAAATTATTCATGTATATTATTTAAACAAGTTACATGGCTTATAAAAAAGTTATGTAAAAATTGATTGGTGTCTTGGTATGATGATAAATAGCTATTATCAGGAGCGGACGTCATAGATTAAAACTATCTTAAAAAAAAAAAACGAAGTTACATGACTAATACTACACATGAATAGCCTCTTCAAATATCACATAGTTGTTTAGGGAAAATTATTAGGTACTCCCGGAGTACCATAAATGAATACTCTCCCATCTCATATGAATGGTGGGTCTCACCATAAATTTAATCAGTGAGACCTACCATTTATGTGAGAGGATAGAGTATATATTTATGGTACTCCGGGAGTACACAATAATTTCCCGTTGTTTAAAGCAAGATAACAAACTATCTTTTCGTAATTATTAGTATAAATAGCCATTAATGGGTAGCAGGAACTTTAATTCAAATCAAATGCTTTTTAGGACACTTTTTTTTTTGGTTGAGAAACAGGATTGCTCATCTTTTTATTAATGAAGTTTGGCTAAATCAGCTTGGAGTACATGAGAAATTTGTGGTGGAACATCTTCTATTCACACAATAAAATTTGAGTGAGTTAGATTGTGAGCTACCTTATTACTTTTTTTATTTTATTTTTATTTTTTTTTTTTAAGGACACTTAACCAACTCAAATAGCTAACTAAGCTGATCCCATGGAATTTATTATAATTTAAGCTGGCCAGAGTCAAACCCGTGGCCTTTGAGTTTAAACAAAATCTGCATGAAATTAGATGGTTAAATCTAACCAAATAATTCAAAGAAAAATTGGGGAAAGAGGGTGATCTATAAAGTACGATCTAAGTTAGGTGATTCAACCATCTAAATCATTTCAACTACATTTTGGTCTTATCTATCTTCGGCTTGCTTTTTGTTTTGTTTTGTTTGTATTTTTTTTTTTCCTCTGTTTCTTGTACAATGAGGATTTGCAAATTGATGAAGGGTCCGGAGGTGAGAGGTGTTGAACTACATAGTCCTACCAAGGACCAACGAACTTTAAATTCAACTACCCCCCAACAACTTTAGTTTCAAAATTGGGTTAATCTTCAATTGGACTGCATCTCTCAATCTTCTACGAAAAACCATAGCATCAAGAAATCATTGAACTTCAAAAGTGGAAAGCCAATAGAACTTTCAAAAATTTTAAGTCACTAGTCACCATATCATTTTGTAATAAGATATTCTTAAAATTTTGTTATTTGTGTAACAATTAACATTGTTAAACTACTTGCCTAAAAAGAAAAACAACTGTTTCCAACAACTTCAGTTTCAAAATTGGGTTAATCTTCAATTGGGCCGCATCTCTCAATCTTCTACGAAAAACCATAGCATCAGGATATCATTGTACTTCAAAAGTGGAAAGCCAATAAAACTTTCAAAATTTTAAGTCACTAGTCACCATATCATTTTGTAATAAGATTTTCTTAAAATTTTGTTATTTGTGTAATAACATTGGTAAACTACTTGCCTAAAAAGAAAACAACTAGTTCATTGACTGGACTTAGTTTGAGTCCAGTAAATTCAGTGCGTTAAACCTATTGAGATGATGACATATGGTTAAAAAATGACATGTGTCACCATCGTGATAAGTCCAGTACAACAAAAAAAACTAAATCCAGGTTTTGCCCTAGTGACTTGAATACTTTGAATTTTTGATTATTCAGTGTAGAGAAACAGCAAAAGAAATTCATGAATACAGAGTTTTCCTTGATTCCATTTGGAAACTATGTAAGCTTTCTTTTTTTTTTTTTTTTTTTTTTGGTTAATAAAAATTATTTTCTTTTTATATATACCCTATAAAACTCCATCAACAATTGTTTTTCCCTTCTTATTTCTACAAAAAACCTTGCATACAATATAATAAAAAGACTAGAAGTCAGATGAAAGACAGAGCATGTTGTCCTCTTCGCGTAATTAAATAGAGAAGATAATATGCAACAAGCAATTAACATTAATAATAGTCATCTACAAGCACAAGTCACTCTCAAATCCTAAGTTAGGTCATCCATAATCAACTCTTCACATATAAATTAATATATATCTCAGAGTTGTACTGTGCTCAACTCGTTCCCTCATATTGAAACAAGTTTATCAGATTTACAGGAAGCAAATACTTTCAGTCTCTGTATCTTACATAATTTTCAGTTTCTATACCTAATATTTCATCCAAATTTTCGTCCATGGCGAAGCGGCTTCCGGTCTATGTTCTTGTCATCCTTAGCTTGGCATTAACATGCACTGCTACGACGTATACGGTGGGGGATAATGCTGGCTGGGACATAAGCACTAATCTTGAAACCTGGGAGAAGAGCAAGACATTTTACGTTGGTGATGTTCTAAGTACGTATTCTTTTTTCCTTTTTTACCTTTTCTCCTTATAATAGTTTTGTAACTTTTGTTCTTTCTTGTTTGAAAATGAAACGGAGGGAGGTGAAGAGTCGAAAATCATTTTCATTTTTATTATATAATAACATATAAATATTTTTATAGTATATATAATCTCACAAAGCCCTCTTTTTCAACCATTTATCACAGGTCATGACATTTTTTTTTTTTAATTAGGAGTATATATATATTTTTCTTAGATATTGATTAAATTCATGATTCAGTGTACCATTTATGTGATGGAATGGAAGGGAATATTATTTCAGCATTATTGAATAATTTTCCAAGAAGAAGTTAATGAATGCATTCTAAAATTAAGGTTTTGTTTAAATTTTTAAAAAATTATTGAATTAATCAATTTTGTACTACTAGCTATCTTTATAAATAGTTATTAGTAGATTTTATAATTAAGTGGTACCTCTCCACTTTTAGTAAATGGAGATCTTAAATATATAACCATTTGATAGAAACAATAAGTTCTTGTAAGATAATTGAAAATTAACACGTATGGAAATTAAACTACATATATAACCCTTCAATAAGCTCATGTAGAAACATCTTAATTCTTTTTATTTATTTATTTCTATGACTTACATGCATGTAGGAACATCTTAACTCAACAAGTAAAAAGATATAATTTCTTCATTAGAATTTTCCCTAAGAAAATATTCATGCCAACACAGATGTAGATGACAATTTTGCTTATTTTATTTTGTTTTTGCAGTTTTCCAATTTTCTTCATCTAATAGTCTAGAGGAAGTGACACAAGAAAATTTCAACACATGCAACACCACCAATGTATTGGAAGCCTATACAAACGGGAACACAACAGTCACATTGACAAAACCAGGTCCAATGTATTTCATATCTGGTAACAAGTTATATTGCCTTGGAGGGCAGAAGCTCCAAGTGAATGTAGAAAACAATCAAGCATATTCTCCAGCCATTGCACCTCAGGCAGCATCTGGGTCTAATCTTCCACCGCCTTCTTCAAAAAGCAACCTTCCTACTTCAAGTGGGGTTATGCTTATGCATGGTGGATGGGGTACTCTTATGTCTGTTTCACTAGGTTTTATAATGGCTATTGTGTCAAGTTAGCTGGTCTAAGTTTATTTTTTATGTTCAGAAACTTATATACTTCTTTTTTCATTTTATCATTTCAAATTTGTTTTTGATTTATTGGACATGTACTAAATTTTAAGGTTTGAATTCAGTGCCCAGTTATACAGGACCCGTTGAGATAATGACATGTGTTCACTTTTGGACGCGTGTCACCATCTAATGGGTCAGTGCATTGAATGCACTGGACCTAAGTTTCACCCAAAATTTTAAAGCTTTAAGTGATTAATTGATTACAATGTAATGAGGAATTTTTAAAAATTACGTTTTGGGCACATTTAATGATAATTTCTTTTGTATACTTGTAATTAATGTTGTATATGTATGTTATATTATCCATAAAGCTTCTCGATATAATGCTCAGGCCGGCCACAAGGTATTCAGGCACTTGTGGAGGGTCTAAAATCTAATATGTGGAAAACCAAAAAAAAAAAATAATCTTTGAAAATATCTTAACCCGATCAATCACCCTTGCGATTCAGATGAACAAAAATTATTAAGAATTTAACTCTAGAACCTATGAGATGCAAAAAATAGAGAGAAAAAATTGCGCAAAAAAGACACTCGCATTACACAAGATATACATGATTCCACCATGTGCCTACAATCACAATCACAAGACCATATCTCTTACCCCTAGGCCTCTTAGTGATTTTGGGACTGCTCCAATGGTTCCCAAGTATTCCAACACCAAAGAACAACAAAGAACTTTTAAGGATTTTATGTATGTATTGGTTTAAATTGGAGAGGGTTGCTCTAGGCTAAAGGGTTGCTCTCTAGCTCTTTAATATGGGAATTCAACTTTGAATCTATTGGGTTAGAGGTATATATGAGAGGGCTTGATTCAATGAGTATTACAGAGAAAAGTGTAACGAAATTCTCTAAAGTTTTGGCAATCTTCTTTGATTGAAAGAGAGGCAAGATTACCGGTTCTAACTATTTTTCAAAAAATACCAACTCGCCTGTCATTTCGTTTGACACTAGAAATCTCGCTCAACCAAGATTCTTCTCATACTCTAGCACTTTGACCTCTCAAACGAATACAATGTAGCCCACAATATTACCCATCACAACAAAAATTTTAATAAGAAAAAATATATGAAAATTTGGCATGAAATATGCCAACTAACATCCTAACATACACAATCCCACTCTAAACTCTTATTGAGAATTTCCAAAGGGCCAAATCCCCCTACCCGTTTTTGGGTGAAAGAGGATATGCATAAATTAAGAGTTAATAAGTAGGTTACAAGTGGGTTTTAGTTAGCTCAACTGGTAAAATTTCTGATGGTTAAATAAGAGATTTAAAGTTTAATATCTGCCTACAGAATTTTTTTAAAAAAAAAATAACTATAAAACCCAAACTATATTATTAGTTAGGCAACGTTTTAAACATATTTGGTATCTAACAAATCGAGTTTATTAGGCAACGTTTCAAACATATTTGGTATCTAACAAATCGAGTCTAATAGACTCGATTTGTTAGATACCAAATATGTTTGAAACGTTGTCTAACTAATAATATAGTTTGAGGGATTTGATTTTTCTTTTTAAAATCCCTGTCTACACCAAAAATTGATTGGTGTCTTGATCTGATGATAAAAAACTATCATCAGGAGTGAACATCATAAGTTGAAATTCTCTCAAAAAAATAAGTCAATTAAAAAACAACTTAAACTCTCTCAAAAAAATAAGTCGATTAAAAAATAACTCAACCTTATCATAAGGTAACAGATTCACGAATGCAAATCCTCTGTACCACTTTTTGTGTACCATTCTATGTTTCACCAATCATTACTTACTATGTGTATGATTGTTTTTCATTTTAAATTTCAATTATTTTATAAGGAATGTAAAATGAAAATATGGTAAGTAGTGATTTGTAGAATAGAAAACAGTACACAAAAAATGGTACAGAAGATTTGGACTCCAAATTCACCAGAGACTATGGTTAGTTAAAAGATACTTAATAAATGATACCCAATAAAGATCCCAATTCCTTTTTTTTTTTTTTTTGTTCTTTTTTTTTGGGTAACCAGTTCACAATACATTACATGTCACGCTGAGGTTAAATTGGAGGTGAAGATTGAAGAAGAAAATGAAACTTGGAATTTATAAGAGGGAATAAAGTGAATATATATATCATCGGATTTATCTCAACATCCTTATCCCATGACAAAGAAATCAAGGTATCAACTTTCGGTTGTCAATTCAAATCCTAGTCAAATAATCACTTAAAAATAAAATCGCCATTAGTTCATCTTATAAAAATCCATATCAAAGTAAAAAGGAATTTTCTCAAAAAAAAAAGTAAAAAGGAATTAAACTATTCACATGTAAAAACTTGATCAACTTGCTATAATAATAAACAATAATTAGAATACAATTACACTAATTTACAAACAAAAAAAAAGTTGTTGGTTAGATTGGAGATGAAAGTAATGGGACAAGAATATTAAGATTGGGAAAGTCAAAAAAACCAAAATTCCAAACTTTCATAAAAATAAGAACATCCAAATACCATTTCATTTTCATAATTTCACCGTTCACACTTCACACTATATAGTCCCTTCCCCAAGTCCCACAAAGCAAAAGTAAAAAAATAAAAAATAAAAACTCAAACAAAAACAGAAACAGAAAAACAAAACCCAACACGTTAACCAAAGCACCTAACCCAAAATGCTAAAAACCGTAGCGTCTTCCACCATTAACGCCACCACCACCCTTATCACCTGTCCAAACGTCAGCCTCCGTTGCTCCTCCCCTTCACTCTCCAGTCCATTCCTCAACCGCTTCACCAAATCCACGAAACAAACTCTCAGACCCTTGAGAACTCTTTCAAAGCCTTTCGCTACAACCACCATGAACATCTTGAACAAGCTCGGCTTTGGTTCTCCAAGAGCCCAACAATCCACTGCTGATGCTTCGATTGCTCAGGGCCCAGACGACGACGTTCCGGCGCCGGGACAAGAGTTTGCTCAGTTTGGAGCTGGTTGCTTTTGGGGTGTCGAATTGGCTTTTCAGAGAGTCGCTGGTGTGAAGAAGACAGAGGTTGGGTACACACAAGGGTTTCTGCACAATCCTAGTTACGAGGATGTGTGTTCGGGGACTACTAATCACTCTGAGGTTGTCAGGGTACACTATGACCCTAAGGAGTGTAGCTTCGACACTTTGCTTGATGTTTTCTGGGCTAGGCATGACCCAACTACGCTCAATCGCCAGGTGGGTTTTTCGGGTTTTTGTTGAAATTTTGTTCCTTTTGTGTTTTGGGTGTTCAATTGTGAAGAAATGTGATCTGGGTTTCTCTTATTTTGATTGGTGAAGGTTGATTTCCTGTCTACTGTTGGTGGTTTTGTTTATCATATGGGGAATTGATGGTTAATTTGTGTTTTATTTGGCTGATTTTTTTCTGGGTTTTGGTTGGATTTATCTGAGATTGGTTTTTGTATTTTTATTGGCAATATGTTTAAGCTCTACTATGTGGACGAAGTTGGGTGTTTGATGGATTTAAATTATCTATTATGTTCAGATTTTATTTTAATTTTTAGCTAATTAGCTCTGTAAATGACTCTGATTGTGGTTTTGTTTATGTCTCATCTATACATTGGTTTTTTCTTTGTTCTTTCTTGGACACATTTGGGGATTTTTTTTTTTTTTTTTTAATCAGATGTTTGTTTGGGATTTTCTGGTTTTGTGGTTATTTTTATTCATTATCATTTAGGTCGTGCGTGGCTATTTTTCATCCAAGAAGTCATCGTATAGCTTTGAAGTGTATTTGTTCTGACTATGTGTCTGGCAACTGCTGCTTGATCCTTTTAGTTTAATATGCTGTTATTTACTTAGTTTTATCTTTATTTTTAGTTCTGCTGGATTCGTCTTTTAATTTATTACTGTTTCAAAAACCATCTTGGCTTTATATTAATTTTCCTTTGGATTTTTCCCTTAGCTTTGTTATCTATTTTCGTAGGAGAATGTGTTTTTCCTGTTATGCCACTGTTGTTGAGCTTCCCTTACTTCCAACCTTCCAGAATTGGGTGGATGATATTAGTTCTACTGTCTTTTAGACTTAAGAACTGTGTGAGATTTCTTGGAGATGAATATGGACTACATAGTAATTTTATGTTTTTCCTTTCATTTCTTCTCGTCTCTTTATAAAAACTTCTGATTGAGGTTCTCCTTTGGATGCCTTTGATGCAAAGTTATGCAGTTAGAAACATGACATTGCTTAGCACATGTAATCCTCAGTTTTTTAAACTTCTTACTTTGTCTGTTTTGGTCATATTGATTGATGGTAATAGATTAAAGATTAATATTGACGATTATAATTGGGATTACCAGCCAACCTGTGTGTGAGACCAATGAACTCTAGCTAAAATTGCACATCCTTCTCCCATAAGAATGGCTGGTGGGTGAGGTCCTGGGCTTAAAACCAACTGGGTGGATGTATAACTTACCAATAAAAAAAAAAAGCTTGTATGTGTGTGCATAATTTTATATCTGCATACATATGGTGTTTTATGATTAATTATTTATTTGGAGCTATAACTATTTATGGGCCTTTTCACATTCTGCTTGCATGGTAAACGGAATTTTCTTTGACATGTTGGCTACTTGTTGGCAAATTTCTGATGCATGTAAATCTATCTTGATTTGAACCTACTATAAGGATTCTTTTGAATGGTTTAAGTTTTTGAATTACCTAATCATACAAAGGGTCTTGATTCTGGGAGTGTCTTTTGAGGATTTCCATTGCTTTTTTTAGTCATCATGTGGACATCTTAAATTAAGATAGGTTTTAGGGTGACTGCCTACCAATCACTTTTTCCAGACCTTGCCAAAGTGGGAGTTTTGTACACTGGTACAACCTTTATAGGCTTTAAGGGTGGTATAATTTATCGTATAGAAAGTTTTCATCTACACTTGTATGGGATTTTAAAATCTTTTTAAGGATGTGCTAATAGCAAACCCTAGCTTCAATTTTATGATTTCTCTTGGAAGTTGGATGACATTTTTTCTATATGTGTTTCAACTATTCTTACCCTGCTTATTTTGTTATTTGAATCTGAATCTACTGCATGAACAAAACAAGATTGGTTTTCTTGGTCCTGTATGAGATATAAGATGACCCTCACATTCTACCTAGAAATTTCGAATGCTAAGAGCATCTCCAACAAATTCATCAAATTTTTGTACTGTTTGGAAAATGATCAGTGACTTTTACCTTTATCTACCCACTTTTTCATATAGACTTTCCAACAGATTCTCTATTCCATTCTCTGTCTCATTTAAATATTATTTCTTCATTCATTATTTATTCTTTTTTTAACAACTACATATTTTCCAACATTTTTTTATTCTACACCAAATTATTATAATAGAAAAAAATGATTTGAAGAATGAACAATAGCCCATCAGACTTGATGGGCTACTGTTCATTAGCAAAAAAAAATTTCCGGTTATAGAGAAGTTGCTGGAGCATGAACAGTAGCATATATTCTCTATATTTTGGTTATGCATACTCTGTTGGAGATGCTTTAAGGGGCTGTTTGGATTTTGGTGTTTCCATAACTCATTACTCAAAAATGGTGGGACCCACAGAGAGAAAGCTTTTTTGGATTTGATTTCAAGTTTTGTTTCCATCACTCAATTCTCACCAAATTGAGTAATGAGTTATGGAAACTGAAAACAAGTTTTAGGTGTTTTTGAGTTATGAAAACAGAGTAACAGTGGCATTTTGGTAATTTTCATCACAACACAGGGGCCCACAGCAGAGACTTGTCAAATCCAATTTAGACCTTTTCCCACACCAACACTCCACCCAACGGCTAAGCATAGTGCCCTCTCCTTCACACAAAAAAGCAACAAAGCAAAATCACTTAAAAGCATCTCTCTCACCTTTCTTCTCCAATTTGCCTTCTTTGTTCTTCATCCTTCACCTCCAGTCATGCCTACCAAGCCGACAAGATCATCCAACCCAAAGGCAGCCATAGCTCAGACCGGTGATGACCACTGCGAGACCTTGACCATAACCCTGAGCACGGTGAGATCATCCAACGCAGGTGGGCGACGATCACAGCAAGATCGTCCAACGTAGCTGGGTGACACTTGTAGGTGGCTTCCCTTCGCACCTCTCTTCTCCGTGTCATCGCCGGTCTGAGTAGTGGCTGAGTTTGGGTTGGACAACGTCGTTGGATTGGTTGGCGTGACTGGGGTGAAGGACGAAGATTCAACACCAAACAAAAACTAACAAAACCCACAAAAATTAAACTTAGAAATCTAAGTTTAATTCAATCAAGATCAAACCCACTTGAATTCAATCAAGATCAACTCTAAAAAATAAAATTTTGGGACGGTGGAGATCGGCGCTGGGTGAGGTCAAAGGTGGATTTCCTTTGCTGGGTTTGTTGAGGGTTTTGGGAGAAACAGGGCTGAAGGAAAAATTTTGGGAGAAGCAGTGGCACTGTGACTGTGGTGGGTTCCTTTGCTGGGATCTTTGGTAGCACTTTGGCACTGTGACTGTGGTGGTGGCAAAATGAAATGAGCAGTGAAGAAAATGAAGTGAAATGAGTGTGAGGCAGGTAGACTAACCGAACTCACTGACATGGTGCTCAGGTATGGGTCCCACAGAAAGTACAAAAAATTGAGTTATGAGAAGTTGGAACAGTGTGCCAAACGTGCCACCTTTAGGGAGTTGGGGTATTTTAAGTGATGAGTAATGAGTGATGAGCGATGAAAATTGAGTGATGAGTGATGAGTGAGGACTTTTTTAATGCCAAACAGCCCCTAAAAATCTTGATGGCCCATTTCTAGGGCCTAACATAGTTGCAGTAAATATGATCCTGATGCAGGACCGTTAAGAAATTCAGCACTATGTTAAATTTCTTGATGAATTCTTGAATAAGGATTGATGTTTAAGAGTTTAGGTTAGAAAAGAATGAATGTTGACAGGAAACTTTTTTTTTTTTTTTTTTTTTTTACCTATCAAAAAAAAGAATGAATGTTGATGTCTGTTTGGGGCTGGAACAAGGGATAAACGGAAAATAACATAAATAAAACAATAGGAAATCACACCTAGGTCTTCCTAAACATCACACCTAGGGTTCCTTGGCATCACACCTCAGAAAAGTTTGCATCGCACAAACAAAGCTTAAAATAAGCTGCTGAATTTTATTAGTTAATCACCATATTCTGAAATAACATGACTACAAAAGAGCCTTTATATAGAGGTTATAGTTATCCTTTTCCTAGTAGGACTTGGACTCTAAATAACCTATTCCTAGAATGAATAGAAAGACTAATAATAATTAAATAAAAGACTTAATAATACATAAACATAAAATAAGCTCATGGGCCTTTGGTAGGGCCAAAGATAGCCCATTCCAGATTTCTGTAAATTACGAAATTGCCCTTATTCTAATAGAACTTAATTAAAACTGATCCAGCAGCTTCTCAACCTTAAGGGACTCAATACTAATAACTAAAATGACCTACCAAAGGTGCTAAGAGGGTCCGACATCAAAACTAAACCACAATTCTTGAATCTTGGCATATTTAATCTTCTTTTTCCTTGAGCTCTTCCTGTCCTCATCAAATCCCTTTGGAAGAAGGTTTGAGGAGCATATATTGATATATTCTTGATAGTAACGAAATCATTATAATGGAAGTTGATATATTCTACCCTAAATTCGTGTAACATTCTTTTAATGCCAAGATCATTTCCTTGGGATTTGGTTCTTATGGTTTAGGATGTGAAGTTCTAGTCATTATTCAAAGAATTTTAGATATTTGGTAAAGGAATGAACCATTGATGGGGGTCTAGAAAACATTTGATTGATGCAATCTATGTTCTTAAGATTTTTTTTTCTGAATTGCTTGGATTCTTGTCCAGTCATTTGAGCAATCTGATGATCAGGCCTACACTGCATAGCATGGATGGTGTCTGTTTGTGCTGGAAAATGTTAGACAGTTGGGGGAGCAAACATGAGAAGCTGGAAGCAATTAAAGCTATTCATAAACATGATAGACAGATGACATCTTGCTTTGACAGTTAGCTTATTAAGGACTATTAGATTTGTGCTTGAGGAGTAGGACATTGGCATTAGATGGAGAAAGGGAAAGCCAGATTAGTAATCTTCATTTAGGGGTGTTCATTTCAACAGAATATGTAGTGTGGTTATTCTGGAATGATTTTAGAAATGTGTTTCCGCTCTTACATTTCCTCATTTGTGATATGTTGCTTCTCAAGAGAAAGAGTGGATTGGACGAGAGGTATTAGTGTTGGCTGAAAAATGTTGTCAATAAAGCAGCTACTATTTTCCTTTCATGGGTTGTGTGTGAGCAATGCGTAAGGAGTAGCATCTATAGTCTAGGATTGTTTCCTTTGGGGCATCGGTAGTATCTCGCTGGACCATTGTAGTGTCTCCTTAACCTCATTGTTCATATTAGGACTGTCTGCTCTAAAAAGGGTCAAATACATTTGCCACTTACTGATCTAGACCTCCAATTAGACAGACCTATGGGCATAGACAAAAAAAAGACAGCCCAACCTGTGGTCTTATAGATGGAATTTGCTAAAAATTGGGCCTAAAGACCTAAGCTCAATCATTTAATAATTAGGATTTGTTATATGTAATTTGTTACTTTCCTTTCTTATTTGTTTTAATAATGTAATTTCTTTTCTTTTCTTTGATTGATTAATGAATTTTTTTCTTGTAATTTTCCAATGGTCTGGTGCTTAGCTCCAACCAACCCTAGGTGCTAACTTCTAGATGCTTTGTTTTCTCTTGCTTGGTATTCACTCCAAGTAAGCCTAGGTGTTAACTCCTAAACTATCTAACTTTTAGTTTTCTGTTCAATTTTTTTGTTACATTGTTTTGGTTTTTCTTGTGTCACTTTTTCCTTACCTTTTTGGTGGTTATTGTAATTGGCTTTTTCCCCTGTTTCATATATTATCAAATATCATTATTTCTTTTGGGAGAGGTGATCAGCATATCATAGTGTTGTTAACTGGGAAAAATATTATTGAAAAAATGTTTCCTACTTTGTTTGTATTGAGGAAAAGCTATATAATTCTTTTTTTATGGGTGTCAAATATGCTACTTGAGGTCATGAGGGATATTAGCTATTTATATTTTACTATCCGGGTGACCCTTATTTTGCACTTGGGTGACTACCTGGGTGACCTTTTTCTGTGTGCTTGGTCTACTATCTGGATGACTAATAACAATGGCAGCGAGAGCATTTTCTGTGGTCTCAACTAGACATAGTTATAAAATCTGCTTAGTTTGAGACTCTTCAAATATTTTTTGATACCTGCATGGGGTTCTAGATTTTCCGGGCTCTCTAGGACTTCCATCATTCCTGCTGGTTGGGAATTGCAAGATTCTTAAATATAGGCAATTACTTTGTTACGAGGAGCATTGGCACAAAAGGCACTTTGAGGGAATTTAGATCTGTTAAAACAGTGATTACCTTTGGTCAGCATCTAGTTGGTTTGAGGATTACACCCAGTTGTATGATAGATCTAAGGAGATCTCCTAATCCTTTTACCATGCTTAATCTCCTTCTCTCTCTACTTTGAAAAATTGAAGGAAAAAGAAGAAGAAAGTAAAAGAAAATCCATGTCACTCCTACCCCCCCGCCCCCCCCCCCCCACCCAATATATATATATAGACACGTGTCAATAAAAGAAAATTCTTGTGGTGTTGGGTTTGGTTTCTAAGTATATTATGAACAAGTACTATTCTTAAAGCAAGAAAACAATAGCTCATTGTGTTCTGGATCCACTTTGAAGGTTTTGCTTTTCCTCTCCCAATTTATTCTTCAGATGGTGAATTGTTGCCTTAAGTGTGCGTTTGGCTCCAACTTAAAAAGCCAGTTTATTTTGCTATTCAGCTTTTTTTTGCTACTATTCATGGGCCCTATTGCACTTTTTGGTACTATTCATCAGTCTCATTATACTATTTCAGTTAACTTTTACCTTTATCTACAGTATTTTTAGCAAAAAGTTTTCAGTTTTAACAAAATAAGCAGATCCCAAACAGACCCTAAGTGTATCATCCTCCTGCTCACTTATCAAAAAATAAACCTCCTTATTTCCTTAACCTAATCTATATGATTATCATAGATCCAGTTTAGACATTTAGTTAATGGATTTTGAAGTTGCAAAAGTTATCAGAACTTGTCCTCTTTTGTGGTGGTCCAAGGATTTTTTCAGTGGCTTTCTTTTTTTACATTATTCTGAATTCCATATGCTGTTACAACCGTGCATTCAAGTTTCTCTTTTAAATAAACATACAGTAGAAGCATTATGCTGCCAAGTTCAAGTGCACAGTTTTGATCTAGAGAGTGCCACTTGCAAAAACATTGAAGGTTAGGATCATATTTAGATGCCTTTTAGTATGCCCACTCAAGAGTCCAAATTGAATAAAGGGGACCACCAAAAAAAAAAAGAGATAAAAAAGATGAGTTTAGCATCTGTGTAATCATATGTGGTGTGAATCATCAGGAGATATAGGGTAATCATTTACTTTCTAAGTTATAATTGGATTTTTTTCATGTCATTTTTCTCTTATGGCCTGTTTGGATGGAGAGAGAAGGAGGAGGAGTGGAGGGGAGTAGAGTAGAGTTGACTAAAAACAAGCTAATTTGGTGCTAAATCTACTTTGCTCCCCCTCTCTCTCCTTCAATCCAAACGGACCATTAATTATTGAAACATGTTATCAAAATACAGAGTCTTGGTCTAGAGTAAATGCAACCTAACAAGGAGGTTGTGAATACTGCATCTTTTAGTTCCTAAATTATGCTTTTGAGCTACTTGTTGAAAGATTAATCTTCCGCTTTTGTCACTAGGGTTACAGTTACATGATAATTTAGAATGCAGTAGGGTCAGCATCAGCTTCACAAGTCTGAAAGAGTAGACTTGGATATCTTGTCTTCACTTTCATCGATGGTTTATTTACTATTTTCTTTCATCCTCCAACCCCTGCCTATTTGCCCCTCCTTTCAAAAGCAAATGTGGAAGAGAGACAAGCAAGAAAATACCAACTTTTGTGTTCTCTTATTTTTGCATGCCCATATGCTAAATCTGAAAAGTCACACCAGTTCCATATTCAAAATTGATGCTTTGTTGACTCTTACATTGTTACACACACCTTTGTCTCACAGCTTATCACTTTACAGATGCTAACAGCTTTATAATCCTTGGTGGGCAGGGAAATGATGTGGGGACGCAGTACAGATCTGGTATATACTTCTACACACCTGAGCAAGAAAATGCAGCAAAGGAGTCTTTGGAGCGTCAACAGAAACTCCTGAACAGGAAGATTGTAACTGAGATTCTACCTGCCAAGAAATT